>OX243875.1:10000000-15000000 GCA_945859645.1 Amphipoea oculea | reverse complement strand
GACGTGCGCTTACTCTTACAACCTCGCTCATACACTTCCTATAACTCTTACGTAAAAGACGTAGGGTATATTTTTGTTTGTTAAATGTGCAAGGTAAGTTGGTAACGCAATAATATGCTCGCTTTACTCGTATGAAATGAGCTGCTACTTTCATGTTATTACACTTCCGCGATGCTTGTAAGTTTTGTGTGAACGCATGTGTCTCTACGATTGTTTTAGATGTGGAAAAGATGTCTAACTTTTATTTATTTTCTGTTCTAACACTTTTAACACTATCCAGTCTTAAATATTTTTTAGACTATTGGCTGTCGACTGAAAATGACTTGGATATTTTCCCCTACAAATAAGTATTTTTCGAAATACCTACGGTAGGTAGGTACTTAGGTACCGTAACGTATTTTCATCCATCACTAGAAACAAGTAAATACCAGGATGCAATAATAGATATTATGATCATCCTCAAAACACACAAATTTATCTTCAAAACAGTAGTCTACAAGTTTGGCTGTAGCTCAAAAATTCAAAAGACGTTTTTACGTCCTGGCACAATCCATTATCATAATTAATAGTAAATACGACTTGTCAAAACATCAATAATCACCGTCATATTCCCGAGGGTAAGCAGGATTCCGAAAAACGCCGCGAAAGCTTTTAAAATTAAAATCCATTCATTGGACGCATTTCTTTGTCATTCCCCTTTTAAAGGATAACCACAGATGATCGGGAATTGTCGGAGACGTTCGTGATTCGGATGAAGCGATTTGACGGCTTTTTGAATAATTCCTTTTGAAAAGCCGAAGGAAAATGTGTTTTGTTTGTAAATTGAAGTCTGTTTGAGTTCGTTTTTATTATTTTTTGGTTTAATGCGAAGAAGCGTTTGATTTTATGGATAAACAGCTCTTTGGTACTTTTGTTACCTTCGTTAAGCCAAGAAACATTTTCTCTATCTGTTTGAAAACAATCTGAACTCAAATTTAGGAGGTATAAAAATTACCTTATCTCTTTCACCTTTTTGAAACATCCATAGCAGAAAAAAGCAAAGTCAAAAGTCTGACCTCTTCATTATAATATTAATTTGTAATTAATCAGCACTTACTCAAGCAGGGTTTAATAAGATAGACAAAAAAAATATCTAAACGCCACGTTTTCTAAAATGTATCAAGCCGAAATAAAAAGCCATAAAGATTCGAAATCGAAAAATCTTTGTTCGAATTTCAAATCCCATGCGATTGTCACGTCACAGTCGCTGTGACACTCAGAATTACTGATTGATTATGCATTCGCGTCACACTTGACGTCCGACGGGAAACAATGTAATCCCGATATTTTTGTTTCTGTTCTATTTTTCGATATAACTTTTGGTGGTTGTTTGCGAATAGAGATTGGCATTGTATTGGATGTTTTTCTACTTTTGTAAGAGTAAAAATCTTTTCATACTGGCTAATAATGAAGTCTACTGCAAGATTAGCCATAACAACATGGTGGCTAAACATACACCCTTTATTCATAAACTTTGCTTAAAGTTATGTAATCACTAGCGACTGTTTAACCAAACATTTTTGACGTTTAAAAGTCACTTAACTTTAATCATCGTTTATATATTAACCCGTATGTTTCTTGATTCACTTCTTTATTAACTATTCACTCAGGTCAGATTTTTCGGTACTTAATTAAAAAACTGTTATCCTTGACTGGTAATTTTTAATCAGCTTCAAAATCTGTCGGTTTCAACTGCATGCATATTACCATAAATCTTATACTTCAGCAGGATGCAAAACAAGGTAATTAAAATCCCACTATTTCACAATCAAAATCGAATTTTACCACTACATCTAATTGGAAACTTCACTACCAAAATTGCCCGTATTTAATCCAAAAACCACTAAAGTCATTAGCGAGTGACCCTTCTCATAATAAAACAAGCTTTCATCTTGACACCCGGGCTGCCCCAAAGAACAGTCTGACCACTTTGCGACCCCTGAGATGAGGAGCGAAGATAACACTAAAATGCCCTGCGAGTGTACTGATAATGGTTTAAAGCTGAATGTAGCCAAATGTTGCGTAGATATATCGTGTTGTGGTGTTTGGGTAGTTTACTCGAGATTGATAGTTTTGAATTCTGTTAATTTTCGTTTTGAAAGACATTTGGTTCTTAATAGGTTCCTTATGTCAGTTGGTTCTAATTAAACCACTTATTATGGTAGAAAATACACACTACTCACTGTGGGTTTTGGAAGAAGCAGTTATGGGGTTATATTTTTATATAACACCTATTAAAAGTGGCTGGGACACACTGGATACGGAACGTGAACTGGGTGCTGTGGCGCAGCCTGAGAGAGGCCTATTATATGTCCAGCAGTGGACTCTGATAGGCTAAGTCGATTGATTAATTGCTGAATTTAAAACATCACCAAGCTTGTCATTGCAATATTCTTATAATTGTTTGCGTCGTCTGCAATTGCAAAACACATTACACATTAGGTAAAAAGCAAATCAGATCACGGCACCTAATCGTTGAGATAGAAAAGGCTTATGGAAATAAATTTCTACTGATTAAAATAGTTGAACCATAATAGTGTAAACAATAAGTATGAAACTAGAGCAATAAATCAACGTAATTATAACATAAGAGCTTTTTAAATATTTAGATGTCCTGTCAGGTCAAAAAATTAGGGGTGACTTGTGTAGTGATGTGCAAGATGCACTATCGATGTTGTTGTTGGTATTTTTTTAAACAATTTTTTTTATGCAATGATTGTATCGAAAATATTACCGACCCTTCAAATAAAATAACTTTTTACTCATTTTCAAATAGGTTAGTGTTAGATATAATTATAATTCATGTCATCCTGAGCTTATTATACGATTACAATTCAAGCCGTATTGAGAAAAAGCCCAGTAATTAACTTATTTACGTACATATGTACATTTTTTGTGAATTTCAGAATGAATGCACGTTGTTGGATCAAAATGAATTCATTTTTAAAAGCATGAAAACATTACTCGATATTATACTAGTCGATATAGTTCTTAAAGCCCATCACTATCCCTCGATCCCTATTTTAAAGCATGTGGCGCATGGCCACTGAGCCCTTCACCCAAATTGAGTGCTACTTTACTGGTTAATAAAACGAAGGCGGCCTTTATTATTTTACTGTGTTTGATCTGTGCTTTATTCATTGAAGGATTTTTTGAGCAACTATGCTAGTTACCCTACAGATTTTCTTTTGGTACGTTTTGGTAACTTGTTAATCTAATTTTGGGATAGTGTTTGCGGATAACCGCCTTTATTAGGTAGTGTATTTCTAGTCAAACGTCTATAGGAAGCTGTAGCTTCTAAAATCTAACCCCCTTACCGTAAACGTTGCCTAAGGTTAAAAGATTAAATGTCGAAAAATCTAAGTGGTTAATCAGTTGCTAATCATTACGATGTTGAGACTGTAAAAGGATTGGAATCGTCGGGTTTTGAGTGGCAGATGACACAGAGTTTACGGCAAAGGCAAAATTCTCGATCCATTTAACTTTAAGCAACGTTCATTAGTAAGGGGATTTTTTAACCTTAATGGCTTAGGAGAAAGCTAATTTAGCTTAATTAACTGCAAAGGTTAGTTAGCTCTTACATTAATTGTAGTCACCGTTATATGTGAGTGTTTTGATAGGTTCCGACCGACTAATATGCCTGCTACATCGCCATCGACCCGTAAGAAATTGTTACCTACAATCTTTCAATACTGATGGTGAGGTCCATAGATATGAGAAAAAAGGTGAGGTCTATCCCTTATAACACATCTTTAATCTTTTACTACCTACGCCTAAAACTAGCGAAACGTAGGTATAATCAAAAGCAGAAGTTTCAATAAACTGTCTGGTGAACATGAATTGGATACAATACCAGTGTTTCTCGGCTTAAGCATACACGGTGAAAAGCTTCTTTACGGAAAATTAATTGTTTGCATCTAAATGATTTTTAGTTTTTATTAGTCGATCGTGTACTACTTATTTTATTTCCTAATTTTTTTTCGTTATATTTTTTTGTTCATCAGTGGAAACTTGTAAATGGCCTTCATTTTCATATTGTTTAAGACTACTTTATAAGTTAGCTGTAAGTTTCCCGAATAGATTGAAATAAAATCACCTTTTACGTAGACAACGAGAATGGGGTCAAATCTAGATCCCGCAATACAAAAAATCAGATGACAGTTGCTTATATCTGAAAACTTAATCGATAGGTACCAAACTAAACCAAACTAGCTACCATATGGAACACAAAACTAATAAATGTGACACCAAACACCATTATCTAAAAATCTCTATCCAAATAGCCAATTAAAATCCAAAAATTCAAGCGACAACTGTTTGTCTTGTTAGCAATATTTTTAATTGAGACAGACCCTACACGCGCTGTCAAACAATAGTTTTGGAAACCATTTTATTAAGACCTCGGTTGATATCCAGCGATTCAATACTACACTGACGAAACGAAAAGGTAACGCAATTTTTTTAATACTTATACGAGTACATTCTTTTCTTACAGAGCGGGCACAAGGAATTTTCTCAAACTGACATTTCATTCATTATGTTGGCACTAAGTTGTCAAAATTAAATAGTAGAGTATCGTATATCCTTATTGCAGATCATAAGCATGAAGCCTGGTGATGTATATTCGTTTAAACTTACATGGCACAATTTAAAATAATGATTCGAAAATGTATAAAGTTCGACTAGATTCAGTACATAGTTTTTAGCCATTTTTTTTATTCCTCAACTGCATTGAAGGGTATAGGTACAAGTTAGTGGATCAAGTTATGATGGTTGTTGTATGGGGTCATTGTTTACTCGAACAGGGCAAATAATTAAGAATGTTCATTGGTTTTGTCAACACAATCTATGGAGCTGGCGCGGAATGATTGCGGTGGGATTCGATTGTTTGATCTCTTTACACATTGCGCTGAAGTTTATTGGTTCTGTCGCAGATTGGTGTTTACCCCTTTATTTTTGACGCAAAGAATTGGACGGTAAATAACGAGCTATTTTAGTTCTATGAGTATTTTCAATCAATAGCTTTTATTTTCAAAAACCTCCACTTATACTTGCCAGTAATATGTTTTTACTTTGTTCTTATTTCGTACAGTACCTAGCAAAATTGGTTGTCCGCCTACAAACACATGCATAAAAAATTATTTTCGAGCTGCAATCAAAAGGACGATGAAGTTTTTTTAGATCGTATTTTGGCAAATTCTAATCTCTCTAACTTTTGATGTTTTTGGTTTAAACTAAAATAAAATGCGTGAGAAATTAAATTAGATCGACAGATCGGAACGTTTAATACCTTACTGCTAGTTAGTCGACTCTTCACGTGACCAGAGGGCTAGCCTATTTCTTGGCCAAATAATTAGCATTGCCATACAACGTGGCAATGCTGCCAGCCTTTTGGGCACTGTTCCTGTTGACAGCGATGCGGACGAATTCTTTGATGCCCTATGACTATTTTGTTTATTTTTTCATATAATTGTACCTACATATTATTATAGTTTGTATGTTAGCTTATATTATGTAAATATCCTTACTGCTAACAACAATATTGCAAACAGTAATTTATAGAACACGTTACAAACCCGTCATCCGCAACAATTGGAAGTTACAACAAATATTCCCTTAACACACACATTAACCTTCCTTCTACCGACGCTATTTCTTTTCCGAAAGGATTCTTCCGGGAGTCCGGGGGACTTATTCATTCTCTTATTAGGCCGTGTTTGTTTTGTCCGGGACATCGTAGGGAGCTTCTGGGATCATTATACGCGTGTCATGTGATGCGTGAAATTATTTCGTACTTTACACAGTGACGCGGTGCGTGCGCGCCGGTGCTAAGGGGCGGCGGAATAGGGTTGATGGGACGCGCGGAGATTTTTGGTGACGTAATGAAACGTTATAAGGATTGTTGTATCAATTGAAATTTATCTGTTTTCGGAAAAATGGATTGTAGTCTGTCACATTTTAAATGATCATGCAGGTAAGTCAAAAGCTGGTAAAATATTATTCAAAACAAATGCACATCTACAATCCCTTCACAGTTATTTTACCTCTGACAACAGCAACCCAACTATTATACAAGCTTATAGTAACGTATATAAAGATCACTGCGATTTTGACAGACTGGTCAGTGGCAACAACCCAAGAGCAACCATATAATAACGAGAATAAAGATCATTTTGATTTTGGCAGTGATGTAAATTCCGAGGAAAAATTACTGGGTCTGTAAACCTTTCTACATTTTTATTAATAGGTTTTTATATTTTTTTATTAGGTATAGAAATCTTAAACACAAAAAGGTACTAATTTTAACTTAAAATCATGATCGTATCCACTTATTTCTACTACCCTAGTCCCGCTACCGACCCCAGCCGATAACGACTCGGTATAAAATGAAGTTGTAATGCAATACATCTGCTACAAAGTCGCGGCACATTGACGAATTGTTCTGCTATACAAATGCCATTAACTATTGTACAATAAGATGTTTATAGCCCTGTCACTAGTATGCAGTTAATGAGGCGAGCAGAAACTGAATTAGATTCGAATTTAGAGGTTGGATTGTTGATATGTACCTATTGTTAGCTGGAATTATCAAATAATGATTTTAAATAAGATATTGATTGCATTTATCATCTGCCTAGCCTTTTTCTCAACTATAATATTGAGGTCGGATTTTAGTCTAACCAGATGCAACTGTATACCTACAAGTATCTTACGTGGAGCGACTGCTTAATAATTGCATTGTATACCTATGTTTATCTGCAGAAAGAAGCTTAGGTACCTAGAGGTGAAAGAAAATAACACTATGAATCCGCTGACATAATAAAATATCTAAACTCAACGTTATGATTCTAACGTTGAGTTTAGACGTAGGTATCTGTTCTTCCAATAGATAGAGATGATTGTCAGGGATTTCAATACGCAATATGAATCTGACCGAATCTCTGAATGTCATCCTGAATTGATTGTTCTCGATCCCATTTTGGTAGTGTCTCTAGATTAATTCTTCGTATTTGTACAGACGCCAGCACATCGAGCTACTACAATGTGTCAAATTCCTTTAATAGATTTTGAACTTTGTCGCTAAAGTATAAGGTTCAAAGTTCATTTGGAAAATTTGACGGTTTCGGGTAGCTTGATGTGCTGACGTCTATACCTACCAAAAACTGCAAAAAGGAGGTTTTAATATAGGAACATTTGGATTTAAACTGAAACAAATCCAATTTGACTATTAGGTACCTAAGCAAAATACCTTCAGTAAACATGTTTTACTTTTTTATTCACACTGCCTAAGAACCTTGTCTCATCTCATTCTGGATCTCGTTTGTGGGGCGTAATAAATTAAATTCACAAAGAGGTGTGGAATAAACTCGATGTTTCTTAAATAAGTGACATTCTAAATACGAGGGTGACTGCCTTTGTTATACCTTGGAGCTAAGTGATTTTATTATAGCGATGCATAGAAAAGCTATTTTAGATAAAGCAGTCCGAGTAGGTTTGGAAAACCAGTCTTGTGAAACTTATGAACTGACTTGATAGTACAGCTGCATTCGGTTAGACTAGAACCGAGCTCAACATAGTTAAGTATATGCTCATACTAAAGTTACAACTGCAGTAATCAACTGCTAAAACTTTTTTTTTTCAAAGAGCAAGCAACTTTTGTTAAGAACACATAGATCGTTTTCTCTCCCCCTTCAAAAAGAATATATTCTATTAAAAAACCACGTAAAAACACATTTATCTTAAGACTCTTTTAACACGATAAAGGTATTCCGGAAAATCTCCTAAAAATGTTGAAGAGGGGAATAAATCTGATAAGTGAGTTTGTTTATGTGAAAGAATTTCAATTTGAACGCGTGTACTCCGCCTGTCGCACGGCATTACACGCAACGAGATATTAATGATTGCCGAGAACATACGTGCTTACACCTGACATCCCTTCTTACCGAACCGAGGTTTTCATGCTTCGCTATGGTGAAGCAAGAAAATGTCGGTCTCTCAGTCGGGAAGTTAAAATATATTTTTAATTTTTAGAGGTAGCCCCATTTACACGATACTAGTTTATTTCTTGTGGCATACAATAAAATTGAAGCAACAATTGACTTGCATTGTCTAAACACTGTTTAGACGGCGCAAGTTTTCTTGTTGCTTCAAGTTACTTATGGTATGACACTGGCAATGCAATAATACTTACTGAATTTCTGGTTAGTAAAAGAGTATTCCAATTTTAAAATTATTCTGAGATTTTAAACAGAAGAACAATCGGTAGTTGCTATTGTGGTAGTAATTTCTATTTGATTGCGTTAACTGATTAATACTGAATTGAGCATAAGATATAATATTTATTTTATGTAAACAGACAAAAAGAAAGGAACACTCACATATACTAACAGTAGGTATATTATGTTAATCTAATAAAACAATGCTTACTAGTTGACCCGACAGACGTTGTCCAGTCCAAGTTTCAATAATGCATATAAAAAAAGAAAAACGCCTAAACCTATAGAAAATCCATTTGAAGTGTTTCCGGAATTTATCAATTTTCTGAGCATTTTTCAAATTTTTATTTCCCTAAAAACCTTATTCGGACATTTAACATTTATTTATATAAATGGTAAAAAATCACGCCCAGAGCATATCCTTTGTGCCCACAATGCGAAAGAATTGTTACGTTCAAACGATTTTCAGTTTGCGACCCATCCAATAAGAAACAACCGAACATATTCTCCTACATTCAATCCATTACATTTTCTACAGCAACACCCCAAATCGCTAAATATCTTAATTTCATCCTACATTGAACACGTGAAAGCACAATAGAACAAGTAAAATTAAATTTATTGCTTGTCAAATATCACTTGTCACTATTGTACCACTGGTGTAGTGTGGAGTTAGTGGTAATAGGGACAACACATGGTACAGCCAAAGGGGTAGGGTATAAATGTGATAGAATTATGATTGCTCGTTAAAGGGTATTGAAAGAAATTGTTGTGTAGAATAGTGGTGTTGTTGCATTGGTTATGGAAATTCTTGTTTTTGTCCGCGATTTTTTCGGTCTTTTACTTATGGAACTTAAGTACTTATAGTAGTATTTACTTATGGTTTATTCTAGGCAATAAATGCTGTAAAGGTTGTCTGCAAAAGTCGACCTCATGATGGGCAGACATGAGGTCGACTTTTGCAGACAACCTTTTTAGTAAGCTGCAGTAAATTAATAACTCGTTGCATTCGAACAGAAATTAGAATAAGCTTTCAAATTATTTCAAATAGGTTTTTTGTTTCGAAAAAAACAGGGATATAATAGGCGCAGATGTATACCTACACGTTCGCATGGAATAAGCGTAATAATTATAATGTGTACTTATCATTTAATAGCCCCGATAGTACCTACTTTATCACTGTGCCAAATTAAATCAAAATCCTATCTAATATATATATAGATAGTAATAGTGTTATATATATATAGGCTTGTTATTAGAATTTTTTTAATATTACATTCTTTATATCATATGTTTGTTACTCTGTACGCCTTCTTTAAAATAAAATAAATAAATAAATATTACCTGCACCTTCCTATTTAGCGCAATCAGAAAGCAGCTCTAAGGGAAACAAAATAAAACAGTGAGCTTGAGCACGAGTTAGAAAGTCAAAAGTAAAAGTGAAGCTTAAATAAAAAAACCTTTCTTTGAAGACAGTACCTAGTTGCGTCGGTGCATGGTAGTGATAGGTAGTATTACGATTCCATTACTGTCTGTTATTAAGTTCATTTTAAAGTTATAATACCTTCTGATAAAAGCAACAAAATAAGGTTTCTACCTACCTACATGCCACCACAAAATTTCGAAAAATAAAAATCCTTCTCTAAAAAAAACCTTTTAACAAAGCGCTGTCCTCAATATTCCATCACGCCGCCCATCACGAAACTTTCAAACAGCTACTATTCAAAACTGCCACCAAAACGCAATTTGGTATACTTTAAAACTCGTATGTAAGGCGCATGGCTTCCCCTAGAAGTGCTAAGCCGTGTTGAGACTTGCGTATTCCCAGGGACACGACGCTTATCCATCAATATATCTTTTGCATACCGTGCGTTCGTAGTTTTACGTTGTGTGTAGCTAGCTTTATGTGTGGTGTAGGTACCTTGATGGAATTCGAAGAGGTTTGATATATACCTATGGTAAGTATATCTTATCGTAGGTATAAATTAGGTCGAAATTTTATTTACGCGTTGACAAAGGTACAATAAGTTTAAAGCCAAGAGAAAGTCTGTGAGAGATGATCATCTGTGCGAAATTAGAACAAGGCTATTCTTTCGATTGTTTTAACCCTTCGCATAACTTGAATCCACGCAAGGCACAATGGCTTTTAAATTATTTCTGTAATTATGGAATTCAACCGGTAAATAATGAAATTGACGATTGCAATACGAAAAAGTAAGTAAAAGTACTAAGTACTATTAGTTATTCTGTGGTAATAGTGCAAATAAGCTTTGTGTTCGTGCATTTCCGAAACTGTAACTTAAGCAAAATATGCGAGAAGTTAACGTTTCTAAAGATAAAACTTAGCACCATTGCAAATCCTCTTGTTTTAAACCCTGACAGTCGTGAAAAGGAGAAATTTTCAGTGTTTCATTCCCCATTTCCCGGAAAATTGAGAGCCACGTAGTCGTACATAAAGAAACAGTTATTACACTGAAAATCCATAAACACTGACTGTTAACTCACAAAGCATAATTTAAAATTCCATTTCAATCAACTCGTAATATAAACGAGGTAATTCGTTGGACCATAAATTCGCAATTACGTCACTGGCGAACGATGTTCAAAATTACCTATTTCCAACATTTTTTTCGATCCAACTCCCTGTAGGCATCGAAAACTGGGTAGGTGTGGTCGGACCAAGAGAAATCGCTCCCATTGGTCGCCTGTGAACACACCCACTGCTATAACAAAAAGGAACATCGGCTCTGAACGGGACTAGTCCCTAAACGGCGAGCCTTGAGAATTTCTCTCTCCCTTTCTCAAGTCGTAGTGTTCTGTTTCAGGACGGTGCCCACTGAAACTGAGTTCGCTCCGAGGTCCCACGAGCATTGTACAGCGCCATCTCTGTAAATACGGCCAAACTACGTGGGGAAAGTTTCAGCAAGATGGCGCCGATAGTCGCGTCGAAAGGCCTTTTGGGACTCTGAAAAGTTGTTGACTTTGTTACGAAAGAGTGGAAGGTTTTACTTTCAACTTCTAAAATAGGTACTTATAGTTAAATTACTTTTGTGTCAACTGTGTTTTGTGTCTTAAACAACCTTGTACGATTTTTTATTTGTTTCTTATTTTATGTTACAAAACCTTTTTCTTTTATCATTTGTTAATTTGAATGCATCAGTAACGCATTTATTCTTAACAGAAACGGGTCCACGCCTTCTCTTAAATAACAAAAATAAATCTGAGAATGGAAAAATTTAATTAGGTAAGTATTTATATCGGTTACCGATCTGTTTGTGAAAATTTCTTATGTTGCGCTGCATACAGGAGCTGAAGGGTTCACTATATTGCGTTACTGGTAGGTACTAGGTTCGAATCTCACACAGAAAAAAAAAATAGTTTGGCCAAACAGGTGTAGTTTTTCCGGGTCTGGGTGTTTGCTGTTTGCTGGTGCGACTTAGAACTGTACCTATACAGAAACAATCCATGTCATTGTGTTTCATACGAGAAAAACTCCTTAAAAACGTTATTACCTAGCTAGCTACATAGCGAACAGTGAAAAGTATGTACAGACAATAATTTAAAAGATTTACACGAACTCAATAAATAATAGGACCAGCGATAAAATGCGAAATCGATCTCTTGTAAGTAGCTTATCAATTTATAAGGGAGGCTTAGTGTCCTACGCACTGGGTGCTTATCTGTGGTAGGTACAGTCACCAAAAGAGATAGATGACTAGGATCGTAAGATATATTTGAAGTTTAGTAAGAAACCGATGGATGTTTTTGAATGAAATTTAATTTGAAAAATGAAGTGTTTGTTTTTTAATAATTAAATTAAATCGTATTCGAAAACATCCATCGGTTTCTTACTAAATTTCAACTATATCCGACGATCCTGGTTACTTATCTCTTTTGGTGACCGTACCTACTTAGCTTCCTTTATTTTCTGAAATAATTTTGTCGTGCTATTAATTAATTAGTATTCTTTACTTTAATGCAAAGTCTAGCGTTTTTCGTTTTGTATTTGAATATGAACGAGTTTTGTCCTTTTGTTTTATTTTTGAATTCAGTATCTGAAAAACTTCTAAAACTATAGTGTAGAGTTAATCTATTATGGAAAAGAACACACACAGGAAATAAAAATAGTAAAAAAGTAGCACGCTATGCTACAAGTGCGGAAAACCTCAAACGGCGAAAATATTCCAACCTTATTGGGAGTTATATGTTCGAGCCGTTTCGGCTATGGGGTCCGAGCGCCCACTTGGTTTTTCGAGACATCGCCAAGCGGTTGGTCGACTGTTCACGTGTCGATAGCTGACCTTTTTTTGCCAAAAAATCAGCATCGCCATACAACGTGGCAATGCTGTCAGCCTTTTGGGCAATTTTCCTGCTGACAGCGATGCGGAAGAAATTTTTGATGCTCTATGATTCCTTTAATTTTTTTTTTTTGTACATGCACATAATATTTATTATTATTACTTTAAGCCTGTTGCCTTAGTATCATCTTGTATGGAAACCAATAAATGAGGTTTTATGCTATTGGTATATAGTCTATAAATTACAACGCAAAAAAAAAATATCAGTTTGGAGCAAAAGCTATCTTAAACTGATTTACTTATGGATTTCTTATAGTTTCGTTTTTTTTTTAAACCCTTAATGTCCCACTGCTGGGCAAATGCGTCCTTACTCTCTTTCTACTTATAGTTTGCAGTCATTTCATTGCTTTGTCTTCTAAAGTAAGTTATGAATTTCAGAAAATTGTTCTAGCATTTGCAAGAACTGTAATAAAACAGGCATCTGGCAACTGGCTCTCCAAGGCTGGTTGACCCTTGGTTTTATACCAATAGCTCGAAGTCAGAGCTCAATTTATACTGTTTTTACGACTGCTACGAAACCGCGCTACGAATGCGTAGCGCTACGCTACGTAGTACAAAATATATCGGAATTAAAAGATTTATTTTTGACTAGTCAAGTAGGTACTCTATTAGCTTTCTGATGGAAATTATATCAAACTCAAAGCATTTAATTCAATTAAACCGTTTACCTACAGGCACTTTTGAATTGTCAAAATTAAATAGTCGGTCAGTTAGTCAGAAAGTTGAAAGCTGATATAGATTTCAGATGTAATTTTGAACACTGAATATTTCCTGCATTTCGTGACAACTAATACTTACTGCAATCACCACGCTTGGAGTCTCAGGCAGTCAGTTCACGTGGAGGTTGCAGTATGATAAATGATTTTATTTCTATAAGAAGGTTTGTAAAAACACGTTTTTTACACGTCATTCATATTTTTTTAAACTATATGAGGTCGGCGTTTCCTATCTGACTACTCTGAGAAGAAAGGCCGAAACAAACTCAGAGGTCACAAAATGTAGTATTATAGCCTGGAGTTGATTTAACACGCAAGGAGGAGCCTGCAGGGCATATCCTTGACCTAACTATTTCGTATAGTAGTCGCCTTTTACATTATCTACATGAACCTAAGGGCCGGCTGATTCTACCACAGAATCTTTTCTGAAGTAATTTCAATTTTTATTTATTAACTACCTTCTGCCCGCGACTTCGTTCGCGTACAAGACGTAAGACACCACAATATACAGAATTATTGGAAAAACATGAACAACCTCTTAAGAGGTCATTGTACTCATCATTATGAACAACTTTTACTATGGGACCAAACCTGACATTGCGGAAAAAAATCAGCTGTTCCCTACATTTTGACGAGTTATACGAACATAAATGTAGAGAACAGCTGATTTTTTTTTTTCGCGATTTCAGGTTTGGTCCCATAGTAAAAGTTGTTCATAATGATGAGTACAATGCCCTCTTAAGATGTTGTTGGTGTTTTTCCAATAACCCTGTATAAAATAACAGTCTCATTTTTATAAACATCCGCTGTTTACTGCGTTTGTAATTTTGGTCTCAGCACCCAAAATACACAGAAAGTTAAGACTAGTGACGCGGGAGCCAGCAACGTACTTACAGTTGTCCATCCAATTCCGCAGCCTCCAGCAGCAATTTCCCATTGCTTGTTTCAAATCCTCCGTCTCACCGAGAGGAAGCCGGTGTCCTAGCAGTGTGAAAATCATAGGCTGACTATGCTAATGTTTATAAAATCTTATTTCTTAATAATCATATTGTACAAGAACAGATTGGATGGAAAATCTAGGCATTTGCCTGTATCTTGGGAATAAATATAGGATCAATACAATACCTGAATGAAATAATTATTTTCCCGAACGATGTTCAACACTCCTAACCAACATTTTCACCCAAAAACTTTTAACTAAAGACAAACAGTCCTTAATATAACCGTGCGAAATTGCGTTGTAAGTCACAATATATCGGTAATAGCTAATTAGCCGTAATCCTATAATCGGTCAGGTTAGAAAATTACCCACTCGGGTCCTATTTGCGGTGGCCGCGATTAGGCCCATAAAACTCAGTGCGATCTTGATAAGGGATGCGCGAATCGGCAACGTATACTGTGTGAAGTGCCAGAGTAATAAACATTCGTTTGAATTTATTGTCTAACTGTTGCAGATTAGGTAGGATAGGTATGTATTGTGTGTATGCTGTGGTGTTTTGCTGTTAGCAGTATTGTGTAAAGTTTTCTATGTGTAAATAATTTCGTTAATTCTACAGGGTTCCACAAAGGGTGAGTACGCAAGGTAAATCAAGGTTGCAAGGTTGTTCTGGTTGACTTTTCTAGCTTCTATGGACAGTTCCTTAGAAGCTACAAATGCAGACTGCAGAATATTTATTTATTTATAATAATAATAATAAACATTTAATTCAGACCAGGTCCATATTTTGTTAGTTACAATATAAGTACTTAAATCTAATGTTAGTACTTTAATGTATTTATTTAGTCAGATTAGTTTATCTTGCGATTATCAGTACAGTGGCGAGATAAACTAATTTGACTAAATAAAAAAAAATATTCTGCAACTATGCATTTTTCTTCGTACAATAATAAAACACTGAAAGGAATAAAAATAGGTTTATTTGTCAACGCAACACGTACATAAAGAAAAGATAAGTTAACCTGATTAAAAAAAAAGCAGCCGTGTTATTCTGTAAAAATCTCGCCGTCAAAACTTAGGTGAAATGAGCTTAAAGTGAGCTGTCAGTAGTGTCAATCCCTAGCATCAGGTGGAACAACGGCTCACTTTTAGGTCACTTCACCTAAGTTATCACGGTAATCTTTTTACAGAATAGCACCTCTGATGCTAGGGATTGACCCAATTGACAACTCACTTTAAGCTCACTTCACCTAAGTTATCACGGTGATCTTTTTACAGAATAGCACCTCTGATGCTAGGGATTGACCCAATTGACAACTCACTTTAAGCTCACTTCACCTAAGTTATCACGGTGATCTTTTTACAGAATAGCACCTCTGATGCTAGGGATTGACCCAATTGACAACTCACTTTAAGCTCACTTCACCTAAGTTATCACGGTGATCTTTTTACAGAATAGCACCTCTGATGCTAGGGATTGACCCAATTGACAACTCACTTTAAGCTCACTTCACCTAAGTTATCACGGTGATCTTTTTACAGAATAGCATCTCTGATGCTAGGGATTGGCCCAATTGACAACTCACTTTAAGCTCACTTCACCTAAGTTATCACGGTGATCTTTTTACAGAATAGCATCTCTGATGCTAGGGATTGACCCAATTGACAACTCACTTTAAGCTCACTTCACCTAAGTTATCACGGTGATCTTTTTACAGAATAGCACCTCTGATGCTAGGGATTGACCCAATTGACAACTCACTTTAAGCTCACTTCACCTAAGTTATCACGGTAATCTTTTTACAGAATAGCACCTCTGATGCTAGGGATTGACCCAATTGACAACTCACTTTAGCTTACTTCACCTAAGTTATCACGGTGATCTTTTTACAGAATAGCACCTCTGATGCTAGGGATTGACCCAATTGACAACTCACTTTAGCTCACTTCACCTAAGTTATCACGGTGATCTTTTTACAGAATAGCACCTCTGATGCTAGGGATTGACCCAATTGACAACTCACTTTAAGCTCACTTCACCTAAGTTATCACGGTGATCTTTTTACAGAATAGCACCTCTGATGCTAGGGATTGACCCAATTGACAACTCACTTTAAGCTCACTTCACCTAAGTTATCACGGTGATCTTTTTACAGAATAGCATCTCTGATGCTAGGGATTGGCCCAATTGACAACTCACTTTAAGCTCACTTCACCTAAGTTATCACGGTGATCTTTTTACAGAATAGCACCTCTGATGCTAGGGATTGACCCAATTGACAACTCACTTTAAGCTCACTTCACCTAAGTTATCACGGTGATCTTTTTACAGAATAGCATCTCTGATGCTAGGGATTGACCCAATTGACAACTCACTTTTAGCTCACTTCACCTAAGTTATCACGGTGATCTTTTTACAGAATAGCATCTCTGATGCTAGGGATTGACCCAATTGACAACTCACTTTAAGCTCACTTCACCTAAGTTATCACGGTGAGATTTTTCCTTTTGCAGAATAGAGCGGCAGGTTTTTCATCGGTCATTCGTCATCAGTCATCAAGCATCACAGCAGTACCTACCTAAACCCCGAAAACTTACCAAATAGTGGACGAGATTGAAGACTTCCTTATCATGAGTAGCGTGTTTTTAAGGTTCAATTCTCAGTAGTATTATGAAAATTTGGCTCTCTCCATAAATACATCACTCCACATTCATATGCCCAACTGTTTATAACTATTCAGGAGTTTATTTAGACTCGGCGTATAATGTTGGACACCTGACGTCCGAGTTGTAAATTTTTCGCTAACTACCTCGCATGCTGCATGATTTTTAGTCTAACTTTCATTTGCTAGGCTCCACCGAGACGTCACTCCTCCATTTGTGTTCAGGTTTTAACGTCTATGCATATTCAAATAGTTGGCTTTTGTTTAGGATAATGCTTTATTTAGCTAATGGTAAAACGAGCAATCTTAAAAAGTCTATCAAATATAATTTTATTACTGTATCGAATTCATTATGTATGGTAGTCAGATTAGGTAAAATATGTTGACAATTTATGTCCTTAAGCAATTCTTTTTATCCCTGCCCTAGTATCTGAACAGGCTATTATTTCAGTCGTTCCAAGAAAAAGAAAAAGTGACGTCGGTGGATCACAAAAAAAAAACCACAATGAAATCTGTGTCTGATTGTTTATCAATTTTGTGTTTTAATTTAATGTAATGGACTTTGTCTTAAACTATATTAATGAATAAATGCGACCCACTTCGAGAAAGTACTTTTATCTAGTCACGACGACGTCATTACGTCAGCGGCGGCTGTAGCTGAAAACCAGCGCTGGGGCTCTGTCTTGCATAGGGTCGTAGCTTAATGCTGAGCGGTAGCCGTTTTGCGTGGATGTGACGCATGACTCCCCAACCCTTTCTTATTTTTTGAAGTGAAAACTTCTTTAGCGGCGTTGAACACTTTTTGTAATGGGTAAAAAATGTTAAACTCGCGTCAGGGCATCGCGTCAGGACACGTGACCGTCAGGAGAGATTTCCCCTCCCCCCCCCATCTCTTTCTACGGCGGCGCCACGGGCGGCGGCGCCAACCGAAGTGAACCAAGTGAGACACGACAAAGATGGCCGAAGAAAATGACATTTGACGTACAAATGTTTGAAAAGTCAGTTTCGTAAACAATAGTACTTCGAGGAGCCGCAGTTGTATTTAAGTTATTTTGAACTTCTGTTTAACCAATTTAGTTTATTATTATATACCTACCTACAATACAAAATAGAAGTATATTATATTTACTGTGATAGAAGCGACGAAAAATATAACGAAGCACATTATAGCAACAAGAAATACTGTGGGACATTGCTGCTTTTGTGTGAAAACAATGCTTCCGTGTCGACCACGGAAGTTTACACCCTGCAGGGAGATGCTCCAGTAGGGTGTGGCTGTGAAGCTATGTTGCAAAACATGCTCCACGTCCTATCCTGCCTTATTTGTCCTACCCAAAACATGCAGTCAAAGTGACCTCTGCGCTGCCACCGACGACAACGTGGAAGTGGCAATATTTTGAGCCAACAAGATCTAAAGTAAAAGAGAAGAAATTTAGGGAGTAGTTCATTAATAAAAAGCTTGTATACAAATATCAGTTTATTTTTAATAATACTTGTACGCACCGGGACTTACAGCTTAGTACGGCTGTTATTCCAAATGCATACAGTGTGGCTAAGTTTGTAACAATTGAGCCTGGTACCTATGGTTACCTCACCCTACTGATTATAAACCTACAGCAACTAATTAACACCGTAGTTATCCTAACACCCTAACCTATCATACAAGCCTACGGAAGACCTACGGGAACAGACAGAATTTGGGTAGGAATAGGGGTTTGTGTACGTCGTGTAATGTGTACACAGGAAATAGTTTTGTCATTGCCGGTCCCACAGACTCATAGAACTGGTGATGGCTAAAGGTGTCTTGGCCATAGTGAGAGGAATTATGGAAGATGAATCAAACTCTACTCCAGCTTGATGACTAATTTATTCATTTACTAATTACTAATTTATGTGGAACGAATGTATGTCGCTCTTGATGCTGACGATGGCGTATGTAACTCTTGCCTGTTCACGGCTGAACAATACTCTAAACTCTAATTTGGCTTCTAAAACTTGTGCAAGAAGAACAACATTTTTAAAATGTTTGCTTTTCATTTGCCATCTGTGCCATCTCTTCTGTAGGCCGTTTCATTTTCTGCTATTCGTAGTGAAGCACCATCCTTACTAGTCCTATTGACCTGAAATACAAAACTAATGTTATAAATTCTTTCTCTTCATTATCTTATTTATACTGATTTAATAATCAGTAGCGGCATCAAAATAACAGTCATTATTATTCTTATGGCGGGTTTTTTTTTTGTTACAATGAGTTTTGTACAGGCAAACGAAGTTCTTCGTAAAATTGTAAATTGGATAGGCACCTAATTCGTAAATCATGCCAGGCTGCCCCTGTTTAGCGTTAGTGCTTGTGTCAGTTTTTTTATTTTCTATTATGGAGACCTCTCCCTGACCAATTCTTCCAAAAAATCTAAGGATTAGAAGCAAAAGCAAGCATAAGTATAAGAAATTGAGAATGTTTACAAAACATAACTTACTTTGAACACATTTTAGCTGTAACAGTAGGTACACACCTTATCCTCCTCCAACCAATATTCAATTATTTGCCCTTTATTGCAACTAGTCTCCGGTCTTAATTTCATTTAGTTTAAATACAAAAAAAAAATATTCAAAAGTTTTTTTAGTTTGACACATACAATATCAAATTCATTCATTGACATATTCATATTGTTTTCATGACGACCATGACGTTGTCGCGTCAAAACTGTTGAAACTGTAGACAATAAATTAGTTTTTCATACGTAATAATGTCTATGGACACAAATATTCGGTTCGTAGACAGATATTCTCGTATGCCGATTTAATGTGTTGGCCAATTTGTTGGATGACTTCATTACAATGGCAACATTTAGAAGTTGTAGGACATTCTAGTTATAGAACGTTTATGAAGCGTTTATGAATACAAAATTTTATCGAATGTTTTAAAGGCCTATTGAGCATTTTAACTAATGAATGGTTTAAACCTTCAATAGGCTTTTTTTATGAATAAGACCGAAAGTGTTTAAAATATGGAAATTGAACAAAGTGCATCTATTAATGAAAAAAGTGACGCAGAAATATTGAAAAAAAATGAGTAATATTAACTAAATTAATAATTGATTTATTTCAACGTTAATATTCAAGTTTTCACTTCTGCCGGCACTCCCGGAGTGCAACCCGTCTTTTTTTTTTGTGTTTATGTTCTTTATTGCGTCATGTTTACCGCAAATAATAGTAGATTGTACAACTAAGGCATAAAAGAAGCTATTTTACCCCGAGACGTTTATATCACGCGAGCCGCAGGCGAGGGTGGATAGTTAAGTCGAGGGGTAAAATGGCTCGTTTATGCCTGAGTTATACACTCTGCTTTTCACTTCGATTGCGAAAAAATGAAACAGGCATAAAGTATACAGTACATAATTAATCAAAAATTTTGCAAAGCATAGCTAATTCCCGCCACCACAGATAATACCGCCACGAAACTTTTTAAAAGTTTTTTTTTTATTTCAACATTTGTCATTCGACTTGGGCACCTACTTCATACTGCCAAGTCATAAAAACGTTTCTTTGCGTTTTTAAATAATAAATGACAACTATTTTACCTGATTTTATTAAATTAACGATAGAAAACACGGAAGTAGTATAAATTAAAGAAAATTAAATAAATCACGACTTTAATCTGCGAAGTTTTATTGTGCGTGTGGCTGTTGGGCCTGATTACCTTAGTCTCAGAAAAAAAAATTACTTTATGCACTAGAACATAAAAAGCGATTTTATGTCGCCTAAGCACAACATAAAGACGAACTTTTAGAGCATGAGAAGTGAAAAAGTATTTTCTTTCTATCTAGTCAACGTTATTAATAGTCCACCATTGATAGGCAATATTAGATTTCAAATTAATAATACAAGCCTGTTATTATCCCACTGGAAGACAAAGGCCTCTTCTCATACAGAGCAGGCACGAGCATTGGTCTTCACACTTGCTCAAGATGGGTTGGCAATTTCAGACTTATATTCTATTTAAAGTTGCTGAAATTGCTCTTTAAAAAGCCGGTATAAAAATTTAAATTTTGTTTAAGAATAAGACCTTAATTTCAGAATACAGATACATACCTACTTAGTTTACTATAGGTACTATTTTTTAACAATACCATCCAGCATCTACATACGTATCCGTACAATCGAAACGTAAACAGTATGTGTACAAGCAATGTCAGTGGAACGCACAAAACAAAGTGCCACAATTAAGTGCGACCCGCTCCGTCGGAGTTCAACAGTTTTTCCCTCGTAATTCTATTACATTATTAACTTACACCGTGTTAAGGAAGTAGGGATGGCTTCCAAAAATCTTCTTGTCGATGTTGTAGGAATTTATCGATAGTTTTCCGAAAGTATGGCAGATAAACGTCAGAATAAATCACATTTAAAGTGAGTTACTGATGAGAAGAAGTCGGGAGTTCGAACCCCAACCATTGCACAATTGACATGGAACCTAATAAAAATTAATACACTGTCAATATTCATGACACATTTTATTTCAATTAAACTATTGACTCATTCCTTATTGACTAATGCCTACTTCTCTGGAACATTTTACTTACCTGCGATGAAAGTTCTCAAACTACAATTTTCATCGATATCGACTCTCGCCACCCAACGCAGCCACATCCCCACAAAGTGTACGGCGGTCGCTCGTCGCGTTCACAAAGATCGCTAGCTGAAAACTTTTAATACTTTAACTTGACTTTCACTCAATTTCGCTTAACGCCTCCGTTGACACGGCTCGATGCCGGTGCGATATCACCTTTTAACTGTTTTACTATGGCGTTATGGTATGAAGTGTATAAACTTGTTCTTGAGATTTTAGAAGTGCCTTTATGAGGTTAAAGGAACGTTTGTTTTAAATATTTAATTTATAAGGTTCTCGTTTTTAAAGTGGCGAAGTTTGTGCTGGTAACTTTTTGACAGAAGTTTTTTTTTTTTTTTAATTTTTGGCCCACGAAAGACAGTCCTCAAAAAAGTCTGGGTCTACTGTGTATCCCAATAAATCTGTAAAGATTGAGCAAGAGCAGACACAGCTCTGACTGTGACAGGGGAATACAAAGAACAAAACTTTAATTCCACCCAAACTTTTCCTCCAAACCACTAAACATTCCCAATCGAATCCAAACTAAATAAAATACACAAATAAATGGCTCCCAAAAAAAATTGCAAAAGGAGAAACAAAATAAAACCCCATCACGACACGACAAATTGATGTCATCCATCCCTCTCTTACTAACAGTCGCAACATATCACTCGACGCACGTCCTCGGCATTTTTCCTCTATATATTATTAATACATAAGTACAATCCGATGCACCGTTCCCCCCTCCGTGTGATGTATAGCTCTGTCCTTTTCTATATTGTTGGGTTTAGTTTTCCCAAGCGACCGAACCCCGAGGGTAAAACTCCCTAGGGTCGGTATTGACTCTACTGTAGAAGGAAAGTTATCTGTACACCTATTGTCGACCACCCCCTCTCTCCCCATACCAGTTTTCAGCCCACTCCACCCTCGACTTTCTTATGCGTTTTACGTTTTATTTTTGAGAATGTTTCTAGGCTCGAATTCGTGTTGTCTTCTTAGTCTGCATTTTGAACTATAAATATTTTCTTATCTGTAGGCAAATATGTCATTTCTATTTTATTTCAAAGCTTTTTTATGTTTATAAGTCCCTTCTTAATGTTTACTTTGCAATTGCTCTGGAAAGAAAAAAGTTTTCTATTAAATTTCGTCTTAAATCTCACTGCGTAAATTACCTATGTGATATCAGAGAAAACTTAATGAAAATTCTAAGATCCAGTAAACATAGAAAAAGTTTAAAATTAAAATAACAATAACTCGAACAAACTACATCCCATAAAGCCAATTTCTATTAGTAACATGACCCGTGCTTAACATAATTTAAGGCTAGGTGCGCACCGGACGCTAATTTGGTAATGCGCGACATCGACACGCGACCGACACGCGTCGCGACCGCCACGCGACAGATTGACGCGACAAGACGATTTGTTCACTTAACTTGTTTATCGTGAGGGACAGACAAATATGCGTAAGAATAAAAATGTCACTCCCGCCCTCTTTGTTATTTGATACTCAATCACATTTTCATAATAAGGAATTACAATTCGTGAATTCTAATCTACATTGCGAGTACGAGTAGCAGTAGGTATACATATAAAATGAATAATTAGATTTTCAATAGTACAATAGCAGTATATTTTTTTTAAATTGCGGACGGATAGTTGGATAGCGCGCAAATATTAAAAAAAAATGTATGAGAGAAGAGAGAGTCTCTCTGGGTAGTCTTTACTACAAACCTTACGAACTGATTTTTATCACGGGCATAAACGTTCCTCGAGCTCATAAATATGTTGACAGAAGATCGTAATGACTACACAGTCCGATGTGTAGAACATTACAATTTCACTGTGTAATGGTAAAGGCAGCCTTTCCGTAGAATTAAACCTAATCAATCAGACAAAATTGAAAAATAAATCACAATTACAATATAGAATACAAACCCACACCGCCTGCTCCAAATAAGTCCGTCTTCACACCGATATGGAATGACATCCGGACGGACGCGTGCGACAGACGCGACACACGTGCGCCGCACACGACGACAAACGAGCTCGACTAAACGCTCATTTAGATTATTGTAGCGTAATCTACTTAGAAGAGTGTGTTCGCAACTTTATGTAGGATTGCAATATTTAGAAATGTATTTTGTTTTATTTTTTATGAAAGACTGGTATCTGCAGGTCTACTCCCTAAGCATGGAAACCGTAGTTTCGACCTACGTACAGACGCCAGCACATCAAACTACTACAATCTGTCAAATTTCTTTAATAGATTTTCAACTTTATTGCTAAAACATAAGGTTCAAAGTTGATTGGGAAACTTTGACAGTTTCGGGTAGGTTGATGTGCTGGCGTCTGTACATAAGATTAGTTTGGGGCCCGACCTACGAATAAATAACACCACGATTTGACAGGTGTCCCTACTCCCGATGTGTTTTTACCCGTCCGAAAAAGTTAATTAACTGGGTGTAGGGTTCACTCTATAGTTGCGAGCCACTTTCGGTCGGGCCCGTATCTTCGTTGACGAACTTACAGAGTAGACCTCCTGATACGTGAAAAATACTACTTGTAAAAAAGTTCAGTCAAAATAAATAAAAAACTTCGTAGAAAATCTTCAATACTTTTGGTGTCATGCCTAAACTTATTAAGTACCCATTTATTATAACACCCTTTCCAAGCCCAATATTAGATCACCATAATTAATTTAAATGGTACAAAATTGTACCTTCGAAACGGGCGAGTCTATTCTAATGCTAATTCAGTAGTAATACGATCGCCATTCTTTCCTAAGTACAATTAGGGGCAGATATAAACCCATGCATTATCTAGTCAGGGTTAACAAAAGAGAATATTACCCCTACAAAAATTGTTAGTATAATATTTCAAGTGGGGTGCAAAAAGTACCATGTGTGAAATCACAATGGTTCAGAAGTATGTTTTTGTTAAAATCACATTTGACGATGATAGATGGGTTGTGTCCAGTTGTGATCAGGCAGGATAGATCATTTTGATAGTCATCAGTCATATCATAAATGAAGTGTTTTGTCTAATATTTTTGTTTCCTCCTGTGTAGATATAGCTTTCTATACCCTTACTAACGACTGCCTCAACTTTTTTTTTTAAATTTTGCATACACTGTTTCACTACTGAGCAAAGGCCTCTCCCAAATCCTTCCAGGCACTGTTTTCTAGAGCCACTTCGATCCAACCCTTGTCTCAACTTAATTCTTGAAAATTACACTCCAAAAAAAATTCTCAGAGCCTTAACTGACTCTGAGAATAATATAACGATTCTTATTAGAGATGTTAATTACAATGTTTTCATTGCAGTTATCATATCTAACAACAATTGATAAATTATTTGATCAAGTTTGTATAATTCTATACCCGAGTGCTTCGAGCGATTCGCTAGTACGTCATAATTTTGAATATAAATAAAATGTATTGTATCACCACAGTCAAAAGTGTTACTCAATAAAACTGTTTCTTACTACGCGTCTTTTACATGTTTCAAGGTATAACAAGTATATTTTTGCTAAAATTGTCGCCAGAAGTGAAATTGAAAATGAAAACACTTAGTAATTATTTTACGTAATTTAATCTCGTATTTCGTGATAATTTGTTTCATGAACGATTACAATTTACAATGTCTTATTTGATACACAGTTGCAATAAATAATAATACGTTACATAATATATTCACGGAGTTTATCTCACAAAATACAATTCGTTTTGCGTGAATCTAAGCAAAGTGAACCAGAGAAGAGATATTTTATTTTTTTCGTATACATTCATTTCGGCATCAGATTTTCTTTCGTTGTACATTATATATCCCAAGCTTCGTATTCAATGGATATGTATTGTTTCTAGATATGATCGATATTCGGTAAAGTATTTCGATGTCCGAATTCGTAACCTAAGCGCGGAAAATAATTGAAACGCTATCCAAATTTAAGAATCGAAAAATTTACACTTTTACGTTTTAGTTTTACATTAAAAATTTACAACGTTACTTACAATAAATATATCACAGATTTTACAAGAACAAAACCGACACACATTTACGGGAAAACGAAAACAGAATCTTTTTACAATGATATTTTAAAATCGTCCTGAGCAGTTTAACGTTAGCCTTCAAATGTATATAAAAATCTACACTACGTCCAATCTAGCAACCCAACTATTAAATGTTATTTATTGCCTAAATATTTACATAACAATTACAATTATATTTACAAAATACCGCCACTTTCCGTACACATCCTAGTTTTCATGAAACTTTGGTATCTAGACGCAATCAACAACAAATTTCGATTCATAAACAGACAAAATAATACAGTCATGTGGAGAAATTGGTGATTTGATGGCTTAAAAAAGTTTTATTATATCAAAAAATTCGAAACAAAATACTTATATTGGAAAATCAAAAAGAAAATAAGTTTTCTTCTTTCTCAAACAATACTTTCTGTTTTTCCACAAAATAAGCATTAGTATGGATAGTTGATGTAACAAAAATGAGTCACGTAACGAGTTCAATACCACTTTCAACGAACACTGTTCTATATGAAGAAACGACAGTTTTGTACTTAGATTTAAGAATCTCACATTAAAAACTGACCGTCGTAGACATACGTCAGCGGGGGCTACTTGGAAGCAAGCGGGGCTGTCTGAGCATACTGTTGAGCGCTGCAAGTTGGTAGCGAGAACGGGTTGACACTGAACGGCGATGATACTAGGCCGCCCATTCCTGTGGACAACAAAATACATGTTATATTTTGTAGTTTAAGCTGCATGTTCTAGGGATTAAAAACTAAGGGGTTAAACTAGGGGAAAACACTCCGCTTATTAAACTTTCCACTCTATCACTCCGCTTATTAACTTTCCTCTCAATCATGGCTAACTTGGGTTAGCGATGATTCAGTGGAAAGTTCCAAAACGATTTCACAAACCTATTTTAGATAAGCCACTTATGTCTGTATAATGTTTTATTATTCACGCCGCAATATTTTTATTGATAGTTTGAAAGATGAACATCGAGCTTGAAAATCGTATTATTGGTTTAGTTGTTAAGACAGACTTTTCGTAGCTATTTCTTTTTATTATGTTAGAGAAAACTACAGCGCAACCTAAACCATAACCACTACGTGAGTATCACACAAAATACAAATGCATCTGACTTTTCAATAAAATATTATCTATTTATTTTAATTTTAAAATATTAACCTCAATACTTTTGTCCACGATTGTACCGAATTCAAAAAATGGTTAGCAAAGCATGCATACTGGCACACAACACATCAAACAGCGCTACAAAAAAAAAAAAACAAAAAAAAAAAGCGAAACAAAACAAAATCGCTATACAAATAAAACAAAACTACTAACACTGAACGGCGAGGTGGTGCCAATTCTGGTGATGCTCATTGGCTACCCGTGGCGGACTCTGCCTCACAACGGCAAAAGCGCTTCTCAGCTTAGTCTCTTTATTCTGAGCCCCATTCATATCACTGCCGGAGCATTTTGTATGAATGTTTACCGGACAGTCGGCCAGGCTTTTAGAATTCCCATTTCTTTCACTGTAATGTCCGCTATCTTTCGTGTTATACGCGTTATAGTGACGGTCAGATGATAAGTGTCCATTCATGTTCGCCGGATGGTACGGTCCTAGAGACACTGGACGGGATAAAGAAAACAGGGGTTAACACAAAGCGACGTAAACAAACAGATGCCGTGCGAAGAAAGCGTCGGAATCGTGAACTTAAATCTTGTTTGTATTGTTTAGCTGGAGATAAGCTGGGTTAGAAAATTTAAAATATAAGAAGTTAGATGCACATGTAGTATTTGTTTTGAGGTTTTCGTACTTTTGTTGTCACTTTTACTATAATTTATTTATTTAAAAAAAAAAAACATATTGATCCTACTAAGAACTAATCACAAAAGATATAAATAGGCAGGTAGGGACTTTAAAAAACCCGGTGTAGTGTGGGGATCGAACCCTTTTGAAAAGATAAGCAATTAAAAAAAAAATAGTCTGATAAATATTTTGTTCATGCCTGTACCTTCGGTCATGTTAACATAGTTTTCCTAACCAAATCAACAGAAAATTAAAAAAAAGAAATTGAGTAAAAGGTGCACGGCAGTGCCATCCGCCAAGTTCTCAAAATAAGACGAAGGAAGAAAAGTTAAAAAATTAATGTTCCACTCACGAGACGTGGTATTGAAGAGTGAGGTCGGCGGAGCGGGATAGTGTTGTGGATGCGGGTAGGCAGCGGGCGCGGCGTGCGGCGTGGACGCGGCAGAACAGTACCGCGGCGACACCGAGCCGCCACTGCGCGCGTACTCCTCTAAAAGAAAAAGCCTGGGATCAACACATAATACTGTTAATGTTTGACTACACCTGGAAAAGCATCACAAGTAAAGGATATAATAGTGCAATTAGAGCATTTTAAGTTTAATGTCATGCAGATTTGTTTACACCTTCAGATCGACCCGCATGCGTGAGCAGCAGCATTATGCTTGCTTATAGGACGTATGTTTACGCCTATACAACTTATTTACGTGTCATGTGTTATGTATATAATATTTTGTAGGAGATCTTATACAAATTTATATGAAAAGGTGTATTATGGGTGCCCCGCATGCGGGCCAATCCCTCCTGCGTAAGAAAATCCGCATGAGTCCTAAAATGCCCTTAGAATTTAATGATAGAGTTAGTGTTTGAAATCAACCAATATCGGCTTTGTAAACCCATTAAAAGGAAACATTTCTAATAAGAAAAAAGCAATACCTATGTAAAATTAGTCCTTAGTAAAAATTTTAGAGCGAACACCCACCTTCAGTCCACTGCGAGGCCGCAGTATCCTGCACGCTGACGGCTAGTTGTCCTGTGTACGAGTTGAAAGGCATGCTGGCAGGGGGTGATCTCGGCGCGCCCAGCCCTAGTTGGTTGTTGCGAGGCATCGAGTATAGTGCCTCCGCCAAGTCCGCCGCTCGTTTTAGGATTATTTCCTGTGAGATGAGAATTTTGTTAACGCTTTTTAAAATATTAGTTATACAATGAAATATGTCTACTGATGAGATAAGATAAAATAAACAGGACATAGAAATTAAGTCATATCAAACATAACTCTATTTGAAATTGCATAGAAATTTTATCAGTAAACACTCTAGGTATTAAAAATGATTTCGTCAATTTCCTATGCAACCCATTCAATACAAAATCTACCATAATATTCTTCTAAATTATCTACAGACAAAAAATAAAACATACCTTAGGTAATTTTTCAGGGTCCCCGGGATGTCTTGGTATAAGTTTCTGTAGCCTCTGAAAGCCGTAATCTATCGTTGGCTCGTTCAACGCTGCTATGCGAACAAGAGAAAAACAAAATCAATCATTAGTTGGCCCACTAACAAATGAAAGCCTAATTGATGGATTGTATAAGATTTTCCGATGTCCCCTAATTACTGATTATTTTTTGGGGAAAATAATTGGGACGTAACTAATGAGGCCTTGTTTTTTATTTAGTTGTAAACAGCGAAGTAAGTAGCTAAATAATTTGGAACTAAACAGATCCCAATTTATTAAAAGTTATTAATTAAAAAACCTAAAGCCTGGAAAGCAAGGTTCGTCACGTCGATACTTAATGAAACCATGTAAAAGGGATTATAGCTCTTTTTTCATTATCTGCTTCTTTAAGAGCCTTTTCTAAAAAACCTCTCACCATTTTTTTTATTCTCGTTAATATAATAGAGGGACAATTCCCGTATTTTTAGGATCGTTCACATTCTAATCTCAGTCACCATCTGTCAAAAATAACATTTTTGACAAGTTTTTGACATTGATTATCGATGAAATGAGATTGCGACTAGACTTTGAACCTTTTTTTAAGGATGAGAACTGGCCTTCAGGTGTATAATACCATAATTAATGTAATTGAGTAAGGTATGTAAGAATTGAAGCACGACACATTGTTTTGTTTGTGCTTTAATTGAAAATTTATTTAGCGTGAGTTTAAGTAAGTATAAAATATACGTAAACGTAATCATGTTCCCACGTCTGGAACACAGACCTCCTTTCAGTGAGAGGGAGTGGGCTGTAATTCACCACGCGGGTGCAGTGCGGGTTGGTAAATGTCACATGTCTTCTAATTTAATTTAACACAAGGATAAAAACTATACCAAAGAAGTAACATATTTCTAAAGCAACTTATTCAAGACAGTATACTCACAAACATAAACAAATCTCCCTGGCGCTCCCTTACAGAACTGCTTACTCTTGTACGAAAGCGTCACCTCCACGACGCCGGGTATGTGTCGCGGTGGGGTCTGCACTCTTATCGCGTGCGATGTTATTAACTGATAACGGAGAATATTGTATTAATGCTTTGTTTATAGTGTTATAAATTAATTCCTGGCCTAAGAAGGAAGAACTTGGCTGGGCCCACTTCCATGCTTGATTTAAGAATCGTGTTTAAGAAATATATGAGTACATATTAAGGGGCGTTTAGCAGCAACCATTCAATAATGAAATTAGCTTGTGTCTAAGGCTTTTACTTGTAGATAATTTATACTTTGAGTATCTATAGTAAAAAAATATTAAGCATTTTCAAAGTTAATGCTTTTAAGCTGAAATTTTGTACAGAGTTTCTAGACCAGATACACTCTTCAACCCGTTTGTATTGATATACCCTCTCTGTAACACCCTGTATAGGTAGGTACTCTAACCTAGCTCTGAAGCCAAAGTGTCACATTTTTCTATAACCTCTTTTTATGGCAATAAAGAAAGAAATTTTAATATTGCTAACACATTAGAATACTGGGAAACGACTTTCGTTTAGGTGTGAAAAATCGCTGTTTACGGTTAGCGCGCATTGTAACGCAGATACTCAATAAAATTTCTTAAAGTTTAATACATTGTCACTTACGACTATTATGAAACAAATTTGCTAATACTTGGACCAGCAAAAATCAAGTTAAGGTTAAAACTCACCTCACTCCAAACCAACATGGTTCCAAACACAACTTGTAGTCCGTCGAAGAAATTGTCCCCTACTATGATCACTGTTGACCCTCCCGACGTCCAGCCTTCGCTCGGTGATATTGCCTTGATGCATGGTGTGGCTACTGGCAGGGGAGGATATAAACCTGCTGTCAAAAATGTTATTTCAGTAATTCTGAAGCAGTTCCTTAAGTAACCTTAAACGATTTCTAAATTTTGATCAAGTGTCATATTCCGAAAGTTTTGGTCCTGATTCGTGGAAAAAATGACAGGACTATATGTCAAATATTATCTTTATATTAATCTGAAACAAGCGAAGGCAATGATACCTCGAAATCCACAAATACTTTCGCAAGTCACGACGCCAAGGCTTAAAATAGTTCCCCAACTTTCATATAAATAGCATTCAGGGTCGTAAATGGCATCTAAGAAGCCGCAAAAGTAAGGGCTGAATCGTACAACAACTTAAAAGTTGAACGCCAAACCACTAAAACTCGTTCCGTCCTACTTGAACGTATACTTTAGACTGTTCTAGAAAAAGGACAATTGTACACCGTAAAAGTCACCGTGTAAGTGTCACTGATACAGGGTATAAAGAGATCGATGAAGATAATTGAAAATGAATTTTAACGGTGAGTAATAAAGTTGGTTATAGAATACAGTTTCACGGTCGTTATGACGTTGTCAGCTGCCGTGAGTGCAAGGTTTAGGGGGGACACGCGCTGAACAAGGGGGAAACTGAAATCTTGCGAACAACGTTGTAATAAAGACGGGAGAAAGTGAACTTAAGGGGACGAAAGACGATTACTTCGGTGGTTCTTTTTTAATTTCACTAATATTATATTCTCCCCATTTAAGATGTTTTAATATTCCGCGAAAAGCTCACCCAGCGTAGATATTGATATGTCTTACTCTTTGTATAAATTCAAAGCTGTCTTGCATAGGGCATTATCATAAAAGTTTAAAGTTTTTTATATTGTAATGTTTATCGTCTTCTTCATTTACTTTATATATCTAATATGTCTAATAAGTTAACTTTGTTTTGTAACTGCATTTCCTACTCGATGTTTAATGCATGCCGTGGCAGCCTTTAATTAAGGCTACACTATAGAATGTTAATTATTATCGAAACTTCAACATGTATTTTTGGTGTATGCTTTGTTGGTTGTCCTATAAATAAATAAATAAATAAATAAAAGGTCGCTCGGATGTATTTATTATTTACAATTTCAGATAAAATCAATCTTATCGGATCATTAGGAAATTATATCAAGAACTAGCTGTGCCCGCGACTTCGTTCGCGTGTATGTCGGAAAACAAATTGGATTTTATGGGATTTAATATTACTTTATTTTTCTAAAATGAAAGTAACCTAAATTACCCCCTATAACATCAGCTATCTGCCAATAAAAGTCCCTTCACCATCGATCCAGCGGTTTCAGACATTAACCAGGACAAACAGACAGATAGACGGAAACCATTTAAAATATAGTTTTTTGTTATACTCGTAAGTACCGTTTATACTTTCCTACGCATTTAGTAAAAGGCTGTTATTTTGAAATTACAAACGGGCACTTCAGTTTCATTTATTTGTATAGATGTTGACTTGTTGAGTTTAAAGTAATGAAAGCATATATTCGCAGTTTTAATTAGCTACTCATTTTTAAACTATTGATAGTAAAAATACCTACGGTGGACCAGAAATACAGAAGTTAAAAGAAACAATAATACAGGAATTAAAAATGTTTTCATGAGTTCACGACGCGATGCTTACACGTACTTTTGCAAATTTTCTCATTCGCACCGTGTCATCCCTTCGAGTCGGTTTCGCGCCGTCTAGCCACCTAAGAAACTTTGACGCTCTCTTAGTGTGGAATAGGTTACTTTTATTTTTATTCAAATTACATTTTAAAATTCGACAGTAACACGTTCAAAATAAAGTTAGCTTTAAAATGGAATGAGAAAGTTCACTAGGTATGTGAATATTTCATTATCTCTGAGATATTATTTATTTGTTATGTAAATGTTTTTGGATGGCTAAGTGGTTAGTTAAAATTTTAACATTTTGCATTACGGTTCCTTCATATTTAATAGAAATACCTAGATTAAAAGTTAAATTATCAAAAACGATTGCAGTGTAACCTACCAGTAAGGTTCGCTAAAGTAAAAAAAAAACATGGTTAAAAAATCCGTCTCCTTTCACACAAAAAGAAAAAGCAGAATTAAAATACTCCGAAAAATGATTTCAAACGCATGTTCCAAGTTTGTTCCGAGCATAATTCCTCACTAAATTATCCGCATTCGCTTCATGCCCGCTTCAACGCCCCCCCACCCTGGCACACCCGACTGAAGTTCTTTGCGAAATGTCTACAGTGATTCCTTGAATACAAACGACATCTTAAAACGCTGTATTATGAGTTTTGCACGTTTATCGTCAATTGACTGCTGGATTTCACACGTATTTACGGAAGGTGTTAAAAAAAGATTATGCTTGTACAAGCTTTATAGATGTTAGAGATTATATTTTAAAATCAGGAGTTTTTTTATAGTATGACACTGGCAATTTTTCGTCGTATTCAATTGTTTTGTTTTTAATTAAGTACACACGGCGACATGTCAAGCTATAGGTACATTTCCAGTTTGAGCTGATCTCGCATTGTATAGGCTTTTACCGTACAATGAGAAATCAATTTATATTGGAAATTTATAGCTTGGTATGTCGTCGATCGTAGAAATTGATGCATTACAACAAGTCTTCCGACATAAACATTTCACAGATATTATGATTCATAATCATTTAATTAATTTGTAATCGACAATGACGCGTGTGTATCAAAATAATAATATTGTCAAAAATATGGTACAATTATACCAAAACCATAGAAAAAAGGAGTGATATTAAAACACGCATAATTCCAAGCAATGTGTACACAAAAAAAAACTCATTTACAAATTCCTCAAAATGCAAGTTTCAATATCACACGTAAAAAATAAAAAAATCATAAAGAAATAAAACAAAAACGTACAAGTATTGTCTGTCGCGCCATCTGTACCTTCGCTAGGGTCTAGCCGCTTCGCCCTCCGGCCATGCTTGCTGTTGTTGTGGACAAACATATTGTCTGATATCGCTAGGAGAGGACCGTCGACCATCACTTGAGTTGATATTACCACCTAGAACAAAATGAAGATGTTAGTGAGCTGTCCATAACTGTCGAAATGCTTACTCAATTTATAGTTGTAATTTCAATAACACACTTTCAGCGTAGTTAAGGCTCTATTGTCTACGCTGCTAGCAAGTACTTCACCTACTGATAGACGAGATTTTAGAAGAAACCTTCCCAGAACTTCCTTCTATAATCTTCTCTCTTTCCTAAGCATGTGAAGGCCAATTACCATATTACAAACGTTCATAATCTAGTCACAATCTCATCGCAGAGACAATCTATGTCAAAAACTTGTCAAAAATGTAGATATTCTAAACAAATTTAGATTGGGATTAGAATGTGAACTATCATAAAAATACGGGAATTACGCCTTCTACTACTAACGTGAGTATCTACTATTTCGTTCAAAAAATAAAATCGTGCCAAAATCTCTACGCATCTATTAATAGACAAACCATAAGAACAGTTCACCAAAATAAAACGCATGAAGATATACAACGCGTCTACGTTTCACACATCAAAACAAACGCCGCATTCCGACACACACCAGTGCGAAGGGAGCCGAAAGGGAGAGTCCCAAGGGAGGTGGAGCCAATGTCTCGGGAGCGACGAAATGGACGAAACTCTTCCAATGGTATGCAAGGAAGTGCATTGTGTGCATGTATGCGTATCTATGTGTATGTGTGGCGTGGGTGGTCGATTGATAGACGGTCATTCAATCGATACGTTTTTTTGCCGCCGAGTGTACTTCGGGGTGTAGCTTAAAAATTCTGTTGGGTAAACAAGCGGAGGTACCTGCGTGACTTTGTATGCAAACGTGTTATGTTAGGTAGCGTTGTAAACAAAAGGTTTAATTGGAGTGCAAATACGGAGTATTTCATTTTATTAAAGGTTAAAAAAGTTACGACTTTTAACCAAAATTTACTACAATAATAAAACATGGACCGCCAAGAGAACGAACCAATTTATCCTTGATCAACTACGCATAAGACATAGACTATCCACGATCCGTTAACAAAAGATTTTTGTTAACTTTGGTCACATTGTTCGTCGGGAACCAGATAATCTTGAAAAGTTGTTGTGGTGGGCAAGATAGATCAAGACCGCTGGTCAGACCAAGTAGCCGCTCTCAGTCTCCACGACTCTCTGTTACGACCTTCCTGAGAGAAGCCGAGAACCGAACGAAGTGGAAGAACATCGTGCATAAAGCCATGAAGGCCTTTCAGGGACACGACCTTCGAAGGATGGACTCGATCAAGAAGAAGAATTGAACATTATTTACTTAGACTCATTAACAGCTCAATATCAGAATCTAAAAGCAGACGATAAAAACACAAACACAACTTCAGCACTCTGTACTAAAACAGCACAAACTTTGACACCTAAATCACCTGAAATACAATATTCACGTCGATAAAGCGACTGCATTATTTCGATTCCGACACCCACCTATAAATATGTACCTAGTTATATATTATACCCATATATTCTTACCCTTGAAACGGTGGGGAACGACCACTGAATTATTCAATGACACACAGAAAGCCCAAATATAGACATTACTATACTCACGCACACATTCACAGAAATTGTGAGTAATTCAGTTGCATATAGAAATGAGCAATATGTGTAGAACAGTAAGTTCTATATTTGTTTAAAGTTGGTAAGAGGACACGTAAGACAAATATGTCTTAGGCCAACTGTGGAAGCAAATTTGTACTCATAAGTAGACTATGTGAATGCACCTTGTGGTAGTTATGTTAGGGCTGCTTCTAATTAGTTATATTATGAGCTATGAGATTTTGTGGAGAAGTTTTAATTGTGAATAACGACTTTGTAGTTTAAGTTGGTTTAGTGTTAGAACGTATGTCAGTGTTAGTTAAAATAACAAGATTTTTTTATAGAAAACTGTTTTTTTTTGTGTTCGATGTGTGAGCTAGCAAGACTTTTTATCCAATCTGTTTCTTTATCAGCCATAAACAATAAGTCAATAGTTAACAACCTAAAACCAGCGTTTTCAAATTCTTTTTTTTTTGTATTTATTACACAGATTCTAATTAATAACACTTGCATTTAACAAAATAAAACAACATAAACAATTAAAAAATACAATAAAAGGGCAAGCAGAGATCGGTTGAAAGTAAATAAATAAACTCGTATAAATAAATTTAATTTCATTCCTCCCCTAAATTGGAGGCGCTTCAAATATTCAAGAGTCGTGAACGCAACCCTTCCTTCAGTTAAGGGCAATACAGACAGTAGTATGGTGCAAGGGAAGAGAATGTACTCGTAGTCTAAAAACAATCTTTGACTTTTGCAACCACACCTATATACCCGCATAATTTTCAAAAGAACTTGTAACTGAAGAAATGATGACTACCTACCTGAATTTCGATTTGGGTAGTGCATAGTACCTATACGCAAACTTATTTTTTTGGCTAGGACACATAATTATATTGCAAATTATTATTTCAGCCAAATACTGAAGTTTTTCAGGTTGAAAGCGAAACTGTTTCCAAATATTTTTATAATAAAACAAATTGAGATTTAAGAAAAATCTCCCCAAACATTGCTGCAAAGAGAAATTTCTGTCAATGTTTTAGTGCTTTTGATTCATTTTCTTTCACCTTTCCTTCAGCTTATGACTTAGAGCATACAGCCAGAGTAATATACAGACAGACTCGTGTAGAGATCTCGGCAATTTTTCGCCACGTCTGGTAAACAAGCTACCATTCACTTGACGACAACACGACTAATTACTTAGGTGTTTGATGGCCGATTCTTTTACTTGGACATAGATCGTCTATTGTTTTGACTCTTCTAGCAAAAGACTGCATTATTTCGTAACTTGGAAGCAAAACTATTCTAAACGCAGCTTTACTTTCCATATCGAAAATAACTTTATAACGTCGGCAAAGAAAAAAGACTTATAAGCGTTTGGATTTGACAACAAAAACGTTTTGTACTGTCGGTATAATCAATGTTTGGACCTAAAGCAACATTCCTCTGAAAACACATTATCTAGAACATATTTTTATCCTGTCTTTCTATCAATATCATTCTTTCTACCGACATCTATTAAGAAGATTGAAATAAAATAATAACATACCTGAAACCTTCTCATATCTCTAGGGTTCCCAGCATTCTTCAAACAATTCTGGTTGCATTTCAGGAAGAACTTCAAGAAAAACCTGCAACAAAACCACAATTTTAACACTGTGAACATGGAAACTGTTTTGTAAATCTTTTTTTATATTAAAAACTGTCACAACTTTATACTGGGATCGTAAAATATCGGCGGGCGTGTGAACAGATAATATGCTGCAAATGAAGCGGACACATAAATCAAACGTCGGCAACATATGAATTATAGACACAACAGTACTGTTTGCTATTAAAATTTTTGTAGAAATTTTAATACAATTTATAGTAGCACGTGAAAATCGACAGTCAAGCACCTACATCAGTTATACTCAACCTGTGGCCCGCCGGGCCTTTGTGATTAGCCCACGTGGAGTTACAAATTTGGTCTACATGGCATGTGGCTTCATGATAACCTTATATTATAATGATTACAAGATCATGTATTGTATTTTGGCCACCTTTTCTTTTTTCATTTAAGTAAATACATCGTTAATTTTTTAACTAACACTAAATTTTTCCTTGCGACCTGCGACACCATGAGGTTGAGTATGGCTAATATACATCCACGAGGTAGCGTGAAGTAGATACACTTAGTTTGAAAAACAACACTGTCGAAAATTTTAGGAGGAATTTGAAAAATACGATCAATGAAACGAAAAAGCGCAGGAATACTAATCTTAATTTGCATAACATGTAGCTTAACATCGGTAGTAACTAAATGGCTTCCAAGAACTTCGGCTGTCTCAAGTTCACCTACAACTTTACCAGCTGTTTCCACTTCACTACTACGCAAGCCACTTAAACGTAACGTATTAATTTGTTTCTCGTGTTCACAAATTTGTATCTTCCGCTCTTCCGTTCAAACTACAGTTTTTGCTTCATTGATAGCCAATGTGTGAACTTTTCGACTTTTTATTTTTTTGCGCCGTAAACGAAAAGCCGTGTGACGATTTAAAAAAGAATATCAAATGGATGTAAAAGGAAACAAAACGTATGGACAAAGTGCAGACAGCAACTAAAATCCGACTTCATTTTGGAAATAAAAGAATATAGGACCCACGTTGTTTTATTGGCTGTCAAAACGAAACCTCGAAACGGAATCAAACAATTTCCAACGGAAAGTCTATCGGACCAACTATCGGCATATCGGATTACACACAATAGTCGGACTTTGCAATTTTATTTGAAGTTCTTTGTTGGTGTAGTGTGGTCTTTATGTCGTCGTCGTAAGGTCCATGAGAGGTGTTTATACAAGTTGGTTGGTGCGTAATGTTGAGCGTACGATCAGGCGGGCGATCACGATGAATGCTTTAGCAGAAATATTTTACATAGCCTGAGGCACCGGCGATGCCGCCACGCCGAATATTGCTGTGCCAACACGTGTGGATTTAGTAGAGTTGTTAGACACCCCTAAATGTACACTATAAATTATTCCCCTTCATGAATGGCGAGGTTGTGTTTGACTTGAGAAATGATTTTTCAATAATCGCATTGAATTAGAAGGTTCTGTTTATGAATGAAACTCGGATGTGAAATTAGACTTACATTGTACGGTAGAAAAGGCCCAGCCAACCAGATATGTAACTTAGATTTTGGACTGACAAGCGAAGCAGTCAAGTCAGCTGTAAGCAGTCAAGAAAAAGGGACTCTTACTATAAATTAAAGTTTATTAATGTTATGACTTTTTTATTTCGTATGTTTCTTTTCCCTCCTTCTATTTGAAGTGTGTGACCTTACTTAATTGTTATGTTAATATTGAAAAAGCTGTTAATCATAAAATTGTATTATCATAATAATTGTTTTGGACATTTTCCGAGTACGGGAACCTAAAACAAAATCTTCAATAATGCTTTCATCCAGATTCATGGTGGTTATAGATTTCAGCGGTTATAAATGTGAGTAAAAATATGGATTTTTATTTACAGGACCTTTCCACCAGCTCTTTGTTCTTCTCATTCAATAATCAAAAAAGTTAAGAAGATTTTTTTCTACAGCCCCTATTAATTAACCCTAATTAACCTAATAACATTCTAGATTTTTTGGTGACTTTAGCAGGCGTAACAACAGCTCCATACCAATAGTAAAAACGTATCCAGATAGGAGCGGCGTTGGTACCGCGCGAACGTATTTGTGGTGCCCGCGGCGCTACACATCTGTTCCCGCATTATTTATGTTAAACACCTTATGTCACAATATTCCGAGTTACGACTTTACGAGTTTACACGACTGTCAACCGACTTGCCGTGAATGGGAATTTTATTTTAAGAAGTACAATAAGTAAGTAGGCCTTGTTAGGTTGGTCGCTAGCGTGATACAAGTATGGACGGTGAAAGAGTTTGGTGTCCACGCAGCTTTCTTTGAAGTTCGCTGCCTTATAAACTTTTATTCACGAGATACGCTCAAGCAAACGACGAAATACCTTCTAAGCTGTCCTTAATTTATTCCCGCATTATTTATGTTAAACACCTTATGTCACAATATTTCAAGTTACGAGTTTACACGCCTGTTAAACGACTTGCCGTGAATGGGAATTTTATTTTAAGAAGTACAATAGGTAAATAGGCCTTGTTGGGTTTGTCGCCAGCGTGATACAAGTATGGGCAGTAAAGACTTCAGTGTGCACTCAGCTTTATTTGATCTTATGTGCCTTATAAACTTTTATGCATGAGATACGCTCAGGCAAGCGACGAAATACCTTATAGGATGCCCTTAATTTTAATTTGATTGCCAAAATTCAGTTTTTTTTTTTGCCTATGTTTTAGCATACAGTATTTTGTAATATAGGTACCTGCCGAAATGAATCTTTTGAAAAAAAAAGTTGTAATTGGTAACTGATTGATTTTATTTTTACATTGTTTTATTAAAACCTTGTTTTTCTCTCTCAAATTTCATGTACAGTCAACAAAAGAGTTAAGTATGCAGAATCGTCGGATTCGAACAAAAAAAAAAAAGATCATCGGATACTTACCTATAGTTGAAGTTTAGTAAGAAACCGCTGGATGTTCTCGAATAAAATTTAGTTTTATTAATAGAAAACAAACAGCTCATTTATCAAATTAAATTTCAGTCGACAACATCCATCGGTTTCTTACTAAACTTCAACTAGGTATATCCGAAAATCCTGCATACTTATCTCTTTTGTTAACTGTACCTACTCATACCTAAGTAATAAGTATGCTATTTCTTTTGCAAACATTATTATATCCAAAATTCAAGTAAACACCCATATGTTTTCCCTACCCCCAGTGGCCCCAGTAAGATATACCTACCTATCGTAAAAGTCCTCCCCTGGTCATCGAAAGCTCGAAGCATTAATATCATTGTAAGGGCTACCTGACAGTTGCGTTATCCTACGGTATCGCTCTCGTGGTGACCGGTAAGCCGAAAAATTATTACCTTTAGGTAAATAGAATGAATGGGTTTTACTGATGATAGGCTTTTTTGGACTTTTAGAGGGTGATATAAAAGAACTACAATTATTCTTGTAGCAACTCATTTTATAAACTATTTTGTTTCGTTCATATTATAGCTACTTAAATCAACAATAAATATTTACGTCTCGTTCCCATTAACTTATAATACCAATAAAATACACAGTCACGTGAGTGAAACCGCGGGCACAGCTACATTAAATGATATATAAAAATATCCTTTAATGTGCCATTGTGACTCAGCTCAAAAATTTAACAGCAGAAACAATTTTCGATACTTATAAAATAAATAAAGTTAGAAATAATAAGTCGTTAAAAGAGAATACGCCTATATAAGTGCTTGGCCAGACTGCAAACGCGGGCGCGGGGCGGGTGCTGCGCGGCGTAGTCAAATAGCTGGATCCACACCAGACGATCCAGTGCGCTCCGATCGGGCGCGGCAAGAACAATGCGCGGTCGACGTGGAGGTGCCGCGCGCGATCGGAGCGCACTGGATCGTCTGGTGTGGATCCAGCTAATAAGAACTTCATTTGAGCGTCCATAGTGGGCTCGCGGGCGCGGTTAGCGGCGCGGGCTGCTTGGCGCGGGGAGCGCGCGGGCATCTAGCTCCATAGCTCGTTCATACAAGTGGCTGCAGTGAGGGCGCGGGCGGTCCGCGCGGGGACCGTGGTTCTCAAATTAGTTCGAACTTTTTTCTAGTAAAAATAATTCTTCTTCATCCATATTATATTTTGACAAACATAGGACACGACAACACTCAGAGCGAGCCGCGCTCCACTGCGGACAGGCAGATCGCGAGCGTTCCCGCACCCGCGCCGCTCCCCGCCCCGCGCTGCCAGTCTGGCCAAGCATTCGGAGTTTAATAGGTAAGGTTTAACTTGGCACAAACTGTTAACGATCGTTTCAGCCGTGAAACCACAGTGAAAACACCCGCACTTAACTTCGTTGGAGACCTTATAATGGTCTCTCATACAAGTGTCTTGGTATGTTTTATACCAACTATGTAAGACCTTGAATAATAGTACAATTACCGAATAATTATGAGTTAGTGTCTTAGTAACTCTATGGCACCTGGAATTGATATGAACTATTCTGAATCCTGAAATATAGGTACCTTTTTCGACACAGTGGGTTTAATCTGAAATTCAAGAGAAAAACTTTGTAAGTAGTCCTCGCATTTTTTTATACGACTATAATTTAAGAAAAAGTGGCATTAACTACGCGAGGATCGTTGACCTATGGCAACTAGAACGAATAAGAACAATTCTGAATCCTGAAGTACATATTGATACTTTTTTTTCGCCACAGTGCCAGTGGGTTAAATCTGAAATCCAAGAGAAAGACTGTAAGAAATATGTACCTACCCTCATTTTTTATACGACTATAATTAATTTCAATCTACACCGTTTCATAAGCTTCAATGATAAAAGTATCATACTTACAAGAATTTTCTTTGAGAAGCTTCAGTAGCTATGTACACATACACCCCTGCTTACATCTCTCACTATTCGATGGAAAAAATCTAGTACGGCATTAAGTCGCGGGAAAGAGCCCAGCCAGTAGGTTGCCCTCTTTCAAGTCAAGTCGGAACACTTGAATACCCCCTCCCCACACCACCGCCAAGGCATAGACTATGTTTATTTGCATCGGATATTTCTTGAGCAAATATTCGCAAAAAAAAGTCTACGACTATAAATAATTTCTTGATGTGCAGAACTGTTGAAATTGAAGGAATTATTTATGTCAGATTATTTATTTAGAAAGGGAACTTTTTTTTAAGTTTTTGGTACTTTATGTCAGGGTTTTTAAAGTTTTAGGTAGCAAAATAGTGTGATGTTATTGACTAACTATTCCCAATATTAATAAACTTCAAATTTGTTTTTTTACAAAAAAAATCCAAGTCTACCGACGGTAAAATGTACATTCAAATAAATAGGTACTCATCTAACCCACACCCAAATATCATAACTTACACAACTAATATAACCCTGAACCTCAACACAACGCCAAAGAAAAATTCGCTAAACCGCATTCGAAAATCGAACTACGCAGATCCGACAACAAGCGGTCTCTTATAACTTTTCCCTTTTAACCTTTCGTCCCCCCCTTGGCCCCGCGGGCCGCGGCCCGTCGCCAGCTCCCTCGGGAGGCGGTCCCCAGGGCCGGCATCGACTCCCCTGGTGGGCCCCTCCCCTGCCACCACTCAATACCGACACGCCAAGCGGACGCCAAAGATTAAGCAGGTGGAAGTAGTGTTTATTGTGTCAAATGCGTTTGTGATTTTCGAGTGTTGTAAAGTTTGTTTGTATTTATTTAAATGAATCAACTACTTAGTTCTGTGGTATAATTAGCCTAAAATAACTTCAATGCATTAATCAACATTTAAATGCCACCGACTAACCCACATGAGTAGAGTTTATCATATCAAAGTAATATCTTTTGCACTTAATAAAATAATTTAAAACAAAAACGACAAACTTATTAAAAACTAGAGCACAATGAGCGATCATATCGCACGAGGCGATCTCATGCAGACAACTTTTGAATTGACTGAAATAAAGGAGGTATCTTTATTTTCATGATTATTTCTTGAGAATTTCCACCATTATTTCGCCTGACAGTTCTTGCTGAGTCACAACTTCTAGCAAACAGACTTTGTAGCGAAAGTTGACCTTGGCAGAAAAGTTTACCTTTTCGGAGACACTGATACAGTTTGTCGTATCTGCACCCATCTAAATAACATCGTCGAGTTAATCTTTGCGTAACATGCGACGGGCCCATAACGGGCCGAGTTTTCGACTTGTTTTTCCGCGTGCTTCCATAGCAGGCGTTAATATTTCAGTGTGTACCAAATTCAAGGGTTAACTGTTCCCCGTCTACGTTGACGGTGTAAATAGACCGAACAATTGAACGATTTCTATTGTGATTAAATAGGACTGGGTACATGATTTGTGTATGTTTTGGTATTTGGTACGTGCAGTGCTGTTTACGTAGGGCGTCGAAAATGCTGACGGGTCGGACGGTCTGTTAAAGTCCTCATTTTGTCATGACCTCTTTAAAACTACTGCAATAATCTGATGTAAAGATAGCTCATCATATTTCATATGCAATATTGTGGGTAAGTAATAAAAGAAAACTTTGTTTTAAAATGACCATATACCTCTAAGACATCGGGCACACTGCTAAATGTCTGGTAGACATTAAATGATTTACGATTGTTAAAGCAAGCAAATACCTACCTATAATAAACTACTTTCTTATGTCTATGAAAATGCACTTTAACTACCAAAACGAATATTTTTTTTATGTCTCAATTTTTATTTTCCTCCGATTCTCTGACATTGTATTACAAAGTAAAGCTGCACTCATCGATTTCCATCCATGGTTCGGGACTTTCACTTCCTACAATGCTTCTTATACATATCTATACATATGGAAGGCTGTAAATATAAAGCACTGTAGTAGTTTTTCCAATGTGTCGAGTGAGGAGGGTATCGCGGGCGACGCAGCATCCCGGCGTCGTCATGGCAACGCGATAAAACCTCGCCTTTTCATAGCCCTCCGTAACAGTAAACGTTAGTTTCAGAGAATTTTGCTTCGACGGAAATTGTATGGTTTTTATGTTGAACGCATATTGAGGATAGAGACTGTTTGAAAAATCATGTGAATGTTTATATTTTGTAAAGTGATTTGGAGGCATTTTTTTTACTAGGAAGATTTTTCTGTGTATTCATTCTAAATTGACTTGATTATTGAACCACTAGTTAATTTTCCATCAAGCTAATAAAAAAATCTTGAACTCCTAGAAAGGCATGTAAGAGTCGGCCTAGTAAATAATGACATTTGACAAAACGACGTTGTCTATAGTTGAAAAACAAAACAAAACAATTAAATATACAACCTGTAACGTTTTCTCTTTTGTTTATTTTGTTTCGTAAACGAACGTGCTGTGTTTTTCATTTTTTTCAATCCATACCAATATTATAATTCCGAAAGTAAAATAACATTTTTGAATCTTGGAAATAATATTATTCTGAAAGTTAGTCATTCTTTCCTTATCCTACAACAAAAATAAGTAAATATTCTTCTGCAATTCTTGCATATACTGTAGTAGGTACTCTTTCAAATCTAAAAGCGCTTGCTCTCGGAGTCGAGTAGTTTCCAATTGACAATGTACCTACTGGTAGACGAGGCAATCGCTCGCGGCTTGTAAGCGCCTTTGCCCCTTCCCGTCTGCCAGAATTCTGCTAAAATACTTGTTGTAGCTGCTCAGCTGTATCTTGTTAACTTTGATTATAATAATATGTATTTATGTATTGTTGGGTCATGTGGCAGATAGAAAATAATGGGAATCTGGGACTTACATATACTATGTAGAGAGATGACGTTCAAAAGTGCCTCTTATGTGCCTATTTGAAATAAATGCTTTGACTTTGATATTCAAAGGACTGTTCTAAATTGTCTTCGATTGTGTAAACTGTGAACAGATAAGCTAAAAAAATTAAGTACCAAAATGATTGTTTGGATTGTCGGTAATAGAATTGCAAGAAGACGATCATAAGTCTATAGGAGTCCTGAAAACACAACATATCAACATATTTAATTCGGCTCAAATCTTCCTTTTTATAGATGATCTAACCTAACTAATATTAACATCACTAAAATGGAATAAAATGTATGTTTTATGAACATAGTCTCATCACGCACATTATATCCACTAATTAATAAGTGAGAATGCGTCAAGGTAAACATCTATACATTTATCTACCTACTAAGCGTCATAACCTTCCGTTAATATTCATAAGCCCCAACTAGTCCGAATGGCCTCACACTTGAAACATACACATTCGTACGTACCTACATGGCTACATTGGTCTTTCGTGCACAATCAACATACAAAGACATGGGCCAACATTACGGGGCATCACTTCATTGTGGGCACCGGTCTAATTGTAAGTACACTCTGGGGCACTATCAGCCGCTCAGCGATCCGCCGGGTAGGCGTGGGCCACTAATCTTCGACCCCTACATACCAATACGCTTCAACAATCCCCCAAAAGAAAACAGAACTTCTTTCCTAGAAATAAAGTCGGTTTTCGGTTGGACAAAAATGGTCGTATCTGCAAACGTAGCGAGGGTTAACGCACACTATCAACTCATTAAATTGCATCGCCTTTTTAATGAGTCTGAAAGTGAACAAAGGATATTGAGCGCGATTACATTAAGTACCTAGTTGTAGTGTTAGAAAGGTAAGATAGTGTTTTGTGGACTATTTTCACGATGTTTCTCGGTTACTGTTTTGTTGTTAAATGAAAAACTTTGAACGTTGTGGTGTTGTGCGGTTGTAAGAGGCGGAATTTCTGCACGGAGTTGTTTTTTGATGCCAATAATTATGTTATATTTGCTTTCAGTATCGACCATTTGGTTCTGGATCGCTTTGCTTATCAATTTATTTGCAGTAAGTAGTTGTACAAAAGTCAGATCTAGGGGAACTCGCAGTCAAAGAGGATGTATGACAGTGACTTTCATAAAAAGTCTATACATGATGACCAGCAAAATAATTACAAAACACACTATCAATCTAAATCTGGATCATTTTAAAGGATATTGTTATTCCATTGCTTCGTATGTTTAACAAATTTGTCTGCTCAACAACGTAAATAAGGCAATGAATGTTGTTGAACTGTCAAAATGAAAGCCGTTGCTACTGACAGTGTATTACGCAATTATCCCACTGATGATCGAGTTCACTGCAGATACCTATTGATCCTTCTCATCAAACAATTGAATGCAGAAAATTTTCTTACTGTACAGAAATAATCAAAGGGACGGTCCATGGTATGACGAAGAAAGTAATTCATCATTTTAAGAATATTAATCATACTTCACCCAATAATTCAACCCTCACAAACCCTTCACCCACAAAATTATAACCTCAACACAGATAGTTTCTACCTTTTATTTTATGTAAATACATGAAACATTATTACATGCCGCCCTCATATTTACCCGGTGAATATGCTATAAAGTGATATCACGTGATCGTTTTCGGCCGGGTAATAGTTATAAATTACCCAGGTAGTTTATAAAAGCCGGTTAACCCGAGGTAAGCGGACAAGGAGTATAATTTATTATTGGGAAATTCGCGGGCGCGTATTTTCATACGCTATGCGGATCATGCTGTACGTAATTGAAGTGGCTTTATTAAGTGTGTAAGGTTTTGGTCCTACGCTAATTAAGTGGACATTCTAGAACGGTAGGTACCATAGAATATTATTTTCTTGGAGTTGTTTAGTGTTATCAAACTTATACAGGGTGAAATTGAAAACATGCTCAAATCGAAATCGGAGATTGTACTCATCATTATGAACAACTTTTACTATGGGACCAAACCTGAAATCGCGAAAAGAAATTCAGCTGTTCCCTACATTTATGTTCGCATGACTCGTCAATATATATATATATATGTTTTCACTTCTGTCGGCACTCCCGGAGTGCCACTTTTTTTTAGCCTACATTTTGTCCCACTGCTGGGCAAAGGCCTCCCCTTGTTTCTTCCAAACCTCCCTGTCTTGTGCGATCTCTGGCCATTTTTACTTATTCACATAATTATCACTCAAGCCATCTAGATTAACTGATTCATTTTATGAAGGTCCCTATTTCATGAAAAGCATTCATCACGTTGACTACGCTCGATATCATTCAAGACTTAAATACGACAACTCTAGATCGACTACCATAACTATCTACTTTTACAACTAAAGAATGTACAGACGCCAGCATATCAAGTCACTCCAATCTATCAAATTTCTTTGATAAATTTTCAACTTTACCACAAAGTAATAAGGTTCATATTTAATTGGGAAAATTTGACAGATTGGGGTAGCTTTATGTGCTGGCCTCTGTACATAACGTCCATGTATCTTCACACCATAATCACCAACACGATAATCACCTTAACTCAATTAATCTGCCTAGCCTTTTCCCAACTATGTTGAGGACGGCTTCTAGTCTAACCAGAGGCAGCTGAATTTTACATGGAGCCTTTCTGACCTCCACAACCCAGTTACTGGGTAGCACGATACCTCTTGTTAAGACTGATTGTCAGACTTTTTGGGCTTCTGACTATCCGTAACGACTGTCAACGATCTACAAATGTCAGCCTGGCCACAGTGGTCTCGATATGTAATGGATGGTTACCCATCCACGAACCGACCGCAGCAAGTGTAGCTTAACCTTCGATCGACCGGTGCGGCTTTTATTATTTAGCTACGAGACCTCACCAAAACCGAGATAGAAGGCCAAAAGATAGTCACCTAAACTAGTCTAGATAATATTGAAGCACGGATAGATTTTTGGCAGTCGAATGAGAAATATTCGCGGCTGCTGTGCGCACTGTATCATATCCGCAAGAGGGACCCACTGAGTTATTGTACCGTCCGTACACTCGCGCGCTAAAGGGTTAACACCACTTGTGATTTGGAAAATTGTAGCAGGTAATTTTATTTCTTTTTATTTGAAAAAGTTTTAGTTTGAGTACCTACCGATTCATTTGTCGATGTGTGTTTACTTAAAATATTTTCTTTTGTTATTCATAAGAACAAAACAATGATGAAACCGAAAGTGTAACGGATTTTTATAATCAGCAATATCTACATATTTCCATTTTTTTTAACAATAGTTCTAAAAATAATTCAACTACACACTTATAATGATTATTATAAGTTTCAGTCATAGATAAAGCACTCAAAATTCAAAATACATTTAATAAAACTAACAAGAAACTGTCATCAATCATAACGAAGTCAAAGTGTTATGTGAGCGACTGTACCAGATGCTTTACATTCACGAGCCCTACAGGGTATTTATTACTAGAAACTTTTAAGGTAAGCATATTTACGTCCCTTTAGTGGAAATATCTGATAAACTGCGATGGCCACGAATAAAGAAAATTTTGGATATCGGAAAATAAGTTTATATTATTTTTAACTTTTTTTCTTTATTATTTTTGGTAAACAAATTTTGTTTCTTAGCTCTTTGGCTAGTTTACTACATTAACGGGCCCAAGCCAAGTCAATGTAGCGTGTGTGAGGTGTTATGAGGGGTGATTTCATTTTCGTCAATCTGCATGAACTTTCTAACTATTCTGCAGGTGTTTAAGATTGCGGCTTTTTGGAGTGTTATATAAATTGAGTCTTTTAGGTCTATTTGTTTAAGGCTGTGGTGGAGGTGATTGGGTATAACACCCGATTATTATTATTATTATTTTTTTGTTTTTACATATCTCGGGACCATGGGGTCCCGGTCCTTTGGAAGGCGTACGAGGGGCCGAAGCCAACCCGCAGAGGCCCCTTAGGAAATTTTAATGAAATGTGGCACCAACCGACGATTATCCCTGTATGCACTATGCAAGTGCACCCAAGGACAACCCCCGGTTGGTGTAGGACTATTGCAGGATATGGAAAAATAAAAAGTTGGACTATGGGTTTTGGCGGCTAAAGTGGACTGGTTACCAATAACTATGGACGAACTATGACCCTTGCCTAATCAATGTTTTATATATACACGGATAAAATAGCAGGGGGTGACTTGCACACTCAATAATGGGCCCCCGGAAACGGTCGCTAGCACATAGTGACGTAGCGACAAGGGGGCAACATGTCCTGAAGTGCTTATGAGGAGTGGAGAGGTATTCCACGGCTATCAGGACAATCCCGGAAGTACGGTCAAGATCCCTACCAGCATCTTACTGAAATACTTCCTTCCTCCGAGCACGTTTGCTCTTGCGAATCTCCACTCAAGCCGGCCAACAAAGGCAAGAATGAGGTGGGTGCTCTGTTCCTCGTCATTGTTCACTCCAGCCGGCCAATAAAGGCAAGCCAGAGGTGAGGAACAAGACTTCTCCCGGGAGATAAGGTCCGTGGGGTCGCTACTGCCCAACAGCTCGCCACATGCTGCCCTGCGGGTTTATTATTATTATTATTATTATTTATTAAGTAACATGGACTCATACAAATTTATAACGGCATGATTTATCGATATTTCATATTAAAAACTATCTATATAATGGTTTCAATGTGAAAATGAGAAAATTACTTGGATCGATTTTTACCTTTACCGATTGTTTTTTTTTTTTACCTTTATTAAAAATTCTTGTTCTCTGTTGTCGTTATCAATTTTCCAAACACCCATACCCAACTATCTAAACAATAACCAGTACAAAATGTTGTAACAAAACAACGCGAAAGGTATCTACCGAAAACCAAAACATAAACGTTATATCGCCGATCCTACCAAACTGCTCTATCAAAATATAACGACTGCGATAAAAACGATGGAAAAGAAACCAAACGTTTCCGACGAATTTCCAAAGATCGTACAATAACGGTGTTCACATCTCTTTCTTACATAAGTGTAAAGTATATGTCTATCTTTTTTTAGCGGGACTTTTCCGTTTTATAGGCAAGTCGATAATATTTGGACCGCTCTGCGAGATATGAGTGTTAAATATTTTATGATGTCCAGTGCGGACTTCAGAGTTTGAAGTCGGCACGATCTTGTAAAGCCTTGTACGTTGTACAACGTTACGCCGTCTGCAATTTTACTACACCGCTTATCTTATTGCGAACATCTATCAAGTTTAACCTCGAAATTCAGTTATACAACTTATTCTGTCTTTACGAAGAAAGCTACAAAGTTTGTCCTGCTATCCTACCAGCGATGGCAGTTTCATTTGCAGTAGAGACTCAATCGTTTTCTACTTTGAATAAAAACGTAATAAAATCCAAAAACGACCACTATCAGCCATTTAATCTATTCATTCGATCTACTTAATTACAACTCAGTTTTTTGTCACGTTTGTCTCTTACAAACTGTCTTAGCGTAATGTCATTAATCTTAGGAGGCTGGCAGCGCAGCAAACGACCTCCCGTTAAGACCCTCCATGGGCTGGGTGCCCCGTAATATGCTTATACAACCAGAACACGGAATAACTAAACACCAAAACCGTTCAAGCCAAACACAACCTTCCACTAATTGCTATTAGTATCATTAACGCTTGTACAATCCACCGCCCCTTGCAACCTTTGGCCGCGATGCCAAATAGAAAATAAGAAAATAAAGGAATCCAAGCGCGAGAAAAAAAGGTAGTACGTAAGATGTATTTTTTCGCAGAGAAGCGTGTCGGTAGCATTGTTAAATATATCGTCCAATCAGTATCTCGGAACGAGGAGGAATTAGCGTTTCGAAGTGAACGACGGAGCGACGAATCCTGGTCTACCCTTTTATGCGGCGCAGCGTAATAAAAAAAAAAGAAATCTTATTTGAATTTGGAAGACGAATTAAAAAAGAAAATGAATTCTGCACTAATTTAAACAGAGAGAGTTTCTAGACGATTTTCGGGGATCGGTCCAGCTTAATTAATGCATTAGAGTTGAAAGTCCCGACGACTCTTCATTTATCCGGCGAGCCATCCATTTTACTTTGTGTTTAACGTTTCATATCCGTAATAAGATAAAATTATAAACTTTTTTATAAATTGGAAAAGGTTTCTATCAAAAGTTATATAAATATTGTTATAGAGTAGATAATACCTACTATTGTAGGTGTCAGTACTAACAGCATTTTATATGTCCCCAAAAACTAATCAGAGATAAGAGGACGACCTCCCCACATTGATCCTTAGCCATCAGAAAGGTTACGAAGGCACTTCATCTTCATTCGGGAATCCCTTTAAGGAATCGTATCAGTTGTAATGAAAGCTAATTCTTTCATTAACTCTCCGTGACAACGGGAAAAAATGTAAGACAAACGAAAACAAATGTAGAGGAACTTTGGATAAGTAAATGTTTATATCTTAAGAGCGGTTTTTCCTATTTAAAACGTTATTTTTGGATACTTTACAAATTATTTGGAAAACGTAGATAGATTATGTATAATAAGATAACTGTTGATATAGTATTTTTATCCGACGAAGCAACGCACGGTTTACTTGTGGTATCCAAGTGTACGAACACGCTGTGAATGTGCGCGTGAATTAGTGTGAGTAGTGTAAGTGACACACACACCCACACTTCCAACTTCGCCATTGTTTCGGACGGTACCGAGAGCTCCTACGCTTACACACACATTCACGTGCGCGTTTGTACACTTGGTAAACACAAGTAAAGCACGAGTCGCTTCGTGAAATAAACATACTGTTTCTGCCTTTACATCCTTCAGATTGAGACAAGATATACTACTATGATCTACTTAGGTACCTACATTAGGCCGCACCTCAGATGGTACTACTTTGACCTTGACTTGACCTAGCGTAGTACGGAGTTTCAATATAATAAGACGCCAGCTTATACTGGTTTCCGTACTACAGACGAGCTGCCGCACCACCTCATCTTTGTAATCGAATTATGTCTTCTTTTTTAATGATTCTTGCACGTACATCGTACAACCCTGCATTCCTACTGCAATATATCCGATTTATCAAATATATAAATCGTAACCCGATCTGACAAGGCGTTAATGGGTAGCTCAATGCAATTTAATCTACCCCAGTTGGCGTATAACCGAATTTCTTCCTTATACGCACATTTTAGCGGAGAAAAAAATGTTTAGGGTCCTCTCTGTACGGTGTCGAGTTGGTTAGCATGGATTTTGGTTTTTTTTTATCGAGTCCGACTTTGATTTTCTTCTTATAATGCTTGGTAGTAGGATCCATTAGCAAAATTTTATTGTATTAAGATATCACTACCGAGATGACGACTTATAGAGAAAAAGACATGAGAAGAGAAGTCATTATCTCCCTAGCCTTTTCCCAACTACGTTGGGGTCAGCCTCCAGTCCAACCGGATGCAGCTGAGTACCAGTATTTTACATGGAGCGACTGCCTATCTGACCTCCACAACCCAGTTACTGGGTAATACGATAAAGGCTCTGACTTCGATCATCGTTGTAAAAAAAAAACTAAAAAAATATGAATAATTAACTAAGAAAAGACTGCTAGACTTTTTAAAGTTTTTCGGGATAAAGCCAATAAAAAAATATTACAATATTGGATTCTAATCCACCTGGTATCATATCGTACATCTAGTGTGCACAAGATGTGTATCTAATATCAGCCGTGCACCCCCCGACATGTGAAACTAGCAATATAAAGTGAAAATTGAATTTACAACTGACAATTGAAGAAGGCGCTTCCATCAAAGGCGACCCCTGCGACATGTTTGCCGAAATACATTTTAAAAGAGCTCTATTCCTATAAAGAAGAATTATTGCGTTATATCGAAAGTGTATGTAAGTGTACTTTTACTTCGAAAATCAATTGAAGCCGAATGTTTTTTTCTAAACGTCGTATTTTTTTTATATTTTTGGGAAAATACTGCAGTAAAATTCAAAACTTCATCAAGATTCGTAGTTTTTTGTTTTGTAAAGCTAACGGCGCACGGTTCTAAAATGGCCAACATTTTTTAATGACACCTGTAACTCTTCAAACGATTCAATTTCGACGTTCACGTTTGACTCTATTGTTATACCCAAGTATTCGTGCATAAATCATTGAACGTAGCGTTCAATGCTATTGTAATAAACCAATTAATCCCCAATAAACACTCATCGTACCATCATAATACAAGCAAACAAACACACAAGCAAACCACGCTAATGCAATTTACAAAGCAGCCAATCACGAGAGTCAGCCACATTGTTGTACAGTCGCCGTCAAAGAGCCAAAGGAAGCTCAGTGTTCCTTAATAATTAATTGGCGCTTAAACGCGCTGACGTCTTGGAGGCTCTCGGAGCCCCTAAGGGGGGCACTAACAGCTCCTATGCATATGCTCGCTATCCGTAAGCGGAGATGGGTTTGCTCATGTTTTGAATTTGTAAATTGTTATACGGAATGAGATTTCTGTTGATAGGTGAGAGGAAAGTTGGGTTTGCGTTCGATCGTGTTAAATACTGTTTTTACTGTGAAATAGATGTAAAGAATTTTAACATTTGATAGAATTTTCAACTCTGTACAATTTAAATGCATTATTTAGTTTTAATAAAATATCAATTAGTGAACAATATTTCAAATGGCTCAGAACCAAACCTTCTCCCCCAAAAAAATCTGTAAAATTCTAATGACAAAACTCACTATCATCAAGCTAATGGACATAAAACTGTGGTTACGCTGTAACAGGGTCGATTCAAGCCGCAATTAACTAAACGTAAAATTGAAGAAGATTGGAGATACTATCAATCAAGTAAAAGGGCATGATTACATACAAATCTAGATAAACAAATGAATGGGCCACTCGTATAAATTGAATTTAAGTGATGTTTTGCTTTTTGTGGTTTTTGACAGAAGATTAAATTTTAAACGGTTTTTAAGTATCTAGAAAGAGAGTACTACGTTGATACTTTTAATGAAAGTAAGTTTTTGATAGATACAGGAAGTCATTATGTAGTATCTAATAATGAAGTACATACTTTTAACAAGCGTGTTAAGGTTCTAAGTGCAAATCTTAACTACTTTATTCTTAATCTAGAACATGTTGTCATCATCATCATTTCAGCCGAATATGCTGTAGATAAGAATATTTAATCTGAAAAGTAATTTCCTGTATCCTTACAAAAATATGAAGTAATATTGAAACTGCATAATACTGAATATCTCACGAAAGATGGTTTAGTGGAGACGGTTGAAAATAATGCCACATCCGAACAGCGAGTTAGTACATCACAGACAGAATAAAAGTAACAATTTGTTTGCTATCTGACCCCAACTCACGCGATGTCATCATAAAAGCAACAATTAACTTTAGTTTGTTTTACTACCAAGTACTGGGTGTGTTTGTCTTCAAAGGAGATGTCACGCGTGAATTTGTATTTAAATTTAATGACGCTTTTACATTACCGCTTTTATTACCAACACTAATGAACGAATAGCAATAAAACCAGATATCTGGAGTAAACTCCCAGAAAAATACACTCCTCTTAAAATATAAATTACAAAAGAACGTCTATTATTAGGTAGGCCCAATATTATTTAAGCCTCGCCAATATGGCAGTATTACAGTTGAAATTCTCAACGAGTGGTAGGAAAGAGGGAGGATGATAAAACTCCGTCACTAATTAAATGGGCTCGAGACGTCCTATTCTTAATAGATTTGTCGCTAATTTGAAGTAATTTTGTCGAGCTCAACGTTATATAAACCGTGGAATAAAATTTAATTAGAAATCATATTTGGCAGAATTCAATAATTCTCGTTTCAAAGAAAATTATAAGACGAGTAGTAATGATTTTAAAATATATAATACATTTAATGTGGTGGTTTTATAAAGGCAGAGGTGTGTGTTACAGGTTTGGTAGTAAAATAGCTCCATAGATTAGATCCTACACTGGGATCGGACTAGTTGCAATTCATCATTATTATTCCAGACAATTTATCAAGCGGTTGGCTCGCCGCGCCCGACCGGATCGCACATTCTAACGAGATGGTGAATTTTCACCGAATAATTTGCGAACCGACGAATCACGTATTGGAATCGGGAATGAGGTCGGAATTGAGATAGAAGACCCGAACATTGTGGAATAAAAGGAGCTTCCAGTAAAAGATTTGCGTTGAAAGATAATAGGAATGATCATAATTAATGAGGGATGGAAATAAATACTACGTAATTTTGTCTAAGAACAATTTATAAAAAATCATGCGTACCTAATTTGGCAGTAGTTTATCTACTGCCAAATCAGGTTCGCATGATTTTTCCCGTCGTCACTGGAGCGCCTACAGTCAGAGGGTCGATGCGATTACGGGAGCTTATTACTGCGACTTTATCATATTTCAATTTACGATCACCACCCAGACTTATCGAGTAGAAAATCGGAGGGCAACCAATACGCAGATATAAATCAGTAATGAGACGTCTCATTACCGAAATAATATGATTTATTGATTTTGTAGCATATTCACTGGAAAGCTTCTAAACAGGATTTTTGTAAATGTTGTTTCCTTATAGAGACGGTACAGAATATCAATTTAAATTATTTAAAATTTAATACGCAGAATAAAATTCATAAGCTACGAAAGTTAGCCGCTAATATTACATAGGAATTTTAAGCTGAACAGTAGCATTAGATAAGTCGGCGGGCAAGAAAATGCTTGGTCGGAGGGAATAAGAAAACGGTCCTAGTTGTTAAGTCTTGCACAGTTTCTGTCGCTATCTCGTGGATAAGAAGCCTAATCACCAGTCGTCGTGTCTGTATCGGGCCGAGCGAAGCGCGCGAGTATTCCCCAGGGTACTCTTTTGGGACCAGTTTTCTTTTTTGGTTTACATTACACTGTAAGTGTGCCGAATTCTTTTGTTGCCGCCTCCGCTTTTTGTACAGATTTGTGTGATTTGTATTGTGTTTACTTGTGTTAGTATCGTTTTAACGGGATAAGTAGCGTAATTTGACGTGAAATGTATAAATTGTGGCAAGAGTGTGGATAAGCTTATGCCTAATAATAAAAATAAACTTCTGATAAATTACCTACTCTGATTCTATAGAACAAAATACAGCCACACCTAATAAAAAGACCAGTTAAATAAATTCCCCTTTCTCTGCGTACAGAAGAAAGTGCAAAGCTATTAATAAAGGGACTTATGAAGTTATGGAAACTTTCCCAGTATAACTGCAAACCGAGCCGTTCCGAAGTCGTGCACCAATAAACTTGTAGTTGGTAACTATTTGTAATATAAATTTATAGTTTTACGTTAACACTGGTTTTCCGTTTTCTGCACCCGATAATTCCGTACTTTTTAACAGAAACCAAAAGTCATATACAAAAATAGTTGGCTTAGTTGGTAATAAAAATAAAGAAGGGTCCAATAAAGGTAGTCTTGAAAGATATCTAGATAAGTATCAAAACAAAAAAGGTAATAGAGATATCAAACGGAAAAGGAATTTATTTGGCGAGAAGAAAGAGGCAGGCGCGCGTCGCCGCCGCGGCGTGTCTAATGAGATAATATAATAGCCGTGATTCCCTCACACCGGCGTTTACAGACCGAAAATCACCGGAAAACTGCAGTCGATAGAAACCCGTCTTTTGGTAACGTAATTTTAATTTGGAATTAGAATTTCGTGTTCGGGAACTGCGGTGTTTGTAAAAGTTTGTCAACCGCAAATGGGGAATTTAGTAGTATTTAGCTTCAATGTAATAGTGTTATTTAAGCTTCAGTTATGTATAATATATGAGATTAGAGGTTTTTTATATGGCTACAGATGAGGGCCCAGCAGCTACTTAGCGAGCGGTGAATGCTTATGCGAATCCCGCACCCCTGGCCATAGGTAGAGGTGGAACACCGCGGTGGTTTTAGCCGGTAAGAGTCCGGCATGCCCCTCTGTCACCCCCACGATAGAGGAAGTTCATGAGGATTTCCACTGCGAGAAAAAAGAAGCTACTTAGCTGAGCTCCTTAAGTTCCGAGTTTAACTGCATGATTACTGACAAATGCGTGCACTGACTGGACAGGTCCACTCAATCTCTGTGGTTCTTTCCTTAAAAAACCATTTCAGACAACAATCTACAAGGCCCTCACATGATCTGACCAAGATTATGTCTGGATTTTAAAAGAGACTGTGATCTTTGAATTTGGTTTCGGCCTTTCTTTTCAGAGTAGTCAGGTAGGAAACGCCGACAACATCTAGTTTTTAAAATTTGATTGACTTGTAAAATGTTTGTACAAACCTACTTATTGAAATAAATTCATTTACTAGTTCATGTGCTTTTAAGATCACAAACCATGATCCGGTGTTTAATAAAGCAGCAGGAATTGCTGTTGCCAAACCAGCAAGAAAAGATATTATCGTCTTCAGAATCTCTACCCAGGTTAGTCTTATCTTCATCTAGTATCATTAGTACCGACATATAACTTATTTCAGACCTTTTTACAAGCATTTAAATAGCATTAATTCTGAGTTATTGCTATCTTCCTCCAAGTACGTTTATACCCAAAATATGTCTCTATCAAACCGGCAGCACAAGAGGGTCATATCGAATTGGGAATCGATTTTGTCGCTCCCGAAATAGGGTGTAAAGATCCCATTGTAATATAGATGTTGGCCATATGTCGAAAGAGACCGGACTTTTTGCCCTTTTACTACATTTGTCATTTAAAAAGAATCTTTATGGTATTGATTTTCAGTCGCTCAAATTATTGAATCACAGGACTGATCAGATTTTATTAAGGCTCGATAGGTATTCAGGTCTTTTCCTGTAATTGAAAACCGTTCAAAATCTAGTGGCAATCTCACCTCAATGACAATCAATACCAAAAACTTATTACAGGAATTTTCGACAGATTGAAAGTTAAGACATATCGGACTGTGAACGTTCTTAAAATTACGAGAACTGCCTCTCTGGAAAGAGAATAATAAATGTTCACTAACTTGTAGCCCTGAAAAATGCTTTAGTTGATAAAAAAAGCTGTTGTTATATTTTATTTAAATAAAATGAATAAATAAACAAGCTGTCTACATGTCCCTCGTCCCTTATGAGTAAACTTGCTTTTTATAAAATCTTGAGTTACATAACTCTAATTTCATCATTCTAATTCAATGACAACAGCTATCCATCCAACTCCTATATATACATCCTAATTCATCCATTAATTCTTCTAATCGATCGCCTACACTCTCACGCTCCTACTCAATTAATAACACCCTCAATTTAAAAACAAACTTTCAAAACGTCGCTTAATCCTTTAATAGCTATTCCAGTCACAATATGTTTAACACAACAATCTAGTTTGTCGATTAAGTCCCTCATAGACGGTTCGCCTTTAAACTCAAGTACGACAAAACATCTTAATCATTACGGTTCATAAAATTCTTAAGTGATTGCGTAGGGGACCGTTTGCGTGGGCATGAATTGATTTGGTAAAGTCCATCTTCTAAAGTACCTGCCCAGTAAACGGTAGTACTTATTGGAACAATATTGAGGGGTGTTTCAAATGATTTTAAGTGTAGTTGATAGTATTTCAATTAATTTGGTGAGTAATCGGATTGAAACGCTAATTTATTTTAACAGATAGCAGGAAGCGATTTTCTTTTATGATTAGCTAAGTTTTTTTAACATGAAGTTTACGGTACAATGTTTTACATGATAAATTCCATAAAATTATTTAACTACGAGAGATCCTGGATACTTTGTTGTTTATCAAAATATTTTTTTTTTTGTTTTCGAAAATTCCCCAGAGCCAAAAAAAAAAACCCGACATAAAAATATTTTCTACACAAAAATTAATAAAAAAAACTTTAAAAATAAAAAAAATATATCGAAAAAATGTCCATAGCTTACAACAGTATCGCATAAGTTAATAGTAGAGTCGGCCGGGCACGCGGGCAGAGATAATGAAATTGTGTACAGAAGCGCAACGAGCCGCGAGCGTGTCTCGGCCAAAAATCCACTTAACAAATTGCTGCTGATTCGTAGGGTTCTGGATTGTTGCCTGCTTTTACCGTTACGTCAATTATTCGCCGTGTTATCGATACAGGAACGGTTTAGAGTGTTGTTTCGAGTTTTGTTTCCGATTCTGTAAGGATGGAAAAATATTGTTTGGGATGATTGATGAAATATTTAGTGTCATGAAGGTTTTTTCTTAATTTTCTGCTTGTCACAGGATTTTCCCAATGCCTTATTCTATTGTAGGTAAATATGGAATTTGCAACAGTGTAATATTAATTAACAATGTCGGTATCCTCGTTTACAAGTAATTAACTAAGTATTAGTTTAATGCAAACTACGAAAAACTAATCCATCATTGAAAAAGTACTCTAATAAAAATTACACTAAACGTCTACAAAAAGTATGCTACTCATAAACTAATTTTTATGATAAAACGTCCATTTGCTAAGTAAAAAGACTATAACGATGACGCATGTATAAAATAATTAAACCATTGGAGAACGTATCATTTCACTGGCAGCGACAGTGCAAAAAAGTGAAACAGAATTAAAAAAACAAATTGCAAAAAACACGACTGTAATGAATTCGGTGTTGGGCGTTTCGCACGCAATTGCACAATTTCAATTATCGCATTAGTTCGCGAGTGTACCGTGGGCGAGGCAATGTACATGAATGGCTGATGGATATTGCTGCGTGTACTAGTGACTTGTGACAGTGATAGTACTTGATGCTTGACGTTAACTCGTGTAAATTGTATGTAGTTTTAAGTGCACTACAGTGTTTTCCAAAAATAAAATTTTGAAACTGAGGCTTGCATTTTTGACCAGTTATTGTTCAGTGTTCTACCAGAAACCTGGTTTATTTTTTGCAAAGAGTGAATCATGATAATCAAAAGCTTTGTTAAGTCCAAAAACAATTTCCCACTCCACCAATCATAAACGACAATAAATATTCATAAAAAATCCTTTTATCAAAAAAAAAAAACCCGTCTAATAATGAACATCACAAAACCGAGTTTAATTTAGATACATCAAACGCTCAAAAAATCACAAGTTTTATTGGTGTTGAGGGAGAATTTCCACGATCAACTTCATGCGCCGAAAACCAAAGGAAAGTTGGCACAAAGGCAACCGTTGATTTTTTTTGTTTCCAAGGTAGAAAAAAATTTGAATCGAGCGAATTACAAAACCGACGCGCGACGTTTGGTGTATAGGGTTGGCGGAGAGACATTAGTGATACTTACACCGTATTTTTATCACTAACAGTTACTCGTAAATACGTAAAGGTAGATTATTAAGGCACATATAGTAATTTTATTTGTAGTATAAAACACCGTATAAATAAGGATTAATAATTATAATTGTACGTAGGTATGTTTATTGTAACGTTGAGTACCTTCATTCTTTTTAATCGTGGTGCAAAGCAAAAACTCGGCAATAAACAATATAAGGTCATTTACGTAATTTCGTCTATTCCTAAAAAAATATTTATAAGAATAATATGATGTCTGCATTTAACCCGTAAACTTAGAACCAATAGTGGTACCTACTAATAGGTATACCTGCCGATTCAATTCAGCCTAATAAAAATATCTTGAAACAGGTGAAACACAATCGACAACCCTAAATTTCAAATATCGAACGACGTACCGAACGAGAGACGCCTATCTCTATTGAATTCCCGAAAAAGGCCGAAAATAAAAAAATAAAATAGAACGCCCCGCGACCCCACGTATCAATAGTGGTCGCAGCTCTATTGAAATTTTCGGATATTTGTCAGCCTGATTAGCTGCCGCTCCTCCCGACACTGTTCTACATCAGAAGGCTGAATGGCTCAGCGTGAGACCGATGTGAGCGTAGTTTTGTGCAGGCTTTTGTTTTTATTGAGTTGTTTGTGGCCCCCGATTGATGGCTGCCGAAATGTTTTTGGGGTAAGTATACCTTTACCATTAGTAAAGAGACTGCCGAAAATTGTTCAAGTAAAATTAGAATTTGATTTAATTGGCCGCATTTCTGTATGGGTAGGGGGATTACTCTTGCACAATAGACTGAATTATTCGGTAATCGTAAAAAAAATATCTATAGACATAAGATCCCATTTGAATTTCTAGCACACTACATTCTACCTAACAAAACTTTATCAACCACATATCACGTGCCAACGAAAACGCAAAAACAAATTCCACACATCAACAGGGTCGCCCAAAGAGCTTTCAATAAAATTTCCCGAACAAAAACTCTGCAATAGATATCTGGTAGCAACGATCGCAATAAAAATACAATGCAAACTGAGAGCCTCAAAAGTTTTCTGTATCGTGAAAATGCATTTGCCTCGGGAAAGTTTCGAGATTGCCGTCATTGCAGGCTTGATGAATCGCCGCGAATTGTGGAATACGGAATTTTAACAAACGCTACTCTATTGTTTTTGTGTTCAATGAACTTTGCGATTCGTTTTTGTTTTAGTTTCGAATTGTTGTTGATGAAATTGAGTACGCTGTGAATATGATGTTTGTAAAGTTCGTAATGTGACATTAGAACTGTCAGGTAGATGTTTGATTTGGCTAAGTAATAACGACCACTCGGGTCGATCGATTGCCATGGTTGGTCCGTGGATGGGTGAGACCATATATATCGAGACCCCTCCGTGCCTCGGAAATTACGTTAACCCGTTTGTCCCGGCTGTCATTCTTGGATCATTGACAGTCGTTACGGGTCGTCAGAAGCCCGAATGTCTAACAACCAGTTTTACCAAGGGGCAGTCAGATAGGCAGTCGATCCATGTAAAGTACTGGTATTCAGCAGCATCCGATTAGACTGGAAGCCGATCTCAACATAGTTGGGAGAAGGCTAGGCAGATTGATTTACGACATGCCACGTACGTATGTGACAGTGAAAATTGTTGTCGATACTATTTATTGGAATATACAGGTTGATATTGAGGGATTCGTAGCTAAATGATAACAGCCGCACTGGTCGATAGAAGGTTAAGCGACGCTTGCCGCGGTCGGTTCGTGTATTGGTGACCATCTATTAGGTACAGTCAACAAAAGAGATAAGTATGCAGGATGGTCGGATATAGTTGAAGTTTAGTAAGAAACCGATGGATGTTGTCGACTGAAATTTAATTTGATAAATGAGCTGTTTCTTTTCTATTAGTAAAATTAAATTTTATTCGTGAAGATCCATCGGTTTCTTACTAAACTTCAACTATATCCGACGATCCTGCATACTTATCTCTTTTGTTGGCTGTACATATCAACTTCCGTTGAGTAACTTTGAAATTAGGTATTTTTACCTTATAGTGTGTTCACTTTATGAATGGCTAATTAAAAACAGTTTAAAGGAGTTACATCATAAAGTTCGTTCGTACCGCCTCAGAATCAATAAATGTGAGAAACTGAATTATCTTCATTTTTTTTCGGGAATTTTTCCCATGTTTTAATCATTATTCTGCTATTCGGGGGGGAGACGAATCAAAGATAACAAAAGTCGGTCCAGCCGTTCTTGAGTTACCTAAATGGTGTAACTAACCCGATTTGGTTTTATTTATATTTAGTACTTATGTAAAAGATTAAAATATTATATTTACTCACCGATCAATAATAACTGGATCTGAGGGCGTTTCGTTTCTGTTACCACAACTCTTCTTGTCACAACACCGACTGTAAACAAATTATAATATTAGAAAAATAAGTTACTGCACTATAAATAATATTTTCACAAAAAAAAAATTCATCCAAAATGTATTTTTTAAAATATATTTTGGTATGTCAAAAATAACATCAGAAAGTACAGACGCCAGTACATTCAGCTACCCGAAACTGTCAAATTTTCCCAATCAACATTGAACCTTATGATTTAGCGATAAAGTTGAAAATCTATTAAAGAAATTTGACAGATTGTAGTAGCTTGACGTGCTGGCGTCTGTACAATAAATTCTCAATATCGGGACACATTAGGGCGAACCCCTGTACCTTTAGCAGAGCACTCTTAAAGGGATATCTATTCGTTTTGGGGATAAAAATCAATATATTGCTAGTACACGCACCGAAGGGTTTAGAGACGCATCATGTCACTCATAACACGACGATTGGTAATGGAAAATATGAGTAGTGAATAAAGGTTGAATTAAAGTAAGAAAAATTATTATTTTGCACAAATTCAACGCACACAGGTAAAACTATACTCAGGCTTTTAATACCTATGCCTATGTATGCTTTTATAGCTAGACCAAAATGACAGTTAATATAATTATGTATAAGTACTAAATAATGTCATGTTGACAAAAAAAGGTCGGTCGCAGATGTCATTTTAGTCTAGCAAATAAAAAATCAGAGTTATGGTAGAAGTCTACTGAAATGAAATACGTATAATTTTTTAAAGCTTTAAAATTATTGAACTAAAACTTCCATGGTGCTTCATCATCATCATCATCATCATCAGCCTATAATGTTCCCACTGCTGGGACACAGGCCTCCTCTCTGTGAGAGGGAGTGGGCCGTAATTCACCACGCGGGCCCAGTGCGGGTTGGTAGATGTCACATGTCTTTGAATTTTTGGTTCTAGGACATGCCGGTTTCCTCACGATGTTTTCCTTCACCGTTTTGAGAGAGGTGGACATGGTGCTTCATATCACGCTAATAAACCTTATGACTGTGAAACTAATGGCATAAGGTATGATTTTTATAAAATTATACTTTCTTTGGAATACGTCAGTGAGCAATTTATAAGGTACTAGCTTCTGCCCGCGACTTCGTCCGCGTGAAATTTCACCCTCCCCATTCATCCACTTAGGGGCGGAATTTTGAAAAACCCTTTCTTAGTTAATATCTACTCTTCACAAAAAATACACCCACCAAATTTCATGTCTCTAGGACCAGCGGTTTACGCTGTGCGTTGATATATCAGTCAGTCAGGACTTTGAATTTCATATATATAGTTAAGACAGCACTTTCTAGAGAAAATGACTGACAGTAATTTCTGAGGATACATGATATCCAGCCTGATCCCTGAAGTGTTAGGCAGAGGTGTAACTAATAGTAGTAGGTATCTACATATATCCACATTTCGCCAGTTATGTTTTGCTTACATGTTATGTGCTTAAAAACCAAAGCTTCGTTCGAACCTACATCGTCGTCATAAAAATGTTCTTCTTCCTAGTTCAAAAACTTGACAGCAAAAAACCGTTATCAAACGCCGTATCCACGCTAAACAAACAATACGCTGCACGCGCCCTTCCGAGGGCTCCTTGGCGCAAAGGGCAAAGACATTGAAAGGACAGACTCCCTAGAGACTCCTCCCCTGAAGACGAGCAACAGGGACGCACATATCCAGCAACACGAGACAACAACACACAAGTCTAAGGTGGAATAAAATTTTAATTGCTCACACTGACGCGGTAGCGTATAGCCACACACCCATACATTGATATAATGGCGAGACACAGTACGTTTACGAGCGCAAAAACCACCCTAAACAAATGGTTAAATTAATAAGAACGCTTATTTCTTTGTTCGCCGGGTCGTAATTAGGAAGTTACAAGATGCGTCTGTGTGTTAGTATTGTTACTTGTTTACATTTGTTATTCTTGTACACTGTTTTATTTGGATTAATCGAACAAATAATTGTTTACTTATTCAAAACTTAGTTTAGAAGCTTCTATCAAAAATTCAAGGTGAACGTTGTAGAAGAAGATGCAAAAGTATTCTTAAGGATTTTCCGTAACGTTAAAAGAAATAAACCCGCCTTTTTAAGGGACCTTACCCATACATTATGAGCAATTGTAAAAGTATTGACACAGTCGTATCATGAATGGCCACAAAAGCCTGCCGTTTGGAGAATCATGACCGTGCAATAATATTTTGGGAGTCAATATTTGTGACAAATGACTATCGCTACCATTTTCTACGAAACAGCAGTGTATGTAACTTTTTTTGTGACTATGTCATTTTCAAATACGGAATTCGAATGTATGTGACTCTGTAGTGTCGGCCATTTTAGATGCCAGTTCTAAAGATTTTGTAATAAGGCTATGAATACACCGTACTTTTTCAGAGGTTAGAACTCCTTGCTGATGATTTTCAGTTTTGCAATGGTTAAAATACGGTTGTCTGGGAAAATTAATAAGTAGGTAGGTAAGCTAGGAAAATTATGCGTACCTGCACATAACTTCGTGTGTTAGTAAAACCCTGCACATTTCTGGATTCTTGTCTTGACCTTCGTAGACGATAGGCTGAAACAAAGAGAAACATGAATAGGTATTCCCATTTTCTTCTTATGTATGTACAAAAGTGCAAATAAATTTAAAGTAAGTACCATTCTAATTTAGTAGTTATGAGTCAGCAGTTTTCATTTACTTAAATTATAAATTAGGGACACAAGATAATAAAGATATTATTTAATTAAAAATTGTCGAACAGATAAGATAGAATGGGCCGTCTTCATCAAGCTATTACTTTTGCTAATTCATGCACCCTCGTATGCATAATTATTGCATTTTACTATCTAAACCAAAAACTTATTTGCATAATTCCCGCATTGAATTCACGAAGCTGATAACGTTTTTAAAATCGATGTAAACTCCTAACTAATATTTTAAAGAGAAAAGATTGATTTTTTGTATGTCTTTTTGTTACGCTATCACGCTAAAACGGCTGAACGGATTTGGATAAAATTTGGCACATGAATAGACCATGACCTGGATTACTTAGGACATTAGGATAATGTTTTTTCCTATATTCCCACGGGATCGAGACTTATGTGGGTGAAATCGCGGGTTGCGCCTAGTTACTTATATTATAACAATAAAGTAAACTACCAAAAAAAAAAAAAGTTTTAATTTTTTTCTCTACTTATAATTTTTTTTTGACGCAAGTTATCTCCGCTAAACATTATTGTAGAAACGATTCTCTGGTCTAAATAATTAGATATGGTAACATTCAACCCTTACACGCGTGTTCAACTGTTCATCTATTAATATCCAATTACTGGTTGCCCCAAAAGATAGAGGGTATAAAATTATTGTTAGTCTTTGTAATGGATAATTGTTTTCATGGGAATTGCATTCTCGATCAACTTGGTCTTAATTTTTGTTTAGTACCTAACTTCCTTTAGATTTTAATTAATTTGATCACAAATTATGTTTAAAAGAGTATTTATTTTCCCATTTCAAAAACATTTCTCCCTTTTTTGTCTTTAAAATAAAACTTTTATCACAATTTGCCCTTCAAATCAAATCAAATTATTTATTTGCTTAATACAGGTTGGTATAAACAGATGTTACAAATAGATATAAAGTACACTGTATCATTACCTAATAAGGTGTGCAAATATTTATATTATTATTAATCTTATTCAAAAAGTTTTATAATAAAAAAATATAATAAAAAAATAAATTCGGAATACTATCAAAAGTTTGAATTAAAAATAAAAATTGTCAGATGAATTATAAATTTATAATATCTACACGTCATAGACTTAACCCTTAATTTGGCAAAGCAAACAATGCAATAGTAACAGATTTTTTTAATTGGAAATGTAATTGGCACATATAAAGCTTTATTAGAAAAATAATAAAAAAAATCTGAAAAGTTTAGTTTTCCTGAAAACTTATGTATGCCACCACATACATTGCCAACTCCTCAAGACTACATAGTTTAGTTTTCCTGAAAACTTATGTATGCCACCACATACATTGCCAACTCCTCAAGACTACATTTTGTATGTTGATATCGTTTTAGAGGCATCAAATCGGCCACCAGTTTGTATCTTTATCGCAAACTCCAATAATCAGTATACGATGGCATGCTCACAACACCCATGATGATATGTATCGCTAAAAAATCTCGCAATTCGTCTTCGGTCAATCCAAGGGTACGTCCAGTTTTAGATATTGTATACGCGTTTGTTTGTTCAACAATGTCTGTTAAAATGTCAGGGGAAAAATACTTCTAAAAATACTCCAGTGGAGATAGGACTTGAACGTCGTCAGTGGGATCCGATTCCTCTTCAACAGTTGCCATATGACGAAACACAGCTTTTTTCCAGCGGTAACTGAGAGTGAACTTTTGAATTCGCCTTGGTCGTTTAGCAACATGAACAGTGGGACGCTGTGACCTTGTTTGTCTGGAAAAACTTGATTTGGAAGAGGTATTTGCCATCATGCATTGTGTTACCAAGCCAGGGGGTGCATTGGGTGCAGGAGTTGCAGGATTTGCGGGAGTTGCAGGTGTTGCAGGAAATGATGGAATGTCACTCAATATTGGTACTTTACTGCAATTCGGTTCTAGAGATGGGCTAGAATAAACCGTTTGGAAAATGGGTGTAAGGCAAACATTTTCGCTGGTGGGGTCTTGCTCATCATCTAGTAGGTTTAGTCTTTCTAAGGAGCTATCAACTGAGGGTACAGATGAACTAGACACAGAAAGCGGAGTGTGCACACGTATCTCGTCTTCAATATCTGAACGTTCACTATCGTCAGAAGGTGCATTTTGAGTAGGGACAAGCGCTAAAATTCTACCACCACGAGTTTGAAGCTTTTGCTGCCGACAAAGAAAAAACATGCTAAACACAAAATAAGCAAAGCAAAACCCCTAATTTGGCAATGTATGCCATGACATACAAATAAACTGAAGGGTCTTTAACTATGAACTTGGCAATGTATGTCACAGCATACATCATGTAAGTATCCAATATATAGCCATTTTATATAGGAAAAAGTTCAAAGTTATTACTAAAAGTATATAATCATAAAGTCAAGTATAAAAATTTGTGATTGCACTTGTCCTAAACCACGAAATAGTTAATATAATAATATAAATACCTTCGATAGCGCTGCTGACTGACGCCGTGTCGCCATTTTCATCGACTTATGTCAAAACTAGAGTTGTCAGACGTCTGATTTACATTTTCTTCTAAAAATTGTTAGTATTGCAAGATGATAAAAATGTAAATCAACGTAATTTTTTTACTTTTTCGAAAAAAAAATTTTTCAATGTTTGTGTATGTCAAGGCATACATTATCAAATTAAGGGTTAAAAATTAAAATGCCTTCCCATATTTTCAAAGAAAATACCTAGTTTCCCTAAAAATCATAAAAAATCACAAATGTTTCTATATTAAAGTATCTACAACAATTTACGCAACTATTACTTACACATCCAACATTAGGCTGAGCCCCCTAAATCCAAAATAGGTTTTTTCATCCCTGACAAAATATTTAATTGAATATGAAACAGGGGGTATTATCGTCTTTTGTACCATGGATTTATAAGGACTTTGCTTTGTATATTGTAATAGGTATCTAAGGGTCATACAAAAGTATTTAGGAACACCAAAATAGCTTTGGGGTCGTATTTTCTGCATTTGGCTTAAGTATAAGTAAGGGGATGGGATCAGGTGTTGCTGTAAATCAAATAGATTTTGTACAACGTTGTTGGGCAGTTGGTGTAATCAATAATCGTAATGACTGGGTGATACAAATAAATGATTTGGGATTTGAAGAAAAAACCGGCCAAGTGCGAGTCGGACTCGCGCACCGAGGGTTTCGTACAAACGTGTTCAAAATATTTTTATTATATGATGTAACTAAAAATTTACGGTTTTCGCAATTTTTCCTTTATTTGTGCTATAAGAAGTTGCTTCGTACCAAATTTCAAGATTCTGAGTTCACGGGAAGTACCCTGTAGGTTTTGATTCCCTTGCGAGTGTCGAAAATTTGCGACATAAAGGTCTGTAGCTTTTGATTGCGTTGGCTTAGAAGTTTGATTTTTTCAGAGCTCCAAGGGACAGTAGACCTGAGTATTTGATATAAATTCCAGCTTGATACCTCCACGCGTTCCTGAGAAAAAGGGTCTTGGCAGACAGACCGGACAACAAAGTGATCCTATAAGGGTTCTGTTTTTCCTTTCGAGGTACGGAACCCTAAAAACGAAGTAATTTTTAGGGTTCCGTACCCAAATGGTGCAGGGCCCTATAACTAGGCCGCCGCTAGCCGTCCGTCCATCCATCCGTTCGTCCGTTTGTCTGACAGGGGGCTGTATCTCATGAACCGTAATAGGTAGACAGTTGAAATTTTCACAGAATGTGTATCTCTATTGCCGCTATATAACAACAAATAATAAAACTTAAATTAAATTAAAAATGAAGGGGTCTCCATCTCCATGCAAGAAAAGTGTTATTTTGGCGTTTTTTTGTGCGAGTCCAACTCGCACTTGGCCGATTTTTTATTAGTCTATGGTTATCCTATTCATCCCTGCTCATCCTATAGGACATGATGTTATGTTATGTAAAACTCATTAAAGATATAAGGTTTTCTAGTCATTGGTGGACAATTTATTTAGGTAGGTACTGCCACCAGAATCAATAATAAAATCCTTGAAAAGTTGGTACATTGGCATTTAAATAAAACAAAAACAAAACGCTTAACGATGTCAAACATTACGCCCATACAAACTGAAAAGGTCAAACCTTATCAGAAACCTTCACCAACTTACGAAAGTACAAACAGTTGTTACTCCCATTTCTTTGGTAAGAAACTAAGAATAAAAAAACTAGGACCAGATAGTGGTGTGAACTAACATTTTTCAAGTTCACTCGTTGAAATGAGACGATCCCCCAGGATGTCTGGGGTCGACGCCGCACTGGGCATAGTCCGTCGCATGGGATTCAATCTCTGGGGAATTAGCGGGGACTTAAAAAAATGGATGCTTAGTTATGCTAGTGTGGTCTGTGGTTTCATATTTTGTTTGGTAATTAGTGATGTGTCGTGTTGGCCTTAAATGTATTTGAAGGTTATTTAAAAGGTGTTATGGAGAAATATCGATTAAAGTTTTTCTTAAATCTTCTTACCGGCTTAAACTATGCAAAACTGTAAAGGCTGGAAGTTTTTGAAAGCAGTATTTTTGTCATTTAAAAAACCTTATTCTAGTCAACTTTGAAATGACCAGATGGCTCTAAAAGAAGAGCATTTTAGGTCGAAATTGGCTTACCACACCACTATCTAAACTTGATTGAAACAAAGGAGGTAATCGTCCAAAATGTCACGTAACATTATCTTAATAAGTCCGTACAAATCGAGTGGCACGCAAAAGAGTCGTTCACAAAAATGGCGATGAAAAGATGTTCGGGTAATAGTGAGTTGCGGTCGATTTAATTGTATTAAAACGTTAGGCTGCGGGCACACGGGCAATCAGCTAATGCCGTACGGTGCATGCGAACAGGACACGCAACTCTTGTTTTGGTAAGACACAAAAATAAGACTTTCGAACGTCCGTGTCCAAATTATGTCAAAGCACTCTATGAAATATGGCGCCCGGACTCCTAGATAATTTACACAGGTTCTGGGAATGTTGTGTGGTCTACAAAAAGCGTTATTCATTTTGTTTTTCATTTGAATAGCTAATGGATACGTGCTTCAAACTGCGAATAAGCTTTACATATTTTTTGTATGCAAAATTGTTCAGCAATGGGTAATACCCATACAAGTTGAAACTACCGGATTATTTGTGTTCCCATACTAAATCACTATCATATCAATATCTAAAACATCAATCTGCTGACCCTCTGTTTGGATATAGTCTTAAGATACTTGCTCATAGTTCGCCGAATGAGATTCGGCTAAATCCCATAGAGCGGCCATGGTTTGAATGGCGAGGCGTGCGCGGCGCACGTGGCCTCATGATTATGTTTATTTAACGATGTTCAAACAACATATTAATTTGGTTGCCTTTTGTTGAGAAAATGACTTTCGGAAGCCGGTTTACAAAGAATTACGGACCCGTTTTATTAGTAAAAGTCGTACTGAGCCAGCAATTCGCACTGCTGATTTCTGAGGTAGTCTTAAACAGAGTTGATCTTTAATGAATATTAATTATGTCATGATGCGTGGACGGCAGGGTACTTGCGTAACAAACTATCAGTAGCAATGGGTTTAATTTTGACATTTCAACAACCTTCTATTGTTCGTATTCTAGGTGTCCAGGTTCGGAATACGACCATCCGTTCCATCATAAAGATAACTGATGTCACTTGGAAAGCTGCCACGCTAAAATAGAACTGGGCTGGACACATCTGCCGCATGTCAGACGAACAATGGGCCAAACTTACGATCCAATGGGTCCCTCTTAATGCCAAGCGACATCATGGCAGGCCCAGACGGAGATGGCGGGATGAGCTGGACTCTTTCAACAAGAACTGGTCCTTAGCAGCTTTGAACAGAGAGAAGTGAAAAGAGAGGCCTTTGCCCTGCAGTGGGACATCACAGGCTAATAATAATAAATAATTGTTCGAACATAATTATGAAGCAATGGATAAGCAATATCCTTCAAAATAATTGAGATTGATAGTGTGTTACGCAATTTTTTTTTATTGTTATTGTTTATTAATTAAGGAAAAAAAACAAAATACAAAAATAAACATCACAAAAACCTAGCTAGCCTAGTTTGCATATGATGGTATGAATAAGACAACCAGACTCTTTTGGATACGCGTGTGCATTCAGCCAACACGGACGGGTAATACAACAGCGCGGGAAAGGCAGGAAGACCATAGATAATATATTTTTTTTATAAATTCTGACACTTACGTAACAGATTCCATATCTCAACAAAATTGCGTTTTTGAAAACACAGTTAAGGAAAAAGTTCGCTTAACTTTGTCGAAACCCGGATATGAGAGTCATACACGTCTTTGCCTACTTTCTTAATATATTACAGCCATTTAGAGAGAAAGTACTGTAAAATCTAAGTACGAAAATAAATTGTACTGAAGTGCAACAGCAGTAATAATAAAAATATCTACAGTAACTGTTCTGGCAAGGCTGCCAGGCTTCTTTGCCTCGTGCGTAAATCATTGCGCTTGTTGTCTTTTTAACTGTTTTTACTACCGTTTTCAGAAGCAATTCTACTTGAAGAATAAATTATAACGTGAAGGACTTTTCTTTTGTGAATTACCAGTGACATTGTGTTGTGGTCTTTAAAACAGACGACAACGAAAAGCATAAAAAATTGACACAATTGATTCGCATAGTCTGGTCCTTACACTAAAACCAAAACCACCATCAAGACTTTTAAGTTCCCGTTAAATCTCATACTTTATCTGTCACTATAAGATACCTATACTCAAGGAATGCAAATTTTAAGCAACTTAGGGTTAATTTTTGCTTGCACCTTGTTACTTTTCCGACTACGCCATTGTCAACATTTTGAATGAAAATTACAGTTCGAAAAGGTAACATAGGCCCGCTTTAAGGGAAAGGAATGTCTTTAAAAATTGCTAAACAATTACTCTTCTTGACCTTATCTACAAACCTATTGCAGAGACATCGACATAAAGACTTTTAAGTTAGTAGTCTTGAAGATAAGTGGCATTTAAGAATTCGGGAGGATAGCCCAAAGAAACGGTGGATTGACTGTGTGAAAGATGATATGGCTAGAAAGAGGTGACTACCGAGATGACGACTAATAGAAGAAGATAAATACATGTTGCACATACGAGTACCTAAATTGGGACAAAGGGCAAAATAATTAGGATGATTTTTTATGAATAACCTATAATAATTTTACATTAACTGTATCCTAAATAACTGCAAAACTAAACCCTGTATTTGCCCTGTACATTTCCCGCTACCTACATAACATAAAACAAAATTGTTGCCAGCACAGCAAAATTTCCCAGTCTGTATGCGTTGTCGCTCATGTAAATCACGCGACACTGCGATGCAAGTACGCCGAGTACAAGAAGTACGTCTCAAGTCCACTGCAGCACACTTTTTATTTGTTGCTTGCTCATAAAACATCACTATCGCGCTTGTGGTTGTGATAGAATATAATTTATTTGGTTGGTATATTATTGTGTTATTTGTAGGGACTATTGGAGTTGATTTAAAGGAAAATGTCACCAACAAGCCTAAAAGTTGTCGATTTTAGAAATTAAGGGCTGATTTCAGTCTGATGCAACTGTCTAATAAAAAAAGAAACTATGAAACGTGTACTAAACATAATGGCGGCTATCGCTATCTCGCTTTGACATCTGCAGTCTGTGCACAGTCTGTGTCATTTTTGCTATGTTGGTATTCAGTTTTAGTACAAGTTACAAGCGACGTTTTTCATCTTTCTCTATAGGACTCCCGTCTCTTCTTACATATAATGAACATTACTTACCTACTCTATGACTGATTTCGCTATCATCTGATAATTTTATTCGGAGAATAATTTTGATATTTTGACAGTTATTTTATACAAAAACTGTCAAACGTCAATTTTGTTCCTCGAATAAAAGTTATCTGGCGATGTAAAAATCAGCCCTTAGTCAAAAAATCTTATGTGCCAGTCATTTTACAGATGTCAGACTTTTAGGATTTCTGACTACCCTTTACGAATATCAAAGATGTACGAATGACAGCCGGGACCATTGGATTAACGAGCATTCTTCGTGTCTCGACATGTAATGGACGGTCACCCATCCACGAACCGACCGCGGCAAGCGTAGGGCTGTTATTACTCGTATTTAGCCACGAGAACCTTTAAAGTTCAAGTGTTATAATATTGTCTATCTTCAGATACAACACGCATACAAGACAAGAAGACAAGACCCTGTGTAGTCATAATTCTAAGCAACCCCTCTGAAAGGGTAAGGTATGAAGATGTGGTGCAATTTTAATTAGCTTTCTTAATTTATGTTAACTTTCGTTGACTACAATTTATTGAACTTTACACCATTTTGATTTACTCGTACCTAATTTTTGGCTTACGGCAATGCTCAAACGTGCTGCAAAAGACGTATTATGATGGATAATTAATAAACCTAATGGATAAAATAAAATTTTTGTTTGAACGAAAATAAGTCGTATCTTAAGTATAATAAGGTTGATTATGCCCTCAAGTTATAAGTTGTTCACTAGTCAATGTTTTTCATCCAAAAAAAGCCCTTTCATTTACAGTTCCAAACCAACAAAAAAGGTTCCGACAAATTGAGAACCGAACGTTTTAATCTGGTTCCGAGGAATTGGGAACCTCCTCCTTCTATCGAAGTCGGTTAAAAACGCCCTCAACAACTACGTACCAAACAAAACACTGCAACCTGTATACCACATACGATTCCGTAATTCTTAGTTAACAACATTCAGCCTAAGTTAATTATGTTCTCAACATAAATCTTTGGTAATTGGCCTCTGGTTACACAATACTAAGAGAGGACGTGTTGAAATTATATATGTGAGGTGGTGAAGTTTCATGATGTTGTACTGAATATTGTTATTTGTAGTGCTTATAATTGCTGTTGATTGTTGGTGGAATTTTGGATAATTTTCTATTGAAAACAATTCAAACTTGTCATACTTAGAGCCGATTTTACAAAAGCCAGTTATCTTTTATCCGTGGAATAAAATTGACGTTTTACAGTTCCAGTGTGGAAAAACTGTCAAAAATTCAAAATTAATAACAGGATAAGACTTATTGCAGGTATAAAAGTTTGGTGAAATTCGCCTCCAATTGAATATAACAAGTTAGATAAATTTTTTTCGCGGAGTTCTATTCTCTAGTAAGTAAAATTGTAAATTATTTTCCTAGAAATACATCAGACTTTTTCAGCACTGCCGCCGACCTATTCTGTAAAAATTGCACCGTGAAAACTTAACTAAAGTGAGCTTGAAGTGACCTGGCACACGTCAGTCGTACCTAGCATTGCATCAGGTGGAATTACAGCTTACTTCACCTAAGTATTTACGGTGAGATTTTTACAGAATAGACCGGCTGATATTTCGTAAGTACCTAATTGGTGTTTTTAACTTTGACAAGACACTTTATTTCCATAGATATCAGAGGGCAATTCTCGTAATTTTAACAACGTTCACAGTCTGAAGGCCAATTCTCGCAATTTAAACGTTCATAATCTAGTCGCAATCTCATCTCGGTGACAAACAAATGTCAAAACGTAGGGAAATTAGAGGTATTTTTGATAGATTAAGACTGAGAACAGACTGTGAACGTTCTTAAAATTACGAGAATTGTCCCTCAGATCTGACAAAAATACCTCTAATTTCCCTAAATGTTTCACATTGATTGTCGCTGAGATGAGATTGCGAATAAATTTTAAACTTTTTTAATTACGGGAATCGAGTCTCAGAAGACACACATATTTATTTGCAATTTCACTACAAATGATCACCATAAATAGATGTTCAACTTTCTTCTATCATCTGGCATAACGAAATGAACGTCCCATACAATTCCCACGTAACAAAATCCCTACAAACGGATTAACACCTACCCAGCACCCACCAGCTGATCTAACCCTTACGTCGATCAAAATCTTTCAACATGACACTCCAGCTATTCTCTGTCAAATTCTAAACTAAAATAAAATTGTAACACGAGATAAAGATAATGATTGTGCTCAAACGCAATGCAATTTACTTGACCAAGGGGCGTGTGGATTAGGGGTCTAATCGGGCGGCGGCGATGACAATCAGTCGTGTGTTTGCCACGTGGATGGCACGTGGCTACATGGGGCACTTTTGGTACCACCATTATGGGAGGAACTAGACATGTGTCACGAGATTTGTATGAGAAAGGCTAAGATTGTGACATGTGTCTTGTCTTGTCGCTGCCTTGTCACGTCTTGAAGATTTAAAATTAGAATTTAGGTTAAGAATATTTGAATTTAAAGCTACCATAGTGCATTCCCCTTAATAATTCCATTAACTCTTTAAGTTAGAATTTGCCTCAAATATCATGTCAAATAATCATTCAATAGAGTAATTTGAACTTAGTGCGGATTTTTCCAAGTTCAATAATTTTATCGGAGGAATAATTTTGAACTTTTGACAGTTCTTCCATACAAAAACTGTCAGATGTCAAATTTGTTCCACGAATAAAAATTATCTGTCGATTCAAAAATCAGCCCTTAGAGAGTTATATTGGTGATTATTAAAGATTATAATTCTGTTAATACAAATTAGTTACTGTCTAATACTAACTTGCAAGTTGCTAAAAATGTAAGAAAATATATTATTTACGCGGACTATCCTGGCGCTTTCGCCTTAAAAGTATTCGACAGAAACTGTGACGTCATAAGACTTGTCGCGGCCTGGAGTCTAGTACAGTCACGAGCACCAATATGTCAACACTTGGCAATTTTCAATTGCGATTTTTTCATGAAATAACGAATGCAACGTTAAAATACGACACTTAACACAAACCTATGGGTTCGAAAATACTATGTTCGTAATAACATAAAATTTCATTCAAAAATAAAGGAGAAAATCGCCTTTGAATAAAGCCAAGTGTATTCATACTTATAGACGTGACTGTACAGTCGTGTCTAGAGAGAAACAATTGCAGACCTTACCTGTTTCGTCACCGAATCGATGAGTCGGACGAATATGTCTTGTTCTTGTCGGATACCTGTGAAAGATGAAAGCAGATACAGATCATGTTTATAGTAGAAAGTTTTACTGATTTTGAGAATCCTAACCTTGAACTTATATACATTCTGTAGAATAGTATAAATACATTATCTTTAACTTAATTCAAAGGAGAAGCGTAGCAAGTTTTTGCTTCAAACTGAAAATAAATACAAAGACATCACCAGACAAAAACATTACAAATAATTGCGTTACTAACATACGCCCCCGGTATGTTCTAACATGTTGTGTTTATATTAAGATCGTTCTAATTCTCGCTCCTATAAAACAGTAACATTTACACATAGTAGCAATAAAGATCGTAGCAAGCTACGGGCTACGAGCGTAGCACGACGTAGCGGCAGACATTGCACAATTTGTTAACCTCCTACAATTGCCTCTACGCTTGGTTCTCTCCTTTTAGAGTTCCGTGCCCGAAACTGTTTGAATTAACGTACGTTTCATTTCTAAGGTTTTATAATATTGTTATAAGGAAATGCGATGCACGCTTATGGAAGAAAAATAATAGTTATTTTTGGCAATTTAAAAATGTTTTTTTTTTTTTTTAATAAATGTTTAATGGATTTGATGACCCTATGACTGCGTCGGTGAGTGCAGTGGGTGTAGCTGAAATTGGGCCAAAAAATTTTTTATGAACACTTTGCCATGGATACGCTTACAAGAAGACTGGATGCTATATTTTTTTAAACATGTTTTATTATTTTCTTTTTGAATCATAAGAAAGGCATTTAAGCTTAGTTAAAACTAGCTGCGCCCCGCAGTTTTAACTTTTCAAGTTTCGATCCCGTGGGAATATCAAGATACAAAGTAGCCTATATGTTAATCCAGGGTGTCAGCTACCTCTATACAAAATTGTATCAAAATTGGTCCAGCCGTTTGAGCATGAAGAAGTAACAAACATATAAACACACACACTCACAAACTTTTGCCTTTATAATATTAGTGTGATAATAATTCATCATAACTACAAGATTACTCTAACAGCTAACACGGACACATCTGCATTAATTTTCAAATTAACAACCTTAGCTTTTCTAAGCTCAACACCGTCTCATCTATCCAACTCAGCAAGCTCCAATAACATAGTCTAAGAGCTTCAATGCAATCGTCATTCATAGTCCAAGAGCTCGCTATTCTGTGCCAATTTTCCATTATCCCTGGTCTAGCGGCAAGACAGCAAATATTTACAATGCCAGCCATCGCGTATAGTCTGTGTTGTCACCGACGTCTGTGGAATACGAGATTGAGGTTTACATTTGATTTAAGCCTTGTTGCTTTGGAATAGGGGGTATAATTGCTTGTTTAAATGTTTTTGTAGGATATTTATAAGGTGTGTTAAAAACTTGATGTTGATAACGTATTTTTTTTTTTATTTAAGCACTCTTATAAATTGCTTATTAATTTTATTTACGATCTTAAAATTTCTTAAATAGACTTATAGACTTCTGGCTAAAATCTTTTATTTTTTTAATGTGGAAGTACAGACGCCAGCACATCAACCTACTACAATCTGTCAAATTTCTTTAATAGATTTTCAACTTTATCACTGAAGCATAAGGTTCAAAGTTGATTGGGAAAATGTGACAGTTAGGTGTAGGTTGATGTGCTGGCGTCTGTACACACGTATGGTTTGATTACCAGTAGGTTTTATATTCCATAGTAAGAAATTTACTTTTAAAAATATAAAATCTATCACATTAATGTATTTTTATGTAGGTACGCTTACAAATTGCTTATTAATTTTATTTACAATCTTAAAATGTCTTAAATAGACTTATATACTTCTGGTCAAAAATTTTTTTTTAATTGGTGAAGTACATACGTATGGTTTGATTATCAGAAGGTTTTATATTCCATAGTAGGAATTTTTACTATTAAAAATATAAAATCTATCACATTCATGTATTTCGAAGTAGCATGCGCCATCTTAGAGCCACTGAATAGCTATTGACGACAATAGCATGCATGACAGTACGACAATGCAAGTCAAGTCGGGCAATATTTGCTCAATTCCCGACAACCGGGCGATAATGCTCTGCACAACACTGTGTTGACGATTGAGACGATCTGTCTATACAATTATGTCCATGACTGTACGTAGTACATACAGGGTGCATATTTTAAGTGCAGGAAGGTTGATTGAGGTACGTTATGATTACGTATGTGTCTGATATAAGTATGTCTGTAAATAACTTCTTAACTTTATTACAGCTCGACAATATCGCTAAGAATTAAAAAGGTAATCAGCCTATAATGTTCCCACTGCTGGGACACAGGCCTCCTCTTTGTGAGAGGGAGTGGGCAGTAATTCACCACGCGGGCCCAGTGCGGGTTGGTAGATGTCACATGTCTTCGAATTTGTGGTTCTAGGATATGCCGGTTTCCTCACGATGTTTTCCTTCACCGTTTTGAGAGCAGTGGTGATGAAATAATTTACACAAAGTAAAGCGCCTGTCTGGGTTCGAACCTACGACCTATATCTCGTAAGTCGCGGTCGTTACCACTGGTCTGGTTTCGTATTATAACAACTACTTATAAAACACATTAATTTTTAAAATATGGGCAATCACAGCAATTTACGATGCCTTGACAGTTTGTTACTTTAATTTTGTGATAATTTTCGTTCGATAAACAGGTCCATAGTTTTTTTATTACTCAGATAATTAAAACAAAACGAAATATTGATACATTGGATCCATTGGGAATCCAAGAGCTTTTGAAACTTTAGGTTTTTTACTAATTCTAGAATTACTTTCGACATAGGACGAAAGTGTCTAGAGTTTCCCCTCAGTATAAAAGGGAGGATTTGTCCATCTATATCTTAAAACTCGTCATGGAGTAACCCCAAAACTGGGCAGATAGTCACTTACCATTTGCATAAAGTAATTGAAGTCTGTACTGGATGCCATTGTTCGTCTTTTGCCCTTCAACTTCCTGTAACAAAACGTTATGGTTAATGAAATGGTCCTGCGTATAAAAATGTTCGAGTTGATGTGAGTACTATTTTTGAAATGAAAACTTCTTTAGGCAAGTTGGGCATTTTTTTTGAGATGGGAACAAACCATTGAATTCGCGCCACTGTTACCGTAATCGACACCGCTTCGGATGTTTTCGGCTGTCCTTGGGATGTAATCGGTTTTAATGTATTTCCGATATGTCAGTGAGTGATGGCAATTGTTCAAGTTTTCACTTCTGTCGGCACTCCCGGAGTGCCACTTTTTTTTAAAGGACTCACTTTACTTTTTGTAACTATGAATAAAGTGTTATCAAACTAACCAGCACCCAAATTGCGTAACACACTTTCAATCAAAATCTCAGGGTTTTGAAGGAAATACTTAATTCATTGATTCGTATGTTTGAAAATTTCGTCTGCTCAACAACGTAAATAACGCAATGAACATGACTGAACTGTCAAAATGAAAGGCATTGCGATCAATTGCAATTTTATGTACTTATGTTACGTAATTATCCCGCTGGTGATTTTGATTTAAAGTAACAGGCACATATTAGTTAGTAATCTATTGCTAATTATGTCTACAAGAAAATAGGTGACGTACAGACGCCTGCACATCAAGCTACCCGAAACTGTTAAATTTTCCCAATCAACCTTGAACCTTATGCTTTAGCGATAAAGTTGAAAATCTATGAAAGAAATTTGACCGGTTGTAGTAGCTTGATGTGCTGGCGTCTGTACATAAACAAATACTCTATTTGTCAACATGTTAAAGAAATCGTTTTGTTTTCGACTTGAAAAATAATTTTTATTCCAAAAGAGTGTCCATGAAGTTTCTTGTCCGTTCTTATTCATAGAAATCTTCTACACTTTGGAATGGGCAACTAGCTTCATGTTTCTGACTGACTTATAAACAATTCAAATGCCTGTAAATCTTTTAATCGAAATAAATGCTTCGAGTTTGATCAGTAGAAAGAGGATCAATTCACAAAATAACTCGGTGAGAAATCTTGAAGTTACAAAAATGTTTCCTACCAAAAGGTCCAATCCAGTCCAGCAAAAAACTAAAGCCCGTCAGAAATATACTTAACAGTTACATATAAAGTGCGGGCTACACATTCAGTAAAAACGCGAACATGCCTGTTTACTATGTGAATAATTAACACGACGCCAACAAACAAGACGTGTGAACGCGCCAACGCCCTCTAGCGACAGACACTGTAACCTATATTATAGGGAGACATATTTTTGTTTTTCACTTGTTTTTCGCCCTGAATTGAAAATATTGGTGGTTTGTTAAATGAAGTGTTGAAGATCCGAGTCTAAAGGATGCCTCAGTATCTTTTAAAAATGTTAAATTCATTATCTGATAGACAACGCATAACGTAAACCGATAGGTCCAGATTTCGAGAAACATGAAATGTTGCACAAGAGTATCTTTTATAATGAAGGTGAGCACTAAGGCAAGATTATTAGAAACTAGCTGCGCCCCGCGATTTCACCCGCGTAAATGTCGATCCCGTGGGAATATCGGGATAAAAAGTAGCCTATATGTTAATCCAGAGTATCAGCTACCTCCAAACAAAATTTTACCAAAATTGGTCCAGCCGTTTGAGCGTGAAGAAGTAACAAACATATAAATACACACACTCACAAACTTTCGCCTTTATAATATTAGTGTGATGTGATAGTGTGATATATCCCCCACTAAAGGCGTTAAATAGGGGATGAAAGTTTGCATGGAAGTTCGTCATTTTGTCACACGGCTTTTAGTGTAATAATTTTAGTGTTCCACAGTGTTGGTGTGAGTCTTCGTTAGTGTTTCAAGAAACTCGTTTATCTATTGATTACAAGCAGTTCAGATTCTTTAATTGTTATCTTGTAATTTAATCAATATTTATGTCAAAGGAGACTTTTATAATGGTGATAAGTAAAGCGAAAATATAACTAAATCTTAAAGTATAATTGCTGTATGGTATTACAGTGCGATGATAAATAAATAAATCATTGTTTCAATAAAACGGGCATAAAATTAATGCAGGGACCCGATAATGTAGACACAGACTTCAAACAGGAAGATCAATAAAAAGTGCAAGTTTCTCGAAAGTCAAAAGTTAAATTTTAACACATGCCACCAGCACGCATGCGTATTATGTAAATAAAGCATTGTGCACACAATAGAAATCATGTCGAAGCGATCCTGATTGATGAACTCGAGTGAATCGCGATTCGTATCTCGTCTCGAACATTTCTTGATAAACTAACAATATGACGCCGTATTGAAAGGGGCTAACTAAGTTGAAAGTTATTTGGATACGCTGCGTAATCGGCTCAGTTTTGATAGGCTTTATGTTGTTGGTAAGTATACAAATTAAGTATCTGCCTATTTTATTTAATATTGTGTCGAGCGAAAGGTTGGTAGGTAGATACTGGGTTGTAATTTTGTCATAGCATTTCTTTGACAATCACAGCACAACTAATTAAGGTAAGGGTTATTAAGTAATTGTGAAAAAATAACAATAATTTTCAACATATTCAAACAAGGCACAATAACCTTTTTTTTTTGTTTCCAGGAGGAAACCTTCAAAAGGCACCTGATCTCCGGGGAGAGAGGTCGGGGAGTGTGGGATTTTTACCTCACTAAAACCACCCCGGTGATTACCATCAGTACCTGGTAACATCTCTCTGGTTTAACAGTCACTTGCTTTTGTACGATGTCCCATAAAAGTATTTTATACTATCGCGACATTTACCAATTCATACAATTTCTAGGTTATTCTGAAACATAATATATTATTATATCTTTTACCTGATCTTTCTCAATGAATCCAATGAAGGCGGTACGTTCAATCTCGACCGGTTGTCCCGCTCGGTCATAGAGTGCGACCACGAAGTGAAAGAAGTTGCTCTTGCGCAGGTTGCTGGGCGGCTGCTTCTCGAAGTGCGCACGACCCACGCCTACGCTGCTGTAGGGACAAAGAATATAATCTTAGAAAAAATCAGTGATACTGAACTCTTACCTACCTAATTTTATTTATTTATTTATAGTGTCTGTCTTGTCCGAATCATGAACCTCTGTGTATTTTAATCAATGATTTATTAAGAAAAATTTATTAAGAAAGATATGCTGCCATATAAAGGTACTGAAATTAGTAAATTTAAATAGTTTAAATAAATGAAAATACACTTTCAAAAAATTAACCCGCAAAACGTATCATTTAGCATCTCATTTAGGGAAACCACACAACTTTGTTCCACAAACAAATATTAATATACCATGAAGTTTAGTCACAAAAAATCCGGACCCCACTAGGTCATATCATAAATTATCACATTTCTTTCACAGTTACTTATTTTCAAACGTCAATAGACATACTGCCACCTAAACTGTTTAGCGCGCTTTTGTGCCAAACCACAGACTACACAAAAACTACAGATAAACAATAGGAACAGATTTAAAAATTGATTTATTGCTTTTGCCGTTACTGGGAACGAAGATGACATTTTGCAATATAACTGTTATTTTTTTTTAATTTTACTGTTACCCTTTCTTACCATTAGTAAATACTGATGACTTAATTTTCTAACAAAAGGAGCTATTAAGGCCGTTCAGTGTTATTGTGTATCTATCTATGGCTATAAGATTTTTTCAAATGATGATATCGATGAATGGGCTGGAGAACTTCTTACTATAATGTTTCAAAAGTTACTATCATAATTGCTACAATTTCAATATTTTAAGAATTATAATATTTTTTTTAAATGATGGTATTGATGAATGGCCTCGAGAACTACTAAAAGTTTGAGAAGTTTCTGTGAAAATTGCTACCTTTTCAATATTTTTTATGAGCTTAATAAGTGACAGATAAAGTAAAATAAAATCATATAAACGACTGCATTTATATTCTAACCAGTGATCGGAATAGGTAGAGCTATTTAGGTTCATTGACCGCAAACATTGATGTTAATATGGATATTCCACGGGATTCCGACTGATACTACGGGATTTTTGTCATATAAATTCGCAGTAACATCAACAGATGTTGAACGCTCGTTTTCCACATATAAATGGGTGTTAGATGTAAAAAGAAATAGATTAAAATGAGATAATTTAGAAAAGTAATGGTGATTTATTTTAACTCTGGTCATACTCAGTACTTCTAGTGAAGCTGAAGACGAACCAGATCAATGACATTTTTTGTTTAAATAAGTGAATTATTGTTGAAGCGTATTGATTATTTTAATTAAGATTTTATTGTAAATACAATTTTTTTATTTGATAATGTTTTGATTTTACTGAGGAACAAATAATTTGTATGGTAATATGTTTTTGTACAACTTCAGAATAAAAATGTTTAAATGATTGTTGATTCTTGAATAAGAAATTGGTGCCGATTCTCTTGTACACCAAACTAAACTAACTAAACTATCACTAAAATTCCTCACTTTTTGCTATGGGAATCTTACAGCTATTCTGCATAAAAAAATCTCTAAATTTAAAAATAATTTTGACACAACAAAAATCGAATTTGACAATCGTGACTCGTCGACACGTGGTACTTATTTTCCCTACCCCGTGAATGGTTTTTTAGAGCCGCAGGCGCGGAGGGGGCAGCGTTGACGTGTTTTTTAAGGAATTTTTCACTTTTTGTATGGAAAATATGACAAATTTATACCTACATGTTGAGTTTTAGGAGTTTATCGGTTTCATAAAGGGGGTCGAAATTTTCATTATTTTTGCGACAGGACACACCATTTTCGAGATATAAGCAAAAGAAAAAAAAAAATACAGACAGTACTGTTTTTGCACCTGAAGTCGAGGTGTTGGTGTGAATTTCTATTCATGACAACTAATTTTATTCCACACCTTTTTAATCGCGATTAAAAATAGTCAGATTTAGTTCGATTTAGTTAGACAATCAAAATTTTTGGTGAAAAACGTGAAATTCAGAATAGCAAAATTGCCATCTTCAATAGATTAATATCTCAGTGCCATCTTAGTGCTGTCAAACTAAAATATAGTTATACAAAATATAGTAGTACAAAAAAAATACAGACAGTACTGTTTTTGCACCTGAAGTCGAGGTGTTGGTGTGAATTTCTATTCATGACAACTAATTTTATTCCACACCTTTTTAATCGCGATTAAAAATAGTCAGATTTAGTTCGATTTAGTTAGACAATCAAAATTTTTGGTGAAAAACGTGAAATTCAGAATAGCAAAATTGCCATCTTCAATAGATTAATATCTCAGTGCCATCTTAGTGCTGTCAAACTAAAATATAGTTAAGTTGCGTCACTTTAGTCAATTTCAGAATGGGAAATCGTCGCTTGACAGGAATAAATTAAATTTTAGTGATTTTTAGTCTAGTTTAGAGGCACTTGTGACAAGAAAATCGGCACCATTGTTACGTAAAAAAATATATGTGGTTTAATGAATCAAGTTTATCTATTTATTATACTATCCTTAATCCCTTCCTTCTTATATTTACCCGTCAGAAAGGAAGTGTAATCTTTCATTAGTCCCGAAGGCGTGAATAGTTTTTATGATTTTACTACTTAAAAACCAAATCCCGGGACTCGGGGAATATCCATATTATTCTAACCAACCAATTATTCTAAGCAAGTACATAAAACAGCTCTACCTATTCCGATCTATGATTCTAACACAGACGAAAATGAGAGCAGTTTATTATTCTCTGTTACTAAGAAGCAGAATCATACCAAAAATAATGTAAGATTGACATTCGGAAGCAATTGTAAAATATCGATAACACTAATGAAGTGACGATGTACGAATAGCACCACACACATCGATATCGACATGTGTGGCAGTTCGAATTTCGTGGTAAAATACAAGCTTAGATATACCATTACCCTCATTCTTATATCGAAGGTAATAAGGTTTGTTTTGTCATTGGAAGTATCAGTATGTGTTTGTCAATGGGCTCAATAAATGCATCGATAGAGCAACATTTCAAATGTGTGCAGTTCATCAAATCTTCGGTCTCATTTCTCATTGTTGTTTCCCGTAAATGTGCTTGTGTTTAGTGATGTTCTGTGTGTCGAGTTTTAAAAGTTGTAACTTTGATTTTAGGATTATTTAAATATTTAAGGTACAAAAATATACAGTAGTAAAGGAAAGTCAAGATCGAGAAGGGATGTTAAAGTCACGTAGTGATTAGGTACCTACTACAACTTGTTCTCACTTTTAGAAACCATCGAAAATTTCTAATTGTATCACTCTATGAGGTGCCCATGAAAGTTTTGACCAAGACGTAAATACAGTAATGTAAGGGACTGTTACCTAATTAAGAACTATCTTTGAATATAGCGAAGTTTGACTGTCCTTTAATTTATACGGGATCATCTTTCTTAGTAAAAAACTGACAACAACGTCTTTCCCCTCATACATTTCGTCCTCAAAACCTCGATACTTCAGTAGCAACACTAGAACACATTACCCACCAGGACCGTATTACGCTATGGTTGCCCATTCATCTCTCCCCGCTGCAGAATTTGCGTAAACAAATTGGTTTCGCGATTGCCATTTTATACTCTCGCACGCGACACTCCATTGTTTTATTTATCGTTACCAGTTTCGGCGGCGCGTTCGCGATTAGGTTGTAGTGCTTTTTCCGCTTACAGATCGCGCGCGTTTTGTCAATCTTTGGCGATTTTTTTAGGCTGTGTGTCCTATTAATTTTTCTTTTTTTTTTGGATTTGGGCGTGGTTTTTTTTTGCGTATGCAGAGAAAATGGTGTAACTTTTTGTTTTAGAATTACTTTGCTAAAGTAAATAAAGTTTTTTATTCTTGTATTTCTAATGTTTATGTTGTACCTACATTTAGGGTCTCTATTAAGGTCTTTTACATCGATCTGGAACTAGCATGATTAACTGATTTTTGTTTCCAAATCATATACAAACGTTAGTCCAATTGAAATCAACTAATCACTCAAACAAATTACCTTCTGTTATACAAAACAAAACAATTACAATTTGCGTGTAGAGCCACTCTTAGATGGATCATTACCTAGTAATGTAATTTATTAAAAACGCCACAACGGGCGCGGCCTAATGATTTACCGTGGCCCTTACAAATGGTTCTGTCATCGCCGACGACTAGCTATCTGTCAACATTTGTCATCCTAAGACCCGTTGATTGCTTGCAATTAGTTTAATTAGTGGGTTATTGAAAAATTCATTTTGTTGATTAGGTAGCCTCGCCTACCATTTTATTTTTTATTCACAAAGGCTTGACCATTAAAAGTTTTTGAAACTAGAGAAACTGTTAGGCAGGTGTAAGTACTTAGATACTACTACTTGTAGGACTACTTATTATATTTATTGTATTGGTTTAATGTGCAAAAGTTGTTTACAATATACAATTGGATTTTAATGTACACGTCTGTAGATAGTTACCCGGGAAAGATCTAACGCCTAAGGTACAGGTTCGGCCTAGTTTAGGTGTTAGTGGTCATTTGAATTGTGTTCAATTGCAGAATTGTACCTACTGTTTACCAAAATCATTTTGTAAAATATTTTTGTGTCATAAAGCTTTTTTATTTTTTATTTATTATATAATATTAGGCTGTGACCAATGCAATGGCTGTGAAAAAGCAAACTCAGGGCTGATTTTTCAATCAACAGATAATTTTCATTCGTGGGATAAACTTGTCGTCTGACAGTTTTTGTATGAAAGAACGTGTCTGAATGAATGAATGTCAAAAAATTCAAAATTATTCCTCCGATAAAATTATCTGGCGTTGGAAAATAATCTTTATTTCTTTTTAACTCAATTACTGCTGCTTTAAGAAAACACAAAGTAAAAGTATTTATTTATTTATTTTATTTATCCTCACACTGGAACGCCATACGGCAATTACACCAACGGAGTAAAAAATCACATCATCTGCTGCTTTCCATCCATGTTGTGCGCGGCGGACATCGAACGAAGGTAGTTTCATTTGTTTCAAAACTTGAGCTTTGAATGTTGGATAATGTGGATAGTAATTTTCGTAACATACATTAATCTAACCACCACTTATTCCCATATACAATAAACACACACAACAGATAAACAAATAAAAACATTCAACAATTGAAGTAAACATTTTAAGAACGGAACTCAGTTAGCTAAAACACGACAGATGGCGGGAGGGTGCTCTATGATTCTGTGCAAACACAATACCTCCCTAATTCGGAGTTGGTACATCAATACGTCGCATTATACACTACGCCAAATGTTTACTGTTGCGCAAGTTCATTATTATCATAAAATGTATGGGTTTGGTGTGTTATTATAAGTTTGAATAAATAATGAAATTGTATTAAGAATTATACAGGGTGTTGTAAAAAGACGAAATCGAAATATAATTATGCATCCTGTACATACCTATAACTAAGAAACATTGAACAGAAATAATTGCTGTTGCTTTGTGTGCACTCGGCTTGTTCGATTATACTTCACAATTAAGTTCATAATTAATTTGCATAAACTTAATCAACCAATTTTTCCACTTCAGGTCTTGAGCCTTGATTGTCCGAAAGGGTTACCGCTGCCCCGGAACATAAAGGGCTAAGGAAGGACACGAGTGGGTTTTAGTCAGTAAGAGTCTAACACCCCCTTCCGCTCCATCCAGAGCGGGAGGGGTCATTTGATGATTTCCCATCCACAAAAACAAGGTCTTGAGCCTCTCTATTTGTCAAAATACATGGCACTAGTCTTAGTACTATGGTGGTAATACTGAATACAAAAGGCAGAGGACAGAATTAAACTGATGGACGCTGCTTCAGTAACATCCAACAGTTTAATTCTGTCCTCTGGTGCCGAACTCGTAGCCAAATTCTGCGCCGATTCTATCTAGCTTGCCGTCGACACGCTAAGAATAAAAATTTAAATTAATTTTATTTATATACTTAACTACTAACTTTAGCTAAACATTTTAGCTACAAATAAAGTGTAAAAGTGTCTCGATATCCAATTTACGTACAATGCTATTCAATGGAGTTATTCAAAACATATTTTAGCTGCACTCCTTATTTTATAGCAAATTAGATTTTTGTGTAAAATGAAGTAAAATCCATATCTCCTACTGCTTAAATATTTAATTTAGTTATTTATGCAGATAGTCTATAACATGTTCGAATCGGAATAGTTATTACTAACTTTTGTTTTACTCATTTTTATTGAAAACTTTATCAACTTACCCTCATCTACTGAGATAATAAACGCATCTGTACCCTATTAATTATCCCGGTACAGTCACAAGCAAAATTCTGTAGCCGGTAGCGATCCCTACCGCATCGCGCCATGCTATGATTTATAGCGCCCTTTGCTTTTATGAATACACACTTGTTACCGCATGCTTCATTATGGGCTGTGCGAAATTTGTACGCCCCTGATTGGATACCGCGTGATAATAGAGTCATTGTACGTATCGGTTGGCACTAGCAGGGACAGGTGATTAAAGTTGAGACTTTTGTCATCTTTCTAAGTTCAAAAGTCATTTTGGCAACGGCTGTACACTGCGAAATAGTAACTTACAAGGCCCTTTGATTGTACTCTAGTTGTTTTGTCATTTAATTTTACTATTTGCAGGCTGAAACCTTGGTTAGTAATTTAAATAGAAATTACTCTTACATACGTACACTAGGTTTCTGATTTGAGAATTTGAAGTTGAAACCTGCAGGGCAATTGCGTAACACATTATCAATCATTCATTGCGTTATTTACGGGTTGAGCAGACAAATTTTTCGAACTTATGAAGCAATGGATTAGCAATTTGCTTCAAAATTATTCTGATTCCGATTGAAAGTGTGTTACGCAATTAGGGTGCGGGTATTAGAAAGACACTTGGTATTGAAATAAAGAGACTAATTATTGAATTCAGGATCATTCCAAAGGTAGCCTGAGTATGTACTGTATACAAAGGTACAAAAATATTTTCCTATGCGCTATTCATAACCCACGAATCACTTTCAATTTTATGATATTAGTTCCGTAGCAAAGCAAAACCAAAAAATATTCCTATTTCTACATAATTCGAGGGTTTTTTTTTTGTTAATCGCTCGAGATGACTACGTCAGGAAATATTCCTTAAAACAATTCAGAACACAATCCACAAAACTAAATACATCCAGTTGTTCTTTTCCCGCTCACAGACAAACATATTGATTGACAGCTACCCTCAAAAAGCCGCATTAGGAACCGAACTTAATCCCTTACAGTTATTTAATGTCAAATAGGGTACATTCGTTTTGCTTTGAGTTCGAAGAGCGCTAATACAATTTCGGCGGCTATAATAAGTTTAGTGCGATGCTCTTTTCGGCCACTAAATGGTTTAACTGAGTATCAAATGAGGGTAGTTTGTTTGGGTTCCAATAAAAATTTTCGTCGAATTTATTTTGTAACAATAAATTTTGTTTGAATTGAGCTTATGTTGATTTGGCGGTTTGGAAAACGTTTGTGGTTCACTTTTTCATAATCGTTTCCAGTATTTTTTGGAAAACTCACTAGTACACTGATCGCTATACAGTCATTTTTATAAAGAATAGAAATACTCTTTATTATGTACACCATATAAATTACAGACATAAATATAGAAACTTTACAATGGGTGACACAATGGGCGGTCTTATCGTTAAGAGCGATCTTTTAAAGACAAACTTTGGATGGATTAAAAACGGGAAGGACAGACAAATACTGTAGGTACTCTGTGGTGTACCATTTACACAATACAATAAATAACACATAAAGTACTATTAATCTATATCAGTTATCATTTTCATTTAACTCCACCACGACCTATCGTTGCTATCACATACCTTGCTAATGATTTTAAAGAACTGACCTTTAACATGCACCACATAATAATAGTCATGATTTTCTCTTAATTGTTAACTAATAGCCTATTTCCAAAAGAACAGAATTCTTCAGGCTCATTTAAGATAGTCAACACAAGCAGCAAACAGCGTCAGTGAAGGCAATTGAGACTTTGGCATTTTATGAGTACCGGAGCTGCCTTTTTTCTATTCAACTTCATAACCATTTTTGCATTAATTTTCTGTCATTTGGCATGTAATATAAATATCTACATAATTATAAAAATAGCTCAAAAGCCACTGAGCAAGATGGTAGTTGACTGCTCAAGGTGTGATGCCAAACGTACATTTGAATATACCTACCCAGTCGTTAAAACTATTTTAAACCACCCCTAAGAACACGCCACCTAATATATACATGGTGACATTATCGACGCCCAAACTGTAACCATGAATTCAGCACATGATTCTAGACCCCTAGCTTAGAAACTGTTCGTCAGTTGTCAATAAAAGTTCTTCTTTCATAGAAAAGAGCAACATGTACGCGGTCAAAATATATGGAATTTTTTTTTTTTTATAACCTGCGAAAAGTTTCAACGGGCTTCAGAATCATGTGCTGAATCTATGGTAACAGGTTGCGCTTGCGCGTCGATGCCTCAGCCACCGTGTATATTTTAAGGATATTCAACATTCCATTACACTTACTTGGTATTATCAACTAGCGAGGTCGGCGTCATCCATGCTCGGGTGAGCGGTTCCTCCTTCAAAGAGGTGACGGGTCCACGAGGCTGAGCGTGGATGCCCCCCGCCGCCTCCTGGTGATGCAGGCCAAACATCAGCCCGCCTGCAAACATGGAACTGTTAGAAGGGGCAGAGGAACAGAAGGATTTAGGATCAGTGGCTTTATGTTTAGGTTTTGTAAGTCTAAAATAGTTTGTCCTGTAAATAATATCACTGTTAGATGGAAGATTTAAAAAAAATAGTAGCACTAAGTAGAATGTTTATTAAATTGGGCCCTATTTAGTATACCTAACTGACAATTGTGCCGATTCTGTTATTCATAAACTAAACTAAATTAAAGTTCAGTGCATATTTTTCTTTCTATTTCATTAAGAAAAGGACAGAAGATAAATTTTAGTCAAGTCCAAACTTGTATGGAGTAGTTTCAGGCGCTGGCTAAAATTTATCTTCTGTCCTTTTCTTAATGAAATAGAAAAAAAGAGATGCACTGAACTTGAAATTCGGTTTAGTTTGTGAACAAGGGAATAGGCACCAATGTCAAAATACTACAAAATTGTCACATTTTTACGACAGGTGCTGTTTAATAAAACAGAGAGTGAGGGAAGAGAGAGTGACCTGTGTCTGCGCACGCACTTGTGCACTATAATATCTCCCGCGCTAATGGCTAGTCTCTGCTGACATTTGTCGCTATGGCCGAAATTCGTACTGGAGGACTTTAATAATAACAGAAAACGTATGAAAGAAACTTGTAAACTTGCTCGGACTGTCAGATATTCTCCTGTTACCTGTCCTCGCCTGTCGGTTTTATGAAATAGGTCCCAGGTTTCGTTTGCCTTATTAGGCTTGTCATTGTTGGATTTCAAAAGATTCCACAGATTGTAGCATGAGGACCCTACATTATTTGGTTCAACCAACATCACTATAAGAAGAAGAGAGAGGGAAAGATTTTTCGCATCAATTTGCCTTAGCAACTCCTTCGTCTAATAATGAAGAGCTTTGACTAAAGGAGACATTTGTCAGTTTGCAATTTGCATTAGAAACTGACTCTTTTCATTATGATATTTAGCAAAACTAGTAAATTAATTACAAAGCCTTTGCAACCTTAAAGGTCAAGAGACAAAATATTTATTAGTAAGTATGGCTTACAAACATCCATACTTATTCAATAGGTAATACATATGCGAAGTAAATCTTTTTATGCCTTTATTACTCAACCGTTTGATTTGAAAATTGACAAATGGATAGGCTACTTTACATCCTGGATATTTATATTAAAAAAAAAAATGAAGTACACAAAGGCCGCAGACGACGTCGCGGGTCAGATAGTAGTTATACGAAGAACTGAGGGAGAAGATTTAATAACCCTTAGAAAAAAAAATAAGTATAACTTTGATATTGTACAGTCTAAACCCAAAAAAAAATAAGTTTACAAAATGTGTCTTCTATGCTTTGGTGATTAAAAAAGACATTTTAAGTATGTTTATGTCGGAAATGTCGACTCTATACAGTTTATTTTACTGTTCTAAACATGACAGTGATGCTATTACCATTTTTACAGAATAAATAATGTCATCTCATTTCATGTTTAAAATTGCCTCCCTAGTCTCCTCGAGTTCCTAGTCAAGCAAGTCAAGCTAGGCAATTATAACTAATTTATAGAAAAGTTTTCTTGATTTAGTTACTATAAAAGAAAAATGTCCTGGAAGTCAGACCAACTGTAAAAGTTTGTAAGAAATTACAAACAATTTATGGTCTCAGAGAAAGAGCAGACAATTTGATAAACAAAACAAAAGCTCTTTTACTTTATATACAATGCAACGCATAAATAAGTCTTCTAAACTCTTTATTAAATTGTGAAACTTGCTTTAATAAATTATTTAACTGCATCATAGTCAAACGATGTATATTAATAATTCAGTTTCTCATATATATAGGTACGTCGTCGTATGTGATTCGATTTATTTCCCATAATGCTCTCTCCATTACAAGGTAATCAAAAAGAAAAGTAATATAATTATAGTTTTTTAGTAGGTCTAACTTATTTATCAGACAGTATCAAATATTTTCTTTAACATGATTATTTCAATAATATTTTGTAGTTTATTATTTCACTATTGGTCAAATTCATAGAATTCTGATATTTATAAAATAGGTAATATTTTTTTGATCAAAACTTTTTCAACAAAACAGACTGCCTTTAAAACTTCAATCTATTAAGAATAAAAAATACAAAAGTACTTACAAAACCAAGTAAAATAATATATATGAAAGTTCAAGTCTATCAATTTAACTATAATAAAATTACTTCTCTCGCTAACACGCCACTGAATTACTCGGAAAATTAATTACTACGCTGGCTACGACGGCTACGTTCATTTGTTATGCTACGCCGTAGACATTCTCGTAGACTTGGCTATATCAACACTTTGACTTTACAATTACAATACTTTAATTAATGGTTACTCTATATTTTTTTACACTGTCTAATTGTTAGATAAGAAAGTTTTTACCTTGAGTTGCTTTTATCAGTTAGGAAATAAATTGCGAAAAGCACCTTAATCCTGATGGTATCAAAACAAAGCAAAGAGATACGGTGTTTTTTTTAGCACTTTCTAATCTGAAAGTTTACAAAAATAAACTTTAAAACATTAATTTTAATATAGTTTTAAGGCCAAAACTCGTTTCGGAGCGTTTAAACACCAAGAGAAACGGGTCCCTACGAAATAGGAAATTGTAAGTTGTACCAAAGTTTTCGTCATTTTCGTACATACCTGAAGATCTTGGGGCTCCCGAAGGGTACAGCTTTCGCCCCCATCCCACGGGGTCTAGTTCCAGCGGCGGCCACGGTGAACCCGTGTACCCGCCCGCCGCGTTCAACTCGTCCGACCGAATCTCGAATCACGACACGCACCCGATTACGCGCCCGAGAGCGCACGAACACCCCCGGAAAATCACGAAGACGCCCGAAAATCGCGGTCTAAATTCAAATTTAATTTTTGTCGCACTGCCTTTAATTTTTTTATTGTAAGTCTATATTTTAAAGTTGTAAAATATTTGTAAGAATGTTTAAAAAAAGTTTCTAAGTCCGAAAGTTTATTTGTGCAGAAACGTTCTACCACAAAAATAATATCAATTTAAAATCACAGGAAAACCTCAGAAAAAGAACACAAAAATCGTTGGTTGACAAAAGTACGTTTATCAAAAAAATTTCAACCTCGTACTAACTATCTGTTGTATAACTATCCGGTAGGCGGCTCTGTGTTATCGTATGTGCGTTCTGGGATCGAGTCCCGGTTGTGCGGGCGATCCCGCTGTGAATTTGCGGAACACTAACAAGCGTCGCGGGAGCGCGGCGCCGAGTGCCCGGGCTTGGTGGAGCCCCCGTCCGTCCCCGCGGACTGGGGGAGGCGCCCAGGGGACACGCCCTCGCCCAAGAGCGGGACGGATACACTGACGTAGGTGGCGCCACTTACACACCTCCATTTCCTTCAAAACCGAAAAAATACTCGATAACATTAGCCCAAATGATATCTAAAAATCGTGCTTGATTTTTTAGCTGAACATATCAACGCATACGAGTGGATTTATAGACGCGTATTATGGTAATGGAGGGACGTTGCGAGGTTTCCCTCAGAGACCGTAGCACGTTCGCGCGAGTAAGGGATAGCGGGATGGATGAGACGACAAACATCTCGCCAGACGAGGCCAGCCGAGCTAAGGGACGGCCCACGCCACGAGTATTACTTATTAAACCCAAGTTAGATTGACGATGATGAAATTTCAGTGGGAATTGACTTTAACTGCGACCGAGATGAGGTTTTGTCGCCTCATTAATTATATGTAAAGTGTTCTGTATGTTTGAACGTGAACAAATCGGAGTTGCTAATGCAGTCGTTAAAATAACGTTTCGGGTCGTTGACACGACATACGCTGCTGATTTATATATGGGAACTAAAATAATTTCTGCATTTTAGAGAGCATAGTGCCTAGAGGATTATGTTCATAACATTTGCGAGAATATCCCCTTATGAACGAGCATTGTAACGTGCTATTAGGAGGCTCTTGTCCACGAGAGAATGTTCGCGCGGTAATATCATTATACTGTTGATGATCATAGAGTAGGTATAGGTAGCACGGCTATGGCTTGACTTTAGTAGACACTTGAAACTAACCATCGAGGCACAAATCATTATTAACTGCAGGATAGCCCTAGTTGTTTGCCGCTGAAAACCATTCCTCAAAATGTAGATTTTAGAAGATGTAACACGAGATTTTTCGTCAACTTCTAATTTCTGATTTTATGGTTTTTCATTATAAACAATGATATTCGTAACAAAAAAAAAATACAATTTATCTTTTTATCATTCTTGCATTAACAACAGTTACCCTTATCGACCGTCATAAAATTCAAATGCGTGAATTGCAAAACCGTGGTTACAAATGTCGGTGTTAATTCAACAGGGAATTATGTAACAGGGGTTTATAAATACTATGTTGTTATTGGATTATTGTCGATTATAAAAAAAAATATTTTATAGGTACCTACTTAATCGATCTTTTGTTTGTGTCAGTGAGCGAAATTGATTTATTATGTTCTCACCTTACCTAAGTAACTTTTTAGTGAGCGATCGATACCGAATCTGTCAGGAGCATGGAATTAGTAGGTAAACTAAATTTAAAACATTTGATTTGGTTGAAACTAGATTTAAGTAATGCTTGAGTATTGAGTGACTTTCTATAATACGGGACTAGGATCATGTTTGATTCTTTTATCTTACCTCATGTTGACCTATTGAAACGTTACGAAAAGTACCTATAGGTAGGTACTTATTAGTATATATTTTTATTCATAAGAAACGATTGCAGGTAAGATTACCTTCCGTCTTTTCAAATTATAAGTTAGTTTACCTACAGAATATCTACGTTTTAACGATTGAGAATAAAATTGATATATTCATGGAAAAACACTTCAGACGATACTTAATGTTTGTGACGATACTTTTTGTAGTGTCATCTCAGTTCACGAAATAGCAGAGATTGGAATAGATCCTGACATTCCCCAAAAGGCTACAATTTACATTCACAAGGGAATATTGCCATAATCAACACGCTACAAATAGCTGGAGAGTTCAGTTGTACAGACGCCAGCACATCAAGCTACCCGAAAATGTCAAATTTTCCCAATCAACTTTAAACCTTATAATTTAGCGATAATGTCGAAAATCTATTAAAGAAATTTGACAGCTTGTAGTAGCTTGATGTGCTGGCGTCTGTACCAACGATTGATTTTTCCTAGGAGTCATTGGCATAATGTAGAGGAATAATGAACCATGAGAGCCGGTAGGATAGGGCTAGACGGAAGTTCGAGAGTTCAAACGCCGAGATATTGACGTGACCCTTCAATTAAAAGCATTTTTTCTTTAATTTTGACAATTCAATAACATCCACTGCGTTTTTCACGTTGTTGTGCAGACGAATTTTTCAAACATGGACGGCAATGGATTATCCTTTAAAATGCTTCGAATTGTGATTGAAAGTGACTGGTAGAAAATGCCTATGGCATTAAGTCCGCCTCTGTACATTTATGTGCTTGAAGTATTAAATAAATAATAAATAAAGTGCACGCAGAGTAAGGGCGGGTGGTGGTTTCACGTCCACTTTTCGTGCGCGTACCTATGCGTCAAAAATGGCCCGACTATCGTCAAACCAAAAAAAAAAGACGGGTTGCACTCCGGGAGTGCCGGCAGAAGTGAAAACTTGAATATTAACGTTGAAATAAATCAATTATCTATTAATTGAATTAATATACCTAACTATTTTTTTTTTTCACTATTTCTGCGTCCCTTTTTTCATTAATAGATGCACTTTGTTCAATTTCCATATTTTAAACACTTTATACATATACACGAATGTTACGAATACACAGCAGTGTGTCCACGTCCACTTCCACTTCGACTTCGACTTCGACTTCGACTTCGACTTCGACTTCGACTTCGACTTCGACTTCGACTTCGACTTCGACTTTGACTTTGACTTTGACTTTGACTTTGACTTTGACTTCGACTTCGACTTTGACTTTGGCTTTGACTTTGACTTCGACTTCGACTTCGACTCCGACTTCGACTTCGACTTCGACTTCCACTTCCACTTCCGCTTCCACTTCCACTTCCACTTCCACTTCCGCTTCCACTTCCACTTCCACTTCCACTTCCACTACCACTTCCACTTCACTTCCACTTCCACTCCATCCATCCATCCATCCATTGTCGTGTGTCACTAAACTTGGTTCACTTCGGTTGGCGCCGCCGTAGAAAGAGAGGAGGGGGGGGGAAATCTCTCCTGACGGTCACGTGTCCTGACGCGATGCTCTGACGCGAGTTTAACATTTTTTACCCATTACAAAAAGTGTTCAACGCCGCTAAAGAAGTTTTCACTTCAAAAACTTTTTGCAAATTACGATTGCAAAATTATGGCCTTGACTTACGTCAAATAATTAAGATTACGTACCTACTCGTTATAACCGCCGCAGGAACTCGTTAGATGCGAGAAGCACAAAACCGGTCGAAGTGGAGGTGCTTGGGGGAGGCCTATGTCCAGCAGTGGACGTCTTTCGGCTGAAATGATGATGATGATGACTCGTTATAATTTGACGTCCGTAAACCGGCCCTCAGTTATAGCAATTAAATAAAAGTAAGTAGTTCATACGCAACATAACTACATTAGTAATAATATACATACATATGAGAATCATTTTAAGAGTCATCATCTACTATCAAACACAAGACCTAAAACTACTGAAAGATTCTGCGCGATATGTTAAGGAATCCTCTGATTGAGACAAATCTATACTAATAATAAAGCTAGACTCCTTTAACACGCTCACCGTCCAATGACTCCAAAGCAGTCACATTTGTACCACACTCATACGTCCAACGTCTCTAACGACTCTAGTTGGAGTCATAATCCAAAAGTAAATTTGATATTTTTTATATGACTGGACGTACGAATTTAAAAAAGTTTTTTAGGCCGTATTAGTATAAATGTAATCCCTTATAATGATTATTGTCATGTTAGGGCAAGTTTGTTGGTTTACGTACGATTACATTTTATAACTTTGTACTGGGACAGGGAACGTGTTAATAAAGATTGGTCCTTGGTAGCTCTGGACAGAGAGAGGTGGAAGGAGAGTAGGGAGGCCTTTGCCCAACAGTGGGACATTAGTGGCTACTAAAAAAAAAAAAGCTGAAGAATTGTTGTTTGAACTCGCTAATCTGGAACTATCTACCAGTCAAATTTGAAAAATATTTTTGCATTTGATAGCCCAATTCTTGAGACCAGCTTTATCATTTCATTTTTCATTTCATTTATTTGTTCAGACAAAAAATATCCATCAAATGACAAGCACACACATTTAACACAACATAAAAATATTTATGTCATTTATCATCACGCTAGAACCCTAAAGAGCCGAGCAAAAATAAAAAAGTCAGAAAGCACAATAAGCGAAAACGAAATAATGGCGCAGACAGGCGATGCGATGCGACGGGGTGGGTCAGAGGAACAAGAGATTTCACGCAGATAAAGTCGCGGACAGAAACTAGTGAAAAATAAAGTCTTCTACGCCGACCAGTTTAGCCAAATTACGGAACACTCGTCTGATTGTTGCTAATGGCTCATGGCTGAAATCAGTACAATATACAGGAAACCGTATATTGGAATCGAGTCAATACAAAAATAGACGGAGTCAACCGACTATCGAACGATAGGAGGATGTGCCTATGCATGGCACCAGTAAGCCGCGCTCGCAAGAATCACTGAATAATTATCGCACAATTTAGTTTCCAAATTCATTATTGTCAACCATTGAACACTTTCAGAGGCTTTAATGCTCCTCATGTTCTATCTGAAAGATAACCAATGCTATATTAGTCAGGTCATATCATGCATAATGGGTTAGGTAAGTCATTATCTGCCTAGCCTTTTCCCAACTATGTTGGGGTCGGCTTCCAGTCTAATCGGATGCAGCTGAATACCAGTCTTAACATGGAGCGCCTGCCTAGGTATCTGACCTTCACAACCCAGTTACTGGGTAATACGATACCCGTTGGTAAGACTGGTTGTCAAACTTTCGGGCTTCTGACGACCCGGAACGACTGCCAAAGATCAACGAATGACAGCGGGGCCGAGGCACGGAGGGGTCTCGGTATGTAAAGATGGTTTCCCATCCACAGATTAACCGCGGCAAGACTAGCTTAACCTGATCAATCGATCCGTACAGCTGTTATTACTCAGTTACAAGTCCCTCAGGGGGTTCTCAATGGCTTAGGTAAGTATGACCTGATTAAAAAGAACATAGGTTTTGCCCTTTATCTATCTGCATAAAACGCAGACAAAAAAAAAACCGTGGATGCGATTGATTGTGTTAGGCTAGAAACAGATCGAACGTTACAGATCCATGTAATGGAATACTCATATTTATCATAAACTCAAATCCTTTATATCTTTGCACTCATAATTGTTTCATTAGTCTGTTCCAAAAGTATGTGATAAAAATGTAAACAAATCGATCAGATGTGTGGATGACCTGTGGATGACAATATGCAGTGCCACTTACGTAATGAGTGCTTTTGATTATTTTACAGAAATTCTAACTTTAAATGACCCTATTTTTTTTTCATTTGACAGTTGAGATTAATATTATAACCTGAATTTTCGTTGATGATTTTTAATAACAATTTACAAAAAAAAAAAAAACATAAACAACCACATAATTGTTATTTAAACAATAATTGTTGGAAATGTGTTACTATTTCCCAATAATGAATAATAATGATATATTTAACCTGAACAGGGTTTGTTTGCACATTCATCATATATTTATGGAACAGGCTAAAGACGTTTTTATATTTAGCTGCATTCGAACTGGAAGCCGACGCCGACATCATTGACAAAGGGCTAGGCAGATCATGATAGTATTGATCTCACTTTCTACTAACTAAAGTTTCAAGTATCTTCAGTATCTCCTAGTAATACAGTGAGGCAGTTGGAGATGATATTTAAATCACACTAATATTATAAAGGCGAAAGTTTGCGAGTGTGCTTGTGTGTGTTTATATATTTGTTACTTCTTCACGCTCAAACGTCTGGACCAATTTTGATAAAATTTTGTATAAGAGTAGCTGACACCCTGGATTAACATATAGGCTACTTTTTATCCTGACATTTCCACGGGATCGACATTTACGCGGGTGAAACTGCGGGGCGCAACTTGTGTCGTTCATCATCATCATCTGCCTAGCCTTCTCCCAACTATATTGGGGTCGGCTTCCAGTCTAACCGGATGCAGCTGAATACCAGTATTTTACAGCTAGTGTCTTTATAAATGGCAATATTTAGTTGAAAATAATCTAATCGTCATATCATATTTATTATTGTAATTGCTTTATATTATGTATTTCCTGTAATTGCAGCTAACAATTGTTATTATATAAATAAATAAATAAAGAGAAAAGATTCGATTTTTTGTATGTTTGTTTGTTATGCTTTTACGCTAAAACCGTTGAATGGATTTGGATTAAATTTGGCACATGAGTAGACCATGTTCTGGACTAGGATATAGGACATACTTCTTATTCCGATGTTCTCACTGGGTCGAGAGTTCTGCAGGGTAAACCGCAGGTCGCAGCTAGTGTCTGATAAACTTAGGCAGTCAGGCTCTGTCTCAGGCCTGTTGACTGGATAGGATTTTACCACAAAATTATTAAGCCATTTGTGCAGAGAAATGACAATAAAGTTACAAGTACAGTTCGGTTGTGCAATTTCAAAACCTAGCAACTGACATTTAAAAAAAAAAGCGGTGTTTTTGCTTATTTGACTTACTAGATTATCTAGCAAGACAAATATGAAAAAACACCAATTAAAAAAAAAATCTGTTGCTGGGTTTTGAAATTGCACAGCCGAGTTTTGAGTATGAACGTATATGGCATTAAGAGTGGGAGAATACCAAAGAAACGATGGATGACCTGTATGAAAGGTGATATGGCGAGAAAGGGGATGACTACTGAGATGACGACTAATAGAGAAGTATAGAGGACGAAGACATACTGCATCGACCCCGAATAAATCAGAATATAGACTAGAGAATGATGATTCTTAAGCCGTTCGTACCGTTATGAGATAAGATTATACTCAAATGCCTTTTAGCAAAATGGCGAAGTGGATATTCTACCATAAGTACCTACAACCATCACGCTTACGTACTCTTTAGGTAAGTAAAAATACCCAAGTTAGGTATACATAAAATGACTAATATCCAAGTTCAACAACAAGGCACAAACAAGTTGGCATTCGTCTCAGGGGCCTGAGTGCTTTGGGAGGCCTCAGAGGGCCCGCCCTCTTAGCCACGCCCACCTCAAGCCACGCCCACCCAGTGCCTAGAGACTTCACTGTTACGTGAAATATCGGTGCTTGTTTTAACTTAAGATGTATGACGTATTTCACTTAAGTATACGGATATGATCTTTAAGTAAGATACTTAATATAAGGTTCGTAATGCAGATTACTTTACATCGGTGTTTTAGGATGTTTCTTGGGAAAAAGATTGTCTTTTTTACCAGTAGAACTCGTCGCTTGAATTCACAAGTTTCCTATGTATTTATGGCGTAGGTACGGCAGTGATCATGTCTGAAGGGTGGAACCGGTGATATTACAGACACGTGAGGTCATTTCAATTGAGTCTCCAAATATGGCTTCACATCTGCACAAGGATGTTTGCCAATACGGTGAAGAACGATACAATAGGTATGTCAAAAACAAATATGTACTTTTCATTACGATGTATGTAGTAGTACCAAGTAAGGTAAATTCTACAACTTACTTACACCTTAAAAAACCAACTTCAGAAATGGAGAATTCTCAATAATAACGTCTATGAGCTATGATATAAATACCAATGATTAATGATTGTACTTCTGGGGGCCCAAAAAGGCCACTTTGGCAGAATCATAAAAGAATAACATTATAAGTAGGTTTGTACAAACACTTTTACACGTCAAAAATAATACATATATGTTTTTTAAAACTAGATTGGTTTTGTGTTTGCTATCTGACTACTCTGAGAAGAAAGACCGAAACAAACTCAATAAATCATGGGCATCCTTTTAAGGGGTCATTGTAATCATCGTCATGAACAACTTTTACTATGGGACCAAACCTCAAATCGCGAAAAAAAATCAGCTTTTCCCTACATTTTGACGAGTGATGTGAACATACCTAAATACAAGGAACTCTTGTTTTTTTTTTGCAATTTTAGGTTTAGTCCCATAGTAAAAGTTGTTCATAATGATGAGTATAATGACCCCTTAAAAGGATGCCCATGAATTTAATTTCACCCTGTTTAAACTGAATACTAGATACAAACGCAATTTCTAAAGCCGTCCAAGCCCTCAGTCTCATTTGGCATACTAAGTCAATTTCCTGAACCTCCTTTATTGGAACAATAGGATCTAGATCCAGGCATTATAATCAGGTTACTATTGTGCTTGTAACTGGAGCGAAGTCAGTTGGGAAATACGAATTAGCATAGTGCAGCCGATGTAGTGAATGTTAATTGATTATACTGAATGAATGACGATGTTGTCTACGTGATCGTAAAGATGTTGGAAGAAATAGGTATATCTACAGGGTGAAATTGAAAACATGCGACAAATCGAAATGGGAGATTGTACTCATCATTATGAACAACTTTTACTATGGGAGCAAACCTGAAATCGTGAAAAAAACATCAGCTGTTCCCTACATTTATGTTCAAGTAGCTCGTCAAAATGTAGGTAACATCCGATTTTTTTTTTTCTTGATTTCAGGTATGGTCCCTTAGTAAAAGTTGTTCATAATGATGAGTACAACCCCCCATTTCGATTTGTCGCATGTGTTCAATTTCAACATGTATACTTGTATCGTAAAAAGAGGAGCTTTTATTTAACGTTAAAGTTTTTGTTACAGAATCTTAATTGGTAAAATACCATGCTACACTTACTGATTATTTTTTTCTTAGCAATATAAATTTGTAGGTCGTAGATTCGAACTGCGCTTTACTTTTTGTAAATAATGTAAATTACCTATTACATCACCACGGTGAAAGAAACATTATGTCCTAGACCCAAAAATTCGAAGACATGTGACATCTACCAAAATCTAAGCTGGTGGGTCCGCGTGGTGGATTATGGCCCACTCCCTCTAACAGAGAAAAAGAGTGTGTCCCAGCAGTGGGAATATTAGAGGCTGATTACGCATTATCTATACATATTATGCAATCAAAAAAAACCAAAAACCAACACGCTTGCTATCAAAATTATTTTTTTCTTTGCAATATGAATTTCAATACCTAATTCAAAATATTGTTAATTCAGTCAGAATAAGAAAGAACATAAGAAAATATATTAGTATTAAAATACTGCAACTATTAAACATAAATAATCAAATCCATACTAATATTATAAATGCGAAAGTGTGTATGTCTGTCTGCCTGTTGCCTGTGTACCTCTTCACGCTTAAACCGCTGAATCGATTTAAATGAAATTTGGTATAGAGATAGTTTGAGTTCCGGGATAGGACATAGAATAGTTTTTATCCCGATATTCCCACGGGATCGAAACTTATGCGGGTGAAACCGCGGGCAACTGCTAGTTATTAATAAGTCATGGTGTTGGTAATTAATTTATTAATTATTGATTTTTTCACTAGCAACCCGGAGTTTGGATCTGTGGCCGGTTGATGGCAATAGTCTCGCCCCCTATTACCTACATCTTAAACATGACTGGTGAAATGTGGATGTACCTACTATAGGTATACATACACCTCTGCCTAAACCCTTCGGTGATTACTGGCGTAATGTTATGTTAAATGATTTAATAGATTCACAAAAAAAGCATTAAATCCTACAGTATTGAAATATTCATGAATCCTGCATAAAATTCACGAAAAAAAAAAAACCAAAACAGTAGTCACGTTACACTTCAAAAACAAGCTGACAAGACTTCCTCCTTCATTTTAATTCGAAACCTTAAGTCAGCTTTAAATTACACTTTTTGCTGGCCTTATAACCCCCTCGACGCGGATCCCGGGATTAGGGGCTACCAACGGGTACTTTTTCTGCCAGTGTCAAGAAACATCGTCCTGCCTTTACAAGCACCCCAGGGGGTACTTTCGGACCCTTAACGTTTACGACTACCCGATTGCTTTTCTATGAAAGGCCTCTAGGAAATGTCCGCGACAAAAACGGACAGATGCCAACAGCGGATGTTGATACCAATTGATTAGTTTGCAAACAGTGTGAATTTTTGATGGTCTGCGGTGAGTCGTGTTGGCTTTTTTCGGTAGTTCACACTTAATAAGAGGTTTGTGGGCAAAAATCTGGCTACTTAGCTTAATAAGTTCTGAAAGTGACAGTTTTTATTCAAATCGCGTCGGCGTTGGGCGACAAATTGCCACTAATGAGATAGGAAGCTTGCAAAAAAATTTACACAAAGTCTGTTATGCGATATGTCTCCTAATCTGCGCCGTAAATCCAGTTACTTTTATTAAAAATCTGCAAAAAATACAATTTCAATTCAAACGTAGCCATCTTATTTCACACACAATTTTCAAAACGCATGTCATTATCTCTCAAAAACGAGCATCCAGTCCACAAACAAATACATATTATCGAACAAAAAAAAATCGCAACACGCTGTGAAACAAATTCCACAAACATTTTGACACAATACGCCGTTATAGTATTCTGAATGCGTCTTCAGTGAAGTCTTTGACAAAACAAATAAGCCATAAAAGGGTATTAATGTACCCCGTGTCCGCAGTAAAAGGGTTAGCCGTCCGTCACACCGATACTACTGTTTTGTTTGTACCGTGAAAGTTGGCAGACTTTTTTCGCGAAACTTTAACTTGAATTTAATATCATGCTGTGACATTTTTGCGAAAACCAGGCGGCGAAATTTTATGATTGACAGCTACTCATCATCTGCCTAGCCTTTTCCCAACTATGTTGGGTTCGGCTTCCAGTCTAACCGGATGCAGCTGAATACCAGTATTTTACATGGAGCGACTGCCTATCTGACCTCCACAACCCAGTTACTGGGTAATAGGATACCACTTGGTAAGACTGGTTGTCAGACTTTCGGGCTTCTGACTACCCGTAACGACTGTCAAAGATCCTAGAACGACAGCCGGGACCAACGGCTTAACGCGCTTTCCGTGGCACGGAGGGGTCTCGGTATGTAAAGATGGTCACCCATCCACAGACCAACCGCGACAAGGGTAGCTTAACCTGATCGATTGACCTGTGCGACTATTGTTTTTTAGCCACGAGCCCCTCTATAACTTTATTGACATTGATTGATAGCTTCTATGAAATGATAATTATGTTATTCTCTTAGCTTAAAGTTTTTCGATCGGTTCAAATTTTGTCGTTATCATAATCATCACCCACAGCCGTCTTCATCCACTACTGAGCTTAGGCCTTTCTTTTCCAAGTGCCATTCCCCACGCCCCTGTACCAGCTTGATCCAGGTTCTACCCGTGATGGTAACAATGTCGTCCGCCCATCTCGGCGCCGAACGACCGATGACATTTCGTTTTCCAGTAATTTTCGTTATTCTTACTGAAAATTTCCAGACATAAATACAGTACAAGATAATATATATGCCTGTACTTTTGTCTGGAAAAAGATTCTCAATTGTATAGTTTTTTGCCAAATACAGTTTAGAGCAAAATTACGAAAGTAAGTAAGTAACTGAATAGCATTGCAATAAATAAAAGAAACTCCCAATAAAACTGACCAATTAGGAAAACTATATTATTTTTATGCAACTGAAAGAACACCAGCTCGAAAAAGCAAATACTAAAATTATAACAGTCAGTTGAACAGACCAGCGAGTTAAAAAAAAAAGAAATAAACAGAGTCTACACGTCATAAAAAGAGCACTAATGTGAACTATGAAACATGTCAGAAACTGCCAGCGAAAATGGATTCAAAAAGGTGGAAAGTTAAGGGTTTAGTGCAGTTATCTTTCACCCGACTATCTGACTTTATAACAGCTAAATAAATTATCAGGAGGGTAGGTAAATAATACCTAAAAAACTGTTTCAAAACACCTGAGATAAGACGTCTGATGAAGAAAAACAAACCTGAGCTGGAAGGAATAAAAAAATCGGTCAAAATGTTCGTGCGTACGAAGAAAGTTGATTGTATTTTGCAAATTCATTCTTTCCATCGATTTCTCAGATCTAGCAGCGAGAGCAGTATCTAATGACTACTGAATTATTTAAAAACCAATCGATCAAAGTTGGAATACTTACCTTCCTTCAACTTAGCATAACATCACGCCTTGTTTCTCCGAAGTGTTGGGCAGAGGTGTACCTAGTACAGACGCCAGCATATCAAGCTACCCGAAACTGTCAAATTTTTCCAATCAACTTTTGAAACTTATGCTTTAGCAATAAAGTTGAAAATCTATTAAATAAATTTGACAGATTGTAGTAGCTTGATGTGCTGGCGTCTGTACTTAGGTACAGTAAACCCACATTTTGTCAGTTAAGTTCCTTCAACTTAATAAATCCAAATCACAGTCTCTTCACTGCCTAGAGACTACCTATAAAATTTCAGACAACACAGGAACAAAAAAAACTAACACTTTACTCCCAAAAAAGACTTAAAACAAAACCTGAAGTATCCATTTCCTCTCACAAAATATGCATTCTCCGTGTTTCCGCATTGCCTTAATGGTGCGGCTGTAATTTTTATGATATTTCCATGGCGTTTCCATGGTGTATTTTCCCACAGAACCATGTTATCATATTTGAGGAGCGGCGTCATGATAAAACACGGTAACTCGTCATAATGTGTTTAGCGTTCGCTCTTCTGGTAAGCGCCAAAGAATAAATTGGTAAGGTTTCCAGATGGGACACAGCGCGATTCCAGGAGCTAACTGGTTACAATTTGATTTGTTATTGAAGCAGCTAGTGAAAATGTAATAGTTAGACAATTCAAATGTTAGTTAATTTTTTGTTAGGTACTCCCGTTTTATTGTTATAGTAAGTACTAGCTGCGCCCCGCGGTTTTATCCGCATAAGTCTCGATCCCGTGGGAATATCGGGATAAAAAGTACCCTATGTCCTTTCCCGAGACTCAAGTTATTTCTGTACCAAATTTCATCTAAATCGGTTCAGTGGTTTAGGCGTGAAGAAGTAACAAACATATAAACACACACACACACACACACACTCACAAACTTTCGCCTTTATAACATTAGTGTGAAGTGTGATTTCAACATCATCGTCTGCAGCATAGGTATGCAGCTTGCCTCTACAACTGCTGAATAGGACCCATCGTTGGAACTTTTGTTGATTCCATTTTATCCTACTATATTAGGTAGGTACTTCGTCGAATCATTTCACCGTTACTTACTAATAATTATAATTACAATATTGTTAATTACTTTAAGATTAGCATGTCATAACAAATACCTATTAATAATGGTGATCTAGGCATGAATATCCTTATGTAGGTAGGTAAACGCACAACAGTTTTAATTCAAGAAAATTGAAAAATCTCTGTTAAGTACTTAATGTTACCAATACCTAAATCTAATGATATCACATTCCAAATAAATTATTTTTAACGCTTTCTCTCAACTTTAGGCTACACAAAGTTACCCTAACATACAAAAGTATCAGCTCTATCATTAACCTAATCTCTGCATTCATATTTCGGGAAGCTTTACTTATTCAATATTTTCAAATTGGCTGCACACCGGTCTTGTAATGGAGCCGAAAAAATGCGGAAGCCGAACCAAATGGATTCGTGAACTGATTATTTATTTAGCGTCACGAAATATTAGCCTCGGAATTGGTTTAGATTATTTTTGTCAAGAATATTTGTCTGCTTAGCTTCGTCTTGCTTGTTTATTTTAGGGTTTGCGAAACATGCAAAATCGCTAACGCTTTTAGGAAGGCTTTATTTTATGAGCTGGGTCTTCATTTTTACGCAAATGGACGGTTGGGCAGCAAACTTCATCGTTTTGTCATAATAATAACAACATCACCAGAATAAATAAATACTTACTTATTTTATAAAATAACATTATACATCCGAAATTAAGCTAGAGAACTCGGTAAATATTTGCGATACACAAACATGGATTTGATAAAAAAAAGACATTACTTTCAAATGCTCTATTAAAAGCATAACATCTCACGTAGGTAAAACCTGTAAAAATTACAGAATCAAATCATTCTTTGAAATAACATTAATTAATTTTTCACCAACAAACAAGTCCAAAAAAACAGATTTATGAAAATCAAAAAATTCCAAGTTCGAAAACATCGCGCCCTCGTCAAAAAGCACTAACAAAGTAACAAGTGGCCGAAGTGGGTTCCTCCTAAATTCGCCATATGAGCCTCATGTCAGTGCCATCATTTATCATTTGAGATGTGACAACTGAATTTATTTATATAAAAAAACAAACAATAGGACGCGTTAGGGCTAGTGGCGCCCCTGATAACTGGTGCTCGGACTTGTAGCTTTTTTATGTAGCCTGTTTAAAGTATTAGAGGGAGCAACATTATGTAGCCGCACCCTAATTACGTAACACAATATCATTCGGAATCTGAATCATTTTGAAGCAAATTGCTAATCCATTGCTTCATAAGTTCGAAAAATTTGTCTGCTCAACACGTAAATAACGCAATGAATGTTGTTGAACTGTCAAAATGAAACCGATTCTGATTGATAATGTGTTACGCAATTGCTCCGATTCGGTAAAAAAATCATCAAAGCTCAGGTGAACGAAGTCGGCCGGATTAACACCATTGACATCTCACTGTAGCTCACTTCACGAGTTCCTATGGCTCACGGTGAGTTTTTTACTAACTAAATAGATGTTTATGTCACATTTTGGTCATTATTTTGAACATGAAAAACTAAGTCTCGTATTACAGAACCTCGCTCAACTTAGAAGCATTACTTAAAACTAGTTTAAACTAAAGTGAGGTTTTGTAATACGCCCCTGTGTGTGTGTGGTTCAATAGGGTCGCTTACTTATGAGTTATACAGGGTGACTGGAAATTAGTGGCGGAGCCGTTAAGGGGAGGTAGTCTAGGGTTTTTCCGACAGATATCACTATGAGACCTACCGTCCTTACTTAACCCTTTCCAAGATATTCCTACTTAAAGAGATAGTAATAAATCCTAAAAAAAAGTGATTTTGGCCTACTTTTTTTTGTTTTGCAACAAAGATATTCTAAATAAGTAATATTAATTGTAAAATTTCCGCTACTGTCATTATTTTATGCAAAAACTGCTAAACAAAAAGTAGGAATATCTTGGAAAGGGTTAAGTAAGGACGGTAGGTCTCATAGTGATATCTGTCGGAATAACCCTAGACTACCTCCCCTTAACGGCTCCGCCACTAATTTCCAGTCACCCTGTATAGTCATATAGGTAACGAACTTTCGGTTTACAAAATAATTAAGTAGGTATTTATTAAGTTTTTGTTTTTATTACGATGAAAACCGAAACTTTTTGCTTTTCCTAATGAGAGTATTTTTTTTGTATATTATTCTTTACCGACTACGAGGATATTGTTTTTGGATATGGTTTTTTAATAAAAACAATTACATTTTAGGTTTGTGTTTAAATTGCCAATAACATTAAATTGTTTGCCAAACCGACGACGGCATACTAAAACAACTCTTAATAAAACGTTGACAAAACAACACACAAATAAAAAACCTGCCATATCTAAACGTTCCATCGGCTACAAATACACTAGCATCAAAATCCAAGGGGTACCAAAAGTACCAATAATTTACGGGTGCGACACACTGCAGAGAAAGCAATTTGATATTCAAGCCACATTTTTAATAAGCACCGCTTGCTTTTCGTTGCTGTAATGCTCCGTTGAGCCCCACTATTAAAATGCTTTTTGTTGAGCCATTAGCCACTTGAGTGACCTTCTAATATGGTCAGTTTTTTGTATGTTTGTAAATTAGGGCTTGGAGCATTGTTGGCTTTTGTTTCCAGAAACACCGTGCCCGTATTGTAGTTGAACGCAGTATCTATTAGTCCTATCCAAATATAGACATAAAGCATCTATTAGACACATTATTATTCTTAAAAATATATAACATATATTGTTTTTTATAATGTTTATTATAAATATTTTTTTTGCTGGGTTCCTTATACATCGAAAGTGAGCACCAAGGATGGATTTTTGAAAATTCACCCCTTAAGTGGGTGATAAAAGTACGTGTATGAGATCCGTCATTTTTGCCGATGCCGATAGGAAATCCCATCACTGCTTGACATTTCATAAAATTGTTTTAAATTTAACTTGGTTTATGGGGACCAAGCACTGCAGACCCACCGTAACCCTGGCCGTACGGCCTGGTGGTACGGTGGGACTTTTAAAGTTAAACGATACCACTGTATGAAGAGTTACCATTTATCTGAATAGGTAGGTAATTCATAACTTAAAGTTACGGTTTACTCTTCTTATCTTTTTCCAACATCCAATTTTACAACTGGACATTTACACTGGTATTCATCGTTAACCCTCGATCTTGAACCCATAATCTCTACTTGTTCGTCCATTTGGCAATCATAATTTTCCCAACAAAAGGACATAGAACAACCCAACCGCTCTACTGTCCTTTAAAAACTCGCATATGTGCAACATTATGATTCATTATGTTTTTATTGAGTGCGCGAGCGTCGGCATAACGAAGTATTGTGACGCATCTGTTCATTTTGTTTTCCAGTGGCTTTTTATGTTCTTTGACAAGCACGGGCAGTGCCGGTTGCAATGCTTGTATGTTTTGAAGTCTGGCTCTCCGAAGAATATAACATTTTACTAAAAGAAAAAAAAACAGGAAAAACGAATTATCATTTTTCAAAGTGGATTGGAAAAAGCGATTCCCAGATTTTTACTTGTAACGAAATTAAAGAGTTTAACCTTTTCTCGTGTGTTGTGCTTGAAATTACTTTTCATTTCTTTTTCTTCATCATTTCAGCCGAAAGACGTCCACTGCTCCACTTCGACCGGTTCTGTGCTTCTCGCATCCAACGGGTTCCTGCGGCCCTCACAAGGTCGTCGGTTCACCTTGTGGGAAGCCTTCCAATGCTACGTCTTTTTCTTATTCACATATAATTAATATTATACTATAGCTGGATTGTTTTAGGCACCTACATTTTCAAGAAAACATCAACAACGGGCAAAAAAGTACAGAAATTGTGTCATTATAATTTACGCTAAAGTAATTAAACGAAATAATTACCTACATAAACGACATTACATTTCACAAAAAAAAAAGAAAACATCGTTTTTTATTACGGAAAGGCCCCTTTAATTACCTTAACGTACTTAATTCAAATTAAACGCAAGAAACAGATTACAGGGTCCGAAACCTCCAAATGCACAGTTCAGTCGAACTGAACTTAGACAATACAACTTAGTACCAACTTAGCCGAACTTAGTAGAACAGCGTATCACTTAATTAGTATTTCGGTAGTGACGGTGTCTCTAACTTGTTTAACTTAGCAGACCTAATTAGCGGCGTCTTGTACCGTGTTGCCTGTTTGTCTACTTAGAACTCGAGATGTAAGTACCTAAGTATTTGTAGTACCTAGGTATATAGGTACATTTAACTGCATTAGTGTTAAGACTTAATTGATCGGAAAGTTCAGCAGGTGCCTAATTGTAAACAAATACAGAATTTGAAGTCCCTTTGTTTAATCGAATTGTATTTATTCGGAAATGTTTATTTAGAAGAATACCATAGTGAATAATTGTCGACATAATGTCAAACATGATTCAAATGAGCATTAAAATACCCTCTACAACCCGTCTCTCAGTCCACATGCTGAGTAGTCCTCCCTGTCCTCTCCGCTAGCATCCTGCTGACAAACATATATTTACGATGGACACATTGATGCCCAATGAGCTCTTTTTTCATATACTTGTAACATAATATACATATATTAATAGTGTTACCTTGTAACTTGTATTTAAGATATATCAAACTAAATTGCCGCTTACCGCTATATTAAGTCTGTAGCTCTCGCCAACAAAATCGAAGAACTCAGACGATTTGATTAAATTACTACCAATTACTGCCATTCTCTTAATCAAATCACCAAGAACAGTTCCTATCAATTAGATAGGTAGGTACATTCCACGTCCAATTTACGTCGGTTACCTTGCGAAGTGCGTGGTATTAGGTATGCAGGCCTAATATCCGGTTTGGCTACACACATCGACTTGAGGTCTCACTAATTAAATACAAATCTCAAGACAATTCTCGAGGAACGGATTTCTGAGGGTTGAACCATACGAGGTGAAAATTTGCGAATTAAGGTAGTCCCTAGTTTCGCATTAGGCGAATTTAAATTTTCGTGATTTGGATTTGAGTACCTTATTATACTCCCATACCAGAAGATCGTAATTAAAAACGTTAAAAATGTTGTCGCAATCTCATCTCGGCGACAATCAATGTCAAAAACATGACAAAAATGTAGGTACCTAAATTAGAGGTATTTTGACAGATTAAGACTGAGATCAGACTATGAACGTTCTTAAAATTACGCAAATTGCCCCTCTGTCAACACTGTAATGTGAAAACATTGTAAAAGTCAATTATTATTTTTAAAAGAGTAATCATGGAGTTTTTGCCGACTCTTCTTCATGGGAAACGACCATTTGGAACCGTGCACCTAGCTTCTGACGTTTTCCCATGTAGGTTTATGTGAAATAAAATATTTTGATTTTGAGTAGGATTTTTATTGTAATTAAAAAAAGTTATTCTTGCAGTCGTTTAGGTTTATTGTCATAGCAATAAGACACGTTTGTGTGATTTTTGTGTAAGTACCAACCTAGAACGCTTGTGTTGCTGGAGTTCCCCAGATACCCCCTTCGCTATGGTGTTATATGGTGTAAGAGGTATCCAACTGAAGCAGAGAATGAATTGAACATAATCATAATATTCCTATCTACTCGTTTGTAAATTAGTACAGGTTCAGTTCTTTTTCATCATTCCCAATTTGCTTGGGGAAAAAAAAATAAGTCATCAGATAAAACTTCAAATAAATAATCTTTTTTTCGTGTCTTTCGTGTACCTTAAATGTAAAATTTACTTGACTTTTTCAATTTCAATAATAGTTTCCCAATAAATTCATCTCGGCTTAAATTTCACCCCCTGTATCACCACACTTGATCCGTCAAGTCTAAACTAACGGAAGTTATAATTTATGAAGCAAGTTCCGGTGCCTTGGGCCGGAGTCTAGAGGTAATGAAACATCTGATGTATTATGCACAGCGTCTACGATCGCCTTAAAACTACGGCTAAGATTTGAGAGCGAGGAAGTTTAGTAGACAAGAGATTTTAAGGTGAAGAATCGTTAATATAGCAAAGCATAGGTAGTAGGTAATTAGATCTTTATGACTTTAATAGCTTGGTCCATTTTACATTTATTAACTAGTATAGGTACGTGTAAAAATTTGTTGGAAATATATAATCTTACTAAAATATACATATATTATATTGTATCAACGTTTTCAACGGTCAGACTGGTCTTTTATGTGCCAAGCCTGGTACATCTCATTCTTCTGTGGTCGCCTTCTCTTCAAAGTTTTGAAAGGCATAAAATGTCCCAATTGACTCTAAAAAATGTTCCGAAAACTCAATATACGTAGGTAGTGGCACTGTAATCAATATTAACTAGATTAGTAAGATATTCATAATGATCGGTTATAGGATATTATGTGGGCCGATCCCGCACTGCAATGCCGGGCCGACCCGCGACGGGAGTGGAGCGAGCCCCGAACATCCCATCAGCTTACAAAAATCAGTTTAATATACTGGTCCCTCAGTGAGGGAACTTTCAGATATTAAGCTGTAAAGAACAGATACTACACTTTGATCTTAGCCAAAAGGCCGAGAAGCGATACCGTAATTTTTTTTAAGCGGTGGGTCGTTCATTCTCGGAGAATCTTAACACCGCGATCCAGACAGCAGGTGAAACTGTACAGCGCCATCTGTTATTCACAAGTGTAAAATGTTAGTAGACATTTTCATCATAATACCTATACTTATGGATATAAGCAGTAAGATCATCCAAAATTTATTCTGGTGATTATTATTTTGATGTAATAAAAAAATAATAATGTATGTTGTCACATATACTGACGCTAGTGGCGCCATCTATCTGTATTTACGAGAGCTACGTGCGCGACGAACGACAGCGGGTGAATAGAAAGCGGCTTGGCTTGGCTTCTTACTACCTAATACTAAAGGGCATCGGTAGATAGCAGTATCTTATGGCACGATAACAACAATAAACGTTGCTATATGACATTTATGGTAGAACTAGCTCTAAATATGTAATTATTACCTACACAAATCGTTTCTTTGATAATGAAATATCTCTTAGATGGTAAGACGCATAATTTGACAAGCACTTAACTTTTTTAACATTGTGAACTCAATGCTTATTCCCACATGTTTAGGTAGGCATTATGATAAAAATACGTACACGTTTTTTTTATTCTTGAATAACAGATGGCGCTGTACAGTTTCACCCGCTGTTCATCCGCGACGAAACGACAAAAAATACGGTATCGCTTCTCGACCTTTTGGCTAAGATACAACACGTGTAGTAGGTACCTGTTCTTTTCAGCTTAATATCTTAAAGTTCCCTCTCTGAGGGACCAGTACCTACATTAAACTGATTTTTGTAAACTGACGGGATGTTCGACGCTCGCTCCACTCCCGTCACGGGTAGGCCTAGCATTGCAGTGCCGCCGGGATCGGCCCACATTAATCCTATAACCAAACATTATGACTACCCTAAGGTGTACTTAGTCAATATTCCTGATAAGCAACAGAGAGCAAAGCATATTTTAAATGTCGCCATGATAAGCCATAGTAAAAGCCATCTTTGGTTATCTTCATGACCGTTGGCGGTTTCTTCAGGGCGCGCTCAATCCATCTTAAACCTTTTCCATTACTTTCGATCTAACGAGATCTAGGTCCTTTCAAGTTATTTAACCTCTGGCAAAAGCAACCTTAACACGATGAGAATAAAGATCACTGTGATTTTGAGAGTGATGCAAAACCAGAGGTGAAATAACCATGAAAACACATCAAGTGATAGGGACAGCTTGAAACTCATCAGTAATTTGATGCAAAGTTGTTTTAATTTTCATTAAAGAAAAAAAACAAGTTTATAAACTCAATAAGAATTTAAAACGAAAAATAATCACAAAAATATACTTTCAACATTACATAAGCAAGTTCAATACAATTGGTTTAAACGACTATTATGCAAAGTGTTTTATAACCACCCAAACCCAGTTATAAATCCTCTATAAAAGGTTCTGAACAGTTAGCTTATTGCCAACATTAAAACAACTGGTGTTATAGAGTAACATTAATATTATCCAAACGGGTGTTATAATGTGGTACCTACCTACTAAATTTCATTATGCAACTCGTTTTCAAAAAAAGAACATTGTCGTGCACGCGCGTTACACTACCACAGCGCCGTAATTTAAATAAAAAAAGAACTTAAGGCGAATGGGTAGTTGTAGCCCGCGAAATTCAATTTTTCTTACGTTTTTTGCAATTTTCAGGTCAGTGTCAGGTTGTATCTTGATGAAAATTTGATTCGCGACTATAACAGGTACGTATTCACAGAATTATAATCATCAGAATCATTAATACATCTGTTTAAGTTAGATTTCTACCACCAACACTTTTCCATACGAGATTTGTTCTTAACGGTAGAAATCTAACTTAGGAAGATGTATTAATGATTCTAATTATTATAATTCTGTAAATACGTACCTGTTATTGTCGCGAATCATATTTTGATCAAGATACAACCTGACACTGACCTGAAAATTGCAAAAAACGTAAGAAAAATTGAATTTCGCGGGCTACAACTACGCATTCACCTTAAAGGTTATTCGAATTCATGTCGTATACCGCCGGCCGCCATTTTTAGGGTTCCGTAGCTAAATGGCAAAAAACGGAACCCTTATGTATTCGTCATGTCTGTCTGTCCGTCCGTATGTCACAGCCACTTTTTTCTGAAACTATAAGAACTATACTGTTGAAACTTGGTAAGTAGATGTATTCTGTGAACCGCATTTTCACACAAAAATAGAAAAAAAACAATAAATTTCGGGGGTTCCCCATACTTAGAACTGAAACTCAAAAATTTTTTTTCATCAAACCCATACGTGTGGGGTATCTATGAATAGGTCTTCAAAAATGACATTGAGGTTTCTAATATAATTTTTTTTCTAAACTGAATAGTTTGCGCGAGAGACACTTCCAAAGTGGTAAAATGTGTCCCCCCCCCCCTGTAATTTCTAAAATAAGAGAATGATAAAACTAAAAAAAATAAATTATGTACACTACCATGTAAACTTCCACCGAAAATTGGTTTGAACGAGATCTAGTAAGTAGTTTTTTTTTTTTTTTAACACGTCATAAAACGTAAACCGCAATTTACCTTTCATTCAATCAACTCAAATATAAAAATAAAAAAGAAGTAAAAGGAAAAATCCGAAAATCGTAAATTTATAGTTACATACCTAAAAATTTGTACAGAACCCTCGGTGTGCGAGTCCGACTCGCTCTTGACCGGTTTTTGTTCGATATTAGTATTGCAAAAAACTGTTTCAGAACCTTTATAGAGGATTCATATCGTGGGTGTAATAAAGTCTTGTATGCAACTGTACATAATTAGGTATTAAAACACTCGTGTTTTAATACCCCTTATTACAACAGTTGCATGAATAACTATTATAACAACAAAGTTATGTAAGTACAGAAATTAGAAATACCAAAAAGACAATTCTAAGCATATTTAGACTTAGCATTACACCATGGCTTAAGGCTAAAGGTATCTTATCCCCGGTCATGTAAGCAGAAATCATTGTATATATTCCGGGGGTATGGCCACATTTGCCTCCAGAGACTATACCTATTAAATATCCATGATATGTGATCGGTCCGCCAGAATCTCCCTGAAACCAAACTCATTTTGACCATACTTGTAAAAAAATCTAGAGTGGCTCGTGGCTAAGTAGATTAAGTAAAGGCTAAGTAGAAGCTGCACAGGTCGATCTTCAAGGATAAGTAACGGTTGCCAAAGTCGATCCGCGGATGGGTGACAAACCATTCCTTACCGAAATTCGTTCCGTGTCTCGGATAGAACGTTAAACCATTGGTCCCAGCTGCCATTCTTACATTTTTGACAGTTTTTATGTATAGTTAGAAGCCCAAAAGTGACTCCCAGTCTTACCAAGGGGTGATGGTGGTACAGAGTATTCTATTCTATTGTATCGTGTTACTCGGTAACTGGCCTGGGTTGTAGAGGTCAGATAGGCAGTCGCGCCATTTAAAATACTGGTTCTCGGCTGCATCTTGTTAGACTGTAAGCCAACTTAGCCAAACCAACATAGTGGGGAAAAGACTAGGCTTTGTTTGTTAATTTTTAGGGTTCCGTACCTCAAAAGGAAAAACGGAACCCTTATAGGATCACTCGTGTGTCTGTCTGAGCTGCGGGCCGGGTGAGTGGACGAGATCTTCCTCTCCCTTTTCGCAGCCTCCTTCTGCGAGACGACTGTTTCGCAGAAGGCAATTTTGCCTGAAAATTCTTAGCTTCGAGTCAGAGAGCAGGGCGGGGCAAGTGCCCCAGCTGCCCCAAAGTGGGTACGCCCATGCGTCAGAAAAGGTCCCCGTAGGTACCACATTTTGTGAATGTGAGTGCAGTGACTTAGTTTAAAAAATTAAATCGCGTAATTTATTCACCTCGCAACTATCCTTTCCCCAATCTCCTGCGCAAAATTGATTTGCTGTTACAATTCCATTTCCATAGATATCATTGCATCTTGTCCTTGTTATGTAAGGGACACATACCATTCGGAGATGCCGAGACGGTGTGGACTGAAAAGCATAGTTTTATATTATGTAACATAATCAGTCTATAATTTTCCCACTGCTGGGCCACAGGCCTACTCTTAGTGATAGGGAGTGGGCCGTAATCTACCTGCACGCGGGCCCAGTGAGGGTTGGTAGATGTCACATGTCTTTGAGAATTGGGCTCTACCGTTTTGAGAGCAGTGGTGATGAAATAATCACACTATCACATCACACTATCACACTAATATTATAAAGGCGAAAGTTTGTGAGTGTGTGTGTGTGTGTGTGTTTATATGTTTGTTACTTCTTCACGCTCAAACCGCTGAATCGATTTAGATGAAATTTGGTACAGAGATAGTTTGAGTCCCGGAAAAGAACATAGGATAGTTTTATCCCGATATTCCCACGGGATCGACATTTACGCGGGTGAAACCGCGGGGCGCAGCTAGTTTAACATTGTTTCAGCAAATGACTTTAGCACAAGACTGCAATAACAGAAAATAATACGTACCCTTTGCGTTAGTCCGAATCCTGTAACCATACAATTATCGTTGTCTTTGATTTGGATGCCATCACTGGGCTTCAGCATTGGTATAGGTCGTACCGCCCGCGAAAAGTTTACAGGGAACTCCAACTGCGAGGACACAAAGAAATTAGGGTGAAATCACATTTGCACTTAGAGGCATCACTGTAGGAGGAAGAAATGCACTGGCATGCATCTGCGAATACGGAAAGGAATTGATATACACACAGAAAGAAAGATAAGAAAAAAAAGAAAGAACATATTTATTGTCCAGGTAATACATTCAGTCAAAAAAAGTATCGGCAATTGATGGTTTGTTTATGGTTCCACATTGTTTTTTTTTTTTTTGTTAGATTGTCACAACTGTTTTCCATTTTGGCGCGGAGTTTGAGTTGCATCTGTCATTTAGATTAAATACAGTGCTGTTTTTATTTAGATAATTTATTATCTAGTGTGTATTGCAAATTTCATAATGGACAAAAACATCGAACAAAGAGTTTGTCTTAAATTTTGCATCGCCAATGGAATTTTGTGTTCGAAATCACTGAAAATGTTACAGAAGGCTTACGGTGAATCGACTTTATCAAAAACACGTGCTTAAGAGGTACAAAGCGTTCAATAGCGGTCGAGATATGCTTGAAGATTTGCCTTACCCTGGTAGGCCATCAACGTCTTCGGCTGAAGTAACATCGCAAAAGTGAAGGAAATAGTGACTGGAAACCCTCATTCATTCATTCATTCATTTCAGACACAGAAAGTTCAGCGGCTATCTCTCTCAAACTGTTTGAGAGAGATAGCCGCTGAACTTTCTGTGTCTCACGAGTCGATCCGTATCATTTTAAATAATCACTTGGGTATGAAACATGTTGCCGCTCGGCTAGTTCCAAAAGACGAATTTCTCCAAAAACTCAAACACATAAGAGTCGATGAAGACAAGCTAGAACGAGTCTATTCCGATCCAACATTCATGAAACGCATTGTTACTGGTGAAGAGACTTGGGATTACGAGTTTGACATGCAAACTAGTCAACAAGCTTCGGAGTGGCACCTTCCAACTGAATCGAAACCGAAAAAACCTCAAAGTCGATCAAAAGTCAAAGTCATGTTGACTGTTTTATTTTACTATCGCGGTGTTGTGCACTCGGAATTCTTACCAGAAGGTCAAACGGTAAATAAAGTATATTATTTGAGCATTATGCGGCGTTCATTTGGTAGAAGACATAAAGGAGAATTCGCGGCAAGAACTAAACTCAATTCCGGAAAAAGCGTTTAAAAATATTTTGTTGATTGGATTATTCGTAAGTGTATCGTTTTTGAAGAAGCATACTTTGAAGGCGATAAAATTTTGGATGAATAACTAACATTTCGTGTATTATTGATCTTTTCCCGGTACTTCTTTGACAGAGTAGTACATACAGTAAGCAGGTTCACTGGTTAACAGCAAGTTACGTCGAAATGAGTAACTTAAATTATTACCTACAGCTAGGTTACAATAATATAGTGTTAGCTAGTGAGCCCCAAACTAGACAGTCTGTATCTTGGGGCTCGGAGTACGAATTCCAGAGTGGAGACTAGAGAGGTGATTTCAGGTATGAAGTGCACATTTTGCGAAGTGCACATTTTGCGAAGTGCACATTTTGCGAAGTGCACATTTTGCGAAGTGCACATTTTGCGAAGTGCACATTTTGCGAAGTGCACATTTTTGCGAAGTGCACATTTAGTCCATCCAATAAATCACCCATAAGGAGTTGTAGAGTGCGTGAGTTAGGCCCTAAGTCATTTCTTCAGAAAATTGTTCAGGGTACTTAGGGAATAAACATACTAAAAATCCTGACGTCTAGGGGGTGAGGCGGAGTGGGGGGAGGGGGTTAAAGTTCCCATTTTTCAGTTTTTCGCTAATATCTTTAAAACGGTATGTTTTAGAGAAAAGAAGTTTTCTGCGCAATGAAAGCTTATAAAATTTCCTACAATTTTAGTCTTATACACTTTTTCGAATTACTACCCATTTTTTACATATACTTTCTCAAATAGTGAAAATTTTCGAAAAAACTACTTTTATGAATCTCTACCTGTTGTTCTCTACATGGCGTTTCCGATTGCCGCACACTTTCTCTTCGTTTCGTTTACTCTTTTTGTCTTCGACAATAGAAGGCCTTCGAAAAAAAAGGTCAAAGATTGAGGCAGTGTACCAGGATTCTTCAGAAAATCGTCGTTGGATGGATAAGTATCTGTGCTATACACTTGACTCTGAATGTCTTGCCGTATGATTTCCACAGCTTTAGCCACAATCCTTAATCTCTCCTCTTCTTAATTTTTGGCTCTGTTTTCGTACCATGCTTGGTTGATTATTTTATACCCGGTGTCTCTAAAACACACTACGGGCAATTTGAATCTGTTGACCCCTGGAGTGATCAATATTCGGTCCCCATATTTCCTTTCCAACTCAGCCTTGACGGTTCGCCACTGAGGTTTCACCCCTGTTCACACAGGACACTTATTATTATTAGCACTCATGATGGATAATCCTATTGCGTAACTAATGACGATTACAAAGCAAAGAACTGTTCTGGCTGCTCCCCTGCGTTACCGGGTAGGCTACCGTGCCAAAGAGGTTGAAATCATAAACGACAACAATAACATAAGCCCGAAGGCATGGATGATTATGGAAGTTTTAGCCAGTGAGATCTCGTTTTCTACGACAGGAAATATGGAATGAAAAGTGACGACCCGCTTCTGCTCCATTACCACTGGTAGAAAACGAGATCTCAAACTGTTACCGCCTTCACCGCTTGGAGGTACTCCCAGCTTATGTTATCAATAAAATACCTAATTTATATACTAGCTCATATTTAACATTCGGTAATGCTTGTCACATTACACTAAATGAACTTCATTTTCACTTTCTTCGGAGCACGATACTCGAACACTGGTGAAAATTTGGAAAAAGTGTATAAGACAAGTGTAGATAAAAGTTTTGATATCCCAACGGCTGTACAGATTTGGATAAAATTTAGTAAATTGATATAGTAGGAGTTGATTTAAGATATAAGATACTTTTTATCCCCAAATAACGTGAAGGAAGTAGTATACAAAAGGTAGTGTTCAATTCAAGTAGTTTTTTTTTTTCAATTTTCACTTTTCCGGAATGTGTAGTTCGAAAATAGGTAGGAATGTGAAAAAGTGTATAAGATAAAAGTTGTACATAATTTTATAAGCTTTCATTGCGTAGAAGACTTCTTATCTCCATGACGCACCGTTCAAAAGATATTAGCGAAAAACTGAAAAATGGGAACTTTAACCCCCTCCCCCCACTCCGCCTCACCCCCTAGATGTCAGGACTTTTAGTATGTTAACTCTCTAAGCACCCTTAACAATTTTCTGAAGTAATTGCTTAGGGCCTTGCTCACGCACTCTACAATCTCTTTGTTGGATGGACTAATTTTGCGTCAAACCCATGGTATGGTACGAGTGTATGTGTGATGTTTGTGTGGTGTGTGTGATGTTTGTGTGGTGTGTGTGATGTGTGAGTGGTGTGTGTGCGTCTGGTGTATGTTTGTAAATGTGCGTGCTTGTTCCATTGTGCTTCAATCATAGAAATAGCGATCTGTGCGTATAAATGTGATTTCACCCTACTTATTGCTATACAATGTGTAATTGAAATAACTGAAAACCTCTTTAGGGGTCATTGCACTTATCATTATAAAAAAAAACTCATATCTATGGTCTCAAGGCTGTATATACAGGATGAATTTTTCAAGTGAGTGTGGATGGCCAAATTCGAAACTATGAGGAATAGCGATAAGTACTCAAAGGTGAAAGGAGTCCCGGGCTCGATTTTGATGAAAACTAGAACTGCATCATTGGCTTTTTGTAAAAATCTATATTTCTAGCCAGGAATCGAACCTGTTGATTTTGAAAAAAAAACACAAACTGAATTATTACACCATTCGATAGTGTCCCTAATAAGGATCAAATTCTGGGAAGTAATGACATACGGGAAACTTAAGAAAAATGTTGAATTTTATTAACTGCTTCTTATAGTATTAATACCTACATTACCTGTACCTTCTTCGAAATGATGCTCAATAATCAACTTCACAACATTATGTTCTAAATTCAATTTTTTATTACGATCTTTGGAAAATATTCTAATGGAATCAATAATATTGTAATGCTGAATGCAGTACAACCCTTGAGAAGTCGAATCCAGCTATGTATTGAAAACAATGGTCATCATTTGATTAATCAGTTAAGGTTTCATAGGTAGGTAACATAAGAAAAAAAAAAAGTATTTTGTTAAAAAGGAGCTCTTTCCTTTAGTTTGCCGTATATCTTTACTTCCCAGAATTTGATCCTTATTAGCGACACTATCGAATGGTGTAATAAATGTAATAATACAGTGATTTTTTTCAAAATCAACAAGTTCGATTCCTGGCTAGAAATATTGATTTTTCAAAAGTACAATGATGCAGTTTTAGTTTTCATCAAAATCGAGCCCGGGACTCCTTTGAGTGCTTTTCGCTATTCTTCATAGATTCTGATCTGGCCATCCACGCCCACTTGAAAAATTCAACCTGTACATATATCAGCAAAGTAAGCCCTCGTACCCACTAACGATTTTTTATCGCGAACTTAATTTTTAACTCTCGGTGTTAAAGATACCATACATAAGTTAGGTTCCGTTGTCACCCTTTCGGCACGAAACCTTAACAAGTGAGTAAGTGACGAAAACATTACAAAACAAATTACCTTTAACACGGCAAAGTCATGATTATGTGTTGCTCTGCTGTAATGTTCATGTATAAAATAACTCAAAATTTTCCTCCAGACTTCAGTATTAGTACTTTTTCTTTTTTGTCCTGATCTTCTGTGGTTTTGGTACCATACCATATTCGATTGACAGGTGCCCGCAACGACTCTGTAGTATTTTTTCACACCCCTAAGCAACATCCAAGTTATAAATACTTATGAAACAAACGAAACTTACTTAAAATAAAAAAAACTTAAAAACCCGGCCAAGAGCCGGACTTGCGCATTAAAGGTTTCATTTTACCAAAACTTATCTACTTATGACTGTTAATATTTCCGTAAAAGTCCTAAAAGCAAATGGTCCTATCCTATTAGCAAATCGTCCTTCGAGTAAATTGTCCTAAAACAAAATAAAGCTAATAAGTACCCTATTATAAGTCCCCATCACGAGAAGCTATATTTGTTGTTGTACCATTGTAATGGTGCCCCAGACACAGGCTGTGCCTAGTTTAGGACCAACAATACCTCGATATTGTAATTTAAAAAAATGGAATAAACGATTTTACTTTTTTACTTTTACTTTGTTCTTTATTTGCAAAGGAGAACGAGTAAGACCGTACCCAGAGACAAAGTTAATTGTAGCATTATGGACTATGTCGGTATTTGTTGACCTCATGGAGTAGTTTAATTAATCCTTAGACAGCATGTCTGAATTCACTTGGAGAAAAAAGATATTTAAGGAAGTTAAATTGGTTTTGAGAAGACGGTACCCAGAGACAAGGTTAATTGTAGCATTATGAACTATGTCGGTATTTGTTGACCTCATGGAGTAGTTTAATTAATCCTAAGACAGCATGTCTGAATTCACTTGGAGAAAAAAGATATTTAAGGAAGTTCAATTGGTTTTGAGAAGACGGTACACAGAGACAAGGTTAATTGTAGCATTATGAACTATGTCGGTATTTGTTGACCTCATGGAGTAGTTTAATTAATCCTAAGACAGCATGTCTGAATTCACTTGGAGAAAAAACATATTTAAGGAAGTTAAATTGGTTTTGAGAAGACGGTACCCAGATACAAGGTTAATTGTAGCATTATGAACTACTAGCAGCCCGGCGCGACTTCGTTCGCGTGGCGTCCTACCTTACTCCTACCCTAATCCTACCCCTACCCTACCCTTTTCCTACCTTACTTGTACACTACCCCTTCCCGACTCCTACTCTACTTCTACCGTACCCCTACCCTACTCTTACCCTACCCCTACTTCTACCCTACCTCAACCCTACTCCTACCCTACTCCTACCGTACCCCTTCCCTACTCCTACCCTACCCCTACCCTACACGAACAATAGTAGCAGTTAAAATAAAATAAAAAATAGTTTACGTCCTATTCTTGGACCTACTGAATATACACACAAAATTTCATAAGAATCGGTCAAGCCGTTTCAGAGGAGTTTTGTTACAAACACTGTGGACACGAGAATTTTATCGCTGCGCTACGTCGTATTCTGTGGCTGCGTGGAGCAACACGGCGGCGCGGCGCGTCGGGGTGTATTTTTTTTTCTACTGACATTTTTAATTTCGTAATATCTTTTGAATGGAATGTCCGATTTCAATAATTCAAAAAGTAATCAACAGGTATTAAAACAGTCTTGAATAAAAAATAATTTATTTGGATAAGAATTAATACAAAGGTATAGTTATGAACTATGTCGGTATTTGTTGACCTCATGGAGTAGTTTAATTAATCCTACGACAGCATGTCTGAATTCGCTTGGAGAAAAAATATATTTAAGGAAGTTAAATTGGTTTTGAGAAGACCGTACCCAGAGACAAGGTTAATTGTAGCATTATAAACTATGTCGGTATTAGTTGACCTCATGGAGTAGTTTAATGAATCCTAAGACAGCATGTCTGAATTCACTTGGAGAAAAAAGATATTTAAGGAAGTTAAATTGTTTTTGAGACGACCGTACCCAGAGACAAAGTTAATTGTAGCAATATGAATTATATCGGTATTTGTTGACCTCATGGAGTAGTTTAATTAACCCTAAGACAGCATGTTTCAATTCACTTGGAGAAAAAATATATTTAAGGAAGTTAAATTGTTTTTAGGAAGACCGTACCCAGAGACAAAGTTAAATGTAGCATTATGAAATATGTCGGTGTTTGTTGACCTCATAGAGTAGTTTAATTAATCCTAAGACAACAAGTCTGAATTCACTTGGAAAAAAAAGATATTTAAGGAAGTTAAATTGTTTTATTAAATATGTAGAATAAAATAAAAGAATAGAACGTTATTTATTCTCATTAATTATTATTTTAACTCCTTTATTTCATTATACATGTTTATAGAAATTATATTTTTAAGCCATAGGCTGTCACGACTATCGGCACAATGATCGCCGAGTCCACATTCCACGTTTAAAAACCTCGTTGTTAATATGTTTATCTTTCCCGGCACACACGAGGGTCGCAATCATGCAGTGGCGTGCACAGAGATTTCAGACAGGGTATGCACAAAAAATAAAACTACATCAATCAACCGCTTGAAAATGTTTCTATTTAAACATACTTCACCAGCAGGTCTCACAGGTATAATTTTCCATTTTTACAATAATCTTACTAAATAATAATTACTCGACAGTCAATCACTTGCGGTTCTACGCACACCTCTATAGCCACCTACATGCCTCTTCGCAAATGCTCTGATACGTATGATTTTGCGAGTTTTAATTGGTATGTGCCTAAACTAAACAAGATAAGTTCCTCCTCGTTGAGGCTAGGAAATGGTACATCGCTTTCTTCCATCGCTGTGAAACGTACCTTTTGGCGGTTGATATTACAGTCCACAACATATTAGTCACCAAACCTGTTGGAAACGTTTATTCTGTTTTCTATTATTTCGACAATGTTGTTAGCGTGTGGATTATTCTACAATGGATCACGGAACGTGTTCAATAAGGCTCCAGCGATTTAGAAAATCAACAGAACTTGATTAAAAATTAGAACTGAACTTGATTTAGAACTTGTATTGTGTTTTGTTTTTATTTCTTTTTTGTTTCTCATTTTATGCTGCATTGTCGGTTGCCAGCAGACATGCTGACTAAGAATTATTTAAACTACTCCATGCGGGCAACGAATACCGACATAGCTCATAATCTCTGCCCCGAATAGTAGAATAGCTATTAAAACATGGGAAAAATAAACAAAAAAAAAAAAATTAAAGGGTGTACGAAGTTCGCCGGATCAAATAGTATTGAATAAGAACCAATATAAGTATGGTAATTACAATAATGAATAAAGATATTGAACTTTCCTATTATTTTATCAAAACAATTTAACTTCCTTAAATATCTTTTTTCTCCAAGTGAATTCAGACATGCTGTCTTAGGATTAATTAAACTACTCCATGAGGTCAACAAATACCGACATAGTTCATAATGCTACAATTAACCTTGTCTCTGAGTACCGTCTTCTCAAAACCAATTTAACTTCCTTAAATATCTTTTTTCTCCAAGTGAATTCAGACATGCTGTCTTAGGATTAATTATACTTCACCGTTACATCCTCGAGATTTATATTCACCAGGTAGTACATTTCTCAATGTACTGGGCACCGAGCACAATTTCAGAGCTAAAAAAAAAAACAGAAACAACCTACCACAAGCGCCACCCTTGCAACACTGGCACCCAACTGCCATTCATTTTTCTTGTGCGGGCATCGCAGCGTCTATTTTTTTTAAAGTAGTGGTATTAATCGTAATTTAGAGATTTTGGTTAGATTTAAACTGAGAAAAGTGTTTATACATTAAAATGGGGAAAAGAAAACATCGTAAGAACTCCGATGAACATAATATTCGGAAGAAAATTCGCCGGTTGGAGAAACGCCTGGGCAGACGTTATTCTAGTGATTCAAATTCCGAAGGTCAGTCGTTTTTTTTGTTTTGATTTTGCGTTGTGTCGTAATTACATAATTACACTGATCAGGTACCTAATAGTACCTAGTGATAATACGTTAATAGAATTCTTAGTTATTTTTTTATGAATACCCTCTTTCGTCGTGATTATTGACGAATATCTTAATTGTTTACATTCGTATTCAAAAGATATTTCTTATGTTTTGTTAGTGCTTACGTTCGGTTACATGATAATTATATATATTTTATCTCGAGAATTAGCGTGCTTTAGTACTATGACGAGATCATAGTCGCACTCTTTTGAGTATTCAAATAATTATAATCAAAGTTCATGCGTACTATAACGAGATTATAGTCGAAACTTTTACATGCACTCATTAGTACTGTAACGAGATTGCAGTCACATAAAAACGGCCTGTAGCCAAGTGTCATAACCAGATTATGACCATTGTTTTATCTCATACTCCTACAGAGTTCGCCGAAGATCGTTCACACAGGCCGTACTCTAGGTCGGATGAAAGTAGCTCTGAGGCTGAACGGTCTGATACCGCTAACATATACGAGGTAAGGTCAACGGTGGCAGTCCCAGAACTTTTCGACCTTGGAAAACCTTCGGAGCAGGATGAGATAATACATTCCCCTGTTGCTGAGCCGCAACCCTCAGGTGTAAATATACAGTCGGATTCAGTACCTACAGCAGCGGCAACCGATCAACTGGAGACGTTGCCTGCTGATATATTAGGTCCTTACATATGAAATTGGCGTTTTGTATGGAAGGAACAAAAAGTCGAATATTTTTTAATATAATATATTTAATTAATCAAAGTATGAACCATTGTTTTCAATGCACTTTTGCCATCTTATAGGTAGTTCATTGATCCCTTTACTAAAAAACCAGTCGGACGGGAATCAATAAAATCTTTGAAGGCGATTTGGACTGCCCCATCGGAGTTGAATTTTTTCCCTTGCAAAAAGTTATCCAAATTGCGAAAAAAATGGTAATCTGTTGGAGCAAGGTCCGGGGAGTACGGAGGATGTCTAAGACATTCCAATTCAAGCTCTTCTAATTTGGTAGCCGTCTGTTGCGCAGTGTGTGGTCTGGCGTTGTCGTGAAGCAGCAGTGGCGTGGAGCGATTGACCAGCCTTGGTTGTTTAGCCGCTAGCTTTTCCATCACATCGAAGCCTGCAGCTAACTCGGACGTGGTTTGCGATGGGTCTGCTTCCACAATAGCCTTCAATTCTCCATTATCAACTTGGGTCTCAGGCCGTCCACGGGGCTTGTTCTGCAGGTCGAAATTTCCAGAACGAAAACGTTGGAACCAAAAACGAACTGTGTTTTCTTTTGCAACATGACCGCCATACACATCATTCACCCTTCGAGTCGTTTCCGCAGCACTAGTGCCACGGCGGAACTCGTACTCGTAAATAATGCGATATTTTAAATTTTCCATTTTGTAAAATGAGTGACGCAAACAGAAAAAACAGAAGAAAAAAAACAAATGAATGACGGTCATCGAAGCACAAATACATGAGTAAATAGCTGTACAAATTTGAATTTGGAATTCCTTACCAAAGAGGAGAAATTCGTGATTAAAGTGGCCAGTACGAAAAACGCCAATTTCATATGTAAGGACCTAATATTAGAAGTGTTAGGCCAAGCTAAAGGAAAACTCGAAGTATTTGGACCTAAAATTCAAGAAGAAGTCTCTGAACGTTGGGGGCGTATCATGACTGAAGGTCTGAATAAAGACCAGAAACGGGACCTGCTGGATAAGTTGCTAGTGCCTGAAAACTTTACTCTAGTGAAGGCACCCAAATTAAACCCGGAAATAGGAGCGGTCTTAACAGAATCGGCTCGAAACAGAGACAAACGTCTAGAGAGGTCCCAACACCACTTAGGGTTAGGTATAGCAGGTTTGACGAATGTCATCTCAACACTTATCGGCGGAGATATTGGTAAGCTAGATATGATCAAAAAGCTTTCCGAAGTGAATCAAGTACTGCTTGATCTACACTTTGAAAATACCGTTAACAGACAAAGGTTAGTCACCCCTATTTTGGATAAAAAGTTCCTGAATATCATTCAAGATGCGAAAAGAGACTCGTTTCTGTTCGGGGAAACTCTAGGCGAGAAGATTAAAGCTTCGAAAACTGCCGAAAAATCTGGCCTGCAGATTAAAAAACCCGAAGCCAGAGAACCTTCTTCCTCGAAGAAGTATACTCAGCCACAGGGAAACTGGAAAGGCCACCCTCGCAGGGCCCAGCGAGGCGGCAGGGCGGAAAGGGCCAGAAATCGTCCCTTCTACCAGACCTCGAGAAGGATGGGTCCAACGACCGATCAAACGTCATCGAAATCTTACCCCAAAACGTCGACGAAGACACAGTAGAGGTAATTAAACATGCTGGTAGATTGACACATTTTATTCACGCATGGAAGGAGATTACTAATGATCCAATTGTGTTACAAACCGTTAAGGGTTATAAAATTCCTTTGAGCTCACCGGTTTTTCAGGAGACTGAACCCATCAATGCTAAGTTCTCCGCGCAGGAGACACATAATTTATCCCACGAAATATCCAAATTACAGGAAATTGGCGCCGTCCTCCGTTGCACTGACATTCCTGATCAGTTCGTGTCTAAAATTTTCTTAAGACCCAAAAACGATGGCAGTTTTCGGTTTATTCTAAATTTAAAAAAATTAAATAGGTTCACTGATGCGCAGCACTTCAAAATGGAGGACAGCCGCACGGCCACAAAACTAATGTCACAATCATGTTTTATGGCCTCGATCGACCTCAAAGAGGCGTACTTTTTAATATCAATACATTCAGCTTATCGTAAACTACTTAGATTTAAATTTCAAGGCCTAACGTATGAGTTTCAATGTCTCCCATTCGGTTTGTGTTCGGCTCCATACACATTTACCAAACTCTTAAAACCGGTAGTGTCTCTTCTCAGAAGCAAAGGGTTATTTTTGGTCAATTACCTCGACGACATACTTTGTCTAGGGTATACATACGAGGACTGCAATAAATGTGTCCTCGAATGTACTGATTTATTGAGAAAATTAGGGTTCGTTCTGAATTATGCAAAGTGCCAACTAGTATCTACCTAGTCAAAATCGTAGTTTTTTAGGTTTCGAATTAGACTCAACTAGCATGACCTTAGGATTACCTTCGAAGAAACGTTCGAACGTTCTAGACATGGTCAAAATAATTTCTAAAAAGAAAATGCTACCTATAAGAGAGTTTGCAAAATTTCTAGGCGTGTTGACGTCGGTTTGCCCAGCTGTTCCTTACGGTTGGGTATACACAAAAAAATTTGAAACATCAAAATATATTGCCTTACGTCAATCGGGAGACGACCATGATGCTAATATGTGTTTAAGCGAATCACTAAAAGATGATTTTGATTGGTGGGGAAATCACATCATGACTGCAAAAAATCCAATTAAACGCGGTTCGTACGCGTTAGAGATCTATAGCGATTCATCCTTATCTGGCTGGGGAATTATGTGCAACGGAGAACGTACCAACGGTTTTTGGGACGTACCCGATACAGAACGCCACATCAACTATTTGGAACTGAAAGCAGCCTATATAGGATTAAAGTGCTTTGCTAAAGACCTCAGCAATGTCGAAATATTAATGAGGATCGATAATACAGTCGCAATATCTTACATTAATAGGATGGGTGGCGTTCAGTATAGCTATCTAAATGACATCACGCGCAATATATGGCAGTGGTGCGAGGAACGTCAGCTTTTTGTGTTTGCATCCTATATTAAATCTAAGGACAACATCGAAGCCGACGAAGAATCACGACGCACCAACGTTGACACGGAATGGAATCTCGCATCAAAGGCATTCGAAAATATCGTTTATACATTCGGACAACCAGAGATCGATCTCTTTGCGACCTGTATCAATAATAAGTGCGATAAATATATATCCTGGAAACGAGATCCATCCGCTTTCAACATTGATGCTTTTACAGTTGACTGGGGTCCATACTACTTTTACGCTTTTCCGCCGTTTTCTCTGATCTTGAAATGCTTGCGGAAAATTATCAACGACCAAGCGGAGGGGATCATGTTAGTTCCTTACTGGCCCAGTCAACCTTGGTACCCTCTCTTCATGTCTCTGACATGTAGACAACCGCTATATTTTCGACCTTATCGACAATTGTTATTGTCTCCTTCCAGGGACTCTCATCCTCTCTGGAGAACTCTTACCCTGGTGTCGTGTCAGTTATCCGGACAGCGTTTTCACGCCAATCAATTAAATCAGATACAATCGACATTATGATATCTTCACTGTCGCGCAACTCCTTAAAGCAGTACGATGTGGCTCTCAGAAAACTATGGTTTTTTTGTCGTGATAAAAATATTTCGTTTTACGATTGTAATATTAATATGATACTGGAATTCTTCACAAATCAATATAGCAAAGGCGCCAGCTATTCCAGTCTCAATACTTCCCGTTCAGCTTTTTCTCTAATATTTGGCAAAGCAATTGGTGAAAATAATTACGTAGCAAGGTTCCTTAAAGGCGTTTTCAGGTCTAGACCAAGTTTTCCCAAGTACCAAACGACCTGGGACCCAAACTTGGTTCTAGATTTTGTTGCCAAATGGTACCCTAATGAAGGTTTATCATTACGTCAAATTACCAAAAAGACGATGACTCTGATCGCATTGTCTACGGGACAACGAGTCCAGACGTTATCTCTCATCAGGTTGCCAAATATTAGGGTAAAGAAGGATAACATAGAAATCATAATTAACGATGTTATTAAAACTTCGGCACCGTGTCGACCAATGCCGCGGCTCATTATTCCTTTTTTTGCTCAAAGGGAACAAATATGCCCTGCGAAAGCACTTTCTTCATACTTGGCCATTACAGAACCATTCAGGTCTGCTCCAGATACCAATTTTCTGTTCTTAACTTGTAAGAAACCAATCCACAATGCTAGCGCTCCAACAATGAGTCGGTGGATTAAAGAGGTTATGCATGACAGTGGGGTGGATACGCAGACTTTTTCCGCACATAGTATGCGACATGCGTCCACGTCCGCAGCCAATCGCAAAGGAGTTTCGATTGAGATTATTAAGAGAACCGCCGGTTGGACAGGTAATTCCCTGGTATTTGCAAAATTTTACAATCGACCTATTAACCCGAACGGTGATGAGAGTGCATTCGCAGAAGCCATCCTTGAACAATAATGTATAATTTATAATAAATATTCCATTTGTGTTATCACATCATGTAAAACGTAAGTTATATAACTACGTAAATTTACTCAGTTTGATTATATGTATAATGTCCTTTATACTCATATAAGCGTGTATTATTTCCTGACCAATATACTTAGTAATTTCGCAAAGAGCGCTAAACATCTACCTGGTGAATATAAATCTCGAGGATGTAACGGTGAAGTATAATTAATGGTTAAACAAACTTACCTTGTGACGTTTGACCATAATTATATGAAGCGTTACATCCGAAGAGATTTACAGCCCTCCCTATCCCAATAATATTTTATCACTGAAAAATCACCCCAATTTTATTTGCGAAATGGCTCTGAATTAAATGACAGTTGGGTGCCAGTGTTGCAAGGGTGGCGCTTGTGGTAGGTTGTTTCTGTTTTTTTTTTAGCTCTGAAATTGTGCTCGGTGCCCAGTACATTGAGAAATGTACTACCTGGTGAATATAAATCTCTTCGGATGTAACGCTTCATATAATTATGGTCAAACGTCACAAGGTAAGTTTGTTTAACCATTAATTAAACTACTCCATGAGGGCAACGAATACCGATATAGCTCATAATGCTACAGTCATCTTTTTTTTTGGGTACGGGGCCCATACAACTTTACCCATTGTTCTTTTACTTTGAGTTTAAAGTACGTGTAACGTGTAATACGAAACTAACGAGCAATTTCACTTGGTCGGGTTAAGCGCTGTCGTCTAAAGCGAGGTTTAGATTAGCAAGTTCTTCCTGCAATTTCTTGAGCGAGTTCTTGCTGGTCCGTTTACATTACGTGCAATATTTGTAGCACAATTCACGGTCGCAAGATCTTCCTTGCAAGTTCTTGCCCGATTGTTTAGATTTATGATGACTTACAACGATTTCTTGGGCAAGCATTCTCTGGTCCGTTTAGATTGCTTGCAATTTTTGTAACACAAGTCGCTTTCGGAAGTCACCAGCAAGATCTCGCCTATAAGTTTTTGCAAAACTGTTTACATTTTTACGCAATAATTATTGCCGAGTGTCACTTTATTATTTTGAAGTGTCCGTGCATTTATCGAAACGTCAAAATGCCTAGCTGTAGTCATGGTACAATTATATACTTTGGCTGTAGTAAAAGACGTGCTGCTGCTGTTGTTATGATAGTAGGCAGCGTAAAACAACGTAAAGATCTAAAGTAAAAACAAGACATATTGTTGGTACGGTCTATACAAATGAATTTATTAATTGAGCTGAGAACTGAAGAACCGTCACAATTTAAAAGTTTCTTGAGAATGACTGAAAAGAACTTTTACTTATTTCACTCTCGCTGGTATTGAATTTCAGTGCCAGAATTTGCAGGGTGGCATTTTTCATAATTTTGTTGCGATAATCCTTGCTTTTAGCATCCGACAATTCTCTGCGCTATTCATACTTTTCTATTAGCGCCACAATTTCATTTCGCGCCCATACTTTTTTAACTGACATCTTGGTCAACACAGAAAACTTTATTTTGCAAACAAATTAATCTAGAAGTTCTTGCGGCAATGTCAAAATAGCGGTTACACGTGTGACTTCCGATAAGTCTGTGCAAGTTGCAACCCTAGCAGAAGTTAACTTGCCGCAACAGTTTACACAACGGTGACTGCTTGAGGAAGTCGATTTCTGCAATTTTTTTTGCTAATCTAAACTCACAAGCCTTGCACTCTGAAAAAATTTCAGAAGTAGCTTGCCGCGGCCATATTTTGGCGTTTACACATGTAACTTGTAGCAAGATCAGCAAGCTGCAGCACTTGCAGAAGTTAGTTTGCCACACCTATTTACACAGTGGTAACAGCTTGCGCAAGTCAACTTCTGCAAGCTTTATTGCTAGTCTAAACCTTGCTTAAGTCAGATAGGTAGTTGCTCCATGTTAAATATTGGTATTCTACTGCATGAGGTTAGGCCGAAAAACAACCTTAAGGCCTAAATAACCTTGAGCATTCGCGACAGAGACAGAGAGCGACACGACTTCCTCGTACGAAAGGGATGCAGCATACCCTGCGCACGCCCCTTTATTATAGAACTCGCACAATTTTTGGAATTATTTTAATAAAAATAGAATAGCGATCTTTTTAAATAAATTAAAACATGGATTATTTAGATTTTTAAATTATCTATCCATTGGTGAAATTCTCAAATTAATAGAACATCACCTTTAGCAAAAGATGAATGCAATCAATAACTTTTTTAAAAGGAGATTTTAAATGTAATAGTAAGATACAAAAACAAATAATAACGGACAATATGATGATAGGATATCGAACATTAATAATGTGCTTTCAGACGTAGTTTATTTTTCGTAATTATTGAGTTAATAGCCTCTGAATAACGAAGAAAAACGCGGTTTTGGTCGGGGTACCGCCTTAACATAATTGGAAAAAGGTTTGGCAGTATAATAACTTACTCTATTTGGAAGCAATGAGCCGCTGATAGAACATGTTCTTGAGTTATGATTGATCCACCACAAACTAACTGCCAAAAATCACCCTTTTTGTCGGTTTTTACAATTAAAATCTGAAAAAGAATCGCTGTTAGTATTTATTTATTTATAAACAGCTTTAAGTATCAATTAATCAACTCAGCCTATCGCAATCCACTGTTGGACATAGGCGCCTCCTAAGCTGCGTCACAACACCCTGTCCTCAGCCTACCGTGTCCAGTCTGTCCCAGCCAAAGGGGCGTCCCACACTAAGCTTGCCGCTTGCTAACCAAGCCGTAACATAACAAATAGGACTTTACAGAATTAGAATCAATAAAATCATCAATAAAATAGAATAGAATACTCTTTATTATGTACACCAACACACAACAACACACACAACAACACAACAACAACAACACAACAACAACACCACAACAACAACAATACAACTCTCCAAGTTCATATAATCCTATCGATCAATATTTACATGAAATAGTCATTCAATAGGATTATGAACTTAGATGATGATGATATTAATGAAGTAAGTATCCACGCACAGTGTATTTTTTGACCTCATTTTGGGACAGCTTATTTTTATTAACTCATTGTATGAAGAAACATGTTACAAATGCTAGACAAAAACTCCTACCAGCCTAGCTACTATAGTTTTTGCAAAAATGCAATTTTATTCCGGAATCCCGGAATGTCAAGTTTATCGATTACATTTTTTTTTTCCTATAAACTACGTATATAATGCTTTACGTTCCTTTGCAGCCTGAAAGCTTCACCCTAGGACTAGATTAAGAACTAATCAGGAGTAGGCTAGGGCTTTTAAATTTTAAGATAATGGCAAATATTTAAAAATCTTATTTTATTTTTTCTGACTTATGTATTCAATGTTTGCAAGTTTTTTTGATCTCAAACTGTAGCCACACATATGGACTACAAACGCAAAAAAAAACCAACTGAAAATCTGGCGGACTTTTGGAGAAATATAATCCCCGGAATTCCGGGATTTGAGTGACATTTGTAATACGAAGATTGTAATTACAAACTTCAATTTCTTCAAGTGATAGACATTTTGTAGTGCGGGATCCACCCTCGTCAAGCATGATGCTAAAACCCCGCATTAATACAAGCTGCCTGGACGAAGCGGGGGTGAGGCACTATGGAGCCGTCAAAGACTCATAGTGCCGCTTTGCCTCAGCAGGGGTTGACCTATCTTGTTGGCAGTGGCGTGCCTAGGGGTCAAACTTAGGGCAAGCCAATACACTTAAAAAAAAAACCTACCGTATCGCTTGTCAACGTTGTGACTCTGAGTCTCTGACCGAGTCGTTTTAGTTCTTACTAATATTCGTATTTCATAATTGTAGGTTTTTGCTAATAGCTATTAAAATGAATGTTTTTTAATAGCACCATTTGTTTCTTATATAAATTAAATACTAAGAGTAAGTATTGGTAATCCTTTACAAAATCTTACCTTTTTTATTTTCGAAGTATCAGTTTCGCGTAAAATATGATAAGACGTGTAAGAGTCATCTATTATTGTAGGTACATTATTGGCACAACAGAGCTCTTTGAGTTAGTTCATATTTCACTCTCCCGTAACAGTCGCTTTGCAAAATATTACAATCTGATGGCGCACAAATAATTGATTGATTTCTAACTACACATTATTGTTTACGATGTTGATTGTTGATAATATTTACAATTTGATTTACTCACAATGTGAACAGCCATAACTCTTCATTCTTCGCTTCTTTACCACAGACAGATGACGAACATCAAAGCACACGGAAGACATGAAGCAAAGATACAAGCGCTGAGCAGTTGCCTCTATTTAATGAGGTTTTAGACTCGTCGTGACCTCGGAAAGGAAGTTCTTGTTGTGCTAAATGACACACAACATCAACTAACCTTTAAAATCCGCCCCTAAGACCCTCTGGCCGAAAAACAGCGCGATTGTGATCGACACGCGTATTGTATTTAGAAACGTCGTCAAGCACATAATTGACGAGATAAAGAAGTTTCGATTCGTTTTTTACAAAAAGTACAGAATGAAACAACATCATTCATGTGCTTTTGAGAATTCTGATGTCTTTTACTGGCACCAACGAAGTTATTTAAATCATCGTAACCTGATATTCCAAGCGGTATTTTCTTTTGAGAAAAATATGCAACACTAACAGAATAATTTGTTGATATGAGAGCAGCCTATAATCCCAATGAGTATTGTATGCTGATCGACTAAAATGCCTATTACGTGATTTAGATTTCTGAGAAATACTCAAATCAATTTGTCTGTAAAACTCAAAATATTTACCTTTCCGAGTAACGGTTGCACACGTTTTAATCCATCACAAGGAACAATTCACAATGATTGATGAATTCATTTTAATGACAAGAAACTTTTTAATCACTTTAAAACAAAGGTAATTACCGCAAAAACTAAACACAACACTTAACTTCACAGAAAATGAAAAAAAAAACAAAACAAAAAAATGCACCAGTAACCGATCAAAACTTTGAACTAATAGACTCGCGCACGGCGCAATGTCTCGCGATCTTACTATTTACACACACACGCGCGTCGTTATACGTTTCATTCATAAAAAATCAAAAGCCAGGCTTAAAAATCAGTACAATTTGGGGAATAAGTACATACTAATGTTATCAACAACGTGAACAATTTCTATACAAATAGTCAGAGGTCTAGAAGCCAGATTTGAAGCCAACTCGTGCGAGCGAGACGGGTCGATTTTTGTCGTTGCGCTTTAGCTAAGCGGCATTGGAGATGTTTGGCAACGATGCGCGCGATGAAAAGTGCACGGAATTTGAAATTATTCATTGAGTATGTAAACCTGGCAACCTTGCATCGTACTTACTACCGCGGGCGGCCCGGCCGGCCGGGACGCGCGGAGTTTATTTTTTATTATTATTCTTATCAATTCTTGCGACATGATTTTATAAGTTTACTTGTGTATTTTTTTTTATTATTAGGCTCGCGTTTGATTGAAAGCCAGGCTTTTCGGCTTTAGTAAAAGGCACGCCCCTGCTTGTTGGGGGATATCTCTCCGAACCCCGATCGGAAGACTTAGTGCAAGGGGGGTATGAGGGCGCCAACCCTCATGCTGGTCAGCGACAGGCAAGCGATGCTACGGATAACGCCATAGCCGGGCTTCTTTACTGCCCGTAGGACTTCTCTCAGAACAGGCTGGGGAGTCTAGGAATAAATTTTGGAGGTACGACCGCGAGCACCACAGCCGAAAGGATAGCAGGAAACATACAATAGAAGACTTGTTTCACAGGGCGTTGGTGCATCCGGTCGTATCTAATACTCGCCTGAGTAGGCGACAACGTTGTATATAAAACGTATGCCTTTACCAACTTCAGTCATAGAAATGTTGAGACCATTTCAATTCAACGACGACGATGACGTTCAAAATGACGGTGAAGATGGCGTGGAATGCAATGAAACCAATGAAAATGAGTTCACATCTATTCTGACAAACGAATATGACGTATTTTTAGCAGAAGATGAAAATTAAATAAATTGTTATTTTATTCTAATTTAGTCGAATCCCGGAATTCCCGGGATTATATTTCTCCGAAAGTCCGCCAGATTTTCAGTTGTTTTTTTTTTGCATTTGTAGTCTATATGTGTGGCTACAGTTTGAGATCAAAAAAACTTGCAAACATTGAATACATAAGTCAGAAAAAATAAAATAAGATTTTGAAATATTTGCCATTATCTTAAAATTTAAAAGCCCTAGCCTACTCCTGATTAGTTCTTAATCTAGTCCTAGGGTGAAGCTTTCAGGCTGCAAAGGAACGTAAAGCATTATATACGTAGTTTATATGAAAAAAAATGAAATCGATAAACTTGACATTCCGGGATTCCGGAATAAAATTGCATTTTTGCAAAAACTATAATAGCTAGGCTGGTAGGAGTTTTTGTCTAGCATTTGTAACATGTTTCTTCATACAATGAGCTAATAAAAATAAACTGTCCCAAAATGAGGTCAAAAAATACACTGTGCCACGTAAAATTCATTCACTTGGGGTTGCTGGAGAGATGCTCCTACAGCAAGCCATAATTCAGTTGTCTGTATCTGTTAACCTGTTAAGGTACTTATTTTTTAAGTATGTACCAATTCGGTCATATTGCGTACAATTTTGTTATATGAATTTATAAACAGCAAAATAGATCATGGGGTGTCTGGGGAGCGTGACGTGATAATACCTGCCAATTATTATTCCACTGCAGGGCAACGGCCTCTTCTGATACAGATGATCTCCATGCTTTCTCAAGACGGATTGGCGATTTCAGACTTATATTAAAACTAGCTGCGCCCCGCGGTTTCACCCGCATAAGTTTCGATCCCGTGGGAGTATTGGGATAATGGTTTAGGTGTGAAAAGGTACATTATACATACAGACAGACAGACAGAGTTACTTTCGAATTTATAATATTAGTATGGATAGTATGGATATATAAGTCCAGGTTTCACGATGTTTTCCATCACCGAAGTCAGTATAATGTCCAAGATAGACTCACAATAATGCAATGGAAGTTAATATAAATAAATAATTTGATATTTTTTACCTGGTACGGCACTTCTTCGATATCCACTAAACTTCCACCTAATATTCTAAGCGGACACATATCGTGCATTGGTGGATACTGACTATTAATCGCTATCACTTCCTAAGAAGAATACAAAGATATTTGTAAAAAAAAAAAAACTCGCTTTAATAAGAAGATAATAATACCAATAGTCGTGACGGGCAATGGCATGATAGCCAAGAGCCTCGACCAACACGTGAGGAGGCTCTCTTTAGGCTGCTGGATCAAGGGCTTGGTCCAGAAAGCAGTACTTCTGGACACGGCTCGAATCGTTAGGAGGTTCCTCTCTCAGGAGCCCTGACCACCGGCATCGGGAGCAGGGTCCAAATTACCACTTGGTCCCTGCTCCCGATACCGGTGGGCTATTATTAATTATATTTATAAAGTTTTTTAAGTTTTTATAAAGATATTTAAAAATGTAATTTATATGTCTTTAAATAATGTGGAGATATTGCACTATTTACTCGAAAATCTAATTCATCGTTTGTTGACGTAAAATTCGCTTTCACGAATTTCTCGAAGATTAGCACCATGAATAAAATTGAAACTTTAACCACTTTTACTTGTAATGTTACCATGTTTATTGGAATTTTATTGCACAATTCATTAAATCTAACGTTACATATAATTTTTACTGAGATTACCAAAAGTGACGAAACTGGGATGCATCAGAAATGTTAAATGTTGTTTTGTTGTTGACATAAGTATATAATTGTACCATGGTCGACATGCTCTGTGGTTATTGCACTCAATTGCACTGTGGTTATTGAATGCACAGACTACTTTTTGATAGACTGTTGACTGTGTCATCTTTATTGATATATATTTTAAAAATATGTCATCTATAATAATATGTCTGTCTGTGTGACCGCGTTGTTCTTCTATTTATTGTCGATTTGAATGCGGTTTTCATCATTTAAAGAATTAAAGAAGAATTTGAGTGCCCTCCACATTAAAATGTTTTATGTGCATATTACATCAATGTTAGGTATATAAAGTTTCGTCTGTTTGTTTAATTCGTAAAAACCATGCGAAGCACCGCCCTGCTTGCCTGTTACCATAAGGTAACTTCTCTTAGTCTGTGGTCACCATAGAGGAAAAAAAACTTTCAGAAACTCGGATAAGATATACTTTTTAATTTCTAAGTCAGTTTTCAAGGTTTCTAGCTTTTTGACAACTGCAATCGATTTCAGAACGAATAATTTTATTCAATTTGACGACCAGTTTGACTGATATTAATTCGGGGATATAGTCCACAGAGTACTTTTTGATAGATATAGTCACCGGGCATAATTATGACATTAGATATCAAGCAGTAAACCCGTGGAGTAAACCCATTTATTTCACATGTACATCTACTAAGTTTATCTACGTTTTCTCGCGAAATTTCTGTGAAATGCTATAAATAATAAATCTTGCGATGCATTGAATTGCGACCGATAATCAATGGTGAAATGACTATTTCTTTTAATAGAATAACAACACTATATGTGATGATTAACCTTTTATTTCAGGCGAATAAATGTCGGGATTTACCTAATTTCCCGGAAAACGCGGCAATGCGTGTTCATAATGGTAGACCCGTTGCACTTGGTGAAATACCTTATCAGGTTATGAGTTTTCTTTACATTTTAAATTATCAATCTTATCAGCCCAAAAAAAATCAACTGCTGAACATGTTCAAGTGCTTAGTAGCACACTGCACAACTGCACAAGTAAAGGCTGTTGAGGGAAATAATAGCTACCACCACCCGCGCCGTTCATTTACATAATCAGCCTATAGATAATTTTCCCACTGCTGGGACACAGGCCTCCTCTCTGTGAGAGGGAGTAGGCCGTAATTCACCACGCGGGCCCAGTGCGGGTTGGTAGATGTCACATGTCTTCGAATTTTTGGTTCTAGGGCATGCCGGTTTCCTCACGATGTTTTCCTTCACCGTTTTTGAGAGCAGTGGTGATGAAAATAATTTACACAAAGTAAAGCCCCTGTCTGGGTTCGAACCTACAACTCATAAGTCGCGGCTGTTACCACTGGGCCACCATTGCTCTCTATTATACAGGGTGTTACGGAAAGGCTATATCAATACAAACGGGTTGAAGAGTGTATCTGGTCTAGAATCTCTGTAAAAAATTTCAGCTCAAAAGCAGTTACTTTGAAAATGCTTAATATTTTTTTATTTCAATAGTTTATTAAATTGAAATCATAAAAAACGTGTCACCGCACTACGAGGGTCATTATCCATTATCTGTTGTGTGTCTGTGCGCCTAGTACACGCACATCACGCCGCCGCGCGCCAGTGCAGCGCCGTGATGTCGAAATTAAAAAAATATTAAGCATTTTCAAAGTTAATGCTTTTGAGCTGAAAATTTGTACAGAGATTCTAGACCAGATACACTCTTCAACCCGTTTGTATTGATATACCCTTTCCGTAACACCCTGTATTGCCGTTCATTTACTTGCAAAATTTTAATACCTACAACCCGCAAGAGTTAACTTGAGACCCGAGCACCCCCTCTCGACCCCCGCATTGTTACAATTTTCGCCATCGACGCCTTATAAATAGTACCGCGTGCATACGTCATCCGAGTGAAGTCTCAAGTAAACTCTTGCGGGTTGTAAGTAGGTAGAAACATACAAAAATAAAATGGACATTCAGGTGTCACAGTATGTACCTACTCCTCCATAACGCTGTCATCCGGAAACGTTCCCAGAAGATTGGCAGTAGCCAGTATACTATTGTAGTCTTAGATTGGCAGCATTGCAACATTGAATCACAGAATACTTATAGTACTACGTACAGAAAGGCCACTCCCTTCCCCGCACTAACATCAGTTACCGCACCTCACCCCGCACTTCGGCGTATTCGTCGCAAACACAAGTACCTCACGCACACATTCATACGTATACAAACGTCATTTTTTAATGTAGTAGTAGTAGGTAATTATTTTGCGAGCGTTGTATGGAGTGTCCGGGGTGTGATTGAATAGCAATGCTAATTCTTTGGCCAAATAACGAGCCTACCCTCTGGCCACGTGAAGTGTCGACCGGTCGCTGAGTTCCATGAAACGGAGACGAGCACTTGAGTCCCATGACCCGAGCGTTTCGAACTTTCGACCCCAAACGGCTTTAAACCTACTTAGTGCAAACAGTGAGCTTTGTGCTAAGTAAGATATATATTTTTTGTATTTATTATAATTAAGTAGGATAATATATTTTTTGTATTTATTATAATTATACTCCTTCTTCCAAAGGTAGGTTTCAAAATGAGTCTTCCCGGTGATCCAGAAAGGTTTTACACGTTTTGTGGAGGTGTTATCATTGGTAAAGCCAAAATATTGTCAGCCGCGCATTGCTTTGTCGATGAAATTCCTAACAAAATTTGTCCTGGGTAAATTATTCTTTATTTAATTAGCTCGTAAGTGCCAGGGTATCCCGCGAAATTCAATTCGATTTTAGCAATTTCTGGTCAATATTAGATTAATCGAAACATGATTCGCGACAGTCATAAATATGTAGTTAGATATCAACAGCATTATAATAAATAGAATCATCAATAGGATTCATCTAAGTTCAACTAACCCTCACGCAGTCAGGAGTCATAGTTCTCATCAGATTGAATCATTGATTATTTATTTAATTTGCGGCGCTCGGTAAAACTAGAATAGGTACATTCAATTATTATTATCATGAGTGTTCTTTTTCTCAGCTCTGAGGCTGGTTTTAGCTACATTTACGGGCCAAAGCCAAATAAATAAGTACTTAATTCATCATTATTTTATTATTATTATTTATTTTAATGTATTATCATATCTCGAGACCATGGGTCCCGGTCCTTTGGAAGGCGTACGAGGGGCCGAACCCAACTCGCCGAGGCCCGTTAAACGTTTTCAATGAAATGAGGCACCAACCGACGATTATCCCTGTTTGCACTATGCAAGTGCACCAAAGGAAAACCCCCGGTTGGTGTAGGACTATTGCAAGACATGGAAACAAAAACATTGGATTATGGGTTCTGGTGGCTAAAGTGAACTGGTTACTGGTTATCTAGGACTATGGAAAAACTATAGCCCCTGCCTGACCGATATTCAATATAAATTAAACAGATAAAATGTCAGGGGGTGACCACACTCAATAATAAGCTGCCGAAAACGGTCACTAGCACATAGTGTCATAGCGACAAGAGGGCAACACGTCCTGAGGTGCTTATGAGGAGTGAAGAGGTATTCCACGGCTATCAGGACAATCCCGGAAGTACGGTCAAGATCCCTACCAGCATCTTACTGGAATACTTCCTTCTCCGAGCACGTTTGCTCTTGCGAATCTGTACTCAAGCCGGCCAATAAAGGCAAGAATGAGGTGGGAGCTCTGTTCCTCGTCATTGTTCACTCCAGCCGGCCAATAAAGGCTAGCCAGAGGTGAGGAACAAGACTTCTCCCGGGAGATAGGGTCCGTGGGGTCGCTACTGCCCAACAGCTCGCCACATGCTGCCCTGCGGGTTTCTGTATCCCTCATGGTCTGGCTTCTCACTCTAGACCTGTTTCGGCAAAGTAAACTCCTCCGGCACAGGCCTATATAGAGTTTGGAACGCGCAAGCCCCACCACGACGTCAAGGTATAGATACGGCGGTGGGGTTATTATTATTATGATTAGAGGATATTCAATTTAATTTTACAATCCCGAAGCCTAGGGCAGACCGCAGCAACCACAGAGTACTTTTATATGGCAGCAACGCTTCCATAGATTTGAGTAGACATTGCCGCCTGCTGCTACGGTCGAGAGGCGACTGCAGACAGCACTGCGAAATACCAATAGTACTGTCAGTAGCTCACTAAAGGATCATTTCCACCAAACGGCTCGCCACTGAACTGAACTTGAATTGAACTGCCAGCTTGCATAGAAAAATGTTCAAATCACTTGTAAAGGTTGTCCCAAAATTAGCTCAAGATTTGAATTTGTCGCCATTTGTGCAGTAAAGTGTTGGAAACCCTAAAAAAAAAACAATTCGACAGCTGACAGTTTAGGGTTATTGAAAATGGAGCGTTACACGATAGAACAATGTGTCTTCATTATTGAACAATATGTCAAAAATAATGAAAGCATGGCGGCCGTTACTGGTGCTCGATATCGCGACATGATAATACAGTTCTTTCTGACGAAATTGGATGATATTGATGTGGCCAATATGTGGTTTCAACAAGATGGTGCTACATGCCATACAGCCCGTGAAACAATTCAATTACTGCACGAGACATTTCCAGGTCGTGTACTCTCTCGTTTCGGTGATCAGAATTGGCCCCCTAGATCGTGTGATTTAACACCATTAGATTTCTTTTTATGGAGTTATTTGAAATCACAGAACTATGTCAACAAGCCCACCCACACGTGCATTAAAGGAGGAGATTCAACGCTGCATCAACGAAATTCAGCCACATTTATGCAAAATGGTCATGGAAAATTTCGACAAACGAGTGCGTATGCGCATGCAAGGCCGTGGAGGCCATTTGCCCGATGTGTTATTCCATAAATAACCCTATCCTATGTACTTTATGATTCAATAAAAAAATAACTATCAAAACACTAAAAACTTTGTTTTCTATTTAATTCAAATCTTGCGTTAATTTTGGGACACCCTTTATATTTCCAGACATACAAAGTCTCCAAGAAGTTTAAATGGCGAGTATGCAGTGGCAGCAACTATAAGGAATATACTTTATTTTAAGGAAGAAGGCCATGAACAATGGAGAAAGTTACGGAACCTTACTTATCCCCATAATTACGAATACCCTGTTCATGATTTGGCTCTGTTGGTAAGCCGTTCTTCATGAAACAAACATTTAATGGCAAGGGGTCATTCAAAGATATTAGATAAGCCAATAAAAACTTTAGACGCAGAAATAGCCACACGTTTACTAAATAAGTAATTAATAAAACATAACGTGACATCAGGCCCGCATAGGCGTAGGTAGGTCTGCAAAAGGGAACCATACATCATGCATGCTGACAGGAAAATGATTCTGATTGCATTCGATCACTCAAGCGAATTTAAAATCAGTTTAAAGATTGTAGAAGATCCGAAATTGTTTGGTTTTAAGGCAAACCTTTTTCAGTCGCGCAAAAGTGAACATGGCTTCTTGAAAATACGTCTATCTATCTATACAAGGTGAAAATGGATTCATGGGCATCCTTTTAAGGGGTCATTGTAATCATCATTATGAACAACTTTTACTATGGGACCAAGACTGAAATCGCGAAAAAAAATCAGCTCTTCCATACATTTTGACGAGTTATGTGAACATAAATGCAAGGAACAGCTGATTTTTTTCGCGATTTTAGGCTTAGTCGCATAGTAAAAGTTGTTCATAACGATGAGTACAATGACCCCTTAAAAGGATGCCCATGAATTTAGTTTCATCCTGTATACTAATAATAAAGTTGAAGAGTTTGTTTGTTTATTCGTGCTAATCTTTGGAACCAAGCCAACCAGTCGGATTTGAAAAATCTTTTTGCATTTGGTAGCCGAATTCTCTTGGAATGCTTTAACATCACGCCAGGACCCGTAGGAGCCGAGCAAAAAGAAAAAAAAAACCGAGTGTGCTTATGACCACACGACTGAAGTGAAACTTCAAACGTATTTGGCTATGAGAGGAAGAGAGAAAGAAAATGTGCGCGCGCACTGCTTTCTCTTGCTTATATACCCCACTCAACTCCCGTTCGCCTCGCCCGATCACACTTTTCGTAACGCGTTCGCCAGCTTACTCCCCAAGTCAAGCGTGCGTAAAGAAGTTTCACTTCAAAAAGTCAGTCAGAACGTTAAGTGAAAAGGATCGGAGGATGAAGAAATTAAGAAGAAGTAGAAGCATATTTTTTCATTAATATTTTTCTTTTTTCACAGTTTGTGATGGAACCTTTCGTATTCAATGATTTTGTGAAACCCATTAGGATGGCAGACAGGTTTGTGGATTATGAAGGTACTGCCATGGTGTCGGGATACGGGGAGATTTCACACTTGGTAAGTAGGTAGTACAACGAGGTCTCGAACGCCATAGGAGCTGAGCCGCAACATTCTGTGTCCGCACATAGGTACTCGTACACCATCTGGAATAATCATAATCAGCCTATAATGTTCCCACTGCTGGGACACAGGCCTCCTCTGAGTGAGAGGGAGTGGGCCGTAATCCACCACGCGGGCCCAGTGCGGGTTGGCAGATGTCACATGTCTTCGAATTTTTGGTTCTAGGACATGCCGGTTTCCTCACGATGTTTTCCTTCACCGTTTTGAGAGCAGTGGTGGAATCCATCATCCATCTGGAATAAATTTTCTTAATTATACAGGTCAGATTCGTAGTAGGTACTCGCAACCGCCGCTATTGTGTAACACATTTTCAATCAGTCTGAATCATTTTGAAATATCGTCGGTTCAAAGGTAAAACACACTAAGTGACATTTTGACCCAAAATGAGATTTTACTACTTTTGCTTCTATACAGAGAAAATCTAAGCAAAAGTAGTAAAATCTCATTTTGGGTCAAAATGTCACTTAGTGTGTTTTACCTTTGAACCGACAATATATTGCTATTCCATTTCTGCGTTATGTCCGCAAAATGTGTCTGCTCAACAACGTAAATAACGCAATGAATGTTGTTGAACTGTCGAAATGAAAGCCATTCGTACTATTAGTGTATTACGCAATGATCTCGCAGATGTATGAATATAAACGAAGCAAAATAAGTATGTACAGATCGCAGCAGGTAGCGTTCTGTAGTTTCTGCCTATCCCATGGGCATGAGCATCAAAATTCATTGTGTAGTTTAGAAGAACTAGACTAGTACTAAGACAAACAAGCAGACAAAAAGCGACTTTTTTATATTAAAATTTTATAGATAAAATTATGTTTCAGATAAGTTCCGACAGCTTGTTACGAGCAAATCTGGTGCTTTTGCCTTTGGATTACTGCTCTATGTCTCGCCCAAAGACAGTTAAGACACTTTTTATATGCACATCACTGGTCGGAGCTGAAATTGGAAAGGTAAAAAACCACATTTTCATCACTATGACTACTTTCCGTTTGGTAAACTTTCCGTTTCTGTGTTATGAAGCTTTGTTTTCATAGAAAAACGGTTCCGTCATATTGTAATGTCCGTCATGAAAATCTGTCATTTAGGTACACCAGTATATTATATTAGCACATAAACACCAGTAGGTATATTAGTACAGAAATGTTCGAGACGAGATACGAATTACCCATTCATGTATAAAATAAGAGAAGATAAGGATAGGGTACGCGCTCCTCGACGTGGACCGCATAAATTAGGTGCATGGACACAATCGACCTTAGTCACAATCGAACCAGCGTTTATGTAGCACACAATAACCTTAAATTATTTATTTTAAACCTCTTTGGCAGTACATGTGTAGCACGTTAAGTAAAATTAAAGTAATCCTCTAAATAAGCAGCAACTGTTCAATTAGTTGTTTAATTAAACTAACAATTCCTGTGTTTTTAAAATGTGCACAAATAGTTCAAAAACCAAAAACAAGTTCCACGAGATTACTTTTCACTCGCAAACAACAAACAATGTTAATTTGTTGAAAATTATAATAATATTTCATGTTTGCTTCGCGTCATAATATGTCATTCATAGGGCCAAAGCACACACGCTACTTTTTGCATCGGCGATCGGCATTTTGCGGCTGTATCGATGCTGCATCGCGTTTTGGCGACTCTCTGCGTTCGGACGCGGTATCGGTATCGCGCGTTATAGCGACTGCTCCGATGCTGCATCGCGTTTTGGCGACTCTCTGCGTTCGGACGTGGTATCGGAATCCCGCGTTTTAGCGACTGCTCCGATGCTGGCGCAAATGCCAAAATCGCTGCGACCGGCATCGGCATCCGAATGTGTGCGGAGTGTAGCGTTCAGCCGCTGTATCGAGCTTCCGAAAAGCGACTGAATCGCCGCGTTTGGCGTTTTTAAGTGTTTGGTGTGGAATGCTTGGTTGCTGCATTTAGCTTCTAAAAAGCAGCTAAATCACTGATCGCCGATGCAAAAAGTAGCATGTGTGCTGTGGCCCTAACAGGTATAACAGTGACAATTATTGCTATCTCGTTCCTGCTACAACCCGCGTAATATGTCTGTCTACTTCGGTTGTTGAGCACATGTCGCACGACATCGGGAAATGTAGTTGTGTGGGTGTGTTTACATGTAGTTGTTTCTTACGTGATGTTAGAAGATAGGCCACTCTCATACATCAATGCATTTACCTTTTCATTTTTTTGTTGTATAGGGCGACTCCGGTGGGCCGTTAGTCTACACGCATCATGTTGACCTGGAAGGCAAGCCTTACAGAACTTTAATTGGTATAGCAATTGGAACTTACGAGGGCCGCAATTCTATCTTCTTAAGGGTGTCGTCATACCAAGGTTTTATAGCCAGAAACCGTTGTGGAGAAAACACTAGTATTTACTATTTTGTTGTTAATACCCTTATTATATTACAAAATTATATTGATATCTAGTTTTGATTGATTTCATTTTTTTAACATGTGGCCCTGCGGTAACGGCCGTGACTGACGAGCTGTAGGTCATAGGTTCGAACCCAGACAGGCGCTTTACTTTGTCTAAATTATTTCATCACCACTGCTCTCAAAACGGTGAAGGAAATCATTGTGAGGAAACCGGCGTCTCCTATGAACCAAAAATTCGAAGACATGTGACATTAATTTATCAACCCGCACTTGGCCTGCGTGGTGGATTATGGCCCAGTCCCTCTTACTGAGAGGAGACATGTGTCTCAGCAGTGGGAACATTCTAAGCTGATTAGATTATGCCAAAAGAAATCATGATCAGTTATGAGCACAGAGTGGCCACGACTAAAGTTTTGAGTATGAATGTGGACAGGTTTAAGAGTAGTTGAAAATCTAAAAGAGATGGATGGATTACACTGTTAGCCTCAAAAAGTGTAAGCATATGTAGCAGATGGATTGTAGAATCCGCTGTTTTACAAAACTGCTAGTTGTTTTACAAAACAGCTCCGTTATGTAAAACAACTGAACAACGTTACTTTTAATTTTGATTTTTGAAATCTACCGATTAAATCCTTTTTGCCGAAAAGACTGTCAGTATTCTCTCTGAAAAATTCTACAAAAAACCCCAAAAAATCATTAACCCATGGACCAAAGACTACAATAGTTTACTGCCATGGACTTATTATTGTAAATGTGTACCGTTGTAGGTAACTTACTGTTTTCAGCATAGAGGAAAAATGGTTTTCAATCTATCAAAAAGTACTCTGTGCTTATTGTTAAAATTTTTCCTCTATGGCTTCTACAAAATTCGACCGAATTCTACTGTCATGTCATTTTTAGTGAAATTTTTGAAACAATCTCCCCTAAATTCAAATTTTATCGTATTTATTTAATGTTTTGGAAGTGTTTGTTATGTATAACTTTATGTTCAAAAGTATGTCTGTCACAAGTAAGTATCACATTATTATCGTTTTTTTATCATTTAATAAAGGTAGGAGTAGATAAGTACTAATAGTACTGACTACCTTTATTATCTCTAATACTTAATAATAATTATTATTATAGCTAGCCCTCCCACTGCTGAGCATAGTCAAACCCACAGGAACAGTTACTAATACAAGTTCTTGGCATGACATAAATGACGAGTGGACCTTTCGTGTCGTCAACGGCTGGGAAGCAAAACGAGGAGATGCCCCATATCAGGTAGGTACAAACCTTTCATGTTAAATAAAAGGGGACGGACCCGTGCTTCACCTAGTTTCTCCACCTGTGTGAAGCACGGAGACTACGGTTCCGTGATCGGGTCCCGTGCTCCAACTGATGACGTTATTGTACAGTGATGCAGTAAATTTTCTTCCCTATATGATTCAAAAGATCTAAACAATTATTTAACGGCAGTGAATTTATAATATGTATGGGGGTGTTTGTGTGTGTGAGTGTGTATAATTAGTTTAATTAAAATGATTATTTTCTTATATTCAATTTCTTCTGTTTAGCCTCTTCCCAACTATGTTGGGGTCGGCTTCCAGTCTAACCGGATGCAACTGAATAATAATAATAACCCCATCGCCGTATCTCTACGTTGTCTTTGACACATCTCGGGACCTCATCTTATTAAATTATGTGTTTTTCTTAATTACTTGACTGTAGTGCTCCAACTGATGACTTGATCATCAGTTGGAGCACGGGACCCGATCACGGAACCGTAGTCTCCGTGCTTCACCCAGGTGGAGAAACTAGGTGAAGCACGGGTCCGTATGTATAATGATACTAATGCTAATTAAAATACTGACTATGATTCCATATACAGCGTTTACCAGAAAGCTGTGGTCGAATATAAGGGTGAGGTACAGACCCTCAAACTGAACCACTTTCTTCAACAAAATTCCTGTAGGTACTGAAGTTTTATTCGGGACAGTTGATATTTTTTTTTTTCGCGATTACGATATTGGTCCCCATGGAGTAAGTGGTTCAGTTTGATGAGACAAAAATTAAAATAAACTGAGGACTCGCTGGAGAAAGGATTCCGGGTTGCAAACAAGAGCAGTCTCCCCACTGCTAGCTAAGCCAAGTGACTTAGTTAAACTTTACTGATTTACAATGTTGAATCGTTAGCGATGCCTCACTATGCGCACCGCAGTTATTTCATTATAACAGTCATGGCACACTATGGTATTGGCACCTCGCGGCCGGCACGCGGTCCGCGAGCTTATACCTCGCGGACGATGCGTTGTTAGAGCGCTGGCGGCTAGCCATAGCCTAAAGTCGAGGCGACGCCACACAGTGGGTTGAAACTGCTACATGAGAGACAGTTTTTTTTTTTTTTTTTTATTCTATTAAAACATTTTTGAGTGTCCCACGTATAGCCAACAAGCCAAAGAATAAGAATATTATAGTAGTTTTAAAGCAAGATCTGTCGAGACTTGACAAATTTGGCAGTTTGTTTCATTCCTTACAACAAAAATTGAAAATATTTATTCCGGGCAAACTACCAGTTTTAGAGAAAAACGTTTCACAACAATTATTCATCAGAATGTCAAATCTTTCGATAGGTATTTTTTCTAAATGTAATTTGTAAAACAAAACCCTATGCTCATATAGCAGTTTCCACTGTGCGCCATGCTGCAGCTGTGCAGTTGCGGTGCCAGTATAATGTGCCATGACTTTTAGGCACTGTTCGCTGGTACGCACCAGCGAGCAGTGCGGCGTCGCAAAGAAAGGTAGCTACACTTGAGCTCACGGTGTGGCCTGCGTCTCATTGTACACCTGGTACACGGCACTGTATGTTTGGTGCTCAGCTTGGGCACAGTGCATGTGATTGGTGCTCAGGTTGAGCACAGTATGCTTGGTGCTCGGCTTGAGCACAGTATGCGTGGTGCTCGGCTTGGGTACAGTATGCTTGGTGCTCGGCCTGGGTACAGTATGCTTGGTGTTTAGCATGGGCACAGTATGCTTGGTGCTCAGATTGGGCATAGTGTGCTTGGTGCTCAGGTTGAGCACAGTATGCTTGGTGCTCGGCTTGAGCACAGTATGCTTGGTGCTCGGCTTGGGTACAGTGTGATTGGTGCTCAGCTTGAGCACAGTATGCTTGGTGCTCGGCTTGAGCACAGTATGCTTGGTGTTTAGCATGGACACAGTATGCTTGGTGCTCAGCTTCGGCACAGTGTGCTTGGTGCTCAACTTGAGCATAGAACGTTTGGTGCTCAGCTTCGGCACAGTGAGCTTGGTGATCAGCTTGAGCATAGTGCGTTTGGTGCTCAGCTTCGGCACAGTGTGCTTGGTGCTCAGCTTAAGCATAGTACGTTTGGTGCTCAGCTTCGGCACAGTGTGCTTGGTGCTCAGCTTGAGCATAGTACGTTTGGTGCTCAGCTTCGGCACAGTGTGCTTGGTGCTCAGCTTGGGCACAGTGTGATTGGTGCTCAGCTTGGGCCCAGCAAGCAGCGCCGCAACGTCATCGTAGTACTCGGTGCGGGTTATTTCTTGCTTACAGCCGTGATTCAATTCATGATCGGTGGCAAGAACGAGCATGCTATTGCCTCTTTGCAAGGTAACATCAAAGCGGGAGAGGGAGTGTTCCTCTGACTCTATTCCGTAAGGGTAGACGGACACCTAAGAGCCGTTGTACACACACTTTTATTTTGCCGTGTAAAACTACGGTTGATTCGCCGTGTGTAGGCACGGTTGTCAGTGGTGTATGGATCACTATGGAAGTTTGTTGACGACATTTCGCCGTTTACCACAGACCTGGTAGCTTGCCGTGCGGCTAGCGCGCCTTAACGTAAAAGAACCGTGCCGTGTAAAAAGGGCCTGAGGTTGCTAAAATTACAAGAGCAATAGAATAGGCTTAACATACTTTCTCGTAACCATACCATTTGAAGCTTACTTAATAAATTCTCATATTATGCTTTACAGATAGCGCTGAAGGCGTTAATAAATCGTGCTAAAAACTTGTATCAAACGTTTTGTGGAGCAACTATCATAAGTGAAAAAAGGCTGCTTTCTGCTGCCCACTGCTTTGAAGAACAAGTATTGAGTAGATGCAATCAGATATTGCATCCCGGGTAGGAATGCTCTATATTTTTTTTTCTAACGAAACGTTTTTCGAAACAGCGACTATCCATACCAAAAATCCTAGAACCAAAAATTCGAAGATATGTGACATCTACCAACAGTACCAGCTCGCACTGGGCCCGCGTAGTTGATTAAGGGCCAAAGCACACACGCTACTTTTTGCATCGGCGATCGGCGATTCAGCTGCTTTTTAGAATAATAATAATAATAAAAATTATTTATTTCACAAAAACATAGCACTTTGCACTGTATACATTGTTTGAAAATAACATTTACTTTATTATGCAATAGTAGACTCTATCTTTTAAACTAGGACTAGCCTGTATCTTAAAAGATAGGGTTCAGCCAAGTGGATTCTGTTAATATTCACAACCATAAACAGGAGAAGACAGTGTCAATGATTTGCAATAAGAGAAAAAACAAACAAAATAAAAAAATAAAAAACAAAATAATAACAAAAACTAATTCTAAGTAACAAAATAAGTGTGAAAGATAGCAGACATGCATGTGTATATAAGTATGTGTGTGTGGGTGAGTGTGGGGTGTGTAGGGGTGTGTGGGGGTGTGTGTGTGGGGTGTGAGTGGGTGTGTGTGGGGGGGGAGTGATTCCGTGAATGTAATAAATATATAATAATTGTATATAAAGTGCGAGATGAGATCTATGAGTATGTATGTGACATTAAATTAAGAGATGTAAGTTAGCAGATTCTCTGTTTCCACATAGTCCTGTTTTAATAGCCATTGACTTATTTCTTTCTTTAACGTATATCTATTTAAATCCAGTATGTTTAACTTTTTATGCAGATTTTTATATAAATGTTTACTTAAAACGTAGAATTGGTGTTGGGCAAAAGAGGTTTTATGTCTAACGCCTGACGGGATATTAGTGCGCTTTTTAGGGTTTGATTTGGGCATGGATCTATGAGTCCTAAGGGTAGACTGCAGAATGAACAGTTGTCTAACAGTGAGGACCTCACAGTCCTCGTAGAGTTGTTTAGTTGGATATCGGTATGGCTTATTACACATAACCTTTAGCACAGCTCTTTGAGCTCTCTCAGCCCTCAGCAAGCTGGTTTTTGATGCACCGCCCCACGCAGAAATGCAATATCCAATTATAGACTGACACAGTGCAAAATAGACCATCCTCAGTGTGCTCATATCAGCGGGTTCTCTTAGCGATTTAAAGACGTAAATGAGCCGCAGTACTCTGGAAGTTATCATATCTAGCTGTTTGTCCCATCTAAGGCATTCATCGATTTGCACACCTAGATATTTTATACTATCGCATCTGTCCAGTGAAGGGCAAGTACATGAATTAGATGAACTCCGGCATGAGTGAGCAATCACTGTAAAGTCTTTAGGGGGCATAGTATTTCGTCGGAATGCGAAAGGAATGAAACAGGTTTTAACTAAGTTGAGAGTTAGTAGGCTATCGTTGAACCAGCTCATGATCTGTCTTAGAGCGTCTTCTGCCATTGTTTTAACCATATCCCAAGTAGGCCCATAAATGACGATTGCAGTGTCATCGGCATACGCGAATATCTTGCAGTTAGGGAGAATCATTCTGCAGAGGTCATTCATGTAAATTAGGAACATAGTGGGCCCCAATATGCTTCCCTGAGGCACGCCATAGGTCACAGTTTCCTCAACACTGAGATAATCACCTATCCTAACTAGCTGCGAGCGATTTTTTAGATAGTCACTAAACATTTCCAGTGCTGTGCCTCGCACACCCAGACGCTCCATCTTTGCTATGAGTTTGGGAACAGAAACTGTGTCGAAGGCCTTTGAGAGGTCTAAGAATATGCCTAAGCATTTAGACCCACCATCAAGTTCCTTCACCACAAATTGTGTAAGGTCCAATACAGCATCCTCTGTCGATACCCCAGCTTTGAAACCATATTGGTTTTCCGCGATAATGTGATGTTTGTTCAAGAAGCCTTTGAGTTGCTTATTGTATCTTCTCTATTATTTTTGAAATCGATGGCAGGATCGAGATTGGCCGGTAGTTGTTGACACAGCTTCTGTTCCCGGATTTGTATATTGGAAGGATGATAGAAGATAGAAGCTAAATGCAGCGACCAAGCATTCCACACCGCACACTTAAAAACGCCAAACGCGGTGATTCAGTCGCTTTTTGGAAGCTCGATACAGCGGCTGAACGCTAAACTCCGCACACATTCGGATGCCGGTTGCAGCGATTTGGCATTTGCGCCAGCATCGGAGCAGTCGCTGAAACGCGCGATTCCGATACCACGTCCGAACGCAGAGAGTCGCCAAAACGCGATGCAGCATCGGAGCAGTCGCTAAAACGCGCGATTCCGATACCGCGTCCGAACGCAGAGAGTCGCCAAAACGCGATGCAGCATCGATACAGCCGCAAAATCGCCGATCGCCGATGCAGAAAGTAGCGTGTGTGCTTTGGCTCTAAGGCCCAGTCACTCTCACAAAGAGGAGACTGTGACCCAGCAATGGTGCGGTTCTTTTCTATCTCACGAAGGCTGGTTTGTCTTAATTTTAGTTTCACATTGTTTCTGTGTGATAAAGCTCTGGGAGCGCTCAGTACCTACAAACGGGGTGAATAGGGATGCAGGGGTGAATCGAGACGAAACTTTAAAATTGATTTTAACGTTGAAATAATATAGTTTGTTGTCAATAAGGGCACGTAATCGTTAATTAAATTACAGTAAACACATTAGGGTCCTTTTTGCCCACAAACTATATTATTTTAATGTTAAAATCCCTTTTAAAGTTTTGTCCCGATTCACCCCTGCATCCCTATTCACCCCGTTTGACGGTATCGACCGAGCCGCCTTCACACGCAAACGTTTTTCACGTACACGCCTTTGTGACATAGAAAAGTGCTTAATATTCCTGTTGATTCAACACAATATTTTTAAATATAGAAAATCCAGCAAAAACAACCTTCGCAAAAAGTACGCGGTTGCTGGTAATCTATACAACACTGCAAAATATACATCGGATGGCCCTAATGGACAGTGGAGGACAATGAGTAGTGTCGAATACCCAAGAAATTACCGTTTCCCACGTAGCGATATAGCAGTCATTGTAAGTATCACACATCACGAACTGCATTAGGATCACTGACCTATATTTTATTTACAAGTACGCTGATAACTTTATACGAGTAATAATTTTGAATTTTTATTTTATTTTTTTCAATAGGAACAACAAACAGCTACATTATGCAATATTATAAACAGAAAAAACATAAATTACTTAAGTAACAATGTTCACACACACAGTTCTTCCATACAAAAACTGTCAAACGTCAATTTAATTCCTCGAATAAAAGTTACCAAAAACAACCGACTTCATAAAAAGCACTACAAAGTGATAAATAACTTTAATTTCGGAAGTCGGTGTCAAAAAACGAAAATGCGGAACCAACGACACCGGCTTCCGAAATTATAGTTATTTATCACTTTGTAGTGTTTTTTTTTTAAGTCGGTTGATTTTTTGTAAAAAAAGTTTTTATTTTTCACTTTTTTGTTATACCTTTCTCACACAAATTCAATTAACACTAGTGCATTGAAGAATTGAAGACGCCGACTAGAAGAATCATCAAAATTCGCATAGAAATGCCGGAGATGCAGTACATTTATGCATATAACTTCGTACATAGAAATAATTACCTAATGTATTATATACCTTCCTCAACGTATCCATATCACATTAGTGAAAGAATTATCAAAATTGGTTCATTAGTTTTTGAGAAAATCGCGGACATACAAACATACATACATATATACGGGTCGAAACAGACCCTCCTTTTTGAAGTCGGTTAAAAACTAAAATACAGATCCAAAGACACCGACTTCCGAAATTAAACTTATTTTTCACTTTGTAGTGTTTTTTTGGAAGTCGGTTTTTTTTTTTGCTAAAAAGTTTTTATATTTTGCTTGTTTAAATAAAATTATTTTTCAGATAATAAATTCTCGTTTCAATTTTAATTCTTTTATTAAATCTATTCCTATGGCAAGTCAAGATAAAGATTATGCTGGACAGTGTTTGGTCTCGGGCTATGGAAGAATAGGGAAACGACCAAAAGTAAGAGCAAATTTATTTTACGTTAATAAATTAAGGGCGCAGATACCTCAAATTTGTTACATAAGGGGCTTCCGCTTAAGTAAGTTACGCTCGCGAATCATATTTTGTTCAACATAAAAACTGAGCTCGCGGGCTACCCTGGTACTTTCCCCTTAACAGGAAGTCCAAGCAGTTTTTGTTAGAGCATTTAATATCATTAAATTACAACATGTACACAGAAAGGAAATGCAATGTCCATCAGTATAATTCGTATCCGGAAGGGCTCGCTAACATTTCATATTTTCTTGTAGGATCGAAGTCTGGTTCTTCTACTGGCGCATTTAACCCTTCTTCCAAAAAAGACGTGCAGTAAATTACATAGAAAGTCAATGAACAAGTTTATTTGTACCTCTTCCATAATGGCGGATGTTGGAAAGGTTAGTTGTAATAACCCATTAATAGTATGTAGAAATACAACAGATTTAAGATGCATAGATAGGCTATCAGAAGAAATGTCATAGAAAAACTGTCATGCCATGACTCAGTGCCGCCATAGTTTGACACAGCAACAGCAGCCTTATGCCAGCGTGAATAAAGATCACTGTGATTTTAACAGTGATGCACAAAATCAATAGGTAAAATACCGAACCAAACTAACTAACTGATAACTGGAATCCTACGGGTATCTTTTGGCTCATGATTGGCATTGACAGATGGCGTTGTTGGAAAACATTTGTAAAATTTTCACAGGAATTGTATTGAAATATAAGATAGGGTAGAGAGCAGTGGTGGCCTAGTGGTAACGGCCGCAACTTTAGTTGTAGGTCGTGGGTACGAACCCAAGCAGGCACTTTACTTTGTGTCAATTAATTCATCACCACTGCTCTCAAAACTGTGGGAAAAATCGTGACGAAATTCGACATGTCCCAGAACCAAAAATTCGAAGACAGACATCGGCCAACACGCACTGGGCCCGCGTGGCGGTTTATGGCCCACTCCCTCTCACAGAGAAGAGACCTGTGTCCTAGCAGTGGGAACGTTATAAGCTGAATATGCTTATAATTATGCTTACAATATGGTGACGTTAGTTCCGCTTTTGGCCATCACGCGCCATAAGATCCTTGTACCGTTGTAGTCGGTCGGTGACCTATCGAGAGTTGTCACAAGCACTCGTTGCGACGTCGTCGTCAGACGTCAGACGACGACCTGCCGAAAAACTGTCAAGTGTGTGGTGATAACTGAGGGGTAATTCTCGTAATTTTAAGAACGTTCACAGTCTGATCTCAGTCTCAATCTGTCAAAAATACCTCTAATTTCCCAACATTTCGACAAGTTTTTTATATTTGTTTGTCGCCGAGATGAGACTGAGACTAGATTTTGAACGTTTTAAATTGCGAGAATTGGCCTTCTGGTAACCTGCAGGTAATAATCGGTGTCATCCCCGCGTCTTACAGTATTTTTATCTCACGAAGCGATGCGAGCTTTATTTGTGGTTACCAAGTGCACAAACAATCGCATTTGAATGTGTGTGTAAGCGCAGGAGCTCTCGGTACTGTCCGAGACAATGGCGAAGTCGAAGGTGTGTGTGTATGTGCGTATTTCTATGTTATGTTCTTAGGCTACTCCTCTTCACGCACACGTTCACACCGTGTTTGCACGGTTGGTTACCACAAGTAAAGCGCGCGTCGTTTTGTGATATAAAAATACTATAATCGGAAACGAGTGTCGGGCGCATATGCAGTAGACGCAACCTCACGGTCGCGTTCGGTTTCACGCAGACGAAGTCTCAGGCAGAATCTAGTAATTCATATAAACATATGAATTATGATGTAAAAAGGTGAATCGTACTCGAGTACCTACTTACTTCATATTCAATATTAATATTCTTATAATTTAATACAAAAAAATAAAAGTAAATACTTACATAGATTGACTTACACAAAGTATATTCAGAGAATAAATATATGAGTAATAAATAGTATATAAAAACAATAGTAGATTGTACAACTAAGGCATAAAAGAAGCTATTTTACCCCGAGACGTTTATATTCACCCGAGCCGCAGGCGAGGGTGGATAGTTAAGTCGAGGGGTAAAATGGCTCGTTTATGCCTGAGTTATACACTCTGCTTTTCACTTCGATTGCGAGAAAATGAAACAGGCATAAAGTATACAGTACATAATTAATCAAAAATGTTGCGTCCATAGCTAATTCCCGCCACCACAGATAATACCGCCACGAAACTTTGTAAAAGTTTTTTTTTAATTTTCAACATTTGTCATTCGACTTGGGTACTTCATACTGCCAAAAAATGAAAACGTTTCTTTGCCTTTTTAAATAATAAATGACAACTATTTTACCTGATTTTATTAAATTAACGATAGAAAACACGGAAGTGGTATAAATTAAAGAAAATGAAATAAATCACGACTTTAATCTGCGAAGTTTTATTGTACGTGTGGCTGTTGGGCCTGATTACTTTAGTCTTAGAAAAAAAATTTACTTTATGCACTAGAACATAAAAAGCGATTTTATGTCGTCTAAGCACAACATAAAGACTGACTTTTAGAGCATGAGAAGTGAAAACACTATTTTTAAAACAGATAAAAAGGACATAATATGATAAATATTTAATAATAAGGAAAAGCATAAAAGCGCTCCTCTTCTCTCCTACTTATTTAAAACAAGCTGACCCTGCAAACTTCGTCGTACCGCCTCAGAATCTATAAGAAGAAATGTATGAGAAAATGAATTATCTTCGTTATATTTGTGGATTTTTTCCATGTTTTAATAGTAATTCTGCTAGCCGGGCAGAGACAAATCCAACTAATCAAAAATCATAAAAATCGGTCCAGCTGTTCTTTAGTTGTAAATGTGTAACTAACCCGACTTTGTTTTTACCGACTTCACAAAAAGGAGGAGGTACTATGTTCGTCTGTTTGTATGTTTTTTTTTTTATTATTATTTTTATTTTGTATGTTTGTTCATCGAATACTAAGCCAATTGTCGATGGATTTTCAAAATTCTTTTTTTGTTCGAAAGTAGATAGTTCTGAGGTGGTCCCATTGTCACCAAGTTAGGATCTGATGATGGGATCTTAGAGAAATCGAGGGCAACCCTCAAATTTTACAGGCTTACTTATTATTTTTCGCATATTTTATGAAGTATCTTGTTTATTTGCGTATGGTTGTCACCATCTCAGGTAGCTGGGCTGATGATGGAAGGTACAACTCCTTAACAGTAAGAAGTTACTCAAACAGGCAAGGACTGTTTTAGTAAATTGTTTTGATGTTTGATAGGGCATTTTTCACATTTGGTCTCATGATCATCAAGTCATGACCTGATGCTGCAGTCAGGATAGTCTGCAGAGTACCTAACTCCTCGACAACTAACAGCAGATATATCGTGTTTAGGCTCATTGAAAAGGGCTCGATGTGTGGATAAACGTACTGTTAATGAGGAACACCGAAGTACATAGAGACCTGATGCTGAAGCCAGGAGCATCAGAAAAAGTACAAACCTTGAAATAACAGCACCGTAGTCGTGTTTGGGCTCATTTTAAACAGGACTATATTTTAAGTTCAATGCAATGTTGACATAAGTCTGGCCTGATGCTGCAGCCAGGATTATCAGCTTCTAGTTTAAAAACATCAGGTCAGGATTTGATGATGGGATCCTGGAGAAATCGAAGGAACTCTTCAAATATTATAGGCACACCTATAGCGATTTGGGTATTTTTTATAGTAACTCGTGCACTTGCTCTCGGAAAGCACCATTTGGTGAAGTGGAACTGATGATGAAGACCACAGATGGCCACCGGAACTACTCAATAAAATCTAAGTATTTCACGGGTTGCGATTCGATTACTTTAATATGGTTGCTAAGCAATTCATGCTCGTCACAATGTGAATGGTGATATGGAGCTGATGGTGGACCTGGAGAACTCCTCAACAATTAACTTCCCTGCATCGGGAAAAGCAATATTTTGTTTGTAAAAGGCGATGATCACTAGGCTATTATAACTTAGATAAATTATAAGCAGACCCACTAAAAAGCGTGAAATAAAAACTTTTTAAGAAAAAAAAAACCGACTTCCAAAAAAACACTACAAAGTGAAAAATAACTTTAATTTCGGAAGTCGGTGGCAAAAAACTAAAATGCAGATCCAAAGACACCGACTTCCGAAATTAAAGTTATTTTTCACTTTGTAGTGTTTTTTTGGAAGTCGGTTTTTTTTTCTTAAAAAGTTTTTATATGTATATAGAATATAGATATATATGACGGAGAAGGTATGTGTGTCTCGTTGTAATCAGCCATATTTTAATTATTGTGGGCGTACTATTGGTACAGTTTTGGTTATTGTGCAATAGAAAAACCGTTTGCAGTTCAAATCAGATTATAATTTTACGAACAATTTAATCACACTAATCACACTAGCAAATCACACACTAGGTACACAACACAACCAGATACGGAACGCGGGACAGTTTCTGTGCACATGTTGTTCGTACGATGTCCAATGTCGAAGAGAGCTCCACATCAAAGTCAAAGTCAAAGCATTTATTTCAAATAGGCACATAAAAGGCACTTTTGAACGTCAAAAATTATCTTAAAATAGAATTGATTCTAGTCGCCCATTCCAAAAGGTAGTTTTCGTATGGACAAGAACGGGCAAGAAACTCCACCGTTACTCTTTTAAAATGTTTTAGGTACAATATTTTGCATGGGTACATTAATTATATAATAACATGTGAGGACGATGCACCTAAAATAAAATTACTATACCACAATAGGTAAAAGAATTAAAAACGAAACCATGACATATAAATTAATTATCTGATAGATACATGGTGCTCACATATTTACAAACATAGTACAAGCAAATGAATGTAAAAAAGAATAAGAAAAAATTACAATTAAATTAGCAACCAGTTTGATTTTGTCTAGACTCTAGATTGTCCTATGGAGCAGGAGCAGCATGTTTCCAAGCGTTCTTATCTTGGATATAATCTTCTAATTTATAGTATGCTTGTTTCATCGTTCTGTCGCGCTGTCGTCGACCCCCCACGAACTCAGGCTATACTCTGTCAGCGCCACCAGATGGCGCTCGCGTTCCGGGTAGTCAAACGAATGACTCCGTCGAAGCGTTGTGGTCACAGCGCTTCCACCTCGTTGTCAAGTCAACTACCATACTGATGCATAAAGATTGAATTGAATTGAATTCATAGAAAACGCGACGATCGCGTACTCGCGCGGCAGTCACTTTCGGTAACGTTAGACGATACGATACGACCTATGTCCTTAATCCTTAGCCCAGGCTTGCACGGCCGTGTTTTTATCGCGCACTGGATTTTCAACGCACTGCATAGCGCCGAGAGTTGAAAATCCAACAGTGTATTTTTTTGACGCGCTGGGATGCGCTCTGTTGGATTCTCAATGCTCGGCTCAACATCGACAGTTGAAAATCAAGTGCGCGATAAAATCCCGCCGCAATATTTTTACATCCGTGCAAACGTGGGCTTAGTTTCAGCTTTTTCCACACTGACACATGAATCTGCCTGTATTTGTGTTTGCAGGGCGATTCCGGTGGGCCTCTAGTATGCGCCGGGACAGGTGATCCTAACGAAAAAGATAAGGGAGTGATCGTTGGAGTTGTCAGCGGAAACTTGGTAAATCGGGGCTCATTCTTTACCAGGGTCTCAAGTTACCAATCATTCATCGCCTCGGCAAACTCGGTTTCTATGGCTATGTATAAATATAACATGCAATCATGTACAGCTATAATAGTGTTTTTAATATACAAAACGTTTGTACCATTTTGATATTTTTTATTTTCTTCTGTGTTATAAACTTATTATATAATACTTTCGTAACTGTGTCCATACTGGATTGTGAAATTAAACACTTTTCAACACACTTGCTCGTAAAATGGCTCTTAATGCACCGCTTTTAGGTCCGTAATGCAGTGTATTACAAACGCGTGCTTTTTCTTTACGTTACGGTACTTGTGCTTTAATTCCACAGATAACTATTTAATTTACTAGTCGGAGGTCGGAGAAGTGCGTCTTTTTTTTTATCTCTTCAAAGAGACTTCATGCCAAAAGGAATCCGCGAGACATATTTCACTTTTTTTTTTAATAGTCCGAATTGTCTTTGGTCCCAAAATTAACTAAAATTTAATTACCTTAAGATGAATGCGCAGTTGTAGCCCGCGAAATTTTTCTAACGTTTTTTGCAATTTTCAGGTCCGTGTCAGGTTGTATCTTGATCAAAATATGATTCGCGACTATAACAGGTATGTATTTACAGAATTATAATCATTAGAATCATTAATTCATCTTTCTAAGTTAGATTTGTTCCATAAGAACAAATCTATTATGGATAAGTTCTTAGGGAACAAATCTAACTTAAATAGGTATATTATATTAATGATTCTAATGACTATAATTCTGTAAATACATATCTATTATATATATATACATTTTGATCAAGATACAACCTGATACTGACCTGCGAATTGCCAAAAAACTTAAGAAAATTTAAATTTCGCGGTCTACCACTGCGCATTCACCTTAGGGTGCATCCAGACAGCGAGGCATGCGCCGCAAACGATTTTTTTTATATGTACGGTTGCCTCAGGCTGAGGCATCTAACATACAAAAAAAGCACTTGCGGCGCATGCCTCGCTCTGTCTGGATGCACCTTATAATTGTCCCTCGTCCCTCGCGGAACCAAACGGAAAAGACCACACAAAAGACCACTGGCGTTCTATTATTGCGGATTCTCACTGAATTAATGTATATTTCTGTATGCCAATAGTACTTTCTAATTTCATACTAACAAAACTACAATTTGACATACGACAACACTACGATCAGTCTAAACATTATTTTGTGTGTTATTATATTTTTTCTATAGGCTGTTTATCGGTTTTGTCTGTGCCTTTAAATAAATAAACGCGCGCCATTACTTACTCTATGGGTAAACCTGCGCGCGCACGCTAGCGCGGCGCGCGGAGAGACAAGCACACATGTATCGTAATGTACTATTGTGTAACAAATGTCGTATAATCACAATCCAGTATGGACACAGTTACGAAAATGGCCCCACGTTGGGTGCCATTTTCGTAACTGTCCATACTGGATTGTGAAATTAAACACTTTGTGTAACAAATGTCGTATAATCACGGTAAACACGTAATAATCGATACACTATAAATAATATTAAAACATTACTGTTACGGAAAGGGAACTATTTAACTAGAACAAAACCGTTAGAAGAAAACGCGTGCCAGTCGACGCATAGCCACGCGCGGAATCATACACGTCACGAACCGCCGCTCGCGCCCGAGCTCTGACCAGCACGCGTCATCGAGAATCATGAAATTTGGCAGGAAACAATGTCATGTGGCACAAGTAAAGGAAAATTTTTAGTTACCTACAAAGGGGTTTGAAGATTTTTGTATGGAGGGTGGCCCTAACATCGGCCGCCATTTTGTTTTTTTTTTCAGAATCGCGTTGCACAACGAAAGTTATATATTTAGATAGAGGACACTAATACAAACAAAAAATGTAATATAACATAATATCCTAAAGTGTCAGGTTTCGGAGTTATTCACCGAAATATAAGTCGAAAACTGAACCTTTAATTTCTTCAAAGTTCAATTTTCGACTTATATTTCAAGGATTTTTTTAATCGTTTTAAATCGATTATGACCTGAGTCAATACAACATTGTCGATTCTGATGAAGACACCAAAACAATCGAATTTATTTTGTCTGCATCTAGATCGATAATAATTTGCAAGACAGGAATAAAATAGTTGGCTACTATTGTAATTGCATTGTAGGAAAACAAACACTTGGATGTTGCTCCCATGTGATGTGTATTATAATGGTACATGGGCGCGACACCAAGAATATCCGATCCAGCCTCCCGCTACCTTCATGGATGATATTATTTATACCGAATATGATTAATTAATGTTATGTTTAATCCACTAGCTGGTTTAATTCAATTATTTCATGTTTACCTACAAAACTATCATTTTAATTCAACACATTTATCTCATATTTTTATGTTCAGATTGTTTTAAAAATTTTTTAATGAAAAAAATAAATGATTAGTATTAAGTATAATATTTGTTTTCTTTCTCTGTCTGATTGAGATTAACACAAAACTAAAGTTACTACAAAATAAAAAAATACTTAAAATTCGTTACAACAATTGTTATTTTTATCTTTGAATATCTCAGAAACGTGACGCTTTATGATGTTACGTTACTCACGTTTTATGTTTGTATAAGTGTCCCCTATCCAAATATATGCCATTTATTTTGCAACGCGATTTTGAAAAAAAATCGTAATGGCGACTGATGTTAGGGCCAAAACCTTCAAACCCCTTTGTATGGAACCCTCGGTGCGCGAGTCCAACTCGCATTTGATCGGTTTTTTTTTTGTTAAGGCACCTGACCCACCGCCCACGAGGAAGGGACTAGCTATCAACGGTTTTCTAGCTCATGAAACGTACAACAGATTGTAGATCTCGTGTAAGTAAACGACTGTTTACACCGTGTCGACGTGTACTCGTTTGTTGCAGTGACAAAAGCTATCAATGAGAGTATACTCGCTTAGCGACGGCGATGCTCGCTTGGCAAGCGGAACACTCATTGAGAGACTTACCCTCACCATCTCGTGTCGCAGGCGCTGGGACAAATGCCTAAATGGGCCTGTTCTAGCTATGAGAAAAGATATAAATAAGTACAGCGTGTTAGGCGGAGGGTTAGCCAGTAGGTAGACCCATTTAGGAAATACATATTATTTAGTTCACAATTTTTTATATCATTTTTTGTAGTTTTTAATTAAGAACATTTTTTAACATGTGTCTGAAGTTTTCTTTTTTGTAATTTTTGGTGTATGATACATCCTTGATCTAGCATAGGCAATGTTACTATGCAAATAAGAGCTGAATAATTAGTTCTGAACTCTCAAAGTAAAAGGAACGAGAAAAAAGTCAATTAGCCCAAAAAAAAGAGTATCTTCAAAATAATTATGTATTTCCTGACTCTACCTACGAAACCCCCTTGTTTGGCTAACCCTCCGCCTAACAACCTGTATATTTGAACACAATAGTATCTATGGTTTCGAAAAGGGCTAGAAAGGGGGTGACTACACCGAGATGACGACTATTAGAGAAGTATGGAAGAAAGGGACTTGTTGCGCCAAATAAATTGGAATAAGGGCAGGAGAATGTTACCGTCAAGATGGAGGGAACAAGTCTTGGATTTCAAATCAGTCTACATAAATGTTGATGGTTATGATGAGTACCTATGGTTTCGAAAATGCTACTTATGCTCGTAACACCATAACATTTCTTCAGTTATTCCATTTACCCACCCCAAAAAATCCACCCTAAGATGCATACGCATGTCCGAGAATTCACCCTTAGCCTATAAATTTCATTTATCCAACTAGGCCTAGCTCGGATTCTCGGACATGCGTTTCCATGTATCCACCTAAGGGTATATTTTTTGGGGTGGATAAACGGAATAACGAATCATTCCACTTTACCCCACCGAGCCGCCCCACTGGTGGGGCAAAGTGGAATGCCATGCGGTGGAATCTGCCCCACTAATTCTATTTGGTGGGGCAGATTCCACTGCTAGACATTCCAAAATTTTGCCCCACCAGGGGGCGGCTCAGTGGGACAAAGTGGAATGATTCGGAATAACTCCATTTTTTCAATAGTTACCTACCTACTTCATTACTTCTGAATCTTGCGTAGGTGTAACGCATTTATTTATAGGTACTTGTGACTGTACCAACTCGAATAGCGAAAAAATCAGCTGCTCCCAGAGATATATAAGTCTGCTACTCTAGATACATTTACTGAAATTTTTTTACGCGAAATCCAACAACTTACTATGGGACAAACAATGTCCCATAGTTCATGAAGCTTTAGGCCAACAATGTCTTATACACTGTTGTGTCATACACGACGAAGAAGATAATGATTAATGATGCTGTTTTCAGATATATCAATTACACCTTATATTTTTTTAACCCACTAACGACCGAACCAAATAACTTATTGACAGATCTCTACTGATGGTATAAATAACTTCCAGTCTAATATAATCGAACAGATCGCTACTGATATTGATTATTGGGACGTCAAAACCAGAGATAGATAGATTTTTCTACCTCCAGTATGCCAAAACTGGTGATAGATAGGTAATTGGGTTCGGCCGTAAGTGGACACGATCGCAGCATCAGTGGCACTTTATACTGCAGCGGCATACATCGCACATATTCATACACACACACACACACACACACACAACCATTCATTCATATTCTGTGTTATTATTGTATAGTTAAAAAAAATAGAAATCAGCGAGTGTGTCAGCGGGTAGTGAGGAGTACTTAATAGGAACGGGATACTGGGAGGCCAGATAGCAGATCTTTTGTCTTTCTTCAGATCCTTACCAGGTAAGTACGTTACCAGACAGGCTAACAGAGTTAATTTCGTTACTTAATATTAGTATTGATTTCTGGACAAGCGTGAAGCCGGCTCAATAGGTCTTAGTCAAAGACGACAATGATAAATAAAACAACAAAAATACTGAAACACTACACAAGAATAATTTTAATACAAACAATAATATAAAAGATAATCACGAATTTGTTGATAGATACTTTGCAACCGGTATCTGTCACCCATTCATTGAATAAACCGACCCTCATGTGTAGGTTTGGGAGGCCCAAATTGATGATTGATGTCACGGCGACCAACACTCCTTGATCTTTATCCACCTCCGCCGGGTCACCGGTTTCATAACACACTACGCCACCGCCTTCCGTTTCCTTAAATAAATACCTAATATTTATAATAAAAAATTATAATACAGGATGAAATTAAATTCATGGGCATCCTCTTAAGGGCTTCCTCTTGTACTCATCATTATGAACAACTTTTACTATGGGACTAAACCTAAAATCGCAAAAAAAAAAATCAGCTGTTCTTACATTTATAATGTACGGAAGAGCGGATTTTTTTGTTTCGATTTATTATGCGATAAAGTTGAAAATCTATTAAAGAAATTCGACAGACTGTAGTAGCTTGATGTGCTGGCGTCTGTACGTACATCAAGACAAGTAACATTAGGCAAAGTTATTGCTGGGAAAATACTTTTATTTTTACCGACTTCAAAAAAAAGGAGGTTATCAATAACTAAAACTAAAATACTGATCGCAAGACACCGACTTCCGAAATTATAATTTTGAGTTAATTTCTTTTTGAAGTCGATTTTTTTTAATACTTTTTATTGGTGTGTAATACTTATTAAAGTCAGTATTTAAAAATAAACTACGTAACTTTTTAATATATAAAGCATACTACACGATCCAAGATTTCTTGAATTATTGATATTTATTAATTTGACTGTGTACTGATATTTTGACATTTATAATAACTTTTGAAATATAATGACATATAATTATTGTATGCCTATTAGGCAGGACATATTCGAACTATAATTTATTTAAGACCTGTAATTAACATATGCCCACAATAAAATATTTTGAATTTGAATTTATTCGCTGTTTATGTTAGCGCGTTAGGTACGTCGACAATACTATAACTAGGTACAGCACGCTAGCACATGACATTCGGTAGTGTCTGCAATCATTTTGTAGTTTCTAATTAAAATAGATAGGTACATACAGAATAAACATATTTGATCCGATTTTCGTATACACTGCACATGAAAAGTCTGCAACTGCGACAAAATATCCTCTCACATTCGTCTCTTTGCAGCATCTCAACCTCTTCGGTGTATAAATACTTAACTAGTGACCAGCTCTGAAATATATTTCATGTTTTTATTTAAAAATCGTAGCTTACACGAACGGCACCCTAATCGCATTTAACACATTCAATCACAATCTAAATAATCCTATAGGATATTGCTAATCCTTTGCTGGATATGTTCGAAAAATCTGTCTCCTTAACAACGTAAATAACGCAATGAATATTATTGTGCTCCATGATGTTATTGAACTGTCAAAATGAAAGCCATTCCTACTTTTAATGTATTACGCAATTACCCCGCAGGTAGGTATTAAATTGCGATAGAGAATTTAACTAACTTATCGAGCTGATAAGAACCAAGATGTCTACAGAATTTAGACCAACTATTACTTTCGAAACACTATTTCAGCTTATTACGACTTCGTAATAAGGTCTCACCCTAGTAGCCTTAACGGCTGTTGCAGTGCAAACTCCATCGAAGTCAAGGTCACGAGACGCGTAAGGTATATTTTTGACGTACTGGTTGAATGTCCAGGGTTGAGTCATTCTCTGAAAATAATTGTTACAACTGATCATTTAGTGCGAATTTCACCAATGAAATCAGTGAATGCTATCAGCACATCTAAACCGCGTTCACGACCTGTCAGTGTCAATATTCTGGAACAAAAATGACACTGACAGCTTTTGAATGCGTTTAGATGTGCTGATCGCGTTCAGTTTCATTAATGAAATTCACCATTACATATGCACATGCATATGCACAGAACATATGTGTGTGTGCACTCTGCAGAACGAACAGTCGAGATCGTGAGTTAGATGACTTCGATCCCCATTTACTACAACTATGTATAACTAGCAAAGGACTGGTTGCTTAGCTTAGTTGGAGAGGTTAACAGAAATACTAATCTATACATATAATAAAATCGTAGGAAAGTCAAAACTGTACGTTGAATATTTTTTTAAAAGAATACTTGGGGCGTGATCTACAATCGATACCGAAGCCAAAAATATAGTTTTTAGAATTTTTGTCTGTTTGTCTGTATGTATGTCCGGGATAAACTCAAAAACTACTGCATGGATTTACTTCAAATTTTGCATGAGTATTACTAAGAGGTCGGGTCAACATATAGGCTACATATTATCACGCTATCACCTACGGGGGAGGAGCTGTGAATCTTTATTTTTCTTACGCATTCTGTGACAGCGTGTAATCTAACGACGCATATTTAAATGTTGTTTTTCAGTAAGCCATGATATTATCTAGCTTTACACTATGAAAACTACGCCATTTAAGTAATTTGGGCCGAGAAACATAGTTTAATAAATGTTAGTAGTATAAAGAAAATTTTGAAGCAGCGCCCGCCATCTATGAGATTTCATTAAAATCAAATCAAGTTACATGTTGACACTTTTTGGAAATTAATCATTTAAATTTGATCATGTTGGCGAGGTTAGTAGTTAGTTATTCTAAAAATTCATAGATGGCAATGTTCATTTTCTTCATAAAAGTTGTATCGTATAGTTCGTTTTGATAAATTCGAGTTCCAACAAAACCCTCAAAATCTTGAGCAGAGTTGAGGAAGACAATTAAAAAAAAACGCGGTGTTAAGTATTACAAAAAAGTTATGTTCCTACTGGAGACGAAGTCGAAGAAACTGATGAACGCGTGCTGAACACCTGTCTCAGTTCACTTCAAGATGTGGTCATTTCTATCGGCGGCAATCCACTGATCGAATATGGGTTACCAGCTCCCCAATCATCACCGCATCAAGATCGTGGAAATCGGGAGTATAACGCTGAGACAAATTACGAACCGGGTGAAATGACCACCATACGAAATGACCATGTCGCTTTGTTCTCTTCAGAGTAAAAACAAATTTATGACACCGTCCTTGAAAGCGTTGGGCATAACCAGGGTAAAATGTTTTTCTTGGATGCTCCTGGTGGAACAGGAAAAACATTTGTTACCACTGACATACTTGCAGAGGTCAGGAGGCGAAGCAAAATTGCTATTGCTGTAGCGTCGTCGGGAATCGCTGGCACACTGCTTCCGGGTGGCAAGACAGCACATGCCATGTTTAAAATTCCCATCGATTTAGAGAGCGCCGAAACGCCTGTTTGTGGTGTGTCACGTAACAGTGATAAGGGACACGTGCTCAAGGATTGCTTTCTGATCGTATGGGATGAGTGTACGATGGCCAATAGGAAGGCAGTTGAGGCCGTGGACAGAACCCTGCAGAACATCCGCAGGAACGAACATTTGATGGGTGGTGTCACAGTTCTGTTCAGTGGCGATTTCCGGCAAACGCTTCCCGTGGTGTCACGGGGATCGAGGGCTGACGAGGTGAATGCTTTGTTGTGGTCACGAGTTTGTACGCCGCGCTTGACCATTAATATGAGAGCTCGGCTCGGCGGCAATGCACGTGCTCAAGAATTATCCGATGTCCTTCTAAGTCTTGGCGAAGGCACTCTACCAAAAGAGGTGGTGCTTCCAGACTCTCTCGGTAGAGTGGTATCCAGCTTAGAAGAACTCATTCGCTGTGTGTACGGGGACATTAGTCGTATACCGCACCAGCAGAATTCTTGGGTGTGTGAGCGGGCCATTTTGACGCCCAAAAATGATCAGGCTGCAGCAAGTAACGAATGCATTCTCTCGGAAATTGAGGGGAATGAAGTGATCTACACCTCGATAAACACTGTTGTCGAGCAAGATGACGCCACACATTATCCCGTGGAATTTCTGAACTCCCTGTCAGCAAGTGGACTTCCAGCGCATACCATCAAGCTGAAGGTCGGTGTCCCGATTATGCTTCTTCGGAACCTATCTCCTCCGAAGTTGTGTAACGGAACCCGCCTTGAAGTCATCTCGCTCCACAGACACACCATTAAGGCGAAAATTCTTACGGGTTGTGGCGTCGGACGCGTCGGCGAGGCAGTATTTATACCACGCATTCCCCTCATACCTCATAACTTCCCGTTTCAGTTCAAGCGCGTACAGTTCCCCGTGAGTGTTTGCTTCGCGATAACCATCAACAAGTCGCAGGGGCAGACACTGAGGGCAGCGGGTGTCGACCTCAGGACGAGTTGCTTCTCACACGGGCAACTGTACGTCGCTTGCCCCCGCGTCACCAGTCCTGACTCTCTTTACATTTTGGCACCTGGCAGCCTAACTACCAACGTAGTTTATAGGGAAGTGTTGTAAGGTATGATACCTTTGTACGTATTTTTACTCTTTTGTGTACTGGAATGTATTCCTGAATTATTTTCTCTATTTCCTTTAGTCACATCTTATGACTGAACTCGGCAGGATTCCCATATAACTCTCTTCACTTGCTTCGCTTGCAAAAAAAACTTATATTTTAATGCTATTTTAAAAGTTGTTTACTTATAATGCTATAGCGACACTGGCATCTTAGGTATTTTTGGTAATGTAGAGCCTTCACGCAGACGACGTCGCGGGCAACAGCTAGTGAATTATAATATCGCACACCCAGAACAACACTGTATTATGTCGAAAAATCTTAAAATCTAGTTTTTTATTTAATAGAATAGCCAAAAATTTTCCGCGCTAACCACGAAGACAGGCGTATTTATATAATACTGATACGCATTGGATTCTTCACATGCAATATTCAGGACATTCGCAATAACTTTGACATAACATAAAATAATGGTATTTCCGTCCATTCTGAATAATGAGCTATTTTGACTTAGTGCCGTGTTGATCTGGGCGTGCGAATATCCCACATAACCATTAACCTCTTTTAAAAATGATCAACTTCGAAAACGACGCAACCCCATCTATAAATTACGTTACACAAATTTTATGATTTTTGGAGCCGCCCTCGTCCCTGTCACAGATGGTCTATATATTTTATGTGATCCCGGTGTGACGCCAAATATTTTGCAATTTTAAATGAAACCTTTTATGATGAGAGTTGGTAATATTTTAAAGTGTTTCGTTAGAGTTGAAGTTCAGAGGTACTTTAGATTTATGCGTCACAAATCTTATTATTCCTCCACACGATTTCATACTTTGTTGATCGTAATCTATGGATGGTCATAATCGTGGATAATTTAGAAATACTCTCACCGCAATAGCAAGATTAAAAGCGGGGAATCTATAGAATCTCTGCGAGTACACATGGTCCGCTTGTCGCCACTGCTCCTGTTGGTTACCTTTCGATTTTTCTACAATTGTCTTTAGGATGCCGGCCACGAAATCAACCGAATCGTATTCGTGTCTTTTACTGAAATGAGAGTAAAATGTAAATATATTGGAACGTAGTTCTATATCCTACGGTATGCTTTGCATAGTTGGCGAATGAGAACTACATCAACAAAAAGTTGGCAGTCGCGGGACGCCCGGCAAATGTGTAATATCGAAAGTGATGCTTATTGAAAGAATTTATAATGAAAGAAAACCAATAAATAATTAAGGAGAAAGATTAAATATATTTCTGGCATAAGAGAAACATGCCGCTTGGCGTCACGGCATACGAGTCAGTTTTACTCCCAAGGCGCGCCTATAGATGTTTCACATCAAAAAGCGTAACATTTTGTCCGTCATGGTATTTTCCTTCATTTAGTTACTCTCAAATGTTGTTGATTTATTTCATTGTGCCTTTTATTTAAACATAAAGCGAAATGAACTTCATTCTAACCAGGTGTGCCACGACACCCTTTCGACTTTTTTAAACAATGTTATATATTTAATAGTCGAATAAAAGATCCTTCTGGAGTGATGTTACTATGTATTCGTCTGGCAGACTCTGAACAGTCAGCTTCGACACCAACCTGCTGACTTATCATTACCTGTCTAGCGTTTCCTAACTATACAAATATTGGGGTCGGCGTCTAGTCTAACCGGATGTTAGCAGCCTGCTGACTGACTGATATTTTTCACAGCATGAGCTGTTCTCCTAAAGCTGGTGCAGCCACGAGAAGAGTACGGTGTCGTATAATAAGGCCCTGTTTACGCACACGTTTTTCTTGCCATGAAAAACCACGGCTTAACTCACCGTGTGTAGGCTGGGTCGTCAGTTTCATATGGATGGCAGCTTGTTCACGGACACGTTTTTTCTACGGCGTGGTTTATACGCCGAAGAAACCGTGGCGTGTACAAAGGGCTTAAAGATAAATAATTCAGAGCTCATTTTATTTGTACATATTGTATTTTTCTATTCTAACACAACTTCGTCTGAAACTAAAAATATTAAAACATTTTCAGCTTACTTTTTCTTATTAGTAAGAAAGCAGTGCGCAGAAGTCAGAACCCTCGTCTCTGTGATGATGCTTCCAGCGCAGAAGGCACGATATATTGAGTTATTAGCATCGTATCTAAATATGAATACCTTAACACGAACAAAATATTAAAAAATCGTCATCTGCCTAGTTTTTTTCCAACAATTTTGGGGCGGTGTCCAGTCTAACTAGAGGCAGCTGAATGAAATGAAGGCATTTTACAAGGAGCGGCTGCCTGTCTGACCTCCAAAACCCAATAAATGTGCATACCTACACACGAGCGACACGCGTCGACGACAGAGACAACTGCAACCGCCGACGCGCGTCCTACGCGATAACCCTTGGTAGTCTTACCTAGGTGTATCGTGTTGGTGGTGGGGTATCCAGGAGGTTGTCAGACTTAGGACTAAAAAAAGCAAAAAAAAAAAAGTATTCTGATATGTTCCGCTTTTTTTTCAGGACTAAGTCCTAGCCCCGAGAGCAGACTATTATGAATGTAAAAGACCAAAATTCTTACATTATGTGGCCATTCTCCTTCTTTTACTTCGTCCCCAAAATGTATGCGCAATCTACCTCGTCGCCCCTGCACGACCTGTTGAAGTAACGTTGTAACGTTTAAGCGTTTCAAATATCTATGAACACTACGGCCTGCTGGCCACTTTATTAGTGACAATATTTATCATCATAATTCGTTAGTTTAAGATGTCCAATAATCGTCATCATCATCATTTCAGCCGAAAGAAGTCCACTGCTGGACCATAGAACTTCTCGATCTCTCTCAACACCTCACGTTTGGCGAATACGATCCTGCCATCATCGGTCTTCAGTCTCGTAAGCTGGTTCTGCCCAACAAACAGATCTCTTGGAAAGATATACAATAAAGGTCATAGCACAGATATCAACTCGGAAAGGGATCGTCACCGTACCGCCTTTCGCCTCGGCGTCAAACAGGCGTCAAACTAACGTAAGCAGTAACCAAAGCGGATCAGAAGCTCCGATACGTCGACTCGGCTACGGCTAGGCGACGCCGCGCTTACAGCTCGCCGACCGCTGGTTGATGATGCAGGCAGGCCGCGGGAGGGGATCCCTTCTTTTCGCATAATGTTCTTTGTCCTAATATACTTCAGCATAAAGATTTTGGCACAATTTGTTTTGGCATAATAATACTTCGGCATAATTTTTTTAGGCATACATTTTATGTTGGCATAATCATCTTAAAGACTAATTTGTTTTGGCATAAAGAACAATGGGTAAAGTTGTATGGGCCCCGTACCCAAAAAAAAAAGATGACTGTAGCATTATGAGCATTATCGGTATTCGTTGCCCTCATGGAGTAGTTTAATTAATCCTAAGACAGCATGTCTGAATTCACTTGGAGAAAAATGATATTTAAGGAAGTTAAATTCGTTTTGAGAAGACGGTACCCAGAGACAAGGTTAATTGTAGCATTATGAACTATGTCGGTATTTGTTGACCTTATGGAGTAGTTTAATTAATCCTAAGACAGCATGTCTGAATTCACTTGGAGAAAAAAGATATCTAAGGAAGTTAAATTGGTTTTGAGAAGACGGTACCTACCCAGAGACAAGGTTATTTGTAGCATTATGAACTATGTCGGAATTTGTTGACCTCATAGAGTAGTTTAATTAATCCTAAGACAGCATGTCTGAATTCACTTGGAGAAAAAAGATATTTAAGGAAGTTTAATTGTTTTAATAAAATAATAGGAAAGTTCATTATCTTAATTCAGGGCTCCTACTTCTGGGTGGTTTATAAAAAAATAACCACGAAGGGGATGGCGGGGTCTATTCGCTCGATTCGCTCGCTCACACGACCCCGCCATCCCCTTCTAACCTAACCCTAAAGTCAAGATTGCATCCAGTTTCTCCTGGTAACAATAGTTGAGGGTGGCAGGTGTATAGGGTATAAAGCGAAGAAAATGAAAAACTTAAATTATATTAAAAGTTACTTGGAGATTATGAATATTATAGTTAATGAATAATATATTATGTCAAATGAGTATTACAGGAAAAGTTCATTATATCATAATAAATTAGGTAAAATGAAATTATATCTACAATTCATTAGCTCAACCAATCATTATATTAAACAAAAGTATATTAACTAAAATTAGGTCAAGTGAACGTTAGATTTTTTGTTATTATATCAACCGATACACACCCTGAATACAGATAATGAACTTTCCTATTATTTTATTAAAACAATTCAACTTCCTTAAATATCTTTTTTCTCCAAGTGAATTCAGACATGCTGTCTTAGGATTAATTAAACTACTCCATGAGGTCAACACATTCCGACATAGTTCATAATGCTACAATTAACCTTTCTTTTTTCTCCAAGTGAATTCAGACATCCTGTCTTAGGATTAATTAAACTACTCCATGAGGTCAACACATTCCGACATAGTTCATAATGCTACAATTAACCTTGTCTCTGGGTACGGTCTTCTCAAAACCAATTTAACTTCCTTAAATATCTTTTTTCTCCAAGTGAATTCAGACATGCTGTCTTAGGATTAATTAAACTACTCCATGAGGTCAACAAATACCGACATAGTCCATAATGCTACAATTAACTTGGTCTCTGGGTACGGTCTTACTCGTTCTCCTTTGATTCGCATAATACTAAACGACGTCAGGGGCACCCCGAGGTTCGGTTTGGTTAGGTTCCTTTAAACCCTGCAGACAGAAATAGGAGCCCCGCGTAGCGGGGCTCCGTCGACCTGACGTTGTTAGAAATAAAACGGTCATGCTAAATTTTATGCTTTAGAATGTTATGCTTAATCATTATTATGACTAGAGAAATTATGCTTAAAAAAATTACGCGTAAGCTGTTATGCGTAATTATATTATGCGAAAATATAATTATGCCAAACAAAATTATGCTAAGTTATATTAGGTCTTCAAATTTTATGCAAATGGATAGGGAACCCCGCGGAGACGTAAGCGCAGAGACGACGAGCCGTAACACACCGCACCGCGGTTCGTGACCTTATCCCGAGGCGAGGCGATTACGTTACGATTCCGATTAGTGTGCGTTGCAGTAGAGAGTTTCATACAAAGAATACTGAATGGCTCGAGTTGATACGGTAACGATCCCTTTCTGATTTGATACGTGTGCTATGACCTTAATCCTGATATAATATTGATACCTACTTACCCTTGATTGAATTGCATGTTTAGAACTTTGAATCATGTAATCACATAGTATTAGACTGATTACGAAAAAAGACCTGCGGAAAATCACCTTTGAAGATTTTTAGCGATGGTTCGCGTCAAAGGAAATTAAAACTTTCGTCGATTCATGTGAGACGATTAGAAAGTAAAATTAATTAAAGAAATATTAACATCGAAAATAATCATTATACCACAAAGTACTTTTTGATAGACTACTGTCGCCTATGACAATTCTGACAAGACTTTCAGTCTATCAAAAAGTACTCTGTGGACAGGACTGACATGATCTGACAAGAGACGAAAAGAGCAATATCCATGAAGAAAATAGCCTCCTTTTTTTTGAAGTTGGTAATAACGGCGAAGTTTAATTTAACTTCTTGCATAAAATTACAATTCATGGATTATAGAACAATAATTGTTCCATAATCTATGAATTGGAATTTTCTTAGCTACCGTTGATTCTATATGCCTCATTATTAACTTTACGCGCAAGAGCGGTAGAAATATGCGTAACTTGTTAGTAACCAGGGTTATCAGGTAGGTAATTAGGTGGCCCAGCAAATTATACTGGAGCACAATGTTTGAGGTACATAACGAGAGCCAACTACACTTGGGAGCAAATAAATCGAGCCACTTCCTTTTTTCACGTATAATGGTTATTATTTTTGGTATTATGGAACGTATCAAATCGAAACATATATCGCCTAAGAGCTTATTTAATAATCTTTACAATGAGGGTAAATTATTGAATGATAACCTTATTTAATGATAAATTATTGGCTCTGAAAGAAAAACGGTAATTTTGATAGAAAATTGTCGGTCCAGAAAAAAACAATTAAAAACAAAATTATGGTATAAACTTATTCTTAATATCTTGTATTACCCCCCCTTGCCCTGATTTCGATAGATTTTCTGGACTGTTTTAATCCTACAATTTTCTATCAAAATTACCGTTTTTCTTTCAGAGCCAATAATTTATCACTAAATAAGGTTATAATTCAAAAATTTACCCTCATTGTAAAGATTATTAAATAAGCTCTTAGGCGATATATGTTTCGATTTGATACGTTCCATAATACCAAAAATATTAACCATTATACGTGCAAAAAAAAGCAAGTGGCTCGATTTATTTGCTCCCAAGTGTATGTATTTACGAGTCAAGTGATTCATCAAAACCTCATTATTTTATTAATTTGTTTATTACTTATAACATTACATAAATAGCTATTTGAACAATACTTTTGAAACCTTTGAAACCATTATGTTTTTTTTGTGGGTTACAGACACAAATCTCATACAGTGCAACCTTAAAATACTATCAAAACACACATTAACTGTAGGCAAAATACTTGTTAACGGCGGCGAAGACTTAAACCAGTGTGCGTGTGTGTGTGTGTGTGTCATCCGAAAAACGTCCACTGCTGGAGATAGGCCCCAAGCGTCGCCACATTGACTGGTTCTGTGCTTCTTGCATACAGCGGATTCCCGCAGCGTTGGAAGGCCTCCCACAAAGTGGACCAACTGGTGTGCCAAAATGACACTAAAATCTTAATCTATTCTTCTATCTATATCTATCTATATCTTCTATTCTATACATATAATAAATCTGTAGACGAGCCGTTTCTGTACGTTGAAAATATTTCCAAAAAAAATAGTTGGGGTGTTAAAGGATAACAAACAGATGCCATTTCATCAATTTTTGGATTCTTTTTTTCTGTTTGTCGGTGTGAATGAATTTGAACAGGTTCAACGCAAAAAGTACCAAACCAATATGGTTAATTTTTATACTTAAATATGGTGTAGAACTCAGAGCAGTTATTAGTTTTTGTTTCATAGCAATCGCTTCACTCTATCAAAAGATAAGAGAGAATAATAATTTAAAGTATGCTTAAACAAATTTTCATTAAGTTTTTTGGAAACACGTAACGACATCTATTGGCGCGATATAGTACCTACTAACGAAAAAATAATTATTATTATTGTGATATAAATAACATAATTTAATATGTGAATAAAACTAAATAAAGAACTAAAAATATCACATTAATCATATCACTGACGCTCCTTATTTTTCTTTTGGGTTTTCCAATTCCTCTTTGTGTTCTAACCCCCAAAGATTTGTCCCATCACCAGTTCTATTTGCTCTGAGTTTTATCATATCATTTGACACCGTCTTCAGGTCGTAAGCCCACCCAATCCAAGCAAAGAAATCTATGAACTTGGTCGTTAAATTAAGATTATTGTTTCCAAGCTCGGCTGCACGATAATCCCATGGAAAAACATGGTGATAGTTATGGAATCCTTCACCACCGGTTGCGATGGAAACTGCGATATTCTGGGCAGGCAAGATTTTCTTGTCATAAGGCTTGTTTCCCCAGATATGAGCAGCGCTGTTGACCAGGAAAGTAACGTTGAGGTTCAATACGTAACGAAGCATGGTGATGTGCCAAGCATTGGTCCAGGTATCTCCCCAGCAGTAGACAGGGATGAGAGTTGGTAATCCGAAGCATACCGCCCCAATGAGGGGTATGGCGTACCTATAAAGAAAAACAATGTGTTCAATATCGCATTTGAAAATGGTGTTTAGGAGAATGCAAGCAAACAGGCCTGCACCCCTATTGCATAACACAGTTTAATTCATAGCCCGAAGGATTTTCCATCGCTTCATATATTTGAAAAATGCGTCTGCTCAGCAACGTAAATAACGCAATGAATGTTGTTGGACTGTCAACATGAAAGGCAGTACTTTGCAAGTTTTTTGTCTGATGTAAAATGATTTCCGCCGCCTTTGGGCACCTATAACTCCAATGTCGCTGACCAACGCAGCGATGCTACTTGCTGGCAGAATATTGATGATGATGGAATGATTTGACTTACTACTGAATTAATTTTGTAGCACTTGATCCACAAAGAAGTTAGTATCTAATTATCTATACTAATAATAAAGCTGAAGTTTGTTTGTTTGAGTGCGCTAATCGCTAAGTACCTACACACGGCTACACATCAAGCTATACATATCCAGTTTTAGCTTACCTCGCATTATATAGGTTTTTCGTACAATGAGCAGTCTGCATATACTGGTAATATATAGCTTGATATGTAGCCGTGTGTACCAGTCGGATTTAAAAAATTCTTTTTGCATTGCATTTTTTTTCTTTTTTTTTTTTTGCTTTTCTTTTTTTTCCCCGTTTCCTGAAGAAAGTTTAACATCAGGGCCCTTAGGAGCCGAGCAAAAAGAAAGAAGTCAGAAAGAACACTAAGCGATAGCGAAGTGATAGCGCGGGCAGGCGATGCGACGGGGTGGGTTGGGGAACAAGGAATTTCACGCAGACGAAGTCGCAGGCATAAGCTAGTTAAAGATATCAATGGTCAAAGGTTGACACCATGTAACTGCAATGTATCAAATTTTACAGGAGAGTGGAAAAACTGTATAATTTATGTGTTTGTTTTTTCTGTGTATTTTTGTAAAAAAAAAAAAGTAAGTGGCATAAATTGTTCGAGTGAGTTTTTTGTGCATTACGAGTTTTTAATGGGAAGATTTGGCACTTTATTTAAAAAAATGTTAATATACGTTACTCATTTTGCGAAAAAATGTGGGTTACGAGTTGTCAACGTATGACCATCGATATGTCTTGGCTTTCGATATAACAAGACGATGAAAACGCGCCTCAATTCTGAATTTCGATTAACTACTTACTTCTTTTGAAATCTCAGCACTGGATTGTTGAAAATATCAGACATTTCAAGTTCTTTTCCTTGTTTCTTGACATCAGGGTGTTTCCTCACGAGCAACCATCCGACGTGGGAATAGAAAAAACCTCTTGATGCATTATGAGGATCTGCATCGGTGTCACTGAACTTATGATGGAGACGATGGTCTCTCACCCAATCAATGACGGTGTTTTGAAAGGCAATAGAGTTTATTATCATCAGAAGAATTTGTAAGGGTTGCTTCGCTTTGTATGTTTTGTGGGCCCAGAGCCGGTGAGCGCCAGCCGTGATTCCTATTTCTGCTATCACGAATAGGATGAAATCTGAAAGTAATATTTTTTTTATATGAGTAAGTACTAATACTACTACATATTTTTTTTAAAGACTCAGAAAAAGAAATAAGAATATGTTTAAAAAAATCTCATTAGAAGTTATGATGGTAGCACATTATTTTATTTCGCACTGTACAATTTAAATTACTAATTTCAAAGAGACGTTTCTTAACACTTTGTAATTTCAAATTCAGTGGTTAATTAAGTACAAACTCGTGCCATTCAACGTGGCAATGCTGCGAGTCTTCAAAAAGCCAATTCTCGTAAAATAAATCGTTCAAGTCTCTGTCTCTATCTCATGTCAGCGACAATCAATGTCAAAAACTTGCCAAAAATGTAGGGAAATCAGTAGTACTTTTGACAGATTGAAACAGATTATACTGCTAACATCCTTATAAATACGAGAATTGCCCCTTTTTTTTTGTGGATGGGAAATCATCAAATGTCCCCTCTCGATGTTTCCGGATAACCATTCGATGTCTGAATGTCATTTGGTTTTTTTACACACGACGATATTATATCAAGTTATACATTTCCAGAACTGCTGACAACTGACGCTGATACTGGAAATGTTGTAGCTTTATATGTCGTCGTGCGTACATACAATAATTAGTTAGTTGTATAATAATTGTATGCATAGAAATGTAAGAAACAGATTATATGTAAGAATGACCTGTCTTATTATACATAAATAAATTCCATTGTTATTACAACTGAGTACCTATTTATGTACACTTTTTATTCTAGGATAAAGTAATTTTTTGGCAGAGATGTAATTAAGTATCTAGATTTTTTTGTCTCATGGGGATAAAAAAACACCGTAAGTACTTACTGAATAATATTGTTGCCCATTTGGCCGAAGTGAAGCACAGATATAGCCCGTACAGACCAGCTATATGCCAGTACCCAAACGTGATAAGGTTAGGGTACACTATTTGGAACTTTCTAGGCGATGCTCGAGGCACCAGAAAGGTAACCGTTGGTTCTTCCTGGCTCAACATCGTAGTAGTTTGGACGCCTTGAGCCATTTCTCACAACTGCAAAAAGAAAGTAGCTGAGTGATTTTGGGTTGCGGATTTAATTAGGGAAAAAATTATTAATGTGGATCATGTAGGTAGCGGTATCTACAACGCCATATGTAAACAACGCGTCATACTGACTTCACGCAAATCCTGCATCTTGCAAGCAGAGTTTACCACGCAACTAGCATAGATAGCTACAACAGCCCGACATGAATCATCGTGCAGTTGCCCGCCAGACACAAACCCGTCTGGTCGGAGGATCCTCCCTTTTCTATAGAGTATGAGTGAACTTTACACCCTGTTCCTCATACCTCTATAGGTCACATTAAGAGTATCGAGATTTTTATCCCACGAGACCGTACTACCGGGATTAAAAGTACCCTATGTGATAATCCACGTTATAAACTACCTGTTTGTCCTCTTCATATCTCCTTGTGAACATGTAGGAAAATTAGAGGTATTTTTGACAGATTGAGATTGAGATCAGACTGTAAACGTTCTTAAAATTACGAGAATTGCCCTCTGAAACACGTCATATTGACGCAAATACTGACGTAAGTCAATGTCCATGTCGCAGATGCATTGTAGAATCCGCCGTTTTGCAAAACGGCTAGTTATTTTAGAAAACACCTCCGTTATGTAAAACAACTGAAAAACGTTCATATGATGAACTTGAATACGCATTGCACAAACGTTTTACATTTATCAATGCAGCGGGTCAACGATTAGCGGTTTTGTAAAACAACGTGAAATAAAACGTCAGTTTGTAGATTTGAGTTCTAAGTTTTGTCGCTCGTGGCTCGGTGTGTCGTAACAACAATAATGGCGTCCAAAACAGAAATAAATAAAACGAGTAAAAATTACCTAAATCCAAGTGAAAACAGTGATTTTAAGGACAATCTATTATTTCAAAACCGACTGATAGGTAGTTACAGACATTAGCGCGTTCAAATAAACATACTCTTTAGCATTAGGTATCTTCTATCTATACATATAAAATTCAAAGTCCTGACTGACTGATATATCAACGCACAGCCTAAACCGCTGGTCCTAGAGACATGAAATTTGGGGGGTATGTTCTTTGTGAAGAATAGGTATCCACTAAGAAATAGTTTTTCGAAATTCCGCCTCTAAAAGGGTGAATGGAGGGAGGGTGAAATTTCACGCGGACGAAGTCGCGGGCAGAAGCTAGTTATTAGTATATAGATAGATAAAGTTGATAAACAAAAGCTAAGGTTATACTCCTAAGTATCATCGCTTAATCTTAAACACAATCACAAACAACCAAAACATTATAAACGCATTAGGTACCTAGCTTCGTAAATACGTTTAAGATGGTGGCACATGTGACGGAAGATGCATTTACAGGAGCATTAGAGAGGAGGGAGGTGTTCCAGCAATGGGAACATTATAATCAGCCTATAATGTTCTCACTGCTGGGACACAGGCCTCCTCTCGGTGAGAGGGAGTGGGTTGTAGTCCACCATGCGGGCCCCGTGCGGGTTGGCAGATATCACTTGTCTTCGAATTTTTGGTTCTAAGACATGCCGGTTTCCTCTCGATGTTTTCGTTCACCGTTTTGAGAGCAGTGGTGATGAAATAATTTACACGAAGTAAAGTGCAGTCTCTTCAACGGTGCCAGATCGACTATCGGTACATCGAGGTGCTGAAGTGTCTGTACGAAAACGCCACTATGTCAGTTCGACTCCAGGACCAGACCTCGAAACCTATCCTTCTGCAGCGAGGTGTGAGACAGGGAGACGTTATCTCTCCGAAACTGTTCACCGCTGCTCTGGAGGATGTCTTTAAGGTTCTGGACTGGAAAGGAGCTGGCATTAACATCAATGGCGAGTACATAACTCACCTTCGGTTTGCCGACGATATAGTAGTCATGGCTGAGACTATGGAGGACCTCAGTACAATGCTCGATGACCTCAGTAGAGCCTCTGAAAGAGTGGGTCTGAAAATGAACATGGACAAAACGAAGGTCATGTCAAATGCCCATGTAACACCCACTCTCATGAAGATCGGAGACGTTACACTCGAAGTCGTGGACGAGTATATTTACCTAGGACAAACTGTCCAGTTAGGTAGGTCCAACTTCGAGAAAGAGGTCAATCGTCGAATCCGACTCGGCTGGGCAGCGTTCGGGAAGCTACGCAATATCTTCTCGTCCCACATACCGCAGTGTCTCAAGACGAAAGTCTTTGACCAGTGCGTGTTGCCAGTGATGACATATGGCACTGAAACGTGGTCGCTCACAATGGGCCTTATTAGAAGGCTGAAAGTCACCCAAAGGGCAATGGAGAGGGCTATGCTTGGAGTTTCCCTGCGGGATCGAATCAGAAATGAAGAGATCCGCAGGAGAACCAAGGTAACCGACATAGCCCGAAGAATTGCCAAACTTAAGTGGCAGTGGGCAGGGCACATTGCTCGCAGAACAGATGGCCGATGGGGCCGAAAGGTTCTGGAGTGGCGACCGCGTACCGGAAGGCGTAGCGTTGGAAGGCCTCCCACAAGGTGGACCGACGACCTTGTGAAGGCCGCAGGAACTCGTTGGATGCGAGAAGCACAAAACCGGTCGAAGTGGAGGTGCTTGGGGGAGGCCTATGTCCAGCAGTGGACGTCTTTCGGCTGAAATGATGATGATGATAATGATGAAAGTGCCTAGAAAAGGGGGCTAGGCAGGATTTGGGGAAAGCGTGCTCAGCAGTGGGACAGTGTTAGGGTTCAAACGACCGACCTACATAGTGACCAAAGCCTAAAACCTTCCTCAAGAATGGGGCTATAAAATGCAAAAATATTTTTCAAATCCGACCAGTAGTCATAGAGATTAGCGCGTTCAAACAAACAAAAAAACAGCAGCATCAGCTTTATTAGAAACATTAGTTAATGAGCAAGCAAACGTTTCACTCAATACATTGCTCGGTGTGTTGCAATAGGCGCAGAATGGAGATAATAGATATCTAATATTACCTAAAAAAAATAAATACAGTTCGACACAACTTAGATGTAGCATCGGCAAAATTCGTAAAACCGATCACATCCGAACTAAGTGCGCCTTCAAAATCACCAATCTTTATTACTACTTAGTAAAGATAAAGATTTACGAATACGAATTACGAACGTTTTACGAATTTTGCCGATGCTACATCTAAGTTGTGTCGAACTGTACTATGATTTCTTAACAAAATATATCATGCCGATCACTTCAAATCAGCTTTGATTTTAACGTAGGTACGTACAATACGTTCGATGAAACACGGCCGCCCGGCCGGTCCGAACTTTGCGCAGAAGGCTGCTCAATACTTACCTTCCATTCGTCCTCACATGTTATTATATAATTAATGTACCCATGCAAAATATTGTACCTAAACATTTTAAAAGAGTAACGGTGGAGTTTCTTGCCCGTTCTTCTCCATACGAAAACTACCTTTTGGAATGGGCGACTAGAATCAATTTTATTTTACGATAATTTTTGACGTTTAAAAGTGCCTTTTATGTGCCTATTTGAAATAAATGCTTTGACTTTGACTTTGACCATTTTTAAGGAACCAAATGGTGAGCAAAGGCGAGTATGAGTGAGTTTATGTACGATAGGCTGCAAAAGTGCATGGGTAGTACAGAAACAAAATCGTATGAAGCGAGAAATGACGCCATCTAGCGTAAAACCAGTTAACGACTAACAAAATTTAATTGTGCTGTTATTAGATGGCGTTGCTATGCTTTATATGATAAAATATTTTTGTAGTTTCTTTTTGTCTCTTCAAACATTCAAACAATTTATAATTAATAGTTTCTTTTAAAGAAAATTGTTCCTAATTATTAACCTACTATGTTAAAATTGAATATCAATTTATAAGTAGGTAGGTATCTGATTTTCTAAGTTTTAATTTTCAAACTTGAGAGGGTAGGTTGAATATGGATTTATAAATAATTGGTAGGTGGTATGAATAATACTTAGATTGAAGATTTATGACAGCTCAATTGATCGTTCGCTAAGTTCATTTCGATTACCTCGTTCGAGTGCCTTTTGTTCAGTTTTTATTTATGATCAGGCGGATTACTTATTTTACCAAAACGAGCACGAGTATTGATTTCGTTACAAGAGCTCAAATAATTGCTTTGAATAATCAAGCCAAAAACTTGTCAGAAATAGCCAGAGACCGGTGTAAACGTAAGTAGTTTTTTTACATTTTTATATTAAAAACTGCATTGTTTTTTTGTTACTACATACATCATCTCTACATCGATCTACATAATAATCATTATTGGGTATTATATATTTCTGTTTTATTGTTGCAGAGAAAAACAGTTGTTCTTTGAGTACGACGATTTGAAGAGGAGGGTTCTTTGAAACACCATCAAAGAACTGGTAGACCACGACTTATAAAACACATTGCAGCATCAAACCATGATAAGGGAGTATGAAGAAAATGGATTTCTGCCGCCGAACCACTATGCTGGTTCATTTGACACAAGTTTTGACACTGTCCGTTGTGCTCTTCATAGTGGGCCGCGGAGGCATGCTGTGAAACCCTTGCTCACGGAAAACCATAAAAGGGCAAGATAACAGTTCGCTTTGGATCACATAAACTTCGATTGGAGTAATGTCATCTTTACAGATGAAAAAACTTTTAAGTCCAGTGAACACGGACGCTTATGTTTGTGGCGTCGAAATAATACGCGATACACAAGTGGTTACGTAGCTACGAGCTAAATAATTATGCTTAGATAATATTATTTATATTGACTGGAGACCTGGTTATGTGTGTATAAACTATAACTTACGTATTTTTAATAATTTAGAAAGTTATGAACACTTCAAGTTTAAACAACATAGTTTTTAGTTTTTTATGTTGCCTACTAACCATTTGATATGTTTTTGTGCAATTTTGTAGTTTTTAGCCTACTTATTTAGTATCCATTTAATCCGTTTGACCTTTGTAATAAAATAACCTGGTCTCCTGTTTGTTTTTATTGAGGTTAGATAAGCTTCAATCCTCTTTCCGATTTTGGAAACGAATACTTAAGCTATCGCCTCAATAACTTCATAATATTATAATGTTATACCTATAATATTTAATAAACTGACTATTAAATTTGAATAATAAACTGTAAGAAATAAACCTCTATAATTTTTTATAGTGCCTTTTTTTGCGAGCCCACAAGGCGAGCCTGTTTACCTGCGATGAATCTGCTCTCTTTTTTCCTGTTGCTAAGTAGGTAACTACCAATTAGAATATTAAATTAATTATTAAAATACCCACTCGTTAGCTTAATAAATATATTACTATCGGTTTCTATTATTATTTTTATCATTTAAGCTACGTATGCTGGTAATTGTAATGTAATAATTAGATAAATGTATTAGCCTTGTAATTCCTTCGTTTCTTCCTAACTCCTTACTTACGTTTCGTAAATTAGTCATAGTTGTGAAGAAACCAACGCCATCTAGTTTATTTTCGAAAACTTGATTTCAAACGTTCACGGGAAAATAGACACTAAGGTACCCATGCAATTTTGCTGGCGACTGTACATGCGCGAAAATTTCCACATGACACACAGGACATTATCCATTGGCCGTATTGTAAGTACAAGTGGGCCAGCTATATGCACAGACGACCTAAAGAAGGTGGCTGGGACATACTGAATGCGGAAGACGGAGGACAGGGTGTTGTGGCGCAGCCTGGGAGAGGCCTATGTCCAGCAGTGGACTGCAATAGGCTGGAGTTGATGTGGGCCAAGTATGAGTTTTGAATATGCATGTGGAATAAAATAAGTAGTGGAAGACTAAGGAAATTGTGGATGGATTGTGTGAAAGATGATATTATGATTAGAAAGGAGGTTATTAGGTACTGAGATGACAACTGCAAAATAGTGTCGTAAGTAGGTATGCAAGATAACATTCTGCGCCGCGCCGACCCCATAAAATTGAGAAAAGGTCGGGAGGAGGATGACAAACTGTGGGTCAAGTAGGTACTTGAAATTAATATTGAAAAAAAAACAGTCAAGTGCGAGGCGCTTTACTTGATGTAAATATAATTTCATCACCACTGCTCTCAAAAACGGTAAAGGAAAACATCGTGAGGAAACCGGCATAAGCTAGAACCAAAAATTCGAAGAAATGTGATATCTACCTACCTACTAACCCGCACTGGGCCCGTATAGTAAGTACCTAGATTACAGCCCTCTCCCTCTCGTAGAGAGGAGGCCTGTGTCCCAGCTGTTGAACATTATAGACTGAATATGCTATACATCTTATGATAACCTAAACTTGGTTACTTCCTTCCTACTAATATTAATATTAATTATATAATTCTAAATATTATCACACTATAATAATATTATAAAGGCGAAAGTTTGTGAGGATGTTTGTTACTATTTCACGCAAAAACTAATGAACGGATTTTGATGAAACTTTACACTAATATAGCTCATACATAGGATACTTTTTATCCCGATATTTTCACGGGACCGACATTTACGCGGGTGAAACCGCGGGGCGCAGCTAGTACTTTATAATTGAAAGTGGGTTAATTTAGGTAGCTATAATGATCCTGACTATTTTATAAAAACGAGAATGCTAATACATCTCGTTTGACTTGCTGACCGCTTTACCGAAAACGAGTTAATTGCTCATGTCCAGTCAATCTTTGATATCCGACTCAAGTGCAGTTAAATACACTTGGTAATTTATTAAAACTTGCTATTGCCCCCGGCTCCGCTTGCGTGGAAGTCGGAAAATCTCAGAATACAGAGTGGAAAACACATGAAAGACCAGCCGACTTATTCTGTAAACATCTCACGTAAAAACTTAGATGAAGTGAGTTTGGAGTGAGCCAATCCCTAGCATGGTGGAATGACAGCTCACTACAAACTCACTTCGCTTAAGCTCTCAGCGTGAGATTAGAGAGACATAGAATTAGCGCCCAGGGCCCTAATTCACTATGACCACTTAACGATTCCACGTCAATTCCTTAGCTAATCCCGCTAATGTCGCGTTATTTTGGCTGGTTTCGTTCATGGTCTCATGGAGAATGACGGCCCTGCTGTTCGTAAAAGTGCTGCCCCACAGCAGTCCACAGATAAGTTAATTACGTGTACTTAGCTTCGGTTTGTATGACAATCTAGACGTGATCATCCACTGCTACCCACGGCCAAGCTGCGCACGAATGAATGAATGAATGATATTCTTTATTTGTTAGAATATAAGTAGGTGGGCCGTCACACTATATTCGACGTTTCAACGGGGCTACAGGAACACATGCGCAATGCCGTGTTTCATTCAGTCTGTTGCAACTAACTAGCACCCTAATTTGCATAACACACTATCAATCTCAGTCTGAATCATTTTGAAGGTTATTGGATATCCATTGCTTCGTAAATGTTCGAAGTCTGCTCAACAACGTAAATAACGCAATTAATGTTGTTGAACTGTCAAAACGAAATCCATTGCTACTGATAGTGTGTTACCCAGTTACCCCGCATTTCTTCTCGGTATATGTTTGACTAGCACTTTGCCCGCGATTTCGTCCGCCTGGGTTTCGTACTTTCTTCAAAAAAATTTAACACCCGCTCCAGCTCCCCTTAAAAGGTAGTGTTCGAAAATTAATGTTTACGATTTTTCTAATTTATTTAGAGAAATAAATATTCGGGCCAATTTTTAAGTTAAACTAAGATTTTTCAAATAAACTGACTGCGATGTTTCCGTAGCTTGACTGAAAGATTATTTATACCAATTTTCCAGTTAATCAAGCCACGCAGTAAAATTCTCCCCAGTAAAATTAACTACCCCTTTTCACCCCGTTAGGAGTAGATTTTCGAAAAAACGCTAATACTGCGACCTTGATCCTACTTAACAAAACAATTGACGTCATGCTTTTAACGTCTTCCTCTACAATATCTATGGCACAAATCATATTTTGTTAGGGTACTCCACGGATATATCTATGGGGTATTCCCTTAGGTACGGGGACAGCGCTTTCGTCAGCGTCCATCAATTATTTCTGGATGCAGGTATTAGGACATGCAGGACAAACTATGAAATGGGCGATGGTGTATAACTCAATATCTCATTGACGTCATGATCAGTCAAAATATATTCACACTGCAGCACTGATAATATTATATTATGGAACAAAAGCTGTGGGAAATTGACAATAATTTGCGCCAGAGATCGCATCTGGCTCGAGAAGCGTCGCCTTGACTGGAAGCAACACACTTCAATATAGGACTGGTATATAATAACAGAATGTTGATAAAGAATATCGAAATCCATACCTACATCCAATTCTACCTCCCTATGGTTGGATGGGTAACTTAACCTTAAAGCTAAGCGCACATGACAGCCGCAACGAGCGCATCGCATTTCAAAACAAAAAAATATACTGAGCCCGTAATATACTAAGTATAGTTCATACAAAAAAGTAATTTAAAAAAATTAAATCGACTACAAAAAGAAATTAACTCAAAATTATGAAATAATTTTAATTTCGGAAGTCGGCGTCATGCGATCTGTATTTTAGTTTAAGTTTTTAGCCACCGACTTCCAAAATTAAAGTTATTTCATAATTTTGAGTTAATTTCTTTTTCTCATACATACATACATACCTACATCTATAAAATTTTGTATATTTGTTTGGAAACTCTAATAGATTGTTATATGTGAATATAATGCAGTTCCAATAATATTACATACATACGTGTCGAATTGATAACCTCCTTTTTTTTGAAGCCGGTAAAATACATTAACGACATTCCAAAAAAATCCGCTACAATATTTAAAACTCATTAGTCCGCTCACACATAAATTATCTAATTGAAATCTGGGGATGCGCGACCAAATCTACGATTAAAGACCTACAAATAGCACAAAATAAAATAATTAAACTTCTATTCAACTATGATTATCACACACCTACATCCGAACTATACAAACACAATAAACTAATGAGCATTCATCAACTGTACACATTCAATTCCTGCATTCTTATTATAAAAATTCTTAACAAAACTATACATACACAATTATCCTTTAACACAAAAACATCCAAGTACAGCCAAAGAAACCCCAATCAAATACAGACGCACCCCCCGCGGACGCAATATGGCAGGAAAAACATAAGATACGAAGGTGTACAACTTTATAATAATCTACCGGCAGATATCAGGAGCACATCCTCTTTTAACATATTTAAATCTAAACTCAAGCAATACGTCATTAACAACACAAAACTATTAATGTAACGAAATAAGCTAGTTTTGCACGCAAAATGCAACATCACACCTACCTACATAAAAAAGTATTAGCTACTGGACTACCTTACCTTAGTTATGTATTTATTCGCTAAGTGAACAATGTATGTTCTTTTAGAATAAATAAATAATCTTTAAACCCAAAAAGGATTTTTTACAATGCGGTGCGCCCCGCCTAGATGCGATCCAGCCTTATAAAACTAGGCACTTTTAATTAGCAAAGTAATTACTCACTCTCACACTAAGGACCACAACCTTTACACCAAAAGATAAACACTAAATGAAGCCGGTGACCACAAGTCGACTCTTTTAAAGTGTACCTACTCGTTAGTGTAGCCGTTGTCCTACAATGAAATGGTTATATGTCCACTTTTGAGAAAATGATGTTACAATGCTACAAGGATTTTTAGCGCTTCAATGTTGGCACTATTGGTAAATATTATGTTCAACTGACGTTTATTAACAGGTTTTCGTGATGGGGTCGCGGAGCCCCGTAGATGGCAATTAGAGATGAAGCGGGGGTTCTGATTGTTCTGAACCGACCGCGTTCTAATAGTCCCTAATATACCTACGTTACAACTCCTCCGCTCTGGTTAGTGTTATTTACTGTTTAGTATGTATGAGGTGTAACCTTCAATCTGTCCAATTAAAGAGCCATCTGACAACCAACATTCCTTAAGAACAATAAAGGCGCCGATTCTCTTGTTCACAAACAAAACTAAATTTAATTTCAGTGCATCTTTTTCTTTATATTTCATTAAGAAAGGGACAGAAGATAAATATTAGTTTAGTCCTGTCAAATTAAGATACTCCATAGACAAGTTTAGACGTAATTAAAAATTTGGCTATTAAAAATACGTCAATTTACGTCAGGCGCTGATTAATTTGACAGGTCTAAACTCATATTACGAGTACAATACAAAAGGTATTGAAGTTACGCTCTAAGGAATTTTACTTTACATTATAATTCAATAGGTTCTGAATTTTATCAGCTCTATCAAGTTCCTGACACTCCCAGACAATACTATTGTCTAGTTCATCGGATATAAAGTTCGTAGTTTCTTAGAGATTGGCGAAATTACAAGTAACGCAGTTTTTGGGCTATTCACCAAGAAGGTAGGTACGCTCCCAATGCCTCCAAGCAATCGTGCTATACCGGAACACAGAAATCAAAATGGTTATCCCGTTTTTCAGTAATAGGTACCTACATATCTACGCATGCATGAAGTTTCCAATTTTTTTCTATTTTTTTCAGTATTACCTACTTACAAGATATTGCGATTACCAACCTGTTAAGGTGCAATAATAATAATTGGCTATTTGACAGTTTTCGAAAAGATATTTTTAAATATACGTAGGTTTATTTTATACCTCTTACAATTATTTTTTTCTTAAAAAAGCGTTTATTCGAAAAAAGTGTTTTTTTTCATTCCGTATTTTGAAATTCGCGCGGAAACAGCCGATCACGTGACATTTATGGCTGTGACGTCACATTTCAATAAACTAAGTAAAGCTAACTACGACGCTTCAACTCTTAAACATATTTTGTGTGGAAAGTTTGCATAAAAAGTTGCATAAAAAGTATATTTTGTGTGGAAAATCAGCAAACTGCCAACGATGATAAAACACAGTAACACACAACGTTTTATTTATTGTGATGTGACGTCATACGATGCTCGATCATGGCCGTTCGCGTTTCAGTTTTTGTAATCCACAGATAAAAAATCTCTAATTTATTTTTCAAAAATAAAATATTTACAATTTATTTTAATGCATAAAACCTATTGTATGATTATTGTGAACCTATATGCTACTATATCTAACATATTATATATTTTATCGTTACAACTGTCAAATAGCCAATTGCATAAATAATTAATTGTGCTGGTCTAAAAAGGACTGAGTGCCAGAAAGTTAAAAAATATATATTTATTTACTTTCGGAGTTACGCCGTTTTCCGAACTGGAACATTAATGATATGTAAACGTTCACATAATCGTTTCATATCTGATCTACAAAGTTAAACAAGCTCCTGTGTACTTTATACAAAATATAGAAAAAAATGATAACTTGACATAAAGTTGTGTCTTTAAGGATTTATTACCGTTGGATCCCGTTTTTGAATCCCATTTTAATATTTTTGGCGTTGGATCCCGCAAAACATTATTATGTATTTCCGTTGGATCCCGAATTAAAAAAATGCAAGATAATTACGTTTTATTGTCGTTGAATCCCGAAAAGTATTTCCGTTGGATCCCGAATGCTTAAAAAAATATGAATGCGGGTACTTTCAACAACAAAATTGTTTATAATAAAATGAGGGGTTCACTAATGTTTCACCAAAACTCCACTGAAAAATTTTTAGTTTACAACCAACGTTTCGTATACTATTTATTTCACAAACAACTCATTTTCTATATAATCTAGTCGTTTCTGGCACTCGCCGGCCGCTGCCGCGGCACCGCTCGCTTCGCTCGCTCGGCTCGTGCGTAGGGGTCACAGTTTTAACCTAACCTAACCTAACATTGTTTTCTTTTTTTAATAATTAACCTAATCTAACTAGTTCGGTTCCGGATAACCCACTAAAAATAATCTCTTTTTAGTGTTTGATAAAGGTAAATCACTTTTCTTCTGAAATGTACACATGTTGTTATAATATGGGATTCAACGGAAATAGCAAACGGGATCCATCGGTAATACCTAAAAAACGGGATCAAAAAACGGGATCCAACGGTAATAAACGTCTTTAAGGGGGTACTAAAATTTATCAAAATGGGGAAGTCTTTAGAAGCTCGAATGGAGTTGGTCCAAACTCAGTTATCTGACGATAAAAAAGACGGGTTGCACTCCGGGAGTGCCGGCAGAAGTGAAAACTTGAATATTAACGTTGAAATAAATCAATTATTAATTGAATTAATATAACTTATTTTTTTTTCACTATTTCTGCGTCCCTTTTTTCATTAATAGATGCACTTTGTTCAATTTCCATATTTTAAACACTTTATATACACGAATGTTACGAATACACAGCAGTGTGTCCACGTCCACGTCCACTTCCACGTCCACTTCCAAGCCACTTCCACTTCAACTTCGACTTCGACTTCCACTTCCACTTCGACTTCCACTTCGACTACGACTTCGACTTCCACTTCGACTTCCACTTCGACTTCGACCTCCACTTCAACTTCAACTCGACTTCCACTTCGACTTCCACTTTGACTTCGACTTCCACTTCGACTTCCACTTCCACTTCGACTTCGACTTCCACTTCCACTTCCCCTTCCGCTTCCGCTTCCGTTTCCACTTCCACTTCCACTTCCACTTCCATCCATCCATCCATCCATCCATCCATCCATCCATCCATCCATCCATCAATCCATCCATCCATCCATCCATCCATTGTCGTGTGTCACTAAACTTGGTTCACTTTGGTTGGCGCCGCCGTAGAAAGAGAGGGGGGGGGGGAATCTCTCCTGACGGTCACGTGTCCTGACGCGATGTCCTGACGCGAGTTTAACATTTTTTACCCATTACAAAAAGTGTGCAACGCCGCTAAAGAACTTTTCACTTCAAAAAAATCGGGCTTTAATGATACAGACAGATCTGTCATATGCAATGCATTTGTTCTAATCAAATTAAACTATTAGTACCTATAATAAATGGGTAATGCCTATATATTCCATTAATATAATCTGAGCCATGCCCTGAACCAATTATTAGTATTCAAATCATAGATAAATGAAAGATTTCTATGATTGAAATATACCTACATAAGAACAGTCAAAGGCACATAGATGTTAACACTTGCACTGCGAAAACCGTCCTTACCGCTAAGCATTTAGGGCAAATTGAACCAAACTTTTATACCTAGAATAAGTTAAGACTTATTCTAGGTATAAAAGTTTGGTTCAATTAAATTATTCTAAAAAAATATTCTCAGGATAAGTCCTGAGAATAATTTTTGAATTGTTGATTGAACTAGTACTGTCAGACGTCTATTTTATTCTTAGGGTAAAAGATATCTGAAGGCCAATTCTCTTAAATAACGTTCAAAATCTAGTCGCAGTGGCATCTCGGCGACAAACAAATGTCAAAAACTTGTTAAATGTAGGGAAATTTGAGGTATTTTTGACAGATTGAGACTGAGATCAGACTATGAATGTTCTTAAAATTACGAGACTTTGGTTAAACCAGCCCTTAGGTGCTGTCAATGTCAAATTGTTACGGCTGATGTGTCCGCGTCAAATGTCTTGTTCCCCCGACCCACCCCGTCGCATCGCATCGCTTGCTGCGCTATTACTTAATTTTCACTTAGCGTTCTTTCTGACTTTTTTCTTTTTGCTCGGCTCTTAAGGACCCTAGCGTGATGTTAAGTAGCCTTTAGCCTTCCTCAATAATCGGGCTATCAAATTCAAAAATATTTTTTCAAATCCGTCTGGTAGTTCCAGAGATTAGCACATGCAAACACATAAACTTTTCAGCTTTACTATTAGTATAGATAAAATATTATCGTATATAATATTAGTATAGATATACAGGATGACTTGTAATTTGACGGATTCCTTCCAGGACGTTGGGCGCCAGTTTAAAGTCAGTTCTTTAAAAACAAACATTTAATTAAACTTTTCATAAAAGATTATATATACTTAAGTAAAACAAATGGCTTCGCGAAAAGAAATCGCGACCGAGAGTCGCGGAGGATCGCAGACCCACGTCTCTCTGGGCTCGCGATCGGGGTTCCCTCGCGGTTAGGGTAGTCTAGGTATTCACTTTTCTCTAAACTCTAGCATTTAATGGCCTCCATTTCTATTTCATTAGACACCGGATATTTTAACAAATCTTTTGATGTAACCAAATGTTCTAAAACATCAAAAACATAAAGGAAGTTTTTATTAACCATTTACAAAAATATGATATGCAGAGTCTACAATCCAGGCTAATGACATGATAAATAAATAATTATTTGTAAAAAGTACCACGTACCTTGTACCTCGTTAGATAGCTGATTAAATAAGGAAGTCTTCCCCGTAATTTGTTCACTTAATATTCTAGTAGCATTATGAGATAATTGGTTTCAAAGTTCATATAAGTAGATGATTTTTTTAAATGGTTAATAGACTTCTTTCTTCAACGTTTAGGTATTTGGTATTTTTTTTAATTTGGTTACATGGAAAGGTTTGTTAAATTATTAGAAAGCCAATGGAATACCAATGATGGCCATTCAATTTAAGAGTTTAGAGAAAAGTGATATTTAGTGACGAATTCCGGGAAATTTTAAAAAATATAAGGAAATTGTTTTTTCTCGAACCCTATAAATTTTCGCCTATGCTTTATGGGGTGTTTAATCGTTGCAAATGGTTCACACTATCTCTTCCCGAAAGGAATATGTCAAATTACAAGTCACCCTGTATATATGGATACTGCCCCCTCCACCAGTCAAGTTCAAAAACGCTTTGTTCTCGTTGTTAGAGATATTCAAGAAAAATTAATACCTACAGAGAACATAATTTAATAGATGATGGAGAATTACCATGAAAACTCGTTTATTATGCTCCTGTTTCGTATAATATGTACTATTCCATGACATCACGTCTGGAAACCACGAGGGAGAAAGTTGACTTTGACTTTGAGGACGGTAAATATGGCTACACCGTCCTCTGCCTTATGCACACCTTCAAACCTACATTTCACCAGTTGTAGGGGGCTAGCCCATTGCCATCAATTGGGCACAAATTTAGACCAAGTCAAAACCCAATAACAATGCCCCAACTGGAGATCGAACCCAATACCTCATATTTAGCAGTCGCACTTGCGACCGCAAAACCAAAGAGACAGTGCAGTCCAACCGATTTGTTATTGAATAATTGAAGTATTTTATGAATAAAATGTAATAATAATAGAATGTTAACAATATAAATTAATAAATCAAATAGTGAATAATTGCATGGTAATAATGGACAATAACAATAGTAATATATTAAGAATGTATGTATATGTAAACTTGATAATATTTGCACGATTGCTTGCATGCAGAATACAATGACAATTAGGTTATAAGATCTTACCTTTACCAAAACAAGGTATTTCTAGCAAATAAACGTTTGATTTGATTTGAAATCTAAGCTTTGGCAAAAACTTGTCTAAGTAGGTACCAACAGTCACCAAAAGAGATAAGTATCCAGCCGTTATAAGAGATGGAGGTCGTCGATATAGTATTAAATCATGTAGTAAAAAAAAAACGGCAACTTCTGTGGACCTACAGATTAAATCCAAGTAAACTAAATAGAACTCGGTTTAAAAATTATTCTAAGTTATTTAGAAAAATCATCACTCTGACACAGCGTTCACAAAACAACTACAGAATTAAAATATCAGACAATAAATGTAAAACTGCCTGGCAAATAATAAATCGAGGAAAATTTAATGTACCTAAAAATTATATTTCAAAAATTAAAATCAATAACGACAAGATAACGGACGCGAAACAAATTGCAAATGAGTTTAATAACTATTTTATCAATAAAATACAACCAATACAGACTAGTAATAAAACTAAAACACTCATCGTTAATAGCAAAAACTCAATGTTTATGGCACCCTGTACACCACAACAGGCACATAAAATCTTTATGGGGTTGAAAAACACTAATAGCGTGGGTTACGATGGTATCTCAACTAAAATAATAAAATCAGTAGCATCTGAAATAAGCCACCACTTGTCTCACATCATTAATCTCAGTATTATGGCTGGCAAGTTTCCTGATGCACTAAAGATGGCTATCGTTAAACCATTATTTAAGAAAGTAGACAGAGAGCTCATGGAATACTACAGGCCTATTTCTCTGATACCTATCTTCTCTAAAATATTTGAGAAATTCATTCAAAAGGAATTAAACGGTTATATAGAAAAAAATAATATACTGTGTAATGAGCAAAAAGGATTTCGCGAAAATAAGACTATAAGTATGGCCATCTATGACTTTCTATACACCGTATTGACAAGAGTAGATAAAAAAACACCTGTATGTGCTATCTTCTGCGATATGACGCAAGCATTTGACTACGTAAAACATGACATTTTAATTAGAAAACTTGACGCGTATGGTATTAGAGGTAATGTACTTAATTTATTTGAATCTTATTTAAGCAACAGAAAGCAAAAGACCGAAATCACTAGAATTAATACCAATACCAAAAAGGAAGAGATTTACTTATCAGAGGAACGTCTCACTACCTTTGGTGTTCCACAAGGAAGTGTTTTGGGACCTCCGCTTTTTACACTATATATTAATGACTTACCTAAATCAATTTCACATCCTATGACTTTATTTGCGGATGATAGCACGGTGACAATTTCTAATAATAACAGTGACATGATCCAATATAAACTTGACATTCACAATACTCTGACATCAATAATAAAGTGGGTAAATAATAATAATTTAAAAATTAATCTAGATAAAACTAAAATCATACATTTTAGTCAACGTTCGACTATAGAAAACATGGACATAAATATAACTAATAAAACAATTGAAAGCGTAAATGGTACGAAATTCCTTGGACTAATGATTGATAAAAGGCTTGACTGGAAATCGCAAATGGAGAACCTTTGCAAAAAAATTTGTAGTTCTGCATTTGCATTGCACTCTCTAGCTGCAGTTGTGAATGTAGACACCTTGATTGCAGCTTACCATGGCTTAGCTGCGTCTCACCTAAGATACGGCATTATATTCTGGGGAAATTCTACCGACGTTAACACGGCATTCAAGGCACAAAAGAGATGTATTAGATCTATGTTTGGGTTAAAAACGGTTGATACATGTAAACCATATTTTAAAAAGTACAAAATATTAACACTTCCCTGTATGTATATTCTCGAAACCGCAATGTTTGTTAAAACTAACCCCAAACTGTTCCCACGTCTAGAGGACGCCGTACCGCGTAACAGAAGAGATGCGACTATTCTTCGCATCTATCCAGCAAAAACGGCACTCATGCGCAAGTGTATCGTCTGCATGGCTCCCACTATATTTAATATACTGCCTAAACGATGGAAAGAGTTAAATAGGAATGCATTCAAGCGTCAATTAAAACAGTTCCTTTTGCATAAAGCATATTACAGTGTTTCCGAATTTCTATCCGAAAAAGTTTTTTTTTAATAACTTTGACATAAATCCTGTAATCTGAACATTTAACTCATAATTTTGACATAAATCTGTAATTTTGACATTCATCTTGTGATTTGACATGATCTAGACGTTCACATTGTAATTTAGCAATCAACATTGTAAAATCGACATAAATCTGTTAATTTGGACTTCGGTTGTAATTTTGACATGTAACATACATTTTTAAACTTTGACACTGTTCTTGTATTTGTGATTTATTTTTTCATTCTGAATGTTGACATGATGATTTAATAATAATTTCGAATTAACAGGTCTCCAAGTTAAAAATTTTGTATTTGCAATTCTGGGTAACTTTCTTTCTTTTTGTGAAATTTTATAATAATATAACTTATATCTTTCTTTCTTTTTGTGAAATTTTATAATTTTTTAGTTGTCAATAAAAAGAATAATAGTTTTCAATATTATAGAAATATTTGTACGCCGATACTTACGGCTAAACATGACTGGACTTAAACAATTGAATTTAATCTTGCATGCTCTTGTATGTATACCATGTTTAGACAAATAAAGAATATCTTATCTATCTTATCTTATAGATAGTTGAAGTTTAGTAAGAAACCGATGGATGTTTTTGAACGTAATTTAACTTGATATATGAATTGTTTGTTTTCTATGTTTTTTTTTTGTTTTCTATTAATTAAATTAAATTTTATTCGAAAACATCCATCGGTTTCTCACTAAACTTCTACTATATCTGACGACCCTGGTTACTTATCTCCTTTGGTGACCGTACCTGCTGTAATCATTAATATGGCCATGTTTAATATCCAAGATCGTCGGATTATAGATAAGGATCATCGTCGCAGTTTCACACGGAAGGTGTACCTCGATTGTCATTTAGATTTTGCATCACATTAATCGCCAGGTTTTACGTAGGTACATACTAATGCAAGTGCAAAAACACAACTTTACAGGATAGCGATTTAAAGGTACTAAAGCTTGTAACTTTAACATAAATCATCAGAAATATTTGAGGATATGTTATAGGTACTTGAGTATTTTTAGAATAAGACTGCATTTAATAATTGCAATTAATATTTTAAATATTTTTAAACTATATCAAATAGCGTTAGGTACTGGCATTTGTGTAGCTTGATTTTCTCAATGTATTAAAACACGTAAACTGTTACAACCGACCACTTGTACCAGTTTTCATGTACTGATTCAAAACTTGATTTAAGATGTCATTTTACGTACACTAATACATTTGTAAAGCTTATAATATTAGAAATAATTTTCTTTTTATTCACTTTTAACGCTTGCACCAATTTACTAAGTACTGGAAAACTACTTGTACCTGTTATCAAGGTATTACTCTCATAAACTTGATTGGTTTTATGGTAAAAGGAAACAAAATTTAAAAAACAAGATAAAAGTTTATTCCATAACTGTCAGTGCGTACTTATCAACAAATTAATACATAATTCATCTTAACTTACTTAGTTATCCGTGTACTACTTATTATTAATTAGTCTTTCAGACATTACTTAGGTATTATCAAAATAAAGTATGTGTTTTAGGTATAGATTAGATAGCTAATACCTAATTAAAATATTAAAAATATAATAAATGGTTTTCCCAAATATTGTTCTCAAAAGAATTAATGGCTTTGACACCTTACAAAAAAATGTGGTATACTTATTCTACTACGTAGGTAGGAACTGTCGTTAACTGTATAATTAGTTACCTATAATTAGTTAATTATAATTAGTTAATAATAGGTTAATATCAAGTATAATTCGTTAACAATAATTATAATTAGTTAAGTGTTTTTGATTATACCCATTATGCCTATTGATTCGAAAACGAAACAAACGCCATCTATCGCAAGGCTATGCAAGTAGGTCCTATTTGTAACAAAGATGTTTGAGCGGCGTTCACATTGATTCAAATAGTACGCAGAGCAATTTATGTGGTGACCTATTAAGTATTCTGTGGTTTTACGTCGCTCAAGAATCATATCTGCCAGAAAGTAAGCAAGTGTTTAATTGAGTAAAGCTTTGTACTTCTAACCATTTTAACTTATATTACCTAGGTCGTTGGGTGGCTGCAGAGTAATCTACTTTCCCTAAACTTTACTACAACCAACTACATGCCCTTCTCTATAAGTCCCAGGACCAAAGCCTCGTCGGAATTTAGCATAACGGCACATGCATATACAAGTACCACTTCTTCTACGTCCTCATGTACAACGCGGATAGCGTGTCAATCACACCAGATACCTGGGTGTAGTGATTGATGACGGACTTAAGTAGTACACCCAAGTTGACAGTTTTTTCAAAGGAAATTAATTTACATTTTTAAGTCACTACGCGATTGCGCAGATTCAAAAACACTAAATTGGTGTATCTTGCACTTTGCGAGTCCGTTATCTACTATAAATTGCATCCCGGTCTGGGGTGGCACGTATAAAACAAATCTGCTTGGGTTGGAAAGAGCACAGAGAGCTGTACTTAAGGTGATACTTGGCAGACCGTATAGGTTCCCTACTGCCGAATTATATGCGGAATGTAAGGTGCTTACTGTGAGGCAGCTCTTTGTGCTCTAAGCCGCCCTTCTGGCTCATAGGCAGTACTGTATGTCAAATAAAGTCGTGATAATAGTAGATTGTACAACTAATGCATAAAAGAAGAAGAAACAAACAAATATTAAGCATTTTCAAAGTTAATGCTTTTGAGCTGAAATTTTCTACAGAGATTCTAGACCAGATACACTCTTCAACCCGTTTGTATTGTTATACCCTTTCCGTAACACCCTGTAATTCGTGAACCATTAAACATTTTCTTAACAAACTTAATTTGTTGGGCTCTATCTCAATTTTCTTTTGCCTTCAACTTTTTTGGTTACAGAGCTTTACAAACTGGATGAAGTTGAATCAATGCCATTATAATAGGTGTAAAATCACAATTAGCGAAGGCAGCGAAGCCCAGAGTCACATGTTCATCCCGTCATTGCGATCATTATTTTGTATTAACCTATATCTAATTTTGGTTACGGAGATTTTGAAGCAGTAGGTAGGTATTTAAATTCAAGAAATAAAAATGCAGTGCATACAGCATGCGCCGAAAACTGGACCCTATGCACTTCAAACACATGCAATCTTGCGCATCATTTGAAACACCTGCCAAGCAATCAAGTTCGCAACGCGCTCCGGTGGTGGGCAATGTAGGTATTGCGTGGACGCAACTCGCCAGGCGACCGTCTCGCCACACCGTCATCGTCCGACCGGAATGGCATACATGCGCGTGCGTTCGCTCTTCGTTCTAACTTGTAAGTCAATTTTCAACATTGTTTACATGATTTATATCTCTATTAATGTGATTTTTTATTTATGTGACAAGATTTTTATCTCTGTGTATACAAAGTGATCGTTTTGATATAGCAAAATAGTGTTGTGACGGCAGCTCATTCAATTGTTTTTTTATGTCATGTATTTTATCTGTGGTTATCATATCGTGCCGTCTTCAAATCGTTTTTAAATTGCGGCAAAAGTTAACACAAAAAATTGATAAATGAAAATGATCGAGTTTTTTTTTTTTTGTCGGGATTTGCCTTTTCAGTGGTGAATATTTTTCTTTCGTGAATTTTAATATGGTTTGTGTTCTTTGAAGTCACAATGGGAAGGGCTTTCAGATATTAATAGTTAATAACAGTAGATCGTAAGCTAGCCTATCAATTGTTGTATTCTTGAGTGGTTCGTCAACTCGTCTTACATGTCTACGGCCCATTTGGGACGACTTGACGAAAATCAAAACAAATTTTATTTAGGGCCATAGGCATGTAGGTCGAGTTGACGAATCACTCGAATTCTTATGAATGGTTTCATGGTCTATATTTTTATTGACTTACGAGTACTATTATATAGCCTCATTTCTCGCGGTTGATTTTCTCATAGTGTAAATAACAATGAGTAGGTAGGTAGTACTCGAAACTAGTCGAAACTTTAGGTTTTCCGTTCACAGTTCTGCCTTCTCGTCTCCTTAGCCATGTCTTACTTGACTTTTGCACGGCAATAAGTTCAGACGGCATAGTAACAATATCTTGATGTATAAGAGTATCTTAGAGATGCTTGCCCGCTCTTCTTCATAGGTTCAGTCAAGTCCACTATGGTTTGGAATGGGCAACTAGCTTCATCTATCTGACTGACCGCTTCCGTGATAGTTCAAAAGTGCATGCGATTGGTTTAATTGAAATAAATCCTTCAAAGTCAAAATCAAAGCATTTATTTCTACTTAGTAGGCACATAAAAGGCACTTTTGAACGTCATTTACAGTGAAATAGAATTGATTCTAGTCGCCCCTTCCAAAACGTAGTTTTCGTATAAAGAATAATGGGCAAGAAGCTCCACCGTTACTATTTTAAAATGATTTACAATATTTTGTACAAATATAAGACGGTGCACCTAGAATAAAATTACTATACAACAATAGGTAATATAATTAAATACGAGCTTTAAGTTCGAATTTGATACCTATGTTATACATAAACGTATTTTGCAAGTAATATTTTTACATTTCATGGTGACTTTCTGACGATTATTATAACATTGACAATAATCTGGATACGGTATTACCAATTGTGGTTCGCTTATTCAGGTGGTAAACTAAATATCTAAGTATATGAAATGGTTCGTTATCTAAACAAATACTATAAAGAGAAAAGATTAGATTTTTTGCATGTTTGTTTGTTACGCTTTCACGCTAAAACGGCTGAACGGATTCGGATGAAATTTGGTATATAGGTAGACCAGGACCCGTGTTAAGACAGAATACTTTTTATCCCGATATTCTCACGGGATCGAAACTTATATGGGTGAAACCGCAGGGGCGCAACTAATCGTAGATAAACTCTGTATACTTACGTATATTTATAAGAATGATGATCCATCATAATTATCATCGTAACGTATGAATGATATCCATTTATACTGTAGGTCTAAGTAGGTAAAGTCAGGAAAAAATATTAATCAATTACGAGGCGTTATTTTAAACGATAGATTTCCAATACACAATGATTACGGCTCATTGTCAGTTATGGTAACTCGCTAAGACATGTAACGTTACTAGTATACGTAGGGACTTAGGCAAACAAGTCACGAACAAGTAGCGTTATGTAGTGTTAGCAAAGCAACCCGTGTCGAATGTTTAAATATTTTTTTTTATTGTCCGTGTGGGGTCGTCCATTAATCACGTGATGTTTTTAGCAAATTTTTAATCCCCCCCCCCCCCTCGATAACATGTGGGGAGGTTTTAGTCTTCCCAAAATCACATGTATTTTTTGGTTCAAAGTATGTAATAAAAATTGCGGAATATTTTATCTTTAAATATGTACAGGTATAATCTAATTTGTGATATTTCGTGATTTTTTCCGAACGAACCTCCCCCCCCCCCCCTTTCGAGCCTCACGATACCTATGTATAGTGTCTTGGAGAGCAGTGGTGTCCCAGTGGTAACGGCCCCGACTTCGAGTTGTATTTCGTGGTTTCGATCCCAGACAGACGCTTTACTAAGTGTAAATACATAATTTTATCACCACTGCTATCTAAACGGTAAGGGAAAGCATCGTGCGGAAACCGGTATGAGCTAGAACCAAAAAATCGACGACATGCGACATCTATCAACTCAGACTGGAACCGCGTGGTAGATTACAGCCCACTTATTCTACGGTGTCTTGTTTAATTTGACCATTGAAAGGAAAATAAATTAAAAAGTAGTGAAATTAGACGTGTCGCCTTTAGGTACAAGCGGCGATACTGAGAATTTGCCAAGTTATAGGTAGTTAAGTAGTGGATTCAGGTGTCCTTTGAATTCTGATGAGTGAATTACTCGAATGAATCTTTTTTTGTCGATTTTGGTACCAGAATATTGGGCTCCACTGTACTTCCTCACCCGTTTATTCGAAGCTTCACAATTTTAATAGTTCTACATTTCGTTATGTTAAACACTTTCGCAAAATCCCGCATTGTGAAAACTTATAGTTTTTGAGAAAAAAAATCTGAAAGTTACGGAAAATGTATCATGTGTACATAAATGTAACATGTTTATGTTTTTTTTGTGTTCCCGATTACACTACACACTAAACCAACGTAATATACAAAAATAACACATTTGTAATGACAACTTAGGATGCAAGAGCGAGCGAAGCGAGCTCGGGACCTTGGGCACCCCGACTCGGACAGGTTAGGTTAGAAGGGGATGGCGGGGTCTAGTGAGCGAGCGCAGCGAGCGAACAGACCCCGCCATCCCCTTCGTGGTTATTTTTTTTTAGACCATAGAGCCCCGCGAAGCGGGGCTCCTACTACGCCTTTTAAGCAACTTTTAAGGGTTTTGAGGTTAGGTTACAAAAATCATTGGAATTTTTTTTTCTCGGCCACTATTGTTTTGCGAACTATTCGGTTTTCAAATTTACACTAACAAGGGTCTATTCTATCTAAAAAAAAATAGTTACTATAAAAATCGCAGGTTTTCAGAAAAAAAAAAAAACTTCGGGAATTTTTTTCTCGGCCCCTATGGTTTTTCACAATTTGCGGTTTTCAAATTACACTAAAAAGAGTCTATTCTATCCAAAAAATACTACCTACTATCAAAATGCGCCGGGTGAGGAAGTACAGTGGTTCCGAATATTGTTTATCAAAGTCAAAGTCAAAGCATTTATTTCAAATAGGCACAAAAAAGGCACTTTTGAACGTCAAAAATTATCTTAAAATAGAATTGATTCTAGTCGCCCATTCCAAAAGGTAGTTTTCGTATGGAGAAGAATGGGCAAGAAACTCCACCGTTACTCTTTTAAAATGTTTTAGGTACAATATTTTGCATGGGTACATTAATTATATAATAACATGTGAGGACGATGCACCTAAAATAAAATTACTATACCACAATAGGTAAAAGAATTAAAAACGAAACCATGACATATAAATTAATTATCTGATAGATACATGGTGCTCACATATTTACAAACATGGTACAAGCAAAACGATTTTTATAAAAATAAAAAAAATACAAGTAATAAGTCAGGATGTGAGTAATGAATGTAAAAACTAATAAAAAAAATTACAATTAAATTAGCAACCAGTTTGATTTTGTCTAGACTCTACCAATATCTTTTTGTCTATCAATATCTTGATACCTGCTTATTAATAGTACCTAATATCAGAGAGCCATCAAGCATTTTGATGAAATCTATAAAACTGACCTTTAACATAAGTAAACAAGAGGCAACGATGAGATACCTGGGTCTCGTCCTCGACAGCCGGTGGAACTTCGTCGAACACTTCCGACGTTTGGCCCCCAAACTGGAAAGGACCGGGGCCGCCTTCAAGCGGCTCCTGCCCAACCTGGGGGGGCCAAACACCTCCTGCCGGAGGCTTTACGCGGGGGTCGTGCGGTCCATGGCCCTATACGGGGCCCCGGTGTGGGCGTGTTCTCTGCGGCGGCGAGCCGCCCACTATCTGAACGCGCCCCAAAAGGTGGTAGCCGTAAGGCTGATCCGGGGGTACCGCACGATCTCGGGCGAGGCGGCAAGCCTCCTTGCCGGACTGCCGCCATGGGATCTGGAGGCGATAGTCCTAGCGCGCCTGTATGAGTGGCGCGCGGAGGCACTGAGCCGGGGGGAAACTCCGCTTCCGCGGCAAATCGCGGCGGAGCGGACAGACCTTCGGCGCGATCTCATGGTGGCATGGAAGGAGCGACTTTCGCAACCCAGCGCAGGGCACGCCACGATAGTGGCGATAAGACCCCTCTTTGAGGAGTGGCTAGAGAGGCGTCACGGCGTCCTCACCTATCGCCTGACGCAGGTCCTCACCGGACACGGATGTTTTGGGAGGTTCCTGCACATCATCAGGCGGGAGGAGACGCCCGGGTGTCACCACTGTGAGGATCGCCCAGAGGACACGGTGGAGCATACGGTGGAGGTCTGCCCCGCATGGGCGGAGCACCGCCGTGCCCTCGTTGAGGCGATCGACAGCGGCGGCGACCTCTCGCGTCCGGCCCTGGTTCAAACCATGGTCCGGGGCGAGAGGGAGTGGGAGGCGGTCACCTCCTTCTGCGAAGCAGTCATGCTAGCGAAGGAGGTGGCTGAACGGCTGAGGGAGAGAGCCTCACACCCCAGCCGCCGCGGGAGACGCTCCGGGCGTCGGGAGCCGCGTGACGACTCCCGGCCACCGTAGGCGCGGGCCTGCGGACGGAGAGTAATGGGTAGCTCACCGTCCGATCAGGACCAGGCCCGTGCCGGACGGCGCGTACGTGTTCCACGCGCGCCTCAAAGAGATGTCAGCATAAAGGAAGGGGCCTGCCAGGGCCGAAGCCTGCCGGGGGTGCGGGATTGTCCGAAAGGGTTACCGCTACCCCGGAACATAAAGGGTTAAGGAAGGAACACGGATGGGTTTTAGTCAGTAAGAGTCTGACACTCCCTTCGCTCCACCCAGAGCGGGAGGGGTCATTTGATGATTTCCCATCCATAAAAAAAAAAAAAAAAAAAGGGTGTGAGTAATGAATGTAAAAACTAATAAAAAAAATTACAATTAAATTAGCAACCAGTTTGATTTTGTCTAGACTCTACCAATATCTTTTTGTCTATCAATATCTTGATACCTGCTTATTAATAGTACCTAATATCAGAGAGCCATCAAGCATTTTGATGAAATCTATAAAACTGACCTTTAACATAAGTAAACAAAGTTGAAAAACCTTTTTATGGTATTTTTCCTATTTACATTTCCATTAGGTACGTAAAACATGATTTTCCCGACTTTGTTTTCTGACCAAACCTCTCATGATGAGTGTGAGATATTTATAATATTAGTGTGAAGTGTGATGAGTGACTCATCACACTTCACACTAATATTATAAAGGCGAAAGTTTGTGAGTGAGTGTGTGCGTGTGTGTGTTTATATGTTTGTTACTTCTTCACGCTCAAACGGCTGGACCAATTTTGATAAAATTTCGTATGGAGGTAGCTGACACTCTAGATTAACATATAGGCTACTTTTTATCTCTATATTCCCACGGGATCGACATTTACGCGGCTGAAACCGCGGGGCGCAGCTAGTGTAATATAATTTGCTATAAATATTATTTGCTGGGTATGTACTTGCCAGTGTTGCAATTTCCACTTTGCTCCGTCCAAAGCGTTGCCTGCGTCTCTTCATTAGCTTTCCCTATCAATCAACTCAGCCTCAGCCCACTGCTGGACATAGCCCTCTCCCAGGCTGCGTCACAACACCCTGTCCTCTGCCTCACGCACCCAGTCTGTCCCAGCCATCTTCTTAAGGCCATCGGTCATTCTAGCTGGGGTGTATCGCATATTACGCTTGCCGATACGCGATCTCCACTTGAGGACTCGTCTGCTCCACCGGCCATCAGGCCGTATGACCAGACAACTGCCATTTTAGCTATCGAATACTCTGCTTTTCCTATAGTCAAATTAGTCAATCCATATGCCTGCATTAGGCCACACGTGGTAACAAAACCAGTATAAGCTGCGAGGTAATTGCGTAACACTAACAGGAGGAATGGCTTTCATTTTGACAGTTCAACAACATTCATTGCGTTATTTACGTTGTTAAGGAGACAAATTTATCGAACATTAAGAAGCAACGGATTAGCATTATTATCTTGACCCCAGGCCATTACGACTCCCGGCTACCGTAGACGCGGGCCTGCGGACGGAGAGTAATGGGTAGCTCACCGTCCGATCAGGACCAGCAGCCTAATTGCGGAACGCCAAATCGTCAAATGATTCTGATCAGTTGGCTTCATTTCTATCACAATTGGCTTCATTTTACGATTTTCGAATTGCGAAACTCTAGTTTCTGCGCAGGGCCTTAACGTTCATAATTGGTTTCATAATAAACTAGAGTTTCGCAATTCGAAAATCGTAAAATGAAGCCAATTGTGATAGAAATGAAGCCAACTGATCAGAATCATTTGACGATTTGGCGTTCCGCAATTAGGCTGCAGGCCCGTGCCGGACGGCGCGTACGTGTTCCACGCGCGCCTCAAAGACATGTCAGCATAAAGGAAGGGGCCCGTTAGGACCGAAGCCTGCCGGGGGTGCGGGATTGTCCGAAAGGGTTACCGCTACCCCGGAACATAAAGGGCTAAGGAAGGAACACGGGTGGGTTTTAGTCAGTAAGAGTCTGACACTCCCTTCCACTCCACCCAGAGCGGGAGGGATCATTTGATGATTTCCCATCCACAAAAAAAAACCATTACGTAATTTACCTAAGCATTCAATTATAATGCGAATGTTATTATTTCTTTCCTTTTGTTATCCGAGAGATTTAATAAGACATAATATTAATTATTGTAAGTATGACACGCTTGTATTGTTAACACGGAGGTAAAGGAAACAATGATGTTTTGCTTTCCCTTTGAGGGTTTTCGAACATTCAACCATCAGAAGAATTTAACATCAAAATGCGAAATATCTTTTTAATATTGTAGGTACCTATAGGTAGGTACAGACGCCAGCACATCAAGCTACCCGAAACTGTCAAATTTTCCCAATCAACGTTGAACCTTATGCTTTAGCAATAAAGTTGAAAATCTATTAAAGAAATTTACAGATTGTACTAGCTTGATGTGCCGGCGTCTGTACCTAAGTGGTGTGATATTACACAGGATACCTAGGTACTAGATAATACATAGGGTACTTTTTAGTCGGTAGTGATAATTTGCGATATCCAAAGACAAAGCCGCGGACTAAAGTTCATTATGACAGTTGAATTTGCGTTGCTGAAAAACTAAAATCTAAAGTTCTAACCACTCACACATCTAGAATGAACTAGACACCTGCGTGTGTTAAAGCTTTTATAATTATAACTATCAAATATGCGAGCATTATGTTCCACGCATTTCTACCTACTAAGCTAAGCATATTATGGGGTTGACAGTTCATGTGACATTCTTTGTGAACTAACTCGGAGAACAACAGAATAAGTCCGATATTTGAGCCACGACGACGACCACGCCACGTTTATTACGGCATCAGTGGCATTCATTATGTAATCCGAGGTGCAGGTGAACGGGCGCTTAGGATCCTCCAGCAAGTGGGGCATGGTCTGATCAGAAGCACCGCATTCGCACTGGATGTTGGATAGGTCAGTAATCCCGCACTTCGACAAATTGAGTATGCAATCGATTGAGAGCTTTCCATATAGGCCACAATAGATCAAACTAACTAGTAATACAGAAATAAGATACGGAACATCGTCAGGAATGTTCCAAGTTATGCAAAGAAAGCGGTTTCCCCGTAGGCCGTACCCACCAACCGATGTTGTTTCAACAATAAGAACATCTTGTCGTCACGAGTCAGTTCTAAAACGATTCCGACAGTTACCACAATTGTTTTAACTACGGGACACGCTTTCCCATTGGAAGAGGTCGAGCAGGTTAACACCGTTAATATATCTGTGAATGTAGATATGTAAAGAAATCTCACGAAGAGTTATGTTGGAGTTGGTAATTACAATACGAGTGTAAAAATACAACTGCCAAGTTAAAACAAAGACTAATCTGACGTTTTGTAGTACTTCGATAGGTATTTTGTATAGGTAGGTTCAATTCGATTTCGATTTCCTTTCGATTTGATCGACAGCCTTATATCATTAATCCAGCATTTATCACCAATTATGTGGATGTCCTTCTTTCTCTGTCATCTGATTTCTGAAGGTCGATTCTCGTAATTTAAAACGTTCAAAATCTAGTCGCAGTCTTATCTCGGCGACAAACATAATATGTCAAAAATGTAGGGAAATTAGAGTTATTTTTGACAGATTTAGATTTCAGAGGGGCAATTCTCGTAATTTTAAGAACGTTCACAGTCTGATCTCAGTCTCAACCTATCAAAAATACCTGTAATTTCCCTAAATTTTTGACAAGTTCTTGACATAATGATTGTCGCTGAGATGAGATTGCGACTAAATTTTTAAGGTTTTAATTACGGGAATTGGCCTTTAGCCTGTGAACGTTCTTAAAGGGGTTTGAAGATTTTTGTATGGAGAGTGGCCCTAAAGTCGGCCGCCATTTTGATTTTTTTTCAGAATCGCGGTGCACAACAAAAGTTATATATTTAGATAGAGGACACTTATACAAACAAAAAATGTAATATAACATAATATCCTAAAGCGTCAGGTTTCGGAGTTATTCACCAAAATATAAGTCGAAAACAACAAGGATTTTTTGGTTTTTTTCCCTCCAGAGCCCTGATTCACAACTATACGACAGGCTATCGTATCGAAAACCTGACATTTTGATAACCTGATTTGACTTCCCCTCAACAGCAAATAGCTGTTGGAAGAATAGCGGGCGTCTATTTGATTTAAACTCACAAAATTTTCGGGTTTTGGACTTGTGAACAGCGTTGAGAAGACTCCTACGATAACAATGATTAATGTTCGATACGATACGGAAGCTTATCGAGTGTTTGTGAATAAGGGGGCAGGTAAGCATATTGAACTATTGAGGTAATAGAAACGTTATGAAACCTTTATGGAGAAGAAACAAATGTAGAATAGACATTTTTTAAATAAATAATTAAACACGGCAATTTATAGTTCGTTGTTTAATCCCAGAGACTAATCTGACATTTAAGTCTTTTGTGTTTTCGTTTTTTTTAGTATAGAAGTTTGACATTACACTTGTCAGATTAGTATCTGGGAATAAAAAACGAACTATAAATTGCCGTGTTTAATTATTTATTTAAAAATGTCTATTCTTCATTTGTTTCTTCTCCATAAAGGATTCATAACGTTTCTATTACCTCAATAGTTCAATATGCTTACATAGAGGGAAAAAAAACAAAAAAATCCTTGTTATTTTCGACTTATTTTTGGTGAATAACTCCGAAACCTGACGCTTTAGGATATTATGTTGTATTAAATTTTTGTTTGTATAAGTGTCCTCTATCTAAATATATAACTTTTATTGTGCACCGTGATTCTGAAAAAAAATCAAAATGGCGGCTGATTTTAGGGCCAAAACCTTCAAACCCCTTACCAGAATTTCTGTTTGCTTGATTTGGACCATAGATCTGTTTTTTACGTTTCTATGATTTGGCTACTTCATGATCATTGTTACCAACCCGATTGTCTCATAATGCACCACATGAGTTACTCTAATTTACCCAATGTTGTAATCTATTTATATGCAGATAAAATATAGAGGTCTTCCATCCAATTATTACATTACTCTTGGTTGGAACCAGCTGATCTATTCCATAAAAATCTCATCGAAAAAACTTATTTGAAGTGAGCTTAAAGTGAGCTGTCAAGTGTCAATCCCTGACATCGGGTGGTACAGCAGCTTACCTAGTTCACCTAGGTTTACGCGGTGAGGTTTTTACAGAATATGCGGTTGTTGTTACATTTGCATCTTTCATTTGTATTCAAGTCTATCCTAACTTTCTTTTGTCTTCAAGGTAGTCTAACATCACGATTTTAATTAACTTGAATATGAAAATAGAAAGCTACCTATATTCGTTAGCTTAGCTGTGTTCCAATATAAGTTAATGTTTTAACATGATCGTTTTGTGCTTAGCCTATTGGTTAATCACAAAACGATCTGACTCTCTCCAATTATAGTTGTTTACGATAGTTAATAAATTTTGCAAAATAATTATTGTAATGATTATGAGCTTGCCTGATTTGTCTTCGGCTGGTGGTGGGACAGTAATACAGCATAGTATTTATGTCCCCGTCTGAGTGAATCTCTCCTTTGGCCATTTCCACCATTTATAGTAAACCTTAGGACTTTCAAAAAAACATTATTATAATATGGACCACGCTTGCACAGACGCCAGCACATCAAGCTACCCGAAACAGTCAAATTTTCCCAATCAACTTTGAACCTTGTATTTTAGCGATAAAGTTGAAAATCTATTAAAGAAATTTGACAGCTGTAGTGGCTTGATGTGCTGGCGTCTGTACCCACATACATAGAAAGAAAAAAAAAAACGTTTATTTGCGGTAAACATGACGCAGAGAAAGAAAACAAACACAAAAGAAAAGTAGGAAAATATGCGTCACATCCACGCAGAACGGCCACCGCCCTGCATAATGCTAAGGCCCTATGCGAGCCCCAGTGCTGAAAGAAAAACTCAAAAGCAAGAAAACCAAGAAACACTCAAGAAAAACTCTCACAAGTACTTAGTTAAGTACCAATGTATGCTGTAGATATGCAGGCAACCACTGACTTAACCAATGAAGCCGCTTGAAAAATCTTGAAACGTCCATCAAAATTGATTTAAAAAACCAGCCTAATCAAGTAAACTTATAATCCTGATTAGCTACATCAACTAACCGCTCTACGCAACGATTATTAGGTATCCAAAAAAATACTTAAAACTCACTGGCGCATCCAAAATGAACATTCAGGCAGACATTAACATTTCTATTAGCTGCCAACATCGGTAATCGGTGCAAACTTGCTTAATTTGACGCCTCATTGGGATATTGGTTTAATGCTGCTTAGGTTAGGTCATCATCATCTCCCCCCCGATGGGTTCCCGCATTGTCGAGGCGGGGGGGCTCAGTAGCCGTGGCTTGGACACCCACGGTGAAGCGAAGTGGAACCCGAGGAGGGGCCGCTCGTCAGGGCTTTTGCCGGTAAGCCGACGACGTAGCGGCCAACAAGTTGGTTGCGGTGCCGCTTGAGCGACATCGCAGCTAAGGCGGGCCGCGATGTCGGAGGCATCGCGGCTGAGGGTTTGAGGCCGCGGTGGGAGAGGAGTGCCGGTATTGCGGTGCACCGCTCTCCCTACCTTCCGCGGCCTTGACGGGGTCGCCACCGTCCGATGGCGGACGCGGTGGGGCCGCAGAGGAAGAGGAGTGTTGGTATGACGTTGGCCGCTCTCCCTATCCTCTGCGGCCGAAAATTGGCAGGCGGCGGGGCCAATGACCTGACCCGTCGCAGGGGGACCAAGGGTGCCCAGACACGGGGTCGTCTGGCGCCCATGTGCTGGTTTGGTCCCTGGGGTGGTCACGGCGTGCTATGTGTTCTGGTGCGCCGGTGATGGGGAATACTCCCCAGAGGAGGGTCCGGTGACGGACAGCCGCGGCGGGTTCACGGATGAGTGCGAACGCGTGCCCGTGTTCCCGCCGTAAGCGGCAGAGGAGGACACCGTGGAGTTTTAGTGGGTTGGAGTCCCACATAACTGCGCTATCTCCCCGTGGTAGTGCAGAATGCATGAGCATTTCTCCACGTTAAAAAAAAAAAAAAAAAAGGTCATCATCATCTGCCTAGCCTGTTCCCAACTAAGTATATTGGAGTCGGTTTCCACTCTGACCGGGCTGAATATCAGTATTTTACATGGAGTGACTGCTTATCTGCTCTCCACAACCCAGTAACTGGGTAATATACCCTTGGTAAGACGGCTGCTTAGGTTATCTCGTAATTCAGCATTTAATGTTCCCACTGCTAGGACACAGGCCTTAGGTTACCTAATCTGCATTCGCGACTTATTATTTGCCAAAAATGCAAACAAAAAATATGAGTTTATAGAAAAATTATTTTAAATCCTACACAATAAAGTTCAGTTTACGCTACAACTTCGAACATTTTTGTAACTTTTTTAAAAGAGCTAATCACTCTGAAATCAACTTAAATACTTACTACCTATTATAATAAAGTTGATGTTTGTTTAACTTGAAATTACATCAGTTTGAAACATAATAGACTTTACATGTAAAATTGTGTGATCTTATGATGCCACTCATCATTCTGTTGCTCTTATCTTAAATCAATTTGGGGTCATCGCAGCAGGTCTTCTTACTCTATACCTACTTCTCTGTACGTCGTCATCTCAGTAGTCAGCCCCTTTCTCCCCAAATCTGACACAGTCCATCCATCGGTTCTTATGTATTCCCTTACTCTTATAGCCATCCACATTCAGATTCGGAAACTTTCCTTACGAGACTTTTCTCATCATATGTATATACCATGGCAACCTATTTCTATACAACTTTTCACTCACCGGTGCCACTTTCAGACTTCCTCTTATGTACCACTCATTTCTGTAACACCACACGTCAGACGCCTCTTACCATTCTTATCTCAGCTGCTGCCTTTTATTCATCCCTTTTGTGGCCCAATATTCTGATCACGATGCGACTTATTCATGATATCTTTGGGATACATGAAGAAGCCTCCTCGTGTAGCGCAGTTTGTTCCGCCAGTTTCTCAACTGAACCGAGCGCTCGGCGCATCCCGGACAGCACCCAACACCTTATTTGACTGGCCAAATCTTCCCTAGCGGGGGTAGGGCTAACGCCCGCCTGGTTTGCGACCACCCTCCCACCGGAGTCCGGCGTCAAGCAGCCTGCTGTGTTTCGTCGATGCGTGGGAGTTCCAGTGCCTTAGGGATCTTGTGGGCACGCTCGTTCCATCATAGACCTCATCTATCGCTTACCTTTAAAAAAATCTTACTTATTCATCTGTTTTGGAGAAAATATATTTCCAATTTGATACTTGACAATTTGATTGTTATTCTGTCAACTGATCACAACGGCTAATATGAGGCTAATTTGAAATTTGATCGAAGATGAATACTGATCGCGTGCTATGTAAACTTAGATCGTGAGTCGTGACTCGTGACGCCCGTACAACACTACAGCAACACCTTTAACCAAATTATTTAGTACCTATTTGCTGCAGCAGGAGCCTGTTGGACCAGTGGTAACAGACACGGCTTACAAGTCATAGGTCATAGGTTCGAACCCAGACCAGTGCTTTACATAATGTAAATTATTTCATCACCACTGCTCTCAAAACGGTGAAGGAAAACATCGTGAAACCGGCATGTCCTAGAACCAAAAATTTGAAGACATGTGACATCTTCTACAGTTCTACCAATCCGCACTGAGCCCGTGTGGTGGATTACGGCCCACTCCCTCTCACCGAGAGGAGGAGTGTGGAGGACTCCCATGAGTGGGTACATTATAGGCTGATCATACTGCAGGAATAAAAGCATAGATTAGGTACCTACCTACAATGTCTTCGTAGAGCTGACCGGTATACCTACTTAGTACTAGGTTATAACCCTACAATCAATCTACTCTAACATCTCACAGGCTATGAAAATGATATAAAAACATTAACTGTCTTTTCTTGACACTTTTATGAGCTATTTACTAAACTCGTAAACATAATTTTACATCTTAACTCAATGCAATAAAGTAGCACATTGATTAACGACGCTGTAAGGCGTCAAGGTTGCTTCATAGACTTTAAATTCCTTTGCATTTTACTGCAGCTGTTTGAATAGTAAATATTTAATAGAATTGTCTATATTGGACCTTAACATGGGGTCGATAGGTTTGAAATAGTTTACCATGGTTTCCAACGGTGAGACATTTTCCAAATGGTTAGAATTCCAGAATTATGAATCACAGAAAATTCCATTGCGTTTATACAAAACGTGTTTATTTTTCAATCTTGATCTTTCTTGTTTGAAGATAAATGTTCTTACAGGTGTACTTATTCTTAGAAACTTAGATCTCAGTAAAGTCCTAAACGTGCAAAAAACGAAATTGCTAACTGAATTTAAATTATTGGTGACATCATCCAAATCACATCACGTAGGAATATACCTATGCCTAGATCTATCCTCGAATGTAGAAAATATTTACTTCTGAGTTCTGACTAATAAAAACAAACTATGAAAGACGCTCTTGTCGCTACGTTGAAATCTCTTCACGTGTTTCACACAACAATGGACAGTAAGATATATAATGATAGATGTTTTTGCTTCGATTTCAATCAACTAGCTGTCGACTACTTACTTAGCTATGTACACAAACAAACTGTTAATAAAAAGAAGTAACTGCGATTCAAAATACATAATCCCAACATTATAAAACAGACATCCATTAATAATTTTGGCGTTTGTAAAGCCACGGTTGAGTGGACAACGTGAAAGTCCGAACCGCCTCGCCTACCAGTCGTACTCATTGTGTAATACATATAGAGCATGCGATTTACTCAATGAAACGACACAAGGGTTCCGTCCCTGAGGTATTTGACCTCTCTGGAGACGAGATTCGCAAAAAGCGGACCTTGAAAACTGGTTCTGACAAGACGGGATGTGATGGAACAAATATGCGTAAAACAACTGAACGTTGTTGGCTTTGTTTAACTGGTTGTTACTATGCAGCCGAGCGGCCGTTTACCGTTTCAATTCTGGGTATAGCTCTGGAATTTGTCGTCAACTATACATGAGATAGATATACAGGGAGTAGGTAAGACCCATCTTGTAGCCGTCAACTACGCATTCTGTACGTACACGTGCACGTAGTAACAAGGTAGTGCGCAATGTAACACATGCAAAACATTGTGCTTATGAGTGCAGGGGTGCAGGGGTCGTGGGGGTATTTACAGCTGTTGTGTTATTGCATTAAAAACTTGTTTTCGTTAAAAAACGTCAGTATAAGTTGAAACTTTGACCTTCAATATCTCCGTAACCAAAAGGTAGATATATAATAATATATGGTCACATTGTCTAGTACAAAAAAAAGATTACAATGACGGGGAGTACAAATTACTCTCAGCTTCGTTAAGTGTTCTTTTACAACCGTTATACATATTAAAAGTACCTAACCTTATTATATCATTCACTCCATGTCATCCATGTGGCGCTACAGACTCTATAATATTAAAAATCCACGTCAAAATCCTACCTAACCTTCTCCTCAACCGTTGTCTAATCATATTTTTTTTTTATATTTCAGTGTTACAACTATGCCGAGCTGAAATATCTGACTCCTTACCAGAATCTTGGTATTCGGCAAACGTAATCAGTGATGGCTTTCAACCCAAACCGATATCGGAGATATTTTCAACGGAATCGCCGTTTTCTTCAACAAATCCGATAGTTGTTTTGCCGAAACAGTCCAGTTCCGTGCCGGACGAGATCTTGTTATTATCAACCTTAGCACCTCCGAGGAAGATATCAACCACGGGCTCTTCTGTCGGAGATTTTTCAAAGACATCTGTAGCAGTGTTACAATCTTCGACGCCTCTGCCACCAACGATACAGACAATACCACCGTCTTCACTAAATACTCTACCGCTGACGTCATTCCAAACAACGCCTCCGACGTTCATATCAACGCCATCTACGATACCAAACTACTCACCGTCACCAGCGCCAAAACAACCTCAAATAATTACGCAGTTTACTGAACAGACCCAACCACCATCACAACCCGAGTTCTCGATCCAAACAGACCTGTCACAAACAACTCTATCAGTACCACAACCCAATTTTGGTCTGCAATCAACATTGGCACAACCGCAGCCACCGTTATCTCAATCGTCGCAAACGCAGTCCCAGCAAATACGACTCGAACTTGTACCCCGACGTGAATTAATACCAGGCCAGAATCTGCCCGAACAAGTGTCTACCCAACAACAACAATCGCAAACGTCTACATTAGGACCACAGTCAAACTACTTCTTGATTTACCAACAAGCGCCACAGTCCATTCAAGGTTTCCCGGGACCGGTAGGCACGTCGCAAGAAGTGGCGCAGTTGAGTACAGTTGCTCAAGTTCCTACTACGCGAGAACCATCGACACTGATCATTCAACCAGTTCCTACGGTGTCTCCTCAACCAACTCGTACGGCGCCTCCTACCTCAACGACTCCATTGCCAACAACGGTCCGAGTTCAAACGACGCCGACTGCAAGGACCACTCGGCCCTGCCAAAATTTCACAAACTTTGCTCCAACGCCGATACCGCGGCTTCCAGCATTAGGTGGATCTCTAAGGATCCGGGTGGTGGCCCCCAGTGGTTCTATAACGAACGTCAACTTTAACCCCACTGCTAGAACCACGACCACAAGAAGACCAACTACGACTAGAACCCGAAAAACACCAAGACCTAGAAGGAATAACTATGAGACGTGTACAGATGGCTGCAAGGGCAGGAGAGAGCCAATATGTGCAGCCCCGCTGTCGACTGCCTTCCTGAACCCGGACACTTTGAAAGGCTTCCCATCTGTCTGTCATATGGCTTGCCACAACTCCTACAGAAAGGATCGTAAGTGTTTCTTTTTATCGTATTACCATCTACTTACTTAGTCGCCCCAATAAGGGAGGAATCTACCAAGCTAAATAAGCATATGTACTGCTGACTGGTTTAAGTTTTGAATTAGCATGTGTGTGCAATGGATACACTGCCATACATCGTGGTACCCTGTTGACAGTGGCGTAACTATAGGGTGGCATTTGAGGGCCATGAGCACAGTATGATCCTAACATAAGTTTATAAAAGCAAACTTTTTTGAAAATGTGCAACAAAGCACATCATTCAGGTTTCGAACATTTTGTACCTTATCCCTATTGTTTGACTAATTTTTTGGACAGGACCTCATGCTCAGCAGTAGCGCTTGCGACCATTAGACCAACGAAGCAGTCAGGTTTTAAATTTTGTAGGGGAAAATATGAAATCTACGTGGAAGAAGTCGCGGGAGAACTGCTAGTAAAAAAAAAAACTATAACGTTGGTTGAGCTTCTTTATATTGAAGGAGGGCCCCATCCCTTGAATTTTCCACGGGCCCCAAACGGTATAGTTACGCCACTGCCTGTTGAACAATGACCGCTACTTAACTGTATAGGTACAGTCGGACGGCAGACGTATTAGAGATCGCAGTTTATTGTTATTAGCTGACTTTGGAGTCGACCCTTACCATTTATTAGTTGGAATGCTGTTGGAAACGAAAATATTTTTATATATCAGTAGCACATCAAAATTTTTTTTTCTATATTAATTAATTCGTTCGTTGCATGTCAGCGCCCGATTTAATTAACTAACTTTTTTGATGAACAAAAAACTACATTTTTAACTGATCCAACCGGATCTATACTGGCATTGCACAAACAGGCGTTATCGCTTTGCTTTTAAAAAATAACGATTTCCTCAGTCGATGAATGAATAATCAATCTTTACCAGTTAACAGGGCGTATAAACTAGTTTAGAAAAACTATTCTGCTTTAAAATATATCGCATTTCCACACTAGGTAGGTATATACCTACTTACAAAACTATGCTAGTAGGTAATACCTAGAAAAATGTTAAAGTGGATGATCGTAACGTAATTGGTACAATACGATACAATTTTATTACCTGAGAATGAAATTGATACTTGTTTGTTATGTGTAGTTTTCTACGATGGCAACAAAATCAATCCACAGATTTTCTACGAGACTAAATGCCTCTTATATTTTAGTAAGAGCTTATTTATGCGAGAAGCTTACGCGGTGTCCTACGTGAGCGACGAATAAGACGCGACGCGACGCTGCGAAGGCGACGAACGCGATCAACTCAACGGCATACCCAGCTTGTGGCCTATGTGACAGTCTGCGGCGAGACGCGACGTAACGCGTACTTGTTTTGAGAGCGACCAGACGCGACACCACGAACTACATATGAACTTTCCGTCTGTTCCCGTTGTCCCCATTCGGAACTCAATAAAAATAATTAAAATGTATTCCCGTTGTCCCCATTGACGGTTTCCTGTTAAAATTGTACTGTACTTCTCCATAATTCGAGAAGTAATAACCAAAATCACGTTGGACATTTGTCGCGTGTAACATCGCGTCGCATTACGTCGCGTCGTGTTGCGCCGTGTCGCGTCGTATTCGTCGCTCATGCAGGACACCGCCTTAGAATCAGTTGTGGCGACGCTTCAACGGTACAAGTTTCTTTTTGCGAGTGGCCAAAATCGCAACTAACGCCGACATATTGTTTTTTTTTTGAGCCAATATCATAAATGTTTACCAACGGCGCCCCACTGTCAATGTCACTCAGGCGCCAAAAGAGCCTTGTAAAGATGGCGCCATCCACGAAGACGCGCCCCACTCTTCTTCCTAATCGCTTACAGTATTCCCCTAGTGTTTTAATTTTGTCGATACACAGTAAATTACTTATTAGTAGGTGATTAGTGTGTATCAAAAAACTAAAACACTAGCGGAATTAACTAGGGATAACCACTAGCGATTAGTAAGAAGAGTGGGGCGCGTCTTCGTGGATGACACTATCTATAGCACTCTATGTCCAAGAAGTATTTCGTCTGAAAGTTGATGATGTTACAAACATGTTTTTCTTTAAATTTCAGCTTATGAAAAGGTGCTGGACGGTCGTTGTGGCAGACTGCGTACACGCATCAAGACTGTCGACTCCAACACTAAGCTAAAGAGAGAAGAATTGAACAAGGCCCAATACTTCCTCGACAACAGCGGCACTAAAACTATAGTTGAATTCTCAGGTTTAAATAAATAATGTTGTCATTTTTTGTAGTTAAAAAGGCAAAGTTATTTTACATGTCGATAAAAAGGCTATGTGATGTATGTCTCACATAATTTGAAGAGAAAGATAACGTAATGTTTACATGCGATTTTTTTTCTTTATTTGGGTCATTCCTCGCATCTTCGGAGTTCAATGACACTTGAATAGGGAAAAACCCTTTTTCAGATTCTCTAAATCTTGATCATTTAATTTTATACTTATATACATGTGAACATTAAGAAACACGGTGTCAGAGGGCTGAAGTATTTAAATTACGATACTCCTTTTATGTATTTTACTCTCGACACTTACCTATAAGAACGATCAAATATTAATTTTAGAAACGATTTTTTCATCGATATTTTGAAATAGAGTAGGTGTAATTACGTTGAACTAATTTTATTATTATTACGATGACGATGGATAGACACAGGGGCACCAAATACCTACTGTTATATAAGAACGCTGAAATGTAAACAGCGAGTGTGAAGTTATTAGGTCTTACGTAACTTTCTTTATTCTGACCGCATATTTGTTGAAACTAGGTATACCTTGCATATTTGATACGCAGTCGTTTGTCAAATAGTTGTTCGTACGACCATTGTTTAGTTTCACCTAACGGTAACATAATACAAAATTTTGTACGACCATGGCGACATAATAACGGTAACTATACTATTATTATAACAGTTTATACTCGCGGTAAATAAAAGTAGGCCATACATATACCAGGTTTTTTTTAAATGTCGAAACTTTGCAGGGTTTCGATATTTAAACATAATAAGAGAACAATAAAAATGTTTGGTGATTGTCTTCACGCAGATATTGCAGTTTCAATACCTATTGAAAATCAGGTTTTCTTTTGTATAAACTTCACATACGTGATGGGTATCAATATCTAAACACGATAAAACAAAAAAGAAATAGATTTTCTACTCACACTTGAAGTAACTACAACAACTGCGGTCGTCGTAACCGAAAAAAAAAATCAATATTTTCTTTTTTCATTTTGTCATCTTTAGATATCGACACCAATCACATCTGTGGAGTTTTCTAGCTAATTTAATTTGACTGTATTTTTTATGAATGTTGAATTTTTATTTTCGATGTATTAGCAACTGCTCTTAGCCACCTTACCCTTATTTCGACTGATATGTTTAAGTACTTAATTTTATAAAAATATTTCTTAAGAATTTATCGTTTTTATAACCTTTTGCTATTTATTCTTCTACTAACATCATTGCCTGAATTATTCCGTCCATAACGATGTACATATTTAAGATTCTTTTAAATAATAAATATCGTTTTTTATAATGTGTGGTTTTAATAAAAAAAATCGATTGTTGTACTTTGTTAAGAGTTTATTTTCAAAATTACTTTATACAAATTACAGCTTATTTGCTAATATTTACATAAAGTTATTACTAAATAATAAATTGTAGTCAAATAAAAATAATGTCCAATTTTAGTAAAATTCACGTCCTCAAATTCATCAGATCACCATGGGATTCGATTAGGCCCCACCTTTTAATTTATTTTATTTTTATACTAGGAACTGCAACCACCCGATTTGGTAAGTTCTTCAGAAAAACCTATTCCCAAAATAAGAACACTGTCGGTAAAACGAAAATTACTTTAGTATAAAATGAAGTCGCCCAGTCGCGTTTGTCTGTGCAATCCTTCGTACAGTTCTTCAAAGAGCTCAAATACTTGACGGATTTTGTTACTCTTAGTTCCAAAATAATTGTGAATTGAGGATGAAAATACAAAGGCCCGCTTGCACAACAAAACACCAAAATGCGTTCACGGCTAAACATATACAGGGAAGACATCGACGCACAACTCGCTACCATGATGGATTCAGTACTTGATTCTGAACCAAACATTTCAACGCACGGGGCGTCGAAGTTTTTGTTTTATTAAAACAAAAATTTGCTGTTCAATACATTTTGACCGCGTAGGTATTGCACTTTTCTATGAAACAGGAGTTTTATGAAGTGAAAACTTCTTTAGGCGCGTTGGGCATTTTTTGAGATGGGAAAAAAACCATTGAACTCGCGACACTGTTACCGTTACCGATACCTCTGTTTTAAGTGTTGCAGTTGGTATGTACCGCGCGTTGATGTCTTTATAATTAAAGACATCAACGCGCGGTACATTATCTTTGGGAAGAATGACTTTCAAACATATTTATAAAATTACTATGCTTTTAAAAATACACACGTAATTGTTCAAGTTTTCACTTCTGTCGGTACTCCCGGAGTGCCAGTTTTTTTTTTTAATATATACCGACGAAAAATTTCTACGCTAGGGGGTCTAGAATCATGTGTTGAATTCCTGGTTACAGTTTGAGTTGTTTGTCATCCTGAATTTAAAACATAATTCTGTCTCTGCTACCTTCAAACAAATGAAAAAAACAGAGCTATGTTCTGTATGTGTTGTGTTTCTATATTTATGTCTGTAATTTATATGGTGTACATAATAAAGAGTATTCTATTCTATGGTATGTTTTTAAAACGTTTAGCGGTAAACGTGTTTAGCGATTAGTTGTGCAAGCGGGCCTAAATGTCAGTCTTTTACAAATATGTACTTATATCATAGACATCAAATTAACTAACATATTTTACAAATAAAAGCCTATTCACACCGAATCTTCAGAAACAAAGAGACTCGACATATCAAATAACATTTTAGTACAATTATATTGAACATAGAACTAACTAAAGGCAATATTACGTTAAAACCTTTGTTGGAAGTTGCCTTGTTGTTGAGAACTGCCACCCTGTTGTTGGCCACCAAACATCATCTGTTGTTGTTGGTGGAATTCTTGTTGACCGCCGCCGCCTGCGTTGTTGCCTTGATTCGGACCTGGAATACAAATATATAACAGTCAGGATTTAAGGTCAAGGGTCACATCATCATCTGCTTAGCCTTTTCCCAGGTATGTTGGGGCGGCTTCCAGTCTAACAAGATGCAGCTGAATATTGGTATGTTAATTTACGTGTATGGTGGAATAAACTTCGAATTTTCGTAAAGACTTATCACACCCAGATTAGGGCTATTTTAGTTTAATTAGAAATGCGAATAGACATAAATATCCACTGACTGAGCAGAAAATATTTTCAAGTCAAAATTTTCGGGTTTCAGGCCACCCATAACAACAGAAGGCGAATTCTCGTAATTAAAAATGTTCTAAATCTAGTCGCAATCTCAGCGACAATCAATGCCAAAATCAGTCAAAAGCTTGTCAAAAATGTAGGGAAATTAGAGGTACTTTTGACAGGTTGAGACTGAGATCAGACTGTGAACGTTCTTAAAATTACGAGAATTGCCCCTCAGCTGTCTTATCATCGAAATTATAAAGAAAATATCACCATTAGTTGTAATCGTAAATCTCGTCGTAAGCGTAAACAATGAAAATCTACAAAATGAGGAAAAGATGAAATGTCGCCTTGTGAATGGGCCTTTACAGGATGATTAGTGTTCCAAAAGTATCAGATGAAAATGTTAAATGTGGATCAGAAAAAGTACCTATGCAGCGTACCGCTTTAAATAATGGCGACATTTATTCACACGTATACGGTTTCGCGTTTTCGTTGTATGACCATATTCTAATTTCATTAAACGTTATTATTTCTTTATACATTTTCTAAAATAGCATCTTGGAGCAACCTGTACTTAAAAGAACTGTAGCGCAGGCGGCATTCGTATCAATGAAATTAAAACGAATAACGTGCAAAGAGATAGGCGAATTGAAGAAAAGAGAGAGTCCTATGTCGGCGAGCTGCGCAGGCTGTAGTTTTCAAATGACGAATTATTTCATTATAATTTTTATAATTAATGGCCACTAGCCCCCGTGTGTTAAATTCCTGTTGCCATTGATTGTAGCGGCACGTTGTAGATGCCAATTTGTAGTGTCAACTTACACGATTATCTATTTGAATACAATAGAAACCAAAGTTCTAATTTTAAATCACCCAAAAGTTGTTTTTCATTTGACAATTGAGGTTATAGCCACAATTATAGTCGATGATTTTTCAATTACAATTTAATAATGTTATTCAAACAATAATTGTTGGAAAAATTGGTGAGGTTTAAAAATGAAACCTTCTAAATACAGATGGATGTGTTACTAATTTCCTTTAGTGACTGATTGCGTAAGAATTTAAACCTGAACAGGGTTTGTTTACACGTTCATCAGATACATTTGGAACAGACTAGACTATACTACGGTCTTTCTACTGATAATGTGACCTAGTAACTCATGTGTGACAAAAATAAAATAAAAACTAATAACATACGGTATAATGTACCTGACATTCTCATCCTCTTCGCGTTATTTGCTGCGTGGTCGTGATTGTTGGCTTGTACTTGATTTTGTTGTGTCTGAAATACCATTGAAAATTATAAATAAATATGATGCAAATTTAATATTAGCATATAATGGTACCGTTCCAGTGCTAAGGCTTCTTGTTTATTTATTTATTTATATACTATGGATGACCTACAGCTAAAACAAACGGAATAAAAAAAATTGCATGTGAGACTGACAGCCAATTACAAGTCACCGCTTCTAAAAACAGATTATAAAAAAAAAGTGTGAACAACACAACACAGCTACCAAAAAAAGAAAGAGAAAAAAAAACAGTATAACATTCAAGCTTAAACTAAATTCACATTTCATATTCAATACAAGAATAGAAACCTGAACATACAAAATCTTAATTAAAAAAGCTAAGGCTAAGGCACTTTCTGGCCGAGGATACAGTTGTTGTGAATGTATCAAAATCATGCTGTTTACAAATGTAATTAAAGTTTCTACTTGCACGCACTATAAATGAATTTTGCCTATAATTTGTAGCGCTAAATGGAACACGCAACAGTGCATTCCATCGCTTCGACCTTCCAGGAACGTTAAAATAAAATTTGGATAGAATTTCACAGTTATTAATATACCAAGAATAAAAGTTACAAATGATAAGAACTTATTAAAAATAAGATTTATTCAAATGCATCATTAGTTTGCTTGATGGCTTTCATTTCATGGTAGGAAATATCTTTGCTACTTACATTATTTTGCTGTTGTTGCTGTTGCTGCTGTTGATTTTGCCGCGCTTTAGAGTCGCTCTTATCATCCTGATCGTCATCGGTCAAGAATTCTCTCTTCGGATAAGGAATGGCACACCCAGCGAATACATCCTGTAAATCATTTTAAAATTGATTTTGAATAGATGTATGAACATGGACAAAGACTATTTAAGAAGTACCAGTCTGAAATCGCCAACCCATATTAAGCAGTGTGGTGATCAATGTTCTTGCCTTCGCTGAAGAGGCCTTCGCCCTGCAGAGCGACAATAATAGGTGTGCTTTTACGAAGTATGACCGACATCTGACTCAAAGCATTTTTTATTATGGGTATATAAAGGTAGGTACTGATTATCATGTCTTTTGACATTTCTCGGGACCCTGAGCTCCCAGACCCTTGGAAAAATCAAAATATTTTATTTTACATAAACCTACATGGGCACTTTGAAACGTCGGAATCTACGTGCACGGTTCCAATTGGTTGTTTTCTTACAAAGATGGGTTTGGGTGGCAAAAGTGAACTAGTTATTTAGGACTTTACCTGACCAATGTTTTATATAAATTACAGACAAAATGACAGAGTGACTTGCACACTTAATAATGGGCCCCCGTAAACGGTCGCTAGCACATAGTGTCGTAGCGACAAGGGGGCAACATGTCCTGAGGTGCTTATGAGGAGTGGAGAGGTATTCTATGGCTATCAGGACAATCCCGGAAGTAAGGTCAAGATCCCTACTAGCATCTTACTGGAATACTTCTAAAGATATTTATTATTATGAGCCACTTCCTTTTCTCCAACAGTGAAATTGTTACAGCTAATGATGACAGTATATTTTACTTGTGGTACGTACCTGGGTTGGCAGAGGATCTTCAGCAAAGTATGGGTCTTGCATAGCCTGTTCTGATGTGATTCTCCTATTGGGATCCATTAGTAACAGCCTCTGTAGTAAACTGAAGGCTTTGCTGTCAGGTTTTATCTTGTGCCTGTCCATGTATTTACTTAAAGAACAGTTCTGGTAACTAGAATGAAAAATAGAAAATTGGTTAGAAGAATACGAAGAAATGGAGTTCACAGCAAAAGTATAAAAAATAAACAAAATATTTTTTTTTTTAAATCTTCAGTAGCAGCTTAGCACAATTATTATTATACGCCACCTCATTCAGCTGGTATTAATAACAGTAGCACGGGTCGATCGATTAGATTAAACTAGGCTTGCCGCGGTTGGTCCGTGGATGGGTGACCATCTTTACACACCAAGGCTGCTTCATGCCTCGGAAAGTCGGAAAGCACGTGAAGCCGCTTTTCCTGGCTGCCATTCATGCGATCTTTGACAGTCGGGCTTCTGACGACCCGTAAGGGTCGTCAGAAGCCCGAAAGTCTGACGATGTCTTATCATCGGCAGACAGGTATCGTATTAGCAACTGTGTTGTGAAGGTGAGATAGGCATTCACTACATGTAAAATACTGGTATTCGCCTACATCCGGTTAGACTGGAAGCCGGGAAAAGGCAAGACAGATGATGATTTCGCTGCTATCATAAAAAGTGCTGGTTGGAGGAATATTGCCATAATCATCATTGGTACTAGATTTACATCGCTGAACGGGTTGAACCATAGTGAAACTGGCACAGAAACGTAACAGCGGTTGTGCACTAGATCCAATCCAAATCCAAATTAAAGATCCTACTTCAATTCGAATTGGGAATGTTCTAAATTCACACAGATAAGAGTTTGGATCTAGTGCGCAACCCCTAATACAAACAAATAGGACTATGGTCACTTCGGACTGGCATTTCTCGGATTCGGATCGGATTTACTGTACTGCAGAACCGCTCTTAGTCAGTCAAAGTTAGGCCTGTTCCCAGCTTTGGGTAACTTCAGGCTGTGGATGATGATGAAGAACAGTATCTACTTACTTAGATCTCTTAAAATCTTTAACTAAAGTAGCATGTTCAGGCATTTTCCTGATATCTTCCCAGTCTTTCTCCTGTGGGAAGCCCATGACATTGAATATCCTGTCCAGTTGGTCATGATGGTAGGGGTTGCTGGTCTTAATGTCCTCTTGCCGACAATGGAATATAGGCTCTGATGTCAACAACTCTGCAAATATGCAGCCTATCGCCCAGATGTCTGGAATAATAACAATGCTGTTGACAATAAAACAAATAGAACAGCGACATGAACAAAAATAATTGACCTGGTTTTAAGTAAATAAATGTAAAATGTGGAATGTAAATGTGGTGCTTTTCCACAACTGATGGAACTCTTAATATCATGCCCTGTTACATGTTACAGGAACTGATAGACGCTAGTGATGGTGCCAGAAACATAGCCAAATTCTCGGACAAGTCCATTGAGATTTCCATCAACATGCTAAGAAGAATGTGAAATACTGAGCAGAGCCCAATTTTTGCAGAAAGTAGGTCACAAATCCTAGCCCACTAACAGAGAAAAACAAAAAAAAAATGCTTGCCAAAAAATCTGTTGTTCTTAATAAAATTTTCGTCTAATACTGACCGTATACAGATAAGCACTCATAGGTTAATAAAAAAATAACTACCAACAAAAAAAAAAAAAACAAATCACATACCAATAGCCTTAGTATAATGTCTTGCACCAAGCAGCAGTTCCGGAGCCCTGTACCAGAATGTGACCACCACAGGATCTAAATCAGCCAGTGGCTTCAAAGGTGCATTGAACAGTCTTGCAAAACCCATGTCAGCTATCTTGACCCTGCCTCTCTCGGGGCCTTCACCCATCACCAGAATGTTGGCTGGTTTCTGGAAATGAAAATGAAGAGTATTGAAGTATGTAAGTTGAATCTAAACCAATATTATAAAGAGATTGATTGATTGATTTAATTTTTTGTATGTTTGTTTGTTACGCTTTCATACTAAAACGGCAAAACAGATTTGGATGAAATTTGTGCACATGTGTAGACCATGACCTGGATTAGGACAAAATATACTATTTATACCAACATTCCCATGAGTTCGAGACTTATGCCAGTGAAACCACGAGGCGCAGCTAGTGACTGAGAGACTGTACATATATGTGTGGGCAATGTCAGATAAATTATTATAGTATGAATAGTATGAGATCATTATGTTTCATTACCTTCTCTACAGTTTACAATTTAGAGTTAACTCATCTAAAATAGTAAACTTTAAACCAAATATAAAATGTAAGTACAAGAAACTTAAAAAGGATATTTTTGAACTAGTAGGTGAACTGATAAGTTCTTCTATATTTTCAGTTAACATATTCAATTACATGCTTCAAGCCTTTTTCAAATTATATTCCAGAATCCTATGTCATAGAAAATATTAAACATACTTACCAAATCTCTATGCAAAACCCAATTAGAATGCAAATAATGTATCCCATCCAAGATCTGATAGAGGAGACTCTTCACCATGCCTTTAGGAACCATTACAGACTTCTTGTTAGCTTTGGCAGCTCTATGGAACTTGATGATGTGCCATAGATCATGTTCTGCATAGTCAAATAGCAGCCAGACTTTACGATCAGTGTGTGAGAGGAAAACACGAATGAGGTTTATTACATTTGGATGTTTTAACTCTCGAAGTAACTGAAAGAAATAGGATTATTTGATGAAACTTCGATTCTGCAGTAAATTACACTGGTTGACCCAAAATCTCATATGGATTACTATTTTTCAGTACTCAATATTAATAATATGCTAATCAAAACACAAAAATGGTGCTTGGCTGTAGATAGGTTTGGTGGTAGTACTTCTCCAAATGAACTCTAGCAAAACTGCTGACTTCTTTTCACATAACCCCCAATACATTCAGCTGACTTAAAGCTACCACAGTTTCTATCTTTTTATTCTACACTTTTCTCTGCAATAGCTTCTTACAGTGGGCTTCAAACTTACCGCAATTTCCCTGCAAGCAGACATAGACAGCCCAGTGCCTTCGATTTGCTTCAAGGCATAATCCTTAGTATCTGAACCATCTTTTCTTCTAGCCTTGTATACGTGACCGTATGTACCACGACCCACTTTACAACCCTCAAAATCAAACAAGTCCTCGACTTTTGAACGTTCGTTTTGAGTCTTCACTTTGAAATCATAATCCATCATCACCGGAGCCATGGTTTTGTTTTGAAAATTGTCACCCATTTTTATTTTATGACGGAATCTTCTGCCTCTTCGGAATCTTCTTCCTATGAGTGAGACAAGTATGTGATGAATTATTGCATTCTTTTACACAAATGCATTATTATTACGAGAACTTTGCTAATGTTTGATGAAAGATTAGCTGATTTCCACAATTCCACGGCACGCTGACATAGATAAATCAAATCAAAACATTTCAATTTTCATCCGTGTACTCTATCTATGGTTGGAAAAATTGAATTATGACAGCCCCCTTATTCACAAACACTCGATATGCTTCCGTATCGTATCGAACATTCATCCAACATTCGGTTATCGTAGGAGTCTTCTCGATGCTGTTCGCAAGTCCAAAACCCGAAAATTTTATCAGTTTAAATCAAATAGACGCCCGCTCTTCTTCCAACAGCTATTTGCTGTTGAGGGGAAGTCAAATCAGGTTATCGAAATGTCAGGTTTTCGATACGATAGCCTGTCGTATGGTTGTGAATCAGGGCTCAGGTCTTTCGTCGCCCCTTAGCCTTTCTAGCGTCGTCGCCCCCTTTTAGCATTTTCTTTTAATTCGCAGGCTATGGTCTTTCGACCATATCGCCTTATCTGTGCGTCTTTCGTGAAGAATTTCTTATGCCCGTGCCACACCAACGGGAATCGGCAATGCCCATCATCGCCGTAAACACCGCGGTAATTATTACGATAATTATCGCGATAAATTGAGTGGCCACACTTGAACAGTCGACGTCAATTGACAATAAAATTGGCGCTAAGTTCCCCTTGAATTTGAAGATGCACTCATGCCGGGGCCACACTAACGGGACACACCGATAATTATCGCGATAAGTTGTGGCTACACCTACGATTAACGCCCTCCCGCCCGCCCGTTGTATCGATAATTGACAACATTTCATATTTTTAACATGAATGTATTATTACGTTATATAAAAGTAAATTCAAATCTAGGGCACCCATATTTTTTCGTTTTTCGAAATTATGTACATACTTTTCATTCATAATTTTAACTTTGAAATTCGGTGTATTCTAAAAAGACGTAAGTGCCAGATGACGGTAGAATGGCGATATTACCTTTGCTTTATTGTGACCCGTCAAAAAAACTGTTAGATGTCACTTGTCTCAGTCGTTGTTTTGGTTCCGTCATTGGCGTATATTTTTCATTGGGATCCATTTTATTGGCGAAATATCAATCAAAAATTGATAATATTAACAGTAAGTAGCGTGTCGAGTTGATAGGAAAAAATATTGTTGAATTCAATTTAGTTTTTTAGTTGTTTTCTAGTTACACTTCTTAGGTGACATTGACATGTTTTGTTTGATATAATGTTTTCAATCAAAGACATTGGAATGCGCAAAGGTAACTACCTCATTCCGCCGTTTATGTGACGTCATCACATGTTTTTTGATTTTTATTTTTTTTCTCAGAAATTTAGAAATAAAAAAATAAAATAAAAATATATTTGAACTCAGGATACGAAAATAAAGAAATAGTATTTTTGTTTAAGGTCGTGTCAGGTTTGAAATGTTGTCAATTATCGGCGTTTTCCGTTGGTGTGGCCCGGGCATTACGTGGTAAACCTCTTTTAGCATTCTTCACACATAGGCCAACACCACAGAACATACGTAGTATATACCCTGACGGCCTGCACGATGCCAAAACCATAATTATAGACAATTTAAAAATGTCAAAGTGGAAGCGCCAGGGCATGAGGGTAGCCCGCAAAATTGAAATCTTACGTTTTTTTGAAGTGTAAACTTCTTTAGCGGCGTTGCACACTTTTTGTAATGGGTAAAAAATGTGAAACTCGCGTCAGGACACGTGACCGTCAGGAGAGATTTCCCCCCCCCCCCCTCGCTTTCTACGGCGACGCCAACCGAAGTGAACCAAATGAGACACGATAATGGATGGATGGATGGATGGTGATGGTGATGGTGATGGTGATGGGGATGTGGATGGGGATGGGAATGGGGATGGGATGGGGATGGTGATGGTGATGGTGGTGATGGTGTAGGTGGTGGTGGTGGTGGCGGTGGTGGTGTTGGTGGTGGTGGTGGTGGTGGAGGTGGTGGTGGTGGTGGTGGTGGTGGTGCTGGTGGTGATAGTGGTGGTAGAGGTGGCGGTGGTGGTGGTGCTAGTGGTGGTGGTGATGGTGATGGTGGTGGTGGTGGTGGTGATGGTGGTGGTGGTGCTGGTGGTAGTGGTGGTGTTGGTGGTGGTGGTGGATTTTCCCTTTTTATATACTTGTACATATTATTATTTTAAGATTGTTAGCTTATTTATTTCAACGTTAATATTCAAGTTTTCACTTCTGCCGGCACTCCCGGAGTGCAACCCGTCTTTTTTTAAATAGTTTCCAAGTCAGTGTCAGGTTGAAATATAATTCTTATTACTTATTCGTAGATTCGCGAGCATAGGTAACAAGTATGTACTCGAAGTTACTTAGGTATACTTACATTAGTTAGAACTTATTTATTGAGGTTAAATAAAAAAGGTTTACTATTTTTTGCTTTTCAGTTTTTTCGGAGGTTTAATTTTTTGTTAAAAAGTTTTTTGACGTTACTATTTGGACCAATCTGTATAAAACAAAAGCAGACTTTTTATTGATTTTGCCGCACAAAGACATTTGAGAAAACAAAAACGTACTATTAATTCAGATACCTCACTTGCAATGCCTATGATAGAAATGTAACACGTATTCACCAGTAACTCTGGTACTGGTATTTAGTCTTGGACGGCTTGGCTTTATCAAGTCAGTAGAAACTCTTGTCTATGCACGGTAAAATCCTTTCTTCCTTCATTTTTCGTACATACAATATGATACATACAACGCATAGCATGAAGTGAGAGGAAGTTTTGTCTATGTAAGGTAGTTTCCTTTTCGTCCAAGTGCCGCACAAAGCAGATAAAAAGGTGCTGCCAATCAACAATGAATTCCCAGATTTTGTGGGGAAGGAGATAAAATTGTCGGTTATTGATTTCCACAAAATATTAAAAAGTCAGGGATCCGATATTATTCTATTCAGAGATACCTACATCAATTTTTTTTTTTAAGGTGAGGTAGTCGATAGCTGAGCCAAGACACCGTGGCTTGTTCTGCTGCATGAGTTCAGGCCGCAAAGCAGGGCTCGCGAGAAACCAGCATCAATATGAATATTATCAATATCATTAAGTTTTTGTCTTAAAAGACAGGTAGGCCTTCTGGTGTCGGACGCAATTGCAACTTGTCTCAACAGCCTTGCGACATCTCATCTTTCAAGCACGGTTCCGCCGCGCCGGCAGTCACAGCAGCTGTGTCACTCACTCCAGTTTCACTCATAAACGGTACAAATATAGTATGTACCTAACCTTATTATTTGTGATTATAGTTTTAGACCGCCTGGGGTTGAAACGCTGGGCCATGGGGCACGAGTGTGCGTTTTTTCCATGTTTACGTAAATTGACGTAGATAGAGAATTGATCATAGCATTCGATGCGGCACAGAGCTCTCTTGTTTTTCGGTCACAGAACTAGCCTCTAGCCATTCATTTACGCAAAATATACGCAATGCTGTCTTCTGCATACGTGTCAATTGTTTATAAGTTATTAGTATTGTTTCGAATCAAATGTGGTAAGAGAATAAGAGCGGATTACTTCTCGTTTCTATAGATTTTGTTTCACCAACAATAATTATATTCCGACCATAATGTACGCGAATTGTAGCGGATGGCCGGGTACACTACATATTTTCTGAGATTTTTAAATTATTTCTGGCGTACTTTTAATATCTCATCTTTGAGAGATACGATCTATAACTACTAATTCTATAACTACTAATATTATAAAGAGGTTTTGTTTGTAAGTTTGTATGTAGTAGGGGGTAATCTTTTTGCATTTGATAGCTTAATTCTTGAGGAAGGCTATAGGCTATTTAACACCACTCTATGACCTATAAGAGCCGAGCAAAAAAGAAACAAGTCAGAAAGAACACTAAGTGAAAACGAAGTGATAGCACGGGCAGGTCATGGGATGCCACGGGGTGGACGGGGAAACAAGAAATTTCACGCTTACGAAGTCGCGGGCAGAAGCTAGTATTTTATAAAGTATGTCGTTACATTGATATATCAGAGAGCTCCGTAATGTTAGCACCGCAACCATCACCACCTTTCTTTTGCTTCCTTTTTTTTTAACTATAAAGATTATAAAAAATGATTATCTACAGAGCAAATACGCCAGAACGGCCTATTTTCGGTCAGTGGGTCGACTGTCAGTTAGTGGGTGTCTACCGGAAGGTAAATAGTCATCTACGGCGTCCGAGTCCCCTAAGCTACGGTGGCTATTTTCAAATCTGATATAAACAACACTGATCATGGAATCGTTCTTGACATTTGGCTGTTGGCAACATAATAAAGGTAAACGCAGACTTGGCCGCACCGCACGCATCGCAGTCTTCGCTTTCGAATTCTTTATATGAAGTTCTATGCAACCTCGCACACCCACCCGCGTCGCAGTCGCCGCAGTCCCTGAAACGACCGAACTCCCCAAACAGCAGCTGATGACGTCACCAACGCCGGCCCGCACGCAGCGGACGCTGCGGCTAGCGCGGCGCGGATGACGTCATTCGCATCCATGGCGCGAGCCGAACCGGAGCTGGAGGATGTGCATTGTGCGTACGCAATTGAAAAAGTTTATTTTGTGTTTCTGCGATTGATTTACGTATGTACTTACAAGAATGGACGATTCTACTTTAATTACGTTCACGCCCACTCTTAATTTATATTACAAACTGAATGAAAGAAATCAAGTGCGATGCGTGCGGCGACGGCAACGACTGCAGTGACTGCGGTGCGGATAGATGTGCGAGGCCATTAACAAAAAGCGATGACTGCGGGGACTGCGGAGACTGCGGTGCGGCCAAGTCTGCGTTCACCTTAACAGTGTGCTGTCACAGTCAAACCACAGACTACAATATAATGTCAAACGTCTGTCAGTTTGAAAGGACGAGTTCGAAGTTCCCTTGTTCGTGAAATGATGTGTTTTGTGTTTTCGCTAAAAAATATCGAGATTGTTCTTCCGTAAAAATAAAAGTGAAAGTGTATTCAGAAGGAACGTGTTATCTTGTTTTATTAATAATACATTTGATTTAACGGTGCAACCATGGAGCCCTGTGGAGACGAAGATACTAACTTCTCTGATGTTATCGATAATCTAATGAACATGTTTGGCAAAGTCATGAGTAAAGACGTGATTTCTGCTATTGTTGAGAATTGCGAGGGTGATTGTAAGTAGAAAACCATCAATCAATACTCAATAGTTTTAAAGTTAGAGTGAAATGCAACTGTGTTTATTGAGACTTCCGATTGGCTGCGCGGCGCAGTAAATTACTAGGCGCTTGGAACGCAGTTTCCGATGTTATCGGTCAATAAATGGTACCTATACTGCACGTAGGGTAGGGTAGGGTAGGTAGTTACAGAATGCTAATATGAGGAACAAGGATGATGGATGTAGATGCACTTTTCGTAAAATCTATATGCATGGGGTGGAAAGAGTTAGTCCATCTCTAGAGACCCTGGCGGCCGGACATTCGTCACGATGGTCGTGCAGGTAGATATCCAATTTGATTATTGATATCCAATTCTTAAATAACATGATAAAATTGCTAATATTGTGTAAAGATAACAACAACAATGATGTTTTTGTTGATATTAGTATCATATGCTGTTTATTATCACAAAGTACATGTTGTGTTTTAAAATATTTTATTTGTTACTTGTATCATTCATTATTATTTACTTTTGATTCATTATAAGTAACAACACAGAAATTGAATAATCAACAATTTTATCATGTTATTGATTTTATCTATTACGTAGCATGTACATATTATATTTATGCAGTGTGAGGGGTGCGGGGACAGCTCGAGGGCAGTATTCCCCTCGCACCTTTCCCTTCGCCCTTCCCCTCTGTCTGGGGTCCATTTCGATCAATAGCTATTTATAACTAGGTTGCATCAATACCTGTACATAAAAGATGAGTCTGAAGGGGTTGCTTTGTTTGAGTTATAAGGGGGCCTTGTGAAAGGGTAATCAATAGTTCACTAGGTACTTGAACAACAAGAAACTTATTGAATGTGAAGTTACTATAAGAGTATTGAATTGTAACTCTTTAGTACTAGTAACAAGTTTATTTGAATAAGTTTTTTTGATATTTTATTTTTTTCTCGCTCCGTGCAAAGCTTTAATATGTATAAAAATCTGGTTTTAGGGTGTTTATAATCTTTTATTACCTGCTGTGCCTATCTTGTCTATTGTTATACTGTATATTTGTTAATACTTAGTGGAGAAAAAAGTATTTATTAAAATAAATTAAGACCCACAAGGTCTTAATTTATTTTAATAAATACTTTTTGAAAAGTAATATTAATGGAATTGTCCAATGCTCACGCTCAGCTAGCACTTTTTCTTTGTTTACAATAATACTTTACAATTCAGACCATATTCTAAGATTCATTCATTCATAAGTAATTCTTTTGGCCAATTGCTAAATATTGCTTGCTTTTGCAAATTGAAAATAAATGTAAATAAAATTATATTGTATACAGGGTCATAGGGGGAGAGGGGATAGATCTTTTTCATGTATTTTTCTCTGGTTGTATAATTATTGGAAATATTTTGTGCTAAGAAACAATAAGCTGTCTTCTCATTATTAAATATTCTTCACTTACCCTCATATAACTCTGTAATTAACTATTACACTAATAGCATAAAGCAACATCAATTGGACTGAGTTCACCCTATAGGATTTAGAATAATAATTTTTATAGCTTACTTGTAATAATTATTTAAGAATAGTAAATAGGATAAAATATAGAATAAGCCATCCTTGCTTCACATGTAGTACTTACTCCTGTATCAACATATGTACTAGAAATAAACACAATTAGAACAATCATTATGTTAATTGACTATTTAAAGGTATGTCCACATCACGAGTCTTCATTAGCAAGCATTAGCAAACAAAATATACATATAGTTGTGACAAAGTCATACAAATCATACAGGCATTTTATTTGCACTGTGCTTGTTCACTTGGGAGCAGTAGTGTCGTAGTGGTGACGGCTCCGATTTACGAGTCGTACGTCGTGGGTTCGAAACCAGACAGGTGCTTTACTTTGTGTAAATAATTTCATCATCACTGCTCTCAAAACGGTGAAGGAAAACATCATGAGGAAACCGACATGTCCTAGTACCAAATATTCGAAGACATGTGACATCTACCAACCCACACTGGGCCTGCATGGTAGATTACAAACCACTCCCTCCCTCGAAGAGAGGAGGCCTGTGTTCTAGCCGCAGGAACATTAAAGGCTGATTATGCTTGTTCAAAAACATTTTGACCAAAGAAATTTAGTGCTCACTGAGAATGTGCATGTACCCTTAGAACACAATTAAAAGCTTACAAAACCTAAATAAAACAGATAACAAAAAATGACCTACTCAATTTAAGTAAGTTAATACTAAATTACACCATCAATATTATTTATTAACAACAGAGTATACTGACATAATAACAATACTTAATAATGCACAGCAAAATGATTCATTTACATTATTAAGTATTGTTAATTTTATTGGTAATGTAGTCTAATTATGCCTATGTATAATTAAACCACATCCTTAAAGAATATAAGCACAATACATTAAGGTTATTTGAAATTATCTTAATTCAATTAAACACTCAGATACCTAGTAGTTACTCAGAGAGCTAGTATTTTTTTTATAATGGGAGGAAATAGTAATGAAATACTTAAGACTGAGTACCTATATGTTAGGGGAATCCCTTAAGGTGAATGCGCAGTGGTAGACCGCGAAATTCAAATTTTCTTACGTTTTTTGCAATTTGCAGGTCAGTGTAAGGTTGTAGGTATCGTGATCAAAATATGATTCGTGACTATAATAGATATGTATTTTCTGTAAATACGTACCTGTTATAGTCGCGAATAATATATTGTTCAAGATACAACATGACACTGACCTGTAGTATCATAGTTCTGGGGTATCATAGTAGTATCATAGTTCTGGGGAAATCTCCTGACCATAGTCTATGATAATTATGGGGAAATCCCTTGCTAATAACTATCTATTATGCTTGCTGCAAACAAAGCATTTACTTATTGCATTTAAATGGCTCTTGTTATTATGGCACTTATTATTCATTCATGTTGTGAGTGTGACCTTACTTTGCCAATAGCTTAATTTTAGCCAACATATTTTGTATTAAATATTTCATCAGCTTTAGAGTTCTTGCTCGAGCTTGCTTGAATAAAAAAAAATAGTTTTACTAGTCATGCTAGTTACTATGGAGGTAACTCTATTATGAATGGTAAACTGCATTATAGTAAACTAGCTGTGCCCGCGACTTCGTTCGTGTGTATGTCGGAACACAAATTGGATTTCATGGTTTTTTTTTTTGCGCGGTACCCTTTTTCTATAATAAAAGTAGCCTAAATTACTCCTTATAACATCAGTTATCTGCCTGTGTAAGTCCCGTCAAAATCGGTCGAACTGTTTAGGAGATTAGCCGGGCCAAACAGACAGACAGACAAAAAAAAAAAAAAAAAATGAGTATTATATGTACAGACGCCAGCACATCAACCTACACCTAACTGTCACATTTTCGCAATCAACTTTGAACCTTATGCTTCAGTCATAAAGTTGAAAATCTATTAAAGAAATTTGACAGATTGTAGTAGGTTGATGTGCTGGCGTCTGTACATACTTTCATATGCATTGAGTAAAAAGCTGTGATTTTGTTATTACAGACTTAATTTTCTTTTGTATTGAATAGATGGGAAGGTTAAGACTGTTCTTTACCTCGGTTTTTGCTACACCAGCCCAAAATGGTTTAAACAAAAAGTCACTGTTGCCAATTTTTCTGTATTGTTGCCAATCGTAAACACATTCTGCTCAATTCACTCAATCTTTTCTACTTGCTCTCATTTATCAACATAAATATAATGATCATACCTCCTTTGATGGAATACTCTTTATTTGTACATTGTTACAAACCACCTGTATGTCCTTCCACATTTTTTTATAAATGATGTTTTTATTCCTAGTGAACCTCTCTTTGGATGCAATAATGAATATGACAAACGATGGCAATGTAATAACAGAAGAAGAAGAATCAACAGCAACTAATCAAAATATAACACAAACTACGCAACCTTCTTCAACCAACCAACCCATTCAACTTTCTACAACCTGCCCTCCATTCCAACCTTCAACAACCGACCAACTTGCTCAACTTTCAATAACCAGCCAATCTTCAATAACCAACCAACCTATTCAACCTACAATTTCATATGGTTCTTCTGCTGCTCAACCACCACAGAATACTGGTGCTATACCGAAAACCACCCAAAGGACAACCCAACCTATTGCAGGCTTCTGGACTGATCAAATCAAAGAAATCATAACCAACCATAATCAAGGCAACAGAATATTGATTCTCATGCGGGGTGTGCCTGGTAGCGGAAAGTCGTATTTGGCCCGACAATTAGTAGAAATGATGGTTGGCGCTAGTCCCAACAATGATAAAATCCATATTTTGACAACGGATGACTATTTCATGGTCAGGGGCCAATACCAGTATGAAAGGTATAAACTGTCAGAAGCACATTCATGGAATCATACCAGAGCTAGAAATGCTTGCGCTGTGGGATTGAGCCCCGTCATTATCGACAACACTAACATTGAGCTGTGGGAAATGGAACCATATTTAAGAGAAGGAGTCAAGAATGGCTACATTATTCAAGTGGTGGAACCAAAAACGCCATGGGCAAAAAAAGCTAATCAGCTAGTCAGGAAAAACACGCACAATGTGCCTTTAGCTAACATTAAGAGAATGCTGGACAATTATCGAGATGGTATAACTGGTGATATTTTGAGACATACATATGGTTTAGCATATCCTGCTGATAAGGTTCCTCCCGTAAAGCGGACAGCTCCTCCAATCGTTAAAGAAGAGCCAGCTCCAAAGCCTGATGCTATCGTTAAAGAACACACCGCTACTTCTACTACTTCAAAAACTGTTGCTAACACTCAGTTTTTTCGGTCGCCAATATCAACAGTGAACGTTCAGACGCAGCAAGCATTTACAACCGCCAATCCAGAACAGCAAAATGATCATAGCAACTTGAACCCACAAGTCAACAAGGAAGAGAATACAGATTTTTTTCTAATCGATCAGAATGATGATTTGACATATGAAGAACAAGTTAAGCTCAAATCATTTATAGAAGCTCGGAAGAAGCTTGAAGAAATTGAGAAAGTAGAAAAAGAATGGGACAATGGTGACAATTGGGATACCGAAGATCATGGTTTAGTAAAAGGATCTACGTCAAAAGCAACTTCAAAAATATCTGCAAGTGCTACTATTACTACTTCTTTGCCTGATGCAAAACCACAAAGAAAATCTAATTTGTCTCCTCCTGTAACTCCATCACTGAACTCTGCGGGGTCTTTGATGAAAAACGTAAATGAATGTGAGGATTGGAGTAAAATATCAATGTATATGCCGTCATGGGGTGATTCATCCGAAACGTCGACTTCTGTTGCTAACCAGGAGGTTCCCATTGAAACAACATCCAGCGGCACATGTTGGGAAATTGGAGATACAAATCTTAACGGTAAATACAAAGTTATCACTGCCACATCACGAAACATTAATCAATTTCATATATCATTTAACCGTGAAAAGATCCCACAAAAACGGATGCTAGATAAAAGCAGCATGACTAATGAAGTTATCATCACAAACGCCTATAGGTGTCCAAACGAAGAAAAACATTTTATTGCTTTTAGAAAGCTATTCAAGAACATCGCGCGTTCGGATCTACGGGACATTTTCGATAAATGTTGCGGTGATGTAAATTGGAGTGTGGAAATTGTACTTGATGGAATGAACAACAATCAGTTCAAAACTGTTGAGACTGAAGAACTATCAGATCCAGAAGAAGAAAGCCTGGAACAATGTGCATGTTTGGCTAATTACCATATTATACCTGATGTAACTACACGAGATGCAATAAAAACTACACCTATAGATGAGAAATTACCAGTAGCGGCGAACGGTTCCCAGTCCCAGAAGAAGAAACGTGATGTTACAATGTCCGAAGAAACTATCCAAATGAAACGCCAGATTGAGCAGAATGTGGTCATTGCAGATAATCATTATTCGAAACATTGTCTCAAGATAAGGAAGATACGCCGTGGAGAGCCAGATCTAAGTGAGAATAACTGTGAGGAAGCTACAGGGTTGTCGGCTGAAGCTGCACCATTTGTATCTAGCTACTTTAGCAACAACATAGATATAAGTGACGACGAGGATGGTTCTGTTAGCGAATTTGAAGATGATGTTATGGTTACGATTAATTTGGGGAGCGCTTTCATAGCAGAGTTAGATGAAAAGTTTGGCAGACAGGATATGCAATACCCAAACTACATTGTGCCTAGAATTAGCATCCCAATGTCTATGTTGAATGAAATCAATGCTATATGGATGGAATCATTGACGTTTCAGCTCGACGAGCATGCGAAAAAAACTGCAGAAATGTTGCAGCAGGACGAGGATTTCGCAAGGTGAGAAAAAAAATCATAATTATTTATTTATTTAATACTTCCAGCACATAAATATACAGAGGCGGACTTAATGCCATAGACTTTAAAGAAATAATTTGAAACATGTAGATAATATACAGCTGATTATAGTCAGCTTCAGCTGATTATAGTCAGCTTCAGCTGATTATAGTCACCTTCAGCTGATTATAGTCAGCTTCTGTTGATTACTACCTAGTCAGTTTTGTGGTAGTTATTAAATTATTAAGACTGTCTGGTACGTTAGGTCAACACCCGCGACGGACGACCCGCTTGCATGTCATCCTGACGGACGAACCGCACTGCCTCCGTCGCGGACGTCCGCCTCACGCAGCGGACGATCTAAGCTCGAAGGCTGGTTTTCATATCCCTCTTGACGAGTCCGCATATGTCTTTAGGATTTCAAATAATCTCTGCAGATCTCTGTTTTGGAATTGAGCCTTAGACTAAACCTTCGGAGATTTAAGGTGCGGCTTTTGTCGTAATCAGCATCGTGTTATCCAATGTCTCCTTGCCGCAGTAATTCCACGCTGTTATTGTCCCACTGCAGGGAAAAGGCCTCTTGTCATACACGAAGGCTGCTCGTGCCTTGAACTTGAACACTACGCATGTTCCAGGCGGATTGACGATTTTAGACTTATAACTCTCTTTGCTGTGTCTTCATAGATGTTTTGTTCTGATCTAGACAAATCGCGATGAAGGAGGCGGAGTTATCTCTGGCCGGCAAAGAACCAGAGGTTCCTGACTTCAAAGAAATCATGGACATGGAAATGGCGTTTGCCATTTACCAGAAAGATGTGGCTGAATGGCGCAATAATATGCCAACTGATTTGGCAGCTAAGATGACCAGGGACAAACTGTACAACTTGTTCCCTGAGGTTGATAAGGACACGCTGACCGAGTTGCTAATGGCTCATAACAATAATTTCAATGCTACGGTTGAGGTAATTATGCATTTTTACATGATTAGTAATAATTAACTTTGTCGACTAACTGAAATTAACAGTATATGTACATTATTTAGTTTATTTGATGAATCATTTTGAAGGATATTGCGAATCCATTGCTTCATACGTTCGAAAAATGTGTCTGCTGAACAACGTAAATAACGCAATGAATGTTGTTGAACTGTCAAAAAAATAAAACCCATTGCTACCGATAGTGTGTTACGCAATCACCCCGCAGAGTCATGTGGCGACTTACCGTCTTGTCAATTTTCATTGCTCTTTTACTACAAAAGAATTACATAATAAATTCTTAATAAGTGTTGAATTCATGTTTTGGTGTATGAATAGGTCCTGCTGATGTCTACTGGCCGTAATGATGTACTGGAACAAGAAAATGGAATTAACAAATTCGTGTTAACGGAGGAAATGAAACTCAAGGAAAAGATAATGGAGGAGCAGAAAAAGGTACAGTCCTTGCAATTTACAAGCGCGTGACAGAAGGGGTATAATGCAAATAAAACGGAAAGTCTTTATAATACGAAGTATTTAATCAGACTGTCCTTAATTAATAACCTGAACTCAAAAGGAAATACTGAGCAGTTCAGGTTACACAAGTTTACAAAAAAAGTTTTTTCTTTTGTTCATAAAATGAAACATATACAGGGTGAATTTTTCAAGTGGGCGTGGATGGCCAAATCCGAAACTATGAGGACTAGCGAAAAGTACTCAAAGGAGTCGCGGGCTCGATTTTGATGAAAACTAAAACTGCATCATTGGATTTTTGAAAAATCAATATTTCTAGCCAGGAATCGAACCTGTTGATTTTGAAAAAAAAAAACACACTCTGTATTATTACACCATTCGATAGTATCGCTAATAAGAGTCGTTTTCTGGGAAGTAATAACATACGGCAAACTAAAGGAAAGAGCTCATTTTTAACAAAATACTTTTTATTTCTTATGTTACTTACCTCATCAAGTCATCATCATCTGCCTAGCCTTTTCCCAACTATGTTGGGGTCGGCTTCCATTCTAACCGGATGCAGCTGAATACCTCGGTATGTAAAGATGGTCACCCATCCACAGACCAACCGCGGCAAGCGTAGCTTAACCTGATGGATTGACCTGTGCGGCTGTTATTATTTAGCCGGGCCCGGGTTATGTTACCTACCTACTAAACCTTAACTGATTAATTGTTCAAAATGATGATCATTGTTTTCGATACATAGCCGGATTCGACGTCTCAAGGATTGTACTGCATTCAGCATTACAATATTATTGATTCCATTAGAATATTTTCCAAAGATCGTAATAGAAATTTGAATTTAGAACCTAATGTTGTGAATGTGACTGCGCTGCGGGTGTGTTAGTAAAAATATTGAGCATCATTTCGAACAATGTACGTATTGTATGTATGAATACTCTAAAATAAGAAGCAGTTTATTAAAATTCAACATTTTCCTTAAGTCTGCCGTATGTCATTACTTCCCAGAATTTGATCCTTATTAGGGACACTATCGAATTGTGTAATAATACAGTATGTGTTTTTTTTTTTCAAAATCAACAGGTTCGATTCCTGGCTAGAAATATTGATTTTTCAGAAATCCAATGATGCAGTTTTTTTTTAGAGCCCGCGACTCCTTTCAGTACTTTTTGCTATTCCTCATAGTTTAGAATTTGGCCATCCACGCCCACTTGGAAAATTCACCCTGTATTATTTATGTAGGCTATGAACGGTAATTAAAAAAAAAATATATTTTTCGTAGCACGTCACAATTCTGAGATATAGAGCCCTTTGAAAATTTTTTAGGCAATAAAAAAGTGATAATTACAAAGAGATTGTTGAAAATCTATTGCAAAATTATGAGCGTGTAAATATGTCACTAAAAATTCATTTTTTGCATTCCCATTTAGAAATGTTTTTAGTGTGAGCGATTTGGTCTATTCCAGCGATTTCACCAAGATTTATAATCATTTGAGCAAAATTATCAAGGTTTTTGGGATCAAAATATGCTAGGTGACTATTGTTGGTCGTTTGTGAGAGATACAGATGAAAATATTAATAAAGAAAGAGCAAAAATTACCCATTTTTGTCTATTGTTTTTGATGCAGATACCCAAAGCACAGTATAAATATACAGTAAAACATCTTCATACAAACGTGCCGCTCTCGGTTTGAATGTGTGCGTGCGCGCCGCGCGCCATGTCGGCATGCGATTTCACGCACACGCTAGCATAATATATGAGGGAATAAGGTGGCGGCAGTGCGGGCTGTGCAGCGCGACTGTGAGCACGCGCGTACGCTACATGACCGCTTGCGTTCGTCAACTCTCGCCGGCGGCGGCCACTTAAATTACGAGTATCATGACTTCAAAAAGGGGAAACAAATATTGTAGGTAGTGTTTTCGGGTGCCTCAATAATGATTTCGCAAACCCGGACTTATCATTCTTCATAGTTCCTACTCAACCAGAAATGTAAGTACCTACTTATACTTAAATATTATTAGAAAATGTGGTATTGTATTGTTTATTTCACAGTTTATTTGCTTTATTAAGAGCGTAGCCGAGTCGCATTTTTCCATATAAATGTATTCCCAAATTTACTTTCTGAATACTATGTTTAGAGTTAAAGTTTATTTTAAGAAGTCTAGTTTTACTATAAAACAGAGGATTGAGTTCGAAACATCGTTTAGGTAAACGTATTTGTCGCGTATAGATGTAATAAGGGCAATTTCACAATAATTAATATTGCAAATTAATTACTATTGAAATTATTATTTTTTCTATTGTCTGATGTGTTGTTCAATCCAAATATGGTGTCTTATACACCCATTACAGGAATTACGGCAAAGATCGAAATTTACTCATGATCCCGCCTGATGATTTTGTCGATGGATGATGGAGCAGGTGTTTCGCAAAGCGTTCGAAAAGGACCACATCAACATTAAAATTGGCCGGTCAATTTACGATCAACTGAATGATATAGAATTTAAGATGCCCTGTCCATGCTTTCCCAAAAGCTTTTTACAAAAACTTTACATAAGAATGAGAATTTACTTTACATTAACAAAATTAATAATAAAGCATTCCGGACGTGCAGAAACAGGAGAAAAATTTTCTCGGTATCAAATTTGTAACTTAGTATAATAAATGTTATGTGAATAAAGGCTTTTTATTTTTTCCTAAATTTATAAATTGGTAAAATATTCAATCATAATATGCTTTTTTATTTCATAAATTTAGATCAAGTGCTGCTTGTTCGAAAATATTAACTGAAAGTAAAAGTGACAACCCTGGGGATCAACGCAAGAGTAGGCTAATAACTCGGCGGGCGGCCTTAGATAACTTACTGTATATTTATACTGTGCCCAAAGTAACGTAACCGTATATATTCAAAGTCATGTAAACTAGTGTTACTAATTAAGGACAGCCTGGTTAAATACTTCGTAGTGTAAAGACGTTCCGTTTTATTTACATTATACCCCTTCTGTCATCGGAAGTGGGATACGGGCAGACGAAAGAAATAGCTCCTTTTTACTTGTACCTACACAGTTTATTGTTACAGGGTCAATTACTAACTAACACTAGGGTCGAATGTAGGCAAAATAGGCTTCCTAGTATTTGTCATTCGTCTTGTTAACAGTATCTTTCTCGCCCGCTCGTATCCCACTTCTGATCACAATCCAATGTACAGACGCCAGCACATCAACCTACTACAATCTGTCAAATTTCTTTAATAGATTTTCAACTTTATCACTAAATTATAAGGTTCAAAGTTGATTGGGAAAATGTGACAGTTTCGGGTAGGTTGATGTGCTGGCGTCTGTACCTGGATTCGATACGCGCGTTCGGGTAACGTCATAAACATACGTGTTGACCACAGATTAATAATGCACTCGAATGATTTCAATTGGTACTGACGATTATTATAGAAAAACAATGTTATCTTAAAGCAGAGTTGAGTCATAGTACCTAATTAATAATAATATTTCATACTGTTGACTCATCGTGATACTTATAAGTAAATAAATAATATAATCAGCTAGGTACTGTATTCTCGAAACTAAAGATATACTGGTATTTCTTACCTTAACCCCTTTGAAATACAGTTTCGTTTCGGTTGCAACTAGAATAATTGTTTCGTCGTTAAAATAGTTTTGTTTTGTAACCTAAAGTTAATTTGCACATATTTAAGGTTGTAATTGGAATGTGACAACGTCAACATTTTTCATAACAAAAATGAGTTTGTTAAATTATTTTGCAGGAACTGTCTGAGTCAGATTGGCCGTTGCTGTCCAAGGGTGAAAAAGTGGACATGGCTACCGTGGAAGCTTATCGTGAAGAGGCTGACAACCATCTTGCTCGTCGGAATCTGTAAGTAGATATTAGAGACTGATGAAAATTATGAAGATTTATTATTCAACTAGGACTAGATTACATGGCGAGGTAATCTATATGCTAATAATAAAACTGAAGAGTTTGTTTGAACGCGCTGATCTATGGAACTACAGATCGGATTTGAGAAAATATTTTTGCATTTGATAGGCCAATATTATGACGCTATTTTAACATCACGAGATGACCTTTAGGAGCTGAGCAAAAGAAAAAGAGTAAAAAAGAACGTTAAGCGAAAACGAAGTACTAGCGCGGGTAGGTGATGCGCTGCGATGGGGTGGGGGGGGGGGGGGACAAGATATTTGACGCGGGCAGAAGCTAGTGTAATATAAAGTACAAGCATAAAGTTTCTTAATCTAGTTAGTGACCTCCCTGACCCCCCCCTCCCTGTTAGTGTCCTAACTGACTGATGTATCAACGCACATCCTAAACCACTGGTCGTAGAGACATGAAAAGAGAACGGGCATTCTAGCCTACGAACCAATAACAACATGCGATATATCATTGGAAAGGTTTTTTCACGTACTTTAACTATTGTTCTGGTGGAATGTCCCAAATCGGTGTGTGGAAAAAGTTATTGCACAATAAAGCCAGACTTGACCAAACGTTTGTTTTTCAGCCTTTTATCATAAAAAGGTATAACAACAAGCAATACCTCATTTTATTTAGGTACAGGCAGGTAGCCAGTGCCGAAAAAAATATCAAACAGTGTCATTAAGTCAAAATCTACAACTGTCTGTGTCAAAATGTATTCTGACCGTAACTTGTCACTACCACTGGTTTCTTGTTTCCATATCGCGTCGTTTTCCACCATTTTCACCACATCTCCCGACTGTCCTTCTGCCAATCATACAAGTACAATAGTACTGAATTATTGCGTTTCTGCCGATTTGGTCCCTGTCAATTAAAATATACGAATAATATGTGCGTGCCCTCACGTGCCGCGACTGTATCCGCACTCGGAGTTACCACACATTGTTTTGCAAAGTATCACATTTATTTAAATCATATAATGTATCATCCTTACACATTTCAATCAAATATATGCCATCTCGAAAATGTTCTGCTACATATGATTTTGCTAACTTCATAAGGTATGTCCCTAAAGCATGCAATATTATACAGTCTTCAGCCAGACGAGGAAAATCACTCAAGAATGGGAGGTTTGCTTCCATTCTTGTAAAACTTTGACGTTGTCTGTTAAGGTTTTTCATTTCAAGGTAATCATATAAACAATTGGGAGTATTCATATATTCATTAATTAAACTTATGATATCTGGAGCTAGCCTGTGATCTTGAAAAAGGGGATGAAAAGCATTTAACAGACTTGCACCAATTTTAAAATCGTGAAACATATGGGGAAGAGCTCTATTAAAATATGTTTGTCGAAGTAATCTATAGCATTGTTTTATTAATTGTCTTTCGCTCCTATCTTTCGTAGGCGGTATATGTGCCTCATAGCCATATTCCTCGAGACTGTTTTGCTATCTCTAAAACCTCGATCTAGAATAAAAACATCACTCTGTCGAAAAAACCAATTCCAGGAGCTATCTTCATTACGAACAATCCCTTGCATGATTGGTGCATCAGATGTAGTCGCAGCAAAAGGGCCAATAACGTCTATTATACACTCGGCGTCACAAAAATCGCACCTCTTTAAAAATTCCCTTCAAAGTCATTTTAACCCTATTAATCAATGGCAGACATATGACTATAAGGTATCATTGGAAAGGCAATTTATTTAAATTTCAGAATAAATCAATGGATTTGGTTTTTTGTTTACCAGGGAATAAAAAAAAGCAAGCTAATGCAAATGATTAAAAAGTTAAATTTTATTTTATCAGCAAAAATTACAACAAAGTCCTTAAAAACAACTTAAAACCTAGTGTTACCCCCCCTAGCCCTGATGACTGCTTCCATGCGTTCTCTCATGGACCTAATTAATGTGACAACAGTCTCTTGCGGAATGTTGTCCCATTCTGCAATGACGGCATCTTGGAGGTCTTGGAGAGTGGTGGGGGCAGGATCACGTGCCCGTACTCGCCGTTTCAGTTCATCCCAAAGGTGCTCAATAGGGTTTAGGTCTGGACTTCGCGTCGGCCAGCGCATAACAGGGATTCCAACTTCTTGCAGGTAGTCTTTTACAATTAAAGCGGTGTGACAGCGGGCGTTATCGTGCATTAACGTGAACCCACTGCCAACAAAACCCGCATAAGGGACAACCTGCTCCTCTAAGATCTCTGTTATGTACCGAGCAGCAGTCAGCGACCCTTGCCCGCGAGCACTTCCAGTCCGAGAAACACACACAAGGTTCGTTTTGCCGTCGATTGACATGCCGCCCCAGAACATGCACGAGCCACCCCCGTATTCCACTGTCTCTTGAATACAGGCTTGTGCAAATCGTTCCCTTTGCCTCCTATACACTCTTCGACGCCTGTCGTTGCAGAAAAGACACACCCTCGTCTCATCCGAGAAGAGCACAGCCCTCTATTGGTCTATTGTCCAATCCACATGGTCACGGGCAAATTGCAACCGGTCTCTCCTATGCTGTGCAGTCAATTTTGGCCCTGTAGCAACCCTATGAGCTGCAATTTTCATTTCCTGCAGTCTTCTTCTAATCGTAGAGACGCTTACAGAAGTTCTGCGAGCTGATCGCAGTTGTTGTTGCAGCTCAACAGCATTGGAGAACCGATTACGTAAAGACGTCGAAACAATGAAGCGATCGTCTCTTTCGGATGTGCACCGTTGTCTTCCAGATCCACGTCTTCGGATATAGCCACCAGTCTCTTGGAAGCGTTGGAACACTCGTCGAACGGCAAAACGACTCAAGTTCAGTTGCCGAGCAACATCACATTGCCGCATCCCTGATTGCAGTAGTGCAATGACTTGAGCGGCTTCATCTGCAGTGGTATCCATCTTCTGGGGTATTTTTCTTGCTGTAGCTGTTCACGTGTGTTCACTTCAAAGATTGAATAGCGAATGACCCACATTTAACCCGGGTCGCCCGTTTTATACCCTTGTAGGGAGATGCAATTAAGTGACCGTTGTAATGCGTATTTTGACAAAAAATTTTTTAACGTTACGTGCTAATGAGATCTGTTGTGTTTAGGAATTCTAACTGTTGTTAATTTAAAGGTCGTTAAACATACTTTCAATTGATACCAATATTAATTGGGTTTAATGTATTCGTTGCTGGCGGGATATGCTTTAAACTTATTTTCGAAGAGGTGCGATTTATGTGACGCCGAGTGTATAACTGTCAGTACATACTATCATGAATGGTTTTAATAAATTCTTATATTTGTGCAAGCTATAAGACAAACCTTGAAATAATAAAAACTTTGAACTTTTTTCAATGAAAATGTAGGCTCTATCGCAAATAGTGATTGTCTTACTATTTTCGTTGTTACCAAATATACACTTAGGTATCAACGAATTTTTTTTCAAAAATATTGTTCCATGAAATGTGGTTAAAACCTAAATGTAATGGGACAAAATCTCTGGCGATTTTTTACTTTCGCTCTAGAGTACGACGAGACATATTAAATAATGACGCTAAGCGTTCATTACTTTCACCGGTACGAAGTTTAGCTAAATATAGGACCAAGGACCGTCGTCGGGCGATTATTTTGTTCTGACATAGTTGGTGTCTGATTTAATATAATATTAAACTGCTCATAATTAAGACAGAATCATCTAAATTCGCATAGAAATGCCGGAGATGCAGTACATTTATGCATATAACTTCGTACATAAGAATAATTACCTGATATATCATATACTAAAACCTTCCTGAAAGTATTTAGATTACATTAGTGAAATAATAATCAAAATTGGTTCATCAGTTTTTGAGGAAATCGCGGACATACAAACAAACATACATACAGAACCTCCTTTTTTGAAGTCGGTTAAAAATAATATGCATTTGATTTATTAATGTATTTTTATAAGTGTGTGGTCGCGATGGAGTATTAATACTTTTGTTTTTGTTTTAAATCCTTTAACTTGTATCTATTGTCACTAATGACCGTCTCAAATTATTATTTAGCCAAGTCTAATATTGTACATAAAACGTTTAAATTCATTGTTATTGATAATAAATCTCATAAATGATTTTTTTCCACGTGTTTGTTTTATTTTGTAGAGCTTGAGGTCCCCCAAACCTTTTCTTTTCAGAAATAAAATGTCTGGGATAAAGTAGTTTTAGCATGTAGGTATTTCGAGTTTAAGCATACCAGCGCCTGATGAGAAGAGTGAGACCGAGATACAGCCTTGGCCAAAAGTATTAGGCATCCCTATAAAACACGTGCAACTAACAAAGTATAACAATAAGAGAACTATCTGTTAAACAATACTCCACGCGGTGTATTCAAACATAGATATGGTATTTTGAGGTGCCATGGAACACCTGGTCCACAATTAGTGGGAAATGGCATTTTTGTGAATTAAGTCGAGCTTTGTTGTGCCATAACTTTTTCCACACAGCGATTTGGGACTTCCCGCCATAATATTAATTGAAGTACATAAAAACCTTTCCAATGATATATCGCATGTTGTTATTGGTTCGTAGGCTGGCTTCCATACATTCTTGCCCGTCCTCCTTTGGAGGGTGTGTTTTTTGTAAAGAGTAGGTTTCCACCAAGAAAGGGTTTTTCGAAATTCCACCCCTAAGAGGGTGAACGGGGGAGGGTGAAATTTTACGCGGACGAAGTCGCGGACAGAAGCTAGTAGGTGATAAAATAACCTGAGTTTAGGAGAAACCTCTTGTGCGTCTGAACTAAGGTACTAAGGTAACTAAGGTGAACTAACGTAAGTTTTAGAAAGACATGATCATTGTGGGCCCTGTCGGGTTAGCAGAGTAGGAGAGAGGGCTTTAATTTGACTAATTAAGGCCATTGCTATCACCATCTTATCGAGCTAAATACCTTTGATTCTGGACATAGTCACGCAAAAAAAATCTTAATTTTGTATTACAGGAACTACCAAAAGGCACAAGATTGCATTCGTCGTGGCATGACTCAAGTTGCCAACTATTACTCCGAGCTCGCTAACTTCCATAAGCAAAAGTATGAGTATGCCAATGGTTTGGCTGTGGCATCCCTGATGCAAGTAAGTGCAGAACTGTAGTCATCTGTTTTGTGTTCTTCAAAATCCAGTCGGGGATTGCGGCTATTTTAACAACGCCGTGTTTACCGGTTACACTTATTATAAACACTGTTAACATTTTTATATCGGTTACATACATATTATTGTTTCACTTTTAAAAGCGTTTTGGGTTAACACATTTATATTACTTACATATTTTATTCTGTTAACACTTATAATTCTGTAGGTAACCTTTAAAATGATGTTACATTCTGTAGTGAAACCGTTATTGTTTAAGTACTGTACGTATTAGTTATTTTTTGTACTAACAACCTTCAATTAAGATTTGCACACCAGATTTATTTCGTTTGTATGTCATTGAGGTTTCGTCTCGTTTTTGTTTCGTTTACCATGTATAAATGTCATCTTTTTGTTCTATTATGCATAGATACTTAAAAAAAAATGCAAGACTAACTTTCATATCCCATTTTCCAGTTCCACGCTACGAAAAATCCAGACTGTACTACCATCGACCTGCACTACTTGCGCGTCAGGGAAGCCAAGGAATCATTAGACGTGTTCATAGATGCGCACATTTCGAAGCTCCGCGATACCGGCAATACCCGCAACCAGATGCTATTCTTCATCACAGGACGAGGCAGCCATAGCCAGGGGCGTGCTCGCATAAAACCAGCTACCATTGAACGCCTGCAGCAGAGGGGCCTTGGGTACGTAATTAAAAATATAATTATTTTCCAGGTAATAAACTACATAGACATTAGACAGGTACAGACCAGTGGCGTGCATTGCATATAGGCATATAAGCAGTGCCTACCTCGACATATTAACACAAGCCTGTCAATTACATTTTATTGTGTGGGGCACACACAAGAAACCTACTAAATTATCATACCTAACAAAAAACAAAATCTTTCATACAAACACGCGCGGCAGTAGGCAGTCGCCAGACAGCCTACTCGGCTCCCGGTACTATTCGCACATTGTCATTGGTCTTTACTCGTTCAAGTTAATACGCCAAAATTAAAAATACGTACGTCTACGCGTAATACCATGACGTTAGACCTTAGCAATTTATCACCCTTAAGTACCTATGCCTACTCAAATAACTACACTTTTGACCTCGCTTTTTTTCTTATTAGAGACCGCGTTTGCCTAGACTAGACCCGGCCTAGTGCCTACCTGTTCTGAAAACCAATGCACGCCACTGGTATAGACGCCAGTACATCAAGCTACTATAATATGTCAAATGTCTTTAACAGATTTTCAACTTTATCGCTAAAGTATAACGATCAAAGTTGATTGGGAAAATTTGTCAGTTTCGGGTAGCTTGATGTGCTAGCGTCTGTCATCATCATCATCATCATCATCAGCCTATAATGTTCCCACTGCTGGGACACAGGCCTCCTCTCTGTGAGAGGGAGTGGGCCGTAATCTACCACGCGGGCCCAGTGCGGGTTGGTAGATGTCACATGTCTTTGAATTTTTGGTTCTAGGACATGCCGGTTTCCTCACGATGTTTTCCTTCACCGTTTTGAGAGCAGTGGTGATGAAATAATTTACGTAAAGTAAAGCGCCTGTCTGGGTTCGAACCTACGACCTACAACTCGTAAGTCGCAGCCGATACCACTGGGCCACCACTGCTCTACGTCTGTACATGGATGAATAACATTCTTATAATAATAATAATAGTCCTCCAGACCGAATTTTGGCCATGGCGGCCAGTGTGAGCAGGGACCAGCCTTCGGCGCGGGAGATATTATAGTGCACAGGTGTGTCCGCAGACACAGGTGCATTCTCTCTTCCCTCACTCTCACAGTGATCTCTGAGAGCACTTTGAGCCGTTGCCGTTGCGCCTGATGCCTGATCTTTCTCCGGTCGTGTCGGGTTGCCATCCCATCGTACATTCTTATGGTTAACACTTAGCAGTAAAATTATTATTACCTACAGCAATTTTACACAATGAATATTGCCAGTGAGCCTCAAACTATACACATAGGGCGGTTTCGCACTACGTCCGATCCGAATCCGAGAAATGCGGTCCGTAGTGACCATAGTCCTGTTTGTATGAGGGGTTGCGCACTAGATCCGAACTCTATCCGTCAGAATTTAGAACATTCCCAATTCGGATTGAAGTCGGATCTTTAATTCGGATTCGGATCGGATGTAGTGCAAAACCGCTCTTAGTCTGTAATCTCGGCAGTCAGAATTAAAATATTAAACCTAATTATTAAACAGATTTTTGTAGTCTTTGAATTTAGTCTGCGGTTTTCCTGTATTCAAATTGGCAGAATTAATTAATAATGAATTATCCTTATTTTGATTCATACAAAGTTTATTTTGTTTTGCCAAGACAAGCTAACATAACATAACACAACATAATCAGTCTATAATGTTCCCAATGCTGGGACACAGGCCTCCTCTCGGTGAGAGGGAGTGGGCCGTAATCTACCACGCGGGCCCAGTGCGGGTTGGCAGATGTCACATGTCTTCGAATTTTTGGTTCTAGGACATGTCGGTTTCCTCACGATGTTTTCCTTCACCGTTTTGAGAGCTGTCTGTTTGTTTGTTCCGGCTAATCTCCGAAACGGCTGGACCGATTTTGACGAAATTTGGTATATGGAATAGTGGGAAAATGGCTAGGCAGATGATGAGTCAAAATTACATAAGATAGTCCACATTATATTTGCCTGCTTACTACAGCAATTTTTTTTTTATCTTTCCAGGTATTCCTTCAAGAATCCAGGCCTGCTTGCTGCTAAAGTCAACCACAACACTAAGTTGTCGTACCAAATATCTGTTCCCTAGGGAACGTGGAACCAAGACAACGACACGTTCTTCTTTAGACGGCCGTGTCTCGTCTTGCTTGTGTTCGATGGCGCTTTCACAATGTCTGGTGGCAAAGAATTTCCTGTTTTTTTCCCCGTTTTAGCCACCTACGGCCCAGTACTCTACTGCTTTCGCTCCTGCACTGATTTCAGGTTTACCATAAAAATTTCATTTTGGCCCAAATCGGATGATCTAAATCTCCTCAAGAAACTGGCCCATGCTGCATTCATTTACGATCCCCCGAGTGTTTTCGTTTGCACAACGAGTATTTATCGTTACCAACCATTTATGTTTATCCCTGCCTTGCCTCCTATCCGGCAAGTTAGAACCGAGCTGCCTCTAGTAGCTTGGCCATGCTAAAAATATCTTTGTGTGATTCTGTAGGAATCTTATTGGTGTTCAACATTGTACACCTATTTTTAATCAGTAGTGTTACTCGTAGTTTGTAGAATCGCTGTCTATGTTAAACAAGAATTGATGTTTTGCTAATTGTTAATATGATAATAATGCATATGAGGTCCTAAGTGAAAAAAAAAACGGAGTCTTCGCAAGATTTTGATAAAGTTTCATAACACAGAAGGCATCGATTTGCGCCACGAGTCCACGAGCCCTTGTATCACATAACACCTAGAATAAGTTGTAAATGTTTGCTCAAAAAGTACATTTTAGTTTATATTTTATAAATACTACCAAAAAACAGTAACTTACAAAGAAAAAAAAAATTAGAAATTATTCGTAACTATTTTAGTTTCTACCGCCATTGTATAACAGTATATTTCGACTAGTTTTAACAGCCTTTATATCCAGATTGAAGGCGTAGCTTTTGCACGAAGTAGGAACGTAAAGTTAATTAACAGCTCCTTATGCAAACAGCTTATAGGGCATATCACGTCATTTAAGGATTTGATACTATGTCGCTTATTTTAGAACGCTGACGTACGTTAAAAACAAAATATATCTTAATATTTTGTTGCATTTTGCTAAATCTATAACTGAGATTGGTTACAAAATCAGTTTGTTTGCCCACACAAGCTCGATATAATCGCCAAATATTTTTGCTATGCGATAATTTGACTTCGTACGTCCCATCCGTTCTCATGAACTGCTAAACTCTAAAGCGTTGTTGCGTTTTGAAAATACCACACGATATATCGAACCTGTGTTGCCAGCTTTTAAAACCCATTATTAATAATATTAGTTACTATAAGTTGATTTTCTGTGATCGTTACAGGGTGTAACTTTAAAAAACTTAATATGAATCCTGCAATCACAAATCGAAACATTTAATAACCTTTTCATACCTATTTTTTCTAAGTATGAATCGTCCAATACCCCTTTAAGATACCTTCCGATATTCCCTCCTTAAAGTAAAATCGATTTAAAGTAAAATCAATATTATTCCTATTTATTGAAGATTCTATATATTGAAGATTCTATATAAGATATGTCATACTCCATTAAAAAAAAACTCTTTTTCTGTACATATTTGTACTGTTCAACTCCTAACGTATATTATGTCGTATAATCTTAGTAATATTAGTTGCACATATAATTATTTTTATTGTATAATAATTCTACTCTTGTGGACCACTTTCCAATCTCCATTCATATCGTACCTCATTAAGTATTTTCACGTACAAACTTTTTTAGGACAGAGTACATATTCTTAAGATAGTTTAAATCCACCTAAAGCGGTCTACAGACGAGTTTATGATAATTATCATCGAATTTAATTTTTATTACATTATTAACAAGATGTTATTATAATAAATTTATAACCTCCGAAATAACTTGTCGTCTGTAGGACTCTTTATATTAAATAAATAGTTTCTAACTTGAATATACAATGGATACTGAAAATGGGATGTTGAATCTTACGTGGTTAGCCCAAAGGCGATATGTGTATCGAAGAAAACAAAAAAAAGCAATGACGATTGTGCCAAATGAGCACCAGAGGATTAAATTTGTATTATCTTATATCTTAAAAATACAGCTAATTAAGAGATTTTAGATTGTGATGATGCCTTTATTGAAAAAGTATCTCAAGGCTGAACGTTAGTATTCGTTTCAAAATATGGACTGAGTCTATTTTGTCGAAATTATTGAAGTTGGGCTTTTTGGCCAAATCCGCTTTAAAATTCTTGCGACCCCATTTTATTATAGTGGACTAAACAGGCGTGTTTTTGAAGGTTTATTGACAGTTATAAGTCGTCGAAGTACTACTATATTGGCCGTTGGCAATGCCATTCTTAAAATCGAACAAACATTTGACGTAGTGATATATATTAAATGTTTTGGTGTCTATCCTTGTTACTATTATATTCCATATCGTAGGGCTACGGCCACTTTTTGAAATTTTGTCTTTGGTCGTTCGTACACGAATGTTAGGTTTAAAAAGTAAGATGTAAGAAATAATTCAAGGATTTACTGTAGGATTAGGGATCGCACGGACTTATTCGTGTCCACACGGCGCTGATCGAATACTATCGGTTGGCTTTCTGGATGTTTTTGCTGTGCGTAAAGAGATTTTGGAGGATTAATGCGAATAAGTCAGGATTATCCAGAAAACAATAGTAGTTTTGTAGGTTGACGTTTAGGTAGATGCGCACTGCGGCAGTCCGGTTGCTATGTGCTATTTTAGTATCAACGTGTACTGTCTCCATAGAGAAGGCAAAAGGTGTGGGATTCGTTTGGTTGACTGTCCAGTGCTTTATCTGTCACTGTAGTATTTTTGGATTCCCACCTCTTGTCGTTTGTGACACTAGATATTTGTATTTGTCTATACATTATGAACTTGTAGGTACCCTTAGGGTGAATTAGTGACACTTTAGATATTATATTACAATATGAACGTGTAGGTACCCTTAGGGTGATTTAATTAAGATATATTGCGTTGCGTTTGGTGCGTATCCGACATGAGAAAGTGAGGTGCAGAGTAGTCCTAAATACCTATGTATATTTTTAGGAATTCGAACAACAACAGAACAAATGAAACGGCACAAGAAACTACGAATGTGGATCTTGGATCGACATTACTCAAGCAATATTTGTACTCGGTCGGAATTTTTCCGAACTTTTCCGATTCGTACCGAACGCAGTGTACAAATGCAACTTAGTGAATAGGAATATTGTTTGTTTAAGGATTAGAAATTTCCTGGTTTAATGATACGATGGTAAATTAAGTTAAAATTAGTTATTTTAAGATTATTTTGCACACGTGCTGGTTTTAATTAATTGTTTCATTCGCAGTTGGTCTCGTGAAAGAAGAAAGTGTTTTCTGTTCTAGTTATGCCAAAGACGGAATGACTTTTTCGATAGTAGTATTGTTTCGAGTAAAATACACATAAAGCGTAGTAGTAGATCAGCATTTAAGGTAAAGTCTTCTGCGCTAATATACATATATTTGTGATAAGGATCTAAAGGGTTGGTGCTTCGGAATCGTGTGACATGTAATCACGTAGAGGTAGAATGTTCTTAAAACGGGTGATGGTTGTATAAAAATGCAAGTCATAAGAGATTAGAGAATTGTAACGACATTCAAAATGTCTGCTTTATTGCCTAACTTAAAATATGTGCCATTAAACTGCATTCGCTGGGGTATATTGCTGTTGCCATCAGATTAAGAATTTTGTTTCAAATCGAATTCTGGAAAAAGACAGAAATAAATCTATTCGGGTCAATTAAAAAAATAATACAAGTATTCCTTTAGATGCATATATTTTTTGATAAATAAACATACTATTAGGAATTACACGCACAATGTAATAATTATAACTTAGGTTTAAAAATAACGGCAATGTACTCCTGACGATATTTTGTTTTTTGCTAACGCTAAAGTGAACTTTTGTAGCATATCAATGAGATTTAAAATCGATTTGACAATTTTGAATTGATGCTTAAACGCCTAATTGTGCGGTGCTAAATATAAAGTCTTTTACCCCTATTTTTGCTTTTTAATTTTGTATCAAAATTTAATATAAGCTAGGTGCGCATGTTTTTGGCGTGGCACCTATTTGTTGATAGGAATTTACAGGGTCATGTTTTCCTATTTGTGAGAAGACAATACGACCCGAGGTGAAGTTTTATACTGCAAAGAAAGTAGTGGTTCCGAAAGCAAAAAAAGTAATTAGTTATTAATGTGCAAAACCCTTTCGTTACTAGATTTTTAAAAGACTAGATCTCAAAGACAACGGATTCAGTAGTTATAATTTTATTATTGTTATTTGGTTATGGTTTTCCTATTAACTTTTATCATTTTGTTTTTTAAATTGTACGACATCGACAGTAAAATATCGATGAGTTATTTTTGTTAGAAGTTTTAGTTTTTGATGCCATTTATATGAACAATATCTTTATAATCTGTGTTAGATCGTAAGCCACTCTTTATGTATTTTGGTGTGAACTGTCTGTCAATTAAAAGACAAATAAAGTTACTATGTGTCGTGATTCGTGTTTTATTTTGTTGGCATACTTATCACAACATGTCCACTGCTGCATATAGATTTGGCCCTCACAGGCCAAAAGAGCTAGGCTGTAACTATTATCAACTTCATCAATCTATTCCACATGACCTTGACCGGTCGTAAGTTCACTCCATTCTTTTATACTACATTACTGCAGCGGCCAGCAAAAGAGGCATTGATGGACGAACGCGTAAATGTGGGCCGAGGCACATATTCAAATTCAAATTCAAATATTTTATTTCGGATAAATCCATATAGTGTTAGTATAACTTAGCCTAATGTTAGTATTACTTAAATTTAACACACCTGTTATTAAATGAAGTTTGTCTGGACTCCTAACCACCTTCGTAAGAGGGGAGTGTCCCACCGGTCTGAAAACACATTCAGGATGCCATTGGAGGAGGAGCGCAAGCGCGCCATCATGGAAGCGCATCGCTTCCGTATAATCGCAGCGAACCCGTCGACGCACGCCTCTGCGAACATCCCTGACGCGCTGCACCTCCACGGCAACCCCAATAACACCCTGAATGCGTTATTGTACTGTACGCGCAGGTCGCTGTATGCCCGCTGGGTATAATTGGTCCACAGGCTGCACGTGTAAAACGACTGGCAGAAGGCCTTAAAAAGCGTTATTTTCACAGGATCAGTACAGCGTGCAAACCTGCGGGCCAACATGTTACAACGGACAGCCAGCGACCTGCGCTCCCTGTCTATGTCTAAGTTGTCTTTTAAGTCATCAGTGACCCAGTGACCCAAATACTTAAACTTCGAAACCCTACCTAAAGGAGACCCAGAGAGTGAGAGTTCAGGCAGCTGTTTGTACGTTAAAGTCCCCGATTTAAAAACTAACCATTCACTCTTATCGGTATTGTATTTGAGCCCGTGAGCCACTGCATAACTTTCACAAATTTTAAGAAGCTTTCTCAACGCACCGATAGATGGGCTCAGCAGCACCATGTCGTCAGCGTAGCTGATATTGTTTACACAAACACCATCCACGTGACAACCGATCCTGGTGCTGCTGAGCTCACCTATCAGTTTGTTTATGTATAGGTTAAAAAGACGGGGGGAGCTCAGACCCCCCTGCCTCACCCCACAATCAAGCCCATACATAACAGAATATGAGCCTGCCCACTTAACTGCATTCTTTTGACTACTGTACCAAAATCTAAACAGTGATATCACATCAGCCGGGACAGTAGTGTCGTGAGTGAGCTTATGCCAGAGCAGGTCATAATTGACCAGGTCAAAAGCCCTCGATAAATCCAAGAAACACGCCATTACAGGGGTCTGTCTGTCTGTATAATATTGGACAGTCTGCTTAAGGCTTAAAATTGCACTATCCGTTGACAAGTTTGGTCTGAAGCCAAACTGTCCATCCTCGAGAACGATATGCTTAGCTAGAATTTTGTCAAGCAGACTATCCAATACCTTAGCACAGACAGTAGCAAGCGATATTGGCCTATAGTTGGAGATATCAGAGGCGTCACCCGTCTTATTCTTTATTACCGGCACAACGATTGTATTAGTAAGTTCGACAGGTAAGTAACTATGACTTAGACACAGGTTAAAAAACATAGCAAGTACCCGCGGTAGGTGCACTCCAGCGTATTTAAGATGTTCGACGCTGAGGCCGTCGTGACCGGGGGACTTTCCCCTCACCATGCTCTGTATACTTTTCGAGACTTCTTTAGCAGAGAACCTAACCGGGTGAGCCCCAGTCACGGCCGTCTCCGCGCCGCTTTGTGCTGGTTCGATATAGCCACACAACCGCGAGTTTACATTAAAATGTTTCTGAAAAGCATTAGCTATTCCTGAAGGGTCGCTCACACCCGCGACGCTCACTGGCATCCCCGACCTATGTTTTAATTTATTTGTTAACTTCCAAAACTTATTAAATTGTTTACCTTTATGACAAGATGCTAGCATATCCATTTTAATTTTCTCCTGATTGTCTTGACAATACTTCAATTTAGTTTTAAAAAGATTTCGCGACGAACACATTTTTTCATAAATAAAGCCAGAAGTAGGTTTGTTATATAACAGCCACATTTGATAACACAATCGGGCATCGCAGTGAGCCTCGCGCACGTGTTTGTTCCACCCCACTACATAATTTCCTTTATGACGCTTTTTAACAGAACCTGCATGCGTAAGTTCGGCTCCTGTTCTCAAAATACAAATTAGTTCATTATACAATCTATCTATCACCAACCGATGCTCAGTTTTGTGACACATATTATCAGCACAATTACAAAATTCTGAAGGAAAATCTATTTGTTTTAAGCTGCTATTACAGTAATCAAAATACTTATTTATCTGTTCTTTGTCCCTCTCACCCCACGTAACTTTGTTACACGAAATGTAGGATCCAATAATTTTAGGTTTAATTAGATTAATGTTACACTCTATTAATAACGGAATATGGTCCGAAACGTAAACACCGTACAAAATAGACGCATTATTCACCAAATGTCTGGAGGCCTCGGTGATAACACAGTGATCTAGCCAGCGGAGGGAACCGTTAGCGGAGCTAGTAAAAGTATGCGAGTCTTGCGGCAAAAGTTCAGTATCAATGCAAGACCATGATTGATCAATACACGTTAAAAGTAACTCACGTGAGAATCGTGTCCCTGGGTGCGCGTTAAAGTCTCCCAACACAAAAACCGACTCCACTTCACTGCTCTCAACCACTGAGATAATCTCACTTAGACAACTCGTAAACTCGGTAAGATTTTCGGCACAGTCCGTGGGCATGTACACACTAAATATTAGCAAAGACCGCTCGCCCTGCGCTATTTTAATACACACGATACGATCACTAGCACAATTTATAACCGATACCGACGCAAATAACGACTTCCTCCACAACAGCGCCACACCTCCGTACGGTCTTCCAACCAGAACACCAGTAGAGATGTCAACGGCTGATTTCCCAGTGTACGCGAAATCCCCATCAATGGTCGCTAGGAAGGGCACGTCGTGGGGCAGCAGCCAGGTCTCCTGCAACGCAATCACGTCGGCTCGTGCACATAATTGACGAACACAATCAGCTGATCGGGTTATATTCTTACAGTTGAATGTACATAGTTTTACGTTCGACATACAACCCATTATATTATGTTTGCTATATTTTCAACATTGTCCTGCTTATTTACTTTTATAGTATTTTTCTTAAAGTAAATAAACTGTCTAAACCAACAAACCACATATAGGTACGTAAGTCCATCAATTTCTAGTTGTGGCTAATGCTTGTATAGTACTTTTCTCAAATAATGCGCGGAAATTAAAACTAAGTAGCACCTAGGCAGAACTTTTTTGTCAAATACAATTACTTTTCAAAATCGAACAACGAACAACAATAATTTTTCGCGAGTTAATGTGTTCATTTGTTTTTTTTTTTCAATAAGCAGCTTTCTATTTGCAAGCCAGTTCGTAATTTAACCTTTTAACCGCCCGACTTTATATCAGTTATCGTGCCCCCAGCGCCCGAAAAAAAAAAACGAAAAATAAATACCGATGAAACGAGCTGTGATGATGTAATAATAATACAGATTAAACGAGCTGTGTTATTTGGTCGTATAATATATGACTCTGGCGGAATGGACACGAAAATATTTGTCGGATTAATCCGACATAAGCGGTTAAAAGATTAAATAAAACCTTTGATAAGTTACCTCCTTGGTTGCCATGTTTCAGAGTAAAAGATCGTTCCATTTTAAATTTTTCTACATAATTAAAATTCTTAATTATATCAGTCACTGACAGAACGTGCAGCCAGCCCTGACTTCTGAGCTAGGTGGATATAAGTTTGTATGAATGTTTTCAACTTTTGTCAATGGAGAATTCCATAGGTTGCACGGCTTCCCCTTTTATATTCTAGAAGACGACTTATGGTCCAGTAGGACCTTCTACCAAGAAGCACATTGTCTAAATTAAAAGTCGTGCCAGTGACACGAGGAAGGAGAAAGTAGACAAATTCACGAAGATAGAAAAAAATATTTGTATTAAAAGTCTCGTTCCTATTATTCTACTCTGCCTACTCAGACAATTATGCCCCCGATGTTATAATTGCAGTAAGTCATGGTGTTTTGACTTTTTTACAGTATTGTGATCCTTAAATCAAGTCCTCTAACTTATATTCAGGATTAATCTACATAAATGTATCTTGTTATCCGTTTAAATATCTAAGTTATCTGCTATAATCATCAATATAGGTACACCAATTTAAAAAGCTTGAAACAAAAGTGCGATTTCCCACGATAATTTTTTTTTGACTTAGGTACTGTAATTTATAACAGGGGGAGGGGCAGACTTATTATATTAGGTACACATCATCTGCCTAGCCTTTTCTCAACTATGTTGGGGTCGGCTTCCAGCAGTGGCGTGCCACAGAGTAGGTACTTTTTGGTGGCGTGCATTGCATATAGGCACATAGCAGTGCCTACCTCGATATATCAATATAAGCCTGTCAATTACATTTTAGTGTGTGTGCGCCCCACAATTAAGAAACTCACTAAATTATCATACATAACAAAAAACAAAATCTTCATACAATGTATGAAGATTTTACTACACTGCACTGCTTATATGCCTATATGCAATGCACGCCACTGGCTTCCAGTTAAACCGGATGCAGCTGAGTACCAGTATTTTACAAGGAGCGTCTGCCTATCTGACCTCCACAACCCAGTTACTGGGTAATACGAAACCCCTTGATAAGACTGATTGTCAGACTCGGGCTTCTGACGACCCGTAACGACTGTCAAAGATCTACGAATAACAGTCGGGTGGTCACCCATCCACAGACCAACCGCGGCAAGCGTAGCTTACCTTGATCGATCGACCCGTGCAGCTGTGCATTACCTACTTAGCTGTTGAAAGTATGGACGCCTGCACTGTTTAATTATGCAACCTGTCACGAAGCTGGTGTCAAGAGGTTTTTTATCTGTTATCTCGTGTGTGCTAATGGCTAACATTATCCGTTTAAAATAATCTTTTAAATAAATTTGTTTAAAAAGTTTAACTGCCCTTGTTTATATTTCTTCAGATAGAGCCACAAGCCGCTCTTATATGTATATTAGGTACCTACCTACACATAGAATGAAAATAAAAACCGAAAGTCTCGTTCCTACAAAATAACCTGCGTCTTATTGAAATAGGTACAGGGCGTGATGTAAAGTTATGTTATACCATATTGCTAACAATGTAGGCCGAAAAAGAAAAAGAATAACTTTAAGCTGCGAGGCCGTTGTGTAAGTGCAAATCATTAGTCTTTTCTATCTGCCTCAATAGATATTATATCTAATACATATGTATTCAGTTTTTGGAACCTTGGATATAAATCGGCAACTGAGTGAAGTAGGTAGGTATTGTTCAATTTCATGAACGTAGATGTAACTATCTAATTGAATGCATGTTGTTCCAATTGGATTTCTGTACAACCAGATGGAGACCACGGTGATGTTGTCCAGGAGATAGGTAGGTGCCTACTTGTGTCAATTGTAAAGATTGATTCAAGAACGTAATATTATAATTTGGGCCGATAAAATATTATTATTGCACCAGTCAATCTATAGGTAGGTAGGTAGAGATTGTTTTTAATCTAAAATTGTACGCCCGGCGCCCCACCACTGCTTGTTGCATACAGATTTCAAATGTTTGTACGAAAATTTAAGTGGAGGGTCGTGTAATTTTTGGCTTAAGGGGTAAATTTAAGTGGAGGCGCGTGCAATTTTTGGATTAAGGGGTAAGGGTAGCGCCCGAATAGCCCGTGAAATTCAAATTTTCTTACGTTTTTTTGCAATTTATGTTCCTATAACCCTATTGATTCCTATTTCATGAAATAAGTAGTCATTCATTAGGGTTACTTATAATTATGAACTTAGAGGGTTGTACCTATTGATGATTTCAATTGATTCCGTAAATACATGATCATAATAATGACCACAGAATACTTAATAGTACTACAATGACACTGGCCTGCAAATTGCAAAAAAAAAAAATTGAATTTCGCGGGATACCCTACCTACAAGGTAACAAGGGTTGCCACTTATAGCAAGTCTTAACTAAAAGAATGTCTGTAGCTAGGTATTACACACCTGAGACAAGGGGTAGGTACCTACCATAGAGAAGCAGGCAAAGTAGATTATTGAGCTAAACGATCTAATAACAGCGCTTGCATTTTTAAGCTCGTTCTAAATCAGACGAAAGGCATTTTAATAAATCTGTCATCATGTCATGACCTAAAGCAAGTGCACTTGTTGATATTTTATATAGTCCGGTTGCAAAATACAGCCGTGTATGTCGTGACATTACATACGACTCGTTTTTTCAACGATTTATGGTCATTGACCTTAGAGGAGTTGACTGGAGGCCGTCTAAATGCAGCTCTTTTTTGCACAGATTTGGTGAATGTGTGGTTTTGTTCGTATGATCCAGGCTTCTGAGGTTTCTGGAAACCTTGAATACTCCTTGAGAGGGATTTCATTCGGACGACTCAAAACAGTGTTTTGTTGTGGACTTGATCGAAGGCTGAAGATCGAAATATCTACAGCTACCTACCTATTTGAAATAATTAGGGTCTATAACGTAATAACCATAGAAATGTAATTCATATATCTATGGTTATAACCCACCTATGGTGCCCACATTCCCGCACCGATGGGCCGACTTTTCTTAATTAGTCTATCTGCCTACTTCTCTAAGTTATCATTATCACTTGCAGTCTGACTTCACTCTCTACTGGCTATTGGCCTCTAGTTGTGTGTGCCAGACTCATCTAGGTTTCCAGCTATTGTCCATCCCTCAAGCCACCTGACGACCGACACTCCTGCATCTAGGTGTCAGACGCCACTCAGTCACAGCCTTACTTTAGGTATACCGGTCATCACTGCCGGCATCATGCCTGGACATCATCATCTGCCAGCCTTATCCCAACTATATTGGGCTCCGCTTTAAGTCTAACCGGATGCACCTGATTACCAGTATTTTCGGTACATATGCTGAAGCGTTTGGATATATGCATATTGTACCTACCTAGGTACTGTAACGCTCTAGATGAGAGCTTCTTAATAAAATTAAACTCCGATAGGACTTCTATTGAATTATATTGATAGAAAGACTACATGTCATATGAGGGGCCCGTGGCTGAATAATAACAGCCGCGCAAGTCGATCAATCAGGTTAAGCTACGCTTACCGCGGTTGGTCTGTGGATGGGTGACCATCTTTACATACCGAGCCCCTCCGTGCCTCGGAAAGCACGTTAAGCCGTTGGTCCCGGCTGTTATTCGTGGTTCTTTGACAGTCGTTACGGGTAGTCAGAAGCCCGAAAGTCTGACAACCAGTCTTACCAAGGGGTATCGTATTACCCAGTAACTGGGTTGTGGAGGTCAGATAGGCAGTCGCTCCGTGTAAAATACTGGTATTCAGCTGCATCCGGTTAGACTGGAAGCTGACCCCGACATAGTTGGGAAAAGGCTAGGCAGATCACTTTATATGTCATATGGAAATAAATTTTTAGGAGAACAATAGATTTGGAGCTCCTGGTCAGTCTATCAAAAAGTACTCTGTGGCTCCTGGAAATAAGCCGCTATGTCTAGCACTGACTCTATTAAACCAAAAATACCCAATTAAAATGTTTGACACCTGCTTGAACGTTCGAATGGAACACATCGTCATTTATGACCAGCCTGTACTATTTATGGTAGGGCTACATAGATAGCCTCATCTACAATACCTGTACTCCATTTGAGTTTAATCACTTGTACTTATTTAAACTTATATAACTAATAGGTATCGCTGATATAGCCTGCAGACGTAATTTACCTTTGTATGAGTATGCAGGTAAGCAGTAGTAAGTGCTTGCTTACCTGTACTCCTGTAGATACCTATTTAACTACGTAAAGGTCTGTATTCCAGTGAGTAAATAAACCTATTTACTCTCAAGTGTTTACGTCACGTGTCCGGCAATTTGCAGACCGGCCTTCGTGATTAATTTTAATAACAGTACCTACCGAAAGGGTATCGGTAGAAGGAACTCAAAGTGATCCGGTTTGCCTCGCCGTGGCTTCTTTCACTGCGACAAATAAAATATCAGCTTCGTCAAATCTGTTGCGAGTTGGCGACGAACACCGAAGTCCTTGACTTGACGGCATTTGCATAGCTAGAGATTACTGGCTGATATACCGGCTGAGAGCAGTGGTGGCCCAGAGGTAACGGCCGCGACTTACGAGTTGTAGGTCGGAGGTTCGAACCCAGACAGGCGCTTTACTTTGTGTAAAATTATATTATTTCATCACCTCTGTTCTCAAAACGGTGAAGGAAAACATCATGAGGAAACCGGCATGTCCTAGAAAAAAAAATTCAAAGTCATGTGACATCTAGCAACCCGCACTGGGCCCGCGTGGTAGATTAAAGCCCACTCCCTCTCGAAGAGAGGATGCCTGTGGCTGGGACTTAGGCATCCTCTCTTCGAGAGGGAGTGTCGAACATTATAGGCTGATTATGATACCGGCTGACTTTTCTTACCGTCTAGACAAAAACAGGGCCTATGGCACAGTTTTTTTTTAAGTATGTACAGTAAGGGTTCAAAACTGCATTCACACCTTACGAGTCGTATTGCTGTGACACGCGCGACGCGGTACAGCGTATATCTGTATGTGTAAACAACACGGTAACACACACCACCTACTTACTTTACACACTCATATCGTCGTGTACTCGTCGCATCACAAGAAACGAAAAAAAATATATTTCCGTCCCTTTTGTTAGACACGGTCAAACGCATAGCGGTGCTAAAATTCAAACCACTATAATATGAGTTCGTAGCAGTAATCGTTGAGCGTTGGACTTTGATGCAACTGGCTTAGGTTCGAATCTCACGAAGCGCAGTGTGGTTTTTTGGCAATATTTATTTTTGTTTGCAATATTGATAATATTCACAAAATTGCTGCCTTTTTAACCGACTTTAATTTACTAATGTTGTTATTGTAATAAAGGGTTTAGAAAAAAAATGCGTGTTAAGTCATAACAAAAATTAAAAAAAAATATTTATTCGATTTATTTCATAAAGTTAACAAACCGCTACATTTATTTATTGTAACTAGATGTGAAATCAATCTTAAGAAACTTATAAGCAATTTGTATTATTTTGACATAATTATGAAATGTTTTAAATTTAAATGGATTTATTTCACCATAAACATTAAGCTTCGTCCATGATCGAAGTAAGCTATAAATAAGAATATTAAATTAGATTCTACTACCTACTTACAAAATGAGATATTTTAAGGTTAACTATGGGCAGTTCATTAAGTATTTCACATTTTATTTGGCTTTATTAAACATAAATAAGTTATTGAGGTTATAGCTTAAGTATTCATTTTCTTTACGAAAAGAAGATTGAAACTAAACCTCAAATGAAGGCATAATATAGAGGATGAGTATAATAATATTACCTACTAAAGTAATGTAAACATTTTCGGTCTATCTAAAAGAAAAGAGACGAACACCATGTTGAATACGTGCTTAAAAAATACATAACGAAAAATTCGTGCAACAACGAATCTGTTGTTTATTACGGTTACCTAATATTTTGTATAACCGCCGTTATTCTCGATACAGTCAAGTAGACGTTGACGCATGGAGCCTACTAGATTAGAACATATTTCTGTTCCCCTTCTATTTGCCCATATCTCCATACAATGCGACTTCAACTGCTCAAGACATTTCTCATTCCGGGCTTCCCACTTTTGCACCATCAAACCCCATAGATTTTCTATGGGATTGAGGTCAGGAGATCGCGCTGGCCATGGAACGACTGCTATCTCCGGGTGTCTGGTAAACCACTCACGCACAGTGCTCGCCCTGTGAATTGATAATCTAAATAAATTATCTTTAAAATGATTTGTATTTTTCTTTTCTTTTATTTAAACCTCATAATGAATTTAAAACTTTATTTAATAAGGCATCTTCTGAGTAAAACGATTAACAATGCTTTAGATTTATGTAGATTTATGTTTAGTAAACTAGGAAATATTTAAATGATACACTCACACTTAGTCCGGTTTCATTCGCTATTTGGGTTTTGTTATATCCAATTTTATGCAGCGCAATTATATCTGCCCTCGCTTCAATATTTATATTAGACTGCATCTTGAATATAATAACTACTTAAACACCGCTAATAGAAACACCTTGTCACTAACCAACAATATCCACGAACCAACAACGTTCTAGGTGATTAGTCGCTCGTAACGAAGAGCATTAATCTGCCTACCTCACAGAAATCGAAATAAATTAGTTGGTTTTCTGTGGTTACCTACTAACTTCATTATTTGTGTGAACAAGACGAACGAGACAAAAAAATAATGATTATTTATCAAACTACCTACTACTAGTAATTATAAAAAATTATCACATCTATGTAATTATCGAACTACTACTAGAAAAAATAACAAAATAAATAAATAGTAATTATTAAAAAGTAACAAATTATATTATAGTTATTACCTAATTATTATTTATAGTATCTAATAAAAACCAAATGTGAGATTCGAACCCTCCGCTCGAGATAAAATTGCACAAGTCAGCGCGTTAACCATTACGCTAGGATAACACATAGTAAGACAGTTGAAATTATGAACTAGTATCAGTTCCAGATAAAGTGAGTGTGTGTGCGTGTCTATAGTATAGAAACAACTTATAGAATAAGGTCGTAAGTCAAACCGAAGCGTCAATCTATTGCTTTGTGAGATCGGTAATCGACTTATGAACGCCACTGTACATCATCATCTGCCTAGCCTTTTCCCAACTATGTTGGGGTCGGTTTCCAGTCTAACCGGATGCAGCTGAATACCAGTATTTTACATGGAGCGACTGCCTATCTGACCTCCACAACCCAGTTACTGGGTAATACGATACCCCTTGGTAAGACTGGTTATCAGAATTTCGGGCTTCTGACTACCCGTAACGACTGTCAAAGATCCACGAATGACAGCCGGGACCAACGGCTTAACGTGCTTTCCGAGGCACGGAGGGGTCTCGGTATGTAAAGATGGTCACCCATCCACAGACCAACGCAGCAAGCGTAGCTTAACCTGATCGATCGACCTGTGCGGCTGTTATTATTTAGCCACGGGCCCCAAGTATGTACATACAAAAATAATATTTAACATCTTTTTTTTTTACATTCAGTCCTTTGATTAAAGCTAGCCGGCGGCGGCGGCGGCGGTGCAAAGGATTGAATGTCACCACGAATTTACTGATAGGTAAATAACTGGTCATATATAACCTGAAAATTCATTTCCAAGAACATACCTATATTAATAGGTAAACGTATGAAGCAGCGTCATATCACAGTATAATATACAGTAAGTTATCTAAGGCCGCCCGCCGAGTTATTAGCCTACTCTTGCGTTGATCGCCAGGGTTGTCACTTTTACTTTTAGTTAATATTTTCGAACAAGCAGCACTTGATCTAAATTTATGAAATAAAAAGCATATTATGATTGAATATTTTACCAATTTATAAATTTAGTAAAAATAAAAAGCCTTTATTCACATAACATTTATTATACTAAGTTACAAATTTGATACCAAGAAAATTTTTCTCCTGTTTCTGCACGTCCGGAACGCTTTATTATTATTTGTTAATGTAAAGTAAATTCTCATTCTTATGTAAAGTTTTTGTAAAGCTTTTTTGAAAGCATGGACAGGGCATCTTAAATTCTATATCATTCAGTTGATCGTAAATTGACCGGCCAATTTTAATGTTGATGTGGTCCTTTTCGAACGCTTTGCGAAACACCTGCTCGATCCTTTCTACATTATCGACAAAATCATCAGGTGGGATCATGAGTAAATTTCGATCTTTGCCGTAATTCCTGTAATGGGTGTATCTAGATTCTACACTTAAATTACACGCTCGTTGATTAACGTCGACGTAAAGCAACCGTAAGCGTTAGTCGGTCACATTTTACTGTAATTTTGTTAAGTTAATATTATGATTAAGACACCATATTTGGATTGAACAACACATCAGACAATAGAAAAAATAATAATTTCAATAGTAATTAATTTGCAATATTAATTATTGTGAAATTGCCCTTATTACAACTATACGCGACAAATACGTTTACCTAAACGATGTTTCGTACTTAATCCTCTGTTTTATAATATAAAAACTTTTTTACAAAAAAAAACAACCGACTTCAAAAAAAAAACACTACAAAGTGATAAATAACTTTAATTTCGGAAGTCGGTGTCGTTGGTTCCGCATTTTCGTTTTTTGACACCGACTTCCGAAATTAAAGTTATTTATCACTTTGTAGTGTTTTTTTTTTGAAGTCGGTTGTTTTTTTTTTGTAAAAAAGTTTTTATTTTTCAATTTTTAGTTGTACCTACCCCACAAAAAAGTAAACAAAAAGATCGTTAATGTAGACAATGTAGATAAATTTTTAGATTGTTGTTGATTTTTCAAAAACCGCTTGTCCGATTTCGATAAAATTTTCATGGGACCATTTGGGAAGTAGGTATACCCTTTCCAACAAAAAAAGAATTTTTCAAATCGGTTGGCAAGCAACGGAGTTATGCGGGAACAAACATAAAAAAAAAAAATACAAACATTCGAATTGAGAACCTCCTCCTTTTTTAGAAGTCGGTTAAAAACTAGACTTCTTAAAATAAACTTTAGCTCTAAACATAGTATTCAGAAAGTAAATTTGGGAATACATTTATATGGAAAAATGCGACTCGGCTACGCTCTTAATAAAGCAAATATACTGTGAAATAAACAATACAATACCACATTTTCTAATAATATTTAAGTATAAGTAGGTACTTACATTTCTGGTTGAGTAGGAACTATGAAGAATGATAAGTCCGGGTTTGCGAAATCATTATTGAGGCACCCGAAAACACTACAATATTTTTTTCCCCTTTTTGAAGTCATGATACTCGTAATTTAAGTGGCCGCCGCCGGCGAGAGTTGACGAACGCAAGTGGTCATGTAGCTAGCGTACGCGCGTGCTCACATTCGCGCTGCACAGCCCGCACTGCCGCCACCTTATTCCCTCATATATTATGCTAGCGTGTGCGTGAAATCGCGTGCCGACATGGCGCGCGGCGCGCACGCACACATTCATACCGAGAGCGGCACGTTTGTATGAAGATGTTCTACTGTATATTATACTGTGGTCATATGATTTTTTTTTATTAAGTACCACAAAATGAGAACAGTTCTTCGTGAGTAGGTACTTCAATTCTTTATGAAAAAGTCTCGAGCCTCGACAAATTCAAATAAAAACCTTGACTTATTGACAACACAATAGGATGACGAATTTCTTTCTTTCATTCTATGGTTTTCAATGGAAAATCACACAATTCAAACATATTCAAATCACACAATCATTCTATGGAAGATTATCATCATCATTATTATTATATCGATGTAGGATGGTATTGAATGACATAAGGAATCCCATTCATTTCGCCTTTGAACGTGAATAGGTAGAACTTTCCTATAAGGAAACACTCGAAATATGCTTATTTCTTCTTTTGTGTTAGAGTGGCAATAGCCTATAGGTAAGTACCTAATTGCATAAGTAATTAGGAACAAGATGACACAGTCAGCAATATTTGTAGCCGAGCTGACTGCCTAGCATCGTCACTCGTGTAGTCTCGATCGATACTGGGTTTATACCTATAATATACTAACCCCCTTACTAATAAACGTATAATATCAGATGAATAGTTACACACCGATTTCTCTCTTTCAGTCGTCAGTAAAGTGACTTTCGAAAGAAGAAGACAAAGCGTTGTGTAAATGTAGATACCTACTGACGCTATAGTTAACCGGTAGTTCCAGAGATTAGCGCATTCAAACAAACAAACAAACTCTTCAGCATTATTATTAACTAGCTTCTGCCCGCGACTTCGTCCGCGTGAAATTCGTACTTTCCTCTAAAAGTTTCGAAAATGTATGTTGGTATGATCTTTATAATTAATTTAGATAAATAAGTATTCGGGCCAATTTTTAAGTTTATAGAACGAAGGAATCAGATTTTTCAAATGAACTGTATCCCCGCTTTTCACCCCCACAGGGGTGGAATTTTGAAAATCGTTTAAGATTTGTTCATAACTTGACTCAAAGTTTATTTATACCAATTTTCGAGCTAATCAAGCCACGCAGTAAAGTCCTCCCCTTTAAAAACTACCTCTTTTCACACAGTTATGGGTAGATTTTCGAAAAACCCTGATACACGTTATTAATTATTTTTAGTCCTTAGTATAAATACTGAGTTTCAAGCTAATCGTTAAAATTCTTCCATACAAATTTTGACACCCCCCAATACCTCTTTAGGGGGTATTTTAGAAAAACGAAAAATTCCAAACTTCATAATTTACTTAGATAAGTATTCGTGCCAAGTTTCAAGGTTATTAACTCAAGAAATAAGATTTTTCATACAAACAAAATCCCCCCTTTTCACCCCCTTAAAGGTTGAATTTCCAAAAACCCCTTCTTATTCGATACCTACTCTTCACAAAGAACACACCCTCCAAAATTCATGTCCCTAGGACCAGCGGTTTAGACTGTGCGTTGATATTTCAGTCGGGTCGTTCATCCCCCTTTGGGGGAGAAATTATCAAAAACGCTGAGACACGTATAAATTAATTTTCAATCGTTAGTCTAAACACAAAATTTGAAGATCCTAACTTTTTAACACATGGACTTTCATACACAACTTCATCCCCCTTTTTAACCCTTTCGGGGTGGAATTATCAAAAACGAACGAAGTCTTACCAATTTTTTTTACCAGTTTTTTTTGTTTTTTTCGAAAATTCTCAAAATTTTAATTAGGTAAACTGCTTATTTAATGCGAAATTGAATGAGAAATGAATTAATTTTTATTTTATTTAATTAAAGGAATGTTTTAGCAATCTAGCAAACATGATTTAGACCTCTGTGTCATTAGACATAAAAAAATTGGTAAGACTTCGTCTAAGATAAATTGTCTGTACTATCTTCGCCTTAAAGCTTTGCATTCATCTTCCAATCACTCTGTATAATAGATACTAGCCTATTTTGTCCCACTGCAGGGCAAATACCTCTTCTCATACCGACATTGAGCATTGATTACCACGCTTGTTCAAGACGAGTTGGTGATTTCAGACTTACATCTACATCTATCTATACTAATAATAAAGCTGAAGAGTTTGTTTGTTTGTTTGAACGCGCTAAGCTCTGGAACTACCGGTCCGATTTTTTGCATTTGACAGTCTAATTCTTGAAATAGAGTATAGGTTATTTAACACCACGCTATGACCCTTAGGAGCCGAGAAAAGTGAAATAAAGTGAGAAAGAACGCTGAGCGATAACGACGGGGTAGGTCGGGGGAACAAAAACAAAAGACGAACTAGCAGGGGTCGAGGAGGGGAGTGGAGGGGGGCTCAGGACATCAGACCGGAATAAATCGAAATTTCACGCGGTCGAAGTCGCGGGCAGAAGCTTTAGTCTTTTTTTCCTTCACCTATATCAGTGATGTCCAAGATAAACTTAGAAAGTACCCAGGTAGGTACATACATTCGAATTAAAAAAGTCACATTGGTACAGACGCCAGCAGATCAAGCTACCCGAAACTTAAATTTTCCCAGTCAACTTTGAACCTTATACTTTAACGATAAAGTTGAAAATCTATTAAGTAAAGAAATTTGACAGATTGTAAAAGCTTGATATGCTGGCGTCTGTACCTACTTACCCGGATTTGATACATCGACCTACACGTTGATACACGAGTCTATATTCTGTTCATTTACATGATTGAGGAAATAAGATCCGAACATGTCCTTGATACGTCGACATGATTGTGTTTCGCCAATTTCAATTTACACGAATTTATTGTCGCGTACAGTTCCGGTATGACAGATATTTCTTATATCTGTTATCGATGAATAAGTAGGTACTTATTATTCAAATTAGAGATCAAAGAACCATTATTGATATTTTTCATGTTACTAGGCTTGTGGCTAAGTACCTAATAACAGTCGCATGAGTCGGTTGGCCTGTGGCCCGACCATCTTTACATACCAAGATCCTTCCGTGCCTCGGAAAGTACTTTAAACCGTTGATTCTTTCGTGGATCTTTAACAGTCGTCGATGGTTCGCGAGTAGCCCGAAAGTCTGACAACCAGTCTTACCAAAGATATCGTATTACCCAGTAACTGGGTTGTAAAGGTCAAATAGGCAGTCGCTCCATGTAAAATACTGGTATTCAGCTGCATCCAGTTAGACTGGAAGCCGACCCCAACATAGTAGAGAAAAGGCTAGGCAGATGACAGTTTCATGCGGTTTTACAGCATCACTACTGGAGGATTTCTGGAGGATATCCGGGTTTCGGTTGTTGCAGAGATTCGTTTCACTTTGATATTATTAGACCCACATAATTTGCTTTGTACTCGAAAGTTAAGTAGGTAGGTACGGCAAAATGTGATTGTAATGGCGTTTGCTTAGCATGGGATCACAGAGGGCTAGCTTACGTGTGAGCTTACCGATGTACTTGCAGATAGACATAATAATCAACTTTGTCCCTGGGATGGCGTATCTATGGTGCCTTTGATATTGCAGATGTCGATTAGTCGCGGTAACCCCTTAACATCAAGAGGAAGAGGTCAGTGACTCAGCAGTGGGAACATTAGATATAGGCTGATTATGATTATGCTATTCTTTTTAATTTGCCTTTAATCTTATATCAGTAAGAAAACATTACAGTCAGCATAAAAAGCTCCGGGACATTGCTAAGTAGTTTATCAAAGCATACACAATACTCGGACCAACCGGTGCACGATTTGATTGCCGTAATTGCACTTGGCAAGTTTGGGTATGGTATAAACAAACCATAGGTAACGGGCCGATAGTTAATTAGCGAGCCACGAGCCATAATCCTTTGTGCTAAAACGATGTGAACAAGCTTAATTTACTTTGAACTTACCTTTAACCGTTTTCCAGGAATACCTAAATTATACTTTTTATTTCCAAGTGCATACAGCCACAAAAATCCATTTACGGGGAAACGAATTATGCTTTTAATAATAAACACTTTCTAAAAACGAGCACACAATTTTCTACGAATAAATTACACCTAGTATCTACTTTAAACTGACCTTTATGTATCGAAAAATAGATCATTCAATGCTAGTTGCGATATAATAAACGAGGACGACATATTAGCTTCTACTCAAGGCTGCAGCCGCCCTGTGCTTCTGTAAGCACGGAACAAATGAAATCGAAAGGCTATCTCTGAGTCACAGGCGTAGGCTACTTACTGCTGAGTGCTGTAAGTACTTGCCGGGTCACCTTGACAATGAAAGTGAATTGGACAATGTAGACGCGATCTATTCGTATAAAAACCGGAGCACCTCCTGTCAAAATTATTCAGTTGCCAGCATTAACAGAATAAACATGTACGCCAAGGTACTATAAGGATTTATTACCTCTACTTTACTTATCGATAAAACTTGTGGTGACTAGGAAATAGTGATTCAGGAACATTTAAAAGATTAAAGAAATAATTTGCTTTAATTTGAAGGATAACATATAAAATTAAAAGCCCTCGCAAATTGCACTTTTTTGCTCATTTAATTATTAGGGCATTTGCATTGAACCAGGAAGTAAATAATTACCTACTAGTTTTGCAGTAAGTTCTGTGTAATAATCTTAGATTTTATCATTTCAGTTGATCATCGCTCTTTGCGCCGTGGGTGTGGCCCGTGCCGGCGGTCTGTATGAAGCCGCTTCTTTGGGCTACAGCGCGCACGCCATCGCCGCCCCCGCCGTAGTGACCAAGACCATCACCCCTGCTGTCTCCTCCGTGTCTTCCTACTCCACCCACACCGCGCACGGTGGTCAAATCGCCGCGTACGCCGCCCCCGCCTACGCCGCAGCTCCCGTCGCTGCCTATGCCGCTGCTCCCGTCGCCACCTATGCCGCTGCCCCCGTCGCCACCTATGCCGCTGCCCCTGCCGCCGTCGTCACCAAGACCATCTCCCCCGCTGTGAGCTCCATCTCCTCCTACTCTACCCACACCGCTCACGGTTCTCCCGTGGCCACCTACGCCGCTGCCCCCGTTGTGGCTAAGGCCGCCGTCGCCTACGCCGCTCCTGCTGCGTACGCTCATGGCGCGTATGCCGCTCCCGCTTCCTACGCCGCGTATGCCGCTCCCGCCGTGGCTGCCTACTCTGCCCCCGCTGTTGTGACCAAGACCATCACCCCCGCCGTCTCCTCCGTGTCTTCCTACTCCACCCAGACCGCTCATGGTGGCGCGTACGCTCCCGCTGCATACGCCGCGTACTCTGCCCCCGCTGTGGCCACGTACTCCGCTCCCCTGGTCGCTAAGACCTACGCCGCCGCCCCCGTCCTCAAGTCGGTGGCGTACTCCGCTGGCCCCGCCATCGCCTACAGCGGTCATGGCGCTAACCACGGTTGGTAAACTGAATGAAATGTTTATGTAAATAGACCAATTAAAAAATAAACGACTCGCCATAACTTATCTTGCTTGTTTGATTTCTGATCCTTAGAAAAAGATAGATTATTAGATAATCTGACTCATATCTATATATTATATGACCATATGTACGATATACTCATAATGACCTTATAATATATTATATAAGTCCGGTAAAGTATTGACTACATAATGACTAAGTTTCTTTGTTAGTGCCTTTCCCTGATCGGTATCCGTTTCACATAAAGGCACTCGTGCCCCGATTAATCAGCACGATCAGTTCCTTTATCCTTTGACCTTTAGAAAATCTAATGGATAGTACGGAAACTACTTATTTGAACAAAATTATCATATGCATAATTGCATACATAGTAACTGTTTCTAAAGGTAGTATTTTAGTATAAAAAAATTCAAACATCCCATTTAAAATTAAGAAATATTCAAAAGTTCTACAGTTCATCTATTTCTGCAACTTTGCAAGGCTGGACATAAAATGTAGGTAGTATTTCATAATAAGAAGGAAGTCATTCATGTATTTCTTTGGTTTGTGTTATCATTCAATTTGTCAATAACCCTAGTACTAATCATTGCTTGAGTAGCCTCCTGCAGTCGTTTTTTTTGGTTAATTTGAAATTGCGGGGACGCATCGGGTTGTATGTTCGTGCCAACTCACGGTAACCCGCAACGCGTTAGACAGTGATCCCGTGTCCGGCTAGCTCACACCGTCACCGAGATATTGACTATGTGTTCGCCTGGTGGCGATCATTAGTATAGGGGGTAAATTTTTGACTGAATAATTGTAGAACATTTTTTTTAGCTAGAATAGCTAGTTGTTGCTATGTATTCGATAGTTCATGCATTAAGTATGTTATAACCTCTATAAATATTAGCACTCTTAGGGAAGGTTCATATCTGACGGAAGATGCGTCGGGCGTAACATCGATTGCGTCTATTTATTCGCTCGACGCACTAACGCATCATCGGTTGAGTGTGAACGGTCAAGTGTTTTTCTATACATTTGTCTGTTCTGGCGTTACGCGACCGATAATACGCGACGCATGTTCCGTCAGATATGAACCTTCCCTTAGGGCTGATTTTTCAATCGACAGATATTTTTTATTCGTGGAATAAAATTGACGACTGACAGATTTTTTATTGAAGAACTGTCAAACATTCAAAATTATTCCTCGGATAAAATTATCTGGCGTTGGAAAAATCAGCCCCTAGAGTTATAATTATATTTGTATAAAAAAACCGTTTGGCTGTGTTTGATTGTGCCAGGTGTAGGTAATACCTACTATATTTAAAATTTACTTTTGGACTTATCAGAGATTCTAAAAAAAAAAGTTTTGAATTTATGAACGGTAGAATGCTTGCCTGCTACTTCGTTTAAAGATTCTTAAATTTCAGTAAAATTTCCGTACCAGACCATAAGTGACGCGACCTGGTGAGTGGTCATAAAATAACATACATGATTATTCTATTGTTAAAAATAAAAAGAACTGAAATTAGTATCATTATTTAGAAATACGAGAAGTATTTTCATAAAATACTGCCATTCCAGACGGACATCATTTTGCGATACATATTTTATGTAAATACAAATAATATTAATCCAACAGCTAGTTAAAAGTCAAAGATAGTCATCTGAATATCTAAACGGTTCAGAGTTGCGTAATCTTTCGACCTCTAAAGTTTATAAGACGCCTTACATAATATTATCATATTTTATGGGTGCATTACCAACCCGCACTGGGCCCGCGTGGTGGATTACGGCCCACTCCCTCTCACCGAGAGGAGGGCTGTGTCCCAGCAGTGGGAACATTATAAGCTGATTATGTTTGGGTGGATTGATTTAACTATGAATTTTAAAATCTTTTTATATTCTTCTGAACACAATATTTATGTAAACAGAACATATTTATGTAAATTCGAAAAATGTAAATGTGTAAAAATATGGTTCAGTGAATCGACTCTACGGAACTAGATAACTTAATATGTATTACATAATATGTGTCCTCAAACTGAATTTGAAGAACATTGAAGCTGGGAGTTTGAGGAGATTTTTGATATCACAAATTATAATGCGTTGGGTTGAGTTTCGGACTGGCGACCTATACCTACGTCTGTACTATGTAAAATTGAAAAAAATGTTTATTATTCAGTCAAATATTTGTTCTTAGAGAAAGCTTTTACACAAATTAAATTTGTTCTTATTAAACTGTTAATGAATTCGTATGACGTTTGTGTTACGTGTAAATCTAATATGGGAAGCCACCTTTGAGGCTCTAACACTACAAACATAAACAAGCCATTACTAAACACCTTAATGCAACGCTCGAAAGGTCATTTTCTAAATGACTAACTTCTATCATTTGCATTGCATAAAGATTCTTCTAGGACTATATACCAGTTTTACGAAGATGGTATAAAAGTGAATGCACGTGTTCTCGATGTTATTTTGTCATCAAATCTATCGGAACAAACATGCTTCGAGAGGTGATTATTTGACTTTAGTTTACAAAAAAAATATATTTAATGTTGTGGTCTTAACAATTAATTAATTTTGTGTTTCTTTTCCAGTACGTACTAATTCTTCTGTGTGCTGGGTCCTTCGTAAGCGGTATCGCTGTGCATGCCGGCGATCGGAATGCACCTGCGAAATCTCAAGCCCCTACTTCAGGAGCTGCTCAACAGCAAGACCTTCTCGCTTTGCCTTCCCAAGTTTCGTATCAGAACATAGCGGCTCCTTCACTGTACTTGCGCAATTCATCGCTGTCATATCAAGTGAATCCTGCGGTCGTGGATACTATATCTGAAACTACGCCTGCAAGAAGTGTTCCTGTGCAAACCTACGGATCACCGAACGTGCAACAACAAACGGTCTCCATCTCTGCGTCGGTTGCTTCCGATCCTTCTTCTCCAGAATATACCAACATTCTCGAGAGATACGCTCCCGCTGTTCAATCTATACAGCCGTACTTTGCTGCTCCTGTTGCTGCAAGGACTGTTACAGTCGAGTCTCAACAAGCAGCTAATGCAGGTCAGGATGCTCAGGCCTCTGGTGGTTATATTACTAGACCTTTTGTGGTATATACAAATAATGCTGCTCAATCAGGACAGTACTATGCAGCTCCCTCTGCTCAGACAATAATTGAACAACAAAGAACCGTTAATATTCTTCCTCCTTCCTCTCAAGGTACTCAGTATCGTGCTCCTGCCGTAGCATTCCCCACAAATTCCGCCACAAGACAATTCCATCCAGTTAGTACTGCTATACTTGAATCTTATGGAGAATTAAGAGCTCAATCTCCTACCGTCTCTTCATACCAAGAGAATCAGGTGAATCAAGTTCAGGCAGTCAAACCTCTGCGACAACAATTCCTTCCCGCTGCAAAGATTGCATACAACGTCAAACCTGCAGTAAAAACTGTTTCTGTGCCTGTACCCGTTACAAAGAAAGTAACTATTGAGGCACATAATTCAGTCCAGACTCACCCCCCACCTGTTCCTAAGTATGCTCCTGCCTCGATACCCGTTCCAGTATTCTATCAACAACTAGAAACCAACTATCCTGCTGAACAACAGTTAGTTGAAGTTCCTCCTCCTCCTTTCTATGCTCAAGCACCCATCGGGGTTCAGCCTATTCCCGTGCCGGTTTACCCTACTAATGGTGGTGGGCTGCAATACCACTCGATACCCGTAGATGGTAGACATCAACAGGGCTATGTTAGAGCTGTGCAATTCTCTCCCGCTTCAGAGGTTTCTCGTGTCACGTTCAACGGTTTGGGTGTTTCCTATGGATGGTGAAGTATGTCGATAGTGAAAACGTTAGAGTAGTAATTTATTAAGTTTTGCGTTTTATAAATAAATGCATGTTACCTCAATTATATATGCGTGTTTTATTTTGTTGTGATGGACTAGTGTTGCCAATTATTTCGCAAGTTCGTTTGGATACTTGCCATGACTTACTTTTGTGTTAGCTTCCGTGTTAGATTTTAATGCATTTCATTAGTATTTAAATCGTCCACATACACTTATCCAATTAATTAGTGTAATAAGCAGTCTTCGATGCGATGTCTTACTTAGGTACTTAATTGTGTACAGTTTCATGAAATGTTTAGACTAGATACTATCTAATGATAAACTATTTCTTAAATCAATCTAAAGGAAGTTTTATAAAAAAAATACATAAAATTAATTAATGAGCAATTTTATTTCGAGACTCGTTTCCAGCATAGCCTTGTTTGCTAACTGTAAAAATAAATTAACTCAAGATCGTTCACTTGTATTTTCATTAATATAACTATCTCATTTAATTTACATTAATAAAATATGTCTTTTCACCGACATTCTTTATGTAGAATATTTTATTCTGAGGTAATATCGGTTGATATATAAAATCAATATTTGAGGTCATCTGTTAGCCTCATCTATCAATAAACACTGAAGATTGTACCAAAGAAAACGCATTACCCTCGTTTTGTGGCATAATCGGGTAATAGGCGTCTTCCTCGTTCCGTCATAATACATTCTTTTTTTGCAAGCTTATTGACGGTAGCAAAAATACAAATTATGGTGTAAGCTGCTGAGAACTTCCTCAGTTTATTTCCTGAGTTCCTCTTTGCGAAAGATTTACGTAAGTATGTGAACGATAAAAAAAGAAAATGTTGTTGTCAGTATGTCGTAATGACGAGTCCAATATCCGTCGCCGATCGTATTAAAATGAAGAAAAAAAAGCAAATTATAAACATAACATTGGGTGGGGGAAATCCACCACCAATACGAATTCTTCTAATGAGTAAATACTTTGAAGAACTGTCGTAGCTATAGCGTCCATCCTGTATGGAAAACGGACATCAGTTAAGTAGGTCTGTGTATATTACTGCAAAATCTTTAGATGTTCAAAATGCAGTTACGATGGAATTTGACAGGTCACTCACGCCGAGTCGGTTGTGAACTCGTGACCTTGGCAATGAAGAACTTTGATTACTTTTTTGCAACTATTGCTATGGCGGAGCAGTGGTAGACAAGTGATAACGACCGTGACTTACGAGTACTAGGTCGTAGGTTCGAACCCAGACAGGCGCTTTACTTTGTGTAGATTATTTTACATCACTGCTCTCAAAACGGTGAAGGAAAACGTCGTGAGGAAACCGGCATGTCCTAGAACCACGAAGACATGTGCCATCTACGAACCCGCATTGGGCCCGCGCATGGTGGATAACGGCCCACTCCCTCTCACCGATTGGAGGCCTGTGTCCCAGCAATGGGAACCGTTATAGGCTGATTATGAACTACATATTACAATAGGCCGCAAACGTAAGTAGCTATAAATAGAATAAAATGAACAATCAAAACAATGGAACTGGGTATAGATACTGCGGGATCGAGGAGGGGTGGACGGAAGGGGGGGGGGGGGATCACACCGGAATAAATCCTAGTTTTGCCATTGACAATGTAGTATCGCCTATTTAATAATGGACGAATTCAGATTTTTTGTAAATTAAAAGAAGTACCGTTTTAAAGAACTTGCTTTGCTATTGTTTTAAAAATTGGCAGAGGTTGAATTAGACATCGAAGGAGAAAAAAAAATGATAACATTGCATTTGCATTGCAACCGGGAATTTTTGACAAACCTTGCCTTACCGTGGCGGACTTAACCGCTGGCATCACCTAGGGGAGATCCCTATATGATAGATCAGACATGAAGAGATCCGCAGGAAAACCAAGGTACGGTTACCTTGGTTCTCCTGCTACTGCCTGCTGCTTAAGTTTGGCAATTATTCTAAGAACTGCCAAACCTAAGTGGCAGTGGGCAGGGCACTTTCTGGGAGTGGCGACCGCGTAACGGAAGACGTTGCCGCATTGGAAGGCCTCAAGGTGGACCGATGGCCTTGTGAAAGTCGCAGTAATCTGCTAGATGCGAGAAACACAGAACCGGTCGAAGTAGCAGTGCTTGGTGGAGGCCTATGTCCAGCAGTGGACGTCTTTCGGCTGAAATGATGATGATGACGTTGATTTGCATTAGTTTGGAATTAAATTCAGGACCTTCCAGTTCGCAGCCGCGCTTGAATAAACTAAGACAAGATAAGTCATTATAAGAACGTATCTATAATTAATGTTAATACCTATTTTCTGTTGCATTCGGTACTTTCTTACGGGAAATGGACAAATAAGGAAAATACGTTAATATTTGTAACAGAAAAATAACATTGACCTGTTACAGTTAAGCTTGTATATTTTCCTAATAAATGAATATTTATTTGAGTTCTTTTATGAGAAAGGTTGGGACAGAACAGTGGCTTAATAAAAAAACGGGGTACTAAAGTGGGATTGCAGCAACAAGAGGTTGGCCAAATCATAGCTTATCTACATCTACAAAACTACAATAGCGATCCGGGGCTAAATAATAAAAGCCGCATAGGTCGATCGATCAGGTTAAGTTATGCTTGTTGCGGTTGGTCTGTGGATGGGTGAACATCTTCACATACAGACCCCTCCGTGCCTCGGAAAGCAAGTCAAGTCGTTGGTTCCGGCTGTCATTCGTGGATCTTTGACAGTCGTTACAGTCAGAAGCCCGAAAGTCTGACAAACAGTGTTACCAAGGGGTATCGTATTACCCAGTAACTGGGTTGTGGAGGTCAGATAGTCAGCCGTTCCATGTAAAATACTGGTATTCAGCTGCATCCAGTTAAACTGGAAGCCGACCCCAACACAGTTGGGAAAAGGCTAGCAGATGATGATCTACAAAACTACTGTGATTAGTTTATTAATTTGTCAGTAATTTTTCTAACATCGATATCTTTTAAACTGTTCGATAAAGAGCAATGCAGCTGGAAACACAAACGGGAAGATATAAAGCAGAAAAGACATCCAAATCTTCGCATACCACTATAATTTGACTACAAATAGTTCGTCTTTCTATACGTGAAAATGTACTTCGCTTTTTTCATAAAACAAATAATTTTCAGGGACAACCCGTCTAACCCAAGGTTGCCTGGAAGAGATCGCAGAAAGCGATAAGGCCGCCCATTGTATATTTTGTAGTGTTTGATATATTTTTTTCATGTTATGTATTTTTGTGGCGTACAATAAAGTATATATAAATAAAATAAATAACCCCACAATTAACTAACGCTAAAGTTTGTTTAATACTGGTGTGTAATCTTTTGGAGGACCCGCTAATTAAATATCACGTGTAAATCACACCTACACTCCGCCAATTGACTGCTGGAATAAACATAGCTTCAGGCAATACAATTCTTCAATGCTAATACCAGTTACTGACACTAGTATAAAAGCGAGAGCAAGTGCTCCAAAAATTACACACAACAACCACGTTCAATACAAACATGTACTCCAAGGTACTGCACTGATATTAAAATTTAAATACTTTACCTTTTTAATACGGTCATGGGTTAACGACCTGTCACCTGAGGGGCAATTCTCGTAATTTGAAGAACCTTCTCAGTCTGATCTCAGTCTCAATCTGTCAAAAATGCCTCTTATTTCCCTAAATTTTTGACAAGTTTTTGATATTTGTTTGTCGCCGAGATGAGACTGCGACTAGATTTTGAACGTTTTAATTACGAGAATTGGCCTTCTGTTTTTTGTGTAGGTACCATACAATTTTGATTTTGGAACAAGTGTAGCCTGTACAGTTTTAAGGTGAAAGTGTATTTAAATAGCAATTGTTTTTTCTTTCATTCTTAGGTCGTAGTCTTCCTGTGCGCGGCGAGTCTCGCCTCCGCCGGCCATCTCCTGCAGGCCGCTGCACCTGTAGCGTACAGCGCGCCCGTAGCGTACAGCTCGGCGCCCGCCGTCTCCTCCGTGTCGTTCTCCTCGCACACCGCGCACGCCCCCGTCGCCACATATGCCGCTGGACCAGTTGTAGCCAAGACTTACGCCGCTCCCGCCTACGCCACCTACGCCGCCACTCCCGTCGTAGCCAAGTCCATTGCTCCCTCCGTGTCCTATCAGTCCATCTCATCTCCCGTCGCGTACGCCGCGGCTCCCGCTGTCGCAACCTACTCTGCCCCCGTGTACGCCAAGTCCATCGCTCCCGCTGTGTCCTACTCCTCAATCTCTACCCACTCCTCTCCTCTGACTTACGCCGCGGCTGCCCCCGTCGTCACTAAGACCTACGCCGCGCCCTCGTATACCACTTACGCGTCTGCTCCCGTCATCGCCAAGTCCTACGCCGCTCCTGCCTACACTTCCTACGCCGCTGCCCCCGTCGTAACCAAGTCCTACGCTGTTCCTGCCTACAATTCCTACGCTGCTGCTCCCGCGGTCGCATACTCCGCTGGCCCCGTGCTCAAGTCCGCTGTGTCTTACTCGGCGGCACCCGCCGTCTCCCACGTCACCTACGCTGGTCTTGGAGCCAACTACGGCTGGTAAACACAGTCATGTTTGTTAATATTTATTGTTTGTAAATAATCGACTGTATATAATAATGTTTGTGTGTTTGAAACATAAAACGAAATAAAAACAAAATAATTAATTTGTATTGTTTTTCCTGAACCATGCCTTACCTTTATAAATATGTAGTTTCAATACAAGTATTGGCCCTTTGTTTTATACTATCTTGCTTCCGAACGGCTACATCTAGGTGTTCTTTTTCAAGCAAACAAAAAATGCTTTAGATAAATAAAGTATAGTTTTGAGGTACAAGCATGCTGTCGCTGTGGCCGAAACCGTTAGGAGGCATCATCATAATCAACTAAAATATTACAGCGAAAAACTGAAATGCGTATTTAATAACGTGTAGGTATTTGCAAAAGAAAAAACACATCAAAGTAATTACGTAAAAGTTTTTTTTTTTCTCTTCAATATTTACTACATTTGTATGTAGGTAATTTATTTACTTTGATGAAGTCAAATCTCAGAAAAAATGCGGAGATTACCTACTTTCTGAAAATCGAGTTTCTGACATATTTCGCGTAGATTCTGTTTAGCTTGGAAATCCCTTATGAAAAGGTATTTCTGTGTAGGTAGGTTTAATTATTCAAATCAAATGAATTGCATGTACATAACTGTCGACTTTATTAACTGAGTAAATTGACGTAAGAAAGTGAACGATTACCTATTAGCAAGTACCTATTGATATTTATTTATTAAAGATTCTAATATTTACATAATTTAAAAAGCTAACAATCTTAAAATAATAATATGTATAAGTATATAAAAAGGTAGGGGAAATAATCAAAGGGCATCAAAAAATTCGTCCGCATCTCTGTCAACAGGAAACGTGCCCAAAAGGCTGGTAGCATTGCCACGTTGTATGGCAATGCTGATTCTTTGGCCAAGAAATAGGCCAGCGCTCTGGTCACGTGAAGAGTCGACCAACCGCTTGGCGATGTTTCGAAATACTAAGTGGGCACTCGGGCCGCATGGCCCTAGTGTTTCAACCCCAAACGGCTCAAATATGTAAGTTCCAAAGAGATTGGAGTATTTGCGCCGTTTGAGGTTTTCCGCACCTGCAGCAGCCGCCCCAGAACAGCTTACCGTGCTTGGAAGTTGGAATGGCGCAAGAGTGTCGATACACATTGTATCCCACACCAAAGGTCTACCTAAATTCCAAGGGATTATGGTCATCCCGTCTGGTCTCTTACCATCGTCACGTACCAAACCATTGGGTTCTAAAACAGCTGGCACCCCAGCTGTGACAAGAGCACGACGGATGGTGTCATTGATGCTGGCATGCCGTGCTATCCGGCTTGCGCTTTTACTGCAGGATAAGCCATGGTGTCCGAGGCAGTCGACACCTTCACCGCATTGGTAGCGATGCGGAGCCACGCAAGGGGCGCAAGTATTGAATTGCCCGTGGCACACCAATTATGTTGAAGCGGCAATAAAAGTTGCACTGTCTAAACAGTGTTTAGACGACGCAAGTCATTTGTTGTCTGCAATTTTATTGGATGTTACTGTCAAGAAACTTGTATCGTGTAAGTATATTTATTTATTAAAACTTTATACACAAATAAAACAATCCTGTACAAAGGTGGACTTAATGCCTGAGGCATTTTCTACCAGTCAAAAAACTCCATCCACATTCTACTAGTCAGTCAGTGTATATGAGGATTAAGTGTTTGTACGAGTAAGCTGCAGTTGAAACCAAAATAATGCCGACACAAATATTACGTTGATATTGCCAAAATTGGGTAAGTTTAAATCTGCCTAGATTCAGGGATAGAGTATTTGTTTGGTAACAGAATAGCATTATGTGACCCTGCATCCAAATTATTTATTTATTAATTTGCTTACATGTAAAACACTGATTAGTAGGCATGCATTCAAATTTCATGACACAGTATTAAAACATGTACCCTGTAAGGGCACTGCAAATTTCATATATCAAATTACATAATATTATAATATTGATTCTAATTATTACAATTTACATTATACTAAACACTAAAAATTAAACATAATTACAAAAATTTATTACATTTTATTTTAAACTAGCTTCTGCCCGCGACTTCGTACGCGGATCCTGTTGCTTTTACCAGCGACAACGGGGCCGTCAAAATCGAAGATCTGAAACGTTTGATGTCGAATTCTATGAGCCAGGCGACTGGAAAACAACGGGCTGCGCGAGATGATTCGAGACGTTCCAGATCTTTCATGTTTGTAAGTCAACAGGAAATGCCCATTAGACTAAACAACTTTTGCTAAGACGTCGTTCCTATATATTATGTTATAGTGTCGCTGGGCTTTGGAGTTCCAGAACAGGTGTTCCAGATCTTCAAATTTATTCTCACAGCAGAAAATACTCTTCACGTGGAATAATTTTTGCTATGGCGCCATTTTTATATCTCTTATACTTTAGCTGGTCTGTTGCGGTTCTGCATCAGGTATTCCATTTTCCAAAATAAATTATAGCCTTTATGTTGCCCAGACTTAATACCTATACAACAAAAAAACTTTTCTTCTTTGTTACTGGAGCATTGTATCTGCCCCGATGTCCAGTAGCGGGTCGTTTATCAGCATCAATCACAAAATAACTGATGCTTTGTCCAGGGGGGATAGATTCTAATGCAGATTTAAAACTGTGTACGTAGGGATTTACTTCATGCAACATACTTTGAAGCAGTGAAATCAGACTATTGTTCAATTGCGGAAAGTTTTGGTTTCTAATATTTGCCTGATCTTGATATTGGATACGAAATATATTTGGAGAAACTTGGGGTCATTTTCAGGCAATAATGAACCAATAAGGTGGTAAACTTGGCCTTGCACTTTGAATGTTGGCATAAATGGGCCTTCTAAAATCTGTTTCGCAACAGAAGATGTCATTTGAAAGGCATTATTGTACGACTGGATGTTGTCCAAGAAATGTTTTGACTGTGGATGGTCACCGATTAGCAATGATCTTAATATTTCTGGAGGATTTTGTAATATTTCAATATGTACTTTTTCACCTGAGCAAAATATACCGTTTGTTTTTTTTTGCCATTTAACAGCTTCACAAAAAGTACAATTTTGAACCATACCTCCGATGGCGGAATATGTGGCGTAGTCAATCATAGGAGTATACGTAAATGCACTCCGTTCCTTATCAACCCAAGGAAGGTTGCCATGCCGTACGGCTATATTTGCTAGACACATCCGATTCTTCAGATGATATCGACATTCTGTTCAGAGAATGTCAAAGTCGATCAGAATTCAAACGTTCGTTGCGCTCTTCTTCTGTCTCTTCATGCCGTACTCCAGCAATTCTTTCTCTCTCACTTTCTAACTGATTATGAATATTTTGTTGTGTGCGTGTTCGGGACAATGTATGATAATCTCGATCAGCAGTTAGTCACACATCACGTTCATCACTCGTTTCAAAAGACCTGTTAGTAGATGTACGAATACGCTGAGAACTCAAGCGTGATTCCGTATCTGTAAACGTTTCCGATTCGCGAGACAATGCATGTCGCTCACGATCAGCGGACAGTCGCGCATCACGTTCCGCACTTGTCTCTAGAGACCTAGAAGCAGATGCGTTGATACGCTGAGAACTCAAGCGTAATTCTCTATCCGTGAACGTCTCCGACTCGCGAGACAATGTGTGACGTTCACGATCAGCAGTCAGTCGCGCATCACGTTCCCCACTTGTCTCTAGAGACCTAGAATTCGATGCGTAGATACGCTTGGAACTCAAGCGCAAGTCGCTATCTGTGAACGTCTCCGACTCGCGAGACAATGCACGACGTTCACGATCAGCGGTCAGTCGCGCATCATATTCTTCACTGGTCTCTAGAGACCTGGATGTAGATGCGTAAATACGCTGAGAACGCAGGCGTGCTTCGCGATCCAAAGAGGTTTCCACGGAGCGAGTTGCAGCCTGATGTTCTCGAACAGCATCAAGTCTCTCCTGACGCTCTTCGGTAGATTCTTGGGATCTTATGATCATCAATCTTTTAGCTCCTTTGGAACATTGGGAAAGATTTGACCTCTTTCTAGGCATGGTTATAGTTTTATTGTGAAGATATCTGATCAATTAAAATCTAAGTGACTGCCCCCCTGCGTTACCGGGTAGGCTACCGTGTCACGAAGATAAATGGAAAGGAAAATTAAACACTCAAATAACATAAGCTCGAAGGCATATTTATTCGATAAAATAAAAAAATAAATGGGAGTTTTGGCCAGTAGAGTCAAATTTTCCATGATATACCATCGTCATCGAAAATCAGTCCTAAACTGTTACCGCCTTCACCGCGTGGAGGTACTCCCAGCTTATGTTATTTTATAATTATACAGTGAAATTAGTGATAGCTTTGATTTGCACATCAGATGTTTCTGATCTTCGATTTTTTTAAGTCAACAGAGAATGCAGATCAGACGGAACAACTTTTGCTAAGACGTCATTCCTATATGTGTTATGGTGCAGCTGGGCTCTTGGAGTTCCACATCAGGTGTTCCAGATCTTCAAATTTATTCTCTCAGCAGAAAATGCTCATCACGTGGAACATATTTTGCTATGGTACCATTTTTGTATCTCTTATAGTTTAGCTGGTCTGTTGCGGTTCTGCATCAGTTGTTCAAGTTTGCAAGGTAAATTATAGCCTATATGTTGCCCAGACATAATACCTATACAACAATAAAAAATCATTCAAATCCGTCCAGCAGTTCCGAAGATTAGCGTTTACAAACAAACAGACAAACAGAAAGAATTTTTTTTTTGGATTCGTGCCCTATTACTGTTTCTAAACCCCCCGCAATTATTTTTTTTTTAATATATTCAATGTACAGACACAGTTTTTTTACTGTTTTATTATATGTATAGATTAAATTCGTTCATTCATTTTAGTCATATAGGTAAATTAGTATAGTCATTTATTATTTCACATTTACGTCAAGCATATAATTATGGAGGGTCATATAATGCTGAGGACCTTAATGTGTGATACTTCCTGGCCGCGCCACAGTGGAAAATTAAAGTAACACGTTTCTAGATAAATTGTAACCCTTTATGTACTTTAGGGTAAATGTAGTGAAAAAAATTGTACCTCAAAGAATAATGAAATATAATGAAGTTTTGATGGCGCAGCTGACCTTAATCAGGTCACAGATCACTCTATAGGCGAAGCAACAAACGAACATAATGAGAGAAATACGTCAATTCATAAATCTATAAATCGTAGATCTTTGGTCCTTCCTGGCTCCAAAAGCTTTATAATATAAATATAAATGCTGTTCGGTAAGCGCTTCACTTGAGAACGACTGGAACGATTTGGTTAACTAAAAGAAAATTTTCGTAATAATTCAAATAGGGTTTTTTAGGGTAAGAAAAATTAGGAAAGTTGTCCGGAAAATTGAGAATGGGATTTTCGTATATTCAAAGAAGACCTTTGGACGAGACAACTACCGTTACCACTGGGCCACCACTGCTCTGTATACGAGTATATTGAGAAAATTAATAGTACTTTAATAGTACTTACACGATTGTTACATAGTTGTATGTTATGTCAGAAGTGGCTTTTAGGAAACAGGCTTTTTGCCTAGTTTAGAGGCCAAATATTCGACATGTAACTCTATCAAAGTTAAATAACTAATAAAAAAAAAAACAAATCTCATCGTGTATTCTTACTAATTCAACTTAATTACATTTTTATAATTCATAGGCGAACGAGATACGAGTGCCATCTTACAGTGCCGTCAGCATAATATACATAAATAATGTTGATGTGTGTTTCTTATTGTTTTGTTTATGATTTATTTAAAAAATCATGTCGGTATAACTTCAAACCTATATGAAACAATTTGTATGCTATTGTTTTATGTCAGAAAGTATTCTGCAATAAGAAATCCGTACCATCTATTATATTTATCACATTTTATGCAAATACAGACATTACTTACTTATAAATGTAGCTGCAAAACCATTGAAGTATAAGTCACCCTTTCACTTGATTGATCTTGTCCTTACAGAACTACATATTAGGGAAGGTCTCCCAGGGATTCAATGTTAACACCCAGTTCGCAGTAATCGTATAAAAGCGAGAGCAAGTGCTCCAAATATTACACACGCACAACCACGTTCAATACAAACATGTACTCCAAGGTACTGCACTGAAAATAATTAAATAAATAATCTCTTTTAAATGACAGTAAGATTGTGTTAAATTGTCATCGTTATACTGAGATATTGGGCAAAACTCTCTTTTTGTAAATGTAGTGTTTTTTTTGAGTTGATGAATAAAGTGTGCAATACGTAACTAATTATGTCATTGTTTCAGGTCGTAATCTTCCTGTGCGCGGCGAGTCTCGCTGCTGCTGGTGAGCTCCTGCAGGCCGCTGCGCCCGTAGCGTACAGCTCCCAGTCCTTCTCTTCACATGTATCACACGCTCCCGTCACCACCTACAAAGCTGCTCCTGTCTACAGCAGCTACACCGCTCCCGCCTACGCCGCCTACTCCGCCCCCCCCGTCGTAGCCAAGTCCTACGCTCCCTCCGTGTCCTACCAGTCTATCTCCACCCCCATCGCGTACGCTAAGACCTACGCCGCGCCTGCATACAACACATACGTCGCTGCTCCTGCTGTCGCAACCTACTCTGCCCCGGTGTACGCCAAGTCTATCGCTCCAGCTGTGTCTTACTCTTCAATCTCAACCCACTCCTCTCCTCTAACATACGCCTCGGCCACTCCCATCGTCGCCAAGACCTACGCTGCTCCAGCTTACACCACCACCTACTCTGCCCCCCTTGTGGCTAAAGCCGTCTCTCCTGCGGTGTCTTACTCTTCGTACTCGTCTCACTCAGAGCCTATCGCGTACGCCGCGAGCCCAGTCATCACCAAGTCCTACGCTGCTCCCGCCATAGCCACATACTCCTCTGTTCCCGTGCTCAAGTCTGCTGTGTCATACTCTGCCGCGCCCGCCGTCTCATACTCATACGATGGTCTGGAAGGCAAATACGACTGGTGATAACATATTTGTATAAGTTTAGAATATGATTATGACTGTACCTACCTAGTATAATGTTTATATTCGAAATGAAAAACTAAATAAATGTTTAAAATATCCATTCATATTTTTCATTTCGTTACCTTTAAGCCTATTATTTTCATAATTTAGCTGCTTCTGATTCATGTTAATAATTAATTAGCATTTTATTTCTTATTATTACCATGGTCCTATTAATTTCAATTGCTTACTTATAATGGTGATTGTAAAAAGGTTACCCGGATAATTTGATCAACGAAATATTATAGTAGTTCATTGAATAAAAAAAACAGTAGAATTGAGAACCTCCTCCTTTTTTGAAGTCGGTTAAAAATAACAAGACTACTGAAACTTCTGATTAGTAGTTTTTTTAATCTATTGTTAGGTACAGTTAACAAAACATATAAGTATGCAGGATCGTCGGATATAGTTGAAGTTTAGTAAGAAACCGATGGATGTTGTCGACTGAAATTTAATTTGATAAATGAGCGGTTTGTTTTCTATTAATAAAATTAAATTTTATTCGAGAACATCCATCGGTTTCTTACTAAACTTCCAACTATATACGACGATCCTGCATACTTATCTCTTTTGTTGACTGTACATCGTAAAGTTTTAATTATTAAATCAAAAATACTCGTAGTACTAAGGTACTACGAGTATTTTTGATTTCTTGTGGATAAAGTCTGATAGTAAGCTATCAGACTTTATCCACAAGCTGCAATAAAATTAAAACGTTATTTTATTACTCGGAAGTTATTATAAGACGAGTCGACGAGTGTTTAGTCGAACTCATAATTGCTTTACCAATATTGATTTAATGATATTTATTTCTGTATTTTAGATTAAAAAAAAACAATTACACGTCAAAATTAAATTGATGTTTTTAAAACTAGATGAGTTCATTGTTTCCTAACTGACTACTCTGAAAAGAAAGACCTAATTAACCGGTCAAGCAGCGTGCGTCGCACATTGGTGACGAAACAATAGAAAATCAATTGTGTCTCATTAGCGGAGCTTGACAGATTAAACTCGGAGGTCACAGTCTTTTTTAAGGTCCAGACATAATCTTCTCGGGCCCTGTGTCCTCATATGGCCTAACCAAGATTATACTATGCAGGTGTATGTCTGAGATGAGTTAGTGGTTCGTCTTAGATCTTTTGAAGGAAGAACTGTACAGATTTGAGTGGACCGGTCCAGTAAGCGCACGAATTTGTCAGTTATCGTGTAGCTCTACTCAGAACTTAAGAGGGAATAGGGCGTGCGATACTCCATACAAATGTATTCCCCTTTTTTCTTCCTGAATAATGCCTCTAGAGCAATTTTTTTTTTTAAATAAAATCAAGGTCTGCTGTAATCACGTTCCTGTAATTTTTTATTCAGCAACTAATTTTTAAAGAAAATATGACCCTCTGTGATTAGAGAACTACCAGACAAATTAGGAAAGATTTTAACATAAAATAAAATGATAGGAACCTAAACATACTCTTCCTTAAAATGTTAATGTAATTAAATTTAAAAAATCAAAAAACCCGACTGCGGTAAAAAACTTAAGTTAAAAAAAAACTGAAAAGCTAAAAACAAGCCCATTTTAAATTAAATAAAAGTTGGAAGCAGGCGGGACCCATACCATTTTTCTATTTTCAAACTCAAATAGGTCCCGCCTGCTATCACACACTATGGGAGCAGACTTGAGGTAAGGCGACGGCAATAGTTTCTTCAAATACCTATTTTTCAAATTCCTCGCAGGCCCCGTCCCCTCTTAAGCAGCTCAACAACTCGGCGAACAATACCAAAGAAAGGACATATTTTGGGGAGGCTGCATAAAGTACCTACTCAAACTACCAGATTATCATTAAAAGAAACTGAAAAAAAAAAACGTAAAAATTACCCACAAAGTCCTTATTATTCACAATCATTTAAATAAAAATAACGATATTAGCACTTGTCGCTGCTGAAAAGCGCTAATATTATTAGACGGAATTATGTTTTTTTTTTTCAGAAATTAATGTAGATAAATGTAGTTTGTATTGAGGAAAAATTCAACCTTTTTGATTTTGTCCTTAAAGAACTATAGAAAGGTCTCCTGGGGATTCAATGCTAAAACCAGTTTCGCAGACATTCGTATAAAAGCACGAGCAATAAGTGCTCCAAATATTACACGCAACCACAACGATCAATATAAACATGTACTCCAAGGTACTATATTTATAAAAAATTGTGTTAAATTACGTCATTGTTGTCATAGTTATATTGGACAGAGCTTTCTTTTTTTAATGTGTTCAAATGCATTTTTTTGTTGATTGAGAAAGTGTGCGATACGTAGCGAAATATTTCATTATTTCAGGTCCTGGCATTCCTGTGCGCAGCGAGCCTTGCCTCCGCTGATGAGCTCCTACAGTCCGCTTCGCCCGTAGAGTACAGCTCAGTCATTCTCTTAATATGCATGATACGTCCCCATCGCCACTTATGAAGCTGCTCCCGCCTACAGCAACTACGCCGCTCTCGTCGTCGCCGCCTACGCCACTGGTCCGGTCGTAGCGAAGTCCTACACAATCTCCGGGTCCTACCATCCCCTCTTTGGTCCCGTCGCGTACGCTAAGACCTTCGCCGCGAGCCCAGTCACTGCAAAGTCCTACGCTGCTCCTGCCATAGTCACATACTCCTCTGTTCCTCAAGTCTGCTATGACCACCGCGCCCGCCGTCTCATACAATGGTCTGGAAGCTAAATACGACGGGTGAAAACATATTGTGTGTATAAGTTTAAAATGATGACTCTAGTATGTTTACATATGAAATGAAATATCAAATAAATTGTAAATAAAATCCTATCTATTTGTACATCTATATTTTGCTTTTCGTTTCCTTTGTCCTTTTTCGACAGTTTAATTAAAATGGGTACTATTTATTACTTTGTAGTAGGTACACGTAATTTAGTTATTTCTGATACATTTGAGTTAAGGATTATTCCAATTTTGGTAACCCCCTCCATTTGCCATGTATTGTTGTATGGCTCTTTTTGAACTTAGTTCCAAATTCTGGTCCGTTTTAGCAATACCCAAATAAGGTTCTTTTTTAGATATTTTTATAATTCACTGCTCTTTTGAGCATCATTAGGATTAATGCGTGTACATCACACGCTACCCAGTAATCGATAAATGTAGCTGACAAGGTCTTTCGCGAGCGAACATTACCACAACGGTATATTTATAATCATGCACTGTAGGATTTACCTGATTACAGCATTAATGAAGATGCTAGGCTCTTACGTTGTCACATCCACCCATGACTTGTAAGAGCTAGAAAGTACTATTGGTACATATTTATTAATGATGATAACAATGGCACATAGATGCTTTGTTTGGAACCTAAGGTACGCCAATCATGTGGGATTTACAGCCCCTGCCTTATTTCTTAAAGATGTCGTGGTAGATGTTGAATGAAAAATGTTTTTACATGACTGTATGGTTCGTGGCTAATTAATAACAACCGCAAGGGTTGATCAAAGGATAATTTGTGCTTGCCGAGGGCGGTCCATGGATGGGTGGTCATCCATTAAATACCTACCACCGTGCCTAGGCACGGCAGGGTCTTGTTTTTCTACAAAAGCATGTTAAGCCGTTGGTCCCGGCTGTCATCAGTAGATATTTGACCGTCGTCACGGAATGCCAGAAGCTTGAAAGTCTGACAACCAGTCTTACTAAGAGGTATCGTGCTACTCAGCAACTGGGTTGTGGAGGTTAGATAGGAAATCGCTCCATGTAAAATACTGGTATTCAGCTGCATCCGGTTAGACTGGAAGCCGACCCCAATATAGTTGAAAAAGCAAGGCAGATTGACTGAGTTAGAACTTTAAGTTAGGAGAGTAGATAAAGTAAAAACGACATTGTTCAAAACGATAAAATGACATAAATACATATGTAGGACAGAATGGAGTGTAATCTGTAATGTGAAAAAGTGTCTATGATAGGCAGAAATGGAGGTCATACTGGCTTTATTCAGCAGTGGGCACCTAGAACAAGTCTGTCAATCATGTTGAAATTCATAGACAAAAAATAATCTTAAAGGTACTCACTTATTTGAATGTCATTATCTTGCCCTTATCCCAGTTTATAGGGTCGGCGCAACATGTCTTTTTCTTCCATACTTCTCTATTAGTCGTCATCTCGGTAGTCAACCCCTTTCTGTCCATATCATCATTCACACATTACACTTATTTGAATACACAACCATGTTGTGTACAGGTAAATACAAAACAGCACTAGCAAGGAGAAGTATTTTATGCATGGGTCCGGTTATATACAATAAAATTCCTGATAGCATAAAAAATGAAAATTTGCACAATTTTAAAAGAAAATTACAGACCCAACTAGCAAAAAGTGGTTTTTATACTATCCTAGAACCATCATTTATCGAGGACTATATGAGACTTATATCCACATATAAGTCGCGAAAAGGGCCCACTTTATAAGTCTACTTTTACTTATAACGTATTTATATTAGACCGCTGAAATGCCATATACGCTTATATTGCTCCTGTAATTGAATTACGTCAATGCAAATACTCCTGTTAATCTCAATAAAAGTAAGTTATAGTAAAAAATTACATTAATACGCGCCTAGAAATACTTCCATAAGCTCATATATTGTGAACAGTCGAAGTGTGTACCGGACTTTGTTGTGCTCTGTAAAAAAAAAAAAATAACATCTTGAGAGTCGTATTTATATGAAATCAGAATTTATTAATGTCAACCATAGTAGATAAACAAAATGTTATTGTTGTCAAATTGTTAGTCTTATAGCTTATTCGTATGGGAACATGAATTTTCTGTGAAATCTATCATGGTTTTGATAACAATTTTAAAGCGCCTCTTGAAATTTGCTTATTTACATTTTAGTATTAATTAATATTAAATTAATATTATGAAGGCAGCCGATATTTTCTTAGTAAGCATTTCCAAGTGTGAAATAGTGCTAAAATAAGTATTTTTAGCATTTCCAAGTGTGACATAGTATCAATATAAGTATATTGGTTCTATATTGGGTTATCTCAAAACCTAGGAAGATTCGCCATTGTTACCTATTAGGGTTCCACAATGCCCAGATGAAAATCGATTGATTATAGATAAGTTAAAAAAAAACATTTTAAGGTTTGTTCTACGTGCTAGGTTAAACATTAACATTTATTTGACTTAATTTTATAACAGGTTGCCGACGATTTAAACAAGACTATGCCGATGTTCCTGGATATCGATCGATTTTTAACCAAAAAAGATTTCCGATCTTTAAAGAACTTAAAATGGCCTTGGAATGTTACACATTTCTTGTTATCTGAGATCCAGGTTGTCACAGCATGGTGTCTATTAACACTAGAGATTTACATTTCACTAAGAATCAAGAACACATTAGATCATTGCTATACCAAGATTGGTTTTGGTGTGAGAATTGTTCTACTTACGCAATTTTTGATCACTTCCCAAGAGACGAATGTGAAATATGTAACTAGTACCTACCTAACTGAATATGTACCTAACTACGTAACACAATATTTATTATTACCTACTTCTATTTGAGTAAAAGTTAAAATCCTATAGTTACCTATATTTAAACTAACTTACTTAGATATCAGTTGGAAAAGATTTAAGTATCTGATGTCACTACACAAATGTTTATGGATCACCTACAATAACACAATAGGTACGGGCACAGCCTTCTCTATTTTCTTTCAAGCCATGCTGTTAAATCAGGCAACGTTGTCGGTGAACAGATTGGGCAGTCCTGTGAGTATTGTGCTGTCGATTTGAGATGGTCCAAAAAGTACCATAAACTCCTAGTAAGACTTTTTATATTTGTCTTAGTTGTTACCATAGACGTATAGCTAGCATAGACATGTAACCATCTAAAGTAGTACTACAATTATCTTGTCCGGAACCCTCGCTAGAATTCGCGATACGGTCTTCACCAGTTAAATTAAAAAAATCGGTGCTCACTGCGGTTAACATTACTTTATATGTTTTTTTAACTTTTCTTTTATAAGATCCACTTTTTCTAAACCGCTTCCATTTATTTAAATCTATTTTTCAATATTTGTAGACAAAAACTATTGTAATCAAAATGGCTGATGTCAAATCCTACATTAGAATTTGCAAAACTATATAAAGCGTGTTTTCGCCTGTACTGGTCGTTACAAGCCATTTACAAGCAAAAGTGGCTTCTTAAGAGTTTCAACCAGGATTGTTTGAGATTACTTAGACAATAACACTACTGTGGAATGTCTATATCAATATGTCTAGGTTTAAAACAGCATACAATAAATCTAAAAAAATATATATAGGTATAGAAAACATTTTATCCTACCGAGTGCTGTTATAATCTTGGTGATTTATTATTTTTAAAACGTGGATATGAAATTCATTTAACCAGTTACTTCTAAGCTTATGTTAAACCAAACCAGATACATAAATGACTAACAGTAATTTAATTTTAATTTACACAATATTACGCTTATATTAGGCTATAAGTAAAAATAGCAAGAGTAAATACTCCTCAGTGCATATCTTCCTGGTACATGCTCCTACAGGAGTATTAAGATTTAAATGGCCCGCAGATGTTATCTTATAGGCGCATTTAAGTCTGACTTAACGGAGTAATTACTCTTGAGTGCAATTACTCTTATTTCATGCTTTTATAGGAGTCTTGATCCTATATTTGTCAGGAAGTATGATCCTATATACGGATATAAGTACAAATTATAGGATACAACGTACTTGAGTAAAAACAGCATGTATTTATGCTGTTAAAAGCGTAGTAGCAACCATCAAAACCTTCATCGGAGCTTTATAAGTCCACGTAGCATTATAAAATCGCATTCCAGGACTATTTTGCTAGTTGGGGATTTTTTTAATAGAAAAATGCTATTATTCAATCACCGAATATTTGAATGACATGCTGTTATAATTGTTGTTATTGTTGTTCTGGCATTTCAGGAACAATATTGATCCTCCATAATGACATTTAATTTTAATTTATGACATCATTCAATTTCTTTGACATTCTTTAAATAAGTAAGTGCTGACAATTTTTCGTTTTATTGCAATAACTCCGGACATTTTTTGATTTTCTCACTACACATAATTTATCAAGTTAACTTATCGACATTGTTCAGTGAGATGATCTAATTTACTAACTTATTTTTGATTCATGTAATAACTATATTAATTTATTGTTTAAATTATTTTTTTATTTTATTTTATTAAATAGGAACAACAAACAGCTACATTATGCAATATTACAAAAAGAAAAAACATAAGTTACTTAAGTAATAATGTAACCCACAACGCTGTTCACAGATTACCATTAAAAAACAAAACCTTAGTCACTAGGAGGCGAACTGTTCATGCATGACAGTTACGCTAAATATTACAAAAACAATAAAATGAAAAAGAAAAGTAACGGAAAGTAAACAGTATTTTTTAAAACAACAAACAATTAGTCTAAGAGTTCAAGTGTCTCATACAATAGGCTACGAAACCTTTTCAAAGAGCATGTAAATATGTCTATGTGTTCGAACACTTCATTGTATGTTGCTGCCATTCGCCGAACTGGCGAACGTAGACCTGTGTTAGATCGGCAGGTACCTACTGCAAAGAGTTTGCCTGCACGCACCTGCCGTCTATGTATAGTTCTGGGGACTGCATAGCACAATTATATTGCATGTTACTTCTTTACTGCTTTTGTACGCCCTAGAGGCAAAGCATAGCGCCCTCACCGTATTAACAAATAGGTAAGAACTTATAATGTACCTATGTTTTACAATGAATAAATGATTATGATTATGACAGCATGTTTATTCAATGATTTACTATAGGTTCATCAAATTACAAGTATCACATAAAATCACGTCTTTAGATACTCCTGAAACGTTAGGAAGAGGTGTACCTATGTACACCCACATTCCGTTAGTTGAGTTTAAGACCATGTAAGAGGGGCGAGCCTATTGCCATCAACCGGGCACGAATCTAGACTCCGGGCTGCTACTGAGAAATTCGTGATGGAAAAATACAAAAACACTTATATGTTCATTATAGAAATTATGTGTTCATTATCGACATTATTGAACCCTTATGTGTTCATTCAAATAAATCAGAATTAATGAATTTAATCATACTACAAATTAATAAATAATACTAGGTTTTCAGTTTAATTAAATGGTTGAAAAAGATTAAAGGTTACGAAAACAACTATTTACAAATAGATATTTTAAACATTTATTTGGTTTTACAGTCTATATTCTAAACTTAAGTATATAATGTTATCACCAGTCGTATTTGGCTTCCAGGCCATCGTATGAGACGGCGGGCGCGGCAGAGTATGACACAGCAGACTTGAGCACGGGAACAGAGGAGTATGTGGCTATGGCTGGAGCAGCGTAGGACTTGGTGATGACTGGGCTCGCGGCGTACGCGATAGGCTCTGAGTGAGTCGAGTACGAAGAGTAAGACACCGCAGGAGAGACGGCTTTAGCCACAAGGGGGGCAGAGTAGGTGGTGGTGTAAGCTGGAGCAGCGTAGGTCTTGGCGACGATGGGAGTAGCCGCGGCGTAAGTCAGAGGAGAAGAGTGAGAAGAGATTGTGGAGTACGACACAGCAGGAGCGATAGACTTGGCGTACACTGGGGCAGAGTAGGTCGCGACAGCAGGAGCAGAGGCGTATGTGTTGTATGCAGGTGCGGCGTAGGTCTTAGCGTATGCGATGGGAGCGGAGATAGACTGGTAGGACACGGAGGGAGCATAGGACTTGGCTACGACGGGGGCAGCGGCGTAGGTGGTGTAGGCGGGAGCGGCGTAGGTGGTGTAGGCGGGAGCGGCGTAGCTGCTGTAGGCAGGAGCAGCTTTGTAGTTGGTGACGGGAGCGTGTGATACATGTGAAGAGAAAGACTGGGAGCTGTACGCTACAGGAGCAGCGGCCTGCAGAAGCTCACCAGCCGAGGTGAGGCTCGCCACGCACAGGAAGATTACGACCTGAAACAATGAAATAAATAGCTATGTATAGGACACTTATTCCATCAACTGAAATAAAACTGCATTTGGGCACACTACAAAAAGAGCTTTGCCCAATATGTCAATATAACGATTACAAAAATGACGCAATTTAACACAATTTTTAAGAACAATTACTGTGATTTAATTTTACTTTATTATAATATATCAGTGCAGTACCTTGGAGTACATGTTGTTATTGAACGTGGTGGTTATGTGTAACATTTGGAGCACTTGCTCTCGCTTTTATACGCGTGTCTGCAAACTGGGTGTCAGCATTGAATCCCCGGGAGACCTTCCCTGGTAGTTCTATAAGGACAATATCAATCAAGTGAAAGGTTCACTTATAATTCAATGATTTTGGGGCATTTGTAAGTAGGTAAGTAAGTAGCTTTATCTGCATAGGTAAATATAAAGGATGTTACAGATTTAAATGCCATTATATAAATGCCAAGTATTATTCAATAATTCGTAGTATGATTTTATTAGTAACTTCTGATTAATTTTAATAAGTAAATAATATCATACGTTTCTAATTTAAAGTAATTTTGATAGCTATTTGATTTTCTGATTACTGATGATCATTACATTGGTCGCACGGATAATTTGATCAATGTATTAAACTGAATCATGGAATTAAAATGCTGTACATGTTTTTTTACTAATCAATAGCTTAACACAAGACGTAATTTACCTTTTAGATTTATCGCTATTCTCAAAACTCTAGTACCTAATAAATAAGTTGTAAAAATAAATTTTTAAATCTATTAGATGTTTTTAATAAAATTTCAACATGATTGTATTACTTAAAACTGATATTATTTTGTTAAAACCAGCTTTTTCTTGTTGTGAAAAATCTCTTTGACATTCCGGATACGGATACCTACAAAAGTTGTGATCCCACATTATAATAGTAGGTAAACTTTTATTTTATCCGAGGAGGTCATTAATCTTATGATGAATATTAAGAGGAAAAGAAAATCAAACATTTATATTTTATAGCTTTTATTTAGATTTTTGCTTTGACTGTCGTTAATAAATATCAACAATAAATAGGTCATGTTTACCACCCGTAGTTGGCTCCCACACCAGTGTAGGCAACGTGTGATACTGCTGGCGCTGCCGAGTAAGTCACAGCAGACTGTACGGGAGCTGCGGCGTATGTGGCTACCGCAGGAGCAGCTAAAGTTTTGGTTACGACAGGAGCAGAGTATGTTGTGACGGCGGGAGAAGAATACGCTGCTAAAGCGGGTGTGGAGTATGCTGTTACTGTAGGTGTAGAGTATGACGTTACGGCGGGTGCAGAGTACGCTGCTACGGCGGGTGCAGAGTAGGTCGCATAGGCGGGGGCGGCCGCAGCGTAGGTCCTGGTTACTACGGGCGCGGCCGCGGCGTAAGTTCTAGCCACTACGGGAGCGGAGTAGGTAGAAACAGCTGGCGCAGATGCAGCGTAGGTCACGGGAGAAGACTGCCTAGTCACAGAGGAGTAGGACACTGCGGGAGCTACAGCCTTGGTGTACACTGGGGCGGTGTAAGCAGCGAGAGCAGGAGCGGCGGCGGCGGTGTATGTTGAATATGCGGGACCGGTGGCATATGTAGAGTACGTTGGAGCAGCGGCGTATGTGGCGTAAGCGGGAGTGGCGGCCGCGTATGTGGTGACGGGAGCCGCCGACGACAACGACACGGAGGAGACGGCGGGCGCCGAGCTGTACGCTACGGGCGCGCTGTACGCTACGGGTGCAGCGGCCTGCAGGAGTTGGCCGGCGGAGGCGAGGCTCGCCGCACACAGGAAGACTACGACCTGGGATAAAACGAAAAATGTGATCAATGTGATTTCTGACGTGAAAGGTGACTGAGTTTCATCAACAAGATTGGCAGAAGAGTTCCAGTTCTTTTTTATTTTAACAATAATCTACGATCACTAATTCGTCCGTTAAATGTTGTGGTGATGCTAATATTCAGCTGCAGGCGATTAAAGTCGGATGCCGATGATGAAAAGATATCCAAAGCTTCCATCATATAACGGGGCACTATCGGAGTATACTTTGGATCCAAGAAATAATATTTTCAAACGAATTAACAAATCACTTGTACCTTGGTGTACATGTTTGAAATGAACGTGGTTGTACGATGCAATGTTTTTTGGAGCAGTTGCATGCGCTTTTATATGAGCGTCTGAAACTGGTTCATAGAATCCTAGCTGACATAGATTACAGTCCAATTTGTTTATGAGGGTAATATCGGTCAAGTGCGAGTGCGAATGTGATTCACGCATGTGTCTAACTGGACCAGAATGTGTTGTTCACATTTCCAACTGCAGTAGGCTGTAGGCAAGGCAAGGCTTGGCTGGTTCAAGGCATATTAGATATGTCGCTTTAATTGAAATTATTAGTACCTAAGTAGTTTAAGTACCTACGGTCCCACGTGCATGCATACATACATGAGTATCTGATTGGCTTAACATAATATTACAAATTCAAATAAATTAGATTTTGAGAATTCGAAAAGTTCTTGCGGAATCTTAGGTTGTGGTTCTATTCGGAAACTTCTGTTTAAATAGATTATGGGTTCATTATATTTTTGATAGTGTTTCGATTTGTAAATGATATTTAGTGTCGATATATAACATTTGTCAAGTAGCCGCCCGTCACCCGAATCGATACATATTTGGATGCGTCTACGTAACTTTTTCCAACATGTCTGACCATATATTGTCTTTAATTCTTCTTCGATGTTCTTTTTATGGCTGATTTACATTTTCATTGTAAATATAATTCTACTTATAGTTCAAGTTATAAGTTCCAAACGTCATTTTTTGTTCCGAAGTGCCAGGAATAGACAAGAGCTTTACCTCGCCAATAAACTAATGCAACCCTTTAGGGCCGTAGTTAAGAGAAAATAAATACTATGAGATCTTTTCAAGGAAATTTCTAAAACCTTTTAGGTACCTACTTAAAAACCAGGGTACCAAATTTAAGTACCTGGGGCACTGGGTCACCGAGGACCTCTCAGATGATTTAGATATTGAGCGGGAACGTAGGGCGTTGGCAGTGAGATGCAATATGCTGGCGCGCAGGTTTGCACGGTGCACAAAAGATGTTAAAATTGCGCTTTTTAAAGCATACTGCCAGACATTTTATACCTGCAGCCTGTGGGTCAGCTATACGCGTAGATCTTTCAATGCCCTGCGGGTCTTGTACAATAATGGTTTTAGGATGCTGTTGGGGTTGCCTCGCTTTTGCAGTGCATCAGGTATGTTTGCTAAGGCTAGCACTGACTGCTTTAGGGCTATAGTGAGGAAAAGAGTGGCCTCCCTGATGCGCCGCGTGCGGGGCAGCACCAACAGCCTTCTGAATACCATATTGGAAAGGGTTGATTGTCCGGTTGTGAGGCACTGGAATACCGTTCACGGATCTGGAGGGGTCCGTTTTAATGTAAAATAGAGTAATAATGTATGTGTATGTGTTTTTTTAGTGTAATAATGTATAATTAATAATGTTGACATTGAATAATAATATACTAACATAGTTATAAGTACGATTTACTAACAATGTATGGAATATTTTTTGATTCTGAAATAAATGAATAATAATAATAATTAAAAAAACAACCTGCTTTTACATCGTAATAGGTACTGTAGAGATTTATAACCTGCATGGATTTAACATGTAACCTTTTTGAATATATATAAGATAATGGCATAACATAACTTTTTTTTTATCACTCACCTATACAACATCACGCAGGGGTACCTTATGTTATTGGCGGCCATAAAGTAAATATTTGTCAAGTCCTTAATAATATAACACATAATATCACGCCAGCAATGTAATTCTCGAAGGATAAGGCAGAAGTGTACTATAGTACACCCACATTTCATGTAAAAGGGGGCGAGCCTATTGCCGGGTACAAGTCCAGATTCAAGATGCAAATTAGCGTCTATCCCATGATAAGTGGTAATTTGTATTAAGAATAGAAGAAATTAAAGAGAGCTGACATGGATCATCATCATTTCAGCCGAAAGACTTCCTCTGCTGGACATAGGCCTCCCCCAAGCACCTCCACTTTGACCGGTTCTGTGCTTCTCGCATCCAGTAGATTTTGAGATGGATGTCATGATGTAGAAAACGTAGATCCGATTCTAGAAACAATGTACCCAAAAAGTACCTATCTATCTTCAATATAAATAAAAGAAAGTCGGGTTAGTTACACCTTTTATAACTCAAGAACGGCTGGACCGATTTTTATGATCTTTGATTTTTTGGATTTGTGCCCACTCCAATTAACAGAATAAGTATTAAAAAAATGAAAAAAAAAAATATAATGAAGATAATGCATTTTCTCACACATTTTGTAGTTATTGATTCCGAGGCGGTACGAAGTTCTCTGGGGTCAGCTATATATAGATATAATAACTATAGTTTACAATAAAAGACCGGCCGAGTGTGTTTCGGACAATGAAGGGTTCCGTAGTTTTAATGAACTTATTCCAAAAGCAAACTTAACTTGAAATTGAAAAAATTTTTTTTCCCATACATCGATAGTCAATTCTCTAAGTTGAAGAAGATTTTGTGTGATAATACTACAAATTAATGATTTTTCGCCTTTTTATTTTACTTCTGCTGTGAGACCTTGCTTCTCCACATGATTTTAGGTCAACTCAACACCTCTATAGGTTTTAAGTTGACCGAAGAACGCTATCGTTCTTCCCCGCCTATTTATTTGCAAGTATGAAAATATGTCGCATAAAAGGCCGTATTTTTTGCGGGGACCGTAGAGCTACGTATTTAATATTAATTTCAACTTGATTAATCACCTCCACGCGTTCTGGAAAAAAAGGGTCTTGACAGACTGACAGTCAGACGGACGGACAACGAAGTGATCCTTCAAGGGTTCCGTTTTTTTCTTCAGAGGTGCGGAACCTTAAAAATAACGTTAAGTTTTCTTTTCTACTTTTTTCGGGGAAACCCATTTACAGCCATTTTCATGGTATACTGCTTCAACTTCTGTGTAAAGGTTATATTTTGGGCCATATTGTATAAGATCATACACACTCACATCACGTTATTGGTACCTACTACTGCGAATCGACATCCAGTTATTGACATAATTTATTTATTTATTTAATACTTCAAGCACATAAATGTACAGAGGCGGACTTAATGCCATAGGCATTTTCTACCAGTCAACCTTAATAATAATAAAATAATTGGCTTAATATAATTGGCTTACAATTTGCAACATAATATTAAATGCCTAAATAAATGTCAAGTTTATATGAATAAGCGTTACAATATGTGTATAATTTTGGTTTTGTGTAGCTTTTAATGTACTGATTTCAACTGGTCCAGATATCAGGCTCGATAAATTCAAAACAGTTATAGGTATAAACTGGGGTAAAAGAAAATACGAACATATATTTCTGTTTTTATTTCGCTTCTTCTATGTACAATCATTATAAGTTTACAGTCGCATAATTATTATTAATAAATATGTATTTATTAACGAACAAGTTTTCACCAGCCGTAGTTAGCTCCCAGACCGGAGTAAGTGACGTGGGAGACGGCGGGTGCAGCCGAGTATGACACAGCGGACTTGAGCACGGGACCGGCGGAGTATGCGACGGCGGGAGCAGCAGCGTAGGAAGCGTAGGCAGGAGCGGCGTAGGTCTTGGTTACGACGGGGGCGGCGGCGTAGGAAGTGTAGGCAGGAGCGGCGTAGGACTTGGCGATGACGGGAGCAGACGCGTAAGTGGTGTAAGAGGGAGCGGCGTAGGTCTTAGTGACGACGGGGGCAGCCGCGGCGTATGTCAGAGGAGAGGAGTGGGTAGAGATTGAGGAGTAGGACACAGCAGGAGCAACGGACTTAGCGTACACGGGGGCAGAGTAGGTTGCGACAGCGGGAGCTGCGGCGTACGCGACAGGAGATGAGATGGACTGATAGGACACGGAGGGAGCAATGGACTTGGTTACGACGGGAGCGGCGGCGTAGGTGGCGTAGGCGGGAGCGGCGTAGGTCTTGGCTACGACTGGTCCAGCGGCGTATGTGGCGACGGGGGCGTGCGCGGTGTGCGAGGAGAACGACACGGAGGAGACGGCGGGCGCCGAGCTGTACGCTACGGGCGCGCTGTACGCCACGGGTGCAGCGGCCTGCAGGAGGTGGCCGGCGGAGGCGAGGCTCGCCGCGCACAGGAAGACTACGACCTAAGAATAAAAACACAAATTAATACAATGATTTTCTCACTTTAGCTTGATTAGATTTTACAAATCCTGAAAATCAGTTACTGATATCAGAACACAAATTAACACTGTATCGAAGTCACGTATTTTGAAACAGTTCTACTAGAAATCACAATTTTGTCCAAGGAGCATCAAGCCCATCACCATTGATAAACAAAAAAAATATTTTCAGGAATACAAAAGAGAAGGAATGAAGTAGAGATCTAAATAGCATTAATGAATAACTTCTAATTGAATGTTTAGGCAGTTTAATGGTCGGTGCTTAATCACAATAACAACTACGAATATTAGCCCTTTAGTATCATTCAATAATAACACTTGAAAAAATCAGAATATTCAGTCACATATTATTATGAAGTCTCCAAGACTTCGAATATAAGCACTAGAACAATTTAAATCCAATAAATAAAATCACTTTAGTACCTTGGTGTACATGTTTGTTTTGTAGGAGGTTACTGATTGTAATAATTTTTGGAGCACTTGCTTTCGCTTTTATATCAGCGTCTGCAAACTGGTATTAGCATTGAATCTCCATGAGATATTGCCTAGAGCTCAGTTTGTTCCGTCAAGACAAAACCGGTCAAGCACGAGTGTGACTCACTGCTCGAGGGTAACGGCACAATTAGTATTTACGCAATTCTATTATTAGTTCTGAATGTAATGTTAATGTCAAAGCTCATAGCCGCAATTTTTGGAATTGATTATTTGAGGCATATATGTCGTAGAAAAGGATGGGTAGTCTTCCTCTTGCTCTAATAAAATTCTGGGAACACCAATACATTTGCCATGCGGGGTAGTCAGGCTATTGTGTTCCGTCACCGTTGTTCCTTGTCATCATCTGCCTAGCTTTTTCCCAACTACGTTGGAATCGGCTTCCAGTCTAACCGGATGCAGCTGAATACCACCGTTGTTCCACGTGTCGGTGAAATATGGGATCCATTGAGAAGGACTTGTTTCAAACTGATGCGCCAGGTGATAGATAAAGAACCTATCTGCTTTTTACTGTACACCAGCACCTTAACCTTTTGCATTGCTCATATATTTAATAAAATCGTCTGCTTGAAAACGTAAATATAGCAATGAATATTGTGGAATTGTCAAATTGGGATTGTGGGTGCGTTTTCCAATTATACGCAGGTTATAAAGGAGTCGTGAGGAAGCAGTTTATATTACACTGTGCATGATCCGTGTCCCGTCCGGGCCATCCGGGCTGTCCTGGTCCGGATGAGACACGAGTCATGCACGGTGTAATATAAACGGCTTTATACAACATGTATGTAACGTTTCAAATCCATGCCCCGTCCGGGCCACGAACATGGCACGCCCCGGCCTCGGTCTGGGCACGGCTCGGTCTAATATAAATCATCCCTTAAAGTGGTCTCTTGTTGTAGTATAAGGATCGTACCAGGCGGCGTTTTGTAGTTTCTACCTACCCATGCGAATAAGGTTTGAATTTATGGATGTATGTATGATCTCTTGATAAATATTAGAGTACATCATTGTGTTTACAGACTGGCCACCCACTGGACAAGTGGATATGGACTTAACAAGGCATTCATTCTGGAATGACCATGCATTATGCATTGGCTTCATCCGTACCCACTAAGGAGCAGGTGACGATACTTAGAGAGATATACATAAAGACCTATGGTCCATTTTGGTTTACACGCAGACCACAAACAATCAATTCTGCCTATTGCAGTCGAATGCTGGAAATGTCTCTCCTGACTCGCGTCACAACAACTTGTTCACCGCCATCCGAATTCAGTCTGCCACAGTCGCGTTTATAAACCACTCAAACATGTACACTTGTAGATAATAAGGTATGGTAGCAGCATCGTTGCGATATAACGTGCTCCAGTGTGAACGAGGCTCTAACAGTTTCAAGTATCAAATATCATAGAAATAAGCCATACTGTGTATAAATATAGTTAGCGCCGCATTCAGAGACGTTTATTTAAGTTAATGAACAATTAACAGCTTAAAATATTCCCACTACAGGTGCAGGATAAAATTTTCGTCTCTTCTTATTAGTGCTGATTTGCCATTTGTTTCACTACCTACTATTAATGTCCCGCTAACTAACTTGGCAGATAATTTCATAAAAATGTTACATTTGTGAATGTAAGTACCTATTCGGTGATTAGCGGCTATTCGAGCATCGTGAAACTGCCAATTTGCTATCGACACATAACTTTTATCTGAAGAGTGAATATGGCGGTTTTACAGCTTTTGTATAGAACAAGTAATGTCAAAGTGTCATATTTACTTTTCAGTTTTATGTGAAAATCAGCCCTTAGTGTAGCTAATTGGGTAAGTAGGAGCTCGAGTGGATTGTAGGTAAAATCCAAAAAAAAAAATGATTTCATGTTTTTTTTTTTTTTAGTTGTAGAACATAATATGATCTCAATTTTTTTTTAAATTTGAATATGAATTGTAGCTTAGCCTGATCGATCGACCTATGCGGCTATGTTATTATTTAGTCCGTGCAAATGTGGGCTTAAATTATCCACACTTGAATAATATTGGTTCATTAACATTAATGCACGTCTGTGAGTAAGGTAGCATTAAATATAAGCTTTTACACGTTTATGACTATGTAATGCTTATAGACAGAAACCAGTAAGTTTAAGAACTTCCGCTGCGTTAGTACTTTAGCTATTTAGTTAAATGTTATTCAAATAGATTTCTTGGAACCTGTTTTGAGGACGTCTTGTGAAATTATTTACCGAAGTATATTATTATTTACCAGTTTTTAATGTGGATGGCTATAATAGTAGGGGAAGACCAAAGAAACGATAGACAGACTTCGTGAAAAATTATATAATAAACTAGCTGCACCACGCGGTTTCACCCGCATAAGTTTCGGTCCCGTGGGAATGTCGGGATAAAAAGTAGCATATATGTGAATCCAGGGTATTAACTATCTCCATACAAAATTCTATCAAAATTGGTCCAGTCGTTTGAGCGTGAAGAAGTAACAAACATATAAACACACTCACAATGTTTTGCATTTATAATATTATAAGTGTGATAATACAGGTTATTTCTCTCATAAAGGTACATTGTTACAGTAGTGTGACTCGGATATTTATGAGTGTGACTGTGTGTACTATATACAATTTTACCTTATGCTGGAACCTTTGTGAGAGCTGGAGTCTGAACTAGGTTCGGGACTTGTATGACAGATCTTCAGGCTCACACCCCTTTAAACATTTATCATATTTAACGGCATCTTGATTCAAATATGGTTAGTAAGGTAAGGGGGTGACTACCGAGATGACGACTAATGAAGAAGTATGGAAGAAAAAGACATGTTGCGCCGACCCCAAATATGTAAATTGGATATGGGCAGGAAATGACGATAACGATGATTATCTTTTACCAGCACTCTAATTGTAATGCTAATGCTAATGTTTCAAATATCTCGAAAACTATTGAATTTCGCCCATACATATGGGGGGTTCAATTTGTTGCATTTTGGCCCCCGTATCAGCTCCTGACGGATATACGTCGAGTTACAAGTAACCCTGTATATTGTAATGTCAACAGTATATTTAAGATAATAAAGTGTGCATAAATAAATAATATATTAGATTTAGCAATAGATGTAAATTGATGAATAATTGAGGCAAAATTAAAAATTAATGATAATAAATAAATTAATGAATACAAATCATTACCTAAACTCAGTGGAGGTAACGGTTAGAAGCTAAGTGCTATCCTCATATAAGATTTATGCAAGTTATTTTATGTTTAAACTTTAATTATTTCAGTAGCAATTATTATAAAATATATGGATTCAGGTAACCTATAGTAATAATGGGAAAATGCTAATAAAATACAGGTATATTCTTTAGTTTTTATTTTTCGTTTCATGTTACGAACATACAAACATTTATATACAGTCGATTATTTACTAACAATAAATATTAACAAACATGTGTTTACCAGCCGTAGTTGGCTCCCAGACTGGAGTAAGAGACGTGAGAGACGGCGGGTGCAGCCGAGTATGACACAGCGGACTTGAGCACGGGACCAGCGGAGTATGCGACGGCGGGAGCAGCAGCGTAGGTCTTAGTGACAACGGGAGCAGCTGCGGCGTAGGTCAGAGGAGCAGAGTGGGTCGAGTACGAAGAGTAAGACACAGCGGGAGCGAGGGACTTGGCATAAACTGGGGCAGCAGAGTACACAGCGGGGGCGGCTGAGATGGTCTTGGTAACAACGGGGGCAGCTGCGTAAGTGTGGACGGCGGGGGCAGCGGCGTAGGTGTGGACAGCGGGGGCAGCGGCGTAAGTGTGGACGGCGGGGGCAGCGGCGTAGGTGTGGACGGCGGGGGAAGCGTATGCGACGGGAGAAGAGTGGCTGGAGATGGTCTGGTAAGAGACAGCCGGGGAGTAAGACTTGGCTACGACGGGAGCGGCAGCGTAGGTGGTGACGGCGGGTGCAGCGTAGGTCTTAGCGTACGCAACTGGAGCGGAGTGAGTAGAGATGGACTGGTAGGACACTGACGGGGCGTAGGACTTGGTTACGACCGGGGCAGCGGCGTATGTGGTGTAGGCAGGAGCGGCGGCGTAGGTCTTGGCTACGACGGGTGCGGCGGCGTATGTGGCGACGGGAGCATGCGCGGTGTGCGATGAGAACGACACGGAGGAGACGGCGGGCGCCGAGCTGTACGCTACGGGCGCGCTGTACGCTACGGGTGCAGCGGCCTGCAGGAGGTGGCCGGCGGAGGCGAGGCTCGCCGCGCACAGGAAGACTACGACCTAAGAATAAAAACACAAATTAATACAATGATTTTGTCACTTTAGCTTGATTAGATTTTACAAATCCAGAAAATCAGTAACTGTTATCAGAACACAAGTTAACACTGTATTGAAGTCACGTATTTTGAAACAGTTCTATTAGAAATCACAATTTTGGCCAAGGAGCATCAAGCCCATCACCATCGATAAACAAAAAATATTTTTTAAATCGAAATTCAATATTAAAATTCACATCGTACCTTGGAGTACATGTTTGTATCGAGCGTTGTTGCTGTGTGTAATTTTTGGAGCACTTGCTTTCGCTTTTATATCTCGTCTGCAAACTGGTATTCATATTGGATCCCGCAGAATCAGCCGCAGGCACTTTCGGTTTCAATGTCAAGGTGAGTGTTCCACCCGGCAAAATAAAGTTGTGTAATCTGCCGGAGGCAATATTCAATAGCATCGAATGTATTCCATATGTATTTATAAGGAAGTTATTCTCGGAACTTGGTTGTGGGGTAAATAAAATCAATGGCTTTTCACGACGTAATAAATCATGAAACTGTTAAAATAAAATTTATTGCGAATCTTGTTGTTTATAAGGATTTCCGGTTATAGGATGATATTTATTAGAAGTGTTAGATAATTATGTAACTATGTAAGTTTTATGATGAACACAAGGAGATGTTAGAAACATAGTAAAAGTACTCTGTGGTTAGAAATATGTTAGATGCCCTGAAAAGGACCTAAACTTCGCCTTTCTGTGATGCAGATACAGTGTCGAATCGGTCTAGGTATGTACAAAATGATATAAATAGATTTTAAAATGTTTTTAAATAACGAAATTTTACATTTTCAATCATTTATTTTTCATTCACAAATCATAATTATTTCCAAATTCAAATAACAACAGATGATGAATTACCAGCCGAGCTTGTTTCCGTAGCCACCGTTACCATAGCCACCATGTCCGTAGCCACCATAGCTTCCGTATCCACCATAGCCGCCATACGCACCAGTAGCGTAGCTGGGAGAGTGCTCTTTGTAGACAGAGACTGAGGACACAGCATTACCGAGACCGCTGTAGCCATGACCACCATAGCCGCCGAGAGCGCCAGAATATCCTCCGTGAGCGCCAGAATATCCTCCGAGAGCGCCAGAATATCCTCCGAGAGCGCCAGAATATCCTCCGAGAGCGCCGGAATAGCCTCCGAGAGCGCCAGAATATCCTCCAAGAGCGCCGGAATATCCACCATGAGCTCCAACGTAATCAGCTCCAGTGGCTGGGACAACTTTAGTCACTGTAGTGTATGAGGTGGCTGGGCTGCCATAGCCGTATCCGCCATAGCCGCTGGCGTAGCCGCCGCCATAGCCGCCGCCGTAGCCGCCGTAGCCACCATAACCACCGCGGCCGGAGTAGCCACTATTCCAACCGCTGTTGTAGAGGTTTCCTGCACGGGCCAAGCCGAAAAGGCAGACAGTGAGGGCAAAGATCTGTAATTAAAGAGATAAGAAAATTGATGAAAATATCATATTGAAACAAAAGGATGTTTAATTTATGGTGTACATAGTAAAGAGTATTCTCTTATTTCTATTCTTTAAACAATATGGTCTAGACTGACTTTGATGAAGTTTGTAGTAGCAGCAGATTTGACTAGGATCACTCATCTGCCTATGGAATTCATGGGATAGGTCACTGTACACTTTAGGGAAGGTCAATCAACGACGATGACGATTTGTGCATCAGAGGGCGGAGGGGTTACGTATTTCTACAAAAACTTTCAACAGAATTGACGTGAGCTTTCCGGTAGCTTATGTTAGTCCCATAGATTTGCTTTATTACCATTTACTGCTGATAGAATGTCACTTTGTCTAGACCCTCAGGAGTCTTAAAACATAATGTTTCAAAACAAAGAAACGATTGTTTTGAAATTAAACTGCTGAACTGAACAATGCAATTAAGATTTAAACACTGTATAATATTCAATTAAGTAATTACCTTTGTGAGCATGTTGCTGGTATCTTCAACAGTGATGAGTTGAATGTGTTAGAAGCTATTGTTCCACTCTTTTATATTAAAAATGTGGGAAATAAATACTCTTTTTCAAGGTCCCAGTAAATTTTGAGAAAACCGGAGCGTAACGAAATTAATTAGGCTTACATTTAAATGCAATGTTAACTAATGTATCCACCGAAATAAGGCAGGCAATTGCGAATCTTATTGTCTTGACTATAAGACGGTTTTTGTATGAATAGCTTTGAGATATAATCTTTAATTTATGGCGTTATCTTAGGAATTGTTGTACAAGGGTTGGCATTAGAGTAAACTACAAAACGTAGTAATTGATTAGTAGATTATTCATTATGTTTAGGAATTTTGATATGTGATAATTGCTCTGTTATAATAATTAAAATCTTAATGATTCGGAAGTTATTTTACGTGTTTTGGGAATTGGGTCACTTATTCATAATCATCATCTCAGCCGAAAGACGTCCACTGCTGGGCAGAGGCCTTATTTATAATAATAAGATTTAATCAATCAATTACAATTAGGCCAGTTTCAGACTACAGCTGGACATAGACCTCCCGCAACTAGCGTCACATGATAAAGCTTTGGTACAACGGCTTACTGAACTCTTCATTGTATGGAGATGACGGTTGCGCTGCTTACGTCCTTGACATAACAAAGATAATCTATCGACTGTGAGCGCGGTTGCTCATAAGTTTAATTGTAATAAGATCTATGTTACCGGTTTGGTTTCCGCACTTAGTCCTTCCAGTGGACCATTGTGCGTGGGCCATGGCGGCCGTCGGTGGTTATTGTAATAAGATCATGTACAGACGCCAGCATATCAAGCTACCCGAAACTGTCAAATTTTCCCAATCAACTTTGAACCTTATGCTTCAGAGATAAAGTTGAAAAACTATTAAAGAAATTTGACAAATTGTAGTAGCTTGATGTGCTGGCGTCTATACGTATCTTCTTTTATTAAAGATACCAACCCTCTTTTTTCTATAAAATTCATCAATTTACACATAGGTATGCTTTTTAAGTAACTATAGAATAAGTGCCTATTAGTGTGCAACTTTATGAAGAACAAAGAAACGATAGATGGACTGTGTGAATGATGATGATGTGTGAATGAGGTTAGAAAGAATACCGAGATGACGACTAATAGAGAAGTATGGAAGAAAAATACATGTTGCGCCGACCCCAAATGAATTGGGATAAGGACAGGAGAATGATGATCATAATGTGCAACTTTATCCCTTATTTATTTTACACTAGCAGCGCCCTGCAGTTTCAACCGCATAAGTGTCGATCCCGTGGGAATATCGGGATAAAAACTATCCTATGTCCTTTTCCGGGACTCAAACTATCTCTATACCAAAATTCTTCTTATTCGGTTCAGCAGTTAAAGCGTGAACTGGTAACAGACAGACAGACACTTTCGCATTTATAATATTAGTATAAATTTAAATAGAACATGAATGTACTTGTATGTCAACGTTACTTCAAATCATGACCTAAAATTCAAATCATACATATTTAATCCTCCTTAATTAGTGGTCCATCCCTTTATTTAGAAACGTTGCTTAAGGTTTAAACATCAAAATGTATGATTAAACACTCGCTTATCATTTCAACTTTAAGCAACGCTTATAAATAAACCCCTGTATGTATAATGTTTGGTAGGTTCTAAAATTCTTCTTCTTCTATTGCATCGGCGTGAGCTACATAAAATAGGCGTCGCGTCGGCAGCAAGCTCATCATCAGCCTAGCCTTTTCCCAACTATGTTAGGGTCGGCTTCCAGTCTAACCGGATGCAGCTGAATACAAGTATTTTATATGGAGCGACTGCCTATCTGACCTCCACAACTCAGTTACTGGGTAATACGGAACCCCTTGGTAAGACTGGTTGTCAGACTTTCGCGCTTCTGACTACCCGAAACGACTGTCAAAGATCTACAAATGACAGCCGGGACCGACCGCTAAACGTGCTTTCCGAGGCAAGGGGGGGTCTCGGTATTTAAAGATGGTCACCCATCCAAAAACCAACCGCGGCAAGCGTAGCTTAACCTGATCGATCGACCTGCGCAGCTGTTATTATTTAGCCACGGGCCCCTCTCGTCAGCAAGCTATCGACGATTATCATTTGATGCTTAGCATTTGAATCTCTAATCTAAACAGTGAATTCGGTAGAATGCCTATAGTATATCTCATTCTTGTAGTAAATTTATAGGTGTAGGCAAAGTATGTTTAATTCATATCATTCTCTATGTTTACATTACCATAACTTTTGAATAGACCTTTACTTAATTGAGATGAACATCTTTAAAACAATTTCAAAACAAGAAAATCCCGTTTATCTGGAACTTTATGACTAGTATTTATAAATCTTTTAAGAGCTTTATTAGTATTTTAAACCTAGAGGAAGGATGTACTGATGACACGGTATACAGATTAGATCGTAAGATTATGTGCATAAATACAGTTGAAGGCAGTGCTTGCTGCTCAGTAGATATTTTTTTTTTTTTTTCTCAGCAATGCAATAAGTTTGTTATAGCTTATGTTTAAGTCATAATAAATCGTTTAAAAGACATTGATACGACATTAAAGTGTTCCTTTAAAGCTGTATCAATGTCTTTTTAATTACATAAGGACTTGTTCTCAACGACAGAAATGCAGTTAAAAATGAAAAAGTTCTTACTTAGACAGGTACAAGTTTATTAAATACACAGAACAGCAACATAAAATCTGCTATAAATTAAAACAGCCATACAGAGAAAAATACAATATTTACAATCTAATTTAGAGTAAAATATTTTTATTATATATACAATGTTGTTTTTGGCTTACCAAACGTATTTGGAACCATAGCCGAGACCTTCAGAACCGTAGCTGTAGCCGGAGTCGTAGCCACCATGGCCGGCGTAGCCAAGGCTGCTGTAGCCGTGGCTACCATACCCGTGGCCGTAGGACACGGATAAAGGAGCAATGTAAGACGCGACTGGAGCGTATGACACAGCTGGTGCGACATAAGACTTCACAATTGGCGAAGAATGGACTTGGTAACGAGAGACAGTAGAAACAGCAGGAGCGTATGAGATGGCAGGAACAACAGCCTTAGTCACAATGGGAGCTGCGACTACAGTTTTGACGATAGGTGCGGTATACGCTGGGGCTACATAGCTGGAATATCCGTGGCCATAGCCGATGCCCGATGCGTAACCAAGGCCGGCTCCGTAGCCTGAGGAGTAGCCCAAACCACTGCCGATCCAGCCGCTGGCGCGAGCCAGGCCGATGAAGCAGAGAACAGCGGCGAACTAAAACAAAAAAATTAGTATTAAGATAAAGGAGAGGGTATGGGATATAAAATAAATATTTGACGACTTCGGCACGCGTCATGATTACCGTAGAAACGAAAGAAATAATAACAGATTGTAAAAAGATGGCGCGATGTCAAAATGAAGAATAGACATGTCACATTGTAATGATAGTGTCTATTCTTCGTAAAGTACAGATAGAAGTGGTCATGCTATGCGGGTTGTATATTCATATATTATTGTTTTTGAACATGTCACTGTATACATTCTATCTTAATATTTGTGTGTCAACGATCAAAACTTGTGCATCCTACTAGCAATTGTGGCTTGTTTCAAACCCACTATAACATGTGACATCGTATTCAATTACCCAACAATTTTCTCACGTCTATGACCTTGCAATCTTTATAAACCCTTTAATAGACATAGCGTGATGACAGGCAATTTCGGCTACTTGAAAAGTAGGCCCAAATCTTGGCCCGTCTGCCGTCACTGGTCGTTAGAGTACTTTCGAGGCCGATACCTTGACAATTACGAAACGAGATGTGAGCAGGTGATTGTCACAAGACAATCCACATTACTCTTCCACCTACGTACATTAATAACAGTCTTTATCACTTAAGCAATTAATATTTTTAATGGCGTTATGGTATTTTATTATCTTTAATGGATCACAGAACTTTGTGTTCTAGAATTATTATATTTAATCGTAAATGTCTCGATAAATGTAAAGTACTAAATGGCCGCTTGACCAATCCAACGGGTATTCTGTACATTAGTAGTACTACATAATACCCGCTTTCTGGCAGGTAAATAGTTATCACTATTGTAATTAAAACACACTCACACTGATTATAAATACATATCGCTCATTTGGAGAAACATCGACGTAAATGTATTTTTTCCCAAAAATGAGTTAAATATGCCAAAGCACTTAGAAAGCGTATTTACGTCAGGAAAGCAAACACTAAAAAAAAAGTAGCAGTTACGTCGATGTTTCTTCAAATGAGCGATATATTTTGATGCGAAGGACTCAATGCTTAATGTTAACAAGTTTGAATGTAGATGAAGCAAGAACAAGATGGATTTAAATAACAAACAGCAGTGACGGATTGATTTGCTCCGCAAGGACTCATTTGACTCTTGTGTCTTGCGAAAGATGTCTAGAAGTTGACGCTTGGAAGTTTAGATCTAGATAAATATAGCGTATTGACTCGCATAAGACAGTCTATTTAAATTCTATTTCGATTTACCGAGACATTTTTAATTGCACAATTGTAAGAGGAGAAGCTTGAAGAAAAGAATTATATGTCCAGATTACGAACGTTACTCAGGATCCTTAGCCCACGCAGCGGGATTTTATCGCGCATAGGATTTTGAATTCTCGGTGTTGCGCAGAGCATTGAGAATCCAACAGAACGCATCACAGCGCGTCAAAAAAACACAGTGTTTGATTTTAAACTCTTGGCGATAAGCAGAGCGTCGAAAATCAAGTGCAGGAAAATCGCACCCCTGCGAACCTGGGCTTACAGTTGGCTTTAAGTGCTAGAATAGCGATTACCAGACCTTGTGAAGGCCACAAGTTGGAAACAGATATGAGCAGCCTATGTCTCAGTCGTCGAAATCTATAGGGGAGGCCTTTGTCCAGTAGTGAACGTCTTTAGGCTGAGAAGATAATGATGACCAGTTGGCAGTTGTACTGACAATTCCAAGACCAATAAGACAGTTTACATGTAATTACGACAACAGATTTATATGGAAATAATTGACTCCTGGTAATTTTGAAACGCAGCGCTTAAACTTCAGTAAAAGGTCAGGTCGGTAACATCAAGTGATTGCAGGACATTCATATTGCAGGACATATTAAGGGGAATATCTTACTTATTAATTCGCATTAGACATTATGATTAACGATCGAGTTGATTGCTTCTGTGACAGACATTATGAAAGCTGTCTCCTCTAAAACCAGTACTGATTGATTCGCTTAAAGGCCAGAGTTACTTAATCAGAACTGGGTTTGGCAAGCCTTTGAGTAGATTTAGAATGATGGCAGATAGGCTGATTTAGTTGCTGCAGCTTTGAAAACCAGTGAAGTGTGACTTGCGAATGTATTGACTGTTTTTGCGTGTAATCAATTTGGTCCATGTGTAAATAATGGTTAGGTAATTGAACTACTAGGTACTTTGTACGAGATCAAAATACAGGGTAGCAGGTACAGACGCCAGCACATCAGTTACCTGAAATTGTCAAATTTTCCCAATCAACTTTGAACTTTATGTTTTAGCGATAAAGTTGAAAATCTATTAAAGCAATTTGACAGATTGTTATAGCTTGATGTGCTGACATCTCTACATCGGCGCGCAACCAGTAACAATGGATTAAGTTCATGATACTGAAGCCCCAGCGTTAAAATTTTCCGTCGGTTATTAAAAAAAAATGTTGTTCCCATACATTTTGACCGCGTAGGTATGAAACACGCGCGCTTTTCTATGAAGCAGTTGTTTTTTTTTTTTTGATAATCGACAAAAAAAATATTCCCTAGGTGGTTTAGAATCATGTCATCAATCTTGCAGTTTGTGCGTCGATATCCGTGCCACCCTGTACACTATTTCTAGAAATAGTATTGAAAACCAGTGAAGTGACGAATATGAATTTATTGACGGTTTGAGCGTGTAAACAAACAGAGATGGATGTGTAAATACTGGTTAATAGGAATACTAGTTGGTGGGTCATTCCGCGGAAATCCAGTAACGGCGAATATATGCTAATAATAAATTAAATATCATAGCTGCATTCTTTTTTTACTTTATATGACATTTCTTACATGTTTTTACGTATGGCGCCGCTATCTAAAAAAGTATAACACCTTTATTTAATTTATTATTGCAATCAACACGCACCAAATGTCCTTACCATTTCCAAACAAAAGTCGGCCTAATTGCGCGGAATGGCCCTGGTACGAGTTTAAATCTTTTAAAATATATAAAATTCAAAGTTCTGACTGACTGATGTATCAACGCACAGCCTAAACCGCTAGTCCTAGAGACATGAAATTTGGAGGGTGTATTCTTTATGAAGAGTAGGTATCCAATAAGAAAGGGTTTTTCAAAATTCCACCCCTAAAAGGGTGAATGGGGGAGGGTGAAATTTCACGCGGACGAAGTCGCGGGCAGAAGTTAGTATTAACACTAATTCTGGAAAAAGGTACCGTAACAATGACAGTTACACAAAGAAAAAGGCCAAAGGCAATGTTCAGTCCAAAATTAAAAATGGTCACAATGGCTCTACTAAATATTTTTCAACTTAGTACAAAATACTAAAAGTGATAATAGGAATAATAACGCGATAAACAATTAGGACGACCTTTGTGGCACGAATTATCTAAAAGCGAAAGGCCTAAAAAGTTGAAAGCAAATAACCAACATTGAAAATAATATTAGTAAACAAAAGTAATGAGATTCTGTTTTGTTTGCTTTCAGCAAACGCAAAACTCTTGTATACTTTTCAAATGACAAAAGAAGGGTCTCGAAAGTATTGAGTATGTCATCGAGTAGACTAGACAATCATAATTGGATTCTTTTGTTTTTCGAAACGCAAAAAAGTGGTCCTGTTCCTTACATATTACTTTTTGGAATTATGCAATGTTTGAATAGGAAGCAGTTATGTTATTATTTTTATGAGGAAACCGGTGTGTCCTAGAACCAAAAATTCAAAGACATGTGACACCAACCAACCCGCACTGGGTCCGCGTGGTCGATTACAGTCCACTCCCTCTCACTGAGAGGAGGCCTGTGTACCAGTAATGGGAAGATTATAGGCTGATTATGCTGTTATTATTTGGTATGTTATTGTTTGTGTAGGTATGTTTTAGAAGTAATTCTGGAAATAGTGAACATACGGCCTCTTAGTCTTGTCTCAGAACATACCATAGACAAGTTTGATAGACAAGACAGTTTTGAAATATTAATCTATGATAAAACATGGAAGCCTAAGTCTTCTGAAGAATATTATGACCAAGAAAACCATAAAAGTCAGTTCACGCTCAAAACTATTTCCACATGCCTGAGAGAAAAATTAAATTCTGGCACGCGCCCAAAACTGTGCTAACGTCACCGTTTCACTAATTTAGATGTCCGTAACTTAGGACGTATAAAATATATGGTAGCACGTAGTATGGTGGAACTATTGAAGCTATTAGATTGGCTTTGCCATTAGAATTCGTCAGAAGCAGCCCTTAGTCGGGATTTGTTACCGGTAAATGAAAATAAGCTCGCCCTTTATAATTACATGGGCCTTAGAGACGTTGGTGAACTGTGGGGTACTAGTTTTTCACCTCAGTCTACAAAGCATAAGCATAGCATAATCATCCTATAATGTTCCCACTGCTGGGACACAGAGCTCCTATCTGTGAGAGGGTGTGGTCTATAATCCACCAAGCGAGCCCAGTGCGGGTTGGTAGATGACACATGTCTTGGAATTTTTGATTCTAGGACATGGCGGTTTCCTCACGATGTGCTCCTTCACTGGTTTGAGAGTTGTGGCGAATTATTTACACAAAGTAAAGCGCCTACCTGGGTTCGAACCACTGGGCCACTATTGCTCCCTACGGCCTACATAATCAGCCTATAATATTCCCACTGCTTGGGCGCTGTTAATTTATTACGTAAGACGATTTGAGGGGGAGGGGGTCCACACAAATCTTATTTTTATCTTACGCGGGGGTTGGGTCTAGATAGTTCTTACATAAGATCACAAAAGTAAGCAAAAATTATAACGTTTACATTTTTTTTTACTATTTTTTCTTTGTAATTTTGGTAGATACTGATCTTACGTAAGATTAAAAGGGGCGGGGGGGGGGGGGGGTTCTTCCACGTCTTATTTTTTCTTATGTAGGGGTAGGGGGGGATCAGAAAGTGGTCAAAATTATCTTACGTAATAAATGAACAGCCCCTTAGACATAGGCCTCCTCTCTATGATAGGGATTGGGCCATAATCCACCACGCGGACCTTCGTGGAATGTAGACGGAGAGTGTGGAGAAATAAGGGTGTAGATATGATAATTATGTACAATATACCTTTGCCACCCCTTCAGATGTGCTATTATGTATGCTATTGGATGAGAGAATAATTTCCGCAGCCCTGTCTGTTACAAAGCGTCAGGTCGTCTATTTCATCAGTAAGGATTGAAAGTATCCGGTGTCGGATATATGTCACCTTTGAAAGCTTGAAAGCCGATGACTGACGGCCAATACCTATTAGGCACTGCGATTGTTTCGTTTGAAGCACTTTATGGCATTGTAACTGGCCTGTCACAGTTTTCTAAAAGGGGTAGGCACGTGATGTATTCAACCCCAAAAATAGGTTACCACAAATTCAATTTTCTTACTGGTTTCCTTTTATGGAGATATTGCGATTGGAATGAAGCTTAAGCCAGTGCTCACCAATATTCAAACCATTAGATATTTAAACAGTTGGTTTATGTCAAATTTCCTTAGAAAATTTTAAATATAGAACAACGGGCTGATTGCGTAACACACTAACAGTAGCAATGGCTTTCATCTTGACAGTTCAACAATATTCATTGCGTTATTTATGTTGTTGAGCATACACATTTTTCGAACATACGAAGCAATGGATTAGCAATATCCATCACAATAATTCAGATTGTGTTTGATAGTGTGTTACGCAATCATGGTGCTGATTAAATATTTAAGCAGTTTATTGAAATATACAGACGCCAGCACATCAACCTACACCTAACTGTCACATTTTCCCAATCAACTTTGAACCTTATGTTTCAGTGATAAAGTTGAAAATCTATTAAAGAAATTTGACAGATTGTGGTAGGTTGATGTGCTGGTGTCTGTACGTTACCAATATGGCAAAATTGAAATCACAGGGAATAATTTTCTAGGATGCTCGATCTGGGATAAAAAATAAAGAAATCCTCAAAGGCTATACGAATACAAAGTCACTATTGATACCACTAGAACTATTCACTTCACTTTCAACACAACCACGCAACACTTTTCTAATAATCTCCCAATACATCCCTGACTTGATGCATTTTAAATGATGAATATCACTATTCTTACCTTAGCGATCATTTCGATGTAGTTTCTTGGAATATGATGTGTTGAATGTTAGCCAAACGAAAAATGTCAGCTTATATAGTAAACGAAATCTCAGAAAACAAAGCGACCTCGCTATTGTCAAGTTTCTAGGTAATTTTAGTAAAATGGCGCATAATCGTACAACAAACGTTGTTATTAAGGTCTTTTTTTTAAATTAAAATTATTTTTTTACATTATTATTATAATAATAAAAGAACTGAAGGTGAACTAATTTGCTGTATACTTTAGTGTTTAATAATACAGGAAGTGGATATGGATGCGTTTTTTTTGTAGTGTTGCAATGCTTTGACGGTTGTTTTTCATTTTAGAAAATCATTAAACGATTTGCTTGCATTGAGTTAACACGGGTTGTCAAAGTAATATTATTTTAATTTTGAAATAATCAAAAACTGTTACGTAAACTACGTTATAGCCATAGTTAACCATACCCATGCTATACGAAAAAGTGCGATACACTTCCGAAACGAAGTTTTTCGAGGACTAATTGTAGTAAAATCGTGACAGAAAATGTTCCATAAGGAACATTTTCTAAATAGAATTTTAATATTGCGCATTTTTGTTTATCAACAATTTTCATTATCACACTTCGTATAAAATAAATTCCCATGTGCCATGTCTTGGAGGAGTGCCAAGAATTTGGCTGATTTAGAAGGTGTCATATTAAAAGGAAAAGATGTAGGTGCTAACGCTTTCTCAAAAGTAGCTTAGTCTTAAGCTTTTGACGTGAATACATCTATAAAATTGCTTCCATAGTGGGGGGCAAGTCAAAAATCTAATGATAACAAAATCGGGGCATACAGTTTGGTGTTGCAGCTTCATATCTATCATCTCCATCCTAAATTCAATTACACCATTGGATAGCTAAAGGGTCAAAGAATTTATTACGCCAAGTGAGGACTGTGACGCATCACGCGCGGTGGAGGGGGAAGCGCCGCCATTTTTTTAATAACCCTAGATTGTTCATTCAAGATTTGACTATAAACATTTTCTATTTAAATAGGAGTAATATCAATTGTATCAATGGAGGCATCGTGGCGGGTGGCGTTCTGTTGCTTCTGCCTAACCCCATGGGAGAAAGGTGTGAGTTTATGTATGTTTCAATCGTGAATGGAAGGATCAGAGCCGATCATCAAATATGATCACGTAAGGTCAATTCAAATTCATATTTTCCAACTGATGTCATTTCAAGTTAAACAAATATCAACTTTATCTTAGTGGTGATTAAGTTGATTTCAGAGTGATTAGCACTATTTAAACATGTTTAAATTTGTAGCGTAAACTGAACTTTATTGTGTAGGTTGTAATTAAAGTTATTTTTCCAAAAAGGTACTCATATTTGTTTACATGTTTGGCAATTAAATCGCGAAAGGTGATTATGTATGATATTTTTCGCCCTAATCATCATAAATGGAGCCACGTCTCTAATTTTGCCAGTTCGTTGTTAAGTCCAATGCAAGCCCAACAGGGTTTATATCCAGCCTCAAAATATCGCAAATTCTTATTACGATTAGTGGGTATAGAAAACGTTCAATAATATAAAATATCTAGGTCCAGCTTACACTTTCCAGCTTCAACCTAGGTCAAAAGTTCAATAACATTATAAAATCTATTAATTTAAATACCGAGGCCGGTCGGACGTATATCCGATGACACCATCAAACTGCAACGTTTGATGTCAACACATTAAGCACCAAACACCAAATACAAACAAAAAATCACGCATAACACACAACACAACACAACAAAACATACACATATACAACAGAACACACAAAAAACAAAACACTTAATACAACACATTACCCTAAATTTATTTTTATTATACTTAACAAAAAAAAATCACATCTCGACCTATAGGATAGCTTGAGATTCCTTGATTGGTGTTGATGCTCATAAAATTCTGTTTCTGCCGCGCATTTGTTTGGGCATTTCGTTTTAGAGGTGGTTAGGTTATTCTGGACTGGTGTCAAAATAACAAATCAGTCACAACAAAGCGGCAACCATGGCAACGAACACAATGACAAAACATTGTTACCTACATCGATTGGAAGAAAAATGTTGATGACAGATTAAATGTTTTACAGTGACAGTGAGTGATTTTGAATATAAAATAAAATCTGGTGATTATGAATGAAACTCTTGTTTATACAGTGTGTGAACACATTATAAATTATAAGGCACATTTGGTTTACTTTTTGATTTCGTGTATTGACGTTCAAACAAGGGTTCGCGTCTTGCCATCGTCATAATTATGATTTTCATGTGATCGTCATTGGAATCGAGAAACGTCAGGAATAATTTATTCAATAATTTGGAGAGTAGGTACAGTCCTTTCACATTGTATTTTACCTCTCCCAACAGCAACCCAACTTGTACCCAAATTGTATTGACAATACAAGATGGCTGCGTTAGTTCCGAGAGTTATACCTTATTGTATCGAAAGTAAAGATCACAGGCTAGATAGAATACGTGACTTTAAAACTGTCTGGTACGTATTTTGTATAATTATGGCCTACGCGATTATCCTGCAGATGTAGCGTCATGTGTATAGATGGGCAATCCACTCGATTTAAACCCGGCGCTTTTGGTAAACACCCAGAAAATTGGGTGTTTATCGGGCGTTTACCAAAAGCACCGGGTTTAAACCCGGTGGATTGCCCATCTATAGTCGTGTGACGGGTCATTGGGCCCTAATAGGGTTGAGGTACACGATGACTGATGCATGCATCCCGTCTGCTAGTCTCTTCTTCTTCGTCATCTGTCAAAAGGCCCTTCCAGACATAGCCCTACATTGTTAGACTCACATAAAATTCTAATTTTTTTAGCGCAGCCGTGAGGCACACTTTCCTGCTTATTTTTTTTTTTTTAACTCGGACTTTATACTTTTTTTTATTTAATCTTTACTTTTTGTTTTTATTTGATGTATGTATCTGGTGTATTGTGTGTTTTGTCTTTTAGTCTGTCCTAAATAAATGTATTTTTTTTCTTTCTTTCTAATAATATAATGTTTTGACTTTACTTCTTTTTTTTATAATATAATACTAGCGGCCCGCCCCAGCTTCGTAAGAGTGCAATTTTTTTTTTCCAATTTCCAAAATTTTCTTTAATTAAAACTTTGTCCTGGCAATACCGAACACAACAAAAAAAATATCCAATTTGGTGCAGTCATTCGGACGTTATGCGCGTACAGACATTTTGGCGACTTTATTTTATTTGTTTTAGTCTATCTAAGGATTTGGACCATGACCTATGACTTAAAAGATCTAAGTTTACAGAAATAAACATTTAAATAAACAAACATTACGTTTAATTACTGTGATTTAATAGTGATGCAAAATTAGAGGCAAAAAAACTGTCAAAGGACTTTTGACTGTATGTATTAGTAAGATAAGAAGTGGAACAAACAGCTAGCTTACATAATTATGTTTTTTTAAAAGACCGACTTGTAAAGTGATCAAAATAGCCTGACAGACTGAATCACTAATTAATGTTGTATAAGTAGGTAAACGCATTATGCAGATGACACTAAAGATGCCTTCAATGTTACGGAATACTTCCCGATTAGGTATGTTTAGATCTATATCTAGTATTATGCATTATGATAAGTTCCGGGCTAAGAACTGGTTACTTCAGAGTAAGATTTATAAAAAGACAAAATTATCGAATAGGATGGATGACACACTGCAGTCCTACCTCAATCAGTCTAGTCTTTTCCAACTATGTTGGGGTCGGCTTCCATTCTAATCGGATGCAGCTGAATACCAGCTTTTAACATGGAGCGATTACCTCTCTGACCTCAACAACCCAGGTAATGGGTATGTCACGATACTCCTTGGTAAAACTGGTTGTCAGACTTTTGGGCTACTGACTACCCGAAACGACTGTCAAAGATCTACGAATGACGGCCCGGACTATATTTTCGGAGGCACAGACTGCTGTCCTACCTAACTATGTGAAATCCCACTCCTTTACACAGAACTACAAGAAAACCTTAGGGCATCGCCTGATGCACCAACATATTTTTGTTTTTTTTTTCTACCACTATCACCTATTTTAATCCGTTATTAAATCTTTTACGAGACCTAAGAATAGGTGAAATGAAGCACCTATCCTTTGCCACAGTATTAGAATCATAAAATGCATTTATTTATCTAGCTTTTGTGTAATTAACTTGTAGTTGACGACAGAGTTGTAGGATCAAGGGTGTTAAGTAAATGGGCAGCTTAAAGGACAGATTAATTTGCATTATCACCAGTTGTTATCTCAAGTAAGACACCGACGAATCTTGTTTTCGTGAAAAGTGGTCGCACTTGGGGAAATCTAAGATTGGATTTTATTTAGCGCGGGCCTTAGCAATTACTTGACTCATTGCTTAGGTAAGCTCTGATTAGACATCAGCCTATAATTTTCCCACTGCTGGAATACAAGACGGGATGCTTGTAACTCCTTCTTACAAGGAGGGTCTAGTGAGCGAGAGTGGGCTAAAAGTCACCATGCGGGCCCAATGCGGGTTGATGGTTCATACCGGTTTCCTTACGATGAAAAATAGTTTCATGAGAATGCAAATAAAGTTCTTTAAGGCCTATTCAAACTTAAGCGGTATTCGCTGCCGCTACGGGTAGAGGTACATACAGCGCGGGTTTCGCTTCGGTATTTAGTATCAAGTTCCGCGGCGGAACTTGTACCTCTACCCACAGCGGCAGCGAATACCGCTTAGGTTTGAATAGGCATTTACTCTGAATTAGTAAATAGTCCAATAATATGTCACTGTATCTAATATTAAATTATCAATAATATTCTGGGGTCAACGGTTGCAAAAAGGTCACTGACCCAATGTAGGCCTGTTGGTGGCTCGACAACTAGTCACGACAAAAACTAGGTACCACAGGTTACTACTATACGTCAATGTGTACATGTATTTTGTAATAAGTTTAGCTAGATTACTGTTATGCCCTGCGGCGACGTCTGTGTATAAATTAATATATTTTTTCAACATGACTAATGATCTTAAGCGGTACCTAATAAGATAAAACTGTTTTATATTAATTATTAATAGTAGCAGCTTGAGTGCGTTTATTAGATTGTTGATTGGTACCTTTTATCTGAAGTTGTACCTAATAGTGTAGATTGATTTGGCTTTGAATTGCTAAAATGATTACAATAATCAAGCATCTAAGTGATATCTGATATTGCAAAGTGCTAAAGCACTTAATATCGGTGTGATACATCTGGAAGAAGCATACACTTTTACCGTTTGCTGATAAAATTAACCTGATCAAATTGTGAAGCAAGTAACGAGGAAAACGTATCTGCTCATTATTTTTTCAGTTTCGTTTTAAATTGACGCTTTGTAGGGTATTTTTTTCCCTGTTAAAATAATTGTATTAAGATTTTTTATGTACAGACGCCAGCACATCAAGCTACCCGAAACTGTCAAATTTTCCCAATCAACTTTGAACCTTATGCTATAGATATAAAGTTGAAAATCTATTAAATAAATTAGACAGATTGTAGTAGCATCTCGTGCTGGCGTCTGTACAAATAATAAGAAAGATGAAGAGCTTGTTTGTTTGGATTAGAAATATTCTTTTTGCATTTGATAGCCAAATTCCTCAAAATTGCCAATGTTTGAGGAAGATTATAAGCTATTTAAAAAAAGAAAATAAGTGAGAAAGAACGCTTTGCGAAAACGAAGTTATAGTGCGGGCAGGAGATGTGATGCGGTGTTCCGAAATTTCGCGCAGACGAAGTCGGGGGCAGAAGCTAGCATACAAATAAAACGCCAAGTAAATAGTCCTTCAATCCCAAATACAACTCTGTGCAACAATAATCTATCTGTGAATTACCTTATTTATATATTTTTTAGTTAATCTATTTTGTCCCACTGCTGGGCAAATGACTCCCCCATTTTTCTAGTTCTCCTTATGCTTTGCCTTCCAATAATTTCGACATAACATAAGTAATAATCCCGAGAAAGAAAGGCACATCTAATTAACAATTGCAACTGACAGTCCGGACAGAAGGACCAGATTTCATTATAAGTCAATAAAGATAACAAGTTTGTGCGCTGACGTGCAACATGTGTTGTCACAATAAAAGATAGGCCTTTATGTGACACAGCACTTCCATCTCGTTACTTGTTGTCTAAATTATTACTCAACAGTTCTTGTTTTGGCCTCAGTCATTTGTTTTGCGAGTAGGTATGTTAGTGGAGAGTGAGAGAGCCATGGAGCGTTCCATGCTTGGCATAAATAAGGCTTTATAGACCGGCACCTAATTGCGTAACACACAGTCAATCGGAATCTGAATCATTTTGAAGCAAATTACTAATCCATTGCTTCATAAGTACGTAAAATTTATCTGCTCAATACGTAAATTACGCAATGAATGTTGTTGAACTGTCAAAATGAAACCGATTCCGATTTATAATGTATTACGCAATTGCCCCGCAGGTTCCAAACGTCAAGATCCGAAGACGCACGAAGGTTTTTGATATCGGAAAACGAGTTATGGATCTCAAAAGAAGTTGGGCAGAAGTGACATATGTCAAATAATTTAATTTAATGTTCTGTGTCTCGTAATGTTAATTACTTTGCATATTAATGAAGTTTTTCTAACTGAACAGACAGCTGTACTGCTTGGGTGTTCGTTGCGCTACTTCTTCTTCCCAGCGAAAACGCTAAGAATTGGTGAAGGGCAGGTGTTTTGGGGGACCGTCTTGTGTAATTTTGACGTTCGAAAAGTGCTCAGCCTAATTTGACTTTTGATTTGGATTTTGAGTGATGGCAGGTGGAGTAAAGCAGTTACCGAGTGGCGTCCAAGGACTGGAAGACGAAGTGTCGATCGACCGGCGGCGAGATGGGCGAACAATATTGTTGCCATCGCGGGTAGAGCGAGACTGGTATGGGAGCGTGGAGGTTGGCACAAGAAAAGAGGGGCCTATGCCCATATGGTCCCACATATGGCCCGTATATGGCTATGGTGCAGTCGGGTTGTGGATGATGATGATTTTGGTGGACAGTTCTTGTTGTTCTTGGATGACTTCCGAGTCAATTTATAATTATCTGTTTTCATGTTGGTATACACAAATTGCATGCATATGCCTAGAATAATAAGTTAATGATAATACATATAAGTGCGTTCATTATGATACATTTTTTGCTCTCAAGTAAGTTTAATTGTTCAAGTTTTGTTGAAGTAAACTTCCGCAAGATATTTTTATAAATTTATAAATTTTCAGTTGACAATACTCAGAAAATGTCTTTGGATATTTCCACTTTGCAAGTATGTGTTGTCTTTGTGGCCATCTACATATTTAACCAATTATACTAACTACTTTTGCTAGTGGCTATTGTGCTTAATATGTATGTCATATCGTTTCACGTGTGCAGGTGGTATAGGTAAATGGAAAAAAAAAAACATTTTGATTGCAATTTCAAATTGAATATCAAATTCGTTTTGTAGTACCTAATGCACTAAAAACACACAATCCATCGGCATACTAAACAAACTACCAGCCAACCGAAAATATTTACAGACAAACCAAAGCATTCACGTTATGGGCAAAAAAATAAGTAACACAGAACTTTGTACACTAATCACAATGATGAATAACCGTAATATCTACGTTGAACAACTTCCCCATCGTTTACTTACTATGAAAATAGATAAATAAAGCTCTCCTACACACACAGGGATACGTAATAAACCGAAAAATACTCATATGTTTTGGCAATCTACCAAATGTCTTTTTTTTTCAGATGAATTGTATCACCATTAAATAACCCTGTATTCATTGCGGATGTGCCCAGTTTGTGTTGAATAAATCTGTGAAAATATAATTTATTCTAAATAGGGGTTTGTGGCTAAGTCATAACAGCCGCACGAGTGGATCGATCAGTTAAGCTACGCTTGCCGCGGTTGGCCCGTTGATGGGTGACCATCTTACGTACCCATCCTTGCCTCGGTAAGAAGCACATTAAGCCGTTGGTCCCAGCTGTCATTCGTGGATCTTTAACAGTCGTTACGAATCATAAGAAGCCCGAAAGTCTGACAACCAGTCTTACATGGGGTGTCTTATTACCCAGTAACTGGGTTGTGGAAGTCACATGTCGCTCCATGTAAAATACTGTTATTCAGCTGCATACAGTTAGATTGGAAAGCGACCTCAACATAGTTGGGAAAAGGCTGGGCTGATGATTGAGAGTAGAGAGTACAATAAAACTATTACTGAGTATAATCCTGCGGAAATTTGCTAACCCTGGCCGAGAGAAAGGTGGTCGCAATCAAATCGATAATGCGACACACTTACGTGATCATTTACTGCCACATACAAAATGACTTTGTTTTCCTCGGGGCAAAGGGAACACACAGGAAGCGTACCACCCCGGAGTATGTCGGATTTTTTCCCTACTTTTTAATGTTGAGGTTCATCCGTGATTGCTGTTATATCTCTCCGCCCTTACCATATACAAAAGAGATTAAAAAAAAATCACTACTGGAGAATGTCCTTAAAAATACCAAAGTCATTATTTATACAAAAGAGCGCCGAATATTAAAATGTAACCATGTGTTGACAGTAAGATTGTTAAGTAAAACGAAAATACTCACCATGATACAAGACATAACATTATCACCTTATAAACACAGTTGTGTCATTCGTAATAACCCTTCGTGCATCATAAAATTGTAACCCAATTGACACGGTATTCAAAAAATGTCACCAGAAACTTGATATTTCTGAATGAACGTTTTGCGAGCGCAGGTTGCAGGCGAATTATTTGTGCAATAAAACACATTTATAACTGAGAATTGAATGAAATAATGAGAATGTTGTCATGTTTTTTTTTTGAAGTGTAAACTTCTTTAGCGGCGTTCAACACTTTTTGTAATGGGTAAAAAATGTGAAACTCGCGTCAGGGCATCGCGTCAGGACACGTGACCGTCAGGAGAGATTCCCCCCCCCCCCCTCGCTTTCTACTGCGGCGCCAACCGAAGTGAACCAAGTGAGACACGATAATGGATGGATGGATGGATGAATGGTGATGGTGATGTGGATGGTGATGGGGATGGGGATGGGAATGGGGATGGGATGGTGATGGTGGTGGTGGTGGTGGTGGTGGTGCTTATGGTGGTGGTGATGGTGATGGTGGTGGTGGTGGTGGTGCTGGTGGTGGTTGTGATAGTGGTGGTGGTGGTGGTGGTGCTGGTGGTGGTGGTGATGGTGGTGGTGCTGGTGGTGGTGGTGGTGGTGGTGGTGGTGGTGGTGATGGTGGTGGTGGTGGTGGTGGTGGTTGTGGTGGTGGTGGTGGTGGTGGTGGTGCTGGTGGTGGATTTTCCCTTTTTAAATTAATAATTGATTTATTTCAACGTTAATATTCAAGTTTTCACTTCTGCCGGCACTCCCGGAGTGCAACCCGTCTTTTTTTTTTATTAGTATTTATTTTATTGACTGGACATTTACTGTCATATTGTTTATTTAATCAACATAATTATATATATTTATTTAAAGTGTTTACATAATTTAAAAAGCTATCAGTCTTTAAATAATAATAATAATATGTACAAGTATATAAAAAGGAGTGGAAATAATCAAAGGGCATCAAAAAATTCGTCCGCATCGCTGTCAACAGGAAACGTGTCTAAAAGGCTGGCAGCATTGCAACGAATAATAATTATGAATAATTTATAAAGCTTTTATGTCGTGTATTATGTCGAGAACTTTGCCATTGTGTCTAGTTTGAAATTTTTGACCACTTGAATTTCTATCTATTTTCATTAAAAAATAAAGGGAGTGACCCCTTTATTCTTAAAAGGTTAAATAAGGATAACGTTAAGAGGCTGGATAGTACCAACCGCCGTTTATTTTTACAGCAACATACTTATTGTGAAAGACATTTAAAGGCCTTTGCCCCGGATAAAGGCCTCGAAGACAACCCACGACAACTCCATAATTCAGGCCATTTCCTCCAATTTATCAGTACTCCTGTCAAGGTTTCCGAAATCAGTATGTTTTCAAGACGTAAAGTTGAACTGTGTTGGGTGTATCTATAAATAGAACTCAGTTTATGTAGTCCAATGCCATCAAGCCAATACCTACAGCGTTTCTCTTACTTCTAGAACTTCTCGCAACTACGCAATCAAACGGCAAAGCATTTTTATTTCACTGCCTAGATCAACATGGGAAATAAACGTTTAATATAATCACTTAGTAATGTAACTCATTGCACTGCTCTAAATACACACAGGTACTATTAAAATCAAATCTGTGTCAACTGAGAAAAATTTCGAAATGATTCTGCGAAATGACACATTTTTGGTCCTAGTATCCGCAATTATCTTCTATTATCTTCTTATTATTACCTTCACGATGTCTAGAGGCTCTGAGATGACACATGTCATGGACATTGTGTAACCTTCCATACTATTATGACTTCAGATCCTGGGGGATATTGCCATCGTCACTAGCATGGCTAAGCTTGTAAGAATCAAAACTCAGAACTTATATATAATATCAAATATTTGGCATTTTATGAGGGATTGTATCCACTGTTTTGACCGGAAGTAACAGAAAGATTCATGAACTAATTTGTTACCATTGACATATATGTATACAGTGTCACTTTTCTCGAAGCTTCCATACAAATTTACAACATATTTTGTGACACATAGCTTGTCTAAGTAGTGCGTGTTAAGCTTGCAGGTTGCATGACGTAAGACAAGGCTAGTTCCCATACTTTCGACATCAATTCACCTTGTTCAAGACAATGACGATCATTAAAATGATGCCTATCATGATATTAACACATCATATCGTTATAAATTCTCGGAATTTATACGGAACGATAATTATAGTCCAATTAGCACAAAGTTTTTTTTTTATAATTGTCGGTTTTTAGATTTTAGGATGTTAGCAATGTTATCTTTTGCTTTATCCTAAACTGTGATGATGATAAGATCAAAAGATTCATGGAGTGTTTAAGAATACTTCCTCTCAGATTTATTTAGTTGATGTTTTAATTATTTTTGTAATATAATAAATTCGCCGCCGGTTTTCCTTTTCCGTTAGATATTGATAGTTTAAGTAGTAGAGTAACTTTCGTATATTATTTTGAAATAAGTACAGATTTATTATAAATTATCCTACTACACACACGCCATGTTTCATTGGCCTGGTTTTAGATTTTTGAAGGCAAATCATTATCATGATAAGTACACACAATCAATCCCTTTCTTTTGAAGGAACAACATATAAATTGAATGTTCTCAGATAGGAAAGGAGCTCGTAAATCTACCCTTCCGAGTATTGTTATGAGAAACTAAGATACGAAGAACCAAGATCATTTGTACCACAGAAAATACTGTCAAATATATACTAGGTTTTCCTATAATTTTGCTTCTTGCATGTAGTCTCATACGTTATTAACAGATTTTCCATCTTTTATTGTATAAAATATTAACATTGCTGGTTGCTCCGGTCAATGCATTAAAGAATCAGTTAACAAATAAAATAAACATATCGTTTTTCATTTTATAAATTTTATTCTCATTGTATAAAAGTATATATACAAACATAAACAACTAATTTGTACAGTCGATAAGGTGATCACCAGCCGTAGTTTGACGAAAGGCCGTTGTATGCCACATGAGAGACGGCGGGTGCCGCGGAGTAAGACAGGGACTTGTATACTGGGGCAGCGGAGTACGAGGCGTAAGAAGGTGCAGCATATGCCGCGACGGGAGCGGAGTGGGCGTATGTCACAGCGGGAGCGTAGGACTTAGCGTACGCAACGGGAGCAGCGGCGTATGTGGCGACAGGAGCGGCGGCGTAGGTCGCAGGCGCAGCGTAGGCCGCGTGCGAAGCGTAGGCAGCTGGCGCGGCGTACGAGGCATAAGAAGGCGCGGCGTACGAGGCATAAGAAGGCGCGGCGTACGAGGCATAAGAAGGCGCAGCATAGGTCGCTACGGGAGCGGCGTGTGCTGCATATGTGGCTACGGGAGCGGCGGCGTATGTGGCGACGGGAGCGTAAGACTTAGCCACCAGAGGCGCCGCGTGCGCAGTGTGTGTGGAGTATGATGAGATGGAGGAGACTGCGGGAGCGACCGCCTTCACTACGGGGGCGGAGTATGTGAGAGGTGCGGAGTACGCTACGGCCGGAGCCGCGTAGCTCTTGTAGACAGGAGCTGCGGCGTATGTGGCCACGGGTGCGGCGGCGTATGAGGCCACGGGAGATGCGGCGTATAAGCCACCAGCACGGGCGGTCGCCACCGCGCACAAAAGGACTAGTAACTGAAAAAATAAAACGAAATAGAATGAGTAACACAAATATAATTTTCAAACTGGGTTTCCACAAAAGGGCAGGGCAGGGCTTATATTATTTCTCAATTGAATGTCTTTTAAAAGTCTATAACGACATTTGTTTCGCAAATTTATATAATGATAAACAGCCTACAACGTTCTCACTGCTGGGACATAGGCCTGAGAGGGCCATAATCCACCGCGTAATTTTATGATTCTATTTATTGGCTTTTCTCTTTATATTTATAATAATTTATATTATATTATATCATTTATATTATATTTCGTTTGATAATAGTCCTTTCCTTATCACTAGAAAGTCCAACAGCGAAAACTTATCAGTCGTTATAAAAAATCAAATATTATTATAAATTATTTAAAAACTGCACAGAACACTATAAAACAAAGTACCTTAGCAGCCATTATGATATATAAAATCCGCTACAGCAAGTGATACGGTCAGTGTACATACAAGCACTTTTATACTAGTCTCGTTACCCCCGCGAGCGCAGGCGCAGGTACCAAATCTGGTCTACTATCGCAAATTATACTTAGAACCCTGTCACAAACTGACCGCCCAAAATGTATGCCACTTAACGGATATGTGACATATGCGAACATTTTAGGATACTATATCATTAGGAGAATATTGAGAATTTTAGATCTTTTTGGTTGCAAAGGATACAAGGTGATATGAAAGTCGCAGGAAAAGATTTATACAATCTTTAGCACGAAAATATATCAAGTAAAGAGCATACGGCTCTTTGGTTTAATTTGTAACACTCAGAAACCAACTTGCGTTGCTCATCATGGCATTTGGCAGCTTACCTACTATGGCAAGCCAAGATCAGGGCATATATTATCTTCACTGGGACTAGATGTTATTATTTACAAGTAAGTTTTTTTCCCAAATAAATAAAATAAAAAATAAAGTAAAGTGGCATTTGTCCTTGTTTACGCGGGAAATTCTTAAAGGAAGTCATGGCAAGGATAGTCGGTCATAATCGAACTCCTTTCGACTATGTCTTATATTATCACTATCATTCTTCGGTGTGTTTTCCACCCAGGTATTGCTTGCGCAATCATTTAGTCCCCTAACATTGGTTCTTACATTACGCATCGGACGTTATAACCGTGGCTTCGTTTAAGAATCACAGTTCCAACTAATTGCCAAGTTCCTGATCATTAAATTATAAACGAGTAGTTTCAACATCACATTTATCAATGAATGAACTCCTGAACTTGTAACTTCCTGCTAAGTTACAGTTTCACTTAGAGCAGTAATCTATCTCAAGGCTTATTAATTTGTCTCCATTATAAACTTTGTGATAGAAATGCTACTGCTACCCTTATCTTACTGATCTGCTGATACCGGTACACAAGCTGTTACAATACCGCTCATTAGTCTCATGATCGATTTTGATAGAGAAAATAATATTTTCATGTTTAATTAGGACCAGTTGATCAACTGTAATACTTGTATATATTATGAAATAGGTTTTTGGTTGTAGTTCATTTTATAATAGGACATGTTTATATATCCGACAGGTTATATAAACATGTCGGACATATAAACATGTTTAATATGAAACGGTGCTTCGGGAAATTAGGTTTTACTGTGTGATACCATCTGGGTTCAGTTAAATACTAGCTAACTGCTCTCGATGAAGAAAAGGTTTTCAAGGCATAAATTTTGCTAGTGATTACGGGTACCGAATGTAAAAAATACCCATGAAAATGTCAATTTCCATTATACTTAAAAATAAACGTCGTTATGGGCCTTTCTGTGCTGCGGGAAATTAGATTTCACACTGTGATTTCACCTCGGTTCAGTAAGATACTTACTGCTCTCCACGAAGAAAACGTTTCCAAGGCATAGATTTCGCTAAATAAACGTCGTCACGGGTCTTTCTGTGACCACTACAATGAAGTCTGCAGGAAAATGTCAAAATTACCCTGCTATGTAAAAGGGTCGGTAGCTAATAGAAACTCAATATGATTGATCTTACGGACGAGTCTCCTTTTATTTTGAGCCATTGAGCTTTTGTGAATTTTAACATTAACATTTATCACACTTCACACTATATCACATCACAGTAATATTATAAAGGCGAAAGTTTGTGTGTGTGTTTATATGTTTGTTACCTCTTCACGCCTAAACCACTGAACCGATTTAGATGAAATTTGGTATAGAGATAGTTTGAGTCCCGGAAAAGGACATAGGATCGTTTTTATCCCGATATTCCCACGGGATCGACAATTACGCGGGTGAAACCGCGGGACGCAGCTAGTTTAATAAATAATCCTGAATTTCTTTGCACGTTTATTTTTAACTGTGATCTCGGAAATGTCTTCCAACGACCTTGACAAATCCTTTTTATTTTACGACATCCTTATTTCTCTTTTAATCTAAATGACGAAGTGTTGATTCATGATGTAGATAATATTTTACGACAGCCTAGCTTACTTTGTGGTGTGCATAGAGTTTCATATATGAAACTTTAGTATCAGGTTATGCAAGCCTATGAGTGCTTTTGTCTAAGGGTATATTGGTATTTCAAAAGGCTGGCTTACATGTATCTAGATCACCTAGATCTAACATGTCTCTAGATCACCAAGCTAATTTGAAAAATGTTTTTGTATTTTTAAATATTATCTGCGATCGGCTTATCTAGCCATAATCAAATATGTGTGTAGGTAGTTTGGGTCAAATGAGTCATATTCTGTTGATCTACAAAAAGCTTAGAGGAAAATGGTGTCGTGATGGTTAAAAAATATTGAATTTTGATCAGTTTTCCGTTCACACGGCGACGATGTGCTAATTTTCTGGTCTATCGATTTCATTACAAGTTTTTGTTAGTGCTTGTACCTATGTGTCAGCTTTGATTAGGTACAAGACTCCGACGGGCTTCTAATACGATCATAAATAAAGCAGCATATTTATTTAAAAGTTCGTTTAGTTTGATCATTTCATTTCAAATATCATTTAACTACCACGATTATCATCTCTGATCTTTAAAAACCATTAAGATTATTCAAACATCCATACAACTTATTTAAGCACGTAATTAATCAAATATTTTGTCGCCATTGATCTTTAAGTTTATTAAAATTCATTTATTCAAATTAATTTGTTCCCGTAGTTCCGGCTCACATGTTAGATCTATAATCGTCTAATATTTATTAATTTTCATATTTTTTAAATGTTCATTAATTAACTAATGTTATTTATTTAAATACCCGCCTAGGTATTTTAGATCGAAAGACCAGATTATCTTCATTTTCATGGAAAAGTTTAAAATGTTTACGCGCATGAAACCAAACTAAAGTAACTTCTAAATTTATTTGCGTTTAGATGCAAAACAAAATCTCGATTTCCAGAACGGTTTACTAGTTAGTCGGTCTCATTTAAGCATCTGCAAGCTCTGAGTGCATTTAATGGCATGAATGACTTAAAATTCTGTATGAAATGAATTTCCACACATTTTAACAAAAACGTGTCATGAGTTCAAAACCATTGTTATACATAAACGTCAACAAAACCTACATCGTGTTCATTTCACAAGGTCAAGAATCAAGATACATGACCGAGATAATTTAGTCGTCACATAACATGACAGATGTACGGAGAATATCTCATGCCCACAAGTTTACAAAACGTCCAAAGTTCTGGGTTTAGGTTTGCCGATCTTGGTGCCTCTCTACTTGGTCGCTCATTACTGAAGGTCATGTCCCTGAAAGGCCTTCGTGGCTTTATGTACGATCTCCTTCCACTTCGTTCGGAGAGTCCAGTGAGAGAGGTTATTTGGTCTGATCAGCGCAGACCAGCGTCTACTTTGCCCATCACCAATTCACCACCATCTTTTCAAGGTTATCTGATTCCCGACGGGCAATGTGACCAAAGTAACCAAGCGAATATCTACTTGAATCTTTAAAGGTTTTTAAAAGCATTGTCTGACATCTGACGTCGCGTCATTAGAATGTAAAAAGTGAATAGCGCGGGATAAAGGACCAAGAGTACAAATTGATCTGTCACTTCCGAAAATACTGTTTTTGTGGTTATTCTTGAGATTACTAAAACGGCGTTGAACTGGAAGTAATTATATCTGGTCCTTTGATACACGTTGTATTTGACAGTCATGAACTCATGATTTAATATTCATACTCACGAAAAATGGTTATATTCTTTTTAAAGTATTAAATGCGTTTATGAAAGTGCCCCGTTCCTCTTTCTGATTAAATAACAGTTCACAGTTATAATTGACTTCCATGGTTTCACATAAACTATACTACCGATTTTATCGCCCAAAATTACCTAATGAAGAATGAAATTGATAGGCGTAAATAGTGTGATTCTTTGTTGCCTACATTGCCTCATAAAAAAAGAATAGACCAGTTACCTTAAAAACTAGATCAATTCATTACCCTAACATCCATGTGTGCCGTGCTTAGACTGCGTTTTGCAACGCACATGGACAGGTCAATCGTGCGGGCTGCAAGTCGAGTGTGTAACGTAAATGGCGGCCACAATACATCTTTATCAAATCCGGTACTGTGAACACTCACTTATTGTGACCAGACGGCGATTGGACCCGCCTTTCGTGTGGTAATCTGAGCTTAGATTGTAACGCACGTGTTTGGTAATGTAACAGGATACTGCACGCAAATAGGCGGTTTTCAATCACAGCTTAAGCCTGCTATTACTAAACTAATAAAATAAAGAGAAAATATTTTAATTTTTTGTATGTGTGTTTGTTACACTTTCACGCTAAAACGGCCGAACGTATTGAAATGAAATTAGATACATGGGTAGACCGTGACCTGGATTAGGACATGGGGTACTTTTTATTGCGAAATTCCCACAGGATCGAGACTTATGCGGGTGAAACCGCTGGGCGCAGCTACTATTTTACAATAATATGCTGTATTTAATTAAAAAGAGTGTTCATGGAGTTTATTGCCCATTGTTCTCCATAGGTACATACTACGCTTTGGAATGGGAAACTAGCTTCATACTTCTGATTGACCGACTCCTTGAAAATTCAAATGTGCCTGTAAATGGTTTCATTGAAGTAAATGCTTTGAGTTGAGTTCTACTTTGCTCTCGTCAAGACATTTGTGACCTTATGGTCCCTGTACAATCCAAATAAAAAGCTGAATTGTGAAACATGCGCGCTTTCCCGCAAAACACGTAGGACGTAGATGTCGGGTTTAGCCTAAAATGGATTACGGTATGAATGAATTCTAATTTTGTTTCAGCTGAAATATTGGAAAAATTTTACTTTCATCGGCTAAATATAGATCTAACTTTTTGTTGTGAGCTTTGTAAGGCATAATTAATTTATGGAAATTTTGCCCAATGTGACCTGTTTCTTCACTGGAAATAAGAATAACGGTACCTATCTATTTGGTTCACAGAAACTTGTTTTAAGAATCGTACTCACCGCGAGCATTCGCTTCGCGGATTCGTTGCGCGTGCTATTGTTACGCAACGAACATTCTCTCGCGAAGCTGTAAGTACCGTTCTTTTGAGGTCTATAGATGGCTACCTGTCACCCGATCAAGTAGGTGTACACCATGGTGAAAAATGCGAAAACAATGTTTCGCTTTTCAGGGTTCCGTACCTCAAAAGGAAAAACGGAACCCTTAAAAGATCACTTTGCGTTTATGTTCCGATTATACCGCATATTTTGACACTCGCAAGGAAATCAAAACGGGTACGGGTACTTCCCGTTGACCTAGAATCATGAAATGTGGCAAGAAGCAATGTCATGTAGCACAAATAAAGGAAAAAGTCCGAAAATCGTAAAATTGTAGTTATATTACAAAAAAAAAAACATGTGATAAACTATTTGGATACCTACAAATTTGTACAGCACCCTCGGTGCGCGCGTCCGACTCGCACTTGACCGATTTTTTATTATTATCATTTCTATTCTTTATAAGCTGACGTTTCCAATTGGGTCCTGTTCCCAAAAACCACCTTCAATTATGAGTTATGCTTATACAGGTTAAACCTTCACTTACCTAAGCTTTTATTCATGTTCATGGTGTACAAAACCCTTGCCAAAGCTTGACGTTAATTTTGTAGAATCTTCCTTCCGAAACCTTAAACCTCGAACCTTCGAACCTTTCGAAATATCAATAATGGTAATAATATTTAAATCCCAGACAACGACTGAAGAAAAAGTGCCCATTTTTGGCAGAGACGACATTATTTTGGTCCTTATTCTCTCAAGTTCTATAAGGATTAAGTACTATTTATTATTATTCTGTTGTTATTGTTGATACTAAAAACAGAAAAATAATGCTCAACTTTCTGATTCAAAAACTTTGGCGATAACAAAATCAACTTAACCATTATTATTTTCAATTTCTTACGGCAGTAAAATATTAAGAAATGTTATTAAAAGTACGCACGAACCATATTAAAGACTTAGGAACTTTTATTTGTAAACAAGAGTTGTGATTACTTTAGTACAGCAAGTAATTGGCTAGAATGTTGATTCTGTCTAGAACTTAGAGCTTAATGGTGTGTTTCAAAGTTAACACATTGCCTATTACTTAATTATAGTGTAGAATGTAGAAATTGCTCGTGTGAAATGTTGCTAACTCCACCTACTAGAGCAAATGTTTATTTTCCATATAGGATACCATTTAGACATCATAATTACGATTCAAGGCGTAAATAATTTGCAAGCAGAATAACTCATTGTCTACAAATTACGAGGAGGAAAAAGAGTCACAGAATATGATGCAGAAATAATTTATTTTACAAGATATAATTTCAACTTACATAAGTCATAAACGTAACATTTTAAAACATAATTAAAACTTAATCAAGCAGTCAGTCGCGCATACCATGTTAAGGAAAAAATCTCAATCATTTACCATGCATAACTAGCTCCTAAGCCAGAGAACGACATATGGGAAACTAAGGGAGCCTGTGAGTAGGTTATAGTTGTTTTAATAGGTTGAGACTCAATAACAGGCGAATGAGAAGAATAGGAAGACAATCCTGAAGCTACATACTTAGTTTGGTCAAAAACAGGAGTAGAGTATGATGTAAAAGAAGGAGACACGATAGTTTTAGTTAAAGGAACATTATGTGTTGTATAGGTAATAGGAACTGATACAGATTTAGTCAAAGCTGGAGTATGTACCGTATGGAGTAATGGAGAAGAGACAGTATACGCTGCTCCTTGGTGGTAGACAATAGGAGAATGAGCAGCGGTAGAGTAATAACCAGGTATCGTATTAGCTATGACATCACCTTCCTTAGTTGATTTCGACTCGTACTTTTTCAAGCTCGAGTAGGCTGTGTCCAAAGACTTGGTATAAGCTGTATGTTGAGTTCCATCAGGGCTTTCGTAGTTACTTTCTTTGGTTGTTAGTATAGATTGGTATACTGGGGGTGATTGGATGATTTTGGTATATCCTGTCGGTGTATTGAAGGTTTTTTCAACGACGGGGGTTGAAGAGTAGGAAACTGAGGAGGCAGGAGCATAATCAGTTCCTATGACTCCTGCGCTGATTAGTGCAGAGAAACACAGCAGTAATAGTACCTGGAAAGATAAAGAAATAGGGGTTAACAAAAATGAAGGTAATGGAGAAAACCCCATCTGGGCTTAAGAAGATCTAGAAGAATATGTATAAAATTTTATGCACATTTGCTAGCTTTTTCTTTATTATCAAACGAATTTAAACATGAAATCTGCTGTTTATTTACACAAGCTATTTAAGCTAGTCTTAACTCACCTTTAGCATCATCTCTTCGTTTATTTCCCTTAAACTTTGGTTAATGAGTGACAAATTCATCAAAAGCTTTAAGCTTTTATACTTGGAGCGCTTTAACAATTTCACCCTCAATGAGCAACATAATGGCTATTATGCATCACTACATAACAGCTGCCAAACCAGTTCGGGACCTTAAACTCAGTTTAACCTTTGACTGTAATAATAAGTCTCCATATAGGTGGAATGAGCGATTATTCTCGACTGCTCCATACTTTCATTGTATTTAATATAAAACATGGCTCACTGATTATGTCCAACGAGATTGTCGCCTAGTCGGTTTAATTCTTGATCATTTTCTTGCATCTATGGTAGTTTAATCTTTATAAGGATTTAAGCAATGATAGCTGTAGTTTTTTTTTGTATCTGCAATTTAATTTGTGTAAATTATCAGCCGGTCGATTCTGTAAAAATCTCACCGTGAAAACTTGCGTGAAGTGAGCTGTCAGTGTCATCCCACTGATGCTAGGGATTGACCAAGCAAACATTTACAATCATAATCGAGATTTTAATAATAGATTTTATGCTAATTCTATTGATCATTTTATATAATTTCAAAGCTAGTATTTTAGTGGTCAAAACATTAATATTATTATCATTTATTTATTTATATATACTTTATTGTACACCACAAAAATAATAATAATAATTACTATCATTAATACATCTTTTTAAGTTAGATTTCTATCGTTAAGAACAAATCTCATATGGAAAAGTGTTTATGGTAGAAATCTAACATAAGGAGATATATTAATGATTCTAATGACTATGATTCTGTAAATACATGTCTATTATAGTCGCAAATCACATTTTGATCAAGATACAACCTGACACTGATCTGCAAATTGCAAAAAACGTAAGAAAATTTAAATTTCGCGGTCTGCCATGTCACATTCACCTTAACCGGTCAAGCGGCGCGCGTCGCCCATGATTGGCGAGTGGCGACGAAACCGTAGCCAATGAGCGACGCGCGCGAAGTGATGTTGCCATGGTTACCGTGGAGTGAAATATGGAACATTCCGAATCGCACTGTAATCGATTACAACGTGCTTACACTTTGACCCCAATTATTCTGTATGGTATAAATTACCTATTATTCCCCGCATAATCTTACCATGCCGTACGGTTGTCAAGAGTGGTATTTTGACAGTTCAAACCGGTTTCGTTAAACTAACGTGGCATTTTCGAAATTGTGCTTCCGGCTACAGTCGCCACCTTACCAAAGGATAAGAAATTCGTGGTGTAAAAAAACAAACAAATAAATACTATAATCTAACCGTGAATAAATAATCAAGTGAAATAGTTTTGACTCTCAGCTGCCATAGTGGTGATTTATCTAAATGGGAACGCAAATTATTTATGTGAGAGTTGTGGGCGATGATGGCCTAATTCGGAATGATCCATATTTCACGCAGCGCACTGCGCATGCGTGTCAAGCGTCGGAGTCGTTAGAAGTGAACTTTTTTTTTGCTTTCATGCCATTGACGACCATGTACAACTCGTTTATAGAGAGTAGTATATTCCTTGGTGTAGAATGTACATAAGCCTGTACGTATTCGAGTACAGTGACAATAATTAGTTCCTAATTATTTAATGCTGTTAGACATTTTAATGTCTAAATCCAACTGTTTTTGTACATCGAAAAAGTCAATTTAGTCAGCCTACATTTCAGACAATATAATATAATATAAGAAATCGTGCTATGCAAGTATTCAGTGATTGGTGTAATGTTCGTTTTCATAAGTACATAATACGTAAAAGCACATATAGGTTTTTTTTATATCATCTCTAGATAAACTACACGTACAATATACAAACCTTATACCATAAATATTTAGGCATATTATTAATCTAGTGACGATTGCTGTTAGGACACACAAATTGCATTATTCATGTATACGCATGTTTTGGGCTGTCTAATTTTAGTTTTGCTGTATACTGTTTACACACTGTGTCTACGTTTCTCAGCCAACTCTCCTGTCGCAGATCTGCTGAAAGAAATTACTAAGTAAATGATGAAAGCAGTTCCTCTATCTTTATGTAGTTTACTTTATTATGTATTTAGTGTGTACATAATAGTAGCACACCCCGGACACTCCATACAACGCTCGCAAAATAATTACCTACTACTACTACATTAAAAAATGACGTTTGTATACGTATGAATGTGTGCGTGAGGTACTTGTGTTTGCGAGCGCTCTTGTTAAAGAGCCGGCGACAAATACGCCGAAGTGCGGGGTGAGGTGCGGTAACTGATGTTAGTGCGGGGAAGGGAGTGTCCTTTCTGTACGTAGTACTTTAAGTATTCTGTGATAGTAGATTGTACAACTAAGGCATAAAAGAAGCTATTTTACCCCGAGACGTTTATATCCACGCGAGCCGCAGGCGAGGGTGGATAGTTAAGTCGAGGGGTAAAATGGCTCGTTTATGCCTGAGTTATACACTCTGCTTTTCACTTCGATTGCGAGAAAATGAAACAGGCATAAAGTATACAGTACATAATTAATCAAAAATGTTGCAAAGCATAGCTAATTCCCGCCACCACAGATAATACCGCCACGAAACTTTTTAAGTTTTTTTTTTTTAATTTCAACATTTTTCATTCGACTTGGGTACTTCATACTGCCAAGTCATAAAAACGTTTCTTTGCGTTTTTAAATAATAAATGACAACTATTTTACCTGATTTTATTAAATTAACGATAGAAAACACGGAAGTGGTATAAATGAAAGAAAATGAAATAAATCACGACTTTAATCTGCGAAGTTTTATTGCGCGTGTGGCTGTTGGGCCTGATTACCTTAGTCTCAGAAAAAAAAAATTACTTTATGCACTGGAACATAAAAAGCGATTTTATGTCGCCTAAGCACGACATAAAGACGAACTTTTAGAGCATGAGAAGTGAAAATAAATATATTACATTTTTTCATTTGTATCGCATTAAAAAAAATTGCTAATACATTTTTTCTACTGAGTCGGCTGCTTCCTGAGGTGCAACTTCTTAATGCCGGGAACGGAGGGACATTGGATGTGTGTCGGCTGCACCCCCACTGCAAAAAGCTGGAAATAATGGTAATAATTTGTTACTAAGTATTTGATTTATTTAATTCCTACACATCAGCACATCTGCAGCTAATGTCATCATCATCATCATCATTTCAGCCGAAAGACGTCCACTGCTGGACATAGGCCTCCCCCAAGCACCTCCACTTCGACCGGTTTTGTGCTTCTCGCATCCAACGAGTTCCTGCGGCCTTCACAAGGTCGTCGGTCCACCTTGTGGGAGGCCTTCCAACGCTACGCCTTCCGGTACGCGGTCGCCACTCCAGAACCTTTCGGCCCCATCGGCCATCTGTTCTGCGAGCAATGTGCCCTGCCCACTGCCACTTAAGTTTGGCAATTCTTCGGGCTATGTCGGCAGCTAATGTATTTACTTTCAATAAGAATAGCGGTATGATTTATTAAGAACAGCGTCTGATCAAATAAAATCAATTGAATGGGCCAATATTATTACTATATATTTAGAGCACAACGAGTTTCTACATTTCTTAATTCCATGCTCCGTGCCTGTCTGTGTCCCAATTTATTTGTTCCCTATTGTGTTTATCAAAAATAGTGTGTGAAATAATGAATACTTGCCTCAGACCGCCACGCATGACACAGCCGGGAGCGATGTGATCAAATCAAATAGAGGCAGTGTTCTTTTATTGTCTTCTGTCCCTTTAATGACTTAGCAACTGCAGGGTCGATAAGGCTCATCTGCTGAAAGGTAGAATATATCAGATTAATAAAATTCACTTGCTTTTGTGTGCCTATACTTTTGTGTTTTTATTTTAAGTTATCCTATGTTGTCCCACAGCTGGGCACGGTCTACCCCATACTTTTCCAGTTTTCCTTATGTTGTGCCTTCTTCGGCCAATTGGTCAGGAACGTGTCAGTGACGACGCCCGCCTTGTCTTCAGGCAACCTTTGTCATATTGAGTTGTTTCTAATTAAAAACGTGTTACTAGGATACTACATAAACCTTTATTGACTGATAACTACCTATATCTTGTAAAAATATACCACTATAATTGTAAAATCATAAGGTTTTCTTGAAGTACTTACGTAAAATTTTGTTTGACCAAAAAAAAAGGTTTATCGATTGATTGTGATGTTATTTCGTGCAAATATTATCTACAAGGACGTATAATATGTTATAAACGAATATTCATCCACTTAACGTCGATTTTACACAAAAACTATTAAAATAAACAATGTAGCATCATAAAATCATAACAAAACAGCACGCACTGCAGCTGCCATTAAGAATCGTAAAGTCTATTTTTAACTTTTTTTTTCCAATATTGCCAACCCATATTTTTCGTTTTGAATCATTTAGTCGATTAGTTTATCTACCGGACCATAGACTCAAACTGTTGCACAGGATATTAGACCTTAATTTGAAGTAATAATAGAGGTTGAAGCCGCGTGAATCGGGTGTCACCGATCGGTGACCGTGGGGCCTGACGGGTGCGCGCCGGTCGTCACCGATCGGTGACCGCGTAAATCTAGCGGTTTGTAATGTAATAATGCAAGCATTTTATTTTTCAACACTTGTTTAAAAAAAAACGCCATAAGACATTAAAATAATTACCCTCTTTCAGCCTATAAAGCTCAGAAAGCTGTTTAAATTTTCAATTATTTTAGTACCAAGCCCCATACATCTATTGAACGTCTCTTTTATCAAAAAATTTTTGACAACACTGTTGGTTCTTTGTTTGAATTTAGTACTTAGGTCAGTGGGTCGTCATACTTTGAATTTTAAGTATTCTGTGATTAAAGTTTGTCAGTGACTTTTCTATTTATCGCATAGATATAGAATTCCGTAGATTGGCCATGAGAGTGAATGAGAGCTCCCGCTTTAACGGAACTTTGCTGTGTTAGAAAGAGAGAGAAAGTGACGCTGTTAACAGGGCCAAACACGTATTTGCTACCGGCCCATACCGGCCCCGGTGACTGTTTACGTGAGCGTTTCGGCAATTATTTAAGCGAACTAGAGTGATAACCTGTGATTAAATAACCATAATACGATGGTTTCTTGTGCAGTACCAGGATGTGAATCTTCCAAAAAGAAAAACCCCCAGGATTACTCGTTTCACCAGTATGTTTACAATGTGTTTTAATCGTTATTTCTGCATTAACAATGCACTAATAAGCCGGCTATAAGCAAAATATGATGAGAACATTATTATACTTACGATTTAGATGAATTAGCATGCCTAAAACCACCGTATTTAAGAAATAACAAATAGAGAAATACGAAGGAGTTATAACCTCACTTTTTAGTTATGCGTAGCCTAATTTTTGTTGATATCGACAGCTAAGATAGGTAGCTTCATACAAATGCATAATCTTAGAAAAATAGATTATATTTAAGTACTTATTGTAACAAACAAAATAAAATATAGATATATGTATTACGCACACACTTACATTTTACGCACACTTAGATCAATGGTTTTTGGTCTCGTTTGATTGTTGACATTACCAATCTACGGAATTCTATATCTATGATTTATCGATAGAAAAAAATGACTAACTAATATTCATCATCTGTGGTGAACATGTGCTGTCTACTGCTGTCTATGGGGCTTTCCGATACAAAATAAACTTTTTGTCTGCAGTTTCAAAATAAATAATTGTAAATAAACAAATGAAAGTTTTATCTTAGTACCTACTTTGAATTAGTTTTTCAGTGACAATGGCTAGCACGATATTATAATGGTGAATGTGATAGTAATATGACATAATGTTGGCATGTACCTATTGGTGAAAGTTTTTCTAATTTAAAAATGAATTCGTCTACCTACTCCACAGTTCCTGTGTTACTGTTCATAATTAGGTATATAATAAATAATAATAATAATAAACCATTTATTTTCAGGTTACAAAGACCCATAGATACATACCTTAACCTAAGTATACATAATAATATAGTAACAATTTTGTTAGTAAATAAAACTTAAAAACTATGTTAGTATCACTTAGAATAAATATATATATGTATATGAATTAGATGATCAGTCAGGTGGTTAGCTTTGCAAGGACGAGTGGTGGTCTGTCAGGTATGCCAAAATAGTACCGACTTGATGATAATAATATGTAACTAATGTAAAAGACGTAGGCATGTCACAGACGTGTGTCACTCAGTAACAAAGGTTGCCTGAAGACAAGGCGGGCGTCGTCACTGACACGTTCCTGACCAATTGGCCGAAGAAGGCACAACATAAGGAAAACTGGAAAAGTATGAGGGAGACCGTGCCCAGCTGTGGGACAACATAGGATAACTTAAAATAAAAACACAAAAGTATAGGCACACAAAAGCAAGTGAATTTTATTAATCTGATATATTCTACCTTTCAGCAGATGAGCCTTATCGACCCTGCAGTTGCTAAGTCATTAAAGGGACAGAAGACAATAAAAGAACACTGCCTCTATTTGATTTGATCACATCGCTCCCGGCTGTGTCATGCGTGGCGGTCTGAGGCAAGTATTCATTATTTCACACACTATTTTTGATAAACACAATAGGGAACAAATAAATTGGGACACAGACAGGCACGGAGCATGGAATTAAGAAATGTAGAAACTCGTTGTGCTCTAAATATATAGTACATAATAATATTGGCCCATTCAATTGATTTTATTTGATCAGACGCTGTTCTTAATAAATCATACCGCTATTCTTATTGAAAGTAAATACATTAGCTGCAGATGTGCTGATGTGTAGGAATTAAATAAATCAAATACTTAGTAACAAATTATTACCATTATTTCCAGCTTTTTGCAGTGGGGGTGCAGCCAACACACATCCAATGTCCCTCCGTTCCCGGCATTAAGAAGTTGCATCTCAGGAAGCAGCCGACTCAGTAGAAAAAATGTATTAGCAATTTTTTTTAATGTGATACTAATTAAAAAATGTAATATATTTATTTATGTACACACTAAATACATAATAAAGTAAACTACATAAAGATAGAGGAACTGCTTTCATCATTTACTTAGTAATTTCTTTCAGCAGATCTGCGACAGGAGAGTTGGCTGAGAAACGTAGACACAGTGTGTAAACAGTATACAGCAAAACTAAAATTAGACAGTCCAAAACATGCATACATGAATAATGCAATTTGTGTGTCCTAACAGCAATCGTCACTAGATTAATAATATGCCTAAATATTTATGGCATTTATGGTATTTACCTAGAGATGATATAAAAAAAACCTATATGTGCTTTTACGTATTATGTACTTATGTATACGAACATTACACCAATCACTGAATAGGTACTTGCTTAGCACAATTTCTTATGTTATATCTTAAATGTAGGCTGACTAAATTTACTTTTTCGATGTACAAAAACAGTTGGATTTATGGTCGGTTTCTGAGGTTTTTAAACAGAGTTTATCCATTCGATAGTGATTATTGGTTCGATATCGTGTTTCTGAACACGTCATTAAGGAAGAATTTAGCTTAAAAGTCGAATGAATTATTATCGAGGGTTTATCTGAGAACCTCAAAAACCGAGCATAAGGAAGGAATTCGCTTAAATAGATAATTATGTCGAATCAACAACTATTGATTAAGAATTCTTCAGAAACCGGGCATTAGACATTAAAATCTCTAACAGCATTAAATAATTAGGAACTAATTATTGTCACTGTACTCGAATACGTACAGGCTTATGTACATTCTACACCAAGGAATATACTACTCTCTATAAACGAGTTGTACATGGTCGTCAATGGCATGAAAGCAAAAAAAAAGTTCACTTCTAACGACTACGACGCTTGACACGCATGCGCAGTGCGCTGCGTGATATATGGATCATTCCGAATTAGGCCATCATCGCCCACAACTCTCACATAAATAATTTGCGTTCCCATTTAGATAAATCACCACTATGGCAGCTGAGAGTCAAAACTATTTCACTTGATTATTTACTCACGGTTAGATTATAGTATTTATTTGTTTGTTTTTTTACACCACGAATTTCTTATCCTTTGGTAAGGTGGCGACTGTAGCCGGAAACACAATTTCGAAAATGCCATGTTAGTTTAACGAAACCGTTTTGAACTGTCAAAATACCACTCTTGACAACCGTACGGCATGGTAAGATTATGCGGGGAATAATAGGTAATTTATACCATACAGAATAATTGGGGTCAAAGTGTAAGCACGTTGTAATCGATTACAGTGCGATTCGGAATGTTCCATATTTCACTCCACGGTAACCATGGCAACATCACTTCGCGCGCGTCGCTCATTGGCTACGGTTTCGTCGCCACTCGCCAATCATGGGCGACGCGCGCCGCTTGACCGTGCATGAAAAATACGGATCTTAGTTATTTAGTATCTATCTACAATAATGTTATATTTGCACGCGTTACAGGTTAAATAAGTAGGTAGTCTGTAACTAGTTAATACAAAATCTGGTTAATTGTTGAAAACAAAATGCACACAACTGACTTTTTAAATGTACAAACACGGTTGGATTTAGACATAATATCTAAAAGCGTTGAAATAAATAGGAACTAATTTCTGAACTCGATTACGAACAGGCTTACGACCATGGTCGTCAATTATAGAAATAAATAAATAAAAACTGAATTTAATATTAATGACAGCGCCTAACGCGCAAGCACTTCACGCAATCCACATCAAAATAATCTACAATGTGATAATGACAGTGACCAACGCGCAAGCGCGGCGTGAAGTGTTCACTTCACTCGATTCACGACATTAAATGTCGTGAATCGAGTGAAGTGAACACTTCACGCAATCCACATCAAAATAATCTTCTATGTGATAATGACGGTGACTAACGCGCAAGCGCGGCGTGAAGTGTTCACTTCACCCGATTCTCGACATTTAATGTCGTGATTCGGGTGAAGTGAACACTTGCGTGACGCGCTCGCGCCTCAGGCTGTATTGACTACTCAGTCTAGGAAAAAAAGAAAAAAAAAACAACATTGAGTTTCTGGCTAAGTTTCTGTTTTGCTATTTTATTGTAAAACCCCACGAAATATTAATGTTTTGACCACTAAAATACTAGCTTTGAAAATATATAAAATGATCAATAGACTTAGCATAAAATCTATTATTAAAATCTCGATTATGATTGTAAATGTATGCTTGGTCAATCCCTAGTGTCAGGTGGGATGACACTGATAGCTCACTCCACGCTCACTTCGCCTAAGTTTTCACGGTGAGACGGTTACAGAATCGCACGGCTGTTCACCTTATAAGTTGCTAAAGGATATAGTTAGTATTAAATTATTATCAACGGCAATGGCATAGGCATAATTATATTTTCGATTTGAACTTGTTAGTTATTTATAACTCTTTTCTGAGCTTGGTTGTAATACTTATCTCTTGAAATGTACTCGTGTTTTACATCTCAGTAAATCTCAATACATTAATTCAATGAAACAGAAATTTTCCATTGAGCATCCTCATTCATATTGGTTTCATACAATTCAATTTATCATATGAACAATTGTTTTCGTTAATAAAATGATCCTGTAATTACATGAGCTTGCGTATTCGAGTCGGCGAATTATGAACGATCGGTATGTTTTATTCATATCACACCCCAAACAATTCGAATGGATGCTCGTTAGTCGTATCGATAAATATGAATAATCGAGTCCCAATGGGTGGGCACTAGTCGGTTTCGTTTGTTACTGTCGCCTGCGAGTCTAAACATCGATATATCAGTGTACACTCGATTCGTTGCATAATTGTTCTCAGAATTTGTTCGGTATGTATGTTTGTTGCAATTTCAAGCTGGTCTATCAATGGGCTGTTATAAAATATAAGCGGTGGTTGCCGAGTGCCTACATGCGTTTGAGTCTAGTGCGTGGGTGCGACCTCAATTGTATGATACTTGAAACAGATTGTGTTCATTGATTTGTTTTGGATACTCTTTCGAGGATTCGGGTGGAAGTACTCTTTTGTGGATAGTAATTGTTTTGTCGGTAAGAGGAATATATGTCACAGATCTCATTTGACTAGATAAATGGGTGGTTGAGCAATGGAGGATTATCTAAAAAATGAATTGAAATTGTTTATTCTGTAAATAGGATATCGGAATCATTTTTACACGTCATATTATTAAAAAAAATAAGCTAGATGAGGTCGGCGTTGTCTATCTGACTACTCTGAGAAGACAGGTCGAAACAAACACAGAGGTCACAGTCTCTTTTAAAGTACAGATATAATTTTGTTCAGATCATGTGAAGACCATGTAAATTGATCTCTGAAATGGTATTTTGAGGGAAGTACCACACAGACTTGAGTGGACCAGTCCAGTCAGCGCAAGTATTTGTCAGTAAACGTGTAGCTCACCTCAAGCTTGAGGATACTTTCACGACAGTTACTTAAAGGTTAAGGAATAAAAGGTTTCCAGGTATTACATTCTCGACCGATTTATCAAAGTTACGGCCAGCCAACATGAGGAGCTTTTTCCAACAGAATTCTCACTGAAATCATTTCACTCACGCGGCCACTTGTACACAAAAATAACCAAAACCGCATTTTAATTTCGCGACTCAAAACGTTGGATGGAAAACACACCGTGAAGTCTTCTGTTTTTCAATGGCTTAAACATCATGCATGGAGCAATTACTGCACTCATACATAACGTGGTTCTTGGGTGATAAAGCGATGAAAATTTAATGGCAGGGTGGGTGGCGCATCAATAAAACATAGGATGGTAAGTGGGAACCCCTGTCGAACCGCTATGTATGGCAGACACGCCCTACATTCCCTTTTTTTGCAGGCTTTTAATATATATTTTCTAATGTTTGGGTTTTGGTGATATTGGAAAGTTTTTTGAGATTTTTGGTAATGAGTATGTATGTACACACGCCAGCAAATCAAGCTACTACAGTCTGTCGTGTAAATTATTTCATCACCATTGCTCTTAGAACGGTGAAGGAAAACATCGTGAGGAAACCGGCATGTCCTAGAAGTAAACATTCCAAGACATGTGACATCTATCAACCCGCATTGGGCTGGCTTGGTGGATTACGGCCCAGTCCCGCTCACAGAGAAGAGGCCTGTGTCAGTGTGTCCCAGCAGTGGGAAAATTATATGCTGATTATGTTACATAACTCTTTAAGATAACATTACGAATGTTTCATAATTAAATGTTTAAGTAAGAGACTTTCAGATAATGATGGATAAGATAAATTTAGTTTAGCCAGTTCATTAAGCCTAAATCTAATTTAGAACATTAACTGAGACTCTAACTCAACACAATTTTAAGTTACGTTAGTCTAGTGTCAAAAAGATTACGATCTTCATCCTTCTTTCATTAACAACGCTGAAGCTAGTTTCAATCTTAGATGTATGTAGTAAGGTTTAAAGTAGACTGTGGAATTTTGACACTTGGTGTAATTGATGGTGGCGCTTTAGCTTCAACATTAATATGAGCATTTGTATTCGTGTGTGTGTAATATGATGTACTATGTGTGTGGTGTAATATGAGTGAATTTCTTGTCAAAATTAAGTAACATTTACCGTATTTGCCACTCTAGCTAGACATTGTCACCTAATAGACGTTTTAACATGTGGAAGTTCTGCAAACAATGACATTTTCCCTTATAGACCTTCTGATTCGGAGCGCAAAAAACTGCCTGCAAATTTTTTCGCTCTTGTTTAGAATTTTGAGGATTGAACAGGTCTGTATAAATTTTTACTTTTTTCTTTTTCATAACATGGTTAAAATGACGTCATTCGATTCTTCTTGTCCTGATATACCTACCTATATTTAGTTTGATTTCTTGAGTTTCTTTATCTGAATTAAAGTATTAAAAACGCATTATGGAAAGCCTATATTTCCAAAACATAAATCTTTTCTTCTCCTTAAATTCTCTTCATTGTAAATCAGCGACGGTTTAATAGATTCATAGTTCTTGCTTACTGGTATAATACTATTTTCATCTTATGAAGATGATATAACTAGAAAGGGTGTGATTACCGAGATGATGACTGATAGAGAAGTATGGAAGAAAAAGACATATTGCGCCGATCCCAAATGAATTGGGATTGGGGCAGGAGAAATGTTTATTAAGCGCATGATAAGGAACTGCGCCGCACTGGGCACATCCAACCTACACTGGGCCCGCATGGTAGATGCCCACTCCTTCTCGAAAAGAGGAGGCCTGTGTCCCAGCAGTGAGAAAATTATAGGCTGATTATGCTAAGGAACTGCGCAAATACACCAGCACCTACACCATCCAAATGTATCTCGCAAGACATTATTAAGAACTTGTGTATAGCCAACAAGGCCAACGCATACCAACCTTTACAGATTTCCATCACTTCACATCTATGCCAGAGATAGTTTGAATCTGTTACTAATGCAGCAATGTATTACGTTGGTGTTGACCAGCCAACATTTGGAGCCAATATATATGTGTTTTACAAGTAGGTAGTAGTAGAAGTAATAAATGCTGCAACGCTTTGTAGAGATATATAATTAGAGTGCATTATCTACATTACACGCTGTTATTTAACAATTTAGTGCTTAAAGCTATGTTCAATAATAATGGTGGTTCTAGTGGTATAGTTTTCTTCCTGTTTCATCATAGTTTTCGTAATGTAGGAGAAATTACGAATTCGCATTTATTGGACAGTAGTAAGGTATCAGCTAGATTAAAGTAGCCGAGGATTCGGTAAAATGGCGTGCGGCTGGAGAGACTAATGTAGTACCTTACCTACCTACATATCTACAGCATTGGTCTTCAGATAGGCTAATAATGATGAAAAAGTCAAAAATGTCATGGGACTGACATATCCTATTCAAAGTTATATACAGGGTGACTGGAAATTAGTGGCGGAGCCGTTAAGGGGAGGTAGTCTAGGGTTATTCCGACAGATATCACTATGAGACCTACCGTCCTTACTTAACCCTTTCCAAGATATTCCTACTTTTTGTTTAGCAGTTTTTGCATAAAATAATGACAGTAGCGGAAATTTTACAATTAATATTACTTATTTAGAATATCTTTGTTGCAAAACAAAAAAAAGTAGGCCAAAATCACTTTTTTTTAGGATTTATTACTATCTCTTTAAGTAGGAATATCTTGGAAAGGGTTAAGTAAGGACGGTAGGTCTCATAGTGATATCTGTCGGAAAAACCCTAGACTACCTCCCCTTAACGGCTCCGCCACTAATTTCCAGTCACCCTGTATATTTGAAAACCAGGATCAGGCGCTAGTTGTCTCGCATTTTTGCTGAACTGGGCCCCTTTGGCGCAGCCGTGAGGCACACTTTCCTGCTAATTTCTTATATCGGATTTTATACTTTTTATTTGATTTTTATTTTTTGTTTTTATCTGATGTATGTATCTGGTGTATTGTGTGTCTTTTAGTTTGCGCTAAATAAATGTATTTTCTTTCTAACGATAGGTACGTACGTAAGACATAATTAGTTCTCCTTTAAAAAAAAGTACCTAATGTTGCTAATTGCAACATATTTGTATCGACATTGAGCTTTTCGAGAATATGTGATACTGGTGCTGACGTGACAAAGCAAGCAACATGCGTGCGTGAGCAAGGTTGGAAGTGGGACCATCTGCCTGAATTCTATGATCACTTATGAAGACTGAGGCTCTAATAGAGAATAATAAGCCATTATAATTTTAAAAATATAAGCACCAATAACCTTTCACAGTCATTGAACGCAGGCCTCTCCCAAAAATTAGACACAATACAATAGAAATTACAATCAGTTGAGATTACTGATAGCCAAATCAAGAATTCATGCTTTAACAGTAATCGAATCGAAGGCCAAACTATCGAACAATGTCTTACATTACATCTTGCGTTCATTGAATAACAGTGTCCAATATATTTTGGTACATGTCGAAGAAGGGAACAAAACGTACAGAGGGACTAGACAAGATATCGCTTTCAAAGCGTTTCATGTTTCTAAAACGACTTCAATATGATTGACATAAGCTTTTGGATAGGATATGTCCGTCCTATACATTTTTGACTGTTTCATCATCATTGTCGTTGATAGAATGTCACTTTGTGTAGGCCTTCAGATATTAAATGTATGTTCCCATGGTGATCTGATTCTGGTCGGAAGCAAGCAGGCAGCCCACCTGATGGCAAGTGATCACTGCCGCCTATTTAAGTCTGCTAGAGAGACAACGCAGGAGCGTTGACATTCTAAAATAAGTGTCAAAATTTCTTATATTTATACCTGTATATCGACAACGGCACCCTTAGGGACCGTCTCCACGAGCGAGAGAATCGCGGCGATAGTCTCGCCATGCCATCTGATATCGCCGTGTGGAGACACGTTCTAAGAGAGTGTATAGAAATACGTGACACGACGATAATATCGCCGCGATTCTCTCGCTCGTGGAGACGGTCCCTTATGTACCTCAAAACGGTGAAGGAAAACATCGTGAGGAAACCGGCATGTTCTAGAATCAAAAATTCGAAAACATGTGACATCCACCAACCCGCACTGGGCCCGCGTGATGGATTACGGTCCACTCCCTCTCACTGAGAGGAGGCATGTGTCCCAGCAGTGGGAACATTATAGGCTGATTATGATGATGATGATGACCCTTATGTGGGTATCCTTCAAACCGGAATGGGCTGCTCGGCAACAGAATAGAATATACTGGTAGTACTTTCTTGAAGTTCAACTCTTCATTCATGACTTTTGTGTACTTCGTTAGGAAGTCAGTGACTGCCCCGTTAGACTCATGGTCGCAAGCGCGACTGCTGAGCGTGGAGTCTAGGTCGGATAAAGTGTTAATGGGTTTTCCCATTAGGCATTTCTTAGTAACAGCTCGGAGTTTGGAAGTTGGTGGTGTGATACTCCCGTAGCTCGGAAAGTAGGTTAAGCCATTGGTCCTGCGCCTGATCTCTGTTCGGGACTCCGGTCGTGCCGTATTACGTTCCGTCCCATCGAACTATGAGAGTGAGGGAAGAGAGAGTGCAACTGTGTCTGCGTACACACTTGTGCACTAAAATATTTCCCGCGCTGAGGGCTTCTTCTTCTTCTTCTTTGAAATTGGCCGTCACGGCCAAAATACTACGGTTTGGAGGACTATTATTAGGAAGTTCGTAAAAACAGTATAACATTTTTTCGTGACGTAATTTTGACATTTTGGTCTTAGTGGCCAGTGTTCAAATACACTGGTAAAGTTACTTAAGAATCTAGGTACAATTTACTGTTGTTCAGAGAAAGTCTTGCACAATTTTATTCTAATCGTTAGTTCGCTTCAATGATAATATCTCCACTCCTTTGATAAGCTCTAAATCTAGATATATGTGCAATAAAATAAATGTGTTCCTAAATATACAATTTGTATCTAGTATCAGACATCGAGATATCGTTTCGTCACTGTCTCGATTTATACCGATAAAAACTTTTGGAGCTGTATAGTAATTATTTATTTGATATTAATTGATTTAATGTTCAAAAAGCTGTATTAAAAATTATTTTGTTCATTTTCAGCTTTAACAGTTTCAATATTTGTCTCGTAATTTATGTTTTTTTAAACGTCTACTTATAAATATTTATCTAAGAAATAAAATTTATATTTAGTTTTAATACCTGCACTGTACAGTTTTCTATATCTTGTCCTTTTTCTCCTCCGTTATTGGTTTCTTCAGTTGCTAGTTGCGTCAGTCAGACTTTTTTAAATTTACCACTCAAAGGAAACGTTCAGTGCTTTGGCATTAAAACATTTCATTAGTAATTAGGTAAGGATGACGAATTTTTTGTTCTTGGTTCTTATTAGCAACTGGCTGTGCCCGTCATGGATACCGGAAAACAATTTTTTTTTTTCCTTTGCTAATATAAAATATCTAGTACTAGTAACTGTAGTTAGTAAAAAAACCCGTTTTAACGTCTAATGTGCGAAATTGTTGTAACAATTTGTTGTATTTCTAAATAGCAATATAACGTGTAGACTGTGTAGTATTTGCTTTATAATACCTATTTAATTATTATGAGTCTAACATCGGCCTTGCATGCATATGTCCGAGATTAAATTAGGTACGATGTGCAGAAAAATGCTTTAAGATAAAAGAGAACGATTTTATTAATTTCACCGATCTATCAGCAGCTGATCGTAATACTGAGCTTCCTCGAAACAATTCTGCCTTTATCACATTTCATAGCACTTGGTAAAATGGTATAGACCTACGAATAAGTGATTTATTCCAGTTTGATCCCCTGAACTTAAACGTCAAAAATGTATGGTTCAACAGTAGCTAATCATGACTTAATTTTAAGCAGCGTATACTGGGTGGTATAGTTAGCACCATGAAAGATGAGACTTGAGCCCGCCTTTCGCGCTATTTCCGCCGCCCCTATAAAGTCCGGTCCCATCCCGCGCTCATTGTCAGACCTCATACCGCTAAAAAGACCTAAAATCGTGTACTGGGCAAGTCAAAACACGTGGTGTATCAAGTCTCATCTTTCGTGGCACGCATTATATCATCGACGTGCAGCCTTCTACCGACGAAACATTTCTACGCTAAGGGGTCGAGCTAGAATCATGTGCTGAATTCATAGTTACAGTTTACGCGTCGATCGTCGTCATCCAAGTAATAACAGCTGCACGGGTCGATCGGTCAGGTTAAGCTGCGCTCGCCGCGGTTGGTCCGTGGATGGGTGACCATCTTTACATTACAAGACCCCTCCGTGCCGCGGAAATCAGAGCCTGACAACAAGTCTTACCAAGGGGTTTCGTTTACCCTGTAACTGCGTTGTGCAGGTCAGATACGCAGCCGCTCCAAGTAAAATACTGGTATTTAGCTTCATCCGGTTAGACTGGAAGTCGTCCTCAACATACATGGTCTAGGCAGATGATGAGTTTGCGCGTCAATATCCATGCCACCCGGACCCAAAACCCCAGACCGACGGACGGATAAACCCCAAAATAAATAAAACTAACTATCGAAGATATATTATGTTAAAGTCAAGTAAGTACACCAGAAAAAGTAAAAAAGCTTGTACTATGTTTCCAACTCACATAAAAATGTCACTGGCTAAAAACATTTTCAGATAAAGAGTAATAACATGTTCAGTCCCCATTAACATTCTCACTCACAAATGCTTATCGGCAAAATGATTTTCAGCCTTTACTTACATAAAATGTTGTTGCTGCCTCTACAGCCAAGTTCCGTTTTCCCAGGCGACTAGTTTATTCAACATGTGTGTTATTACACACATGTTGAATACTTAAACTAATTTTCTAAAGTAATTCAACACTTGGCTAGACGTAAAATTAATAATGTTTTAACCTTGAAACGGCAGCCTACATTCGTTTTTAAAAGCTTTTATTTAATTTTGCGGTAGAATCAACGTTGCCAGTTAAATAACCATTGTTCGCATTCGAAACTGTCTTCGGAACTTTTAAAATGAATTCTGACGGAATCAGTTTCCGTTCAATACCTGTATATTGGAGAAGTTGTTTTGCCAAAATGACAATATTATGCCTTTAAATTATGTGAGGAAGTACCTTCACTTTTTCTCGTAGTATAGATACCTGCTCATTTACGAATTTTATTGATCAGTTATTTTTTTATTCGATAAGTTGTACTTGTCTTGCCAATCGCCATTATTATTATTATCGTGTATTATCTTCTTATCTTCGTATACAGGGTGGCAAAGAAATCGACGCGCAATCAGTTACCATGGATTCAGTACATGATTCAGGACCCCCCTGCGTTGAAATTCTCAGTCGGTTTAGTCGTTTATTAAAAAAAAAATCCTGCCCCATACAGTTTCACCGCGTACATATTGCACTTTTCTATGAAACCAGCCTGTATAGGAATTGTATAATATCATTCACCGTCCACCTTTTTGACAGACCACTCCCTCTCACATGGAGGCCTGTGTCCCAGTAGTGGGAACATGATTATGCTACTATAGGTAGGTACACCATCAATGATAGCGTGACCGCTGATAGGGGAGAATGGAAGCAAACGTGTTCCGCCGACCCCAAGTAACATGAGGCAAGAGCAGAAAGATGATGATGATCATTAGTCCCTTACTCTCACTATGGAGAAGTCTTATAATTTCGAGCAGTGTTGGTCCAGTGGTATCGCTCCCGACTAACGAGTTGTAGGTCGTGGGTTCGAACCCAGGCCGGCGCTTTACTTTGTGTAAATAATTTCATCACCACTGCTCTCAAAACGGTGAAGGAAATAATCGTGAGAAAACCGACATGTCCGAGAACCACAAATTTTAAAACCCAAACCAAAAATTCGAACTTCTACTAACCCGCACTGAGCCCGCGTCGTACACACTCCCTCTCGAAGAGAGGAGGCCTGCAGTGTCCTAGCAGTGGGAAAATTATAAGCTGATTAATATGCTAATACCTATTTGGCCAGGGCTTAAAAAATCCACTGCAGTATGTTCCTGTAGTCCAAGAAAAAGTTGCCTGTATCGCTCGAGGAATGTATAGGCATGTGTCTCATGATTTTTTGCAGCAAACGGCTCTATAATTATGCAGCTTTTGTCGACTCAGTATAACCTGTGGTTTTCCTTATATCAGTAACTTGTCAACCTTAAAGGTCTTTAAAAAATTGTCTGTACTTATTATTTAATTTCTTTTGTTATTTTTTTTCCTCTTAAAGAGAGGAGGCCTGTGTTACAGCAGTGGGAACAAGGCTCATTATGCTTTATGCATATTTATTAAATTAAACTTCTCGTTACTCTACTGTGCTCATATAGCATTCTAAGCATAACTACTGAAATGTCTTATGAACCATATAAAAATTCTGTTCCCATTATAAAATGTTATGTATGTGAATTATGACTGTGCGATAATATTATACAAGTTCGTATTTAACCAAGGTTGCATTAGTATGTCACTTGTAAAGGGCATGGGAGAAGTATTTAAGTTCAAATTAACCTGTAGCTTGGCTTGCGTCTGCACTTAATTATGTAAGATACCATCTTTACCGTGCTATATTAAAATCACCTTTATTGCAGTGTCTAATGCGATAGAAATAGGTCACGGTGCCAAGATCATTATCAACACCATTTTGAATGATGACTACACCGTTAAAAATGATATCGCTATCATCGATATATTTTATGATGTACCTATGTACTACGATGTAATATGAAAAGAAAAAATGACGGTCATTTTTCTTATGCCAATTTATTTTGTGTTGGCACAACAGCGTTCTGACAAGATATACGATTACGACGTTAATTAAATATGTTCCCATGTCGAAGGCTCCGGCAGAGAACCAAAGTTAACAACACAACTCAAGTGAACATAGCTCACAGAATAAGCAAGCTGAAGTAGCAATTGGCCGGCCATATTAGCCGTAGAACCGATGGCCGTTGGGGTAGACGTGTTCTTGAGTGGAGACCACGAATCAGCAAACGTAGGGTAGGCCCTCAGGTTAGGTGGAGCAACGATCTTCGCAGGATGGCTTGTAACAGCTGGATGGTAGTGCCGCAAATCGAGTTAAATGGCGTGAAATAGGAGAGGCTATGTTCAGCAGTAGACTGCTGTAGGCTGATGATGATGATCGAAGGCTAAAATTCAATAATTATTAAGTTAATAATGATAGGTAATAAGATAATATAATCATTAATTTACTCAAACATGCACAACATACAACACAAATAATAATTTTCAGCATGCAAGAGAAGTGAAAAGTAAAGATAAAAACAGATCATCACGCGTGCCTTAAACAATGGCATAAAAATACTAATAAAATAAAGTATAATGTCACTTCGAGTTCGAATATAATTAATTAAACATTTCATGATAATATAGATCCTTAAAAATAATAAATTAGTAAAACATGATCAAAATCACTCATTTAAATTGCAATAAGCTTTATCTGCTAGAAAATTTATAACTGGAGTCCTATATTCCCTATGACACAATAAATGACCGAAACCGCGTGAAATCTACGCGAGATTAGCTAAGGAGACATGGTTTCAAAGTAAGGAATCATTGACTGGTCGTAGTGAATTAATGCCTTGGTATTTAATAGTCATATATGTAGCAGTTTTTACACACTGATTGGTGATCGCAGTACGTGGTACCTATCGGACAACAGGAGAACACAGACCATCTTTTTTTAAAAAATGCGCCATTAGCTGATGTCTCACCACACCATAATTATGCTGTTTATTCTAGTTCTTAGAAGCCTTTAGAGATAGAAGTGACAAATGCCTTTTTCCACATCATCGAATAAAATTAATCGAGTGGAAAAACGAAAGTGCTGACAAAGAATCTCTTCGGCCGAAACTTCTGATACTAATGTTCTGAGATTGCCCTTTGCCAGCGACAATAGTTCATTTGTTTACTTCAATAAGTACAAAAGGTTCAAAAGAGATTAGTATGCAGGATCGTTGGATATAGATGAAGTTTTTTTTAGAAAAAATAATTTTATCAATAATAGAAAACAAATAGCTCATTTATCAAATTCAGTCGAAAACATCCATCGGTTTCTTACTAAACTTCGACTATGTATATCTGACGATCCCGCATACTTATCTCTTTTGTTGACTGTACAATGTCTATGAAAATGTGGTTTAATTTCTAACACAATCATAGATATCCGTGAACACAATATTATTTTTTAACTGGCTTAAAAAATAGGAGGAGGAACCGATTTGAAGAATTCTTCTTTTGTTTGAAAAAATATAGGATGGTCCCATTTTGGTCAAGTTCTGATGAGCGGTTTTAGAGTTAGCTTCAATAATACGTATTTTCTCCACTTAGCGTACACATATTCATGAAGTTATAATGACTTTCTGTCACTGTTATTTACTTAGCAAGTGAAGGAATACGAACTTGTGTGGGGTAGGTACCACAACGAAAAAGTGAAAAATAAAAAAAATATACAAAAAAACATATGTATACAACTGACTACAAAAAAAACTACTTACAAATTGAAAAATAACTTTAATTTCGGAAGTCGGCGGCAAAAAGCGAAAATACAAAACCAAAGACACCGACTTCTGACATTAAAACTATTTTTCACTTTGTAGTGTTTTTTGGAACTCAGTTGTATTTTTTTGCGGTTGTTTTTTGATCTATGAAACGGAATGCATGCTACGAGAATGATTGCTTTCGCTCAGTTTAATAATATTATGATTGGTTCCATAAAATAGGATTCCATGTAATAACCTACTTATGATGCAGTCGAGTAAAAAAATTGAACCGCAAGAAGGATGATGCGGTTTATCCCTTTAGAGCTCAAAACCTATTAACACTGTAATTTGAAAACATTGTCAAAGCAAAAGTAACCGTGGAGCTTATTGCCGACTCTTCTCCATTGGAAACGACCAACTGGAACCGTGCACCTAGATTCTGATGTTTCACAAGTGCCCATGTAGATTTATGTGAAAAAAAAAAACAAAAAATAAAACCTATGAGCTAGCATGGGAAGACTTCTTGTAGGGACTTTTCAGGACTAACAACCCAGAATAATATCGTTAAAATGTTTATTTAATTTTACATTAAGATAGGTTTTATATATTTACATGGAATTGATTTGGTGCGCAGCAAAAAAAAAAAAAATTAACACAAGTAAGTTGCAAATCAAAATAAAACAATGAAGGCCACTTTCGCAAAGCCGGTAGATAAATCGTTCGCATAATTTATTATAATAATACTGTCACTATTAATAGTAGACTAGGTACTATTACTTTGTCGCCTCGGTACAGAATTTCAAAACAAATGACTGTCTACCTATCGACTTTGATGACTGTTGCGACGTTGTGTGTCCTGTTACTGTAATTTTATATTAGCTCATTTGCATCTACCTATAATTAAGTCTTTCTAAAAATGAATAGCTTATATCAAAATGAGCTTTATTTACAAAGGTAACTGAAAAGTGGTGTGGAAATCGGTTGTCATGATATGGGCATGTCATACGGAGGAATCAAAGAAAAGGAAAGTTGTGAGTATGAATGGCGATGGCTATTCGTATTATACGGGTAAAATCGAACTCAAATCAAACTCAAATAAAACAATTACAGGCACTTTTGAATTGTTGAGGGGTCGGTCAGTCGGAAAGATGAAGCTTGTTACCCATTTCAAAGCGTAGTAGGTATCTATGGAGAAGACCGGGCAAGAAACTCTACAGACACTCTTTTAAATCATAAAATTGTTATAAAATATTGGTTACAACATTCATGATGGACTGTGTGAATAATAATTATATGGTAGAAACGGGGTGACTACCGAGATGACGACTAATAGAGAAGTATGGACGAAAAAGACACGTTGCGCCGACTTTAAACAAATTGGTATAAAAGCAGGACGACGAAGAGGTGACGAACTTTAAAGGCCTTATTGTTCATTTCTTTCTTCACACTTCCGTGCTACATTCAACCTGTTCCTATAATTATCATTAGACAAACTAATAATCACGGAGGGTTGGCTCCGAGCCTAACCTGTGTAGTTCCTCTGCCAATATGGTGGAGGAGGTGACATTTAACCACAGTAATTGGCCTTTCAAGCTCAGATGGTGCTGGAGGCAAGCCAGGGGTAATTTTTGTGGTTGATAACGGTCCTCGTGCTTCTAATTGACCGTCGTTTTATTCAAGAATGGGCGATAAAGACGCCTTGAATACATGTTCTGTCTCCAATGGAATTGTAATGTCCTTTTTTTGGAGCCTAAGTAGTGCAGCGGGGTAATTGCGTAACAAATCAACAGTAGAAATTGCTTTCATTAGACAGTTCAACAACATTATTTACGTTGTTGAGCAGACAAATTTTTAGAGCATATGCCGCAATGGATTAGGAATATTTTTCAAAATGATTCAGATTTTGATTAATAGTGTTTTACGCAATTAGGGTGCTTGAAAGAGTAATTAGGATACAGGGTCCAATTAAATTAGCAAGAAAAATTCTGCAATCGTCATGGGTATCGGTTTGTAATTTTTTTTTGGGTCTACGACCGCTTTTAGTTTTATTATTTGAAGGATAAGTTGAGGAAATCTGTTTTCTTTTGTTTCATCATGTTTAGATCTCGATACCCAACACGTCTGTGATGTTTACACAAAACAACCTGTTGTTTTAACTATGTTTCTAATGACTATATTACTCGCGGTCGATTAACAAAAAAAAAATCAAATTAATTATTTTTTTGTTTATTATGTTTAGATATCGATACCCGATATCACGTCTGCGGAGTTTAGCTAGCTAATTTAATTTGACCCTGTATAACAAAACACTAGCACTTTGTCACCGATTTCGTCCGGTCAGCCCTATCATTCCTTCTCTACATCATAAGGCAGTTGTAGGTCATAGGTTCAAACCAGACAGGCGCTTTACTTTGTGTAAATTATTTCATCACCACTGCTCTCAAAACGCTGAAGGAAAACATCGTGTGGAAACCGGCCATGTCCTAGAACCAAAAATTCGAAGACATGTGACATCTACCAACCCGCACTGGGCCCGCGTGGTGGATTACGGCCCCTCCCGCTCACAGAGAGGAGGTCTGTGTCCCAGCCGTGGGAACATTATAGGCTGGTTATGCATGTATGTTGATGAGTTAGTCAGTGAGTAGGTACGTCAGAACTTTTCTATAAAGGATGATTTTGCCTTGACTACTTTTTCTAGTGAACGGAAGAATTGTTTAAAGTTTTTATGAATTTTTCTTCCAGGGTTATTAGAAAGGAAATTGAAAAATGTAATATTTTATAATAGCTACTTTATTATGCTTTGAAATATCCTGCTTGCTTCCTGTTTGTTGTTAAATAAGTTAAGATGGGAGTACGAGCCACTGAGTCCAAGACTCTGCATACAATTTGCTTCTACATATATTCACAGCTTGTGTAATATATGCACGAGTTTTGAATAATTCTGATTCATCGGTCAGAGATTAAGCTGATTTCGTGCGCGAGATTTAGGAGTTCGATTTTGGTTATTAGTTAGGGAGCAACATTCAAATCAACCAAAAATTCGAAGATAATGTGAGATTTACTAATCGGCACTGGGCCCGCGTGCTGGATTATTGCCCACTCCCTCTCATAGGGAGGAGGCCTGTGTCCCAGCTGTGGGAACATTAGATGTTATAGGCTTAATATGGTTATTCAAATGAACTGGATTTTTTCAGGTTAATGATACATGTAATAATCCGTTTTTTATTTCTAAATCACACCGCAATTTACTAGAATTTTATAGTTAACTATTAATAAGATCTGGTAATAGTTTATACCTAAAGTATAATTTATCACAGAACTTATAATTTTAGTAAACATGGTAATGCAATAGGTGTAAATAAGAATCGTAGCATCTGGCGTTCTGCAGTGTCTGCCTACCCCTATAGAACAACAGCATGACATTGTAATTGTGCCCTTACATACAACCATTAGATATGATTCTACTGAACCAGGAAAAGGAGTCCACCGCATTGCAGCATTCTGTGACGTCAATATTTCTTCATCATTTTAATAAAACAATACGTTCAGTGCAATCCATGACAATTGATATTACAAAACCTAACTACTCGATGATATAATTCCTAAGGAGATAATAATTGAGATTGCTACAAGATAATCTAATAGAGAAAAAAATAATTCTTCGAAATTCTTGCACACTGTTCAATTTAGTTGCTTTGGTCTTTTAAGGTTAGACCTATTACGTTCTATGAATCAACTTAATAAATGATTGTATTAAAGTTTATTTGAAGTTGTAGTGGACTAGGTTGCCGGTTTAAAACCTGAAACGGTTTAAAACCTGTACCTAAATTGTATGGCAAATGAACTTATCAATGTCACTACACTTGGTAGGAAAACATCGATCTACATATAATGACCAGCCAGTGTCCAGTTACTGTTGTCCTTCCAGTTTATCCCAGTCGCCTTTTAAGATCGTCGGTCAAGAATAGAATAGAATATTTTTTATTATGTACACCATATAAATTACAGACATGAATATATTAGGTCCTTACATATGAAATTGGCGTTTTGTATGGAAGGAACAAAAAGTCGAATATTTTTTAATATAATATATTTAATTAATCAAAGTATGAACCATTGTTTTCAATGCACTTTTGCCATCTTATAGGTAGTTCATTGTTCCCTTTACTAAAAAAACCAGTCGGACGGGAATCAATAAAATCTTTGAAGGCGATTTGGACTGCCCCATCGGAGTTGAATTTTTTCCCTTGCAAAAAGTTATCCAAATTGCGAAAAAAATGGTAATCTGTTGGAGCAAGGTCCGGGGAGTACGGAGGATGTCTAAGACATTCCAATTCAAGCTCTTCTAATTTGGTAGCCGTCTGTTGCGCAGTGTGTGGTCTGGCGTTGTCGTGAAGCAGCAGTGGCGTGGAGCTTTTTAATCTTCCCAATTTGCTTCAAGTGAATTAAAACAGTTTTATCACTAACATCGAAGCCTGCAGCTAACTCGGACGTGGTTTGCGATGGGTCCGCTTCCACAATAGCCTTCAATTCTCCATTATCAACTTGGGTCTCAGGCCGTCCACGGGGCTTGTTCTGCAGGTCGAAATTTCCAGAACGAAAACGTTGGAACCAAAAACGAACTGTGTTTTCTTTTGCAACATGACCGCCATACACATCATTCACCCTTCGAGTCGTTTCCGCAGCACTAGTGCCACGGCGGAACTCGTACTCGTAAATAATGCGATATTTTAAATTTTCCATTTTGTAAAATGAGTGACGCAAACAGAAAAAACAGAAGAAAAAAAACAAATGAATGACGGTCATCGAAGCACAAATACATGAGTAAATAGCTGTACAAATTTGAATTTGGAATTCCTTACCAAAGAGGAGAAATTCGTGATTAAAGTGGCCAGTACGAAAAACGCCAATTTCATATGTAAGGACCTAATAGAAACCTTACAATGGGTGACACAACGGGCGCCCTTGTCGCTAAGAGCGATCTTTTAAAGACAACCTAGTCTAGTTGAGTATTTGTTTATTCTTCTTCTGCAGTGGGCAATATACATGGAGATGTATTGTATTCTATAGTAGGTATAGATGTACAAATGTACTGATGGCAACATACGATGAGCAAGCGAAGTAACACATTATCGTTTCTTCTGCGCATAAGAAGAGATAATTGTTCTACAGTGGCAACACAACAGGTCAATAGGCTTACTTGTGTACTAAAATTCAGATGGAAACCATGTTATTGATTACAGCTATTTTGTATTGAGTAGAACAAAAAGTTTAATGATTCTATTTTCTTGCGCATTATTGATAAACATGATTGATTAGTGCTCGTGGGCGAGCGTCAACTAGTTTTATGAAATTAATGATTGGCCTCGGAGACCTTTATTATGAACTATTAACAACCGATTACTTAAGGATGCAAATATCTTGGTAAAATAGTCCAATATAGGCAACCATAAAAAGGTGGCTGGAATGGACTGGAATTAGAAAGCCTAAAAAGTTGGTGTTGCGAAAAATAGAACAGGCTTATGTCTATTTCCAATTTATGCATAGTCCTCACATATTATTATATAATTAATGTACCAATGCAAAATATTGTAAAATATTTTAAAAGAGTAACGGTGGAGTTTCTTGCCCATTCTTCTCCATACGAAAACTACATTTTGGAAGGGGCGACTAGAATCAATTCTACTTATTTTAATGCAATTTTTGACGTTCAAAAGTGCCTTTAATGTGCCTATTTGAAATAAATGCTTTGACTTTGACTTTACAAGGCATCCTTATATTGATAGTTCATAAAGATCTCAATCTGTATTTTTCTGACCTCAGTTAAACGATACCACATTTTATTGCAGAATAACCCGGAAAAGACAATTATATCACTCTGAAAGTAGTTACTTAAACCCATAATCACAAGACCACAGTGTATAAATAGAAGTTATATCAGAAGGAAGAGGGCGTAATGACCGGTGTCAGGCGTAACTTATAACGATGGGAAAACTTGGGGACACACTCGTGTGAACACGGACTTATACGATTGTGATCGAGATAGTTTTCGTTCTTAAGATGAAATATTAGCTTTCGGTGCTAATAAGTACTTGAGAGATAGAAGTCTCAAGAGTGAATGAGGATAATTATCAGAAAAGAGGCATACCTACTGAAGAAAAGCAAGAGGAACAGTGAAAATATGACATTATGGCTGGGACGGAAGGGAACACTCAGATGACGACGGCTGATAAAGGTATGGAAATATTAGCATTCTTATTTATAAACGCCTCTTAAATTTTAATCAATTGCTAAGCAACTGATTAGCAAAATTCTTATTCATAAACGCTATTTAGCGCTAAGAGGTGGCTAAGCAATTGATTAGTAGCTGTCAAAATTAGACACCACCGGAGCACTGTTAAGAGGATGCTAAGAGGCAAGATGGCTGATCGATTCAGGATCATTGTGCTTCGAGGTTATTTTGTTCATAATATCGAGTAGTGCGTAAATATAGATTTTGACAATCTTTTGCTTGATTTCCAAAACGACATAGAAGAGTTAAATAATTTTGAAACGCCGGAGGGAAGTAGAAGAAGGAAGACCTACAAAGCTCGTTGAAATCTGCTACGAGAATGATTACCTATTACATATTCTTCATTCCGAGTACACATGATGAAAGGATTTATAGGGAAAGCTCAATGAGGTGGCTCAGTAGGTGCTCAGGAGTTTTGAAGAGAATGAGTTCGTGAAGAAGCTCATCACAGACAATGATAATTCAATATGTTACCTATCCCATGTGCCCATTTGTTATCTTATGACGCTAGTTCTAAGGCACAGAACCATAGAAACATCACATTGTGGCAATCACACACAAATAAAAAAAAAAGTCGGGTTGCACTCCGGGAGTGCCGGCAGTAGTGAAAACTTGAATATTAACGTTGAAATAAATCAATTATTAATTGAATTAATATAACTAATTTTTTTTCACTATTTTTGCGTCCCTCTTTTCATTAATAATAATAATCGACTTCCACATCGACTTCCACTTCGACTTCCACTTCGACTTCCACTTCGACTGCCACTACGACTTCCACTTTGACTTCCACTTCCACTACGACTTCCACTTCGACTTCCACTTCCACTTCGACTTCCATCGACTTCCACTTCGACTTCCACTTCGACTTCCACTTCCACTTCGACTTCCACTTAAACTTCGACTTCGACTTCCACTTCGACTTCCACTTAAACTTCGACTTCGACTTCCACTTCGACTTCCACTTCGACTTCCACTTCCACTTCGACTTCTACTTCGACTTCCACTTCCACTTCCACTCCATCCATCCATCCTTCCATCCATCCATTGTCGTGTGTCACTTGTTTCACTTCGGTTGGCGCCGCCGTAGAAAGAGGGGGGGGGGGAGGGAAATCTCTCCTGACGGTCACGTGTCCTGACGCGATGTCCTGACGCGAGATTAACATTTTTTACCCATTACATAAAAGTGTGCAACGCCGCTAAAGAAGTTTTCACTTCAAAAAAACCGAGTGTGCTTATGACCACACGACTGAAGTGAAACTTCAAACGTATTTGGTTATGAGAGGAAGAGAGAAAGAAAATGTGCGCGCGCACTGCTTTCTCTTCCTTATATCCCCCACTCAACTCCCGTTCGCCTCGCCCGATCACACTTTTCGTAACGTTTACGTCACGCGTTCGCCAGCTTACTCCCCAAGTCAAGCGTGCGTAAAGAAGTTTCACTTCAAAAGAGTTATTTTCGTTTTCCAATATTCTTCCTCCAAAGACATGGATGCCATTCTTTTCTCATGCCACTCTCATTCTTCATCTTTTTCACATAGCACAGTCTCTTCCTCCCTCGCCGTCTTTGAGAGGTTGATTAGTATTGGTGTTACATGCTTTCATAGCAGCAGCCAAACTTGCACCTGTAAACAAGTAGTAATTAATCATTGTTATTGATAAGACACTGAAACCTCGTTGCAAAAGCAATAGGAAGTAATATAGAATAGACACAGGTACATTTCTAAAAGAGCAAATTCATGTTAATAAGCTTATAGGAAATGCAAATACATAGATATTATCGGCTATTGCTTTATAATTCATTTGATCTTGATTTGATTTATATTAGTAGGTAAGTAGATATAAATTCAGAGATTCCTTTCCTGTTTAGAGAGACCTTTTCCTGTTTACTCCAATTATTGGAGCTTATTATTTTCATTGCTACAATCGCAAACACAATGAAATAAACTTATTAAATTATTTTATTCAAATCACATTTTTTGATTTAGGTATGTCTGTCAAAGAAATATAGAATCTGTCAGACGTAAATTTTATTCCACGAATAAGAATTATCTGTCGATTGACAAATCAGCCCTTACTCGAATATTACGATTATAATCTGTGCCGAACGCATAACTTCACCTCTATTTCGTTTCGCTACTAATCACCTGCTAACTAGCGATTATAAATTATAAATATCTAAAGAAAAAATCATCAGAGAGAAAGAGATTCAGAGCTAACTAAATGGTAAGCTAAACAGTGGCTAATCAGTGATTAGCGAGAGTCTGCGTAAAGATAAACAGACTTATTCATAGGCTGTTTATCTTTACGCAGACTACTCCGTGAAGACTGTTCTTAATATTGACACCTAGCCAAGAGGTAGAGGCAGACCATCGGATATAAGGCCACAACTGTCGCGAAGGACCTAAAATCTAAAAACTTATCACCTGAGACAACCCGGGATCAACGTTCCTAGCGCAAATGCACAAGGATAAACTGGATAACTTAGATAAACTGGGAAAAGTGCAGGAGGAAGAAGAATACAAGATCTACTACGCAGATTCTAAAAATGACGAGAGTAAAAGAACATTGAGAACAAGCATATCCATGCACCTGTTGCACTTAATAGGATCTTCGTCTTCTAATCTTTTTTCTAATCAAATCAGGCACTGAGGGGTCTCAATTACTAGCTACGGAGGTGCTTACTATTAAAGACCGTCACACACTGAATTGTGTACGTAATTAAAAATAAATTTTAAGGCATCATCATCTGCCTAGCCTTTTCCCAACTATATTGGATTCGGCTTCCAGTCTGCCGGATGCAGCTGAATACCAGTATTTTACATGGAGCGACTGCCTATCTGACCTCCACAATCCAGTTACTGGGTAATACTATACCCCTCGGTAAGACTGGTTGTCAAACATTCGGGCTTCTGACCACCCGTAACGACTGTCAAAAATCCACGAATGACAGCCGGGACTAACGTGCTTTCCGAGACACGGAGGGGTCTTGGTATGTAAAGATAGTCACTCATCCATAGACCAACCGTGGCAAGCGACCCGTGCGGCTGTTATTACTTAGCGACAAGCCCCTCAAAATAAATGTTATTAAGTCTCTATACGAAAAGTCAGTCCCATCTCTCAACAGCAAAAAATCTATGCGAGCCTATCGAACTCGATCAACTCGATTTGATTACGCAATCGAATGGATGTGCCATGTGTAAAATCGAGTTTTATAACATTTCCCACTGCAGGTGCTCCGATTCTCATCGCAAAGGTCCTGTTGACATTTGTCCGGCCTTCGAATATGTGGGTCAATGTGAATCGAGTGAGGCATTTAATTTTTTTTCTTAAAACTCGAGCAAACTCTTTTGCAGAGATGTGGAAGGAATTGTTGGATGCGGTAGTAAGTGTCTGTTACAATCGTTCAAAAAGTATTTTCGGAGTATATATCTTATCGTTAGTATAGATTTTCGACTGCTATGAGCCTTGCTTTAGCAGCAAAAGCGTCAGGGTAGCAGTATTTTTCTGTTCTTTCTTCTTGTTTATTCATAGCTAAACTTACTTCAAATAAGTAGGGGCTGTTCAGTGTTCTTTTATTTCGTACCTATGTAAATTTTAATCAATTTCTGACACCCCTCCCTTCCTGCGTAACAATAAAAACTTTTTAACAAAAACATTAAACCTCCGAAAAAACTGAAAAGCAAAAAATAATAAACCTTTTTTATTTAACCTTAATAAATAAGTTCTTAAACTAATGCAAGTATACCTAAGTAATTTTGAGTCGGCGCCAAACAATCAATGAACAAAGATCACTAAATTACCTTACATTTAAAGAAATAACCAAATCCTCCGTTTTTTCGTCGGTTAAAAATAACACTCGTTCGAATTCCCTCCCCCATCAAATCGTCTTACGTAATAAATGAACAGCCCCGTAATAGTACCTATTTATTGATAGGTTAAATTCATTTTAGGTTTTTGAAAAAAAAAATCTGTGCTGACTTTTAACTCCGATCACCTTTTATACTGTTTTTTTTTTCAGACGGTGAAAAAGAGTCAGCCGGTATATGTGTGCATAAACGGTTGAATAAATAAATAAAAACTTTTAGCTTTAAGGCCTGTTGTTGAATTAATAATTTATCTTCATAGCTTCATGTTTTCGAGCTTATCATATTTCGTATCCATAATTTCTGCCTATAAAAGAATATTCTTAAACGTTGGTATTTAAGGCGAATGTCATGCCGTGTCAACTTGCTTTAATATCCTTTGACGTAACTTTATTCTTAATATACATTCTTTTCGTTTATTATCATTGTATTTAACGGAAAGAATTCTGAACTTTTGTGGGTAGGTAGTTAATAAAGTTTTTTGAAATAACAATGACCTTGAATTTTAAGGTTGTATAACACTAGTTTCTGCTCGCGATTTCGTCCGCGTGAAGTTTCACCCTCCTTCCATTCACCCTCTTAGGGATGGAATTTCGACTACACCAAAGAGGCAAGTAAGGTTTTATAATTTATGGCTATTGGCTATTATAGAGCGTTCCATGCTTCCGACCGAGTTCCAAACGTTGAAATCCGAAGACGTACGAAGGTTTTAGATATCAAAAAACGAGTTACGGAACTTAAATGGAGTTGGGCAGAACACCTGGCAAGGCGCAGTGATAGTGAGTTGCGTTCAAGGATTGGAAGACGAAGTGTCGGTCGTCCGGCGGCGAGATGGGCGGACGATATTGTTGCCATCGCGGGTAGAACCTGGATGATACACAAGAAAGGAGAAGCCTATTGCTCAGAAGTGGGTGAAGTTGGACTGTGGATGGTGATGATGTCGATTATAGTTACGGTGTCATGTCTAAAAGTAGACAATGACAAAATATGAATATGCAGGGACCTATGTCACACTAACACACGAATTCTACCTATTTCACAATATGTTGACTGATTTTAAAATATTACAATTATTTTCTAGTCAGTCTGTCAATCATAATTATTTTCATTGCTATGACAACAAGACATCATGAGCATGATAACATGCCGTTCGAGGTCGAAACTAGTCGGATAGGTAAACCCGAAATAAATCTATCAAACCAATAATCATAATTTTACATTATGTATTTTTGTAATAAGGTAAAATTGACTTATTGAATACTAGCTGTTGGCTAGGAATTCGTCTGCGATCCAGGTTGAAAAATAGTCTATGTTCTTCTCCACGTCCCAGGCTACCTAGCTGTCACATTTTGTAACAATCGAATGCGTGGTTTGGGTGTAAAAAGGTAACAAACAGACAGATATAATTAGTTTCACAATTAAAACAATCCATACTAATATTATAAATTCGAAAGAAAACTGTGTCTGTCTGTCTGTCTGTCTGTATGTTACCTTCTCGCCTAAACCGCTGAACCGATTTAGATGAAATTTAGTACAAAGATAGTTTGAGTCCCGGGAAAGGCCCTAGGATAGTTTTTATCCCGATACTCCCACGGGATCGACACTTATGCGGGTGAAACCGCAGGGCGCAGCTAGTAATATAATAATGTAGATAATAATCATATATAGTACAGATATGTCGTATCAATCAAGCTATCCTTAACTGAGTGTGTCAAGAGCAATTAAAATTATGTAATTAAAATATAAATTGCAAAAAATTTTACCACTGAGTTTCCATAACCAGAATCTTCACGCAAAAACCTTTCCGACTGGATCTTTATTTATGTAACAAAGGTCGATATTCTCAAGGCACACATAAGTATCGTAAGTCGGAAATTCGGTAAGCGAATTAAACTTGTACTTGACCAGTTTTATTGCTAATAACGAGGTTATGCTCGTATTATTAACTCTTTAAATTAAATCAAGTTAATTAATTAAGTTCTTAATTAGTTACGGTTTTGAGTATAATCGTTTTGATTATATTGAGGGTTTTGTATGGCGAAATAAATTAAAATATTAGTGTTGAGTCACAATAATGGATTATGAAACTACATAAATTACCTACGATTTGATCAGTGTAGTAAATTCTATGAAAATATTATGTAGAGATTTTTTGTTTCCTAGATATAAGTAAGTCAGTACCTAGAAACAAAAATTAAGCATATCAATCCAACTTTCCGGAATTTCCCGCACTATGAATATTTTGTCTTCTGTATTTGCCATTTTCAAAACATGCAGACTTACAGCATCATTAAAGGTAAACTTCTTCTTCTTCGTTTTGCTGGCACGACTGTATTTCAGATCTAGTTGGCCCAAACGTTTGCCACTTCCACAGCGTCATCTGAGGCAGCGCAGAGGTCATTTTGACTGCATATTTTGAGTTTGCGACTCATCTCCATATCTACACCCTGCTGCCGTTCGGTCGAGGAAGCCACACTTTACTAGATTGGAGTTACATATTTTATTTTTGTTTCTGTGTGTGTTTACTAACAATAGTTTTTAAGAACAATGTTACTAACAATTGGGTCTAGTTGACAAAATTTTTAAATAAACAAATATTTAATTTAAAAATTTTGTTGCTTCCCATTTTTGTCCGGAGATGGTTCGGTCCGTTCAGGAACACTTATAAAACACTTATATAAAATGTTTAATTTGCATGATAAACCTAATATGAATTCAGAACTGAAATTTTAATGTTCTTTGGACATAGAATTAGCATTGCCATTCAACGTTGCAATGCTACCAGTCTTTTGCGCACATTTCTACATGACAGCAATGCGGACGAGTACTTCGACGCCTAAGTGTCCTTTTGTTTTTATATTTATAGTTAGCTAGTCATTTAATTTAGTACCTTGTGTAAATAGTTAGTTATGCTAAATATAATAAAATTAACAAATAAAGAGGAATATTTCTGAGATTGTTGGTAAACATAAAATTGATGACTGTGTAAGAATGAGACTATTGTAATCTATAGTACCTACTTAAGATAAACATAGAAGCAGTTGGTGTACCTTAATAAGTAAATAAACATTTAAAAAAAAAAAAAAAGAATTCTAAATCACAAAGTCGAAAATTACAACTCTGGTAAAAATTTAACAACTTATTTTCAAGAGACCACAGAAAGACTATCTGTGCTTCTAAACTGCAGTGAAGAAAATACAAAGGTTTTATTTCCTAGAAATAACAAAAAGCAGTCGCTGGGTTACAGTTCACTAATGTACCGATGTAGTCTGCCGCACAATTTACGAGCCAACTAAATAAAGCCAGGAACCCAGAAGATTCCAGACTTTAATTTTATTTTGTTGGACTTTTACTCTAGACTAAATACCACAAAATGTTAGGAATAAAACTTTAATTACTGGCGTAATGTTGACGTTAAAACAAGTTCAGGTTTTTGTTGGTTGGTGCTTGTTTTAAGTTTGGTTTGTTTTTACTTTGTACTGACGCCAGCACATCAAGCTACCCGAAACTGTCAAATTTTCCCAATCAACTTTAAATCTTATGCTTTACCGATAAAGTTGAAAATGTATTAAAGAAATTTGACAGCTTGCTTGATGTGCTGGCGTCTGTACCTTCGCCCACGTTCGCATGGACGTAAAAATATCGCGGCGTGATTTTATCTCGCACTGGATTTTCAACTCTCTGTCTTGAGCCTAGCATTGAGAATCCAATAGAGTGCATTCCAGTGTGTCAAACACACTGTTAAATTATCAACCCTCGGCGCTAAACAGTGAGTTGAAAATTCAGTGCGCGAAAAAAACATCGCCGCGGGAAAATCGTGCCTGTGCGTACCTGGGCTTGCAATGGGTAAAAGCGGTAGCTGAAAGAATAAAGCAGTAAAAAAATAAATAAAAAAACATTGATCTGAACAAAATATTACCGTCATGACAGTAAACTCTAACGTTTTAAGTAGCTAAAAGGTCATAAAATTAACTGGTTTATTCATTTGGTGATATCGTTCAAACCATTGATATTTACATATTTTACAGTAATGGTAATTTTCCTTTATTTGTTGTTTTTTTTTCAGTAAATGGTATAATTATTCAATCATTAAAAGTTACTGTTTTGTCTTTTACTGTTTTATAAACATTTCTTCTTACTGTGAGATTATTTCAGTGACGTCAGTAGCAGGAAGACTACAATCATAATAGATCGTGCCACGACGTTATTTTGATAAACGCGTTTCTTTTGTTTTTATGGAGGTCTTCTTTTCCATAAAAAAGTACTTACGTTTCCATGTTTTCATTCATTTCAGTCATTACCTTTACATTATACTTCTAGCTTCAGCCCGCGACTTCGTTCGCGTGAAACTTCTTGTTTCCCCCGAGCCACCCCGTCGTATCGCATCACCCGCCCGCGCTATCACTTAACGTTCTTTTTGACTTTTTTTCGTTTTGCTCGGCTCCTAAGGGTCATAGCGTGATGTTACATAGCCTATAGCCGTCCTCAAGAATTGGGCTATCAAATGCAAGAAGAATTTTTCAAATTCGTCTGGTACTTCCAGAGATTACCCCCTACATACAAACTTACAAACATACAAACTTACAAATTTTACCTCTTTATAATATTAGTATACATGTTATATTCTTTTTATCGTAGCAAAACCAGCATCCTAATTGCGTCACTTTCAATCACAATCTGAATTAATTTGATGGTTATTGCTAATCCATTGCTTCATATTTTCGAAAAATTTGTCTGCTCAGCAACGTAAATAACGCAATGAATGTTCTTCAACTGTCAAAATGAGAGCCATTACTACTGTTAGTGGAACACACTAGGAATCAAGTCCGATGCTTTACCTACCATAGCAAATTAACGTCAATGTTAATCGATTAACAAATTTTCATATATATCGGTTTGTTTTTTTTTTGTTTTTTTGTAATAAAGGAAAAAGGAGAGGCGACGGGTTGGGGAAACAAAACATTTCACGCGGACGAAGTCACGGACAGAAGTTAGTTGTTAGTAGTAAGTTGTAATAAATGGGTTAACTCATTTATGTCAACGGATATGAACAAAGCATATCATCTGTTATACCCAGTAGCCTTCGCTTAAGAGGGCGCCGACCATGCGCCGACTGCACAGTGGCGCCCTCATCGTTTTTTTGGTTATTTCTTTTATTTTAGAATGAAAATGCAGAAAATAAGCACATTAAGTTGTGCTCCACAAGATTAGACGTTAATATTATTACAAACGGTAGTCTTACATTGTTTAGTTTTATTATAATCACTAAAACGGATAATAGTGGCCACTTTTATGCGTTTATACGCTTTTATGCTTTTATACGTTTGTAATAATATTGACGTATAATACAAAGCTAAACGCAAAATAAACGTATAACATAAAGCTGTCAATATTAAAGGCATGTAACACCTATACAATGTACTTGAAGCCACACATTCCCCCATAAATCATAAATCTACTTGAATTCCTTTACTGAAGTTCAAGTACAGTCGGAGACAATCGAGTGATTTGTCATAATCTCGTTACGGATGTGGTTAGGCGGATAGTCGAGCACGAAAGTTACAAAAGCAATGTCTACGCATCATTTGTTATGCTCTTCGGTTTGACACTTGGTACTGGCGAGCACAGAATTAGTTACCATTTTTTTTTAGTATGGCTGGAGCCTGGTGGATTAGGAGGTTACTGAGTCTCAAAATAATTGGTGTTTGATTGGAAAGGATAAGGTCCAACAGTGGACTGCTGGTTGATTCAGTTTTGTAGGAACGCCGAGTTACTTAATTTTGGTTAGGTACTCGCTTTCGAGATCAGGAGATAGGCTATCAGTAGTGCTATTCTGTAAAATCTCACCGTGAAAAAATAACGTAAAAAAAAAACTTAGTTTAAGGTGACCTGTTATTAGTATCAATCAGCCAGCTTACTTCAAGCTCGCTTTACTTGAGTTTTCACGGAGAGATTTCTAACAGAATAGACCGGCTGTTTTTCAAACTAGCAGATATTTGTGTGTTAATTAAAACATTCTTTGCTACTGAAACACACAGTAAGTAAAACATAATTTTGATCCGCCGTTGAAGGCCTTCTATCATGCATTTTTCATATTTATTTCCACACAGTCTCCTTCACCACGAAATAGACATATAAAAAAAAACATAAACAAAGCGATAAACTGAAGGCGTAACGAAATTATCATTTCATATTGCTACTAGACATTTAAAAACCCGAATTAAGACTAATTTATTCATACTTTGTAGCAAGTGTTCTTGTTAGCATAAAATTATTCATTTAATAGTACGTTTGTACGCAATTGTACGTTTTGTACATCTTAAAAGTGTTACATTGTGACTATTTGATGTGTGAGGTGATCATGATTACGGTATGAGATAGATTAAATTGGACAAATAGAAATAGTTCATTTGATAACCTTAAACGTACAAAAAATTTGAGATTGGAGCCTCCATTTAAGCAAAAGATGCCTGTATTAGGAGACTCCGCTCTTTCAAAAACAAGAAGTGTAAACTATACAATACGAGTACATAATAAAAAAAAAAAAACAAGGTGATTTGAGTGAATGAGGGCGGGCACGACTTTTTTTTTAAATAGTACGACTTTTTGGTGAACAATACTAAAAGATGGTTAATTTTTGTTGTTGTTAATATGTTTTTAACATGCTTTTATTAGCTTCACGTCGTAACTAACAAACAATGTAGTAAAATCTTAGAAATCAATTTTAACCTATTTCTCATTGTCGTATCGAAATGAAACCTTGTATGTTTATGTAGTTTGGATGACAAAACTATAATTTTGAACTCGGAGCTGATTTGATGATGAATCCAGGAGGCGGCGCCCGTGCCGGACGGCGCTTACGTGTTCCACGCGCGCCTCAAAGAGATGTCAGCATAAAGGAAGGGGCCTGCCAGGGCCGAAGCCTGCTGGGGGTGCGGGAGTGTACGAAAGGGTTACCGCTACCCCGGAACAAAAAGGGCTAAGGAAGGAACACGGATGGGTTTTAGTCAGTAAGAGTCTGACACTCCCTGCCGCCCAGAGCGGGAGGGGTCAAAAAGGAGGTGGAAAAGAACTATTCAGTGTCTACTAGTAAACCCGAGTTTGGGCTCTTATGCTTTAATAGATTGGATAAGCGTGCTTTTTTTTTTCAGTAGATTAGAAATAATACAGTTAGGGAAATTCATTGTCAAGCAAATTTGTCACTCTACACTTCAAGTTGCCGTGTTATAGCTATTTCATACGACTGTCAAAGAATAACAGTTGTGATTTGAATATACGGACGATTAAATTGGTAGTCAATTTGATTTCCCATCTATGGTTCTTGTAGATCACCATCATTTCAGCCGAAAGTCGTCCGCTGCTGGAAATAGGCCTCCCCCAAGCCCCTCCACTTCGACAGGTTCTGTGCTTCTCGCATCCAACGGGTTCCTGCGGCCTTCACAATGTCGTCGGTCCACCTGATGGGAGGCATTCCAACGTTACGTTTTCCGGTACGCGGTCGCCACTCCAGAATCTTTCGGTCCCATCGGCCATATTATATGGTACTTCAACATAACTGGCGAAATGTGGGATTATTCCACTTTGCCCCACCAGTGGGTGTAGGTACACTTGGCGCACCTCTGCTTAACCCTTTGGAAATACTACGTGTATGTCATCGGGCTGGTGTCCGCGACTCCACGTCCAATCCGCGTATTTTGCGTACGGAGAACTCACATAACAACAATATGTTTGTACCAACTTCAAGAGCTAACGAGTCGTCACCTTGGTCCAAATTCAAGAAAAATGATCTCTCATGTGGGCAATATTAATAGCGTGTCGTGTTGATGTAACGATACTATATGATGTGATATATTTCGTACCTTGATGTAGATAAATCAAAACTTTGCATGACGAGGTTGCCAGACTTGCCAGTGTTACCACGCCCCTTTGAAACATGTCATTAACAGTTTTGGCGCTATAGTTTTGTTCTACCTATTGTGGTACAGTAATTTTATTCTAGTTGCATCGTCTTCACATAGTTATAGCTATATAATTAACTAGCAGCGCCCCGCGGTTTCACCCGCGTAAATGTCGATCCCGTGAGAATATCGGGATAAAAAGAAGCCTATATGTTAATCTAGGGTGTCGGCTACCTCCATACAAAATTTTATCAAAATTGGTCTGGACCAAACGGCTGGCCGTTTGAGCGTGAAGAAGTAACAAACATATAAACACACGCACACACACACACAAACTTTCGCATTTATAATATTAGTGTGATAGTGTGATGTGGTATAGTGTGATAGCAGAAAAAGCAGTAGGGGTTCGCTAACAAGCGAAGTCATATCATAGAAGAATATAAAAATGTTTTAAAAGTACAACCGTTCATAAGAATAATTATGGAAGTTAGTCGACAAACCCTCGTTTAATTTATTCATCCTGGTACCGCGAGCTCGTAAAGGACTCACAGTACCTATAATGAAAGCTAGAATAGAATAGAATGGAATACTCTTTATTATGTACACCATATAAATTACAGACATAAATATAGAAAACTTTACAATGGGTGACACAATGGGCGATCTTATTGGGCGGGCTAGATTATTTAATTGTTCTGAACGTCAATCAAATATTCAACTACCGTAAAATAATCTTGGCTTCGTTAAAACTATTTCCATAGAGTAAACAAACGCTAAGTAAAAGTTTTCAGCAATTATTCGGTTTTCAGCAGTTTTGATTTTAGGCAAATATTTTCTTTTCATTTGTTTGTTATTATAGCCTTATATGCTTTCCGAAGCACGGGAGCATTACACCGCCAACTTTCAAACTCCAGGCTGTAGGAAATTCCTAATAGAAAATTCTAATAACACTGTCCGACCGAGGAATCTAACCCAGTTCCCCACGCTTGCAACCACGAGACCAACGGGGCCTGCGCCTGATCTCTCTCCGTCATGTCGGATTGCCGTCTCATCGGAGTATGAGAGTGAGGGAAGAGTAAGTGCACCTGTGTCTCTGCACATACTTGTGCACTATAATATCTCCCATGCCGAAGGTTCCACTGAGATTGGGTCGCCATGGCCGAATTTCGGTCTGAAGGATTACATTATTACTTATAGCCTATTTTGCTCTAAAAGAGTGATATTACCTTAATTGGATTTTCAATGTTTTTGTTACTCACTTATTCTCAATTGGTGTTAGTTTTTTAAATGATGTAGGAAAGTTAGGTAGATACTGCTTCTTTGAACTAATACTTAAAAAATCTAATTTTGTCGTCTCTGTTTTGCTTTGGTAGGTAACAATATTTGTAGGTATACTTATATAAGGTACTATCGCGGACACTTCCGCCTGACCACCACTAAGTTCATTTTTGCTTGAATTAAAAAAAAAAAGACGGGTTGCACTCCGGGAGTGCCGGCAGAAGTGAAAACATGAATATTAACGTTGAAATAAATCAATTATGAATTGAATTAATATAACTAATTTTTTTCCACTATTTCTGCGTCACTTTTTTTATAAATCGATGCACTTTGTTAAATTTCCATATTTGAAACACTTTATATTCACGAATTTTACGAATACACAGCAGTGTAGCTACACAGACGGTCGAGCCATCAGCTGTCCATCCATCTATCCACATCCACCATCACCGTCACCGTTACCGTCACCGTCACCGTCACCGTCACCGTCACCGTCACCGTCACCGTCACCGTCACCGTCACCGTCACCGTCACCGTCACCGTCACCGTCACCGTCACCGTCACCGTCACCGTCACCGTCACCGTCACCGTCACCGTCACCGTCACCGTCACCGTCACCGTCACCGTCACCGTCACCGTCACCGTCACCGTCACCGTCACCGTCACCGTCACCGTCACCGTCACCGTCACCGTCGCCGTCACCGTCACCGTCACCGTCACCGTCACCGTCACCGTCACCGTCACCGTCACCGTCACCGTCGCCGTCACCGTCATCGACACCGTCACCGTCACCGTCACCGTCACCGACACCGTTACCGTCACCGTCTCCATCACCGTCACCGTCACCGTCACCGTCACCCGTCACCGTCACCGTCACCGTCACCGTCACCGTCATCACCGTCACACCGTCACCGTCACCGTCGCCGTCACCGTCACCGACACCGTCACCGACACCGTCACCGTCACCGTCACCGACACAGTCACCGTCTCCGTCACCGTCATCACCGTCACACCGTCACCGTCACCGTCACCGTCACCGTCACCGTCACCGTCACCGTCGCCGACACCGTCACCGACACCGTCACCGTCGCCGTCATCGTCACCGTCACCGACACCGTCACCGTCACCGACACCGTCACCAACACCGTCACCGTCACCGTCACCGTCACCGTCACCGACACCGTCACCGTCACCGTCACCATCACCGTCACCGTCACCGTACCGACACCGTCACCGTCACCGTCACCGTCACCGACACCGTCACCGTCACCGTCACCGTCACCGTCACCGTCACCGTCACCGTCACCGTCACCGACACCGTCACCGTCACCGTCACCGTCACCGTCACCGTCACCGTCACCGTCCGTCCGTCCGTCCGTCCATCCATCTATCCATCCACCCATCCATTATCGTGTCTCACTTGGTTCACTTCGGTTGGCGCCGCCGTAGAAAGAGGGGTGGGGGGGGGGGAATCTCTCCTGACGGTCACGTGTCCTGACGCGAGTTTAACATTTTTTCCCCAGTACAAAAAGTGTTCAACGCCGCTAAAGAAGTTTTCACTTCAAAAATAGCAGCGCTCTCTAGTAAGCCCCCCAAGGTAAATAGTTCGTCCGTAAAATTCACAAAAGGAGTACACGTGATGCGCCACTAAGCTGCGCAGTGCAGGTTGCAACTAATTGCGTTATCGCTTTCCTGATAGACGAAAACTTTAAGGGGGCGTGGCTTGGCGCCGCCGCAGGATTTAGGCGAAAAAATGTTTAAATGATCGGTCGGAAAACCCGCGATAGTACCTTGTAAGTATCTATAGGAGAAATCACATTAACCATTGTTTTTGAAAACAGTGAACTGCTGAAATATTTACTGCTTCGGAAAAATTGCGAAACACACTTTCAATCAGAATCTAAATCTGAATCGTTTTGATGGATATTGCTAATCCATTGCTTCATATGTTCGAAAAATTTGTCTGGTCACTATCGTTAATAACGCAGTGAATTTTGAAGACCTGTAAAATTGAAAGCCATTCATACTGTTAGTGTGTTAGGTACGCAACTACCTCGCTGAAATCAAATTATTTTAAGTAGGTATCCTCAAATAGAACACAACAATAAATAGATACCAGAGACATTTTAAAAGGTTCTACACACAAAATTTATATTTTTAGGTACTTAAACATAAATTCTAGGCAACCTCTGCATATCAAACCAAACACAATGGCGAAACAAAGTGATCGCGATAAGGCAAACTGAGTAATTTGCATTAAAAGCGAGGCACTTCATTCATGTAGGAGGTCCCGCAAAATTGGAGATTGTTCGCTCTCATAATAGGAAGATACCGAGGAAACAGGGTGTTTTTAAGTATCGTTATAATAATTGGGCCCTTTGTTTTATATGCGAGTACCTACTGAAAATAAAATTGTGTTGTTGGTGGTTAATTAAGCATTGGACATTCGGACAGTGGGGGCTACGTAATAACAGCCGCACGGGTCGATAGATCAGGTTAAGCTACGCTTGCCGCGGTTGGTCCGTAGATGGGTGACCATCTTTACATACCGAGACCCCCTGTACCTCGGAGAGCACGTTAAGCTGTTGGTCCCGGTTAACATTCCTGGATCTTTGACAGCCGTTACGGGTACAGAAACACGAAAGTCCTATGCTACGCTTGCCGATACGCGGTCTCCACAATAGGATTCGTAAGTCTGCTCCACCAGTCATCGGTCCTTCGACAGACATGATCAGCCCTCTGCCACTTCAGTTTGCTTACTCTTCAAGCTATGTCGGTAGCTCCTGTTCTGTTCCGGATAATTTCTGATTTTATCCTTCAAAGAAACTCCGAGCATAGACCGTTAAACGACCTTGAATTCGTGGACCAACCCTACTATCATTGTCCACGTTTCGGCACCGTATGTCGTGAAGGGCAGGACGCACTGGTTATTGGCAACTGGGCTTATGTAAACGTTCGATAAAAAACTTAATATTATAACCCCCTTATTCATAAAACTTATCAAACCTATTTTAGTTAAAATGGGGTTTGTCTCTTTCTTACACACAGAAATGGCAACGTGACAGATAAAGACAAACGTTCTATAAACCTATTTTAGCTAAAATAGAGATAAAATAGGATTATGAATAAGGGGGTAAAGATTTCATAAAAAGTAATCGTGTAATAGATATGAATTAATAATGTAACACGTGTAAAGTAACAGCTATAATTTATTAGTAGCAGTTCTCATGTAACCGTGTGACTAGCCGTATGAAAAGAACATTGCGTAAAAAAGATGTAAAAATTAAAACGTCTGTTGATCGTATGAATACCTAGTACCGTTGCCGAGTAATTACAAAATGTCTGTACAATTAGCAAGAAAAATGACTGCAATTAATTCCGTGACTCATCAGACTTGGTTGAATGTTTGTAGGCGTCGAGTGAGCGCAGACTGTCTTGCAAGCTCTATGGTGTTTTTAAAACTAAAGTTTAATCAAAGGTTGATCTTGGATAAGATAGCTTATGTTTCCCGTGGGAGCCTTAAGAGCAAGAAGGATAATAAATGTCGGGATATTATATCCCTACAGGGCCATTAAATTAGCTACCTAGCTAAACTCCGCAGAAGTGATGGGTATCTAAACACGATAAAACAAGAAATAAATGAATTTGACGGTTTTTTAATGGAGTCATCGACCACAGTTAGTGTATTCACTTGAAATAGCAGTTTAAAAATCTTTTTTTTTGTGTAATCTTCACAGACGTGATTGGTATCGATATCTTAACACGATAAATAATGTTTTCTCAGCTCATACTTCTAGTAACAACTTTGCCATGGTCGTTGACCCCTAAAAATCAAATCGTTTTTATTTTATCGTATTTAGATATTGATACCCACCACGTCTGTCTGCAGTTTCGTTAGCTATTTTAATATGATCCTGAATACCATAAATATACCCAAACTTAGCAATACTTAACATGGTTTATTACTTTAAAAAATGCGTTTAACTACACTAATACAAAAAAAAAAAAACATAAAACTTCCAAGATCACACATAACCAAACATAAAACAGTAGCCATTCCAAGTCTTAAATGTTATTATAATTGAAATAATAATTAAAAGTAGTCCATGTTATAACTCAAAAATATTAACAAAATGATTTATAAAGCCTATGACATGTGAATGAATTATAAGCAGGCCGTGAAATTAAAATGCTTATGTATACCTATTTGCATAAATTATTGATTAATAGTCGAGGTTTTAGACGTTCTAACCATATTAATCTAGTTTAGTTAATTAGCACTAATAGCCAATATTTTGTTGGGTCATCTTTAAAAGGTGTTACAAATAGGAATAAGTTTGAAATGACGGACGATGACAAGTTTAGTGACCAATTTAAATATCTGCATGTTAAGAAATTGTAGATACGATTATTTTCTGATTATAGCTTCTGTCTGCAAATTCGCTCGCATGAAATTTCTTCTTCGCCCGACCCACCCCGTCGCATCGCATCGTCTGCCCGCGCTATTACTTCGTTTTCGGTTTTCCTTACTATTTTTTGCTCGTCTTCTCAGTGTCTCAGCGTGATGTTAAATAGCCTTAAGCCTTTCTCAACAATTGGGCTATCAAAGGCAAAAAAAAAATTCAGATCCGACTGACAGTTTCAGAGATTAGCGCGTTCAAACAAACAAACTCGTCAGCTTTATTATTAGAATAGTATACATAGATAAAAAATGAATCTGATATCTGTGACATACCATCGACTGTCTTAGAAGAAAATATCGCCCGATTCTTGTAGTTGCTAGGAGCAAAAAGTCGCAGACGTGAAATCCACGAGGCCTAATTTGAAATCACTCCTTAGTTCTTGGTATTCTATTATCTGGGTTACTAGAATCTATTCACTTTCAAGTGCCTAAAATAGAATAGAATCTTGTATTTGGCTGGTTTAATCTTAATAAATAACCATTTTGGACTCAAGAATCGTGAGCTCATACACATTACTGTCCCTCGCCTCAACGCCTCCATAATATCTAAACCTCGAAACATTACAAAAGAAGGACTTTTCACACTTTCAAAACGTGCAAAATGCTTTAATAAACGAAGTCCATTTTTGGTCTATGTTGTTGCGTAGTATCCGCTTGAGTTGCGTAGGTACAGTCGACAAAAGAGATTAGTATGCAACTGTTTTTGGGGTTGGCTTGGGTTCTGACCGGATGCAGCTGAATAACAGTATTTTACGTGGAGCGACTGCCTTTCTGACCTCTACAACCCAGTTACTGAGTAACACCCCTGAGTATACCCCTTGGTAGGACTGGTTGTCAGACTTTCGGGCTTCTAACGGCCCGTAACAACTTTCAAAGATCCACGAATGACAGCCGGGATCAACAGCTTAATTTGTTTTCCGTTGCATGGAGGGGTCTCGGTATGTACAGATGATTACTCATCCACGCAGCAAGCGTAGCTTAACTTGATCAGTCGACCCGTGCGGCTGTTAATATTTAGCCACGAGTCCTACATTAGTACCTATGCAGAATACTAATTTTTTTTATCCTTCTTGGGCGCCAAGTCTTTAACTCTGCGTCTTTTTTTTTGTCAACTGTACATTACCTGACTCATTCAAAAGTAGTTTGATACCATATTTGGTTCACATTATGATTAGCAAGCCATGTGTAGGTAATACATGAATCTTTTGGCACAGTTATGGTATTTTTATGTACGCGACATTATGATTTAATTAGTGTGGTTACTATGCCAATTAAGTCAAAATTAATTATGAATTTAGCTGTGCGGTGCTTTGAGATTTTTTCATCACACTAATATTATAAAGGCGAAAGTTTGTGAGTGTGTGTCTGTGTGTGTGTTTATATGTTTGTTACTTCTTCACGCTCAAACCGCTGAACCGATTTAACTGAAATTTGGTATAGAGATAGCTTGAGTCCCGGGAAAGGACATAGGATACTTTTTATCCCGATATTCCCACGGGATCGAGACTTATGCGGGTGAAACCGCGGGGCGCAGCTAGTCATAATATAACTTTGTTTTTGTAGTGTTTGTTTTGTTATTATTTAGTTATAAGATAGATTTAAGTTTTAATATCAATTAAGTTCGTGACTTAATTTAACTTATCTACCTGATAAGAAGTTAAGACGGCGATTTAATTATAACAGACATCTTGTTGGGAGTCTATAGCCCGATTCAAACTTTTTCGCGGGTCGGAATAAATTCATGTGTCAGCGGGGGTGAGGGGTGGGGTACACGCACCAAGTCGCTCACTTCAGAGTCGCCCTCAAGTTTGACGCAAACTATCAATCGATCAACTCAGCCTATCGTAGTCCACTACTGGACATGGGCCTCTTCCAGACTGCGCCACAGCACCCTGTCCTCCACAAAACACACAAACGCAAATTATACTGATAAGAAAATAAAATTAATCTGTCGAGCTTCGCTAATGAGACACCATTAATTTTCTATTGTTTCGTCGCCAATAGGCGACGCGCGGTGCTTATTCTCTACCACGTTACACTCATGATAAGCAAATTAATGTCCTGCATAAGTCAGCAATAAGCTGATTTGATTGATTGATTATAACAGCTATTAAATGAAATTATTCTGAAATGCACTCCAAGGTTAATCAAAATGCAAAGCTTGTATAGCATAAAATATCAAACCTTTAAAACAATATCAAGATAACATTCATTTTGTGATTAGAAATGTTACAGTTTGCCTACCAAATGCGGCATTTTGTATTTTGCCATTTAAAGTCACTTACTAATTTGCATGAATCTCCGCGTATATCTTGATTCAATTCTGTCATTTTATATCAGTATTTTTGGAGAGAGTAGTGTTTGACAGTGTGCTGGGCTATGGACTTCCTAATGGTCATGTCGGTCTGGCTGATGGCCGTTGAAGCAGACGAGTCCTTGTGAGACGCAATCGTTCCCTGTGCTTGTCTTAAAAAAAAAAAAACCAGAGGCACTCCGGGAGTGCCGACAGAAAACAAAACACAAACAGAATACTTTGCCATCATATCATCATGACATATCGGATATACATTAAAACCGATTACATCCTGAGGACAGACGAACACATCCAAAGCAGTGTCGGTTACGGTAACAGTGGCGCGAATTCAATTGTTTATCCCATCTTAAAAAATGACATGAATTTTCATTTAAAAAAATAAAAAATCTTTCTTTTTTTTAGAAATATTTTTCGTGCCCCGGCCGGGAGAGGTGGATCGGAGACCTTAAGAAGGCGACTGGGACATATTGTATAAACTACTCACTTCCAAAGGAATTGACTGTGGAAAAGTACTGCACATTCGTATATGAACATTAGCTATGACTGGGCGGTTTAGTCATACGAGTACCTAAGAACTCATTTCGAAACCGTTGGACTCAGTTAAAGGCATTTCAAATAGCGTATTAATTATCTAAGTGGATTAAATCGTGTCGTGAGATATGACTCTCTATGATTTGATATAGTATGTTTGGACAGAGAAGGGCAGGTGTGTATAAGGCTTTGAAACAAATTCATAATTTTGAAATTAGACGTTAGGATTATTTTCATGTCCGTATGCACAAGCATAACATCATAGCATAATCAGCATATAATGTTCCCACTGCTGGGACAACGGCCTCCTCTCTGCGAGAGGGAGTGGGCCGTAATCCACCACGCGGGCCTAGTGCGGATTGGTAGATGACACATGTCTTTGTTTTTTGGTCCAAATGTTTTCCTTCACCGCTTTAAGAGCAGTGATGATTAAAATAATTTATACAACGTAAAGTGAAGAGTTTGGGATCAAACCCACTACCTGCAACTCGTAAGTCGCGGCCGTTACTACTGGACCACCTCCGTTCTCATGCATAAAGGTTCGCGCAGACAGGCGCGACACGAAACTAGTAGAACAAATTCCGCAAAGTTTTCTTAGAAACTGTTCTACTAGGGTCGCGTAGCCTAGGGCTTTGCTACAAACACAAACTTTTAAAGTAGTTTTGATGGAAGTCTTGCGTGATTCTTATACAGCGTGAAACACGTACCTACTTATAGCCAAGTTCTGGGTTGACACAATTAAGATTTTCATCGCACACATCGACACGCTATCGAGAAGAACCATACCCACTCCAAGGGTGGTTACTACCTATTGCGGCATATGACGTCTGGAAAATAGATTAGTGATAGCAGTTCATAAAAAAAAACTAGTACTTAATAGCACACCCCGGACACTCCATACAACGCTCGCAAAATAATTACCTACTACTACTACATTAAAAAATGACGTTTGTATACGTATGAATGTGTGCGTGAGGTACTTGTGTTTGCGAGCGCTCTTTGTTAAAGGACTGCGACGGTAACCTCGAAGTGCGGGGTGAGGTGCGGTAACTGATGTTAGTGCGGGGAAGGGAGTGGCCTTTCTGTACGTAGTACTTTAAGAATTCTGTGTTATTAAGGTTACGTAGGAGCCTTAGGCACTAGCCCCCTTACTAATAAACGTTGTATAGCGTCTGTATAGTTATACAACGCTTTGTCTTCTTCTTTCGAAAGTCCAATTACTCACGACTGAAAGAGAGAAATCGGTGTGAAACTATTCATCTGATATAATACGTTTATTAGTAAAGGAGTAGGTATTTATAAATTCCTTAGACTACGGTAGCTGGGGAACAGAGGAGTTTTAAAACAAGCATACAAAACAATATTGCTGTAGATTAAATTTAGACCTTACAACTGAATAATAACTCCGAATACCTTTTGCGAGCCTGTAAAAAGAGCTAGAGGCTATAATTTACCTATTCTATTTCACTATAAATAAACCTGAAACACTTACAGAGATTTGCAAAGTCTGGGGATAGACAGAATTTGTTCCAGAATTTGCTTGCCTAAAGACAAAGGCGTTTTCACAATACCCAGTAACTAAGTGCTAACCAAATCTCTTAAAATCAAATCTCTTTTTGTGATTTTTAGCGGCTTTAGTTAAGACATTTTCTGCCTAAATATTCGGATTCTCAGTAGATTTTTGGTTGTTTGTAGTAGATAAAGTAGGGCAAAGAATAGCTTCTGCGGGAGCCTGTTAAATGTCGATTCCTTTATCGCTACTATACGTTTCGAAACAAAGCTTAAGATCTAGAATAAACAGCTATTTTTAATTATTTCGCTATTAATTATTTAGCTATTTTTATTATTAATTATTTTTTATTTTTAATTATTTTAATTATTATTTAATTATTATTATATTTTTTAATTAATCGTTCCAATCCTAACTAATATTATAAATACGAAAGTAAGTTTGTCTGTTACGCTTTCACGCTAAAACATCTGAACGGATTTGGATGAAACTCGGCACTTGGGTAGACCATGATATGGAGAAGGACGTAGGCTTCTTTTCTTCCTGGATCGTAGACGAAGGCACGGGCAACGGCTAGTTAACAATAGAATAGAATACTCAAACAACAATAAACAATAACAACAACAATATAATGACATAAATGCTTATTTTAGTATCTTAGTAGCCAATGCTTTTTGAATGCGTTCATACAATTTCCCGGCTTGGTATTAAATCGATTTGGCTTTAATTAATACCATTCCTAGAAATGGACATACATATTTTATGCACTTAAAATGACTAAATTCATAACCAGCGTCGGCATTTATATCGCTCTATCATAACGAGACGATTAATTATCGAGATATCGATACTTTTTGTGACACTTCGAGAATTCTCGAACGTCTACCAATTTATGTTTCGCAAACGTACATAATTTTACTGCATAGGAATCTAATGAACGAATAGATGTGGTACAAAAACACGCGTGAAACGTTTCGCTACTATTAGGTACGAGGTCTGGTGTACAATTCCCAGGTCGGGCAAAGTGTTATTAGATTTATTTTGGGATACATGAAGAAGCCTCTTCGTGCAGCGCAGTTTGTTCCGCCAGTTACTCAACTGAACCGAGCGCTCGGCGCATCCTGGACAGTCACACCCAACACCTTATTTGACTGGCCAATTCTTCCCTTGCGTTTGTAGGGCTGACGCCCGCCTGGTTTGCGACCACCCTCCCATCGGAGTCCAGCGTCAAGCAGCCTGCTGTGTTTCGTCGATGTGTGGAAGTTCCAATGCCTAGGCATATTCAGAGCACGCTCGTTCCATCATAGACCTCAACCATCACTTTCCATCAGGCGTGATCGAGTTCAAAAGCGGGCCATTCAGTAATAAAAAAAAGACGGGTTGCACTCCGGGAGTGCCGGCAGAAGTGAAAACTTGAATATTAATGTTGAAATAAATCAATTATTAATTGAATTAATATAACTCATTTTTTTTCACTATTTCTGCGTCCCTTTTTTCATTAATAGATGCACTTTGTTCAATTTCCATATTTTAAACACTAACCCCCTTATTCATAAAGCTTATCAAACCTATTTTAGTTAAAATGGGGTTTGTCTCTTTCTTACACACAGAAATGACAACGTGACAGATAAAGACAAACGTTCTATAAACCTATTTTAGCTAAAATAGAGATAAAATAGGATTATGAATAAGGGGGTTTATATACACGAATGTTACGAATACACAGCAGTGTGTCCACGTCCACTTCCACTTCGACTTCGACTTCGACTCCGACTCCGACTCCGACTCCGACTCCGACTCCGACTCCGACTCCGACTTTGACTTTGACTTTGACTTTGACTTTGACTTTGACTTTGACTTTGACTTTGACTTTGACTTTGACTTCGACTTCGACTTCGACTTCGACTTCGACTTCGACTTCGACTTCGACTTCGACTTCGACTCCGACTTTGACTTTGACTTTGACTTCGACTTTGACTTCGACTTTCGACTTTCGACTTTGACTTCGACTCCGACTTTGACTTCGACTTCGACTTTGACTTTGACTTTGACTTCGACTTCGACTTCGACTTCGACTTTGACTTCCACTTCCGCTTCCACTTCCGCTTCCACTTCCACTCCATCCAATCCATCCATCCATCCATCCATCCATTGTCGTGTGTCACTAAACTTGGTTCACTTCGGTTGGCGCCGCCGTAGAAAGAGAGGCGGGGGGGGGGGGAATCTCTCCTGACGGTCACGTGTCCTGACGCGAGTTTAACATTTTTTACCCATTACAAAAAGTGCTCAACGCCGCTAAAGAAGTTTTCACTTCAAAAAAAAAAATCTCCATCAGTAATTTCTCAATAGTAGCCCGGAGTCCGGATTTGTGCCCATATGGGGCAATAGGCTCGCTCCTTATTACCTGGTGAAATGTGGGTGTACCAAGATACACCTCTGCCTTACCCTTCGGGGTATATAGGTGTGTTATGTGTATCTCAATACGTGAAACGTCTTGCTGTCACCAATCTTTTGGCAGGACTATGCATCATTCCCGTCAAGCGGTCATTAAATTAAGAAGAAGTCTTCTCGTAAACGCTCAACGGCTTTCAAGTTTATGTTTTGCAGTCGTTTCGAATTAAATTTTCATATGGACAATCGCCGGATCCATAGGATGTTTGTTGGGTTAAAAGGTCTTGGGATTTTATTTGTATATTTTATTGGCTTTTTTGTATGAAATCTAATCAAATGGTGGAAAATAAATAGCTAAGCCTTTCGTCACTTCAGTTGAAAATTTGTTCCAAGCATACAGATATATTTTGATTCTCTACTTTATTTAGAAAATACGTTGTTGAAATATCATGATTTTGTATCATGTGTTTTTGAAAATCCACTCGATGCCAAGTCTATTGGTTACTGCAGCTGTCTATGGTTTATCTAGCCGAGAATCTAGAGCGCTGACTGGACGTTTGTGGTGAAAGGTCATGCAAACCCGTCAGACAGTGTTGGGCAACGTGTGGGGGAAATATACGTATTAAAGTGTGAGGGCTTGGTTACTTATTTGAGAGTGGATTTTCTAGAAGGTTTATATTTACTTTTACATTTTCAAGTGTATTGAAGTTTTCTTGACTGAATTTCGGCCTTGAAATAGTCATTATGGGTCAAGTATATAATAATCAGTATGGAAATGTTTATTAATCATCATATCAGTCCATCAACGTTATCTTCTAAACAGGAGTTGAACCCAGCAATGGACCGTTTTTGTCAGTCTGTTGTTACCAAACTGACTAACGATTTTGGTGATCCCCAGTATATTACCAAAATCATAAAAATATTCAATACTTCTTAGTAGCGGTTTGTTTGATAAGTACCATCGTGAAGTAGGTAAAATAGAGAGTCTTTGCACAGTATGTAGTTTTATGGTTTCACACGATCTGAACTGTAATACACTCAAGCCGTGATCGCTTTGCGTTTTACCGCAAATACCCATTCAATTTTATAAAGCATAGTTATTAAGTCCAGTACAATATTATTCTAAACCATTCATCCATTCACAATATTTACAACCTTTAATACAAAGTTCATCAACCTACATGATGACGTAACGATGCACCGAGATGCGCACGATTCGATCTCGTAGGTCGTAGTAGATTATGTAGTAAGTGACGTAACTAGACTTGACCTTGTTTGCTACCTACTCGTCTTCATTCCGTTTACATTAATATAATACTTAAGGCATCGCTCTTGGAAAGATGGATGCGGTAAAAATAGATGAACTCATTTTAACCGACTTAAAAAAAGGAGGAGGTTCTCAATTCGGACATACTGATTGATGTATCGTTCCTTGGGATTGTGTCGGATGTTTATATTTTTTGTGTTTGAAACAAGATAGAAATGAACTGCCCAGATGTGCCAGATACATTGGGCACATCAGGGTACATGATGACAGGTAATACATTAGTGTTAGATTAGATGAATATGCATCTGAGAACATTTTGTTCAATCAGCATCCTAATTGCATAACACACCATCAATCACTGTCAAAATGAACCAAAAACCATTGCTACTGTAAGTGTGTTACCCCGCAGAGTAAATAGTGACAGGCAATACAATGTTAGTGTTAGATTAGATAAATAAGCACCTGAGAGCATTTTGTTTACAATAAGTGAAGACACAGTATCAATCAGTGGACCCTAACAGAATATAAACCAATAAAAAAAAATTGAGAGAGGGAGGTGCTCGTGGCCAAATAATAACAGTCCGTAGATGTGTAACCATTGGTGAGCATCCATTTTTTTAATCGAGACCCATCCGTGCCTCCAAAAACAAGTTAAGTTGTTGGTACCGGCTGTCATCTAGAAGATCTTTGACAGTTGTTACGGGTAGTCAGAAGCCCGAAAGTCTGACAACCAGTCTTACTAAGGGGTATCGTGTTACCCAGTAACTTGGTCGAGGAAATCAGATAGGCAGACTCTCTTTGTAAAATACTTGTATTCAGGTACGTCGTCTGGAAACCGACCCCAATATAGTAGGGAAAAGGCTACGCGATGATGAAAAAAGGAATGGAGAAAGGCAATATTTTAATAAAATGTTTGTTGTCATGGAAACTTCATAGACTCTTTATAAAGATCGATATCGATAAAGTAGGTAGATAGATACAAGCAATTTGCATGTTTATGAATTAGCTATCCTTGTATCGCAGACGCTGGACTAAGTGGTTAGGAAAGGAGTTCGATTAAAATGTATATTAGATTACTAACTAATTTATAATTTTCAATTTAGTAACCTGTAATTTTAGATTCAGTACTTACTCGTATCTATATGCATACAGTTTTGGCATGCATACAAAATGTGGACGTGTAGCCATTCACTAACACTATTCAATTAGGTCACTTGATTTTTTTTTAGGTGGCACATGAATATTTTTAAGAATTATGTCCATATCAACATTTTGGACCAAGTCTGGTTTTTTTTTTTGTCGACAAACTTTAAACTCTATATTCACGTAAATATATCTCAATACACTTTAATAACAATGTAACTATTAGGTACCTTAATGTGGATAAACCAGAGATTAAAACAGAAGAAGAACGAGCAAGGGATCATGGAGGGGGGGAGGGGGGGGGGGGGGGCGGTGGAGGTGGGGCTCAGGGAATCAGACTGAATAAATAATGGAAAATAATACCATATCCACAATCTGTCTCATTATGCTCCATGTAGGTATGATACGGCAGACGAGTCTGGCTATAACTGTATTAAAATCTTAAGCATTTCATTTAACGGCAAATATTTTACCATATTTTTATGGGCAATACCACATCTACTTATTGGTCATAATTATACTCTATGTAAAGGCTAGGCAGACGAGTCTAGTCGGCACTTGACTGAGGTTCGTCAGCATGTCTATAAGGCATTAGTTCAAGGTTCTTGTCCCATCTTTAGCATTGTTTTGTTTTTATTTTTTTTCTTCTCGGTCATTGATCTTGCCTGGTATTTATATTTGTGCATAGAGCTGTCATAACTCATAAGTGTTTCTATTTTGTACAACCATTTTGAGTATCTTATAACTGGTTGATTTGTTGCTACAGAAAAGAGGCATTCTTTCTCTTTGTTCATTATGACAACTTAACTCATCAACTCTTGAAACGAGGTGGCCCTGAAAAAAGGATGCTTGGAAGGATTTGGTGGAAGCCTTTGCTCAGCCGTGAGACTGTGTAGGCAAATAAAAAAAAAATCATCAGATCTATGAACAACCCTTACTTTCCTCTTCGCCTTCCATCCTTATTCCAAATCAAAACTTTCTCATGATCTACAGTCTCTTTGTGTCCATTTCGTTTGACCTCAACTTTTTGCTTCATAAACGGGATATTAAATGACGTCATACTTTAACCTCCAGTATGACTCAATGAACAATAAGCTTTTACACCATAATACTTATAGTTTCGTCACGGATGTAGACTAGGAACAGCAGCCTAATTGCGGAACGCCAAATCGTCAAATGATTCTGATCAGTTGGCTTCATTTCTATCACAATTGGCTTCATTTTACGATTTTCGAATTGCGAAACTCTAGTTTCTGCGCAGGGCCTTAACGTTCATAATTGGTTTCATAATAAACTAGAGTTTCGCAATTCGAAAATCGTAAAATGAAGCCAATTGTGATAGAAATGAAGCCAACTGATCAGAATCATTTGACGATTTGGCGTTCCGCAATTAGGCTGCTGGATTAATACAATTCTCAACATCTTTATCGACTAACAGACAGTAAATTATTTATTGATCGTGAAAGATTTAACGATAATGAAACCACGATATTTGCCCAGAGCGTCCAACAAAGAAATGTTAAGCATAAAGTAGGTGCATATGATTATAATAACAATGTACTTGTGTAGTTTGCACTCGTAATTAACTATTGTACGAATTCTGTGCCAAGGCGAGATTATTCGGACGGCCTATTGCGAAATGATGAACTTTTTGCTCGAAGCGTCGACGTTGTTAATCTGATTATAAGCAAGACTTGCTCATGAGGCGTGGTAAAGAAAGAAGTAATGGCTGGAAAGGGCGTGAATAAGGGTACCTATCATCTCGGTAGGTATACTGAGATCATGTTTAATAGAGGTCTAACGAAGCAGAGCCATGCGCCGACAACAAATAAAATGGGAATAGGAAGACTATGATGACGATTCTGATGGGTGCATGTGAAATATAGAACCAAAAAAGACGGGTTGCACTCCGGGAGTGCCGGCAGAAGTGAAAACTTGAATATTAACGTTGAAATAAATCAATTATTAATTTAATTAATATTACTAATTTTTTTTCAATATTTCTGCGTCACTTTTTTCATTAATAGATGCACTTTGTTCAATTTCCATATTTTAAACACTTTCGGTCTTATTCATAAAAAAAGCCTATTGAAGGTTTAAACCATTCATTAGTTAAAATGCTCAATAGGCCTTTAAAACATTCGATAAAAGGGGTTTGAAGGTTTTGGCCCTAAAATCAGCCGCCATTTTGATTTTTTTTCAGAATCGCGGTGCACAACAAAAGTTATATATTTAGATAGAGGACACTTATACAAACAAAAAATGTATATAACATAATATCCTAAAGCGTCAGGTTTCCGAGTTATTCACCGAAATATAAGTCGAAAACAACAAGGATTTTTTTGTTTTTTTCCCTCCTCGTAAGAATATTGAACTAATGAGGTAAACGAGGTGAGGAAAACGTTATGGAACCTTTATGGAGAAGAAACAAATGAAGAATAGACATTTTTTAAATAAATAATAAAACATGGCAATTTATAGTTCGTTTTTAATCCCAGAGACTAATCTGGCAAGTGTAATGTCAAACTTCTATACTAAAAAAAACGAAAACACAAAAGTCTCTGGGATTAAAAAACGAACTATAAATTGCCATGTTTAATTATTTATTTAAAAAATGTCTATTCTTCACTTGTTTCTTCTCCATAAAGGTTTCATAACGTTTTCCTCAACGTTTCTGTTACCTCAATAGTTCAATATGCTTACCTGGAGAGAAAAAAACCAAAAAAATCCTTGTTGTTTTACGAATTTCATTTCGGTGAATAACTCCGAAACGTGACGCTTTAGGATATTATGTTATATACATTTTTTGTTTGTATAAGTGTCCTCTATCTAAATATATAACTTTTGTTGTGCACCGCGATTCTGAAAAAAAATCAAAATGGCGGCTGACCTTAGGGCCACCCTCCATACAAAAATCTTCAAACCCCTTTGTATTCATAAACGCTTCATAAACGTTCTATAACTAGAATGTCCTACAACTTCTAAATGTTGCCATTATAATGAAGTCATCCAACAAATTGGCCAACACATTAAATCGGCATACGAGAATATCTGTCTATGAACCGAATATTTGTGTCCATAGACATTATTACGTATGAAAAACTAATTTATTGTCTACAGTTTCAACAGTTTTGACGCGACAACGTCATGGTCGTCATGGAAACCAAAAAGTACTCTGTGAAACTGACTTTTCAAACATTTGGACGTCAAATGTCATTTTCTTCGGCCATCTTTGTCGTGTCTCACTTGGTTCAATTCGGTTGGCGCCGCCGTAGAAAGAGATGGGGGGGGGGGGCAATCTCTCCTGACGGTCACGTGTCCTGACGCGAGTTTAACATTTTTTACCCATTACAAAAAGTGTTCAACGCCGCTAAAGAAGTTTTCACTTCAACAATAATTTGCAGTGAAAGTCATCTCAGTAAATGGCTTGACAGTGAAGGGTTTAAATTCACCTGGGTATTAGAACAAACTAATAATTGATTTTATGGTCTCCTTTCCTGAAGCTTTGCTGGCGGCCTTGAAACAAAAGGCTATTTGGGTCTTCGTGAATAATCCCCATTAAAATTTCAGTTACCAGTTACCTTATTTACCGGTAACGATCCGTGCACAGATTGAGGTCAGAATATTCTATTAAAATTTCTTTTTTACGTGACTGTTATGGAAAAACGGGTAATATATATACCCTAAATATGGCTTGGATATGCGATTGTGATCATTAGTGGGCGTAAGTAAATAGCTGTAGCTGCTTTTCATTTGTGGGTTGTTATTATGTTGCCATGGAAACGAATAAAGATTTAAATGTAAAATATTGTTTTCAAGGTGAAAAGGGGAATGAAGGTTATGCTTGGAGTTTCCCTACGAGATCTTATCATTTATGAAGAGGACCAGAAAGTCAAGATAACCGACATAACCCAAAGAATTGCGCCAAAATGAAGTGTTAGTGGGAAGGGCACATTGGTCGCAGAGCAGATGGTCGATGAGGCCGAAAGGTTTTAGAGTGCCGACCGCGTACCGGAAGACGTAGCATTAGAAGGTCTCCCACAAGGTGGCCCGATGACCTTGTGATGGCCGTAGAAATCCGCTGGATACGAGAAGCACAGAACCGATCGAAGTGGCGATGCGTAGAGAAGGCCTATGTTCAGTAGTGGATGTCTTTCGGCTGATATGATAATGATGATTGTGTAGCCACATTTCATCACAGCACATTACCACGTTTTTGACATCTCATAAAGAAACACGGAAGCAAACAGCCCTGAGAAGAACTGACGCCACGTTTTGACAACCTGGTTAAAGAAACAGGAGTATCAGGACTGCAGATGCTACACGCCGTCATCGTGTTCTCCAGCTTCGGTTCGCGGCATCTTCTATCTTCTATCATCGCGCCCGACAAGTCACATATTTCACATTCATACATCACTGAGTATTTCTTTAACTTTCTGATATCTCCTGAGCCTCTATAATTGTTAAAGAGGCAACAATAGGTATGGTATTAAAAGCAAGTAACTTTCGTCTAGTAGCCATTTTCACAAGCAAAAAGTGTATTGCTGAGGTTGTAATTTTTGTTATACACAATCAGCTTCAATCTCGACTCCTTTAAATAGTAGACTTTTAGTAAGCAAAGCCAGGGATTTAAGTTGGTCTTAGTGAATTATATTGATTATCATTGTGTTACAATTATTTGGTATCCAGATAGCTTGTATTATGTTAGTAATTAACGGTCATGGTTCTACTAATAAATTATCTTTAGAAGTTGACGTGGCATTATAAATCATTAATTAAATGATTTGTTATAGTCGATTGTAAATGTAGGCTACCTTTTATATCGACTAACAAAGTCATAACGTTTGGCACTCGGATAGGTAATAACAGAAGGCCAATTCCCGTAATTAAAAACGTTCAAAGTCTAGTCGCAATCTCTTCTCAGCGACAATCAAAATCAAAAACTTGTCAAAAGTTTAGGGACATTAGAGGTATTTTGGACAGAGAGGTCAGACTGTGAACGTTCTTAAAATTATGAGAATTGCCCCTCAGGTGGTTGATATTATTATTTAGATGCCGAGACATTGGCATTTTTTTTATATTTTTTTAGCATGTACGGTCCTTCTGCTCGGCAAAGGCCTCCCCCAAATCCTTCCAGGAACTCTTTTCCCGCGCCACCTCGAACCAGCCCTCACGGTACGCGTCCTGAGGGGTAATTCTCGTAATTTTAAGAACGTTCACAGTCTGATCTCAGTCTCAATCTGTCAAAAATACCTGTAATTTCCCTACATTTTGACAAGTTTTTGACATTTGTTTGTCGCCGATATGAGACTGGGACTAGATTTTGAACGTTTTAAATTACGAGAATTTGTTTTCAGGTCATACATTATACTGACAAATATTTTCTTTCTGGAGGTGCTACCCTTTTGAAAAAGCAAAGCTAGATTAGGTCTGGCAGGAGAAGACGACTCCAACTTAGTTGGGGAAAGGCTAGACCAAGACGATGAGAAGCTCTCTTTTGTTCAAGTAAAAAGATCTCAATAGTGTCATCACAAAATCCATAATTCACTGTAACCAGAGTTTTACTATTCCATGCCATTAAATCTTTCCAATATTACCAAATTGCTGACTGAGCATGAGGTCCGGGAATCGATTCCCGGGTCATTATTGGGTTTTCTATTTGGAAATTCTCAGTAGCAGCCCGGAGTCTGGATTTGTGCCCACTTGATGGCGATAGCATAATCAGCCACTGCCGGAACATAGGCTTCCTCTTGCTGAGAGGGAGGGGCCGGAATCCACCACGCGAGCCCAGTGCGGGTTGGTGGATGTCATTTATGTCCGTGAATCTTTGGCTCTAGGACATGCCGGTTTCCTCACGATCTTCTCCTTCACCATTTTGATGGCGATAGGCTTGTCCCTGTTACGTGAGAGTTAAACATATTATCTGGCATAATGTGTGTGTACTATAAGCACACTTCTGCATAACTCTTCGAGGAATACAGGCGTGATAATCACATCACACTAATATTATAAAGGCGAAAGTTTGTGAGTGTGTGTGTGTGAGTGTGTGTGTGTGTGTGTGTGTTTATATGTTTGTTACTTCTTCACGCCTAAACCACTGAACCGATTTAGATGAAATTTGGTATAGAGATAGCTTGAGTCCCGGAAAAGGACATAGGATAGTTTTTATCCCGATATTCCCACGGGATCGACATTTACGCGGGTGAAACCGCAGGCCCAGCTAGTATAATAATAATTTAAGGTTTATTGCGGATCACATAAAAATACACACAATCCATATAGAATTAGTAACAACAACTTAAAAAAACTATGTTAGTAAAACTTACAAATTAACCTAACAACAACTAAATAACTACGTGGCTAAACACATGTTATCACGTGCCTCTGCACCTAGTGCCCAATAAAGGGGCTGTCCATCTTGTCCATCAATGTCTTCAGGATGCTGTTGGGGCTTCAGCGCAACCTACCCATAATTGACGCCGCCCTCTTTCTCATAATGGCATGTGATGCAAGTGATGGCAGTGATGCAATAACAAAAAAAAAAGACTCTAATATATTTCAGTCCCTAAGCACGTAATGCAAACTTCCAATCAATAATCCGTCTCCAATAGTTCTGTATCTAGCCAACAATGAGATCAGATGTGATCTCTATACTAAATGTCGCAACGCTTAAGGCCGAGCGAAATGTTAAGCGGTCGACAGTGGCCCGATGGATCATTACATCCGAACGCGTTGCGCAAACGCACCTAATTGTAGATATTTGCATGTTGTATTTAATCCTTAAGTGTTCTGGTACTAGTTGATTGAGTTTTGCGTGTAGTAATAGTTGGTGTTATGATTGGCCTTGCATTTGTTTTTGTTTTTGATTGGGTACTTTTGTGATTTACATGGCACGCCCTGTATATTATATGTTGTTTATTACAGAGTTTATAAAAGTAAGTCGCAAGCGTGTAGAAATGTCTAATTCAGAGTCATGTTCATTCCAATAAGTTAGTGCACAAAATACTCGTAATGTGAAATCTTAACTAATATTATAAAAATGTAATTTCATTTTGTTTGTATCTCTGAACCTACCAGTCGGATTTGAAAAAAATCTTTTTGCATTTGATAGCCTAATTCTTGAGCAAGGTTATAGGCTATTTAACATAGCGCTATGACCCTTAGGAAACAAGCAAAATGAAAAATCATGATCGTCATGTGATATGATGCATGACATGACAATGTGATATTCATCACTATCAAATTCCTAATAAGGGTAAACCCAAATTGACAATAGCTCAGCTTCTAGAAAAGTAAAATTGATTTCTTAACGTTCGTATGAGCTTTCGGGAGCTACCATCCCATTTAACAATTTAATGTACAAGTATTACAAAGAGCTTTTATGTAATTTAGTTTTGTAACTTTTGCACCAACAAGAACATCTCAACCTAATAAATATACCAATTTCTTACTGCTTAGATTTGAGTCTACATTTACTTAAGCACTTATTGTGTGCTGATTAAGTCTATATTTCAGTACCACCAGTTATAATTAACAAACGTGGTGTTTGTCTTGCTTGTATGGTCGCAGTTGTGCCAGAAAGTGTGTTGGAGCAAAGAATGAAGATATACAGAAGCGACAGCAGGCACCCACGTGGCAAGCTGAGCAGTGGTGACCAAGTGGTAACTGCCCCGACTTACGAGTTGTAGTCCGTGGGTTCGAACCCAGGTAGGAGCTTTACTTTGTGCAAATAATTTTATCACCACTGCTCTCAAAACCCGCACTGGGCCCTCGTTGTAGGTCACAGCGCGCTCCCTCTCGAAGAGAGGAGACCTGTGTCCTAGTTGTGGGTACGACCACGATCTACTACTACATTTCGCCGGCACCTCTGAGCCACCACTGCTCTCGCTGCTCCACACATGAGTGTCCCGTCTCTTCTACACGGTTTTATTATTCTATGGTTCGAGTCAAACATGAAGTTACTCGTATATCAGCGAGGAGGTTCTATTCAACTAAATTGTATTTGTTTTGTCAAAGCTCTGAATCTGAGTTGTTTTGTCTGATTTATGATCGTCATTTGAAGTTATGTGCTCTGGTTTTGTTTATTATGAAGCAAAGGAATGAAGCACGTTGTTTTCTGTGAGTTAATTTAGTCGTTTAATTAGTTAAGTTTTTGATTTAGTTAGGAAATAAAACATCTTATAGTGCTGCTGATGAGAGCGCCGAACGACGCGATGCTGCGTTCTTGACACCTGACAGTTTCATACAAAAGATTACGTGTTTCGCGCATTTGATCTTTATTAGCTAATAGAATTGTCGCACTAACAGGTTTCATGTCCGCATTCTTTCGACGCCCGGACTGTACTATCATTATCTTAGTACTAAGTTCATTAAAAATAGTTGGTATAGAATTTTAATGAAGGAGTGCATTCTCAGACTTATTTGAACCCATTGAGAGCACCTTCCACCTTTTTCGCTACCTTTTTCAGTCGTTTGCCATATTTTTGTGAAAACAAACCTGCATGCGTATCTACATAAATTACAGTAGCACTCATTAAGCGTAACAAAAAAAATATGTATTTCAACGTAAATGATTTACGAAAAAAAAAATCTTCGGTCCGGATACTCCTTTCATGTATGGCAGATAATTTATACCTGTTATCAATCTGGTACATATTGCGCGTAAACAAATACCGGTAGCGTACCGGTACCGTTACCGGTTGTATGCCCAAAGAGTACGGCTTTCCGCCAAACGTACCTATGTTTGTTTTTTTCATTAGACTCGGAAAATATAGCGTTGAGTTTTTAAAGTGAAAACTCTTTACGTTGCGTTGGACATTTTTTGAGATGGGGAAAAAAAACATTGAAGTCGCGCCACTTACCATAACCGATACTGCTTCGGATGTGTTCGGCAGTCCTCGGGATGTACTCGGTTTTAATGTAAATGATGGCAAAGTATTCTGTTTGTGTTTTGTTTTCACTTCTGTCGGCACTCCCGGAGCGCCACAGTATCTTTTTTTTGAAGTGAAAACTTCTTTAGCGGCGTTGCACACTTTTGTATGGAGAAAAAATGTTAAACTCGCGTCAGGACATCGCGTCAGGACACGTGACCGTCAGGAGAGATTTCCCCCCCCCCCCCCCCTCTTTCTACGGCGGCGGCGCCAACCGAAGTGAACCAAGTGAGACACGATAATGGATCCAATGGATGGATGGATGGACGGACGGACGGACGGACGGTGACGGTAACGGTGTCGGTGTCGGTGACGGTGTCGGTGACGGTGACGGTGACGTTGACGGTGACGGTGTCGGTGACGGTGACGGTGACGGTGTCGGTATCGGTGACGGTGACGCTGACGGTGACGGTGACGGTGACAGTGACGGTGACGGTGACGGTGACGGTGACGGTGACGGTGACGGTGACGGTGTCGGTGACGGTGACGGTGACGGTGTCGGTGACGGTGATGGTGGACGTGGATGTGGATGGATGGATGGACAGCTGATGGCTCGACCGTCTGTGTAGTAGCCACACTGCTGTGTATTCGTAAAATTCGTGTATATAAAGTGTTTAAAATATGGAAATTGAACAAAGTGCATTGATTAATGAAAAAAGTGACGCAGAAATACTGAAAAAAAAATTAGTTATATTAATTCAATTCATAATTGATTTATTTCAACGTTAATATTCAAGTTTTCACTTCTGCCGGCACTCCCGGAGTGCAACCCGTCTTTTTTTTTTGAGGTAGTTGAGTTTAGAGAATTTTCAAAAAAAAAAAATGTACTGTTTAAACTATAAATCCGATCTGTTGCCACAGATAGGATTTAAGTAAATTAACTTTTTTGGTAGTTAAAAGAGCGAAGTGGCTTTTCAGGGCTACAAAGAAGAGAGGATGAGGGAGACCTTAAACCACATGGATGACGAAGGTCCAAAAGGACACGAGGTAGATGGGACTTACGGTAGATGACGCACAAAACCGAAATGGCGTCGGAAAAGGCAAGGCCAAAGAAGAAGAATGGGTAGTTATAAAAGCGTCCGGGTTTTAACATAATCAGCCTATAATGTTCCCACTGCTGGGACATTAAGGGTTCCTTTAAACTTGGAAACCCCGGAATGTCCTAGACCAAATATTCGAAGAGGAAAGAGGAGGAGGCCTGGGTCCCAGCAGTCAGAACATTATAAGCTGATTAAGATTAGGTACATAATATAATCGGAAGTTTGTACAAACCTTGAGAATTAACATTAATTAAATGAAGCTATTTAATGTTCAATAATATACTTTTAAGGCGGTTGTGCCATTAGGATGATTTGTCTTCCTGTTTCCGTTTCAATTATATACTATGTGCGTGTATTATTCCTATATGTTTAGACGTGCTGCATTGTTTACTAAAAAATATCTGCATGCGTTTCTTTTCGCATATAAATCAATCTGCCTAGCCTTTTCTCAACATGTTTGGGGTCGGCTTTCAATCTAACCGGATGCATCTGAATACCGGTTGTTTCCATGGAGCTACTGCCTATCTGACCTTCGCAACCCAGTTACTGGGTAACACGAAACCCCTTGGTAAGAGTGGTTGTCAGACTTTTAGGCTTCTGATTACCCGTAACAACTGTCAAAGATCTACAATGACAGCTGTACAGAAAGATCTATAGATAGGACACCGCTGAATACCGAATTACACATAAGGACTCGCTATCAGTACGCGAGAAAAGGAAATCGTTCTAAAAATAGCAACGTTGTGTAAATGGGCTGCTGTGATTCCGCAATTTGAATTCTAAAGTGTCACTAATTAAAGTCCTACTACTCCATAATTAAGTTGGACTATCGGCATCAATTTATATTGAGCCATAAAATGTAAATCAGGCATTTAGGTCACACGTCATTAGTATATGCCAATGTATTCGACGTTCACTTATTTAATGAGGATATACTCGTATGCGCTGGGAAGCAAATAGTTATGTAGATCATGTCAATCTGGGATTGGTAACAGACCCAGACGGACAGTTTGTAAAGTAGGGCCTAAATTAATTAAAAGTTCTTCCTTCCCTAGAATTTAAGAAAGTGATTGATTAAGAAAGCCACTGGGTGGTCGCACATCTGACGGAAGATGCGTCGCTCATCGTCGGTCGCGTGACTCCAGAATGGAAAAGTAGATTATAAAACATTTAGGGTCGGTAAATATCTGACGGAAAATGCGTCGGGAGTAACTTCGATTGCGTATATTTATTCGCTCAATGCACTAACGCATCATCGGTTGAGTGTGAAAGGTTGAATGTTTTATTATATAATTGTCTGTTCTGGCGTTACGCGACCGATAATACGCGACGCATTTTCCGTCAGATATGTACCGACCCTAAAACCTTTCTCAGTCAACCGATGATGCGTTAGTGCGACGAGCGTACTAACTGGAAGTTAACGAAGTTACGCCCGACGCATTTTCCGACATACCTAAGTGCGACCGACATAAGAGAGACTGAGGATACCAAAAATTAAACCTTCGATTAACTCTAGTCAGTCAGCAATGCTTTCAACGTTGCATCCTCAATGGCTGCTTCATCTTCTCACCGTGGCTTGAGCAACTCTCCAACTAATTAACCGGAATCACATTAATAATATAAAGGCGAAAGTTTGTGAATGTGTTTGTATGTTTGTTACGTCTTCTTCGCGTAAAAACTACTAAACAGATTTGGATAAAACAGACAGACAGACAAACTGGCAGATTTGGTACACAGATAGTTTATAACCATTATTAACATATAGGATACATTTTATCCCGATATTCCCACGGGATCGAAATTCATGCGGGTGAAACCGTGAGGCGCAGCTATTGTTCTAATAAGAGCTTTAGGAAAAAGTTTAAATACCCAAACCTACGAAATTTTCATGAGGGTAGATTTTTGAAATCTACTTACTTTGATCAGAGTTCAATCTTTATAGTTAGTTGTGCGGTGCCCCTGACCGAATCATGCCTCAACGGAGTGTGTGTCTATACAACTGCACTTTTGAGGACCAGAAATACGCCACGATGCTGGGATTAAGTTCGCTACATTACGTCATTAGTAACTTACTGAGCACAACTAATTCAATACCAGTATGTACTTATATAAATTTATTCAACTCGAAGAAGAAGAAAGATTTCGTGTTTCTTAATGTGTATATTATTATCTACTAGCGGCCCGCACCAGCTTCGCACGGGTGCAAATTTTTTTTTTCGAATTTCCAAAACTCTCTTTCATACAAACCTTGTCCTGGCAATACCAAAACACCACAAAAAAAGAATTATCGAATTTGGTGCAGTCGTTCGGAAGTTATGCGCGTACATACATTTCGGCGTTTCATTTTTATTTATATAGTTCTAACTAACCAAATAGCGTAACCAAATAGAGGGTCCGTGTGGTGCCGGACTTAAAGAATAGCACCACCCCCGTTCTTCCCATGGGTGTCGTAAAAGGCGACTAAGGGACGTACCGGAGAATGGGCAGCAGCGTTCTCTATGCATTTACCATCATACTGCGATCGCCAACCCGCATGCCAAGCGTGGCGATTATGGCAAATCCCCCCTAATGACAAGCACAAAAAATACTTGGCCCCTAGTGCCCGGCGGTCCGCCTACCCTTGGCTACGGTAGCGGCCAAGGCCACGGTGAGGCAAGGGGTGCTAAGAATCCCCGGAAGAGATCCGGCTACCAAAATCAACGGAAATTGGACCTGGCAACTTACAACACGCGTACACTCCGGACCGACGAGAAGATCTCCGAACTCGAGGAAGAATTGAGCAGGTTGCGATGGGGCATAGTGGGATTATCTGAAGTCCGAAGAGAGGGGGAGGACTCGATAATCCTTAAATCTGGCAACTTGCTCTATTTCCGGGAGGGCGACCAGCAGTCCCAAGGTGGTGTCGGGTTTATCGTCCACAAGTCCCTTGTGAGCAACGTGGTGAAGATCGAGAGTGTGTCGACCAGGGTGGCGTACCTTATACTCAGAATATCCGCAAGGTATTCGCTGAAGGTCGTACAGGTTTACGCCCCGACCTCGTCACACCCCGACGATGAGGTGGAGACCATGTATGAGGATATTTCCAGAGCCATGCATGGCTCTAAAACTCACTTCACCGTTGTCATGGGGGACTTTAACGCGAAACTGGGTAAACGAAGCGATGATGAGCTGCGAATGGGGCAATTTGGAGTTGGACGACGGAATCACCGGGGCCACCTACTGGCTAGTTTTATGGAGAGGGAAGGCCTCTTTATGATGAATTCCTTCTTCAGAAAACGTGAGCACAGAAAGTGGACCTGGCAGAGCCCGGATGGTGCAACTAAAAATGAGATTGACTTCATTATGTCGACGAAGAAGCAAATATTCAATGATGTCTCTGTGATCAACGCGGTGAAAACCGGAAGTGATCACCGCATGGTAAGAGGCACATTGAACTTAAATATAAAGCTAGAAAGGTCTCGACTAATGAGGTCTACGCTCCGCCCAGCGCCGATCCAGGTTCAAAACCCCGAGAGCTTTCAGCTCGAACTTCAGAATCGTTTCGAGTGCCTGGGGAGCTCCGTGGACGAATATAACGATGGGTTCGTGGAAGCTGTCCATACGGTCGGGTCTAAGATCTTCAAGACCCGTCGTACGAATACGAAAAAGAAGCTCTCTGATCCTACTTTGCGGCTCATGAAGGAGAGGCGCGAGATGATCCTGCAATCTTCAGATGATGTTCTAAAGTACCGGCGGCTCAACAGACAGATTTCTAAGTCCTTGAAAAGCGACCTTCGCCGCTTCAATACAGACCGTATTGAGGAAGCGATAGAGCAAAATAGAGGCTCCAAGGTTTTTGCTCGAGATCTGTCTATTGGGCAGAGCCAGCTTATGAAACTGAAGACTGATGATGGCAGGATCGTTTCCGCCAAACCTGAGCTGTTGAGAGAGATCGAGAGGTTCTATGGACAGTTATACACGTCAACAAGCAACCCCGTTACGAGTCTGGTAAACGACCCAAGAGCTAGATTGACCCGACACTATACCGAAGACATCCCGGACGTTAGCCTGTACGAGATTAGGATGGCTCTGAAGCAGCTTAAAAACAACAAGGCACCGGGTGATGACGGAATTACGGCCGAGCTCCTGAAGGCCGGCGGAAAACCCGTTCTTAAGGCCCTTCAGAGGCTGTTTGATTCCGTCATACTCGAGGGTAAAACACCACAGGCATGGAACAGAGGTGTGGTGATACTTTTCTTTAAGAAGGGTGACAATGCCCTTCTTAAGAATTATAGGCCCATCTCACTTCTGAGCCATGTCTACAAGCTGTTTTCGAGAGTCATCACGAACCGTCTCGCGCGCAGGTTTGACGACTTCCAGCCTCCCGAACAAGCCGGATTCCGTAAAGGCTTTAGCACCGTAGACCACATACATACGCTGCGACAGGTTATACAGAAGACCGAAGAGTATAACCTGCCTCTCTGCTTAGCGTTTGTGGACTACGAGAAAGCCTTTGATTCGATCGAGACATGGGCTGTACTGCAGTCTCTTCAACGGTGCCAGATCGACTATCGGTACATCGAGGTGCTGAAGTGTCTGTACGAAAACGCCACTATGTCAGTCCGACTCCAGGACCAGACCTCGAAACCTATCCTTCTGCAGCGAGGTGTGAGACAGGGAGACGTTATCTCTCCGAAACTGTTCACCGCTGCTCTGGAGGATGTCTTCAAGGTTCTGGACTGGAAAGAAGCTGGCATTAATATCAATGGCGAGTACATAACTCACCTTCGGTTTGCCGACGATATAGTAGTCATGGCTGAGACTATGGAGGACCTCAGTACAATGCTCGATGACCTCAGTAGAGCCTCTGAAAGAGTGGGTCTGAAAATGAACATGGACAAAACGAAGGTCATGTCAAATGCCCATGTAACACCCACTCTCATAAAGATCGGAGACGCTACACTCGAAGTCGTGGACGAGTATATTTACCTAGGACAAACTGTCCAGTTAGGTAGGTCCAACTTCGAGAAAGAGGTCAATCGTCGAATCCGACTCGGCTGGGCAGCGTTCGGGAAGCTTCGCAATATCTTCTCGTCCCACATACCGCAGTGTCTCAAGACGAAAGTCTTTGACCAGTGTGTGTTGCCAGTGATGACATATGGCACTGAAACGTGGTCGCTCACAATGGGCCTTATTAGAAGGCTGAAAGTCACCCAAAGGGCAATGGAGAGGGCTATGCTTGGAGTTTCCCTGCGGGATCGAATCAGAAATGAAGAGATCCGCAGGAGAACCAAGGTAACCGACATAGCCCGAAGAATTGCCAAACATAAGTGGCAGTGGGCAGGGCACATTGCTCGCAGAACAGATGGCCGATGGGGCCGAAAGGTTCTGGAGTGGCGACCGCGTACCGGAAGGCGTAGCATTGGAAGGCCTCCCACAAGGTGGACCGACGACCTTGTGAAGGCCGCAGGAACTCGTTGGATGCGAGAAGCACAAAACCGGTCGAAGTGGAGGTGCTTGGGGGAGGCCTATGTCCAGCAGTGGACGTCTTTCGGCTGAAATGATGATGATGATGATGAACCAAATAGCTGTGCTGCTGGGGAGTTTGTTGCGCCACTTTTTCTTTCCAGCTAAAGCATTAGGAAGTGGTGAATGGCGAGCGTTTTGGGGGGACTATTTTATGTTTGCCCCTTGCTATAGTTTCACGGGTGGGGCGGGTAATAAAGATACTCAACAGCGTCTCTCTGCGATTGGATATATTTACTTGCTCTTTGGCGGAATTGCAGATGGTGCCACTGAAATTATTGTCCTCTGTGTGAATTGTGTCGTCACGATAATCGGCAGGTATTTTATTAAATTTATTGGTATCAAATTTGAACACTGTCAGTCAAATCAGGACAGATTTAATACATTTCATTTTAATTATGGTGGTGGTATAAAATTGGTGTTTGGGTGATGTCCCCGAGGGTGAAAATTATGACTACATTTGTTGTATTGGGTTTCCACCTGTTATAATATATGTAAGTGGTAATAGCAAATAAATAAATGTTATTATGATTAAAAAAAAACTGCTGATTCTTAGCCTGTGTATACAACATTATTTTTAGTATATGCGAAACCCGAAACACGTGTCCAGTATTTTTATGTAAAGAATCTATGTACAAAATTTCAAAACTGTATCATGAATAATCACCAAGTTATAAGCTTGTTATGTTACCTGTTTGTCCGTCCAAAATCATGCTCACCCGCACCGCGTGCCGTTCGGTACGGCGCGGCGATTGTATTGTAATTAACTGGTGATAACATTTTCCATCACACTTGCAGGCTTTGGACTGTCGTAATGGTCAAGTGTAGGTAGTTATTATAATGTACTTTATTCGTAAATAAATGCAGCCGTAAGCTACGAATAAGTAATTACTTATTCGTAAGCCGTAAGTGATACAATGTAGTCAATGCGATTTGTTGCACCTTATGTCAACCACTTAAAGTTCAAAGTGGATGAAAAGTGTTAAACATCGCATTACTTAACCACAGCAGGCTGTAGGTACAAATAATAACTTTCTACAATTAACCATCTTGGCGTGTTTAAAAATGTTAATCATCACGGCAAAGCATTGTGTTCCACGATACTCTGATGTACGTACCATTTCTGTGTACTGGACGTTGGTGTATGAGAAAGTCATGGTTACACGACACTTTTTACATACGATAGGTAAGTACACGATCAACCGAAACAAAACTGTAAGGCCCGCGGCGCGGCGGCCGCGCGCTCGCGATTATGCAGTTGGACACGCGCGCGCCAGCCTGTAGTACCCGGGCGACTGAAGGGGTTGCTTCGACCCCGCCCCGCTCGCCCCGCTCGCTGTGCGCGGGCGCCGCGCCTATTGTGTATGGGTATGGTAGAAAACTACCTACTAATGTCGCTCGGTGGCCAAGATTTAACCTTTTTTAAATATTTTTGGGCCAAAATATAACATGGGGTAAAAATTATTGGAATCGATTCAGTTACTTATTCTAAAAATAATATACTAAAAATAATGTTGTATACGTATTTGGATATAACTTTTTTAAACCTTCTATTAAGTTGTAATACAAACACAGCCCTTAAAAATTCTATGAGAAAAGAATGTAATGTTGTGAAATTAAACTCCAGATAAATGAATATTGAGTTTACTCCAAACCATATTTATCTCAATCGCTTAAAATATAGAATAGAATCTAGTAAAGAACAAAGAATCCATTACTCACACTGTATTTTCCAGTATAAAAGCGTCACGTCGAGCTAAAACAATGGAAGCTAAATAAATCGTAACTAAATAAATATTTGTGTGAAAACGTTGTTTCGAAAATACGAGTAGTATAGAAAATGTTGTAGTTTTAAAAGGTCGGTGAAAATTGTTGAATTTTTTGATGATAGACATAGGATAGTAGAGTTGAGTAATATGATGGTGGTGTTAGATATTTTTCAAACATACAGCGCCCTCCAAAAGTTAGTTGACATTATTCCATTTCAGCTGTGATGCCAGATAAAGATTTAAAATAAAAAAAAATATCCCGTAAAGGGATACCTAAGGGATTACCTGATTATTTTTTATTACGATAAGCATTTTTCTAGAATAGATGAATGTTGTTGAACGCAATGAATGTTGTTGAACTGTCAAAATGAAAAGCATTGTTATTGTTAATGTATTACGCAATTACTCCGCTGTTCTATTGTTTTATTTATTTATACTTTGTTGTACACCAGAAAAAACATAACAAAAAAAATTCGATTTACAAAATATACAATGGGCGGCCTTATCGCTTTCTGCGATCTCGTTTTACTCAAAGGTAAACATTAAAAAAAAAAGATACAGACTTATTATCGTTTTACTAATTGAAAATCTATACCTTAAATTAACTTTTTACCCGACTGCGCCAGAAGGAGGGTTATTATTGCTCATGTGTAAGCACAGGCACAATAAATAAAGCTAAACTTCAAGTAAGTATGTGATTTGTCTTGTCTTAGTTCTGTTGGAGAACGTTGGTAACAAAGTCTTTAATGATAACATTTTGTGCTTTTACAAGCAGTTATGCTCTCCTTACAACATGTCTTAAAACAACTGTTTCACCAGCTGTCACTTCTAGGAGGCGGGGCTGGGGGCCTGAAATAAATAGTTAGTATTAATTGATTGATTGATAAGTATTGATTGATTGATAAGTATTGATTGATTGATAAGTATTGATTGATTGATAAGTATTAATTGATTGATAAGTACTGATTGATTGATAAGTATTGATTGATTGATAAGTATTGATGATTGATTGTTTTTGTTGTCTTTTTTTGTTTTAATTTTTTATCAATGGAAACTTGTAAATGACCTTCAATTGCATATTGTTTAAGAAAATTGTCTATATTAGCTGTAAGTTTCTCCAACACAATAAAATAAATAATTAAATGGACTTTTAATTCGATCCAGCCTGTCCCTTGCTCCCCTGCCCAGCGACGCCCTCAGCCGAGGTCCGTACCCTAACGGGGTGTCCTTAGCGTGTTAGCTTAGTTAGCTTAGCTTAGTTTCAAAGTTTTTTTAAGCCCTGGCTGGAGGCCTTAATTTATTGAGGCACCAACAGGCCAGTCCAGTTAAGCAGCCGAAAACCTCCTAGGTTGACGTGCGAGATTATAAAAAAAGGTCAAATTTTAAGCGCTATTGTTTGGCCCTCGTACAAGTTGGTTAAACTATACAAGTATTCGTAAAACTCTTATCTTGAAGATGGTGTTAGCAGATACGTAAGTATATCAGCAATTACACTCACCCAGGCGTGTTCCAATTGCTGCCGTCACATAAAGCCGTAGTTGAAGTTTCTTGTTGTCTGAAAAATAAAATAAAAATCCTAATGTCACTTTGCACAATGCACATCAAAAAAATCAGTTTAGGGTTGTGGTCTTATCGTACGAATACACCAACATTTTAAATAGGTAGTGGTGTTGTATTCTTGTCCTTTGATCCGAATGAACCCAAATTGTAAATGCTTAGTGGTTTGATAATGCGATGCATCGATATGATCATTTAATTTCCGAATGAACAAAAGATATAACTCAAAAATACAACACATTGTCATTCCATAGCATAATCAAACTATTATGTTCCCACTGCTGAGACACAGGCCTCCTACCGGTCAGAGGGAGTGGGCCGTATTCCACCAGGCGGGCCCAGTGCGGTTTAGTAGATGTCACGTCTTCGAATTTTTGATTCTAGGACATTTCGGTTTGCTTACGATGTTTTCCTTCACCGTTTTGAAAGCAGTCAAGTGGTGATGAAGTAATTTACACAAAGTAAAGCGCCTGTCTGGGTTCGAACCTACGACCTACAACTCGTAAGTACGATCGTTACCACTGGGCCACCACTGCTCCGTTTCCTTTCACTCCATAATAACTTCTAAAACAGCATACTCAGGATTACATTACCTTTAAAACATGTAAAACCAAGTGAAAGTCACATATTTAACATAAACAGCTTCAAATGGGCCAATTCTGTACAAAACTCGTACTTACCCAGAGCCCAAGTTAGCTAGCGTCATAGCTTCGTGTGCCCTAATTCTCCTTCCGTACGCGCGCCAAAGTTTGACACAAAGTGGAGTTAGAGCGGCGCACCATGAAATCCCCAGGAAGAATCCGCAAACCCACCAACCATGCTGAAAGAGTTATTTAGATGTTTATTTGTAGTTATTCAATAACACCGACAAAACTGACGAAAAAAACCCGATAAAAAAATGACGTGTAGGAAATTTAATTATACTATCGTTGTTAACTTTTATTAGATTGGATAACCTCACCTAGCCTAGGCTAGGTGAGTGAGGTAAGTTAAAGTTAAGTCCTAGGACTTATCTAATAATTATCGTAATAAACGAAACCGTAATGATTTAAAGTTAATAAGATAATGATCGACTTGATAAGTTTACATTAAAAGCCAAAATCATCAGCTTATCCGCCCATTGTGTCACCCATTGTAAAGTTTTCTATATTTATGTCTGTAATTTATATGGTGTACATAATAAAGAGTATTCTATTCTATTCTTATCATCATTATTGCAAGTTTATTTCAACTTATTAGCGAAAACAAAACAATGTGGCCAGATAAATTAATTGGTAAGGTAAGCAAATTGACTATCGATTTAATTGGTCCATAGATTTAGATCACAACTAGCATTTTTTAACCGTTGTATAAAATGACTAAACACAGCAAATTGACGAAACCAATAATTTCCCTGGCTATAATTTTGAGGGAGTCACACTGCGTCCGCTACGCGTTACGTCCGTTTATAGCCCTATTGTATTCTCGAAGATGCATTTTTTCTTGGATCAATCGCATTGCAGCCGTTCTACCTAAAATACATTCAACGCTAAAAGTGCTTGTGATTAGAAAAATATCACACATATCAAATTAACATTTTGTGAAGCATCGTACTAAGCGTGCATAATTTGAGGGACAGTTCTTACAATTCTATCTCAATAATCTTTTCACCATGATAAAAACTGCTTTATCTTTAATAGCTAGTGCTAAGAGAAAAGATCTTTTTCTTACCAAAGACGATACGTATTGGGAGCACAGCAAGGACCTCGCGGCCGCATATACAGCATACAACGGTTTACATCGCGCTGCATGCTTGCCAGTGGATATGAGCACATGCGTCCGCCATCCAGCAGCATGCGAGATCAGACGGGATATGTACATCGAAACCTTCTGCAACAAGAATAAACTTCACGATTTTAGAAGGCACAATTAAAAATTTTTTCAAGCACAATGTTTTGTGAGAATGGTTGAAAACTCTTTCTTGAAATTCGTACACAGTAAAACATTACGCAGGTTTTTGATGCTTTTCGAAATCGAAAAAGCTTTAACTTAAGTGTTTTACACTGAAGATCCCAGTACGTTAGTTTTATTTTAAAAAGAGGGTATGTAACTACATTGATATTTAATAAAGTTTGGGTTATCTACATATAAATGTATAGAGTAGCACAAAAGAATATTGTAGACAAGACCAAATAATCTTAAAACTCTTGTAATATTATGTTTTTTCAGCTTACCTTCTGGGCAATAACGTCACCCTGATTGTCGATATAAAACTGCGCCGTATGGATATGGCTGAGCGAAATGTTCAGTTTTCTTCTAAATGGTAACAATTGAAGTTCTAGCTCCGTCAACTTGAAGACCACGTCTGCACGTAACTGTTCCAGTGGTTTGATGTTCGTGAGGTATAGTCTTTGTGTTCTTGTAGCTGGAAAATATAACAATATCTTTGTTTTGTTACGCACAATGTTACCAAATAAGTTTATAATATTAGAGCTTGTGGAATGTTCATATCACATCTACGTCACACCTTTGCCACTTGCATTGGTTTATCCCTTGCATTGGTTTGCCCCTATCGAGCTCTTTGACGAAAGGTAAGGGAAGGTTAGGGAACTTTGATAATTATATGAAGACGGCGATACGTCCTTCATTCGTGATTAAGGCATCGGTGTAGTGGAGCCTATTTATTCTGTGGTGGAGCGTTTAATATTCAGCCTATAATGTTCCCACTGCTGGGAGACACCCCTCCTCTCTGTGACAGGAAGTGGGCTGTAATCCACCACGCAGGCCATCTACCAATGGGTAGATGTCACATGTCTTCGAGTTTAAGTGAAGCAGTAATTAAAACCAACTGCATAATAGTGATGGCGATAATAATAACATCCATACCTAAAGTTTCCAATCTCCCTGCAGTAGTCAAATCCGTCACTTGAGCTGCAATATTTTCAAGTTGATCAACAAGAGACGGTAGGTCTTTTCCGACTACTGGGACATTGTAGTCCATTCTGAAAAGAAAAATAAGAGAACGCGAATCAGTAGGAATTTTTAAAAGTACTTACATAGTTTTGACAAATGCCAAAAATGAAAGCCGGGTACTAACCCCCAGATAATGAAATAATTATCTGGGAGGTAGTTTCGGGCTTTCATTTTGACAGTTCGGCACCATTTATTGCGTAATTTGCGGTGTTGAGCAGACAAATTTTTCGAACATATTATGAAGCAATGGATTAGCAATATCTTTTAAAACGATTCAGATTGTTATTGAAATTGTGTTACCCAATAAGGGTGCTGGTTATAACTTCGTCAAACCGTGAATGAAAGAAATCGTTTTATATTTCTAACCTCTTACCTATATTTAGCAATATTCACATCGGAAACAATCAGCATTTCGTGTAACAAACGGCTGAAGTTAACTGATATTGTCTTCAAGAGTCCCACATCTATTGAAGAGGCTAGTCTTCCAAAATCTGTCTGCAGTTCCTCCCACTCAAAATAAGAAGTCTCCTTGTTGACATCTAGTATTTTGTCCAGTTGAAAGACGACGTAAGCTGGTCTATCTTTTTCACAATCCCTGTAATAGTTCACTGATTTAATTATTTTTTAAAGAAAATCTCCACAGATGGGGGTTCACGTACGGATCAGATCCCAAGTGCGTATGCGGCAACTCCCCACAGACAATGGCCCACCTTCCATCACTTCACTTCATTCGGTTGAAGATATTATGACGGCTTTAGTGAGCAGATTTCACGCTGCTGACTTTTGTGACAAAGATATTTAAATTATTGCCACCGCTAAGAAGTACTTATTTTCAGTTTGAAGTTATGCGCTACAGTGATTCATAAAGTTGTCATTAGTCTCTAATACGTTATTCAGAATAATATTGTGCGGTAATATGTTACTCTTCATTATTTTTATTTATAGTAATGAACTTGTTTTATTATCACTTTATCTCTATTCTGTAATAAGTACATATACATTAATATTAATTGCCTATTATTATGTAATTAATATTAGCACACCACACATGGCAGAATGTGATGAGACCATTGACTAACCTTTAGACCATATAATGTACCTAATCATAATCATTTATTTGTACAAAATAAATGATTATGATTACGCAATCTATAATAATTATTATAGAAAGATTATATAATTATAATCGAAAGAACGTCGTATAAAACCTACCTTAGCACATCCTTGACTGAAACATCAATAGTAACATTTTCAAGATTTCTAAACATAGCATCGAAGATTCCTTCATTGTTCGCTAGGAGAGGAGACGGTCTGTCTAGTAAATCTGTTAGTGTTTCGTACTGAGAGTCCCATAAGGCATGGCATACGTATACCTGTAACAATGGATTCTAACAATAGAATATTTAGGGTTGATTTTTGCCAGATAATTTTATAAGAGGAATAATTTTGAATTTTTGACAGTTCTTCCATACAAAAACTGTCAGACGTCAATTTTATTCGACGAATAAAAAATAATATCTGTCGATTGAAAAATCAGCCCTTTTTTTTATGGATGGGAAATCATCTAATGACCCCTCCCGCTCTGGGTGGAGCGAAGGGAGTGTCAGACTCTTCCTGACTAAAACCCATCCGTGTTCCTTCCTTAGCCCTTTATGTTCCGGGGTAGCGGTAACCCTTTCGGACAATCCCGCACCCCCGGCTGGCTTCGGCCCTGGCAGGCCCCTTCCTTTATGCTGACATCATTTTGAGGCGCGCGTGGAACACGTACGCGCCGTCCGGCACGGGCCTGGTCCTGATCGGACGGCGAGCTACCCATTACTCTCCGTCCGCAGGCCCGCGCCTACGGTGGCCGGGAGTCGTCACGCGGCTCCCGACGCCCGGAGCGTCTCCCGCGGCGGCTGGGGTGTGAGGCTCTCTCCCTCAGCCGTTCCGCCACCTCCTTCGCTAGCATGACTGCTTCGCAGAAGGAGGTGACCGCCTCCCATTCCCTCTCGCCCCGGACCATGGCTTGAACCAGGGCCGGACGCGAGAGGTCGCCGCCGCTGTCGATCGCCTCTAGAAAAATCAGCCCTAAGATCAATAATATAATTATGTAGCTAATAACCGGAAAACATAGAATTTTGTTTATGAGGTTCAAGATAAAGATAGGTTTGAAATATTATGATGTGTAATAAAGTTTTCTATAATTTCTTCCTTTTAAAGTTGACGCTTAGAACTACCTGTTTTATTATAGAGGTGTCGTTCTAAAATTAGTTTAATTTTTTTTTTCTTCTAGGTATCTTTTACTTTTAACAACCTAGGCACAGCAATCTTTAATCTCGGACAAACTAAGTGAAACGTTTATCTAGAAATTGTATTTAATTGTTAAGCGAACAGCCATAATAATGCGGTAACTTACATATCATGAAACTTCAGTTGGAAGAGCATACGCTACAAATAACATTGTAGATGAACTAAGAACACAAAGTTAGTATCAGTAGACGCATGTTCTGAACAACTTGCTCAGTTGTTCAGTGTTTCAAACGCCTTCAAAGAAATGCTTAGCAATACACACGAATGCGATGTTCACAAGCGGGGGAACAAAGACGTTTTGTAAAACCGTTGTTTCCCCTTTGATTACTGTGCGTGTAATTTACTTGGAATATGGAATGTTAGCGTGTTTTGTTTTTTGACTTACTTCTGCATGCCCAGCTATGAGGAACACTGCTGATACTATCCCCCAGAGTATAAAAGATGCAACGCATAACCAGACAGCTGAGCTGAAAATATAAAAGACGTCACTTTTGTACTGATGTTTAGGTCCCAAGTAATAGAGAGCAAACCTACTGACATTAATGAGGCACGAATCAAGTCTCCGGGTTGCTACTGAGAAATTCCGAGTGGAAAACGCAATAAAACTGCCCGAACGTGGAATCAAACCCAAGATCGCGACGATTATCAGTCACGTTTCGGACCACAAGACTAAAACGCAGTAAAAAAAACAGGTTACTTACACTTTCAAAGTCCTTCTTGCATGGCTCTTGGCGTGCCCACAACCGCAAAGCATACCCAAGATTATAAGCACCATAACAAAGCCAAAAGTTACAATGCATGCTGAAATTGTGTTAGTAGACTAATTAATTGTTATCAAAAAGCGATAAAATAACATTACTGCATGACGAAACACATATTATTAAAGGGGAAGTAAATAAAAGCCGATGTTGGTATTTCACCGAAAAATAAACTTGCAAAATCACAACATTCCATTTTCAAGCGCAACATAATAATATTGTTTGGCTTAACATTCCTAAAAGGATTTGTTTTTTTTAATGGTTCAGCAATTTTTATTCGAGCTCAATCCGATTCAAAATAATGTTTTTGGCAGAATATTGTTCAATTAATGATACAGTTAGATATTTTCTGCTAATTAAGGAAGATTCGGTATGTTTCATAAGGGGTTATTTTTTAAATCATCAGATAACTTTTATCTCTAGAAGAAATACTGGGATTTGATAGCTATGGTAGATAAAATATGTTGAACCGCAGTATGAATGCTTCAAATAGAAAATATATGTCAAACCACCAAATACTTTTCTTCAACTAAAAGTTATCTGACGATTTTAAAATTCAGGCTTTAATTAATTAATTTTCCCCCTTTGACAAGTGCCCTAAAATATCCCAATAATCACACTGTTAAAGCTTTAGAAAACGCTGTAAAGCGCTCGACAACGATTGTATCTCTACAAGAACTACGTATAAGTTTTCAGATTCAGAAAGACCAAAACCATTCCATTCAGTAAGTTCCAATACAAGACAAACTTTACCTAACATAAGTGTCCACCTCGCGAACTCATATCTTTGCACTCTCTCGAGACTCGACTCCAGTTGTCTTGCAATAGTGTGCAAGCCTGACGTCAGATGGCGCACTATGTCGCTAAGGATTTTAGCGGAACTGTGGACCGCTTCGCGACGATTTTCTACGTCTCGGAGGATATCTGGGGAGATATACAAGAAATAAGATAAGAATTTGTATTTATAAACCACGTTTTGATGGTGTTAATAACTACCAATTATTTTCTAAGCTTAACGTAAATTAGTAGCAGTGTTATGACTACTATCACTAGCTATATTCCGTACTTCTGAAGGAAGGTTTTTTTTTTTAATCGTCCATTTTTGCATGTACAGACGCCAGCACATCAAGTTACCCGAAACTGTCAAATTTTCCCAATCAACTTTGAATCTTATGCTTTAGCGATAAAGTTGAAAATCTATTAAAGAAATTTGACAGATTGTAGTAGCTTGATGTGCTGGCGTCTGTACAACAATAACAACCGCAATATATTCACAGAATGAAATAAAGCGTCTAATTTACATCTTTCACGCGGCAAGTAAATTATGACTCAGGCGGGCGTTTCTATCTTGGCACGATAACAATCCTAAAATGACCCAAAAATTTGGTCCTTATCAGAATAATTTGGTCCTTTAGGATACCTTCTCTCACTTGTGTGGTCTGCGCTAATATGGCTGACGGTAAAGTTCTGAACTCTTGCCGGGCCATTGATATCGCGCGTGTCAAGTTATCCACCCCCAGAGTACGTAGTTCCAACAATTGCTGCTCGTGTAGAATCTGCAACGATAAGTTTTGAGACACATAATGCAAACTATAGTGGAACTCTGTGGGACTGTACACAAGTGTATGGGTCAACAGAGTGAAGGTGGAGTTTCTTGCCCATTCTTCTCCATACAAAACTACCTTTAGGAAAGAGCGACTAGAATCAATTAATTTTTTTGTAAATTTTGACGTTCTAAGGTGCCTTTTATGTACCTATTTAAAATAAATGATTTGACTTTGAATTTGAACAAATCATTATGAGAAGTAGAAATGACAGGTAAATAAGCTCAAGAATATAGTAATTGTGCTCCGGACAATATGTTTTCCAGTTCAGTTGTCAGTTCAGTCACTGGCAAATTGATAGCCTCCGTTAATTTGCCGTATTATAGCCATTTTATACAACTGTCAAAGAATGACACTTGTGATTTGAAAATACGGATAATCTAAGCTGGCAGCTCATTTGCAATAACGGCTCAATACTGACTGGTTTCGTGTACGATTCAATCAGTGGCACATAAGCCACTGAACTGAATCGCAAACTCATGGTATAATAATTATATTTTATTATACCATGCGCAAACTGATCTCATGATCGATCCCAAACAAATGACATCCAGTGACAAATTGCGAGTTGAAATGGCCGTAGTTACGAAAAATTACCCAAAACAGTGTTCATTTGGGAACAAAATGCAATTTCTTCGAATTTAAAACAGGATCTACCAAAACAGCTAACGTCGGTAATATTAACAAGCATAATCGATACCGCCATTTCCATATGTTTCCTAATTAGTGGTACTTAGTAGTAAGACGAGCTGGTGCCCACTCCGCGCCACTCCACGTCCGTGTTTTGTATATTTTCCTAATTACCTATATCTATTTTGTATTACATAACATACATAATCAGCCTATAATGCACCCACTGCTGGGACATAGACCTCTTCTCAGTAAAAGGAATATGCCGTAATCCACCACGCGGGCCATGTGCGGCTTGAATTTTTGGTTCTAGGACATTTCTAGGTTTCCTCACGACGTTTTCCTTCATCGTTTTGAGAGCAGTGGTCATGAAATAATTTAAACAAAGCGCCTGTCTGGGTTCAAACCTATGGCCTGCAATTCGTAAATCGCGTCCGTTAGCATTGGGCTACCTACCACTGCTTAATTATGTTTTACGCTTACCAAATCAAATTTCATTTTCAACTCTAGCGACTGAGTATTGACAGTGTCACAAAGAGGTGAATCTTTTAAAGTGCAATGTTTCTTGAGGTTTTCCAGCTGTCGAGCCAAGTCCCTGATTCGGTCTGATGCTGCAGAAGCCAAAGATCCTGCTTTGATGCTCACGTCTCTTAGGGACGATATCTTTGTCGATAGGTCTTCGCTTTCTGGAAATAGAACAAAACATTCAATGAGTATATATCTTTATTTAATTTTGGCCCAATACGGGTTGGTGGATGTCACATATTGTTTTCGAATGTTCGGTTCTAAGACATGCCGCATTTGGTGGTTGGTTTCCTTCAAAATGCTAATGCATTCTCTTTAAATTTTTTTTCTTAGTCTACAATTATACTCGTATGTACGTTTATGATTTTAGCATTCATCAGCTCAACCTATCTCAGTCCACTGCTGGACATAGGCCTGCCAGGTTGCACCACAACGCCCTATCCTCTGATACCTGCATCCAGTCTGCCTCAGCCACCTTCTTTAGGTCATCGGTCCATCTAGCTGGGGGCGTCCCACTCTACGCTTGCCGATACGCGGTTATTTAGCATTACCAAACTTTTATATATACGGCATTTGATTTATTGACGAAGTTTTGAATATGTACTTAGATTTTTCCAATACTTACTAACTTTAGACATCTTTAATGCATGTAGGTTGTTATTTATGCGATCTCATTTAAATAATTTCCAGGTGGAATTCTCTCTAACTTGTAAGTAGGTACTTATTGGATGGAATATTTTAGGATTTCTGTGATAGATATACCTAATTCCAGTGACTGATTCTAATGTACCTATATTTAAATCTGTCTATCTCTTTCGCTTTTTAGGTCATATTTCATTCTAAACTCTATTTCAAAGTTGAACTCGGATAGTCATGATTATTCTGTTAGCTTATGCTTCAATTTTCTAACCTTGCAGTGTTTATAATGTTGACGATTCTTATTACAATAAAGAAATCAAAAAAACCCATACCAGAGGGATGTAAATCTCACAAGGAAAAAGAATCTATGATATATATTTTTTTAAATTTCTCGACTTAGCAATCGAGGTAGTTAACATGTGGAATGTGAGCTCAGCTGTTATTGTGCCGATTGTCGTATCAGCCAATGGCCGTTAGGCGGTTGGGTCAAGGGCCTGATTCAAAATGAAGTACTCCTTGATACGGCTCGCACTGTGAGCAGGTTCCTGTCTCTGGAGCCCTAACCACCGGTAGCTTGGATCCTGCTCCCGACATCGGTGGATCACTTAGCTTGGATCCTGCTCCCGACATCGGTGGATCACTTAGCTTGGATCCTGCTCCCGACATCGGTGGATTACTTAGCTTGGATCCTGCTCCCGACATCGGTGGATCACTTAGCTTGGATCCTGCTCCCGACATCGGTGGATCACTTAGCTTGGATCCTGCTCCCGACATCGGTGGATCACTTAGCTTGGATCCTGCTCCCGACATTGGTGGATCACTTATCTTGGATCCTGCTCCCGACATCGGTGGATCACTTAGCTTGGATCCTGCTCCCGACATCGGTGGATCACTTAGCTTGGATCCTGCTCCCGACATCGGTGGATCACTTTTTTTAAACGTTTTATATTTTAAGAAATATTTAAAATTTTAATTAAATAAGTAAATAGCTAAACAAACGAAATAATAATTAAATAATACAAAGAATTGAGCATTCAAGCAGTTTTCTGCATTAAAAATTGATTTCATAATAACAAAACATCACGCCTGTATTTCCCGACGGGTTAGGCAGAGGTGCACAGACGCCAGAACATCAAGCTACTACAATCTGTCAAATTTCTTTAATAGATTTACAACATTATCGCTAAAACATAAGGTTCAAAGTTGATTGGGAAAATTTTACAGTTTCGGGTAGCTTAATGTGCTGGCCTCTGTACCTAGAGTACACCCTAAATTGATTTCCTATTAGATACTTAAATGCACAGCAAAAAAGAAAACAATCGAAATAATACACGTTAATTGCCACATCACGCGTAGTCGCCTCAAGCGGCCTGTTAGTCGCGTGACGCGCCCTCAGAGTATGGGGTTCTTGTATTTGTTTTGGCCACTACTAGGGCCACAATAAATACCACATTCAACAATTTTTTTATTTTGGACATCTATGTAAGTTCAGCATTTTGGCTTGGCAATAAACGTCTTAAATCAATAGGAAAAAAAATCATAGATACCTGAAATAATATCCGCCAAAGAGTCGAACACTAGATCGATCCCGCTCTCCGAAGATATCGCCTGTTGAATAGGTTCTCCTAACAACGATTCAACATCTGTGGATGAACAAAGAAGCTATTAATCATCTAGTGTACTATCTAGCCGTACCTGATTATCGTTTACCTTCGGATCTGAATTGGGAAGATTTCCAATTCCAGAATTTGTCTAGACTAATTATTAATAGGTTATTATTCTTTTTTTTAGGTAGGTACAGACGCCAGCACATCAAGCTACTACAATCTGTCAAATTTCTTTAATAAATTTTGAACTTTATCGCTAACGAAATGGCCAATGTGACGAATGGTGATCAGATCCTAAGGCTCAAAGTTGATTGGAAAAATTTGATACTTTCGGGTATCTTCATGTACTTTTTTACCTTCGATCGGGTCGATCAAAGGTTAAGCTACATTTGCCGCAGTTGGTTCGTGGATGGGTGACCATCCATTACATATCGAGACCCCTCCGTGTCTTGCAAAACAAGTTAAGCCATCCCAGCTGTCATTCGAAGATCTTTGATGGTCATTACGGTAGTCAAAAGTCCAAAAATCTGATAACCAGTCTTACCAAGGGGTATCTTGTTACGTAATAACTAGGTAGTGGAGCTCAGACAGGCAGTCGCTTCATGTAAAATACTGGTATTTAGCTGCATTCGGTTAGACTGGAAACCAACCCCAACATAGTTGAGAAAGGCAAGACAGATTGTTTTCTACTATTATTTTTTCAGGTCGGAGTCGATGAAGAAATACATAGTAATCTGAATTTTCAGTTACATAAAATTGCAAATGTAAAATGGGAAAAAAATTGAGATTTAGCAAGGCTCGTTGCTTTGGGAAATACATCAAAAGGAACATGTTCTTTTATATCGGTAAGGTTTATTTAGTGAAAAATAAGTTAAAAAAATTAGGTACATAATCAAAAGACTATTATGAAAATGTGTTACACATAAATAATAAAAAAATAATACCTAAGTTTATTGACACAAAATACCTTTGTATACAATACCAATACATTTCACATAGGTACACTGGATTTTGGGAAAAGGCTGCACAAATAGTGAAAAACCAAATAATGAATAGTTGCCGATTTACAATTTTTTTTCCAATTTTAAGTTACTATTTTATGAACAAAAATAAGTGAACTGAAAAACCACCAGTCTATTTTTTACACCAAAAATAGCCGTGGCGTTTCATAATGGATAGGTCGTTAGTGCTACGTAATCTACATAACGTTCTATTAGAAGCACAAAACGAAAATGAAGCCTCCCATAATATGCACACCAGATTTCCCGGAAAACTTAATTAACGTGGATAAAAAATGTTTGAACAAGGTTCCTACTTTAATATTATAGCGCAACTTACATGCTGTTTTACCTGTGGTTTTAATTTTATATCCTACCTTTGTGATTATATACGAGAACGGGACTAGATATAGATGATAATAGATGCTTCAGTTTTTGTTTATTTATGACTTTCATTTGGCCTCTTTCACTCAAAGTGGAATATCTGAACACAAAATGAATCAAAAGTGTAAAAAAAAATTATTGAAATAATCCAATGATGTTGCATTTCGACATTCGGCATTTTTCAGTGTAAAGTCTGAATACAATTTTTTTTGTTAGACTTTAAAGGCCTCCAATAAATCCTTCCAGGATCTTCTTCCCGCACCACCTCAAACCAGCCCTTGCGGTACGCGTCCAACTCATCTTGCCATCTCTTACTGAGCCGGCCAAAATACATTAAAAGTGATGAATGAATTCATTAATGAACCAATCCGACGATGTTGTGTTTTGGCATTCAGCATCTTTTACTCGAAGTGAAACATCCGAACACAAAACAAATCAAAAGTTCAAAATAAATTCACTAGTGAACCAATTCAGTGATGTTGAATTTCGGCATTCCACATCTTTCACTTGCGTCCTGAATGATGCAAAAATGAAATTAAATGAGCAGATGAACGTTCATTTCAATGTAATTTTGTAGGTGAAACGTGCGAGCGTGGAATGTCAGAAAAATTAACATTTACTCGAGCGAAGCGTCTGATATCAGCTTATATCTAAGTAAGTAAAAGATAATGAAATGGCTTTTGTTGCGTGTAGGGAATTGCTTTTAAAGAATGAATAGCAAACAACACAATGGAAAAATGGAGGTTACTTTTCAGAGAAATTGTCGATGTTGGCGAAAGCAGGACAAGTAATTTTCTTGTGGTCATATACTAAAAACAAAAGAAAAGAAAGATATTGAAAACTGCAATATCGTTTGTTCTACTCTTGCAGTTCATAAGCTAGCAGGATCTAAGCAGTCCCACAACTTGTGGGCCACAAGTCCGGGTACGAACGGAATGTGTGCGGCTAGTTCATACAAATCAATTATATTCCCTGCTACTGGAAACGTAGCTTGAAACACAGGCCGCAACCGCAACTCTAAGATTTTAATTGCAGCTTTTTGGGTACCAACTTGTAACTGGTCTCTAATGGATTTTTTTTCGCGGCTTCGGTCGCATTTTCCCTGTTTTGTAATAAAACTTAAAAATGTATCGAATTTCTTCGTTAAATCCACTCATTTTGGCAGAAAGAAAAACAATTGAAAAGTGGCGGGAAATCGATTTTTTTATACTTTTTGTTAACGCTGCCAGCCCACGTCCGATAATTCGTGAACGATTTTCTGCAGGAGAAAAATAGAACGTACTGATGGCAATAGTCTAACGCACACGTCCTACAAAGGTCGGTCTAAATAACATAGGGCGAAATAATCTGACCGATTGTACCGACCGCTCTTTTTTAAAATGTCATCTATATAATGGTATCAAAACCAGCCCGATACAAACAGCATAGATTTTACTAGGTACAACTTTATACCTATAAAATACGAAAAACTTTTCCCCAACCTAATATTTTGTTTGGCATTTTATGATATTTTTTCTATACGCATAAAGGATGCATAGAAGGATTTGGGGGAGGCGTTTGCTCAACAGTAGAACAGTGCAGGCTAAATAAAATAAAAAATTGTTATAAAACGGGGATCCTAGATGCAGGTAAAAAGGCTGCAAAGCTGAAATAGGATTGGGCAGGTGACGTTAGCCGCATGCACGGTGACCGCTGGGCAACAGTCTCCACACGGTAGGTGCCTGAAGATGGACGGCGACGCCGAGGCCACCCACCAGGAAGAGGTGGCGAGACGACCTAGACGAGTACCGTAAGGGTTGGATCAAGGTGGCTCCCGAAAGGGATGCCTGGAACGAATTGGGTGAGGCCTTTGCTCAGCGTGGGACAGTGTAGGCTAACTAAAAAAAAAGGTTTAGCGATTTGCCTTCATAGAGTTGAATAAATTACTGTACAGACTATCTAATAGTAATCGGGGTAAAGTAAAATAGCCTCTACCCACAAAATAAGCAATTATATTATCGGGACAACTGCAAAAACTGATTGCTTCACTCAACTTTGCGAAAGCACTAGGAAGTGGTGAAGGGCGGGCGTTTTGGAGGACTGTCTTTTGTAAAAGACATGGACAAAAAGTACATTCCAAGTACACATACATAGTAAATAATATTGTATATTAAAAATAGAAAAATGAATTAATACGTAGTTTTTAACCTCTCTGAACTCGTCAGTTTTTATTTCAAAATATTTAGTAATGCAAGATGAATTCAAAGTAGCGTTTGTCAACGTCCGCCATAGTGGACCATAGAGAAAGATAAATATATCAATGGGCGTTCATACTACTTGTAGACATGTGATGTGGACGACAAAATGCTCATATTAGGAACATTATATTCTTACGAAACTATCTTCATTGGTATTTGTTGCATTTAATAAAATTATCTTTTCATTATATTGATGCGTGAGATAGTTTTTTTTATATTTCACACATAAAAAAAATCTTAAAACGGAACGCGTTTACTTGTTTGACAATGTGCGTTGTCTATGTCGAATGTCAATGTAATGAAATAATCATGGAAATAATGTTATATATTGCATATCTTCATTGCGTACCTACTGTGTTTGTGTTTTTGCGAATATTTCTATTTTGACCCCTGCTTTTTCCTACGGACCGATACCTTCTACGACTCAATTACCTTGCTATTAACACTGGACTCTGATTTGCATTGCGTTTCGGATTTGTTTTGTGGATCACGGAAACGTCACGCGTTGGTACGTCGACCCCTAAACGTGCCTACGCTGCTATTGTCACCAGCGGAAAATCAGATACGTCGCAGCCTAAGCGACAAACCAAAAAAGGGGAAAAACCGATAAAGGGTACTCAACCTGCCCTGACTGCGGTCCGTAGCTCTTTGCCAAGAGCCAGCCAAGTTGATGAGGAGGGTTTCACGAAAGTAGAAAGGAAGAAAAAGAAGCCCTTTTCTCGTAACCTGTGTGGCACCGCACCGAGTGGACCCAACATGTTGCTGCGCCCTGCTGTGCCTACGACGCAGCTGTACCTTTCGCGTCTGCATCACTCCACGACAACTGAGGACGTAGTGCAGTATTTGAAGGTGAAGACCAACTGGACTCTGAGGGTCGAATGGTTGAAATAGCGCCACAACATCAACTTTAAATCATTCGTGGTATGAGTTCCAACCCAACATCTACAGACCTGCCTGAAAGAGGACTTTTGGCCGAAAGGTGTCGTATATCAACGTTTCCGAGGATGGTTACGCGACACCACGCAGCGAAACACGACGCCGACAACGTTACGTGTAGATTCATAGCCTTAAGGTTTTTAATATGTATTAGTTTATTATAGCATAAGATTATTTTGTGTATTTTATCTATGGGCCTCAGCTGCCTGATAATAAAATGATTATTATTATTTCCTTTATTTCACTATATACATATAATGATGATGATTATTATTATTATTAATATGAGGTGCATCAATTGCGGAATAGCCATGCAAAGGTTGCAGAGGCATCTCATATCCTCGCTTTCTGCACACCATCAAACAAGACATTCGCGTTGGATAACCAATGCTCAAACCGAGGTAAGAAGCTGAAGAAGAAGATTGTCACATTTTTTGAGACTATCACCCAGTTTCATAAAAATGTTAATCAATATGCAGTTTAAAATCCTTCATTTAGGTGGCCATCACTTTGTTTAAATGCTTTATAATATTAAAACCATATCAGTTATACGTAATAATATAATTCACAACTTTTCGCTATTTTAAAGCGCCTTTAAGTGTTTTAATAGCGAAATTATAATCTATACAACTTATTGCTAGCGATCTGATTAAAAGGTTTAATGAAACTGTTTTTTGTCTAGTCTGTTGTAATGACAAGTTCTCTGAGTATTTTATTTATAGCAATTTAATGAGCAAATATTCACGAATATAAAACACCAAAAATCATAGGTGTACAATAAATTCGATAACTATGCCGACGTCCTTACAAAAATTGGCCATGTCCTTTGACTTTCGAAAAGTGCTGATTCTCAGCCTAGTTTGAATAAATGACTTTTGATTTTGATTTTGCTAAGGTATTTTAATACTAACATGGTAAGATGCAGCAGCATCCTACTCATAAAACATTCCAAACTTCCTGATAGAAAGTAAAGAAAGTAAGCCGAAGTGGAAGGTTTACACCTTCCACTTCGGCTTACTTTCTTTACATACATATAATATACTTGTTAAAACTTTAGGAAAATCATCTACTTTTATACAATATTTGTATATGTGAGCACCAAGCATCTACGAGTTTTTGGTCAACTGGACCCACTGCCTAATTTCATCATTAGTACAGTCAAGAAGTAAAGCCGAATCTTTTAGTTTTATTTCTATGACTTAAAATATACATAATATTATTCAATTAGGACATAATTCATTTACATGTCATTGTTTTATTTGTAATTATTTTTACCTATTGTGATAATATAAATTTTATTCTAGGTATTCATATTTTGTAAAACGAATGTATTCCAAATTATTGTAAAACATTTTTAAAAGAGTTACGGTGGAGTTTTTTCCCCATTCTTCTCCATACGATACTACCTTTTAAAAGAGGCGACGAGAATCAATGCAATTTTTTTTTTGTTCTAAATAAATGATTTGACTTTGACATAAATTAGAATAGACAAACTTACTCTTCAAATCCTGTTTATAAGCATGAAGCACAAGATCCACAGGTGGTACGAGACTGTGGTGCAACTCCCGCGCAGCTGCTGATAGCCAGGATGCGATGTCGGAGCACGCGCAGCTGACAACGTTGCGTCCGTCGGATGCCGCTGCGCGAGCCTGTTCGTTGCTTACAGCCATGCCTGATATCAAGACGCTGGAATGATGAGGAACTTGTATTTAAGATTTTGTTTCTGTTATTAGTGTAGGATAGTTTATTAAGGTGCTTGGTAAGTTTTGAGTATGAATGAGTATCCCTATTATAAGGCTACGTACTCACTGACGGGTGGCTTTCTTAGCGCCTAAAGCCTTGCGAGTCACCTTGCAGATAGTGAAGTGAAACGAACGCTCTAGCTGACGGTGATAATGGTAAATAAGGAGGGTCTTATATTTTTAAACTATCTAGGTGGCACCTGTAAAGAAGATTACCAACTCTAATAAACTCCTCTAGAATATAATCATTTAAACACCAGTAAGTATTACTATAATTCCGCAAATCGCTTTTCAATTTGTAATTCATAACTAAATTGAAGTAAATGGACCTCGAATCGGTAACTTTTTGTTCTATTTCCTCGTTAGATGAAGTTCCATTTTAATGAGCGTTGACGAGCGAACGAAAGAAAAGGAATTGGGTGCTATGGCGCTACTTGTTCCTATTAAATTTTAATTACCGTGGGAGTTATTCAAGCTATTGCTTCAGTAGGTAACTAGAAAAATTGTAGAAGTCCAATAGTGTTTCTGGGTGATGACGATAAATGTTTTATAGAATAAATAAAGTTGATTATTTTGGATTATTCCACTTTGCCCCACCGGCCGCCCCACTGGTGGGGCAAAGTGGAATGTCAAAAATTTTGCAGTGGAATCTGCCCCACTAGGTATTTTATTTAAGGGTATTAATTTAACTGTTGCAATTGATACGTACTTTAGTGTCACGGAAACGAAAGGGAATAATGATTATCGAATTTAAATTCAAGCACGATTTTCTATAGATTAAAACTAGCCAATATTAATCGTATACAATAATATTTTATTATGACGTATGATGTCAAGAATTATTAAATACAATGTCATAGAAATGAAATTCCATTAAATTATTGGCACAAAGGAGAGTCGTCGTCTAATTTAAATTTTGAATCAAATTTTTCATTTAAAAACTCTTTTGCTGAGGAGTAACACATTATGTAATAGGAAGTTAAATAATTTCTATGTTATAAAGTTAATAAGTTTATTCATCAAAAAGTAAAATACAATGTGGCGGATTAGGTGAGCCACAAACTAATCATAACACGTTCAAAACTCGTCGCCGTTTAATGGTGTATATATGTTGCAACTCGAATGGTGATTTACTCCCTTTCGATTCCCAGTATATTCAATCAAGCGGTAAACCTCTTATCCTAAAAAGATTTTCCCGTCTTCAGACTGAAAAGGCAGATTTCCAACACGATACACTGTCGGCGTTTAATTAACTTCATAGAACTTTCCTACGCATTTGAGGTCGGAAGTTTCTTGTGAACATTTCTACGGGAGTATGTTTTAAAACTAATTAGGTAGCACCCGCGGTATGAGCGCGTGTAAACATGAGGATCGAATAAATTAGTTCTTAATTTATTTAAAGACGGCTTTAAGAATAATTTCGTTGGTGATAATGTGTTTACTTTGTTTGTGATTATAGAATAACTTCTGATAATTCTGGGAATTTTGGTAGAGCATACTGCTTTATTTAAGTTTACTACTTATCTTGAAATGAAAAGACGGATAGACAGACATAACGAAATTATAAGACACACGGGACGGTGTCTTTACGGTAGGGTGTATAAATCGCGACGTAGAAAAAACTTGTCGGTGAACAAAGTTCCTTATTGATCCATACAACTCTGACGAACCGTGCCTACACGCGGCGTGCCAACCGCACCGTTGAGAAAACATTTTGGCGTACAAGCTTCCATAGTAATCCATACAACAGTTACGTCCGTGTCACCTACACACGGCGAATATAATGTAGTTTTCACGGCAAGAAAATCGTGTGTGTACAAAGGGCTTAAGAACTCCGTTTTTTTATGTGCACGAGGATGCCAGTAATATAGTCGATAACTGAGTCAGAAAGTTATTACATTATAAACAGATATAGAGTAAACTTGAAACAATACTTTTTGTTTTTATATATTGAATAAAATAAACGGCAACAGGTGATTTTCCACCGACCAAGCCTGGTGGTAATTCCTATTTATAGGCATCCTGAATATTGTAGCCCTTTTATCGGTCATAAGGTTTTATGAGGTCCAATGTTATACATATTTAAATATTTTTATAAAAAAAAAAATTAAACACGTTAAAAAAAAAACATCAGGAACAGGGTCCAAGCTGCCGGTGATCAGGGCTCTAGAGAAAGGAACCTCCTCACTATGCGTGAGGTGTCCAAGAGCTGTCTGAATCAAGCCCTTGACCTAGCCGCGTAATGAAAGCCTCCTTAGGTGTTGGTCGAGGCTCTCCGCTATTAGGCCATTTACTGTAACGATTATCGGTCTAATGATTGGAGAGTCCACGTCCCACATGTCGACAACCTCGTGTGCTAAGTCAAGATAATTGATTTTTTTATCTTTCTCAGCTTTCAAGAGACTCTATTTCTCGAAGTTATTATTATACTTACTGAAAATACCTAGTTATTGATGGAAGGTTTTTCACTTCTCATAAGCGTTTTTATTACTGCAGTCTCTAATTTTCTAACGTCACAAATTATTTGATGAAAATCTATTCCACTTATATTCAGGTATCTCGTAGGATTACGAAAAAGTACCGAAGCCTTTGAGAGTTCCTTGAGAAAATATAAGATTAATATCGTACTAACCAGCAGACGAGCACGACGAATAAAGTCACAACCACCAAGGCTCTGTCATTGCAATTTGAGTTCTCTGCCTCGGGGAATAGAGCTCCAGTTTCCAGTTCATCTTCGTATCTGGACCTTGAAAATAGGGATAGTATTCCCAAGATGAGAAGGTACGCAGGTATTACGAGAGCAATGCAGGCAAACGCGATGATAAATGCGAGGAACGTTGATTCCACTTTTATTGACTGAAACAAAAAAATAAAATATTGGTAAACATTGACTCTGTCCAACTTTGTAGGTACATGTAAATCGTTTGGCTTTTGTCGTCACATCTGAGGGGCAATTTTCGTAACTTTAAGAACGTTCATAGTCTGATTCCAGTCTTAAGGTGACAGCACACATATCAAATCGGAAAGGGATCGTCACCGTATCGCATTTCGCCTCGGCGTCAAACAGGCGTCAACCTCGGATATCTACGCGTCAACCTAACGTAAGCATGTAACCAAAGCGAATCAGAAGCTCCGATACGTCGACTCGGCTACGGCTAGGCGACGCCGCATTTACGGCTGATGTTGATGGTGCAGACAGGCCGCGGGAGGGGTGAGAGGGGCAAGGGTGGACGAAGAGACGTAAGCTCGGGTACGGAGAAACGTAAGCGTGGGGACGACGAGCCGTAACGCACCGCAACGCGGTTCGTGAGCTTGTCCTGAGGCGGGGCGATTAGGTACGTTACGATTCCGATTAGTGCAGTAGGAAGTTTCATACAAAGAATACTGAATGGCTCGAGTTGGTACAGTAACGATCCCTTTCCGATTTGATACGTGTGCTATGTCTGTCAAAAATACGCCTAATATCCCAAAATTATTGACAAGATTGTGACTAGATTTTGAACGTTTTTAATTACAGGAATTGACCTTCTGTGCTAACTTGCTGAAATAACGTTCAGACTCTTAGCGACGGCGACGTGGTCAAACAGTTTTACTGAATATTTGTTCATTGTTTTATTTATAATGGCACTTCAACGGCTTACTCAAACAGATATAACTCAAACAAACTATCGGCCTATTGCGATTCTCTCCACTTTCGCTAAGGTATTCGAGTCAATGATCTGTCCCCATATCCAACACCATTTTAAGCTTTATCTTAGCGATCACCAACATGGCTTTGTAGCGTCAAGGTCTACTGCCACAAACTTAATGTCTTTCACAGAGTCCCTGATAGAAACTATTGACTCGAATAAGCAATTTGATGTGATATACACCGATTTCAGTAAGGCGTTTGATAAAATCTCCCACTCCATACTAATAAAAAAACTGGCAACATATGGCATCACGGGACCCTTGCTGAAATGGTTGGAATCATACCTCGCTAACCGTGAATTTTATATTGTGGTTAATGGTTTTCGCTCTACCAACAATTATCGCATGACTTCCGGCACCCCGCAGGGTTCGCATTTGGCCCCCATATTATTTATCATTTTTATAAATGATCTCCCCCACTGCTTTCACTTTTCAGAGTGTTTTCTGTACGCGGATGACTTGAAGTTTGCCAGGAAAATCGAATCATCAAATGATATTGAGCTTTTGCAGGAAGATCTGAATAGAGTAATTGAATGGTGTCGGAATAATAAAATGGAATTGAACATCAATAAATGCTACCACCTGTCTTTTTCTAGGAAAGTTCATCCCATCCATTCGAGCTACTTTATAAACAAACAACAAATTCATGAAGTAGAAACTATAAGGGACCTAGGAGTGTTGTTTGATAAGAAAGTAACTTTTATCCCCCACATTGAAAACACTATTAAAAAAGCTTCGAAAATGTTAGGATTTGTACTGCGCAATACCAAGGGTTTCAAACAGGTCAGCACTAAAATATTGCTGTATAAAAGCCTTGTCCAAAGCACACTGGAGTATTGTAGCGTCATATGGAGACCACACTACGCCACTCATAAACTTCTCTTAGAAAGGGTCCAGAAACGATTTCTATGGCGCCTTGCTTTTAGCAAAGGAAAAAACAAGCAGCTGCCCTCTTATGTATCCCGTCTGCAGACTTTCAAGATGCTCTCGTTATCGACTCGAAGAGAAGTTATGGATGCCCTGTTTGTATACAAACTCCTCAGAAAGCAAATAGACTGTCCGCAGTTACTGAGTCTCCTCAAATTTCGTGCCCCAATCCGCTATCCTCAAAATCCAATCACTCCGCTTTACCCGCCCTTGCGTAGAACTGTCCTAGGTGCTAACTCACCAATACCGCGAATGTGTAAAATTTTAAACAGTTGCAGTGACCTGATCGACGTTCACCATGATAGTATAAAAAAATTTCGTACATCAATTATTGAATACTATTCGCACAACTAAGACATCATTTATGAAATACCAAATTCTTAATTAATATAATTACTTATTTAACGTTAATTAAATTTTAATCATTATTTAATGTACTTAAACCAGTTATTTAATCTTAGTTTAATTTAATTTATTTATATTTTATTGAATTACCAATTAATTTAATATTATTAATAGTTTTATTATCATACAAAATTTATTTATACTTAAGTAATTGCAAAAAAAAAAAAAGAAAATGTATAATATAAATAAAATAGTGCATGTGGTGTTAGCCTGTAAGTGATTGTTGCACTTATAAATGTATATTGTGTGCTTGTAAATAAAATGTAGAGTGTAAACAATTGTAGGCTAACCTAAAAAAATAAATAAAAATATCTCATACAGTTTTAGGTATTGTGAATTCATTACTAACAGATGTACACTGCGCTAGCAGAAAACTGAATGATTAACTGGTTGATTGCCGTCGTTACAGAAACAATTTAAAAGCCTCCACATCTCGCGTGGATACGAAGGGATAAAGGACTTGTAAATCACGTGTAAGATCAGCATAATCAGTCTATAATGTTCCCACTTCTGAGACACAGGCATCCTCTCTGTGAGAGGGATGGGCCGTGTAAGATTATGTTTGTCATAATATAACCCGGAAATGAGCTATGTCCAAAATACGATGGGAACTCCATACTTATAATATTATAAATGCGAAAGCGTGTCTGTCTGTTACCTCTAACCGATTTAGATGAAATTTGGTATAGAGATAGTATGAGTCCCAGGAAAGGACATAGGATCATTTTTATCCCGATGTTCTCACAGGATCGAGACTTATGCGGGTGAAACTGTGGGGCGCTGCTAGAATTTAATTAAAAAAAAAAAGTGAGAAAGAAGAGAAAGGAAGTGGATACAATTATTAAATATGAGTTCAGCTACACGATTACTGACAAATGCTTGCATTGACTGGACTGGTCCACTCAAATCTATGTGGTACTTTCCTCAAAAGACCATTTCAGACATCAATCTACATGGTCTTCACATGATCTGACCAAGATTATGTCTGGATTTTAAAAGATTGTGTCCTCAGAGTTTGTTTCGGCCTTTCTTCTCAGAGCAGTTAGATAGGAAACGCCGACCTCATCTAGCTTATTTTTTTTTATAATATGACGTGTAAAAGTGATTCGGATATCCTATTTACAGAATAAATAATTTCATTTCAATAAAAAAAATTATTTTATGATTGATTATAGTGCTTAATATAATGTATACATAGAAACTGTTGGTGTACCTTAATAAATAAATAAATAAAAGATGGCTCGTGTCGTACAAACGTCTCAAAAGTCAGAGTTGGTTAAATAAAATATTCTCATACGGAATTGACGGCAAGGGCTTTTTTTTTTTCTAATGAGCTGGTCTATTTCCTTATATTACTGCAAAAAACATAATGTTTTAATAATAATATCCGTAGTGGTGACCTCGTCCCTTTATCTTTTCTGATCAGTCAAAGTCGCTAAAGTTACGCTGAGTTCCGCAATGGAAAATTATGAACACATAAATCATAAACAACATTAGTATCGATTTAGTTATAATTGTAATATGAATAATTTGTTTTTGTCCATTTCCTATTCTAATAATAAATATATGATCCAAAAAAAAACATAGAACAAAATTATCTGTTTCTGTTGAGCAAAAACTTGGCTCGAAAGGGTTACCGCTACTTCGGAACATAAAGGGCTAAGGAAGGAACACGGGTTGGTTTTAGTCAGTAAGAGTCTGACTCTCCCTTCCGCTCCAACCAGAGCGGGAGGAGTCATTTGATGATTTCCCATCCACAAAAAAAAAGGCCAACACTAACACACCGCGTGGTGTAATAGGCCCTTTAAAAGTAGGTCCTTAAAGTAAATTTGAACGATTTTAGAATCGCAAATATAATTAAGTATCCTATAGCCTTTTTATTTAAATGTTTGCGTCAAGCACCGTTAGTATCACCCATAAATAAAGTCTATAAATAAACTAAATAAATATAGTGTACGAAACGGATATTTCCTGTTTAAGAATCGTACGAATTTGCATTTCGTTTATTTCATGCGTTCGTACTAGACCTACTGGTTCTTGCTCCATGCGTCATTTGAACATTGTGTTGTTATTTATTTGGTGATCGAAACAAGTACCTACTTTACTTGACGTCTATGGTCACGGAAGTAAGTAAGACTTGTACAAACAAAGAGAGGTAGATTAATAAAGGTAGATTTAGTTATGACGTGAACCTTTTAAATATATTGGGCTTATGTATATTTAATGTATCTCGTTCTCAAGGCCAAGAACGGATGAATTTCATCTACTACCATATCAGATTTTACGTGAATTTTTAGATGTAAACTTACACCGACCAACGGATCTCAATTATCAAGGCATGATCTTGTCTGTACTAATGTTTCAAACATGACTAGAGACTTTCTCTGAAGATTTTAAAACTAATTTTAATGTTACTGAAGCATGACGCTGAAACATTGACGATTAATTTCAAACGTTCAGAAATTGTTTAGAACAATTTGAGAAAATGATACCTTTTATGAGAGATGTTTATCAGTTCCATTTCCTATGTAATAATATCAATCAATAAAAAAAAAAAGACGGGTTGCACTCCGGGAGTGCCGGCAGAAGTGAAAACTTGAATATTAACGTTGAAATAAATCAATTATTAATTTAAAATGCTAACAATCTTAAAATAATAATATGTACAAGTATATAAAAAGAGAAAATCCACCACCAACACCACCACCACCACCAGCACCACCAGCACCACCACCACCACCAGCACCACTACCACCACCACCACCACCAGCACCACCACCACCAGCACCACCACCACCACCACCACCATGACCACCACCACCAGCACCACCACCATCGCCACCACCACCACCATCACCACCACCGCCACCAGCACCACCACTACCACCACCAGCACCACCACTACCACCACCACCATCACCATCACCACCACCACCATCACCATCACCACCACCACCATCACCATCACCATCACCATCCACATCACCATCACCATCACCATCACCATCCATCCATCCATCCATCCATCCATCCATCACCATCACCATCACCATCCATCCATCCATCCATCCATCCATCCATCCATCCATCCATCCATCCATCCATCCATCCATCCATCCATCCATCCATCCATCCATCCATCCATCCATCCATCCATCCATCCATCCATCCATCCATCCATCCATCCATCCATCCATCCATTATCGTGTCTCACTTGGTTCACTTCGGTTGGCGCCGCCGTAGAAAGCGAGGGGGGGGGGAAATCTCTCCTGACGGTCACGTGTCCTGACGCGATGCCCTGACGCGAGTTTCACATTTTTTACCCATTATAAAAAGTGTGCAACGCCGCTAAAGAAGTTTACACTTCAAAAACAGAGATGTAATCTTCGTTAAAAGCTCGCGTAATTAGGGATGAGCGATGTGTCTTGTCCGAAAGAAAAATGTGCTCTTGTGCTAACGAGAGGAGGAAATCTCAGAGGAATCATCGTCTAATGGTCCTGACATTATGTCCTGAATTCTTTCAGAAAAAGTTATATGTTATTAATAATTTTCTCATTTCGTAAAAACAGAGGGTGGACTTTGTTGGTTATTTTCTAAATGATTACTAGTAAGGAAACATAGATCGAACCAGTAATTTTTTGCTGCTGAATGTCACGTCGTGTGTGAATAATTATGCAATGTTAAGTATATTAGTATTTTCTGTCTACGATCCGATTTAAGAATATTACAATTATTATAGAGTAAGTAGAGAGTACAGTCCGCCTTAGGTAAGCAGGTGTTAGTGTCTCCCTATTCGAAAGCCGTAAAGTAGTTTGCAAGCATTGCTGGGGTCCATTTCCCTTGATGACGCTTTTAAAATTTTTACTTCTTTTTTTCATAATCTAGGTGCAGTGCAGAAAGTGTATCTTTAACGTAATATTACAGTACAACCCAATTCCATAAAGCAATTAACAATTGATTTACAAAGTTTTCGTATTAGGGCGATCGGTGATTTCCTAAAAAGTTTTCCGTGACTTGAACATACGCCAACCAAGCATTTCTTTTCTTCAGTGTTTAGGTCGAACGAACAAGGAATCTTTTATAAACTTATTAAAGTCTGGCCCAATAAACACAGCTTTTTTAATTTAAGCACCACTCAAAACAGATTTTTTTATCTTAAAAACTTAAAGCCTGCTTTCTTTATCAAATAGAACAAAGTAAATCCAGAGAATAAACACAAAAGAGAGGCGTGATGAAAGAAGTAAGACTGTATACAGGGACAGGCAGGGTTCATAGGTACAGACGCCAGCACATCAAGCTACTACAATTTGTCAAATTTTGATCAAAAGGTCAAAAGTTGATCGGGGAAATTTGCCAGTTTCGGGTAGCTTGATGTGCTGGCGTCTGTACATCGACGTGCAACCTGTTGTCATGGACTCAGTACATGATTCTGAACCCCCCTGTGTTGAATTGTGCGTCGGTTATTAAAAAAAAATGCTATTGACCACGTAGGTCCCCTTTTGTACGAAACACCATTGTTTTTTTTTTTTAATAACTGACGAAGAATTTCTACGCTAGAGGGTTTAGAATCACGTGCTGAATTAATGGTTACAGTTTGCGTGTCAATGCCACCCTGTATTAACCAATACAAAATGTAATTTTGATAGTTTAAAAAAAAAATAAGATGTTGTTTTGACCGTTTCAAAAAAAAAAAAAAAAAGCTACCTTTCTAAATTCATCAAATAAGGTGTTGAAAAAAAAAAAAATAAACAATTTTTTTCCTTTTCTACACATACGTGATGAAAACAAATGGTTATTTTTCTTGTATAAGGGGCATGATTGTCTAGGATATACAGCATGAATTTTTCCCACGAAATTTAGACGTATTCGGAAAAATAACACTACGGAACCCTCCGTAGTGTTATTTTTCCGAATACGTCTTTGCCAATATTTTGATTGAAAATGATGGTTCGAAAAGGCAAAACAAGATCGTCTTTCAAATAACATAGTGACGGAAACGTGAAAACACAATTTTAAACAATTTCATTGAATCGTATAGCAACTTCTCCTTTCTTTCGTGAAGTATTTCATAAGACTTCCAATAGTGAACGCGCGTGTTATAAACTTGTAAAGAATGAAATCTAAACTTGGTCCTTACTTAAAAGGTTTCCGTCAATGGCCGAACTGTGTGTAAATATTAGAAAATCGATAGGGCAAGTGTTCTTATTTTCAATCAGGCTAAGATTGAAAATGAGGCTTAAAGAAGAGATAAAACACACAGAAAATCTAAAAAATAGGAGAGTGAGAGAAGGTCTTTCAGGGCTTTCCGTAGATGTTAAGGTAAGTTCAGGTCCTTGTTTTATATAATTTCTTTGAAAAGAGGATGGGACACACAGACTTAATGCCCTTTTTACCTTTTAAAATGCGTGGCATTTGGCAAAATGCCACCCACAGAAAAGGATGCCCCTCAGAAAGAACTTAGAAGTTAAGACACTTAGTAAAGATTATGCTGCCACTTTGGGATATACTAAGCGAAATAGTTCCGTGGCATTGAAAATATTGAATAGTTTTATATCCGAAAAACATAATCACTATAAATCATAACAAGCCATTTTACTAAAAATAAATTGGGAAAGCAAACAAATCGAATAAGAGTGGCAATGGCGACGCATTATCGCCTTTCTTCGTAGGTACTTGTGAGATCGATAACCATGATCGGGTAACCGGATGCGATCCTTTTAAAATGTCAATGTCTTTCCGTGGACATTACTGACGTATGTTAGCTTGATATGTGGGAATATTAGTATGGTTTCGGATTTAAAATTTTAGACTATGCAGCCTCCTTTCTATTTTGTAGCTTTGGTTAGAAGGTCTTCTATATATAAGATTCGTTGATGAGTTGGAATTTGCTTATTGAAAATACATATGTTATGTGCTGTTCCACAAATGATGGGACACTTAATATCATGCCCTGCGTATCCTGTCAGTTGCACGTTACAGGAACTGATGGACGCTAGTGATGGCGCCAAATAAGTAGCCGAATTCTGGGCCTAGTACATTTAGATTGCTATCGACACGCTAAGAAGAAGAAGATGTTCTTATTTTACTAGTTTTACTTTAGTTTAGTTAGAATAGAATAGATATTTTACTTTAGTTGGCACTCTCGTAAGTTATGCTATATGCCAGTTGATTATTTAATTAATGTTTAGTAGTTGTACGAGTAGGTCTTTTCTGGCATGTCCTAGAACTAAAAATCCGAAGACATGTGACATCTACCAAGCAAGTCTGTCTGTTGGATTACGGTCCAGTGAGAGAGGCCTGTGTATCAGCAGTGGTATCATTATAGGCTGATTACCCTAGTTGTAGGTCTTTTAGATACATCATAACTCAATTAATTATTTTAAGATCATCCACGAATTATTTGAAGGATTAAATTATGCCTGTGAGTTTCATTGTGGAGGCTACTATTTTTATAACCCTTTGTTTCGATTTATTTGCCTGATTCTCCAGTTTTACGACCAGATATAAATCAGTAAGTACGTACGTCAACAAGTATTTATTTTTTGCTTTACCGTCTCCAAAGTAAGGTCTTTTTTCGTCACTATACTTGTTTTTTTCATTAATAGTCTTCCACTTTTGGACCGGTTATATCATGTATGGCCTGTTTCCGCGATGCCTATTTATTTACAATTGAATTTTAAGTAGGCTTGATTCTGGAGGACCTTCCGATTATACATCAGTATTCGCCTGGACATCAACAGTGGTAACCGCCTTTTGGGTCACAATGTTTAAGTTAATAGTTTTGTATTCTATAGTTTTATTTTCAATTGTTTTACATGGAAGTTCCGCTAAAGTTGCGCGTGAGTATTTATTTTCTTTCTCTGTAGATTTGTAATAACTGTAATAATTATAAATATATATAATTATAAAAATGAACATACTTATACATATTTTTAGTAGGTAGTTAAAAAAAATATATATATTAGCAACTAACTTCTGCTCGCGGCTTTGCCCGCGTGAATGTCGAAAACATAGGTTTTTTGTGCAGAACCCTAATTCTTTTTCTAAAATAAAAGTAAGCCTAAGTTCCTCCTTATAACATCAGCTGTCTGCTAGTCAAAATAGGTCCAGCCGTTTCGGAGATTGTTTTGTGAATAAAACTTCGGGTAGTAAAAAAAAAATGCACGGAAATAATTATATTTTTCGTAAGCCAGGACGACAACATCATCTAGTTTTAAAATATTATTGTTGTCGTGCAAAAGTGTTTTCTACTACCAACGTAAAGAAATAAATAAAATATCATTAATCATTTGTTACTTTCAGCTTCCTTTATCAAAACCTGCCCAGGTCTAAAGTCTGATTGTTTGAAGAATGTAATTCAAGAAACGCTGCCACTATTCGCAAAGGGAATTCCAGAACTAGGGGTGGAGCCTATTGATCCCCTAAGACAAGATAATGTTAACGTGGTTCTCCCCGGAGGATTCAAAGTGGAATTCCGTAATGGAACCACGACTGGGCTTAGGAAGTGCAAAATAGATTCTGTGTCGTAAGTAGAACTGATTATTTCATAGAGCCTATCATTCTATCACAATCGTATTAACACTTTTATTAATAAAATAATGTAACAATTTATTAAAACTGCTTTCTTGAAAAAATACCGAGATAAGCTTAATTTTTTCTTGTATGCCAATGATAATAATAATAATATTAAATATGTAAAAGCCTTCAACTTTCGATGTCTTGATTGTCTTTTATTAACTTAAGGGCCCATTCTTACTTAACACAACCACACCACATCGCAACGACAAAATGTGGGCATGCAGTGGTTACGTGTGAATAGTGTCGGTAACTACAAAATTTCGATGTGGTTGCATTGTCGCTAGTAGTTGCGATGTCGTTTAGCTAGTGTTTGCAGATGGACAGATTGTTCGTTGATTGATATTCGTGTTTGCGATGTGGCATTGATATGGTCGGTATCGCCCACATGGTTTGAGACGGCCAAATGTGGTCCGTGTGAATAAACTATTCATTTTCGTACAAATTAGAACGTCCACGTGTTGCAGTTGTGGTGTGGTTGTGGTACTTGTGATCGGGCCCTAAAACTGTTGGATTCTTGTAGTTAATATCCTTTGTTTGAGGAAAAAAACCCCAAAACAAATAAAGATAAAAGAATCCTTTGTTTGAGGAAAATTAGATGCATCGCGCATGCAGTGCACCGATATAATTTGACAAGAAAACATAAATAAAATCAAAGGAATTAACAGCAGATGCTAATAAAGATGTATTAATTAATTTCAGATACAAAGATAATGCTGCAGATTTGAATATGCATTGTGATATAACTATCAAAGGAATGTACAAAGCGAACGGAAGAATATTGATCGTGGCCATAAATGGCGATGGAAATGCTAAAATTAAAATTAGTGAGTACAATATTTTTTTGAAGTAGTATCGATGCTAATTAAAAATTACATTTGTAGAGAGAGATCTAAAAGCAGACTTTAGAAATGACACTGTTTCTACAAGGCTGTGTTAAAATCATAATTTTCAAAAGGGGCCTGAGTATGTCGGTCAAATTAGATATAGTTTCTATAGTGTTAATTTATGGAAATAATTTTTAACTAATTTTCCTCTGTGTTTCAGAAAATAATAATTTGCATGCCAAAATAAAGTTCGAAGACAAGGTTCGCGATGGAGTGGTGTACCATGAAGTGAAATCAATTGACATCACCCAGAATTATGGCGACAGAGTCACATTTGGTCTGACGAATTTGTTCAAAGGAAATCCTGAATTGAGTAAGTATGCACAAAGTTTAATGTTTCAAATAGTTACTAGATAGTGCTGTTAGTATTTACAGAAACATTTTAAAAGGTTTTCGTCACTTATTTTATTTGTTTTACCTTTAAACCAATCGACCCTATCAACCCGCACTCAACTGGGCCCGCGTGGTGGATTACGGCCCACTCCCTCTTACAGAGAGGAGGCCTGTGTGTCCCAGCAGTGGGAACATTATAGGCTGATTATGCTACCTTAAAAGTCTCAATAAGTGCATAATATGCTTAAGTTTTGTTTCGATAGTCGTTCACGACTTTATAACCTTGCCGATTTAAGTTTTGACCATGTTTATATTTCTCTCAAAAGATGCATAATTGTACTTTGCGTCGAATGGCATTTGACGTTTATATCAGACTTAAGGTGAAGGCAATCTTGAACGTTTCAATACATTATGGAATTCAAAATTGTGGAAATAAAAAACAAAGTCCCGTAATTGTTTTACTTACATTATAAGAAAATATATGTACATACGTAGTGGAAAGGTTTTTCGTAAAAAAAAAAAACTCTTTCTTTTTAAAAGTTCAATAACATGCCTTGCGCTTGGATATTATTTTGATAAGTATGTGATAGTTTGTCAAACAGAGTAAGGTTTTGGATCGGACAAGATATCTCCTAATTTTTATTTCTGCATTGGAAATATGATGATCGTATTTGAAAACGATAGGAAGTTTTTTTTCATTACAAAGAGATCTTCGTCTTTTTTGAGCTTCAATAATGTACATTGGGTAAAACAAGGCGACATAACAAAGTTAAATAGTAATAAAATAAAAACTCATCTGATCCGATATTCAATGTTTTTATTTTCAGGTGAAGCTGTTTTGCAATTTTTGAACCAGAATTGGAAACAAGTTTCAGAGGAATTCGGAAAACCTCTTGTGGATAAACTAGTTGATATTGTTCATCAAATTGTGAAGCGGTTCTTCGAAGCTGTTCCTAAAGATGAATTGTTTGTTGAGTGATTTGTTTGTTGCAAATAAACATTAAGTTAAATTATGTTAAAATAAGTGCAAACCTAGGACAGTTAAGTAATAGTCATTTAAGTAGTCATAACAAAAGAAGAAATACACAAAAGAAGTGAAGTGACTTTCATTTTTAATTCTGAGTATCTAATTAATTTATATGCTTTATAGGTAAAAACAAATTAACATACCTTTATAAAGGAGTATGGAAAAGTGAATTCGCCCCACACAATATCCTTGATAAGGCCTGGAAAAAAGGAAAAAAATAGCTTCCAAAATTATTCGGCATAGCCCAAGGCTATTTGTCGGTACTGCGTACCTGTGTACACAATACCAACAATTAAAATCCCTTACATCCAAACACAAATACCCACTTTCCAATTACAAAAGTACCCTAGCAAAATTATAAAGAATCCAACCCGATGCTAGTAGATACTTTATTAGCGAGTGAGGTAACGAGATCAACGCCTCGACCTCGTTGTAAGAGACCGTAGTGAAGCCTTTTGATATTGTACGGACAGGCACGAGGTCACACCGGTAGATTACAGTTTTATATAATGTTCAGGGACACACAGGGACTGTTTGCTGGAAATGTTACAACATTTTAGGTGTATTTAATTTGATTAATGGATGGTCTTTGTATGGTGAAAGGGGACATTTTTGATGTGGATCCAGATAAAATGTGTCCAGTAGTGAACCTGATACGCTAATGATGTTGAAGATATGAAAAGATTCGCAAGTCGAGTATTAAAATGCTATTTTATCCTTCATACTCTTTAGTCTATAATTTCAAAGTCTACCTTCATAATATTGTTTACAAAACCGATTATATTAAAGCAATCAGGGTACTAAAAAATTTAATAAAGCTATTAGCTTACCCACTGGAAAATCGAACGGGTATATCAGATAAAAAAACTCCGACATAAATCCGAAAGGGTGAAATCCCTGTTCCAATTTCAGTGCGGGTATTAAATATGTTTCTTTTTGTGGCAAATCACCAAATCTTATTTTGCTTCTGTCGTTTTCCTCAAACCAATCCTCTGTGTAACTCGCTATAATATCGTCTTCGGTTACTGCTGTTTGGGTGGTGTTAAAAAAATCATTGGGTTCCTTAAAAACTTCTCTTGTTATTGGTATCACTTGAACCGTTGTTTTTACAGTTGGTTCCGTTGTTTTTACAATTGGTTCCGTTGTTTGTACAGTAGTAGCTTCTGTAGTAGTTACCTTTCTAACTGGTGTTAGTTCAGACTTTTGCTGACGTCTTTCCTCTGTTTTAGCATTGAGCAGATTATTGTACTTCTCCAACCAAGCCTTCCCTGCAGTAGAATTGAAATGTAGATTACCAGCATCTCTTTTCTTCCATAAACTACCAATTTCTTTGCTCCCTTGATATCTGTAATCATGATTATCATTTTGCATATCTTGAGGTTTCACCATGTTTTGAGGGTTGTCCTTAAAATTAGTTTCTAAACAGTTGTCCCATACAAGAGGCTCAGCTTGTAAATTGCCTAGATTTTCTTCAGACTTCTGCGAGATTTTTTTGTTATTTGTAGCGCCACTTCCATCTCCAAGTGATTTGACATTTCCTTCACGCGCATTTTTATTATTATTGGTTTTCTTGTTTTTCATCGAGTAAATTGTGGAGATTGCTTGGAAATTCTGTTCTCGTACAACGAAGGAGGCCGCTGCGGTACCGCCAACGTCATTTAGATTGTTTCCGGCGGAGGCCGCGAGCGTCGTTTCCGAAGTCGTTTGAATTTGTTGGATTTGCGTCGGAAAAATGGTTGTAACTTCTAGTCCTTCTGATAAACCGTTTATGTTGCTTCCTTCATTCAACGTGGCTAAGCTTGTTTGTGGATTGACTTGATTTGCGAGCACGACGAGTATTAGAGAAAACATTGCCATAGCGAAGGCATATTTTTATTGAACTTTTATTTAGTTTATTTACCCGCGACTGTGTATCGTAAGTGTCGGCGGTTGACTGAGTTATGGGCGGGACATTGGACAGGGGATTTGTAGCACTTAGTAGTCTGCCCAGCGACGTTGCACAATCGTATCACGACGGCAACGTTCCTACTGTACCTTTAGTGGACAATACGAAGAGTAGATTTACTGTCATAACTCGCTTGTTATTCTAGTTGTCACTAAACGTTGTTCGTTTACTTAAAATAATTGTTGGATGGTTGTTTTTAAGACATCAATTGGGTAGCTACAGTAAGACAAAAAAAAGAAATGTTATAAAAGAAAATTGATGTTAAACTAGAGTTATATCCAAATAATATAGTATAATCCCTAAATAGGTTAGTTTTATAAATTTTTGCAAATTCACTTTTTGATATAGATAGTAGGTACATATTATAACAAACAAACATAACAAGTACCAAAGTAGGTTTTAAGTTAAGCCAGGCAGACTCCCAGTATAGAAAATCTTGTCCCTAGACTAGTGTCTGCTCGTGTGGTCACTTCAAATTAACTAAATAATGACAAAAACAGGAAAAAGGTTTAAAATTCTGATATAATTAAAAAGCTTAAAATAAAACAACGTCGTAAAACTACTGAAAGTGGATAATCTAAGATTAGGATCAATTTAATCGCGTTACTTATACTTTGTATTAAACCGCATTTTTTGAAGGGCATTTGTTTGGCAAAGTGGATGATACGCACGACAAAACTGGAAGTATACATATTACATTTTACATTAGCAACGGTTTCAAATTCTGAGCAAAAATAATTAACTGCAAAGTTGAAATTAAGCAGTTTTATCTGATTTATTTCTGACTTACATTTTCTGAGGGTTCGGTGGACATATGGCGCTGTGCCAGCCCTAGATCCCTGACCCACCGCGACATGGTAGCGACTAGCTCAACGATTTCCTCGCTCAAGAAGCGTACAAAAGATTTTAGGTCCCGTGTATGTAAAAGAGATACACACATATAATAATAGTTGATAGCTGACTGTTCACATCGCCGCTGGCGAGTACTAGTTTTTCGCAGCGACAAGACCTATTAAAGTCGTATTATATTTTTTTTATTATAATCCTACGTCCTACTTCCTACTCATCATCATCATCATAATATTAGCGAAAGTTTGTGAGGACGGATGGATGTTTGTTACTCTTTCACGCAAAAACTACTGCACGGATTTGGATGAAATTTGGCACACTGTTAGTTTATAATCAGGATTAACACACAGTAAACTTTTTATCCTGATATTCCAACGGAATTGAAACTTATGCGGGTGAAACCGCGGGCGCTGCTCGAACATGTATATACCAGTAAGTAGCCAACTCGTTTTTAGTTGGTAGCTCTACTCGCTTCTCGTTGATCGCTGGCGGTGGTACAGGTGCCTCATAGATACTGCTACCATAAATCACATATATGGAGAGCAGTGGTGGCGCAGTGAAAACAGCCGCGACTTACGAGTTGTAAGTCGTAGCCTCGTAGGTTCGAACCCAGACAGGCGCTTCACTTTGTGTAAATTATTTCATCACCACTGCTCTAAATACGGTGAAGGAAAACATCGTGAAGAAACCGGCATGTCCTAGAACCAACAATTTTAAGACATGTGACATCTACCAACCCGCATTGGACCATCGTGGCGGATTACAGCAGCCCATTCCTTCTCGCAAAATGAAGGTCCGTGTCCCAGCAGTGGGAAAATGTATGCTGAGCTGGACTCTTATTTGGTGTAAGCGTATGTATGTCGCACACCGAACTTTCTGGGTCTTACCACAAAAACTAAAACACTTGTTTAACGTGTGTCTAATGTCAGTGTTACGTCAAAGTCCATATAAAAATGTCGTGTTTAAAAGGTGTTTAGTCTAAACAACTGATAAATACTGTTTTGTGGTAGTAAGGTCTATGTTTATTATTTGATTTAAAGTGTGTCAGCAGGCATCCATTCCACGGCAGGATTTGCTGTCAGTTTAACCATAGTCGACTGTGACTGACGGATAACCTATCGTCTAGTACAGTGACTGATGGTTTCACGAAATCGATTGACGAAAATCTGGATATTTCAATTTTTGCGTTATGCAATCATCAGTCATGATTTTTGAGTGAACGTGTAATGGGATTTCGTCAATCACCCGTCAGTCAGGTCAGCACGCGGACTCGCGCGGCTATAACACCATCACTCCCACCTAGTGTGCTACATCTAGACAAAGATTTTATTTTTTCACTAGCTGTGTAGCGGTGGACCACTCCTCCATTGAAAATGAAGAATCCTTTTTCTCTTTTTAAGTTTTATTTTTTGCACGGAACCCTATTTTTTTTTCTAAAATAAATGTTCTTAAAAAAAGAGATTTATCTTTTATTTTTCTGTGCCATCGGCTTCTACTACGTTTCCTTCCGTTCGGGTGATGCCCTTTCTCCCCAAGTTCCCAAAAGTTTTTATTATTAACTAAAAGTTGTACGACTCTGTCTTGACCGAAATCGTGAATGGTACAGCCGAATCATGCTTAAGTACGTATAGTTTAATTTTATGTATTTGTTATTATTTGAGAGAACCAATGGGGTAAAAAACGTAATCATTTCATTACAATTTACTGTCAAAGATAAATAAATTAGTTTTAAGGTTGATTAATGTGATATTACTGAAAATACAAGCTGAGATTGCCAAAGATAGTTTTGTTTCCATGTGTGTTTCAAATTCTGTGATTGTTATCATATCGATAAGCTTTGTTTATATTATTTTTATTCTTTTATTTAATTTTAAAATAAAAATATTATTAATAAAATCTACATGATGTGTTTACTTACAATTTTCCTAAGCTAAAAAATTGTTTCCTGGATGCATGCACCTCCAACTCCAACACAGCCTAAGTTCTTACCTTATACTACATTTTCTCCTAGAACAACCTGGATACTTTCTGACTCACCTCCTGGATACATCCCTAACACACCCTAGATATATATCTCGAAAATATCTAGAACCATATGGCACGTAATAATATTATACATAGAGAAAATATATCTTTCAAATTAAGGTTAATTTTAACTTGGTATTGATTTTATCTTGTTCTAACACTTTTGGATACGTCAGGACGAGGATTGGTCAAGTGTAAACTTCAAAAATAATTTAATTTTATATTTTGGGGACGTTGGGAATTAATGTATGAAAATCCATTTTGGGGAACTTGGTACTTGGGGAGATAGGGCATCACCCCTCTGTTCACCTTTTAATACCGTGTTTTGTCCAGACAGCAAAAAAAATCAGCCTAATATATTACGTGTGTTCATGTAGTTTTGTTATCATTTAATTGTACTTTTGTGTTTTGTGCTTTATCTTTGTGTGCATCAAAATAAATTATTTGTCTGTCTGGCTATATTTTTACGGTGTACTGAAGGTATGTAGCTGTAAACTTGAAATTGAGTCATCACCACACAATTTCAGTGCAAAACCACCCTTTTATTTAGCCCACAGAATATAACGAAACGCTCATGCTTACAATCGCGCTCAAGTACAATCTGAATAATAAAGTAGCGTACGAAATACCTTACAAGTTTCCACGTAGGAATCCCGCGGAAACATTCAGTTCAGTAGAGGAGGCTCTTGTGTAAAAAGTCTCATATAAAATGCATGCACGGCACCTAACCTACATCGTTATTAATAGTCAGGAGACCTGGCCTTATTAACGTGTGAACACGTTAATTTGAAAACTGACAGAGGTACTTACTGCCGTCAAAAGTTTGGAAGATTCTTGGTGAATTTTTCGGGAATATTTGACGTGGTTTTTTGCAGTGCAGGTATGGATTGTTAGCTTTTCCATGAACGATTTTAGCGTACTTAACTATTATTCTACGTCTTGAACGTTTGATTGTAATTAATAGGGTTGGTAATAATTTTTGCAACTGTTACCTCAACATTAGGGAAGGTTATTATGATCACTGATCAGTTCAAAAAAATTAAAGGGCAGTCATTTTATTTTTGGAGGTTGGTAAATTAGTGTGCCAGTAAAACATGAACAGTAATAACAAGAAAATTGGTAGGTTATTTCATCCTGCAATGTCAGTATCAGTAAAAAACATACTCAAGTAGTGTAATAAATGAATGGCTAGTAAAAATGTTGGGATGGGTAGTTAGGTAAATAGTTCGGCAATTTATAGGTTAGGTTGGAACTGTCACCAACCAAGCCGAGTTATAAGAAGAAATACCAAGTGATTTCAGGCAATTCGGTGGCACTGTGATCACGTCGTGCTGCCGTCCATAGCGAGGCTCAGGGGTGACCCCTTTACAGTCTCCCCAGGGATGTGCCCTAACAGGCATTGCACTGAGGGGGTTCCGGATTGGTCTATTAAGAGGTAACGGGACCCCCTCCATGTGCTGATATCACCATCAGCACATGGAGGGAGTCCCGTCGGTCACCGGGATGGTTTTAGTGAGGTAAGAATCCCAGACTACCTGGTCTTTTTCCGCAAAGTCCAGGTGACTTTTGAAGGTCTCCTCCAGAAAAGAAAAAAAAAAAGACGGGTTGCACTCCGGGAGTGCCGGCAGAAGTGAAAACTTGAATATTAACGTTGAAATAAATCAATTATTAATTGAATTAATATAACTAATTTTTTTTCACTATTTCTGCGTCACTTTTTTCATTAATAGATGCACTTTGTCCAATTTCCATATTTTAAACACTTTATATACACGAATTTTACGAATACACAGCAGTGTGGCTACTACACAGATGGTCGAGCCATCAGCTGTCCATCCATCCATCCATCCATCCACGTCCACGTCCACGTCCACGTCCACGTCCACGTCCACGTCCGCGTCCACGTCCACGTCCACGTCCACGTCCATCCATCCATCCATCCATCCATCCATCCATCCATCCATCCATCCATCGATCCATCCATCGATCCATCCATCCATTCACTTCGGTTGGCGCCGCCGTAGAAAGAGGGGGGGGGGGGAATCTCTCCTGACGGTCACGTGTCCTGACGCGATGTCCTGACGCGAGTTTAACATTTTTTACCCATTACAAAAAGTGTGCAACGCCGCTAAAGAAGTTTTCACTTCAAAAGGGAACTACCTAATGCAGAACATGAACGTGTCATTGAATTTCACTTCACCAAAACCTCGTAAAAATAAAGACTGCACTCAACGTCCTTTTTGTCCGGATTGATTGATTTTTTTTTTTTTTTTTTGGATTGCTTTAATTTTATTTACCAGCGTTAGTTTGGAATCTTCAAAGGCTAATACTATACGTGCGTTTGAAGATGCCTTTTTATGTGAACATATCACCCACTCTATTTTTCTTGCAACAAATGGTTGTCACCTTCGTTCCAAAATATTTTGTTTGAAAATAAACCTAATTTTAAATTGTTGAATGAATATAAAATAAGATAGATCATAGATGTCTTTGTAAACATTTTGTTGAACAGTGTCTTCATAAACGTTTGCATTTTTTTCTGTTTTCTGATACGGGTGGCGTTGTTGCTTTCTCTTTGAAATACAAATGTCATGCCGCTTGTGCTAAATAATAAATATCGTTTTATAGAAATCTAACGTGACTCTTATTGAAATATTGCCGAAATCCCAATATAAATATATTGTTGCCTGTCTCATCTATAACAAAAACACAACTCCGGCCCCCAACATACAGTCGCCGCCTAGTTTGGGGACCACTGTTTATTTAATTATGTATATGTTAAATCTACAACTTGTTAACGATAATTCCATTAATGCTATGTGTGGTTAAATAAGTGCCTGAAACAATTTATACATCTATATAACTATCTACTTATATACCTATATAATAAAATAGTAACGAAAAATGTTTGTTTGTTTGTCTGGAAGTACAGACGTCAGCCCATTAACCTACCCGAAACTGTAAAATTTTCCTAATCTACTTTGAACTTTATAATTTTGCAATAAAGTTGAAAATCTATTAAAGAAATTTGACAGATTGTAGTAGCTTGATGTGCTGCCGTCTATTCGTTCCGGATTGGCGCAAACGGGTTTAACACAGACTCCTGGTAGTAGGTACATGCCCGTGGAATATTTCCCGACATCCACGCGGGTAAAAGCTAGTGGGTTAGTTTTATTCCTATTTTTTATTCTTACTACCATATCTTCTTTATGACAATTCCTATGTGCTCTGCGTTTCTTTTATTCTCCCTCCATCCAAACATGTATTTCCTCTATACAAAATATTTCCAGCAGCCCATTCAGCTCAGGGATCAAAACGCAACTGTCATGTAAAAACAAATTTCCAAGTACTTACCGATCGGATTTCCTTTGCATCCATACATAAGGTATTTGAATACGGGAGTCTGACTTGAATTATTCATTCGACTTGTATGCGGGCTCAACGGATAGTATTTGAAATGCAATCGCACATTACGGGAGACTTTGCAAGTGTTTGACACTTTCCGAGACAGATTTACCTAAGGTATGGATCTTATAGTCTTAGTACTCAATATCTTTATTGCTTTACCATAATGTGTACTTCCAGACGTAGCGTTGGAAGGCCTCTCACAAGGTGGACTGACGACTTTGTGAAGGCCGCAGGAACCCGTTGGATGCGAGAAGCACAGAACCGGTCGAAGTGGATGTGCTTGGGGGAGGCCTATGTCCAGCAGTGGCCGTCTTTCGGCTGAAATGATGACGATGATGAATGTGTACTTAGGTGGTAACTATATAATTTAGATCATTATAGACCCTGTAGGGCACAGCAAAAGGGTAGGAGAGAGGAAGCCCTGTTAATGTTAATCTTTCATGCAGAAACTACTAATCAGATTTGGATGAAACTTTACAGTAATATCTTCTATTTATATACCTAAAAGAAAGTCGGGTTAGTTACACCATTTATAACTCAAGAACCACGGGACCGATTTTTATGATCTTTGGTTTGTTGGATTTCCCTCCGCCCCGAATAGCAGAATAACTATTAAAACATGGGGAAAATTCACAAAGAAAGAAAAAATAAGATTTTCTCATACATTTTGTATGGATCGACTTTTTTTGATTCGGAGGCGAGGCGGTACGAAGTTCAATGGGTCATCTAGTAGGTTATACATCAGAATAAAACATAGGATATTTTTTCCCGATATTCCGACGGGTTCAATATTTATGCGGGTGAAACTCGTAATGCAAACTGTAACCATGAATTCAGTTTCAGTTATCGTTGGTTATAAAACAAAAACAGCTGTTTCATAGAAAATTGCAATACGTACGCGGTCAAAATGTATCGAACAGCTATATTTTTTTTTTTAAGATACCGACGAAATTTTTCTACACCGGGGTTCAGAATCATGTAAATAAATAAAGTTCTCCAGACCGTATTTCGGCCACGGCAGCCAATCTCAATGGAGACAGCCTGTGGCGCGAGAGAAATGTGCGCGCAGACAAAGGTCCACTCCCTCTTCCCTCACTTTCATAGTCCGATGGGACGGCACCGGAGTTTGGAAGTTGGTGGTGTGATACCCCCGTGCCTCGGAAAGCACGTTAAGCCGTTGGTCCTGCGCGTGATCTCTCTCCGATCTGTAGATTCATGTACTGACTTCATGGTAAGATGTTGCGCGTCAATGTCCCTGACACCCTGTATTGTAATTCTTTCAGTTTGTATGTTTCAACTATTTGACTGTTTGTGACTATGGATTATGGTAGAAGACGTGGCTTGGAAACGACGTGGCCAGTTTGAAGAACTATCTATTGTAGATTAGGATATTGCACATGTGAATGAAGCAAAAAGTAATCTATCATTTCACTATGTGAGTTTAAGTTATACAGATTGTGTAGTTGCTTGTTGTTTTCTTTAAAAAAAAAACTGTGGCACTCCGGGAGTGCCGACAGAAGTAAACACAAAACACAAACAGAATACTTTGCCATCACTCACTGACATATCAGATATACATTAAAACCGAGTACATCCCGAGGACAGCCGAACACATCTGAAGCGATGTCGATTACGGTAACAGTGGCGCGAGTTCAATAGTTTCTTCCCATCTGAAAAATGCCCAACGCGCCTAAAGAAGTTTTCACTTCAAAATTTGAGAAGGGCTCTAAAGAGATTTACATGAGGGTCAAACGAAAACGGACATAAAACTTTTTCGATTTATTGAATACGGAAAGGCACCTGACGTACGTACCACCACTTACAAAACATCTTGCGCTACCGGATTACGAATAAAGCAACCCTTTTTTATGAAATCTCGTATACAGGTGCAACCATAAAAGCCCGATCATACCAACATCTGATGCTGCAGTAACACAAAACAAACAAAGTTAAAGCACAGTTACACGCATCTGAGTGCAATAATTTGTTTCGCACAAACAGAATATATCTAGTCGTAAGTGCGATCGGACCTTTAACCGCGCGCAGAGCGTGTGACAGCAATTTGAATACCGTAAACATCGCGTTCAGGTCTCAACCATTCCTAAGCATTCCTCTAAAATCACCTTCCCAAACGTCAGAAGCACCACTTGAGAGTTCACAGCAATATACACTTTAAAAGCAAAGGTGTGAAAAGGGTAAAGTGACTTTTCGCGTGGCAGATGAAATGGGGGCACGCGGCCGTTACTGTATGTATGTGTGTTGAGTAAACAGACTGCTTTTCTTTCAGCCTGAGGTTTGCTCGAGTTTTTTTAAAGGTAAATTGACTGGTCGCAGGTGGTTGAAGGGAAACGGGTCAGCGGGTCTCGGTGGCGTGTCATGTTCATGTATCACCAGGGTCGCATTTGGAGGGCTGATATATTTATACTAATAACACATACAGAAAGGACACTCCCTTCCCCGCACTAACATCAGTTACCGCACCTCACCCCGCACTTCGGCGTATTCGTCGCAGTTCTTTAACAAAGAGCGCTCGCAAACACAAGTACCTCACGCACACATTCATACGTATACAAACGTTATTTTTTAATGTAGTAGTAGTAGGTAATTATTTTGCGAGCGTTGTATGGAGTGTCCGGGGTGTGCTAATAATAAAGCAGAAGAAAAAAAAGTTGTTTGTTTGAACGCGCTAATCTTTGGAACTACCAGTTAGATTTGAGTTTTTTTTTTCATTGAATTGTCTAATTCTTATGGAAGGCTATAGGTTACTTAACATCACACTACGACCCATAGGAACCGAGCTACAACAAAAAGAACGTTAGAAAGAACGCTGAGCAAGAACGAAGTAATAGCGCGGGCAGGCGATGCGATACGACGGGATGGGTCGGAGGCCGAAATTGTACGCGGATGAAGCCGCGGTCAGAATCTAGTTTAGTATAAAAGTTTTGCTTGTCGGTAAAATAAAGGAGGATTGTGATAAATTAAATACCTACCTAAATAAAGGCCGATCAAGGCCACATAAAGTAAGATTTTTTGCTCTTAAGCAACAAAAGGAAAACTTTTATCTACTGACATTTAAAAATCCTCCATTTTTTTTTTCTATAATCCCTTGCCTTAGGCTACGTACGCATTGACAGATGACTTGCTTACAGCTTAGAGCCTAGCGAGTCACCTTGCGAGAAGCGAAGTGAAACGAACGCTCCAGAATTTTCGCAAACGGCCGCCCTGCGCGCTTGGCGCCTTCGCTAGTCGCCTAGCATATATGTAAGGATGTTAAGTCACTAGGCTTTAAGCAATAAGCTAGCCACCTACCCGTGCGTACGTAGCCTTAGGATTTTATTTTATTGATATTTGCTCTTAAGACTTTTTTATTTTGATACAAGACGTAAAAGTCAACTAAAAAGAGCAAAACGCTAAGTAAAATATACCTCCTTACAGTTATCTGTAATGATGATGATGATAATGATGACAGTTACTTATAAAAAAAAGGTTTTTATTTTTTCTCATACAATTGTTCTACAGCACAAAATTGAGGCATCCCCGGTAAGTTATAAGGATACTTGTGATGGGGTTACCTCGCAACTTCCCATGGGTTACTATCTACAATGTTGAGACATAATTAAAAGAAAAAGAAAAGACAGTTATCTCTCAATCACAAATATAATAAAATAGAAATAGAGTTTCTGTCTTCTGACTACCCGTAAGTCCCGTAGCGACTGTCAAAGATCCACGAATGACAGCCGGGACCAACGGCTTAACGTGCTTTCCGAGACATGGAGGGATCTTTGTATGTAAAGATGGTCACCACGGCAAGCGTGGCTTAACCTGATCGACTTATTACTTAGCCACAAGCCCCTCTACGATGATCAGACGATATTGATACTAAATTCTCTGCAAGCTCAGTGTAAGATACCACTCGAGACATCTTCAAATACTAGTAGCTGCCTTTGAATAGGCATGGGATGATGTCTATCATCTAGATATGTAGACCTAACTGTGCCCCATTCATGGTTCCATCTTGTTAATTGAAGCCTTAATCAATAAAGTGGGATCATTAATGGCTGTGAGTCGTAAATCCGTGACGTTGAAATAAGTGTAGATCTGAGGGATAATTGTTTGAGATTATCTAGGGAACATTTATCCTGTGAAAAAATCTAAGCAAAGTACTATTACGTAAACAACAATGCTAGGAATCTTCCTGCTCCAATTTAATATACTCTTTCAAATGTTATATCAAAATAAATTTATTGTACAGACGCCATCATATCATGCTACTACAATCTGAAAAATTTCTTTAATAGATTTTCCACTTTATCGCTTTAGTAAGTTGGTTGGGAATATTGGACAGTTTCGGGTATGTGCTGGCGTCTGTACATTATGTTGGTTAATAATAAGCTCATTATAATAACGCCTGGTAAAATCATAAAACAATATTTTACGGGAAATTATAAAAGAAAAAGGCGTTAAAAACACAAACACTAGAAAAAGCCGTAAGCGAATCTTTTTGTTCCAGTACAAAAAAATCCGTCATGGAATATTATAATCCTGTTCTGTTCGGTAAAACTATCAGGTTATAATGACTTCTTGCCATATAATACGGAAACACAATCTTCTAGATTTTCATGTGCAATTTTATTTAAAACGCCTACACAAATCCTCACACCTCAGTCCGTCTCTGGTGCATCATATTTCTATTAATTACCGCGTCAACTGGGGCGCGTCCCATCTCGTGGCCAGGCCATCTTCTAGCGTGTTTTTCTTATACTTCTCACCTGGCTTGTGGAGGTAAGCAATTAAGGTAGTAAGATACGGGAATAATGAAGCGCCATGTTGTCGGAGCAAAGTATCAGCGTTATCTTTTTCAATTTCAATTTTATTTTAAAACTGACTAATACTTTTATACTGAAAATTGAGCAGAGAAGATATCTTTGAATTAATGAAAAAACACATAAATCGGTAGTAATTTGTGAGTTATAAGCGCTCTGACGGATAGATAGACAGAGAGATGCTACGTTTCATAATTCAAGTAAGAATATACAAGTTGTAAAAGACACCTCACAAAAATAATTGCTGGGAAACGACCTTTATTTTTTAACCCACTTCAAAAAAAAGAGGAGGTTATCAATTCGATCGAATATTTTGGTGTGAAAATTTGCTGTTTGCGGTAGTGCGCAATGTAACGCTCGCAAATCATTGTGCTTATGTGTGGGTGTCGTGTGGTATATAAAGTTGTGTTATACCATTAAAAACTAGTTTTCGTAAAAAAAAAACGTCTGTAAAAGTAGGAATTTTGACCATCAATATCTCCGTAACCAGAAGGTATGGTCCAGTACAAAAAAAAAAATTGCAATGACGGGCAATAAGTGACTTGTAGCTTCGTTAGGTGTCTTTTTACCCGACTGCGCGACGCAAAGGAGTGGTAATGTGTTTATCAGCCTATGTATGTATGTATGTATGTATGTTTGTATGTTCCTTTGAAGCACTATACAGACCAAACGCCTGGGCCGATTTTTATGATTCACACGTCAATCGATTCCTCTTAGTCCGGCAAGTGTCACTAAAGACATGACGTTAATGAAAATTCAATATGGCGACTACTAGACGCCATATTGTGAAAATGAAAAAAATGAAAGTCAAGAAACTATGTCAAGTGGGGTATCGTTGGATAGGTCTTTCAAAAATATCAGTGGTTTGGGAAGACCGTTTTTTGATTAAGTAAACCGTTCGTGACTTATCAAGCTTTAAAGTACCAATTTTCGTTAGAATCAAATGTCCCCCCCCTCTACCAACTAAACGCGGCAGTAGTACCTATATAAGTAAGTAAGTAGTGTGTAAGTTTAAAGGGAAACTATCACACTTAAGTGGGATTTACAACTCATAACTAAAAAGAATAAAATAAAAAAATTAAATTTAAAAAATCAAAAAACCCGACTGCGGTAAAAAACTGAAGTTAAAAAAAACTGAAAAGCTAAAAACAAGACCATTTTAAATTAAATAAAAGTTGGAAGCAGGCGGGACCCATACCATTTTTCTATTTTCAAACTCAAATGGGTCCCGCCTGCTTCCAACTTTTATTTAATTTAAAATGGTCTTGTTTTTAGCTTTTCAGTTTTTTTTAACTTCAGTTTTTTACCGCAGTCGGGTTTTTTGATTTTTTAAATTTTTACACCCGTTAAATTAAAATGTTGCATTCAAACAATTGATTGCTATTTAATTTTGTGCAGTGAGGTAAATTTTAATTATAATTTATTCGTTTAATTATTGTGAAAACACTATAAGGCAAAACACATAATTTAAAACACAAAGTTCGTTTATTATCCATAAAATAAACGGAATAACAAAAAGCTCAAAGTCAATTTCATAATGCCTTCAAGTCGTATTGTGATACGGTACCGCCTTGGCATTTAATTAGGAGCTTGTACCCTTTTGATCTCTAAAGAGGAAGGAAACCCTTTTCCGGCACTTTAACAATAATAATTATTATTGTCTGCCCTTAGAATCATCGACTTTGCGGCCGCTAGTGATGCGTTTCGTGTAGAGAGTGACTACGGTAGAGCGATGACAACTTTGTTGTTTGTTTTTAAACCATTTCTTAAACGAGTACTCTACTACTATAGGTACCAGTAATGTGTTTCATTAGAATAAATAAATTATAAATTAAAATTTCTAATTTATTAATTATTAATCAGATAATACAAGAGTAAATTGGACGGTGACCCCCCAAACTATTAGTGGTAGCAGGACATTTCCCCTAAAGAAATTTTCGCGAAAAACAATGGACTTTTGCGCGAAGGGACACTTGCACAAAAAGGCATTTCCGCGAATGACCTTTTGCGCTAAAGATACTTGCGCAAATCCATTTGCGCGAAAGGACACTTCCGCGAATCCACTTGCGTGAAAGGACAGTTTCGCGAAAAAGTTGCATAAATGAGATTTCATCATAACATCACACCTGTATTCATTCAAAGGGCTGGGACGGGGGTGTATATGAGAATAGTATACCCACAATTAGGCGTGTAACTGTATTTTAATACAAACAACATTTTCATACCGCATCTAATTATTAAAATAACAGGGAAACGCGGCAAATTGGTACCCAGAACCCAAAACCGCGCTCGTTACGGTATTTGGTATCCCTACATTCTGGTACTTGATGTCACTCAAACGGTCCGTTTGGTTCTCAATGACTGTAATAGATATATGCTTTTGTTTTAGATTTCATTATATTTTGGTGGTTTTTGGGTGGAAGTGCGTAGGTAATATAATAAATAAATTTTACATACAGTCCTTTCACTGTTATTTTACTTTTGACAGCAACCTTATTATAACAACAATACAGATCAGTGTGATTTTTGAAGGGTTACCTATACAATAAATTATTATCTGTGAAAACTAACACCTACGGTTTAAGCTTCCATTTTTTGTCCATCTTAATATATTATCTTTTTGGCAAATATCAAAATTAAGGTGCTAAAATGTAGCCCTAATTATTAGGCTGGGTTAACGCAATGGCAGGTTATCGCTTATTATTTTTCACTTAAGATAAAAATTTTAAAACTTTGTTGAGAGTTGTAAAAATAACTGCGAGCAAAGGAAATGCATTGCTCGCAGCACTTATTTGGCAAGACATTTTAAAAGCATAATAAATATAAAAAAAAAAGACGGGTTGCACTCCGGGAGTGCCGGCAGAAGTGAAAACTTGAATATTAACGTTGAAATAAATCAATTATTAATTTAATTAATATAACTCATTTTTTTCACTATTTCTGCGTCACTTTTTTCATTAATAGATGTACTTTGTTCAATTTCCATATTTTAAACACTTTATATACACGAATTTTACGAATACACAGCAGTGTGGCTACTACACAAACGGTCGAGCCATCAGCTGTCCATCCATCCATCCATCCACTTCCACTTCCACTTCCACTTCGACTTCCACTTCGACTTCCACTTCGACTTCCACTTCGACTTCCACTTCGACTTCCTCTTCGACTTCCACTTCAACTTCCACTTCGACTTCCACTTCGACTTCCACTTCGACTTCCACTTAGTCTTCCACTTTGACTTCCACTTAGACTTCCACTTCGACTTCCACTTCGACTTTCAGATCCACTTCGACTTCCACTTCGACTTCCACTTCGACTTCCACTTCGACTTCCACTTCGACTTCCACTTCGACTTCCACTTCGACTTCCACTTCCACTTCCACTTCGACTTCCACTTCGACTTCCACTTCGACTTCCACTTCGACTTCCTCTTCGACTTCCACTTCAACTTCCACTTCGACTTCCACTTCGACTTCCACTTCGACTTCCACTTAGTCTTCCACTTTGACTTCCACTTAGACTTCCACTTCGACTTCCACTTCGACTTTCAGATCCACTTCGACTTCCACTTCGACTTCCACTTCGACTTCCACTTCGACTTCCACTTCGACTTCCACTTCGACTTCCACTTCCACTTCCACTTCGACTTCCACTTCGACTTCCACTTCGACTTCCACTTCCACTTCCATCACCATCCATCTATCCATCCATCCATTGTGTCCGTGTGTCACTTCACATTGGTGTTGGCGCCGCCGTAGAAAGAGAGGGGGGGGGGAAATCTCTCCTGACGGTCACGTGTCCTGACGCGATGTCCTGACGCGAGTTTAACATTTTTTACCCATTACTAAAAGTATGCAACGCCGCTAAAGAAGTTTACACTTCAATAATTAGATAATCAAATGGTAGACCTAAACTGAAGTTCGGTTAGCTAAATAGTTCTCAATTACCGATAAAGTATCAGCTATGTGCCTCAGTTTAAATGCAGTTCCCTATCCGATCTTATCGGGAAAGTTTCGATGGGATTTGGACGGCGGTAGTTAGTCCCATACACTTTGGAAGATGACCGAAAATTTATGTCCAATTTCCCCCAATATCCCCCAGTCGAATTGAAATCGAGTCTGCGTTTAATTTTGTAGATTTCATCCGTTGATTCCATCAATCAACTGAATTTGGGTCAAGTGGTTGTGTGTAAAAACGGTGAAACATGTTTGGATGAAATTGAGTGAAGAAGACCGTCTTTCTGTTTTGAATTTAGATGAAATCAACTTAGGGATGCATGAAGAAGCCTCCTCGTGTAGCGCAGTTTGTTCTGCCAGTTACATAACTGAACCGAGCGCTCGGCGCATCCTGGACAGTCACACCCAACACCTTATTTGACTGGCCAATTCTTCCCTTGTGGTGGTAGGACTAACGCCCACCTGGTTTGCGACCACCCTCCCACCGGAGTCCGGCGTCAAGCAGCCTGCTGCGTTTCGTCGATGCGTGGGAGTTCCAGTGCCGTAGGCATCTGCTGAGCACGCTCGTTCTATCATAGACCTCATCCATCGCTTTCCATCAGGCATGATCGAGGTCAAGAGCGGGACCATTCTGCAATGAAAAAAAACTTGGTTGGTTTTAGAATCGCCTTTTACAATTGTACTAGCAATTTGCAGAAGTAAATAATTTCCGGCCAGACTTAAGGCGCTTACTGTCTTTAATAATCTTACCAACCGTGATGCTAATGTTTTTTTTAGAATATTCATATTCTATATCTTTTCTATACCTGTTTTGTGTATGGATTTGTACAAACAAACCTTAGCAGTTGCAATCATCTAAGAGAATGAAAAAATTCATTCATCCGTCTAATCGAAACTAGCGCTAAGCAGTATTATAATATATAGTTTCAATGTAATCCATTTCGGTTTTCGACGAAAGTATAAATGTAGCTTTCCAACACATTCGTGTTTTTTTTTTACCTGATCTCATGGTTTCGCATCGCACACAACTTTTCAGTTTCAAGAGCACTCGGTTTCTAAGTCATCGACGCGGTTTTAATGAACATTTTACGCAGAAAAAATAACAAAAATGAGTTTTGCATTTTTTATTGAGGAAAACGATCAAAAATGGAAAGTAGAAAATATAACTAGTAGGGACCGGTAACAACTTTTAAATACTAACGTTATGTCCTTTAAGGGGTCCGCTTTTTCCTTTTGCCCTAAAAAGATATAAATAAGTAGGTAGGTACTGGCATCATTTTCAAAAACAAGCACCATAATTTCGCAACACACTTTCAATCACAATCTGAATCATTTTGAAAGATACTGCAAATCCATTGCTTCATTATTTCGAAAAATTTGTCTGCTTAACAACTAAATAACGCAATGAATGTTATTGAACTGTCAAAACATGTCCAAAACGAATGGCATTGTTGTTAATGTCTTAAGCAGTTACACCGCAGATCGGTACAGAATTGGTTAAACAAATAACATTTAGGAAATCACTCAATAAATATTGAGTCACAATTTTTTTATCATTCAGCGAGTATTTACCTACTTTCTTTATATAGAGAAGCTTCCATTAAATATCAAAGGTTTTCCTTTATTATCGAGTTCCTGCCTCAACACAATTTTGACAAAGGATGTTGACAACGGTTGATTCTTCGCCGAATAGGAATCTAATAAGACACTCAAATCATGATCAGTCATTTCATTTCTTTAAGTATGTTTATATTGGCACTTTGTTTTTATATAATAATTATGTTCATGTTATTTGTTGTGATGTGATATGTTTGCCGATGAATGAAGTAGAATTATGCGTGTGTCTGATGTTTTGTGAGATTCCTATGCTAGGGTGTCCTCTATTACTTATAATATATGTAAGTAGTGGAAATATTTTTGTACACCATATGATACTATGTTAATTAATGTAATTGGTGTAACCGTTTTAATTAACAATAACCAATATGAAATTGTTGTAAATTTTTTTTTTGTTGCTTGTTTTATTGTGCTGTCTATGCCATTGGGTACTTTTGTAGGTCCCTCCTTAAAAATTTCGAAATACATCACTACGTAGTTTTCTAGACCAAATAGACAGAAAAGAAAAACTAAGTACCTACTCATACTAACCATAATATAATCAACCCACACGAGTAAAATCCCAAAGCTGGGACACAGCCCTCTTCTCTGCAAGAAGGCGTTTAATGGACGTTACCGACATAACTTCGAATTTTTGGATCTAGGGCATACAGGTTTCCTCAATTCCTCACTAAGCTTTTCTTCACCGTTTTGAGAGCAGTGGTGATGAAATAATTGACACAAAGTAAAGTACGGAATACACTAGCCTGTAATTTGCACAATAGTATTATTACGCAAGTAGCTTGCATGTCGTTATTGGTATTCACCAATCAGAAGGTGTTATGGTTCACAGCATGCAAGCTTGCATACTTATGTGCAAGTTACAGGCATCTGTATTTCGGACTTAAAGTTCTTGCCTGTATTCGAACCTACGACCTATAAACTCCATTCTGTTCCCACAGATAAACCGTCAAAAGGGTTTTGTGGGGCATATAGTTTTAAGGACGAGACTACTAGAAACTGTATAAATATATAATTTAAAAATAAATCGTGGCAGTTTCCACTGACCATACCTAATATACATACTTACATAAATATGGATAATTTAACCAGTAGGTAGTAATTCCAGTTGCTATTGTGTTTTTTTCTCCTTCGTTTAGCTCGCTAAAAACAAATTCTGCATATATTTCAATAATACATTTTATGATATCAGTTTTTGTTGGGCTTCACAGATAAGCTGTCTACTTAGAAATATTCGACGGAGCGTAAGCTTGTGGGCTACCAACAGGTTTAGACTGTGCTCCAGAAATAGGATACGTAGGTACAGTAGAATATTTTGAGGCTCCTCTACATACACATATCAAAAGTGTCTAGGGATCAAGTACATTCTTAACCATAAAAAAATGGTTGTCTGTAAAGTCGGTTTACGGACGATAATTTTACGAGATAACGTCGTAAGAATACCTCTCTATCGCTTGTTCCGCGCTCTTGCTTGCACGCTCGGCTCAGGCGAAACGTGACAATGAGTCATGCTTTATCGTGCGTGCAGCCGGCGTTCATCGATTTATAAGACGTTATCACGTCAAAATAATTATCCAAATATGTAATATTTACCAAATCTAGTCTTCCAGACTGGCTTCTTAGTTTAATTCCTATGTGTTAACAACTTATCCACTCTATCTTTGACTGCCAGAAGGAGAGCTTAAAATATTTTGAATACTCGTTTTCTATGAATCAAAGCGGTAGTAAAAACTGATACCTACGCGCCATTTCCTATTTATGAACACACTAGGTGCGCCCCGCGGTTTCACCCGCATAAGTCTCGATCCCGTGGGAATATCGGGATAAAAAGTATCCTATGTCCTTTTCCGGGACTCAAACTATCTCTATACCAAATTTCATCTAAATCGGTTCAGTGGTTTAGGCGTGAAGAGGTAACAAACATATAAACACACACACACACACTCACAAACTTTCGCCTTTATAATATTAGTGTGATCAGTCCGACAACAATTTCTAGAACTTCTTTTTAGAGCTTAAAAGATTAACGACTGTTAACGACTTTAAAATTATCCGTCAATCTGGGAAAGCAATTTATAGTCTGTTAAAAAAAGTTACGAGATAACATTTGAAGAAAAATGAATAACCAACTAAAGTATTATGTAAATATGTAACCATTTTTGTTAACTATATACCCACTTGCTCGATTTATGAAGCTTCGAAAAATTTAAGATCCAGGTCAAATCAAACTCAAAAACTCAAAGCATTTATTTCAATTGAACCATTTACAGGCACTTTTGAATTATCAAGAAGTCGGTCAGTCAGAAAATATGAAGCTAGACGCCCATTCCAAAGCGTAGTAGGTACCTATGGAGAAGAACGGGCAAGAAACTCCATCAATCAAACTCAAAGCATTAATTTTTTGACGCCCTTTGATTATTTTCCCTCCCTGTTTATATACTTGTACATATTATTATTTTAAGATTGTTAGTTTTTTAAATTACATGGTTGAAAAATAAAAACTGAAAACAAGCATTGATTAATTAAACAATTTACAGGCAGTTTTACTCGATTTATATGAAGCATCGAAAAATTGAAGATCTAGTACGAACAAATCCATCAAACAAGTCTAAAGACAGCTATACAAAACTCAAACTCAAAGCATTTATCAATTAAACCATTTAAAGACATTATTGAATTGTCAAAGATCAAAGAACTATCTTTTCGAATACCTATTTGCTGTACTTACATAGGTCACATGTTTGAATAGAACGTAGTATTTGTATAGGCATTTGGTAATTTATTTCTGAGTATATGGCACATTAAGGTTTATAAGCAAATAATAACTAATACCTTTTTTATTAATAAAAATAACAAAATTAAATCCTAACTTAATAACTAAAACTATACAGAAACTAAAATATAGCGACGAAAAATTCATCCGCATCGCTGTCGACTGGTAATGTACCATTTGTACCCAAGAGACTGGCGGCGTTACCACGTTGTATGGCAATGCTTAGCCACTGGCCAAGGTAAAAGCCAGCCCTTGGGTCACGGGAAGTGTCAATCAGCTGTTTCGAAATTTATTTATTAGAAATTTTATTTATACAGTTTTCTACTTTGATATTCTGTTCTGAGCTATTTGAGTCGTGCTGGACTAGTATCGCGATATGTGTCGTGTGCAAATAAACCCGTGTACATAAATATGCAGCAGACATTCAAGATTTTACACGGTCAAATTAACTGTGATCGTTAAAATTCTGTCTCAAATTCGTTACAAATTTTAATTAATTTTTAGATCAAGAGTTTATTGACAACAGATGTTACCTCTTTCTCGGAATAAAGACTCAAAATAAAATCCAAATCAATTTTGAGAAGATCTACTGATTGCCGGACTGCTGATGTTTTAGCCCTAAATCCATCTCACACCTCACATAGCACGTAATAAAAACACCAATCCATACGCAGCCTCCAGTTTTTGTCTCTCAAACTAAGGTAAAATAAAGGTGAAAATCCGGGACTGAAGCATAAATTCTTGTACAAACGAGTCGCGGTGCTATAAGTCCAAACTTTACACGTTGAAATTAACTCGGACAAGTTTTCCCAACAAGTTTCTACTGAGAGTGTTTTCTTTGGTTACGAATTTCAGGTGAAAGTTTTGAATTTATTTTCGAAAAAGTTTCGCAGTCACAAGTGCTTGTGTTACGTTTTTGGTGTGATACGATTATTTTTCAGTAAGGAATAATGTTTTGTACTAACTGGCCAATAGTGGCCCAGTGGTAACGGCCGCGAGTGGAACGGCCGAGTTGTTGGACGTAGGTTCGAACCCAGGCAGGCGCTTTACCACTGCAACTGCTATCAAAATGGTGCAGGAAAACATCGTGAGAAAACCGGCGTGTTCTAAAACTAAAATATCGAGGACATGTGACATCTACCAACCTACACTGGGCCCGCGTGGTGGATTACTGCCCACTCTCTCTCAGAGAGAAGAGGCCTGTGTTCCAGCTGTGGGAACATTATAGGCTGATTATGATGCAATGGCAACAAACATTACCTTTCTATGATTATTTTAATAGCAACATTTAATTAGTAGTTATGTAAGTCTGCCTCGTGTCAAACACAAGCGTAACTGCTGAGAATGAGATCCTGGGTTCGATTCCCGGGTCGGGCAAAGTGTTATTGGGTTTCTCCATCAGAAATTTCTCAGTAACCGCCAGGACGCTGGAGTCTTCGGTTGATGGCAATAGGCTCTCAGTCTCTATGAGCCCCCTAAGACATTATAAACATAACTAGCGAAATGTCGGTGTAGAATATGTACACCTGTGCCTAACCCTTCAGGGATTACTGGCGTGATGTCATGTTATGTTATGTAAATTAAAATTCTTGTACCTAAACATAGAATAGAATACTCTTTATTATGTACACCATATAAATTACAGACATTAAATATAGAAACTTTACAATGGGTGACACAATGGGCGGTCTTATCGCTAAGAGCGATCTTTTAAAGACAACCTTTGGATGGATTAAAAAGGGGAAGGACATACAAATACTGTAGGTGTAATCTGTGGTGTACCATTTACACAAAACAATAAATACATATATAAAGTATATACCAAGTGTAAACATACCATGAAAGTAGCATGTAACTTTTGTAAATAAACTATCAATAGATACCTATTTTCTTAATTAAACATATTTGATCAACAGCTACATAGAAGCCCGATGACGTAATTTCCTTGTCTTACAGTAATAAAACTTTTAAGTATTTTGCTATTATTAGAATTTTAGTTTTTCATCTCCTAAAACCACCGCGGTGTTCCGCCTCTACCTATGGCCGGGGGTGCGGGATTCGCATAAGCATTCACTGCTCCCCCGACAAGCCTCGACCCGCTGTTCCTCAGCGGGTCCCACCTCCCCGTGCGCCCATTCCTGTAATGGCCGCATCCACTCTCGAGTGGCGCGCGTGGAACACTGCAGCGCCAACTCGGGCCTGTCTGGTCGGACGACGGACGCCCTAAGTCCGACCGTAATATGTACGTACATAAGAAAAAGTACTCGAAATGTCAACGGTACACCGTGTGTACACAACAGTGTCATTATTCTCTTGTCATTGTCATTGACAATGACTTTACTGCGCCCATTCAACTACTCCGACGCGTGGGGTGTTTTGACAGGTAGGCGGGCAAACGTGTGAGAGTTTAAAAACACATTCAATTGGAAAAAAGGTAGAACAAACTTAATTTCAAGGTCAAAACTTATTAAGCTATTATGAGTTGTTTTGTTCCATTTTGATTTTTTTTTAAATAATTTTTGCTATAAAATGTTGTCATGTTGATTTAGCTCCGCTCCGTTTGGGTAAGTTTATTAAAATGTCATCCTAAGGTTATTTGGCACTTTGGTAGTTATCGCAGACTGCGACAAAACCAGTAATTTTACTATTTATTAATGTGTTTACAGAATTATAGTCATTAGAATCATTAATATATATATTATATATCTTTAAGTAGATTTGTTCCCTAAGAACTTTTCCATGTTTGTTCTTATGGAACAAATCTAACATAGAAATATGTATTAATGATTATAATTCTGTAAATACGTACCTGTGATAGTAGTTCTTAGGTCGGGCCCCAAACTAATTTTATGTCCGTAGGGAATAGGTACGATGTATGGATCACTCGTAACATCGGTTGAAACTACGGATTTCGTGCTTAGGGAATAGACCTCCCGAGCCGAGCGTTGAAAATCCAACAGCACGCTTGTAATGGGCATAATACCTAGCATTATTATAAGTTAGCATTACAGTCATTAGAAGCAGCGTAATAGTATCAGGCACTAAATAATTGTCGATAAAGAAACTGGCCCTTTTTCGTGTCTTTGCTGACTACACAGGCATTACAGCCAACCCTAGCGAACAACCAACAATTCCTAGAACTAATAAAAAGCTCAACCTCATAATTAAATTTATTTTCGTTAAAGTATTTCCACGGGGGTTTATTTAAATCAAATTTGAGTGTAAAATGAAGTTGTAACAGCGTTGTGAAACTGTCGGAGCGGGGTCGACCGCTTCCAAATTCTATTATTTTCATTTACAGTACGGTTCTTTTAACTAACTTTTTCTGCTTTTCAGGTGGACAACGGAGTAGTGCCTGCATTGTTTTAATAGTAAGCGAATTCTGCAGTTCTCCCTGAATTATAAAAAAATTGGACTTGTATCGTTTCCAATAAAATATCGTCAGCTATGTTGGGGTCGGCGACTGCCTATCTGACCTCCACAACCCAGTCACTGGGTAATACGATACCCTTTGGTGAGATTGGGTTTTCAGACTTTCGGGTTTCTAACTACCCGTTACAACCGTCAAAGATCGACAAATGACAGCCGGGACCAACGGCTTAACGTGCTTTCCGAAGCACGGAGGACTCTCGATATGTTATGGATGGTCACCCATCCACGAACCGACCGCGACAAGCGTTGCTTAATTTCCGATCGACCCGTGTGGCTGTTATTATTCAGACACGAGCTCCTCAAAAAAAAATATCGTCTACGTTGGTATAATGTTCATCATTATTATTGAGTCTCGGACATTGTTACCCCAGCACGAGTAGGTAGGTATAACGCGAGTGTTTGTCGTTAGTTCAACAAACAATTTATTGTTGTTATTGCTCGATACTGTACTATCAAGCACCGTATGATATAGAAGCCTTGTATTGTACGCACTAAAATCACAAAAAAAAAATAGTCACGATAATTCATGACGTTCCAAATACATTGGCACACGTGGAGCTGTAACAACCTATACAAAACTACGGTCTGGTGATAGACTATTTTGCTTTAGGCGTAATAATTATTGTCATAATTACGGGAAAGTACTGAATCTTTTTGCTTTTCGAGAAAACCTTGCAAAACATCAGTCTGTTGTTTTCGTCATGAAAGTCTTTACAAAACATAAAGATCAAGCATTTCTCGCTTCAAAGTAACCATCGAACAAAGGATGTGTGCTACCATAAATGTCACCATCTTTTTTCACAAAGGAAAAATTCAAGCTTGTTAATAAGACACTGATTTAAAGCGGCAGCTTTATTGTAGTTTTGGTACCTAAATTAAAAATTACAAGATGCATGTTAATTAACAAGTTTGGCAATAAAAACTGAGTAGTGAACTAAATAAAAATGAGTCATAAAAAATATATAAATGGGTAATTAAAGCAGTAAAATGACTGAACGGGTAGGTACTATATGTGGGCAAATCGGACAAATCGGAATTTGTCGGTTAGAAATCTAACTTGAAAGTAACGCTCACTGGTCGCTACCGCGGCACCGCTCGATACGCTCGCTCGGCTCGCGCGTTGTTGGTCACAGTTCTGACATATGAACAGCCGAACTTATTAATCTCACTGCCGAATTCTTTTAATACACTACTTGAGTATTTTTGTATTGACACTGTAGGATGAACTAACCAACCAATCTTCTTTTTATTAGTTTTCATGTTTTATTGTCACACTAATTTACCAACAACCGAAAAATTAAATTACCTCCCTAATGTTTAAATAACAGTTGTAATTATTACCCAATTAATAAGTTGTGTTATATGTATACCCTCTTACTAATAAACGTTGTATAGCGTCTTTATAGTTACACAATGCTTTGTCTTCTTCTTTCGAAAGTCAAATTACTGACGACTGAAAGAGAGAAATCACGGTGTAAATATTCATCTGATATAATACGTTTATTAGTAAGAGGGTTACTGTATAAGCATTTACATGTATGTATATGATAAAAATAAATTAACCTTTAAAAAAAAACAGGTTCATTCTTTTTAATTAAAATTGCAAAATTTTAAATGTCATGTATTAGTTTTTGTCTCCACTTTTTGCTGTGAACCGAAATAAGTTATTTTGAAGGCAAACAAGTGTGTTAAACATTTAAAATAAGATTTTGATAAATGTATCAAAATGAGTGGCAAAAAATCTTGTTTATCTTGGAAGCCTGAATAAAAGAAGAATCCTTTTAATAACAAAAACATTAGAAGTTTCTGTTGATCCAAACAATAAATCCAAGCTTGTAATTCAATTAGGACATCGCCTAGAACGTGTCTGTAAGCAAAAGTTTTAACGTAATTAGACGTTATGTTAGCCCGACTTTTATACCAATACGACGTTAATCGAGAATAGCTACGAATGTACTGAAAGCTGGTTAAGTTCGGTTAGTGTTAATCTATTATAATGTTGATATATTTATCAATTTATGTTGTTTTTGTTGTTATTATGTCTCACTGATGGTGGCGCTTGTGTTGGATCATTCGGTTCCCTACAAATGGTTGAGCTGGATGGTGCTGATCCACGCGTCATGTTCGTGAACGGGCGCCGCGTCGGTTGAGACTGGTCTTCTCTTAACTGCTAAGGCTTATTTTTAATCTTATTTTTTGTATTATTTCTTTATTTGTGTTTTTTTTTTACATTGTTCTCACATAAAGAAGCAACAGGAATAATGTACCCAGGATTTTGTAATATCTTGATTTAAAAGAGTGTCCATGGAGTTTCTTGTCCGTTCTTCTCCATAGAGATCTACGCTTTCGAATGGGCAACTAGCTTCAACTTTCTGACTAACTGACCGACTACTTAATTTTGTCAATTCAAAACTGCCTGTAATGGTTTAATTGAAATAAATGCTTTGAGTTTGAGTTAATGTAGTTTTTTTATTATAACTCCATCATTTAATTGCAAAGGCCCACCATTTACCATTCTGTTTGAATTCACACGTTATGAGCTATTCACATGAATATTGCTTACCTACCAAAAGAAAAAAGAAGAAAAAGCACGGACAGCAGTCACCACCAAAAGTGCGTTTTCCGACATCCCTCTCAATTTGAATAATTTTGAAGCATATTTCTAATCCATTGCTCCATGTGTTCGAAAAATGTGTCTGCTCAACAACGCAAATATCGTAATGAACGTTGTTGAACTGTTAAAATGAAACCCGTTGCTACTGATAGTGCGTCACGCAATTACCCTGATGTTTAGGCTGAATATAATGTAAATCTATCTTCATCCACAGCCCAACTTCACTCACTGCTGAGCTAACTTTATTTGTGCCAATCCCCACACTCTTCTCTCTCACTCTCATCGCCGGTCAACCGACACTTCGTCTTTCAGTCCTGAGTCGCCACTCGGCCACTACCTTACTGCTCCTGTCATCACTGCACCTTGCCAGGCGACCTGCCCAATTTCATTTGAGTTCTAGAATTCGTTTTCCGATAGGTAGATATCGGAAACCTTCGTAGGTTTTCAGATCTTGACTTTTGGTACTCTATCTTATGCATGGCTCTCAATTTTCCGCATAGCGACTGCACGTCACCTTTTTTAATTGTCATTTTCTTTCATGACGTAGTCTTAAAAATAATGTGCAAGTAAAATTTACCTGAAGTTGTTTATCATATTTTATTTTTTGACGGAACCCGTGCAAATTCCATCTCCCAAGCTGCCAGTGGAAAAGACTAACATGGATTCTCACACAAATACCTATAAAATACATACCGGGAAGATAAACTTACGTAAACTTCTCAGTTCTCAGAAATTTTAGGTTTCCTGAGTGTGTACGTGCCAATTTGCATAATGTAGTGTGTATCTACGAGTATGTTAATCAGGCTGGAGGGATGATGCTCTGCGGCGTGGAGAGGTCGAAGTAAATGGTCATCAAGTATTGATGACTCGATATCTAGAAAGGATTTTATTAAGTAATATATTGAACGACTGGTCTTTATGAATTATTCCACTTTGCCCCACCGGCCTCCCCACTGGTGGGGCAAAGTGGAATGCCTAAAATGTAGGGAACACTGACTGTGATCATGGTGTAACCGTGGAAAAGCAAATATTTATTCAAATCAAAAATAGAATTTAGGTAGGTAAGTACTGGAAAAGGGTACAATTTCAATGAGTTTACTGGAAATGGGTACAATTTCAATGGGTTCAATCTCTTATTACCCACTGATTAGTAAAACAATTTCTGAAAACACACAGGAATCCATTGAATTAACGGGAAATTTTGATAGCAATTCGCGGAGTAGAGCCGTCAATCAATAGTGGCATCAATTTGATACAAATCAATGGTGATTAACGTTCATGTTTGATTGGATTTGAATGCGGACGCCAATTGACGTGCGTTAGTACAATGAATATTTACTTCATTTGAATATTTGGCCGCTGTACTTGGGTTTTAGGACGTACAGTTTGTAATTTCGGTTTGAAATGTGTTAACATATAAACAAGTAACTCGTAAATGCTAGACTTTGGAAATCATCAGAGATTTTACTGATTATCACTTCTAATGTGGTTTTCAGGCAAATAGTTTTGTATATTTTAAGTGACTGGTCTAACATTATATCGGAAAATTAAAACGAAATACCCACACTGGGCCCACGTGGTGGAGTATGGCCCACTCCCTCTCACCGAGAGGAGGCCTGTGTTCCAGCAGTGGCAACATTATAGGCTGATTATGTTATCTTATGTTAGATCTCTCTAAAAAATAAAACGCGCGCAGTGGTTACACGTGTTCAAAAGACTTGTAAAGGAACACTACTTGTCGTTGTGATCTTGTCCTAACTGCAATCATTTACTGTCTTCTTTTATTTTCGGTGCTTATAATTATTTAGTATGTATGTATTTAAGTATTTATAATTTTGGATATGTATACAGGGTGAATTTTTCAAGTGGGCGTGGATGGCCAAATCCGAAACTATGAGGAATAGCGAAAAGTACTCAAACGAGTCGCGGGCTCGATTTTGATGAAAACTAAAACTGCATCATTGGATTTTTGAAAAATCAATATTTCTGGCCAGGAATCGAATCTGTTGATTTTGAAAAAAAAACACACGCTGTATTATTACACCATTCGATAGTGTCGCTAATAAGGATCAAATTCTGGGAAGTAATGACATACGGCAAACTAAAGGAAAGAGCTCATTTTTATCAAAATACTTTTTTACTTTCTTATGCTACCTACCTATTACACCTTAACTGATTAATTGTTCAAAATTATGACAATTGTTTTTGAATACATAGCTGGATTCGACGTCTCAAGGATTGTACTGCAACTAAAAATTTGAATTTAGAAAATAATTTTGTGAAGGTGACTGCGCTACGAGTGTTTCGGGTGTAAAAATATTGAGCATCATCGAACAAGGTATGAAAAAAGAAGCAGTTTATTAAAATTCAACATTTTCCTTAAGTTTGCCGTATGTCATTACTTCCCAGATTTTGATCCTTATTAGGGACACTATCGAATGGTGTAATAATACAGTGTGTTTTTTTTTTTTTTTCAAAATCAACAGGTTCGATTCCTGGCTAGAAATATTGATTTTTCAAAAATCCAATGACGCAATTTTAGTTTTTATCAAAATCGAGCCCGCGACTCCTTTGAGTACTTTTCGCTATTCCTCATAGTTTAGAATTTGGCCATCCACGCCCACTTGGAAAATTCATCCTGTATATCTGTGTATCTCTCTCAGTAGAGCCTCTGAAAGAGTGGGTCTGAAAATGAACAGGGACAAAACGAAGGTCATGTCAAATGCCCATGTAACACCCACTCTCATGAAGATCGGAGACGCTACACTCGAAGTCGTGGACGAGTATATTTACCTAGGACAAACTGTCCAGTTAGGTAGGTCCAACTTCGAGAAAGGGGTCAATCGTCGAATCCGACTCGGCTGGGCAGCGTTCGGGAAGCTACGCAATATCTTCTCGTCCCACATACCGCAATGTCTCAAGACGAAAGTCTTTGACCAGTGCGTGTTGCCAGTGATGACATATGGCACTGAAACGTGGTCGCTCACAATGGGCCTTATTAGAAGGCTGAAAGTCACTCAAAGGGCAATGGAGAGGGCTATGCTTGGAGTTTCCCTGCGGGATCGAATCAGAAATGAAGAGATCCGCAGGAGAACCAAGGTAACCGACATAGCCCGAAGAATTGCCAAACTTAAGTGGCAGTGGGCAGGGCACATTTCTCGCAGAACAGATGGCCGATGGGGCCGAAAGGTTCTGGAGTGGCGACCGCGTACCGGAAGGCGTAGCGTTGGAAGGCCTCCCACAAGGTGGACCGACGACCTTGTGAAGGCCGCAGGAACTCGTTGGATGCGAGAAGCACAAAAACGGTCGAAGTGGAGGTGCTTGGGGGAGGCCTATGTCCAGCAGTGGACGTCTTTCGGCTGAAATGATGATGATGATGATGATATCTATGTATCTATTAAATACACAGATATGTATATATATGTATCTATTAAATACATAATATTTTCACCAACGACAGCCCCATTTTATGTCAAGGGAAATCACTGTCCATTCCAAGGTTGCCTGGAAGAGATCGCAGAAAGCGATAAGGCCGCCCATTGTATATTTTGTAGTGTTTGATGTATTTTTTTCATGTTATGTATTTTTGTGGTGTACAATAAAGTATATATAAATAAATATAAATAAACAAATTAATTAATAAGGTTATTATTTTATACTCTACAAAAATATGAACTCAGTGTAAAAATTACAACCATCGCCTTTTTTCTGCTCTCCTCTAACATAATCAACAACTAAAACCCCTACAAATACAATAAAAGCAAAGTTGTCCGAACAATAAAATGATGTTCGGTCAGTCGGGACAATCCACTTCACTTGTACTTGCCACAACAAGTTGTTAACTTACCGACAAGTTGTGACTTGTTCAGAGCACAGAGGTTCCACAGCATTGTTACTGAGAATAGAATTCGCTGCACTTGGTTATCTCTTGTGGGTTGTTCGGGCATTTAATTAAGAGTTTGTGACTTGTGAGTTTGTGTGTGTGTTGTGTGGATAGTTGGTTCTTTGGATGACTTATTTTTGTTGCTAAGTCGACCTGCAAGTACTGGAATACAGGAAGCTTTTTTATGTCGGTCGTATTGATAAAGATTCCTACATTTCTCTATTAGAATTTGTTCTACTTGGTTATCTCTCGCAAGTTGTTTAAGAGTGTGTGAGTATGGTGTATGTAAAGTTGTGCTTTGGACTGCTTATTTTTATTGCTATGTTGAGCGGCAACTACTGGAAAAAGGTGGCTTTTTGTGACTATGAAGAAATCATTATATTCATCTTTCTCTAATAGAATTTGCTACACTTGGTTATCTCTTGTGGGTTGTTCAGGCATTTAATTAAGAGTTTGAGACTTGTGAGTTTGTGATTGTGTTCTATGTGGAGTTAGTGCTTTGGACTGGTTTTTAATTTTCTTGTAAAATTTCAGTTTCACAGTGCTGGAAAGAAAGGGAGGTGTTTATGACATATATTCAGAGAAAACCATACAGGGGAAATTTTGAAGCCGATAATAGAGCCTTTATAGCTGTCACTTTATTGTATGTAGGCTCAATATTGACTAGACCATGTTATTCAAACTACCTATAACTTTGAAGACGCTAATTCATTTAGTTGCACTTTCACATAAAATTATTAGATACTAGCTTCTGCCCGCGACTTCGTCCGCGTGAAATTTCACCCTTCCTCCATTCACCCTCTTAGGGTTGGAATTTCGAAAAACACTTTCTTAGTGGATACCTACTCTTCACAAAGAACACCCTCCACGTAACCTACGACAAACTTATTATTTGCGGTTGGTACATCGGGTCTAGGGATCGAACCGCAAAATTAAGTTTGTTTTTTATTGTATATACTTTTCCGGGATAAAAAGTAACCAGTGTGGTGCCCAGGATATTAAAGAATAATTAAGTATACCAAGTTTCATCGTAATCGAATCGGTAGTTTTTGTGTGATGCCTGAACAAACAGACCGACAGACAAAAAATTTTTCAATCACATTTTTGGGTTCGGTGTCGGTCTAGTATGCCATTTATTTTTTTGATATTTTCAATGTACAGAATTTTCACTTCTACAGATTTATTATAAGTATAGACTTACGTTAAGTTTGATACTCTTACAAGGTATGCATTGCTTAGAAATATTCGGTACAGATTACAGCTATGTAGGAAGAGAGATAACTTATGGAAAGTAGCGATAGTAAAACTGAAAAAGACAAAAGAAACTCCAAGATGAAAATATACAGAGTAAGCACTTGCTTTAAGTACTTCATTAATTTAATTTGCGCTAAGTTAATTAAAATATTTGCATACCTGTAGTATATTTTTAACAGCGTTAATAAAGCATGAACACGGTAAAAATCTGTTCGCTGAATGCCGTGAGTTACATAAACAAGAGAAAATTAAGTAAGTTGTGTTATAAAATAGGTTTTCACGAGCGTTTAAAACTTTTATTTTTGTCTACATAGGTTCAAAGGAATTTGAGCGTTATTAAAGAGAAAATCGATAATAAGATACGATTCGTTTGGAAAAATCGTACTCATTTTTATTCATACTGTATCTCAAAAAGATATTTTATTTCACATAAACCTACATGAGAACTTATGAAATTTCAAAAGGTGCACGGTTCCAATTGTCCGTTTCTTATATAGAAAAAACAGCAACAAAAATAATTGTCTAACTGCAGTAGGTCTACACAGCATACATCATTTCTAAACCATAATCTCTGTTTTTGGGCTAAAGAAATTGTGATAGTTTTGTATAAAATTATCATTATAGGTACATGACATATCGTCACTGGAAAGGAGAAATTGCTAAAGCGTCATTTGGGCCAAAATTCAGACATCAACTGTTGCTTCAATAGCTCAACAGCCTAACACCTTAACATTGTGTACAAATCAGCTGGAAACGTGAATGAATTAACTATAAATATTTCTATCTAGTTAAATGATTGATTGACAGGTAATAGAGATCAGAGGGGCAGTTCTCGTAATTTTAAGATCGTTCACAGTCTGATCTCAGTCTCAATCTGACAAAAATACCTCTAATTTCCCTAAGTTTTTGACAAGTTTTTGACCAAGTTTTTGACATTTATTGTCGCTGAGATAAGATTACGACTAGACTTTGAACGTTTTAAACAACAGGAATTGGCCTTCTAGAAAGTAATAGGAATTTTCTTTACAAGAATATGAAACCTAGATCAAGTTTTCAATCTCTGACGTTAACTTTTACAGAAGTGGTCGAAAGAAATTATTAATTGTAATCCTGTATATAAGCGTTGGTCTTTTTTATATTATTATTTCCTTCAAAAGTTTACTTATTAGGTTCAAAACTTGGTAGTGGCGACTCTAAAGAATCATTTATGATAGAAAAAACAAAATAAAGCATTATGCAGACATAATATATTTATCTGCCTAGTCTTTCCCAACTATGATGGTGTCGGCTTCCGGTCTAACCGAATCTAGCTGAATACTGATTATATTACATGGAGTGACTGCCTAACAACCCAGTTACTGCGTAACGTGATACTCCTTTGTAAGACTGGTTGCCAGTATTTTGGGATTCTGAATACTCGAAAAGACTGTCAAAGGTATGTAGAGACATAATAAATAATATGAATAAAAAAGAGGTAAAAAACTGTGTAGCTTAAAACTAGGATTGCCTGGCGTTTTCCACACTACGTTGGGGTCGGCGTCCAGTCTAACCGGATGTAGCTGAATTTTACATGGATTTAAGTTATTTGTACATAATATAAATATTATTATAGTGTGAGATTGTGTATTGTATTTAATTAATTATAGTAACCAAAATCAAAAGTCATTATTGTACTAAAAAAAAAACCTCAATGTTATTTAAAAACATAATTATTATCTCAAGATTCTTCCGCATCTGTTTGACTAGATCATTCATACAAGATCTAAATCTGCATAAAAATATTTCCTAGTTGACATTTGAAATGAACGACATAAAAAATTTTTGTTGAATATTAATTAAGCACGTTCGTTTTAATTTGATCCGTTTTAAATACACTTCAATGTGAGAGCTAAAACTAATATTAGTATAAACTCGAAATAGTTTGTCACCTTTAAAAGCTATCATGATTTTGTTCTAAGTAAGTAACCTAAAAACTAAATGGTACTAACAGTTTCGGAAGCGACGCTATTCTCTAACGCCATTAGATGATCATAAGGAATAAATGTCATGTAGAAAATCTGACGCCACATGTTATAGGAAAGGATCTTGTCAAGATGACGAAAACGCGGGAAAGGCGGGCCTGCCTCCCACGTCCAACTAAGACAAATGAATGGATATTTCCAAAATGAACGGTACTTCTCATAAATCCTCAGGGCATTAGAGCTTCATTTTGGATGAAGAAATAATTTCGCTGGGCTGTACATAATTAAGTGTCACAAAAAAAAAAACAATTTGAAAGAGATTAATAAAACAAATGACAACCTTAAAACAAATTATATTCTAATATCTATATAGTGTACGTAATACTCATTTCGGTGATATTAAAACTTAGGAATGGGAACATTTATGAGTTCTTCGTAGGGTACCGCAATGAAGAACTTTTCTATAGTCCTCACTGCTAGTTCTACTGCATAGTCTACAATAGGTTTCCCGAATTCTTCTGCGACTTGCTTCCAATTTTCATTAAGGAATCGAAGGACTGTTGCACCTGAAACAGTCAAGAGATATTAATGAATTGTTGTTATTGATACTTTAAAAGTAAAACAAGGTGAAACATAAGAGCATGATTACTTATTTGATTACATACATTAATCCAAAGGAAATTAATCTCATAAACCTTGACAGCGCGATGATTATCGTAGAAGATAGAGGTATTTGTTGAAGAATTTGCCGGTCCCAAGTAGGTCAATAGTTTTTATTACGCATCGGAACATTCACGAATATGCACATTTTGATCTTCAGAGGATTTCCTTGGAGGATATATCGTTGAGGACAATTAAGTAAAATAATTGCTACTGTGGCTCATTGGCAGGTAAGCGAAATGAGGATGTAGCTGTTTCCGATAATTGCGTAGTTTTAGTAATTTCAATTCAACCAGTAAATGGAATTGACAATTTGAGGTTTTTAAATAATTCGTTTGACTGGTTGACAATTGGCGTGTGCCAAGCCGGGCTAGGGTTACCTTGGCCAGAGGCTAAGCATTGTCATACTTACAACGTCGCAATGCTGCCAGTATTTTGGGCACATTACCAGTTGACAGCGATGCGTACAAATTTTTCGACGCCATATTTTAGTTTGTTAATAGTTTTAGTTAGGTTAGGTTATTATATTTTTATTTTATTAGTCTGTTAGTTCATTTAGTACTGGTAAGAAGTTTATCCAATGTATATATTTATATCCTCTGTAATAAAAATATTTTCGTTGGTCTGAGAACTACTGTATCTTTTATTTTCCTGATTGTTTCATCGAAATCATCTTGCTGACATTTTTAAACGATGAAGAAATGCTTTTCGTCTTGTATAAATATTTATACTCTGTCTCTGTGTATTTTTATATGTATACTTACTAAGTTCCTTGCTCTCCTTGAAGAGATTCGCAAGATCAAACGAGACGCGATCTCCATAGTCGAAAGAGTACTTGTAATTCTTCACAGAGAAATGATTGACGCCTTCGTTGTCTTTTATGTACTTGGTGTTTATATCGACCTTCATTCTGAGATTGGCTATAACAAAAATGTCGTGAATATTATACAGGGTGTTACAGAAAGGGTATATCAATACAAACGGGTTGAAAAGTGTATCTGGTCTAGAATCTCTGTACAAAATTTCAGCTCAAAAGCATTAACTTTGAAAATGCTTAATATTTTTTTATTTCGACATCACGGCGCTGCACTGGCGCGCGGCGGCGTGATGTGCGTGTACTAGGCGCACAGACACACGACAGATAATGGATAATGACCCTCGTAGTGTGGTGACATGTTTTTTATGATTTCAATTCAATAAACTATCGAAATAAAAAAATATTAAGCATTTTCAAAGTTACTGCTTTTGAGCTGAAATTTTGTACAGAGATTCTAGACCAGATACACTCTTCAACCCGTTTGTATTGATATACCCTTTCCGTAACAACCTGTATGGAAAGTTTTTTTTTTTGGAAGGTTATTTATTATAATTATGGTGATTATGCGCATGGACATGATACTATGAGATATTCAAAATTACAAAACAAGGACTACATTAAGTACTTGTTTAGGACTGTGATTTATATTTATCCTCTTAAATGAAAACTTTGACCAAAAATGCAGTCTTATTTTGTGGCAAAAGTGTCCCTTAGGGGAAAATCAAACTTTCGCCCGTGCTATCTCAAGTCATTGTTAAAAATGCATAACATGAAAATGACTTTCTTTCATGTTTATACAAACAATCGTTTACATAATAATTTCTTAATTTCGCCGCAAACTGCAATGAAACGGGAATGAATTTGAAAATGCAAAGCTGCCCAACTTAAGAGGGAGATAAAGGAGGAGACTGTAGACATCACAAACTGTTGAATATTAATGGTTGTGTTGCTTACTTATCTTTACTTTGGCGTCGCCCGCGCCGTCAATAGGGAATAGGAGGATTCTCCCGACGGCGTCGTAGGTTCCCTTGATTGTGAGGTTGCAGTGGAACGCTAGGACGAAGTGACGCTTCTCAAGCTCGGACCTGGAAAAACATGATAAATTAAATAGTAATAAAAAATTAAATTAATTTTTTAATAATATTTATTATATTATTAATAATTTAATTTGGTAATTCAGGACGAATATTCATTATCATCAATTCTTGATTTTCTCATTGCTAGGTTACATTTTCCTGGTCCGTACGTTTGTTAGGTAACTACGGCGAGGTAAAGGGAACCTCCTATGTAATATTTGTGACAGGAAACCTACTGTAAGCAAAGTGGAGTTTGTTTAATTGGAAAAATTTGCAGCATCATTTGCTTCGCTATTCCATAAAAAAGAAGAAAATCTTTTAATTTTGTAATAACTTAATTTTGTTTCTTTGAGACTCATTTTAACGCAAAAGAGAGTTCCAAAGAATTCAGTCCACTTTTATGAAACTTTGATTTACCTTTCAGAAGAACGTAATATAAAAATAACGATGATGTTACGAGTACTTTCGTGCCGGGACTGCGTAAAGTTTTCAAACAAAGTTTCAACCTAATAATTGAAGTTTGTTTGGCAAGTTTGAATTCTTTACTCGTAATTATGACTTTAAAGGATAAACTTTTAAAAATAAAAGGTAATGCTACAGGTATTAAGGCCGTTTTTTTATGTTTGATGAAAATGCGAACGAGTCTTTTGTTGCCTCATTATAAATTTTCTTTTGCTCGTACAATTTCCCGATTCAAAGGGTGGTCGCACATTTAGCAGAAGATGCGTCAATGTCAACTGTTAGCTACTGCTCTTAACTTAAATTAAGATCCATTCTTGAACACTGAGACACTGTAGACTGCCTGCCGACAATATACAAAAAAAAAAAAATAAGTTCAGGAGGCCATGGAGGTCGCCGGCGGGTCCCAAAGTTTCTGCTGTAACGCCGTGAGTCAAAAGTCAAAATTATTACAAGAGGCCTTGGGATACGCCGGCGAGTCTAATAAAATAATCTTTCAGGACGCCGTGGGATCTGCCCTGACCTCCCGAATTCAAATAGTTTTTACAACTCCTGGCGTGCTGTTATGGAAAATGTGATAAAAGTATTAAAAATTGTGCTTTGGCCTGCTGAACAAAATTTTTTGGGGATCGCCAGCGGTTCCCATGATACGGAGAGTGTTAGGCAGTACATCCAGCTTTACAACGACAAAATAACCAAACAGAAATCCTAGTTTTTATCCGATAATCAAAGCTCATCAATCATACCCATTAATGGTCTAATTACGCAAAAAAAATCTGATAATAAGCAAAACATCGTAGCATTATAAAGTATTTTCGTGATTAATTTTCCTTTTATGGGTGCTTAACCTGCCATATCAACAAAGGTATCGCAAAAAAACATGAATTTGAACCAGTGCAGAACATTGCATAAAGTCAAAATGATTCGCTTGAGAGGACAAAAACAAAGACAGGTAACTAAGTAATGGCGGTTTTGAGTTTTTGTATCAGTTTTTATGTTACATATATTAATTAAAAAAGTAATGACCTCCGTTTTTAATATTAACAAAGTCGTTAAAGTCTAAAGATGGAGGTACCTAATTAACATAACATATTATAATGTTTTTAAATGTGTAATTTTGTTCTAGAATCATCATTTTTATACAGTGGATTATTAAAAAAGAAATGTAGCTATTAGCGCTATAAATACATAGGTATATGAGCTTAGCAAAGCTTTAGATAATATGTCATTCACCTGTCAGATAAGTAGATGACACAATCGAATTTTGCGTCCTTTTTTTGTGTCTAGACAGGTCTTGTCTAGAAACAAATAAAAGATACAGAATTCTAACGACACATTCGACGGAAAAGAAAATTGATCGTTGCGTTCGAAGAATTCGCTGCCACTGCTTCATTAATAGAATAATTATTCGAATCTGTTTGATTATGTTTTATTCTTACATCTCTTATAAATAATTAAAGTTCCGTATTATTTCAATCCTTATATCCCCGATTATCATAACGATTGGGTAAAATGGTGGAAAAATACACATTACTATGTTTCTAGCTAGAAATTTTCTGACAACACCAAAAAATCGTGAAAAACATCGATAAATTTTCAAAACCAGTCCCCTTGTTATTCGCACAGAGAAACACATAAAAAAACATCGCGATAACAGACAAACAAATAAAAATTGATTTGTGTTGCAACTGTGGTACTCGGTAACCTACATTCAGTGGCGTGCACAGAGATTTCAGACAGGGTATGCACAAAACAAAAAACTTACCAGTTTCAGCTTTTTGTACCTACCCTACCTACTTGACTCTTACCGCAGGCGCGTATCCGCTATAGTACCAAACATAATTTTTATCTTGATTAGTAAACAATATGCAAGGGAAACAATACAATGTGTTTGTGTGTACACAGCCAGTTAGCCAGTAATACTTAGCATAAAACTTTTTATGAAAATAACGAGTGGTATTACGGTCTTTTCTTTTAGATAAATCTAACCGGGGTACACACCTTCCCTTTGCAATCAATTTAACTTTTTCCTCAAAAGGTAACGTCGAAAACGCGCCGCTTTTAATTTATTAAAACACACATCGCCAGCACAGGTCTCACAGGTATAAATTTCCATTTTTTACAATAAACTTACTAAATAATTAATCGACAGTCAATCACTTGCGCCAAGAAAACAATAATAAATAAATTCATTTATTTCAAGTAAATATGTACTTAAACGCCCTTGCCACACGACATAAATTGATAAAAAACATAATAAATAAATTAAATAAAATCAAATTAAAAAAAAAAAATCCAACAAAAAGCGAAAAACTGCAATTTTTACGTTACAAACTATTACGAACAATCCGACTAAAAAAAGTTGACCCTCTGCAATCAACAATTAAGCGGTGCTTTTACGGGTTCTCAATTTGGACGGTTTGCAATGTAAGCTATGCTTCCAAAACTCCAATACACGCATACATTTTCACGCACACAGTCACACTTTTGCTGTGTACTACACGAGATGCGTTGTATGAAGAATAAGCAAGGCGTAGTACTGCTTTTGCTCACGGGAGCGCTGCCTGCGCGTTGCGCGGCGGCGATGTTCACCGCTCCAACGAGTTAGTTCCACAAAAAAATTAATAGATGGCGCGTAAGCTAAATTACCATGATTTTTTTAAATTATAGTTATTTATCATTTAGAGGGGCATGTATGTATGTATGGGACTACAGGGTATGCAGAGCTTATTTGCATGTATGGAGTGCACGCCAGTGCCTACATTTAAATAACAAATAAGATCACCACAATCCTTCCCACTATATCACACTTATCACACTTCACATCACATCATACTATCACATCATATCACACTAATATTATTAAGACGAGTTTGTGAGTATGTTTCTTACTCTTTCACGCAAAAACTACTCAACGGATTTTGATGAAACTTTACAGTAATATAGCTTATACATCAGAATAGCACATAGGATACGCTTTATCCCGATATTCCCACGGGATCGATACTTATGCGGGTGAAACCGCGGGGCGCAGCTAGTAATCTATGAATAAGTGATGCATAGCTAAGCGAAGCTGCGAAGTTGACAGTAGGAGTAAAGAGAAGGCAATATTTTTAGCTACAGTTATGCCGCCCGATCTTGGGGCAAACCGGCCGACGAACGGCATGCGCTAGAATTGACACACGCACATCGCGTAAAATATTAAGATGATGTCTGATAGAGATTTATAAGAGGAGACATGAGTCGACCTCAATTAAACTAGGATAATTCCAGGATGTTGTTGATAGATAATTAGTCACATTGTCACAACATCAACAATATGCTACTTATGTATTCATTTGCCTAGCCTCTTTTCCCAACTATGTTGGGGTCGGCTTCCAGTCTATCCGGATGCAGCTAAATACCAGTATTTTACATAGAGCGACTGCCTATTTGACCTCCACAACCCAGTTACTGGGTAATACGATACCACTTTGGTAAGACTTGTTGTCAGACTTTCGGGCTTCTGACTACCCGTAACGACTGTTAAAGATCCACGAATTACAGCCGAGACCAACGGCTTAACATGCTTTCCGAGGTACGGAGGGGTTTCGGTATGTAAGGATGGTCACCCATCCACAGACCAACCGCGGCAAGCGTAGCTTAACCTGATTGATCGACCTGTGCGGCTGTTATTATTTAGCCATGGACTCCTTGCTATTTATATATGTTGCACGGAGATACATGCAATTTTGACATTTATATGCTCATCGATCTTGACCCTTGCTTAGTAGTTAATAATTATGCGATCATTAACAAGATCGTTACCTCGACTGGTTATTGTTATCATAGCTATTAAGTTATATCTGCTGACTGCTTACCTATGATATTTATCTTAGCGCGAGATTTTTTCGATTTAACCAAGTTGAAGGTTACCAAGTTTATACGATAAAGACTAGGTTGATTTGATACCTACTACTTATTTATAAAGTTTAAGGAAATTTCTCGCCGACTCTTAACGGGATCTGTTTGTGGACGAGTGGACGCAGATTTTGTGGGTTAGTGACAACTCGGCCCGTGTAGACTCGGCCTGAATAATAATACCAGATATTTTACTCCCGATTACGTTGATTTGTATTTTTTTATTTTTTCGGCATGTCAGAAGTACTGTGAGAGGGATGTATGAAAGTGTTGTTAATTTTTTTTTACTTGATGATTTTAAATTTAATATTTTATGTTTCTTTTGTGTGTGTCTTTTTTGTATTTAATTACTGTAATTGGTTTTAAACCGTTTTAATTAAATTAAATAATAAATAAAATAAATAAATTAAGCTTTTAAAAATTGTTTTTAAACAAAAATTACAGGACGTTACGATCCCTACATACTCCTTTTGCTTCGTTTACGTTCATACATCTTTTCTTCGTGGAGTTCTACAGTTTCTGCCTACACCCACATGGAAAGAAGGCGTGAGATTATATAATACTAGCTGCGCCCCGCGGTTTCTCCCGCATAAGTCTCGATCCCGTAGGAATATATCGGGATAAAAAGTATCCTGTGTCCTTTCCCGGGACTCAAACTGTCTCTATACCAAATTTTATCAAAAATCGGTTCAGTGGTTTAGGCGTAAAAATGTAACATACAGACAGACAGAAAGACAGAGTTAATATTAGTATGGATGTAAGTTAACAGAACCAAATTATTTTGGAAATACAACACACTCAAATAATTGATTGAAAAACTACAAAATCTACTAACAAACGAGTCCAACAGGAATGTCCGTGAAGAAGAAAAGAACCCTACCATAATTAAAAAAAAAAGATAGTATTTTTCAAAAGTAACATACCACAAGACAGTTTTGATTTAACAAAGCAAATAACTATAAAAATAAACAGACATAATATATAAACCGATAGCCTTATGTTTTTCTTCAAAAGATTAGCAAGAAAACAATTACCGCTTATGTCTTATTTTTTCTGTTCCACATGATTAGTTCTCACGGTTAATGTATACGGAATTTATTTTTTATTTATTGTCATTAAACATTTCTTTGAAGAGCAGTGAGAGCAATGGTGGCCCATTTGTAACGGCCACGACTTACGTCGACGTAGGTCGTAGGTTTGAACCTAGACAAGCGTTTAATTTTGTGTAAATTATTTTATCGCCACTGCTCTCAAAATGGTGAAGCAAATCATCGTGAGGAAACCGGCATGTACTAGAACCAAAAATTCAAAGACATGTGATATCTTGGTAGATATCACCCGAACTGGGCCCGCGTGGTGGATTACGGCCCAATCCCTCTCACAGAGACCAGGCCTGTGTCCCAGCAGTAGGAATATTAAAGGCTAGTTATGCTAAACGTTTCTTTATGTTGACTCAATCATTAAGCCTCTAGCCAATTTCGGCTGGGGATCGTAATATTTTTGAAGGTACCGTTCGCTCTTCCGAATCAGAAGCCTGATTTACATAGTGAGATGTAATTGCATGTGGCATAGGTACAATTATTTGAAGCAACAATAAAAGTTGCACCGTCTGTCCGTCTAAACGATTTATTCCGGTCGGATATTATTATGTTTTAATTTCTGTCTGATCCACTATAACTAGGTCTGATCCCCCTTACTCTTTTTGACAGTTAAGTACAGTCAGGAGAAAAATAGTTGTTTATTTAAAAATTATTTGTTTTGATTTGTTTTAGGGCTAATTTTCCCAACGCCAGATAATTTTATCCACGGAATAATTTTGAATGTTTGACAGTTCCTGTGTTCAGACTACGTATGTCATTTGTTGCTTCAATTTTATTGTTCTATGCTATCGGCAAGAAACTTGCAGCGTGTTTATGGGGCTTAAGGCTTCGTTCTTATCGTAACGACTAGGTGACTGTCCTTGCTATTTTATATCATAATAACTGTGCTAGTCATTTTAACGTGCTCTCCGGTACCTATAAAACTCCGTTAGATTGCTCATCAATCCACGAACTGACCAGTTGACCACGGCAAGCGTAGTCAAATCTAGAAAACTGATCGAATATCGAATCGGGTGAATATTATTTCGTTCAGAATTCCACTTTAAAATAATTATGATGGCCAGTTTCATCAATTTAAATTAATTCCGGTTAACTAAACCGGTAGACAATGATACAAATTCATTTATTTTTATTTTCTATTTATCTAAACTCAATAGTTTTTGCAGCTATCTTACCTAGAAATAGTAAAAAAAAAAACTCGATGTCTTCTAGAATCGTTTATATTACTGACATAATATGTACTAAGTCAATGACAAACAATGTTATACCTACCTGTAACTTCAAACATACCGTCCGATACTAGTTCCTATGAAGAACGTTAATTTGTATTCAACTAGTGTTTCTCATTCTAATGCCTGATGTTTCAATAGTCAGATGATTTTTTTCTGAGGAATAAATATTGCAATTTGACAGTTTTTGTATAGAAAATATGTCAAACCGTCGTATTTATTCTTGAGGTATAGGTTCTCTGACTATTGAAAAATCAGCCCTAAGTTAATAAAGTTGTATTATATTCTGTTTTTGAGACCTAAATAGTTTAAACCATAAACAAGCCTTTAGTCATCAGGTACTTCAGTTAATCACAGTGTTATCTTATCTAAACTATATATTGTTCGGTGCAGGAGACTTAATTCAGGCTCCATTTGCAACAGCTTTTTGCAGCTTTTTGCAGCTTATTGCTCCGGTCCGCTTCGCCTTAAGAAACTAGTATCAGCGAACTCATTTGCAATTGCACAAAGAAGGCTTTTAAAATAAGGCAGAGAAAATAATACTGGCCGACGAGATAACCTGTTCAGATATTTATTTAAATTACTTTAAACAGGAAAAAATAATAATTAGTGCATTTGTAACCATTAATTCAGCATATGATTCTAGACCAAACAATTCGTCGGTTATCAAAAAAAAATCAGGTGTTTCATAGAAAAGTGGAATACCAACGCGGTGAAAAAGTATGGATGGAACAACAAATATATTTATTTATTCATAACTGACGAATAATTTTTACGCTAGAATCTTATGTTGAATTCATGGTTACAGTTTGCGCACTTGTTAATTTTTTTTTCATGTAGAATAATTAACAAAAAAATCTCGACTCGATTGACCTGCATTTTCTATGCGATGTTTCAGTAAACGGATTCAATTAATTGAACGAACAATTTGTACAACCTGGCCTGCCTAAGCATCTCAACGAGCCTGGGTGATCATGCATCTTTTTTTTTAATTTATTTAATGGTACTGTAATACATGGCGAGGGGCGCACTTTTACATAACAATGCACCGCCTTACTACATATCTACTACTTAAAATTATATTATATTATAAAGTTTAATATACAATGTAAACTGCATTTGCGCTTTATTTGCCAAAAATCTGAACAAATATTAGTTTATGGAAAAATAACTCTGATATGTAAACACTCTCTCAACAAATACTTTTCAATGAGAGATAGTAGACCAGTTTGATTCACGATTAGTTAATTAGGTACCTAACTAGTTTTCCAACAACCAAGTTCTATATTCCGAACGACGTCTTTCTAATGGACTTTGATATTAAATCTAAATTAATGACCACAAGTAATCAGTTTGTTTCTAAATATTTTTATTAAATAAGAAGAATTAAAAAACCCTGTCGTCAACTTAAGTATGAAACGAGTAAGATGATGACTTGAGTGTTCTAAGTTATTTAAGTACGATGACAGATTTAATAATACTTTAATAGGTATACCTCAGTATTTTTTTCTTGGTGCTGCTTACATACAAGAATACGAAACCCAGACGCATTTCTTGATTTACATACTTTTGAAATCTGTGTATCTACAGTATGTACCAGAAAGGTGTCTACATATTTTAGGGTAGTTACAGACCGTCAACCTACCAGCATTTGGGTCGAGAAGGTATTGAAATTTTGTAATAGACTGAATAATTTTCTCTTAGTCCCAAGAAAATAGTTGTTCAGTTTGATGGTCTGTACCACACCCTTAAATGTGGCCACTCCTTTCTGATACATGTTATATATCGGTATTCAAAAAGTGAGTACCTATTATTCTTTTCTCACTGGAAACTCCAGATCATTGTAAAACAAAGTAAAGTAAAGATACAGCCCGATTCAAACTTTATGGTGGCTCTGAAGTGCGCTTCTCGCTGTGCAGTACCTCACCCCTGCTTTTTTTTTCTTTTTTAAATAACTTCTCGAGAGGGCGTGTCACGGTATCTCTTTCGAATGTCCCGCGACCCCGGCAGGCATCGGCCTTAGCGGACGACACGTAAATTTGTTACTGCAGAGAGACTCGCTTCATGTTCCGAACCGCCATAGACTTTGAATCGGGCTGTACTTAATATCTTCATACAACCGTCAATTAGCCACAATTTTCCTACTTTGTAGTGTACAAAACTAGTTTCCAGTAATTAAAGTTGTTACTATTTTCCTCATTTTAGTTTCCTGTTTTTAATATCCTATGATTCTGAATGGAACTTGGGGCCGTTTGAATTGTTTTGCGTTTTGAATTATCGATTGCGATCATAGGTGGTAATTTATTAGTGGCGTTGACTTGGATGTCTGTCATCGTAATAAAAGATGGAGAAATCATCAAGTCATTGTAGTGCATCTAAGAAGGTTCCTAGCTACTGGCCTGCACCCCAATTGAGTAACATGCTTTCTGTCATAATGCGAAGCATTTTGAAAGAAATTCCTGATCTATTGCTCCATAGTGTTTGAATAATTTGACTATTTTACAATGTAAATAACGCAGTGAATGTTGTTGAATTATCTAAATGGATGGCATTGCCATTCTAACGCAATTACTCCACTGTTTTAATTAAAATTTGATTACTTATACAAAGCTCTAGACTGTTTTTTGTTTAAAATTTACCGTTCTATATTGCCGTATGGTCCCGGATAAAAAATGTGGTGACCCCATCTTATTCCGTGAGAAAAAAAAAAGAGGAAATAAAGAGTATTCTATTCTATTCCGTGAGTGTCGTAGGAGGCGACTAGGGGGAGTTTGTGACCTATAGTGCACACCATTTTAGCGCCTCAGGTCACCCGCGAGGTAGCGGGTAGGTGTACTACGGTCTGTTTAATACGTCAGAGATTACCGACAGCGTGCGGTGACGTCACGACGGACGACCGACATGCCACCATGCGCACGTGTATTTACGAACACAGCATTCGACCATAGTCGGTGACGGATGGCTAAACGTCATCGGTCGTGGTCAGCGTCAGATAGACCCCAGCCTAAACGACCAAAAATAGCATATCCAAGGAGTTTTGGTGTCAGGCAGGCGGCTGACTGTAAAACTGTATCCAAATCCCTATTGACGTGACTCTCCTTAATGTCCAACAGAGATCATCGCTGGTCAGATATTTTTAACCGACTTCTAAAAAAGGAGGAGGTTCACAATTCGAATGTTTGTATTTTTTTTTTTATGTTTGTTCGCGCATAACTCCGTCGCTTGCAAACCGATTTGAAAAATTCTTTTTTTGTTAGAAAGGGGATACTTCCTAAATGGTCCCATGAAATTTTTATCGAAATCGGACAAGCAGTTTTTGAACAATCAACAAAAATCTAAAAAAAATATCTACATTAACGATCTTTTTGTTTACCTACTTTTTTTTGTGGGGTAGGTACAACTAAAAAGTGAAAAATAAAAACTTTTTACAAAAAAAAAAAAAAACAACCGACTTCAAAAAAAAAACACTACAAAGTGATAAATAACTTTAATTTCGGAAGTCGGTGTCAAAAAACGAAAATGCGGAACCAACGACACCGACTTCCGAAATTAAAGTTATTTATCACTTTGTAGTGTTTTTTTTTGAAGTTGGTTGTTTTTTTTTTTTTGTAAAAATGTTTTTTTAAAGAACATGTTTCTACAAAAGCCGTATCAATGCAGAGATCAGCAAAATACTCACACAACATCATCCACAATGCATTTCCTGAAGCCAGTAACTTTTCCATTGTAGAAGGTAAACGTCAGCCCGTTCAGGGGGATGGACAGTTTGTCAATGGTGAAGGGATCCAGGACAGCTACTCCAAGCTCTGGAAGGCCTTGGACGAATTCTGGGATAGCATCTTGGGTTGCTTTTACAAGACACGCTCTGGATGTTTCGTTGCAGGGATGGATGAAGTCCGCTGTAAAGAAAAAGGTTTTTATAAGTCATACATAGTAGGTAAAACTAGCTGCACTAAGCCCGGTAAGTAGTTATTACTAAGTTGAAGAAATACTAATTTAGACTTTTTTTAATACCTACTATGGAAGCGCTAACATCATATTTTTTTAGGGTTCCGTGCCCAAAGGTGGCATCTTCCCCCCCCCCCCCCCCCCTTGAAATTCTTGCTTATCTCCGAAACTACTTAGCCTAAGATATTGAAAAAAAAAAAAAACAGTATTTAGTTCTTTACTTACAGATTACAGGAAAAATCTATAAGGAATCTATGCTCTCAAAATAACATAGTAAATCATTCAATATTGAGCGTACAAACTCACAATTGCAGTTGGAACGTATGGGAGAACATGTTTTTCAACTTCAATGTTAACTTTGTTCTTGGGATAAATTCATCCCATCTACGGAACCCCTTCATTGTGCGTGGTCCGACATTCAGTTGGCGGATTTTTTTTTTTCAAAACCGATCCAAGTTAGATCGGTTTTCTTATAACCGATGAGTAGTTTGGCTTTACGAGTTCTGAGGGAACAGATTATTTATTTATAAATACAGTCTTTATCTGTATAAAGACTCATGGTACAAAACAAACATGAATCTGTGTTCATGTTTGTTTTGTACCATGTAACCAGAAATAGTGTGTATTGGTATTCAAATTAGCTATAACAACACTTAATAACTACAGTAAATATACTCGTATAATAGCACATACTCTGTGATCACTAATAAATAAAAATAAGCAAATAATGTAGGTACATGAACAATAGTTTGCACTCAATATCCGTGACGAAAACAGATATACATACATACATAGCCTGTTGTAATCATAACCCTCCTTTGTTTACCTTTGCCGTAGTCGGGTAAAAATAAATACCTAATATCTATTATGTGTTTTATTATCAATTAGTAGTTAAAAGATTACAATATTACTGAGATCACATTTATTAATTTAAAAAGTCATCATCTGCGTAGCCTTTTCACTATGTTGGGGTCAGCTTCCAGTCTAACCGGATACAGCTGAATTGATACCAATATTTTATGTGGAGCGACTGCCTATCTGACCTCCGCAACCCATTTACAGGGGAATACGATACCCCTTGGTAAGACTGGTTGTCAGACTTTCGGGGTTCTGACGACCCGTAACGACTGTCAAAAATCCACGAACCAATCAATCAACGGCTTAACGTGCTTTCCGAGGCACGGCTCGGTGTGTAAAGTGGTCACCCATCCACGGACCAACCGCGGCAAGCGTAGCTTAACCTGCTCGATCGACCCGTGCGGCTGTTATTACTTATTAATTTAAAAAGTGTGAAAGAAGAATATAAATTCATTATTTAAAAAAGCCTGTAGGTATGTTATGTGTGTGTATGTATGCCTTTCAAAATTCGAAGTTCCTATGAGTTCGTTTCGAAGTTCAATATTCCCTGCACATGAGTTTGATAATAAATATATACATTCACTATATTTAATTTACATTTAAACTGTAAATTTAGTAAGTATAGACTTTATTTGTTTTTTAATAAACAGCAAAGTTACTTTGAAGTTACAGTCATAGCAATCTAGAAATAATGTAGCAATTTATTGCATTTTATAAACAACTTTTTACTACTAAAAGACTTTCAAGGAGAACATTTTGCGTTGCTCCAGATACTACTTCATGATTGTTGTATCTTTTATTGCGTTAATTTAGAAGATTATTTTTTTTAAGAGCTCCAAGGAACCGTAGACTAACGTATTTAAAATTATTTTCAACTTCATACCTCCTCGCATTCCTGAGAAAAAGGCTCTTGACAGACAGACGGACGGACAAAGAAGGGATCCTATAAGTGTTCCGTTTTCTGAACACTAAACCTTTCTAAATACTTGCATAAACAACAAAAGATATACTAACGTTGTACGTTGTAAAAAAAAACTATTTTAGACTACACTTGATTTTAACTATTGAAGTTGTTGTACTTGTGTATAATGCTGTAATTTACACAACAGGCTGTGTAGTCAAAGCAAAATATTTGTCGTCATATTTTATTATTTTGTGAGGACTGTAACTTTACGATAACATGGAAGTTAAAGTAATTAAACTTATTTCTTATTCTAATTTTAATTTTAATTATCTACCTTAGGCCGTAGGTGGGTACATTCATGGTGATTTTATTAAAAAGTAATTTTAATGTTTTGGCTGTTGAAGCCTTCTTCATCGACCAAAACATTATAATAACTTTTACATTATATTAATATTGTAATTACATTATAAGGATCTCCGTAGTTATTGAAGTAATAACTTCCAGTCTTAACCTTTTCTCCAAATTAATATAATTATACAGGGTAGTCAAAAAGTCGTGGATCAAACGAAATAGGGAGATAAAGGAGGTCGTTCCCAACAAAAATCTTTCTACAGCATGGCCTTAATTCAATTGCCCTAAAAGTTACAAATGTTTTTGTATACCGAGTTCTTTTAAAATCAATCAAAAAATGTGATATCACACCATCACACTAATATTATAAATAAATGCGAAAGTTTGTGAGTGTGTGTGTTTATATGTTTGTTACTTCTTCACGGTCAAACGGCTGGACCAACTTTAATAAAATTTTGGATGGAGGTAGCTGACACCCTGGATTAACATATATGCTACTTTTTATCCCGATATTCCCATGGGATCGACATTTATGCAGGTGAAACCGCGGGGCGCAGCTAGTAAAACAATAAAACAAACGGTGTTGTATTATTACTAGATAATGTATCAGCACTACAAAAGTTCTATTGCAGCTCTGGGTACGGTCAGCATCAAAAGTTGATTAACACTTCAGTTTTTTTAATCTTAGTTATTGAGCAAAATATTTGTTCAAAATTGCAGCAGAAGAATTTTTTTTAGAATAATAATTATATACTCTTGTCTATTATGTGAAAAGCTAAAAATCAGTTTATTTAAAAAAGTTGTTGTCAATTTAATAACATGTAAAAATGATAGTGTTAATCGACTTCTGATGCTGACTGTACCAAAGAAGAAGGGTCAGGTCCCATAAGAAATTTACCCAGGCCCGACACAAAAGGAACGCATCTCAGTTATTTTGCTATCTATATAAATAAAAACAAAAGGCCTGACTGACTGACTGACTGACTGACTGACTGACTGACTGACTGACTCATCAACGCCCAGCCCAAACCCATGGACCTAGAAAGCTGAAATTTTACACAATGGTTCCCTTTATAATGTAGACAAGGAATAAGGAAGGATTTTTCGAAATTCAACCCCTAAGGGAGTTAAATAGGGGATGAAAGTTTGTATGAAAGTCCGTCAGTTTTAAAGTTAGGATCTTCAAATTTTGTGTTTAGGCTGACGATTGAAAATTAATTTATACGTGTCTCAGCGTTTTTGATGATTTCACCCCCAAAGGGTTAAAAAGGGGGATGAAGTTTTGTATGAAAGTCCGCCAGTTTAAAAGTTAGAATCTTCAAATTTTGTATTTAGGCTAACGATTGAAAATTAATTAATACGTGTCTCAGCGTTTTTGATAATTTTACCCCTAAAGGGGGATGAACGACCTAACTGAGATATCGACGCACAGCCTAAACCGCTGGTCCTAGGGACATGAATTTTGGAGGGTGTGTTCTTTGTAAAGAGTAAGTATCCAGTAAGAAGGGGTTTTTGGAAATTCAGCCTTTAAGAGGGTGAAAAGGGGGGATTCTATTTGTATGAAAAATCTTATTCCTTGAGTTAATAACCTTGAAACTTGGCACGAATACTTACCTAAGTAAATTATGAAGTTTGGCATTTTTCGTTTTTCTAATCTACCCCCTAAAGAGGTATTGGGGGGTGTCAAAATTTGTATGGAAGAATTTTAACGCGCTGTCCTATTAACTCAAAACTCAGTATTTATACTAAGGACTAAAAATAAAGAATAACGTGTATCAGGGTTTTTCGAAAATCTACCCCTAACTGTGTGAAAAGGGGTAATTAATTTTACAGAGGAGGATTTCACTGCGTGGCTTGATTAGTTCGAAAATTGGCATATATAATCTTTGAGTCAAGTTATGAACACATCTTAAACGATTTTTCATAATTCTACCCATGTAGGGGTGAAAAGCGGGATAACAGTTTATATGAAAAATCTTAATCATTTGGTTAATAAACTGGAAACTTGGCACGAATATTTATCTAAGTAAATTATGAAGGTTGGCACTTTTTGTTTTCACAAACTACCCCCTAAAGGAGGATTGAGGCGGGGTGTGTCAAAATTTGTATGGAAGAATTTTAACGCACAGTCCGATTACCTCGAAACTCGGTATTTATACTTAAGACCAAAAATAAAGAATATCTTTTATCAGGGTTTTCCGAAAATCTACCCCTAACGGGGTGAAAAGGGGTAGTTAATTATACAGGTGAGGATTTTAATGCGTGGCTTGATTAACTCAACAATTCGTATAAATAATCTTTGAGTCAAGTTATGAACACATCCCAAACAATTATTTGAAATTCCATTCCTATGGGGGTGAAAAGCGGGAGTACAGTGTATATGAAAAATCTTACTCATTTGATTAATAAACATGAAACTTGGCACGAATACTTAAGTAAATTATGAAGTTTGGCATTTTTTGGTTTTCTAAACTACCTCCTAGAGGGGGATTGGGGGCGTCAAAATTTGTATGGAAGAATTTTAACGCGAAGTCCGATTAACTCGAAACTCGGTATTTAACCACACAATGGGTCCCAAACAGCAGCAAACGGCAACGCGGCAGGCCCAGAATGAGATGGCGGGACGAACTCGACTCTTTCGACAAAGATTGGCGTGTAACAGCACTGGATAGGGATAAGTGGAAGAAGGGAAGAGAGGCCTTTGCCCTGCAGTGGGACAGAAATGGCTGATAATAATAATAAAGTCTTTGAGTCAAGTAATGAATTCCACCCCTGTGGGGGTGAAAAGCGGGGATACATTTTATATGAAAAATCTTATTTATTTGGTTAATAAACATGAAACTTGGCAATATTTGGGTCAGTAAATAATAACGATTGTCAGTTTTAGTTAAAAAAAAAACCCCTTACAGAGGATTTTGGGGGTGACAAAGTTGATAGGTTAGAAAAATATGTAACTCGCTATCGGATTAACTCGAAACTAGGTACTACCAAAACAAAAAATAAAACAAGTACTTATCTGTTTTAGGGTTTTTCAAAAATCGACTCCTACCAAGGTGGAAAAGGGCAAGTAAAGTTTAAGGGGTGGATATTACTGCTTGCTTCGATTAACTCGAAAATGGGTATGGGCCTTTGAGTCAAGTTATGATCACGAACGATTTTTCAAAATTCCACCCCTGTGGGGGTGGAAAGTGGGGCTACAGTTTATTTGAAAAATCTCATTCCTTTGACCTATAAAAATTGGCCCGAATACTTATTTATCTAAATAAATGATGAAGATCATACCTACATACATTTTCGAAATTTTTAGAGGTAAGTACGAATTTCACGCGGACGAAGTCGCGGGCAGAAGCTAGTATTAAATATAACAGAAATAAATTAACACTATTCTGAATATCAGTGGCTATCACCCATATATTACCATTTGATTTTTTTAAGGTAAAATATTTTAAAAATATTTTTTTGAAGTGTAAACTTCTTTAGCGGCGTTGCACACTTTTAGTAATGGGTAAAAATTAATGTTAAACTCGCGTCAGGACATCGCGTCAGGACACGTGACCGTCAGGAGAGATTTCCCCCCCTCTCTTTCTACGGCGGCGGCGCCAACTGAAGTGAAGTGACACACGGACACAATGGATGGATGGATGGAAGTTTAAGTGGAAGTGGAAGTCGAAGTGGAAGTGAAAGTGGAAGTGAAAGTGGAAGTCGAAGTGGAAGTCGAAGTCGAAGTGGAAGTCGAAGTGGAAGTCGAAGTGGAAGTCGAAGTGGAAGTCGTAGTGGAAGTCGAAGTGGAAGTCGAAGTGGAAGTCGAAGTGGACGTCGAAGTGGACGTCGAAGTGGAAGTAGAATTGGAAGTCGAAGTGGAAGTCGAAGTAGAAGTCGAAGTGGAAGTCGAAGTGGAAGTCGAAGTGGAAGTCGAAGTGGAAGTCGAAGTGGAAGTGGATGGATGGATGGATGGACAGCTGATGGCTCGACCGTCTGTGTAGTAGCCACACTGCTGTGTACTCGTAAAATTCGTGTATATAAAATATGGAAATTGAACAAAGTGCATCTATTAATGAAAAAAGTGACGCAGAAATAGTGAAAAAAAAAATGAGTTATATAAATTAAATTAATAATTGATTTATTTCAACGTTAATAATATTCAAGTTTTCACTTCTGCCGGCACTCCCGGAGTGCAACCCGTCTTTTTTTTAATGAATAGCAATTATATCTTTTTAAAATGACGCCTATTTAGATAAAAATTCAAAAATACACAGCTTATTTTATTGAGGCATCCACAGGCAAGCCCGGTTAAGCAGACGATAACCTCAAAGTTGAACTGCGATATGTCATTAAAAAAATATAAAATAAAATTGGCTTTCTGTGTTGAGATCTGTGCGTTTTTAGCCGACTTCAAAAAAGGAGGTTCTGTATTCGACCCGTATGTATGTATGTTTATATGTCCGCGATTTTCTCAAAAACTAATGAATTCATTTTGATAACTCTTTCACTAATGTGATCTACATACTTTCAGGAAGGTTTTAGTATATAATGCATTAGGTAATTATTCTTATGTACGAAGTCATATGCACAAATGTACTGCATCTCCGGCATTTCTATGCGAATTTGACGATTCTTCTAGTCAGTGTCTTCAATTCTTCAATGCACTAGTGTTAATTGGATATGTGTGCGGTAGGTACAACTAAAAAGTAAAAAATAAAAACTTTTTTACAAAAAAAAACATCAAAAAAGAAACACTACAAAGTGATAAATAACTTTAATTTCGGAAGTCGGTGTCTAAAAACGAAAATGCGGAACCAACGACCACTTTGACCATCCCGCACTGGGTATGAATTATGTTTTAAGAGACTTTGACATTGAATAAAACAAACCTTGATTTCCAAATATTGGTTTTATTTTTATTCACACTGAAAAAGCTTAAACTCGGTGTGTTTAGTACCTAACTAACAAAATATTCCATTGTTTATACAGCTCCTTAATTATACCCTAATCTCTAATTCGCATTAAATCACCGATTAAGACGATTTTAATGAACCCTAACTCGATTATTATACAAGAAATTTATAAAATACATAATCCAGTTCCATCACCAGGTCACCTCGATAATTCCATAATTATTGTATCGTCATTGAATTACATACAATTACGAATTTTGTAGGTAAATAGGTATTAAAAGAAAATTGTATATCGCCTGAACAAAAACATAAGGCAATATTTAGGTGTTAGCCATTGATTTCGAGTCGTTCCCCAACTCGTCCCACATGCCTACGGCCCATTTTGGGACGAGTTGATGAAAACAAAATACATTTTATTTTCGTTCTGCAAGTCGTCCCACATTTTTTTTGTATGGAACTTTAAACTTTATCGACGTTTAGTACAGTTAGCAAGACAAGACATAACAATATATTTTTAAGTATTTTTAGTTTTTACTTTCGTTTTGTTCATAGATTATTTAATATTAAAAAAGTCAGTACAGACCTACCTACTAAATAATATTTTTCTAGAACAACAGTTTATTGTTTCATTTTACAAGTAAACGTACAAGTTCGAAGTGTTATCAGAAATTAATAAGAATAGTAGACATGTATGACTTTCGGTTATTATCAGGTAATAAACAATGGTTACGGTGGTTACTTTTGAAGTAAACGATGACAGGACAGACCTATGAATAAAATGAAGATACAAAAATACTTATATTTTGTTTCAGTATCAATAAATCAATAAAACTACTTAGAGATAAGTAGTTAAGATTAGTATTTCATAGAATTTATTGTTGCTAAAACGAGTTAGTATGGTTTATACTTTCCGAAAGAAAAGGTAAAGACATTATTTGAGACGGCTTATGCATGGGGTACGCATTACGTATTATACAACCTCCTACTAACTTCTGTTACCCTAGTACTTTTCAAATAAAACTAAACTAAATGAATGTGGAACAAATTTTTACAAATTTATTGTTGGTTTCATTTTGAACTCCGATGAATCTGTGACTCTGGCTGTGCATAAATTAATTCTTCCTGTTTATAACCTTTGCCTATCGTTCTAGTGCTGGTGACTCTTTCCTATTTGTGCCTTCTGACTGTATTCTGTGCTTGTGAACTGTTCTTGTAAATTTGTCATGATTTAATATTTTCTGTTTATATGTGACAATGTTGTGATTATTAAATATTTTGTAACCAATTCTTTTTTTGTATTATTTCCACATTAACACTTTTGCTGCTGATTGTACATTTTCTCATTTTAAGAGTAACGTGGGACGACTTGCAGAACGAAAATAAAATTTATTTAGATTTTCGTCAAGTCGTCCCAAATGGGCCGTAGGCATGTAGGACGACTTACTGAACGACTCTTGATTTCGAATATAAAAAATATATATTTTAGCTATATTTAAAATAACAAAAAAACTGAGATATGGCTCCTTCGTGTCGGGTCTGGGTCACAAATTACCGTTCTTCAAGAGTACCAAATTAATTTTTTTCCAAAAATTTTGTTGCGTTACCAAAAAGCATTTTTCACTTTAAAAGCGTTGGAAATGACCTCCTTTATCTCCCTATTTCGTTTGATCCACGACTTTTTGACCACCCTGTATATTTTTAATGTGATTATTCTTCAAGGAATCTTAATACTATCAGTCACCAATAAACCTTCATCTTAATTGCGTAACACACTTTCTATGACATTCAAAAGGATTTTGAAGGAAATTCCTAATCCATTGCGTCACAAATTTTTGAGAAATTAGTCTGCTGACAATGTAAATAACGCAATGAATATTCTTGAAATGTCAAAATGAGAATCATTGACATTGTAAATAATTACGCAGTTGCCCCGGTAATAACCTTTATTTTGATAGAAATAAAAACTATACAACAAAAATACATTTTATTATTTAAGAACAACTTTAATTGACATATAAACTGGATTAAGTGAGAATAGTAAAAAATAACCTTGTAGGGCATACATATAAATAACTGTAATTCGACCTTACACTCTATTTATAATTAATAATCCATATTAAAAAACTCTATCTACCTACTTCAAATAATATGAGGTCGGTACTAGCTTCTGCCAGCGACTTCGTCCGCGTGAAATATGTTTTAACAAAAAATATACCTATCTTATGACACGAATCGATTTAATTCTTAAGAAATGTTTTGATAAATCTAAGTACTTAATTATATCAGTCGAAATAAGAGCAGGCCTGCCCTTATTTAGAATTCAAAGTCAAAATTCGATTTCGAAGTCAAAATTTAATATTCATCAAAAATACAGTCAAATTAAATTAGCTTGCGAAACTCGAAACTGTTATGTTGGGTGTCGATATCTAAAGAAGACAAAATGAAAAAAAAAAAATACGAATTTAGACAGACATAAATATATAAACTTTACAAGGGTGACACAATGGGCGGTCTTATCGCTAAGAGCGCCCATTAGATTTTATATCAACAAACTTTTTAAATTATGACCCTGGAAAGCCTTCTCCGACTTCCTCTGCGTCACATTCACTTGTAATCGAAGTTAAATCTGAGATTAGTATGGATCTAGGTCAAGAAGCTGCTCTGTTTATGTTCCGTAAGTGGTCCAGCTATTTATAATTAATTGATGGTCACTAACCCGGCCGTGAATATAGCGATCTTGACGATTACCTAAGTATTTAAATCTACAGTATACTAATAATCACTTGAATACAGGATGAAAATAAATTCATGGGCATCCTTTTAAGGGGTCATTGTACTCATCATTATGAACAACTTTTACTATGGGAATAAACCTAAAATCGCAAAAAAAAAATCAGCTGTTCCTTACATTTATGTTCATATAACTCGTCAGAATGTGGGGAAGAGCTCATTTTTTTGTGATTTTAGGTTTAGTCCTATAGTAAAAGTTGTTCATAATGATGATTACAATGACCCCATAGAAAGGATGCCCATGAATTCAATTTCACCCTGTATACTGGATTTTGGCTTTTCTACTAAGATAGTGATGGGAATATCAACATTTTCCTCCGTTTATTAACCTTTCCTCCTGAAGTTAGGGGTTGGCTACCACAAACTAAGTATTCAAGGTAGAAATACCGAGTGACTAAAATAGCTCTTGGTTTGACCTTACCTAATTAAACTTTATAATTATTTCGTAGCAAACGAAAGATGAAACAGTAAAGGAGCAACGTATTGGTAGATTTTATTGTTTTCTTTTTAGTTTGAAGAGAAACGGTTGCCAATGTGTAGATTCCAAAGAATCTGCACTTTGAAGAACACTACTACACTTCACTATTTGAAGAACTTCACATAACTTCGTCATTATGTACCTAGATAGTGGTATTCTGCGGTTCAATAAATATTTTAGATTCGTTGTTTGATAAAATTAAAAATAATGATTTCAAGTTCTTATTGGCTGTCACTCTTATTGAAGTTTTTCAATTTATAATACAAAAATATTTTCGTGATTAATATTCACATAATCAGCCTATAACGTTCCCACTGCTGGGACACAGGCCTCCTCTCTGTGAGAGGGAGTGGGCCGTAATCCACCACGCGGGTCCAGTGCGGGTTGGTGGATGTCACATGTCTTCGAATTTTTGGTTCTAGGACATGCCGGTTTCCTCACGATGTTTTCCTTCACCGTTTTGAGAGCAGTGGTGATGAAATAATTTACACAAAGTAAAGCGCCTGTCGGGGTTCGAACCTACGACCTACAACTTGTAAATCGCGGCTGATACCACTGGGCCACCACTGCTCATTTTTTTGATTTTACTGATTAATATTAATTAATATTATGACTGATTAATATTAATTAATATAAATAAAATGAATGATCTAAAACTTCATAATAAGCATTCAAAATAAAAAACAAAATTCAAGATTAACTGTCAAAAACAGAAAAACAAATGAAAACTTACGTGCCAGTTTCGCATATCCATGATCATTGCAAAAGAAAACGAAAAATAACAAAACACTACTGATTGCAGCTGGCAAACTCATTTTCGGTGTACACAATGTTGAAGAATTAAAGACCCAATGCAAATGTATCGCAGTCGCCGGGTATAACAGCTATATATCGACTAAACGGAAAGAACTATGAGACCTTCAACTGCCGACATTGTAAGCGGACGACCGGTCTGAGATAAACCTCTTCGGTATAATATGGCAATTACTTCATAGATGTGTTAATTAATGACTGCATATGACATAAAAACAATATTTTGAAGAATCAAGTGCTCTGTGTAACAGATCTTTCTTATCTATTATTGAAACCTACTGATGACTTTATATTTTTTATTTATATGTTTGTTTTATTATGTTAATTAATTTCTTGATTTTAATTAATTTAACGATCTAAATGAATTTAAAGATTTTAATTAATTTAAAGATGATTGCAATTTAACTTATGAATTTATTTTACGATTAGATTTTATGTACCTATTTGAGTTATTTAAATTAGTTATAATACAATTATTGTGCCATGTATTATTATATGGTTACTTACATAATTTTGAAGTACACTAACATAAATATGGATCTCAGTGTCTGACGTAAATAAATTTAATTAAAAAATGTGTACTTTTTAACTTTGTTACCCCGGTAGCAAAGTTTGTGCTAGAATAATAGTAATATCACGACTCTTGCGTCGTGATGTTTTATTGCCTGATTTAGTTGTTTTAAATCTCCTGCAAAAAGTGGTAATTCTCTTCCTAATTTGAACAAATTTATTTTGATTTTGCATGAAATTTTGTGGATTGTATTAATGATCCTATTATTTAATTCATTTGTCAGAATGTCATTTTTACTAGACGAAACGAATTACTAATAACTATTAACTTTTATAAGAGGATCGCGGGAAAGTACTCTTCATCTTCTTCATCTTTCTGACTGACCGACCCCTTGACAATTGAGAAGTGCCTGTAGTTGAATTATCTAAACTAATATTATGTTTATATAGGATAATATGTTGTATGATATTATATTGGGATTAACTTTTATACAGATATTTTTATCTTTTTTATATTTTTAAACTAATATTATAAAGAGAAAATATTTGATTTTTTTTTGCTTACCTATATGTTTGTTTGTTACGCCTTCGCGTTAAAACGGCTGAAGGGATTTGGATGAAATTAGCACATGGGTAGTCCGTTACCTTGATTAGGACATAGGATACTTTTTATCCCGATATTCCCACTGAATCGAGACTTAAGCGGGTGAAACCGCGGGGCGCAGCTAGTTTGAAATAAATGCTTAGCGTTTGAACGACAGTAAAGTGTTCTCCATAGTCCAGTTGGTATTTGGACGATGGAAGCATGTAATTTTCCCCATAGACCAATTGGTCAAATTTCAATTGATCCATGGAGCACCGACGGTTTCGAAGCACCCAACGGTCCTACAAAACAGGTTGGTATAGTATAACAGCTAGAAGTAATCAATTAGCAGATAAAAGATAACAGCTGACGTCATGTACCATGTGTTTTTGACACAATAATTATATAGAAAATTGATTGAGTTGCTGGTAATAATAAAGATCGACTATTCTACCATAATGAGATAGAGAGGCAGAAAAAGACACGAAATCAAAACACAATATCTTGTGATCTAACCTATTGAGCCAGGAATTTTAAATAATTTTAAAATTATGAAACACAAACTTAATGTTAATACATACATACTTAACAAAGTTCAAATTCCATTGCAACCAAAAACTTATCAGGACATTTTTTACAAATAGTCACTCAAAAATCAACTTAGAATTCATTTCTCTAAAGTTGATAACTGATTAAGTGGCGATGGAATGTAAATTATCTGAGATTATGAATACTAAACACACACAGAATCACTATTTAGAACCCTGTTGTTAGAAAATATGACATAACCGTAGGTATAGTGTTCACCTATGCTCATGTCATAATTTCTAACAACAGGGTTCTAAATAGTGTTTCTTTAAAATGTACCTAGTAAAAAAAATTTAAGTATATGATACCTACAGATCCACATGTATACTAACATCTATTATTAACCCCCTTACTAATAAACGTATTATATCAGATGAATAGTTACACACCGATTTCTCTCTTTCAGTCGTCAGTAATTTGACTATCGAAAAAAGAAGACAAAGCGTTCTGTAACTATACAGACGCTAGACAACGTTTATTAGTAAGGGGATAAGTATAAAGAGGTAAAATTAATAAGTTTGTATGCAGAGGGGGTACCTACTTATCCGATTTCTTTCACTGATAGAAAGCTACGCCATTGCCGAGTGTATGCTATTAATACATAATTATCCTGTATAGCTAAACATGAGGACTTTAGATTAATACCAAACTGTAAGAACTTTATATCATGTTTAAGGAAAATAAAGACTTATCTATCTTATCATATTATCATAGGATATGTTAAAACATGAGGACAAAGTCGAGGGCAGAATCTAGGTAAAAATAATTTAACAGTCTTCGTAACGCAATGTGCTGTCATTATCATCAGCTGGGTGTATATGCCTCTCCTTTCATCTGCCACACTTCTCGGTTACGTGCGTCCCTCCTCCAGGTGTATCCCGCGACTGACGATATCTCTGTCTAACCATGGTAATAGTATATCTTTTTACGAAAATAATTATTTAAATGTTGCTATTCCACCAATTCGTACTAAGCGTTTGCAAATGTCCTTTATAATGCGCACAGCAAAAGAGTGGAACTCTCTACCTACGTCTGTTTTTCCGAGCACGTACAACCCGAATCTCTTTAAAGTGAGAGTGAACAGGCTTCTTCGGGGTAAGCTCGCACCATCGTTGACTTTGTCTCTGTCACCTTTGACCTAGACTAGAGTCAAGAGCAAGCCCATTTCAATTTAAAAAAAAAACCTTCGTAAGGGGCGAATCACTACACCAAAATAATACAAAACGGGGTGAGTGGAAAATTTTTATCGAAAGGGACGAGACCCAAGGGGCGAGCGGAGCTCACACCTGTCAACCGAACGCGCTTTTGGACGGCCCTGGTTTCTTTGGGAAAACCTTGGCCACCATAACATTTGGTCACAGCTTTACTGTGCTAAAAATGAATTTAAAAATAAAACTTGCTAGCGTTATGTTATAAGATACCTACATCCCAATAAATCCATTATAATAAGAATTTAGCATTAACACGGGCAGGTTAATGACTGTTTTGATGTAGGTACGCGCCTTTATAGGACAGGCTTCCGTCGCCGTCACCACGCTTGGTGGTCATGCAAAGATTCCAGTATTAGTAGCTCTGCAGACTGGTGGGCAAAATTGACAAACCTCTTCCCATAATTAATAACAATCTGGGGTGGTCAAAATGAAAAAGTTATTTTTAATTAGGCCAAGAAGAGACCGGAATAAATCAAAATTATTGCGCAATCTTGCCAGGCGATTCTAATTTTAAAACTAGTCGCGGTCAACGGCTTCAGATATAAAATTAGAAAAAACAGGTTTATTGTTTTGCTCGGTTTATCTATCGTTATTTCTGGTTTTTTTTTTTTAAATTAACATAAGAGAATAATAAAATATAGTGTTTACCATCTATGCATAACTTGACCACTTAATCTTTGGAGGTAAAGTGTGGTTTCATAAATATTTCTACTTGATCTATCAATTTATTGGCAGTTAATTATTACTGACGACTGAAAGAGAGAAATCGGTGTGTAACTATTCATCTAATATGATACGTTTATTATTAAGGGGGTTAGTATACTCAGAAAGCACGTAAAGCCGACGGTCTTGCGCCCGCTCCGGTCATGTCGGATTGCGTGCCGTCCCATCGGACTATAGGAGTCAGGGAACAGAGAGTGCATCTGTGTCTGCGCACACATTTGGGTTCTAAAATATCTCCCGCGCCGAAGCCTAGTCTCCGCTGAGATTGGTCGCCAAGGCCGAAATTCGGTTTGGGGGACTATAAGCTCGTACACACACATAAACACATATCTAACCTCACGCCTTTTTTCCATTGTGGTAGACAGAAAAGACACAATGTCGCCTGCTACGACCCTCACATCCTGGTTCTCCTTTTGCTTCATTTACGTTCATACTGCACATACACGCACGGCAGTTACGAGTACCTACTAAGCACCTGACCTTTCTGAGGAACATCACCAATTAAAACAATCGACCTTCCTAGCTATTAACTTTTAGTAGGTATATTTTGCTTCTAAAGACAGTAATATTAAATTCATTTCAGGAATAAAAAACATCGACCTTCGCGTGATAATTTAGCTGGTGAATGAGAGTAGTCAAGATGGCATATACCTAATTATTGGAGAGCCTTTGTCCAGCACTAGACTGCTATTATAAGGCTGATGAAGATAATGAATCCAAAAAAATAGGTACCATAATTAACTACTTTTATGTGATAAATATTTTTTCATGTGAATTCTTCGGTGCGTAAACAAAGCTAGGTATATAATTTGTTTCGTCTTTTTTCAGTTATTTTTCGGCCATGAATTTGTTTCCTTTGCATAATCAAATTAAGTAGTAGGTACTAATGATGTAAAAAATACAGTTTTTATTACTTCTGTTTCATTAACCGTGGTAGTCAGGTAAGTAGGAATTTAATGTCCTCGTACCTACTTATGCAACTACGCACGGCTATACATGAAGCTTTAGATAACCAGTATAAGCTGACTTCTGATTGTACGAAAAACCTATACAATGCGAGATCTGTTAAAACTGGAAATGTATAGCTTGATATGTGTATTTTTTAACCTTCAAGCGGGCGCGCGGTCATTTGTAACGCCAGCGGTCGCGCGTAATCTAAAAGAACATTGGGATATTTCAGGGATTTAAAACACGAATTATTTAATAATCTTTTTTTTTTGTATTTATCACATTATTATATCGTTTATTTATTCTCTTCTCTTATTTTATGACATTTTTAAATATTTTTTAAAATATAAAAAATAAGTATAAAAAACATTTAAAAATATAAAAATAGTGATCCGCCGGTGTCGGGAGCAGGGTCTAAGCTACCGGTGCAGGTGGTTAGGGCTCCAGAGACAGGAACCTCCTCACAATGCGAGCCGTATCGAGGTGTACTGCCTAATTTATCACATTATTATTACGTTAGCTCATAAAGCAAAATCATAAAATCAAAATAATATTCTATTTTTCTTTGGATTAGTAAGCAATTTGGCATCATTTCTTATACTTACCTCTAACTTTCGCGTGCTTGCGTGCTTTCGACGCCTGCGCCGCGATTAAAAGAAATGCGATCTATGCATTCCGGAGGGTGCAGGGAGGGGAGGTAAACAGTTTATTTCGTGCACAGTGAAACAATTACATGCGACAAGAAATAACGATATTAATATTAAGAACGAAAATGTATCGAGTGCGGTCGATTCGACGCCGCGCGCCTGCTTCAAGGTTAAGGTATTTTCTTCAAGTAGTAGTAAGGAGTGGTGATTCCCCAGAACGGCACGACGAACTGCCCCAACTTTTTTCTCTGATACATTTCAGCCGTATCTAATAGGAGGAATATAATGTTCGCCGTGCCTATGAGTCGAATCGTCGCTCGAGCCCAGTGTCTATCCCTCGTACACTCACTGTGCTCAACGTTTTTTTTAAATTTTATTTTAGCATTTACACACATATATAACTGTTTATATATGTGTGTAGGTACATAAATGCTTAAATAAAATAATACTAGAAAAAAAAAACCGGTCAAGAGCGTGTCGGGCCACGCTCAGTGTAGGGTTCCGTAGTTTCCCGTCCGTCACAATAAGTGTTCCCACGTACAATTCGATAATACCCGACCCAATGTAATAAGTACCTACAGCGTCATCTCTCGGGGAATTGGGTTACTAATTAGTACATAGACGTGCCAGAAGTTTTCGGTGGTAATTTTGGATTGCGAGAACCAATTTTAATCCTTTTTTTTTTGTTTGAAAAAAGATACGTTCAGGATAATAAAATATGTAAACGAAGTTAAAAAAAATGCTTGCATATTTTATTTTATTTTATTTATTTATTTAAGGACAACCAACAAAGCATACACCAAAAATACATGTTGAAGTTTCGATAATAATTAACATTCTATAGTGTAGCCTTAATTAAAGGCTGCCACGGCATGCATTAAACATCGAGTAGGAAATACAGTTACAAAACAAAGTTAACTTATTAGACATATTAGATATATAAAGTAAATGAAGAAGACGATAAACATTACAATATAAAAAACTTTAAACTTTTATGATAATGCCCTATGCAAGACAGCTTTGAATTTATACAAAGAGTAAGACATATCAATATCTACGCTGGGTGAGCGTGACAGGCGACAAAATTGAGTCTGCATTCTGTTAATAGTGGAAAAATGACCCAGATTGGTTTTAAAGCCCTTAGCGCGGAGCAACTGATATCTAGACCTGCGAGCAAGTTTGTAAGGCACATTCAAATTTATTTGACTCAGCAACCGCGGACAATCAATATGAGTGTTCATTATTTTATATAGGGAAAGATGATCTAGAAACATGCGGCGATTTTCCAAACTCATAAGTTTGAAATGCTTCAAGCGTGAGCTGTAGCTAGTTAGATTTCTGGCCATATTGCAGTGATATGACAAGTGCCAAAGAAATCTTTTCTGCACTGATTCTAGGCGACGTTTATATATTTCGTAGAATGGAGTCCAAACTATGCTGCAATATTCTATGCCTGACCTGACTATTGAGTTAAAGATTGCAATTTTTGTTGAGGCGCGCTTAAAATCTTTACAGTTACGTAGAATAAAACCCAACATCTTAAAACCTTTAGTAGCAATTTTATCAACGTGAATGTTAAACCGAAGCTTGTTGTCAATATAAACCCCCAAATCACGAATAACTTCTTTCTCGTGAATAACTTGGTCATTAATTTTATAATTACGAAAATACGGTCCTTTTTTCCTAGAAAAATGTACGTGATTGCATTTGTCAGCATTAAGTAACATGTTATTGTCCAAACACCACTGGGAAAAACGGTCTAAGTCTTCTTGGAGTTTGTATGGGTCCTGATTGCACTCAATTCGTTTTATAATTTTTAGATCATCCGCGTATAAGTATATCAATGCATATACGATTATACTACAAACTTAGTCCAGAAATGATTTTGTACAACTTTTGTCTTTTTTGTACAAAAACTGTTGTTTCTATCAAGTTCAAAATAATTTTCCTAGAAAGTCCTTATAAAGTTCTACTTTTCAGATTTTTTTCATATTTTCTAAACTTATGATTCAAAAGTTAGAGGGGGGACACATTGTTTTTTACTTTTGGAGCGATTATTTCCGAAATTATTGACATTATCAAAAAATGATTGTAGTAAACCCATATTTATTTTTAAATACCTTTCCAACAATATATCACACGTTAGGGTTTAAATTAAAAAAAAAAAACACTTCCCACTTTACATATAGGGGGGCTACCCTAATAAAACATTTTTTTCCAATTTTTGAAGTGAAACTTCTTTAGGCGCGCTTGACTTGGGGAGTAAACTGGCGAATGCGTTACGAAAACGTGTGATCGGGCGAGTAGGGAAGGTACGTATTTATGCGACCGGGTTTTTACACTGTATTTGCTTCCAAGTACGCGCACCAGGTACCGACTCAAAATACTTGCAAGACTATAAAGTATCTTATACGGCTACTCGCTCAAATACGTAGGTACTAAACCGCGTTAGTTTTCGCAAATGCGATCATGCTCCTTATCAGTAAGAGTCTACGGAACAATTTCGTATGCAAGTATTTTTGAAGGGAAACTTCTTTACGCGCGCTTGACTTGGGGAGTAAACTGGCGAACGCGTTACGAAAAGTGTGATCGGGCGAGGTGAACGGGAGTTTAGTGGGGGATATAAGCAAGAGAAAGCAGTGCGCGCGCACATTTTCTTTCTCTCTTCCTCTCATAACCAAATACGTTTGAAGTTTTTTTTCTTTTGCTTATATCTCGAAAATGGTGCGTCCTATCGCAAAAATAATGAAAATTTCGACCCCCTTTATAAAACCCATAAACTCCCAAAACTCAACATGTAGGTAAGCATTTTTCATATTTTCCATACAAAAAGTGAAAAATTCCTTAAAAAACACGCCAAGGCCGCCCCCTCCGCGCCTGCGGCTCTAAAAACAGTTCACGGGGTAGGGCAAATAAGTACCACGTGTCGACGAGTCGCGATTGTCACATTCGATTTTTGTTGTGTCAAAATTATTGAAGTGAAACTTCTTCACGCACACTTGACTTGGAGAGTAAGCTGGCGAACGCGTGACGTAAACGTTACGAAAACTGTGATCGGGCGAGTAGGGAAGGTACGTATTTACGCGACCAGGTTTTTACACCAGGTATTTGCTTCCAAGTACGCACACCAGGTACCGACTCAAAATATTTGCAAGACTATAAAGTATCTTATACGGCTACTCGCTCAAATACGTAGGTACTCAACCGCGTTAGTTTTCGCAAATGCGATCATGCTCCTTATCAGTAAGAGTCTACGGAACAATTTCGTATGCAAGTATTTTTTACTTTAATGGTTTGCAAGTATTTATTTGTAAACGCGATTTTGCTCCTTATTTATAGGAAGTCATTGATCAATTTCCTATGCAAGTAGTTTTAATTCCAACAGGGCTTTTGAATACGCGATTGTACTTCTTATCTGTATGAAGTTATGGATCAATTTTCTATGCAGATAGAAAATACTTGAAAGTATCTCGCTCCGTCGTGACTCGACACTCGAGTACGTAAGTACTCAAATAGTTCAACAACCGCGTTTGTTTTCACAAATTCGATCATACTCCTTATTAGTAAGAGAGCAGAATACTTAATAGTACTACGTACAGAAAGGACACTCCCTTCCTCGCCCTCATATCAGATACCGCACCTCACCCCACACTTCGAGGTATTCGTCGCCGACTCTTTAGCAAGGGCGCTCGCGAACCGCAGCGCTGTATTGCTGACACGAACACACAATTATGCGATTTAAAAGTTTTATTTGAGTTTTAATCACGATGGTTGGATATTGTGATGCTTTTCCGAATTCGTATTTACATAAACTGTTTGTAAGATTTCGCATTTTTAATACCATGCGATTTAATAACCGGTTATTTACAAATAAGTCATTTAAATTAAACTATTTTAGTGTTTTTATTTCATTACGAACCCGACTATATAAATAAAAAATTGAACTACATGGTCACTTCATAATAATGCACACGTTCGGGCAGCGCCGCCGCCGTCGTCGTTCGGTTCCCCGACACAAATTGCTTACCGCGCCATTTTTTTTACGCTACTAGATTTCACGCACACATTTGCACGTATACAAACGTCATTTGTTTATGTAGTAGTAACAGGTAATTATTTTGCGAGCGTTGTATGGAGTGTCCGAGGTGTGGTAAGAGTCTACGGAACAATTCCGTATGCAAGTATTTTTACTTTAATGGTTTGTAAAAGTATTTATTTGTAAACGCGATTGTGCTCCTTATTTATAGGAATTCACGGGTCAATTTCCTATACAAGTACTTTTTACTTCCAACAGGGCTTTTGCTTGATTACGCGATTGTACTTCTTATTTGTATGAAGTTATGGATCAATTTTCAATGCAGATAGAAAATACTTGAACGTATCTCGAGCCCTGGTTTTAGGCCCTGGTTTCTTAAGGTGGACGTACTTGGAAGCTCTGGTACTCGATTTTGCAAGTACGACCCATGTCTACGGGCTACGGGCGAGGCGAACGGGAGTTGAGTGGGAGATATAAGCAAGAGAAAGCAGTGCGCGCGCACATTTTCTTTCTCTCTTCCTCTCATAGCCAAATACGTTTGAAGTTTCACTTCAGTCGTGTGGTCATAAGCACAGTCGGTTTTTATTTTACCACTTTGTCGGCGTGATTGATATACATATTGGTACCAAAGAACGATGACCATATTTGTATGAGACCCGTCCCCCCCCTTCAACAGAACTTTTGTATGCATTAGTAGGTTCACAAAGGTCTATAAAAAGACTAGCAACCAGTTTTAATTTCAAAATCCATGGGGTTTAAAAATAAAATAAAAATTAAAAAATCGTTTTATTAATTTTTCCTAATTCGCTAGGCCCGTCCCCCGCCCTGCAACAGATCTTTTGTATGTGCTATCAGGTTCATAAAGATCTATAAAAAGACTAGCAACCAGTTTTAACTTCAAAATCCATGGGGCTTAGAAATAAAATGAAAATTAAAAAAACGTTTCATTATTTTTTCTAATTCGCTAGGCCCGCCCCCGCCCTGCAACAGATCTTTTGTATGTGCTATCAGGTTCATAAAGATCTATAAAAAGACTAGAAACCACTTTTAACTTCATAATCCATGGGGCTTAGAAATAAAATGAAAATTAAAAAATCGTTTTATTCATTTTTCTAATTCGCTAGGCTCGTCCCCCGCCCTGCAACAGATCATTTGTATGTGTTATCAGGTTCAGAAAGATCTATAAAAATACTAGCAACCAGTTTTAACTCCAAAATCCATGGGGTTTAGAAATAAAATAAAAAGTCGTTTTATTTATTTTTGGATAAAGTAGTGTCTTGTTGTCGCGGGCGCTATTTTGAATCCTGAACGCAACGAAGGATTCTAGGTTTGAATTGACTCCTGAGCGAAGCGAGGGAGTTAAGACTTGAATCCTGAGTGCAGTGAGGGATTCAAACTCGCCCAAGACGAAGACACCCGCGTCTCCGTCGTGGATATGGCAGTTGTCCCACCGCCGGCGAGGAAGCGACTAACTGTTGGCTGTTTTCTCGTTCAAGAAACGTACAATAGATATACATTCCGTGTAAACAAAAGAGATGCATATATGTATTAACAGTTGATCGCTGACTGTTCACACTGCCGGCGAGGACTCGCTTCACTGGTTTGTCGCTGAGCGACAAGAGCTATCAAAGATAACACTCGCCTAGCGATACTCGCTCAGCGATGGTCGCTTGGTGGTCAGAGCTCACGCCGAGAGAAACCCCTGTGAGACTAGCCGCCCAGAGCGAGTGGTGCGAGTAATCGCCCGTCGCACTCGAAAACTTGCTGATAGCCCAGCGACAAAACTATCGGAACTACACACACGCTGCTCGCTGCTCGCCAACTCGTTTTCAGTTGCTAGTTCTACTCGCTAATCGTTCATCGCCGCCGGTGGGACAACTGCCTGCCGATAGGAATTGAAAAAATTGGACGAGTAACGAATGACGTTTTCTGTTTTTTAAATGGCATCTCCTAATTGATCTTGAGAGGTTTGAAAATCAATGAATATGGTTTACTTACAAACTCTTATTCTGTGCCAAAAATATTAACATTAAAACATGATTTTTCTCGGAATATCCTGCACTTTTGAGAGATGTCGTCGTAGTAAAAATTGATCAGCTTGCTAAGGCGGTTCGAATGAGATACATTTTAAGTCTGTTGGTCAATGTAAGGGTTGGGGGGACGTTGTGACGAAATTAACACCAAAACATGATTTTCTCGGAATATCCCGCACTTTTGAGAGATGTCGTCATAGTAACAATTGATCACCTTGCTAAGGCAGTTCGAATGAGATACATTTTAAGTCTGTTGGTCAATGTAAGGGTTGGGGGGACGTTCTTGCAATATTAACATTAAAACATGATTTTTCTTGGAATATCCTGCACTTTTGAGAGATGTTGTCATTGTAAATATTGATCACCTTGCTAAGACGGTTTGAATGAGATACATTTTAAGTTTGTTGGTCGATGTAAGGCTTGAGGGGACGTTCTGGCAATAAACATTAAAACATGATTTTCTCGGAATATCCCGCACTTTTGAGAGATGTCGTCATAGTAAAAATCGATCAGCTTGCTAAGGCGGTTCGAATGAGATACATTTTAAGTCTGTTGGTCAATGTAAGGTTTGGGGGGACGTTGTGACGAAATTAACACTAAAACATGATTTTCTCGGAATATCCCGCACTTTTGAGAGATGTCGTCATATTAAAAATTGATCAGCTTGCTAAGGCGGTTCGAATGAGATACATTTTAAGTCTGTTGGTCAATGTAAGGTTTGGGGGGACGTTGTGACGAAATTAACACTAAACCATGATTTTCTCGGAATATCCCGCACTTTTGAGAGATGTCGTCATAGTAAAAATTGATCAGCTTGCTAAGGCGGTTCGAATGAGATACATTTTAAGTCTGTTGGTCAATGTAAGGGTTGGGGGGACGTTGTGACGAAATTAACACTAAAACATGATTTTCTCGGAATATCCCGCACTTTTGAGAGATGTCGTCATAGTAAAAATTGATCAGCTTGCTAAGGCGGTTCGAATGAGATACATTTTAAGTCTGTTGGTCAATGTAAGGTTGGGGGGACGTTCTGACTCATCGTCCTTTCAGCTTTCTAGTGCTAACGGTCACAGAGATTAAGCGAGGACGGACAGACGGACGGACGGACGGACAGACAGACATGGCGAAACTATAAGGGTTCCTAGTTGACTACGGAACCCTAAAAACAGAACAGAAAAATAGACCGTGCAAAGGATAATTATGCTTATTTCATAAGAAATCTTTTCCAGCATACCTGCGATAGGACAGTAGATAGAGAGATGTAGACAGCGTGTGAAAGAGTAAAGGAGACAAAAAAAATACATAACAGTTGACTTAATAAAACTAAACAAATATTATGAGAATATACTTACATGTATACAAATATACATTAATTCACACATACTTCTTTTTTGGACGCTAAGCCTTTTTTCATCGTTAAGCGCCCGTCGACGCCCACCTGCTTAAAATATATGTAGCAGAATGTTCCAGTTGATGTGTGTTGAGTGTATCAAAGTTTCAAATGATATTTGAAAGACATATCCAAATGATTTTTTTTATTTTATAAAGAGGATATCGGAATCACTTTTATATGTCATATTAATAAAAAAAAGCAAAATGAAGTCGTCATTTTCTATCCCTGAGAAAAACATGTCGAAATAAACTCAGAGGTCAAACCCTCGTCAGATCTTGTGGTAACCAATATGTAGATTTAAAACAAACGCAACAAACATAAGAAAAGTTATAGAAGATACATATTAATATGTAAGCGGCCAAACAAGAAATAAATTACCTTGTATCACTTAGTTCGAAATTTTTATTTTCATGTTTAAAAAAAAATGTGGTTTAATTAGTTGTTAAATGTTACAAGGTTGCTTGTTGTTATTATTAAATATTAACAACGAGCAACTTGAAGAACCATGCGGCCATCTTACTTATTTATTTGTCAGTATTTTTTGTTTATTTTTGCAATGCTACCACACTGTTTATACATATTCGTTACTGTTTTATTTTGTTTATATATTTAAGTATGCATACATACGTCACGTTGCAGTATAAAACTGATTTAAATCCTTCACCTCAAGGTCCAGTTGAAAACCAGCTTCAGGCACTAGTTGTCTGGCACTTTCCTGCTAATTTCTTACTCGTAGGTGCAGCCCACTCCCTCTCACAGAGAGGAGGCCGGTGTCCCATCACCGAACGAAGGCACCACTTTGTAGGCTGATATTTTTATTTTTATATTGGATCGCCAACAGAGGCTACACGCATTTTATCATGAACAAGGACAAATACAAGTGTGCGCTTCCAATTATAGGCGACCACATCATTCACTTAACATCTAGGTAGGTAAAAAAAGACAGGTTGCACTCCGGGAGTGCCGGCAGAAGTGAAAACTTGAATATTAACGTTGAAATAAATCAATTATTAATTTAATTAATATTACTCATTTTGTTTCAATATTTCTGCGTCACTTTTTTCATTAATAGATGCACTTTGTTCAATTTCCATATTTTAAACACTTTCGGTCTTATTCATAAAAAAAGCCTATTGAAGGTTTAAACCATTCATTAGTTAAAATGCTCAATAGGCCTTTAAAACATTCGATAAAATTTTGTAGTCATAAACGCTTCATAAACGTTCTATAACTAGAACGTCCTACAACTTCTAAATGTTGCCATTATAATGAATATATAGTTCGTAGACAGATATGCATACGAGAATATCTATCTACGAACCGAATATTTGTGTCCATAGACATTATTACGTATGAAAAACTAATTTATTGTCTACAGTTTCAACAGTTTTGACGGGACAACGTCATGGTCGTCATGGAAACAATATGAATAATTGAATATCGATACCTTAATACGCAAACCAGCCAACTCCATTTTGCTATAGTTTACAGGAGACACTTAAAACTTTCTAGTTTTTATTTTGACTAAAAAACGACATCATAATATTTTTTTTGACAAAAATGGAGTTGGCTGGTTTGCGGATTAAGGTATCGATATGTCAATGAATGAATTTGATATTGTATGTGTCAAACTAAAAAACTTTTGAATATTTTTTTTGTATTTAAAATAAATGAAATTAAGACCGGAGACTAGTTGCAATAAAGGGCAAAGAATTGAATATTGTTTGGAGGAGGATAAGGTGTGTACCTACTGTTGCAGTTAAAATGTGTTCAAAGTAAGTTATGTTTTGTAAACATTCTCAATTTCTTATACTTATGCTTGCTTTTGCTTCTAATCCTTAGATTTTTTGGAAGAATTGGTCAGGGAGAGGTCTCCATAATAGAAAATTAAAACACTGACACAAGCACTAACGCTAAACAGGGGGGCAGCCTGGCATGATTTACGAATTAGGTGCCTATCCAATTTACAATTTTACGAAGAACTTCGTTTGCCTGTACAAAACTCATTGTAACGAAAAAAAACCCGCCATAAGAATAATAATGACTGTTATTTTGATGCCGCTACTGATTAATTAAATCAGTATAAATAAGATAATGAAGAGAAAGAATTTATAACATTAGTTTTGTATTTCAGGTCAATAGGACTAGTAAGGATGGTGCTTCACTACGAATAGCAGAAAATGAAACGGCCTACAGAAGAGATGGCAAATGAAAAGCAAACATTTTAAAAATGTTGTTCTGCTTGCACAAGTTTTAGAAGCCAAATTAGAGTTTAGAGTATTGTTCAGCCGTGAACAGGCAAGAGTTACATACGCCAGCGTCAGCATCAAGAGCGACATACATTCGTTCCACATAAATTAGTAATTAGTAAATGAATAAATTAGTCATCAAGCTGGAGTAGAGTTTGATTCATCTTCCATAATTCCTCTCACTATGGCCAAGACACCTTTAGCCATCACCAGTTCTATGAGTCTGTGGGACCGGCAATGACAAAACTATTTCCTGTGTACACATTGCACAACGTACACAAACCCCTATTCCTACCCAAATTCTGTCTGTTCCCGTAGGTCTCCCGTAGGCTTGTATGATAGGTTAGGGTGTTAGGATAACTAGGGTGTTAAGTAGTTGCTGTAGGTTTATAATCAGTAGGGTGAGGTAACCATAGATACCAGGCTCAATCGTTACAAACTTAGCCACACTGTATGCATTTGGAATAACAGCCGTACTAAGCTGTAAGTCCCGGTGCGTACAAGTATTATAAAAATAAACTGATATTTGTATACAAGCTTTTTATTAATGAACTACTCCCTAAATTTCTTCTCTTTTACTTTACATCTTGTTGGCTCAAAATATTGCCACTTCCACGTTGTCGTCGGTGGCAGCGCAGAGGTCACTTTGACTGCATGTTTTGGGTAGGACAAATAAGGCAGGATAGGACGTGGAGCATGTTTTGTAACATAGCTTCACAGCCACACCCTACTGGAGCATCTCCCTGCAGGGTGTAAACTTCCGTGGTCGACACGGAAGCATTGTTTTCACACAAAAGCAGCAATGTCCCACAGTATTTCTTGTTGCTATAGTGTGCTTCGTTATATTTTTCGTCGCTTCTATTTTGTATTGTAGGTAGGTATATAATAATAAACTAAATTGGTTAAACAGAAGTTCAAAATAAATTAAATACAACTGCGGCTCCTCGAAGTACTATTGTTTACGAAACTGACTTTTCAAACATTTGTACGTCAAATGTCATTTTCTTCGGCCATCTTTGTCGTGTTTCACTTGGTTCACTTCGGTTGGCGCCGCCGTAGAAAGAGATGGGGGGGGGGGAAATCTCTCCTGACGGTCACGTGTCCTGACGCGATGCCCTGACGCGAGTTTAACATTTTTTACCCATTACAAAAAGTGTTCAACGCCGCTAAAGAAGTTTTCACTTCAAAAATAGTTTGACAAGGACGAACAAATTAAAATAAATCACAATATATGGTATGCTAATTTGGTGCGAAAATATAGATAGCGGAAAATAGGGGCAACTCTATTGCCATATTATACTTATTGGGCTCAAATCTAGACTCCGAGATGCTACTGAAAACTTCCTATTGGAAATTCACGACCTGGGAATCGAACCCAGCACCCCAAGCTCAACAGCCAGTCGCGCTTAAATTACTCGACCTACGGAGTGAGTAGTGGAAAAAGCGTTAGCGTTTAGCGTAGCGTTATAGTAGCGATACGAATTATATCTATACTAATATTTTAAAGAGGTAAAATTTGTTTGTTTGTATGTTTGTATGTAGGGTGTAGGTAATCTCCGTAACTACTAGTCGGATTTGAAAAGTTCTATTTGCATTTGATAGCCCAATTTTTGATGAAGGCTAATAGGCTATATAAGGTTTTTTTTGTTGATATCCCATAAATCTAGGGTATGAATGAAACCATAAATATCAAAGGATCATCTGGCATATGAATTATTTTTCAATTATCATTTCTTTTTTGTTTTCATTTTTCATAGAAAATAATTTGACAAAGTCACGATTATTAAAGTAAAACACCCTCACGTGAAATATGACAACGTCGCATTTTCTTAGCTTTAAATATGAATGATTGGTTTGAATGAAAATGCATGCGTACATGATAATATCTTCGGCACCATGCATTTTTGGACACCATATTCTAAGACTTTTTGTATTCATTTTAATTATAAAATATAGCCCTAGAGTTATGAGATATAAAAAAACACGTTGTATAACATCACGCTAGGAGTCGAGCAAAAATAAAATAAATCAGAAATAACTCTAAGCGAAAACAAAGCACTAGCGCGGGCAGACGATGCGATGCAAGGCTAAGAAATTTTGCGTAGACGAAATCTCAAGCAGAAGCTAGTAGTAGTTTATATGTATAAATTATACATTACCAAAACAGAACCCACACATGTAGGTATAATCAAAATCCATGTTCTTGCTTCTACAAGCCGGTAGCTTCTATAAATTAATTTGTGACACACTTAGTTATACATTCAGGTCCTATGCCCCACAATCAGCGTTGGAACTAAATGCAATGCGTTTTAGAAACTAGACAGAGTACATATTGCTCTTGTTTGGAGCATGCACACACTATTCATTAGGAATAAAGTTGTGTTGTTTAGATGTGGGATTTCGTTTGAGATATTAATGAAGTTATGTCATAGTTGTTGTCTCTTTTGGGTGGATTTTACTAACGTCAAATATCTTTTTCCACTCAAATCTGTGTGATTCTATACTCAAAAGAACATATCAGACACTAATCTGCATGGTCCTTCTGATCTGATCAGGATAATGTCTAGCCGTTAAAATAGACTGTGGCCTCTAAGTTTCTTTTGGTGTCGGAGAAAATCGGATAAGAAGAAGAAAAAAAAACTAATTTTAAACTGAATGAGGTTGGTACCTCATTCAGTTTAAAATTTGTATATTTTTTGACTTGCTAATGTTTTTGCCAAACTCGATTTTTCCGTGGGAACCAATTGTCTCTGACTGTTTTTAGGAAAAACTGTTAAAAATTTAAAATGATTTCATATATAAAGGTATCTAGCGCTGGTAACATAAGTATTTAGTGTGGCAACACAGCTTTTAACTTTAACTGTTATAAAAGAGGCTTATGTCTCTTATTTGCAATGTTTAAATCACATTTTTTTTAGAGAAAATTTGCAGTTTTTTAGAGACCACAAACTTAAACCATGAAAGTTAGTTCATACGAAGATGTTATTAGAAAACTGATAATTTAGCAGTTTTATTACAGCTTTTAGTATCCAATCCTAGACGGTGCCGAAGGCAAAAGATTCCGAAGGAAATAAATTGCATCAGTAAATGCTTCTGAATGGGTGTCCTGTGCTTACTCGTAGTCAGCGGTAGGGGTGAAGATTGTCTTTAAGAAACAGGATTCAGACATTAATAAAAAAAAAATAGTTAAGAAAAAAAAAGTATTATAAATCGATTCGTTTTTCATAACATATTTTTTTAATGGTGGAAGCTATAATTATAATTCATACACTAGCTCTTAAAAAAATATTTATATATTACTATTATTACAAAATAAAGATATTAGGTACTATAATACTTTACACTCAAAAATACAGTTCAGAAAATAGTTTTAAAATATTTAAATAAGAAAACAAGGCAGACAATGATGACAAAATTAAATTTTGCTGACTAAGATACTTAATCTGTCAAACTCCGCTAATGAGACACAATTGATTTTCTATTGTTTCGTCGCCGATCCGCACCGCTTGACCGGTTAATGAAAGAATGTTTTTTTTCCAATGTTAATTTATTGATGATTTTTCATGCGATTAAATTACATGCTTTCGCTGTACACTTACTTTATACTTACAGGTGGCTACGATAATACTTTAAAATAATAACCTATGTTTAAAATTAATTTTAAAATAATTTTTCAATTGGTAGGTACTTCTCCATGTTAAAGCTTTATTCGTTGCCTCATACATTTTCAGTTTCTTGATATCTATCATTTAAATTAACCACAAATATTTAAAACGACCAACAGATTTGCTTTTTAAAATTTTCTTTTTGAAAATTACTCAATATATAATTTTATCATTACTTATTGAAATTATAAAATCAAACCAATCAATCAAATCTGTAGGTTATCAAAAGGTTTTCTAAAAAAAAAAAAAACGATTCTTGAATACTCGATCATTTGGGTGTTATTGGGGATCATTTGGGTACGTTCGGGTATAATTCTATGCCTATAAGTAGGTACGACAGGCCGCACGTCAGTGGGAACAAAACCACTAAGTATAATAATATGTAAGCTGGCCCTTTCTTCTATTGAAACTCCGTACTAGAGTGCTCCCAAGATAAGTATGCGCAAGACGTTAGACCTTCATGATTATATCCCTGCCAGCACTTTTAATCACTTTCGGGGCAAACATGGCTATTATTTACATTGGAAAACTCACTCAAAAGATTATTTTCGATTTCGGCCGAGCGCAGACTTATTTTGCACGCACTCTAGGATAGCCAGTGAGGTTATTGCGCAACACTGTACGGCAATCAAATGGTGGTCAGTGGTAACGGCCTCGACTTACGACTTGTAGGTCGTGGATTCGAACTTAGATAGGCGCTTTACTTTGAGTAAATAACTTCATCACCACTACTACCAAAATGGTGAAGGAAAACTATCGTGAGGAAACCGGAATGACCTAAAACTAAACATTAGAACATATGTGACATCTACCAACTTGCACTGGGCCCGCGTGGTAGATTATAGCCCACTCTCTCTCGAAGAGAGGAGGCCTGTGTCCCAGCTGTGGGAACATTATAGGCTAATAATAATGGATGGATGGCACAGCAATGGATTAGGAATCCTTCGCTCTAACACTTGGAAGTGTTACCACTGACTGATGGGAGTCCGGCCTTTTGTTCATAGGTGTACATAACATTTAAAAAAATATTGGAACACATGAATAACTTTCGATTTTGTGTCAAGTAGGTACCCAAAAGTAAATTATGGATTAAACAATGAATAACTTTTTTATAATTATAAATATACACTATTTACAATTTATTAATAATAATAATTACAATGAGTCTCAAATTAGACAATTAGTGAAATATTTAATGATTTTTTTACAAAAAATAATTATCGTATCATTGTGAAGAGAATTTTGGCTCAGCTGTGGGGCAACTGAGCCAAAATTCCCTTCAGCAGGCATGATTTTGATACAGACACTGTAATTGAGAAACATGTCCTGAAAATTCTTAGATGAGGTACTTATTTTTCAAGGGAAAAGAACATTTTTACGAACAATTTGGTCCTTCGAAACGTTCAGTCAGTAACAAAATTAAGACGTACATAGTTACAAAATTGAGATAGTTATCTATTTATTCAGCAAAGTTGTAAGAAATAATGTTTTATATTCGTTAATGTCTCGAAGCCTTTGCTTTGGGATACCTATTTACTCGAATATTGACATTAAATTAATCAGTTAAAGTCATACAAATTGATAATGTAATTTATCTTTAAAATAAAATCTGTATAAAATTAATACCTGTGTAGAGAAACACGATGTTCACTTTGCTGCATAAATCATTTAACTTTTTTCTCATTAATTACATATTCGAAACACGGAGATAAAATTATTTTATAACAGCTAGCACGGAAAAAATAGTTGAGACTACCAAGGAATAACTATTTGAGATTTTTATAATTTTGCAATATTTTCACCTTACATTGCCTTCTGATATTAATTTCAGAGTCGTATAAATACAAAATACTTGGTAAAAGTAATTACTACATTTGCTTATAAGGTAAAGCTGGTTCTCTTTATACAAAGCGTACTCAAGAAAAATCAATTTCTAAGTAATACGAAAGCTTCAAGCGCAAGTAACATTTACATATATATGTAGTTTTAATACAAAAAGTTAATAAAATTTAAGTTTTTGTATCGTTATTCATCTTTGAACGGCAGCACTTATCAATACTTAGGTATAGGCACATAGAGCAACTCATCGTACGGCACTGCATCGAAGAATTTTTTCGCCGTAGTAACGGTCACATTTAACGCGAAGTCCACGACTGGTTGTCCAAATTCCTCGGTGACTATTCGCCAATTTTCATTTAGGAACGCCAACACTGTGTTACCTGGAAAAAGTTGAATCCGAATGAGAATAGAATTACCTATTAACTAAGTCTGTTAATAAAAGACGAAGCGAAAAAACTTGGGGGTGATTCATGCGTAAAATTTTCTACAGTACAAATGATATGGAAAAGGAAATGACAATGGCGGGAAACATTCTGAGTTCTAGGATATGATGACATTTATTTAAAGACCTCACTTTCTTAAAAAATCTCAGGAGACATTAGTAAAGTCGAGGAGTTCCATTTAAGTTTCATTAGCTGGTGCGAAAAAACAGCTAATGGCGAAATAAAATACAGAACAGAGCTCCGGGACTCCACGTGGAAATGTAACTTAATTTTATTTAAGAGTATATATTATTCAATTAGAAATTAACAATGCACGTGGTCTTTTCGGTCTGGGCCACGCTAAATAGATTGAAAGAGGACCCTGACCAAAGCTTAGATAAAAAAAGTAGTTTGAGCATCCCTCTCAATTTAATCTGAAATCTTTTTTGGCAGACAATAGGATCTAGTAGCTACCAAAGCGTCAGATTAAGTGAATAGGGACGTATTTTTCAAACGTCATATATTCTTTATCTGAAGAATAAATGGCTTGGCATATTGTCAGTACAAAAGCTGTCAAACCCCAAGTTTTATTCCTCAGATAAAAGTTAACTGAAGATTGAAAAATCAACCCCGACTAGCATGGACTTTTAAACAATCGTGAAGCCCATAACTCCATGTTTGAAAAGATTTGTGACATTATACCACTATGACATGACATAACAAAGATTCTAGTTAAAGCTAAAGAAGCATTAAAATTCTACTTACTTAATTCAGGGTTGCCTTTGAAAAGGTTGTTGATCGTATAGACGATTCTCTCGCCGTAATCGAACGTGTACTTATAGTTCTTGATCCCAAAGTGGTCACGACCTTCGGCGTCCTTGAAGTATTTCGTGTTTATATTCAACTTGATGATGGAGTTCACTGTAACATTGGTATATTAAAGGTTAATATCAATAATCTGAGTAAAAAATAATACATATCATTAATATTTATTAGTAAAAACATTAAGTCTGAACTTGTACATGACTTAATGTCAGGGTAAATTCATCCTATTTGCGCTGACATTGACAAATATAATCATAATTTTGAATACTACATAACTATCAATAATCACATTATCAAAAACAAGAAATATGAATAACTGATCTTAACATAGCCCTTGAAAAAATAATAATAAAGATGCAGAAGAAGATAAGCCTAGACTAATGTTGATATTATTAAAGTAAAATTTTGATAATCCCAAAAACTGGTTCTATCTGGTATCTTTACTTGAATCTGTCGAAAAAATAACTCCTACAGAAATATTAAAAGCAAAAGTACAAGACTGTGGCCCCATGTACAGGTACACTATACAGCTAAGTAGCGTCAGTTGAGGGTCAAGTCTTTCCAATCCACCACACTTTACAATAATTAGCCCAATAATTTGGCTATTAAGGCCAGCTATTTATTTAATAAAAATGGTCTTGCAAAATTTAAAGCTAACCCCATCATTCTGGGAGAAAATTTTTAGACGGAAAACCACAATAAAATATTCATAAAACATACATTGCTAAGAAATCACAAACAGGCGAACACGCTAACGCAACAATTTCAATATTTAATATTCGAACGAATGCACGATTTCTATTTCATCGCGAGTTGGCATTGTATCCGTTTGTAAAATACATGAAGGCATTTCAGTGATATATGCAATTTATTTTCATGTAACATGTATGTATTGCGTTTCATAGGATTTGTACTACAACATGAAAATTTATTTTCCTCGTGTTTCTTATGGGGTGTTGGGTTTATTTATTTTGTTCTCTTCACCGCCTTTGTGGTAATTAGTTTGAACAAGGATGCATGGTTCTCTGTTATTTCCTGTGATCTATGTGACGTGTGTGTTGTTACGCGTGAACTCAGAATTGAAGGCCAAGCAGAGAATTTTAAGCAGCATTTTCTTTTTTGTTTAGGTTTGTTATTCGTTTTTTGTTGTGCCTCGAAAAGCACTTTAAGCGGCTGGTCTCGGCTGTCATTCGTGGATCTTCGACAGTTGTTACGGGTCGTCAGCCCGAAAGTCTGACAACCAGTCTTACCAAGTGGTACCTATCGTATTCCCAAAGTGGGTTATGGAGGTCACATTGTAAAATTCTGGTATTCAGTTGCATCCGGATAGGCTAGAAGCCGAATCCAACATAGCTGTGCAAAGGCTAGGCAGATTCATTGACTCGTTTTTTGTTGTGAGATAATTTAAAAACAGCAAACAGTAACTTTGGAGCTATTTTAGGCGCTATCTAACAATAAGTGGAGTTAAAGCTGACTAGCTGAATAACTATTAAGAACAAATTAAAATTGATGGTTGCAGGGTTTAAAACTCATTCATAATTTGACCCAATAGTTTATTACTGGTTCTTTTATGCTGGTAGTAATTTGAAGAAGATAGGCAAACAGACGAGGGGAGCATGGCACAAAAAGGATGAGGCCCATAATTAGTAGTAGGTGGAAAGAGGCTGTCAATGAAGATGATGATGAATTTAGAGAAACGCATTCAGACGTTAGAAACATGCAGATGAACAAGCCTTTGGTCTTTCGATACACATAGTATAACATCGCATAATCAGCCTATAATGTCCTCACTGCTGGGACACAGGCCTCTCGGTGAGAGGGTGTAGGCCGTAATCCACCACGCGGTCCCAGTGCTGGTTGGCAGATGTCACATGTCTTCGAATTTTTGGTTCTAGGACGTGCCGGTTTCCTCACGATGTTTTCCTTCACCGTTAGAGAGCAGTGGTGATGAATAATTTACACAAAGCAAAGCGCTTGTCTGGGTTCTACCCTACGATCTACAACTCGTAAGTCGCGGGCATTACTACTGGGCCATCACTGCGCATACACACCATTAAAATTGACCTGGCAACCAATTTAACAGAAATATACGTGTACTATTGTATACCGCTCGTCCCGCCAGTGGAACGACAGCAGATGGGCTAATAAATAAAATTTAATTGGTTCCACGACCAATGGGACTTAAGGTAAAAAGTACTAAATTATTCCCGTTAGAGCGGTTTCGCTATAACACTACTCTTAGTGTTCACCGAAACCGCTCTCGGTTTCGCACTACATCAAATCCGAATCCGAGAAATGCCGGTCCGAAGTGACCATAGTACTATATGTATGAAGGGTTGCGCATTAGATCCGAACTCTATCCGTCAGAATTTAGAACATTCCTAATTCGGATTAAAGTCGGATCTTTAATTCGGTTTCGGATCGGATGTAGTGAGAAACTGCTCTTAGTTCCACTAACAAAATCAGTGGGAAGAACGGAAGTAAAAAAAGGGAATACATGGAAACATTCAGACGATCTCTCTTCAACTATTTAGCAACAATATTCAGTAGTCAGAACAGAACTCACCGATTTTGATCTTGGAGTCTCCCTCACCGTTGATAGGGAACAGCAGTAGTCTCCCAACAGCTGTGTATTTGCCCTTGATCGTAATGTTGCACCGCACGTCCAAATTGAATATATTTTTTTCTAGTATTGCTCTGAAAAGTTAAAATAAATCAGTTATATTTTTTGGTTGAAGCTTTAACTGCAGGACCCTGCTTACAACATTTACAGTTTTTTTTGTGCTTATGAGGAGCCCTATAAGAAAAACGGGCCAAGTGCGTGTCAGATTTGGACATAAAGGGTTCCGTGCCACCATACCAAATTGAACACTACATCATATTCAAAATAAACATGTTTCTTGTATGGGGACCCCCTTTAAAGTTAACTTTATTTTATTTTTATTATTTGTTGTTATAGCGGTAATAGAAATACACACTGTGAAAATTCAACTGTCTATCTATTACAGTTCATGAGATGCAGGCCCGCTGACAAACAGAAGGACAGATGGACGCATAGCGGACGCTTAAGATTAGGGATCCGTTGGCATCCTTTAGGTACAGAATTCTAAAAAAGATAGGCCATACATATTTTGCCAGCGACCTTGTGAGCAGTGCCTTTTGTAAGGTTCTTAATATAATAATTTCATAACTTTCCAAATGCTTACAGAAAATCGGAGATTTTTTAATTATGTTTGAACACACATTCAAAATTGATAGCCCAAAAGTTTAAGCAACTCACTTCTGTATTCATCATTTATAAACAAAATGTTTCTCTAAGCCTTTATATCCCACATCTCAGAACCCTTGGAGCCATATAACAATAGGAAAAACAATTTAGATATGTCATACCCTTTTACCCGACGACATAATAAGCTCCATACTTCGTCCCAGAAAAGCCTTATATTCGGATAAACGGTTCCTCTTCTATTCTTGAAAGTAGGTTGGAAAGTGCTAGTATCTTTTGAATCTAAATATGGTGTCCTTTTCTAGTAGTATTTGAGGGTTGATTTTCAAGAGATTTCTAGGTTTTTGGAAGTATTTTTTGAGCTGCGTAGCTTTGAAATTGCTACCCTAAGGTTATTTGATATTTGGTTTTGTAAGCTTAAGTCAAAAGACGAAGTAACGAAACCAGTATAAATCAAAACACTCTACATGACCTAAAGCGCGGTCACTGTCGGACTGCATAGAAAAGAAAGAGAAGCGCGATGACACAAGCCTGGTAATTTATTGCAAAATATGAAACAGTTATCTATTTACAAAAAATCTATTGTTTGGACTAAAAAATTAAAACACGAGTGCTTTAGTATGTTGCTTGTAGAATAATCTGGACAAAAATCAGAATGATTGCATGTATAATAATATTAGTATGGTTTTTATTGTAAAAAGAAAGTTTTTAGAGGTTTTTTCATGATTTTTTTTCTATTGTTTCAAATTAGTTGTATTATGTTTTGTTTTCAACACACTATCTACCTAGCATATTTCCTGAAGAATATCATACATTTTTCTGATTTTGTTTACTGAAGTCGGTCATATAGGTACTTTTAGCCATTATAAGACTTGCGTTTTTTTGCGTTTAGGTCATGTAATCCCCTTACGTAAATTCTAATGAATTTTGGATTGTAGTCACAACTGAAATCAAGTTTTGAGGACTCCTTAGAGCGGTTAAGTGCAGCTACTATTAAATAAGTGACCCTGTGAAGTTATAAAACAAGGTTTCATAATTGACCAGATAAATAAACTGTCGTATTTTTCCTAAAACATTAATTTGTCACATCAACTTTATCCTTGTAAAGTCCTTTTGTTTTGTTTAGTAGCAAAACACAAAGGGTTTCGTCAACTCACAGAGGCCTGAGAATAAAACCGCATTGCTGTGGTGTAGCAAGGTTTCTTTAGTAGTTAGGTAAGAGCTACTTTTAAGTAGCATTTAGATTGCGACACGCGTTAAAAGAAAATTAGTTTAATGGATGAGTTGCTTTGTGATATAAAAGGAGAATAAATGGTTTGGATTTGTAGAAGATTTATAAGAACGACTTGTTTTGTCAAGGTCATCTTCATTTGAGTCAGATGAAAGTGTATCCATGTTTTTATTTTTCACATTTTAGATTTTAGATTTCTTTGCTACATTTAATTAAGATAAATAAGGATGTAATACCTCCACATTAAATCTTCCGAAATAAATTTACTAAATGTTGGTGAAAACCGTATCAAAATCCATTGAGCAGCTTAGATATAGGTACACAAAAAGCGACTTAGAGCGGTTTCGCACTAAATCCGATCCGAATCCGAATTAAAGATCCGCGTGCGCAACCCCTCATACAAATAGAACTACGGTCACTTCGGACCGGCATTTCTCGGATTCGCATCGGATGTAGTGCGAAACCGCTCTTAGTGTTATAATATAACTAACTAGCTGCTGCCCGCGACTTTGTGCGAAATTTCGGCCTCGACTCAACGCATAGCATCTCACCGCATGCGTACCTATTATCTCGTTTTCGCTTAGCGTTATTTCTGACTTTTTTTTTTTTTGCTCAAGAATTGGGCTAACAAATGCAAAAATAATTTTACAAATCCGACTGGTATTTTCAGAAATAAGCGCGTTCAAACAAACAAACTTTTCAGCTTTATTATTAGTATATTAATATAGATGGATAGATATCTTTTAATATTGTATAGAATTAATTATTCTTAATTGTGTTGCTACCTTTTGTCAGTATATTTAATTTTATGCAGCATAATAATCTTTGGATTGAAATTCATGTCCAAAGTCCAGTTTAATATCAACTTCAAACAATACTGCAGAACTTAAAGACATTGCCGTTTGCTGTTCGGAGCGATACGATTAAAACCGAAGGCAAACTATAGCTTAATATAGCTTAACGTTTAAACTTTAACGCGATACTGTACTTTAAAGTTTCGTTTCTGGATTTTCCGGTTCATAATCTGAAAGTAGATTTATTGATCCTTTTTGTATCCTTGTTTCTCTTGTGTTGTGTTTAGGAAACGCAGGTTTCATTGATGGGACATTTTTACTGCATAATCAGCCTACAATGTTCCTACTGCTGGGATACAGGCCTCCTTTCTGTGAGAGAGATTGGGCCGTAAACCACCACGCCGGCCCAGTGCGAGTTGTTAGGTGTCACATGTCTTCGAATTTTGGTTCTAGGATATGCCGATTTCCTCACGGTGTTTTCCTTTACCGTTTTGAGAGCAGTGGTGATGAAATAATTTACACAAAGTAAACTGCCTGTCCGGTGTCGAACCTACGACGTACAACTTGTAAGTCGCGACCGCTACCATTGGGCCACCACTGTTTATGTTAACTGAAGCATAAAGAAATCTACAATACCTAGTCACCAAAGTGTTGCCAATTTAAAAAGATATAAAAATGTGTGAAAAAATGTGAACCACGGCATGTCATTTTCGCAGTCATCTTTTCAAAGTCTACGAAAAAGGTACCTTCTTTTCATGATCATATTTTTGCTTTATCCCTATTCTCCACATATTATTTTTTATAAAAGTAGAAGCAAGTGACCTACTAGCCGTGGAAACCATGGTCTTTAATATGTCTTGACGAAGACAAAAGCATCTACCCCGCAGGAATTTCAAAGATAATCTCTGAAGCTTTGAAACCATTTGAGGCGGATATAATCGTTTCTTTGTTCAAATGTGATTCAGGGCACAAGCCAAGAGTTTCCAACAATTTCCTCTAAGTTCTTGCGTAGAAAAGGTTTTGTATACTCGTTATTTCGTAAACCTGGACAAGCTCTCTTAGGTACTCACATTTAGCCCCTAAAAAGGTTAAATGAAGTGAAACCTTTAATATTATGTTATTTTTTTCCACTTTTGAGGTTTTAAGTCAAAATTTTAAGCTCTTAGCTATGTTTACATTTAGAATTTGAACCTGAACATATCCTGAGCCACAAGGTAAGAAATATCTTTTAACCAATTCTTGATACACGATAATTTTACTACCGACGATTACAATATAATGTGACTAATTTGCCAAATTTGAGTATCATGTGAAAATTAATTTAATTGAATAAGTAAAGTACTGAGCAGTGCTCAGGTTTTAATACAAAAAAAATTACCTATTACATACGAGAGCAAACTCTTGATGTAACCCTGTATAAACAGGACTATTTTAAATTGACTAGCTAAATTACGCAGACTCGATGGGTATCGATATCTAAACACGATAAAATAAAAAAAATATAACGATTTGATGTTTTTTTTTTGAGAGGTCATCAACCGCTTTTAATGTAATTACTCGAAGTATGAGTTGAGAAATAACTGTTGTTTTTTTTTTGTTTCGATCCCCTTCACGTCTGTGAAGTTTACACAAAAAAAAAAAAAACAGATTTTTTACACTGATAATTTCTAGTGACTGCGGTCGACAAACTCAAAAAAAAATCATGAACTTAATTAATTTTTAGATTTTTCATGTTTATAGGTCTTGTAATTTGACGTTCTAAAACATCAAACAGTTAAAAGTTAAAGGAAGAAGTTTAAAATCACGCGAACTAAGCGACAAGTGATCATTGATTAGCTCATCGACTGCAAGTTATACTAATTACTCAAAAGTGGCGTCTCAATATGTAAATCGGTCGAGACGACCTGGCTACATAACGTAGTAAGAGTTTCTGGGTGGCGAGAAGGTGAAAAGATAACTTATACCAGTTAATTAATTCGATTATCACTCAATTTTAAATATTTCAAAATTTTGCAAATTTGACCTTTGCCAGCATTATTGACTGCTCCATGGGCAGCTCAATTTTTTTTTGAAGTGAAAACTTCTTTAGCGGCGTTGCACACTTTTTGTAATGGGTAAAAATGTTAAACTCGCGTCAGGACACGTGACCGTCAGGAGAGATTTCCCCCCCCCCCCCCTTTCTACGGCGGCACCAACCGAAGTGAACCAAGTGACACACGACAATGGATGGATGGATGGATGGACGTGGATGTGGACGTGGACGTCAAATGAAAAAAGTGACGCAGAAGTAGTGAAAAAAAATTAGTTACTTATATTAATTAAATTAATAATTGATTAATTTCAACGTTAATATTCAAGTTTTCTCTTCTGCCGGCACTCCCGGAGTGCAACCCGTCTTTTTTTTTTTTAATATTTCTACCTCGTTAGATAGCTGCTTAAATGAAGATGGCTTCCCCGTAATTTGTACGCTTTAATGCCTTATTAAAGTTTTGAGATAACTGGTGTCAAAGTTCATGTAAGTAGATGATTTTTGAAAATGGTTAATAAACTCCTTCCTTCAACGTTTAACTGTTTGATATTTTTGAAAATTTGTTTAAATCGAATGTTTTTTTTAAGTATTAGGAATCCAATGGAATAGCAATGATGGTCATTCAATTTGTTTTCAATTCGAGTTTAGAGAAAAGTGATACCTATTTAGTGACGAATACTGGGAAATTTTCAAAAATATAGGAAATTTATTTTTTCTCGAATCTCTTGAATTTTCTCCTGCAAATGGGTCACACTCTCACGGCCTAAAAGGAATACGTCAAGTTACAAGTCATCCTGTAGTATATCTATACGCATCGCGTCTCGCGTCGTTGAGCTAGTCAATTTAAAATAACCCTGAGTTTTATGTTCTCTTGACCCGCGAGATCCTATCGGTTTGCCCTGGGATTTACACGCTTTGCCCTTTCTTTTAACTTGTCATACCTAACATAATAAAGTATTGTTTAACGTAGTTTTGATATGGTAACACTTGGCCTTGAGCTGGCCTAACATAGTACGAGATTTGAATATAATGTGTGGCCAGCTTATACCTACTGTCTTTTTTACCGTGCATCCTAGTGTACTAAGTTTTATATAGAACTAGATAATGCACATTCTTCAAGCATGAACCTTCTCCGGCGCGCAATCACGGCGACTTACCGAAGTTGCAATACAATTGGTGGAGCCATTTTAGAATTTTTGCGAGAGTAACGCACGGCAATAGATTTTTTAATAGTTTTTTTATTATTATTGTTTGTTTTAGTAATTACGTACATACACACATCAAAAGTGTCTAGGGATCAAGCATTTTTATGCGGATTTCTTGAGATTGAGATGTGGCTTTGTAATAAATTTATGATTTTATAAATTTATATGGATCCTTTTTGGTGCATTTCATAATTTGAATCAGGAACTGTGAATCAAATTCGAGTAAAAGATGAAAATCAGCTGTCAATATTTTCCCTATAAAAACATACAACGCATTGAAGACATTATTAGTGCTACTGTTTCCCTACTACTGATTAAAACCAACGTTATTATGGAGCGGCGACGTCATTTAAGCAGGGAAGAAATGCTCAGAGCCGTGGGAATGATAGAAGCTGGTTCCCGGCAACGTACTGTGGCTTTAGCTCTGAATACAAGTCAGAGTGTTATCAGTCGACTTTGGACACGTTACCGAAGCACTGGTACCGTGGCTGAGCGCCATGGAGGACGGTATCGCTGCACCACACGGAGACAAGACCGATACATTCAAATCTTAACTCGAAGAGCTCCAACAATAACCGCCATGATGTTAGCCGTGAGGCTTCATCACTCTTCAGGGAACTTAATTAGCGACCAAACAGTCAGAAACCGCTTGCATGAAGTGAACCTTCATTCCCGAAGACCGCTACGGGTACTACCTATAGCAATGCACAATCGTAGGATTCGATATCAATGGGCTCTTGAACACAGAAATTGGGCAGAAGAACAATGGCGTTTCGTGTGCTTTTCTGATGAGTCTCGTTTTGGTATGAGACCGGATACAAGACGTATACGACACTGGAGAACCCCTGGACGCCAACAGCGATTAAAATCCTGCCAGGAAGTCCAACCTTATAGTGGTGGAACCATCATGGTATGGGCGGGTATTTGGATCGGCGGAAGAACTGTGTTGATTTGGATCAGAGGCAACCTCAACGCTCAAATTTATGCTGAGACGATTGTATCAGACGTCATCGTTCCTCTACAAGTGCAAATCGGTCCCTTATTTCAGTTAATGCATGATAATGCACGACCGCACACCGCAAGAGTTGTAAGACAGACTCTCGCCGCAGCTAACATCAATGTCCTGCCCTGGCCTGCTCAGTCGCCAGACTTGAACCCGATTGAGAATGCATGGGATATGCTACAGAGAAGAGCTCTGCCGAATATGGAGGGTATCCAGTCGCAAGAAGACCTTTTTTTGTTGTTGCAACGAACATGGGCGGCCATTCCACAGCGTGATTTGGATGAACTCATTTTGAGTATGCCAAACCGATGTTCTTGTGTTGTTAGTGTTCGCGGTAGAAACACGGATTATTAATTGTTTAAGTTACCCAATAAAATTTTAAAGAAAACTGTTATTTCAGTCTTTTTTTCAAACTTTTGTGTTAGTGGTTCAAATGTCAAAAATCCCTTTATTAGGAAAATGGCAAATTTCTTTATTAATGCAAAGGTGACTTGGTTTATCGTTACTGTGACAAACGAAAACACTTTATTTGATGAATCCTTAAAGAAAATTTTAATTAATATCATTCAGGAGAAAAGTTATTGCAAAAATATATGTTGATCCCTAGACACTTTTGATGTGTGTACTTTATTCACTATCGTATCAAGCTTAATGCCACAAGCTAATGCCTGGAATGCGTTGCAACGCCTTCTTCATTTTTTTTTTGTTAGGGACCTTCTACGACGCGCACACAACAACTTACCAAAGTTTCATCACAATCGGTTGAGCCGTTTCCGAGTTTTTGCGAGACTTACGAACGGCAATTGATTTTTATACAAAAGGTAGAAATTTTTAGTAATTACATACTTTATTCACTATCGTAACTAGCTACATGCCGCTAAGTTAACTTATTGATAGAAAATGTTTGTTTAGTAATAGAAAACCGTATGTATGTAGGTAGGTATGTGGTTTAATAGTACTATGTACCCACTAGTAGACAATATTGCATCATCATCATCATCATCATCATTTCAGCCGAAAGACGTCAACTGCTGGACATAGGCCTTCCCCAAGCACCTCCACTTCGACCGGTTTTGTGCTTCTCGCATCCAACGAGTTCCTGCGGCCTTCACAAGGTCGTCGGTCCACCTTGTGGGAGGCCTTCCAACGCTACGCCTTCCGGTACGCGGTCGCCACTCCAGAACCTTTCGGCCCCATCGGCCATCTGTTCTGCGAGCAATGTGCCCTGCCCACTGCCACTTAAGTTTGGCAATTCTTCGGGCTATCTCGCAATATTGCATAAGTATCTCTAATGTAAATCCATTACAAGTAAATAGGTTTAGGTTTCTAGCATAAATGGCCTTTAGTTGCCTCTCACAAGCGTGGGATGACAAGTTGTTTTACATTATTGACGTCATTTTCTGGGGCAATTTAAACTGTAATACATTAAGCATTAGAAGGTTCAATAAATGCCTCTTGAATTTTGTTTTCAGAAACACGTTTTTAAAAACAGGAATCTCTAAGCAACATTTTGAAACGCACCATCTGGTCGCGTACAGCACGTCTTTTTCGGGAATAAATAAATGACATTTTTTAATAAATAATCGCAGCAGTGATTGTTATTTTTTAGTTTTTTTTGAAGTGAAAACTTCTTTAGCGGCGTTGCACACTTTTTGTAAAGGGTAAAAAATGTTAAACTCGCGTCAGGACATCGCGTCAGGACACGTGTCCGTCAGGAGAGATTCCCCCCCTCTCTTTCTACGGCGGCGCCAACCGAAGTGAACCAAGCGACACACGACAATGAATGGATGGATGGATCGATGGATGGATCGATGGATCGATGGATGGAACGTTGGATGGATCGATGGATGGATCGATGGATGGATCGATGGATCGATGGATGGATCGATGGATGGATCGATGGATGGACTGATGGATCGATGGATGGATCGATGGATGGATCGATGGATGGATCGATGGATCGATGGATGATGGATCGATGGATGGATCGATGGATCGATGGATGGATAGATGGATCGATGGATGGATCGATGGATGGATGGATGGATGGATGGATGGATGGACGTGGACGTGGACGTGGACTTGGACGTGGACATGGACGTGGACGTGGACGTGGATGAATGGATGGACTGCTGATGGCTCGACCGTCTGTGTAGTAGCCACACTGCTGTGTATTCGTAAAATTCGTGTATTTAAAATGCTTAAAATATGGAAATTGAACAAAGTGCATCTATTAATGAAAAAAGTGACGCAGAAATAGTGAAAAAAAAATGAGTTATATTAATTCAATTAATAATTGATTTATTTCAACGTTAATATTCAAGTTTTCACTTCTGTCGGCACTCCCGGAGTGCAACCCGTCTTTTTATTTTGTAGAATTTTTATTTTTAACAGCCTGAATATTGAAATCAAAGGTTGATGGGCAAAAATATATATATAACCTGGTACCCGCTCCAACAGCAATATTTTTTATATGACTAGAAAGGTATTTTTATATATAATAATATCTAGGTAGTTTAGCAGTTGTTTTGTTTTGTTGCCGGTTTCGAGTTATTTTGAATCCTAATTTTTAATGATTATTATTTTCTATTAATTGTTCACTTATTCCCGAATTAATGGTTTTGCGAGAGGCTATCACCATCAAATATGTTTTTGATGGACATTATCAGCGCCACCATCATCATCTTGGTCATACTTTTTATTACAATATACAAAAAACACATTTTATAACTATAAATAACGTTATCGCGTGGTCGTCATCGTTTCCTTAGGAGTTGTAATAAAAATGGACTGAAGAAATACAAAATAATAAATATAATATTTTTCTTTCTGAAAAATAAGTCATGTTCATTCATACCGGGATAACACCGAACGGACAACAAATTGGTACAAGTCGTCACGGTAAATATTGTTCCTATTGGAAAGACCTTTTCAACGACATCGACATCAAAATTATTGCTGTTGGGGTGATTATCCTTTGAAATTACCACTCTAGTCTCCACTCTGGAATTCGTACCCAAGATACAGACTAAGTCTAGTTTGGTGCTTACTGGCAAATAATATATTGTAACCTACATAGCTGCAGGTAGTACCTTAAGCTACTCATGTCGTTTCAAATTGCTGTTAACCTGTAAACTTGCTTACTGGATTTTACCATCATCTACATCTACACTAATATTATAAAGAGGAAAACTTTGTTTGTATGTTTGTTTGTTTGTACTGAATAGGCTCAAAAACTACTGGACCGATTTTAAAAATTCTTTCACCATTCGAAAGCTACATTATCCACGAGTAACATAGGCTATATTTTATTTTGGAAAAAAATAGGGTTCCGTAAGATATTTGGGTTTTTCGGACACAAGGTGTAAAAAATCAACCAGAAAAGTTACTTATTTTGCGTACGCTGCCTAAACTATAAAAGATAGAACCATAAAATGTTCTAATTAATTGTAGATCTTATAAATATCTACAAAAAAGTCCGCGACACACTATACCCATCTATGTCGAGTGAGGCACAGCAACCATTTTTTTATTTAAAAATCTTGAATTTTTTTTGGACTACATTTAAACGCGTTTATTTTACTCATGCTATTAATCCTTATCAAAATAAATGATTTCATCACTAAGAACAGTTTATGGAGATAATATTTGGTCTTTGAATGATTAAAATTGGACGTTTGGTTTTGAAGTTATGGCGAAATTAAAATATTACGATTTCTGCTGCACGGCCCGTTGCGAAGTGGGCGTCACCAAGGCGGGGGTGCGCGTGCGGGAGGGGAGTTTAGATCTATGAGTAAGGTACCCGCGCGGCTCAGTCGCGAGGTCGGTTAAAAGTTGGCACGCCGATAATGCTTCTCAGAAATTTAAGCCCCCCCAACATGTGTAATGGCACGAGACTTCTTATAAAGGAGCTAAAAGATAATTTAATAGTAGCGAAGATTATCACCGGCCCTGCAGCTGGTGAATTAGCTCATATACCAAGAATACCCATGATCCCTACTGATTTGCCTATACCCTTCAAAAGGCTCCAATTTCCAGTAAAAATTCCTTTCGCACTAACGATAAACAAATCCCAGGGCCAAACATTCAAATTAGTAGGAATTGATTTACGAAAAGAATGTTTTACGCATGGGCAACTTTACGTTGCCCTATCACGGGTCGGGGCTCCCGACCATCAGTATATTTTGTTACCTGAAAATAATTTAACGTCAAATGTTGTTTATGGAGAAGCTCTACAATAATCGCTTTAGTTATCTATCCTTAAACAACGGGTTGCGCTCCGGGACTGCCGGCAGAAGTGAAAACTTAGTATTAATTACATTTAAATATTTTCATCATTAACAACTTAACATACACAGAAAGACAATCTGTGCAGCCTGCGGATAATGACTGCGTCGTCAATGTTACTGTCGGTGTCTGTGAATTGACCTGGGAATCATTTTGCTGACCGTGTCTTTCCTGGGTAGGCTTTTTGCAGCGGTAACCGACATCCACGCGGGCGGAGCCGCGGGCGACCGCTAGTATTTAATATAGAAGTTTCACTTACTCGACATTCAAGACCTGACATTTTCGAAGACCTGTCGCCTTCCCATCGTAAAACGTCACCTTGATGCCTGGCAGCTGTATGGGCAGGTTATCAATGACGAATGGGTCTAACGGTGGTACTCCTAGTTCTGGTAGACCCTTGGAAAACTGTGGTATCGCATCCTGAGTCGCTTTTATAAGACAGGCCGGTTCTGTGTTGTTGCAGGGATGGATGAAGTCGGCTGTGGATGGAGAGAAAATTCTATTAAAGGAAATATCTCTGTGCTATTACGTGTTGGTATCAGGTACCTGTACAGGGTGAATTTGAATTCATGGGCATCCTTTTAAGAGGTCTTTTAAGAGGTAATCATCATTATGAACAACTTTTACTATGGGATTATACCACTAACAAAGTTAAAATAAAGGCACTGTCGACTACAAGCACACTTTGGCAGCAAAGGTTCTAGACTTACACACGATCGAATAAAGCCTGAAATCACGAAAAAAAATCAGCTCTTCCATACATTTTGACGAGTTATGTGAACATAAATGCAAGGAACAGCTGATTTTCTTTTCGCGATTTTAGGTTTAGTCCCATAGTAAAAGTTGTTCATAACGATGAGTACAATAACCCCTTAAAAGGATGCCCATGAATTTAAATTCACCCTTTAGATACAACAGCCCATGACTGATAAATTATTATTAAATTTGAATAATATGATTTCTTGCTAAAATAGGTATATTAATTGGACACACTACGACAATTTGCCGTATTATAGTCATTCCACCAGGTTGTATGATCAAAAAGATTGACAATTGTGTTTTGAAAATACAGATAATTTCAATTGGTAGTCAATTTGACAAACATTTAATTTCCCTGGCTTTACCTCTATGCAAATAGATGAATGAAGCAAGAAGTTGCCAGAATACTATCGTTTTAAGACACGGCAATGTTATACATAATATTGTACCTACTCATCATAATTTAGATTTAACACGAAGGTACACTACTCAAAGCTTGAATGTTCAGCTTGAAATATCAATGAAATGTTGCATGACTGTAGGCAGTCTGTGTTATTGATATCGACGACCATATAATTAAATAATGATGATATACCTACATATTTTGATGCAATCAGAATAATTATTTCTGACTGGAAGACAATACCATTGCCTAGCTTGACTGACCTCGGTAGATACCTACTTCGTTTTTAAAAACCTTATTATTTATTTGTAAACAAGGTGGCAGGGACATGGATGCATAATCTGTTATCATAAATTCAGTACACGATCCTGGAGTCCATGGTGTCGAAATATTTTGCGGTTATTAAAAAAAAAAACAGTTTTTTCCTACAGAAGGTCAATACCTTTTTTTTTTTCTCGCGTTGGAAATCCTCATGGACTTTCTCTATCGTGGGGGTGACAGAGGGGCACGCCGGACTCTTACCGGCTAAAACCACCGCGGTGTTCTACCTATACCTATGGCCGGGGGTGCGGGATTCGCATAAGCATTCACCGCTCCCCCGGCAGGCCTCGATCCGCTGTTCCTCAGCGGGTCCCACCTCCCCGTGCGCCCATTCCTATAATGACCGCACCTCAATACCTACGCGGTTAAAATTGTATGGAACGCAATTTTTTTTTTATAGGTGACCGACGAAAATCGTCCATTGTCATGTACTAAATTTATGGATGGTAACGGGCTTGCGCGTCGGTGTCCCCCACCCTGTACACAGTTCCACGTCTGGGCGAAGGTCTCCCATAGACCTGCACACCACTCTTCCTGATGTCACCTCTTACGGTTAAGACTGAATCGAAGTCGTCGTCACGCCAGCATTTCCTAGGTCGGCCTTGATGACGAAACCAATCTTTAGGCACTCACTGCGAGACGACTATGGCCCAATGTCCTGATGTTTTCGAAACATTAGTATGATCGGCCCAATCCCACTTATGCCACCTATTAATTTTATTAAGAAACTAGCTGACCCGGCGAACTTCGTACCGCCTCAGAATCAATAAGAACGAATGTATGAGAAAAGTAATTATCTTAATTTTTTTTCGTGATTTTTCCCCATTTTATAACATTATTATCCTGCTATTTGGGGCGGAGACAAATTTAACAAATCAAAGATCATTACAATCGGCCCAGCCGTTTTTGAGTTATAAATGGTGTAACTAATCCGACTTCGTTTTATTTAAATGGAATGTTCAAGAATGAAAAGTTAGCTCGTAAAACATTACAAAGTTTAGTAATAGTGCTTCAACTAATGAGTGAAGGTACTGATTCAGAATAGTTGGGAAACACCACACTGCACTACACTGCAGACATTTCGCGATAGGCTCACGCGATCTGTTAAGGGGATGGTATGCGTTTTTAGAACCATCATAGTATACATAGTAACTAATAGCATGTATTTTTTTGTATTTCTCTCGGTATCGCAAAACTTTTCCTTACTAGCGGTACATTGCATACACATGATTTGCTAAAATATAAATAGATAAACTTTATACATTTATGTTTGAACCAACAAAATATATGTAAATGTATGTGAGGGTAGGTACTACTGAATAAATATACTATAAATAATTCTATCGTTTACGTCTGAACTATGAAAAACTAATAAAGAAACTGTGACTATGTACCAAATAAGCACTATTTTGATGACTTTTTTAGTAGGTACCTACTCAAATCGAGTTATATCAGCGATAAAAAAAAAAAAATATTCGCACAAAAATACACTTCCATAATAAAGGAGATTCACAAAATTGTACGCTATGTCAATAAAGCGCCACTATTTATTCCCATCAAAAATTCTCAACAGAAAATCGCGTTAAAAAGAGTCATTTGGAGATCAAACAAAAGACATTACGCAGTAAAGCCTTGGAGACACGTACCACACATATACTGTCATAACTCATAATATACGTATTTTAACGAAAATAAGTTTCTGGCACAATCCGTAGCTCGCGTCTTTATACCTACGTGTGAGATAATTATGTTACAACCTTTTGGTAACTGTTTAAAGTAAATGTAACTCAAAATAATGTCGACCATCACAATATATAGCGGCGTAACACATTATCAGTAGCAATGACTTTAATTTTGACAGTTCAACAACATTCATTGCGTTAATTAAGTTGTTGAGCAGACAAATTTTTCGAATATATGAAGCAATGGATTAGCAATATCCTTAAAAATGATTCATGTGATTGAAAGTTGGGTAATGGAAAAATTTCGGAATGAAAAGAAAAGAAAAAATTAAAAATTTCCAATATTTTTCCAATTTTTCAAATATTTTTCAAATATTGGAAAAAAAATGGGAAGTCGACCAAGATCAGAAAATAAAACAAGATAACAAATTATTTGTTACTTTTTATCAAAATACTAAAATTTCTCATTTTTAGGATTCCGTACCCTATTACTAATACTGTTACTTACTTATTATTTTTCTTAAAGACTTTTATGATTTCTTGCATAAGATTATACCGTTCATCACCGGTATACCGGTCAAGTTCATGCGAGATAAATTTACAAAACATTAAATTTGAAATTCTAATGTTCTCATTTTCTTCCGCTTTGTACTCTGGTTCTGTCATCACTGCCGCATCACAAAACTGTTTTTCTGAATTTGGGATTTGTTTTTGGGATTCTTTAACTGTATAATCTGGACTAGACCAACGTTGAGCGTACTGGCTGTACTCATCTGGTTCTGATATGTAGGTACGTATCACTTCTAGGTAAGCTGCAATTTGGAGTATCGTCTTTTCCGGCGACTTCTGAAAGCTTATTTTTTTTTCTTGGAATGTAATCAGCATTTTCAGTGAATAAATTTTCTGATTCATTACGCATATTGTCAAAATTACAGTTCATTTCAGTATCTGATTCACTATCTGAAGCTAGTATAATCTTTTTTGAAAAACAAATATACATCGCTGTCTACTAACAATGGCAGTTTTGTGAATCAGATCAGTCAAAAACACTCATAAAATTGTATAAGTGTAAGTACACAGTTACACTTATACAATTTTATGAGTGTTTTTGTCCAAAGGTAAGCACCTACCGACTAATATTTTACCATTAAACAGAAATACCAACAAACTAGTAGGTACCTATCTACTTAATATCGCACGTTCGTTTAACTACTCGTACACGTAGCATTATAATATAATTTAGACTCGGTGGCTTTGCCTTCGCGTGAGTTTATGTATGTTTATTTGTTTTTCAGAAAAGATTATACTAGCTTCAGATAGTGAATCAGATACTGAAATGAACTGTAATTTTGACAATATGCGTAATAAATCAGAAAATTTATTCACTGAAAATGCTGATTACATTCCAAGAAAAAAAAATAAGCTTTCAGAAGTCGCCGGAAAAGACGATACTCCAAATTGCAGCTTACCTAGAAGTGATACGTACATATCAGAACCAGATGAGTACAGCCAGTACGCTCAACGTTGGTCTAGTCCAGATTATACAGTTAAAGAATCCCAAAAACAAATCCCAAATTCAGAAAAACAGTTTTGTGATGCGGAAGATTTACTGTTTGTAGATGCAGATAATGTACAAAATGTTGATGACGAATTCTTTTATGATGATCATGATTCAGATTTGGATTCAGATTAATCATGAGTGACGTAATTATATATGTTTATGTGTAAAATAAACCATTGACTATGAATCTGTATTAAAATATAACTTTGCACATTTGTTTTTTTTTTTTTAAACAACATGTAAAGCCATTAAATCCTTTGAATTTCAACTTATTATGAACTATACATATTTTATAAACTAATAATTTCGATAAAAATATATATTTCCATTATTTTTCCAATTTTTCAATTTTTCAGAAAAATAAATTGAAAAATTTCCGAGTTTTGAAATTTTTCGGAAAATTACCCATCACTTACACAATTAGGTACAGACACCAGCACATCAAACTACCCGAAACTGTAAAGTTTTCCCAATTAACTTTGAACCTTATGCTTTAGCGATGAAGTGGAAAATCTATTAAAGAAATTTGACAGATTGTAGTAGCTTGATATTCTGGCGTCTGTATATAAATTATACTGTAGGTAAAATTAAAAGCAACAAGTAGAGTTAATAAATATCTACACAAAATAAATTAATGCAAAACTATACATCCCCTTAATATCTCGTGGGCCATTGATTATAAACGTGCAATGTACGGAAACACGTACATTACTGGTAAATCCTACATATCTGAATGTTTCTTCACACGACGTAGGCACCTTTATGGGCATACCTTAATACCAGAGACATTTTATGGCTGAACTTGACCCAGTTCGCGCAAATTGTTTAACTTCGTTGTTCATTTTTTTGTCTCTGTGACATAAGTTGCTTTGTTTGACCGGTCATAAGCTTATGGAGTTATGAACACATTTTTGACACTTGAGATTGTTTATTTACCTTCGCGTAATTATAATACTTTTATATACGTAGGTACGTACATTCATGAGCATAATATATTACTATGGATAATTCGGCAATGATTATCTGATTTCATGATTCATTCATTAATATATCTGTTTTCAAGAAGACAGCAAACATTATGTGAACAACTTTATTTAAGAATAATTTATTCGATTTATTTTTTGTGTTTATGTTCTTTTTTGCGTCATTTTCACCGCAAATAAACGTATTTTCTTTCTTTAGATAAGTACGTATGGTCTGTGGGAGTCTTTGGGAGACCCATTTACCTACTAGATAATGTTAATCATGGAATGTTGTTCTGAATCTTTCAGCATATATAGGCACTACTTAACCCATAGCATAGCATTATGCTAAATGCTATGCCATGGGCTAAGTGCAATCAGCCTATAATGTTCCCACTGCTGGGACATAGGCCTCTTTCTGTGAACGAGAGCGAGCCGTAATCCACCACGCGGGCCCAGTGCGGGTTGGTGGATGTTACATGTTTTCGAATTTTTGGTTCTAGGACATGCCGGTTTCCTCACGATGTTTTCCTTCACCGTTTTGAGAGCAGTGGTGCTGAAATTAAATAAACAAAGTAAAATACCTGGCTGGGTTCGGACTCACGACCTACATCTCGTAAGCCGGGACCGATACCACTGGCCGATACAATAAATTGACACTATTCAATATCAATTCGTTTTCATTAGACGTTTTTTACAACATGTAAGGCATTATATCTTCAAAATCTACTATCAATATCTACTACCAAGGAAGAATCTGCCGTAACACTGCCCTTTGAAAGATGCGTGTTTCAGAATCCTCTTGCGTGCAGATATCCACTTATTTTTGTACTATTAGGTACTATTTACTATTCAAAACAATCTTGATGCGAGCATTAAAATTATATAATGTTGGAAAATAGGCACTTTGATACATATCAGTTTAAATTACAGTTATAACCTTCATGCGATGAAAATAAAAACGTTTTATACATGCACCTAGACAAATACAATGTAAACACGCTGATGGCCAGCGTTGGGCAAATGGGCATAAGTGGAGTATTGATAAGATGGATTACCTCATTAGTGGTAAAATGTATCTATTATTGCTGCTGTAACTAGCAGAGTTTTCGCTACCCTCAAAATAAAGAGTGAAGTAACCAAATGTGTGTTATCTAGTACCCAAGTAAACTGAACCGCGGTTGTGATACCTATACACTTTAATTATTTCAACGCGCTGTTCAACTGTATAACGATCTCGTCTTAATAAATTCCAAACAATAAATTAATAACTCAATACATGTCAAAAATTCGCGCCAATAGACAATCTAATATGGCCGCCATCAGCTGTCTAAGATACCATGTCACTATTGAAAAACCCTGTACTAGGACCCAAAGTACCTCTAATAATCCGGATTAACGCTGCATAATTGCTGGCATATTCGGTAAATGTTATTCCCAAATATACATTCCTCGTTTCAAAATTCTCACTTTAATAAAATTACTAACAACCTTCAAGTGAAATTCAACAGGTTCTTGCAACTCTAGCTAGAACCATCCAGTTGGTCGGGCAATAAAGCCAATGTTACAGAAACTAGAACTCCTAAGGATCCAGTTTTGTGTCACAATCACGTAACAGGTTATCATGCACCTTGGAACCACAACGGGAGAATGGCATGTGGTGTAGTACCACTCCCGAGCAGTGTAGTAACCACATGGCTCTTAAATGTATTACTTGTTGTACTTCACCTACAGGTGTAGTTCTAAATTTTCCACAGGGCTTATTGCTGATAGGTACTGACTGTGCTTAATCTCAGGCTTTCATCCAAATCGCATTGATTAGTTAGTAGTGCAAATAATAACTCTCTCTGCTTTTGGATCTAAGTACAGACGCCAGCACATCTGCTGGCGTCTGTACTAAGATCCAAAAGCATCCATGATTGGAGCTATTTTCGCTAAAATCTATTGAAGAAAGACAGATTGCAGTAGCTTGATGAAGCTACTACAATCTGTCTTTCTTCAATAGATTTTGAACTTTATCGGTAAAGCATAAGGTTCAAAGTTGATTGGGAAAATTTGACTGCTTCGGGTAGTTTGATATGCTGGCGTCTGTACATAAAAATAATAATAATAAAAACATTTATTGTTCAAGAAAACATTACAATATTTAAATAGCCTGTGTCGTGGGGACTAGTCTCCTTCGTCTTACAAGATTAGTAGGTATCTACACAGTTGGTAGTCTCATACATAGCATCAGTAAGATTTCTAAGGCGAAATAATCGAAAGTCCTTCCAAACACATGCAGCGACTGTCACCTACTGGAGCAAACTACTGGATGTTATGACAATTTCATAAAAGGTAAGATTAGTTTCATGCTTCTGATTACGACTAAAAGTACTAAAACTAACTAAATAGTACTAAAAGTTAACATTAACACCTGCACTCTAATTGTGTAAACACACAATCTATCACAATCTAAATCATTTTGAAGGAAATTGCTAATCCATTGCTTCATATCTTCGAAAAATTTGTCTGCTCGACACGGTGAGTAACGCAATGAATGTTATTGAACTGTCAAACTGAAATCCATTGCTACTGATAGTGTGTTACGCAATACCCCATAGTTCAGACTTCTGATTAAGTATAATAGGCTTGCTATTTAAATGGCAACTATGACCGACTGTGGAGCGAGACACTCTCATAGTCAAGGACTAAACTAAAACTTAAACAATACTAAAAATTAACACTAACATCTAAGTACTTAAATAATATGTGTAAGCTACTAAAACTTAGATAAACCTCTTAATGGAAGGTTGATTTAACATAAAGGTTTATTCATGAACCTAGATTGGCTAATAAGCATAAGGTATGCACGCATCATGCTTGTATAGTACAGGACGTTGCGTAACCGTTACAATAGCGGCTACTGGGTTAATATTGATACCAGTTATTATAAACATGATATTATTATCATTTTTAGAATTGCAACGGCACTTTGAGATCATTCAATTGATTTAAAGATTCATTCATGGTTTTGTTGCAAATTATTTTTATCTTTGTCCCGGGACTCGAATGGCGTGCAATTGGAAATGCGTATGACCAGTTGTGGACTGCTTTTGGCTGATGATAGTGGTGATGTTCCTGGATGGTAAACAAATAGGCAGCCCATCTGATTGGAAGCGGTTTCCAAAGGATCTCATTATAGAAAAGTAAAAATGTATACATATACGTTAAAGATTACTTTTAATAGATACATAGACAGATAGATAAAACATTTATTTAGTGCACACAAAATACATAAACAAAAGCACAATTAAATGATAACAAAATACTTAATTAATATAGTAAATTAAAACAAGGTGCCTTCTTTTTTTATATCAAAAAGAAAAACAAAACTTAAAGAAGAAATAATGACAAAGTCAAATCATGTATGTCAATTATAAGACACTTTTGAACTTCAAAATGTATAAGAAAACTAGCTTCTGCCTGCGACTTCATCCGCGTGAAATTTCACACTCCCCCCATTCTATACCTACTCTTCACAAAGAACACACCCTCCAAATTGCATGTCTCTAGGACCAGCGGTTTAGGCTAGGCTGTGCGTTGATATATCACTCAGTCAAGACTTTGAATTTTATATACAGGGTCCCATTAAAATAGATGGACAAACAGCGCTCAGTACGTCTAACCAAAGATGTCCAAGCAAAAAAAAAACACTGATTAAAGTGATTTTATTTTGACCTAAAATAATAAATTGCCGGACGAGTATCTAATGCGTTTTTCTTATACATATTTTTACCATATTCCTTATTTTGGTGGTCTGAATGATTTCTAAAAGTTTGTCCATCTATTTTAATGGGACCTTATGTATACATGGTGTCCCTGGAAGTATGGATCAAATCGAATAGGGACGTGGGCAAGGTCATTTCCAAACGTTTTAGCAAAAAAAAATCTTAAAAACTAAAAAAAAAAAACAAAAAAAAAAGAGAAGAAAGAACGAATCCGTGAAAACTATCAGGGCTATCAATTTTTTTTTTAGATATCCCTGATAGTATTTTTTTAAGATTAATTTCTTTGAACACTAAGCGAAGTGACTGAAAAAATAATTAAAATCGGTCATAACTTTAGAACCGTAAAAAAATTCACTGACATTCTCAGGGTTAAAAAGTTTGGAAATGACCTTGCCCACGCCCCTATTCGATTGGATCCATACTTCCAGGGACACCCTGTATAGATAGAATTGATTCTAGGCACCATTCCAAAAGATAGTTTTTTTGAGGGAAAGAATGGGCAAGAAACTCATTAGTTACTGTGTTAAAATGTTTTACAATATTTAGTACACATTATTAATGGTTACAATTATTTTATGTAAAGACGATGTAACTAATAAAATTACTATATACAATAGGTTCAAAGTATTAAAAATCAAGCAATACATTAATTATGTTGTCACATGGTGCTCACATGTAAGTAATTAACTAACCGCAACTAGAATCATGCCCTTTGTTTTTTGTCACGATACCCTTCAGTTTATCAAGCAAGATATCACACGAAAATTGCTTTGATGTTGATGTTTTTTGCAACTACATTATAGCAGTAGCTCGACAGTCTTGACCTCATAGATTTTCACTGGTTCATCACACCGCTTAGTTTGTGTAGTCAAGTGAAAATATGCTAATTAATCAAGGTCATATTAAAAAAAAAACTGCGGTTTGGTACTGGATTGATACGTATTTCGAAACCTTACTGAAAAACATGTTAGGCAAAAACATCGTCCTATGCCTAGCCTTTTTTTTCCAACTATGTTGGGGTCGGCTTCCAGTCCAGATGCAGCTGAATACCAGTATTGTATACGGAGCGACTGCCTATCTGACCTCCACAACCCAGTTACTGGGTAATACGATACCCTTGGTAAGACTTGTTGTCAGACTTTCGGGCTTCTGGCGAGCCGTGTATAACCTAACATAATCAGCCTATAATGTTCCCACTGCTGGGACACAGGCCTCCTCTTTGTGAGACGGAGTGGGCCGTAATCCACCATGCGGGCCCAGTGCGGGTTGGTAGATGTCATATGTCTTCGAATTTTTGGTTCTAGGACATGCCGTTTTCCTCACGATGTTTTCCGTTTTGAGAGCATTGGTGATGAACTAATTTACATAAAGTAAAGCGCCTGTCAGGGTTCGAACCTACAACCTATATCTCGTTAGTCGCGGTCGTTTCCATTGGGCCACCACTGCTCCCTCTGGCGAGCCGTAACGTTTGTCAAAGATCCGTGTGTGGCAGCCAGGACCAAAGGCAAAAAAAATGTAGGTAAAGAACATTTTGCAAAAATATTCTATAAATAACATGAATATTTTTACAATGACAGACTGGTATTGTAATAGGTATTATTATATCATCCTGTCACTGTCCCACTGCAGGGCTAGTACCTTAGGTTAAAAGTACGTCGTACTTTATTTTAGTTAAGAAAACTGATCGTGCCTTAAATGAAACAAGCATCTAGTTACTTCTCTTTAGGACGACTGACATTACCTATAGAGGTAAATAATGCATTTTTTATGCAGTGACCCAAATAATCACAAGTCGATAATATTTATTTAGAATTATCTTGTTAGTCCATAGGTGCACCAAAAGACAAAAACATTTAGCTCATCTGCATAGCTGTTCACAACCACTCGACAGGTTATCGTACCGAAAATGACCCATTTTCAATTACTGATTTGCCATTCCTCCACAGCAAATAGCTGTCGGAAGAATGGCGGTCGTCTATTTGATTTATAAAAAACGTTTAAAAAAAAAACGTATCAAACGTTAGTAAATAGCTATGCAGATCTCCCAAAACAATACACTTGCACATTGGTTAACAGAATTACCTCCAAAAGCCGCGGCCGCGTTTGCAATTGAACCTAACTAAACCAACATTAACTTAACGAAGGTGTGAATGTTTGCTATGACGTGTTTCAATTATCTAATAACCTGTGTACTTGTCGTGAAGGTCCAGGTATACGACTGGTTCAGGTGAACTGTTAAAAGAATGAACAAGCATATAAAACTAAATATTCTTTGCTCGATAATTTCAAGTAATATTTATCATGCAAACCTAACCTAAAGTAAGTTCAAGTAGCCCCGGGCCTAGCCGGGCAAAAAGATAGTACCTACTGAATTTCATTATAACCCGCTGTTCAATAATGTGGTTTGAATTTATAACCTAAAACAAAAAGTGTAAGTACTAAAAACTTACACCACAGAAAACTTATTCGAAAATCGAATTGTTTTTGTATTGTTACAGAGAAGGTTTATGAATGAATTATGTACCTAATATATTGAAATCTCATTAGAATGTATCTTTATTATAATGACATACATAAAATGATTATAACTTTAATAAGCTTGTTTTTTTTTTATTTGCTGCCTTAATATTGCTTGATATTATCATTCCCAACTTTATTTCAGCAGCACCTCATCCTAAAATTCACACAGTTTCAGAGTGACGGCACATTTTTATGTCACGTATGCCCTCCGTTACTGTTTTCATTCAATCGAGTGACTCTGAAAAGTCACGAACGAGGGTTGGAGAAGCAATACGTTAAAATTCCAAACGTTGCTTTTTCACGTGAACTCATTATTCTAGCGCAAGCATTTGTTTGTGTAACACCTACTAGTTAAGTGCAATACAAAATGCTAGAGATTTAAAAATAGCTCGAATCGACACAGTCACGCAGTCCACTGCTAGACAGAGGTCTCTCCCAGGCTGCGCCACAACACCCTGTCCTCCGCCTTCCTCATCCAGTCTACCTAACCCATTTTCTGAAGGCCGTTGGTCCATCTAACTGGCTAAAAAACTGCTCAGTCTACACAATATGTATATTACATCTAGCTCGAATCAATTCAACTTATCACATTTCAGTGCTGGACATAGATCTCTCCCAGGCTGCGCCACTACACCCTGTCCACCGTCTTCCGCATCCAGTTTCTCCCAGCCACCGGTCCATCTAGCTGGCTAAAAATAGCTCAGTCATCAAATACTACCTTGCTTAACTAGCCGGATCTGTAAATCACTTACTCAATCCCTAAACGTTTGCCAGGCTTTCTAATAAAGGTAATTCAAGGTTTAAATGAGAATCTAAAATGTGGTTAATAAGATTGGCGGCAACGTAGACGGAGGTATTTAGTTAGCACCACTACTACTTCCTGTGGCTTCTCTCTGGCCTTTGAAAAGATAATACCATACGCAAGGATAGGCGAAAATTTGTAATAATCGACTTCGCGGTTAAATGTTTCGGTGAAGAATTAAATTGGACTTTAAAAGCAAGTATTGTAATGAATATTTTAATACAGCTAATTGTGGACAAGACATAGATAAGGCTGGCTCAGGAACCTGGGGATGATTTTCATTGGCTATCCTAGAAGATGGCAAGTATTATGGCATCGCCTAGCTCCAACTAGCTCGTCGGGATTTGGATTTGGAAAGAGAGGCCTATGCAGTAGTGGGTGAAGTTGGGTGTGTCCTCTCCCGACTTAAAGAAGCAGAAGGAACTTCGTCTGGTTTTGTTCAGTAGGAGTTCTTTATACCTATCCGTTCCTCCCCATACGGCTTCCCCTGAGGCAGTCCTGATGTCAAAAAGGTAATCATAATCTATGATGGTGTTTTGTAAAGAAATCGCCAGTTGATAGTTTATTGCCTATACCAGAAGATGGGCATTATGTTATGACATCTTCTAGCTCCGACTACCTTTTGACTAAGGGTCAGTAGTCCTCCGTGACAGGGTAGGCAATGAAGCTTTGTAGCTCGGGCTAGACGCAGACGTGTGTGAACGAGTACATAAAAAAAAGTAAAGACAGAAATGTTTTTGAGCCGTTCACGGAACAAGATCCGTTCACGTTCCGGGTATGACCCTAACATGTGAAGATAGTCCTTCACTTGTCCTAATTTTACCCCATGGACAAGAAGTTTCTTGCATATGCAAAATCAACGAAGGATCGCAGAAGGAGGAAGATTACGTTATCAAATTAACCAACAACAATTAGTTCGTTCAATATTTGGTTAGGGTTAGGATTCCCAAAATTAAATTATAAGCTAACAACTTTGGTGTCGTTGCTGCATAGATATGGATTGAATGTCATAGTTATAAGGTCTATTTTCCAATTAATGTTGTTTCCACTTAAACAAATATTAACTTTATGCGCACGCACAACCATACGTGAATGGATAATTTCCCAAAAACTCGAAACCATATTGTTTACATTTGGAAACTGAATTACGAACGCAGATTACGAACTTAAATAAAGACCAGATAAATCTTAAATACGTAGACAGGTATAATTATTACCTACCATGCCTACCTCAACAATTTCTCAAAATCATATTTACGAGGTAGGCATACAATCAATAAATTTGTGATTGTTGAGGTAGGTACTACTATCTCAACAATTACTTTCGATAAAGGTCACTAACATCGAAGATCTGTCAACCGCAAAAAACTTTGAACGTTGAAATAAACATAAAACGACTATTGTCTTTATAGAAAAAAAAAAACAAACTTCATATAAGTTCCTAAATAACTACGTTGATATCCATCAATAATCTTAATTCTATCTCCAACGAAATCAATCGAGACCAAACCGCAAATGAATCAACGCAACCACAACTATCTCCATGAACGTTGCAAAACAAACAATAAAAACTCACGTGCATACTTCGCCGAGCAGTCGCTGACGAAAGTCGCAGCCGATAGCAGCGTGAAAACCAAAACATATCTACTATCACACATAGTACCACTTAAACTGCGATAACAGCGGATAGCACAAAAACCTGGGGCTCACTAACGACCTGACCCTCGTGCCTTCGCAGTACGCTTATGTAAATACAACAAGTTCTTTATGTCTATTGCATAAATCCAGCCAGCTCTTTGCCAATTCGAAGCCTGATTTTCACGGAACGCTAGTCACTAATCCGTTCCATAAAATGTTCGCGACTTGAATGCGCTGGCCTGCGTGCGCTCGCGACCGTATTCTGGCATATTGCATCGCGATTGGCCAGCAGTGTTGTTTTCGAAAAGTCGGTTCAAGTACGAAGGTCGTGATGTCGAAGTTTGTGTACTTTGGTACTTTCTTGAATTTGTGATCGGATGTTACTGTTTGATGAGTTTGCTGGCGGAAAATGGCATGACCTACATAAAATTAAATGCAGCTAAGTGGACAGTTTCTGCATAGGTTTTCACTTTGATATCAGAAAGCCAATTCCCGTAATTAAAAACTTTCAATTCTAGTCGCAATCTTATCTCAGCGACAATCAATGTCAAAAACTGGCCAAAAAAGGTAGGGAAATTAGAGGTATGTTTGACAGATTGAGACTGAAATTATATATAGACTGCGATCGTTCTTAACAATAGAAATTGCCCCTATGATCAGATATTACCTGTATCAGTCTAATAGATTTGTTTTTTAGATCCCTGATGAAGCAGATGTATCTACTTCCTTTTCTACTTTTGATGCTCGTAAGAATTATTTTGGACAATGGTAGCACACAGGTCGTAAAACTGCATAGTCTCGTCCTTGGCTTTATGTAGTAAATGTACCATCTAGAACAGTAATGCTACTTTCTATATGCGATTTCCACGCAGGATCTAAAGAAAAACGTGGCGTACGGCGTATCACATTCTCGATACGTTGCGTAAGGCAACTAACTGAGCGAAACGGGTTACTATGGTGGTCGCCGATGACCTATTACTTACCGATAATTTTGCAATATGTCAACCTTAAACCAAACTTGGTATTGCAGAATATGTCTCCAATATGTAGCTGTGCTTTTTTTTGATATTATGGATTAAAAGAGTGTCCTTCAAGATAGGACTGGACCCGTTTGTGTGGTTTGCGTGCGAAGATCGAAAAAATTAGGTGGAGTTGACAGCGTTTAGTTGAATGATACCTCTTGCAATGTGTTCAGCAGTAAATGATAAAGGGGGAAGTGATTATAAAATAACGAATGCTTTTAAAATAGAAAGATTTCCTAACATGTCTAGTAACTATACAAGCTTATACGATTTGGATAAACAACAAGCGGCACTCAGAAAAGATTTCGGCATCCAAAAAATGTTAAAACATGGCGATCGCAGAATATCTTCGTAGATCTTCGCAGGGTGGCTGGTTGCAGCTGGATGAAAGTTGCCGAAAACCGAGTTGAATGACATACAATTGGAGAGGCTTATATCCGGCAGTAGACTACCGTAGGCTGATGATGATGATATGAAAAATTAACGATTAAAATATTCTTTACAATATAAAATGCGTTATCCTTACCAGAATAAGTCCATAAGTAAATAGGTAATACCCAACTATTTCAGCAAAAGGTGCGTGTTAGTTGCATTTATGCATTAAATCATTTCAAGGTAACTGCTGGGAGTCCTACTGTGGTGCCTTGCGCGCGCATTGGTGTCGAAACCGTTTAATAACTTTCATGATTCATCATTATCTTTAGTGTTGGTGTTTTACAATAAGTATATTACCTTGTTTGGTACTCTATTATTACGGCAATTCGTAGTGTTGTGGAAATCATACTGAATAATGTGTATAATTTTCTTTAAGGTTAACACTTCGAGGAATTTTCATCCATTCAAATATTTGAAATGCGAAAATAACTATATCTGTCTGTTTGACGGTTACCTTTCACGTGATTTGACCGAGATCTATCTTTTGAGAGTATTTTTACGAATGCCCGTGAAGTCTAAATGCGACACCTAGATTACATGGATCCCTTCTATTCTTCTTTGACACGGATACAATATGACCTGGGTTAGGACATATATGATATTTCTATTCTTGGTAGTACGTTTCCGTAGGGATTATTTTCGACTTCTATGAGGGCAAGGACGCTGGAAAAGACTTGTTTAATATAATACTTAGTTGATTAACAATTTTAATATTGAACAACAAAAAAACAATATTTTAACTACGTACCTTCGTTTTCCGATGTAAGATTTTCCGTTAATAGATTTGGTCCTTCCAGATGTACCTAATCTACTTTTAACTGACGCTTCCATATTTTTATCCATTTCTGTATAATAATTCTTATATTATTAACATTTCAATGCTTATATACAATTATTACACAACTTATTCACCCATAAAAATCCTTTTAAAAATTGTCCAAATCTGAATTTTCAAAGTCTTCAGATGTAGGGAAAGCCTACAATTTCCTAATAATTTGCCTTGGGGTATGGCCACACACGATAATACCAAAATCAACGGCTCTGAAGATCCCTTTAGTTTAGGTCCATTTTCGATATCTGAAAGTGTTCTCCTGATCACGGGGCTCCTATCTGAAACTTTTCAAATATATTTTCGGTATTCTCTTATCATGCCGCATCTACTCAGCTATCAACTTTTCGCTCTGCATATGCTTGCTCAAAAACCCTCTGGGCTCTACCACTAACTATTCACACTAGGTTCTACATAAAATGACTAACTATAAGTACTTCTATTCATCGCATTATGGAGTTAGATAAATAACGCCTAAAATGTCTAGTTCATTGGCGTAGTCAATCCCGGAATCAGATTGGCTACCGTATAGGTTGCTGCCACTAGACTAGTCAATAACTAGCAGCATTCTGGAATCTGACTCATAAGTAAACCGTGCCATTGAAATTTTCATTGTAATCTGCCGGTCATATACTGTTAATGCATACATAGAAGCAGATGCAACCAGTCTTATTATAGGTAAGGGGTATCCCCGGTCATATCTGATTGCTGTCCCATCGGACTATGATAGTACAGGAACAGAGAATGCACCTGTGTTTGCGCACACACTTGTGCACTATTATATCTCCTGCGTACCTGGCTAATCTCCGTTGAGATTGGCTACCGTGACCGAAATCGGTCGGGAGAAATATTAACAGGGTTATGGAACTTAGACGGTAGTTTTATATAAAATACTAGTATTCAGCTGCATCTGGATAGACTGAAAGCCGTCCCCCAGCATAGTATGGAAAAGGCTTGAGACTCTAATGCATGATTTCCCACCCATAAAAAAAAAGGGATGAACAATTCACGAGCCGCGGGCCATCTCCGGTCTGCATAGGGTTTCATCCGGCCCTCCAACGTCATCATGACAGTAAGAGTGTATTGCTCTCAAAAATGTTATTTGGCGTTCGTAGTACGTTAATATGATGGCCATTGTAAACTTTATTAACTGGTTAAACATAACCACAATGAATTGCTGCAAGAGAGAAAATTGCGCTATTGCGCTCAACGATTGTTTTCGCGGTGTGTAGCATTTTAGCCTTTGAAGTTCCATAAGGTAAATTGCAACATAATACAGAATGCGCTGTTTTTATTTTGGCCCCCTAAATTTCCTAAATTTTTTTGGCCCCTGATAAAATAACCCAATTGCACCTAATGACCCAGACCTACTCTTATATAATAATCACGAAGATAGAGTTGACCTTGTATGGTGGCCAGGTCAGGCAGGTCCGGTTGTCCTGCCTGATCCAGTAATAGATTGGTTGTTAAAAGGCACTGTAACCAGGCAACAGGGTAGTTGCTACACCGACCAAGGGCTTGCTTTAATTGAAATATGACCGATATGACAGTATGTCAAGTACTCGACCCCGATACGTTAGAGTAAACTGATTTAGTTAATTTTATACGCAATTATAATAATTGCTCACATGCTAAGTAAGCCATACTTTAAGAAAACCTTAATTTGCATTAGAATACGCGTTCAAATCATTTATGATTATTATCTGTAACATCAAGAAAACATGCATGTAGCCATGATTACTGTTTTACCAAATACATACAATAATGTACGGACGCCAGCACATCAACCTACTGCAATCTGTCAAATTTCTTTATTAGATTTTCAACTTTATCGCTACTACAGTATAAGGTTCAAGGTTGATTAGGAAAATTTGACAGTTTCGAGTAGCTTCATGTGCTGGCGTCTGTAGATACCATTGTAATTTCTGGTATTTAATTTCGTCGACACACTGTAAATACAGCGCCATTTCGGATATTAGTTTACGAAGTTATCGAAATATGCTTCTAATTTATACGAGTTGCCGTAACATTTCATGATATTCTCCAAATCCCCAATCAGTATGGACGCAACAAACTTTGAACGCGGATAAGTAGGTACAGATTATTTTAACTTTATAATTAACTTTCTCGATTTCCTGGCGCTTCGTGAGCTCTCACATTTCTTACCAAACAAATATAGACTAGATAACCCTATAGAACGATGGGTTGAAAGAATAAGCATGGTATAAGAAAAGGAATATTATTTATTTTAAAAATATACCCTCTTACTAAATCAAAGTGCAAGCAAGTTCTCACCACGTATCTGCTGAACGTTGATTACGATAGCACTGAAAGTCTCTTAATAAATAAAATATAATATAATTTTTATTTTTGGTCCTTTTACAAAGTAATACATTTATAAACTTAAAAATACTTAGTGGTACCAAGTTCTTAACAGATGGTCTTATATACTTATATAAAAGCTAGTTTAATTTACATGTTTTTTAATTACCTATGAAAAGTGCGCTGGTACTGACATAATAAGATAATGGTGTTAAGATAAATGTGTTTTCAGCCTACCTATAAACACACCACAACACATCACACCACACCACTTCAATAGTACCCACAATCCTCACAATAACAATAATTCAAATTTTGAATTTTTTTTCCCTTTGTTTTGGTTTACTGTGTTCTCCTATCAAAGGTAAAATAATTTGGTATCATTATCTTAAGATTTAATATTCGATCATTGTTTTTTGGGGGAGGGGCTGGTACTCTGTGTGACAGGTTTTTCCTAGTGCAGACACCAGTCTCCTACAAAGGATTTATCAGATGTAGTGTCTTCATATTTTAAGGCGTCTTTGTGGAAAATGTACTGAAAACAGTGGGCAATTCTCGTAATTTTAAGAACGTTCACAGTCTGATCTCAGTCTCAATCTGTCAAAAAGTACTTCTAATTTCCTTACATTTTGACAAGATTTCTGACATTTGTTTGTCGCCGAGATAAGACTGCGACTAGATTTTAAACGTTTTAAATTACGAGAATTTCAGATATTGCAATAACTCATCCGTTATTATCGACCGACAATAACTGTGGGGGAGAGCCTTTACATCAAAACAAAGTTGGTGGCGGATACACCGCCAATTACCGCCATCTTTTTGATGAATCACTGACGGTATTATTCACACCTGCCTTTGCCTTTCAATCGGTTAAGTTGGTTTTCATTCTGGCGAGATGAGAAGTCCTTATGCTCTCCGGGGCTTGGGTTTATACTAGCAATTCGCAGAATAATACCGAAATCATGCGAGTAGATTATGATGCATCTACATAGCTACTTACCAATCAGGCTTTGGCGACTGTATGCTATGAATGTTTATTCCGCTATCTGTCTGTAAAGATGGCGGAATAAACATTCAACTGGCTAGATTGGGCTGGCCCACCATACATCCAGGGGCGCGCAGTATCTTCATCTGCGGGAATATTTACTGGCTCTGCGGTCAAAATCCATTAATTATTTAGCGTTTTTGTATCCCTGTACAAAAACAAATAAAAAAAAAACGCAAAAGTGGAAGGAGGCTAGGCCTCCTTCCGGCATGCGACAGATGTGGCCAGCTCAGTTCCATAGCAGCGTGACCTACATCAGCAATTTGAGTTTTCGAACACAATATCGAGTTCTCAGCATCCGTCATAGTTTTGGTAAACTAAAAACTAAGCAAAATCAAAATATTTATTTACTCTAGGCTGGTACTGTTCAATAGTCAAGAAGTCAATTAGTTGGAAACTTAGTCGCATAAATGTTTATCGTACGTAACTATTGGGATCTCCAACATTTTATTAATTATATTTGTTGTCTTGCAACACTTTATCTGTCATGTTAAGTGTCAATGTCATTATTTTATGTCAGAACAACTGTCAGTTCAAGAAAATATAGCATCTTGATTGTCTTCATAAACAAGTCATAGCTTTTTATTCCACAAAACCTCTCTCTCAATTCTACCTGCCAAATCCCTAGAAATACAATCCTTAACAGTAGCATCGAACTACACTGTCACAAGCATTGCAGTAAGATTGTATCGGGGCAACGTATTCGAAGTAATGACATTCGAACAAACAAGTTTCTCACTAGAATTTATTATGTTTATTTGCTAAAAAAAAGTGCTTTACATTTCCTTATAATAATAGTCTACATTAGGTTTACAATAAAACTAAAACAAAAATAGGACGCAAAGGAAGGATTTTGCTTATGAACTACACTAGGTCGAGCCTGTCTCCTGGAAGGGCCTATATATACCTAGGCATGGACAGGAGACCCTAGAACTATTTTTTAATATATTATATCTATCTATATAAATAAAAACAAAAGGCCTGACTGACTGACTGACTGACTGACTGACTGACTGACTGACTGACTCATCAACGCCCAGCCCAAACCCGTGGACCTAGAAATCTGAAATTTTAGACAATGGTTCCCTTTATAATGTAGACAAGGAATAAGGAAGGATTTTTCGAAATGCAACCCCTAAGGGAGTTAAATAGGGGATGAAAGTTTGTATGAAAGTCCGTCAGTTTTAAAGTTAGGATCTTCAAATTATGTGTTTAGGCTGACGATTGAAAATTAATTTATACGTGTCTCAGCGTTTTTGATGATTCCACCCCCAAAGGGTTAAAAAGGGGGATGAAGTTTTGTATGAAAGTCCGCCAGTTTAGAAGATAGGATCTTCAAATTTTGTATTTAGGCTAACGATTGAAAATTAATTTATACGTGTCTCAGCGTTTTTGATAATTTTACCCCTAAAGGGGGATGAACGACCTAACTGAGATATCGACGTACAGCCTAAACCGCTGGTCCTAGGGACATGAATTTTGGAGGGTGTGTTCTTTGTGAAGAGTAAGTATCCAGTAAGAAGGGGTTTTTGGAAATTCAGCCTTTAAGAGGGTGAAAAGGGGGGATTTTGTTTGTATGAAAAATCTTATTCCTTGAGTTAATAACCTTAAAACTTGGCACGAATACTTACCTAAGTAAATTATGAAGTTTGGCATTTTTCGTTTTTGTAAACTACCCCCTAAAGAGGTATTGGGGGGTGTCAAAATTTGTATGGAAGAATTTTAACGCGCTGTCCGATTAACTCAAAACTCAGTATTTATACTAAGGACTAAAAATAAAGAATAACGTGTATCAGGGTTTTTCGAAAATCTACCCCTAACTGTGTGAAAAGGGGTAATTAATTTTACAGGGGAGGATTTCACTGCGTGGCTTGATTAGTTCGAAAATTGGCATATATAATCTTTGAGTCAAGTTATGAACACATTTTAAACGATTTTTCATAATTCTACCCATGTAGGGGTGAAAAGCGGGATAACAGTTTATATGAAAAATCTTAATCATTTGGTTAATAAACTTGAAACTTGGCACGAATATTTATCTAAGTAACTTATGAAGGTTGGCATTTTTTGTTTTTACAAACAACCCCCTAAAGGAGGATTGAGGCGGGGTGTGTCAAAATTTGTATGGAAGAATTTTAACGCGTGGTCCGATTACCTCGAAACTCGGTATTTATACTTAAGTCCAAAAATAAAGACTAACGTCTATCAGGGTTTTCCAAAAATCTACCCCTAACGGGGTGAAAAGGGGTAGTTAATTATACAGGTGAGGATTTTAATGCGTGGCTTGATTAATTCAACAATTCGTATAAATAATCTTTGAGTCAAGTTATGAACACATCTCAAACAATTATTTGAAATTCCACCCCTATAGGGGTGAAAAGCGGGAGTACAGTGTATATGAAAAATCTTACTCATTTGGTTAATAAACATGAAACTTGCCACGAATACTTAAGTAAATTATGAAGTTTGGCATTTTTTGGTTTTCTAAACTACCCCCTAGAGGGGGATTGGGGGCGTCAAAATTTGTATGGAAGAATTTTAACGCGAAGTCCGATTAACTCGAAACTCGGTATTTATACTTAAGACCATAAATAAAGAATAACGTGTATCAGGGTTTTTCGAAAATCTACCCTTAACGGGGTGAAAAGGGGTAGTTAATTTTACAGGGTTGGATTTTACTGTGTGGTTTGATTAACTCGAAAATTGCCGATGTAGGTCACACGGCTGCCAAGCTAAAATGGAACTGGGCTGGTCACATCTGTCGCATGCCGGAGGAACTATGGGCTAAAATAACCACACAATGGGTCCCAAACAGCAGCAAACGGCAACGCGGCAGGCCCAGAATGAGATGGCGGGACGAACTCGACTCTTTCGACAAAGATTGGCGTGTAACAGCACTGGATAGGGATAAGTGGAAGAAGGGAAGAGAGGCCTTTGCCCTGCAGTGGGACAGAAATGGCTGATAATAATAATAAAATCTTTGAGTCAAGTAATGAATTCCACCCCTGTGGGGGTGAAAAGCGGGGATACATTTTATATGAAAAATCTTATTTATTTGGTTAATAAACATGAAACTTGGCAATATTTGGGTCAGTAAATAATAACGATTGTCAGTTTTAGTTAAAAAAAAAACCCCTTACAGAGGATTTTGGGGGTGACAAAGTTGATAGGTTAGAAAAATATGTAACTCGCTATCGGATTAACTCGAAACTAGGTACTACCAAAACAAAAAATAAAACAAGTACTTATCTGTTTTAGGGTTTTTCAAAAATCGACTCCTACCAAGGTGGAAAAGGGCAAGTAAAGTTTAAGGGGTGGATATTACTGCTTGCTTCAATTAACTCGAAAATGGGTATGGGCCTTTGAGTCAAGTTATGATCACGAACGATTTTTCAAAATTCCACCCCTGTGGGGGTGGAAAGTGGGGCTACAGTTTATTTGAAAAATCTGATTCCTTTGATCTATAAAAATTGGCCCGAATACTTATTTATCTAAATAAATGATAAAGATCATACCTACATACATTTTCGAAATTTTTAGAGGTAAGTACGAATTTCACGCGGACGAAGTCGCGGGCAGAAGCTAGTAATATATATTTTCTTATAAAATGCCCAACTCGCCTAAAAAGTTTTCACCTCAAAAAACACTCCGGGAGTGCCGACAGAAGTGAAAACAAAACACAAACAGAATATTTTTTTTCAATTAGCCTAAAAATACTCGTGAAATCATATCAATTCTTACAATAAGCATGTCCTAATTACCATCTTATTTCCAATACAGGCAACATAAAGACCTCCCCGAATACTTGAATCAAAATAATAATATTTTAAATTGAAATATTTTCTGCAAACCTTTGCCAAGTAACGAAAGCTGTGGTGGGATTTCAAATATTATCAGTTATTTTTTAAATATTATTAAAATTCCATGTCCTTTGTGCAAGAAGTTGAGAAACATCCTTGTTTATATAACTATAACTTACACGAGCAAAAGGTACAGCAGATAGGACTTGGGCAGAAATTGGAAATACATTTCAATTAACAGGTATTATTTTATTTCTTTCTACGTAATGGTAAGTATAATAATTTTGTTTGTGTATCATACCTAATAACTAGTTGCATTTTATAAACAGTTTTGGTATTGCCAAGGCAATGAACCTTGTTCAGATATAAAGCAGTTTGCTAAATAATATCGTTGATTTTGCGCTTATTCGTCACTGGAATCGCTCGATATAACTTCCGTTCATTAAAAAGCACAAAACAAATGATGCATTTTGTTATTTTTCAGTAGCGTAATGTGCAAACGTCGAGTTGCCAATAAGTATTCAGCTAGTATGCGACTCGAGTATCGTATCCTACGTGTTTCATAATGGGAGGGCCTTAGGCCTGCCTTGGTGACGTACACTCACTTACCGTCTGTGTGACGACATAAACTACTACCCCATGTTATATGCGACTAACCCACAACTATTAATCAAATACCTACATAAAAATCACTATACAGGAAGATTTTTTTTTTTCACCATCCAAATTAGACTGTTTTACCTATGAATATGAACAACTTTCACTATGGAACCAACTCTGAAATCACGAAAAAAAAATCAGCAGTATAATACAAATGTTCAATGCATGAGTATTCTGTTTATCTATACAGGGTGGAATGGATATCGACCCGCAATCAACATGGATTTAGTACATGATTCTGAAAGCCCTGCGTTGAAATTTTTCGTCGGTAATTTAAAAAAATATTGCTACTTATTTCATACGTTTTGACCGCATAGGTATTACACTTTTCAATGAAACGGCTGTTTTTTTTGGTCCTCTATGAATAAGCAGCATAAGCATATCAGTCTATAATATCCCATTGATGGACATAGTGGGAGGTCCCTCTCACAGAGAGGGAGTGGGCCGTAACCTACCACGAATTCCCAGTGCGGGTTGGTGATTAGCACATATCTTCTAACTTTTGAACCGTTTTGAGAGCAGTAGTGATTAAATAATTTACACAAAGTAAAGTGCCTCTCTGGGTTCGAACTTACAACTCGGTAACATAATAGGACACTCTTTGGCGTCCTATCAAAGAATGTAAGTGGGTTTCTAATCAAAACTCAATATAAATGCAATGCAACCCACATGTTTCCCACTGCGCAAAGCTACAGAAAACCGTAAATTAACCTATCACCTGCCGTTCTAATGTCAACGACCATTTAAAGGCCAGTGAGGTAAGACTGTAGTCTATCATTTTATACCTAAGTGCGAAACTGCGAAGGTAGTGATTATATATCTTACGCACTTTGTCTGTGCGGGCTTATTTTGTACGTAATTGTGCGGTTATTATCTCATGACTTTGGGTTTTAGGTGCTTAAATTGTTAATCGTAGACTAACCCCCTTACTAATAAATGTTACATAGCGGCTGTGTAGTCACACAACGCTTTGTCTTCTTCTTTCGAAAGTCAAATTATTGACGACTGAAAGAGAGAAATCAGTGTGTAACTATTCATCTGATATAATACGTTTATTAGTAAGGGGGTTAGTATATAACTACAGTCTGCCTGTATTCGTTTTCATTGGATGTTTTTTACAACATGTAAGCCATCCAGCTTCAAAATCTACTACTAGTAAGTATCTGTCTTATCTTCATGGAAATTGTTCTATCAGATTTGCGTCGCACAGTCGCGCGTCGCGTCACGTCTTTCTGCGGGGGTCTTTCGTAGGTACCGCAAAACGGGGCTAATTTGACTTCCAGGGTTACTTTGACAGATTTTGTAGCTACTTTGACAGAGCGCCAAAATCGGTTTTCACGTGTGCTTAGCAAGTGTGCGTGACCTCGAGTAATATTGCGCGAGGCGCGGGGTGTGGGGAACGCGTCATAGCGTTGTGATCGGCCTGGTCAAAGTAACCCTGGAAGTCAAAGTAGCCCTGTTTTACTGTATCGATTAATCTCCCCACAATTCACATAACCAAATGAACTGAACTAAACATAAATTATATTGCTAAAGTATTGACAGGTTATCCGACACAAAATAAACACTAGTTAGTGGCGGTTTAATCCACTCTAAATTAACAATTGCTGTAAATCGCGCGTAGCTAATTCAACATATATAAATTGTTTAATTTTCAATGCAAAATTATTTTCATTAGCGTTTCATTAGTGCATTACTACACAATTTAAAGTTATTGAAGTGTTAATTTCAATTTATACATATAGGTAAATTGAAATTAGCACTTCAATAACTTTAAATTTTAGTTGAAGTTGAAGCTCCGGACAAAACGGTCGTTCGGAAACTTTGGTGTACTTAATAAAGAGTATATTCTATTCTATTCTCCGCAGAAACTCAACAGTCATGCTTGCGCCCACTATACCACGAGACTTGTCTGTCTAAGGCTGATTTTAGCTATCAGCGCTGACCACCGCGCGCGCTGATACTTACGCGTCATTCAAAAACGCTTCCTAGAAGCTCATATATCTCGGCCATCAGCGCTGACGGTGCGCGTGCCTTCGGCGTAAGACTAAAACCAGCCTAATTTCATCCAAAAAACATTGTTTCTTTTAGTTAAGCTTCTAAATGGCTTTTCTTAAAATAGAGGTTTACTTAAATCTCTTTTAGCGCCTAAAAATAAGTGGTGATTCTCCAAACCATCAGGATTGCCATTTGAGAGATAAAATAAAAACAAAAAAATTGCAGAAATAGCCTGTTACAGGTGGTTTTGGTGTGGCCATTTACAACGATAGACAAGACAGTTTTCTCTTTCAAGTATTAATATTTTTTAGCTTCTTGAGTAGGTACAACGGTACAAGGATCCTACGGCACGTGGCCAAATTCAAAACTGACGCCGCCATTTTGTTTTTAGGGTTCCGTTTCCGTGGCAATGGAACCCTATTACCAAGCCTCCGCTGTCCGTCCGTTCGTCTGTCTGTCAGCGAGCTGTATCTCATGAACCGTAATAGGTAGTTGTGTGTAATTTCTGTTGCCGCTATAATAACAAATAATACAAAGAAAGTAAAAAGTTAAAGGAGGTCCCATACTTGTATTTTATTAAATGGGCTGTATCTCATGAACCGTAACAGGTTTTTTCAATACAATTTCTGTAATAATTTTACAAATGTTTATCAATAACGCCCTCCTGTCAATGTCATTCAGGTGCCAAAAGATCTTTGTAGCACTCTATGTGAATATAGGTGAGCCGGGGCTGCATCGAAATACAATGTACGCTTGAAGTACCTCGGGCAATCACACCATCACCACCACATACCACCACCACATACCACCACCACAACACCACCACGTCACGCGTCAGACACCAACTTACTGACTGGCAAATATTTTTGTCACAGCATGAGCTGTTAATTTATTTAATACTTTAAGTACACAGAATAATATACAGAGGCGAACTCATAGCCAAAAGCTATTCTCATCTTTTATAATCATAATCAACCTATAATGTTCCCACTGCTGGGACACAGGCCTCTTCTCGGTGAGAGGGAGTGGGCCGTAATTCACCACGCGGGTCCAGTGCGGGTTGGCAGATGTCACATATCTTCGAATTTTTTAGTTCTAGGACATGCCGGTTTCCTCACGATGTTTTCCTTCACCGTTTTGAGAGCATTGGTGATGAAATAATTTACGCAAAGTAAAGCGCCTGTTTGGGTTCGAACCTACGACCTACAATTCGTAAGTCGCGGCTGTTACCACTTGGCCACCACTTCCACTCCCTTCCACTTTCCTGCTAATTACTTACATGGGACTTTACGCTTTTTATTTGATCTTTGTTTTGTTTTTTTATCTGATGTATCTGTTGTATTGTGTGTCCTTTAGTCTGTGCTAAATAAATGTATTTTTTTGAAGTGAAAACTTCTTTAGCGGCGTTGAACACTTTTTGTAATGGGTAAAAAATGTTAAACTCGCGTCAGGGCATCGCGTCAGGACACGTGACCGTCAGGAGAGATTTCCCCCCCCCCATCTCTTTCTACGGCGGCGCCAACCGAAGTGAACCAAGTGAGACACGACAAAGATGGCCGAAGAAAATGACATTTGACGTACAAATGTTTGAAAAGTCAGTTTCGTAAACAATAGTACTTCGAGGAGCCGCAGTTGTATTTAATTTATTTTGAACTTCTGTTTAACCAATTTAGTTTATTATTATATACCTACCTACAATACAAAATAGAAGCGACGAAAAATATAACGAAGCACATTATAGCAACAAGAAATACTGTGGGACATTGCTGCTTTTGTGTGAAAACAATGCTTCCGTGTCGACCACGGAAGTTTACACCCTGCAGGGAGATGCTCCAGTAGGGTGTGGCTGTGAAGCTTTGTTGCAAAACATGCTCCACTTCCTATCCTGCCTTATTTGTCCTACCCAAAGATGCAGTCAAAGTGACCTCTGCGCTGCCACCGACGACAACGTGGAAGTGGCAATATTTTGAGCTAAAGTAAATTAAGTTGATCTAAAGTAAAAGAGAAGAAATTTAGGGAGTAGTTCATTAATAAAAAGCTTGTATACAAATATCAGTTTATTTTTATAATACTTGTACGCACCGGGACTTACAGCTTAGTACGGCTGTTATTCCAAATGCATACAGTGTGGCTAAGTTTGTAACAATTGAGCCTGGTATGTATGGTTACCTCACCCTACTGATTATAAACCTACAGCAACTATTTAACACCCTAGTTATCCTAACACCCTAACCTATCATACAAGCCTACGGGAGACCTACGGGAACAGACAAAATTTGGGTAGGAATAGGGGTTTGTGTGCGTCGTGCAATGTGTACACAGGAAATAGTTTTGTCATTGCCGGTCCCACAGACTCATAGAACTGGTGATGGCTAAAGGTGTCTTGGCCATAGTGAGAGGAATTATGGAAGATGAATCAAACTCTACTACAGCTTGATGACTAATTTATTCATTTACTAATTACTAATTTATGTGGAACGAATGTATGTCGCTCTTGATGCTGACGCTGGCGTATGTAACTCTTGCCTGTTCACGGCTGAACAATACTCTAAACTCTAATTTGGCTTCTAAAACTTGTGCAAGCAGAACAACATTTTTAAAATGTTTGCTTTTCATTTGCCATCTGTGCCATCTCTTCTGTAGGCCGTTTCATTTTCTGCTATTCGTAGTGAAGCACCATCCTTACTAGTCCTATTGACCTGAAATACAAAACTAATGTTATAAATTCTTTCTCTTCATTATCTTATTTATACTGATTTAATTAATCAGTAGCGGCATCAAAATAACAGTCATTATTATTCTTATGGCGGTTTTTTTTTTGTTACAATGAGTTTTGTACAGGCAAACGAAGTTCTTCGTAAAATTGTAAATTGGATAGGCACCTAATTCGTAAATCATGCCAGGCTGCCCCTGTTTAGCGTTAGTGCTTGTGTCAGTGTCTTTATTTTCTATTATGGAGACCTCTCCCTGACCAATTCTTCCAAAAAATCTAAGGATTAGAAGCAAAAGCAAGCATAAGTATAAGAAATTGAGAATGTTTACAAAACATAACTTACTTTGAACACATTTTAGCTGTAACAGTAGGTACAGTCTGTTATAGCAATTAGCTGACCCCTTAAAAATTAAACGAATTTGAACCTTCTGCTTGTTAGCAGTAAGCTTATCGAACTAGAACAGTTCAACGTCTACGATTAATAAAACAGTTATTCGAATTTGATATTTAACACGCAGTGTTAAGGTAGGTATGATCTTGAATATTGTTCTAACTTGTAATATATTATTGCTAATTTCAACGACAATTACCATGTTCGTGTGGTCTAGTGGTAGCTGCAGTGAGCTGACAAGAGCGTGGTTGCGAGTTCGAAACCAACATATTTTCTGCTGCGCATTTTGTTTTATAATATTTTTTTTTTAAGTTATAAATAATAAATTATAACTTTAGCAACAAAAAAAAAGGTGAACGAAAATAAAAAAACGATAATGATGGTAAAAACGATTTTATTTTATAAAAAAAATTATTATAAGAATAACGTAAATGATATAACAGTTACTAATAACGTTGTTACATACTTCACAGAGTTTAATGTAGTGAATCAACATGTTATAATATTTAGAAATATATAGGTATGTATTTCTATTTCATAACAATAACATCACCACATTAAATATCGTTGAACTAAATAAAATAGCATTATACGTTGATGTTTTACCTACTAGGTATACTATATATCAATTTGTTTTGTAAGTATGTAGTTATGTTTAGTTATAAATAAGGTTTAGACAAAGACTTCTCGTCGGTAAATATGACAACATAATCTTCCCAATTAAAATTGAGATATTCTTGGGCAAAGCGGACCCTTGCTTGGCGATGTGCAGCAGTCAGTTAAATTTTACGTGCTGGCTTGTATTGTTTCAGTCCAGCAACATGCAAATGTTTTCTGACCGTCTGAACAGAAACATTATACTGCATTGAGTAGGCAAAAATGGGTGTTCAGTATGCCTTCTAACAATTGCTTGATGATGTTCTGACACAGGAGTAACATTGCAGGTTTTGGTTCAGGACGATCCTTTTGAATATTCCCTGTCTCTTCAAAACGTCTTAGCCACAGTCTGACTGTATTTCTCTGAAACAACACAATAAGCATAATTTTAATAACCCGGTAATCATAATTTTTCGAATAAGTTTGCAAAAATACCTTTAGATAAACCACATTAGACCTATAAATGATCTCATAATGAAACAGTTAATTTTCTATTATTCTATACAGACGTTTTTAAGCCAACTAACGAATTAAGGAAGTATAAAAAAGAATACACTTACCGCTATATTAAGTATCCTAGCAATCGCTTTAATACCAACATTTTCCTTATGCAAATACAATATTTTGTATTTTAAATAATCACTCAACTGAGACATGACGATTAAACTATCAAAACCGATAATAATAATTAATAAAAAGGCGTGAATTTTCGCAACTTAGTAAGGCAATATAAAAATGTTCGTGCGTATTCACTGCTATTTGTGCATAGAATGTCTTGTTCAATTTATTCTTCTACCCCATATTCCTAAAATCATTTCAATAGCAGTTTTTGTTGAATACGCATATTGACGTCGAACTACCCACTTATTGAAAAAGGTGAAACGTTTATCGTTTATCAACTTAATTGATATGCTTGTTCTTTACAATAATGCAAGAAATACTTAACGAACAATTTATATATTGAAAACAAAATTAAACATGAGACTAGATTTGAACTCGCATCTTGCACGTCTCAGCCTTACGCATGAACCACGACACCAGATTAACTTGAGTAAGATAGATGAAATAAGGTATTAGTAGCAATGACACAAATTATCACAACATTAACCTAACCTTTAAGTCTTGCTGATTAAAAATGAAAATTGCGTAACAAATACCCATACATAGTAAATGATCTAACACCAACATCTTAAAGCTCAAATTTGCGTATCAAAATTATTTATTGTTTCTGTTCATCGAGTAGTGTTAGTCCGATTAACTCATACATATTGAATAACCTTTAATGTTATGAGAGGAGGGTGCAAAATCGAGTAATTTTTAGGGGGGTCAGCTAATTGATATAAGCCAGTGTACACACCTTATCCTCCTCCAACCAATATTCAATTCTTTGCCCTTTATTGCAACTAGTCTCCGGTCTTAATTTCATTTATTTTAAATACAAAAAAAATATTCAAATGTTTTTTAGTTTGACACATACAATATCAAATTCATTCATTGACATATTCATATTGTTTCCATGACGACCATGACGTTGTCGCGTCGAAACTGTTGAAACTGTAGACAATAAATTAGTTTTTCATACGTAATAATGTCTATGGACACAAATATTCGGTTCGTAGACAGATATTCTCGTATGCCGATTTAATGTGTTGGCCAATTTGTTGGATGACTTCATTATAATGGCAACATTTAGAAGTTGTAGGACATTCTAGTTATAGAACGCTTATGAAGCGTTTATGAATACAAAATTTTATCGAATGTTTTAAAGGCCTATTGAGCATTTTAACTAATGAATGGTTTAAACCTTCAATAGGCTTTTTTTATGAATAAGACCGAAAGTGTTTAAAATATGGAAATTGAACAAAGTGCATCTATTAATGAAAAAAGTGACGCAGAAATATTGAAAAAAAAAAGAGTAATATTAATTAAATTAATAATTGATTTATTTCAACGTTAATATTCAAGTTTTCACTTCTGCCGGCACTCCCGGAGTGCAACCCGTCTTTTTTTTTCTTTCTCCTTCATGCCAATACAGAAAAATAAGGAGAAGTAAGACGCCTGTGCATAAATAGTAAGCAATGTGTAGTGTAGTGAACTAGAACCTACAGCAGTAGTGATATTCTTCGAATCTCTTTGAACCAAGCGAAGTTTTTGAAGTGAAGACTTCTTAAGGCGCGTTGGGCATTTTTGAAATGGGAAAAAGCCATTGAACTCGCGACACTGTTACCGACACCGAGCTACATTCGGATGTGTTCGGCTGTCCTCGGGATGTACGGTCAGCATCAAAATTTGATTAACACTTCAGTTTTTTAATCTTAGTTATTGAGCAAAATATAATTTGTTCAAAATTGCAGTAGAAGATTTTTTTTTTAAATATATACTCTTTTCTATTATGTGGAAAGCTAAAAATCAGTTTATTGAAAAAAGTTGTTGTCAATTTAATAACATGTAAAAATGATAGTGTTGGGGCGTCTACTTGGATTTTTAAATTAAAGGACAAGATATTTTCACAATTTCATGCGTTTACTCCAAGGACTCAAGAACGAAGACAAAAAAGAACATAGAGAACCGACATTCATTAAACGAACGTTTCATTCGCAACCCGTTCGCGCGCGTAGGTCGTAATTACGCCGAGGTTACGGTAGATGGCGTTGTGGGTAGCGAACAGATAGTGTTAATCGATTTTTGATACTGACTGTACTCAGTTTTAATGTATTTCCGATATGTCAGTGAGAGATGGCAAAATATTTTGTGTGTGTTTTGTTTATATGACGATTCAAAAAATACACACGTACCTAATAGGGTAGTTTCCTGGGTAAAAAAATAATAATTCTAATTAGTCCGTCAGTTAGATTATCGAAAAATAATGGACCCTTATTTTTTCTTTTGTCAATCAAACAAAAAATGAAAAACATAAAGCGCGTCAAAATTTGGGAGTGGGGGTCGTGACGTCACGCCGTGCTAAAAAGTGTCGCACGGCGTGACGTCACGCGGAATCTTAACAGGCGATATCTTCATCATTTTTTATATAATTGACAAAAGAAAAAATATGGGTCCAATATTTTTTGATAATCTAACTGACGGACTAATTAGAATTTTTTAGGAAACTAGCCTATTGTTCTTTTTCACTTCTGTCGACACTCCCGGAGTGCCACTTTTTTATATACGAAAGAAGCAGAATAAGTAAGACGCCTGTGCATAACTATTAAGCAACCATGTGTAGTACAATAACAACTAGAACTTACCAGAATCAATCTGGCGACTGCCTAGCCTTGTCCCAACGATGTTGGGGTCTATCTCAGTTGAACCAGATGCAGCTGAATAGCAATATTTTGCAATAGCAGCGCCCCGCGGTTTTACCCGCATAAGTTTCCCGTGGGAATATCGGGATATACAAGAATAGGCATTGTGACTTATAACATCGCCTTGGATGATTCTGTAAAGGTGTTATAGTTGTGGTTTAATAAAAAATAAATAAATAAAAACTATCCTATGTCCTTTCCCGGGACTCAAACTATCTCTATACCAAAGTTCATCTAAATCGGTTCAGCGGTTTAAGCGTGAAGAGGTAACAGGCAGACAGACACATGTACTGCCTGATTTACAAGTTGTAGGTCTTGGGTTCGAACCTAGGCAGTCGCTTTGTTTTTGTAAATAATGTCATCGCCACTGCTCTCAAAACGGTGAAGGAAAACATCGTGAGGAAACCGGCATGTCCTAGAAACAAAAATAGGAAGACATGCGTCATCTACCAACCCGCACTGGTCCCGCGTGGATTATTACAATAAATTATAGTCCACTCTCGCACGGAGAGAGGAGGCTTGTGTCCCTGCAGCGGGGAATATTATAGGCTGATTATGCTGACTGCCTATCTGAACTCCACAACCCAGTCTCTGAGTAAGACGACACCCCTTAGTAAGACTGGTTATCTAGAACTTACCTACTGTATTGATATTCATCAAACCTCTTTGATTGGGTGGCCTTTGCACTAAAAAGCGTAGGTAGTTGTTGATTATTATCCAAGTTATTTTTATACCTATGCAAATAGAATAAACTGACGTCAAACACATTTAGCACGAAATTCAAATCGCGGTTCTAGAACAAATTAATTTGAGCACAACACGTTACAAGTTTTATCGGAAGTGTTATGGACGGTGGGTCATAATTATAATTGTGACAACGCCATGTTTAAATGGAGTTTTAAAATAATAGTATCGAATAGAATACTCTTTATTATGTACACAATATAAATTACAGACATAAATATAGAAATTTTACAGTGTGACACAATAGGCGGTCTTATCGCTAAGAGCAATCTATTAAAGACAACCTTTGGATGGATTAAAAACGGGAAGGGAAGACAAATACTGTGGGTAGTCTGTGTTGTACCATTTACATAATACAATAGATACATACATAAAGTATATTATACTAATCTAAATAAATATAGGTATAAAATAATAAACATGAAACAGGTGCAAACAAAATAATAATGATGATGTTTAACGAGAGAGGAAGTGCTTTTTTATCATAATTTTAAAAGTGGACAAAGATTGAGCATGCCTTACCGACACGGGCAAGTCACTCCATAACCGTACTGCAAGATGTGTCATAGAAATTGGTGGAATGCATCTCAGTCTCAGGTTTTACGATTACACGAAACATTCTTTAAGATAAGAGGGGTTGTAGGATTATTAAACAAAATACTGTAGAGCTAAAACAAGATAATATTATGTAAATTCCGGCGAAGACGTATGTGAAGCCACTTGAGCTTAGTACGAAAATCAGAAATGTGATCATACTTGCGCACCTTGAAAATCTCTGTATACTTAGTAGCAATAAAACGTAACACATGAATTCATTTGGTTTTTCTTCACAAAATTGCAAAATTATTTTAAACACTATAAAAAATAATTTTGCCTAATTTTTATTTTAAATATAAGTACCTACCTTTACTTTTTAATTTTAAATTAATTCGGATTTCAATACACTCACAAAGTAAATTATATCAATTAGGAGGCAAAACTAACCTAGGTAATTCCTATGAAATTAGGGACTGTGTCTTTGCCTTTACAATAAAAATAACACTGATGAGTATGACAGAGAAACTACCTACATTTTTCTACTTGTCTGACATGTAACATTCTGTCGACGTGGCTGTGTTTCCTTCCACATTTAACCCATTTGCCTTCAAAGCAAGATGAACAGGCACCTTCTGGGCACGCTCGTTCCAACATAGACCTCAACCATCGCTTTTCATCAGGCGTGATCGAGGTCAAGAGCACGCCCATTTTGCATTAAAAATATAAATTGAAAAATAAACTGTGCAATGTGTTGAATGCGCTTGGATTCTAACAGCATCGATTAAAATTGTCGATTGAACAGTCACATTTTTCTGCTCGCCACTGTAGAACACCTATTAAAATAATTTGTTTTTCAAATAGCTACACCAGTGTTAGATAGAATCTTGCCTCAGTGTTTATATACTCGTATTAACATTACATAGAGGTTAAAATAAATAAAAAAAATGTTTGTTAAAAACTTTTCAGTGTTGTTTATGTTCACATTTTTTATTTTTTGTGATTCCACATTTGGTGAGTTTCCAACATTTTGTTTGTTTGAAACGGTCTTTGTTTGTGACATAAATACAATAATAAACATTTGTACAGAAAATAAAGAATATTTCTGGATTACGTATTCGTCCCCTTAAAAATAAATAATCTTTTTATTGTTTCTTCCCCTATTTTTTATTATATGGGTTGCGATGACCGACAACCCCTTAAGCTGTATTTCACCCTTTCGGAATTTTCTTTTATCTTTTTTATGCTTTGTATGTTTTGGTGCAGTTGCCAACAATTATGATTTATTAAACTTGATTCTTGGAGAAAACAGTATTTGTAGTAATCATTTCAAATGCCAGCAATGGGATATTACAGGGCTTATTACTTAAAAAGTATAAAACAATTATAAAATAATCTGATAGGGTTTGCAGGGCCAACATGACCACAGATCGCACAAGACAGGGAGGTTTGGAAGGAAAACCCTTGCCCAGTAGTGGGACACAATATAGACTAACAAAAAAAGCAATTATATAAAACTTAATTGTTGTCAAATAGATCCCACCTAGTACCTGGGTTGTGGAGGTCAGATAGGCATTCGCTCCATGTAAAATACTGGCATCCAGCCTTACATTTACACCGTACAGTACAACATAATAACACAAAAATCCAACAAATAAATCAATAACATAATCTACTAAATTTTGCAGTTGAAAACCTCCCAAAATGTCACCTCGACGATTTTGAATGTCTACGAGACCTGTATGAAAACGTTATTAGGGACATTGGCAAAAATGGAATCCCGGAATTGAAAATACCACCAGTGGATCCTATGCATCTGACAAATGTCACTGTCAGAGTCCTTGATATGGCCAATATTACTATGGTGGATGGTGTTGTAAAAGGAATCAAGGATTGCATTTTTGAAAAGTTCAGGTTTGTATAATTATTGTAAGAAGTTGATTGTATTCATTCATTTGTATTATGGAATCATTCTTTATAATTGTTATTTTATTGTCCAGAGTAAATTTTATCATTATATTTAATCGCGACCTGTCTGGCTTAATTACTTAATCACAAACATGTATACGCCCTCTGACATAACATAGCTTTATTATCTTTATATAACATTATTATTGTACAGACGCCAGCACATCAAGCTACCCGATACTGTCGAATTTTCCCAATCAACGTTGAACCTTATGCCTTATGCTTTAGCGATAAAGTTGAAAATCTATTAAAGAAATTTGACAGATTGTAGTAGCTTGATGTGCTGGCGTCTGTACCTATGTTCAACAAATGAATTTAATGACTTATGAGTATGACTTAAACTATTTCCTTGTCGGCAAAAAGTTCATTGTTAATTGTATTTTTAAGCTGATTACATTTAATTATATTATGATAAGCTAAAGTAATTAACTTTGGGATTATAATATATTAAATAAATAGTTTGTCCACCATCATCAATCGTATGCAGAAAAGTCATTCACGCTCTTTCTTGTGTTAAGTAATAACAGCCGTACGGGTCGATCGATCAGTTTAAGCTACGCTTGCCACGGTTGGTCCGTGGATGGGTGACCACCTTTACATTATCAAGACCCTTCCGTGCCTCGAAAAGCACGTTACGCCGTTGTTCCCGGCTATCATTCGTAGATATTTGGCTGCCGTTACGGGTCTTCAGAAGTCCGAATGTCTGACAACCAGTCTTACCAAGGGGTATCGTATTACTCAGTAGTTGGGTTGTGGAGGGCAGTTGTTTCATGTAAAATACTGGTATTCAGCTGCATCCGGTTATAATAATAATAATAAAAATTTAATTCAGACCAGGTCCATATTTTGTTAGTAACAATGTAAGTACTTAAAACTAATGTTAGTATTGGCAACAGAATTAAATAAAGACATGAAGCCGCACCCACCTTTGCAGCATGGGGGACTCCCACCGATCAGTAAAAACACCCAGTATAGTGTTGGTAGTGCCACGAACGCGAGCGAGTAGGGGGGCGCATCTTTTCCTAATGATAGCAGCAAAACCATCCACCCGCGCCTCAGCAAACATCCCTGACGCACTGCAACGCCAAGGCAGCCCCAACAGTACCCCGAGTGTATTATTATATTGGACACGCAGGTCGCTGTATACCCGCTGTGAATCGCAACAATGCGCTGCGTGTATACTGGAAGCCGACCCCAACATAGTTGGGAGAGGCCTAGGCAGATTGATTCATTTCTTGTTGTGAGATAATTTACAAATTGCAAACAGTAACTTTGGATCTATTTTCAAGGCACTATCTAGCTTATTCACGCCATTTATTTTTATTCTTTTTTCTGGGTGGGAAATCATCAAATGACTCCTCCCGCTCTAGGTGGAGTGGAAGGGAATGTCAGACTCTTATTGACTAAAACCCACCCGTGTTCCTTCCTTAGCACTTTATGTTCCGTGGAAGCGGTAACCCTTTCAGACAATCCCACTGATAATTCACGCCCTTTGTTACGATTATAAATTTTTAGGAGTAAGTTAAGGTATTCGCTTAACCAGTTCTTGGAGATGAGTTTCAAACTAACTTCATAAAAAAAATTAATTGCTTCCAATGTAATCTTTTTGATTTCGATGTAAAGTGTACTCCAAAAAGAACGGCATACGAGTAAAGTAAGACAAAGAAAACAACAACAAAACCATCTGAAGCATATAATTATGACAGTTTTTTCTGCTCATGAACATAGTTATGGAAATCGAGATAGACATGACGTTGTTAAGATCGGCGAAATGGAGTGTGTCTAATCGCTCCCTTGAGGAGTGATCATGGAAATAAAGTCGACCTGCCACTGCTACGTAGGATGTGTACGGCGAGGTTTGCCATGTTAGCTGCACGGTTCATTTGTTTCACCACGCTTTCTTGAGTAGCGTGGCCGTTTGCGTGGGGCAGTGGTGGTTTCGAACCCAAGCAGGCAATTTAGTTGTGTAAATTATTTCTTTCCCACTGTTGGGCCAAGGCCTTGTGGCTAAGTAATAACAGTCGCGCGGGTCGATCGATCAGGTTAAGCTACGCTTGCCGCGGTTGGTCCTTGGATGGGTGACCATCATGCCTCGGAAAGCACGTAAAGCCGTTGGTCCCGGCTGTCATTCGTGGATCTTTGACAGCCGTCATGAATCGTCAGAAGCCCAAAAGTCTGAGAACCAGTCTTACCAAGTGGCATCGTATTACCCAGTTACTGGGTTTTGGAGGTCAGATAGGCAGTCGCTCCATGTAAAATGCTGGTATTCAGCTGCATCCGGTTAGACTGGAAGCCGACCCCAATATAGTTGGGAAAAGGTTAGGCAGATGATGTTGGGCCAAGGCCTCTACAAATCTTCTCAGAAATCTTTTTTCCCGCGCCACCTCGAACCAGACCCCGCAGTTCACGTCCAGGTCATCTCGCAATCTCTTTCTGGGCCGGCCTCGGCAGCGCCGTCCGTCTTCAAGCACCCATTGTGTGGACACTTTTGCCCAGCGGTCATCATGCATGCGGCTGATGTGATAATACTTATTTATAATACTCAATATTTCTGCTTTATTTCAGTATCAATATCACTTCAGAATTTGGCCATCAAGAGAACACATGTGATATTACTATCAAAGGACATTACAGAATCACTGCTGCGAGTCCATTGCTTGAAAACCTTACAGGAGGAAAAACGATCAGCGGTGATGGGAATGGAAAGGTCAAAATTGGTAATTATTTAGAATCATAATATTTTATCCGTACCACTAATATTATGTATACAAAAGTACCTTTTCACGCAATAACAGCTGAACGGATTTCGATGAAAATAATGGCACACAGGTAGATCATGACCAGGGTTAGGACATGAATACTTTTTATCCTCGTTATACGTTCCCGTGGGATAATATCCGACCCATTACGCGGGCGCAGCCGCGGGCGACAGCTTGCTAGCTGTCGCCCGCGGCTGCGCCTGCGTATAGCTCTTTGCTCTTTTACTAAAGAGCATAATAATTATGCACATGACATATGAAGTGGTAGACACTAATCAAAGACAAAGGTCACGTCTTAACCAAAACGATTATCGCGCGAACACGCGTCGACCATCGAGTTTATTTAGTTCGACGGACCCGAATGCGTGGTTGCACCGACAGAGCCCGCCTTCCGGGTCCGAATAAAATAAAGACATAATCACGACAATCGCGTATTCGCGCGAAAGGTCATTTTGGTTAGGTCCCGAGGCAAGGCTTCCTATTATTGATTGCCTTGACCTTTAGTAAATTTGTCATTGGTGCCGATTGTGTTGTTCACAAACTAAACTAAATTTAAGTTCAGTGCATCTTTTTCTTCCCATTTTATTAAGAAAAGGACAGAAGATAAATTTTTGTTTAGTTCCGTCAAATTAATCAGCGCTTAATTGTATTTTTGACAGATTGAGACTGAGATTAGAATCGCTCAAACGTTAAAATACGGGAAGTGCCCCTCTATTAAAAAAAGACGGGTTGCACTCCGGGAGTGCCGGCAGAAGTGAAAACTTCAATATTAACGTTGAAATAAATCAATTATTAATTTAATTAATATAACTCATTTTTTTTTCACTATTTCTGCGTCACTTTTTTCATTAATAGATGCACTTTGTTCAATTTCCATATTTTAAACACTTTATATAAACGAATTTTACGAATACACAGCAGTGTGGCTACTACACAGAGCTCAAACTCAAAGCATTTATTTCAATTAAACCATTACATGCACTTTTGAATTGTCAAAATTAAGTAGTCGGTCAGTTGGTCAGAAAGTTGAAGCTAGGTGCCCATTCCAAAGCGTAGATCTCTATGGAGAAGAACGGGCAAGAAACTCCATGGACACTCTTTTTAAATCAAGATATTACAAAATCCTGGGTACATTATTCTTGTTGCTTCTATATGTGAGAACAATGTAAAAAAACACACAAATGAAGAAACAATACAAGAAATAAGATTAAAAATAAGCCTTGGCAGTTAAGAGATGACAAGTCTCAACCGACGGCGTCCGTTCACGAACATGACGCATGGATCAGCACCATCCAGCTCAACCATTTTGTAGGGAACCGAATGACCCAACACACGCGCCACCATCAGTGAGACATTTAAGTGAGCATGACACATTCTCAACTGCCATGCTCTTTCAAGTCAACATCAAAAAATCATAATAAACGGATCCATGGTTCTTACATTTACAAAATTGAGAAAATGCTTCTAAATGATACAAAACTATAGATTGCAATTTATTTAAGAGATGAATAAAATTTTTAATACCAAACAGGAAAAGGTGTTTAGTATTGCAGCATTAACAATTAAAACATGATTGAATATAATAAAAATAAATATTAAGACCGTAATGTCAGAAACACTAAAAAAGAAAAAGGGAAGCACCTCTTCCAAATATTGAAATTTTAACTAGTGAGCTCAAGTGCCTGTGGAGCAGGACCAGCATTTAGCCAAGCATTTTTATCTGCAATATAATCATCCAACTTATAATATGCTTGTCTACATAGTGTGCGCTTAATGCATGTTTTAAATTTCTTCTCATTTAGTTGAAGAATATCGAGTGGTATTTTATTATAACATTTTACACAGTAACCCATAAAAGAAGTTTTTACTTTAGACAATCTGAAACGCGGTTGATCTAATTTGTTCCTATTTCTTGTGTTAAAATTATGCCTGTCACTTATCTTACTAAAAAGATGTAGATTTTTTCGAACGTACATAATGTTTTTTCATATATATATTGACAAGGAACCGTCATGATGTTAATTTTTTTAAACAGTTCCCTCGGACGGTCGAGCCATCAGCTGTCCATCCATCCATCCATCCACTTCCACTTCCACTTCCACTTCGACTTCCACTTCGACTTCCACTTCGACTTCCACTTCGACTTCCACTTCGACTTCCACTTCCACTTCGACTTCCACTTCGACTTCCACTTCGACTTCCACTTCGACTTCCACTTCGACTTCCACTTCGACTTCCACTTCGACTTCGACTTCCACTTCGACTTCGACTTCCACTTCCACTTCGACTTCGACTTCCACTTCGACTTCCACTTCGACTTCCACTTCGACTTCCACTTCCACTTCCACTTCCATCCATCCATCCATCCATCCATTGTGTCCGTGTGTCACTTCACTTTGGTTGGCGCCGCCGTAGAAAGAGGCGGGGGAAATCTCTCCTGACGGTCACGTGTCCTGACGCGATGTCCTGACGCGAGTTTAACATTTTTTACCCACTACTAAAAGTGTGCAACGCCGCTAAAGAAGTTTACACTTCAAAAATCAGCCCTAATGACGTCATAATAATTACTTACAGCAAAACGATTTTTCACATTCCAGACAAACTACATTTGAAATTCGACTTTCCCTTTTACGCGCAAAGGCGTGAAGACGGAGAGATATACATAAAATGCTTTTACGACCTTGTCAAGTACGAGTATGAAATTGGAGGCCCAGTTGGATTCTTCGCTGATAATCTTTATATCGATGACGAGGAAGTCAGTAAGTACCAACAAATAAAGCATGAACATTTTAGAGGCTATAAACCTTCTTAAATTCTGAATGTGTTGTTATTCTAACTCTTGGGTCGCTATAGAAAATCTCAGTTTGAGTGATTTCGTGAAAAATGTTTCTTAGTTACCCAATACTACAAGAAAGACCGCTGCATTAATTTGGTTTTGCATTTATTTTTTGTTATGTATAGGCACGTAGGGACACAAGTGATACTACTGACAGCTTAAAGCACACTGTTTATTCTTAAGGTTATAGGTTAGAACAGGCACAGATAATATAATGTTGACACACACACATGTCATATAAACAGTTTTATTGAATTTTTCCACCAGTAATTTCTCAGTAGCAGCCCGGAGTCTGGATTCATGCCCGGTTGATGGCAATAGGCTCGCCCCTATTACATGGGACTTAAACATAAGTGGCCAAATGTGGTTTTAAAATAGGGTACACCTTTGTCTAACCTTGATGACAGACGTGATGTTAAATTGTTTTTAGTTTTATATCTACATAAAACATTTATGTTGCTCTGTTTTATTCTGTTTCTGTTTTGCTCTCTGCTGTTCAAACCAAATTTTTTTTTAGGAAATCAAGTACTTTCACAAAGTATGTATGTATTAGTAATTTAAAGCATTAGCAATAAAATTCTACCAAAAGAAATAATGAGTGCTGTTAATTATAATAATTACCTTTGATATGGTTCAAGCCCTGACAAAAAAATACCTGTCACTTCCAACATTGGAGCGAAAGCATTTATTTATTGTGTTTTTTTTTTTTGGATTGTCGATTTGATTACTTGAAACAAAAACATAATGAAGACCTTATTTTTTTTTTTTGGAAATTCGAGCAAATCTATTTTATCCCTGAAGAAGAGGAAGAATTCCATTTATTTGAGGCGTCACGGGCCTATAAAAATACCTTAACCTAAACTTACATTTTTATTAAAATCTGTGTTAGTGAATAAAGCTTAGGACTAAAATGTATAATGTCTTATAATAACCGATGATAATGTGACTCTTCTATTTCTATAGGTAAGCAAATCACACAGTTGGGGACCGAACACTGGCGTTTCGTCATGTCAGCTTTCGGGCAGCCCTTCATCGACAAAGCCATGGAGTTCTACTTTAGGTTCGCTGGCTACTTCTTCGACAACATTCCTGCAAGATACTATATCATTGAAGACTTGTCGCCTTACGCCAAACCCTAATTTGGACTTCTACTCTTTAGTGTCTTTATGCCTTTTATGATTCTTGTCATGTGTTTTTTGACAAACATTTTCCCACACAATGCTGTTTGAATAGAACTTGTTTCATTGTGATTGAAATTTAAATATTCACCATGACGACACGGTTGTTTTTTTACTCAGAGCTAATATTTCTAGCGCTACAATAAAAATAAAAACAGGATACAGGAGTAATTATCATAGCTTCATAACTTGTATGTTTTATTTCCTCATTTCAGATCTTATCCAAAGGACATTCGCAAACTAAGTTTTTTTTACAAACACGATGCATTATAAACTTGAACAGTAATTTGCATATAGTAAAAGAGTGGTCTACTTGCGTCTGTTTCTGAGCGCATTCAACCCGAGTCTCTTCAAAGTGAGAGTGAACAGGCTTCTTCTGGGTAAGCTCATTCTATCGTCGACTTTATCTTTGTCATCTCTGACCTAGACTAGAGTCAAGAGCAAACCCATTTCAAATAAAAAAAAAAACTTTTTAGGTTTAAACCCCTTTTTCCTACATTACTTCTAACAATTACAATAAGAGATTGGTTGGAACGATGAAACGTATCTGACGAAAACAGTGACGAGTATAAATGTTGATGGATGGTGATGCAGAGGGAAAGGCTTGTGGCTAAATGATGACAGCTTCACGGGTCGATCCAAGGTTAAGCTACGCTTGCCGCGGTTGACTTGTGGGTAGGTGACCAAGACCATCCATTACATATCGGACCCCTTCGTGCCTTGGAAAGCACGTTAAGCATTTAGTCCCGGCTGTCATTCGTAGATCTTTGACAGTCGTTTTGGGTAGTCTTTGTGGTATCGTGTATAAGAAATGTTACAGGTAAATACTCACTCGCCGTGAGCATTACGTCAAACGCAAGGTCGAGCATTCGCAGAAATATTACATTACATGGAAATGCTTTTGGAAACTGAGCTTTTACCTGTATTGTACAGACGCCAGCACATCAAGCTACCACAATCTGTCAAATTTCTTTAATAGATTTTCAACTATAATAGTCAAAACTATAACACTAAAGCATAAGGTTCAAAGTTGATTGGGAAAATTTTACAGCTTCGGGTAGCTTGATGTGCTGGCTAATGTACCATTTGTAAGAACGTTACATTACATAAAAATTATCGAGATAGTGCTATAGTATACTTACCTTTTAAGCAATTTGGACGAGGATCAGAAGGTGACGAAGACCAAAGAAAATATGTAAGAATTTATGAGAAAGAAAAACGATAGACAAAGGGGAATAATAAGAAAAAAGCGTACACACCAGACAAGAACAGGAAAATACGCATGGTTGGAACCTTTAATTGAATTGTATTTGTAGATTTTTATTTTTGTCTTTCTGCGGGGGTCTTGCGTAGGTACCGCAAAACGGGGCTAATTTGACTTCCAGGGTTACTTTGACAGATTTTGTAGCTACTTTGACAGAGCGCCAAAATCGGTTTTCACGTGTGCTTAGCAAGTGTGCGTGACCTCGAGTAATATTGCGCGAGGCGCGGGGTGTGGGGAATGCGTCATAGCGTTGTGATCGGCCTGGTCAAAGTAACCCTGGAAGTCAAAGTAGCCCTGTTTTACTGTATCGATTAATCTCCCCACAATTCACATAACCAAATGAACTGAACTAAACATAAATTATATTTCTAAAGTATTGACAGGTTATCCGACACAAAATAAACACTAGTTAGTGGCGGTTTAATCCACTCTAAATTAACAATTGCTGTAAATCGCGCGTAGCTAATTCAACATAGATAAATTGTTTAATTTTCAATGCAAAATTATTTTCATTAGCGTTTCATTAGTGCATTACTACACAATTTAAAGTTATTGAAGTGTTAATTTCAATTTATACATATAGGTAAATTGAAATTAACACTTCAATAACTTTAAATTTTAGTTGAAGTTGAAGCTCCGGACAAAACGGTCGTTCGGAAACTTTGGTGTACTTAATAAAGAGTATATTCTATTCTATTCTCCGCAGAAACTCAACAGTCATGCTTGCGCCCACTATACCACGAGACTTGTCTGTCTAAGGCTGATTTTAGCTATCAGCGCTGACCACCGCGCGCGCTGATAGCTACGCGTCATTCAAAAACGCTTCCTAGAAGCTCATATATCTCGGCCATCAGCGCTGACGGTGCGCGTGCCTTCGGCGTAAGACTAAAACCAGCCTAATTTCATCCAAAAAACATTGTTTCTTTTAGTTAAGCTTCTAAATGGCTTTTCTTAAAATAGAGGTTTACTTAAATCTCTTTTAGCGCCTAAAAATAAGTGGTGATTCTCCAAACCATCAGGATTGCCATTTGAGAGATAAAATAAAAACAAAAAAATTGCAGAAATAGCCTGTTACAGGTGGTTTTGGTGTGGCCATTTAAAACGATAGACAAGACAGTTTTCTCTTTCAAGTATTAATATTTTTTAGCTTCTTGAGTAGGTACAACGGTACAAGGATCCTACGGCACGTGGCCAAATTCAAAACTGACGCCGCCATTTTGTTTTTAGGGTTCCGTTTCCGTGGCAATGGAACCCTATTACCAAGCCTCCGCTGTCCGTCCGTTCGTTTGTCTGTCAGCGAGCTGTATCTCATGAACCGTAATAGGTAGTTGTGTGTATTTCTGTTGCCGCTATAATAACAAATAATACAAAGAATGTAAGAAGTTAAAGGAGGTCCCATACTTGTATTTTATTAAATGGGCTGTATCTCATGAACCGTAACAGGTTTTTTCAATACAACTTCTGTGATCATTTTACAAATGTTTATCAATAACACCCTCCTGTCAATGTCATTCAAGTGCCAAAAGCTCTTTGTAGCACTCTGTGTGAATATAGGTGAGCCGGGGCTGCATCGAAATACAATGTACGCTTGAAGTACCTCGGGCAATCACACCATCACCACCACATACCACCACAACACCACCACGTCACGCGTCAGACACCAACTTACTGACTGGCAAATATTTGCGTCACAGTATGAGCTGTTAATTTATTTAATACTTTAAGTACACAAAATAATATACAGAGGCGAACTCATAGCCAAAGGCTATTCTCATCTTTTATAATCATAATCAGCCTATAATGTTCCCACTGCTGGGACACAGGCCTCCTCTCGGTGAGAGGGTGTGGGCCGTAATCCACCACGCGGGCCCAGTGCGGGTTGGCAGATATCACATGTCTTCAAATTTTTGGTTCTAGGACATGCCGGTTTCCTCACGATGTTTTCCTGCATCGTTTTGAGAGCAGTGGTGATGAAATAATTTACACAAAGAAAATCGCCTGTTTGGGTTCGAACCTACGACCTACAATTCGTAAGTCGCGGCTGTTACCACTTGGCCACCACTGCTCCTTCATGCCAATAGAGAAAAATAAGGAGAAGTAAGACGCCTGTGCATAAATAGTAAGCAATGTGTAGTGTCGTGAACTAGAATCTACAGCTGTAGTGATATTCTTCGAATCTCTTTGAACCAAGCGAAGTTTTTGAAGTGAAAACTCCTTTAGGCGCGTTGGGCATTTTTGAGATGGGGAAACACCATTGAACTCGCGACACTGTTACCGTCACCGAGCTACATTCGGATATGTTCGGCTGTCCTCGGGATGTACGGTCAGCATCAAAATTTGATTAACACTTCAGTTTTTTAATCTTAGTTATTGAGCAAAATATAATTTGTTCAAAATTGCAGTAGAAGATTTTTTTTTTAAATATATACTCTTTTCTATTATGTGAAAAGCTAAAAATCAGTTTATTGAAAAAAGTTGTTGTCAATTTAATAACATGTAAAAATGATAGTGTAAATCGACTTTTGATGCTGACTGTACTCAGTTTTAATGTATTTCCGATATGTCAGTGAGAGATGGCAAAATATTCTGTTTGTGTTTTGTTTATATGACGATTCAAAAAATACACACGTACCTAATTGTTCTTTTTCACTTCTGTCGACACTCCCGGTGTGCCACTTTTTTATATACGACAGAAGCAGAATAAGTAAGACGCCTGTGCCTAACTTATAAGCAACCATGTGTAGTACAGTGATAACTAGAACTTACCTGAATCAATCTACCGACTGCCTAGCCTTGTCCCAACTACGTTGGGATAGACCAGATGCAGCTGAATAGCAATATTTTGCACTAGTAGCGCCCCGCGGTTTCACCCGCATAAGTTTCCCGTGGTAATATCGGGATAAAAATCATCCTATGTCCTTTCCTGGGACTCAAACTATCTCTATACCAAATTTCATCTAAATCGGTTCAGCGGTTTAAGCGTGAAGAGGTAACAGACAGACAGACACACTTTCATATTTATAATATTAGTATGGATAGACTGACTGCCTATACAGCCCGATTTACAAGTTGTAGGTCGTGGGTTCGAACCTAGACAGTCGCTTTGTTTTTGTAAATAATGTCATCGCCACTGCTCTCAAAACGGTGAAGGAAAACATCGTGAGGAAACCGGCATGTCCTAGAAACAAAAATAGGAAGACATGCGTCATCTACCAACCCGCACTGGTCCCGCGTGGATTATTACAATAAATTATAATCCACTCCCGCACGGAGAGAGGAGGCTTGTGTCCCTGCAGCGGGGAACATTATAGGCTGATTATGCTGTCTGCCTATCTGAACTCCACAACCCAGTCTCTGAGTAAGACGACACCCCTTGGTAAGACTGGTTATCTAGAACTTACCTACTGTATTGATATTCATCAAACCTCTTTGATTGGGTGGCCTTTGCACTAAAAAGCGTAGGTAGTTGTTGATTATTATCCAAGTTATTTTTATACCTATGCAAATAGAATAAACTGACGTCAAACACATTTAGCATGAAATTCAAATCGCGGCTCTAGAACAAATTAATTTGAGCACAACACGTTACAAGTTTTATCGGAAGTGTTATGGAAGGTGGGTCATAATTATAATTGTGACAAGGCCATGTTTAAATGGAGTTTTAAAATAATAGTATCGAATAGAATACTCTTTATTATGTACACAATTATAAATTACAGACATTTAATATATAACATTTAAAATAAAAACTGAAAATTTACAAATAATAATACAATATATAGAAATTTTACAAAGTGTGACACAATAGGCGGTCTTATTGCTAAGAGCAATCTTTTAAAGACAACCTTTGGATGGATTAAAAATGGGAAGGGAAGAAAAATACTGTAGGTAGTCTGTGGTGTACCATTTACATAATACAATAGATACATACATAAAGTATATTATACTAATCTAAATAAATATAGGTATAAAATAATAAACATGAAACAGGAGCAAACAAAATAATAATGATGATGTTTAAGGAGAGAGGAAGTGTTTTTTATCATAATTTTAAAAGTGAACAAAGATTGAGCATGCCTTACCTACATGGGCAAGTCATTCCATAACCGTACTGCATGATTTGTCAGAGAAATTGGTGGAATGCATCTCAGTCTCAGGTTTTCCGATTACACTAAACATTCTTTAAGATAAGAGGGGTTGTAGGATTATTAAACAAAATACTGTAGAGCTAAAACAAGATAATATTATGCGAATTCCGGCGAAGACGTATGAGAAGCCACTTGAGCTTAGTACGAAAATCAGAAATGTGATCATACCTAATTGCGCAGGCCAAATTGATCTTAAGCCGCCACAGTTGAGCACATAAACAAGTTAAAGACGAGTTTTCAATGTTATCCTTAAAAATCTCTGTATGCTTAGTAGCAATAAAACGTAACACATGAATTCATTTGGTTTTTGTTTACAAACATTGCAAAATTATTTTAAACACTATAAAAAAATAACTTTGCCTAATTTTTATTCTAAATATACCTACCTTTACTTTTTAATTTTAAATTAATTCGGATTTCAATACACTCACAAAGTAAATTATATCAATTAGGAGGCAAAATTAACCTAGGTAAATCCTATGAAATTAGGGACTTAAAGATTTATTTCACGTCGTGGTAAGCCTGCAGATATATACTCTGATAATGGGCGTAATTTCGTAGGTGTAATGAATGATTTTTCTAAATTTTTAAATAATTGCAGTAGTGATATTTTAGAATTCGCATCTAGTCAAAATATTAATTTTCATTTTATGGAAATTTCTTCCCTTCCCTTCCCTTATTCTCTGCATTTTGGTGGTCTGTGGGAAGCAGGAGTTAAGTCGAGTAAATACCATCTTCGTCGTGTGATAGGTAACGCGCACCTCACGTTCGAAGAGTACAGCACAGTATTGGCTCAAATAGAAGCCGTACTAAATTCCCGACCTCTGTCTCCTCTTTCCCCCGATCCTCATGACTTTACCCCGCTCACTCCCGGTCGCTTCCTTATTGGCCGACCACTAACTGCGCCAGCCGGCGATGACCTGCGTGACGTTCCAGCTAGTCGTCTCCAGCGTTACCAGAGGGTAGAACAACTTCGCCAACATTTCTGGAACCGTTGGGCGATGGAATACATTTCCGAGCTGCAGGTGCGGACAAAATGGACGGCGAATAAGGACGAGCTCAAACCAAACTCCTTAGTGGTTATTAAGGATAATAACCTCCCACCTCTAAGGTGGCATTTGGGACGTGTCCTTCGCACTATCCCAGGAAACGATGGCATATCCCGGGTGGCTGATATCCAGACGTCATCGGGCGTGGTGAGACGCGCATACACCAAGATTTGTCCTCTAATACAGGACATAATCGACACTGATGCAGTGATTGAAGACCATTGAAAGCCACTGCTTCCAAGGCCGGGGGCATGTTGTGAACTCGGACTCCGTTAATATATAGCGACTGATAGCGACATCTCGAGGCAAAAATCAACACCATACACTACGTCATAGTAACATCTCGACCGTGATTGGTTACCACCAAAAATATTGTTCCCTCACCCCTCTCCTTGAATGTTGTAATAAGATGGCGAATACATTGAATTTACTCGTTAAACCTAACGCATCGTTTTTTATATTCTAATAATCCTCAACACAATCAAAATTAGTAAACCTGAGTTTTCACAAACCTCACCGCTGCTGCTACATTTTCATTGAGGATTATTAGAATAAAAAACGATGCGTTAGGTTTAACGAGTCTGAACTTTGTGATCGTCTATTGAAAAACTAGGGTTACGAAGAAATTCAGGACCCTCTCACCACAAGGTAGACGAAGAAAGTTCTTCCAATCGAGCACCGCGTGACGCTAGATCGGCGGGGTTATCTCCACTGCGTACGTGACGCCACGGGACGTCTAGTGTAAGGTCATGAATTTCCGCGATCCTATTTTGAACGAACGCCTTTACAATAAAAATAACACTGATGAGTATGACAGAGAAACTTCCCACATTTTTCTACTTGTATGACATGTAACTTTCTGTCGGCGTGGCTGTGTTTCCTTCCACATTTAAACCGTTTGCCTTCAAAGCAAGATTCATAGAACTCAACCATCGCTTTTCATCAGGCGTGATCGAGATCAAGAGCACGCCCATTTTTCAATAAAAAACATAAAACTGAAAAATAAACTGTGCAATGTGTTGAATGCGCTTGAATTCTAACAGCATCGATTAAAATTGTCGATTGAACAGTCACATTTTCCTGCTCGCCACTGTAGAACACCTATTAAAATAACTTGTTGTTCAAGTAGCTACACCAGTGTTAGATATAATCTTGCCTCAGTGTTTATATACTCGTATTAACATTACATAGAGGTTAAAATAAATAAAAAAAATGTTTGTCAAAAACATTTCAGTGTTGTTTATGTTCACATTTTTTATTTTTTGTGATTCCACATTTGGTGAGTTTCCAACATTTTGTTTGTTTGAAACGGTCTTTGTTTGTGACATAAATACAATAATAAACATTTGTACAGAAACGAAAGAATATTTTTGGCTTACGTATTCGTTCCCTTAAAAATAAATAATCTTTTTATTGTTTCTTCCCCTATTCTTTATTATATGGTTTGCGATGACCGACAACCCCTTAAGCTGTATTTCACCCTTTCGGAGTTTTCTTTTATCTTTTTTATGCTTTGTATGTTTTGGTGCAGTTGCCAACAATTATGATTTATTAAACTTGATTTTTCGAGAAAACAGTATTTGTAGTAATCATTTCAAATGCCAGCAAAGGGATATTACAGGGCTTATTATTTAAAAAATATAAAACAATTATAAAATAATCTGGGTTTGCAGGGCCAACATGACCACAGATCGCACAAGACAGGGAGGTTTGGAAGGAAAAAGGGGTCCTTGCCCAGTAGTGGGACACAATATAGACTAACAAAAAAAGCAATTATATAAAACTTAATTGTATAATATTGTTGTCAAATAGATCCCAACTAGTAACTGGGTTGTGGAGGTCAGATAGGCAGTCGCTCTATGTAAAATACTGGCATCCAGCTTTACATTTACACCGTACAGTACAACATAATAACACAAAAATCAAACAAATAAATCAATAATATAATCTACTAAATTTTGCAGTTGAAAACCTCCCAAAATGTCACCTCGACGATTTTGAATGTCTACGAGACCTGTATGAAAACGTTATTAGGGAAATTGGCAAACATGGAATCCCGGAATTCAAAATACCACCAGTGGATCCTATGCATCTGACAAATGTCACTGTCGGAGTCCTTGATAATATGGTCAATATTACTATGGTGGATGGTGTCGCAAAAGGAATCAAGGATTGCATTTTTGAAAAGTTCAAGTATGTATAATTATTGTAAGAAGTTGATTGTATTCATTAATTTGTTTTATGAAATCATTCTTTATAATTGTTTTAATCAACTTTGAGCCTTATAATTTAGCGATAAAGTTGAAAATCTATTAAAGAAATTTGACAGATTGTAGTAGCTTGATGTGCTGGCGTCTGTACCTATGTTCAACAAATGAATTTAATGACTTATGAGTATGACTTAAACTATTTCCTTGTCGGCAAAAAGTTCACTGTTAATTGTATTTTTTAAGCTGATTACATTTAATTACATTATGATAAACTACAGTAATTAACTTTGGGATTATAATATATTAAATAAATAGTTTTTCCAGTATCATCAATCGTATGCAGAAAAGTCAACGTAATTATATCCGTCATTCACGCTCTTTCTTGTGGTTAAGTAATAACAGCCGTACGGGTCTATCAATCAGCTTAAGCTACGCTTGCCACGGTTGGTCCGTGGATGGGTGACCACCTTTACATTATCAAGACCCTTCCGTGCCTCGGAAAGCACGTTACGCCGTTGTTCCCGGCTATCATTCGCGGATCTTTGGCTGTCGTTACGGGTACGGTTGCGGGTACGGTTACGGGTACGTTACGGGTACGGTACTTCAGAAGCCCGAATGTCTGACAACCAGTCTTACCAAGGGGTATTACTCAGTAGTTGGGTTGTGGAGGGCAGTTGCTTCATGTAAAATACTGGTATTCAGTTGCATCCAGTTATACTGGAAGCCGACCCCAACATAATTGGGAAAGGGCTAGGCAGATTGATTCGTTTCGTGTTGTGTGATAATGTACAAATAGCAAACAGTAACTTTAGATCTTATTTCAAGGCACTAGTGAGGTTGTTAAAGCTGACTAGCTAATTCACACCATTTTTTTTCTTTTTTGTGGATGGGAAATCATCAAATGACTCCTCCCGCTCAAGGTGGAGCGGGAGGGAATGTCAGACTCTTATTGACTAAAACCCACCTGTGTTCCTTCCTTAGCTCTTTATGTTCCGGGGCAACGGTAACCCTTTCAGACAATCCCACTGATAATTCACGCCCTTTGTTACGATTATAAATGTTTAGGAGTAAGTTAAGGTATTCGCTTAACCAGTCCTTGACTTTCAAATTAACTTCACAAAAAAAGTTAATTGCTTCCAATGTAATCTTGTTGGTTTTGAGGTAAAGTGTACTCCAAACGGCATACGAGTAAAGTAAGACAAAGAACACAACAACAAAACCATCTGAAGCATATAATTATGACAGTTTTTCTGCTCATGAACATAGTTATTATGGAAATCGAGATAGACATGACGTTGTTAAGATCGGCGAAGTGGAGTGTGTCTAATCGCTCCCTTGAGGAGTGAGGAAATAAAGTCGACCTGCCACTGCTACGTAGGATGTGCACGACAAGGTTTACCATGTTAGCTGCACGGTTCATTTGTTTCACCACGCTTTCTTGAGAAGCGTGGCCGTTTGCGTGGAGCAGTGGTGGCCCAGTGGTAATGGTCGCGACTTACGTGTTGTTGGTTGTAGTTTCGAACCCAAGCAGGCAATTTAGTTGTGTAGTCTTTCCCACTGTTGGGCCAAGGCCTTGTGGCTAAGTAATAACAGCCGCACGGGTCGATCGATCAGGTTAAGCTACGCTTGCCGCGGTTGGTCCTTGGATTGGTGACCATTTTCGTATACCAAGACCCCTCTGTGCCTCGGAAAGCACGTTAAGCCGTTGGTCCCGGCTGTCATTCGTGGATCTTTGACAGCCGTTATGGATCGTCAGAAGCCCAAAAGTCTGAAAACCAGTCTTACCAAGGGGTATCGTATTACCCAGTAACTGGGTTGTGGAGGTCAGATAAGCAGTCGCTCCATGTAAAATACTGGTATTCAGCTGCATCCGGTTAGACTGGAAGCCGACCCCAATATAGTTGGGATAAGGCTAGGGTAGATGATGTTGGGCCAAGGCCTCCCCAAATCTTCTCAGGAATCTTTTTTCCGGCGCCACCTCGAACCAGCCCCCTCAGTCCACGTCCGGGTCATCTCGCAATCTCTTTCTGGGCCGGCCTCGGCAGCGCCCGTCCGTCTTCAGGCACCCATTGTGTGGACACTTTTGCCCAGCGGTCATCGTGCATGCGGGTGTTGTAATAATACTTATTTATAATACTCAATATTTCTGCTTTATTTCAGTATCAATATCACTTCAGAATTTGGCCATCAAGAGAACACATGTGATATTACTATCAAAGGACATTACAGAGTCAATGCTGCGGGTCCATTGCTTGAAACCCTTACAGGAGGACAAACTATCAGCGGTGATGGGAATGGAAAGGTCAAAATTGGTAATTATAATATTTTATCTATGGATATACACATAAGTACATAAATTAGTGGTATGCCACTAATTTATGTATGCAAAACTAACTGTTACCTTTTCACGCAATAACAGCTGAACGGATTTCGATGAAAATAATGGCACATAGGTAGATCATGACCTGGGTTAGGACATGGATACTTTTTATCAACATTATGCATTCCTGTGGGATAGCCTAATACGCGGGCGCAGCCGCGGGCGACAGCTAGTTAAAGAGCATAAGCTCTTGAATCTATATATATAAAAATGAAACCCGTTTTCCGTTGTCACGACATAACATGAAAACGGCTGGACCGATTTCGATGAAATTTGGTATAGAGATAGTTTGAGTCCCGGGAAAGGACATAGGATAGTTTTTATCCCGATATTCCCACGGGATCGACATTTACGCGGGTGAAACCGCGGGGCGCAGCTAGTTATTAATAATTATGCACATGACATATGAAGTGGTAGACAGTAATCAAAGACAAAGGCCACTTCTTAACCAAAACGATCATCGCATTTATTTAGTTCGACGGACCTGAACGCTTGGTTGCACCGACAGAGCCCGCCTTCCGGGTCCGAATAAAATAGAGACATATAAACACGACAATCGCGTATTCGCGCGAAGGGTCATTTTGGTTAGGTCCCGAGGCAAGGCTTCCTATTATGATTGCCTTGACCTTTAGTTTTGTTATTGGTGCCGATTCTGTTGTTTACAAACTAAACTAAATTTAAGTTGAATGCATCTTTTTCTTCCCATTTTATTAAGAAAAGGACAGAAGATAAATTTTTGTTTAGTCCTGTCAAATTAATCAGCGCTTAATATTATTTTTGGCAGATTGAGACTGAGATTAGAATCATTCGGCCGTTCTTAAAAATACGGGAAGTGCCCCTCTATTAAAAAATCAGCCCTAATTACGTCATAATGATTACTTACAGCAAAATGGTTTTTCACATTCCAGACAAACTACATTTGAAATTCGACTTTCCCTTTTACGCGCAAAGGCGTGAAGACGGAGAGATATACATAAAATGCCTTTACAACCTTATCAAGTACGAGTATGAAATTGGAGGCCCCGTTGGATTCTTCGCTGATAATCTTTATATCGGCGACGAAGACGTCAGTAAGTACCAACAAATAAAGCATGAACGTTTTAGAGGCTATAAACCTTCTTAAATTCTGAATGTGTTGTTATTCTAACTCTTGGGTCGCTATAGAAAATTTAGTTTGACTGATTTTGTGAAAAATGTTTCTTAGTTACCTAATACTACAAGAAAGACCGATGTATTAATTTGGTTTTGCATTTAGTTTTATTGGATTTTTGCACCAGTAATTTGTCAGTAGAAGCCCGGAGTCTATATTTGTGTCCGGTTGCGGGTAATAGGATCGCCCCCTATTATATGGGACTTAAACATAAGTGGCGAAATGTGGTTCTAAAATAGGGTACACCTCTGTCTAACCTTGATGACAGGCGTGATGTTAAGTTGCTGTTAGTTTTATATCTACATAAAACATTTATGTTGCTCTGTTTTATTCTGTTCCTCTTTTGCTCTCTGCTGTTCAACCACACCCCGGACACTCCATACAACGCTCGCAAAATAATTACCTACTACCACTACATTGACAAAGACGTTTGTATACGTGTAAATGTGTGCGTGAAATCTAGTAGGGCTGGCTGGCGCAGTATTGCGTAGGCGGCGGCGCTGCCCGAACGTATGCAACAATGGGGCGCCGCGCGCCGCGACACTAGGTACTCACAGAAATCTAATTAATAACATTTCTATTGTACTACTTTTAAAGTCGAAGAACGAATAGAACGTGAAAGAAAGAGACATAACTAAGACAATAAAGAGAGAGAGCAATTTGGTATGTTAATATTACGGAAGTTTTAATTGTTCTAAAACGAAGAAAACTTGGAAAATAAATGATTAATAGAGAAAATTATGAAAATAAATTATCACAACGCTGGCTTAACTTGTTTGTCTGTAATATACTAGCTTTTATTTTTTATGGGTTTAAAGGATATTTGAGTTGCTGTTCCTTACCTTCTTTCATGTTTCGGGAACCGAAAGAAACTCCTGTCTTTATCGTTCCTCGATGAAGATAAGCATCCAAATAATGCACAATATACAACCATCGTGATTAACACAAAATATAAAACTTTAAAAAAATAATGTGTTCGTGTCAGCAGTAGGTAGGTACAGCGCTGCGGTTCTTGTGTATGCGAGCGCCATTGTTAAAGAGCAGGCGACGAACACATCGAAGTGCGGGGTGAGGTGCGGTAACTGATGTTAGTGCGGGGAAGGGAGTGGCCTTTCTGTACGCAGTACTTTAAGTATTCTGTGGTTCAACTCTATAACAACCGACTTCAAAAAAAAAACACTACAAAGTGATAAATAACTTTAATTTCGGAAGTCGTTGTCAAAAAACGAAAATGCGGAACCAACGACACCGACTTCCGAAATTAAAGTTATTTATCATTTTGTAGTGTTTTTTTTTTGAAGTCGGTTGTTTTTTTTTGTAAAAAAAAAGACGGGTTGCACTCCGGGAGTGCCGGCAGAAGTGAAAACTTGAATATTAACGTTGAAATAAATCAATTATTAATTGAATTAATATAACTCATTTTTTTTTTCACTATTTCTGCGTCCCTTTTTTCATTAATAGATGCACTTTGTTCAATTTCCATATTTTAAACACTTTATATACCTACACGAATGTTACGAATACACAGCAGTGTGTCCACGTCCACTTCCACTTCGACTTCGACTTCGACTTCGACTTCGACTTCGACTTCGACTTCGACTTCGACTTCGACTTCGACTTCGACTTCGACTTCGACTTCGACTTCGACTTCGACTTCGACTTCGACTTCGACTTCGACTTCGTCTTCGACTTCGACTTCGACTTCGACTTCGACTTCGACTTCGACTTTGACTTTGACTTCGACTTTGACTTTGACTTCGACTTTGACTTTGACTTTGACTCCGACTTTGACTTTGACTTCGACTTTGACTTTGACTTTGACTTCGACTTCGACTTCGACTTCGACTTTGACTTTGACTTCGACTTTGACTTCGACTTCGACTCCGACTTTGACTTTGACTTTGACTCCGACTTTGACTTTAACTTTGACTTCGACTTCGACTCCGACTTTGACTTTGACTTTGACTCCGACTTTGACTTTAACTTTGACTTCGACTTCGACTTTGACTTTGACTTCGACTTCGACTTTGACTTCGACTTTGACTTCGACTTTGACTTCGACTTCGACTCCGACTTTGACTTTGACTTTGACTCCGACTTTGACTTTAACTTTGACTTCGACTTCGACTTCGACTTCGACTTTGACTTCGACTCCGGCTTCGACTCCGACTTCGACTTCTACTTCGACTTTGACTTCGACTTCGACTTCCACTTCCACTTCCACTTCCGCTTCCACTTCCGCTTCCACTTCCACTTCCACTTCCACTCCATCCAATCCATCCATCCATTGTCGTGTGTCACTAAACTTGGTTCACTTCGGTTGGCGCCGCCGTAGAAAGAGAGGCGGGGGGGGGGGGGGAAATCTCTTCTGACGGTCACGTGTCCTGACGCGAGTTTAACATTTTTTACCCTTTACAAAAAGTGTTCAACGCCGCTAAAGAAGTTTTCACTTCAAAAAGTTTTTATCTTAATAGAATAATAAATAACTTTTTTTAGTTATTAAAAAATATGTTTGTGACCCTCACGACAAACCCTTTCATTTGATATATCACACGGGACTTACAGTAAGCAAAGCTTTTTCAATTCTCATAATCGGAAAGTAGTGTTTGTTTGATCCGAATAGAGGGTGGAAGACGTTGCTTCCCACCTTAAGGCAGGAAAGACTCATAGTAATTGCTTCCCTCTCTAGGTCGGGAATGAATTAAAAAAATAGAACAAAATTGGTTAAGTACTCAGTTACGAAATTTTTTACATAATTAAGAAAAATGTTGCGGTCTTGTCACTGGTCTTGTGAGTGTATAAACAGCCAGTGTGAAAAAAATACCTATTAAGCGGGACGGCCCGCGGGCGGTGACGCGTTGTGTTCCATATTTAAAAGGATGGTATTTAAAAGTACTTCAATTTATTCCCATTTCATTTACCTAATTTTGCCTGTGTTCCACCAAATATACTAAATGTGCACCAAAATATGTTCATTAAAATATGTCATAACGAGCATCTATTTAACAACTGTTGCAAAATTGTAAAAATAGTAATACACCTAATTTTAAAAACAAGCATTTATTTTTTTAGTTTTACTTCAGATAATGCACTGCAAAATGTATTTGAATCAAACACCAATTAATGTCCAATGTAGCTTTATTAATAAAAAATGAACACATTATAAAATGTAATGCTTACTAAAAATGTTTTTTATAATACTAATCAGTACGAACCATAATAATTCAAAATGTTAAACAAAGTCTGTACTCCTACAATGTTCACATTATCAGTCCACTCAATCTCTGCAGTACTTCTTTAAATTATTGCATCAATAAAGCGCACTTTGCCTTTGAAAAATCTGAATGCGGGTACTTTCAAAAACAAAATTGTTTATAATAAAATGAGGGGTTCACTAATGTTTCACCAAAACTCCATTGAAATTTTTAGTATACAACCAACGTTTCGTATACTATTTATTTCACAAACAACTCATTTTCTATATAATCTAGTCGTTTCTGGCACTCGCCGGCCGCTGCCGCGGCACCGCTCGCTTCGCTCGCTCGGCTCGTGCGTAGGGGTCACAGTTTTAACCTAACCTAACCTAACATTATTTTTTTTTTTAATAATTAACCTAATCTAACTAGTTCAGTTCCGGGTAACCCACTAAAAATAATCTCTTTTTAGTGTTTGATAAAGGTAAATCACTTTTCTTCTGAAATGTACACATGTTGTTATAATATGGGATTCAACGGAAATAGCAAACGGGATCCATCGTTAATACCTAAAAAATGGGATTCAAAAGTGGGATCCAACGAAAATAAACGTTTTCTTTGACTACTAATACTCTCGTGATCATGATCAGCGTCTAAGCGATAAATAATAACAGCATCAGAAGTGGCTTCAAAAAGTAAATAAAGTTGTGATGCACACTGAGAGCAATAGGCAGGCATATGCGCGTCGCAAGCGCGCCAAAACCATTTTCAGTAAAATAAATATAAGTCTTAGAAGTAATGTTTTACGAAATGCATTATTTGTTCTTCAATTATAATTATTTCAATAACATAAAAGTTGTACAAAACCGTTTTAAATGGGTATACGGTACTAGGATGCATACTAAATATTTTGTGTAACATTCAGGAATATTTGGTGCACGATCAGTATTTTTCGGGGAAGAATAAAATAGTTATTGTTACAATAGAATATTTGCAGCGCACTACAATAAAAAAGTGTTATATCTTGGTGTTAATTTGGAATTTGTTTGATGTTACATATTTTGTTGGCCGAGTAGTTTAATTATAGTAAAACAATTAAACGGGTTTAAGATCAATATTTTAGAAATGCATACATAGATGTACCTTTAGATTTTTGGTGAACACAAAAATATTATCCTATTTAAAATAGCACACAAATTGTTCTAATATATCAATTCATTTTAAATAAGTACCTATTATTCATGTTATTATTATCAATAAATATTTTAGAAAAACCACTATTTTTTACTTTCCTTATATTCGAAATGAAAAGTAGAGTTTTTAACACGGGTGAAAGTCATCAATTCCTACTCGGACTATAGTCTAAAGTAGTAAGTCTCGTATGGGAATAGATTCATTTCAACCCTCGTATAACAATCTACTATTTACCCGACTGCGCCAGAAGGAGGGTTATGTTTTTCAAGTATGTATGTGGGATTGTATGGCAAAATAAACGAGCACAATTATTACTAATTGAAACTTTATTCTTAAACACTTTAAAAAGTCAGCGTTACACCGTGGCTGTCCGTCGTATATTCGCTATCGCCATTACTGTTCTTTTTCACTAGCACACATACATCTCTCTTTCTTTCATCCGCTGCGTTCCGTTCTAACATTCAATTGGCTGCGTTCTTTAAATATGTTGTGCGTGTTATTAGGGTCCAGAAATGATATGCTTTGGTTTATACTGAATACTATGGAAGTTTAATAAATGTTCACAATTACACGGTTATATTATATTATTATTACAATAAATAGGACGTGGCTGGGCGGAGGTAAGTAAGCGACTGGCGAGCCTGGCTCTGACGTCTCTTTACGATATCAAAAATGCGAATCAGCAAATCGCCTCGCTAGTGTCGCTACATCACACCCCCCCTTTCTCCAAAAATTTTATTAACTTAAATACAAATTTTTCATATACACTGGTTTTTTACTTGTACGACATCACTTACACAATTCAATATGTCGCGTAATATTCCTTACACGCTATCTTAATCTTTAAATACGCAAAATCCTGATACATTTGCGGTCTCCAGTTGTCTGGGCCGTCTTTATAAGATATATATAAACATCAAAATATTTAAGGGTAGCTGTCATAACGTCCGCTCGTGACTGTGGCCGCATGTTGTTTATAATATTCCTAAGCTTGCTTACAAATGTCGGTAAAAGTCCAATTTGCGTTTTTTCTGCCTCGTGATAAAAGTCGCCCGGTAAACGCAACGTGTGTCCTAAAACCAATTCTGCTGAAAATCTCGCTCTCGAACTGTCTACCTTGATCGCTGGTTAAAGTTTTTGGACACCCAAATCTACATATCCATCCTTCATAGACCGCCTTAGCTACCGTGTCAGCAGTAATGTCTGAGACTGGAAATGCCTCCGGCCACCGTGTAAATCTGTCTATGATGGTGACGCAGTATCGATAACCTTCTTGTGTAGTCGGTAGTGGCCCTACTATGTCAACGTGTATGTGTTCGAATCGTTCTGTTATCGGAAATGTACCTAATTTTGAAACTGTGTGTCTGTGTACTTTTGCTTTCTGACATTGAATACACGCTCTCGCCCATGTGGCGATGTCCTTATTCATGTCCGGCCAAAAATAACGTGTTGTGATCATCCTTCGCGTGGCCCTAACACCTGGATGGCTTATGTTATGGATTTTGTCGAAAACTGTTTTTCTAAACTGTAATGGGATGTATGGTCTTACCTGGTTTTTTATTATATTACAATAGATTTTTCTTTTACATAATGGTGATTGAATCTGTTCTAGAACAATGTTGCCTCGCGAATTTGCTAACATGTGCGACATTTGAGGGTCTGTTTCCTGTGCTCGCGCGATTTCGTCGTAATCGATGTTTGTGTTACAAACTATGGACTCTACCCGTGATAGCGCGTCAGCAACCGCATTCTTGGCAGGCGCAATATTTATCCCACATGTATGTATGTATGATTGTTTGGCACGCTCTGCGGCCTGAACGGCTCGATGGATTTTAGCTTGAGAGGTGTCGTTAGATTCGTATTTACTGTGAGAGTGACACTGGGCATATCAAAATAAAATAAAAAAAAATGCCGGATTTTTGGCGCTATTATTAATTATTATGCCTTCAATAAAAATAAAAAAAGACAGGTTGCACTCCGGGAGTGCCGGCAGAAGTGAAAACTTGAATATTAACGTTGAAATAAATCAATTATGAATTGAATTAATATAACTAATTTTTTTTTCACTATTTCTGCGTCACTTTTTTCATTAATCGATGCAATTTGTTCAATTTCCATATTTTAAACACTTTATATACACGAATTTTACGAATACACAGCAGTGTGGCTACTACACAGACGATCGAGCCATCAGCTGTCCATCCATCCATCCACATCCACGTCCACCATCACCGTCACCGTCACCGTCACCGTCCCCGTCCCCGTCACCGTCACCGTCACCGTCACCGTCACCGTCACCATCATCGTCACCGTCACCGTCACCGTCACCGTCACCGTCACCGTCACCGTCACCGTCACCGACCCCGTCACCGTCACCGTCACCGTCACCGTCACCGACACCGTCACCGACACCGTCACCGTCACCGTCACCGACACTGTCACCGTCACCGTCACCGTCACCGTTACCGTCACCGTCACCGTCACCGTCACCGTCCCCGTCACCGTCACCGTCACCGTCACCGTCACCGTCACCGTCACCGTCACCGTCCCCGTCACCGTCACCGTCACCGTCACCGACACCGTCACCGACACCGTCACCGTCACCGTCACCGACACTGTCACCGTCACCGTCACCATTACCGTCACCGTCACCGTCACTGTCACCGTCCGTCCGTCCATCCATCCATCCATCCATTCTCGTGTCTCACTTGGTTCACTTCGGTTGGCGCCGCCGCCGTAGAAAGAGGGGGGGGGGGGGAATCTCTCCTGACGGTCACGTGTCCTGACGCGAGTTTAACATCTTTTCCCCATTACAAAAAGTGTGCAACGCCGCTAAAGAAGTTTTCACTTCAAAAAATTCTCAATACCTATCGAGTGGGGTATTAAAATAAAGGGTTTTAAAAGGTGATTACAAAAATATATACAACTTATATGTTTAAAAGTAATTCAAAGTGACAAATCGTAAAAAACACGTATCAAGAACTAAATCGTCTGCGAAATCTTTCACATTTGTAAACTAAAAAGCTGGAAATAAAAAATAGTTATTAGAAAAATTAAAAAACCCGACTGCATCCTTATACTAAAACTGACTGAAAAGCTAAAAACAAGCCCATTTTAAATTAAATAAAAGTTGGAAGCAGACGGGACCCCATTTGAGTTTGAAACTATAATAATGGTATTTTTTTTATCTAATGTGACCCCAAAAAGTGACCCCATATTCAAAATTAATTTATTCATGTTACACGTCCGTATTTGAGTCACAGAAATGTATATGTGTACCAAATTTCAACTTAATCGGTCCAGTAGATTCGAAACAAATCGATTGTAACAGACCTACAGACAGACACACGAGTGATCCTATAAGGGTTCCGTTTTTTGATTCGGACGTAGGGAACCATAAAAAGTTACACCCCTATCCACACTGTACGTGTTTGTATTTATTAAAATGATTATTTTCAAAAAACTATTAATTCATGATAAAATATACCAAAGAGTTTTTATTCAGTCTCTACATTTTTTTTTTTTTAAATACCGATTATCGATTAGGCTTTATGACATTTTTGAATCGGAATAAGAAAATTGGGTGGATGGTCAGCACTAAGAGGTGTCACGTCGCAACACAATTTTTAGTAATTTTTATCAAGATTTGATCATGTTTTTATGTAGTTTATGTATGAAAAATGGTAAAAGTAAGAATGCAGAAAGAATGACAATATCTTTATTTTTCCCTTTTGCATATTTTTATCAAGAGATTAGATGGTTTATGTACATATTTTCAGCGATTTTAAGGTGTCTACCTTTTGGATAGGTGTAGTAATATCTATTTTATACAACTTTCGCAGTAGGATGACGCGGTTTTACCGACCTCAGCATATAGTTAAAGATATTTGCCACAAACTTATTTTACAAAATAGGCGCGGTAACACATTTTTCTTAATAAATTCGAATGCCGAAAGTTAAAGTAAATTCCTGATTATCATGACGTAATTCCCAACACCCCGTCGAGTCAGCTGGTGTGTCATATGTCAAAATTTTGTCGAGCAGAGAGGTTAAAGGCGAACCAAGTCGTCCTTTTCGAATAGATGGGATGAAAAATTTTATAATGAGATGGTTTTAGTACCTGAGGACGCAAACATACAATTTATGAGCTGTTGTTTCATTAAGTAGAAAACCATTTTTTTGGGTTTCTGTACCTAAAGTGTGCCAACGGGAATCCTATAAGCTTATGCCGTCGCAGTCACAGGGTTGTATTTATTTGCTAGAACAATAGATTAAGAATACTTGTTAATATAATATTGACTGCACAAATAAAAACGAAACTGAAATAAACGAAATATTTCTATTACTTATACAAAATCAAACCATTTCCTTTGACAATATTGCCTTTAAGTTGGCTAAAAAAGGTACCTGAACTATACGAGTAACAGCGGTAGCTCGCACTTGGCTCGCTTTATTTCTTTATACATAAGCGGCAACGTATACGATTGTAGTATTTCAACATAAAATCTACAACTATGTTCGTTCAAGACATTTATAATTATTATCAATGTTCGTGTATTAAATTATTGCGAAACGAATCTCCTAGCTAAGGGCTGAGCCTCAACGGATCGTAGCAGTACTACTCTACCGAGCACAACACCCCGCCAGGAACGGAAGTCGTCTACAGACTATTCCGAGCCCCGACATCGAACTGAGGTAAATTCAGACCTTCAGAGCCGTGATGCCCGCGTTTAAGCGAACAGCATCGATCTCTGCGATCCAAATGGGCTTCGACGTCGCACCTCACGAGGTGAAGCGCGACTAGCAGAGTCACATTGTTTAGAGCCTCCCGACTCTCGGGGCTCCACATTAATATCCTTGCCGAATTTGACTAGGTGGGTTTCACTCTTATTGGCGATCAGTGTTTATCCCTGCGGATGATAGCTTCGCACCACCGGCCGTTCGACCGAGTGCATGAACCAAATGTCCGACACCGTTGTTATTGTGGGACTAAACGGTATTACTATCGCAACGACATGCCATCAGTAGGGTAAAACTGACCTGTCTCACGACGGTCTAAACCCAGCTCACGTTCCCTGTTAGTGGGTGAACAATCCAACGCTTTGTGATTTTCGCTTCACAATGATAGGAAGAGCCGACATCGAAGGATCAAAAAGCAACGTCGCTATGGGCGCTCAGCTGCCACAAACCAGTTATCCCTGTGGTAACTTTTCTGACACTTCTTGCTAAAAACTCTTTATACAAGAAGATCGATAGGCCGTGCTTTCGCAGTCCTTATGCGTACTGAACATCTGGATCAAGCCAGCTTTTGCCCTTTTGCTCTACGCGAGGTTTCTGTCCTCGCTGAGCTGGCCTTGGGACACCTGCGTTATTATTTGACAGGTGTACCGCCCCAGTCAAACTCCCCGCCTGGCAGTGTCCTCGAATCGGATCACGCAGCAGTTGGCAACAAGCGTTACCGCTAGTTCGCCATTTGTCACGTTTGAATCACAAAAACCGCACGCTTGCCGATATCGACCGCGTGCCGCTTCCGCCCAATCGAGTAAGTAATGAAACAATGAAAGTAGTGGTTTTACAGCAACGACCGCGCGAACGATCTCCCACTTATGCTACACCTCTCATGTATCCTTACAATGCCAGACTAGAGTCAAGCTCAACAGGGTCTTCTTTCCCCGCTGATTCTCCCAAGCCCGTTCCCTTGGTTGTGGTTTCGCTAGATAGTAGATAGGGACAGTGGGAATCTCGTTAATCCATTCATGCGCGTCACTAATTAGATGACGAGGCATTTGGCTACCTTTGAAGAGTCATAGTTACTCTTGCCGTTTACCCGCGCTTACTTGAATTTCTTCACGTTGACATTCAGAGCACTGGGCAGAAATCACATTGCGTCAACACCCGCGAGGGCCATCGCAATGCTTTGTTTTAATTAGACAGTCGGATTCCCCTTGTCCGTGCCAGTTCTGAGCTGACCGTTAATGGCGGTTGTTAAGAACCGCGCCGCTCGCGAACGAGACCGACGCAGGCTTAAAGCTGGAAAAATCCACAAAAGATTGATAAGTAGATGATCCATGGACAACGCTTACGCCAAAGAGGCTCATGCGCATCGACTAGGCCCAACACCAATAGCTTCTGCTTCATGTCCCAAGCCCCAACCACCCCGGTCCTCAGAGCCAATCCTTATTCCGAAGTTACGGATCCAATTTGCCGACTTCCCTTACCTACATTATTCTATCGACTAGAGGCTCTTCACCTTGGAGACCTGCTGCGGATATGGGTACGAACCGGCGCGACATCTCCACGTACATCCCTCACCTGAATTTTCAAGGTCCGCAGAGAGTATCCGGACACCGCCACATGTGCAGTGCTCTTCGCGTTCCGAACCATATCTCCCTTCTATAGGATTCCATGGAACTCGAATGCTCAGGCAGAAAAGAAAACTCTTCCCGGACCTCCCGACGGCGTCTTCAGGTCACTTTGGGTTACCCCGTCGAACACTCGCTGATAAAACGAGGGAACGATTATTGAAACGGTTCCGCTGCCGGGTTCCGGAATAGGAACCGGATTCCCTTTCGCTCAAAGGGCGTTATTTATCATCTATATACCGTTAAGATACATGTTTGAAAAAACACGCCACATCGACATAAGATTTCTCCTTGAGCTTAGGATCGACTGACTCGCGAGCAACTACTGTTTACGCGAAACCCTTCTCCACGTCAGTCCTCCAGGGCCTCCCTGGAGTATTTGCTACTACCACCAAGATCTGCACCGACGGAGGCTCCAAGCGGGCTCACGCCCAGACTCTTCAGCGCTCTCCGCCACGCACGTCCTACTCGTTACAGCTTAATGACGTCACAAAGAATGTCGCACATGCTCGTAACGGTAGTGTATAGGCAAAACGCTTAAGCGCCATCCATTTTCAGAGTAATGCAACCTATTCAGGTGAGTTGTTACACACTCCTTAGCGGATGCCGACTTCCGTGGCTACCGTCCTGTTGTCTTATATGCATAACGTCTTTTTGGGATCTTTGAGCGTTTTTTGGGCGCCTTAACACTACGTTTGGTTCATCCCACAGCGCCAGTTCTGCTTACCAAAATTGGCCCACTTGGCACCGTCATCTGATCACCGACTTCATCGTTTGAGTAAGCCGGAGTACTCACCCATTTAAAGTTTGAGAATAGGTCGAGGTCGTTTCGGCCCCAATGCCTCTAATCAGTCGCTTTACCGGATGAGACTGTTCAAATCGGCGCCAGCTATCCTGAGGGAAACTTCGGACGGAACCAGCTACTAGATGGTTCGATTAGTCTTTCGCCCCTATACCCAGTTCCGACGATCGATTTGCACGTCAGAATCGCTACGGTCCTCCATTAGGGTTACCCCCTAACTTCGACCTGACCAGGCATAGTTCACCATCTTTCGGGTCCCAGCATTTATGCTCAGAGCGCGCCTTATTCACGGGTTGGAAACAGGACGCCTCGGGAGTGCGAGAGTTCGACCTAGATCGAGGCTCCATCTTCCCTGAGCGCGCAGTTAGCGCGCGCCTTCACTTTCGTTGCGCCTTTCAGTTTTATTATCTCAATGACTCGCATACATGCTAGACTCCTTGGTCCGTGTTTCAAGACGGGTCCTGCGAGTGCCCGAAACTAAACCATCGCAGACAGAGGCGCGCACAGTCCGAGACAACACGGCGGCAACACCAATTACCCCGCACCAACATCCGCACAAAGGCGAAGACGTAGAATGCGACGTTAACTTGCGTCGGGCCGGACGCGTCAAAAACGCGTGCGTGCTTCTTTAGATCTACCGTCTGACAGCCGGTCAGCCACCGTCGCGGTCCCACTACCTCAGGGCAATGGGGCGAGGAGCCGAACAGCGCTTAAACCGACATCAAACGGGTCGCGATGTATTTACTAAGAGAGAAGTGCACGTCTTCCGCAGACGTCGCCGGACGCGATTCGTGCTTACCAACCGAAGCCAGCAGCATCGAGGTGCGCATCCGTACGCCAAGGAATGACACTGAATCTCTCCGTTCGTTCATTCGAGTTTCGCAGGTTTACCCCTAAACGGTTTCACGTACTCTTGAACTCTCTCTTCAAAGTTCTTTTCAACTTTCCCTCACGGTACTTGTTCGCTATCGGTCTCGCGGTAATATTTAGCCTTAGATGGAGTTTACCACCCACTTAGGGCTGCACTCTCAAGCAACCCGACTCTAAGGAGAGCCCCTCTCGCCACGATCCTCCGTCGCTACGGGCCTGGCACCCTCTACGGGAAAACGGCCCCGTTCAAGACGAACTTGGACAGGAGTGATCGCGACCAGAAAGCGGAACCTCCCGAACACCACATCTCCCGCCGCCTGTACAACGGCGGGATTCAGTGCTGGGCTTCTTTCCTGTTCGCTCGCCGCTACTAAGGAAATCCTGGTTAGTTTCTTTTCCTCCGCTTACTAATATGCTTAAATTCGGCGGGTGATCCTCCCTGATCTGAGGCCAACGATATATTAGAGAATCAGACTCATAAGTGAAATCTCCTTACTAGTGACATACAAAAATAGACATTATCATGCAGCCATACTGGACGTTCTGCTGTTCACTGAAGAACTACCAGTTAAGGAAGCAAAACAAAAGTGGTATATACGCTGCTCTCAGATTAGTGTAATTGAAACAAATAAAAGAGTCTCGCGTACGTGTGTTAAGCAAGCATCAACGCATGTCCTCGCCGTTGTGTTTGACGACGATACGCATCGGAGCTCGCTCTGCACGCACACCGCTTTTGAATACGTCACATTGTATGGCTATGTGCTATTGTATGTACTCAGATATATTTTTAAACGGACTGAAACGAGGACGTTATACACACCCGCGTCATAGAACCGTCATTTGCACTTAAGCGTGCTCGGCGTACATCACACCCTGTTACAGGTGGAGACATCAAGCACATCTAAAAGCGCAATGTAGCATTTTATTTTATACAGCCGGCCCTCAGACAGGAGTGGTCCTGGATGTATCTCCACGGACCGCAATGTGCGTTCGAAATGTCGATGTTCAAATGTGTCAGTTCACACTATGACGCGCAGTTAACTGCGTTCTTCATCGACCCGCGAGCCAAGTGATCCACCGTCCAGGGTAATAGTTTTACACCTTGGTAATTGATACATAAATAAAAGGTAAAATTGTGGTCCCATTCCAAAAGCTGAATATAAATCAACTGTTCAGGTCTGTCTTAAAAATGTATGCCCCAAGTACATAGACAAACCAGTATTTCGTTCAACCAAAACGTATTTTCGATTAGAAAAGTCGAGTTCTATTAGCGAACATTTTCGTTGGCATGCCCACTTCATGCGATCAACAAAGGCGATATCGCGCTCTACGCTAGAGTCGTCGACTGATTCACCGACCTGTATACCTATGTGAAGCTTGTAAACGATGTCATCGGTATTTGGTTGGACCAAACATGAAGAAAAACGTACCAAGTTCAACAGCAGATAACAATGTACTCGAACAATTAATTTCAAGTCAAATACGAAGTCTTTAGAAAACTTTTTGGCAGTAAAATGCATTTTTGTTGCGAATGCAATGCAATTTATTTTCTAATATCAAGGAGAAGTAGTACTCAAGCACTTATCTAATCAGGTATGTACTCAGTAAAATTTTATCAATTATTACCTTGTTTTAAAAGAACTTGCTACTATCACTACGATTTGCTAATGGCTAGGTGATCGCAGTTTATTGTAAACAAAAGTCCAATACATAATCCTATTAATCACCCTATACCCTCTGCCCTAGATGTACATTAAACAAAAAAAGGTCAAATGACCATGAGGTAGACTTAGCTAGCCAAACATTCATCATTTGTTTATTTGGTACATATATTCACTAGATCTCTGAGAGAATAGCCATGAGAAGCTAGTTTCATTATGGAACAAACAACATAAACAACCTTGATGATTCCGGCAAAAAAAATAATCTATCGATTAGTCGCTGACTCAGCGCTGGTTAAGTACTTAAAGATAAAAACAGAATTTGTTAGTAATCAACGAAAACGTAGGAACATCGATGTTATCTTGAGTTGATATGTTATTATTATATTGAAAAATCTGAAACTTATTTTAGTAATGAAAGTGTGTCGATCAAGCGCCAAATGATTGCGTAATTCTATCCGTTTATTATGAAAGTGTTGCACAATATATACAAAACAAGATTAGATATTAATATGGGTTACCTACTTTGTTCATATGGAGTTTATGGACCTGTGAATCATAATTAATCTAAAAAAGAGGCGTTACTCAGCCACAAAAATTGTCATCAACGTAATTTCAGCAATGCACCTATTGGAATTTTAAGGGCGTGAGCCTGGAGATCTGTCATACAGGTCCCGAACCCAGTACCTATAGACTCCAGTTCTCACAGAGGATAAACTGAAATAGTAACTTGATGCTATGAATCAAAATTGTACCTTTTTGAAAGAAATAAAATTAAGTACTATTATTAAGCACCAATATTTGAATGCCGGAAAATGCTGAGTTGGTGGGTATCCCCCTATTACATCGGACTTAAAGATACAACTGGCGAAATGTGAGTGTAGGTCTACGATGCACTTCTGCTTACCTTCCGCGAAATACCAGCGCGATGTTCTGTTTCTTTGTTGAAGCCATTTTGAACATTAAGCTCCTGGTGCTTATTTATTTATTTATTATTTATTAAAACTTTATGCACAAGTAAAAAAAAAAATAATACTGTACAAAGGCGGACTTAATGCCGGAGGCATTTTCTACCAGTCAACCTTAGGGTGATGCAGAGACAAAACATGGCAGGTGCAACATACAGGAGAACTAGCTAGGAAATGAATATAAAATACAATATATACACAGATACATACATACATACATATAAACCAGATGAACTCTCAGGGGAAAAATGATCGGTAGAGCAGAAAACGAATCCAGCAAATCAGCGCTGGGATGTTACGGCCAACTTCTGCCGAATATGTTCACGTGCCTTCACTTTATAAGATAGCCGTCCTGATGTTCAGAGGGAGCGCATTCCATAGAAAGACCGCCTGGACAAAGAAAGAAGAATGAATGAAACCAGAACGGTGAGAAGGACATCGAAGAAGGCGATTGTTGGTTGAACGAAGATTTTTAGTATGGGCAGAGCATAAATATTGAATTTGAGAAGTCATGTAAGAAGGGGCAGTGGGTGTTATGATTGTGTATCAAAACATACCCTTGCTGCATTATGTTGGCAACACTTTTTTTTGAATATAGTCAGTCTTTTCATAACCGCAAAATAAGTTGTTTCATTTTAGGTTATGGGCCCAGAAACATTTTTAAGTGAAATCTAAAGTTATACTGCGATAATAATGTCGGCGAACTACCTAGCTAACGTTCCAAAGTTAAGGGGTCGTGAAAACTATGAAGATTGGTGTTTTGCGGTGCAAAATGTTTTGGTGCTAGAAGGCATGGCGGATACAATCAAGACACAGTTATCGGCATCTGCGTCTGCGAGTGCTATTGAGAGTGATGCTAAAGCCAAGGCAAAGTTAATATTAGCAATCGACACATCTTTATATGCTCACATCAAGCAGGCAGCTACTGCATATGATTTATGGTCTACGCTTAAACATATGTATGATGATTCCGGCTACACTAGGAAGATCAGTCTGCTGAGAAATCTCATTAATATTCGGCTTGAAAACTGTGAGTCAATGGCACAGTATGTTACTCAAATTGTGGAAACGGGCCAGCGACTTCAAGGAACAGGATTCAAGATAACCGACGAATGGATTGGAGCATTGATGTTGGCGGGTTTGTCCGAAAAATATGCGCCTATGATAATGGCTATTGAGCATTCGGGAATTGAGGTTAGTGCAGATATCATAAAAACCAAATTGATGGACATGTGTGCAGACGATAATGTTGGTACTACATCCGGTTCAGAAAGTGCATTTATGGTGAGAGGAAAGCATAGATTGAAAACTGGCTATAATAAAAGCGGCCATAGACAATCAGAATCAGATACGTCAAAACCTGAGAAAATTATTAAGTGCTATAAATGTAAACAAAAAGGTCATTATAAAAATCAGTGTCCGCAGTCGGAGAATACCAAACCAAAACAGACCAACGCCTTCAATGCTGTATTTCTGAGTGGAAATTTTAACCAGAGCAGCTGGTATATTGATAGTGGGGCAAGTAAACACATGACCGCAAACAAACATAACCTCACGAATGTATCGCACCAGCCAGAAACCAAAGAAATTATTATCGCAAATAAAACTAGAGTTCCAGTGATGTGTTCTGGCGACGTAAACATCGTTACAGTTGTCAATGGTGAAAAATACGACGTCACAGTTACAGATGTGTTGTATATACCAGATTTAACCACTAACTTGCTTTCTGTGAGTCAGTTGATTAGGAATGGCAACAGTGTAATTTTCAAAGGAAACGTTTGCTATGTTAAAAATCAACAGAGAGAACTCATTGGCCAAGCAGAATTAGTTGATGGTGTGTATAAATTGCAAACATTAGAACTAGAGCAAATACTTGCAGCGCCTGCAATAACATCATGTGAGACTTGGCACCGGCGATTGGGTCATATTAACAGTAGTAGCCTGAATAAAATGAAAAATGGAGCTGTAGAAGGAATTACATATCCAGAGGTGGCAAACATAGGGAAATCTTCATGCACAGTTTGTTGTGAAGGCAAACAAGCTAGGTTGTCTTTTCAACAAAGTTCATCAAAGACAGAAGATGTGCTGGAGATTATTCATGCAGATGTTGGAGGTCCTATGGAAAATCAGTCGATTGGAGGATCAAAATACTATGTCTTGTTTGTGGATGATTACAGCAGGATGGCATTTGTATATTTTATGAAGGCTAAGAATCAAGTGTTTAAGTATTTTCAAGAATTCCAGTGTATGGTAGAAAAACAAAAAGACAAGAAAGTCAAGGTTTTTCGAACCGATAATGGCGGGGAGTTTTGTAGTCGAGAATTTGACAGTTATCTGAGTAAGCAAGGTATAGTTCATCAGACAACTAATGCTTATACACCAGAACAAAACGGTCTCTGCGAGAGAATGAACAGGTCAATAGTCGAAAAGGCTAGATGTTTGATCTTCGATGCTGGATTAGAGAAGAAATTTTGGGCAGAAGCTGTCAACACATCAGTGTATTTAAGAAATAGATCTGTTGTAACGGGTCTGAATAAAAAAACGCCGTTTGAAATGTGGACAGGAATAAAACCAGATCTAAGCCATTTGAGAGTATTTGGCAGCAAAGTTATGGTTCACGTCCCAAAAGAAAAAAGAAAAAAATGGGACAGGAAGTCTGAGAAACATATTTTGGTTGGATACCCAGATAACGTTAAAGGCTATAGGATTTATAATCCAAGGAATAAAACTGTGACAACTAGCAGGGATGTTATAATTATGGAACATGAACAAAACACTGAAGTTACTATTCCAGTTCAAGAATCATTTCAAAGACAGTCAGATACTGAGGAGGATATTGAGGAAAGCAGCGATACAGAGACTTATACTTCTTCTTCACAACTAAACGATACCGATACAACATATGTACCAAGTGAGTATGAGGAGTGTGAAGGTGAGACGGTTTTGAAAGACAGATCTCCCAAACCTGTTAGAGAGAGAAAGAAGCCAGATCGGTATGGGTACTCGAACATGTGTATTACTGAAGAAATCCTAGATGATGCCAGTGGACTCAGTTTAGAAGAAGCCTTGAAAGGACCTGAAAAGGAGCAGTGGTTGAAGGCTGTGAGCGAGGAAATTCAGAGTTTTGAAGATAGTAATGCGTGGGAATTAGTCGATATTCCAGTGAGTGGTACAGTAGTGAAGTGTAAATGGGTATTAAAAAAGAAATTTGACAGTGACAATAATGTGCGTTACCGAGCAAGGCTCGTTGCCAAAGGGTTTATGCAAAAAAAGGGTGTAGATTACGATGAAACATTTTCGCCAGTAGTGCGTCATGCTACACTTAGACTTTTGTTTGCGTTGGCTGTAAAATTAAATTTAGATATAACACATCTTGATGTCATAACTGCTTTTTTAAATGGGGACCTTGAGGAAACTATATTTATGCAAAAACCAGAAGGTTTCCCTGATTCTCAAGCAAATGGTAAAGTTTTAAAACTTAAAAAGGCAATTTATGGCCTCAAGCAATCCTCAAGGGCCTGGTACAAGAAGGTTGATGACTGTTTATTAGGTATGGGTTATAAACGTTCTAAAATTGAGTCTTGTTTATATACAAAAAATAATAATGGATGTAAAACAATTGTTACATTGTATGTTGATGATTTCTTTGTTTTTTCTAATGATGTCTTAGAAACAGAAAATTTAAAACAGGTTTTATCTTCTAATTTCAAACTCAAAGACATGGGAATTGTAAAGCAATGTCTAGGTATGAGTGTAAATGTAGATAAAAATAAGGGTGTTATCACATTAAGTCAAGAAAATTATATAAACCAATTGTTAATAAAGTTTAATATGACTGAGAGTAAAACATTTGATACTCCAATGGAGGATAAGCTTCACATTACTAAAGAAGAAAATTGTAACTTGCAAGTTCCTTATCAACAGTTAATTGGTAGTCTCATGTATCTAGCTGTGTTAACAAGACCTGATATTATGTATTCTGTGAGTTTCCTTAGTCAGTTTAACAATAGTTTTAATAATAAACATTGGATGTATGCCAAAAGAATTTTAAAATATTTAAAAAAGACAAAAAGTTTTGGTTTGACATACACTAGGGAAGGTAACTCTGAACTTGTGGGATATGTTGATGCTGACTGGGGAAACAACATTGCTGACAGAAGGTCATACTCAGGCGTGTGCTTTGTACTCTGTGGTGGTGCTATTTCATGGTCTTCCAGAAAACAAAAATCTGTCGCTTTATCAAGCACAGAAGCAGAGTACATGGCTATCACAGAGGCATGTACTGAAGCAATTTACTTGCGTAATATTTTATTAGAAATATCTGATAATGTATGTAGTGTTAAAATTTTTAATGATAATCAGGGAGCACTGAAACTGTCTGCGAATAATGTTTTTCACAACCGCACTAAACACATTGATGTGCGCTATCATTTTTGTCGTGACTGTGTGAACAATAAAATTGTAAACTTAGAGTATTTGGAGACAGCCAGAATGCCAGCTGATTTGTTAACAAAAAGTTTAGGATGTGTTAAACATTACATGTTTATGGAAATGTTAGGTGTCAAAATTGTAACTTAAAATTATTATACTTGAACATCTTCTATAACCTTCAGTTATGTAAGAAAAACGTTTGTATCATTTCATTACAAAATAATGATGGTTAGTTTGTAACTTTGTTTTGATAAGTCGGGGTGTTATGATTGTGTATCAAAACATACCCTTGCTGCATTATGTTGGCAACACTTTTTTTTGAATATAGTCAGTCTTTTCATAACCGCAAAATAAGTTGTTTCATTTTAGTGGGATTGTCAAGAATAGAGAACAACGTAGTCAGCGCCCTCAACTCTCTGCGCTGGCGAATGGGTAACCATTTTAAAAGCCGCCGGTGCTCGGAAACATGGTCATATTTACGAAGATTGAAAACGAATCGAATGCAGTTATTGAGAAGACGGTCAAGTTTATTGAGGAGATCTGCATTCAGGTCATAGTAACACACATCACCATAGTCAATTATGGGAAATATTAGGGACTGTACAAGCATTGCCTTTATGTGTGAAGGGAGAAGGTTTTTCAATCGATAGAGCGACCGCAACGTTCCGGTGACTTTCTGACTAACAGTCGTGACCTGCTTTCGCCAGTCAAGACAAGTGTCAACATGCAGACCAAGATTCTTCACATCAGAGCTAAACGGGATGACTGAGTTGTCGAAGATCATAGGTGGCACAGTTAAGCCATTCAGCTTCCTCGTGCTGTAGGGGCTGCCTACTAAGATAGCCTGACACTTGGTGGGGTTAACCGCCACCCCGAATCGATTAGACCAGTCTTTAACGACATCTAAATCCCGGTTTAGCTCATCAATTGCATCTGATATGTTGTCAACACCTGCCTGGCAATAAAGCTGCAAGTCGTCAGCATAAAGATGATACGCAGTCCGAAGCTCGGTGGTAATGAAGTTAATAAAAATGGAGAATAAAAGAGGAGATAATATACCGCCTTGAGGAACGCCAGCTGCAAGATCACACCAACTCGACGAAGAGTCTCCAGCATAAACAGACTGCTGACGTCCCCGAAGATAAGAAGAAAACCATTCCAGAACCTCCGGAGAGACCATAAGATAGGAAAGGATAGATAAAAGGACTTCGTGACTGACGGTATTAAAAGCATTGGAAAAGTCAATTAACACTAAGACTGTGACTTTAGTGTCTTCCATTCCCCGCCTTATATCGTCAGTCACTTTAAGGAGAGCTGTAACGGTACTGTGCCCGGGCCTGAAGCCGGATTGAAATGGACTGATGAGGGAGTTGTGGTGGATAAAGTGGGAGAATTGTTTGTGAACAATGGCCTCGAGCACCTTAGATAGAAAGGGAAGGATGGAAATTGGACGAAAGTGACTAGGAAGAGAGGGATTGGATATCTTAGGCAGGGGCCGGACAAGGGCTTTACGCCTTAGGGAGGGGAAAACACCGGTGTAAAGGGAAAAGTTTATGATATGGGAGATTGCAGGGAGGAATTGATCAAGAGCCGTCACGATCATATGGCGGCTGATGTTATCGCAACCCACGGCTTTGGATTTAATAATAATAATAATAATAACACATTTATTTCAGATTAAAAATCCATATGTTGTTAGTAAAAGTCTTAACCTAATGTTAGTAAAAAAAAAAAGACGGGTTGCACTCCGGGAGTGCCGGCAGAAGTGAAAACTTGAATATTAACGTTGAAATAAATCAATTATTAATTGAATTAATATAACACATTTTTTTTCACTATTTCTGCGTCCCTTTTTTCATTAATAGATGCACTTTGTTCAATTTCCATATTTTAAACACTTTATATACACGAATGTTACGAATACACAGCAGTGTGTCCACTTCCACTTCGACTCCGACTCCGACTCCGACTCCGACTCCGACTCCGACTCCGACTCCGACTCCGACTCCGACTCCGACTCCGACTCCGACTCCGACTCCGACTCCGACTCCGACTCCGACTCCGACTCCGACCTTGACTTTGACTTTGACTTTGACTTTGACTTTGACTTTGACTTTGACTTTGACTTTGACTTTGACTTTGACTTTGACTTTGACTTCGACTCCGACTTCGACTTTGACTTTGACTTTGACTTTGACTTTGACTTCGACTTCGACTTCTACTTCGACTTTGACTTCGACTTCGACTTCGACTTTGACTTCCACTTCCACTTCCGCTTCCACTTCCGCTTCCACTTCCACTCCATCCAATCCATCCATCCATCCATTGTCGTGTGTCACTAAACTTGGTTCACTTCGGTTGGCGCCGCCGTAGAAAGAGAGGCGGGGGGGGGGGGAATCTCTCCTGACGGTCACGTGTCCTGACGCGAGTTTAACATTTTTTACCCATTACAAAAAGTGCTCAACGCCGCTAAAGAAGTTTTCACTTCAAAAAAACACAAAACCACAAAATTGAAAATTGTAAATTGATACGACTGACACCTAAGTGTGCAGCCGTATCCAGTGAGCCAGCATGGGTCTGTCCCACCTATCACACAATACACTCAGGATGCTGTGGGAGCTAGCACGCAATCTACCGAGAATGGAAGCGCATCGCTTTCGTATAATGGCATGAAAACCATCAACCCTGGCCTCGGCGAACATTCCGGAAGCGCTACAAAAGCGTGGTAGACCCAACAGCATCCTGAATACATTGTTATACTGGACACGCAGAGCGTTGTATGCCCTCAGCGTATACCTGACCCACAGACTGCACGTGTAAAAAGACTGGCAGTATGCTCTGAAAAGGGTAATTTTGACTTCCGTCGTACAACGTGCAAATCTGCGGATCAGCATATTACCTCGGACAGCCATCGCCCTGCATTCCCTCTCTATGTCCAGGTCATCATTCAGGTCTTGAGTGACCCAGTGACCCAGGTACTTAAATTTTGTTACTCTAGATAACGGAGTATTATTTATGGTCACATCTGGCACACATACACACAAAGATATTATGGTAATCATTTTATGGCCTACATAAAATTATGGACGTATCCGATCAAGGACACGTCAAACTTCGAGCAAGCTTGCCTTCTTGTCATATATATTCTGTGGACTATACTTTGGCATAAATGACAGCACAACATGATTGACGTTTGAGTTTACGAACAAAATAAAATTGATAAGGTTATTGAAAAGGTTGAGGGTAAATTATCCTCTAAATTAGCCAAATTAATTTCACAACAGATTATGGGGAAATAACAAAACTGATATTACAAGAACAACTCAATACATAAACAAAGAAACTGTAAGTAATTCCATAATAACAATTGCATGCAAATCAATATTTAGTGAGTATAAAACATGATACCATTATTGACCATGCTTATGTCATACCACGGAGAGACTTGTCTACAATTTGCTCTTAACAAACTAAAGGCGTTTACGTTACCTAATTGCATATTCTTTCCGATAGTGTAATTTATATTAACTCCCAATATAGAGTAGCTTATATACATATAAATAATCACTAATGACCGTGGTGGTAACGGCTGCGACTTACGAGTTGTAGGTCATAGGTTCGAATCCAGACAGGCGCTTTACTTTGTGTAAATTATTTCATCACAACTGCTCTCAAAACGGTGAAGGAAAACATCGTGAGGAAGCTGGCATGTCCTAGAACCAAAAATTCGAAGACATGTGACATATGCCAACCCACACTGGGCCCGCGTGGTGGATTACGGCCCACTCTCTCTCACTGAGAGGAGGCCTGTGTCCCAGCAGTGGGAACATTATAGGCTGATATTGTATGACCGTGGAAACCGAGACGTATGGTGACTGATCACGTTTTAGATGCAACACAGTACAAGAATAGGCACAAGTAGGCGCAAAAACCTCTAATGAATGGACCTGGCGGGGTATTTGCTTAACACACTAACGGTAGCAATGGGTTTGATGGGTTCAACCACATTTATTGCGTTATTTACGTTGCCGAGCATACTCATATTTCGAACATTTGAAGCAATGGATTAACAATATCCTTCAAAAAATGATTCAGATTGAGATTGATAGTGTTATGCAATTAGGGTACTTACCGATTCAACGAGTCTTCACTAAGTAGCAGCTAAACACTTTTTGTTTTTAGTTCTTAAGACAGATAGAAGTCAAACAACTTACTCCTTATTCATCTAGTAATAAAAGAAAATCGACTGTCATGAGCACATGGACAATCCGAAGCGACGTTGTTTCAGTTTTTAAAGAAAACATTTTTGAAGTGAAAACTTCTTTAGCGGCGTTGAACACTTTTTGTAATGGGTAAAAAATGTTAAACTCGCGTCAGGGCATCGCGTCAGGACACGTGACCGTCAGGAGAGATTCCCCCCCCCCCCCCCCCCCTCTCTTTCTACGGCGGCGCCAACCGAAGTGAACCAAGTTTAGTGACACGACAATGGATGGATGGATAGATGGAGTGGAAGTGGAAGTGGAACTGGTAGTGAAAGTGGAAGTGGAACTGGAGTGGAAGTGGAAGTGGAAGCGGAAGAGGAAGCGGAAGTCGAAGTCGAAGTCGGAGTCGAAGTCAAAGTCAAAGTCAAAGTCAAAGTCAAAGTCAAAGTCCAAGTCGAAGTCGAAGTCAAAGTCAAAGTCAAAGTCGAAGTCGAAGTCGAAGTCGAAGTCGAAGTCGAAGTCGAAGTCAAAGTCAAAGTCAAAGTCAAAGTCAAAGTCAAAGTCAAAGTCAAAGTCAAAGTCAAAGTCAAAGTCGAAGTCGAAGTCGAAGTCGAAGTCGAAGTCGAAGTCGAAGTCGAAGTCGAAGTCGAAGTCGAAGTCGAAGTCGAAGTCGAAGTCGAAGTCGAAGTCGAAGTCGAAGTCGAAGTCGAAGTCGAAGTCGAAGTCGAAGACGAAGACGAAGTCGAAGTCGAAGTCGAAGTCGAAGTCGAAGTCGAAGTCGAAGTCGAAGTCGAAGTCGAAGTCGAAGTCGAAGTCGAAGTCGAAGTCGAAGTCGAAGTCGAAGTCGAAGTCGAAGTCGAAGTCGAAGTCGAAGTCGTAGTCGTAGTCGTAGTCGTAGTCGTAGTCGTAGTCGAAGTCGAAGTCGAAGTCGGAAGTGGACGTGGACGTGGACACACTGCTGTGTATTCGTAACATTCGTGTATATAAAGTGTTTAAAATATGGAAATTGAACAAAGTGCATCTATTAATGAAAAAAGGGACGCAGAAATAGTGAAAAAAAAATGAGTTATATTAGTTCAATTAATAATTGATTTATTTCAACGTTAATATTCAAGTTTTCACTTCTGCCGGCACTCCCGGAGTGCAACCCGTCTTTTTTATTATTACCTACTTCCTTACAATATTCTTCTATTGCATCTAGAATATCCTGACATACGACCAAAGATGGTACCAAAAATGACGGGTTGCACTCCGGGAGTGCCGGCAGAAGTGAAAACTTGAATATTAACGTTGAAATAAATCAATTATTAATTGAAGTAATATAACTAAGTATTTTTCACTATTTCTGCGTCACTTTTTTCATTAATCGATGCACTTTGTTCAATTTCCATTTTTTGAAACACTTTATAATACACGAATTTTACGAATACACAGCAGTGTGGCTACTACACAGACGGTCGAGCTATCAGCTGTCCATCCACGTCCGCGTCCGCGTCCGCGTCCACCATCACCATCACATCACATCACCATCGCCATCACATCACCATCGCCATCACATCACCGTCACCATCACCATCGCCATCACATCACCATCGCCATCACATCACCGTCACCATCACCATCACCATCACCATCGCCATCGCCATCACCATACATCCATCCATCCATTATCCTGTCTCACTTGGTTAACTTCGGTTGGCGCCGCCGCCGCCGTAGAAAGAGATGGGGGGGGGAATCTCTCCTGACGGTCACGTGTCCTGACGCGATGCTCTGACGCGAGTTTAACATTTTTTACCCATTACAAAAAGTGTTCAACGCCGCTAAAGAAGTTTTCACTTCAAAAAAAAATTTACCGAGTTTAACACTTGGTTAGTTTTGCCTTTAAAAGGAACGCTACTTTGAAACCAAAATAGACTGGACTTGTCATAATGTACGTAGAACCTTGTTCGAAAATGTTCCATCGCCTTTTGTTTTAAATTCGGAGAAAAATTAAACAAAAGAAAATCGTCTGACATAAAGATACATTGGTGGGCACATTGTCCTGCTATAGATATTGTAATTTTGTCGTTCAAAACCTATTCTTTAAACGTTAGGCATTAGCAAATTTTGACAAATAGAACTTCATTTCTAAAACATATAAAAGGGTAAGTTTAACTATTGAGTACATGGTGCAAAACATATTATGTGACTTTGCAATAAAATTGGGGTCCATATTGGCTCAACTAAAGTTCTTTACCCGAAATTGTTCTTCCTAACGATTTGTAATCCGAATGATCACACTTCCTAAAATTTTTCATCCTAAAGTTTTCATTCATACTATTTGTAGTGCTAGCGGCGATGTTCATAACACTCATGTTTCCTAAAATTGTAATTAATAATATCATTAATGTAAATATTTTAAACTCCTACTGTTTTTTATCATAACGCTTTTATCCCTAAACATAACTACCATAATATTTTCATGGCCTGGGAGTTTATACGGGTAAGTAATATGTATATGATATAATTACAAAAACTCTAATATTTACAAGATATAACAACTGAACCTATAATTTTATTTGATATAATGATCAGTTAATATAATAAACGATTGATATAATTTTAATATAACTAATTTCTATAAGAATAACAGACAATTAATATAAAATCGTTTGATATACCACTCAATAGACATAAAACCTATTTAGTCTAATATGATAAACACTTTTTTTTTCATCCTAGGTCATCCTATGTCGACGGAGCCCCGCTTCGCGGGGCCCCCTATTTCTGTGTAAAGGGTTTAAAGTAACCTAACCAAACCGAACCTCGGGGTGCCCTTCGCTCGCCCTTGCATCCTATGTCGACGGAGCCCCGCTTCGCGGGGCCCCTATTTCTGTGTAAAGGGTTTAAAGTAACCTAACCAAACCGAACCTCGGGGTGCCCTTCGCTCGTTTTTGCATCCTATGTCGACGATCTAAACAAAAAAGATATGACTTTGAATAATAGTGTAAAAGATGGTTATGATGAGAAAATATAGGAAAACAAATAAAAGTATAATAGATGTTTATTGCTACTGACATTATGAAGTTGAATGATTCGGAATTATGAACATTAGAGACAGAGTAGTTAGGAATTGCGATTGTTAGGATGAAAAATGTTAGGAAGAACATTTTCGGATTTCCAATTATCGGAGTTGAAAATTTAGGTGAACTTTGGCGTACCCATAAAATTGCGATGGAGTTTCTTGCCCGTTCTTGACCATAGGTACCTACGCTTTGGAATGGGCAACTAGCTTCATATTTTCTGACTGACTGACTTCTTGACAATTCAAAAGTGCCTGTAAATGGTTTAATTGAAATAAATGCTTTGGGTTTGAGTTTGAGTTTTTAGCAATATCCTTCAAATTTACGTTGAGCAGATAAATTATTCGAACCTATGAAGCAATGGATCAGCAATATCCTTCAAATTTACGTTGAGCAGACAATTTTTTCGAACCTATGAAGCAATGGATTAGCAATATCCTATAAAATGATTCAGATTGAGAATGGAAGTGTTTACTTCAAGCACTTTACTTACAACTTTTAAGCTTTTATAATCACCCTAATCAGAGTGTAAGAAGACCCATCACATAGCCGTCAGCTACACATTCTGTACATTAAACTAAGTAACATTGCACGCCCATGATGAACAGTTCTATTAGCCGCCATCTTGGACTTTTATTTACTATTGGCTTTTGCATTCTCGAAAACCATGAAAACTATCGCTCTCGAAAAAAGAAAAGAAAGAGAAGAAGGTCGCATGGCATAACGTTTTTGACGTGACAACGTCTTGTAATTCGATGGAGCCGGCTGCACGCACGAAAAAACATGACTCATGCGGCGTTACCTCGCTCTGAGGCGTTCCATTCCATCAGTCTTCTTCTTCTTAGCGTGTCGATAGCAGTCTAAATGTACTCGGCCCAGAATTCGGCCACTTGTTTGGCGCCATCACTATCGTCCATCAGTTCCTGTAACGTGCAGCTGACAGGACACGCAGGGCACGATATTAAGTGTCCCATCGTTTGTGGAACAGCACCACATTTACGAGTACACTCCAAGGCGGAGTCGTCTATAAATCTCCACCTGAACAGGTTTTCCTTGCTTCGGCCAACCTGGGTCTGGAGTCTGTTTAAAGACTTCCAGGTTACCCAAGGTAACTCATGTCCAGGTGGGAGGTCCTCAGCGGGTGGAACGAACGGTTTGGGTATTCCATCAGTATTCTCTTATGACGTTGTCACGTTCAACTATCGTCAGTAAGCCGACTTTACAGACAACCGATTTTTTCGTTACGTTACGTCTCCTACGCCTGGCGCCTGGCGCCGACTCAAAATTTCTTAGGTATACTTGCATTAGTTTAAGAACTTATTTATTAAGGTAAAATAAAAAAGGTTTTTATTTTTTGCTTTTCAGTTTTTTCGGAGGTTAAATTTTTTTGTCAAAAAGTTTTTTGAAGTGAAAACTTCTTTAACGGCGTTGAACACTTTTTGTAATGGGTAAAAAATGTTGAACTCGCGTCAGGGCATCGCGTCAGGACAAGTGACCGTCAGGAGAGATTCCCCCCCCCCATCTCTTTCTACGGCGGCGCCAACCGAAGTGAAATAAGTGAGACACGATAACACGACTGTTTCAAAAATGGAAATTGAACAAAGTGCATCGATTAATGAAAAAAGGGACGCAGAAATAGTGAAAAAAACTTAGTTATATTAATTCAATTAATAATTCATTTATTTCAACGTTAATATTCAAGTTTTCACTTCTGCCGGCACTCCCGGAGTGCAACCCGGCTTTTTTTATTTTATAATTTTTTGAGGCTATAATTTACGAATTACTACATGGTTAATTTTTGATTACTTTTACCTTACTTTAGATATTAACTGTTATATAATCCTACTTTAACTATTAGATATTTTTTGTATAATACAATATTAAAAAAAAAACAGGCTTTATATATGTACCAACATAGACAGGCCTTTTATTTTAATTGTAATACACAGCTCAGCATTAAAGTCTGTGAATGAACAATAAATCACCCCTATTCCTCCCCCCCCCCCCCCTTAGGGTAGGAATTTTTTTTCCAAATTTACATGGGACCAACTTCGAGGTATGTGCTATCCAATAAAAAAAGAATGATCAAAATCGGACTACTCTGTAAAAAGTTATGCGTGGTCATACATTACAATCAGTGAGTGAACAATCAATCATCCCCTGTTTTCCTACCCTTAGGGTTGGATTTTTTTTTTAATTTATTTGGGACCAACTTCGGGGTATATCCTTTCCAATAAAAAAAGAATTATCAAAATCGGACTGCTCTGTAAAAAGTTATGCGTGATCATACATAAAAAAAAAAAATATAGGCGTCGAATTGATAACCTCCTTCGTTTTTTCGTCGCTTATAAAAATAGGGTACACCTCTGTCTAACCTTGATGACAGGCGTGATGTTAAGTTGTTGTTAGTTTATATCTACATAAAACATTTATGTTGCTCTGTTTTATTCTGTTCCTCTTTTGCTCTCTGCTGTTCAACTCAATTTTTTTTTTTTAGGAAATCAAGTACTTTCACAAAGTATGTATAAATTAATTTAAAGCATTATCAATAAAATTCCACCAAAAGAAATAATGAGTGCTGTTAATTATAATAATTACCTTTGATATGGTTCAAGCCCTGACAAAAAAATACCTGTCACTTCCAACATTGGAGCGAAAGCATTTATTTATTGTGTTTTTTTTTTGGATTGTCCATTTGATTACTTGAAACAAAAACATAATGAAGACCTTATTTTTTTTGGAAATTCGATTAAATCTACTTTATCCCTGAAGAAGAGGAAGAATTCCATTCATTTGAGGCGTCACGGGCCTATAAAAATACCTTAACCTAAACATACATTTTTATTAAAACCTGTATTAGTGAATAAAGCTTAGGACTAAAATGTATAATGTCTTATAATAACCGATGATAATGAGACTCTTCTATTTCTATAGGTAAGCAAATCACACAGTTGGGGACCGAAAACTGGCGTTTCGTCATGTCAGCTTTCGGGCAGCCCTTCATCGACAAAGCCATGGAGTTCTACTTTAGGTTCGCTGGCTACTTCTTCGACAACATTCCTGCAAGATACTACATCATTGAAGACTTGTCGCCTTACGCCAAACCATAGTTTGGACTTCTACTCTTTAGTATCTTTATGCCTTTTATGATTCTTTTCATGTGTTTTTTGACAAATATTTTCCCACACAACGCTGTTTGAATAGAACTTGTTTCATTGTAACTGAAATTAAAATATTCACCATGACGACACGGTGTGTTTTTTTTACTCAGAGCTAATATTTCTAGAGCTACAATAAAAATAAAAAGAGGATACAGGAGTAATTATCATAGCTTCATAACTTGTATGTTTTATTTCCTCATTTCAGATCTTATCCAAAGGACATTCGCAAACTAAACTTTTTTTTACAAACATACGATGCATTATAAACTTGAACAGTAATTTACATATAGCAAAAGAGTGGTCTACTTGCGTCTGTTTCCGAGCGCACACAACCCGAATCTCTTCAAAGTGAGAGTGAACAGGCTTCTTCTGGGTAAGTTCGCTCCAACGTCGACTTTATCTTTGTCATCTTTGACCTAGACTAAAGTCAAGAGCAAATCCATTTCAAATTTAAAAAACATATTTGGTTTACACCCCTTTGTCCTACATTACTTCTAATAATTACAATAAGAGATTGGTTGTAACGATGAAACGTATTTGACAAAAACAGTGACGAGTATAAATGTTGATGGATGATGATGCAGAGGGAAAGGCTTGTGGCTAAATGATGACAGCTTCACGGGTCGATCCAAGGTTAAGCTACGCTTGCCGCAGTTGACTTGTGGGTAGGTGACCAAGACCATCCATTACATATCGGACCCCTTCGTGCCTCGGAAAGCACGTTAAGCATTTAGTCCCGGCTGTCATTCGTAGATCTTTGACAGTCGTTTTAGGTAGTCTTTGTGGTATCGTGTATAAGAAATGTTACAGGTAAATACTCACTCGCCGTGAGCATTACGTCAAACGCAAGGTCGAGCATTCGCAGAAATGTTACATTACATGGAAATGCTTTTGGAAACAGAGCTTTTACCTGTATTGTACAGATGCCAGCACATCAAGCTACTACAATCTGTCAAATTTCTTTAATAGATTTTCAACTATAATAATCAAAACTATAACACTAAAGCATAAGGTTCAAAGTTGATTGGGAAAATTTTACAGTTTCGGGTAGCTTGATGTGCTGGCTAATGTACCATTTGTAAGAACGTTACATTACATAAAAATTATCGAGATAGTGCTATAGTATACTCACCTTTTAAGCAATTTGGACGAGGATCAGAAGGTGACGAAGACCAAAGAAAATATGTAAGAATTTATGAAAAAGAAAAACGATAGACAAAGGGGAATAATAAGAAAAAAGTGTACATACCAGACAAGAACAGGAAGATACGCATGGTTGGAACCTTTAATTGAATTGTATTTGAAGATTTTTATTTTTGTCAGGTAGTAGCGGAACACGCGCCTAATTACCAACAGCGAAATACCAACAACATGGAAAGAGTATGCAATGCAAAGGATTTAGTAAAACAAACAACCATTAAACATAAACAATACTTGTATTTATGAAAAATCTACAGATACTTTAAAGGTTAACATAATTTTGCTAAAGAAAAAAAATAATATTATATGTATTTGACTCCATTCATAAAATCTTTACTTTACTTAGCAACCATTGCAGAGCACAGAAAAAAAAAATAAGAAACACAATTAATAAGGTTTTTTATTTTAAACTTTGGTTGGAAATTTTGGTAGTACGTAATATACAATAACCATCAAGTACTTAAAGGATTGATTATGTAAATCAAGCAAATTATGTAAAATTGTCTACAAAAAGTCACGGTCAGATTATACTCTTATCTGAATCGACTCATGCCGCGTATTCATTGAGAAACTTAGTTGCGCCACATTATTTCAGCAACATGTTATGAGTTGCAGGAAACAATGTTGCTGGCAACATGGAATTTTGTAGTACTGCTGGTAAGGTACATAATTGCGTATGATCCATATTCATGGTAAACAAAAGAACATAAAATGTTGCTGGCAACAATGTTGCGTGTCTGTTTTGAATTTCCAATAAACACGGGCCTTAACTCTTAACGTAAGATGACAAATCATCACTGATCATGTCCTTAGCAGGAATTGTTTTCAAGAATTTTTGAGCATGCTCGTAGAACAATTCCATAGCTCTATCAACAACAAGTCTTCCGAAAGATTTTGTAACGAACTCCCAGTTCTCGTTGGCGATGTTAACAGCCACGGCACCTGAAATAATGCAAGATTATGATTTAATAAATAAACGTTAAACAAAATGTCGACAAAGGCACAAAAAGAGGAGGTCTGTCTTGTATATCGTGGATGGAACAAGGCTGTTAAAGATGATGATGATGAAAACTTCGTAATTCAGGCAGACTAAGCAAGCAAGCGCTTGCGTGATGACTTGGATTCATTTAGAACGGATTTGCCTTGGAGAAAGATATATGAAAGTCCGTGGATAAAACGTATTTCACGTAATATCTAATAAACAAACGTATTACGTTTTTCACTTTTAGATTTTTTATTAATTTTATTAATTATGATGTATGTAATGTAATGTAAAATAATGTATCAAACACAATATAAATTGTTCCTGATTAATAAATAAAATATTAGGTGGTAAAACTCTTATGATATGTATTTTGGTTCTTGTATACGGCTGTTATATTTTGGTTGTGAAATTGATTTTAAATAGCATTATACTTTCTTGAACAATAATAGCAGCTGCACCAGCTGTTATGTTGTTTCATTTTTTTGTTTCCTGCTTAAACGGGATGTCTTGCAAATTAGTACTCTTTGACTGCCACGTAAAAGACACAATAGAAGAAGTCTGACATTCAGCGTGTTATATAAAGGAAAATTAGTCAATACTATAACATAGTTAATATAAAGGCTATTGACACTCACTAATTTCTTGTTTTCCAACTAGTAGATTGTCAGCAGAGAACGTTGTTTTTCCTTTAACTTCGAAGTCATATTTAGAGTCGTCAGGTTTAAACAAAATATGGAGTTCACCGTCATCAATTTTCTTCACTTCAAATGCAAAATCGAATGACAAATGAACTTTTTCTGGAAAACGAAAACATTGATTGAAAAATCTATAACACAAGCAGATGTTGCTGCTCGAAGTTTCCTGGTCTAGACCAAGATTTCTTATTGTCACTGACAACTTTTAAGAAGTAACGTTATCATTTTGGAAAAAAAATTCTTCTCCTAGGCAAGACAAACAGCGAACACATAAATATTAATATCGGTTCACTAACCAGCAACAACTGCTCCTTTTCCTTCGCCATGAATGTTAATGCCTCCAATAAGAGCTAAGAGGGTCGGAGTTGATTCAATCTTGTAGCTTCCTTCCACGGTGAAGACATCGCATACAAAGTCTACCACAGTCCGTTGACTTGCCAAATCATTCCTTAAAAAAAAAGGGTTAAACTTTGGTTACAAAAAACAAAACAAATTAGAATGCACCTCGTTAGCAACGTTTGATATAAGTGCCTATTGGATAATTGCAATGATCACTTTCATTATGTATGATAGAGTCTTTAATAAGAAATGTCACTTCAGAAAAGCATTCTTTTGTTAATTTATTACAAAACTTTAAAAAGAAAATCTGACTTGAAGCTTGATGCGTAGCATTTCTTGAAACCTTTAGCTTCTCCTTCCTTTATTGTTAATTTTATCATTCCAAGAGCAACTACTTCCGTATCTTTTATCGCTAAAGGATCTATTTTAGGTACACCAATCTCTATGATGCCATTATCTGATATTTCTTGAAATATGATGCTGTATAAATTTTGCACACAGGCATCGTCACTTATGGAACATTTCTTATTTACTTTATCAACTGAAATAAAGATCATTGATAATAATGTTATTGTTTAGAAACTAGGCATTAAATTGTTTACAATAAAATTAGCAATGATTGCAGCACACAAAAGAAATTTTAAATATACTGCCCAATGCAATTAGCAAAGATTTTGCGACCCGTGTAGAGTGCAATCAGGTATTGAAGTTTGCATGGGAAAATCAAAAGGTAAGATATTCAAAATCCACGTTAGTAAAGATACGGGTTAAAAATAGTGATGCATTTAAAAAAACTGTTGTCTTATAAGTAATGATAAGTACTGTTTAATTATTTCTAGTTTTCTTTAGCACTGTTTATTATGTTAATAACATTCATACTCACTTATTGCTGCAGATTCGCAAACAGCGAAGATGGCACTGGCGAATAAAATGATGTTTATTATTTGAAACATTTTGCTACTTTTTACTGTATTTCTCATTGAGGTAGGTACTGATCTAATGTTGATTTACGGCAAGTCACTCAATTTATATACGTTGATGCGGATGGTCATAAAAGATGAAGTTAAAAATACAAAAACAACATAATGGTTCCGTAGAAAAAATAAAGATCAAAATAATGATTTTATTACGCCACGTTTTAGAGCTTAGAAAATTTTACATACAAATCCATTTCCAAAACAAAAAAGGATATAAAATATTCCTGCCATCTGCTAGCGATCATAATAGGACATCTAACAGTAAATGTGTACATAGATAAGAAGGCACCTAATTATGTGCTAAAATGAGAGCAAATAACAACGTATTATAATTATAGTTAGATATGGTTCTAAATTGATACACCATGTTGCAATTAAGATATTTTTTTGAACCAGAAAAGATGGACATAAACGGATTTTTTTTTGCGCAATCTGGTTTTTGGCCAAAACGCCTTGTCTGTAGACATCAATTTAAGAAATACCTACTTTAAAATGTCAATGGTGTCAGTACAGAGTAATAATCTCATAAACTCTTTATCCAAGTGTAAATCCTGTCTTACACCTATTTTATAACCAGTCTCAGGTTTTTTACCTCTTACAAGTAAAAAAACATAATGTGCTACTTTAACAATAAAGCAAGCCGGATGTCCAAGGGTCTATAGTTGTCGCGTTTTAGCATGGTAATAGCGGTTACTCAAACAATCAACTTAGCCTAATTGCAATCCACTGCTGGACATAGGCCTCTCCCAGGTTGCGCCACAACACCCTGTCCTTCGCCTTCCACAACCAGTCTGTTCCAGCCACCTTATTTAGGTCGTCCGTACATTTAGCTAGGGGGCTACTACGCTTGTCGATGCGCGCGGTCATTGACCCATCTACATTTTCTGTTTTATTTTTTTCAAAAACTGTAATAAAGTTCTTTAACGTCAAGAATAAATATATCATGATCTTCAACATGTTTCAATAACGAAAACCTGTACATATAGTTTATTGTTTGGTTTCCTACGGAGAGATATTTGGGAAAGGGCAATGACCGCGATTGCCATGCTAAAACGCTACTATTATAATAACTAAAATCAGTCTCATCATCAAAGTAAACCATAATCAATTTTCTTTTAAAATCTTATCGAATAGATGGAAATTATGTGTGAGAATTCTCAATGGTTTTTCATTGAGCTCTGTGGAACCACAATCATTCTTATTCTGTTTCAGACAATGATTTTAATAGGAAGTATATAACTGTGTTAATATTACAATTATTCATCACATTGTAAGTTTTGTGCAAATTTAATTAACCTTTGTGATAAAAATATTATATGCTTTGTTATTGGTATTAAAATTAAATACATCATTATTGTAAAGATGTGTCATCTATGTCCGGGTTAATGTATTGATGACTCAGCAACTAAGGATATAAGGGGATTCGCAGAAGAAACCAAGGTAACCGACATATCCCGATGAGTTGCGATACTTGAGTGGTATTTTCAATTTTATGTGAATTCCATGTTCTGACGTTCTGGGTATTGTAGGCAACCCACAAAGTAGTCTACGACAGGATGAAGGTAGTATAAATCAGCTGGATGCGTCCGCGCAGGATCGGTCGTTGTGGCGATGTTTAAGAGACCCCTCTGTCCAGCAGTAGACGTAGCCACTGAGATTATGCAAGACCTGTTGTTCTGGAAATTAAGTTTGGACGGCCTGTATACAGCATGAACGTTTTTACGCTAAGATAATGATGGTGCGACGACTGTCTAAGCCCCTTCGTACACAAGGCTACTCAAATCTTAGATACTCAACGATTTTAGTCTTCAAGCGACTGCTGCCATACAAATCCATTGAAGTTGAAAATGTCGGCGACGCGACTCGTGTACGAACTTCAATGGATTTGTTTGGCGGCAGTCGCTTGAAGACTAAAATCGTTGAGCATCTAAGATTTGAGTAGCCTTGTGTACGAAGGGGCTAAGACTTGACAGGACGGACAATGGACACGAAAGACAGGTAAATTGGGTGTTCTGGTATAGGATTTTTTAGAACTTTAATAGAGAACATGACCTCTGAGTTTGTTTTGGCATTTCTACTCAGGAATCAGTCAACTAGGAAATAACGGCGCCATCTGGTTTTTTTATAATATTGACTAAAAAAATTACGTGTATGTGTCTTACGGAAATAAAAATCATATTTTCATTTGGGCACGTTTCCTGTTGACAGTGATGCGGACGAATTTTTTGATGCCCTTTGATTATTTTCCTTCCCTTTTTATATACTTCTACATATTATTATTTTAAGATTATTAGCTTTTTAAATTATGTATATATGTAAAGAAGACTAAATAAAATTACAAGCTTACCAATAAAAAAATCATGATTAAAGATTGAGTTTTGTCATTTTCCTTTAGGTTTATTATTAAATACTACCTATGTAATCATCACTTATCTATGTATTGTCTATTTTGGGATATTGTTTTTTATTTTTTCAACAGAAATTTAGTTTTCGGGTTATTTTTTCCAGTTTTTTGTGTCTTCAAGAATTTTAATTTAATTAGCGCTATTGTTCTTCATTAATATTATCATAGATAAATTGTTAACATTTTTAGTTGACGTGGGTAGGTATTTAATTAAATTTTGGTGGGTTGCTTCACAGGTTGCTTAGAAGACATTGTTTTTGAAGAATGATATGAAACCCAACTTATGCAAAAAGAATAAATTAAAAAAAAAGGATTACTTGCATGTGGTCAGAAACGCGAGTGGTCAAATACGCATTTCGTTATCTCTCAGGATAGACTCGCAACTCGACAGTCACGCAGTTCGGCAGAGCACGACAGATATTTGAAACCATCCACCCAGATTATTTTTCTATCATCATTTCAGCCGAAAAACGTCCACTGCTGGACATAAGCCTTCCCCCAAGCACCTCCACGCTTACCGTTTGGTTTTTTTTATTTTTATTAATGATGAATTTGATAATAATATTACATAAGAAAGAAGTGGAAATGGGCTGGCCATATTAGCCGCAGGATCGATGGAGACCGCAAGTCGACAAACGTAAGGTCGGATAAGAGTGCGCCCTCAGGCTAGGTGTAGTGAAGATCTTCATAGGGTGGGTGGGAGTTGCCGAGAATCGAACTGAATGGCTTGCAATTAGAAAGGCCTATGTCCACCACTGGACTGCTATAGGCTGATGATGATGATAACGTAAGACATATTCCAAATAATAGTTATGATACTCATGATAATTGCAAGCCATCGCTGTTGTTCTTTTCATGGTTCGCTTAGCGATAAGTATCGTCCATACATTGTTTCAGAAATGACTCCTTTCTGTAACACTTTGTTGTATACTAACACATAACATCACGCCTGCATTCCGCGAAGGATCAGCCAGAAGTGGCAATCTTTATTGGAGAAATGTGAGTGTACTTAGGTACTATGTTTTTATTACTTATCAGAAGTGGTCATCGTAATAATGGTTCAATAGCTTCAATATCATCAGGATTGTACCGAAATATAGCAATTCAACGTGGTACGACAGTGGTTCCTTTTACCATAGAAAATACACTATAATTTACTCTATATAATATACCTCTGGCATCATTTCTATCATCAGAATACAGCCGCCATGCAGCCATCGACGCGATGGTTCGCTAGAGTGACAGAGTGACCAGCCAGTGTCACTCTTATCCGATCTCTTCGGTGATTCCAGTAGTTTCTCAACAGAACTAAACAGCGCACTTGCTGCGCCGTCAAGTTATACAACAGATTTGTTGACTATATCACTATAGGAAAGTAATTGTAGAAAGCTGATACCCTTGATCATGATCAGCAGCACGATCCCATTAGATATAACAGATTCATATGAATCTGAAATACTGGAGATTGCAAAACCACCGCAACATTCTATCCAACACAAATTGAATCAAGTAGTGATTCATGTGACTACTAACTATACAAATTATTATTAAAACAAAAGGACACAAGCGTCCCACAAGCGTGAGCTGAGACCTTTGTAATCAAAGCAACAATTTAACTTTTTTCTCGAATTGATGTTGAAGGATGAAACGCATTGAATAAAAGAGTGATGAATATGAATGTTGCTGGATTGAAATTTAAAGGAAGAGAAACACCAAAGAAAAGACGAATGTATTGTGTGAAAAATGACATGAAAGAAAAACGGTTGACAGAGGAGAATTAAAGAAACGTACTGTACCGATCCCAGTAATATGGCCGAAGGGCAAGAAGATGATTATGGTACCTTAAAATTTTATTTAAAGATAATTAAATTTCTGTTAGTAATCCTAAGCTACACATTATGGTGTTTTATCCTTATTACCTTGAAGAATAAAAACCAGTTAGCGCATAAACAGATCTTTATGTGCAATCGGGTTTTTAGCCAAGCCGCTTTATCTGCATACATACATTTAAGAAGTACTTTAAAATGTCTATGGATGGCGTCAGTATTAAATAATAATCTCATAAACTCTTATCAAAGTTAAAATCTTTTAGATTTTAACTTTGATAAGAGTTCCATCTCTCCCTTACACAGGAATTATGATGGAATTAAATCGTCATAATAGCCGCGGCACCTGTGAAAGAAAGTATGCCAGGGAAACTACACAAAAAAACAAAAATATCAGATGGATTTTCATTAAGCTCTGTTGATTCTTATCCTGTTTCAGTCAATGATTTTGGTAGGAATCATAACTAAATAATATATTAGTCTCTGTTATTAATATAAATCACATAATTTTTATAAGAATGTATCATTTATGTCGTCCGTTCGGATAAATTATGACTCAGGAAATAAATATGAGGAGAACCAATGTACCCGACATAGCTCGTAATGGGTTATTGGTAGAAAAATAAGAATATATTATAAGACGTGATCACATTTAATTCTCTCAGAGCAGACACAGGCAGACATTGGTTTTTCAAGGAATGACAAGTAAGTATAAAAGGTGAGTTCTATGACACATACACATAGAGATGTTGTCGCTTAGTTTACAAACTTCAACAGCCCGAAGAGCAGTTTTGTAGGCGAGGCTCATAGCAAACAGAACGGAAGGCCGATGGGGCCAAAAAAAGTTCTGGCGTAGTGGGCCTACAAGGGTTCGAACTGATAAAGGTAGTAGGAATCCGCTGCTGGATGCGGTGGCCGAGTAGGATCAGTTGTTGTTGCGATGCTTGGCCAGGGCTATGTTCAGCAAAGGACATGGCATGGATATGGCTAATATGATGATGATGCGAATATTGTTAAAGACAGGATAAACACAAATGTCAGGGAAATCTGAAGGCCAATTCTCGTAATTTAAAACGTTCAAAATCTAGTCGCAGTCTCATCTCGGCGACAAACAAATGTCAAAAACTTGTAAAAATGTAGGGCCTGGAAATTCGAGATTTTTTGACAGATAGAGAATGAGATCAGACTGTGAACGTTTTTCAAATTACGACTCTGGTGTTCCGGCAAATTTAGTATAAGCTGATAATAATGTTTGGACTTTAAAACAGATCATGACCTCTGAGTTTGTTTCGGCAATTTTTCTCAGGGATCAGTCAGCTAGGAAATAACGGCGCTATCTGGTTCTAAAATATTGACCAAAAAATGACATGTAAAAGTGTCTTTAAAGTCACGGAAATAAAGATCATTTCATTTCATCATAGGAATTCACGGAAATAAAGATCATTTCATTTCATTTCATCACAGGAAGCAGAGTTGGTAGAATAAATTATTAATAAGGAGAAAAGTTTGAGTTGGAGTTTAGTTGTTGGAGGAGGAGTATTATGAGTTTTGTCATCTTTTTTTTAAGGATTTAATAAGGTTTATTGGGTTTATTATTAAATATTATGTAATCATCGCCTACCCATATTTATTTCGAAGAAAAATATTTTTCAACAAATTTTAGCTATAGTGTAATTTTTTCAGTTTTTTGTCTTGAAGAATTTTAATTTAATTTGGTATATTGTTCTTTATTCATTATAACATACATAATTTTTTAACATGTTTAGTTGTTCATCTCGTAAATTAATTTTAGACGTAGATAGGTAAGTAGTTACTAAAATTTTGGTGGGTTGCTAAGAAGACATTGTTTTTTAAGAATGATAATAAACTTAGCCTAAACAAAACGTATACCTACATGAAAAAAAAGGTAAGAATGAATGATGAACCTGGTGATAATATTAAGTAGGAGATATTTCAAGTAATGGTCAATTAGGTACTACACTATGGTCCTTTTCAGGGTTCGCTTATACGTCTATACTTTCTTTAAAAAAATACTGTACCATAGAACACTATGTTATGTACTTAGGTAATATATTTATTGTTATCATTAGCAGCCAACTAAACCTATGCTGCGCATTTTTAGGGTTCCGTAACCAAATGGCAAAAAACGGAACCCTTATGGATTCGTCATGTCTGTCTGTCTGTCTGTCCGTCCGTCCGTATGTCACAGCCACTTTTTTCCGAATCTATAAGAACTATACTATTGAAACTTGGTAAGTAGATGTATTCTGTGAACCGCAGTAAGATTTTCACACAAAAATAGAAAAAAAACAATAAATTTTGGGGTTCCCCATACTTACAACTGAAACTCCAAAAATTTTTTTTCATCAAACCTGTTCGTGTGGGGTATCTATGGATAGGTCTTCAAAAATAATATTGAGGTTTTTAATATCATTTTTTTCTGAACTGAATAGTTTGCGCGAGAGACGCTTCCAAAGTGGTAAAATGTGTGTCCCCCCCCCTCTAACTTCTAAAATAAGAGAATGATAAAATTAAAAAAATATATATAATGTACATTACCATGTAAACTTCCACCGAAAATTGGTTTGAACGAGATCTAGTAAGTAGTTTTTTTTTTAATACGTCATAAATCGAAAACCGCAATTTACCTTTCACAAAGTTACAACGAACTACAAGAACTTTTATATTATGTTACTTGCTGCTACGGAACCCTTCATGGGCGAGTCCGACTCGCACTTGGCCGGTTTTTAGATTTAGGTGACGCCAGCACATCAAGCTGCCCGAAACTGTCAAATTTTCCCAATCAACTTTAAACCTAATTCTTTAGAAATAAAGTTCAAAATCTATTAAAGAAATTTGACAGATTGTAGTAGCTTGATGTGCTAGCGACTGTATATAGGTAATATGTTTATTGTTATCATTATCAGTCATCTAAAATTTAGATTTAGAGCCATCTAAGGTTTAGATTCTAAACCTATGCTGCGCAGTTTTTAGATATAGGTACCTAGCATAGAAGTACCTTCCAAAATTGCATAGTATTTTATGGCATTGACATAGTATACTTACCTATTACCTACCTACTGCGTTGGGAAAGTTGCCTACATGAGTCATTTCGTGAAAAGCGCCTTGAACTTTGCTGAAGCAATCAGTCGTCTAAACAAGGAAACAGATTCGACGTGCTTACCTATTTTATAAGTTTAATGGCGGCGGCGACAGTTGTTTATCTGAAGTGGTCATCGTATTAGTGGTTCAGTAGCTTTAATATTATGAATTAACAAAATTGGTATGCCTTGCACTCTTTTAAATATTGATAACATTTTTCTCGAATTTGTATTCAGGGTTGAGTATAATATTGCCAATAATGCGCTACAATTTAAGCACTTTCGCACTTTTCTTTATTGAGTTCTACACCAAGACAGTTTGGAACAATGACTGACAAAATATTTATTAATAAGTGTTTCGTGTGCCTTCAACAGTTAAGTTGAAAAAATCAGTCATCACGTGGAAGAATCAAACTTGTGTCTTTACATTGCCCGTTTATTAAACAGAGACCTAATTATTAAGTAACTACAGTTAGAATTTTATATTTTCAGCACTATTGTGTCTTAGCGTTGTGGCTTCTCAACGATAAATAATCGAGTGATGCTAAATATTTTAGAATTAAGTTGCTAAGCACATCACTAAAATCATAGGACAACACTAATTTTCTAAGAACAGCAGAAACTAATCCCTGACTCTCAGAATTGAAGGGGTAAGTGGACAAAGGTGTTAACTAACAAAAAATTCAAATTGAGATATGAGCGTTAGAAAATTTTAAATCTTAAAATCAAGGTAGTTATACATTTTAAATGTTTTATCTAAATCTGAAGTGTCAATCCTTTTTAAAATATAATTTCTTATTAGATTATATAATAGAAATAAAGTATTTTTAATATATTTAACTCGATTTTTTCAGTTTTGTCAGATAACACCTTTGTCCACTTACCCCTTCAATTCTGTGGGCCGCAACCTAAGGGTTCTACGTCCAGGCTGAGGGCAGGCCATCTACATATCGTAATCTGCTCCAATTTGCACGCTGCTTCTAATTGCGCTCTGCACGCGTGGCTTGAACTGCGCGCAACCGGCGTCCTACGGCCTGCTGCCAACGCACCCTAACTGCAGCCATACATACATAATCAGCCTATAATGTTCCCACTGCTGGGACACAGGCCTCCTCTCAGTGAGAGGGAGTGGGCCGTAATCGACCACGCGGGCCCAGTGCGGGTTGGCAGATGCCACATGTGTTCGAATTTTTGGTTCTAGGACATGCCGGTTTCCTCACGATGTTTTTCGTGCGCGTTTTTGTGTGCGCGTAGTTAGAGACTAACCTATGACCTAGCCGTGTTCTAAGTACTAGGTACTATCATTTTATGTATGAAGCTAACATGCTGGTTTTCTTTCTCTCTAATTTCTCTCTTAATCATTAATCGCTTGCGCATTCTACCTGCAAAACCCCAGCAATTACATTGAACTTTTATAATTTCAAACGTGACAATACTATCGCGGACGTCCACATCAACGTTCATAAAATTATAGGTAACTTTACATTGGACGGAAAAAAACTGTCCTCTTATATTTCCATACATTTTACTTCCCTATATTCAGGTTGTGTGGTAGCAGTAAGGGAGGTTTTCGTTCCTCTACAGGTATTAATGTTATTACATTGTCAAACGATTATGATTGTTTAACGCCTGTTGTTTTTCCTCTGGATGGTCACCAGGACCACTCAATTAAACATCCTACCTAATGTTAAGAACTACTGAACATTGACCTTGGTTTATTTTTTTTTTTCTGTTTCATACCCATTGTACGTGTTTGCGTTTATTTTGTAGACGATATATATAATAGAATCCGCGCGTTCTAGCTTTGTCTGTAGTAGTACTTCGAGTCGGAACCATGTTTTTGAAAATATCTCTGTTTCTTATGTGCACAGTTTTTGTGTTTTGTGAATCGAGTTTTGGTAAGTTAGTTTCTAAGTTCTTTAATTTTTTTAAATATTGTTGACGTGAGAATCGAATCATGTTTGTGTTCTTCCTTGTCTGAGATTTGTAAGACTTCTTTCTGGAAAGCAACAACCGAATCAAACACGTTTTGCCACGAATTTCAAATTGTTTATCAATTTTATGTTTACTGATGTTCCAGCTGCATCTGGTTATGCTAGAAGCCGACCCCAAGATAGTTTGGAAAAGCCTAGGCATAATATGATAATGACTTTCATTCATTCCACATTTTGTGTTATTTATTATGCGTGCCTCGGAATGCACGTTAAGCCATTGGTCCTGGCTGTCATTCGTGGATCTTTGACAGTGGTTACGGTTGACAACCCGACAGTCTGACAACCAGTTTTACCAAGGGGTATCGTATTAACCAGTAACTGGATTCTGGAGGTCAGATAAGCAGTCGCTCTACATATATAAAACATTAGTATTCAGCTTCATCCGGTTAGACTGGAAACTGACCCCAACATAGTTGGGAAAAGGCTAGGCTGATGATGATGGTGATAAAAATATTTTTTCTTTACAGTGGACACTTTGGGAAAATGTAAAATCAACGATGGTGCTTGTGAAAAAGACCTTCTCCAATCAGTTCTCAGAGACATCTCCAAGACAGGTGTTCCAGAGTTGGGGATCCCACAAATCGATCCCATGAGTCTAAAAAATATATCTTTGTCTATCTTGAATGTCCTTGATTATACTTTGGTTGAAGGAACTGCTAAAGGTGCCAAAGATTGCGTCGTAACTAGGTTTGAGTGAGTATTTATCATTTTTACACTTTTTTTTCTAATCTTCTTCTATTGTTCTATGTAAGTTATAAATGTCATGGGTCTCTTTCAAAGACATTGAAATATTTACGTAATCTACTACTTTGTACAAATCGCTGCACTATGATGTCATTAATTGAATCATGTCAACATATCAGTTACTGAAAATGTTTCCAATTTCTGCTTTATAATCCTTTAATTCTCTTCTGTCGCTCTTTAAACTTGATCTATGTTTTCAGGACTAACATTGAAGATGAACGCGCATTCATCGAGACCCTCTGTGACTTCTCAATCAAAGGTCACTACAAAGTATTCTCTAACAGTCCTATTATCAAAAGTTTTGCTGGTGGTGATACGTTAACTGGCGAGGGAAATGGAAAAGTCAAAATAGGTAAAAAATACTTTTGTGTGTAAGGGTTGGGCAGAGGGTGAGAGCAGTGGTGGCAAAGTGGTAACGGCCGTGACTTACGAGTTGTAGGTCGTGGGTTCGAATCCAGTACAGGCGCTTTATTTTTTGTAAATTATTTCATCACCATTGCTCTCAAAACGGTGAAAGAAAACATCGCGAGGAAACCGGCATGTCCCAGAACCAAAAATTCGAAGACATGTGACATCTGCCAACCCGCACTGGGCCTGAGTGGTGGATTACGGCCCACTCTCTCTTACTGAGAGGAGGTCTGTGTCCCAACAGTGGGAACATTATTGGCTGATTATGTTGGGCAGAGGGTGTACCTGTAGTACACGCACATTTTGCCAGTTATGTTTAAAGCCCTTGTAATGGGAGGCAAGACTTTTGCCATCAACCAGGCACAAATCCATCAATCAATCCAAGACATCAGAGGGGCAATTCTTGTATTTTTAAGAACGTTCACAGTCTGATTTTAGTCTCAATCTGTCAAAAAAATAAGTACCTCTAATTTCCCTACATTTTGACAAGTTTTTGACATTAGTTTGTCGCAGAGATGCCTGCGACTAGATATTGAACGTTTTAAATTACGAGAATTGCCCCTCTGATCTTGTTTGTATTGATTTTTAAAATTAGCAAAACTTACTTACATTTTGCTCCTAATCAATGATGACCAACGCTGTTTACATAATTTGGCATCAATTTGATCATACAGAGTGAAATTGAATTCATGGGCTTCCTTTTGACCAAACCTGCAATCGCGAAAAAAAATCAGCTCTTCCCTACATTTTGACGAGTTATGTGAACATAAAAGCAAGGAACAGCTGGTTTTTTTTTGCGATTTTAAGTTTAGTCCCACAGTAAAAGTTTTGCAAAATGATGAGTACAATGACCTCACCTATTAATTACACCCTGTAGAGATTTTTTTTATATCGTCAAAGCCTGTTTCAGTAAAGATTTCCGATTGTAAATATATTCCTACTAGAAGAAATAACTCTGCTTCTATTTAATTGTTATCATAGATATTGGTGAAAACATTTTTATTGTGAGTTATATTATTTAAAATCTTGGTTCCAGAAAAACTAAAACTTAAAATGGATTTCGATTTCTACATCCAAAGGCGAAATGGTGAACTTTACATCAAGTGTAAAACTAATAAAATCAAATACACGATGGATATAGGAAACATGCTATTCTTTGCTGACAATTTTTATATAGGAAAACAAGAATCCAGTAAGTACCTTTGTGATATAATTATACATATTTTGCTGTATCGTAAATAGAAAGATAATAATGTTTAGGTATATAAAATATCCAGCACCCTAATTGCGTAACACACTTACAATCACAATCTGTATCATTTTGAAGGATATTGCTAATCCATTGCTTCTTATGTTCGAAAAAATTGGCTACTCAACAACGTTAATAACGCAATGAATGTTGTTGAACTGTCAAAATTAATGTCATTGCTACTGTCAATGTGTTACGCAATTACCCCGCTGTTCACACACAAAACGTAATAAGTAATATAAAAGTTATCAAGTTGAACACAGTGCCTCAGAAAGCAAGTTAAGCGGTTGGTCTCAGCTATCATAATTTGAAGATATTTGACAGTTGTTACGGGTAGTTGGATGCCCAAAAGTCTGAATAGCAGCCTTACCGTAGGTATCTTGTTACCCAGTAACTGGGTTGTGAAGGCCAGATAGGCAGTCGCTCCATATAAAATACTGGTATTCGGCTGCAATAACTGCATCCGGTTAGACTTTTTGCCGGCCCTAGCATAGCTATAGTCCGGCGTTTCTAAATTTACCAAAGATATAAACAACAATGGCCGCTCGAAATTGAATAAAATCGATATACAAGAACATTTATTTTAAGTAATGTTTGTTTTCGTCTAGTTAGCTCCGAGATTCTCCATAATTGCTTACATCTTTGGCAAATTTAGAAACGATCAAGTGCAACACAGAAGCCAGTACAAACTATGCATACTTCCTACACTGTGGTTGTCTTATTTTTGTCTCTTATCACTTCTGCTTATAAGAACAGAATATTTAACCGCATCTTTCAAGTCAATATATCATCAATTTTGTACGTTAGTACAAAGGCCAATTTCCATAGTTCCTTATCATTGCACTAATCGCACTAATATTATAAAGGCGAAAGTTTGTGAGTATGTATGTTTGTTACTTCTTCACTCTTAAAGGGCTGGACCAATTTTAATAAAATTTTGTATGAAGGTAGCTGACACCCTGGATTAATATATAGGCTACTTTTTATCCCGATATTCTCACGGCATCAACACTTATGCGAGTGAAACCGCGGGGCGCAGCTAGTTCGCTATAAAACTGCATTACAAAAAGTACGATACGAATCATATGAATTGAAAAATTAACTTTGGTGCATGTCCGAATTTGAACCCACAACCTTGAGCATGAGATGCAAGGCCTTGATCAATGGACCATCATGAGTCGAGAGAGAGAACAGGTGCAAGACCAACAGCCCTTACGAACCACGCTTTCGTCTTGCAGAATTAATAAAGTTGCAGTTTCTGAAGTGTACTTAGTAGCTAAGCCGCTAAGTGGATTATTAAAGGAACACATAACAACCACTGTTGTCTGTTCCTTTAATAATACACTTAGTTGTCTAATTAGGGTTAAAGATCAGACGCGTTAATAACACGTTGAAACTTAATTGTGTTTTACTCATGCTATTTAACTACATTGCTGCAATGAAAACTGGTTCTCGTTTTCCATGTTATTTATATTTTTATTACCTAGTCATTTTCTAAAAATAGTTATTATACTCAGATCGTAATTTATTTTTTTATGATTCTAATTATTGGACGTATGTGTTGGCTCTCATAATTATAACTGAATGTATTATTTCGTGTTTTAAGATTATTTTTTGTCTTAGACACCTACAGGCATTACAAAGTTACAATGATTAATTTCTTAATTAATGAAACTACAAATTACATGCTACTTTTTAGAGCTATAGGAGACAGGAACATTATTGTTTAAATTCGTCCGTTTCTGACATTTTGAACGAAAAATCTTAAGGTGCGTCCAGACAGTGCGAGGCATGTGCTTCGAATGGTAAGCCATGCATGTGACACGTGCCTCAGACTCTAATCTGACATTTGTAAAAAATGCATTGACGGTGCTTGCCTCGCAATCTGGACGCACCCTTATATTATTTTGTTATCTAACACAATTCAGGATGTGCACCAGCACTTCACCGCTTGTTAGTACGTTGTTGTGACCTAATTTGTAACTTTTACAGGCAAACTCGTGACCGGACTGTTGAATGACAACTGGAGGGCCCTGATGACTTCGTTTGGCAAGCCTTTCATGGACAAAGCTATGGAGTATTTGACCGTTTTCCTTAAAAAATTCTTCGGAGCTGTACCAACGAAGTATTACATTTCTGATGACCTATCTAAGTATGCAAGGGACGAATAAGGGACCAATAGAATTTTGTAATGTCTAACAAATACTAACTGATTTTTTTAATAGTTTAATTGAGTTGTAATAGTTAATTTATTAACGTCATTAACATCATTGTCTAATGTTTTAATAAAATAAAATATGTTTGACAAATTCTGTTTTCTTTAACCGACTTTAAAAAAGGAGGTTCTGTATTCGACCCGTATGTATGTATGTATGTATGTATGTTTGTATGTCCGCGATTATCTCAATTCATGAGTGTGATCTACATACTTTCAGGAAGGTTTTAGTATATAATACATTAGGTAATTATTCTTATGTACGAAGTTATATGCATAAATGTACTGCATCTCCGGCATTTTTTGTGAATTTTGATGATTCTTCGAGTCGTGTCTTCAATGCACTAGTGTTAATTGAATTTGTGTGGGGTAGGTACAACTAAAAAGTAAAAAATAAAAACTTTTTTACAAAAAAAAAACAACCGACTTCAAAAAAAACACTACAAAGTGAAAAATAACTTTAATTTCGGAAGTCGGTGTCAAAAAACGAAAATGCTGAAGCAACGACACCGACTTCCGAAATTAAAGTTATTTTTCACTTTGTAGTGTTTTTTTTCAACAAATCATTTGATTTAGGGGCCGTCTCCTCGAGCGAGAGAATCGCAGCGATATTGTCGTCATGCCACGTATTTCTATACACTCTCTTAGAACGTGTCTCCACACGGCGATATCATCGCGGCGAATCTTTGATGGGACCGCGAAACTATCGCCGCGATTCTCTCGCTCGTGGAGACGGCCCCGATGTTTCATAGTTGAAGAAAAGAGTGTTCACAATCAACCTGTTTACTGCTCTACATCAACATAATAACTAGAAACATACGTCAATTTTCAAACCATTCGAAATGTCTTGATATTTAGTTGTCAAGTTCAATTTACATAAAAGGTTGAATAAGCAGAATCCCATTAAAATATCTGGCAGGAAAACAGTAGAAAATCATACAAAACATGTCTGGGACAGGTACACAAAACGTAGCAAGACAGGTTCACCGTACATCTTGAACATGTGTCATCGCTGTTCATGACATTTGTGGCTACCAAACGAACGGTTGTCTGAGCTATATAAAAACGTCAAATAATTTTGTGGTCCTATGAATGAAAACAAAAAAAAATAGATGCTGACTGATAAAGGCATGAACGCAAAAAGCAGTGTTTTTTTTATTTCTACCGAATAAGAAATAAGCAGCTCGCAAACAGACAGGAGTCTAAGTAGTGGGGTAATTGCGTAACACACTATCGGTAGCAATAGCTTTCATTTTGACAGTTCAACAACATTCATTGCGTTATTTACGTTGTTGAGTCGATAAACTTTTCGAATATTTAAAGCAATAGAGTAGCAATATCTTTCAAAATGATTCAGATTAAGATTGATAGTGTGTTACGCAATTAGGCTCGCGGTCGGAGGGTAGCTCGCGCCAATTATTTTAATTAGGATTAGAAAGACACGCGACCATTCGCGCCAGTATGAACACCTCCATACAAGTTAGATGAAACAAACGACGTGAGCGAACTCAGTCCCGCATCGCGCGCGGGATTCAGAGCTTAAAATTATTTTTACCTATGTTAACCTATGTTGTCCCACTGCTGGGCAAAGGTCTCCGCCATATTTTTTCACTTTTCTATGTGCTGTGCCCTCTCCGTCTAATTGGTTAGGAATGGGTCCAAATGGTCACGCCAGCGTTTCTTAGGCCTGCCTCGGTGCTTAAGATATCATCACAAATACAAGTAGTAGGTAACAACAAAAAAGGATTCCAAAATTAACAAAAAATAATAATTATGTTCTACATTCCCTGAAAAAGAGATTCCCAGAGTCCCTACATTTATGTTCGCATAACTCGTCAAAACGTAGGGAACAGCTGACTTTTTTTTCGCGGTTTCAGTTTTGGTCCCATAGTAAAAGTTGTTAATAATGATGAGTACAATCTCCTATTTCGATGTGTCGCATGTTTTCAATTTCACCCTGTATATTAATGGGGACCGCGGTCGTGACCTTTTATTTTTATGCTATAGACCTACTGTTTCTAGTGGCCTCTTTTCGTCAATATTGTTGAAACTACGGAAGCCATTTTAATATAGACTTGCAAGTATGTAAGATGATCTGTCAAGGTGGTCACATGTATTGTACAATGTTATAAATTGCAATATAACCTAACGAGTAATTATTATCTCCTTCCTAGAAAATAATCATTCAAGTACAAAACGCAAGTAGGTACAATTCAATGTAGCAGTTAAATTACAAGTGGGTAAATTGCTTGTTTTACAAATTATATGTGATCAGTGGTCAGCAGGCCCCAACATTGTTGTGTAAAGGCTAGGCAGACTGATTGATTGGTGTGAGCAGTGGTCTTTCAAACAAGGCATATGCGAAATCAGCTTATAATATTCCCACTGCTGGATCACAGGCTTCTTCTCTTCAAGAGGGAGTAGGCTATAATTTTCCACGCAGGCCCAGTGCGGCTTGGTAGAAACATATAACATATCTTCGAATTTTTGATTCTAGGACATGCCGGCTTCCTCACGATTTTTTGAGAGTAGTGGTTATGAAATTATTTACACAATTTAAAGCGTCTGCGTTCGTTTGGCGTCTGGGTTCGAATGCACGACCTACAATTCGTAAGTCGGGACCGTTATCGCGTTACCACTGAGCCACCACTGCTCTTTGCAAACACGGATTAAGGTTGAAATAAAATGTTGATAAGCAGCAGCACTTTGCTTTTATTCAGAAACCATGCATTGCAGAAAAATAATACACTTTTTTTAAGGGTATTACAGGACCTAAATGCAAAAAAAGCAAGTTTTATAATGCCTAAAAGTATATGATTGACTACAGTAAACAAAATGAAAAAAATATATAATATTCTTCAGGATTTAAGCTAGGTAGATAGTGTGATGAAAACATAATACAACTAATTTGATACAATAGAAAAAAAATCATGAAGATACTTCTAAAAATTTTCTTTTTTTCAATAAAAACCATAATAATGTACATATCTACAATCATTCTGATTTTTTGTACAGATTAGTCTACAAGCAACATACTAAAGCAATAGTGTTTTAATTTTTTATTTCAAACAATACATATTTTGTAAATAGATAATCGCTTCATATTTTGCAATAAATTGCCAGAGTTGTGTCACCGCGCTTCTATTTCTTTTCTAATCAGTCCGACAGTGACCGCGTTTTAGGTCATGTAGTCCCTTTAAAGCAAATAAGCTATTTCCGCACAAGAGCATTATTTTTATAAAGTTAATATAAACACCATTCATCCAACACAGATGTTGTATGAGCTCAAGTGGCATGCTCCCTGTCACTTCCAACCTAAACTATTTTGTTAACGTTTAACCAGAAAAAGTATATTACATAAAATTGCCATTTGATATTCAACCATAAACTAAGACAACAGAGTCTTGTTTTCCTTGTTTCGTGAAAGAAAATGTATTCATTATTCAAATTGAATTCTGTAGACGAGAAAATAAGGTCTAATTTTATATGAACATTATTCATATGTCAAAGATGCAACTTGTTATGTTTATGTGAGTGATTTTATTTACATTTTCCTCGGTGATATATTGTCGCGTACATTTTTCATTTGCGACGCTTTTCATGTATGTCCTTGTCAAGTGGACACTTTAGCTTTTAGCATGGAGTTTTTTTTTCTGGGAAAGTATTGTTAAAACATATTCCCTCGTAATGAATTATGAGATAGAGGGGGAAACCATGAAAAGACCTTCCGACCCCATGACATGTTTTATACGACGACGAGTGAGGATTAATTTTAATTGCCATGAACGAACTCGAGAATTACTCTGCAGCTGTAAGGTAGTATAATTATTTATTAAGAAATAAAGTCAGAGTTCAGGGATGGATAAAGTCTTGCGCTTCCCTTTTGTTAAAAATGTACATCCTATTTACATTTACTTAGGAAAAAGTGCGACAGCCGGAATACCTGACTAACTCAAGTGTTGTAAGGATCAGCTGATTGTTCAGTCGCGGACTTTTATTATGAAAGAAAATGCCAGTATCTTTTAAGAAAAGTACCAAACAATGTTTGTTACGAGAAACTTTTTTAAAACTAATGTAGTTAATCAATTAACTGTTCTGAGCTTATGAACTTATTATTATGTCTCGCTGATGGTGGCGCATGTGTTGACTCATTTAGCTCCCTTCAAAATGGTTGAGCTGAATGGTGCTGATGCATGCGTCATGTTCGTGAACGGGCGCCCTCAGTAGGGACTGGTCATCTCTTTGCTGCCATGGCTTATTTTAATTTATTATTTGAATTGTTGTTTTTTCTCATCTTTTCATTATGGACGCTTTTAACGTTCTGCATCGTTCTCACATGTATAATTTTTAACATGAATGATGTAACCAAGACTTTGTAACCACATTATTTCGATTTAAAACAACCGACTTCAAAAAAAAAACACTACAAAGTGATAAATAACTTTAATTTCGGAAGTCGGTGTCGTTGGTTCCGCATTTTCGTTTTTTGACACCGACTTCCGAAATTAAAGTTATTTATCACTTTGTAGTGTTTTTTTTGAAGTCGGTTGTTTTTTTTTTGTAAAAAAGTTTTTATTTTCCACTTTTTAGTTGTACCTATCCCACAAAAATGTAAACGAAAAGATCGTTAATGTAGACAATGGAGATAAATTTTTAGATTTTTGTTGTTTTTTCGAAAACCGCTTGTCCGATTTCAATAAGATTTTCATGGGACCATTTGGGAAGTATACCCTTTCCAACAAAAAAAGATTTTTTCAAATCGGTTGGCAAGCGACGGAGTTATGCGCGAACAAACACAAAAAAAAAAAAATACAAACATCCGAATTGAGAACCTCCTCCTTTTTTAGAAGTCGGTTAAAAAGAGTGTCCATGGAGTTTCTAGCCCGTTTTTCTCCATAGGTACCTACGCTTTGGAATGGGCAACTAGCTTCATTTTTTCTGACTGACTGACTTTTTAACAATTCAAAATTGCCTGTAAATGGTTTAATTGAAATAAATGCTTTGAGTTTGAGTTTGAACTCGATCGCTAGATTTTGCGTTCGTAGAAAGGAATGTTTCAAACGTATTCAACACTTTCAAGTTTTTATATACTTTTTAATAGTTACAAAAGCAGTCACACAAATTAAACAAGAAGGCCCGTTTCCGAAATGAAAAGTAATTCCCGAATTAAAACATTCAAAATCTAATCACAATCTCATCTCAACCTCAATCGATGTCAAAAACTGTGTGATGATGTGGTCTTTTTGACAGATTGAGACTAGAGTGCGAATGTTCTTAAAAATACAGGAATGGCCCCTCTGTTTAATTTCCTACCCTCATCACTCTTTATGCAACAAATAGTGAGCAAAATAGTTACAACTGTCACTGACGCAGTTTGCATACAAAGTATAATTTAATGTTACTCATATCTTACTATTAAACTATATAAAAAAGTTATTTACGTCATAACGCGTAATACAGAAGATTGCACCATTCAAATCCATAGTAATATCAGCTTTCACCCGCTGAGATCAGAGTTCATTTTAAATGGCACAGTTGCTAAACGATGGTTCTATAAAGAGGCATCTTAGAAATTGCAATGCACTGTAAATAATGACATTCATTGCGCAGTTCTAACTACGCTTCCATTTCAAGCAAATAAAAAACAAGACATAGATTCAAAACGGAACGAAGAAATCAATAGAGTTGAATCAAAATAATACAAACAAACGTGAGACAAACCTTCACGTGTTGACACAAAATTAAGGGTTTCAGTGTTTACCTTACATAATGAAGAGGCTGCAACGTGTAATTTTTTCATTATTAGTTTATATAGTGATGAACAAGCCAGTGTAGTACAGTCACCCAGGTTTCACTAGTGTCATACAGTTGTTTAGTAAAATGCTACAATTATTTCTGTTTGTCGGGTTGTTTAGTTGTGTTGTCTCTATGGGATTACGTAAGTTTTAAATAGTTTGTTTAAATGCGACCTCATTTAGCGATTATGCGTAAAGCGCCATTTGAGATAATATCTAATTTATAATAATAATTGTTATTGTTATCAATGATAACAAAATTCATTGCATTTAATTCACATTTGTCTAATTATCGAAGCGTGTAACTGCAGTATCTATATCTCAATTGGAATATTGTATAAGTACTCATGATTAGAACTCCTAGACTATATATACTATTGTTAACTAGAGACCGAACATGTTTTGAAAATGACGATTTTTTTGTGAATATCAAAACAAAAACAAGAGAAAGGCGAAAAAGCAAATAACTTTAATATTATTATTTTAACCATTTCAGCCTCATTCATAGCCTCATGTTCAAGAAATGATCCCAAATTGAACGAATGTGCCTTGAAATCAGCTCGAGACTCCATTCATCAATTCTCTTTGGGAGATACAGAAAGGGGACTTCATCCCTTAGACCCATTGTATGTAGCAGAAATGACGGTGTACATTCCAAACAAGCAAGGCTTAAGGGTATTATTCAAGGACAACTACTTTACAGGACTTTCAAAGATGCATATGGAGAATCTAAAGTAAGTTGACCTTTATATGCACTATCAATCATAATCACCCTAAGATAAGTTATGGAATGATACTTTGCGAAAATATAATTGTCAATATAATATTATTTATTTATTTTATTTATACAATCTTACACTATCATTTCAGGTTCACACCCAATGCGATAATGTGATTAAATGATTATCATTTACTAGTTAATAAATCGAGATTAGTCTCTGGGATTAAAAAACGAACTATAAATTGCCGTGTTTAATAATTTATTTAAAAAATGTCTATTCTTCATTTGTTTCTTCTCCATAAAGGTTTCATAACGTTTCTATTACCTCAATAGTTCAATATGCTTACCTAGAGGGAAAAAAACGAAAAAATCCTTGTTGTTTTCGATTTATATTTTGGTGAATAACTCCGAAACCTGACGCTTTAGGATATTATGGTATATTACATTTTTGTTTGTATAAGTGTCCTCTATCTAAATATATAACTTTTGTTGCGCACCGCGATTCTGAAAAAAAATCAAAATGGCGGCCGACCTTAGGGCCACCCTCCATACAAAAATCTTCAAACCCCTTTGATTATTTTAATATTTCGATTAAGAACTTAAGACAAAATGTAAGTTACGAAGATCAAACAGCTTAACAAAAACCTTGACATGTTCGTATTTGATACTAGCAGGTTAATTCGATGAAAGAAAAGATTAATTTTAGGTAGTAAAACTAGATATCCATGCGGTCTAGAATGTGCATCGTGATGCAAGACCGAGATCGTATTTTAACTATTGTGAATGTGAGTGTGAGGACTATGTGGGTAAATGTTTCTGCTTTAATCATGGTCTGGCAGTTTGAGTAGTTTATGCGGCCTACCCAAATGTCCTTTCTTTGGTATTGTTCGTCGAATCGTTGAGCTCCTCAAGTTCTGAGTTGAGCTGCAAGATTTCTGACAAATGCGTGGACAGACCCACTCAATCTGTGTGGTTCCTCGAAAGACTATTTCAGACGCCAATCTACATGGTCTTCACATGATATGACCAAAATTATGTCTGGACTTTAAAAGAGACTGTGACCTCTGAGTTTGTATCGGCCTTTCTTCTCAGAGTAGTTAGATAGGAAACAACAACCTCATCTAGTTAAAAAATATATACAATTGAATTGAATTATTTGCAAAAATTTACAAAAAAAGAAATAAGGTCCGGTTATTATCAAATAGACATCTAAATAATTTTGTAATAAATGACTGTAGTAATATGCCTGCCTACGGGTAATGGACCGAGTTACTACTAAAATGGAATAGTTTTAGATATCTAAGTGATATAGGAAGTAGATAACTCCATATGTCACAACACGCATTAGCTTGTCTATTTAGATGACATAGTAATAGCGCTACAAGTCGTATACCAAGTAGATATTCTGGTTCCATTAGCGTTTTACTGTCGGAGCGTTATGATTACCATAAGTAGCGTTAACAAAAGCGTTATTGGAAAGCAATATTATAATCATATGCAGATTTGAAAATGATAGTATGGTAGTAAGGTTGTTTAATCATTTTGATATAGGTATGAGATAATATACTCATACTTGAACAATCTAAATAAAGCAAAATGTTATAATATCTTCAATGTTTTATTAAAAATACATACTTCAAAGGATCAAGAATTTTCAATGAAATCACTTCTACAGTGTTTTTAATTACTTAAGTTTTTGGGTACGTTAAGGAGATCCGACTGGAATGACTAAATTTATAGTCGGTCAGACAGAAATTTAAACATAATAATAAACAGCAGGGGATCAGATCAAGGGTTCCGACCGGAATAACTCGTTAATTTTATTGCAAAAGAATTTCTGATTATAATTGTTTTTTATTTAATTGTTAATTCTAGCTAAAAATTATTCTTAGAAAAACTATAACCAATCGTTTTGTTTCCGCTAGAAACTGCTACTTTTATTTTCTATAAAAAAATTAAATGAAAATTCAACGTGCTCCAGTTCCAAAACATAAAATATCATCTTGAAAATGTGTAAAAATATTCTGGAATCACTTTTTACAAAAATGTTATCGTTTTCCATAACAAAAACATGATGAGAAAATATTATTATGCCTTTTTAATTATTGCGGGGCTTGCCAAGCACAACATCAACGACATTAACAAATTCAATTACATTAGCTTAATTTTTTTATTCCTTAATTATTTTGCCTTGTTCCTGTCTTGGTCTATAATTAAAAATTCTTTTGGAAAGAATTTTCCTGTCAGATTTTTAGGAAGTCAAAAATGAAGGAGCCCTTGCCACTGGGTAGAGAGCAAATCTACAGCCATAAATTGTTCCACGAGATACAATGGTTTGATCATTGAACCGAATTACAATATTCTGTTCAATTTCTGCGTTAATCTGCAGTCATACTTGCAGCCACAAATTTATAGAACTAATAGAATATCTTGTGTCGTTAACCTCGTTCTATACTTGATCTAAGAAAATTATTTATAAATTTATATTCGCTTATTGTATTTGCTTATTGTAACTACGTAGGCCTAAAAGAATTCCGCAAAATTTTTCTGCTGACTGTGGGAACGTAACTCTATAATGAACTATGTGCCCGACTAACGACGGCGTCATGACTCACGGACAATTAGCTTTGGGCCTTTTAATTACGAATAATATTATGAAGGCGCCTTAACTTAAAGGGTCCGTTGAAATAATTAGGCTCAGACCATGATTCATTGGGAACAAAAGGAGTAATGGTGTGAAAAACCGCGCAATGATCGCGCAGAATTTGATTCAAACTAGCCAGCGGGGTTCGTTAAATGGATGCAAATACATTTTTGCATATTCATTACTACTGAGCTTTGTTCCGCAAGTTTTCTTGTTCAGACTTGAGAACTTTGATTAAAAATGCGTGAGCTGTTTAATAGTGATTTTTTACTTGCAATTTTGATTACTTCTTGTAAGTGTCTTGAGGTCAGATTTTGCATAGAAATCTTTTAATTCTACTTAGAACGTCTTTCTTTGGCAAAGTTGATTAAGGAGATGATTGAGATATTTAGTATAGATTAGTAATTAGAGTAATCTATATTAATAATAAAGCTGAAGAGTTTTAGTGAGGTAACATCGTAAGGAAACCGGATTATTCTAGAAATTACGAAGACATGTACAATCTACCAACCCGCACTGGGCCCGCGTGGTGGATTACGGCCCGGCCGGATTAGAGAGAGGAGGCCTGTATTCCAGCAGTGGGAACATTATAGGCTGATTATAATGAAAGGACATCTTTAAGTACTTAGCACTTGTTGAAAAGCCTAAGGGAAATGTCAGTTAAATTATTGCTTAGTAATTATATACGACGATTTTTTTAAGTTTCATGCCTCCCACTTTATAATTGACTAACAGAAAAGTAAGTAATAATAAAATGGTTGTGAATGATATTTTTGTTTGTAGGTTCGATCTAGAAAACAAAATGATAATAGCGGATGCTTTAGTGACCCTGAATGTGAAGAACACGTACGATTTAAGTGGAAAACTACTCGTTATACCAGTCAATTCAAATGGGGATTCTAATATACATCTGAGTAAGTGTGAAATATACCTATATATTTTTATTTTATTGTTTGTATGTTGCCGGAAGTCCATAATGCAGATGTACTAGTTACTTATATTTTTATCCAATCCTAAAGTTAGTTGTGACAAAGTAAAAAGCGGCATACCTTAAGTAGGTATGCCGCTTTTACTTAGTTATTATTATTAATTATAATTATGTAATAGGTATAAGAACAAAGATTTAGAAAATAAGAAAATAAGGTTGATTCATAAATTAACATTTTCTCCACACAAAACATAAATATAATGCAGTAAAATTGGATAGGTAGATACTACAACTGCCCAATTTATTTTTGTCGCTATACTGACGAAATTTTTTTTTTTAGAAAATACCCTTTTACACATTCGATTTTGGTACGAACACGTTGAAGGGCCTGATGGTAAAATTTACTGGAAAATATACAAACACGATATCAGATATGAAGTGGAAAAAGCATCCTTCAGACTGGATAACCTCTTAAACGACAAAAATATTGGTAAGTATATCTCGAATAGTTTATAAGAAAAGCGTTAACATATAAGGTGCTATAAAAATATCTGCCACGGCTTCAATGGGAGACAGTATTTTGCATATAGATTACAGCAGTGAAGAAATTTTGTGCCCCGGAATAGTTAAATCAATTTGAGAAAATAAAGTAATTAAATAAACATTTACTCTATTCTGCATAACGTGGTTCACAAACTACGCGCAATGTGTCGCTTCGTCACATTTTACGAATTGAAATCTTGTAAGTAAGTACTATTTATTCTGTGACGGTGCGGCAACAGCTAATTACTATGGGACGGTTTCATGCAACTAAATCAATTCAAATTTATACGCACATATTTTTGTATAAAAAAATGTACGACAAAAGATCAATAATGTATCTTTACTATTATAATCTATATACAGAATACTGTCTCCCATTGAAGCCGTGGCAGATATTTTTATAGCACCTTATATAGCCTTTACGATACCTCTTTTCTTTGAATTTGTCTCAGTTCTTTGTGTATTGCATCTACGTCCGGCGCACATTGGACATTAATTTAAAAAAAAAAAACCCTTACCTACCTTAATTTAGTTCAGAAGACTGATAGATGAAGTTTTCAAAGCTTCCTCTTTCCTACTATTTTGCCGTGTTCGTCAGGGTCCACAATGACATACAATTTTAAGTTACCACCTTAAGAACACATTGTGAAATACAATAAACTATTGAGTTTTGGGTACCTAGCCTCGCTACCATCTTACTGACTGGACTGGCTAAATTATTAATACTCCTACTCCTTGAATCGTTCTTCTTATAGCATTTTTCTAAGGATATATGCAGAAAATCTATATGACGTCTGAGAATCCGCTAACAAAACTAGTGAAAATATAAATTACCTTATACTTAGTTAAATTAATTTTAATAAAAAATTGCATAATTTAATTAACGTTATAATAATAGAATATAATACTCTTTATTCATTTAATCATTTATATTTTTTGTTGCTATTACGATGCAAATCTTGCAGTCACCAAGTTGAAGGTCACAAGTTTTTCTCGTTTTAAAACAATAATAAATGAGTATGACGCAGTTTTGGCTAATTAGTTTGAATTTCAATAGTGGTCAAACGAGATTTTTTTAGCTTTCGCCAGAGTTCATTTTGAACTCAAATCAGCCTATCGAAGTACTCTGGTGGACACAGGCCTTCCTCAGGCTGCAGCAAAACACCCTGTCCTCCGCCTTCCGCATCCAGTCTGTCCCAAGGTTCATCTAGCCCGTCCATCAATACATAACAACATAAAATGTTGTCAACATAAACAAACCCTATATTGTGAAACACATAAATAAGTACACTGCATTAAAACATGTAACACCAATCGAATAACATCGTTCGTGGTTCAATTAAAATTGTGTTATAAAACACAAAGCATTTAGTTTAACCAAACCCGAAACGACTTAATAAATTCATCCATGTATTCATCCCCAATAGAATAACCAGATATAAAAAATAATGGAGTTCTGCTAGGCAACCTGAGTGTTAGCCAAACAAAAACTGCCACAATTTTATGATTGATCGTTGCGGAAGCATTTCCCGAAGCGATAACGGTAAAACAGAACAATTTATTGTGAAAAAGTTCTGCAAATGGGAGGACGAATTGCATGTTTTGATGTTTGTGAATTTAGATGATTGGCAATACTTCAAATCAATGTGGGTGGAAGGGATAAACATGATATATCAAAAGTTATTGTTGTAGATAAGGTCAGTACTTTTGGCTGACGCTAGTCTGTCGTTTTGAATGAGTAATGGTGCATTTGATTGATGCTTCTTTAAGCAAAAAATCTCTTCCTTAGCGTTCGAAATGTAGTCTATATCGTTGGTCCATAATTGTTCACATGCATAATATTACATTTCATTGCTATATTGTGCTCTCAACCTAGACTTAAAACAAATCTTTAATGTGTAAGCCATACAAACTTTGCAGTTCGTCCTATTGACTGTTTGAAGTTTCTGAGACCTGACACTGAATTTTCTTTTAGAAACAACTTACATAAGCATATAGTATGTACAGATACACTCATCCCCGAAGCTTCACAGGCTTTGAAGACACATTTAACAAACTAATACGTCGGCGCTTTCCAGGTGATCAAATCAACAGACTTCTAAATGAAATGTGGCGTGAAATAGTTGCTGATGTGGGCCCATCCATCTGTCAATCGCTCAGTGCGGCTGTCGTGGAGAATCTATCAGTATTGCTGGGACAAGTGCCGTATGATGAACTGTTGCCGGAATAGTAGATACACTACATTCCTACGTTGTGGTGTGCAAGATTATGTTCGAGATGATTTGTTCGTAAATTAAATGTTATGATGCTTGATGGTGTTTTGTTTTACGTATCGATTGCATTTTTATATTGATTGTCGTATGTTTTTGTCGTCATTTGTTTTGAAAACATTAAGAAGGGCCTGCTTTTTTGAACAAATACTGTTTTTTGTCAAAGTGAAAAATTATACAACCCTGGGTCATGTCATGAGAGAATCACAAAATATACATTTCTTTATTTATCTTGAAAAAGTGGCTTACCTAACTAAAATAAAAATGTGTACTTTTTGCGCATTCCACTAAATCGCCCACCAAGGTGAGCATTGTCTCAAAAATCCTGTTCCACATTAATTTATCGTTGGCCCTGGCGAGCTCTTAATTAAACCCCAGCGGACCAGAAATTAAATGCTCAGAGAACCTCTGTTTATTCACTAATTGCTGACTTACTAAATATCAGGTTACTTATTACAGGTTGCCCACATTTTCGCCTAATATTTCGATAGTTTTTATGATACCCTCGAAAAGGTAAGAACTCATAACTAGTAAGAGTATCAAGTTTTACGTATAATGAACGTTCTAATGACTACCTTTTTAGTTTTATAAATATCCACTAAAGTACCTATGTACTATATTCATTCATTCAATGAAATTCGTTGGTTTTAATATTATGCATTTTTTAAAGAAAGTACTGTCTACAGTCTGGAAGCTTAAAGACAAAGTTCCAACCGCAATGACGGGCAACCAACTCTAGACCCAACAATAATCATTATGTACTCCGTTACCGTACTTACGAGCAAATACTCTGTTGTCTACAAACCGCTTGTATTTGTGCAAACCATAAACATCGTCACTGATGACTTACGTACTTGCAGCTCGTGATTTAATTAAATTTTAAGTTCATCCATACAGAAACCGCAGGCCGCCATCTTTGAAAATTATTGGATGCCGACGGAATATAGGGTTAAAATGTTCCGGGATACAAAATCTTGAATTTGTATGAGGTTTAGCTGAGGCACATGTGGTTCTATATATAATGGTTAAGTTTATGATGCTGTGTTAAGTAAATTTGTGGAAGACACTGCCTGGTGTAATGAATGAAAATGAAAATATTGTTCCTTTATTGTAAAAAATGCTCGTATTTCGAAGACATTCATGAATACTGCAGAGCAGTAAAGACGCGTGAGAAAATAAAATTTTACTAGCGGCAGAGCACTAACTTCATACAGATCTTAGAAGTAGTAGATCGTAGTTGTAAATTCGGAGCTAAACCACATGTTCATGTAGATTCAAGTACTAAAACGGCACAAAAATAAAACAACGCACAAAACCAAGCATAAACGATTATCGGCTATCTTTTACATGAAGATTTAAAACTAAAACTGCAATTACAAGAGACGAAGGCGAAACAAAAGACAGCCGGCAACGAATATCTGAGCCCAAACGTAATTTACCTGAGATAAAGGTGGAACAATGTGCCCGCCTTGCCGTCGGCGAAGAAGATGAGATTACCAGGAATGGGTACCATATTGCTGTTTGTGTCGGCGGAGCAAACTTAAAATATAACGCTTGAAATTGCTGATGCTTGCGTCTCTGTGAGAGATGGATTGCGGAATGGAATTGCATGATCTACGGGAATTGTTCATGATGGAATTGTATGGTGACACAACTGGTGATAAATTATTTAGATTATTTTTTGACATGTTCTTCCTTCTTGTTTCTTTGTATTAGGAATATACAGGGTGAAATTAAATTCATGGGCATCCTTTTAAGGGGTCATTGTACTCATCATTATGAACAACTTTTACTATGGGACTAACCCTAAAAACGCGAAAAAACATCATCTGTTCCTTGCATTTGTGTTCACATAACTAGTCAAAATGTAAGGAAGAGCTGATTTTTTTTCGCGATTTCAGGTTTGATCCCATAGTAAAAGTTGTTCATAATGATGACTACAATGACCCCTTAAAAGGATGCCCATGAATTCAATTACACCCTGTATATAATCAAACATGTAGCGGAAACAATGAGTATTATCAAATCGTCTCAAAAATGAAGCTAGATACTGTACAACAAAATCCCGTCAAAGTCAAAAATTGCTTACACTTAATTCACAAACAGGATGCAAGACTACAAAGATAATACAAAACATTAATAACGCAGAATTATGTCAAGCAAAGTAAAGCCAACATGCAATTTATTTTACGGTTACAAACTTACAATAGAAAATTATTTCAAAAGCAGTTATAAAGTACTTACTAAGCTAAACTGGCTCTGCAACAAGACTTAAAATATATCATCAATTCATCATACATCTTGCAGTGGCCTATTATTTGTTAGAATTTTCTACCGTCACGAACCCACCTAACATGCAACAATTCCGATTCACTTCCTTTCTGGTTAAAAGCTTCTAGTTTCTTGAGTTTGTTAAAAGCCGTTAAAGCCAGTATGAATTGAGCCTTCACGGCGCACACAATGGGCTGAAAAGGCAACATTAAGACCAGATTTTAGTCGTAAGTAAGGCAATGACTTGAGATATCGTAATGCAGACAGTGTAATCTGGGGTTTCTTCTACAGACCTTACCATGGCAACGAAAGATCTACTTGATGAAAAAATTTGATTCACTGACAGATAAGCTAAAATAATAATTATTTATTTGTTCAAACATTTCGGCAGTCCAATTTCAAAACCTAGCAATTGCCATTTTTTTTAAATCGGTGTTTTTGCATATTTGATTTCCTAGATTATCTACCAAGTCAAATATGCAAAAACACCGCTTTAAAAAAAAATGGCAGTTGCTAGGTTTTGAAATTACACAGCCGATTTGTACACATACAATAATAAAATGCAAGCAGGATAACTTAAAAAAAAGCACCAGACATGTTTGCAACATAGTATTAATAGGTAATAATATTTTTTTAATTATTATTTTAAAGTCAAATTAATTAAAACTATGTCAATTAGAAAACAATTATAGATTATTTATGTCTGTAAATATTTACATAATATAAGCTAGCATTTAAAATAATAATATGTACATTTATATGAAATAATAAGCAAAAAAATCATAGGGCATCAAAAAAGTATAGATTATAAATGTCAATAGTAAAAATATAAATAACAGACAGGCAACGCACAATTTACGCTGGGTTTAGAAGCATGAAATTATGCGCAAGATTTCCTTATAATGAAGGTTATAGGACTAGGGAAGGATTTTTGATAATTAATCCCCTAAACAGGTTAAATAAGGGATGACAGTTTGTATGCAAATTAGTATTTTTTCTCGATGCGAAATCCCACTAGGCAGACGGCTTGTACTTCAATATTTCCTGTAGCACATACTTATTGTAACTCGAAGACTCTCGTGACTTCGTATCTAAATAAATCCAATCTCAATTCCGCTTTCTTGAGCATTTCTAAAAGGAAAAAATAAATATATCTGCGCTCCAAGTACTTTCTTGAATCCCCTTGTGCACCTGTTGTAATTGAGGGCCGTCCACTAAAATATGGCTCAGTAGCCTGAGAGTCACCTGAAAGTTATTCTCTCGGTCTCTTCAACAACCTTTGCTTATATTCATGCTTTGATCCGGAACCAGCCGGTCCTCCAATTCTAGGTAAAGTTACGTTAGACTGAATCCTAATACATAACCCCCTAAAATGTATTCTGATAACATAAATATTTGAATTTGTGCTCCGGAACAAGTGAGTCAAACAATTTCTGGTGAAATTGCTATAAGCTGAATTCATAGATATAATCCCCAAAAAGATATTTTAAAATCTCAGTATTTTAATTCTGCATGATTTATTTTGTTTTCATACAAGTATTTGTCTTTTCTGAAGAATGGCTCCGAGCAGTCAACTTAAATTAACCATTTATTTCTTTGTAGACAACGTTACTATTCCCTTTTGTGCCATTTTTACGATAAAAGAATTCTGCAGCTGGTGCCAAAAGAAATAATTTCGTCGGCACCACTGAGAATACAAAGATTTAAGTTCAAGATTTTTCTAGATAATGACTATTTTTATTACATTTTCTTCAAAAAGTTGTAAAACGTCTGCATATTTGCAAACTCAAAGGTACGCATGTGTTATATGGTCGCAAGGAACACTTAAAAGAGATAGCAACCGCTTAATATTTCTCGGCTCACTTGCTCCCAGACGATGCAAAACGCCCAAGGGCACAAAAACAATTTACTCCTCTAAGACCAGTTTTATAACGGTTGTAGGATCCTTTGCAAAGGATTCTGTTGTAGTTTTAGAAGTCTATTTCCATCACAAAGTCGTACCTGAGGGTAGAAACGTAAGAAGCTCATTCCATCCATTGTAAAGATTCTGATTGTCTTTAGGGAAGTATGAATAGGAATAGCAAGTAGCCAAGAGATATTTACCTTCGCAAGACTAGATAGAGAGCAGTGGTGGCCAAGTGGTAACGGCCGCGACTTACGAGTTATAGGTCGTAGGTTCGAATCCAGACTGGCGCTTTACTTTGTGTAAATTATTTCATCACCACTGCTCTCAAAACGGTGAAGGAAAACATCGTGAGGAAACCGGTATGTACTAGAACCAAAAATTCAAAGACATGTGACATCTGCCAACCCAAACTGGGCCCGCGTGGTGGATTACGGCCCACTCTCTCTCACTGGAGGAGGTCTGTGTCCCAGCAATGGGAACATTATAGGCAGATTATGTTTTGTAAGACTATAGTGTAAGTAGGTACCCACCTGTGCTTTCTTTCATCGTATCATGGGACATTATATCAATTTTAGTAGACATTTTCGACGATCCAGCATAAATATAACATAAGTCACAAGGGACGTTTTCGTATTTTAGAAAGGAAAATAAACAGGAAAAAGCATCGAAAGCAATAAAATAAATTACAAAATATACTATGTTACAAAATGTAATAATATAAGATTGGATGAAACGTATAATACTTTAGGTACCAGAAATGTAAAAGGTTGAAGAGAAAAATAATTCACCTAGCAAAAGAATATTAAAAATCTGTTCATGTATAAATCGCTGGGAGATTTCCGGCGAGGTAAGCGGGTTCCGTACCTATTTGCGTTTAGCTGTCCAATATCTAGTCGGGAATAAAATGTCCATCGAGACCTACGGTTTAAATCCGACATGTGCATTTTGACTGCAATCCAGGGATCAAAGTGTGGTGGCGCAAAATAAAAATGGCGCTGCGAAAAATACGGAGCAAAAAGTATTATAGGTATTGAAATATAGTTCGGGAAATTCAAAGCCGATTTGCACATTTAATTTTAAATATCATTGTCAGAGTAAAGTTAAATGATGATTTTGGCGATGACAATGGAGTATTCTTTTCGCTAGTCTGACATTAATTATGTAGTAGGTATCAACAGAGTTTCCGAAATAATTAATGATGAAACAATCCAAATAATAGTGATGCGCCGACTATGGGTTTTGCCGATCTTAGATTAGCTATAGTATTATTTAGACTAAACTATTGGATCAGGCTGAGAACATTGTTGCCGTATCGTCGTCCCCACATTGTATAATTGGAAAACGGACAGCAGTTTCCTAAAGATTGTATGGACAAATAGTTGATTGTTAATTATGAAGTTTTAACAATATTTTAGACTGACATTTCAAATTGCCAAAGTGTACGATATTAAACAAGCAAGGATATTTGTCACCTAAAGTCAATTATTATCCTTCGTGCAATATGATCTAGTTAAGGTCCAGGACCTAGGTTATTGTGAGCTTTATGAGATATTTTATAGTTATTAATCTAAAGGTACCGCGACTAAATAGGGGCACTTAGACAACGTATTGGCAATTAACTACGAGCGTCTTTACTAATGGAGATCGAACACTCCTCTGGTATCAAGCCCGGCTGTAAAGTATGAACCACTTAAGGCTTGCATTGCCACTGATGCTATTTATATGAGGAGTGCACAATGCTTTCCTAGAGTGAGCTATTTGTATTCATCACACTATCACATTAATAATATTATAAAGGCGAAAGTTTGTGCGTGTGTGTGTTTGTTTATATGTTTGTTACATCTTCACGCTCAAACGGCTGGACCAATTTTTGCATAAAATTTTGTATGGAGGTAGCTGACACCCTTGATTAACATATAGGCTACTTTTTACCCCGATATTCCCACGTGATCAACATTTACGCGGGTGAAACCGCGGGGCGCAGCTAGTTTTGTCTAAAGAAGCTTGAATTCGAAGAAGTAAGTCCTAGGCGTAGGCTATAATTCTTTGAATGTGTGCTTGTAAGGAACGATAGAATCATTGTCATTATAGTAGTAGCTCTTAGCAACAGATTCCAAAGAATACAACTGAGTCCGACCAGTTTAAAAAACAAGGTCATATTACAAACTTAGACAAACTTTTTACATTATCATAAGTTCAAGCTGGTTCTAGGTCGAAAGGTCTGGAAATCATAAAGGAAATCCTCGCCCAGCCGTTGCCATGTCGGGAGACACAAGATGGCCATAACAGTATATAAGTCCCTAGACTTATACTTAGCGATACATTATAGCCCAATATATTATTTCCTAGTTTCAATAATTTCTTAGGCAACCTTTCTCCAGAATTACAGTGAAAGAAGTACAGTGCATAATGGGTTGCTTTTATATTTTAATGAAATGTAATACATACAGGGTGTTAGGGAAATCGACGTGCAAACTTTAACCATGAATTCAGCACAATTCTGGGCCGTAGGGACCGTAGCCAAATTTCGTCAAAAAAAAAAATAGCTGTTTCATAGAGAAGTGTACCTACAACACCTAAGCGGTCAAAGTGTATGGAACAGCCAATTTTTTTTTTAATTACTTACGGAAAATTTGAACGCAGAGGGGTTCAGAATCATGTCCTGAATCCTTGGTAGCAGTTTGCACATCGATGCCCTTGCCACCCGGTATTGATCTGGACGATGAAAATATTAAACAAAAAATAATTAGGTATGTAATCCCAATGACTAACATTACCTATACAAAATCTCAACATTGATCTGTTATTATTATTATTATTTTAATCTGAAAAGTGTGTTTAGGGTGTTCTTATTTTTATTAGTTAAAACATCTTACCTATTCATTCATTTAAATTTTGCATGCCGAATCTTGGGCAGAATGTATGGCTCAACTTTAATTCTACACGACCTTATTTATATACTTACCTGCATTCTAGCAAATAAATAATTTGATTTGATTTGATCTCCTAAAAACAAAACCTAGAAATATTTTCTCTACATTTTACTCGACAATGTTGAGTAAAAACGTAAAGAACTTAATGACAAGTGTCTTACCGAAGAGGACTAAAAAATACAACACCGTCTCAGGAGGTGGAACATGATCATTAATTAAAAGACAGCAGATGTTCGGAAGAAACTTGCAATTAGTCGAGGACAGTAAGTTAGGGCGGGGAAAATGGCGGCCTAGAGGGAAATAATCCATTTTATCGCCCACTATTGCTTTTGGCGAAAGAATTCTATATAGATAAGATTGCTTGTGCTTTGTCCCCGAAATAGATACTTTCAGGCGGACTGGCAGTTGAAAAGCGTATTGGTTTCTGTAATTTGATTACGTTACTCCAAATTAGATTTTTTTTCTAATTCGAGACGCGTTTTTCTATAGCTTCAATCGAAATTTTGCAACTTGTAGAACCAATTTACAACTCAGAGCATAAATATATGTTTCTCTCTGATAGTTAAGCTCCCAAACAGCTGAAATTACTATAATAATAAACAGTTCCAATAGAAATATTATTTTCAATTCTATATACCTTCACAATGCTACCTTAATGGAACTAAATTGAATAACAGCGTTAACATTGGTATCAACAAGAAATGCTGCGATAAAATTCTATTAAAAAAGTAGACTTTTTGCTGGGAGACAAGGATGGTTCGTTAAAATGTGACGTCATTAATGCGAAACGGATTCTATCAGGTGTTGAATATTCGTACTAGTTTTCAGGCATACTTTCACGAAAAAAGTAACAGTTTCGAAAACTGAAAGAAAATCATTGGACAGAAAATCGCGTAAAAAACGAGTCTTTTATTCTTTTCAATGATCTATGGGAAAAACAACAAATCTTTTTATTTTGTTCTTTTAACGTAAAATATTTACGCTTTTTTAACCGACTTCAAAAAAGGAGGTTCTGTATTCGATCCGTATGTATGTATGTTTGTATGTCCGCGATTTTCTCAAAAACTAAAAAACCGATTTTGATAATTCTTTTATTAATGTGATCTACATACATTCAGGAAGCTTTAAGTATATAAAAAATTAGTCAATTATTTTTATGTACGAAGTTATATGCATAAATGTACTGCATCTCCGGCATTTCTACGCGAATTTTGACGATTCTTCTAGTCGGTGTCTTCAATTCTTCAATGCATTAGTGTTAATTGAATTTGTGTGGGGTAGGTAGAACTAAAAAGTGAAAAATAAAAACTTTTTTTACAAAAAAAATCAACCTACTTCAAAAAAAAACACTACAAAATGATAACTTTAATTTCGGAAGTCGGTGTCAAAAAACGAAAATGCGGAACCAAAGACACCGACTTCCGAAATGAAAGTTATTTATCATTTTGTAGTGTTTTTTTTTTATGTTGGTTGTTTTTTTTTTTAACATTGGTATAGTCTATTAAATTTTTCACGTATTTTTGTTACCGTTTGCAAACAAAAATCCTGTTTTCCAACAGTTTATTTAGAAAACACGTTCAAAACTGTCTTCCGTTTACAGACAAAAATGTCTTCCGCATAATCTCCTCCATCGATTTGCAAATCCTTGACATTCGCAATAAATATCAATAAACAGCGAAACTTCGTGAATTTAAAAGCAAATTGCATTTGCTGAATCGCATGTAGATTTTATGAGTCTCGTATGTAATGGTCCATATTAGTCACTCTGCGATTTCCTTCGTTTGATATTTATAACTTTTGAATTTCTGTTCACTGAGGATTTTTAACAGCTTAACTTTGTAGACACTTATTTCGTTTGTTCATCGGTATCAATCGCGACTGTGAATATAAGTTTTGATTCATATTTTTTATTAACCTATGTTGTTCCACTGCTGGGCAAAAGTCTCGCCAACATCTTTCCAGATTTTTTATTTTTTTTATTTATTCAAAATCTGTATTAAAAGTAATTTACATAAAGTCCGCCAAACTGCATAACAGTTTGTAGGCAGTTGTTCTCGTCTAACAATAGATTAAAAAAATTGAATTATGAAAGGTAATGTTATTGTGTAAATAGCTTAAATTATGCTAAGTAAAGCTCATCCAACACACCTATCATTGGGACTTTCGATTATTCCGACATGTTTCTACGCAAACAATGGAGAAAGTCACAAGCGTTAGCGGATATGTTTTGGCGTAGATGGGTGAAAGAGGTTCTTCCTGACTTACTGCCTCGAAGAAAATGGAAAGAGGAGGTGAAACCTTTGCAGGTAGTGCTGGTGGCTGATCCTAGCAGTCCTCGTAGTACCTGGCCGAAGGGTGTTATTCAGAAGACATGCCCAGGAAAGGATGGACGAATCAGACTGGTCGAAGTGAAGACTAAGACTGGCGTCTGGAAGCGACCTGCAGCCCGCGTCGCGCGTATTTCACTTGTTGATGAGTGCTAAGCCAGCACTAGGGGGGGCAATGTTAGCGACGCGCTCATGTTTTTTTTAGATTCGTAGATTCATAGTCAGTAAGTAGTTACAATAACATTTATGTATAACCTAAGCTATGTAAGTATAGATGTATGGGCCGCTGGACCCCCACCCAAGCGGGTGCGCTTGTACGTGTTTACCTCGTTTTGTCAATTTATCCGTGTTTTTCAAAATATAAGTTTCCTAAGATACTTTCTCGTTTAACTTCGCCGATTACCACCTACAACATCTACATAAACTATAATAAAAATAACAAGTAATATGATAGGTTGACTGGTAAAATGCCTATGGCATTAAATCCGCCTCTGTACATTTCTGTGCTTGAAGTATTAATTAATGATTTCCCATCCATAAAAAAAGGCCTCCCACATTATAGACCGATAACCTGGTGAAGGCAGCAGGAATCTGCTGGATACGAGAAGCACAAAACCAGTCAAAGTGGCAATGATTGGGTGAGATTTATGTCCAGCAGTCTTTCAGTCTTTTGGCTGAAATGATGATGATAATAAGTTGATTATTAATAAATAAATATGACACTCGATTAGCGGCCGACCTGGCTATTATCGCGTTAACATTAAGCTGGTTGTTACCATAATATGACTTCAAATTGAAATAGCTTACCAGCTGCAGTGGAAATTAACTGCCTTTGTGTTGGAAAAGCCCAACAAGAAGTGAGTCAAAATTTGCACTGTCGTTGCTTGACGCAGCCAGATGGCGCAATGGTGTCGAAAATAGCAAGACAGGTTGAAAAATTGCCATTAAAATAAAAGTAAAACTTTTGTACATATTTTTGCACACAAAAAAGGTACAAAGGCGGCCTTGATGCCTTAGGCTTTCTCTACCTGTCAACCAAGGATGGTGAAGAGATCAGATGGCAGGTGCTTTAGTTGAGAGGAACAATGATAAAAACGAAAGACAGACGACAGATTCGATTGTACAGAGTTTTGTGAAATAATCTAACAATCTCGTATGTCGGAAACGTCTACTAAAAGGTTGCCAAAACCCTTTGAAGTTATAATTTTAGCTGACAGATGATTTAAGAAGATTTTGCGCGTTCGGCTATCTTTAAAATCAAAGGCCACATTTGTGAGTTGGGTATTGTTTAAATTCAGATACTCCTTGACTGTACTAATGATGAAATTTGACAGCGGGTCCAGTCCAATTCAAAATTCAAAATTTGATTTGGTCGACCAATTCAAAATTTGATTTGGTTGACTGGACCCGCGGTTCCATTTCGAGTGGATCCAGTTGACCAAAAACTCCTACTATTATTCATTTCATTGGTTACTTTTGATTGCTTCGTGGTTTATCAAAATGTCTGAGCTACATGACTGTCTCAAAATCAATTATGTAAAGGAAGAGATTGAGCACAGAACAAAACTTTACAAAGTGCGCATTGAAAACCACGTCAATACGCTTCTATACTGACCAACCCACTGGAACACTGACGATTAAAAAGACAGCACACATGGGTCATCGCTTGACCTAGTCAAGCAACAGGAAGAGGGACGGCCCTCACTGGAGGACCTTACTTGAAACGCCAACAAGCACAGAACGCATCTAAGCTAAAGGCCTGAGAAGCCGATTGCAAGATTTCAATTACCTAATACAAAAAAAGTCTTGAAACTTGCTGAAAATAGCACCGTTCTATTGACCGATATATAATACTAGCTTCAGCCCGCGACTTCGTTCGCGTGAAACTTCTTGTTTCCCCCGAGCCACCCCGTCGTATCGCATCACCCGCCCGCGCTATCACTTAACGTTCTTTTTGACTTTTTTTCTTTTTGCTCGGCTCCTAAGGGTCATAGCGTGATGTTAAATAGCCTATAGCCTTCCTCAAGAATTGGGCTATCAAATGCAAGAAGAATTTTTCAAATCCGACTGGTAGTTCCAGAGATTACCTCCCACATACAAACTTACGAATTACAAACAAATTTTACCTCTTTATAATATTATTATAGACTACGTAGCTGCGTGGACTAATGCTCCTGAAGGTTATAGCTTTGTTGAATGTTGAGTTTTGGGATGTGTTGCAGCTAGGAAAACTGCTTGAAATGGTGATCAAGACTAAGAAAATTTACTAGGCGTGGCGTAAATATAAATCCCTCACGACCTATATTGGTATTTAAAAAAATATTGTCCAGTATAAAAATATTATAGCTTCAAATAATGTTTGAACAGCTTGCTAAATCAAATGAAAGCCATTCATAATACTAGGTCTTATCAGGAAATCCATTCGAAAAGCCAAACCAAGACCCGAAATAAATTGCAACCGAACGCGGTCACGCCTGAAAATTCCTCTTCTATATTAAATGGAAAGTACCAATGATCAAAGTAATAAATATAAAACAGGGTAATAAATCTGTACGTCCACATCCTTTGGTCCATTATTACAGAAAGAAAGACCCAGAGCGCATTAACTTTGGAGTGTATCATTCGCATAGAAATGTTATTACTGTTCTATGTCTGCAAGAAGATTGTGTGTGCTTTGCTTTTGAAACTGAGATTTAGTTATAAGTTGAAAGGATTCCTTTCGTTATTATAGCTTCTAGTTCACAAGGGATTCTAACCTCCTTTATAGGGTTCCGTAGCCAAATGGCAAAAAACGGAACCCTTATGGATTCGTCATGTCTGTCTGTCTGTCCGTCCGTCCGTATGTCACAGCCACTTTTTTCCGAAACTATAAGAACTATACTGTTGAAACTTGGTAAGTAGATGTATTCTGTGAACCGCAGTAAGATTTTCACACAAAAATAGAAAAAAAACAATAAATTTTGGGTTCCCCATACTCACAACTGAAACTCCAAAAATTTTTTTTCATCAAACCTGTACGTGTATAGGTGTGTGGATAGGTCTTCAAAAATGATATTGAGGTTTCTAATATCATTTTTTTCTGAACTGAATAGTTTGCGCGAGAGACACTTCTAAAGTGGTAAAATGTGTGTCCCCCCCCTCTAACTTCTAAAATAAGAGAATGATAAAATTAAAAAAATATATATAATGTAAACTTCCACCGAAAATTGGTTGAACGAGATCTAGTAAGTAGTTTTTTTTTAATACGTCATAAATCGAAAACCGCAATTTACCTTTCACAAAGTTACAACGAACTACAAGAACTTTTATATTATGTTACTTGCTGCTACGGAACCCTTCATGGGCGAGTCCGACTCGCACTTGGCCGGTTTTTTTTTTAGTTTCTATAGCATGTTTACTTCTTCTCCTATCCTATTCTATGAAGCAGAAATAACGACACAAACTACTTGGTCTCCCGGCACCGCTCAATGCCACCGCACGTAATTATTCTAAAAGTTAGTGAAGCAGTCTTCCCAATGACAAATATGTTACTTTTATAACTTCCTGTGACGGGGTGTAACAAACAAGTTGTTTATAAAATATGAAAACAACACATCCGCGAGTCTGTCGGGCTATAGGAAACAGACAAACAAAGCGACTTTTTCAAGAACAAAGACTCGACCCACGGTCGTATGACGAATACAAACTAGCAAACATGGAAATGCGGTCCTTAAAAATCTTAACTTGCTGTGATAAAGACGGTTTTTGAGAAGCATAATAAGGGGATTATTTTTGTTTGTCGGGGGATGAACTAGTGACGTTGCAGAATGTGTGTTTTCCGTGAGAGCGCTATACCATTGTGGATTTACAGGGAATTGAATTTTGTAGTTCATAGTGTCGGTATGCGGCGGTGTACCTACGCCTCGGGTGAAATTTAAGAGGAGGCTCCCTAAATTTTACGTTAATTTGCATTAATATTCTGAAACAGTCACACATACAATCAAAATGGAACTTTAGTATATGATCAATCTAATAAACCTATTCGATAATAGCATATGAAAGTATGCAAACGAAAATTGTAGGCAAATTGCTACGGGAAAATTGTTCAGTACCTACCAATTGTTTTTATATCGACTGAAATAGAAAAGACTCAGCGATCTTTGTAATAGCTTCCTGCTGTTGTTATTGTCTTAAGTGCACTATTAGTGCTGATACAAATATCGTTAAAACGTCGTCGTTGTGACGGAGAAAAACGTAAACGAAGAAGCAATGCAATTAGAGAAGAAGCACTCTTCAATTTTATCAGAAAGTCCTTGCTTTAAGAATCCATCAATTCTATCATACTATTTATAAAACATGACAAAAAATAGAGAATTCTTTATTATATGCAAGTTTAATATTGAACACCGCACACCTCATCAATATCCGTTGCATAGTTTAAAGAATAACACGGACAAACTAACAGACACGAAAAGCATCTTTAATTTATAATAATTATGTATACATTTTAAGTACAAATTCTTCTATATTCGATGCTATTTTAAAATTATTGGTGGTCGTACTATTCCAAAGAGTTTCTTAAATTCTTCCTCTATGAATATAATATAATGTGCGGAAAATTCGACATGATTTTATTCAAGATTGTTCGGAGCGAATATGGTGGAGCCTGAAAGATAAAATCTAGGGTGGGATTTGCAATATTCAAGTCAAGTGGTACGAAGATCGCCATTCTCGCTAGTGTAAGGATTCGCTCAAACTATTCCAGTGTAACGATAATTTTACACTATTCCATGAATATTTTATGCATTATTTTTATCTTTAGATCCGGTTCTATTGTCACGTCATTGTTTTGGTTGTGAATATCTTTTTTTGTGCCCATTATATTGTTTTATTATTGCAGGATGTGTTTACGGATCGGTGTGTGGAATGTATGAAAGACTCCATATAAAGTGTTTGAAATGACATAACTTGAGTGTGGAAATAGCAAAAGTGAAGAAAATTTTTAAACAATTTTTAAACAATTTATGGTGTATGACGTACTAGGACGACATGAATAGGTCATGATGAATGGAGTAGAACATTCAACAATTTCGTTATTATTAGATTCTACATAATTGCACCTATTACATAGAGTAGCAATATCTGTCTGGGTATGTGCTAATTACCATTTTTTCTTTGCATTTAAAACATTTTTGAGGCCCACGGAAAATGAAAGTTTCTCATAGATATTATTATTTTTTTCCCAGATCTGACAGCCGTCCTCTTTTTGTAAGTCGTAAACCTTCAAATTTGTTCTCCCTTTAGTGAAATAAGCACGTCTGAAATGAAATTGAGTTCCGTAAAAAGAAAGCTACAGTGCCTATTACTTCGGGATTCTAAACCATGACAAACGTATTAAAGATGTCAAGCACGACCTCTGTTGACGTTTGGAAATCCGCCATCTTTAAACTAGTCTACGTTGTTTGTTTACCAAATTGGCACCTGCAGTTTGACCTGAATTCAAATTGACGGAATGATACTTAAAGGCACTTACTGCTTTGTACTGATTAAATTCATTAGGAGTCCCTGTTTTAATGCTCATTGGATAGAAAAGGAATAAACCATTGTTTTGTTGAATCCGATTTCTTGTGTCTTCTAACTTTTTAATTTTTTGTTTTGATTTTGAACGATCATTTCATTTAATTTAAATTTTCGTGAAATTCGAGTTAAATAGGAACATGGAAGCACCTAAATGACCACTCTTAGATACTGTTACAATTAAGATTTTTTATCTGTAGTGACAAACTAGTGGGTATGGTAATATGAAACAACAGCTATCTCAAACACTGTTTATTAAAAAAACTGTAAACTAATATAACAAAATGAGTTCACTAATAACAAATTGTTGCCAGCCAGCTAATAATAGAAAATAGAGAGCGAAGGTCGTGGGGGGTTGGAGATAAACCCGGTACTGTTCCGTTTTAAAATGAGTTCAAGTTAAAAGTTTACAATTATTACAAAACAAAGGAGAAAGTAACCTTCCAGTTATTGATTAATTTAAAATCTATTAAATGGGCGCCAGGGACTTTGAGAGTCCCGGATCCCGGAGCCGACGAAGGTGTCCAATACTATTCCGGACGGGGTAGGATGTCGAACCCGAGATCCACAAATTAAATTGTGATGCAGGCCGGTTTCCAGTATCGAAAACCGGACCCAGACAATCAACTGGTTCCTACGGGAACCGTAATAAGGTATAATAAAAAGTTAAAGTAGGTAAAAGAAAAAACCGTCCCGCCTGAGCGCTAACGCTAGACGGACTATGCCGGCCGCAGTCGTCTCCACACGAGGCTTCGCTGTGCTCGAGGAACGGGTCTCGCGTCCAGGCCCCAGACGATCCTCTAGGTCCTGGCGGCGAGACGAATCGCTCAAGGTGCCTCTCCTGGAATCGACAATACGGAGGCCTAATAATATAAAGAGAAACTAATTCACCTTCCTGGAGGTGACTGAGCTTGGAAATCTAAAAGGCTAAAACATTAGCCGGTTAACGAGGCCTTTTTACAATGACACCATAAAGAGCTACGACTTCGGTTTGCCTAATCTTGAGTGGTCGGACAATAGGGATGAGTTGCAAATAGTCAGCGGGTGAAATACTCACGGTTGTCGTAGGGAGAAAGCACTTGACTGCAAGATTCTTCACCGGCTGGAAAGCTGCCTGCGTATGCGCAATTTGGAATCCTGCAATAAATATCCATGGATCACGACAATACCCTTTCTAACAACCAGGGAAGGGCTCACAGACCACTTCCAAAGACTATTACAACCAAATCCTTACCTTTTAGAACGTGTAACAAGTTTAGTGGAATCACTCAACGTGTCGTAGGGCTTCAAGATGCCAAGTGAGTCCCATGATGCTGTCACTGGCTCACAAACCGGAATTAGTCGGAGCATTCCAAAAATCTCCCCGATTACGGGTAAAATAATATTAAATCACTGAAGATAAATAATACACCGAGATACTTAAATTCTAGAAAATCACTAACAACTGCACAACATGACGTTTATTCGCTGAAACAATAAGAATCTTCATGATCCAGACCAACAAACAAATTATTTGTCATTCCCAATACTAGAACTTGTCGGGATCGTGGAAAATCTCCTCGAAACTTAATTTGGCAAATTAAGAAAGTATTAGCTTGTCACATTACGTCAAAGACAATTCACAGATAAAAAATATATTAACTTGACACGAAGTTTCTAGAAAGAAGTCTATATTGAAAAAATGAATGATTTCCGTTCACGGTTATTTAGTTTATTATGACTTTTTTTTGACTAAAAGCTGAAAATAATTGAGGATTGCTCCATACGATATTATTTCGATGGTTAGCAATCAATATGTTAAAATATCGATTTAAACTACAACTGTGAATCGGCGACCACCAGATGTCGCCTTTGACAGATAGAAACTGACGTTTGACTGAATGACATTTGGAATGTAAACAAACGCAACTAATTACAATTCAATATGTTTTAGGATTAAGAAAAGTGATTTATTGTGAGGAAGCCGATTGTAAAACTACAATGAAATGTGTTACTCGGAAACCTCGTAATGTACTACTTATGTTTTCAGGTAAATGCTACTTTACTAAACCAACCCGTTGTAGGTGCAAAAAAACAACGTAACAGTACCTCCCCAACCACCAGAGATTTGACCCACTAGGGCAAATCTCGACGCTGGCCCTCCAGCGTCAAAGCAGACTCCGAAGGACCAAGCACAATTACAAAAATCTACAACGTTCATGCCTGAAAACAAGAACAGAGAAAGAAAATAAAAATAAATGGAGATGAGCGAGTCTAATCCATTTACAAACATGTAAAAGACAAGCTCCAAAAAGAGTAAAAATATTTAAATAACTACCGATAATAGTGCTGAGCTGGTACACCAACAATACACTAAAAGAAATTAAATGCTACAAACTAATGAACAATGGCTAACCGTCTACCATAATAGAAATGTGACGGTTAGTTTGCCTTAAAAAAAACCATCTGAAACGTTTTCCATCAATGCAGCCTACACGCCCGCCATTTTGGCCACCTATCTCAGGACTATCATTTTGCTGCCTTACCAGCAATCCGGAGGTTTACACTTCCCTGGGGTGTCAATCCTGCAACAACCACAGACCACCAACAACTTCTAAATATAGTTTACAAATGTGGACACAGTAGAAACCTGTGTACCACTACAAACTGTTTCTTAATAAAAATAAACAACCACAAGGCATATACAACCCTCAATGGTCACTGCGACCAACTACTATTAGTGAATTTTAGTTTAAATTCAAATTAAATATTTAAAAAAAACTATTCCTCGCCACATGGTGATTTAAAATCCTTGATATGCCATGTGCCAAGGTTTTTACCGGAACTACAGCCTTCCAATTCATACACTAAGGGTGAAAGTTTTTTCCTAATTATACATCTCTCGTATTTAGGGGCTAATTTGGCCATAAAGAATTTGGAGGCGTCACTCTGGGGATACGTTTTCTTCCACACAGTGTCGCCTACCTCAAACTCCGCGTGCCTCCTACTACTATTATAATAACGTGCACTACGTTTATGTGATTTGACGAGCGCGTCCTTTACTTTATTGAAGATACCACCCAATGCGTCTAGCTGATTTGCATATGAACTGCGGGAAGCGCAAGCTAGAGTGGGCTGATCAACGGTATCATTGCCGAAGACATCACCACTACTAACTGCCTCTCTGCCATGTACTAGGAAGAATGGGGTGAAACGAGTAACTTCATTTGTGGAGGTGTTCATAGCGAATTGGATCTTTGAGATGTTAACATCCCAGGATCGATGATCATCCTCCACGAGAATTGATACCGCGGTCATTATGGTACGATTATAGCGTTCCACGGTATTCACGCTTGGGCAGTAACGAGGTGTGAAGTGAACTTGAGGTATTTTGTACCTCTCCAGTAGTGAACGAATCTCATTACCCGTGAATTGCGTCCCATTGTCTGCTATAACCGTACGGGGTATACCGTGTACGAGGAAAACGCCGTCTTCTAGTTTCTGTGCTATAGCCTTACCAACAGCTCTACGTAAAGGAAACAGTAAACAGTACTTCGTAAAACAGCACACGACAACTAAGAGATATGTGAATCCCGCTCTAGACCGTGGCAACGGACCTACCAAGTCAATGCTTATGGTTTCAAATGGCTTGGAACATTCTTTCGCGTCACCTAAGAGACCGGGAGGAGGTAACTGTGAGTGTTTATAAGCGGCACACGTATCACATTTACCAACGTAGCTAATCACATCCTTATACATGTTAGGCCAGTAGTATCGGAGTGCAAGTCGTTTATAAGTTTTAAACACCCCGAAATGTGGAGATAATTCGCCACTATGGTGACTCTTTAATAATTCTTGCCGATTGCCCTCCGGTACTACCTGCTTCCAATCATATTCACTAGCCACCCCGAATTTATTTTTCGAATAACGGTAAAGTTTATCCTCCTTAATAATAAAATTTGGACACGATCTGGGCGTGCTGACACATTTATCCCACAATCCTTTAAACCAAGTGTCAGTGTCAGACACTTTAATTTCCAGCACCGGAACGCCACGAGATAAGGCATCTGGAACCACATTGTCCCTACCCTTGCGGTGTTCAATGGTAAAGTTATAAGGTGATAACCGACAACCCCAACGGCCAATCGACCAGAGGGATTGGTTAAATTAAAAAACCATTTTAAACTCGAGTGGTCGGTTATCACTTTAAACGCAGGGCCGCCTTCCACGTAAGGACGATAGTGTTCCACGGCGAAGACTACAGCGAGAGCCTCACGCTCCGTTGCTGAATAATTGCGTTCGGCCGGATTAAGCGAACGACTGCAGTAGGCTATTGGGTGCTCCTCTCCATCTATTTTTATTTTCTTTCTCTGTTCTTGTTTTCAGGCATGAACGTTGTAGATTTTTGTAATTGTGCTTGGTCCTTCGGAGTCTGCTTTGACGCTGGAGGGCCAGCGTCGAGATTTGCCCTAGTGGGTCAAATCTCTGGTGGTTGGGGAGGTACTGTTACAATTAAGATTTTTTATCTGTAGTGACAAACTAGTGGGTATGGTAATATGAAACAACAGCTATCTCAAACACTGTTTATTAAAAAAACTGTAAACTAATATAACAAAATGAGTTCACTAATAACAAATTGTTGCCAGCCAGCTAATAATAGAAAATAGAGAGCGAAGGTCGTGGGGGGTTGGAGATAAACCCGGTACTGTTCCGTTTTAAAATGAGTTCAAGTTAAAAGTTTACAATTATTACAAAACAAAGGAGAAAGTAACCTTCCAGTTATTGATTAATTTAAAATCTATTAAATGGGCGCCAGGGACTTTGAGAGTCCCGGATCCCGGAGCCGACGAAGGTGTCCAATACTATTCCGGACGGGGTAGGATGTCGAACCCGAGATCCACAAATTAAATTGTGATGCAGGCCGGTTTCCAGTATCGAAAACCGGACCCAGACAATCAACTGGTTCCTACGGGAACCGTAATAAGGTATAATAAAAAGTTAAAGTAGGTAAAAGAAAAAACCGTCCCGCCTGAGCGCTAACGCTAGACGGACTATGCCGGCCGCAGTCGTCTCCACACGAGGCTTCGCTGTGCTCGAGGAACGGGTCTCGCGTCCAGGCCCCAGACGATCCTCTAGGTCCTGGCGGCGAGACGAATCGCTCAAGGTGCCTCTCCTGGAATCGACAATACGGAGGCCTAATAATATAAAGAGAAACTAATTCACCTTCCTGGAGGTGACTGAGCTTGGAAATCTAAAAGGCTAAAACATTAGCCGGTTAACGAGGCCTTTTTACAATGACACCATAAAGAGCTACGACTTCGGTTTGCCTAATCTTGAGTGGTCGGACAATAGGGATGAGTTGCAAATAGTCAGCGGGTGAAATACTCACGGTTGTCGTAGGGAGAAAGCACTTGACTGCAAGATTCTTCACCGGCTGGAAAGCTGCCTGCGTATGCGCAATTTGGAATCCTGCAATAAATATCCATGGATCACGACAATACCCTTTCTAACAACCAGGGAAGGGCTCACAGACCACTTCCAAAGACTATTACAACCAAATCCTTACCTTTTAGAACGTGTAACAAGTTTAGTGGAATCACTCAACGTGTCGTAGGGCTTCAAGATGCCAAGTGAGTCCCATGATGCTGTCACTGGCTCACAAACCGGAATTAGTCGGAGCATTCCAAAAATCTCCCCGATTACGGGTAAAATAATATTAAATCACTGAAGATAAATAATACACCGAGATACTTAAATTCTAGAAAATCACTAACAACTGCACAACATGACGTTTATTCGCTGAAACAATAAGAATCTTCATGATCCAGACCAACAAACAAATTATTTGTCATTCCCAATACTAGAACTTGTCGGGATCGTGGAAAATCTCCTCGAAACTTAATTTGGCAAATTAAGAAAGTATTAGCTTGTCACATTACGTCAAAGACAATTCACAGATAAAAAATATATTAACTTGACACGAAGTTTCTAGAAAGAAGTCTATATTGAAAAAATGAATGATTTCCGTTTACGGTTATTTAGTTTATTATGACTTTTTTTTGACTAAAAGCTGAAAATAATTGAGGATTGCTCCATACGATATTATTTCGATGGTTAGCAATCAATATGTTAAAATATCGATTTAAACTACAACTGTGAATCGGCGACCACCAGATGTCGCCTTTGACAGATAGAAACTGACGTTTGACTGAATGACATTTGGAATGTAAACAAACGCAACTAATTACAATTCAATATGTTTTAGGATTAAGAAAAGTGATTTATTGTGAGGAAGCCGATTGTAAAACTACAATGAAATGTGTTACTCGGAAACCTCGTAATGTACTACTTATGTTTTCAGGTAAATGCTACTTTACTAAACCAACCCGTTGTAGGTGCAAAAAAACAACGTAACAGTACGTACAAATATCCAGAAAAGGTGTAAACTGTAGGTATTTATCTAGGTATTGTAGTCAGACTGCTGACATTGACAATTACAATTATGACATCTAATGTCAAAGAACGCTCGGGTCACGGGGCCCCTGGTAGACACTTTACGTGATCAGAGGGGTGGCTTGGTATTTGGCCAAACAATTAATGAGCATTGCTGTTCAACGTGGCAATGCTGCCAGTCTTCTGGACACGTTTCCGGATGACAGCGATGACGACGCAGCCGAGTACTTCGATGCCTAAGTGACCAAAAAACAAAAAGGATTTTTTGTATTTATTTGTATATAATGTTAGTCATTTAATTTAGTACCTAGTGTAAATAGTTGGTTACGTTATATATCCTAAATATAATATTATAAATGTGAAAGTAAGTTTGTTTGTTTGTTACCTTTTCACGCCTAAACCACTGAACCAATAATCCTGAAATTTTGCATATACGTTATCAGGTGTACAGAACCGGACATAGGGTACCTTTCATCCCGAAAAAAAGTACTATTCCCGAGGAAAACAACAATAACGTTATTATGATTAGCGTTGGCGCCACGTGTTTATTGAACTTTGTCACATTATTTAATTCTGAGGCGGTACGAAGTTCACCGGATCAGCTAGTTGTATATAATCATTTTAATGTTTAAAGACATACTGTGTCAGAAAGTTTTAAAATCTCTGTTAGTTTTATAGAGCAATTGCGCAATGCGTCTGGCTGTGAGGACAGTTCCAGCAACAGTCACATTCCTAGCTCAGAACCATTACTTTGTGCGACAAACAACCTATTTGCAGAAGTGCCACATTTAGCCATTAATGGCTTTCTGTTTCAAGTTGACTTCAGCTTGAATTTACGCAGAGACGTCATTGGAACGATGAAAAGTTCCTTTTTTAAATCGAAATGTTCTTTCGATTTCGATTATTACACTAAAGGAGTATTGGGTTGCATTGTATTATAATAATCTCGACCTGTGTAAATACTCGAAGGTACCGTATAACATTCCCATTGCTGGGACACAGGCCTCCTCTCTGTGAGAGGGAACGGGCCGTCCACCACGCGGGTCCAGTGCGGGTTGGTGGACCATTGTCACCACACCTGTGCCAGAATGATCTGATAAAAGTGTAAACAAACCCTAATCAGGTTTAAATTCTTGCGCCATAGCTCACGAAATTAACTCCAACACATTCATATGAATTTAGAAGGTATCAACTTGCACATCTTTTTCCGACAGTTATTGTTTCAATAACAATATTAAGTGGTAATTGAAAAATTGTCAAACATTATGGTTATAAAATTGATTTATTCTGATCTGATCCCCTCCTCCACCCCACCTCTTCAATCCCCTGCTAGTGCGTCTTCTGTTTTAATCTCTGTTTTATCCTTAACCTAATTGAGGTTGAGGGTCCAATTAGGTGATTTAAAAATTAAGAAAAATTCTGGTTTAAGTATTTAATCGAATCGAAGCACATAATTATTACATACATTTACAACAGATAGTTTTAGGTCTTAGCATCCTGAGCAGTCAGCCTGCATCTCCTATCTTGCTGACTGGTAAATATTTTTACAGTGACATAAGCTAAGTATATGATATTAGGTATAGTTTTTGCTCATTCAAGAAAAAAATAAATAGAGAGGTCTGATTTTGCAATAGTCAGATATTTTTTATCTGAGGAATAAATATTGCGGGTTGACAGGTTTTGTATAGAAATGATCTCAAGCTGTTATATTTATTTATTTATTCATTTATTTCAGGCGACGCAGGCCCATAGATAAATACCTTAACCTAAAAAAAATATTCTTGCTACTATCCTGCTAATATTATAAACGCGAAAGTTTGTGAGGATGGATGGATGGGTGGATATTTGTAATTTCACGCAAAATTTACGAAACGGATTTGGATGCAGATAGTTTATAATCAAGACTTACACTAATATAATACTTTTTATCCCGATATTCCCACGGGATCGAAACTTATGCGGGTGAAACCGCGGGGCGCTGATAGATATAATTATCGTGACTATAGAAAAAACAGCCCTAAATAAAACTAAAATTACCTAAGCACTTGAAAATTGTCTGTATTCATTGTGACTACTTCGATAAAATGCTCCAGTGCTAAAACTTTCATCGTCAGCTTGAAAGCATAATGAACAAACGTTTTCAGTGTTGAATCTTTTCATTGAAGTTTCTTTGTGGTCTCAACAATTAACGGTGTGTTGCACAGGTTGTGAACAAAAGTAAATTTATTGGATTTTATCCTTAAATAGCTTCTGCCCGCGACTTCGCCTGCGTTAAGTCAACTATAAAACACTCAGGCTCAGATCACAACGAGATGGCAGCGAAGCGGCGAGCACACCAACGACTCAAGTTTCTCAAGCGATACTAAAGTTTAAAATTATATGACACTGAAACTGCTTGCGGCTTCGCTGCCATCTCGGTGTGATCTGAGCACAGATACAGATAGAACTAGATAACGCAAGTATTACGAACTGTATGAAAACCAAGCGTGCCATTTTTTTGACTACCTACTATGACGTCACAAGCTCGCGCTCTTGCTCACGCTCACCCAGCCAGCAGTACACAGGACTGAGCGCGAAAGTGGCGGCTTAGGTACGATTTTTGAACGTAAGCTAGTGCGATTTTTGGCACGCGAAGTAGTTGCTCTTGCGTTATCTAGGTGTATATATATCTGTGGATCTGAGCCTTACTCTGTACCCATTCTGGTTTTGTTTGGCGCTGATTCCAGCTCTTTAATAAAACTTGTCCGCTTGGTCATGTTTTCTGTCTTGATTTTTATTTCGTGGTTTCTGCCGGTGATTGGGTTTTAAAGCCTCAACAGTTGGCTTTTCTTTGCCTTGAATCACTTACTACATTTTTTATTTGCTACATGAACTATACTTTTCTATAAAGTCTTTTACCGTGTAGGTTGGTACTGTCAGCAATATTGTGTGGGGGCGTTAAATAATAAAATATGATATGTATTCCGTTTATTTAAAAAAAATCGTGTTTCTTCTACGCGTCTATTATATCACTGTTGTTTTTTCGAAACAAAAACCTAGTAAATATTATTATTCAAAAGCTAATTCTAAATTCGCTTGAATGATCGAATGCACTCAGTGTTATTTTTCTGTCAGCCTGCACGACATAAGGTCGCCTTTTGCAGACAACCTTTACAGTACCTACATATTAAAAGTTTTTCATGTTGACAACTACTTTCATCCACCAAAAGATTGTCAGTAAAATTCACCCTGTATGAATCAAATGAGTTATTAAAAAGCAGTTTTCAAAATAACTCCGTCATAACTGCATGTTAATTAAGTATCTAATTAAAGACATGTTAATTAAGAATCTTCGTGTCTAACCCTCATCAATTAGTGAAGCTTGGAAGAGCAGAACTGTAACGATTTTGTAAAGGGTAATCCGTTTAGTAAAAGGTTAATTTTGCCAATCACAAGTTATTATAAATAGTACATTGTTCGACGAGGGGAGAAAGTGCCCGATTACTAACGAGGGTGTCGTTTGAGGTCCGAGGCTCAACCGAGGGCCACACGAGTTGGGAATCACACTTTCATCCGAGTGATACATAGTGCTTTTCACTTCTCATGCTCTAAAAGTCCGTCTTTATGTTGTGCTTAGGCGACATAAAATCAATTTTTATGTTCTAGTGCATAAAGTAAATTTTTATTCTGAGACTAAGGTAATCAGGCCCAACAGCCACACGCACAATAAAACTTCGCAGATTAAAGTCGTGATTTATTTCATTTTCTTTAATTTATACCGAAATAAATAAAGTTATATATACCACTTCCGTGTTTTCTATCGTTAATTTAATAAAATCAGGTAAAATTGTTGTCCTTTATTATTTATAAACGCAAAGAAACGTTTTTACGACTTGGCAGTATGAAGTACCCAAGTCGAATGACAAATGTTGAATTTAAAAAAAAAAAACTTTTATAAAGTTTCGTGGCGGTATTATCTGTGGTGGCGGGAATTAGCTATGCTTTGCAACATTTTTGATTAATTATGTACTGTATACTTTATGCCTGTTTCATTTTCTCGCAATCGAAGTGAAAAGCAGAGTGTATAACTCAGGCATAAACGAGCCATTTTACCCCTCGACGTAACTATCCACCCTCGCCTGCGGCTCGCGTGGATATAAACGTCTCGGGGTAAAATAGCTTCTTTTATGCCTTAGTTGTACAATCTACTATTATACTATTCCTACGAGGAAAATAAAAGTCAATTTTTTTACTTCTTCTTCCCTCACCCTCATAGTCCGATGGGACTGCAATCCGACACGACCAGAGAGAGAGATCAGGCGCAGGACCAACGGCTTAACGTGCTTTTCTAGGCACGGTGGTATTACACCGCCAACTTCCAAACTCCGAGCTGTTACTAAGAAATTCCTAATGGAAAAACTCAATAACACTTTGTCCGAAACGGGAATCGAACTCAGGAGGCTCAGCAGTCGCGCTTGCGACCACGAGACCAACGGGACAGTTATTTAATTATTGTACTATAACAATTATTATTTTACTATATTACTATACTATAGTATTATATAATAGTATAAAGTACTATTCATTAATTGTGTATATCTCGCAATAGCATCAGCGATCCATTTTATTGACTGCAATATTTAACTCGTTGTAAAAAAATTGCGTTTACTTTCTAAGTGAATTTTCTTTATATTATGAATGATTATGATGATGATTATTGAAAATGGTTTATTAGTGATGATTTTACTTCAATTTTTTTAAACTTTTTAAAAACCCTATTTTAATTTACTTATCGGTACCTTTAGTTTTATTTATTTTATTCCATTCGGGAAATTTACAGCTAATTTATACAGTGTTCTTAAACAATTTGCAATTGAAGGTCATTTAAAAGTTTCTACTGATTAAAACAAAAATAATGTTACGTTGTTTTTTTGCACCTACAACGGGTTGGTTTAGTAAAGCAGCATTTACCTGAAAACATAAGTAGTACATTACGAGGTTTCCGAGTAACACATTTCATTGTAGTTTTACAATCGGCTTCCTCACAATAAATCACTTTTCTTAATCCTAAAACATATTGAATTGTAATTAGTTGCGTTTGTTTACATTCCAAATGTCATTCAGTCAAACGTCAGTTTCTATCTGTCAAAGGCGACATCTGGTGGTCGCCGATTCACAGTTGTAGTTTAAATCGATATTTTAACATATTGATTGCTAACCATCGAAATAATATCGTATGGAGCAATCCTCAATTATTTTCAGCTTTTAGTAAAAAAAAAGTCATAATAAACTAAATAACCGTAAACGGAAATTAAATTCATTTTTTCAATATAGACTTCTTTCTAGAAACTTCGTGTCAAGTTAACATATTTTTTATCTGTGAATTGTCTTTGACGTAATGTGACAAGTTCATACTTTCTAAATTTGCCGAATTAAGATTCGAGGAGATTTACGACCAAGATGACAAGTTTTAGTATTGGAAATAACAAATAATTTGTTTGTTGGTCTGGATCATGAAGATTCTTATTGGTTCAGCGATTAAACGTCACGTTGTGCAGTTGCTAGTGATTTTCAAGAATTTAAGTATCTCGGTGTATTATTTATCTTCAGTGATTTAATATTATTTTACCCGTAATTGGGGAGATTTTTGGAATGCTCCGTCTAATTCCGGTTTGTGAGATGACAGCATCATGGCTCCGACTTGGCATCCTTCCGCCCTACGACACAGTTGAGTGATTCCACTAAACTTGCTACATGTTCTAAAAGGTAAGGATTTGGTTGTAATAGTCTTTGGAAGTGGTCTGTGAGCCCTTCCCTGGTTGTTAGAAAGGGTATTGTCGTGATCCATGGATATTTATTGCAGGATTCCTATTTGCGCATACGCAGGCAGTTTTCCAGCCGGTCAAGAATCTTGCAGTCAAGTGCTTTCTCCCTACGACAACCGTGAGTATTTCACCCGCTGACTATTTGCAACTAATCCCTATTGTCCCACCACTCAAGATTAGGCAAACCAAAGTCGTAGCTCCTTATGTTGTCATTGTGAAAAGGCCTTGTTAACCGGCTAATGTTTTAGCCTTATAGATTTCCAAGCTCAGTCACCTCAAGGCAGGTGAATTAGTTTCTCTTTATATTATTAGGCCTCCGTATTGTCGATTCCAGGAGAGGCACCTCGAGCGATTCGTCTCGCCGCCAGGACCTAGAGGATCGTCTGGGGCCTGGACGCGAGACCCGTTCCTCGAGCACGGCGAAGCCTCGTGAGGAGACGACTGTGCGGCCGGCTCAGCCCGTCTAGCGTTAGAGCGCAGGCGGGACGGTTTTTTCTTTTACCTACTTTAACTTTTTATTATACCTTATTACGGTTCCCGTAGGAACCAGTTGATTGTCTGGGTCCGGTTTTCGATACTGGAAACCGGCCTGCATCATAATTTAATTTGTGGATCTCGGGTTCGACATCCTACCCCGTCCGGAATAGTATTGGACACCTTCGTCGGCTCCGGGATCCGGGACTCTCAAAGTCCCTGGCGCCCATTTAATAGATTTTAAATTAATCAATAACTGGAAGGTTACTTTCTCCTTAGTTTTGTAATAGTAGTTAACTTTTAACTTAAATAATAATTTCATTTTCACTGTTACAATTATAATTTTGTATCTGTAGTGACAAACTAGTGGGTATGGTAATATGAAACAACAACTATCTCAAACACTGTTTATTAAAAAAAAACTGTAAACTAATATTAATAACAAAAGTTCACTAAAAACAAATTGTTGCCAGCCAGCTAAGAATAAAATATAGAGAGCGAAGGTCGTGGGGGGTTGGAGATAAACCCTGTACTGTTCCGTTTTAAATGAAATTATTATTTAAGTTAAAAGTTAACTACTATTACAAAACTAAGGAGAAAGTAATTGTAACAATAAAAAAAAACAAAAAAGATCGTGGATACCTATAAAATATAAAAAAATATTAAATAAATAGTATAGGATCGATTTGTACAAACTAAAAATTATTAACAACTTACTTTTTACTTTTTTTATCATGTTTGAGACGAAACTCTCCCTCTCACCCTCTACAAAACCTCTATTTAATATAAAAGCAAGAAAAAATATCGGAATTTTATTTTATTTATACCCAAACATCGAGCATCAATCTCTAAACAATGTTTTCACTCTATTTAGAACAAAAGGCTCTGACAACTGACACTCAATTGTTTAGTTGTATTTTCTTTTTTCGTCAAATTTTTCATTGCACTGTTCCAGTGAATAGACAGTTGAAAAATGACGACGTTATAGATGGCGCCACCGTACATACGAAAAAAGTATTTCAATAATATTATATCCGAGCATTTGTTATGGGTTATTGCGTCTCTTATATTGTCACGCGTGGTTTGTTTGGTAACAGGAAATTGTAGTTGATGGTTTATCTAACTTTTGCGAACATATATATTCAACTAATTTAAGCTTACGTTGAGTGACTTTAGCCTTTTTAACTGACTTTAATTAACCGACTTTAAAAAAAGGAGGTTCTGTATTCGACCCATATGTATGTATGTTTGTATGTCCGCGATTTTCTCAAAAACTAATAAACAGATTTTGATAATTCTTAAATCATATCATATCATAAATGTGATCTACATACTTTCAGAAAGGTTTTGGTATATAATACATTAGGTAATTATTCTTATGTACGAAGTTATATGCATAAATGTACTGCATCTCCGGCATTTCTATGCGAATTTTGATGATTCTTCTAGTCGGTGTCTTCAATTCTTCAATGCACTAGTGTTAATTGAATTTGTGTGGGGTAGGTTCAACTAAAAAGTGAAAAATAAAAACTTTTTTACAAAAAAAAAACAACCGACTTCAAAAAAAAACACTACAAACTGAAAAATAACTTTAATTTCGGAAGTCGTTGTCTAAAAAAGAAAATGCGGAACCAACGACACCGACTTCCGAAATTACACTTATTTTTCAGTTTGTAGTTAAATTATTAAAAAAACTTTACAATAATAAACTTCATCAGCATCATCGGTTTTAAAACCCTTTTCGTCGACAGAGTATTTAACTAGTGCACAAGGTTTGAGAATTACACCTATAATAAAATTAGATAGTACCTGTGCCAACACTTCCCTCTAAATAGCCCACTCATATCCTTTGTAAGCTTTTCTCTTTATTTATCGATTCCAAAATACCTTAAGTAAGTGAAAATACATCAAGTTTTACTTTTTTATTTCAACAGGGATCTAGGTGTAAGCCATTCTGTTTCAACGTTTCAATTCCTTTTTCCTTCAAACATTTTTTCAACATTGTCGGAATTTGAATGAAACTTCGTGGTTGAAATATGGACCCTTTCTTGAGATAATAAATCTTTTGGACTGTTTGTAATTTACAGGTGAACTTTATTTATTGCGTAGGCACGTGAGTGGTTGCTTTTTGAACGTTGACAGGAGATTTGACCCGCAAAAGTTTTCTGAACGTGAACATAACCTTTACTTTGGGTTAACCTTATAGAGGTGTGAGGAACAGGGTGTAAAGTTCACTCATACTCCATAGAAAAGAGATGATCCTCCGACCAGACCGGTGTTGTGTCTGGTGAGCTACTGCCCGACGATAGAATTTTTAATTTTTATAAATGGCTTCTCGCAGGTCAACTTAGGAGGTTTTCGACTGCTTAACCGGACTTTTCTGTGGATGCCTCAATAATTTAAGGCCTCCAGCCAGAGAGGTGGAAGCGACTGCGCACTAAGGGCACCCTCCTGTGGGGTACGGACCTCAGCATTGGGCATCGCTCGGGGAGAGCAGCAAGGGACAGGCTGGAACGGATTATGCCCGACGATTGTCGTGCGATTTGCATGACGTCATTGTGTTGCGTAGGTCGCATCTGGCGAGGTCGATGCCGCTACAACCTTTAACAGAAGATACTCGTAGTTTGTTTAGGAAAATATTAATTAGTTGCTATTATTTTAATTATTACAAGATAATCAGCCTTTAATGTTCCCACTGCTGGGACACAGGCCTTCTCTCTTCGAGAGGCAGTGGGCTGTAATCAACCACGCGAGCCCAATGCGAGTTGGCAGATGTCACATACCTGCAAATTTTTGGTTCTAGGACATTCCGGTTTCCTCACGATATTTTCTTTCACCGTTTTGAGAGCAGTGGTGATGAAATTATTTACACAAAGTAAAGCGGCGGCCTGGGTATGAACCCACGACCTACAACTCGTAAGTCGGGACCGTTACTACTAGTCCACCACTGCTCTATTATTTCAACAAAGTATTAATCATACCCAAAAGCCGGTTCCTAAAACTCAATCTCATAATAATAACATAATTGCCACAAAAAAATCCCAGGACGAAAAATTTTCATGCAAAAAGCTTTAAGTGAAGCTGAATCGCAACTTAGTACTTAGTAAAGTTATAACAAGCAAACACTTGGTTCACCCACTTGAGATGTGCCATTTGCACTTAAAACGAAACTTTTAATTAGATACAAGTGTTCTATCTCGTTTGTTTGCGGTTTTCGCTACCGTCGCCGACGGCAACTTTCGGTGATATTGCGTAGTTTTCATTTAAATGTTATCCTTTACAGAGCTTACGCTTAATACAGTTTTAAAGGTGAAAATGTACTACAGTATTAAAGTTAGTAAAGTGTTGGAATATTTTTGGAATGATTTACCTTCGTTGTCGTGATGACTCGCCTCTGAAGACACACAGACACACTTTCGCATTTATAATATTAGTATGGATATAAGGCCCACTCCCTCTCACTGAGAGGAGGCCTGTGTCCCAGCAGTGGGAACATTATAGGCTGGTTATGTATGGATATAAGTCTGAAATCGCCAACCCGTCTTGAGCAAGCGTGGTGATACTCGTGCCTTCTCAATACGAGAAGAGGCATTTGCCCTGCAGTGGGTCAATAATAGGCTAGTATTTACCAAATCCATACTTAATATTATAAATTCGAAAGTAACTCTGTCTGTCTGTCTTTATGTTACCTTTTTACGCCTAAACCACTGAACCGATTAAGATGAATTTTGGTATAGAGATTGTTTGAGACCTTGGAAAGGACATAGGATAGTTTTTATCCCGATATTCCCACGGAATCGAAACTTATGCGATTGAAACCGCGGGGCGCAGCAATAACATATTTTAAAACTCTTATCGCTAGGTATCACTCAAAAGTTTTCGTTGTTAAGCTAGCTTGGAGTTTTAGACACGCCTGTTGGCCTAACTTTTTATGGTGAAGTAGTTGGTAAACGGTTGCTTTTAAATTAAGCACCCTTACTTTTTTCATTTAAAACAGCAGTTTGTTTATACTATAAGCGATAAGTACGGGGCGTGCCCTTTTATTTAAATGAAACTCCTATTAGATTTAATTAGATATTATTTTAGGAGTTTTCACATTAATTACATAAAATTAGCCCTTTCTATTTTTCACGTCAAACCTGAAACTCATTCAATGACACACGCTTAAACGTTCGAACAGCAGATGCCATCAACTATGACCGGCCTGTATTACAAAAGAGGTGCATGCAGCCTCTACAGTACCTATATTACTAATATTATAAAGAGGTATTTGTAAGCTTACATGCAACGGGTAAAATTTAAATCAAATCAAATCACTTTTATTTGTTAACACAGGTAAAGAAATACAGATCTTGAGTTTGGTGTATAGAACGCTGTGTTATACCAAATATGGTGTGCATCTAGCTCAATATTACGAATTAACATCAACATTATCAAATAAAACAAAGATGTTTGAAAATCATGCATAATTAAAATTTCCGAATAAATTGTAATTCGGCACTACTGTTCCAAATTCGAAAATTCTTTCACTAATGGAGAGCTAACAGTATTGCTGTGTGTTATAGGATATTTTATATTTAAAAAATACATTTCACGCGGGTGAAGTCGCAGGCAGAAGCTAGAAAATTCAGCAGTAGATTTCTAGTAATAATTTGTTATTAAAACTACTTTTTGATTGCGAAGAAAGTGTAAGTTGAATGAAAGGTGCACTAAACGCAGTATTTGTTATAGTTCTTTTACATAGAAACCGGGTTACAGGAAGAAAAATTGCAGTCTAAGGTATAAAAACGTTAAATATCATAATCGGCCTATAATGTTCCCACAGCTGGGACACAGGCCTTCTCTCTTTGAGAGGGAGTGGACCGTAATCCACTACGCGGGCCCAGTGCGGATTGGTGGATGTCACATGTCTTCGAATTTTTGGTTCTAGGACATGCCGGTTTCCTCACGATATTTTCCATCACCGTTTTGAAAGCAGTGGTGATGAAATTATTTACTCAAAGTAACGCGCGTGTTTGGGTAAGTACGTCTGGGCCATTACCTTTCGGCCACCACTGCTCTCGTTACAAAAACGTTAAATAACCGACTCGATAGTTAACGTTTTTAAACCCTTCATAATCTAAATTCATACATTTTATTCAACACTAAGAACTTACCAGGTTCTGTAAATAAAACCATTCTTGCGTCTATATTTAGTCTGAAACTGGTTGAAACCCCAACTTTTACTTAGGAATTCTATTAAGTTCGCCTCTAACCCTTCTAAACTAGTACCACTGGTACTCGTGTTAGAAGTAAGTGACCTAATTGGGTTGGCACCCACACTTTTCAATCCTTTCAAAATGTTACCAATCAAAAATCAGTCTTGACTCTCAAAAAATTAAGTCGCTTTTACCTTGTTCAATGAGTTGGAGGAAATGAAGACTGCGCCTCGACTAACCAATTTATTGTACCTCTAACTTACTTAGTAATGGTGATGTCTACTTAAATGTTAATCCAATAAAGAAAGGCAATTCTGTTTTCTTAGTTACAATTCCTGTCAATGAAATTATGTTCCCTCGCGCCTTTAAAATTATTTTAGATGATAGCAAAAGAGACGTTTGGGGCGCATAAATAGTCATTTTGATACTTTTATTATATTTGAAATAGGCTTTCTCGTCTTTATAAAATGAAATTGAACGATTCTATTTCCGTATTTTGCTTTTACACGAAACATTCAGAAGTTTTGCTATATAGTATATTTTTCCGGCTTCGTAACCTTTTAACACACTCAAAGCAGGATGGCAGCCGTAAAACACTCGCTGTGGCCAACTGAAAACTAGTTTTTGCGGCGTATTTTGGGAGAAGCTGAAGCATCGAAGCCAACGCTGTAAAATGGGATTGAACGAAAATTTTATAATCAAATTTTTTGGGAGCTGTAAAAAAATCGACCGACTTCATAAGTTTTAGAAGTAAATTCAACGTAAACGAAAAACTTTCAACGAGCTTGTCCGAGCCTTTTCCAATATCAATTCTTCCAACAATGTAATTTTAATCAACATATTCCAAAGCGTGCTCGCATGGTGAAATAAAACTATTCTTTCCATTCAATAATGATCGAAGCGACCGACAATAGCCGAGAATAGTCTGCAAATGGTAATTGAAGAGCAGAATCAACCCGTTTAATGCTGATCAGGGATATTTTCCGCCCCAGTGCACTTTCTAGCCACTAACTCCCTCGATTCTCTTCATAATCTTTAACGATCAAAAAATTTTAATCACCCCCAAATATAAATTAATTATTCTAAGGGGCCGGCAACTGCGCATAATTATTATTGTGCTTACCTACAATTTTGTTGACAGTTTATGATGTGGAAAATTATTTCCTGTTCTTTTGTTGACGTAATTTTTTAATTAGACTTTTTTCTTGCGCATTGGAGACAATTAAAGTCTGCAAGCGACAGTCGTAAATTGTAAATGTTTGTTTAATAAAAGTTTAAATATATTTTAATTATGCAAGATTACCTATACTGGGTGAAATTGAACACATGCGACAAATCGAAATGGAGATTGTACTCATTATTATGAACAACTTTTACTATGGGACCAAACCTGAAATCGCGAAAAAAAAAAACAGTTGTTCCCTACATTTTGATGAGTTATGCGAACATAAATGTAGGGAACAGCTGATTTTTTTTTCGCGATTTCAGGGTTGGTCCCATAGTAAAAGTTTTTCATAATAATGAGTACAATCTCCCATTTCGATTTGTCGCATTGTTCAATTTCCCCCTGTATTGAGAGACGAGAGACCCGCAACGGACACTCGACAGTAGCCTTCATTGGACAATACTTTCCTTGAACATTTGAACCAAAATATTCGAAGATACCAAATGAATACTAGATCTTTAATTTTACATCTATCATTCGCGCAGTTTAGGCTTACATCACACATCGGAAAACTTGTGTTGACAGCTTTAATAGTTCAAGTGCTATTTAAAAGCATAACGATAGTTTGATTGAGTAGCTCGACTCAACACTCCTCACTTACCGAGGCTAATGCATTTTTAAGCATCGATCAAACTGCTGTTCGTATTAAAATCGATAGCCATTCTGAGCCTGACGTTTACAGAAAAGGAAATAGTTTATGAAAACATATTTTTTTCTATTAGTAAACAGAGAGATAGAAGATCTGCCTCAAAATGTAATTTGCATTAGATAGGTGTTGCTAGCTTTTGAAGCTGGTCACAGACGTTCTTTTCCACCCAATTAAATGAGTCGATGGCCTCTTTATCAAGCTAACTAAATCACTTGCAGGAAATTATCTGATATTCAAATTATTAATAGTCAGCCTGTGAGCTTCTCACATAAATATTTAAATTTAGACTTGCTTGAAAAAATAAACATCAAAACTTTATTAAACCATTATTTCTACTAGGCATTTTCAGTATTCACGGAACATAGTACACGTTTTATGAATACAGATTATGAAACCCTTGAAAAGGGACAAAGAAAATAGAACATTTGACGTATCTACCCACGTAGAACATTGTGTGGGTAACAAAAGGTAGCCCTAAGTGATGACCTAGCAACAGCAGCAACCTTTTATGTATCATATTTAAGACTTGCTGACGTCACGGTTTTTGTCTAGTACATAATATGGCTATCTCTTTCATTAATATGTACGTAAAAAACAAGTTATATCCAATTAATTAACCTATTTAATAAAAATAACAAAATGTTGTCGTAACTTTGTTTTTTTTATTGCGAAATGTCACGCCTGATGGAAAAAGATGAGTGAGGTGTATGATAGAATAGAACGAGGGTGCCCACAAAATACCTGTTCACTCTCGCTTTGAAGACAGACGACGAAGGAAGACGGGTGAAATGTGGACGGGTGAAGGAAACACAGACGCCGGCAGAGAGTTCCACACTTTGGCTGTTCGCATAATAAACGTGGAGGAGAAGCGCTGAGTACGGGATATCAATCAAGTGTGGATAGTACGCTGCTGTAAGTCTAGTAGTTCGGGAGTAAAATTGCGATGGAATAAGGGCCTGGAGCTCCTGCGCACACTCTCCGAAGTACAGTCTGTAGAAGACCGACAGGCAAGCAACAGTACGCCGATGACGCAGGCTGTGAAACGCCGCCACCAACGTCTCGTCGCCTATAAGTCTTTTAACTCTGCGTTCCGCCGAGTCAAGTAGAAGCCGGTATTTTGCTGAGAGTCATCCCATAAGTGGCTGCAACACACCATACAGGAACGGACCTGAGCTTTGTCTCAACAGTTATTTAGATGTTAGAGGTATCGCCTCACCTCACTTAGGATGCCCAGCGTCTTGGCTGCAGTCTGTGCTTCTGATTCGAACTTAACTAAAACTATTCTCAAAATAAAATATGAAGTCGAAAAATCCATCCGCATCGCTGTCGACTGGATGAATTGACTTATTGCTCAAACCCAACATAAAATAAGCTTTTAAATAATCTTGGAAAAGCAATTCACTAAATTGTGATGCATCTTGAACCAATTTCAAAATTATTAATCGACGAGTAATTAACATTCTGCCGGAACAGATTTACCCTAAAACGGTAGGATACTCTTTTTAATTAATTATAAAATGGACGGGTAATCAATCTTGTTGACATAATTTTTGTTTCGTTCAAAATTGTTTTTTCATCGATCCTATTGACGCCATTATTATTTCATCCAAAATATTCTATATGATGAGACAAGAATGCAATTTTTTGGGGTTGTAGACTTAGTTTTTTTTTATTCTCAAATAAATAGCAGTCACAATCGCCTCCAATAAGTAACTTAGCACTGTCTGATGTAATTTTTCTTTTGACAGTTTCTTAGATAACAGGTTTTAAAGCAAAGGCGTAAAAATTGTTATAAGTTATGTAAACTGACTACGTTTAATACCTGACTATTAAATAAAATAGCCATAGAACTGGATTATAAAAATAAAAAAAATGTTTGTACGTTTATTCTAAGGTGCCAACCCTAGTGGGGCAGAATCCAACAGGATTTTAAAGTAGTGGAATCTGCCCTACTATTTCGATTTAGTGGGGCAGATTCCACTGCAAAATTTTAGGCATTCCACTTTGGGCGGCTGGTGGAGCAAAGTGGAATAATCCGTAGAACGATGACCGTTAGGGTAGATGTGTTCTTGAGTGGAGACCGCGAATCGGCAAGCGTAAGGTAGGACGCCCCTAGGCTAGGTGGAGCGACGATCTTCGTAGGGTGGCTGGCAGCTTATTGCTATTTAGAGCCGAGCTAATTAAAGAGACTAAAGCAATTGAAGAGAGCCTATGTCCAGCAGTGGACCGCTGTAGGATGATGAAGATGAATAAAATAAAGTAGACCAGGTACATTCAGGGAAATAAATTGTGAAGCAAATTGACACACTACGACAATCTGCCGTGATAAAGCCATAAAGATACAATTGTATAAGAATGACAGTTGTGATTCGAATATATGGACAGTTTAAGTTGGTAGTACCTATGTTTGTTGAACAATTAATTTTCCTCACATTACCTAAATTTATTTATAAAATTGGGGAAATATGCTCATCTTACTTAGCAATTGTATAGCAGTATTCTCGTAAATCGCAGTAGGTATCTATGTAAATGAGCCCTGAAGTAGACCATAGGTGTTACGCTAATGGAGCATGAAACGAAAGCTTACCTGAGGACTTAGTTATTATGAGGATTAATTACCATTCTAAGCTCGTTTAGATATATGGTACCTACTTGTAATCACATGTTTTTGGGTGAAAAAATGAGTAATGATATAGGTTTGGTAGGTATGTGTTCCTGGACTGAAAATTTATAGTTTCATTATTTATGTGCAGTCAGCAACAAAAGTCGATTAACACTGTCACTTTTACATGTTACTAAATTGACAACAATTTTTTAGCTTTTCACATTGAGTTTATATTCTCAAAATTATTCTTCTGCTGCGATTTTGAACAAATATTTTGCTCAACAACTATGATTTAAAAAACTGAAGTGTTAATCGACTTTTGTTGCTGACTGTACCTATTGTAATTTTGTCTTCTACCTACTATTGTATAGAATCAAGTTTTTCTAACTGAAAAGACAGCTGTTTTTCTAGGGAGTTTGTTGCACAACACGGTTGTCTTCTTCCCAGCGAAAGCACTAGGAAGTGGTGAAGGGCGACTATCTTATGTAATTTTAACTTTCGAAAAGTGCTAATTCTTAGCCTAATTTGAATAAATGTTTTTTGTCAACTCGCTTTTTATGCACTGAATAGGATTCAATCTCATGTAAAGTCAGGGAAATAAATTGATTGTCAAATTGACATAGGATTCTGGGTATTGTATTAAAACATGATGATATACAAAATACACGAGAACGAGGTCGCGGGCAAAAGCTACGAGTACTAAATTATATATTATTGCGACAGTTTGACAGTTCAAAATATTGGTTTTATTTGTTTCCTTATGGGTCATCGGCGCGCAAGAGTGGGTTCGATTCGCTTGACAGCTGCACAGAAAAAGAATGCGTCGCCCTTGTCTATCTGCGTTTCAGAAATCTTAGCTATAGAAGATCTCCTAAACACTTTCTTATTTTCTTTTTTTTTCTTTAAAGGCCTCCGGCGTCCAGAAGTGAGACATATTACAGGTCGAAAAAAACCTATCTGAATGCTATATGAGTGAATGTATTTTCATCATAAGTACTCAAAAAAAAAAACAAACTCATGACGGATGTTCGAACGGCTGAGATACCACGTGCCGCTGCTGATCCATCATCTGCTGTTGGTCCTCCATCATGGCCAGGTAAGTGCAGGTGTTTGGAAAATAATATTCGCAAAATAATGCACTTAATTTATTCACAAATCATCATCAACTGCCTAGCCTTTTCCCAACTATGTTGAGGTCGGCTTAATTTATTCACAAATATCGCAACAAAACTTAACCATAAAAAAGTGATGATTATTATGTTTATCACTGATTAAGTCAAATCACAATAATTGTTTTAAACTTGCATTTAGAGCCAATGGATCTTTGCATGTGCACCGCGTGACGGCTCATTTAAAAAGTGTTCGCCACCGTTGCCGTCACCATGACACTCACAACTCCATTCGGCATTACCCGCTTTAAATTAAAAGACCATTAAAGAAATAATAAATTGTAAACGACAGTAAAATAATCAATTACTTACACCTTTTAAAAAGTGATACAATAAATCGATTGAATCACCGCGTGCAGTCTTACTTATTTAAGCAATTCAAAAATACATTTTCTGAATATTGTTAAAGCACGAAACACAATAACGTTAATTAAAATAACTTGTTTCGTTGATTTTCGCTCAAACAAAACTTTGTTTTCGATAAACATTAATAAAATAATATTTTTCTCCATTCAGGTTTTCAGTAAAACCTGTATGTTAAAATACAAAAATAGTGTGGGCTTACCTCATAATTAATTCATGATAAAACTTTGTAAACCAAAGGACAGAAAGTAATGTGATGTACCGAAGAAAGGAAATCCTGAAAGGGTGATATTTGAATTTGATTCGAACCTGTCGCCTTTGAGGCGTCCCAAGGGGGGTTGGGGTCTTACACATAAATGGGACGAACGACTTGAGTATTTATTCGGGGATAGAAGGTAGTAAATATTCAGAAACTCCATTCTTGGATCATTCTTATTTTTATTCGTCACTTCTCTTATACTGAATTTGAAAGTAGGGTTGCAATGCGATGATTATTTAAGTTTTAAAATTTTAAGACTCTTTCGAAGTCCTTCCAAAAGGTAGTTTCGTATTTAGAAGAAGGGCAAGAAAGTCCGCCGTCATTCTTTTAAAATATTTTACAATATTTTGTATAAATTCATTACTTATACAGGTTGTTACGGAAAGGGTATATCAATACAAACGGGTTGAAGAGTGGTCTAGAATCTCTGTAGAACTTTGAAAATGCTTAATATTTTTTTACATCACGCCGCCGCGCGCCAGTGCAGCGCCGTGATGTCGAAATAAAAAAATATTAAGCATTTTCAAAGTTACTGCTTTTGAGCTGAAATTTTGTACAGAGATTCTAGACCAGATACACTCTTCAACCCGTTTGTATTGATATACCCTTTCTGTAACACCCTGTATAATCATGCTAGTAGTGCCCCGCGGTTTCACCCGCGTAGGTTTCGATACTGTAGGAATATCGAGATAAAAAGTACCTATCCTATGTGTTAAATCTGATATATCTGGTGTAGGTATCTGCAAATCCGTGCAGTAGTTTTTGCGTGAAAGAGTAACAAACATCCATCCAAACCATCCATCCTCACAAACTTTCGCGTTTATAATAATTAGGATATACGGGGTGAAATTGAATTCATGGGCAACCTTTTAAGGGGTCATTGTAATCATCATTAATAACAACTTTTACTATGGGACTAAACCTAAAATCGCGAAAAAAAAAAATCTGCTCTTCCCTACATTTTATCGAATTATGTGAACATAAATGCCAGGAACACCTGAATTTTTTTTCGCGATTTTAGGTTTAGTCCCATAGGGCACGCCACGATAGTGGCGATAAGACCCCTCTTTGAGGAGTGGCTAGAGAGGCGTCACGGCGTCCTCACCTATCGCCTGACGCAGGTCCTCACCGGACACGGATGTTTTGGGAGGTTCCTGCACATCATCAGGCGGGAGGAGACGCCCGGGTGTCACCACTGTGAGGATCGCCCAGAGGACACGGTGGAGCATACGGTGGAGGTCTGCCCCGCATGGGCGGAGCACCGCCGTGCCCTCGTTGAGGCGATCGACAGCGGCGGCGACCTCTCGCGTCCGGCCCTGGTTCAAACCATGGTCCGGGGCGAGAGGGAGTGGGAGGCGGTCACCTCCTTCTGCGAAGCAGTCATGCTAGCGAAGGAGGTGGCTGAACGGCTGAGGGAGAGAGCCTCACACCCCAGCCGCCGCGGGAGACGCTCCGGGCGTCGGGAGCCGCGTGACGACTCCCGGCCACCGTAGGCGCGGGCCTGCGGACGGAGAGTAATGGGTAGCTCACCGTCCGATCAGGACCAGGCCCGTGCCGGACGGCGCGTACGTGTTCCACGCGCGCCTCAAAGAGATGTCAGCATAAAGGAAGGGGCCTGCCAGGGCCGAAGCCTGCCGGGGGTGCGGGATTGTCCGAAAGGGTTACCGCTACCCCGGAACATAAAGGGTTAAGGAAGGAACACGGATGGGTTTTAGTCAGTAAGAGTCTGACACTCCCTTCGCTCCACCCAGAGCGGGAGGGGTCATTTGATGATTTCCCATCCATAAAAATAAAAAAAAAAAAAAAAAAAGGTTTAGTCCCATAGTAAAAGTTGTTCATAATGATGAGTACAATGACCCCTTAAAAGGATGCCCATGAATTTAATTTCACCCTGTATACAGGCTGTTACGGAAAGGGTATATCAATACAAACGGGTTGAAGAGTGTATCTGGTCTAGAATCTCTGTACAAAATGTCAGCTCAAAAGCATTAACTTTGAAAATGCTTAATATTTTTTTTTTTCAACATCACGGCGCTGCACTGGCGCGCGGCGGCGTGATGTGCGTGTACTAGGCGCACAGACACACTACAGATAAGTAATGGATAATGACCCTCGTAGTGCGGTGACACATTTGTTATGATTTCAATTTAATAAACTATCGAAATAAAAAAATATGAAGCATTTTCAAAGTTACTGCTTTTGAGCTGAAATTTTGTACAGAGGTTCTAGACCAGATACACTCTTCAACCCATTTGTATTGATATACCCTTTCCGTAACATCCTGTTTATGGCTATGTTTACTTTAGTTTTAAAATCTTAAGACTCTTTCATATTAATGAACTCATCATGACTGCCGCGTTGGTCTAGTAGTCCCAAGCGCTACTGCAGGGCATGAGAAAAAAGTGTTATTGGGGATTTCCATCTGAAATTTCTCAGTAGCAGCCCGGAGTCTGGACCTGTGCCCGGTTGATGGGAATAGAATCGCCCCCTATTACATGGGATTTAAACATAACTGGCGAAATGGGGGTATCCTATAGGTACACTTCTGCCTAACCCTTTGGGAATACCTGCATGATATTATGTTATCTTTTTATTTCTTTTAGACTTACTCTCTTCTTATCATCATCTTATCATCATCATCTGCCTAGCCTTTTCCCAACTATGTTGATGTCGGCTTCCAGTCTAACCAGATGCAGCTGAATACCAGTATTTTACATGGAGCGACTGCCTATCTGACCTCCACAATCCAATTACTGGGTAATACGATACCACAATACATGTTAAGATTGGTTGTCAGACTTTCGGGCTTCTGACTACCCGTAACGACTGTCAAAGATCCACGAATGACAGTCGGGACCAACGGCTTAACGTGCGCTCGAGACATAGAGGGGTCTCGGCATGTAAAGATGGTCACCCATCCACAGACCAACCGTGGCAAGCGTAGCTTAACCTGATCGATCGACCTGTGCGGCTGTTATTATTTAGCCACGGGCCCCTCCGCTTCATTATCTCTGATCCTAAATTAATTTTTGTTGCAACTGATTCATCATTTGTTTCGGAACTATTTGTTACTGGTTATTGTTAGAATGCATCATCCCACTGCTGGTCAAAAGCCTCTCCCCATGACTTCCAACTCTTTCGATTCAGGGCTAAAGAGGACTATTTGTATTTCCAAATAAATCGCAGTAACAAAGTTTTGCTTCAGGAAAACTTGGCAAGTGATGAAAATATCATTGGCCCATAAATATGAGATATCGCGGATCGTGCGACAGCAAACGATAGTTTCCAGCGATGACTTTATCACTTTTACACTTTATTGCACACTAAAAATAACTTTCGAGATGATAAAGGACCGAATGATACGCTGTTTGGGGCTTTTAATCACTTTTTGGGACTAGAACTTAAAAACATCGTTACTTCAATCCAGTTATCTCCAAAGTTATCTTCAAGGCACGTAACAATCTGAATACATTAGATACATAATTGCACCCGTGTTCCCCGAAGGGTTATTGGGCAGAGATGTACAGACATCAAGCTACCCAAAACTGTCAAATTTTCCCAATCAACTTTGAACCTTATTCTCTAGCGATAAAGTTGAAAATCTATTAAGGAAATTTGACAGATTGTAGTAGCTTGATGTGCTGTCATCTGTACTTTTAATACACCCACATTTCGCCAAGTATGTTTAAGACCTATGTAATAGGGGCGACTGACAACAATAATATTTACGTTTATCAGTTTTGTACAAGTAAGTTCTTTGATCTCACTTTAAAACATTACTAGCAAACTAATGATTTTTTTTTTTTGTATCCATTGGTATATTTTCTTTGGTTTAATATCTTTCTACCCATGAGCAATTACGTCACATAAACACCAGACTTTTCCAACCAACACCATTTCTGTAATAACTGTCAAGATGTCACCGAAACATTGTCCAAGTATCAAAGTCCAATCATAATCATGAACAAAGTGATCAAACTGCTATCAAAACTTAGGTCATCTTTAACATCTAAGGCCTTAAACTGAAATCTGTTACCAAGAACCGATTATCCCTTCGACCTTAACAAACTTATCACTTACAAGTGCTCTACGGATGCTTTTGTGGTGGTAAATAGGCTCGAGAGCCTGGGCCACGAAAATACAGCTTTATAGTTCTTTTAGGGTGTTTTTCGCCACAAGCGTCAGTTTTTGAATTACATAGGTACCTATACCCTATTATGTAAACAAATAACAACTTAATTATTGTGGAAATTAAGTTGATTTCAGAACTACCTACTATTATTGAAGAAACAAATTTTTTTTTTTTCTAAACGCATTTTGTTTTTGGTCTCTCGACGCTGACTTCTGTCCGAGGTGGACCGAAAGTTGTGGGAATCCTCTGGATGCGAGAAGCACATGCCCAGTCGATGTGACAATACATGGAGAAGGTCTATGACCAGCAGTGCAGCAGTGGCCAGAGGCTAAACTGATGATTGTGATGATGATGCTGACTTTTGATAAGCAAAGCGGAAACGCTATAAGCGTTCACTTCGTGGCCAACGGGTAAGGCCGTGTTTACACTATGAGAGTGAATAAGAGCGGTGGACGTTGACGGATGGTGTTTGTACACACGACGAGGGCCCCTGTGGTTCTGCGTACACAACAGGTTTATTTATTTGCAAAGTTTTCGGAGTATTATAGTGGTGGCGGAAGTTTTGGGACTTGGTTTTTCCGAGGACTGTCTGTGTAGGGCTTATTATCTACTTATGTTAAGAATAAGGCTTGTTTATCTTTCTTCGGATGTCTACGAGTGTGAATTAACTGTAGTTTTTTACCGACTTTACAAAAAGGAGGAGGTACTATGTTCGGCTGTTTGTATGTTTTTTTTTTTTATTATTATTATTTTTATTATTATTTTGTATGTTTGTTCATCGAATACTCCGCCAATTGTCGATGGATTTTCAAAATTCTTTTTTTGTTCGAAAGTAGATAGTTCTGAGGTGGTCCCATTGTCACCAAGTTAGGATCTGATGATGGGATCTTAGAGAAATCGAGGGCAACCCTCAAATTTTATAGGCTCACATATTGTTTTTCGCATATTTTATGAAGTATCTTGTTTATTTGCGTATGGTTGTCACCATCTCAGGTAGCTGGGCTGATGATGGAAGGTACAACTCCTTAACAGTAAGAAGTTACTCAAACAGGCAAGGACTGTTTTAGTAAATTGTTTTGATGTTTGATAGGGCATTTGTCACATTTGGTCTCATGATCATCAAGTCATGACCTGATGCTGCAGTCAGAATAGTCTGCAGAGTACCTAACTTCTCGACAACTAACAGCAGATATATCTTGTTTAGGCTCATTGAAAAGGGCTCGATGTGTGGACAAACGTACTGTTAATGAGGAACACCGAAGTACATAGAGACATGATGCTGAAGCCAGGAGCATCAGAAAAAGTACAAACCTTGAAATAACAGCACCGTAGTCGTGTTTGGGCTCATTTTAAACAGGACTAAATTTTAAGTTCAATGCAATGTTGACATAAGTCTGGCCTGATGCTGCAGCCAGGATTATCAGCTTCTAGTCTAAAAACATCAGGTCAGGATTTGATGATGGGATCCTGGAGAAATCGAAGGAACTCTTCAAATATTATAGGCACACCTATAGCGATTTGGGTATTTTTTATAGTAACTCGTGCACTTGCTCTCGGAAAGCACCATTTGATGAAGTGGAACTGATGATGAAGACTACAGATGGCCACCGGAACTACTCAATAATATCTAAGTATTTCACGGGTTGCGATTCGATTACTTTAATATGGTTGCTAAGCAATTCATGCTCGTCACAATGTGAATGGTGATATGGAGCTGATGGTGGACCTGGAGAACTCCTCAACAATTAACTTCCCTGCATCGGGAAAAGCAATATTTTGTTTGTAAAAGGCGATGATCACTAGGCTGTTGTAACTTAGACAAATTATAAGCAGACCCACTAAAAAGCGTGAAATAAAAACTTTTTAAGAAAAAAAAAAAACCGACTTCCAAAAAAACACTACAAAGTGAAAAATAACTTTAATTTCGGAAGTCGGTGGCAAAAAACTAAAATACAGATCCAAAGACACCGACTTCCGAAATTAAAGTTATTTTTCACTTTGTAGTGTTTTTTTGGAAGTCGGTTTTTTTTTTTTCTTAAAAAGTTTTTAACTTTCCTGTATTTACCTTGGAGGGAAAAAAAATTGTTTATGACATTTGTCACTACTTGAAGAATTATGATGTCAAATCAGATTATTATTATACAGGGTGTTACGGAAAGGGTATATCAAAACAAACGGGTTGAAGAGTGTATCTGGTCTAGAATCTCTGTACAAAATTTCAGCTCAAAAGCATTAACTTTGAAAATGCTTAATATTTTTTTATTGAAGTGAAAACTTCTTTAGCGGCGTTGAACACTTTTTGTAATGGGTAAAAAATGTTAAACTCGCGTCAGGGCATCGCGTCAGGACACGTGACCGTCAGGAGAGATTTCCCCCCCCCCCCCCATCTCTTTCTACGGCGGCGCCAACCGAATTGAACCAAGTGAGACACGACAAAGATGGCCGAAGAAAATGACATTTAACGTACAAATGTTTGAAAAGTCAGTTTCACAGAGTACTTTTTGGTTTCCATGACGACCATGACGTTGTCGCGTCAAAACTGTTGAAACTGTAGACAATAAATTAGTTTTTCATACGTAATAATGTCTATGGACACAAATATTCGGTTCATAGCACTGGTTCATAGACAGATATTCTCGTATGCCGATTTAATGTGTTGGCCAATTTGTTGGATGACTTCATTATAATGGCAACATTTAGAAGTTGTAGGACATTCTAGTTATAGAACGTTTATGAAGCGTTTATGAATACAAAATTTTATCGAATGTTTTAAAGGCCTATTGAGCATTTTAACTAATGAATGGTTTAAACCTTCAATAGGCTTTTTTTATGAATAAGACCGAAAGTGGATATAAATATGGAAATTGAACAAAGTGCATCTATTAATGAAAAAAGTGACGCAGAAATATTGAAAAAAAATGAGTAATATTAATTAAATTAATAATTGATTTATTTCAACGTTAATATTAAAGTTTTCACTTCTGCCGGCACTCCCGGAGTGCAACCCGTCTTTTTTCGACATCACGGCGCTGCACTGGCGCGCGGCGGCGTGATGTGCGTGTACTAGGCGCACAGACACACTACAGATAATGGAAATGACCCTCGTAGTGCGGTGACACGTTTGTTATGATTTCAATTATATAAACTATCGAAATAAAAAAATATTAAGCATTTTCAAAGTTATTGCTTTTGAGCTGAAATTTTGTACAGAGATTCTAGACCAGATACACTCTTCAACCCGTTTGTATTGATATACCCTTTCTGTAACATCCTGTATAATATTCATTTCATGGTCACATTTGAAGCACCACCAACGTTATTTTTTACACTACCTACACAGTTCTTTTTTAACAGTAACAATAACGTGAAAATGTTTACATCAGCAACAGCCATAAATCCTGGCAAATGGTTTTACACCCATTTTATCACTGGACGCGTGTGTTTATGATTTTTTAGTGCTAACCTTTATGGGCTAGATTGAAACTATTTGGCTTGCAAGCAATCAATCTAAAGCTTTATGTGGATTTGTAAACGGCTTAGAAATATTTCTTCAGATTTAGTCATTTAGATATCATCATAATTCTCTGGCTCTTATCCCAATTTATTTGGGGTCGGCGCAACATGTCCTTTAGATATTTAGTAATTCAGATATAAATTGTTATTTTATACAATTTCGTTGAACAAAATTTTGTTTGAGTTCAACGAAATTGAGGATTGAATGGAATATTTGAACAGCATTGTTGACTTCTCAATAGCTAAATAGTGTGGACAGGGTGTTGTGGCGCAGCCTAGGAGAGGTCTAATGTCTAGCAGTTGACTATGATAGGCTGAGTTGATTGAGGTAATAGTCCAGGTAATAAAACAAATCTAAAGTTAAAGATTATAAAATAGGTGTTCGGTTTTTCATTTGGGATTTTTCTTAAGCCCTGTTAGTGATAATTACGGCAGAGACACATTGTATCTATTCCGTAGCGACAATAGAAACGTATTTATTGTCATTAAAGCAGCAGTTTTCTAGAAGAGGGGTGGTCGCCACAATATAACGGCCGCAGTGACGGCTCTCATGAATATGATGGAAGCGGGGTTTGACTTTACGGTGTTAAAAAACGCTCTCTAGGAAAATACACTAGTGCTTGGCCAGACTGGCAGCGCGGGGCGGGAAGCGGCACGTGTACGACAACACGCGCGGTCTGCCTGTGCGCAGTGGAGTAACGCTGCGTTCTGCGTGTTGTGTCCAGTGTTTGTCAAAATATAATATGGATGATGAAGACTTATTTTTACTAGAAAAAAGCTCGAAGTAGTTTGAGAACCCCGGTCCCCGTGTGGACCGCCGGCACACCCACTGCGGCCACTTACTTGTATGAAAGAGCTGTGGCGTGAGCTGCCCGCGTGCTCCCCGTGCCGAGCAGCCCACGCCGCTCACCGCGCCCGCGTGACCACTATGGACACTTAAACGAAGTTTACATTTTTGAGTTCGCCGCGCCTCGCCCGCCCCGCGCTGCGCTGCCAGTCTGGCCAAACATTTACTTTCATAAATAACGTTTCAGTGACCGCATTGATTGCAGACGCTATGTAGCGGCCACCGCTGTACTATAGGAAACCGTAGTTTAACCGGGGCCCCATCCATTAATGGGATTTATAACTGCCGAAACACCTACATCTTTAGGGAATAGGTGCCTACAAACGTGATCTAACTTCGTGTTTTCTGTAATAATGTTATTAAGGCAACTCCAGCAAAGCATATACTCGTATTAGGTTAGTGCCGTTCGTTAGCACATCAACTTACTGTGTTAGGTAATAGTTAGGTAATGAAGCAATCTGTCTATACCGCAAGTTTGTGTTCTTGTTAACGCTTCTAGTTATTGTTTTGTGTCTAGAAATAGTTCTAACCACAGATATAGATACACCTAGATAACGCCAGAGCACCTACTTCGCGTGCCAAAAATCGCACCAGCTTGCGTACAGACGCCAGCACATCAAGCTACCAGAAACTGTAAAATTTTCCCAATCAACTTTGAACCTTATGCTTTAGCGATAAAGTTGAAAATCTATCAAAGAAATTTGACAGATTGTAGTAGCTTGATGTGCTGGCGTCTGTACAAAAATCGTAAGCCGCCACTTTCGCGCTCAGTCCTGTGAACTCCTGTGTACTTGCTGGCTGGATGAGCGTGAACGCTGGCGCTAGGGGGGCAAGATGGGTGCCTCACGCAGTGCTTGGCGTCTTTGAATCGATTTGATTTTCCCATCATTAAATAGTGCTTGGGACGTCATAGTAGGTAGTAAAAAAATGGCTCGCATGGTTTTCGTACTGATCGTGATACTTGCGTTATCTAGGTCTATCTATATCTGTGGTTCTAACACTTCATTGTGTTCTCTATGATTTCTAATGTTAAGATATTATACCGTGAACCTCCACGTCACAGGATAACACATGGAAGTAAAATTTATGGAAATATATGAAGACGCCTTTAATTTTTCGCCCACGATATCGTTATAACGTGAACGTACCTCCAAAAAGTTTAGAAATTATAAAAGAGCATAATGAATGAATATTGAGGATATACTGAATTAACGTTTTTTTGTGGATGTATTGATTTTATTTTTCAGTATTAAAATATAAAATTTCCGCAGTTTTAAGATTAATTTCAAGATTTTATGCAACTTACAAAGTATAGTAGTAATAGTAAGTATATTATAAATAATACCCATAAAAACGTTTTAGTGAGATAGGTACTTTCTTGTCTAGTATAGCAGGAAAAAAATCTTTATACCAACCCCCTGTAGCCTTTATATAAATATTCTGGATACAGAACAGAAAAACAGAAAATGTTTTAATATTACATAGGCAATTATTTATCATTCTCAACACAAACGACGCCAACATGATGTCAACCAGTACAAAGATATAGATGTCTAACTTGATTTAATGTCTGAGTATCATTAAGCTCTATAAACAAAAACATCCAAGTTCACTAATTACCTACTTGAGTCACTAATACTCCCCTCAAAACTTTGTCGACTTTGAAAATGATCTGACGAGACAAAAATAAATGTTACACGAGTTTCTATGAGAGTTTCTTCAACTCGAGTTGACAATGTCTAGAAAAGTTTATGAACGAGAATTGTTTTTGAGATAAAAACAGTCGGAATGGATGTACAGTCCACAAGAGAGTTAAGTATGCAGGATCGTCGGATATAGTTGAAGTTTAGTAAAAAACCGATGGATGTTCTCGAATAAAATTTAATTTTATTAATAGAAAACAAACGGTTCTTTTATCAAATTAAATTTCAGTCGACAACATCCATCGGTTTCTTACTAAACTTCAACTATGTCCGACGATCCTGCATACTTATCTCCGTTTCAGTAAACATAGAAAAATCAACAGAGCGGTGAACTTTGTAAATAAGTGGTTCCTGAAGTTAAATGAGCAGGTGAAGTTCTGGTTGGAATAGCCACCGACGGCCGCCATGGCCCACACACAATGGTGTGTGTGGATAACAAACCTTCTAACATAGAACCTCTAACATAGAATGAGCAGACATTAGACGACTATTATGTGGTTTTATATATTTCTAACGTGACGGTATTATCGAGAACGTCTATGGTATCACGATAATACAGAGAAATAAAATATATGGAAATATAATGAAGTCGCTTTTACTGTCTACAATAACGTGCACGTATTACGTACGTATTAGTACGTAATGTACACGTATTTCCATAAACTTTATCATTTCAGCCGTAAGACGTCCACTGCTAGACATAGACCTCCCCCAAGCACCTCCACTTCGACCGGTTTTATGCTTCTTGCATCCAACGAGTTCCTACGGCCTTCACAAAGTCGTCGGTCCATCCCCCCTCCCCCATAAACTTTATGGACGTGGACAATATCATCGTGGATGTCCATAGACACGTTAGAAATTATAAAATAGCACACATTGGCTACTCATTTAACTTAAGAAACTTTCATAAACACGAGTTATATGTTGAGAAGCACGTAAAAGAAACAATCGGCAACAATTAGGTAATGAATATTATAACCTGTCAATAAAACTTACTAAACCAAACCGCACTGGGCTCGCTTGGTAGATTACACCCCCCTCCCTCTCCAAGAGAGAAGGCCTGTGTCCCAGCAATGGGAACATTATGCTATGCAATAAAACTTGAACTGCGTAGGTAAACAATAATGATTAATACCAAAAACACTTGACACCATGATCTGAACTTTGCTAATTAAGCACACTACTAGTATAGCCATCGACAAAGTAACCCCAACACAATTAAAATCAAAGCCAAACAACGCCAAACTTCTACAAACAACTACATAAATTAATGAAACTTTTCCGACAAATGTTCCTCTAAATATGCAGAAGTGGTACACTTAATTAATGAAGGGTCCATAGCTTGTATAAAACCATTAATATCTGTGCTACAGCAAAAAGATATAGCTACAGAAGGTTAGCGCCGTACAATGAACTAAAACGCACACGCAATAGACACGCGTCTACGTACAGCGAGTGCAAGCGCACTAGCGGCTGGCATTTGTTTGAGATCGCCGCACGTACGCGCCTGTTTTCTATCGTTGTATTGAACCTACTGTACCTCTCTATCCTGTGGCTTCAAGTAAAGTAAAGCAGTGTGGCACTAATGGCTCAGCTCTAATGTCCACACCATCTGTCAATGTCATGTCTTTGGCCTTTTTTTGTAGCACTTATGTACGAAAGTCTCAGTTCTATTCACTTTATTATAATGTTTTTCCCTTTTTATTTACTATGATGACCGGATGGATGGGTTTATAAATAGTTGGATGGCTTTTGGGAGTTACTTTGTTGTTGTTGAAACGTTAAAAACACTTGGTTTGTTTTATAATTCTTCTTATAATAATTCTTGATTCTTCTTAATTTTAGCATCATTTAACTTTTTGAAGTAAAATCGCCTAGGTACATATTCATAATCAGCCTATAATGTTCTCACTGCTAGGGCACAGGCCTCCTCTCTATGACAGGGAGTGGGTCGTAATCCACCACGCGGGCCCAGTGCGGGTTGGTAGATGTAAATTACACAAGCACGAACAAGAGAATTACACGAATCGTTGTAAATAATAGTAATTGTTATGGAGATAATAACTTTGAATTTGTCCACCAACAGCCTTTGTAGGTTTAATGCTTATTATAATATTCTGCCAAATATTTGAGCCTTTTTACATCATTAATTGTAACTAGTGGCGAGCTCATTAAGGAATGGATTTTATAACGATAGCAGTTATTAATGAAGTGTCCGTGGCTCGGAAAACACTTAAAGCCGTTGGTCCCAGCTGCCATCCGTGGAGTTGTTACGAGACGTTACGGGTCGTCAGAAACCCAAAGATCTGACAACCAGTCTTACCAAGGCGTATCGTATTGCCCAGTCACTGGGTTGTGGAGGTCAGATATGCAGTCGCTCCATGTAAAATATATATATATTATAATATTATACTACTAGCTGCGCCCCGCGGTTTTACCCGTATAAGTTTCGATCCCGTGGGAATATCGGAATAAAAACTATCCTATATCCTTTCCTGGGTCTCAAACTATCTCTATACTAAATTTCATCTAAATCGGTTCTGTGGTTTAGGCGTGAAAAGGTAACATACAGAGTTACTTTCGAATATATAATATTAAGTATGGATTCAGCTGCATCCTGTTAGACTGGAAGCCGACCCCAACAATAGGCTAGGCTAGGTAGATGATGAACAGTTATTAATGAAGAACATAATGAATAATAATATTACGGGATTTTGTGATCAGGCCGATAAGATAGTAAACGCTGATATTACAATTAATAGAGTATCAGCGAAGAAGAAAACGTGACGAAGAAACTGAAAGCAAACAAACATTGGTTCGTTGGTTGGTTGTAATTCGTGTTGTACTATTTTAATCCTAAAAATATTATTAATATGGTATGATTGGATGTTTGTTACTCAATTACTCAATCACGTAAAAACGGCTGAACGGATTTTAAAGAAATTTTGCACACAGTTTAGGTATAACCTGGATTAACACAAAATATACTTTTTATCCCGATAGTACTTTCCCGTGAGATAATTTCCAAGCTCCACGAGAGCGAAGCCGTGAGCAAAAGCTAGTTAAAAATAAATAAAGAAGGATTACGGTCAAGAAGATTATGAACAGGTCTCCTCACACACAAAACCTAAGTGGAGACCCTGACAAAGAAAGGTTAAGTACTTTTGTATTAAAACCAAGTAATAAATTAAGTGAATGCAAAAACAGGTTGGAATGCTGAACATATCACAAACTGACCTTTTGATTTATACGTAACTAGCTGCGCCCCGCGGTTTCACCCACATAAGTCGCGATCCCGTAGGAATATCGAGATAACAAGTATCCTATGTCCTTTCCCGGGACTCAAGCTATATCTATACTAAATTTCATCTAAATCGGTTCAGTGGTTTAGGCGTGAAAAGGTAACATACAGACAGACAGAGTAACTTTCGAATTTATAATACTAGTATGAATTACAGAAGTCCTCTTTTATTACCAAAGAGAATTTCCATCCAATTTCATACAAGAATTAAAATATTTTATACTTCACGGTCTATATCCGAATGATTTATATTGATGAGATGCTCAAAAAGTTTAATTTCGTCAGGATACGTTCCGTTCGCGAAACTTTTAATAGAGCTTTTCAATGTAGAGGCAAGTTTAAGCCAATTTTAATTACAAGCCACCGAGGTATTTTGTCGCTGGTTAAACGTCGACTGGGAAAAGAATGAAGATAATATCTAATATAAATATTTTACAATAAAAGAAGAAGACCAGAAGACAGCTGATACTGAAGAACTGTCCAGCGGTGGAATATCTCTCCGTAATGATTATGATGTTGGCATTATTGTTGAAGATGATTGATTTCATCATGAGAAGGGCCCGTGGCTAAATAATAACAGCCACACAGGTCGATTGATCAGGTTAAGCTACGCTTCCCGCGGTTGGTCTGTGGATGGGTGACCATCTTTACGTACCGAGACCCCTCCGTGCCTCGGAAAGCACGTTAAGCGGTTGGTCCCGGCTATCATTCGTGAATCTTTGATAGTTGTTACGGGTGGTCAGAAGCCCGAAAGTCTGACAACCAGTGTTGCCAAGGAGTATCGTTTTAACCAGTAACTGGTTTGTGGAGGTCAGATAGGCAGTTGCTGTTAGTTTATTTTGATTTACAAAAATCAATCTAGTCGATTTTGTAGTAATCGATATGTTTATAATTCTTCACTTGTTTGTTTGCGCTTTTGAAGTGACTGATGTATAACCTTCCTAGTGATATTTATTTGGCTTACAATATATACTTACAATTATAAAAAGCCTATATTCGTTTTATTCAAGTGCCATAACCCACATTTCCTATAGTTGTTTCATATAAAATATTAGTATTCTAAAGTAGCATACACACTGAAGCCACATACTTACACATCTGCCTTATGTAGAGTTGTGAGCGTGACAGTGACATGACCGCAATGTCCTCCTGCCCTTACTGCGGGGAACCGTGACGACACGGTTTTAATAAAAACGGCAAACTTAGATTACCTTATAGAATGTTTTGTTCTGTAGATATGTACTGTAGTAGCTATTACATAGACTCCGGGACGTGTTGATAGGTGGTTGTAGTCCGTTTCATTTATATTGGGTACTGACAGAGTTCCGTACCTCAAAAGGAAAAAACGGAACCCTTATAGGATCACTTTGTTGTCCGTCTGTATGTCCGTCAATACTCTTTATCTGGGGAATGCGTGGATGTATCGAGTTGAAATTCAAACCATATACTCAGATTTACAGTCCATTGAAGCTGTGAAAAAATCAAACTTCTAAGTTAACGTAAAAAAAAAAGATACGGCCGTTTATGCCGCTAAAAACGTATATTTCGACACTCTTAAGGGAATCAAAATTTATAGGGTACTTCTCGTTTACCTAGAATCATGAAATTTGGCAAGAAGATTTCATGTAGCACAAGTAAAGGAAAAAATCCGAAAACAGTAGTAGTTACATTATAAAAAAAATCCCGTGATAAACTACATACCTACAACCCTCGGTGCGCGAGTTCGACTCGCACTTGACCGGTTTTTTTGTATATTGGAACGAAGTTTTTTATCGCACGTTTTACTCTGCACAGTTGGCGAATGGGAGCTTGACCAAAATAAGTGTAACATTTTTACGCAAAAGCGAAAGGTACAGATGCCACCACATGAAGCTACCCGAAACTGTCAAATCTTCCCAATCAACTTTGGACCTTATGATGTAGCGATAAAGTTGAAAATCTATCACTTAAAGAGATTTGACAGATTGTAGTTGCTTGATGTGCTGGCGTCTGTACTTCGTGCCAACCGGGTATCACACGTCACCTCTTGACTGCTTCTTAATACCGGACTTACCCTGAACTGTGTATTTGTGCACCAACTAATCGTCCGGAATGAACAGATAACATTGAAAATCACACTTCACACTAATATCACATATTATAGAGGCGAAAGTTTTTGAGGATGGATGGATGGATGTTTGTTACTCTTTCACGTAAAACCTACTTAAGAGATTTTGATGAAACTTTACGGTAATAATAATAATAATAATCCATTTATACAATACAGCTTATACATCAGAATAACACATAGGATACTTTTTATCCCGATATTCTCACAGGATCGATACTTATGCGGGTGAAACCGCGGGGCGCAGCTAGTATTAGATAAAATACAACCCTGAAAATAAGTAGAAGGTGGACGCATTCAGCTTTGTTCCCACATCGATTACTTATTGCGTAATCAAGAAATCTGTCTCTCGTTGTCATTCACAGCCAGATCCCGCCCACTCTAGTTATTTATGCCAATTGCTCGGCCCTTAATTAACTCCCAAGCAGTCTAGGCCTCGTATATATTTTTTATTTTTTTTATTGCTCGGCATATTTTAAACATCGTTATGAAATTACTACGATGTTGAAATTCTTAATGGCAGAATTTGCAAAAAAAAATATATCATAGACTAGACGGCATTGCTTCCAAAGTAAAAATCTTATTATTTTTATTTTCTCTCTCCGCGTCTTGTTAAAATCTTCTTATCAAAAACTATCTTCATCTTACACGCACAATGATGATAGTGGAAAAGGCGTTACTACGATCCACATAGTTCTAGAACGGATACTTCATCATAATCACCCTATAATGTATAGGTCTCCTCTCTATGAGACGGAGTGGGCCATAATCCACAACGCGGGCCCAATGCAGGCCGCGGCCGATGTCACATGTCAATGGATACTTAGTTATAATTTATTAAGAATTAAAATGAACTTTACGTAATAAAAGCTTAGTGTGCTAAGTATGAAGAAGGAGCTAATTCCACTATTAAATTCCTTCAAAGAAAAGAACTCGCATTCAAAAATCACCGCAGTTGAAATAGAAATACAATGTCGTGACAAAAAAAACCTCATACACCTACCCTGTAATGTTGAAATCACAACGTTTCGTTCTTGTGGTTCCACAATGTGGAACATAATATCGCGCAATATGAAAGCGGCTCTCGGCAGCTCAAACATAATTTTGTAGGGATTCAGAATGCATTTAGAGGGTTGCATAAACCTAACACTAAGTGCAGGTTATGCTATGGGGTTCTAATTTCAATCACAGTTTGAACTTGGAGGCGGATAGTTTTGAATCGCTTGGAAATATCAAAACGCATTTTTTGAAGAAAAAACATCTTTAGCAGCACTATGCGCTCTTTCTGAACAGTGAACGAAATTGAACCATCACGCTCGGGTCGGTGACTCTGAATCGGGTATACTCGTCTCCAGTCGTAAGTTTTAACTTCTATCGTGTGGAGCACATGTACCCTCTTTTTTTTAAAGTGAAACTTCTTTACGTACGCTGGACTTGGGGAGTAAGCTGGCGAACGCGTGACGTAAGCGTTACGAAAAGTGTGATCAGGCGAGGCGAACGGGAGTTGAGTGGGGGATATAAGCAAGAGAAAGCAGTGCGCGCGCACGTTTTCTTTCTCTCTTCCTCTCATAGCTAAATACGTTTGAAGTTTCACTTCAGTCGTGTGGTCATAAGCACACTCGGTTTTTCTCCACGATCTACTTCTTCTTTTACGATCTTCTTTTGTGTTCTTTTTAATACACGTAAAATGTATCTTACCTTTACCCGTAGAACCGATAGACGTAGGGGCAAACGAACGATCTCTATTAAAGACCGGAGATCGATTTCCAGGAAACCCTTAGACTTGACAGCTAGCTGGTACTAATTACATGGGAGAGGTCAAATATCGGGTTCAGTGACGTAACATATGGGAGAATTATTCCCTTGGCCATTAGGTAAAAACCAACCCGCACTGGGACCGCGTGGTAGATTATAGCCCACTTCCTCTCGAAGAGAGGAGGCATGTGTTCCAGCAGTGGGAACATTAATGGATGCATTAGGGAATAATTGATCATCAATGAACATAAACGTTTAAATAAATAAGCTACTGACTGTGATTACCTGGTCTGCGATTATTAGTCTCTTATTACGCAACTGCTGAACATAAGTTCAAGTTCTGGGTTCGATTCCCAGGTCGGGCAAAGTTTTATTGGGTTTTCCATTTGGAATTTCTCAATAGCAGCAAGGAGTCTAGAGTTTTGCCCGGTTGATGGCAATAGGCTCACCCCTTATTACCTGGGACTTGAACATTGCTGGCGAAATGTGGGTTTACTATAGGTACATCTCTGCCTAACCCTTTGGAAATTACAGGCGTGATGTTATGTTATGTGTTATTTTATTTATTTAGGTTATCCGACAGTTTTTACACAATACATTTACCTCCTTACTAATAAACGTTGTATAGCGTCTATACGAGTAGTTACACAACGATTTGTCTTCTTCTTTCGATAGTCAAATTACTGACGACTGAAAGAGAGAAATCGGTGTGTAACTATTCATCTGATATAATACGTTTATTAGTAAGGGGGTTAACAAATAATTTCCTAAATAGTACATTTATAAGTGCAAAAATTACAGGCTAACACACCATGCACTATTTATGATTTTACATTATAATACAAAGCTAAATGGCTATTTACAATTATAGTTATTCAATATTTTTTGGTAATCCATGCGTAACAATAACAACAATTACTTTCTGAATAATAAAAAAAAAACAGATTGATAGATAACATTAACATTAAAATTTTGTATCACTCTCTAATCAATCATTAATCTACAAACACTAGAACGAAGTACTCTAATCGATTGAAATTACAGTGCTACTGTATACACGCATAAAAACACAAAGCAATTGATTCCCGGCGAGAATATGCACCAATAAATATTCTATTCTGTCTATAATGTTCGGCCCATGATGGATTAGTTTGTGCAACGTGCTAATACCATACTGTGTGCTTTGCGAGATGAATTTATGCTGTATTTTACAGCTAATATTAATTGGCTGTGGAGTTATTTATTGCACGTCATTGGGTTAGCTACGGTGTTAACATGAAGTTCTAGCTTCCATAGAGTTGTCTTTGAAAAAAAGTCTTTTTTTAGGATCCTAAGATGTTGGCTCTTCTACTATGTGTGTTCTTGTACTCCATCGTCGACTTTGTCTCTGGCACCTCTGACCTGGACTAAAGTCAAGAGCAAATCCCATTTCAAATAAAATTTAAAAAAAAAGTTAGGTTTCGACAAGAGGTAAATAACATTTTGTAGAATGTAAATAAATATCTTGATTTTATTATTTTTCCGTTACCACTTTCATTTCCTTTCACAATACCCATTTTCCTTTCCATTGTTAAATTCTATCTATATTTTCCTATATTTCATACGTTAATTTATATAACTGACACACACAACAGACTATTATTTTGTCAAGAACAAGCTTTTATTTACTCTCGAGTCACCACCACCAATTATTTTTGTTATCCTCAAAATGAAAGTCAAAAGTCATTTATTCAAAATTACAAAAGACAGTCCTCCAAAACGCTCGCCCTCCACCACTTTTTAGTGCTTTCACATTGTGTCCCACTGCTGGGCAAAGGCCTCCATTTGTTTCTTCCAAACCTCCCTGTCTTGTGCGATCTCTGGCCATGTTGGCCCTGCAAATGTAATAAAAGAAATGCCTGCAAATAAATCCATACTAATATTATAAATGCGAAAGTGTGTCTGTCTGTTACCTCTTCATGCTTAAACCGCTAAACCGATTTAGATGAAACTTGGTATAGTGATAGTTTGAGTCCCGGGAAAAGACATAGGATAGTTTTTAACCCGATATTCCTACGGGAAAGGGCGCTGCTAGTTTATAATAATTATCATTTAATAATAAAATACAAACAATGAATAAAGCGGAAAGTAAAAACGTTAAAAATAATAAGGTTTTTATAAAATGTCGACTCAGCTTATAAATCTTGCTGGAGTGCAGACTCAACAATGCAAGTTCATTTGAAACTATTATTAAGCTTTTGCTGCCGACTACCCAGCTATATAAGAGAAAAATAATTTATTAATTAACTCAGAAATAAATGAAAACAAGATGTCTCGTGACTTTTGTTTTTCTTAATACTGAGTGCGATTATTCTATGATAAGAGAATTCTTTACACTTTCTTCTTCTTTCTTTTTTTTTTTTTCTTTTTTTGTCTCTGTTCAAAACTATTGCTATTATATTAGAATCTGTCTAGCCTTTTCCCAAGTATGTTGAGGTCGGCTTCCAGTCTAACAGGATGCAGCTGAATACCAGTATTTTAAATGGAGCAACTGCTTATCTGACCTCCACAATCCAGGTCCGGGGAACACAATACTTCTTGGTGAGACTGGTTGTCGAACTATCATACTTCTGACTACCCGTAACAGCTGTCAAGGATGTACGAACGACAGCCGGGACCAATGGCGGTCTCGATATGTAATGAATGGTCACCCATCTACGAAAGGGACCGCGGCAAGCGTAGCTAAACCTTTGATCGACCTGAGTGGCTATTACCATGTAGTCACGAGCCCAATTTTAGTTTCACCTCAGCAAAAATAATTGAACTGCATCTGAAGTTTATTAATTTATTAAACTTTGTATGCAACTAAGAAAACTAAAGGCGGACTTAAACTATATGTTGAGGAAGAGGATAAAGTTTTGTACGTGAGGTTAGATTAATTTAATTAGATGACTTAAGGCTCCTGCAGATAGACGCGACGTGACAGCGCGACGCGACTTTAGTAGAACAATTTCTATGAAAACTTCATGAAAATTGTTCTGCCATAATCGCGTCGCACTGTCGCCTCCGCGCTTGTCTGCGGGAGCTTTTATAAAAGAAAACTCCCACACGACTTCAAACACATTTTGTTTTCTAATATGAAATCAGAAATTCCAGACTTTCAATGAATGAAGAATGCTTTGACCACTCTCTGAAGAGAACAGAACAGGCTTAAATAGATTTTTAGTACTTTACCAGACCAATAAACGTGTACGCTGAAGACAACCTGTATAAAATGAGCTTCCTTTACCACAACAGCTTCTCAACAAAATTTACTTCGCAAGAGCTTTTCAGAGGTCAGCTTAAAATGGTGGTGGTTTCTACCTGATTGTCCCGTACAATAAGCTGGATGCGTTCAATATTTCGACGCTGAATACTAAGCTTGGCTTGTTTATAGTATATTCTGATGCTATCGGTTTATAGATCGATTTTAATCGTGTATTTATGAAGGGTTAAGTGTATGCAATTTCGTGTTATCCTGTACTCCTGGATAATCCTGGCTTTTGGAAATGATGTATAGCTTGATAAGTCTGTTAATTAAAGTTTGATAACTTTGCTATACCTAATAGGTAGGAAATTGGTATGTAGGTTTAGAATAGTACGATAGTAGTAATTTTACATTCCATTGGTAAGAATAATCTATACTAAATAATTATAATAAAACTAAAGAACGCGCTAATCTTTGTATCTACCAGTCAGGTATGATAACTTAATTATTGAAGAAAGTTATAGGCTTTTTAACATCACGCTATGACCTTTAGGAGCCAAGAAAATGAAAAAAAGTGAACAGCTATTTTAGCACAATGAACGCTAAGTGGAAATAAAGTAAGTAACGGGTCCCAGTTGTATGATATATTTTATGTTAAAATAATAAATTTCACGCGGACAAAGTCACGGGCATAGACACGCTTATCATAATTATACTATCTTGTAGCTCGTGTGACCTAAGCCCGGACTATAATCACGCTTTTCGGTGTAAAAAATTAGTTTACGTCACACAGTGCTATATATGACACTGGTTGTTTTAATCTGTCAAGCGCCACTAATGACACACAATTGATTTTCTATTGTTTCGTCGCCGATCGACGAACCGCGACGCTTAACCGGTTGTTGGCAATAAGCTGACTGTTTCAGAAACTTTTATAGAGGATTTATAGCATGGGCGTAGATAAAACGCATTAAATAATAATTGTTTAATAGTCTACCTTGTACCAATCCTTCATCAGGAAACCCTCATGTGTAAAACGAATTAATTCAAAGACGGTTCGAGCAATTAGAGATAGGAAATGAACATCTGATCCTCGGCGGGTCATCGAGTGTAATCAATTAATTAAGTTCAGGATGGCTGCTTACAGTTTCATCTGCAAATGAGAGATTGCTTGAGGGTGTCTAAGATAAACTAGATAGTCGGATGTGCTAACTAAAGTGTAGTAGTAGTAAGTAGTGTGTGTGATATAATAATTATATGATTTTTTTTCCACTTTGATAAAAGAGAATGGGCAACAAATTATGTGTACATGTCTTAAATCAGGGCTCGGATAACGGTATATTTTTCGAAACGTTTTCGTCTTAAATACCTAAGAAACGATTTGTTTCGTTTACGTTCGAACAGAACGTTATAAAAAACGTTTTTGAAGAACAATTATAATTTAAATCGTTTTTGATTAATAAACGTTTTAAAACCGTTTTTTTTTATTTTTGGGTTCGACAGGTATGAAATTACGAATATCGTGAATTTCATTCAGTTGATATTTCACGGACGCGCGGCTTCGCCGTTTCAAGTAAAATTATCTGTGAGTCTGTCACTATTCTTCTGTGAGTACGAGTACCTAGATAAATTATATTTACCGTATTTCTTGCTGACAACCTTCCATCTGACATTTTGATTTCTTACTTTCATCATTGTAAATGTAATATGAATAAATTAGGTTTTTTCTCTTTCGTTTCATTTTGTGAGCAAGAAATAAACACCACTTAATAACAAATCACTCGCAACGCAAGTCACAACACAATCTCGATCAATACGTTAGAAGCGCATTGGAATGAGTGATGCAATGAAATCAAAATATAACATACTACGGTAGGCGGTACCCGATCCAATTAAATAAGTTCACGCTTGTCGCCGCACACTGTGCGCGGCTGCGTCCTGCGGAATAAACCGGTTTTTACCCTGCGGAAATAACGTTCTCATTTTGTTTTCATTCCGAACAAAATGACGTACAAAGAACTGTTCATAACGTTTTAAAAACGTTATAGTAAATAACGTTTCCGAGCCCTGTCTTAAATACCAATAGCCATAAAATATATACAAATAGAGCTTATCAAAGGCAACGTTTGCTACAAATATGATGGTTGCCAATTGTTAATCAAATTGGAATTAAATACTTAATTAGGTGACTACTTAGACACCGCAGCTTGGGAATTTTCTTGGGGCCTAATTCTCATAAGATATTCACTAATGGAAAGAACTTTTCAAGGAGAACCTACGCTACAAACGACGACGAGTTTTGCCATTTGTTAAAACTTATACAACTCATTTTTGAAGAGTGTATACCTATTTACTAATAAAGAAGATACTTTTACGGTAATTTAAAATTAAATAACCCTTTATAATTAAATAACTACAATCGATTTTCTGGTATCTGTGGTACAATGATTTTCATTCATTAGTACAGGCACCAACGATACCCTTTTTTCTGTAATGTTCATTTTTAGTTGGAAAATTGTTTTTGTGAACCTTAAATGTGTTTTTTCTGAAATAAAAATGTATTATTATTATTTAAAGTTAGCAGTTTTTCATTCAAGTATTATTTATTTTTGTTAATTAATAGGTATATCTGAATAAACAAATTATTTTTCCCAGTATTAGAATAAAAGCAATTTACTTTCGTACGAAAATATTTTTGACATAATTTTAATAGAAATTGTATTAACTAGACAAAAATCAACATCAGCCGCTTACAAAACGAATAAAAATCTTCCGCAATCTGCGCTTATTATAAACTTGAAACGAAAAAGATCTTATTTTAATAACAAAGCAAAATAGCTTCATACAATCCCCGTAACAAGATATCCGATTGAAGTTCGGAGACTTTCTCTCAACGGCCTGAATGAAACCGTCTCTTTGGGAATGTAAAGCACAGAGTATAGTTACAGTATAATCTAAACAGTTGTGCGACTTGGCTGCGTTATTGAAATAAGATCATCATCTCAACTCTATAATGCGTTAATTGCGTGCGTTCGTTTCTCCTAAATATCACATACCTACTGTGGTTGATTGTTAACAAATATTTTCCAAGGCAGTGGTTCGAGGTAACCCACGAGAATTTTCTAACTTAAGTGGCGGCACAGAATACTAATAGTACTACTTACAGAAAGGACACTCCCTTCCCCGCACTAACATCAGTTACCGCACCTCACCCCGCACTTAGGCATATTCGTCGCCAGTTCTTTAACAATGGCGCTCGCAAACACAAGAACCGCAGCGCTGTACCTACCTACTGCTGACATGAACACATTTTTTTTTTTCAAGTTTTATATTTTGTGTTAATCACGATGGTTGTACATTGTGCATTATTTGGATGCTTATCTTCATCGAGGAACGATAAAGACAGGAGTTTCTTTCGGTTCCCGAAACATGAAAGAAGGTAAGGAACAGCAACTTAAATATCCTTTAAACCCATAAAAAATAAAAGCTAGTATATTACAGTCAAACAAGTTAAGCCAGTGTTGTGACAATTTATTTTCATAATTTTCTCTATTATTCATTTATTTTCCAAGTTTTCTTCGTTTTAGAACAAATAAAACTTCCGTAATATTAGCATACCAAATATTAATTTATTGCTCTCTCTCTTTATTGTCTTAGTTGTGTCTCTTTCTTTCACGTTCTATTCATTCTTCGACTTGAAAAGTAGTACAATAGAAATGTAATTAATTAGATTTCTGTGAGTATTGCGCACTTTGTCGCGGCGCGCGGCGCCCCATTGTTTGTAATGCATACGTTCGGGCAGCGTCGCCGCCTACGCACGACTGCCAGCCCTACTAGATTTCACGCACACATTCATACGTATACAAACGTCATTTGTTCATGTAGTAGTAGTAGGTAATTATTTTGCGAGCGTTGTATGGAGTGTCCGGGGTGTAGTGGCGGGCTTAGCCCATCGCTTGTAGAACGGGTGGCGATAGAGTTTCGGAGTTGCGACCACGTAATGTAAGGTGCAGCACAGTTAGGATCTCAATTATATAGGTGGACCGTTGACCTGGCAAAGGTATTCGAAATCCGCTGGATTTAGCGAATGTTTCAGTTTTTCGGCAGAAATCATAATGATGTTCTGCCTTTCGAGTTCTTTCGAAACAAAAAGAAGAAAAGAGGTTATTTCTAGCTCACACCACTAGTTGAATTCATCATGCATTTTTGAACTCGTATCAAAGTTCGTTAGTGAAAGTTTGCATTACTGCTCTCTATTTTCTGTGGTACAGTCGTACTAGAAATGTATCCCCTCGGGGATAGGGACAGCTGCGCGTTTTACACTACTGGCTATACGAAGTGTGTGGGTATTTGTCAATAGGTTGTATATTTTACTGGCGCTTCGGGTGGATATGGGTGAGCGGTTCAGATTGACGCATTAGCTCTGTTTACTTAATCCCCAGCTGGTTGGAGCAATTTAGGAGTTTACAATAGTGTACAAGCAACAAACAACCTTCATAACAACAAACTTTCATAGTTCACTACGAAAGTTGGTTGTTTGAATGTTCATTTAATCATCTGTAAATCATATACTTAGTATAACGCCTGAATTTGCCGAAGGGTTAGGCAGAGGTGTAACTATGATACACCCACATTTCGCAAGATATGTTTAAGTCCCACGTAGTAGGAGCCGAGACTATATAAATACCTGGAAAATAGTCTTTTTCTCATAAATGATTCACAGTTTTTCGATTGTTTTATTAGGTCCATTTTGTCTGTTTGAATTGAAACAAAGTTTCACTGAGTGGGAAAACTATGAAGCAGTTCATTGAAAGAGTAAACTGACAGCGAAGTTGTGAGAAACTTTAGATCGATCTGTGTGGTAAACTAATGTGTGATTATTTATTAATCCTCATCATATTTCATCTGGCTATATCTTTCATGGGTGAAATCTACCTCAATGTGTGTCCCAGAAAACGTCCGGCGACATTGAGGCAGACCCAGGAGACTGCGGCGACGAGCTTGACGCCTACATACAGAATTGATCCGCACAAGCTCATGAAAGAGAGGAGTGGAAAGGAAAAAGGGAGGCCTTTGCCCTGCAGTGGGACAACATAGGCTAAAAATAAAATAAATAAATATATCTTCTTATCTTCTTAAGAATTCATCTTATCTTTTTGGGATGCATGAAGAAGCCTCCTCGTGTAGCGCAGTTTGTTCCGCCAGTTACTCAACTGAACCAAGCGCTCGGCGTATCTTGGACAGTCACACCCAACACCATATTTGACTGACCAATTCTTCCCTTGCGGTGGTAGTACTACCGCCCGCCTGGTTTGCGACCACCCTCCCACCGGAGTCAAGCAGCTTGCTGTGTTTCGTCGATGCGTGGGATTTCCAATGCCTTAGGCATCTTCTGGGTACGCTCGTTCCATCATGGACCTCATCCATCGCTTTCCATCAGGCGTGATCGAGATCAAGAGCGGGCCCATTCAGCAATAAAAAAATATCTTTCATCTAACCGTATTGTAACAGCAATACTCATTAAATTATCTTTCCAATCTATTTACAGCATTTCCACAAAACGTCACACTTTATTACAACCGAAGAAAATCCCCACCTGTCTAAAAATACACCCCTCGGGGTTAACTCGGTTAACGTGATAAACTAAGGAACTTCTCACACTGATTGTAATGCGATAACAGACGACCCCGACGAGCGAGACGACCGACGGAGAACCGTTTAGAGTAACAACTGCACCGTGTGGGTCCCCTGTGGTTTTGTGCTGGATATTTCCAGTGAGGAATACTAGAAATATTATGCTTGTCGTGGATAACGATATTGTTTTAATAAAAGTTGCTCAATTGATTAATGTAGCAGTGGGGCAAACCGCGTGACGTTTTAGAAAGTGGGGGTTGTCGAACGGGCACTTCGCATCGAGACGCGGACCAATACACTTCTCCAAAACGAAACTGTCGGTTTGCATAGTTAGATTGATTTGTGTGTAGCTGTAGTATTTAGTTTATTCGATTATTAAAAGTGAAGATACATTTACACTTCGTGTCATTCAACGCCACCTACGAAATGGACCCTTTACCACCGAACCAAGATGTGACGGTATCGCTCCGCCGTCGCTGACGTCGTCATGCTTTTTATTGACACACATCGTCGCTTTTTTTACGAAGTGACCCTTTTCTCCGTCGTAGTACCGAATGAGTGCGTGAAATATATTTAAAAGAGATCAATCAATCTACTCAGCCTAACGTAGACACACACACATTAAAAGAGATGATTTTGGTAAATTCCATTAAATTATGACGGATGTAAATAATGAGCCCGGGTTGTTTCATGGTTATCTACGTTTATATTTTCTGTGCGTGTCTCAATATTTTTTTCTTTACTTTTTCTTTCTTTACGTACATTTTTCGTAGCTTTGTATGTAGCAACTTCCTTATGTACTTCTTGTATACTTTCGTGTGTAGTGACATATAGTTAATTTGCTAACTTTCCGCATCGGTAACTATGTACTTCAACACCTTTGTAACGCAATAAGGAACATTTGTAATTACTATGGTTGATTTTTATATTAACACTAGCTGACCCCGCAAAGGTTGTTTTGCAAAAAAAACATTACCTACGACCTATTCTGAGACCAATTACACACAAAAAATTTCATAAAAATCGGTCAAGCCGTTTCGGAGGAGTTCGATAACAAACAATGTGACACGAGATTTTTATATATTAGATGATCAGCCTTTTCTTCTTTTCTTGATCCGTGAAAATAATTAAAATAAGGCTATCATTTCTGCTTTATGTCTTGTAGAAGAAATAAAATGGTAGCTTCATATTTAGATGTAGGTACAGTCAAGGAAAATCACGCCCCCTGTTGGCGCCACGTTGACCGGAGGTTTTCTAATATCTACATATTATATACTAACTAGCTTCTGCCCGCGACTTCGTCCGCGTGAAATTCGTACTTACCTCTGAAAATTTGGAAAATGTATGTAGGTATGATCTTTATCATTTATTTAGATAAATAAGTATTCGGGCCAATTTTTATAGATCAAAGGAATCAGATTTTTCAAATAAACTGTAGCCCCGCTTTCCACCCCCACAGGGGTGGAATTTTGAAAAATCGTTCGTGATCATAACTTGACTCAAAGGCCCATACCCATTTTCGAGTTAATTGAAGCAAGCAGTAATATCCACCCCTTAAACTTTACTTGCCCTTTTCCACCTTGGTAGGAGTCGATTTTTGAAAAACCCTAAAACAGATAAGTACTTGTTTTATTTTTTGTTTTGGTAGTACCTAGTTTCGAGTTAATCCGATAGCGAGTTACATATTTTTCTAACCTATCAACTTTGTCACCCCCAAAATCCTCTGTAAGGGGTTTTTTTTTAACTAAAACTGACAATCGTTATTATTTACTGACCCAAATATTGCCAAGTTTCATGTTTATTAACCAAATGGTATATTTACATAATTTAAAAAACTAACAATCTTAAAATAATAATATGTACAAGTATATAAAAAGGGAGGGAAAATAATCAAAGGGCATCAAAAAATTCGTCCGCATCACTCAAACTCAAACTCAAAGCATTTATTTCAATTAAACCATTACAGGTACTTTTGAATTGTCAAAATTAAGTAGTCGGTCAGTTAGTCAGAAAGTTGAAGCTAGTCGCCCATTCCAAAGCGTAGATCTCTATGGAGAAGAACGGGCAAGAAACTCCATGGACACTCTTTTAAATCAAGATATTACAAAATCCTGAGTACATTATTCTTGTTGCTTCTATATGTAAGAACAATGTAAAAAAAAACACACAAATGAAGAAACAATACAAGAAATAAGATTAAAAATAAGCCTTGGCAGTTAAGAGATGACCAGTCTCAACCGACGGCGTCCGTTCACGAACATGACGCATGGATCAGCACCATCCAGCTCAACCATTTTGTAGGGAACCGAATGATCCAACACACGCGCCACCATCAGCGAAACATTTAAGTGAGCATGACACATTCTCAACTGACATGCTCTTTCAAGTCAACATCAAAAAATCATAATAAACGGATCCATGGTTCTTACATTTACAAAATTGAAAAAATGCTTCTAAATGATACAAAACTATAGATTGCAATTTATTTAAGAGATGAATAAAAATTTTAATACCAAACAGGAAAAGGTGTTTAGTATTGCAGCATTAAACAATTAAAACATGATTGAATAAAATAAAAATAAATATTAAGATCGTAATGTCAGAAACACTAAAAAAGAAAAAGGGAAGCACCTCCTCCAAATATTGAAATTTTAACTAGAGAGCTCAAGGGCCTGTGGAGCAGGACCAGCATTTAGCCAAGCATTTTTATCTGCGATATAATCATCCAACTTATAATATGCTTGTCTACATAGTGTGCGTTTAATGCATGTTTTAAATTTCTTCTCATTTAGTTGAAGAATATCGAATGGTATTTTATTATAACATTTTACACAGTAACCCATAAAAGAAGTTTTTACTTTAGACAATCTGAAACGCGGTTGATCTAATTTGTTCCTATTTCTTGTGTTAAAATTATGCCTGTCACTTATCTTATTAAAAAGATGTAGATTTTTTCGAACGTACATAATGTTTTCATATATATATTGACAAGGAACCGTCATGATGTTAATTTTTTTAAACAGTTCCCTTAGAGAATCGCGTCTGCTGAGCTTGTATATGGCTCTGACAGCCCTCTTTTGCAGGATGAAGATAGAATCAATATCTGCAGCCCGTCCCCACAACAGAATACCGTAAGACATGATGCTATGAAAGTAACTAAAATAGACCAGTCTCGCGGTATCCACGTCTGTTAATTGGCGGATTTTCCAAACAGCGTAAGCGGCTGAACTTAGCCGCCCTGCAAGAGATGTTAAGTGCGGACCCCACTGCAGCTTTGAGTCAAGCGTAATCCCCAGGAAAACCGTATTTTCGACGAATTCGAGTATTTCCTTATTCAATACAACGTGACATTCACTACTTCTGACATTTGGTAAAACGAATCTAATGCATTTAGTTTTTTTTTCATTTAATACCAAATTATTTACAGTAAACCAATCATGGACCAAAAGCATAGCGTTATTTACGTCGTCAAGCTCCTGTGCACGTCTGCTTACTTTAAAAATCAGAGATGTGTCATCAGCAAATAACACCATTTGTGATCGGTTTATCAGTAAATGAGGTAAATCATTTATATATACTAAAAATAGGAATGGCCCCAATATTGAGCCCTGCGGAACACCCATTTTGACTTTCAAGCCCGATGAATTCACACCGTTAATTTGAACTTGCTGAAATCTGTCATTTAAATATGATTTCATTAAGCTAAGAGCAAGTTTACCGAGTCCGTAATGCTCAAGTTTCAAGAGCAGTGTATAGTAATTTACGCAATCAAATGCTTTGGATAAGTCGCAAAAAATGCCTATTGCATCTTGTGCCTCTTCCCATGCGTTAAAGATATGTTTTAATAAGGTGACACCGGCGTCGGTTGTACAACGTCCTTTGGTGAAACCATACTGTTGATCGTGTAGGATGTTATTACGATTAAAATGATTGAGCATTTGATTTAACATTACTTTTTCAAAAACCTTACTGAAAACCGGCAAAACCGATACGGGTCTATAATTATTAGTGTCTTTGCTGTCTCCAGATTTGAAAAGTGGAATAACTTTACTGAACTTCATTAAATCCGGGAAAACCCCTTGATCTACACACAAATTAAATATTAACTGACACTGTCAACGGGAAACGTGCCCAACCAAATAAATAAGATTTTTCATATAAACTGTATCCCCGCTTTTCACCCCCACATGGGTGGAATTCATTACTTGACTCAAATATTTTATTATTATTATCAGCCATTTCTGTCCCACTGCAGGGCAAAGGCCTCCCCTTCCCTTCTTCCACTTATCCCTATCCAGTGCTCTTACACGCCAATCTTTGTCGAAAGAGTCGAGTCGAGCATTCTGGGCCTGCCGCGTTGCCGTTTGCTGCTGTTTGGGACCCATTGTGTGGTTATTTTAGCCCATAGCTCCTCCGGCATGCGACAGATGTGACCAGCCCAGTTCCATTTTAGCTTGGCAGCCGTGTGACCTACATCGGCAATTTTCGAGTTAATCAAACCACGCAGTAAAATCCTACCCTGCCCCGTTAAGGGTAGATTTTCGAAAAACCCTGATACACGTTATTCTTTATTTTTGGTCTTAGGTATAAATACCGAGTTTCGAGGTAATCGGACCACACGTTAAAATTCTTCCATACAAATTTTGACACACCCCGCCTCAATCCTCCTTTAGGGGGTCGTTTGTGAAAACAAAAAATGCCAACCTTCATAATTTACTTAGTTATATATTCGAGCCAAGTTTCAATTTTATAAACTAAATGATTAAGATTTTTCATATAAACTGTTATCCCGCTTTTCACCCCTACATGGGTAGAATTATGAAAAATCGTTTAAGATGTGTTCATAACTTGACTCAAAGATTGTAATGTCAATTTTCGAACTAATCAAGCCACACAGTGAAATCCTCCCCTGTAAAATGAATTACCCCTTTTCACACAGCTAGTGGTAGATTTTCGAAAAACCCTGATACTCGTTATTCTTTATTTTTAGTCCTTAGTATAAATACTGAGTATTGAGTTAATCGGACAGCGCGTTAAAATTCTTCCATACAAATTTTGACACCCCCCAATACCTCTTTAGGGGGTAGATTAGAAAAACGAAACATGCCAAACTTCATAATTTACTTAGGTAAATATTCGTGCCAAATTTCAAGGTTATTAACTCAAGGAATAAGATTTTTCATACAAACGAAATCCCCCCTTTTCACCCTCTTAAAGGCTGAATTTCCAAAAACTCCTTCTTACTGGATACTTACTTTTCACAAAGAACACACCCTCCAAAATTCATGTCCCTAGGACCAGCGGTTTAGGCTGTGCGTCGATATCTCAGTTAGGTCGTTCATCCCCCTTTAGGGGTAAAATTATCAAAAACGCTGAGACACGTGTAAATTAATTTTCAATCGTTAGCCTAAATACAAAATTTGAAGATCCTAACTTTTAAACTGGCGGACTTTCATACAAAACTTCATCCCCCTTTTTAACCCTTTGGGGGTGGAATCATCGAAAACGCTGAGACACGTATAAATTAATTTTCAATCGTCAGCCTAAACACAAAATTTGAAGATCCTAACTTTAAAACTGACGGACTTTCATACAAACTTTCATCCCCTATTGAACTCCCTTAGTGGTTGAATTTCGAAAAATCCTTCCTTATTCCTTGTCTACATTATAAAAGGAACCATTGTGTAAAATTTCAGCTTTCTAGGTCCATGGGTTTGGGCTGGGCGTTGATGAGTCAGTCAGTCAGTCAGTCAGGCCTTTTGTTTTTATTTATATAGATTATATAGATAATACCCAAGTAACAAATTTACGTTGTATAATAGTTGAGTAAACGTTTTTTTATTTACTGTTGGTTCTATGAGGTGGGTTGTATAAACGTAGTTGTAGACGTTTATACAACGCGAAATAGGCCCAAATTATACAACATTATTGTTATTTAAAAGTTACATAAAAGTTAGTGGAGAACTATTTTAACGTTGCTTAAATGTTAAATAAAAGTTTCCGACCGACTTTTTGGTTAGATAATGGTTATATCTCGACTGTTATGGAACCACTGAAGTCCCAAAAGGGTTATATAGACATTAGAAGATGACTGAAATGTCACACAAGTGTTTAACATCGACGTTTATAGTATACATTCAGTCCATTCCATTCATTCTCATTCGTTCCTGATTCGATATTTGCTGGAATATAAAAGGTAAGTTATAAATTATCATAACTAAATTTACATTTACTTTACAAGGTTTATGATATACGCGAACAGAGTGCACCTAATTCTTATGGGACCTTTAGTTTTATGATGAAATATAGGTGTGTTGTTGGGAAATTTTTTGCGCCCCCCTCGAATTCGTTAAAAATTAACTATTGTTGATTATTATTTAATTTATTTTTTTATATTAAATACCAGCCATCTTGTCAAAGTTAAAAAGTGACTTCTATACAACAATTATAGAATGAAAAGGTCAATAATGCGGTTTCTTGCGACCAAGATAGCCGGCCATTATGAATAATTTTAGAGTTCTGTGAGATAATAAACATGATGATCGCATTACAAATGACATTAATTTTATTGAATGTACTTGATTTTAATGACTCAATTAAAATTACATTACTATGCTTGTGTTGTATTTACCTACTTTGCAAAATAATACACAGTGTAATATTTTATAAAAAACGCGTTATCTAATTAATTACCTACGTATTATTGAGCGCAGTGTCCTGTACTTTTTCTGTTCGACCATAACATACTAAATAGGTGCATCTTGTGATTATTTGTTTAATTTCTTGAGTTCCTTTATTGACACTGAATTCATCCCTGAGATATGGCACCAATATGGCACGCAATTTTTTGACACCACACGCTGCACGTGACGAGCGTGGATACGACGGGGCGCGCGGGCCCACACGGCCATAATAATTCGTAGTTCTAATATAATACCAACATATACCTACATCTTAAATGAATAGTTAACAATATATCAACTAAAATTCACCAAAAAACATGGGTCATACATAATATAAACAAGTCATCAATGACACATTAATTATACAAATGTGACTTTTTTATTATAATTATTACTTCCGGACCCACGTTCCATAAAATGACCGAAAATTAACATTTTTTATCATTTTTCAGGTGAAGTAGTGTGTGTGGACAGTGGACATCAATAAATTATGGTAGTGTTTTTGGATGTCGATAAATTTATAACACGGAATGATTTAAAAAACCTCAAAAGGCGCAAGTGGCCTTGGAGAAGAACTCATTTTATATTGTCAAGCAATTGCTATAACTGTCACAGTTGTGACATTGTACTTAAGTACTGTGATTTTGCATGACAAAACTTAGTAAATAAAAAGATATAAACAGTTTTTTCAGTATTTTTATTTTTCAGTTACCACTTACAACAATGTATGCACTAAAGGTACAAAATACATGTGCTCGTTAAGCACTGTACACACCAATTTGCATTTAATATCTAAAACTGTACATGTTATCTCTCTTTTGGTCACATTATTGATATTACATATAAATATGTTGAGTAGAGAAGATTTCATGGGCTTTTCAAATGCATCGATGCAATCATCTAAATACTTGCCAAGTATTAATATATCTTCCTGAAATTCGATATCTTTGCCAGCAGATAAGCTTGAAGTATCGGAAGATAGTCCTTCAGAGGGCTCTAAATACTCCAAATAATCATCAACGGAGTCACCTAAAATAATTAAATCAATTTGAGACATTGTAAATAGTTATAATATATGGTGATTATCTTAAAGTATAAACTTACTGTTTATTTCTGGTACAATATTCTTTTGTTGTATGTCAATGCCACCAGATGAACTTTTAATTTTTGATCTTGCCTCATAAGTTTCATCTGGATTCTGGAATATTTAAAAACTGTCATTTATAATAGAATTATAATAATAAATAAAAAACAAGCAATAGAAATACTTCTAATAAAAATAAAATTTATACGGAACCATTTTTGTTGTTGAGGCTTTGATGAGGTACAAAATTCGCAGATGACGGGCCAGTTTTCAGTGATTCAAAAGTTTTTCTTACTTTCCGCTTGAAAGCCCCACTTTGTTTAAGCTTTTTCCATTGATCTAGATTCATATTTTTGTAAATATTGTAACAACGTTTGTTTAGCTGACAAAATGGAAGTTAGTTTTAAAAAAGGTTCTTTTGGACCTTTATATAATTTTAAGGTCTGCTTAAAGTTCTGTAACGGTTACAAAATAACGCTTAAGTCGTATAATGATTCGTAATTCACCACTAAAATACTTCGTTATATTCAGGTCTAAAAATAAACTTTTGGCGACGGTTTGATTACATAAAAGTCGTGTTAAGGTTACGTAGACTACAACGCTGGTTAAATGAACCCTTTTATCTAACTGTTATATAACATCGTATTATTTAGTTGGGTAAACGTTTACCCAACCTACAGTATACGACGTTGTATAAAGCAGTCGTAAAAACGTTTACGTAACTTATTCACTGGCAAAATTATACGACGTTATATAAAGAAGTCATCAAAACGTTTACCTAACCTATACACTTGTACCACTATACGACGTTGCATTATATAGTTGTAATAACGTTTACCTAACCTATTTTTTGTACCATTATACGACGTTGTATAAAGTGGTCGTTAAAACGTTCACTCAACTATTTAATAGGACCTTTTAGTTACAGGGACTGAATCGTTGTAGAAATAACGGTTACACAACGTCGTAGTTGTCTAATAACGTCTATTCAACAGTTATATAACCGAAAGTCGCGTAAGATTTGTTTTATATAACCAATTTGTTTGTTGGGTAAAGCTGTAGAGCTGTGCTGTAAAGTTCGAGAGCTTAGCGCGATCAAACAAACAATTGTTTGATCGCGCTAAGCTCTCGAACTTCCAGTCAGATTTAGAAAATTCATTTTGCATTTGATAGCGTAATTCTGAAGGAAGGCTTACAGGCTATTTAACATCACGCTAGAACCCTTAGGAGCTGAGCAAAAATAGAAAAAGTCAGAATGAACTCGAAATTAAAACGAAATAATAGCGCGGGCAGACGGGGTAGATCGGGGGAACAAAAAATTTCACGCGGATGGAATCGCTGGTAGAAGTTAGTAAAATATGACGTTCAACATTCGTTTCATTCATTCGTTCGTCATTCAGTCATGAGTGGCACCACAGATATAGATACACCTAAGAGCAACTACTTCGCGTGCCAAAAATCACACCAGCTTACGTCCGAAAATCATAAGCCGCCACTTTTGCGCTCAGTCCTGCGTACTGCTGGCTGGGTGAGCGTGAGCGAGAGAGCGCGAGCTTGTGACGTCATAGTAGGTAGTCAAAAAGTGGCACACTTAGTTTTCATACAGTTCGTGATACTTGCGTTATCTAGGTCTATGTATATCTGTGATAGGCACTTTGACACTTTTGACAGGTGCCCGGACCTGACGTCTCAGTGCTGCCACCTAGTGAACATCGTTTCAAAAAACCCTCATCGTGAAGCAAACTGACCCCCTATTGTCAATTTACCATGTTATAGCCATTTCATATAGCTGTCAAAGTATGACTACCGTGATTTGAATAAGTCAGTCAACCTTTATTTTCCGTGACCTTAGATTTGTTTTCTTTTCATTATTATATCAATACTTTCCATTCAAACATCTTGTCATAATATGCCAACGAGTTCATGTCTTTTAAAATGTATAGGGACAAATATAATTTCCGTAAAAGTGCTTCAATGTTGACTCTGTGTATCCAAATATTTGATCTGAGGGTTTATTTGGAATATTTAATAGTTTACTCAGCTGTAAAGAAAGTTCAATTTCCGTCAGTATGTACGATGAAATCCATTGGGTGGACTGACTCGACGAGTTATCTATTTGGCCTAAGGAATATGATCTTTATGATATTTTGTGCAGCCTTTAGGGTATTGTGTAACCTGGGACAAATAAATTGATTTTCTTTCTTTTCTTTACGTTTTATTGGATGACTATTATTTCATTATCTATACGTTTATAAGTCAGTACTTCAATTGCGTAACACATTTTCTTTCACAGTCTGAAGGATTTTGAAAGTAGTTGCTAATCCATTGCTTCATGTTTGAAATAATTCGTCAACTCGACAACGTAAATAGTGCAATGAATGTTATCGAATTGTCAAAAAAAAAGGCATTGCAATAGTTAGTGTGTTATACGAAATTACTCCGCAGGTTTTCCATTTGAATGATTACTGGGACACTAGGAAATTATGAAGATTCGGACGTTTTGTGGGTTGTCTTTTCTAACTTTTGACTTTCAAAGAGTACCTACTCAAAGTCACAGCCTAATTTGATTAATCATTTTGAATTAAACATGTTGTAATGATTGCCCGCACTTATGTAAAAGTAATGAGTTTTCACAAAGAGTTTACACTGTCTGTTGGTCATTTCGGATAATGAAGTCTACAATTCTTCATGATAGTTTGTTTCCCTTGTATTATAATTTAGGCAAATAAAACCTACACCTGAATCGATCACAGAGTTGCTATCCATGTCCATCCTTGTATGAATTTCTATTTTAAAACTGATCATGTAGAACATTCAGACTCCACATATACACACATCAACAGAATCTAGGGATACCTTAATCTTAAATTATTTACGTATTTATAGTTTAAAATGTTTTAAGTATCCATAAAAAGTTTATATACAGATTGAAACCTCTTTTATTCTATTTTCAAAATTTGAAAATGTAAATAAAAAAACAAAAGAAAAAACAAAATACGGCGGCAAAATTGTTAGTAATTCGTTACGTTAAGGAAAATTAAAATTGTTTTATTAATATTAAGTAATGAAAAGGGATTAGATTGTTTTTCTTTCTTAATTTAACGTGCCGTGAGAGCTTTAAAAGTCATGTCACGTCGTCATTTGAGTCGAGATGAAATGTTACGAGCCGTGGGCATGTTAGAAAATGGTGCTATTCAACGCTTCGTTGCTGAGGCCCTACACACCAGCCAAAACGTGATATCAAGGTTGTGGTCACGTTATCGCAGTATTGGGGATATGGCTGAACGGCACACCGGATGATATCGTGTTACTACGCAGAGACAGGATCGATTACTCCAAATTACAACCCAATACCAATATCACAGCGATGCAACTAGTACAAAGGCTCCAGGCGGACCACCAGCTGCTGGTAAGCGACCAAACTATGCGAAGGAGGTTGCATAAAGTTGGTCTTCATGCTCGAAGACCACTACGTGTTCCAGCATTGCGACGTGACAATCGCGGTCGGCGGCTTTCGAGGGCTCGGGAGCATTTACCATGGAGTTACGAACAATGGTCTTTGGTGCTGTTCACTGATGAGTCCCGGTTTGGGTTTCATCCGGATTCGCGAAGAACACGCGTTTGGAGAACTCCAGGGAGAGTTAGCCGTCTACGGCACCCTCAGGAAGTCCACTCATACCAAGGCGGAACAATTATGGTGTGGGCAGGAATTCGCCTTGGCGGACGAACCCAGCTCGTTTGGATCCAAGGCAGCATGACTGCACAAAAATACCACGATTTCTACTCATGCGCGATAATGCTCCCATACGGCGCGGCTGTTGTCGGCCGCTCTCCGAGACCACGATATTCAAGTTTTGGATTGGCCTGCATAGTCACCCGACTTAAATCCTATCGAGCATGCCTGGGACATGTTACAACGAAAAGCTTTAAGAGATTTCCCGCCACATTTGACGACGGAACAACAACTTTACGAACACTTGCAAAGAACATGGGACCTCATACCGCAGCAAGACATTGACAATTTAATTTCAAGTATGAACAATCGATGTCGATGTGTAATTAATGTAAGAGGTGGCAACACTGATTATTAATAATTAGATTTTATAAGTTTTTTTCAATTTTAATTATAATTAATAGTTTTATAGGAAGAAATGAAGTTTTTTATCATACTAATTTTCTACGGCGATTAAAAAACAAAAAAATCACGGAAGGATTTTTATTTTTTATTAAAGACCTTAAAATAAACTATCATTCTTCCATTTACTATAACAGAAAATTCTTCATAGATTTTTAGATATTTGATGAAATATAAAATATCCCTAGATTCTGTTGATGTGTATTTTAAAGCAACATACTTCTCACACGTTGTTACTCTATTTTAAAGCTTGTAACATCCCCTAGGAACATTATTCCGTGCAGGTGTACCGCATAGCTTATTCCAACTCCTTGCACTCGCTTATGATTTTAGTGGCAGTTCTTTACGAAATATATTTCTGGTTTTCTCCGTAACGAGTCTAGATTTAGGTAAGTACGAGTATGTTCTAAAATTTTGTTATGTTCGAATTGAAAGCGACTTTAGCACTATTTTCGTTTTATTAAAGTTATCAATATGTATTTTATACTTATCTTACATACTGCTGTTGGTACACCAAGTAAATAAGTAAATAAAAAATCTGAAATCCTAAGTCGTATGATAAGACTAAAAATCTCAGGTTCTTCCTTTTAAATTAGTAAAAAAAATCAGTGACTTAAAGACTGTAAACACCATCGGCGTGATTGAGTTTCGTTCCTCGACCCGCGGGATTTGCCTTAGTCTGGAGATTTTTTCTTGACAAAAAATGATGGGCACTTTTGTATGAAGCCCGGCCTAATGACCAATAGAGTTCTTATGAGATCCACGAATGACAGTCGGAACCAACGGCTTAACGTGCTTTCCGAGGCATGGAGAGGTCTCGATATGTAAAAATGGTCACACATCCAGGGTCCAACCGCGGCAAGTGCAGCTTAACCTGATCGATCGACACGTGCGGCTGTTATAAAAAAAAATATTATATAAATTTTCATTTGATGTATAATGTGGTTTTTATTGGACATACCGGCCAAAACGCCCATCATTCTTTGTATTTTATCCCTTCATCTTTACCTTCCCATTAAAAACTGCAGAAATGAGCATTAAATAATTAAAAGCCACACATATTTGCCCACACACCGCAATTGGCAAATAACAATAAGCGATAGCTGTTTAATCTATGACAACAGTCAGAACAATATTAACTGCGGCAACGCAACTGCAGTAATTAATGAGTGAATTGAAACAGTTTATTGGTAAACCTCGTTTGTACGAAATGTTTCAGGTTAATTTTGGTACGGTTCGTAGTAAGGGAATGAAGCAATAAAAAAAAAAGACGGGTTGCACTCCGGGAGTGCCGGCAGAAGTGAAAACTTGAATATTAACGTTGAAATAAATCAATTATTAATTTAATTAATATACATAACTCATTTTTTTTTACTATTTCTGCGTCACTTTTTTCATTAATAGATGCACTTTGTTCAATTTCCATATTTTAAACACTTTATATACACGAATTTTACGAATACACAGCAGTGTGGCTACTACACAGACGGTCGAGCCATCAGCTGTCCATCCATCCATCCATCCACTTCCACTTCGACTTCCACTTCCACTTCCACTTCCACTTCCACTTCGACTTCCACTTCGACTTCGACTTCCACCTCGACTTCCACTTCGACTTCCACTTCGACTTCCACTTCCACTTCGACTTCCACTTCGACTTCCACTTCGACTTCCACTTCGACTTCGACTTCGACTTCCACTTCGACTTCCCTTCCACTTCCACTTCGACTTCTACTTCGACTTCCACTTCGACTTCCACTTCGACTTCCACTTCTACTTCCACTTCTACTTCCACTTCGACTTCCACTTCGACTTCAACTTCGACTTCCACTTCGACTTCCACTTCGACTTCCACTTCGACTTCCACTTCGACTTCCACTTCGACTTCCATTTCCACTTCCACTTCCATCCATCCATCCATCCATTGTGTCCGTGTGTCACTTCACGTCGGTTGGCGCCGCCGTAGAAAGAGAGGGGGGGGAAATCTCTCCTGACGGTCACGTGTATCCTGACGCGAGTTTAACATTTTTTACCCATTACTAAAAGTGTACAACGCCGGTAAAGAAGTTTACACTTCAAAAAAAAGCTATGCAGTATAAGCACAGAATACTTAATAGTACTACGCATAAAAAGGGCATTCCCTTCCCCGCCATATCAGATACCGCACCTCACCCCGCACTTCGAGGTATTCGTCGCCGACTCTTTAACAAGGGCGCTCGCAAACCGCAGCGCTGTACTTACTGCTGACACGAATACACAATTTTGCGATTTAATAGTTTTATTTGAATTTTAATCACAACGGTTGGATATTGTGATGCTTTTCCGAATTCGTATTTACATAAACTATTTGTAAGATTTCGCATTTTTAATACCATGCTATTTAATAACCGATTATTAACAGATAATTCATTTAAGCTAAATTATTTTAGTGTTTTTATTTCACTACGAACCCGACTATATAAATAAACAATTGAACTACAAGGTCACTTCATAATAGTGCACACGTTCGAGCAGCGCCGTCGTCGTTCGGTTCCCCGACACAAATCGCTTTCCGCGCCATTTTTTACGCTACGTACGATAGCCAACCCTACCAGATTTCAAGCACACATTTGCACGTATACAAACGTCATTTGGTTATGTAGTAGTAATAGCCAATTATTTTGCGAGGTTGTATGGAGTGTCCGAGGTGTGGTATAAGTTAACTTCTTATTATACGAAAAGTCTACATAACGCGAGGTTAGCTAAAACCGGAACGGTATCGGATGCGACTTACAGAGGCTGTTAGTAGTGATGCTGTAGGTATCTGCATAGCTATTCATAACGCTTCCGTACCGAATCGAATATCAATCAATGTTATCGAAGGAGTCCTTTAAACGATTTTCACAAATCCAAATCCCGAAAATGTTGTTAGTTTTAATCAAGTAGACTCCTGAAAATTGTCGTGAATATGGGCGCAGAGATTTGGGGAAATTCTGGTACTCGGATCGTTATAGATTTCTATACCCAAACGCTGCCAAAGGAACCTAAACAAATTACTTTCCGAATATAAATTTTAAATTGGAAAACACCCAACAACAACTCAATGTTTGATCTTGAAACTTGAATATTTATCAAAATCCACTGTTGTTGTTAAAAAAACAAAATCGAACTAAAATTAAATTAAATACACAGTCGACAATGCGTCGTGGTCGCATCATCGCACTGAAAACTATTCCTATGTAAACTGTACTAAAATTTTATTCGACAATTTGGGAACTCGTAAAACGGAAACTTATTCATTTTCCGACTTTGCTGCAGACGAATCTATAGACTATGGTCATTTATTTACTTTGTCTATTACATTTTAAAATTCGGAATATTTGGGGAAGCGTCACCGATATTTTAATTTTTTCACGAAAGTGACCGTTGCTTTGGAGCAGCAGTTTATTAGAAAACGAATAATTAATGTGTAGTACTTGTAACCTGCGTGCGGTGTGCGGCGTGGAGGTCAGATAGGCAGTCGCTCCATGTAAAATACTGGTACTCAGCTGCATCCGGTTAGACTGGAAGCCGACCCCAACATAGTTGGAAAAAGGCTAGGCAGAGGATGATGATAACTTGTAACCAGCGCCATAATTGTGTAACACACTTTCTTTCACAATCTGAAGAATCATTCTGTAGTTACTTATGTACATTATGTACCCGTATGTATAAATAATTTTTAAAAAGGTGTAATGTTGCTACAGATACATACCTTAAACCACACTACTTTCCCGCAGTGTCAATCTTTAATTAATGTCAACTCACTTTCAATGTCAAAATGACCTCAATGCAAAGCCACCGCCTACCGCCCATAGGCCACGAATACTAGGGCAAACAAATAACAGAAATATTGACAAACTAACTTCGTTCATTTCAATTAGTAAACTATTCGGTTGACCGACACCTTTCCATTATGGCTGCCGGATAAATCCAGTCTCATTGTTTAGATATGAGATGGATTGATTGAGTTTATAAAGTGGCTAAGTGGCTACCTTGTTCCCGATCCCTAAAGTTAAATTATTGTAACCAATCATAACTTTTAGAATTGTGACATTTTAAAGGCAATTTTAACTATGGTAGCGCTTCTAAAACTGGACCCACCTTTCTATGGCCGTGTGATAGAACCAGTGTTTCATTGTGTTGATAAAAGGCGAATTGATTAAGTTTATAAAATGGATCGTGGCTTCCTTGTTCCCGATCCCTAAAGTCAGATTATTCTAACAAATCTTAACTTTTGGAATTGTGACATTTTAAAGGCAATTTTAACTATGGTAGCGCTTCTAAAACTGGACCCGCCTTTCTATGGCCGTGTGATAGAACCAGTGTTTCATTGTGTTGATAAAAGGCGAATTGATTAAGTTTATAAAATGGATCGTGGCTTCCTTGTTCCCGATCCCTAAAGTCAGATTATTCTAACAAATCTTAACTTTTGGAATTGTGACATTTTAAAGGCAATTTTAACTATGGTAGCGCTTCTAAAACTGGACCCGCCTTTCTATGGCCGTGTGATAGAACCAGTGTTTCATTGTGTTGATAAAAGGCGAATTGATTAAGTTTATAAAATGGATCGTGGCTTCCTTGTTCCCGATCCCTAAAGTCAGATTATTCTAACAAATCTTAACTTTTGGAATTGTGACATTTTAAAGGCAATTTTAACTATGGTAGCGCTTCTAAAACTGGACCCGCCTTTCTGCGGCCGTGTGATAGAGCCAGTGTTTCATTGTAGATAAAAGGGGCATCGATTGAGTTTATAAAGTGGCTCGTGGCTAAGTGGCTACCTACCAATTCGAAAAGTAAAAAAAGCGTTTCTTTAGGTAATTCTCTCGATCCACCATAGTTAGGTAAAATTTTTTCTGCTAGCAGTCCTTTATAAATAATTTTAAAGGCTACTACTAGACTGCCTTGTAGGTGTAGTGGTCGCAAGCGCTACTCCACATGAGGTCCTGGATCGATTCCCAGGTCGGGTAAAGTGTTATTGGGTTTTTACATCAGGAATTTCTCAGTAGCCACCCGAGACTTGATTTGTGCCCGGATGACGGCAATAGGCTAACCCCTTGTTACATGGGGCTTAAACATAACTGGCAAAATATGGGTAGACCTCTGCCTATCTCTTCGGGTATTACAATCGTGATATTATGTTAATGTCTCACTTATTAATACCAACTTCTAAAGGATAGATTAATGAGCAGCTTTAATAGTTTGTAAATAAATAGGTTTATACTACACTAGCAGTGCCCCGCGGTTTCACCCGCATAAGTTTCGATCCCGTGGGAATATCGGGATTAAAACTATCCTTTGTCCTTTCCCGGGACTCAAACTATATCTATACGAAATTTCATCTGAATTGGTTCAGCGGTTTAAGCGTGAAGAGGTAACAGACAGATAGACAGACACACCTTCGCATGTATAATATTAGTGTGGTTAGAGTTTGTGAAATTAACTTTTTGAACCTATTCTGCATGTGTTTAAATTTGTGGCTTTCTGATTGACATGACTAAATTGTAGTCATTCGCGTTTTTGGAGCGGTTTTGGCTTTGTTTTGGTAAAATTAAGTTTATGTAACACTAGCGTTAACTAATTTACTGTATTTAAATGACACTGACAATAAAATTATAACCTAACACGTGCAAACATAGTGGTGAATGAATTAGATAATCATGACAAACATTTTCTTTCCAAAATAATTCACCAACCGAACGATAACGTCAGTCTGCCTAGGCTTTTCCCTACTATGTTCAGGTCGGCTTCCAGTCTAACCGGCTGCAGCTTGGTAAGACTGGTTATCCGACTTTCGGCTGTCAATGATCTGCGAATGACATACAGAACCAGCAGCTTGACGTGCTTTCCGAGACACGGAGAGGCCTCGTTAACTAATTAATGGTCACCCATCCATGAATCGACCGGGGCAACCGTAGCTTAACCTTCGATCGACCTGACTGACCACGAGCCCTTATGTTGAGAGCAGTGGTGGCCTAGTGGTAACAGCCCCAACTTACGAATTCTAGGTACTAGGTTCGAAACCAGCAGGCGCTTCCCGCTGTGTAAATAATTTCATCACCACTGCTCTCAAAACGGTGAAGGAAAACATCGTGAGGAAACCGGCATGTCCTAAAACCAAAAATTCCAAGACATATGTACCAACCTGCACTGGGTCCGCGTGGTAGATTATAGCGAATTCTTTCTCGAAGAGAGGTGTCCCAGCAGTGGGAACATTATAGGCTGATTATGGCATATGATAACGTAATAGTGTTTTATTTAATAGTGAAAATATAAGGAACGAATGTGAAACAAAATCAGGGTGCTGATTCCATAAGCCCAATTTTCACGACCCCGGATTTCTTCAAAGATTTCCACAACATTGAACTAGTTTCACTTCCGCATCTGTACGTAACATTCAACATACGCTTACGTCTAACAACGCAGCTCAAAACATGACGTCACACAAGTCAATTTAAAGTTACTCCGACTGTCATCTTGTATTAGTATGCCGTTTAGATCTTGTTTCTACTAGGGATGTCCGTGTCAGACTATGGCTTGGATAACATGGAGACGTCGGATTGAACAGGCTAGTCGTCTGTTTGTCATGCACTCTCGAAATTTTTATTTAAAACAAATATGTAAGTAATAGCAGCGCCCCGCGGTTTTACCCGCATAAGTTTCGATCCCGTGGGAATATCGGAATAAAAACTATCCTATAACCTTTCCCGGGATTTAAACTATCTTTATACCAAATTTCAGCTAAGTCGGTTCAGCGATACAGTCACGTCTATTAGTATGTATAGACTTGGCTTTATTCAAAGGCAATTTTCTCCTTTATTTTTGAATGAAATTTTATGTTATTACGAACATAGTATTTTCGAACCCATAGGTTTATGTCAAGTGTCGTATTCCAACGTTGCATTCGTTATTTCACGAAAAAATCGCAATTGAAATTTGCCAAGTGTTGTCATATTGGTGCTCGCTAATCCCCTGATCTTACTAAATTAGCCTTTTTTATTAGCCATTAATGTCTTACTGCTTGCCAAAACCCTCCCTACCGTCTTTCCACCTCTCTACTGTCCAGAGCTGCCAAGGACCAATCTTTATCAAAGAAATCCAGCTCATCCCGCCATCTCCGACTGGGCCTGCCGCGACATCATTTGCCATTAATCAGGACCCACTGGGTCGTAAGTTTGGCCTATTGATCGTCTGACATGCGGCCGACGTGTCCAGCCCAATTCCATTTAAAGCGTGGCAGCTTTCTGAGTGACGTCAGCTATGTTGGTGATGGAACGGATTGTTGTATTCTTTAGTTAGCCTAAGTTACGTTAGCCTACGATGCAAAAATATTGTTAAAGTATAGCAATGATAAAACGGTTGAATTTGAATTAAAATAAGTAGTATTTTCTTTTAATAATGTTGTTGAACACAACTGTAATATAATTTCATTTAAACAGCTCTAAGTCACAAAACTTGCACCTGAAGGTAGTTTGTTTGTATTCAAAATGTTCGCTGTGAAGTATATTGGAGCGATTATAATTGTCGTTAATGAAACTGTTACTTACATAACAAGAGTTATATAAAATACGAGTCAAGCGATGCTTATAATAAACTAGCTTTTCTGACCGCGACTTAGTTTGCGCGAAGTTTCTCGTAACATAGCCTATGACATCTAGGTACCAGAAGTTTGTGTTAGATTGTTGATAACATCGTCCTCCACGTCCATATTTTATAAGTACTGCCTACACCGCGTGCGCGCAATTACCGCTTTGACAGATCAGTAAACTAACAATAAAATTATCAATGGTATTTCGTGACAATTTTCACGCTATTTATTTTGTTTAAATATAATTTTTTTAATAATTTTATCAGACATGATGTTATATCAACTGTATTCAAATACATAAGTAGTACTAGACGCCGTGATATGTACATAATAACCACTTCTTTCTTTGATTTCATTTTATGACAATCTCACAGCCCTGTTTTTTGCTTTTGGCGCGTCTTGGCGGTGGCACTATACCCCTAATTACTCTTTGCGTAAATAAAAACATATTTCACAAAAGCTATATCACTCATTTGGAGAAACATCGACGTCTCTGCTACTTTTTTTTAAGTCTTTGCTTTCCTAACGTAAATACGCTTTCTAAGTGCTTTGGAATAATTAAATCATTTTTGAGAAAAAATACATTTACGTCGATGTTTCTCCGAATGGGCGATATGGTATTGCGAATTATACACGTAGGTATAAAGTCGGCCCACGTAAGTTACAACTTGCTCCCAAGTTTGCCACAGTAAAGCAGGAATGGATCTAATTTCACGTTTACTCAGAATACACGCTACAATTTAGTTCGACGGGAATTAATTAGCTTAGCACTAATGGTAGGCTGGTGCTGCAAATTCGATTATGATATATTATGTGTCGTGTAACTCTAGATAATCAGTTTATAGTTAAGTATGTATTTTATTCATAACAACTATTAATTTAGGACCCACTATTTATTTATTTTTAAACTGTTTTTTATTAATTATGTATCTATATACCAAAATAATAAAGCTGAAGTGTTTATTTGTTTGAACGCGCTAATCTCCGGAACTTCCTGTCGGATTTGAAAATTTGTTATGCATTTGATAGCCCAATTCTTTTGGAAGGCTACAGGGTATTTAACATCACACTAGCCCCTAAGGAGCCGAGCAAAAAGAAAAAAAAGTAAGAAAGAACGCTAAGCGAAAACGACTTACCAACTGAATTTCGACAAACTGTAATACGACAAGATGTTATTTCGACAAACGCAGTAAAAGCGTGGGCAGGCGATGCGATGCGAGGGGATGTGTTGGGGGAAGATAAAATTTCTAAGGAAGTCACAGGCAGAAGCTAGTGTTTAATAATAATATACCGTGCCCTGCTACTTCCTGTCTCCTGATCACTCCATACCTTCACGTGTAACCAAGGTACTTCTTCAATCCAGATAATAGAATAAACATTCTTATCCGAAACTAGGCAGTATTCCTTTACCTAAAGGTCGTTTTCAATACCAGCCTATGTCAAATCTGTACCAAGGCAACCCAAACGGGAAAATATCAGAAATACCAATTTATACAGAACGAAAATTAATTAGTACACGGTCAGAAACGTCCCCTATTAATACGCCATAAGCATTAATGGGGTAAGGGGTTCTTTCACCTAACCTTACATATTATAAGACGTGCATCTATGACGACCTTTCCCGTAAACGGATCGGAACCGATTATAAATAATAATTGCGCCTACATGCCACTGTGGCGCATTAATGAATAGTTTGTGTTGTTTTCTAGTAGATGTAAGTATTAACACTAGTTTGTAAGTCGTGTGTATACATACTAACAAAGCACTGAACCACTCATGCAAGGTTTCGGCTAAGCCTGTCACCTTGCAGCAGTGATGTCATCTGTTTTCAGTTTTTTGGTTTTGTTTTTGTCTTTGTAAGTGTATTATTACTAACATAGTTTATAAGTATATTGTTACTAACACTATGAGTCTTGTTGCTCGAAATAAATTATTATTATTATTATTATTATTATAAATATCCGTATGAGTATTGGAAGACAGTCCTTACAAATCTGGGTCACAATGAAGTCAAGGTCGTTCCCAAAATAAATCCGTTCTTTTGTTAGACCTTTATTCAAGATTTTTAGGTCCTAAGGGTCTAGGCCTCTAGGGATTGTTTCTGTGACTATCTGCTTTTTGAATTTATTAAGTTAAGAATGTCGGGACAGGAGGCCGATTGGGGCTGGATTCTTCACTATTGAACATTTTACAAGGCGTAGATGCGTTGCGGGCGAGAAGAAAAACTCTGAAGATGAGTATTGATTTTTAGGTTATATTTGATCTTGACAAAATGTATAAAATAAAACTTTGGACAGTTTCTAAGCACTTGTTGTCCGTACGATGTCCGATGGTCAAGAGAGCTGCGCCACGCCGCTGTAGCGCTCTGTTAACTCGCACGAACGTCAGGCTAGACTCGAGCCAACTTCACACTTGCGTTTCGTTGTCAATTGAAATCTCGTACTCATGACTCTTCCGATAAGTATACTTTTTTTCGTCGTGTAACACGTGCCATAATTTTTTTCTGGCGAAAAATAAGCAACACCACTAACTGCTTCCTTATGGCATGAACATACGAGTATGTATATGGTAAGTTTTAGATAATAAAATAACAAATGTCATTGTAGATTCTGGCTAAAACAAGTTCCTGTGCTTAGAAATAGTGTAGCCAATCCTGTTAAAGTTAAAATAACTACAAACTCTCAAAACGATGAAGGAAAACATCATGAGGAAACCGGCATGTCCTAGAACCAAAAATTCGAAGACATTTAACATCTACCAACCCGCACTGGGCCCGCGTGGACTCCTTCTCGAAGAGAGGAGGCCTGTGTCCCAGCAATGGGAACAATATAGGCTGATTATAATGTTATGAACTAAAGCAAGATAAAATAACTGAGTAGTCCACTTGCAAACTCCGCTAAGTTAAAAAAAATAAGAAAATCAGATAGTCCGGCCATTTTATTTGTTGTTTAAAATGCTTTCATAAGCAACTATCAATCTCGACCAAAACTCCGTATGTTACGCATAAATTTAGGTTAAATATTCAGTACTCCTGCAAAACTTGCTATATTGATTGACAGTTAACTTTCAAAAAACTCTAAGTTACAATTAACTTTCAAAACTCGCCATATTACGCAGTGACTCGTGCAAACGCCGTCATCTTGACTATCATTGTCACTAAGTGTCTAGTATAAAAGGAATTACAATAATATTTCCAGTTGTAGGGCATTCATTTTTGCCTCCTGACCGTATTTTTGGAAATGTTGAAAGGGCTACACGGCCTCTAGAAGTCATTGCAGAATCAGAGACCTATTTTGATATTTTCCAAAAATACGGTACGGTGCTGAGACTTGGCAAAGATTTAAATTTTTATGATTGGAAATCAAACACCAAAGACGTACTGAAATTGCCTGGATCTTGGCATTTCTAATTTAATGCCTCCAAAAAAAAGGTTTTTTTTTTTAGAAAAGACAGTGTAGCGGTATCTACAACGCCACATGAGAACAACGCGTCATACTGACGTCACGCAAATCCTGCATCGCGCAAGCAGAGTTTACCACGCAACTAGCATATATACAACAGCCCGACATGACTCATTGGGCAGTTGCCCGCCAGACACAACACCCGTCTGGTCGGAGGATCCTCCCTTTTCTATGGAGGTTGAGTGAACTTTACACCCTGTTCCTCATACCTCTATACTGGTGACCCCGACGTGATCGTCAGCGCAGCCTTCGTGCACCTACTTTTGCGTGACGTCAGTATGACGCGTTGTTCTCATGTGGCGTTGTAGATACCGCTACATCACTCCCCCCCGGAGACCGGAGGTCGATAGTGGGCTGAGTCTTGTATCTTGCGATGCTTGCCAGGCCAGCTGAGGTTCCAGTGAGTCGGAACCGGTTGCCGCATAGTTCACGGTGAGTCGGAACTGTCTGCGAAGATGTCCCCAGTGAGTCGGGGTGGCGCTGCGTTATGCTCCAGTGCGTCGGATGTGGTACAGCGCCGGGTTGAGGCCTTCTCTCCTGGTCGACGCCAGCAGTCAGCCTCAACCCGGCGCTGTACCACATCCGACGCACTGGAGCATAACGCAGCGCCACCCCGACTCACTGGGGACATCTTCGCAGACAGTTCCGACTCACCGTGAACTATGCGGCAACCGGTTCCGACTCACTGGAACCTCAGCTGGCCTGGCAAGCATCGCAAGATACAAGACTCAGCCCACTATCGACCTCCGGTCTCCGGGGGGGAGTGATGTAGCGGTATCTACAACGCCACATGAGAACAACGCGTCATACTGACGTCACGCAAATCCTGCATCGCGCAAGCAGAGTTTACCACGCAACTAGCATATATACAACAGCCCGACATGACTCATTGGGCAGTTGCCCGCCAGACACAACACCCGTCTGGTCGGAGGATCCTCCCTTTTCTATGGAGGTTGAGTGAACTTTACACCCTGTTCCTCATACCTCTATAACAGGAATGGCAAAATTGGGGAACCGCATTATGTATCGGAGATGGTGAATTACGGCAATGTTTGTAAAAGAGGTAAATCGTTTGAACAGATAGAACCTCCTTTGATCAATTTAGGCGTTCTTGTAAATCCAGCAAAATTAAATGATGATAAAAATCTACTAATTCAACATTTTGGATAGGATTGGGCTAAGGTCGATAGTCTAAAATATTATATATTTCTCTTAAGAAAACCAAACTAAAGCTGCTTTAGACGATGATACCGATACTGAGGAAACTTTAATGGAAGAAGAAACAGAAATAAGAGTATAATATTATTGTAAGATGATTATTTAGGTTTAGGATTTAATTTTGGTACTGTTTCAAAACTCTTCATGTTAATTTCATACTATTGCAAAACTGTTTATGTTAAAAATACTTTTGCAAAAGTGGTTATGTTTAATTTTTAAATACTAATAAAAAGATAACTACGGTATTGGGATTTTATTTACTATAAGAAATTAATTCTCTGTGACAATATTTTTCAGAAATATGTTGTAATATGAATTTTAATAACTCCATTTTAACTTTAGAGGTTTTATTCGATTTCCCAAAATTATTATTCTTTTAACATAGCGGACTTTGCAAGTGGCCTACTCAACTATAGAATAAGAGTCAAGAAATGAAATGTCTATTTAAGTAGATACTGTAAAAGTTTTTCACAAGAGCAAGTTAAGTTGATTTTCGTTAGCGTTGACGAATCAATTATTTATTTATCAAGTTATCTTGAAACTTTTGTAATTTAATGAGTTTTACTCTTCAACGATCAAAAAGGCTGAAGACAAGATAACGACACTACAATTTCAAGCAAGATGGATCGAGAATATAAATGATCAACGAAATGCAACTGCCAGTAACAGCTAATGTGTTTTTAAGTGAGTTAGGAGAAAATGGTCTTAAAGGCAAAAACTATTTGCCACGTTATTTCATATTCAATTCAGCTTTCCGCTTTTTTCGTCTGCAGCGTGTGCATTGCGACTTTTAAGACTTCTAAAATGGTATTGAAAATAATTGCTCCATTCCTGATAATTGTCGCGACACTAAATTTCTTTAGTGTCGAAAACTTGTGCCATAAAAATTTTTGCAAGTGTCGATAAGGCGTAGGTATTCGGCATATTCGTGTATTTTTAGTTCGACCGTTTTCCGATATACTTGCCCTATCATGCCTACAGATCGACATGAATATTTCCGGCGAAATCTATGCTCTACTTTCCCCTTTTGTTTACCCGGAAAACCATGACACCATGACACACACTCCTTCAACAAAACGCATATATTTTCATTGAACTATACTTCTTCATTCTTAAAAATGAATTTTCATTCAGCGAGGAGGTTTTATTTTTCGTGAGTCAAAACAAGTGGGTGTGTGTTATCTGTGGCGCTAATGGTGGCGTTCGTGACGTCACTTGACACTCATTAGGCGTCGGTTACGGTGTACTGGGTGCGTAAACAATGGTGTTAGGATCTGTGTGGATCTGTGTGTTGGATGAGGGTGTAGTAAGTTACCTACAGTTAAAATAGGGCTGTTTATGTTTTATTCGTCATTAAGTTATCTTTTCACGAAGATAAGTTTACCTTACAGGTTTGGACTAAAAGCTTAGGGTCCTTTAGGTAAAACTTAGGACCAGCCTGATTGTACCCAATTAATGTTCACTGAAAATAATCCAAGAACAAGTAGGCAATTAAACTAAGCCTTCACAAAACCCTGAAAATTTAATGTCATCTTAGGCTCATTAGCTTACAACTAAACTTCTACTGAATGAAATATATTCTTTCAAAAAACTTTTCCACTTTTTCTTCAGTTTGAGTTTCATAAAACACCGAGAAAAGAAAAGCAATAAAACATTGATTTTATACGACTGTGGGATCAAAAAGAAAATGGAAATTCTATGTAGTCGGCTTCTAAGTGTACCCTCTGAAATATACGGTATCCATTATAGTCAGCGGCTCAAAGGTAATATTCTTCGTGCGAAGTTCAAAACTGTGTAAAAGCATTCTTGTCGTAGAAATTAGATTTTAAAGCACGACGCTGTCGCGAGCACTTGACACTCATTACTGTGCGGTTTGGGGAGAGAACCGCATAAACAATGGTTTATACGGGGCCCCTGTGCCGTGCTTACTGAACCCTGCATAAATTTCTATGTGGAAAGAAAATAAACATGTTCGTATTTCGGCGTAGGAAATGTGCAAAGTGCATGTTTTCTGGTTTTCTGCTATACTGTTTTGAATGCTCGGCCATTTTGTGATAAAATAGCGTTGTATTAAAAAAATCATTCTAATTTTGCGTAACACACTATTAATCTTAATTTGAATCATTTTGAAGCGTATTTCTAATAAATTGCTCCATATGTTCGAAAAATGACGTGTCTGTTTAACAACGCAAATTTATAACGCAGTGGATGTTGTTGAACTGTCAAAATGAAACCCATTGCTACTGATAGTCTGTTACGCAATTACCCTGCTGATCTGTCATAACGTAAATACATGAACTGCCAGTTTGTGAAAATTTAGAAGACCCGCCTAGTTTCAGAGAGTTTGTGGAAGCAGTTAAGCGATTCAATAAGTCCGAAACACCTGGCATGGACCAACTTCGGAAATTTTCAAATATATATTAAAACTTTGCTTGTTTTCATGATTTTTGAAGTGAAAACTTCTTTAGCGGCGTTGAACACTTTTTGTAATGGGTAAAAAATGTTAAACTCGCGTCAGGGCATCGCGTCAGGACACGTGACCGTCAGGAGAGATTTCCCCCCCCCCATCTCTTTCTACGGCGGCGCCAACCGAAGTGAACCAAGTGAGACACGACAAAGATGACCGAAGAAAATGACATTTGACGTACAAATGTTTGAAAAGTCAGTTTCGTAAACAATAGTACTTCGAGGAGCCGCAGTTGTATTTAATTTTTTTTTGAATTTCTGTTTAACCAATTTAGTTTATTATTATATACCTACCTACAATACAAAATAGAAGCGACGAAAAATATAACGAAGCACATTATAGCAACAAGAAATACTGTGGGACATTGCTGCTTTTGTGTGAAAACAATGCTTCCGTGTCGACCACGGAAGTTTACACCCTGCAGGGAGATGCTCCAGTAGGGTGTGGCTGTGAAGCTATGTTGCAAAACATGCTCCACTTCCTATCCTGCCTTATTTGTCCTACCCAAAACATGCAGTCAAAGTGACCTCTGCGCTGCCACCGACGACAACGTGGAAGTGGCAATATTTTGAGCCAACAAGATCTAAAGTAAAAGAGAAGAAATTTAGGGAGTAGTTCATTAATAAAAAGCTTGTATACAAATATCAGTTTATTTTTATAATACTTGTACGCACCGGGACTTACAGCTTAGTACGGCTGTTATTCCAAATGCATACAGTGTGGCTAAGTTTGTAACAATTGAGCCTGGTATCTATGGTTACCTCACCCTACTGATTATAAACCTACAGCAACTACTTAACACCCTAGTTATCCTAACACCCTAACCTATCATACAAGCCTACGGGAGACCTACGGGAACAGACAGAATTTGGGTAGGAATAGGGGTTTGTGTACGTCGTGCAATGTGTACACAGGAAATAGTTTTGTCATTGCCGGTCCCACAGACTCATAGAACTGGTGATGGCTAAAGGTGTCTTGGCCATAGTGAGAGGAATTATGGAAGATGAATCAAACTCTACTCCAGCTTGATGACTAATTTACTAATTTATGTGGAACGAATGTATGTTGCTCTTGATGCTGACGCTGGCGTATGTAACTCTTGCCTGTTTACGGCTGAACAATACTCTAAACTCTAATTTGGCTTCTAAAACTTGTGCAAGCAGAACAACATTTTTAAAATGTTTGCTTTTCATTTGCCATCTGTGCCATCTCTTCTGTAGGCCGTTTCATTTTCTGCTATTCGTAGTGAAGCCCCATCCTTACTAGTCCTATTGACCTGAAATACAAAACTAATGTTATAAATTCTTTCTCTTCATTTTCTTATTTATACTGATTTAATTAATCAGTAGCGGCATCAAAATAACAGTCATTATTATTCTTATGGCGGGTTTTTTTTTTGTTACAATGAGTTTTGTACAGGCAAACGAAGTTCTTCGTAAAATTGTAAATTGGATAGGCACCTAATTCGTAAATCATGCCAGGCTGCCCCTGTTTAGCGTTAGTGCTTGTGTCAGTGTTTTTATTTTCTATTATGGAGACCTCTCCCTGACCAATTCTTCCAAAAAATCTAAGGATTAGAAGCAAAAGCAAGCATAAGTATAAGAAATTGAGAATGTTTACAAAACATAACTTAGTTTGAACACATTTTAGCTGTAACAGTAGGTACACACCTTATCCTCCTCCAACCAATATTCAATTCTTTGCCCTTTATTGCAACTAGTCTCCGGTCTTAATTTCATTTATTTTAAATACAAAAAAAATATTCAAAAGTTTTTTAGTTTGACACATACAATATCAAATTCATTCATTGACATATTCATATTGTTTCCATGACGACCATGACGTTGTCGCGTCAAAACTGTTGAAACTGTAGACAATAAATTAGTTTTTCATACGTAATAATGTCTATGGACACAAATATTCGGTTCGTAGACAGATATTCTCGTATGCCGATTTAATGTGTTGGCCAATTTGTTGGATGACTTCATTATAATGGCAACATTTAGAAGTTGTAGGACATTCTAGTTATAGAACGTTTATGAAGCGTTTATGAATACAAAATTTTATAGAATGTTTTAAAGGCCTATTGAGCATTTTAACTAATAAATGGTTTAAACCTTCAATAGGCTTTTTTAGGGTTCCGTAGTCAACTAGGAACCCTTATAGTTTCGCCATGTCTGTCTGTCCGTCCGTCCGTCTGTCCGTCCTCGCTTAATCTCTGTGACCGTTAGCACTAGAAAGCTGAAATTTGGTACCAATATGTATATCAATCACGCCGACAAAGTGGTAAAATAAAAATTGGAAAAAAATGTTTTATTAGGGTAGCCCCCCTATATGTAAAGTGGGAAGTGATTTTTTTTTTTATTTCAAACCTAACGTGTGATATATTGTTGGAAAGGTATTTAAAAATGAATAGGGGTTTACTAAAATCATTTTTTGATAATGTCAATAATTTCGGAAATAATCGCTCCAAAAGTAAAAAACAATGTGTCCCCCCCCCTCTAACTTTTGAACCATAAGTTTAGAAAATATGAAAAAAATCTGAAAAGTAGAACTTTATAAGGACTTTCTAGGAAAATTATTTTGAACTTGATAGAAACAACAGTTTTTGTACAAAAAAGACAAAAAGTTGTACAAAATCATTTCTGGACTATATTCGTAGTATAGTATATGCAAGCATTTTTTTTTGACTTCGTTTACATATTTTATTATCCTGAACGTATCTTTTTTCAAACAAAAAAATAATGATTAAAATCGGTTCTCGCAATCCAAAATTACCACCGAAAACTTCTTGCACGTCTATGTATTAATTAGTAACCCAATTCCCTGAGAGATGGCGCTGTAGGTACTTATTACATTGGGTCGGGTATTATCGAATTGTACGTGGGAACACTTATTGTGACGGACGGGAAACTACGGAACCCTACACTGAGCGTGGCCCGACACGCTCTTGGCCGGTTTTTTATGAATAAGACCGAAAGTGTTTAAAATATGGAAATTGAACAAAGTGCAAGTATTAATGAAAAAAGTGACGCAGAAATATTGAAAAAAAAATGAGTAATATTAATCAAATTAATAATTGATTTATTTCAACGGTAATATTCAAGTTTTCACTTCTGCCGGCACTCCCGGAGTGCAACCCGTCTTTTTTTTTATATTTTTGTAGGCCTTAGTAGTTTTGAGTTTTGTTTGATATGAGAATGTTAAATTGTAGTCATATTTTGTTTCAGGAGAGAAATTTTAATTCTAGACAAAATCAAACTGGTTGCTAATTTAATTGTAATTTTTTTTTATTCGTTTTTACATTAATTACTCACACCCTGACTTATTACTTGTATTTTTTTTATTTTTATTAAAATCGTTTTGCTTGTACCATGTTTGTAAATATGTGAGCACCATGTATCTATCAGATAATTAATTTATATGTCATGGTTTCGTTTTTAATTCTTTTACCTATTGTGGTATAGTAATTTTATTTTAGGTGCATCGTCCTCACATGTTATTATATAATTAATGTACCCATGCAAAATATTGTACCTAAAACATTTTAAAAGAGTAACGGTGGAGTTTCTTGCCCATTCTCCTCCATACGAAAACTACCTTTTGGAATGGGCGACTAGAATCAATTCTATTTTAAGATAATTTTTGACGTTCAAAAGTGCCTTTTATGTGCCTATTTGAAATAAATGCTTTGACTTTGACTTTGAATTACGCATGGAAAGGTACTACTAATCCCGATTCCTGCGAACCATGAAATTCAAGTCAAGTAACAAAAGGGCGCTACTGAAATATTAGCTTTATTCTTAAACATCTAATAAAATAATGAGGCATTCTTCTTCAAAGTGATGTTATATTCGCGGTTTTTGTATACAGCCTCAGAGGCGCTAACCACACGACTATAATGAATAACGAATTTCTCAGAAACCTTAATTACGATTCCAAAAATAGAATTCTTTCAAAAGTCTACGCAAAATCTTTCCTATCAACCAAGAATCTTTTTTGTCAATCAATTCGAACAAACAGAAAGTTGCCTGAACCAAAAGTATCTTTACAAGAAAGAAATCTACAAACTTTTTTTATCGCTGCGTTTGCCGCTCCAGTTCATAAAAAAGTGTAAGAAAAGAAAAATATTTTCCATTGTCTCGTTAAACTGTTTGTCTTTTCATGGTTCTTAAAGGGAAAGATTCACAGATTGCACGTTGACTTTGCTAAGTAAACGTAATATTCGAATATGAACATTATTCGCGTAGCATTAATATTCATATTTGTTAAGCTAGGGTTTCCTAAGACTGCGGTATCCGCTACATAGCGTCTGTAATTTACCGTCGTCATTGAAACGTTGTTAAAGAAAGTAAGTTGATGTGTTGCCTTAGGGAGCGTTACACTGGTACCATAATTGTCATGACAGATATAACTGCGGCCGCCATGTGGCGGCCACCGCTCTTGTAGGAAACCGCGACACTTTCACTTATTTTGCTCATATGAATATGAAAATTATGCTGTGAGAATAAGCTTCATATTCGTATGTAACGCTTAGCATAGTGCGCTTTATGAATTTTGCTCTAAGACCGTTTCGCAGTAGTAAAGCTACAGGCATTTATGCTAGTCGCACTTGCAATGAACTTCTCAAACGAAAACCAGTTTAAGATTCCTGAGCTAAGCTTAACTGCGAGGTAATTTTAGTTGCATTCACTTTAAAGTTACCTATGTACAGCAATGTCTTTTACATTTAAAACTCTGACTTAAATGTTTCGTTTCACTTTTACGGTGAGTTGTCTCTTTTGATAAGTTATCGTGACTTAAATGTATTATTTTAACCTCCCTACCAAATGTGCCAATCAATATTATTCTTCTGTCTTTATTTTTGGTTGTCCAAGAAATTTTTATTTCTACTTAATACAACTCTATCGCGTGATGTTATGGTACTTAATAAATATTTGTGCAAAAAATCTTAAGATTCCTTTCTATTCCCTTACCTTATGTGTACTATATAACAAGAACTCAAATTTAACGAGCATAGTTTCCAATCTCGTGGGCCCGCATACACGCAATCAGTTACCAAACTGTATTAGACGTTAATGGCGCGAAAGATTCCACATTGATCTGTATTTTAGTAGGCATGTTTAGTTGTACGTACATTATTTCTGTACCTACTTACATAAAACGGTGTAGAAAGAAACTTGACTCTCCGTCTTTGGCAATATGGTAAACAGGCGCAAAGAAAGATTGGCGTTATTTCAAATTCCTACGTCTCGTAGTTTGCAAGGAAAAACGTCTGAGGCAGACAACGCAATTTGAGTAATCTTATGGTCCAGTGTCCGTTTAAGATATCGAACCCTAAAAAGGTTGGTTTCATCAGATCGTTTGGAAGTAAAAATAACAGCTTTTTACTCAGTGCATATGAAAGTGGGTATATACGGTATTACAAAAAAAAAAAATCATTTTTGTCCGTCTGTTCCGGCTAATCTCCGAAACGGCTGGACTGATTTTAATGGGATTTCACTTTTGTTTGAGAAAAACAATTAGGGTTCCGCGCAAAAAAATAAAACCCATGAAATTCAATATGCACGCGAACGAAGTCGCGGGCACATGGTAAGTATTAATTATAATAATAATATTATAATCATAATGAAATTATGTAGCTACCAATGTATGCTTCTTGAAATGTGCTGTTAGCTAAGCTCTATAACTGCAATTGCACTGAAAACTCGAACTTTCTTTGGAATTTGCATCGCAGAAAGAGGTTTTTTTTTAAATAGCATCTACGACAGCTTTCAAGTATACTGTTAAAATGTTAAGGTCCTTGGATAATGGGGACTAGTAAGAGCATTTGCAAAAAACTCAGGACAAGATTATGACGTCACTCGGAGAAAATAGAAAGCGAGCAAAACAAAACACTGTCGGCTGCATCAGACGGCAGCCGGCCAGTATGACCCTCAGTAGACAGATATTGCAGTAGGTCTGTATAAAATGTACATTAGACTAAAATATGTATAGACAAGACTTTTGGGATAGATTTGAAGTCTAGAGGTGAAAATATATTATGTCTGACGGTTTTTGCAACCTCACCATTTCATCTGAAAATTGTAAGTTTACACAGTCAAAAGAAAATTCACTGTTTTAAAAACCTCTCGAAACGGACAACAAATCTGTCAAACTATAAAAAAAAAATTTAAAAAAAAAATGCTTAAATGCACGCAAAAGAAGTCTTTTCCAAATTGGTTTCTTCCGAACCAATTATGGCAAGAATACTTTTATTAAAAGAGCATGTCGTCTGTACAACGACACGATTTCATTAAAAGCAAATCAAGATTTAGATATTTTTCACCTTTCTCTACCCAAATTCAAATTTAGTATTAGAAATATTTTGGCATCGAAATTTAAATAATAATAATGTTATATGTTAATATTAAATTGTTAATTTTGTAAACTTTAACGGTGTGAATTTCTGGTTGTTGTTACATTTAGTCACTTATAATTTACTTGTATAATAATCTGTGGAAGCTGTTTCTGGATTGTGTTGAGCTAATTTACTTATGTTTGTTATTGCATCTGTTTGTTTCCCAAATAAAATAAAATAAAATAAATAAATAAATTTCGGCGCATTTTGAAAGCCATCAATCACTTATGCCGCACTGGGCCCGTGTGGTGGAATATAGCCCACTCCTTCTCACAGAGAGGAGGCCTGTGTACTAGCAGTGGGAACGTCATAGGTACGTCACTGATTATGCTATCTTATGCTTATGCAATAACTTATTTTCTACTTTTAATTACCACAATTTTTGATAATATGGACCTTCTGTTTATTAATCTTCATGGTGTGACGACAAACTCGTAGAATTTTTTATAAAGTGCAGCATCTCACTGTACAAAATTATTTTATAAAAAGTGAAGTGGATACTTATGATGATCCTTAAAAAATGAAATAAACATTTTAGTAGCCGTCCATTGATTCTTTTTATTGCTTTTTGCTTTAGCCAAAACAATGGGATTTATATTTCATGCAGACGTACAAGATCACAGAGCTGCTGAAAAAAGATTTTTTTGCTTTAATTATTTTTTCTCTAATACCTAATGGTGATGTTCTAGCCTAGTACGTGCTCAATAAGATCTTTTAGTACATCCCTAATGCTAATACAAAACTAAAAAAACAGGTAGGTATTTATGGACTTCCAAGAGCAGTGGTGACCTAGTTGTAACGATCGCGACTTACGAGTTGTAACCCTTCATCACCACTGCTCTCAAAACGGTGAAGGAAAACATCGTGAGGAAACCAGCATGTCCCAGAACCAAAAAATCGAAGACACGTGACACCCGTCAACCCGCACAGGGCCCGCGTTGTGGGTTATGGACAACTCCCTCTCACAGAGAGGAGGCGTGTATCCTAGCAGTGGGAACATTATAGGTTGATTATGAAGATATTTTAGTACCTCCCTACTGCTAATACAAAATAAAAAAACAGGTATTTATGGACTTCCAAGAGCAGTGGTGCCCAGTTGTAATGACCGCGAATTACGAGTTGTAACCCTGACAGGCACTTTACTTTGTGTGAATTATTTCATCACCACTGCTCTCAAAACGATGAAGGAAAACATAGTGAGGAAACCAGCATGTTCTAGGACCAAAAATCGAAGACACGTAACATCCGCCAACACGCACTGCGCCCGTGTTGTGGCCTTATGGGTTATGGACAACTCCCTCTCACAGAGAGGAGACGTGTATCCCACCAGTGGGAATACTAGAGGCTGATTATACTATGACCTTCCATATTTTTGGAAGCTTTAATGCATTTACGTTCACAGCCACTTTATTCAACAGCAGCTATCCCTAACATTCTATTCAAATCTACAGATAGAGTTTAAACCTATCATTCCTTATCACAATATTGATAATACCTTAAACCTAAAGGTCACCTCCCACCCCTATTACATTATAATTTGATAATTCATCGACAAGTTAAGCACAACACTACCCTATGCCAAGTGTTGTTATGTGAACGGAAATGTTATTGCCTTGGCTAGCCGCCATGTTGCGTGACTCGGTGACTTAGTCTTGGCGAGAACAAGTTGTTCGAGACTTCATCGCTCATGTACTGGTGTTTAATATATTCTGATCAGTATGGGATATATTCAGGAAAGTCTGACAACTGACTTGGCATTGTTGGTTTGATTGGAATTGTCATTTTGTTCTTGTAAAAATCTTATATTCAGTAACAACATGTGACATTGGAAGCCTATAATTGAAAGCCTACCACTACATAGATATAAACTTAACAGATAAAAAAGATTTTTTACTGGCATACCAATCAATGCTTTTAAGCAATTCGTACTTTGAGAGTATGTATGTTAACATTATTACGAAAATTTATAATATATGTAACTTTAGAACCCTAAAGTTACATATATTATAATTTTCCGTGAGACTTAAAAGATAGTTTTGAAAAATGTGCCAATGCTCATAAATCATGGTACCCACTGTTATAAAAGCACTTTTGTAGTGATGATACTTTTTTTTTTATTGCCAATACCTAACCCTCGTCAACTATCAAGGGAGTCACACTGCGTCCGCTACGCGTTACCTACGTCCGTTTATGGCCCTATTGTATTCCCAAAGATGCATTTTTTCTCGGATCAGTCGCGATCGCCCTGTTTTGTTTGACCCACGATTTTTACCCAAGCTGTATATGAACCACATAATTCCGAAATAACATTATAAAATATTCCCTTAATTATTCACACTTAAGAATCTTAATCAAAGCCTAATGACCGCTAAAGAGCAATCAATTAATTTCAACACAATCTGACTTCTGGCTATTGATATCAATTGTCTTGAGGAATTAGCAGACGGCATCAATTAGCCGAGATTGATATAACTTAATTTGTGTACAAAAGGCAATAAATTATTCTCATTTAACAGCGATATTAATTTGGTGAAACGATATTTCTCCAGTGATTTGAACAAATTGTTATAAGTAGGTACGGTGAATATCGTTTAGTGTGGTGAGCAATCATTTGTTACATTCGTTTTTATTTTGGTGTTAATACGATTAACCCAATTTAGTAAAAGCCTATTCCATTTCATAATTTATCAGACCACATTTCAAGTTTTTAATTTCGCTGTTGTAATTTTGTAATTTTGAAAAATGTGTGATTTAAATATGTAAGTTTATTCATTTAGTGAAACCATAAAAATGGAGAAGAAAGACACACTAAAAATGGACGACTGTCTCATGGAACATCGGCATAATGCGCCAGTCATAATTCTGCTCCAATGGGCGGACACATGCCGTCGCCGGTTGCCATCTTATGGCATTCTGAGCTACCATTCAACTGAATATTTTCCGCCCCAATATCACGTGAAAATCTCTTCATTGATTTTACTTCATGGGTAACAAGCCTGAAAGGAAGCACCTGGTCAATACCCAAATCGGATAAAAAGAAATAAAATTGAACTTTTGGGCCAGACAATTCTCAGCTACAGCCCGGGCATTGCAATAGAGGTACAGTCGGTATATTCAGACGTACCTACGTTAGTACATTTCTGTCTGGGTACCCCTTCGGGATGCCTGTGGAGGTAGGTGTAGACAATAACGGTTATTAAGATACTTCTGAGTATTCTCAGCGCATTTTAAAGTTATAAAGTCCCAAAAGAATTTAGAGATAAATATTAAACCTCAACGAGATAAGTTGGTTTTAGCAACAATCATGCTTTTAGATTTTGTCATATGCGGTGATGGAATTAGGAAAATTGATGCAGTCGAAATGAGTTAGTAAGATCAACAAAGCCCAGGACAGAGAACGTTCGCAAAAAGAAAGCTTTTTACAGGCTAGTGTTACACGTTTCTTTGTCTACTTGGTTTTGCATCCGTACGTAGTTACCCAACATAATATAACATAATCAGCCTATAATGTTCCCACTGCTGGGACACAGGCCTCCTCTCAGTGAGAGGGAGTGGGCCCTAATCCACCACGCGGGCCCAGTGCGGATTGGCAGATGGCACATGTCTTCGAATTTTTGGTTCTAGAACATGCCGGTTTCGTCACGATATTTTCCTTCACGGTTTTGAGAGTAGTGGTGATGAAATATTTTACAAAAAGTAATGCGCCTGTCTGGATTCGAACCTACGACCTACAACTCGTAAAACGCGGCCGTTACCACTTGGCCACCACTGCTCTCTGCTAGTTACCCAATCCCACAATAAAATCTGAAATGCATCAAAAACATCCGAATATCGACAGTTTATTAGACCATCCCAACAAATAATCAATTCCACTTTCTCTTTGAGCCCGTCATTTTCCTCAAACAACGCCAAACAAACAAAAGTTCCTGAAATCAATTCAGATGTAGATAGATACACAATCATAATTTAATATCATACTGTGCAAATATGCGCTCAAGTCAAAGTCGTACGCTATTTCCAAGGAACTATGGTCTGGTATATGAGGATATTGGAAAGGAAGGAAACAGCCTTCCAACATTACGGAAAGTAGGCTCGGAGTTCCGTATACAGTACGATTTACACCGACAGGCACGCCTCGGGCCACATCGGAGCGCATTTTACAATGTGTTAAAGGAAATTGAAGCGTTTATGAAGTACCTAGTTAAATGTCATCACAGTGTGAAAAACTTTCGGATCCGCGCGCATGCCGCGGCAGCCCATCGGCTCCTCGCGTACGCGACTGCGTTTAGATGCCGTCGTGTTTACCCGGCCGACAAGTTGACGCACTAGGTACTGGTCGTTTTAGTCATGTCCAGCGACTTATAGCAGTCGGCTTGCGCGCGCATCCGCTACTACGCATAACCGCTACGACGCGTATCCGCTACGCAGTCCGGGCGGTGTAAATCGTACTTACCACGTGTCACCGCCGCTGATATGGTGTTTCAATTCGTGTCGCTCGGTTTTATAGATTGCGGTTCAGAAGGAAAATTGAGCACGGGTTGAATGTTGGGGTTAAAGATAGTAATGTGGGTTAGGTAGGCGCATTGTTATTGCAAATCGACAGTTTTAAGCATAGTTGTCGTTTAAAAGATTCACTTGGAATTTTTCTTTAATAAAAATGATATTTCACTTCTCGTTTTGCATGTTTAAAGCCTTCTACGGTTTAGTTAGGAAGCATTTCTTGCTGTACGGTATTTGTATTTACCCCTAGTTATTGACTCTCGTAATCGTGATTCTCGTGTGAGCTGTAAGTTGTTATGAATTTATGAGTCATAACAACACTCAATCATTAGGGAATGTCCAGAAGAAGACCAATATACTCTTTCTGTCTCTCTCTCTCCCTCTTCTGCTATTACCAGTTCAATACTGGAATAGCACTTTGTTTGATAAGATCTTGTTTAACGTTTTAGATTATTTACAGCCAGCAGTTCAATGACTAACAACGTTATGGCGATTAGAACCTCACGGCAAATAAGTGTTTTTTAGCCTATCAAACGACCACATTGCCTCGTAGTTGTAGTTTGTGATTTATAGACAAAACTAGCAGCGCCCCGCGGTTTCACCCGCGTATGTTTCGATCCCGTGGAAATATCGGGATAAAAAGTATCCTATGTCCTTTCCCGGGACTCAAGCTGTCTCTATACCAAATTTCATCTAAATCGGTTCTGTGGTTTAGGCGTGAAAAGGTAACATACAGACAGACAAAGTTACTTTCGAATTTATAACATTACTAGCTGCGCCCCACGGTTTCACCCGCGTAAGTTTCGATCCCGTGGGAATATCGGGATAAAAACTATCCTATGTCCTTTCCCGGGACTCAAACTATCTCTATACCAAATTTCATCGAAATCGGTTCAGTAGTTTAGGCGTGAAGAAAAGACAGACAGACAGAGTTACTTTCGCATTTATAATATTAGTTTGGATTAAGTATATTAAGTATGGATTTTAGTATTTAGTTGTATGTTTTGAAATTAATCTACGAATTTTCGTTGCTGATTGCATCTGACAATGAGTTAAATAAGAAAAATTGCAGCAATTTACTAGTTTATTACAGATAAAGTTCTTAAACCTCATTCACAACAAACTGAGTTAAATCCACTACGAAAATTCTTGACGTAATGACACTAATACTGTGAATTTTAAAGAAAACTTCATACATTGCCTGCATAACAAGCACGTGTGGAGACTACATGTGACGCCTGTTAGCAATGTATAGGAAATGATTGACACAAATTGGGCGTATCGTGAGACTGTCGTTATTGGATACCGATCACAATTTCCCACTAGATGTGATGTGGTTGGGGTCTATCGATTAGTATTTTGAGTTCGATCATTGATAATAATTATGTAGTTTGGATTATGAATTGACTGTTATATCATTTTCGATTTACCTTGTGTCATTGTCCTCATGCCTGTTTTGCTGGGACTAAAACGGGCAGATTTTTTAACCGACTTCAAAAAAGGAAGTTCTGTATTCGACCCGTATGTATGTATGTTCGCGATTTTCTCAAAAACTAATAAACCAATTTTGATAATTCTTTTACTAATGTGATCTACATACTTTCAGAAAGGTTTAAGTATATAATATATTTGGTAATTATTCTTATCTACGAAGTTAGACTGCATCAAAATTCCCATAGAAATGCCAGAGCATTTCTATGGGAATTTTGATGATTCTTCTAGTCGGCGTCTTCAATTCTTCAATGCGTTAATTGAATTTGTGTGGGGTAGGTACAACTAAAAAGTGAAAAATAAAAACTTTCAAAAAAAAAACACTACAAAGTGATAAATAACTTTAATTTCGGAAGTCGGTGTCAAAAAACGAAAATGCGGAAATAATGACACCGACTTCCGAAATTAAAGTTATTTATCACTTTTTAGTGTTTTTTTTTTAATCGGTTGTTTTTTTTTTTGTAAAAATGCTATTAGGTGACTATTCTACAGCAAAAAGACGTCTAAGTTTTTCCCTCGTCCCTATTGTCCGTTATTATTGTCCGTTTGTCAAACAGAATGAAAAATTTGCCCTTGATTAAATAACTGCTGATAACAAATCTCAAAGATTTCGAATGTCGTTAAAAACTATAATAAATAAACACCTAAAAAAATCTTCTACCAGATCGAGCCACGAAATTGCTGCCAATAGCCAAAAATTGAACAAAAGTCCAACACATCTAAATCGTTTTAGCAAAGGACTTTGTTAGAAATGTAACTAATTAAAAGTTTTAGAAACGGCTTCCTTCATCGTATAATGTTAACTTGTGTATTTTACGACGGTTGAAGGATGTAAAATCAGCTCGTTAGCCGACTTTATGACAAAAGTGTCGACTAATTCCAAGTTCCAATTGTTAATAATTCATTTTGGTTTGAAACTGTTCCTATAATTTACTTGCAGATTTAATAAACGGCTAGGTTAATCTATTATGACCGTCGGGGTAGACGTGTTCTTGAGTGGAGACTGCGAAATGGCAAAGTGAGGGAGCCCTCCGCTTGGCCTCAGGCTAGGTTGAGCGACGATCTTCGCAGGGTGGCTGGTAGTACCTGGATGAGAGTTGACGAGAATCGAGGTGAATGGCGTGTAATTGGAGAGGCCTATGTCCGGCAGTGGACTGCTATAGTAAGATTTTTATAATAAATATAGGTTACTGAGCACAAAAATGGTCTTTTATAATCCATACTATCACATCACACTAATATTATAAAGGCGAAAGTTTGTGAGTGTGTGTGTTTATATGTTTGTTACTTCTTCACGCTCAAACGGCTGGACCGATTTAGATGAAATTTTGGTATAGAGATAGTTTGAGTCCCGGAAAAGGACATAGGATAGTTTTTATCCCGATATTCCCACGGGATCGACATTTACGCGGGTGAAACCGCGGGGCGCAGCTAGTAATATTATAAATGCGAAAGTGTGCGTGTCTGCATGTCTGTCTGTTACCTCTTCACGCTTAAACCGCTGAACCGATTTAGATGAAATTTGGTATAGAGATAGTTTGAGTCCCGGGAAAGGACATAGGATACCTTTTATCCCGATATTCCCACGGGATCGAGACTTATGCGGGTGAAACTGCGCGGCGCAGCTAGTCTCACATAAACGGTAAATAATCGAGCTAGGTAGTGTCAATACTATCTATACCGCCATTATCAATCGTAGGCCATTTGTAGTGTTTTATTGAGGTCAACACTTGTTACGATTGATAGCTTTGGTGGTGGCAATGGGGTGTGTTCTCGGGCGATTCGCAAAATTTATAACTACTAACTGGAGTTGTTATTTAGCCGCGCGGGTCGATCGATCAGGTTAAGCTACGCTTGCCGCGGTTGGTCCGTGCGTGGGTGACCATTTATACGTATCAAGACCTCTCCGTGCCTCGGAAAGCACGCTTAGCCGTTGGTCCCGGCTGTCAATCGTGGATCTTTGGCAGTCGTTACGGCTCGTCAGAAGCCCGAATGTCTGACAACCAGTCTTAGCAAGGGGTATCGTATTACCCAGTAACTGGGTTGTGGAGGTCAGATAGGCAGTTACTTCATGTTAAATACTGGTATTCAGCTGCATACGGTTTGACTAAAAACCGACCCCAACGTAGTTGGGAAAAGGCTAGGCAGATGATGATGTGTGCGTGGGAGTATCGCGTATCTAAGGAACTGCGAGTACGATCCTGACGGGGGTCCCCCGACTTCACACGTTTTTATCTCCTTGCCACGATGTCTTAAATCTAGGTACTTATCGTTTTGCACTCACCATTCAAGAACCGGCCAAATTGCGATTTCAAGTAATTTTCATTTTAAATAACGTCTCAAAATATTTCAGTACCTCAGGTTATCACCAGCCTACATCACCCATTCACACATTATTGCACCTAGTCAGCTAGAATCCGAAGGCAGAGGTTATAAACATTTTTATAGTTTCTATCTGCTATAATGAAACCATCGTTATCCGGTGATGTGGTGTATTAAAGTCGGTGCCTATACGTCCCGTTTACGGTTTCTTATTACAATTTTATAGTAGAATATATAGGAAATAAGCGTATAATACGGGAAGGATGAAAATTGGATTATTTTATTATTTTTATTTTACTTTGTGGGTAGGTACCTAATGATATTAAAATATAAAATTAATATCATGACGATTTCAAATTATGATGAAATTCTAAAATTCCACTACAGATGAAGAAAACAAAATAAAAGTAGGTAGGCGCGCGAGCAAAAATAACTTTTTGTTTTTTTTTTTTTTTTTACAAAAAACCCACCCTAAGTAGGTACTTGTAATCTCTAGCGCTCGAGCTAAGCAAGATTACAAATTGCATAAAATATGACCCATCAGGCAAACCTAGCAATTTACATCAAAGAAAAACTACTATTTTCAATGCAGTATAGACTTTAAAGCTGCAGTAATTTATTGGCAGTCTAGTGAAATATTACACTTCTTTCACTACCGCTCGTTCCCCGTTTCGGTTGAAAAAGGACAGAAAAAGTGAATAAAAGAGGTTTATCCGAGACTTGAAGTTTTCCTCGACGGGACGAAGAGCCATTACTGTTGGATAAATAAACAGGTTTATCTATTAATAGTGTACGGTGAGGTGACTGAGTATCTCTTGAATACAGCTTTCATAGTCTGTTCTTAATTACTTTTTACTTCATTACAAACGCTTACAATTTAGTTATAGTAAGCTTTTAGGTCAAGTTTTGTTCTTGGTAGTGGGTCATTCACGTCGTTATAATTAGATAGTAAAAGGAGTTTGTTGTTTTTGGTTTTGGAGGTAAGTTTAGGCTGGTAGGTTTCTGCGTACAACTTATATACTTCTTATATTATAACATTAGAAGAATAATGGGTTTCACCCTTTTGTTATTTCGATAATTAATGATTTAATTTCTGTAAGTAGGTTTGCACAAACATAATAAACTAAGTTATTTCGCGATAAATACATATCAGTGTAAATAACTATGTATAAAGTGCAGTAATTTCAAAAATATTATCGAATAACTGTCGATATTTTGCCGTTATTTTTCTAATGCTATAAAATGGAGTATAGGAATATTTAGTTTTAATAATATTTTTTATTGTTGCAAAAACTATAGTACAGATTATTTTCCCACAAGTTATTGATAAGCAAAAACTATGCTATACAATCCAGTACCTAACTTTAGTGGAAAAGATCACCTGTATCCTGTAAAAAAGATCACAGGAGACAGGAAGGCCAATTCTCGTACATTTCTTGTACGCCCGCGGGCCGCGGGTTGCCGGCCGCTGGATTAAATTATTGAAAGTATTCAGAGGGGTAATTCTCGTAATTTTATGAACGCTCACAGTCTGATCTCAGTCTCAATATGTCAAAAATACCTCTAATTTCCCCTACATTTGACAAGTTTTTGACATTTGTTTGTCGCCGTGATGAGATTGCACGATTAGATTTTGAACGTTTTAAATTACGAGAATTTTATTGACCTTCTGTATTCTAATATCGATCGCAATCTATCAAAGTGTGGGTGTAGTAAGGTATACTACTTACTTACATAAATAATTTCCTAAAAATACGGGAATTACCCCTAAGGCCCTCTGTTTAACATGAGTCAGCGTATTGACAATGTATGTAAGCCCATGTTTGTTAGAAAAAGCTAATGGGTAATAAAAAGGATTCATGAGAAAGTAGGTAGTAAAACAAGAAACAAGTTAGTAATTAGAAGAAAGTAACTGCAGGAGCAGTGGTGGCCAAGTGGTAACGGCCGCGACTTACGAGTTGTAGGTCGTAGGTTCGAATCCAGACAGGCGCTTTACTTTGTGTAAATTATTTAATCACCACTGCTCTCAAAACGGTGAAGGAAAACACCGTGAGGAAACCGGCATGTCCTAGAACCAAAAATTTGAAGACATGTGACATCTGCCAACCCGCACTGGGCCCGCGTGCTGGATTACGGCCCACTCCTTCTCACTGAGAGGAGGCCTGTCCCAGCAGTGGGAAGATTATAGGTTGATTATGAGTGTGCTGTGTAAGGTCCAGCCGCGCAAAATTTGCCAAAGATGTAAACAACAATGGCCGCTCGAAATTGAATAAAATCGATATACAAGAACATTTATTTTAACTTTAAGTAATGTTTGTTTTCGTCTAGTTAGCTCGGAGATTTAGGCCATTGTTGTTTACATCTTTGGCAAAAGCGCGGCCGGACCTTAGGTGTGCTGTGTACGTTTGTTGTGTAAAATTGTTGTGTGGTGTGCATTGCGTATTGCGTATGAGTGTACAGATTTCATTGAAGAACTAGATCGATAGTACAAGAAGTCTTTCAGTATCAATATATAAAAGTTTTAACAGCCAGTCACGCAGCAGCAATTTGAGAATGAATGCTCATAAATGTTGAGTTGTTTGTTCGCTTTGTTATAAAGACGATGACCGAGGACATAGAAATGTCCACTAGCAAGAGTGATTCTATGGCGTAAGGTGGGACATACATGGCTTTTGCTTCGTTTCTAACTGAGAGACATAGGTGAGAGAGGAATCTTGGCGCAGAGTTGATTGAAGGATTTTATCATCCTATGTTGTCCTTATGCTACCCAAAGATCTCCCCAATAGACGTCTACACCTCTCTCATAGGCTTTATGTAGGTACCTATATCGTTAAAATATTTCGTAAATACCAAGGTAGGTATTGTATCAAGTCCATCATCATCTTCCTAGCCTTTTCCCAACTATGGGTGGGGTCGGTCAGTCTACCAGAACGCAGCTGAATACCAGTATTTTATATGGAGCGACTGCCTATCTGACCTCCACAATCCAGTTACTGGGTAATACGATACCCCTTGGTACAACTGGAGTTTTTAGACTTTCGAGCTCCTGACTACCCGTAACGACTGTCAAAGATTCACGAATGATAGCCGGAACCAACGGCTTGACGTGATTTTCGAGGCACGGAGGGGTCTCGGTATGTTAAAATGGTCACCCATCTACGGACCATCCGCGGCAAGCGTAGCTTAACCTGATCGATTGACCTATGCAGCCTGCAGTTATTACTTAGCCACAGGCCCCTCTGGTATTGTATCAAGTTCCTCACTATCCTAAACTATATAAGGTCCCATTAAAATAGATGGATAAACTTTTAGAAATCACTCAGATCACGAAAATAAGGACGATGGTAAAAAAAATATAAGAAAAACGCATTAGATACTTACAAGAAAATAAATCAGCTAACGAAAATACACTAATATACCGGCAATTTATTATTTTAGGTCAAAATAAAATCACTTTAATTAATGTTTTTTTTTTGCTTGAATATCTTTGGTTAGACGTACTGAGCGCTGTGTTAAAATTTCTCCGTCTAGGTATTTTAATGGGACCCTGAATTTTCTCTTTCGTACTGAAATATTGCCAAACTTGACAAATATTGCCAAACAATATTGTCGAAGAATTGCCAAACTTAAGTGGCAGTGGGCAGGGCACATTGCTCGCAGAACAGATGGCCGATGGGGCCGAAAGGTTCTGGAGTGGCGACCGCGTACCGGAAGGCGTAGCGTTGGAAGGCCAGGCGCAGGAACTCGTTGGATGCGAGAAGCACAAAACCGGTCGACGTGGAGGTGCTTGGGGGAGGCCTATGTCCAGCAGTGGACGTCTTTCGGCTGAAATGATGATGATGATGACTGAAATATTGATAAAAATACGTTATCACTTTCACAATAGATACCATCCTTCACCAATTCCTCCAATTTTACTCTGTATCGTGGATTCAATTAGTGAAATGGTCCATAAGAATGGTACTTATTATTTTCCTACGACTCATTGCACTGTGTAATATGAAATCTCGACGCTATGAGATTCCATACCTGAACGTTCCCCCATTATGTGAAGGCAAAAGGCATTTTTGAATTATTGGATATTAATTTCCTTCTATACCAGCGATAAATTAGAACGAAGAATTATTTTATGAAATACCTAGGTATACGCAGGATTTTGAAGTTGTGGTTTTGACATCTAATTTAGGTATCGATATTATGGCAAAATTAAGTTATCATTATCGAGATGGTGTACCTATTGCCGGAATAGATTGTCGGTTTGAGAGTTAGTTTCCATAATTCTACAATCTACAGTAATCACAGTGTTGGACAAAGTCAAATCATTTGTTTCAAACAGGAAAATTAAAGGGTCAAGTACCCTTTGAACGACAAAATTTACAAAAAAATTGTATTGATTCTAGCGCCCCTTCCAATAGGTCCTTGTTACTCTTTTATTATTTTTTTACAATATTTTATATACATTATGATTATAATATGTTCTTATTTGTCCTTGGCATAGAACACTTACGCTTGTATTTATCTATGCAAGAAGATCTGATCGGAGTGTCGGCAACAGTAACTGGTATATACTGATTTCCCTAGGAAAAAATATATTTAGTAGTAGGTGTGTTTTTTTTTTTCAATCTGTATTATCCCACTGCTGGGAAAAGATCTCCTACATATCTTTCCACAGTTCCCTGTGCGTTCTCTTCTCCGGCTAACCTCCCATGAACGCATCCAAGTCGTCACGCCAGCGTTTCCTAGGCCTGTGATGTGATATGAGGAGAATAATTATGAGCAGTCCCTATGCACTTTACCTAAACATACGGGACAAAAAGCAATTCTAGAAATCGATGCCTCTGACGACCGTTAAATAGACGTAGACTGTATATTTCTTTAAACTATAAAATCACGCCTCAGATTTGAGCCAAACATGTTTATGTATAAGTTTGCTTTATTACTTAGGTAGGTAAAACAATAAAACTAAACGAAAAAAATAAAGTGGCTCTGCAAATACTTTTACACGAAATTATAACCCCAAAATAATTTAAATAAAGAATAAGTTTTAAAACCAAAACCTGATTACTGAAAAGGATGAAACAAGAACGTACTTTCCCGTGGTCGCATGCCGCTGTACTAACATTCTATGGTAGCATGCGACCACGGGAAGGTACTTTCTTGTTTCATCCTTTTCAGTCGTCGGGTTTTAGTTTTTAAACTTATTTTTTAAGTACCTGGTAACAGGCCTACACTGTCCTCCCATACTTATTTACATTTTAATTAGGAAAATATTGTAAAAGCCAATTAATTATTTGTGAAAGAGCAACCGTGGAATTTCTTGCCGACTCTTCTCTATAGAAACGACGGAATGGAACCGTGCACCCAACTTCTGAGCCCATGTGAAATGTAATATTTTGATTTAGATTTTTTAACTAAACGAAATTCCTCTGTGCAGATTAGTGTCACCTCTCTTAAAACATTCATTAATTTTGGCACAAAGAGATTGCTCGCGTATTCATTTGGTATCTACCAGCAAAGGAATATTTCAATCCAATATGTTTAAAGTAAGGGGACGATAAAAATACAGAAACAAGTGGAAAAGCAATTAAATACTGCCGTTACTGATCACAGAGCGTTTGACAATATAGACATGCCTGTACGTTATTGCCATGTGAGAAGGGGGAAGTGTACATTACCTGCAACACTGAGGATTTTTCTGTAGTACTTAGGGACTACGTGTTTTGCGACTTTCAATAAAATTACACAGTTACCTTATTTTAATACATACTAGCAGCGCCCCGCGGTTTCACCCGCATAAGTATCGATTCCGTGGGAATATCGGGATAAAAACTATCCTACGTCCTTTTCCGGATCTCGAAACTATGTCTATACCAAATTTCATCTAAATCGGTTCAGCGGTTTAAGCGTGAAGAGGTAACAGACAGACACTTTCGTATTTATAACACTAGCATTGCCCCGTGGTTTCACCCGCATAAGTATCGATTCCGTGGGAATATCGGGATAAAATGTATCCTATGTCCTTTCCCGGGGCTCGAACTATCTCTTTACCAAATTTCATGCTTAAAACGCTGAACCGATGTGTCTGTCTGTTAAGACAGACACACATTCGAATTTATAATATTAGTATGGATTTTAAAAGATCAGCTTTGTTAAGCTTTAAGACTTTGTGGTCTTTCAGGGATGGGGTGTTTCTGATTTCTATAAAGCAGTTGAAATCATTCTCCTGCTTTTATCCCAATTTATTTGGAGTCGGCGCAACATGTCGTTTTCTTCCATACTTCTCTATTATTTTAATTTTATTGTTCGCCTCTTTGCTTCAATAACGTGATAAGTCCGACAGTATTTTTTTTTTTTAAATATAATTCGAAACCGCCGTGTCCGATTTTATTTTTACGAAAAACGTGGTAATCCATACTAATATTATAAATTCGAAAGTAACTCTGTCTGTCTGTCGGTCTGTCTGTCTGTCTGTCTGTATGTTACCTTTTCACGCCTAAACTGCTGAACCGATTTAGATGAAATTTGATATAGAGATAGTTTGAGTCCCGGGAAAGGACATAGGGTACGTTTTATCCCGATATTCCCACGGATCGAGACTTATGCGAGTGAAACCGTGGGGCGCAGCTAGTTTACAATACATCGTAGATTTACACTAAAAATAATATTCGTTACGACACAATTATTTTTTGAAAGTTGAAAAACTCTCCTCTAAAATGTAAATTTTCAAGATAACACATTACTTAAGCAAAGAGGCGGTGTTTGGATACATTTATTTTCGTTGGATCCCACTTTTGAATCCCATTTTTTAGGTATTAACGATGGATACCGTTTGGATGGCTTAGGGTTAGTTCACACCGCAACGCGACGCGGCGCGCAGTTTTCAAGATAGCAATACAATTATAGACCTTATCTACTTCACAAAAAGGTACATATAAGTGAGGAGGGCCGCGCGGCGTAGCTCGACATAGTAGGCACACAGAATTGTGTACCTTTTTGTGTAGAAGGTAAGATCTATAATTGTATTGCTTTCTTGAAAACTGCGCGCCGCGTCGCATCGCGGTGTGAACTGACCCTTACAGCTATCAATTACAGAAGAAGTTGTGAGAAAATTGACGACAAGCTATTTACAAGCCTCCACAGTTAGCAACAGTTGTTAGCACAATTATTAATCGTCATCTCGGTATTCACCCCCTTTCTAACCATATCATCATTCACACATTCCATCTATCGTTTTTTTAATCTTCCCCTACTCTTATCACATCACACTATAAAGGCGAAAGTTTGTGAGTGTGTTTGTAAGTTTGTTACATCTTCACGCACAAATGGCTGAACGGATTTGGATGAAATTTAGCACACAGATAGTTTATAACCACGATTAACAAATAGGATACTTTTTATCTCGATATTCCCACGGGATCGACACTTATGCGGCTGAAACCGCGGGGCGCTGTTCGAATATCTATAAAGCAGTTGAAATCTTAGACAAAATCTCAAGTTAGGAGTTGTGATTGGACGTCAGAAATATAATATAATTAAGTGTAATTTGAGTAACTAGTCTATTCTGTAGAAATCTCACCGTGAAGACTCGAAGTGAGTTTGAAGTGATTTGTCAATAGTGTCAATCTGTAGCATTAAGTAGAACAACAGCTCGCTTTAATCTCACTTCGCCTACGTTTTCTCAGTGAGATTTAAACAGAATAGCGCGGCTGGCATTCAGTAAGCGGAAGACTAATTCTCGTGTTTAAAAACTTTCAAAATCTAGTCGCAATCTCATCTCAGTGACAATTAATGTCAAAAACTTGTACATAATTTGGGTAAATTAGAGATATTTTTGACAGATTGAGAGATTAGACTGCGAACGTTCTTAAAGATATGAAAATCGCCCCTCTGGTGTCTTTAATAAAATCCTGATAGGAATTCAAAACAAAGGGGTATTCCTCAAAGCGCAACGAAAAACAAAAGAATTTCCAGCTCACCACAAAGACCTCTTGCAGTCAATGAATATCTCATGAAGATAATTCTATTAAGAAGGGAACGGAGGGAAACATTTTACGCGATACCACATACACTCATGTAGGGGGTAAGATTATACCCCACAGCCACACAGGTCACGTCTGAAACATTCAGTGTGACCGAGACTGGGTTCCACATATAAAATAATAATATCATTCTTTGTACTGTGTATTGTAAAACGATCCGTCCGTCCGTACTTGTTATAATAGGGAGAAAATTATAGGAAGATATTAGTGTTGCAGTTTATATCTTTCTGAAGCTTTGTATCGTCAAGTAAGAAATTCTCTCGCAGGAAATGTTTAAGAATAAAGGGTTATTATCACGTACGTGTGGGTAGGGATGCCTTTGGGAGATAAGTGTCAACATTTTGTTGCACCGTAAAATATGAGCAGCGTGCTATTTAGATCCTGGTTTAATAGAGTACCGTGGAGTTTTTTGCCGGTTCTTCTCCATAGGAAACGACTAATTGGAACTGTGTACAGTCATAAGTACTAATATATCAACACTTAACAACTTTCAATTGCGATTTTTTCGTGAATTAACGAATGCAACGTTGAAATACGACACTTTACATAAACCTATGGGTTCGAAAATACTATAATAATAATAATATAATATAATACTCCACAACTATCACACAACGCCATCTAGTCCCAAGCTAAGCAGAGCTTAACATAAAATTTCATTCAAAAATAAAAAAGATAATAAGCCTTTGAATAATACCAAGTGTATGCATATTTATGCTCGTGACTGTACCTAGTTTCTGACGTTTCACAAGTGCCCATGTACAGACCGGCCGTCAAGAGTATGTGTTCTTGACACCCGTCAGTTTAATATAAATGAATACGTGTTTTGCGAATTTAATCTTTATTAGTTACTAGCTGCGCCCCGCGGATTTACCAGCGTAAATGTCGATCCCGTGGGAATATCGGGATAAAAAGTAGCCTATATGTTAATCCAGAGTGTCAGCTACCTCCATACAAAATTTTATCAAAATTGGTCCAGCCGTTTGAGCTTGAAGAAGTAACAAACATATAAACACACACACACACACAAATTTTCGCCTTTATAATATTAGTGTTACTAAAATTGTCGCACTGACAGGTGTTAGGAACGTATTCTCTCGACCCAGCTGTAGGTTAGGTATATGAAATGTAATACTTTGCATTTGAATTTAAAAATAAACTAACACAACTATACCTACCCTCTTTTGCCCAGTTGGAAGTATGATGTTCCTTAAAAGATCGCTGGAGTACCTAATCACAATCACTTGACTCTTTTCAGTAGGTAAAATATGTTTGTATTGAATATATTCACTGGTGACTACGCCCTTCAAATGACCCCTCCCGCTCTGGGTGGAGCGGAAGGGAGTGTCAGACTCTTACTGACTAAAACCCATCCGTGTTCCCCTTCGGCCCTGGCAGGCCCCTTCCTTTATGCTGACATCTCTTTGAGGCGCGCGTGGAACACGTACGCGCCGTCCGGCACGGGTCTGGTCCTGATCGGACGGTGAGCTACCCATTACTCCCCGTCCGCAGGCCCGCGGAGTGTAAATGTGGTGCTGTCCCACAAACAATGGGGCACTAAATATCGTGTCAAGCGTGTCCTGTTGTCTGCACGCTACATGATTGGATGGACAGCTCGTAGTGAAATTCTAGGCTGACTATAATATAGATTGTCATCGACACGCTAAAAAGAAGAAATAATGTATACTTACCATGCAAGCTGTATGAATAAACTTACCTACACGAAAGAAAACAAAATTAAATTAATTATTATTATAACTACCTACGTATTTCATATATTCATCAAGTGCACTTAAATAAATCCATGCTTTTAGTTAGCAAGGTAAAATTACACTCAGAAAATTTTTCCATTAAAAAAGCAAAAATTGTAAGTGCGCACTCGAAGGTTTTATTTTGTTAATGTTAAATAAATTATCTTTTTTCTGAAGATCTCTTATTTCATTTAAGGGAGTGTAATATTTTAAAACTTTATAACGAAACAAAAATAATAACGTTTTCAAAACTTCATTCACCATTAACCTTGCATGAACTTTCTCGGAGACGGTGTTGTTAAACTTATGCTTAAAACACTTGTAATTTGCAAGATTAAAAGCTTAGTTCAGACAAATGAAATAGACTCTCCCACGGTGAAACTCGAAATGACACAGACACGAAACGCCTTGAGGCACAGTTAGTCTTAATAGTATAAGATCCCGTCAAACATCGACTTATCTCATCTGTTTACGAAAAAAAAAAGTGTGTTTGACATTTCTAATACCTACGTATACTAATGAACATAGGTAGTATTACCTAGCACAAATGGGTTGCTAAATAAAGAGCATTGCAAAGCCACTCCCATCTGAACTCAAACTCAAAGCATTTATTTCAAATAAACCAATTACAGGCACTTTTGAACTGTCAAATAAAACTTTGTGAAATTAACGCATTTAATTTTTATTTGTTTACTAAATAAATTCAATACTAATCGTAATAAGAATCATAATGGAACCAGAAAAATTTAGTCTTATCTATTTCATGTTTAGGATTGAATTGAGTGGAAAAGGGGGAAAGAAGGCCTTTGCCCTGCAGTGGGACAATACCTACAGGCTGATTCATTACATCGGTATTTTTAAACTTCGAAGTTCAGTATGACAGTCATTTTTATATTATTATAATTATCTATTTATTATAACTTTGACCAATGGTCACCAGATATAAACATTTGTGTCTTCTAGGGACAAGAAAATATCATTAAAGTCGACTTAAGACTGTCTCTTGTACTACAGTGACAATAAAACACGGGAGACGTATTTCACGCTAAAGATTTTCCGTGTCTACGCGGCTGCAACCATTTGTTATAATTTCCTGACTAAATACGCCTCGGTATGAACATAAAAAACATCCTATTGCAAATTGTGACAGATTATTATGGCTTGGACACAAAAAGCAACGTAATTATGGAAGCGAGTTCAAAATTAGAGGCCTGATGGTATTTTGGGTACATTATGTTGTTATTAATTTTAGGTTAATCATTTTCAAACCAACAAAGACTTCACTATTCGAATCAGATTTACAAACGGATTTTACGAAGCCGGGAAATTGCTGATTATAAGAAATGCTAATTCTCAATTAATTAGAGTTCAATGATTTTATTGTTGTTATGCTGTTTGTTGTATGTCTTCTTATGAGTTGTAGGTCGTAGATTCGAACCCAGACAGGCGCTTTACTTTGTGTAAATTATTTCATCACCATTGCTCACAAAATGGTGCAGGAAAACATCTTGAGGAAACCGGCATGGTCTAGAACCAAAAATCGAAGACAGCGAGTGACATCTACAAACCCGCACTGGGCCCGCGTGGTGCATTACGGCTCACTCCCTCTCACAGAGAGGAGGCCTGTGCTCCAGCAGTGGGAATTTTATAGGCTGATTATGTATGTTATGTAAGCTGTTTATGATTTTCATGGACGATTTTGCAAATTGGATGTTATTATAATTACACACATCAAAAGTGTCTAGGGATCAAGCATTTTTATGCGGATTTCTTGAGATTGAGATGTGGCTTTGTAATAAATTTATGATTTTATAAATTTATATGGATCCTTTTTGGTGCATTTCATAATTTGAATCAGGAACTGTGAATCAAATTCGAGTAAAAGATGAAAATCAGCTGTCAATATTTTCCCTATAAAAACATACAACGCATTGAAGACATTATTAGTGCTACTGTTTCCCTACTACTGATTAAAACCAACGTTATTATGGAGCGGCGACGTCATTTAAGCAGGGAAGAAATGATCAGAGCCGTGGGAATGATAGAAGCTGGTTCCCGGCAACGTACTGTGGCTTTAGCTCTGAATACAAGTCAGAGTGTTATCAGTCGACTTTGGACACGTTACCGAAGCACTGGTACCGTGGCTGAGCGCCATGGAGGACGGTATCGCTGCACCACACGGAGACAAGACCGATACATTCAAATCTTAACTCGAAGAGCTCCAACAATAACCGCCATGATGTTAGCCGTGAGGCTTCATCACTCTTCAGGGAACTTAATTAGCGACCAAACAGTCAGAAACCGCTTGCATGAAGTGAACCTTCATTCCCGAAGACCGCTACGGGTACCACCTATAGCAATGCACAATCGTAGGATTCGATATCAATGGGCTCTTGAACACAGAAATTGGGCAGAAGAACAATGGCGTTTCGTGTGCTTTTCTGATGAGTCTCGTTTTGGTATGAGACCGGATACAAGACGTATACGACACTGGAGAACCCCTGGACGCCAACAGCGATTAAAATCCTGCCAGGAAGTCCATCCTTATAGTGGTGGAACCATCATGGTATGGGCGGGTATTTGGATCGGCGGAAGAACTGAGTTGATTTGGATCAGAGGCAACCTCAACGCTCAAATTTATGCTGAGACGATTGTATCAGACGTCATCGTTCCTCTACAAGTGCAAATCGGTCCCTTATTTCAGTTAATGCATGATAATGCACGACCGCACACCGCAAGAGTTGTAAGACAGACTCTCGCCGCAGCTAACATCAATGTCCTGCCCTGGCCTGCTCAGTCGCCAGACTTGAACCCGATTGAGCATGCATGGGATATGCTACAGAGAAGAGCTCTGCCGAATATGGAGGGTATCCAGTCGCAAGAAGACCTTTTTTTGTTGTTGCAACGAACATGGGCGGCCATTCCACAGCGTGATTTGGATGAACTCATTTTGAGTATGCCAAACCGATGTTCTTGTGTTGTTAGTGTTCGCGGTAGAAACACGGATTATTAATTGTTTAAGTTACCCAATAAAATTTTAAAGAAAACTGTTATTTCAGTCTTTTTTTCGAACTTTTGTGTTAGTGGTTCAAATGTCAAAAATCCCTTTATTAGGAAAATGGCAAATTTCTTTATTAATGCAAAGGTGACTTGGTTTATCGTTACTGTGACAAACGAAAACACTTTATTTGATGAATCCTTAAAGAAAATTTTAATTAATATCAATCAGGAGAAAAGTTATTGCAAAAATATATGTTGATCCCTAGACACTTTTGATGTGTGTATCTGTGGGTGGGTCTACTTGTTCCTTTAACCTTTTAACCGCTTACCGATTAATCCGACAAAATATGTTCGTGTCCATTTCGCCAGGGTCGTATAGGTATTTACGACCAAACGCCACAGCTCGTTTGATCTGTTTTTTTTTTTTAAATTAAAAATACGCTGTATTCTATCAGGTATTTATTTTTTGTTTTTTTTTTCGAGTGCTGGGGGCACGACCACTGATATGAAGTCGGGCGGATAAAAGGTTAAAAAAACCTTATTAACTTTGAGAGAAAACTCACATCCAGCCATATACTTACAGGCTGATAAATGGTTGTGTTATTACCATACAAACTATCGATTACCTACAAAGTACATGATTCTAGACACCTTAGCGTGGAAATATACTGGTCGTTTATCAAAAAAAAAAAAAAATTGCTGTTTCATAGAAAAGTACATACGGTACGTACGTCGTGTGCGTGTGTAGGTAGTAATAGTAATGTCCTTCGCGTTCTTGTTCTGTCGCCAGAGCTGAGTCCCCTGTGTGTCGTACTTTAAGGATGCTTAACACCCTCCTGACCACCAATCCTGAATGTGATCTGTTTGCCGATGAATGGAGTAGAATTATGCGTGTATGTCTGATGTTTTGTGAGAAGAACTATGCTAGGGTGTCCTTTTTAGGGTTCCGTAGTCAACTAGGAGCCCTTATAGTTTCGCCATGTCTGTCTGTCCGTCCGTCTGTCCGTCCTCGCTTAATCTCTGTGACCGTTAGCACTAGAAAACTGAAATCAAAAATCAATCACGCCGACAAAGTGGTAAAATAAAAATTGGATAAAAATGTTTTATTAGGGTAGCCCCCCTATATGTAAAGTGGGAAGTGATTTTTTTTTTATTTCAACCCTAACGTGTGATATATTGTTGGAAAGGTATTTAAAAATGAATAGGGGTTTACTAAAATCATTTTTTGATAATGTCAATAATTTCGGAAATAATCGCTCCAAAATTAAAAAACAATGTGTCCCCCCCCTCTAACTTTTGAACCATAAGTTTAGAAAATATGAAAAAAATCTGAAAAGTAGAACTTTATAAGGACTTTCTAGGAAAATCATTTTGAACTTGATGGAAACAACAGATTTGTACAAAAAAGACAAAAAGTTGTACAAAATAATTTCTGGACTAAGTTTGTAGTATAATCGTATATGCAAGCATTTTTTTTTTAACTTCGTTTACATATTTTATTATCCTGAACGTATCTTTTTTCAAACAAAAAAATAATGATTAAAATCAGTTCTCGCAATCCAAAATAACCACCGAAAACTTCTGGCACGTCTATGTATTAATTAGTAACCCAATTCCCCGAGAGATGGCGCTGTAGGTACTTATTACATTGGGTCGGGTATTATCGAATTTTTTAGTTATCACCGTCCTTTATGGGCCCGTTTTTAGTGTTCCGTAATTATTAGAGTTCCGTAACAAATAGCCTTTTTTAAGTTGGGTTATCACTATGTTCGCGCTCCAGCAGCGCTCCGCGCTCCTGCAACTGCTCCAATGGATACGTCGCGCGCACTTCTACATGCGCTCCCCTTTGACATTCTGCGCTCCCCTTTGTGTTCGCGCTAAAAACCGTCACGAGTCGGAGCGCCTGCCGCGGAGCGTGCAATGTTGCACGCTCCGTATTCGCGCACGTACCCACTACCGGGAGCAGTTGCAGGAGCGCGGAGCGCTGCTGGAGCGCGAACATAATGGATACCCACCTTTAAACTCATAAGTGGGAACACTTATTGTGACGGACGGGAAACTACGGAACTAGGGCATGCAAAACCGGAAAGTCATCAAAACCGGTTTTGAACATCGTTTTTTTGGGACCAAAACCGAAAACCGGAGCTAGGTCCGGTTTTAGCAAAAAAATCGAATCTATACTAATATTATAAAGAGGTAAAATTTGTAAGTTTGTATGTTTGTAAGTTTGTATGTTTGTAAGTTTGTATGTAGGGGATAATCTCTGGAACTACCAGTCGGATTTGAAAAATTCTTCTTGCATTTGATAGCCCAATTCTTGAGGAAGGCTATAGGCTATTTAACATCACGCTATGACCCTTAGGAGCCGAGCAAAAAGAAAAAAAGTCAAAAAGAACGTTAAGTGATAGCGCGGGCGGGTGATGCGATACGACGGGGTGGCTCGGGGGAAACAAGAAGTTTCACGCGAACGAAGTCGCGGGCTGAAGCTAGTGTAGTATAATTTAAAAAGAAACACCGTTTTTTTTAAATACCCGCTAAGTCTACAAATAAAACAAATTGTATAATACATTTCTTTTTACCCGACTACGGCAAAGCCAAAGGAGGGTTATGATTTTAACAGGCTATGTATGTATGTGAGTATGTTCATGTGTTCCCTCATAGCTCCTAATCTACTTATTGGAACTCGACATATGAGGTATCGTTAGAACCGTCTTAATTGTCCGCTGAACATAGGCTACGTGACGTTGCACAAAACTCGATACGGGGCCCTCTAGTGGACAAAAAGTAATGTGTTAAAAATAAAATTGAGATAAATACGCCATGTTTGGTATCATTTGAAAGGGCTTCACTTGTACATTTCCAAAATGTTGCTCAAATTTAAAGCGACGCCCTCTAGCGGACAAAAGTCATGTGTTAAATTTAACACCAAAATTGTTTAAATAAAAAAAGTAAAAAAAACTAAAACCCGACTACGACAAAAAAAAAAAACGACGCTGAAAAAGTATGAAACAAGATTTTCGTACTTCGAACAGAACAAAAAGAAAAACCGTAGTCACACGTTATAGGTACCAACCGAAACACTTTAATAACGTGTGACTACGGTTTTTCTTTTTGTTCTGTTCGAAGTATGAAAATCTTGTTTCATACTTTTTCAGCGTCGTTTTTTTTTTGTCGTAGTCGGGTTTTAGTTTTTTTACTTTTTTTTTTTTAATCCAAACCATAATAATTGTACAGATAACAATGAACTTATAATAGTATAAAGATTAATTACCTGAGATCAAATCAACAACAAGTAAGTTTTTGGTATCTTTGGTACCTATTAAGTCTGCTATCAAAAATAATATATTTTATACATAGAAAACACAATCAGCATCTTCAAATATTAAACACAGCCACCCACAATAACCAAAAAAATCAACATTTTTGTAACTTTGAAGACGAACTACAAAATAACATTACTTCGAAAAACATGTTGACAAAACCGGAGCTGAGCTCCGGTTTTGGCTCTCAAAACCGGTTTTCAAAAATCGTTAAATTTTGGCCGATTTCCGGTTTTGCGCAAAACCGGAAAACCGGTTTTGCATGCCCTATACGGAACCCTACACTGAGCGTGGCCCGACACGCTCTTGGCCGGTTTTTTTATATGTTAGTAGTTGAAATATTTTTGTATACCTACCATACCTGTTTAAATCTCTCTCTATGTTAATTAATGTAATTGGTGTTACCGTTTTAATTTTCATACGATGGAGGCGAGACGTCTTGTCTATGCTGTTATCACGTTCCAAATTATTAGCATTCATTCGGAATGACGTGATTCGGGATAGCATTGATTCGGGACAAAGTGATTCGGGATAGCGTTCATTCGGATTAGCGTGATTCGGGATAGCATTCATTCGGGATAAATTGATTCGGGATAGCGTTCATTCGGATTAGCGTGATTTGGAATAACGATCATTCGGTTTAACGTGACTATAGCGTTCATTCAGGATAGAATGATTCGGGATAGCTTCATTCAGGATAAATTGATTCGGGAAAGCGTTAATTCAGGATAGAGTGATTCGAGATAGCGTTCATTCAGGTTAGAGTGATTCGGAATAACGTTCATTCAGGATAGAGTGATTCCGGATAGCGTTCATTCAGGATAAAGTGCTTCGAGGACCATGACCACACATGACTATAGTATTTCAGAATACACTTTATACAGAATGTGGCATAAATAGTGGTCCACCGTTAAGGAGTCGATATACCAGATAATTTACTCAGACTACACATTCCAATTTTAACAATTTTTACCCAAGGAATCCGAAAATATACCTATATTTTTTGTTTTTTATTTACGACATTTCTACCTTTTGGTTGTAATTTCAACAAAAACCATTATTTTTTCATTTTGATTTCTGTTAGTTACTGCTGAATACTAGGGCTATCGCGTAAAATTATGTTTTTTTATGTAAATTTAGAGCTTTTGAAGAAAAGGTTAGTTCTTCTCCATTTTAACCCAATTTTTAACATAATCATGCAAATTCAAGAGCGATTTTAGTAAAAAATAAATGTAGTACTAAAATGGTTAAAATTGTAATTTGTTATAGTAAATTATCCGGTTTAACTAATCCTTAACGATAGACACTATACTTACGCCACACCCTGTATAACGAATTTGCCGCATTTTACCTAACTAATGGATCAATCAACTGCTAAATATGGCACTGCTACCATGACTCTGAAGTTGAACATAACATAACATAACATCACGCCCTGTTACCCCGAAAGTTTAGGCAGAAGTGTACCTATAGTACACACACATTTACCCAGTTACGTTTAAGTCCCGTGTAATAGGGGGCGAGCCTATTGCCATCAACAGGGCGCAAATCTAGACTCCGGACTACTACCGAGAGAAACCCAGATGGATAAACCCCATAACACTGACCGACCTAGGACTCGAACCCAAGACCTCATGCTCAGCAGTAGCGTTTGCGAGCACTCGACTAATGAGGCAGTCAGTTTCTGTATTATTTTTGCACATACCGGTAAATAAAATCATTCTGTATTTCAAAGATATGTGCCAATCGAGGTCTACAGGTCGAGAGTGATGCAGATGTAGTGCAGACGTTTGTCTATTACCTACATAATTATTACTTGTCTCTTGCAAATTTCCACAAACAGATACGTGAGTACACGATGTATAATGTAATGACAGGACAGATTATATCTTGTTCATGTCAAATTCACGTCTCGAATTCTATACGTGAACGCGTATGTAGTTAAAGGTTATTAGATCTACAGCATCCACAATTCTGCTTGGTAGTATGGTGAAGACAAGACTGTGTTTCTCTCATATATTATGTATTTAATGTTACGTTACAGTATCGTGTTAGAACTAGAAAAATAGTGGGAATTAACTGTCGTTTACAATGAAACGTATCTTTGTTCTTTCTTTGTTCTAACTCAATCAATCAACTCAGCCTATCGCAGTCCAATGCTGGACATAGAATTCTCACAGACTGCGCCACTACACCCTGTCCTCCGCCTTCCGCATCCATTCTACCCCAGCCACCTTCTTTAGGTCGTCCATCCATCTAGCTGGGAGGCGTTCCACACTACGCTTGCCGGTACGCGGTCTCCACTCCAGGACTCGTCTGCTCCACCGGCCATCGGTCCTTCGACAGACATGGCCCAGCCCACTGCTACTTGTTCTAACTACTTAGGGGTTTATTCATAAGCGTTGCCTAAAGTTAAGAGACTGTTAAACGTCAAAAATGTATGGTCAAACAGTCGCTAATTGTTGCTTAACTTTTTTCTTTGCCGTTAATGTCCCAATGCTGGGCAAAGGCCTCCATACTCTCTTTCCACCTCTCTTTGTCCAGAGCAGTAAGTAAGTAAATTAAGTTACTAACGTTTCTAAATGAAGGGATTAAACTCTAAGATTATCAGAACTTAGCAGGGGTGCTTGTGTCTTATCTGTAGGAGATTGGAGTATGGTTTAATTTCTTGTTACATAAAATAAAACACAAACGTTATACAAACAATTTATTTTCTCTCCGTTTGCTGATTTAACATTTAAGTATGTAGACATCAACAATGTTTTTAATCACTTACTTCATTATGTATAGAAGAAAAGTATTGTGCGATCTGAATAACTTTAAGAATTTCCCTTCAAACAGTCTTATTATTATTTACATACAGAATAAATTCACATTAGTATCAGTGAAAGTTTTATACATGAAGTTATAAAGTAATATAGTAGACGAACTAATTTTATAAGACATTAAAATTAGAAATACACAAAATCTCTTTCTTTACATTAATGTATAGGTATATTATTATGTATGTATAGTTTCATAATCTCCAATTCAACTATTACAAAAAATACAAAACTTCCTTTACCTGATTTGATACTAAACATCTCTTTAACACTCGGTACCTATTCATACGTAGTATAAATATTTACGCTATACAATAAACTATTCTTCTGGGAAAATTATTTACACAAACTTTCGTGTCTCCCGAAGAGGTAGTTAGAGATCACAAAGTTCTACGTCTATATTCTTGGCACAATTGTTTTTTAACGTCCATAAATCACTTTCACACACTATTAAATCAGTTACAGAAATCAGACCCGAAGCTACTGGTCCACATGTACTTAAACCTAATATTTCTCCTCTAAACTATCAAACAACTAAGGATGTCTTTTAACTGACAATATACACTTTTGCTTACAATGGTGTCTATGTTCCGGGGATAAATCCAAATGAACAACATTTACGGCCTTATCAAAGGTAACCCTCGGAAGTCATCGCGTTAACGTCACTTCAGTGTCACTCGAGCTCCTGGAGCTCTCTTTGATTACGTCAAGTTCTCTATTAGATAGCGATGAAGTACGAGAGAATTTATGAGCACTGTATTCACTTTTTTCATCATGAACGTCATGAGCACAACCGTTTCCGTAGTCTTTGTTTTCATCTGAATCGTCGTCCACAATATCATTCACTTCAACTTCTAATAAATTATCGTGTTCTTTTAGTCCATAAGCGTTAAAGCTTCTCTCGTGACTTAAACTGCGTATTCTATCGAGATTATGTTCTAAATTTTGCATATCATCGTCAGCACCAGGCGAGTCATCGAACTTCCACTTAATATTTGAATTAAAATGTTCCACTCCAGGGTACATACTTATGCTATTACTTCTATGCCCGAAAACCGGACAGTTTCGGAACTCTCACAACTCCGGATGCCTACCGTTACAAGTCTTGTTGAAGTTGCCCTCATCTAAGCTTAAATTGGAACGAGAACGACCACATTCCAGACCAGGACTTGGTCTAAATAGGCACATGTCTGAGTTCTTCAATCTACACTGACGTGAACAAGATTCTATTTGAAAGGCTGCTCTATCCAGGTGTCTGTAATCTGTTGGGCCATAGCCGTCGAAGAATCTGGAGTCTTGTTTACAAGCACTACTTTGGCAACCAGTTCCTTTGAAGGAGCCGGAACATCGTAGAGGGTCTCGATGGCATGCCTTCTGGATAGCATGAAGGGATGAAGATGATACAGTGCGCTCCAATATTTCGCCCCAGTATTTTTCTCCGAGGCCTTCAAATTCTCCTTTTGAATGTAGACCATCAGATGTGACGGGGGATCCACAACATCCTGTTGTGGGTTTCTCGTAGCTTGGGAACGATTTTGATCTCCGACAGCAGACCTGTTAGAAATAAAATTTTAGTATGGGTATCGTTTAAGCTAGGTATGCGTTATCCTGTAAGTAGGTACATGTAGTTACAACAAACAAGACGCAATTAACAAGATGCAATTTCCTAACTTCATAATTATTTATTCAGATGGAATTAATTTATGCACTATGTATAATAATGAACATTTTGTAATACACATATCCTTAATTAACAAAAATAACAAAATTCAAACCTAACTTAACTAAAACTATACACAAACTAAAATGTAGCGTCGAAAAATTCATCCGCATCGCTGTCGACTGGTAATGTACCCAACTTGAGAACATGTAAATTTCCGTACCCAATTGAAAAAAAAACAAAATACTTGTTGGACGGTGGTTATACCAGCATGTAGTTTAACTTGTAATACCTTGTGATGGTGATACTTACGTAGTATTGAAGTAATTCATGACTGATCCTTCTAAAGTGACTATTTAATAGCCAGTATAGAAATGGATTCCAAAAACTGTTGCTCAATGCCAACCATGTGACAATGAAGTCCAGGGAAGGTGGAACCTGTATGATAAAATCGAAAATTAGCAAATTACAGTAACTAAATTGCAAAAATTCATCCTTGATTCTGGTAAAATGAGTTCATCAGTATAATAATATGATATATGGAAGACAGTTTCTAATTGTAAAAAAAAAAACTTAGTTCTGAAATGAAACAGATATTTAAATCCAATAAATCAAAATGAAAATAAAAATACAAATGAAAGACGAGTGACAATAATGCACAATTTCATTATATTCGTGCTCGTTGTTATATACAAAGGCCCTTATTATTCAGTGGAAGAAAGAAGTAATAAATGCTTTCAAAGGGAAAGACAGTTCCGAAAAATGTTTCCTTGGTCAAGCGAGAATAGATAGGACCTTGCACTTGACATGTTTTGAAAAGGAAGCCTTTAGAAATGGTGTTGCCTCTGATTCATTTCGATGATAACAATATGCATCTCAAGAAACCTAAACAATTACATCTTAAAATATGGAATAGTATTTTAAAGACACAACGTTGGTCCTAGGTGTCATTTGTAGATCTTTGACAGTCGTTGCGGGTAGTCGGAAGCCCGAACGCCTGACACCCAGTCTTACCAAGGGGTATCGTGTTACCCAGTAATTGGGTTGTTGAGGTCCTGATAGGCAGTCGGTTCATGTAAACTACTGATATCCAGCTGCATTTGATTAGACTAAAAGCCGACCCCAACATAGTTGGGAAGACTAGGCAGATGAAAATTATTTTTGTGACAAAACAGATAGAGCATCTGTAATAATCAATTTAATATTAGCTACAAACAATATCAAAGCAGAAATCCATACCTTGCACCCGGTACAAGCCGCAACCACTTCCTGTATAGTAGCCGGAGTGACCATAACGATGAAACCTAATGACATCGCTGCCATAGTTCGTGATGTACTCACACTATGCGGTCTTACTGGGGCTTGAATCTGTACCGCAGAAAGTTATATCGTCATCATTTGTTAGTGTAATGTTTGATACTGCAAGTGGGATAATGGTTTTAAGCTTTATTGAAACTGTAGTTACTATCATTATGATGTAGTTAGCATACAGGATGGCAATCAGCATCAGTAAATGGTTACTGATACTGATTGCCATCCTGATTCTGATCCTGATTACTCATCCTGATTCTGATCCTGATTACTCATCCTGATCCTGATTGCAAAATTACATCGTTTAATTGGGGCTTTACATGGGTAAAGCCCCAAATATACGATGTAATTTTCTTACCTATGGCATACAATAAACGACTTTAACGAACGACGAACAATGACGATGATAATTTGACGATGCACGTCAAACTACATCGTCAATGTTCAGACGCTGCAACTTTTATTGATGCTTCAACTTATGGTATTCCACAGACAAATTAAATGCACCGTGTGAATCAGGCTTTATTAATCGTAACGGTATTGTACATATCAGTGCATAGTTGGATTTAGAAATACCGTTACGGGTATCTACGGGTATACCATCCGTCAAATTGATGAAGCTACATTTAATCATTTACCAAAGAACTCTCAAATTCTAAAATTTAATAACTTACTTCGCTTTTACAACTCAAAGAGAGGGAGATAACTAATCCAATCTTCACAACAATCTCGATTTATAAAGCAGAGTCGTAATTCTAGACTAATGTTTCACTCGACCTAATACAATCTCAGCGAGAACGAGGCACTTAAATCAATGAAACCGGGAAAGCGTCAACCTTACCTAAAAGGAAAGACAATATATCATACCTCGAGAACATTGGTGAAGAAGTTTTTAAAAAAGATAGGGAAGGAAGCATACGGGATAATTTTATTTTTCTTGATACGATTACTGTGAGCGAGATTTTATTTATCATCTTGATTATACGTGTAATGAATGCTTATTGTATTTTTTTATTTTATCTTAGGATGGAGATTTGAAGATATATGGCGGATAAGCAAAACAAGGTATTCTCGTAAATTTTGAATATATATACGCTAGCTACGTGACCTGCTTAAGGAAACAGATGTTTAATATAATCATTGTGGAAATTGTTTACCTACAGTATAAATTCCAGGAATGACATTGGAAATTAAATATCTAAGAATATTTTGAATTCGTGGAACCGGATGGTGATGCAGATCGGAATTGATAATATCAAAGCCTAAAGAGCATAGTATTTATTTATTTAATACTTCAAGCACATAAATGTACAGAGGCGGACTTAATGCCATAGGCATAGTATTCCTGGGATAGACCTAGTGTTGAGATTACAAATTGACCAAGGAAGGGTATAACGCCCTCTGAGATGAAATGACAATATTTTCAGGGTGACTGGTAAAGGCTGGATGAGAGTGGTCGAGTTGAAGTGAAGATTCGAGTAAGATGGCCTGCTATTGTAGAGGTATATGCATTGTACTGTTAAAAGTTTTATTAACGTTAGGGGTAATAAAAGAATATCTTACCACTACTTCATGTTCACTATGTGACGTTTTCGCACAAGGGACAGGCACTCCGTTGGGTCGTAGTGGTTCGGGATCAAACTTCCCTCTGTTTTTGCTGACGTGGAACCCAGAGCCATAGCAGTACATTAGGGCCATAGTTGTAGGAAAATAGTAGGCGCAGCATGACAGGATCCTAGTATAGAAAAAAACGTTGGTGATTGAAATTGAAATAACCATAATAATATAATAATAAATAATGAATAATGTAAAAGTTATTATTGCCTTCTTTATTGTTTTTAATGGTTCTAATTCAAAATGTGTTTAGTTATAATCTAACCTTTCAATGGTCCAATATGTAGAGAAAAAAAAAAACTTTGGTTTCGAAGTTGGCAGTTTAGTGTTGAAGTAATTTATAGGTACATTCTCCGCTAAGTTGACTAAATTGAACTAGGACCGGTGGTTCAGTTCGGTGGTACTAGTGGGAACAAAGGTTGGGAACAAACAGTCTCACTAGTACCACTAAGTAAATGGTGATACTATAGAGAACGAAATTTCTCGCTAGTACCACCAGTGGTTCAGTTCGGTGGTACTAGTGGGAACAAAGGTAATTTTCAATATGCCTTTCAAAGCATCATTATAAATAAAACTTTAACTAATGCAAATGGTTTATATTTAATGGATATAAGTAGACACGTGAAAGTAAAAAAATATTTTCCATTCATGTAACTAAGTTATACTAACCTGAAAGCCACTCTGCTATGGAAAACATCGCAAGCCATGAGTCCCGTTGAGTTGAAGTAATATCCAGATCTCGGTAGCACCATGATAGCAAACAGTGACACTGACAATATCCACGTTATACTTATTACTAAGACGCAACCCTGTAAGAAACATAAAAATTTTAATTTTGTGACGTCAAATTATGAGGGAGTCGCACTGCGTCAGCTACACCTTACGTCCGTTTATAGCCCTATTGTATTCTCGAAGATGCATTTTTTCTCGGATCAGTCGCGTGGCAACCGTTCTACCTAAAATACACTCAACGCTAAAAGTGTTTGTGATTAGTACTCGTATATAAACAAAAAAATACATTTCTATCATTTCATATTCCTGAATTACACAATATTAATTTCTAGCCCGAAAACAAGTTCGTGAAATAACTAATTCAATAAAGTACCCTTGTCCTTTTCAACCTCAGAATAATATGAATTCTATTGTCAGTATATTTTATACTGTCTAGTGACCCCTAGAACTTAATTTACGTCAGCGTTATGAATAATAATCCCTTTAATAATCTGGACACTCGAGGTCAGTGAAATATTATTAGCTGTCAGGACAGTGATAACATTTTAGTAGACGCACAAAAACAATATTATAAACTTTGTATACATAAGCTCTCAAAACCCAAAAGGTCTCAAAACCATTTGAATCCCAAAATCCTTTAAGAGTCAGCTTTAACTGATTTCAAACAAGACTAAAAGTTTCAGCATAAACCTGATAAATTATACAAAACATCTTATTTTGAAGAACGAAAAAGTTCGTTTTAATCACGTACTGGACTACCCTTTACACCTAAGTTTGTCTCGATACTTTGAGCAACTTCCTAAGCCGCTCAAAGAGAGATTTCTGAGAAAGATACGAGTGTATGTCCCCAAATAAAGCTCAAAGGACTCACAAGTTAGTCAAATATAAGGTCCCATTAAAATAGGTGGACAAACTTTTAGAAATCATTCAGACCACCAAAATAAGGACGATGGTAAAAAATATATAAGAAAAACGCATTAGATACTTACAAGAAAAAATAATCAGCTAACGAAAATACACTAATGTGCCGGCAATTTATTATTTTAGGTCATGATAAAATCACTTTAATCAGTGTTTTTTTTTGCTTGGATATCTTTGGTTAGACGTACTGAGCGCTGTGTTAAAATTTGTCCATCTATTTTAATGAGACCCTGTATATCAAATATTTAAACACATAACTTCTTACGTGAAGTGATTTTAATTTTAAAGAAGCTAACATTTTCTACTACATTTTTATTGGGACTTATTTCCATAAAAGTTTACTTTTCGAGGTATGGTTGTCAAATATACGGTTTAAGAACGCTTTTAAACTGTGGAGCTAGCTTATTATAAGTATTAAAGCAATAATAAACGAAATACGAGTATGTATTTCAAAGCAGCAATATAGAGGACAGAAACGACTAGCAAAATAAAATCCAATAGACAAACATTTGTCTACTCACCTTTTTACTCGAATGTTTGTGATAGGTGTCCGGATGCAACAAGTACAAATATCTGTCGATAGCCATGCAGACCAATATAACCGCACTCTGTTGACTCACAGCTCCACGAAGAAGAGCCTGAAATAAACAAATAGGTTTTTCTATATATAGTTCTAACCAGCCTATAATGTTCCCACTGCTAGGACACAGGCCTCCTCTCGGTGAGAGGGAGTGGGCCCTAATCCATCACGCGGGCCCACTGCGGGTTGGCAGATGTCACATGTCTTCGAATTTTTGGTTCTAGGACATGCCGGTTTCCTCACGATGTTTTCCTTCACCGTTTTAAGAGCAGTGGTGATGAAATAATTTAGATACACAATTTAAAGCGCCTGTCTGGGTATGAACCTACGACCTACAACTCGAAGGTCGCGGCCGTTACCACTTGGCCACCACTGCTCTAAATAAGTTTTAATACGAATAAATTCAGAAACAGATCACATCAAAGATGGGGAAACATTGCTAGGCATCTAAATAGCCTTGATTTAAGAAACAATAGGGCCACTTCGTAAAGGGAATAACGAGTCAGCAGGCGTCGGGCGTAACTTACAAAGCTTAAACTTCATCCTTACTTTGTGCTTGGTCACTATAAACCATTAGCTGATGCCGCATTATGTGCTTTCATAGAAGTTTTAGCGATTTTATTGTTCACGGATCGCCGCTTCTCCGGAACGTCAACAATAACCCTTTTATAAAGTTGATCTTGTAACTATAAAAGGCCTTCAGATCTTTTTCTTTGGTTAACGTCTTGATCCCTATTATTGTGTTGCGTCCATTTTTTTTTAAACATCGCTTTACGTAATCCGAATTTTCCCCGAAAACATAAAATTTCAGCTTCCAAAATGATCATCAAGCATCAGTAGTAAAGTATAACTAGCTGCGCCACGCGGTTTTACTCACATAAGTGTCGATCCCGTGGGAATTTTAGGATAAAGAGCAGCCTATATGTTAATCCAGGGTGTCAGCTACTTCCATACAAAATTTCGTCAAAATTGGTCCAGCTGTTTGAGCACACACTCACAAACTTTCGCCTATATAATATTAGTGTGATATAACAATTTGTCCCTGACATCCGATTACCATTTAACTTTGCTTTGAATTGCAAACTTTTTCCTTAGAGGTAACTTTACTCATTTTCTCTTCATCTCTTGTTTAAACAAAGTTTGCAAGGACCTCGTAACTCCGCCTAGCTCTAACTAAATTAAGCAACAGTTCTGAAATTTTGATGGCAAACTAATTTTAGTGTACTCAGTTAGAGTGCAAATCAAATTTTACTATTTTAAGACTTAAAATCATAGTTTACCAATGTTGAACACAGAAATAATAGAATTATCCAAACATACTTTAACTGGAACGAAATTGATTATACCTATGTACAGACGCCAGCACATCAAGCTACTACAATCTGTCAATTTTCTTTAATAGATCTTCAACTTTATCGCTAAAGCATTAGGTTCAAAGTTGACTGGGAACATTTGTCAGTTTCGGGTAGCTTGATGTGCTGGCGTCTGTACAAAATTCAAACTTGTTTAATTGTAAAAATAACTTACCTGTATTTGACAGAAAATCTCTCCGTATGGCCAGCACTTATACAAAGCCGGGAGAAGAGCTACTGGCGCGATCAAGATTCCCGTGAATAAATCGTTGAGTGCGAGCGAGGTCAGTAAGTATCTCGGCTGTAAAATATGGCACCACATAAATTACGTTTCGTTGAGAACTATCATTGTGAATTAATGATCAAGAAATATGTCTTATGATGCCAAATAAATTAAGTAGAACCTAGTAATATTCCAACATTATTCACCAGCCTAACCTTGTTATTATCTGACAAGCAATTATTCAGACACAAGCAAGGTTTTATTATAATTGGTGGTTTGAAAACTGAGAGAATGCTTTACTGAAAATGATGAAAGTAAATTTTATTGAAATATCCACTACTGAAATATTTACAAATGGTAATTGCCCATTGTGGAAAGTTAAACGGGTTTACTTTTGAGTTAAAATGGTATTATAAAATGGTTTTAGTGTAAAGCAACGCGGTTAAAACAGTTGCAAGGTAAATAATGTTGGCATAATTAATATTGGCAAAATAAACAATGATGGTGATTAATATGCAAATACATACCTGATTATCAATATACTTGATATACCTCCTATTATTCAAAACACAGATCAGAACCAAGTTGCCAAAAACAATTGACATAGATAGTGCAAATATGAAGAATGCTTTTAATATATCAGCTGGTGCAGGGAATGTGGAAGGCCAGCCTTTGCCGTTCAGCCAACAGGAGCTGTTGGATAAAGATGGCGCTACGAGTAGTGCGCCTTTGGTCGAGTCAAACATAGTCGGCGCCTGTCGGCAGCGCACTTTTCTCTTAAATAAGGCATTTAGATCATATGATGTACACTGTCTTCAGACTTTCTTGGTTTTTGTTCTTATTTATCATAATATGAAGCACTTGAGTTCTTTTATCTTAGGTCTGTGATTTTGAGGTGTGCCACCATCATAAGTTTTTAGTGGTGATTTTGTTTTTTTCCAGTTCTTGTCTTATCTTCATGTTTTATCTGGAACAAACAAGAAATTCAGCTTTAAATTCGATTGTTTGAAGTTCTACTACAAACAATTCTTTGTAAAGAAGATAAATTAAGTTTAATTTAGGTACAGACGCCAGCACATAAAGTTACTACAATCTGACAAATTTCTTTAATAGATTGTCAACTTTATTGTTAAAACATAAGGTTCAAAGTTGATTGGGAAAATTTGACAGTTTCGGGTAGCTTGGTGTGCTGGCGTCGCAATCGTCCAATATCTAAACTAACGTGGGCCCAGTTGGCCCCTAGGTGGAATTGGTCCCTGGTCCCAGTTTCGAAGTGGGACGAGTTGCCCCCTTAGGCCCTGGTCCCAGTTTCAAAGTGGGACGAGTTGTCCCCTAAAGAAATTAGAAAAGGTGGAATTGGTCCATGGTCCCAGTTTCGAAGTGGACGAGCTGCCCCCTAACCCTCTGTACCTATACTCATGTCATCATGTCTGAGAATGTCTAAATAATGAGGGCTGGCGCAGTATAATTACCTTAATCAAGTGATTAAATGTTTCGGGGAATCAGTACATTTGTTAGCTTCCAAGATATTACTGACAATTTGTCTTTGTACTCTAAAAGCCGAGTAATATTTCAAATGGCTTAAGATTGTCTAAATGTAAAAAATAAGTTTAAAAACTAAAACCCGACTACTGAAAAGGATAAAACAAGAAAGTATCTTTCCGTGGTCGCATGCCGCTGTACTAACATATTATTACAAGCTATGGTAACATGCGACCACGGGCAGGTACTTTCTTGTTTCATCCTTTTCAATAGACGGGTTTTAATTTTTAAACTTATTTTTAATTTAATTATTTTGGGGCTTATTTCAGTAATATTTATATTTTTGAAATGTGCTAATTACGCCCTTTCATTTGATTCCCAACACGGCATGATTAAAAAAAATTTGATCATTACTTTATGTGGCTAGTGAGCGCTATATTCAATTTAATGTGACGTCACTTAGCCTAGAACCAGCAAACGACCAAGACGCTTCCAACGATACCTCATTTGTCTAATTATGACAAACAGTTTAGAAGTTATGAGAGAACAGATGAACATACATACATACATAAATACTTACATACATACCGGTCAAAATCATAACCCTCCTTTTTTCTTCGCCGTAGTTGTGTAAAAATAAACGGATTTAATATACAGGATCTAATTGAAGTCAAATACTTTGTTGGAAGTAATTTGTGAAGCTCCCTAAGGACTAAATCTTTGAGTCTCACGCGATGTACGATGTTACTTTAAAACATTTTATGATAGCAAGAATTCTTCGCCGTAGTTTAAAGAGAGGAAAAATAAAAGGACATAATGTGGAGCGTGCGTGACAAGACACGTCTTTGGAATCTTTTCCCTGAGATATATTTTTCCAATCGGAACTTTTCCTAAGATTGGTGGCGAGTGCTCTGTCAATTTCCTGGAGGAAATAGAGTCTTGTGTCAAGGGTAAAGTGCCTTTTATCGCGTCATACCATTATCAATTCTGTGTTAATTGTTCTAAGAGTCTATTAAGCTTTCTCTTGAAATTGTTGTGCTTATTATTATTATTTTTTTTTGTTATTAATGTTGTCCTTGTCGAGAGTCTAAAATAAAATAATTCTTACCAAAGTTCAAAAAATGAACACAAAAACTGAAGGCAAAAACGTACCTTATAAATAACTCTGTAGTCTTAATACTTTCCAAACAGTATACGTAGTTGTACACACCCTTATAAGGGAAAAGGGATCCAGAAGCGAAATTTTACTAGCGCCCATAAATTTGTTTTTGTTCAAGAGACGAGATATATTAGGAAGTTAATGCTAAGTAGATTGATCCAGCTGATGGAGAAGCAGTGCCTATAAAATAGTGAGTACTTCGTTTTGTATCTACACATCAGTCCGTCAAGGTCTGTCTATAAACATGGACCTTTTTATAGATTGAATGGATGAACTTGAATGAGCCGTTGGAAGGGATCCATTCAATTTACTAGATGAATTGTAGTAGGAGATCACACTGATTACATCTGACGATTGGACTAGTCACTTTCATCGTCTATTACACGTAACATACCATCAAGCTAGTAATGTCCAAAGGGTTAGGCAGGCGTCTACCTAACCTAAGGTACACCAGCACCCTAATTGCGTAACACACTATTAATCACAATCTGAAACATTTTGAAGGATATTGCTAATCCATTGCTTCATATGTTCGAAAAATTTGTCACTCAACAACGTAAATCAGGGCTCTGAACCGGTTTAAAAAGAGCGGTTAATTTCGATTAAATACCGGTAAATATATCGTTCCTTCATTAACCGGTTAAACAAGTGAACTGTTCTTATGTAACCCAAAAGATAAAGGTTACCGGTTACAAAGCTCAAACGGTTTTAACACCCAAATTAACCGGTTAATTCCGTAACTCGTAAATTTTTTTCGTCTACTTTTTTAACGCTTCCAACAAGTTCTAGTGACAATGAGTTGACATCGCAACGTCCAGACCGTGCCCGCGAGAGTGGCGGGGGCCGGGGGGGGTTCAAACTTGGTTTTAACCGGTTAATTTTCACTATCAAAACCAAAATTCATGAAAAACTGGTTTGCCGTATAAACCGGTAAAAACCGGTAAAGTGCAACCTTTAACCTAAATCGATTTCGGTTTGGGGTCAATGACCATAACCGGTTAAGAATTTCAACCGGTTTCCGAGCCTTGACGTAAATAACGCAGTCAATGTTGTTGAACTGTCAAAATGAAAGCCATTCACATTTCGCCAGTTATGCTTAAGTCCCATGTTATAAAGCCTATTGTCATCAACCGGGTACAAGTCTAGACTCCGGACTGCTACTGAGTTTTTGTATTACAATTCAATTACGTTATATTCCATTTTGATAATGATTGAACAGAGAAAGCCGATTCAATTAAAACTGTACCTATATAAATAGTTAGAACAACTTTTAAGAAGCAATCAGTTGACATTTCAAATTAAAGAAAATCTACAATACATTAAGAACTAATTGCTGTCCTTCCATTAGCACTAAAGATATCTAAATACTTATGAGCTCAAATTGAAATCTTGCCTCGGCAACTTTATTAGCTCTCGGCGCTTAAACTTTAAATACAAGGATCTCGACTCCTAGGGCCAAAGTAAAAAAAAAAAACATACCTAATAAAAAAACCTTCATTAAGGCGCAGATACACGACTTCTAATGATTTTAAATTCAACATCACGTCTAATCGACCGGACTGATTTCTTTGAAAAAAATAAATGTTATACTAGACCATTCGCTTCGTAATTTGATATGTGAATATTTGCAATTATATTTTTTTAACATAGTGTAATTAATTTGTAAAGTAATGTCTACCGCGGACATAAAAACGATAATCACGCAAACACTATCGGGTGTATTTTCATAAAACTTTCACCATCTAAAAGACAATTTAATTCCCCGAATTTTAGTATACGGTTTTTATTTGTTTGGTGTTTGAGAGTTTTTGTAAATAGATAATTGCTTCATATTTGCAATAAATTACCACGGTTGTGTCATCGCGCTTCTCTTTCTTTTCTATGCAGTCCGACAGTGACCGCGCATTAGGTCGTGTAGTCGCCTTAAGAGCACTTGAAAGGTCACAAGGTCCTCGATGTATTCACATAAAAGTGCTAAGACATAAAAACTGGAATGTTCGTAAACAATGAAAATGTGAAAATATACACTGAAGACGAAAATATTTGTTGGTTCCAATAAAAAACACGGACCTATATGGGCGTTACAATGTCATCTAATAGGAAGTAAGGACATATATACAGTTCTACTCGTTTGAATCAATATTAAAATTATGTAATATACATGTCACCATATAATTATGAACATCATTAGTTTATAATCTATCTCGCGAGATTGTGGACAATCCAAAAATTGTGAACTGCAACAAATCATTTACAATTTAACCTTTTAAGCGCTTGGCTAAATATCAGTTGCCGTGCCCTTAGCGCGCGGCTACAAATCGATAAAATCAAGATAAAATAATACCTACAATAAATAAGGAGGAGAAATCGTTGTATCGATAAAAAAATAGTCAAAAAACTTTTATTTCCATTTAATAATGGTTTTAATTGTACCAAAAAAGTACGAAAAAATCATGCATGCTGTTCTCTGTCGCAGAAATACGACACGGGCGGTAGGGGCACGGAAACATGTGTCGCATAAATGCGACACAAGCGGTTAAAAGGTTAATGCATTGTTTTTCGATAGTTAATAATCTGTCCATGGCAAACCAAGAAATTGTGAACTGGTATCAAACTTGAATGCGACGTGTCGCTCGGGTCGCCCCTTGCACTAATACTAAATAGCCAAGTTACTGCGACCAACTTGGAAGTAGTGCTTAGTCAGCTCGCGAGTCGGGTGTCTTGGCTTAGTTACTGCGAACAATTCGGCTTCCGCGAAAGCCGACATAATAATCAGGGACGGTTCAAAATTTTACGGGTGACAAAGTCGGACAAATTGTAAACCCTGTCGGTACGTGCAGGTTCGTTCACAATTTGACGGTGTGACATGGATAGATATCGAATATTAATAAGTTATGTTGTAAACAGTAAGGTACAGTTCACACTTTATGGACAGTTTACAATCTCGAGAGATAGATTATAAACTAACGATGTTCACAATCATACGGTGACATACATTATAGACATTATAGTTTCTACGGTAATAAAAAAAAACATTTTCAATTTCAAATTACAATCTGGTAAATACCTGCTGTCTTTAAAAAATAACGTCATATAATAATACACATTACACGTGTTAAAGTCTTGTTTGTTAGATTCAAAACTAGATAATCTCATTAGCAATGAGGACTTTTCAGTCACATTCCCAAGAAAAACTAATTCCTTACAAATGTTAGGTTCTACTTTCAACTCAAGGGCTTCAAAACCCACTAAGGTGCAAATAGTCCTTTGATTACATCTAAGATCAAAGGAATTTCTGACCTTACCGAGATTGAATGACGATCTACGTTAATACTATCGGTAGATACTTCGTCATACTCATTAAGTTTATTAAGTAAAAGCTTTTAAGACGAGAGATAAATGAATAATGGAAAGTGATGTGGTTTAATTAATTATTGAAACTAAAAGGTTCAGTATTATGTGTTTCTAGTCAACGCCTTTAGCGTAGGTGCCGTTCGTACAACTTAATTAATATTTTCAAACTGTTCCACGGAACCACACTCAAAAAATTTTTATTTTGGTGCCGTTAGTGCAAGAGCAAGCTGGTTTCAGACCCGTCAAGTCTTGCTGTAACCAGACCCTCAAACTCGTTCAACACATTGAGGATGGTTTCGAAATAGGAATGGTCACAGGCGCGGTTTTTGTAGATCTGTCAGCTGCCTATGATACAGTCAACCTCAAACGGTTGCTTTGGAAGGTGGAGACATTGATAGGCGATCAGAACTTTGTCCGAATACTCCGAGAACTTCTCCACAATCGTCGGTTTCAGGTCCACCTTCTCTCGGAAAGAAGTCGTTGGAGAGCGCAGAAAAACGGCCTACCTCAAGGTAGTGTCCTGGCACCGCTTCTTTTTAATATTTACACCAACGACCAACCGGCCAGCCCCAACACGTCCCGCTTCCTCTATGCAGACGACCTTGCCCTCACGTCCCAAGCCACCACCTTTGAGGAGGTTGAGGCCCACTTGTCAGACGCTCTTGGTGATTTAGCCACATACTACTTCACTAACTCACTTAAGCCCAATCCAAGCAAAACCCAGTCTTGCGTATTTCATCTCCGCAATAGAGAGGCGGGCCGCAAACTTAACATCGTTTGGGGTGGGGTGTCTATCGAGCACAGCAACTCCCCTAAATACCTTGGTGTTACTCTGGACAGGTCTTTAACATTCAGCAAAAACTGCAAGAACATCAAGCAGAAGGTGCACACTCGCAACAGTCTTCTTCGCCGACTGGTCTCATCGAAGTGGGGTGCTTCGCCTGACGTTATGCGGACTACTGGACTGGCGCTGTCCTTTTCTGCGGGAGAATTCGCGTGCCCCGTGTGGAGTCGTTCTGCCCATGCAAAGCTAGTGGATACAGCTTTGAACGAAACGTGCCGGATCATCACTGGTTGCCTAAAACCGACCCCGGTACAAATGCTGTATCCGCTAGCAGGAATAGCGCCATCAGTGGTTCGCAGAGCGGTGGCAAGCTGCAACGAAAGGGCCAAAATGGTCTCCGACACACGACACCCTTTGCACGACAACACCCTTGTGCCACAAAGGCTGAAAAGCCGAAATAGCTTCTTAAAGTGTGTCGTCCCACTCACTGGCGAACTACCACAAGAAAGACTGAGGCTGTGGCGAGACAGTGCTTCCTTACCCAAACCGTTCGTTCCACCCGCTGAGGACCTCCCACCTGGACATGAGTTACCTTGGGTAAACTGGAAGTCTTTAAACAGACTCCGGACCCAGGTTGGCCGAAGCAAGGAAAACCTGTTCAGGTGGAAATTTATAGACGACTCCGCCTTGGAGTGTAAATGTGGTGCTGTTCCACAAACGATGGGACACTTAATATCGTGCCCTGCGTGTCCTGTCAGCTGCACGTTACAGGAACTGATGGACGCTAGTGATGGCGCCAAACAAGTGGCCGAATTCTGGGCCGAGTACATTTAGATTGCCATCGACACGATAAGAAGAAGAAGAAGTGGAATAGCTCCCTGATTTTGTAGTGTATGTAACCTTAACATATTGGAAGGATCTCAAGAAACTGCAGGGATCCACTTACTTTTATTAGTAGCACTGTTTTATTACTAACGGAAGAGTAAGAGTGCTGGATTATAATGCTGGTTTTAAGTGTTATAAAAATATCTATCGTTAGATACCAGAGACATTTTCCAGAAGTAATCTTAGATTTTCCTTACAATCTTAATACATTTTTAGAACACTTTGGCATAGTCCTTAACACGTTTTAACTAAGCATAAATAAGCCGTTGAATTTCACAAAGTTTACCAAATATTTAAAACATTTTGAGACATTTTAATGTAACAGTTTATCCTACATTTAATTTACTCCCACCAATAAATCTACGATAAACAATAAAAACTGCTACAAAATAAGTTCCATTATATTCTTGCGATAATATCCTCGGTTCGGCCAAACTTAATGCCACATTTGGCGACAGCGTGTCTGGCCTCAGTGGTGACCTTTGTTTTGGTTTTCATATTTTTATTGGGAACGCGGCTTGAATAAAAATGTATACTTTTTTATTAGTTCTTCTACTATATCTTGGAAATATTTTGTAAGGCCGTAAAACATATGAAAACGTGTTATGGATTTTGATATCCGTATTAATATCGACAGGCTCTTCTTAATAATCCGAACGAAGAAGAGTTTGATTTGCCCAATAACAAAGAATCAATGAACAGAGGGCCCTGCACATTGATCACAGAACGGATGGCTGTTGGGGCCGAAATGTTCTGGAGTGGCGACCGCGTACCGGGAGACATAGCGTTAGAAGGCTTCTCACAAGATGGACCGATGACCTTGTGAAGGCCGCCGGAATCCGCTGGATGCGGGAAGCACAGAACTGGTAGAAGTGGCGGTAGGTACTTGGGAGGCCTATGTCCAGCCGTGGATATGATCATTATTTCTGAATTGATCGTTATGATGATGAAATTAACAGTGTCTTTCTAATAAAGGATGGTATGACACTTGATAGTGAATATAACAGAATTGAAAATAAAAGAATTTTATTGTTAAAATTAAAAAAATGAAAATAATATAATTTAATTGTTGTTATTAGTTTGTTTTATGTTAGTACTTATTATATATACTTTGAATTATGTAATTGGTTTCTTAAGCCGTGTAAATCAAATAAATAAAATAAATAAATAACGTTAGAAAGTACCTTCTTTTGTACAAATACTTAACAAATCAAATTGTATTGTACAAATCCTTAGGGGAACACAAAGAGAAAATTAATACAAGTATTTTTGAATTTACTGAAAATTCTGACGCTAAATCACAAGAATTACTTCAAAATATTTTTTTACCATTTAATTAAATAAATGTACGTACAAAAGCAGACTTAGGTATTTCTTTAGGTATTTTCAGAAGACCAGAACAATTTAAATTTAATTCGCTAGAAAGAACACAAAGACTTCGAGATATCGAACATAAAAAGTGGAATTTATTGTCTGAACTAGTATTAAAACCTTACATTCATTCATGCATTTTTCCAAGCTGAACTTCCACTAAAGAATGTTGTTGGCTATCGAGTGATCGGAATCCCTGCAAAATTCTTCGCTGACACAGTTACTGTATGCGCTAGTTTGACCAGTTTATTTTGATATGGAGATCTTTATTAAATCCTTTTCTATATAGAAACTTGCTCGGATATAATTACTTATGTTGTAGTTTTCAAATTCAATAGTATTTTTTCCATGTCGAGGATGAAGTTCCTTTCTCATTACCAATATTCTCACATTTGTGCAGATACTATTTAAAATGGCCTCCACTTGAATTTTAGGAATAGCATAACCAGCCTGTAATGTTTCCACTGCTGGGACACAGGCTTCCTCTCAGTGAGAGGGAGTGGGCCGTAATCCACTACGTGGGCCCATAATTATCGGTAATTACCGGTTTTTATCGAAAAAAAAATCGATATCTTTCATTTTATCGATTATCGGAATATTTCGATAATTGCATGCCCTAGTTGGTAGATGTCACGTCTTCGAATTTTTGGTTTTAGGATAACAGTTTCCTTACGATGTTTTCCTTCACTGTTTTGAGAGCAGTGGTGATATAATAATTTACACAGAGTAAAGCGCCTATCTGGGTTCGAACCTACGACCTACCACTGGGCCACAACTGCTCATTTTTTAGGAATGCTCTCAATTAGTTGAATCATTATGTGTCAATGACATGACTAAGATCAGAAGCCCATTATTTATTAAAGATAATATCCTTCACAATTACACCTGAAATAGCTTTCCAAGTCGAAATATTACATCGTACATTAGACACATCCTACGTCACTCTAGTGAAGCCATCCTTACCTCAACACTTACTGCTAAATGGGGCATTACGACGTTGCTAGTGTAATTAGTATTGCTAGAGCTTCAGGGTAAATTAATTTAGAGATTAGTGTGGTGACTGACCTGTAATAATTTCGTGCAATGAAACGTGTAACATGAATATGAACATGTTGTTGAAATTGATTTGATTGCAAATAGGTGCGTCATGTTACGATTGGGTGATTATAGTACACGTAGTGCCATAGTAATAGCCTCTCAACTGATTTCGGCCACGGTGGCCAACCTCAACGGAATATAGCCAGGTAGACAGGAGATATTATCGTGCAATAGTGTGCGCGTAAACACAGGGGCACTCTCTGTTCCTTTACTCTCATAGTCCGATGTGACCGCAATCAGACACGACCAGAAAGAGATCAAGCGCAGGACCAACGGCTTCACGTGCTTTCCGAGCCACAGGGGTATCACACCACCAACTTCCAAACTCCGGGCTGTTACTTAGAAATTCGTAAAGGAAATACTCAATAATATTTACCCGACCCGGGAAAATACATCATGCAATGTGACGAAGTGCATTACTTTTATATATTAGGTCCTTACATATGAAATTGGCGTTTTGTATGGAAGGAACAAAAAGTCGAATATTTTTTAATATAATATATTTAATTAATCAAAGTATGAACCATTGTTTTCAATGCACTTTTGCCATCTTATAGGTAGTTCATTGATCCCTTTACTAAAAAAACCAGTCGGACGGGAATCAATAAAATCTTTGAAGGCGATTTGGACTGCCCCATCGGAGTTGAATTTTTTCCCTTGCAAAAAGTTATCCAAATTGCGAAAAAAATGGTAATCTGTTGGAGCAAGGTCCGGGGAGTACGGAGGATGTCTAAGACATTCCAATTCAAGCTCTTCTAATTTGGTAGCCGTCTGTTTCTGTTCAGTCAATTCGTGAGGTACCCACCTTTCAAGCTTTTTAATCTTCCCAATTTGCTTCAAGTGAATTAAAACAGTTTTATCACTAACATCGAAGCCTGCAGCTAACTCGGACGTGGTTTGCGATGGGTCCGCTTCCACAATAGCCTTCAATTCTCCATTATCAACTTGGGTCTCAGGCCGTCCACGGGGCTTGTTCTGCAGGTCGAAATTTCCAGAACGAAAACGTTGGAACCAAAAACGAACTGTGTTTTCTTTTGCAACATGACCGCCATACACATCATTCACCCTTCGAGTCGTTTCCGCAGCACTAGTGCCACGGCGGAACTCGTACTCGTAAATAATGCGATATTTTAAATTTTCCATTTTGTAAAATGAGTGACGCAAACAGAAAAAACAGAAGAAAAAAAACAAATGAATGACGGTCATCGAAGCACAAATACATGAGTAAATAGCTGTACAAATTTGAATTTGGAATTCTTTACCAAAGAGGAGAAATTCGTGATTAAAGTGGCCAGTACGAAAAACGCCAATTTCATATGTAAGGACCTAATATATACCTATCTATACATATTATTAAATAGTAACGAAGTACTTGCTACGAGGCTGAACGAGTCTGATATCGGAAATATAGTTTTTACCGTTTTTGTCCGTTTGTCTCGATGTATATTTCGGATTGGCACACAGATAGTTAATAACCTGAAGTAACACATAGGAACATTATAGTACTATTAGTTATTCTGTACTTTTTATCCCTTTAGTACGTACTAAAGTACCGTACGTACGTACGGGAACGTTCCCGTGGGATATTTTCTGACACCGGTTAATAATGTATTTTACATGCTGATAATGTCAAATTAACAAAACATAGTAAAAACTTACGAACCATAGAAAAACTACACAAACTCCCGTAGAATTCAGCTGTATTCTTAGGATTTATTGTCAACCAACGTAATTTTTGTGGCCTTTCTTCGCGTGATCCCGAATATCACGGTTATACAGGGTGTTACGGAAAGGGTATATCAATACAAACGGGTTGAAGAGTGTATCTGGTCTATAATCTCTGTACAAAATTTCAGCTCAAAAGCATTAACTTTTAAAATGCTTATTTTTTTTTTATTTCGACATCACGGCGCTGCACTGGCGCGCGGCGGCGTGATGTGCGTATACTAGGCGCACAGACACACTACAGATAATGGATAATGACCCTCGTAGTGCGGTGACACGTTTGTTATGATTTCAATTTAATGAACTATCGAAATAAAAAATATTAAGCATTTTCAAAGTTACTGCTTTTGAGCTGAAATATTGTACAGAGATTCTTGACCAGATACACTCTTCAACCTGTTTGTATTGATATACCCTTTCCGTAACAACCTGTATAATATTTAGAAAAAATAATTAATTAAATTAAAGGTTTTCAAAAAGTAAAAAAATCACACGCCTTTACGCTCCGTATCACATTATAGCTCTAGATTACAAAGCTTACAGTCAAGTCTCATAAAAACCCTAAGATTTATAGTTCCCTAGCGGCAAACCCAATAGCTTTTATTAGATTTAAGTGATGCTCACACGTAAAATATTATGACAAATTGACCTTACTGGAGAAAAATTGTACCGAACTTTCTAAACAAATTACTTTATTATGAAGAATTATGTTCTTAAGGGGAATGCGACCGCGAAATTTATTTTTTCTTACGTTCTTTGCAATTTGCAGGGCAGTGTCAGGTTGTATGAGTTAATTAAAGTGTTTCGTAACCGTAACAAATATTACTTTACAAAATTATAATCATTAGAATCAGCAATACAAATCCTTGAGTTAGAATTGGCCTCGAATGTCATGATTTCATGAAAATATAGTCATTCAATAAGGTAATGTGAACTTAGAGAGTAGTACTGATGATTCTTATGACATAATTCCATAAACAAAATAATGCCAAATAAAATTAGATTATAAACTAAATTAAAAAGTAATACATTTCGTCACATCATCGTGCAATGTGCCGAAATGTATTACTGTTTACTTTAGTTTATAATTACTTTTTAACACGCTTTTTTTAGATATTATATTCAATTTTGACTTCGTTATTATTTTATAATATGTATATTGTATAGATATAGACATACATGTAAATATCACAGTTGTAGATCGGAAAGACAGTAGATTGGTGGGACGTAAGAGAATGCTGGCCCAAACCATGATTATCGTTTCTTTTTCTCAATAAAAAAGACTGAATTTTCTGCATAACTAATACTAACTGTTAGCATCTGTCTTTCTTTAAGCACCAAGTAAAAGATAGTGATTTTTTTTTTGTGAAATTATGGGACTCGTTTTAACCCTGCCATATTTTTTATGACAAACAGCCACCAGAGACCTGATGTTAACGATTATGGACACAAAATATATACGGCACATTTCTTTAGGGATAAAAATAAGCAAAGTGATACATTTTATACTCACTTGAACACGACTGATAAAATGCTGATTAAGGGAAGGTTCACATCTGACGGAAGATGCGTCGCGTATTATCGGTCGCGTAACGCCAGAACAGACACATGTACAGGGTGTTACAGAAAGGGTATATCAATACAAACAGGTTGAAGAGTACACTCTTCAACCTGTTTGTATTGATATACCCTTTCTGTAACATCCTGTATAGAAAAACACTTGACCGTTCACACTCGACGCACTAACGCATCATCGGTTGAGTGTGAACGGTCAAGTGTTTTTCTATACATTTGTCTGTTCTGGCGTTACGCGACCGATAATACGCGACGCATCTTCCGTCAGATGTGAACCTTCCCTAAATCAAATAAAAAATTTACCCGAAGTTTTTACTTTATTATAAAAGAAAATGTGTTAGTATTATGGTTCATGTATTGTTTACTGTCTCACTTTCTTCATTATAAAAAATTCAATGATAGTTCATCCTTTTACTTAAATTATAATTAATAATATTAAATTAATACATAATTGTTATTTTATCTAAAACATTCATATCTTTTTGTTACTCAGCTTAACACCATGAGAAAAGTCATTAGACCGAAATTTTGTCTTTATATCCCCACAGGCACATTGCCAAGGCGATAAAGTAGAATCACCATAAAGATACTGTAAAGGGCATTGCACACTCTTTCGTTGCACCCACAATACGAGGGCGTAATCACGAACTATATCAGATTATGATCCAGACTTGGCAAGAAGTCTAACCAATACTTTCTTGCCAAACAGTTTGTTATAATGTGAATTCAACAACAATAGATAAACTTCTGCTTTGGTCACCTAGTTCATTCTATACAGATATTATACGATAAACACGAGAAAGCTTTTACTGTTGTTGCCTTTTAGGTTTTGATCCCTATATGTTTCCGTACCTTTTCTCTTGGAACGAGGCCAACTTTCAAAATAAAAAACAGAATTTGGCCAATAAAAATAATTGTATTGGTATAAAAAGTTGTAGCGATATCACGCAACGCTGCCGCGTCATCGCTGCGTGTCGGGTTGGACCCAATTTCGTGCGAGTTCGCGCGATTTCGTTACGCGTATGTGTACTACGCTTAATAACCCGGTGTCGTGGCGTGAAACCGAATAATATTTTCACAAAATGCGTTATTTGCACAGTCGCAATCGTAAAATCCGTCTTTTATGCTTCGGCGCTCACACGAATTCGTGCGATGATACGAGTAGCTTCTAAAATTTCCCTCGAATAAATCTAGTCAGCCGGTTCTCTTTGAAATCTTATTGAGTAAGCTTGTTTTATTTGTTACCTCAAACGACTGGCGATATTTGAAATTCTTTATGTTCTCGAAACTGTTGAGCTTAAATAGATTTCTTAAAACTGAAAGATTTAAGACCGACAATAAGTTTTATACAGACAGTGGTTACAAATGACTGCAATTTCTTTTCTTGATGTGTCTTTTCAGTTCGTTTTAAATATTTTAGAGTTTGACTTCATTTAAGTATAAATGGGAGTGTGCGTATTTTATTACGAACAGTACCTTAACTGCATAATTCTTTTTAAACGTTACCATTATTTTGCAAGCAAATTATTTGAATTCTCAACAATTATATCATTTTCGCTGGGTGGCTTGTAGCACCTGGATGAGAGTTGCCGAAAATTGTGTGGAATGGGGTGGAACCTATTGCACGCCGCTCAACTTACTATTCAGCAACTGACTCATCATCATCATCGTCATTTCAGCCGAAAGACGTCCACTGCTGCACATAGACCTCCCCCAAGCACCTCCACTTTAACCGGTTTTGTGCTTCTCGCATCCAACGAGTTCCTGCGGCCTTCACAAGGTCGTCGGTCCACCTTGTGGGAGGCCTTCCAACGCTACATCTTCCGGCAACTGACTGCTGTAGGCTAATGATCATGATGCTGATCTCATCTTGATGTGTACCTACAGTCAACAAAAGAGATAAGTATGCAGGATCGTCGGATATAGTTGAAGTTTAGTAAGAAACCGATGGATGTTGTCGACTGAAATTTAATTTGATAAATGAGCTGTTTGTTTTTTATTAATAAAATTAAATTTTATTCGAGAACATCCATCAGTTTCTTACTAAACTTCAACTATATCCAACGATCCTGCATACTTATCTCTTTTGTTGACTGTACATTTTCTTTTACCAAAAAAAATTATACTAATTACATATTTATGAGGTTTCTGACTTGAGTCGATTAGCTGCCACTTTTTCAGAAGCCTTACGTACCGAATACCGACTTTGCTTCGGTCAGACCGCCCACTGAGACTTACAATAACGAAGCTCACGATTCATTTAACAATAATTTCCACAATATAGAAATACCATAATATGGCAATGAAAATGAATGGATGTTACCATTCATTTTCTGTAACATTACAACAAGTAAGTACCTACCTATTCTTTTTCCATAAAGATTTTCAAACAAAAGATCATTGTCTGCCTAGCCTTTCCCCAACTATGTATGTTGGGGTCGGCTTGCAGTCTAACCGCATGCAGCTGAATGATATATTTTACATCACATTTTACATCGCGAGCGACTGCCTATTTGACTTCCACAACCCAGTTACTGGATAATACAATTCCACTTCGTAAGACTGATTGGCAGACTTTCGGACTTCTGACGACCCGTAATGACTGTCAAATATCCAAAGATGACTGCCGGGACCAACGGCTTAACGTGCTTTCTGAGATACGGAGGAGTCTTGTATTTAAATATAGTCATGCTCGGCCCAACCCTGGGCAAACGTAGCTTATCCTGATCGATCGACTCGTGCGGGTGTTATTACTTAACCACAAGTATCTCCAAACAAAAGATCACAAACCAGAAGGCTGCCCGCCCACGTCTGGTAATCGGTGACCGATTTTTGTAGTAGAAAACTAGAACGTAGGTACTGATGGCAATAGTGCAACGCACACGTCTTACAAAAAGTCGGTCAGAAATAAAATCGGTGCATCCCGAACAATCTGATTATTATCGGTGAAAAATGGAACGTTCCTACTCACCGACAGTCGGCCGCATGCATTTGCTAGGGAAGGACGTTGTGTTGAAGATAATGTGACGGATGTGTACGTTGAGTCGGCCACAAAATCGGTCATAAGAATCGGAGGAAAAATCGACCCGATTATCGGTGCTACAAAAAGTCTAACGTAGGCGGGCAGCCTTAAGATTTTAAATCGCCTCTTCTCATTAAATTAATTAATTGTCATATCATTTAAATACTTTAGGTCCTATGCAAAAACAAAATACCAATTCGACATAATTGAGGTTTCAATATGAGGTTTTATGTATAAGCCAATGGAATACCCCGAAAATACCGACTTGGCTTCGGACAGACCACCCACAGAGCGACTTACTACCAAACTCACGATTCATTTAACAATTTTCCTCACTCTAGTGTGCGGCTGCTTTATTTCGTGTAATCATATTTTCCTCTATCTTTATTTGTCTGTATCTAAAATTGGTTGTGTTTTCCAATTTTCAGTGTTGTTTTCCGAGTTACGATGTTATTGTATTTTTTATATCCTGTTTTCACAAATGGTAAGGCTATATGGTAAGATGTGTAACAATACTACACCCACATTTCGCCAAATACGATCGTAAAAGTAACGGAGTTTTGTAAATATTATTGTGAGAAGTCATCTGCCTTTAGTAGCCGTAGTTTTGTAGCCTTTTCTTAACTATATTGGAATCAGCTTCCAGTCTAACCGCATGCAGCTGAATACCAGTATTTTTACATGACTGTAGTGACTGACTATCGGATCTTCATAACCCAGTTTCTGGGTAACATGGATACTTATTGCTAAGATGGTTGTCGGATCTTTCGGGCTTCTGACTACCCGTAACGACTGTCAAAGATATACAAATGAGAGCCTCGATCAACAGCTGAACGTGCTTTCCGAGGCACGGAGGGGTCTCGGTATGTAATGAATGGTCACCCATCCACAGACCGACCTCGGCAAGCGTTGCTTAACCTTCGGTTTAGTCTACGATCGACCCGTGCGGCTGTTATTATCTAGCCACGAACGAAGATGCAATTAACATAGACACGGAAACAGGGTCCGTACAATACTGTTGTCAAATCGTAGAAAAATAATATTATGGAAATAGTATCGTCAACGTTAACTTTTACATCACATTCGCCCGGTGAATCGCGCGCAAAGCGCACGCGTTTTGTTGTTTCTGCCGAGTGATTAAATATTTTACGTGTACCTACGTTGGTTGTTTATAATGGAGGAAAGTATCGATGATGGAGAAGATGTCAGTGATTCGGAGTTTTGCGCTAGTTATCAACGAGAACGTGAGGAAATACAAATTGATAATGTCGATGTTGAAAATACTTGTGAAGAAGGGAGTAGAAATGTGATGAAGAGAAAAGAGAGAGAAGATGATAATAGTGCGGAAGATGATTTTATTACTGTAGTTAGAAGGAAGCCTAAGAGATTTATTCGAAGTGATTCTATAGAAATACAAGGTAACAAGAGGGTAGATCAAAATAAAAAGCAGAATGACCAGATGAAAGATATTAATATTTATGAAGTTTGTATTACTTCATTGGAAAGTTTGCCTAAACAAATGGCTTTGGCTAAACTTCTTAGATCCGAGAACATCAAGGGGATCAGCAGAATTAAATATAAAAGTTTCAACAAAGTACTACTTCAGTTTAATGAAGAGGAGGAGGCCAATAAGTTACTAGATTGTCAAAAGTTGAAAGAGATGGGTTTCAGGTGTCAGAAGGTGAATGAACTGTCATTATCCTATGGAATTGTAAAAGGAGTAGACATTGAATTTAGTGAAAAAGAGCTACTGAATTTAGTAGAAAGTGAGACCGAAATTATTTCTATTAACCGTCTTAAAAGATTGAACGCAGAGGGTAAATGGACCGACAGTGAGACTGTAAGGGTTTGTTTTAAGGGAAACGTCTTACCACCACACATATACGCTTTCGACTGTCGCTTTAAAGTGGAGGCGTACGTGTTCCCTGTGACTCAATGTTCAGGGTGTTGGCAGTTCGGGCATGTAATTAAGTTTTGCCCAACAAAAAAGAAGTTATGTCCAAAATGTGGAGGTAACCATGAAAACTGCGACATAAAAGAATTTAAGTGCTTAAATTGCAAAGGTCCACATTTTGTTTTAGATAAAACATGTCCCTCATTTTTCAAAGAAAAGCAAATTAGGATAATCATGAGTAAGGAACAGGTACCTTACCGAAGAGCTCTTCAATCTTTTACGGAGAATCGCGACAAGACTGCGGGTTTATCTCAAACTTCACATAGTCATTCTCTTACTACAAGTACAGTAAGAGGTTTGGAAACATATAGTGACATAGTCGCTAAAACTACAGTACATCAAGAACCAAGGTCAATGTCAAGGAATATAAACTCAATGGAATGCACTAATGAGGCGATTGTAGAACCAAGATTTAGTAAGACCGCATCAGCTCAATCTAATAAATCCCGGAAAGCTAAGCAGAGAACAGAAGTAGCGCACCCTGTGTCAGAACATGTAGTGGAGGAAGAAATTGGAATAACGCAGATAGAAGAGGGAGAAAAGGGTAACCAGCAGGATGAACAGTTACGGCATAGATTTGATTTTACTAAACTATTTTTAAAAATGAAGTATTTTTTTATGTCAGATGATAAATTAGAGGTTAAAGTGGTCGCGGTTTTAAAAATGATTTGGGAGGAATTTTCGAAGATATTAGTGCTTATGTTTTCTAAGGGTGAGTTCATTGAAAAGGTTTTTAGTTTTATAAATGGGTAATAATGTTCAAGATAGTATACGTATAAACATATTTCAATGGAACGCACAAAGTTTACGTCCCAAATTAGCATCATTTAGGGAGCTTTTAAACCAAGAAAAAATACATATAGCTATACTTAGTGAAACGTGGCTAAATAATGAAATTCACCTTAGTATTAATGGTTATAATGTTTATAGATCCGATAGAGTTGATTCCTACGGGGGCGTTTCAATATTGGTACATAAGTCCATCCAATCTTGTTTGAATCCAATTTATGTTTCTAATTCGGGAATTGAAATTGTTTGTGTAAAATTAGTGAATTGTAAAGACTTAGAACATGTTGTAAGTGTTTATTGTCCTTCCTCTGTGCACACCCAACAATCTCATTGGGATGAAATTTTTGCATCGTTTACCAAATCAACTATAATAGCGGGAGATTTTAACGGACATCACACCAACTGGTCGGTAAAATCTGATACAAGAGGTATACAAATTATGGATTCAGCACTAGATAATTCATTCGCTTATCTTAATAATGGGATGGCTACGCGGGTTAAATTGGTTAATGGGAATCTGCAACAAACTTCGCCAGATGTCACATTTGTATCGTCTGATATCGCGATAAAATTCGACTGGCAAGTTTTCAACGAAAATATCGGTAGTGATCACTTAATCATTAAAATGTCAATTAATATTGCAAATAGTTTTAGTACTACAAAAAAACGAAATTATAAAAGGGCTGATTGGGTGGAATATCGTAAAACATTATCAAACAATTTTCATTCTTTTAACAATAATAATAATCTACAAGAGATGTACAATTTTTTTGTAAACCTAATTAATTATGCGGGAGATAAACATATTCCATATATTAAATGTTGTTTTAACCCCACAAATGAATTTAAGCCAAAAGATTATTGGAACACGGAATTGTCTGGGGTAGTTGCACAGAGGAGACTTGCTTTGTCTCAGTTTCGTCGTAACCCTACGCCAGATAATTTAAGTAAGCTAGAAGAAAAAACAAAAGAAGCACAAAAATTAATAAGCAAAGCCAGGACATTAGGTTGGCAAAAACTTTGCGACTCCATTGATCAAGTAGTTTCGGCACCTGAGATGTGGCGGCGCATGAGATGGATAAAAGGTTTCAGGCAAACAAAAAGTTACCCCCCTCCGGTTAAACAAAAGAAATTGCTGCATTCACTTACTCCCGATTATGTTTTAAATTCTATGCCCAACTTTGTTTCAATTAATGAAACTTTGGAGTGCAATTTCAGTATTCAGGAGTTAGAATCCTGTCTTAAAAAAAAAGATTCAGCACCGGGCGAGGACGCGATTTCACATTCCATGCTTTATAATTTACCTGATGTAGCCAAATTATTTTTACTTGACATATATAATAAAATTTTCAGTTCTGGTATTGTACCAGATCAATGGCGAAATATACAAGTAATTCCTATACCTAAACCCAATAATAATAGCCTTGAAATGAAGCTTCGACCTATCTCTTTAATTTCATGTATTTGTAAGGTTTTTCACTTAATGTTGTTTAAACGTTTGGAGTGGTTCACAGAAAAGAAAGGTATTCTTTCATCTCATACTGTTGGTTTCAGGAAATCTCACTCCTGTTTGGACGCAATTACTCGTTTGGTTACATATGTACAAATAGGATTCTCTAACAACATTCCAACTCTAGCATCTTTCCTAGATATTGAAAATGCCTATAATAATGTGTCTGTTGATGTAGCCATAAACATGTTGGACCAACTAGAAGTAGGATCAAAGTTTTGTAATTACTTATGGTCATTTTTAAGTGAAAGACGGTTAAAAATTAAGTTAAATAATAATAGTGACTCAATACTTACCAGATGGACCAATAGAGGCTTAGCTCAGGGAGATCCTCTATCTCCTTTAATTTTTAATTTAATAACTTATCGCATAGGCCAATTGCCACTTAATGTAGTCTTGTCGCAATATGCAGACGATTATGTTCTGTATATTAAAGACAAGGATATCTATAAATGTGAAAGATATATGCAAAGTGCTCTCGATTCCATAGTTATGTTGTTAGGTGAACTGGGTTTAGAATTATCTCCTAGTAAATCAAATTACTGTGTTTTTAGTAGGGGTCGTAGAAGAATACTACCCACATTAAAGATATATGGATATAATTTGGGTTTCTCGGAATGCGTCAAATACTTGGGTATGTGGTTGGATAGAAGTCTTCGTTGGGGCAAACACATAAATGAAATAGTTGAAAAATGCTCAAAACTTTTAAATATATTAAAAGTGCTCGCTGGTAGCTCCTTTGGAATGCATACAATTCACATGCGCAGACTGTATATCGCGTTAATTAGAAGCCGAATAGATTACGGTTGTTTTATTTATGATTGTAGTGCGAAAACACATACTCTGAAGTTAGATAAATTGCAAAACCAGGCCTTAAGGATAATAGGGGGTTTTATTAAAAGTTCACCGATTCACGTAATGGAAAGCGAGTTAAATATAATACCGTTATGCTTGAGAAGGCAATACTTGGCATATAAATATAGTTTGAAATTAATTTCGTGGGCCAATAATGTAACTGCTAGTAATATTTCAGAACTAAGTGCTCTTTGTAATGTAAGGTATTGGGAAAACAAGAGAAAACCTTTGCTTGTGAAAACTTATAGGGATGTTTGCCAATTTAATGTTAATTCTGTCCGTATTCTTAGTATGTTTGATTTAGACCTATGGGTTACAGGAATTGATATTGAAAAGATAATTTGTGTAAATCTTGAGAGTATTAAATGTTCTAAAACTTGTTATGACCCTAATATATTAGTGAATAATGTCATCGCGGAATTAAACGAGAGTTATAATGGCTGGCACAGAATATTTACCGATGGGTCTAAAAGTAATCTGGGCCTAGGAGCTGGATTCTATGACAGTGCCTTACAACATAAAGTAGGATTTAAAATCGGTTGTGAAGTATCAATAATGACGCTGGAACTTATTGCAATATATCAGGCCTTATCTTACGGAATGAATCTTAACTTGAATAAAATTGTAATTTTTTCCGATAGCAAGAGTGCCTTGCAACATGTGGCTCGTTGCGCCTCTGGTCGCAGAGGTGCAACGATAGCCTATGATATCCTAAAAGCTATTATTATTATTAATGAAAGGGGTATAGACTTCAAGTTGCAATGGGTTCCAGCACATGTTGGTCTGAAAGGGAACGAGGAAGCTGACCGTATAGCTAAGTTGGCGGCAGTACAAGGCAGGGTAATTAACTACTTACCAGATCATTGGGAATTAGTTCCTAGATTTAAATCGGTATGTTTTGATGATTGGAAACTATTATTTGATAGCAAATCTATAGATAAAGGCATATGGTATAAGACCATACAGGGTGAGCTTCCTCGTGTCCCTTGGTTTGATGGCATTAACTTAAGTAGAAAATATGTTAAAATAGCCCTTAGACTTAGATCCGGACACTATCCATCAGCAAAGTTTGCTTTCTTAATGAAAAAGTCTGATTCTCCTAATTGTTTAATTTGTAATAAAATCGAAGATGTTCAACATTTGCTGATGGAGTGTGTCCGGAACAAAGATGAACGCGACTTGCTTCTGAACGAATTAAAGTTAAATAGGCTGGATGTAGGTCTGATTCAAAGCATTTTAGCAAACCCTAAATCAAAGGCAGCTAAAAAATTATGTAGTTTAGTATTAGTCGTTCAGCAGTAAGCAGCTACTTTCTTAGTATTAGGTACTATAATGTAAGCTTTTTTTTCCTTTTGTCTTTAAAGTGAATTTACTTTGTTATAAGGTATGATGGGGTTGGCATATCCTTAATGGACAAAAGCCCCTAAATTTATAAAAAAAAAAAATAAAGATTAAAAAAAAAAAAAAAAACTTTTACATCACTCTTTTGCTTCTAAAACTACGTCTAGTATCTTTGACGTTGCAACAATATTATTACTTTAAAGCAATGGCAACACTTCTCTAACAGCGTCGTTATCGTCAAACTATCGCCATTACTGTGACGTTATGGCGCTTAAGATACTGACGACCGTTAACTGTCATAAATCTTAACTTTTTTACTGGTTTTCAAAAGAACGATGGTAAACAGCCTAACCTACCTATTTTGTAAAAACCTCACCGGGAAAACTCAGGTGAAGCGAGCTTGAAGTTAGCTGTCAATTGTGTCAATACATGGCATCAGGTAGAATGACAGCTCACTTCACCTAAGTTTTAACGATAAGATTTTTACAAAAAAAAAAAAAAAAAACTATGATAAAACTAAGTAACCTTTTTCCTGTTTCTGTTACCATGTTTCTACGTTTTGTTTACTTTTACTTGTTTTCTAACATTTTCACAAATTCATTGTGTATTTGACCTATAGGTCCGTACCGTAAATAGAAGTGGAAAGAAACCTTAGAAGTTAGTTTAATGGGGAAAACATGACATTATATTTAAAAAACTTTTACGAACTGTTTTTTATGAGAAAAACACGCATTAAATCACTTAACACAGGTCTGAAGCCTTAATTCTAAATGATTTAAATAATTATTATTAATTATTTAATTATTTTCAGATAATTTCGGAGACACGAAAACAGATTTAAATAATTTACATATTATCTACCCATTGTTCTACTGTCGCTTATCAACTTAATAATTATAAATTAACTGCATTCTACAATCTGCTGGTATTTACACTCATTAAATTAATCATCATTTTTCATTAAATAAATTCAGGATGAATTTCATCACGTTACCGATGAGACTTTTTAAAGGAAATGCTACAAAAAAACCCTAAATATTTATGCAAACCATCCATAATTACAAAGTTTCGCAACACTAAATATCGTCCATTGGCGCATCACTAGCGGAAGATAAAAACAACAAATTCAACTAAGTGTCCCTAAAAATAAACGCACAAAACAGGTCAGGGATATGTCGTCCCATTTGGCTGCAGCATGAACTTGGCTGGACGGCCAAGACTAGAGTGAGCGAAACCAACCCCTATATTATAAGTACGAAAATTATTCTCCCAGTTTCTTTGTGCTTCCTATGTAGACACTGGCTTTATACGACAACTGCACCACGTTTGCTGATTAAAAAGTAAAAACCTTTTGTAGATACACATTCAGCAACAAAAGGGGAACATCCAAATTTTATTTGAATAAAGTTGTGGAGTTTTTAATTGATATTGTTTGGGATTGAAAAAGTAATTGAGCACTGTTTTATGTAAATGATGAGATAAAAAGGGGGAACAGTATCTGTTTCGTTTATTATTCTGCACAATTTATAAACGTCAGCGGGAATACCGAGTAATGAGTGTAGTGTTTTCAAAAGGAGAAAACACTAAATAATATTCCTCTATGTAGGTTGGTATTTGAATTCTGTGAATGTGCGTTCAGTATGTTTAATTACTTAAACAAAACACATTGCATTCATCAGTTTTAGTTTAGTTAATTAAATCAAAGTGTTTAATTGTTCTGCGCTTCAGCGCTCGTTGTTGCAGGCTACAAGCGTTGTGAATATCCTATTTAATATTATAAACGCGAAAGTTTATGAGGATGGATGGATGGATGTTTGTTACTCTTTCACGCAAAAACTACTGAACGGATTTTGATGAAAGTTTACAGTAATATAGCTTATTCATTAGAATAACACATAGGATACATTTTATCCGCATGTGAAACCGCGGGGCATAGCTAGTAGAAATATAAAACATCTATGTTTATGAAGCACGAAAAATCGAACATGTGAAATTGAATATGTTCGATCAACTCTTTAAACCCTTTGTACACACACGTACTTCTTGCTACTATGGTTTATACGCCGTCTGTTGGCACGGTCGTCAGTGTTGTTATATGGATTACTATGGAAGCTTGTTGGATTACTAATTAACAGACACGTTTTTTCTAAAGCGTGTTTAATACCGTACCGAATCCGTGCCGTGTACAAAGAGCCTTAAGAAGAGCATTTTAGAGACGCCCTTAACCACAAAACCAATCAACCTAATAAAGTCATCCTGGTGTTCAAAGAATGCAAATGAACTCATTCATTAGAAGTCGCAGAAAAATTTATAAAATAAAAGCCATTGCAGCTGCAACGAATCACCCATTTCCTCGACAATGATTATTACACCACCAATAATTTTGTAAAGACTACAATCAAATTACGGGACCTATTGTACAAACTAACGATCACAACAAACACTTTAATGGCTAGTTTTCCTGCACCACACCAGACTAACGCCTTTTCTTTCCGGCGATCTGACATTACATGGCAATAAAGGGCAAACTTTAGAAGTAAGCGGAAAACTTACTAAGCTTATTTTCGTCGCGACACGAGAATTAGCGAGAGCGAGAAACGGGATTTCCTGTCAACACAGAAGAGATAGCTACAGAAGGCTAGTTCCATACAACGCAACGGGCGAAAGTAGGTGCGCGCACACATAGACGTGTAGGTACAGCGATTTCAAATTACCTGATGCCAGTCGCGAGCGCGCTTATTGTCAAAGGCAGAGGCAACTGCAGCCGTCGACACCCATCGACGCGTCGGCGCGGTGGCTGCCGTCAGCAACAACATGCCGCTCGTGTATGTGAGTATGGTGCCGCTCGTGTCTATGCACACTTAGGTACACTCACTGTACTGTCACAAGCACTAGCAAAATTCAAAAGCGATTGTCGGCATATTTCATAATAGTAGGGATTCCAAAATACTTTGTTAGTAACAACATCAAATTACAATCAATACAATGACAAAATCAGATTTAAGTGCTCATACACGCAAGCTTCTCGTGCCGTACACGCGTCGACAACGTGCCGCTCGCGTTATTATTTATTTATTATTTTAATTGAAGTGAGTCGGATCTATGAAGTAACAATGAATGATGTAACCAAAACCTTGTAACTATATTATTTTGATTTTAAAGAGTGTCCATGGAGTTTCTTGCCCGTTCTTCTCCATAGGTACCTACGCTTTGGAATGGGCAACTAGCTTCATCTTTCTGACTGACCGACCCTTTGACAATTCAAAAGTGCCTGTAATTGGTTTAATTGAAATAAATGCTTTGAGTTTGGGAGGCGTGGGTGTATTTTTGCTCGTTGTATAGAACAGACCTTCTGTCCCTATCTATTATATGCTCTCAAATTGCAAGTCGGTGATACGAAAACAACATTTAATACGGTCTGCTACACTTGTGTTTGGGGAAACCTCACATTTTTACGATCAGTTGTTCAGAATAGATTTCTATTCTAAGAAATTGTTATGTCGATACCAAAATTATTGCGTCGTATTGAAACGGAGATAGGGTTACTTATGTGGCTTTGTTTTATGCGCGCACTTATTTGTAAGAATCTATGAGTTGGGTTAGGTTTCAATAAAAGGAATATTATGATATTGTTACCTACTTTTGAGGACATTTTATTATTATTAGTAAAATACTGCATTGCGGAGTTTGGATTTGTGCTAGGTTGATGGCATTTGGATAGGCTCGCCGCCTATTTTTTTTTTTTGTGGATGGGTAATCATCAAATGACTCCTCCCGCTCTGGGTGGAGCGGAAGGGAGTGTCAGACTCTTACGGACTAAAACCCACCCGTGTTCCTACCTTAGGCCTTTATGTTCCTGTGTAGCAGTAACCCTTTTGGACAATCCCGCTACCCCGGCAGGCTTCGGCCCTAACGAGCCGTCCGGCACGGGCCTGGTCCTGATCGGACGGTGAGCTACCCATTACTCTCCGTCCGCAGGCCCGTTATTATTAGTAAAATACTGAATTGCGGAGTTTGAATTTGTGCTAGGTTGATGGCATATGGACAGGCTCGCCCCCTATTACATGGGACTTAAACTGGCGAATTGTGAATGTACTACAGGTACACCTCAGCCTACTCTTCGGGGAAACAGGCGTGATGTTTTTTTTATGTATAAGCATATTAATCAGCCTATAATTTTCCCACTGCTGGGATAAAGGCCTTCATTCGGTGAGAGGAAGTGGGCCGCAATTCACCACACTGGCCCTTGCGCGTTGATTGACGTCTCACATTTTCGAATTTTTGGTTCTACGACATGCCGGTTTCTTTACGATGTTTTCCTTCACCATTTTGAGAGCAATGGTGATGAAATAATTTACCCAAATTAAACCGCCTATCTGGGTTCAAAACTACGACCTATAACTCGTAAGTCACGGCCGATACCACTGGGCCACCCCTGCTCGTTTACTATTCCGCATAATCTTTTCTCTTTAATGTTGATAATGTGCATGTTTGAACTTATATTTTAACTTGTATTTAAGAAATAAGTAAGTATAAATTAGATTCGCTACAAAATTCTCATCGTGTATAATGAAAAATGTCTTATAACGCTGAAGCAGGGTTCCAGCCAGTAAGAATTTTAAGAAATTTACATACACAATATCATTTACGCCCAACCGCTTATCTTTTTTAGGTAAGTCCCAAGTGGGGCGAATGTCTGTTACCTTCTTGAAACCACTTGAGGTAATAGAGAGGTAAGTAAGACATTTTTTTGTATTCACAATTGTATTCTAGGGAAATGATTATTTTATTAGGTTGTACTAACAAATAAAATAAGCAATAGCTTTTATACAAGACTAGCGGCCCGCCCCTGCATCCCATGTTTACACATAATGCTCTAAAAAAAAAACAGCGGAATAAATTCTCTAAATCATGTAGAAATCCGCACAATATTACATTGTGTAGTTTGGAAAAAAACGCGGTCACACAACATAATCAGCCTATAATGTTCCCACTGCTGGGACACAGGCATAGGACACAGCCCTATTGTCTGTGAGAGGGAATGGGATGTAATCCACCACGTGGATGTTGCCACCCACCACCACCACTACCAGTGTCGGTTGGTAGATGTCACTTAAAGCTCATGTCATTAAAAAACTTAAAAAATCCACTCTTTATCCCCACTGTAGGTACAATTTTACTTGATAGTCATAATGGAAATAATAGCTCCCCAAACACAGACATACACTCAAAGCTTTACTTTATAATATGTATGGTAATATTATAGATGATACACGTTAGGAACCCTAAGTTAATTATTTATACCTAATAGTCTATTCCTCCCTACCTGTAGGTATTCCTACTGGGAATGTTTAAACTTCTTCAAATTCTCCCAGCGTTCGCAAGCAAATTAAATTTGATTACCCTGACAGTTGAAAAAACTTTTGCCGACGCAAATTCTAAACGAAAAAACAAATAAACATCCTATCAGGAAACGGTACCAAGTTCGTCTTGCTCTTTAAATCACGGCCTGGGGTAATGTCCTTTGTTTTTTTATGATCGTTTTCCCGAAGAGAATAGCTAAATAAAGATAACAGAAGTGCGATACGGAGACTCACATAAGTCTGTATATACGTATATTCGGGATCTCTACTAATCGCAAAATGTGGAGACACATGACTCCCACACAAATCTTACAAGGAAAAAATGAAGGCAATTTGTTTGACCATTTTTACTTTCCGAAAGAATATTATTAATATCAGGGCTAAAGTGGGATTATGTGTAAATGTGTCCGTCACGTTTTTCGCCTTTAGACCTCCAACCGCCAACCCAGAAACGTAAGCAGCTGATGTATTCATTTTTTTTTTTTTCATATTTGCTATCATGTTGAGGGGCTACCTACCAGCCGCACGAGTCGATCGATCAGGTTAAGCTTCGTTTGCTGCAGTCGGTCCGTGGATGGGCGACCATATTTACATACCGGCGAGACCCCTCCGTGCCTCGGAAAGCACATTAAGCAGCTGGTCCCGGCTGTCATTCTTGGATCTTTGACAGTCGTTACAGGTCATCAGAAACCCGAAAATCGGACAACCATTCTTACCAAGGGGTATCGTTACCCAGTAACTGGGTTGTGGAGGTCAGATAGGCAGTTATCCGGTTAGACTGGAAGCCAACCCCAACATAATTGGGAAAAGGCTAGGTAGTTTGATTTGCTGTCTTGTTTTTCTTGTTCTTGTTTTGTCTATAGTACCGGGAGATATGCTTTTCAAGTGTTCATTAACGGTCGTTTGATCAGTTCCTTTAATTACGATTGAATCGAGTAGATACTGCTACTACTCAAAGCAGTCTGACTGTGGCACTCCTAAAATTAACCACGTTTTCGATGAATTTGGAATTTTCGTTTTGTCCATTGAACTTGGGTTAACACTGTAGCCAAACATACAATGAAAGCCGAATAGAAAATCCATACTAATTATTATAAATGCGAAAATGTGTCTCTCTGTTACATCTTCACGCTTAAACCGCGAACCGATTTAGATGAAATTGATTTGATTGATGATTTGGTATAGCGATAGTTCAAGTCCTGGGAAAGGACATAGGATAGTTTTTATCCCGTTATTCCCACGGGAAACATGTGGGTGAGACCACGGGGCGCTGCTAGTAGAAAATATTTTGCTGTTCAGGTAATACCTACAGTAAGCAGGTTAACAGCAAGTTGAAATGACATGAATAAAAATATTACCTACAGCTAGGACCATATTATTACAATAGTATGTTAGATGTATTTGCCATGGTTTGGCTTGGCGATTTTTGTTTTAAGTGAAATCTTCTTTAGGCGCGTTGGGTATTTTTGGAGATGGGAAAAAACAATTGAATTCGCGCCACTGTTACCGTAACCGACACCGCTTCGGATGTGTTCGGCTGTCCTCGGAATGTACTCGGTTTTAATGTAAATGTCAGTGAGTGATGGCAAAGTATTCTGTTTGTGTTTTGTTTATATGACGATTCAAAAAATACAGACGTACCTAATTGTTCAAGTTTTCACTTCTGTCGGCACTCCTGGTGCTACTTTTTTTTTGCCTTCCGTCTTCGTCGACAAACACCATGACCCATTTTCTAAACACTTCTAATTTTGTGTTGAAATAGTAGATCGCTTATTATATCTATAATACCATTAAATAAATAAAATTGAAGTGTCTGTTTGTCATGTCAAAATCACAGCATTTTACTAAATGCATATAAAAGTTTTTACGGCACTTATAAGGGGGCGTCCATTAATTACGTGAGGTGATTTTGGCGATTTTTTGACCCCCCCTCCCCCCTTAGTGAGACACCGTGAGATTTTGCTCGACTCCCTTCCCCTCCCTCTAATCTCACGTGAGATTGTTCAAAATGCGTGTTTTCAGTGTAAATACGTTAATATACAGGGTGTTACGGAAAGGGTATATCAATACAAACGGGTTGAAGAGTGTATCTGGTCTAGAATCTCTGTACAAAATTTCAGCTCAAAAGCAGTAACTTTGAAAATGCTTAATATTTTTTTATTTTGATAGTTTATTAAATTGAAATCATAACAAACGTGTCACCGCACTACGAGGGTCATTATCCATTATCTGTAGTGTGTCTGTGCGCCTAGTACACGCACATCACGCCGCCGCGCGCCAGTGCAGCGCCGTGATGTCGAAATAAAAAAATATTAAGCATTTTCAAAGTTAATGCTTTTGAGCTGAAATTTTGTACAGAGATTCTAGACCAGATACACTCTTCAACCCGTTTGTATTGATATACCCTTTCTGTAACACCCTGTATATTAACGTATTTACACTGAAAACACGCATTTTGAACAATCTCACGTGAGATTAGAGGGAGGGGAAGGGAGTCGAGCAAAATCTCACGGTGTCTCACTAAGGGGGGAGGGGGGGTCAAAAAATCGCCAAAAGTTTGGGGCACAGACCCCATCACATCGAGCTACTACAATCTGTCAAATTTCTTTAATAGATTTTTAACTTTATCGCTGAAGCATAAGGCTCAAAGTTGATTGGGAAAATTTGACAGATTCGGGTAGCTTGATGTGCTGACGTCTGTACTTTGAACTATGATAGGCTACTTTTAATCGACATACCACGCGGGCCAAGCCGCGGGCTGATGCTAGTATTTAAATAAAATAATGAATTATGTTGTATTTACTTTAACATTCAAAATAAAAGTAAAATATGCGTGCTAAGTCTCCTTACACGAATCTTTAAAAAATATCGTTATAACTTTTTCGACAAAATATCAAATCTTTTTTCGGTAACTAAATTATTCTCGAGTTATTCGGGCTCATAAAATCTCGGAGACGAAAAAGTAAAGAAAGACGTTGATCGTAATACTGAAACCTCCGCTGTGGTAATCGAATATGAGATATGCTACAATAAAACCAAATTCACCACTAAACGAGTAGAAGTAACCACATCCAAATATATTATGATAACTCATGTGTGAAATTCTATGAGATTAATATAATCTGATTGTAAATATTTAGGAGATTGAAAAATCTCATTATTTTGAATTTTATACGATTCATCATCATCTGCCTAGCCTTTTCCCAACTACATTGGGGTCGGCTTCTAGTCTAACCGGATGCAGCTGAATACCAGTATTTTACATGGAGCGACTGCCTGTCTGACCTCCACAACCCAGTTACTGGGTACCCCTTGGTAAGATTGGTTGTCAGATTTTCGGCCTTCTGAGTACCGTTAACGACTGTCAAAGATCCACGAATGATAGCCGAGACCCACGGCTTAACGTGCTTTCCGAGGCAAGGAGGGGTCTAGTATGTAAAGATGGTCACCTATCCACAGACCAACCGCGGCAAGCGTAGCTTAACCTGATCGATCGACCTGTGCGACTGTTTTTATACGATTGTTTACCATAATTGGTAGGGGTTCGTGGCTAACTAAAAACAGTCGCACGGGTAGATTGAAGGTTAAGCTATCAAATTGTTTTGACGAAAAAAAGGCATAGCAATAGAACAAAGAAATTTGATTTTACTTATCTAACATTATTACATACAAGAAAAGGTTAAACAGCATTACATAAAAACTCGATACGAAACTTTTATTCGAGCCCATTATGATTACCGTTCCAACATGTATGTAACAGTTCCATTTTGAAATACTGCCAAGACTTCGCAAACTAATACCGTTTCTTTGTCCTATTATTTGTATTCACAATTCGTAAACAATTGACAGTGAATAACGTTTGGTACATTTACGATTCACCCACACGACTGATGTTCCTCTAACCTCATTAAGGGCGCGAAGGGAAAAAACGTTCGTTGGAAGAACACGTCAATTTCACGAAGACAGGGATGGATAAATTAAAGGCTTTGTGCCGAGTACAGAGATGTTGCAAACATTTTATTAAACGACGAACCCCGATTTGTTTTTTTGTAGAAGAATCAACATGTATGGGAGGATTCATTTATTCCGAGCGTTATATCATTAATTGGCAGTTATACATATGTGTAACTTACATGTACTTTTCATTAAACTAAGCGTTATTGCATCTTTTGAAAAAATAAAAATGTGCTTCTTTACTTTCCTGGGTATTAAAAGACGTCCGCACTCCTCAGTGTAAATTACCATTTCTGCATTTAACGACGACCGCTCCTTTGTGACTTAACTTTGACCATTTATTCATTTCTTTCGAAGCTTGCTTCGTTTCGCATTAAACGCTGTGTTTCTTTACTTACACATCAATTATTTTATCATTTACCATACAGATAAAAATCATGACACTTTATCTCATAATTTCGTCTGTTATAAAAAAGTGTGCATATAACCCTAACTTATCGTAATTTCATTTTAACGAAAATCCGACTTTAAAAAAAAAAATCGTACAAGATAAAAATCACATTTTCGTAAAAAGATCGTTTACCGATAAGTTGCCGGTCAGGATTCGATATTACGGCTAGATTTGCTAGGATTGTCAATATCAATGATCTTTGTTAACCTAGCTACGCTATCTCGACTGCTCCAAGTACCCTCACCTGCACTAAAGATGACCTCAATACGGCGATGACGTTATGAAGAGAGCACTTATTGGTAAACATAATGGGAACCTTGTTTTATGTAGATTAGAGACAGAACCTTATGAACAAGGATTAACATTACCAATCGTTAACTCAAGAGAATTTGAATCTTATGAATATTTTAATGCACCACAAAAAGATATTAAAAGGTTTTTGTTTTATTCAACCTTTTGATGCTTCATCATTAACACAGAATTAATTTACCTTAACCAACAGAATGTAGATTGCATCTTTGAGTGCGGTCGTAGCCCGATAAATGGAACGTACGTGTTGTTTACCACTCACTTTGGTAGTACTGTTGTTTTCCATGACTGCTTTTCATACATTTGCATATTTTTGTTCATCGCAAGACTGAAGCGAATAATCTTCGTAATCTCAAAGCCTATTCATATGTTAATTTTATAAATGCGAAAGTGTTTGTCTGATTGTTTTGCATCTCATATCTTAGCAGTTTAAGTTTAAGAAATGTTTCTCTTTAGACTTATTGGACGTAGTCTCTTTTTGAACTTTATCCGAATCAGGTTCTATATCCATGTTTTTACTGGTTTTTAGAATCTTTTCATGTCCAACTTTTAACGATACATCACTCCTACTCGCAATATAGTTAACGTCAAATTGTATTCCAGTTTCCATTCAAACATTTTTACATGACACAGCTATTTCATTAATACATTTCAGTATAGAAGTTAAAGGCATTCAAGAGGCATTCTCTACGAAGACGGACGAGGCTCCCACACCTGATGGAAAATCAATAACTGTATTTGCATATCTTAACAACGGGATATATAATATTTGCTGATATATGTTCATTTTATTCATTAAGGGCGTACTAAAGATACGGTATGTTTTTTGTGAATTTCGTATTGCAATTGAAGAAATGTCTTTTGCTTGCAAAGATTATGGGAAGATTTAGACAAAGAATAAAAAAAATCCTTTAAACAAACAGGTTGCAATAAGTAGTTTACATGTAACTTTATTGCCTACCTATAGTAGGTAGATCATATAAATTGTATGAGAAAACACGTGATTAAAGATTTTGAGAATGTAATTAGCAATCACAATCAATTTAATCTGATTGTAATAATGTTCATGAATACTTTTGAGTTTGGATTTTATACGATTGGTTATTGCAATTGGGAAAGGCTCGTTGCTAAATTGAGGTTAAGCAACGCTTGCCGCGGTCGGTATGTGGATGGGTAACCATTCATTACATATCAAGACCTCTCCGTGCCTCGGAAAGAACATTAAGCCGTTGGTCCCGGCCGTCATTCGTTGATCTTTGGCAGTCGTTACGAAGCCCAAAATTCTGACAACCATTCTTACCATAGGGTATCGTGTTTCCCAGGAAAAGGTTGTGGAGGTCAGATAGGCAGTCGTTCCATGTAAAATACTGGTACTCAGCTGCATCCGGTTAGACTGGAAGCCGACTCCAACATAGTTGGGAAAAGGCTAGGCACAATATGATGATGTTTGGATATAACCATTTTGGACTGGCTGTATTCATAAAGCTTCAAAGTCACTTAAGAGTTAGGACCAATCTTAAGTTTGTTGGAACAAATCTATCCTCGAAACCGCAAATTATATTTTAAATCATTCATGACATCGCCAACAATTCAAGATAAACTTAGAATTTTCATAGACTTTAAAATGTCCCTACAGAAGATTTAATATAATATCCTCTCTTATTTAATAAATCTGCAAAATATTTTACCCTCTACCCAAGAGCCTTTTGACCTATCAAATAGGTATAATATTTTTCGAGAACCAAAACGTTAGATTCCCTAAATTGGTGTCCATTTCCGTGCTATAATCGCATCGTTTGTCTCTCACTGTCACAAAGGAAGCGTTGGAGAGTGCGAAAGCAGACAGACGACTAATGGTCCGTACTCGGCGAATCGACGTCTCTTGCTTTCACACAAGTGATAATGCATGGTACGAGCACGAGATAATACAGAAGGTCACCTCTATACAGCGAGGGAAAACAGGCACACGCACATGTAAACGCGTATAGTCTGTTCCAAAAGTCTCTGATAAAAATATAAACAAAATAAGAAAAAAAAAATATTTTGGAACAAAAACATATTGACATATTACACGATACATATGACACATGGAAACGATGATAGCTATCAACGCCCGTCTATCAAATGCCACATACGAAGTGAAGCGAGTGCTTTGATTTGGTTATTTGAATACTTAACACGAAATCTAATTTTAAATGACCCTTAAAAACATGTTTTTCATATGACAATAAAATTGTTGTTAATTTTATTGCCTCAATTTTCGTGGATGATTTTTCAATTACAATTTAATAATGTTATTCAAGCAATCATTTTTGGACAAAGTGGTGAGATATAAAGTTGAAACCTTCGAAACAAAGATGATTGTGTTACTAATTCCCCGTAGTGAGTCATGGCGCAAAAATGTAACCTGAACGGGGTTCATAGGTACGGAAATCGCGGTAGAATGCCAGCCGTGAGTGCGCTTGCACTCGCTTTATGTGAAGCATGTCTGAGTGCGTTCGTTTTTGATGGTAAGAAAAGAAGAAAGAAAATACATTTAGTTAGCATAGACTAAAAGACACACAATACACCAGATAGGTACATACATCAGATAGCCACAAATAAAAAGCATAAAGTCCGATGTAAGAACTTAGCAGGAAAGTGTACCTTACGGCTGCAGCAAAAAGGCCCAGTTCAGACAACTAGTGCCTGACGCTGGTTTTCACCTGGACCTGACCTGACCTGGTTGTATAAGCAGACCTTCTCTACCAATCTATTCTGTGGTACGAGGTTTACGTCAACTCGCATCTTCACTGATATTTGTACAACACGTAATGGAGGAGCGTGTATTCAATTTCGCGTAAAATTTATTCAAGGACATGAGTATTTGTCAACGAAATTAGACTTATGTGAGACCGTTTGACCTGTTCGCACTTCTGAGTATAAATGGCTTCATATTATTCTAGTCTGTGAGATATAGGACTTGTCTCCTTAACGCTAAGGCTCGTAAAAATAAGAGTACGTAGCTTTCTTGTGAAAGCCGTCGACAGCTCGTTGAATTTCTGTTCGGAAAATATAATTTTGTACGTGATAGTTGCGCTAAGCAGTGTGCAGTGCTTTGTCAAAGGTCAAAATCGGTACTTGCTCTGGCTTAAAGGGCATAAATATTATATTATTATGTATTGCAGGAACATTTTTCCACACATGCGAGTTACCCACTGTTGTTTAATCTTATCTAAGTAAGTAATAATATATTTACCAAAAAAAATTTGCTAAGATAACATCAATGTTGTTTTGCTCTACGATTTGCTTTAATTTTTTTTTTTGTCGAGTAACGCCAGTACGGTGTAATAAATGAACCATTTCACTAGAAAATAACAATTGCCTCATAAAACAGTAGGTAAAATTAAATCGATGGATTTAATTAAATTGTTGCCGCAGGCACTAGCATTTCCATTTACCATCAAAGGCTTAAACTTGTTTTAAACCTTTGATTTTAATAACTCGCGTGGATCATGTAAAATTAATTGTAAAACTAGCTGCGCCCCGCGGTTTCACCCGCATAAGTGTCGATCCCGTGGGAATATCGGGATAAAGACTATCCTTTGTTCTTCTCCGGGACTTAAACTATCTCTATACTAAATTTTATCTAAATCGGTTCAGTAGTTTAGGCGTGAAAAAGTAACATACAGACAGACAGAGTTACTTTCGAATTTATAATATTAGTATGGATTCAAAGTACCTACTCGTATTGACAACTTTGACAAGCGTCATCCGTGCAGTCTCTTACGATGATAAATCTAATATAAATATATTAGCTTGGAAAATAGCTGATCTTAGAGACAAAATTTAAATGTTGTTTTGTTGTTGCTGTTTGTTGATATGTGTGCAATTTCAACTGCAGCTATTTATAGGTACTTACTGCTAAAATATAAAGCGGTTTTGCTGCAAAAATTATTACAACACCACATTTCAAAGGTACAGGTAGGTCCTAAATCCTTATAAATCAGTTCACCTATCAATGCGATAGTCTGAAGCGCTTGTAAACACTAAATCAAAGAGACAATAGTATCTGGACAGCTGTCTGCACCTTTGTGACGTCACTTAATGGCACTAGATTACCACTATTGTAGCTAAGTAATGGGTACTTAACGAGCCTGAGTAATGATCGAGAAATCTACCCGATTAATCAGATACTTTATTTTATGTCAATAGAAAATACACTCAAGGTACCTTCCTAAAAAAGTGAAAGACTCAGAAACACAGAAAAAGTATTTAAAAAGGTTGATTAGAATTTTATAAAAATAACTTAACTCAATGAAAGCCTTACTTAGCTCGTGCTACCTCGAAGGAAAAAAGGTAATAGGTAGATTAACATTCTTATCTAAGTACTGTAACCTGGCATGGCTGTAGCATGCAACCTCTGCGAGTCCGTTATAAATAAATGGCACAAATCATCATCTGCCTAGCCTTTTCCCAAGTATGTTGAAGTCGGCTTCCAGTCTACCGGATGCAGCTGAATACCAGTATTTTACAAGGAGCGACTGCCTATCTGACCTCCACAACCCAGTTACTGGGTAATACGATACCCCTTGGTAAGACTGGTTGTCAAACAGAGGCACGGAGGGGTCTCGGTATAAATATTAATTTTAGTATGAATTTAATAAAAACAGTAGGGAGTTAGATTAGCTGACAAGAGATGAAAAATATAAAATGTCCGTTCGTTTAATTTACCCATCCCGGTACTGAGAGTTCGAAAAGAGCTCACAGAACTTAGAAAAACATTTGACAACATATAACGTTGTTTTTTTTTATAAAAAAGAAATGTATTAAGTCAAAGTAAGCAAACATACAAGCAACTCATTATTCACTTAACAAAATTCTGTTGTCAGATAATTATTTAAGTAACAAACAGTTTTCCTTTCCCTCCGGCGATTTCCAAGCCACACGTACAGAACTTTTTCTTTATACCAAGTTTGCAACCAACTTTGGCACCAACTTTTCGAATTTACCGCTTATACACGTGCAACGATCGAATAGGTATTGTATCCTTTGACAGTTTTCGTACTTTTTCGTACATTTTCGAACCTTTTCCCAAAGTCACGTACGATAAAAATGCGTACCTAGACTGAAAATGGGAAAGAAACATTCGGTTATTCGACGTCTTGATCTACGCATGAAGATAAATCGTGATGTGGTTGTATATTTTCCGGAATTGTAAGGACAGCAAATAAAATATATCGTCAGCCTACAGAACTAACCTATTTACATCTTGCCGCTTTGATAGTAATGTACTTACATTGGCTCATAACAAAGTTATATAATGATAAGAAATATTCTGAAGATAATATTATTGTGTATATATACCTACAGAATCAGCCTATAATGTTCCCACAGTTGAGACACAGGCCTCCTCTCTTCGAAAGGGAGTGGGCTTTAATCCACCCCGCGGGCCCAGTGCGGGTTGATAGATCAAATCACATGTCTTCTAATTTTGGTTCTAGGACATGCCGGTTTCTTCACGATGTTTTTCTTTATCGTTTTATGAGCAGTAGTGATGAAATAATTCACGCAAAGTAAAGCGCCTTTCTGGGTTCTAACCAATGACCCGTAAGTTGCGGCCGTTACCACGGGGCTACCAACCACTGTGTACCACTGTGTTCTCTGTGTACCTACGGTACTTATAATGAAAACAACTCAAAAGTAGGTACCCTGGTGAATTTATTTTAAGATAGAATTAAAACTCAAAAGCCTGGTTGTTAGATCACAGTTTAAAGGTTCACGATTTTCGTTGTCTATACAGGTATTAATAAGTCTAAAAGTATATTATTAAATTGCTAAATGTGAGGTTTTTCTTTTGAATATAAAGCTTTTTGAAGTGAAACTTCTTTACGCACGCTTAACTTGGGGAGTAAGCTGGCGAACGCGTTACGAAAAGTGTGATCGGGCGAGGCGAACGGGAGTTGAGTGGGGGATATAAGCAAGAGAAAGCAGTGCGCGCGCACATTTTCTTTCTCTCTTCCTCTCATAGCCAAATACGTTTGAAGTTTTACTTCAGTCGTGTGGTCATAAGCACACTCGGTTTTTTAAATTATTTTGTTTCTCTCTTCCCTGAGCAGGAACACAACCGAATACTCACCTATCACTAGCTTCCAACACAGAAATCATACTACACAATTCTCCACACAATAAAATCCTAATGCCAATACCATACCCCCTCGTTGATCATTAGAAACAATAACTAGAACATATCGCTCAACACTTAGAACAATGGCCGCCGCGCCGTGACAAGCTCACAGCGTGTGATCGCAAATCGTCTTGTTTTGACAAGCGGTGACGTCACGTCGTCGTTTTGCCAACATAATATACTGTATGTATAGTGTGTAATAGGTATAACTGCTGAACTGAATAATAGGCTTGTATTTGATGTGTGGGTTCAAGTCGATAGTGTCAGAATATGATCTAGTTTGGAGAGCTATTGTTCCGATTGTTAGTGTCAAGTTAAATTGTACAGTGGGGATGAAGAGTGGATTTCTATTTCGGGATAGAGTATTATTACGTAGTACTATTAAGTGTTCTGTGGTATTATTTTAGAGTTTTTTAGTTTTTTTTTTTAATGACATGAGCTTTTAAGTGACGTCTACCAACCCACACTGGGCCCGCAAAGTGGATTACCACCGACTCCCTCTCACTGAAAGGAGGCCTTTGACCCAGCAGATGGAACATCATAGGCTAATTATGCAAGTGTTTTTATTATTTGAGTAATAAAAACTTTTTTACAAAAAAAAAACAACGGACTTCAAAAAAAAAACACTACAAGGTGAAAAATAATTTTAATTTCAGAACTCGGTGTCGTTGGTTCCGCATTTTCGTTTTTTGACACCGACTTCTGAAATTAAATTTTTATTTCACTTTGTAGTGTTTTTTTTTTTTGAAGTCGGTTGTTTTTTTTTTTGTAAAAAAGTTTTTATTTTTCACTTTTTAGTTGTACCTACCCCACACAAATTCAATTAACACTAGTGCATTGAAGAATTGAAGGCACGAATCGAAGAATCATCAAAATTCCCATAGAAATGCTGGAGATGCAGTATATTTATGCATATAACTTCGTTCATAAGAATAATTACCTAATCTATATAAATAAAAACAAAAGGCCTGACTGACTGACTGACTGACTGACTGACTGACTGACTCATCAACGCCCAGCCCAAACCCATGGACCTAGAGAGCTGAAATTTTACACAATGGTTCCCTTTATAATGTAGACAAGGAATAAGGAAGGATTTTTCGAAATTCAACCCCTAAGGGAGTTAAATAGGGGATGAAAGTTTGTATGAAAGTCCGTCAGTTTTAAAGTTAGGATCTTCAAATTTTGTATTTAGGCTGACGATTGAAAATTAATTTATACGTGTCTCAGCGTTTTTGATGATTCCACCCCCAAAGGGTTAAAAAGGGGGATGAAGTTTTGTATGAAAGTCCGCCAGTTTAAAAGTTAGGATCTTCAAATTTTGTATTTAGGCTAACGATTGAAAATTAATTTATACGTGTCTCAGCGTTTTTGATAATTTTACCCCTAAAGGGGGATGTACGACCTAACTGAGATATCGACGCACAGCCTAAACCGCTGGTCCTAGGGACATGAATTTTGGAGGGTGTGTTCTTTGTGAAGAGTAAGTATCCAGTAAGAAGGGGTTTTTGGAAATTCAGCCTTTAAGAGGGTGAAAAGGGGGGATTTTGTTTGTATGAAAAATCTTATTCCTTGAGTTAATAACCTTGAAACTTGGCACGAATACTTATCTAAGTAAATTATGAAGTTTGGCATTTTTCGTTTTTCTAATCTACCCCCTAAAGAGGTATTGGGGGGTGTCAAAATTTGTATGGAAGAATTTTAACGCGCTGTCCTATTAACTCAAAACGCAGTATTTATACTAAGGACTAAAAATAAAGAATGACGTGTATCAGGGTTTTTCGAAAATCTACCCCTAACTGTGAGAAAAGGGGTAATTAATTTTACAGGGGTGGATTTCACTGCGTGGGTTGATTAGTTCGAAAATTGGCATATATAATCTTTGAGTCAAGTTATGAACACATCTTAAACGACTTTTCATAATTCTACCCATGTAGGGGTGAAAAGCGGGATAACAGTTTATATGAAAAATCTTAATCATTTGGTTAATAAACTTGAAACTTGGCACGAATATCTAAGTAAATTATGAAGGTTGGCATTTTTTGTTTTCACAAACTACCCCCTAAAGGAGGATTGAGGCGGGGTGTGTCAAAATTTGTATGGAAGAATTTTAACGCATGGTCCGATTACCTCGAAACTCGGTATTTATACTTAAGACCAAAAATAAAGAATAACGTCTATCAGGGTTTTCCGAAAATCTACCCCTAACGGGGTGAAAAGGGGTAGTTAATTATACAGGTGTAGATTTTAATGCGTGGCTTGATTAATTCAACAATTCGTATAAATAATCTTTGAGTCAAGTAATGAACACCGCTCAAACAATTTTTTGAAATTCCACCCCTATGGGGGTGAAAAGCGGAAGTACAGTGTATATGAAAAATCGAACTCATTTGGTTAATAAACATGAAACATGCCACGAATACTTAAATAAATTATGAAGTTTGGCATTTTTTGTTTTTCTAAACTACCCCCTAGAGGGGGATTGCGGGCGTCAAAATTTGTATGGAAGAATTTTAACGCACAGTCCGATTACCTCGAAACTCGGTATTTATACTTAACACCAACAATAAAGAATAACGTTTATCAGGGTTTTCCGAAAATCTACCCCTAACGGGGTGAAAAGGGGTAGTTAATTATACAGGTGAGGATTTTAATGCGTGGCTTGATTAACTCAACAATTCGTATAAATAATCTTTGAGTCAAGTAATGAACACATCCCAAACAATTATTTGAAATTCCACCCCTATAGGGGTGAAAAGCGGGAGTACAGTGTATATGAAAAATCTTACTCATTTGATTATTAAACATGAAACTTGGCACGAACACTTAAGTAAATTATGAAGTTTGGCATTTTTTGGTTTTCTAAACTACCTCCTAGAGGGGGATTGGGGGCGTCAAAATTTGTATGGAAGAATTTTAACGCGAAGTCCGATTAACTCGAAACTCCGTATTTATACTTAAGACCATAAATAAAGAATAACGTGTATCAACGAATACTTATTTATCTAAATAAATGATAAAGATCATACCTACATACATTTTCGAAATTTTTAGAGGTAAGTACGAATTTCACGCGGACGAAGTCGCGGGCAGAAGCTAGTGTATTATATACTAAAACCTTTCTGAAAGTATGTAGATCACACTAATGAAAGAATTATCAAAATCGGTTCAGTAGTTTTTGAGATAATCGCGGACATACATACATACGGGTCGAATACAGAACCTCCTTTTTTTAGTAACCATTTGTACTATATGACACAATTGAGTCTATGAAAAAACACTACAACTACTACACTACTCTACTACTATATAATCCTTTATGTGTGTTTATGCAAGTAATCATTTGTGATTTCTCATTAAGACATAACTGATTATATGCATGCGAAAGGTCTAATTTACTGAAATACTTGCCGCCATGTAATTTAGTAAACAGCTCGTCATACCTAGGTAATGGATATTTATCGACAAGTAACTGCTTATTGATAGTCACGGAGTAGTCGGCACAGAGGCGTATAGAACCATCTCGCTTTAATACTGGCACCACTGGACTTGCATACTCTGCGTGTTTTACTGGCACTAACACCCCTAAACCTACAAGACGATTTAGTTCTTTTTCTACGCTTTCCCGAAGAGCAAAAGGTAACGGTCTAGCCTTAAAAAATATTGGCTTTGCATCTGGTTTTAATGGTAAATCTACCTCAACGCCCTTAAAACAACCCAATGTACTTCCGAATAACTGTAGGTATTTAGAAGAATTACCCAATAAAAAATCGTTGCAGTTATTTACAGAACATATTTGCAAGTTAAAACGAAAAAAGAAATCCCTGCCCAATAAGGGTGGCCCTCCATTCTGTACAACATATACTCCTATTGTGAATGATTTGGTGTTATAAGTGAACATGAGATTTAGTTTACCTACAATGTGCAACTTATCGCCGTTGTAACTATGCAAAATAACATCACTGACTTCCAACTTAATGTTTCAAAAGTGTTTAAGATACATTTGCTCAGAAATAACGGTAACTGGTGAACCTGTATCTATTTCAAAAATTAGATTTATTCCATTGACGCAAACAGATTCCCGCATCGGTTCACCGCGTAAAGTGCGGATATTATAGCACACATGCTTACCATCGTCGTCTTCATCCCCACAGCACTCCACATAGTGTTGTTTATTTACAGTTTTTTTACACATTCGCTTAAGATGTCCTTGAACGCCGCACTTTTTGCACTTATACCGCACAAACCGACACGTTGATGCCTCATGGCCTGCGTAGCCGCAGGCTGTGCAGCCGCTACCGCCATCTCGAGCGTGCTCGCCGCTAGCTGTGGGTGTTGCTGGCCCATGCCCGCGCCGCTGCGCTCCCTTGCCGTGTGCTGTGCCGTGCTGTGTTGCCGTGTCCATCTTCATCACTTGAAGTGTTGTACTTGTACCCGTGTTCGCTTGCCCGATGGTTTCTTGTGCCCCCATACGCGCACTGCGTACCCCTTCAGCTATTTCCAAGGCCTTGCTGAGCGTCAACTCCGACATCGCCTTCGTAAATAATTTATCTCTCTCTGGTCCTGGTGTCATGCCCAGCACAAATCGGTCACGAAGCTGTTCATCAAGACTTGACGCCACGAACCCGCAGTGTATTGATAAACCACGTACTCGTGTCGCCCACTCCGGCAATCCTTCGCCAACATGTTGCGCGGCACTGTGGAATTTGTACCTTTCCGCGAACGTGCACTTCTTTAGCGTAAAATGTCCATCCAATAATGCAACTACTTCAACGTAGCTCAAGGTACCGACCTGCCGCGGTAAAGCCAAATCGCGAATCAATTTATAACTTGATTCCGCGCAGTTGCTCAACAGAATAGCTCGACGTTTAGTACCGGCTTTATCCACATCTGCCCCAATTTCGTTTGCAAGAAACCACTGTTCGAGTCGTTCTTTGTACAATTGCCATTCTTGATGCTCATGGTTAAACACTGTTACTGTGCCGACCGAAACTGTAGCTTTTGCCATGTTACAATTACGGTATACGCGTAACTTGTACTTTGTCCTCGTCGCCAATTGTTATAACCGAAGAAGGGGGGGGTGGAGATGAAATAATGTAACCGATACGTACAAGCTCATATATTGGACTGACGCAGCAGTCGTTAATGTAAAAAACTTAATCACTAGTTTACCCTACTTATTGGTTAATTATAAATAAGTAGGTACCCACATAACAATTTGTTTACCAACAGATATAATTATCTTATCGTCCAGATCATTAGCATGTTGCAGCAGTTAATTAATTTACTCTCATTTCAATTAGTCAGAATATACAAGACTATAATTTCCTACTTGGATTATTTTTAAACATGGAAATAAAAATTATACAGATGCAGGAAGACGAACAATAAATTAATGCTGGAAAACTAATTTCTCTACGTCAAAGCATTATTTTTAATAGGATTCACCACGCTCGTGATCGTTTTAATAACTCACAATTTAAAGTGCAAGTCCTTTTTAAAACATGTTTTTAAAAATAAATGTTTAAATGGTAAACCCTCCATATTGGTGCCCAAGATAAAGGCTAGCCTAGTTTGGGGCCAATGTAAAATCTCTGTATGTAATTTTTGAGTAATAAAGTTTTATTATTTATTATTATATCTATATATATATATATAAATAAAAACAAAAGGCCTGACTGACTGACTGACTGACTGACTCATCAACGCCCAGCCCAAACCCTTGGACCTAGAAAGCTGAAATTTTACATGATGGTTCCTTTTATGATGTAGACCAGGAATAAGGAAGGATTTTTTGAAATTCAACCCCTAAGGGAGTTAAATAGGGGATGAAAGTTTGTATGAAAGTCCGTCAGTTTTAAAGTTAGGATCTTCAAATTTTGTGTTTCGGCTGACGATTGAAAATTAATTTATACGTGTCTCAGCGTTTTTGATAATTCTACCCCCAAAGGGTTAAAAAGGGGGATTAAGTTGATTATGAAAGTCTGTCAGTTTAAAAGTTAGGATCTTCAAATTTTGTATTTAGGCTAACGATTGAAAATTAATTTATACGTGTTTCAGCGTTTTTGATAATTTCACCCCTAACGGGGGATGAACGACCTGACTGACTCATCAACGTCCAGCCCAAACACTTGGACCTAGAAAGCTGAAATTTTACAACATGGTTCCTTTTATAATGTAGACCAAGAATAAGGAAGGATTTTTTGAAATTCAACCCCTAAGGGAGTTAAATAGGGGATGAAAGTTTGTATGAAAGTCCGTCAGTTTTAAAGTTAGGATCTTCAAATTTTGTGTTTCGGCTGACGATTGAAAATTAATTTATACGTGTCTCAGCGTTTTTGATAATTCTACCCCCAAAGGGTTAAAAAGGGGGATTAAGTTGTGTATGAAAGTCTGTCAGTTTAAAAGTTAGGATCTTCAAATTTTGTATTTAGGCTAACGATTGAAAATTAATTTACACGTGTTTCAGCGTTTTTGATAATTTCACCCCTAACGGGGGATGAACGACCTGACTGACTCATCAACGTCCAGCCCAAACACTTGGACCTAGAAAGCTGAAATTTTACAACATGGTTCCTTTTATAATGTAGACCAGGAATAAGGAAGGATTTTTTGAAATTCAACCCCTAAGGGAGTTAAATAGGGGATGAAAGTTTGTATGAAAGTCCGTCAGTTTTAAAGTTAGGATCTTCAAATTTTGTGTTTCGGCTGACGATTGAAAACTAATTTATACGTGTCTCAGCGTTTTTGATAATTCTACCCCCAAAGGGTTAAAAAGGGGGATTAAGTTGTGTATGAAAGTCTGTCAGTTTAAAAGTTAGGATCTTCAAATTTTGTATTTAGGCTAACGATTGAAAATTAATTTATACGTGTTTCAGCGTTTTTGATAATTTCACCCCTAACGGGGGATGAACGACCTGACTGACTCATCAACGCCCAGCCCAAACCCTTAGACCTAGAAAGCTGAAATTTTACACGATGGTTCCGTTTATGATGTAGACCAGGAATAAGGAAGGATTTTTTGAAATTCAACCCCTAAGGTAGTTAAATAGGGGATGAAAGTTTGTATGAAAGTCCGTCAGTTTTAAAGTTAGGATCTTCAAATTTTGTGTTTCGACTGACGATTTAAAATTAATTTATACGTGTCTCAGCGTTTTTGATAATTCTACCCCCAAAGGGTTAAAAAGGGGGATTAAGTTGTGTATGAAAGTCTGTCAGTTTAAAAGTTAGGATCTTCAAATTTTGTATTTAGGCTAACGATTGAAAATTAATTTATACGTGTTTCAGCGTTTTTGATAATTTCACCCCTAACGGGGGATGAACGACCTGACTGACTCATCAACGCCCAGCCCAAACCCTTAGACCTAGAAAGCTGAAATTTTACACGATGGTTCCGTTTATGATGTAAACCAGGAATAAGGAAGGATTTTTTGAAATTCAACCCCTAAGGTAGTTAAATAGGGGATGAAAGTTTGTATGAAAGTCCGTCAGTTTTAAAGTTAGGATCTTCAAATTTTGTGTTTCGACTGACGATTGAAAATTAATTTATACGTGTCTCAGCGTTTTTGATAATTCTACCCCCAAAGGGTTAAAAAGGGGGATTAAGTTGTGTATGAAAGTCTGTCAGTTTAAAAGTTAGGATCTTCAAATTTTGTATTTAGGCTAACGATTGAAAATTAATTTATACGTGTTTCAGCGTTTTTGATAATTTCACCCCTAACGGGGGATGAACGACCTGACTGACTCATCAACGCCCAGCCCAAACCCTTAGACCTAGAAAGCTGAAATTTTACACGATGGTTCCGTTTATGATGTAGACCAGGAATAAGGAAGGATTTTTTGAAATTCAACCCCTAAGGTAGTTAAATAGGGGATGAAAGTTTGTATGAAAGTCCGTCAGTTTTAAAGTTAGGATCTTCAAATTTTGTGTTTCGACTGACGATTTAAAATTAATTTATACGTGTCTCAGCGTTTTTGATAATTCTACCCCCAAAGGGTTAAAAAGGGGGATTAAGTTGTGTATGAAAGTCTGTCAGTTTAAAAGTTAGGATCTTCAAATTTTGTATTTAGGCTAACGATTGAAAATTAATTTATACGTGTTTCAGCGTTTTTGATAATTTCACCCCTAACGGGGGATGAACGACCTGACTGACTCATCAACGTCCAGCCCAAACACTTGGACCTAGAAAGCTGAAATTTTACAACATGGTTCCTTTTATAATGTAGACCAGGAATAAGGAAGGATTTTTTGAAATTCAAGCCCTAAGGGAGTTAAATAGGGGATGAAAGTTTGTATAAAAGTCCGTCAGTTTTAAAGTTAGGATCTTCAAATTTTGTGTTTCGGCTGACGATTGAAAATTAATTTATACGTGTCTCAGCGTTTTTGATAATTCTACCCCCAAAGGGTTAAAAAGGGGGATTAAGTTGTGTATGAAAGTCTGTCAGTTTAAAAGTTAGGATCTTCAAATTTTGTATTTAGGCTAACGATTGAAAATTAATTTATACGTGTTTCAGCGTTTTTGATAATTTCACCCCTAACGGGGGATGAACGACCTGACTGACTCATCAACGTCCAGCCCAAACACTTGGACCTAGAAAGCTGAAATTTTACAACATGGTTCCTTTTATAATGTAGACCAGGAATAAGGAAGGATTTTTTGAAATTCAACCCCTAAGGGAGTTAAATAGGGGATGAAAGTTTGTATGAAAGTCCGTCAGTTTTAAAGTTAGGATCTTCAAATTTTGTGTTTCGGCTGACGATTGAAAACTAATTTATACGTGTCTCAGCGTTTTTGATAATTCTACCCCCAAAGGGTTAAAAAGGGGGATTAAGTTGTGTATGAAAGTCTGTCAGTTTAAAAGTTAGGATCTTCAAATTTTGTATTTAGGCTAACGATTGAAAATTAATTTATACGTGTTTCAGCGTTTTTGATAATTTCACCCCTAACGGGGGATGAACGACCTGACTGACTCATCAACGCCCAGCCCAAACCCTTAGACCTAGAAAGCTGAAATTTTACACGATGGTTCCGTTTATGATGTAGACCAGGAATAAGGAAGGATTTTTTGAAATTCAACCCCTAAGGTAGTTAAATAGGGGATGAAAGTTTGTATGAAAGTCCGTCAGTTTTAAAGTTAGGATCTTCAAATTTTGTGTTTCGACTGACGATTTAAAATTAATTTATACGTGTCTCAGCGTTTTTGATAATTCTACCCCCAAAGGGTTAAAAAGGGGGATTAAGTTGTGTATGAAAGTCTGTCAGTTTAAAAGTTAGGATCTTCAAATTTTGTATTTAGGCTAACGATTGAAAATTAATTTATACGTGTTTCAGCGTTTTTGATAATTTCACCCCTAACGGGGGATGAACGACCTGACTGACTCATCAACGTCCAGCCCAAACACTTGGACCTAGAAAGCTGAAATTTTACAACATGGTTCCTTTTATAATGTAGACCAGGAATAAGGAAGGATTTTTTGAAATTCAAGCCCTAAGGGAGTTAAATAGGGGATGAAAGTTTGTATAAAAGTCCGTCAGTTTTAAAGTTAGGATCTTCAAATTTTGTGTTTCGGCTGACGATTGAAAATTAATTTATACGTGTCTCAGCGTTTTTGATAATTCTACCCCCAAAGGGTTAAAAAGGGGGATTAAGTTGTGTATGAAAGTCTGTCAGTTTAAAAGTTAGGATCTTCAAATTTTGTATTTAGGCTAACGATTGAAAATTAATTTATACGTGTTTCAGCGTTTTTGATAATTTCACCCCTAACGGGGGATGAACGACCTGACTGACTCATCAACGTCCAGCCCAAACACTTGGACCTAGAAAGCTGAAATTTTACAACATGGTTCCTTTTATAATGTAGACCAGGAATAAGGAAGGATTTTTTGAAATTCAACCCCTAAGGGAGTTAAATAGGGGATGAAAGTTTGTATGAAAGTCCGTCAGTTTTAAAGTTAGGATCTTCAAATTTTGTGTTTCGGCTGACGATTGAAAATTAATTTATACGTGTCTCAGCGTTTTTGATAATTCTACCCCCAAAGGGTTAAAAAGGGGGATTAAGTTGTGTATGAAAGTCTGTCAGTTTAAAAGTTAGGATCTTCAAATTTTGTATTTAGGCTAACGATTGAAAATTAATTTATACGTGTTTCAGCGTTTTTGATAATTTCACCCTTGACGGGGGATGAACGACCTGACTGAGATATCAACGCACAGCCTAAACCGCTGGTGACAGGGACTTGAATTTTGGAGGGTGTATTCTTTGTAAAGTATAAGTATCCAATAAGAAGGGGTTTTTGGAAATTCAACCTTAAAGAGGGTGAAAAGGGGGGATTTTGTTTGTATGAAAAATCTTATTCCTTGAGTTAAAAACCTTGAACCTTGGCTCGAATACTTATCTAAGTAAATTATGAAGTTTGGCATTTTTCGTTTTTCTAAACTCATTTCAACCCTAAAGAGGTATTGGGGGGTGTCAAAATTTCTTTGGAAGAATTTCAACGCGCTGTCCGATTAACTCGAAACTCATTCAGTATTAATACTAAGGACTAAAAATAAAGAATAACCTGTATCAGGGTTTTTCGAAAATCTACCCCTAACTGTGTGAAAAGGGGTAGCTAATTTTGCAAGGGCATATTTTACTGTGTGGCTTGATTAGCTGGAAAATTTTTCATAATTCGACCCATGTTGGGGTGAAAAGCGGGAATACGGTTTATATGAAAAATCTTATTCATTTGGTTAATAAACTTGAAACTTGGTACGAATATTTATCTAAATAAATTATAAAGTTTGGCATTTTTTGTTTTTATAAACTAGCCCTTAAAGGAGGATTGGGGTGGGGGGTGTCAAAATTTTAACGCGTGGTCCGATTACCTCGAAACTCGGTATTTATACTTAAGACCACAAATAAAGAATAACGTGTATCAGGGTTTTCCGAAAATCTACGCCTAATGGGGTGAAAACGGGCAGTTAATTATACAGGGAAAGATTTTAATGCGTGGCTTGATTAACTTAAGAATTCGTATAAATAATCTTTAAGTCAAGTAATGAACACACCCCAAACAATTTTTCGAAATTCTACCCCTATAGGGTGAAAAGCGGGAATACAGTGTATATGAAAAATCTTACGGTACAAATACTTATACAAGTAAATTATGAAGTTTGGCATTTTTTGTTTTTCTAAACTACCCCTAACGGGGGATTGGGGGCGTCGGAATTTCTATGGAAGAATTTTAACGCGCGGTCCGATAACTCGAAACTCTGTATTTATACTTAAGACAAAAAATAAAGAATAACGTGCATCAGGGTTTTTCGAAAATCTACCCTTAACGGGGTGAAAAGGGGTATTTAGTTAATTATACAGGGGAGGATTTTACTGCGTGGTTTGATTAACTCAAAAATTGGTGTAAATAATCTTTGAGTCAAGTAATGAACACATCCCAAACGATTTTTGAAAATTCCACCCCTGTGGGGGTGAAAAGCGGGGATACAGTTTATTTGAAAAATCTGATTCCTTTGCTCTATACACTTAAAAATTCGCCCGAATACTTAGTTGTCTAAATAAATGATAAAGATCATACCTACATACATTTTCGAAATTTTTAGAGGTAAGTACGAATTTCACGCGGACGAAGTCGCGGGCAGAAGCTAGTTATATTATATTTTTTTATGTTTGCAGCAATTAAAACTATGTTTTCATTTGTTTTTATATCGCTCTGCTCAAGGGTTTTCAGGGCTGTAACGACATTTTGAGCTTAAAAAAATAACGCACTCAGTTAAATCTAGGATTTCTGAGTTATGGCATAGAATAATTACCTAAGTGTATTCTATTATTATGAATAAGGAAGATATTTGGTGAAAACTTCGATTTAGAGGCCTAATTTTTCAATAGTCAGATAACTTTTATCTGATAAATAAATATTGCGGTTTGACAGCTTTTGTATAGAAAATATTGACATAATTATTATCTACAAAAGCTGTCAACAATCTTTATTGAATATTGATTATGACTACCCAGACTATAGTCCATTATGCCAGTTGACATGTCCTTTACCCTTCAAATTATACATTAAGGCCCAAGTCACACCGAGAGGGCAGCGAAGCGTCGAGCAGTTTCAGTGTCATATAATTTTAAACTTTTCTTCATTACTATAATACATAGTATCGCTTGAGAAACTTGAAAAGATTACGCGGCCGCCCGCGCCGCGAGCATTCCGACGACTCAAGTTTCTCAAGCGATACTATGTATTATAGTAATGAAGAAAAGTTTAAAATTATATGACACTGAAACTGCTCGCCGCTTCGCTTCCATCTCGATGTGAGTTGACCCTTATTCTTTAGTTAAAAGTCACTTGACAATTAAAAAATCGGCTCTTCGAAACCACAGTCAAGCAGTGAGAAATCGTGGTAATCAATCTGCTTGTGTCTTTACTAATTGAGAAAAAGCCTTTGCTCTGCAGTGCGACAATTATATGCTACTAATATTATTATGTAATCTATTGATTCCTTGTCAAAATAGCAGCATTTAATCAAGGCCTACACGTGACCTGTTAACTAAATAAATATTTAACACACACTACCGCATTCCGCAGTAGGTACAGTCACAAACCAAAATAATGTACACACTTGCCTTTACATAATCGTCGAAAGCCAATTTCTCGAAAAATAAATTAATTCAAATGCAAAAGTTTTACACAAACCATTATATGTTGCATTAAAATGATTCTGTTTGCATAATAGTCATGAATTTTGAGTCTATAGTTAAAGAAAAATCATTTGCACTGCTTTAGAAAAGGAAATTATTGGAAGAATAGTAGGTACTCTAGGATTTTTAGAACCAAAAGTTCTTAAACACTGGTGCATTAAGTATGGCCATTTTCTCTCTCACCGAGATTCCCAGCCTTAGGAATGATATAAGCTGATTCTGTTATCTAGGACAAACTGGATGCGGAAAGCGGCGGATAGGGTGGTGCAGTGCAGAACTACAAAGTCCTGACTGACTGATATATCAACGCACAGCCTAAACCGCTGGTCCTAGAGACATGAAATTTAGAGGATGTGTTCTTTGTGAAGAGTAAGGGTTTTTCGAAATTCCACCCCGAAGAGGCGAATAGGGGGGGAGGGTGAAATTTCACGCGAACGAAGTCGTGGGCAGAAGCTTAGTTATAATAAGAGAAGACAAGCGTTGCTTGCAGAGTAAGCACACTGAAGTGGCAGTGGGCTAGCCATGTTTGTTGAAGGACCGATGTCCGGTGGAGCAGACGTGTCCTAGAGTGGAGACCGCGTATCAACAAGCGTAGTGTGGGACGCTCCCTAGCTAGATGGACCGACGACCTAAAGAAGGTGGCTGGGACAGACTGGATGCGGAAGGCGGAGGACAAGTCGTTGTGGAGCAGCCTGGGAGAGGCCTATGTCCTGCAGTGGACTGCGATAGGCTGAGTTGATTGAAGCATTGTTGAATTTTACTAAGTGTTTACATATTTTGGCTCGTGATTGTACATTTAACAAATCGATAAGCTAATTTGAACATCTACTTACGTAACGAAGAAAGAGGCGAAGTGATGCTCAGTAATAATTTATAGGCGCTCATCAAATTTGAAAAGTTTTTTAAGCAAGCAAGTTGGTAAGAAGTTAGATTATTTCTTAAGAACGGAACGTCATCTTATGAAAAAGTTTTGTGATCACTACGGTACAGTTGAACGTTGGTTTTACCGAATGGTGGAGAAAAGATTTTAGTAGAAGACTTCTGATCGAGATGTTACCTGTTAAAGTTTGTTTATGATACCTTCATGTTAAATTGATTTGATCGGTAATTGGTTATGCATACATTACAGCATGTATCAGAAATGCGTAGACATATTTAAGGGTGTGGTAGAGACCATCAAACTATCAACTGAAAAAACGATCAACTGTCCCATACAGGTAAAGTTTTGTATTCCCGATTGCGATGTTGGTCCCATGAATTAAGTTGTTTGGTTTGATGATCTGTATCAAAACCTTAAATATGGCCACACCTTTCTTATACATACGGGATATGTATTATATAGATGGCCACGCGTTACTTACCACTCCCTTCCACTTATTAGGCAATGGCAGCCAGTAAGCACAATTTAGTCGATATTAATTTTGGTCAACATTCAAACAAAAACTGATAATGCTCGAATCGATTATAGTCAGTCAGCTATTAGTAAAGATATGTACATACGTGCGCGTAGGCGAGCGATTTACAACGTCGTCGCGCGCTCTTTTTTTCGTAGGAACGGTCAAAATTAGGTAAATACCGCTAGTTTAACACTTAATTTGCACTAAAACCATAATTACACGATTTTTTTTTTCAAGAACTTAGATTTGGGAAATGACAATTTAATGATTATGTAACGGTTACTGCACCTCCCTATTTCGATTTGTTGCAAGTTTTCAATTTCATCCTGTCTTTACAGAATCTTCTTATACAAACCAAAAGACAAACCACACGAAAGTTTTGTTTAAAGTGCCAACATAAAATCGATTCTCAAAGGATTTTCATGATTAAAACGATTGAAAAACATGACGTTTACTTTTACGCGACCACTACCCACTAAAAGGAGATCAGCTTTCCGGGTCATTTACCGGCCATCGTTTAATTTTATTTTCCTAGCGTTTCGGTACTTAAGCGAGTAAATAATAGGTACGGTTTCATATTTTATTCTGGTGTCATTAAGTTGATGTTTTATAAAATATAATTGTTTTTGCGACTTACATCAGAAGGGCAATTCCCGTATTTTTAATTTTAAGAACGTTCACATTCTAATAAAATATCAGTCTCAATCTGTCAAAAATACAATAGATTTCCATACTTTTCGGTAAGTTTTTGACATTGATTGTCGCTCAGACGAGATTGCGACTTGAATTTGAACGTTTTTAAATACCTACGAGAATTGGCCTTCTGCTAACCTTTTTTAACCCTTTATTAAAACGAAATTTGTACGGCGCCTGTACCCACCCAGCTAGTCTAACTTTAAGGTCGATTTTTAATTGATACCATCGAACTTCATCATCCATCTCTGTATGAGAAGTGGCCTTAGCCCGAAACCCGGAACATTACAGGCAAACAAAGCAAACCATCGACCTTAAAGTTCGACTAATGAACTTCATAATTACTTCTAAAATTAAAAAAGTATTTATGTACTCTAGCACTTAACAATTGTTAAGTACTGCTTGCGGGTGTTAAATACAGTGGAAATGGAGTTGAATTTTATTGCTTAAAAAGCAATAAAGATTCGTCATCGATCTTGATAGGTACCGAACATGAGCACTATTTAATTTACAACATAGTCATCACTAGCCAAATTATTCATTCTTGTGATGTAAGAAAATTATTGTGAAATATTAAAAAAAAAATAATTAAAAGATCAGAGAATGCAGTGATATTTGGGTGATGAGCTTTATTCAAATAGCATTATAGTTCTATCAGAAATTGCCAAGCCAAGCAAAGTTGTCATTTTGACAGTTCAGCGAAATTCATTGCGTTATTTACGTTGTTGAGTAGACACATTTTTCGAGCATATCAAGCAATGGATTAGCAATATCCTTCAAAATCATTCAGATTGTGATTGAAAGTATGTTACCCAATTAGGGTGCCGATCTAAAGGAGTTTAGAAGCGTACATTTAAGAAGACCCAGTTCGAAATTCTACGAACATACATAACAAAAAAAACATTTGTTTAACGTTTTATAACAGCGTAGATGATTTATCCTTGCACCTCCGTCTACTGGTTAGCCGAAACAAGATCACATCTCTGACCTTTTTAAGCTTTTAATACAACACAAAAATAATAACGGCATAAAAATAACAATTGACCCTTCGCATTTTTATTTCGTGTCTATTTTGAACAAGGCCGTCAATTTATATAAATACATAGTTAAAAGTCTGGTTCTGCATCAAAAAGTTTTTACGTAAAAAATAAATAGATTCATTTTTTTTCCATTATTAAACATATGTATCAAATGAATAGTTACACACCGATTTCTCTCTTTCAGTCGTCAGTAATTTGACTTTCGAAAGAAGAAGACAAAACGTTGTGTAACTATACAGACGTTATACAAAATTTATTAGTAAGGGGGCAGAAGATAAAACAACTATATTTACTTACATTAATTGAACAAGAAAAACAATAATTATACCAATGGAAAACAATATAAAAAAATACTAAACTGGCTTTGGCTGTGATGTGTGACTGCTTTGTCCGCCTTTGAACAAACTTTTTGTCGAGTAACCATAACGCAAACTATGCATAAAGGATTTACAAAAAAGAAAAAATATATAATATCTATTCCTCAGAAATTATCAGACTCAAAGAACAATTCATAGTACAGACTCACTTGCGCATGTACATTTCCTAATACACATTTGTGGGTTTCATTTAATAGATCTGTTGCTTGTATTAAACCACACATGTGGGTAGCATTTCCAGCCAACTTGTTTAGTTCGGCATTCGAAATTGTAGTTGTTTCAATAGTGTGTACCGACCTCATTGGAAACATTCGCACTGATTCATTATACTTATTATTACTTCGTACGTTCTGTTTCCGCAAACCTATCTAACTAAGCCTTATTTGCTAGTAATTGGAGGTTTACTAAACCAGTAGGTAGTGCGGTTCTATAAAAATCTAACCATGAAAACTAATGTGAAATGAGCTTAATGTGAACTGTTCACTTCAAGCTGACTTCCCCAAAGTTTATGGTGATATATTTACAGAATAGCACTACTGGTAATGGTCGAGTATGTTTTTAAAAAGCAGTTTAAGTTTAATGATATTTTTTTTGCGTCCTTGGTATTAATCTTTACTAGGACGTTCATTTTTGAACATTCATTCCCAATATAATATTATGTAAATATATGTTTATTTTAGGCAGTTGCTCCTTGTAAAATATTGGCATTCAGCTGCATCCGGTTAGATTGTTGAAAGCCGCCCCAACATAGTTGGGAAAAGGCTAGGCAGATGATAATGATACATATGTTTAATCCAGTATAAAGGGTTTTTATTTAATAAAGCATCAAACGGTAATCCCCCTAAAGCTCCATGCCATATTGGGATGCATGAAGAAGCCTCCTCGTGTAGCCCAGTTTGTTCCGCCAGTTACTCAACAGAACCGAGCGCTCGGCGCATCCTGGACAGTCACACCCAACACCTTATTTGATTGGCCAATTCTTCCCTTGCGGTGGTAGGGCTAACGTCCGCTTGGTTTGCGACCACCGTCCCACCAGAGTCCGGCCGCCTGTGCAGCCTGCTGTGTTTCGTCGTCGTCGTCGGCGTGGGAGTTCCAGTGCCTTAGGCATCTTCTAGGCACGCTCGTTCCATCAGGCGTGATCGAGGTCAAGAGCGCCATTCAGCAATAAAAATATATTATTTTTTAAATGCCTATAACTCCTCTGTATTTCACGGTTATAATTTCATTTATAATAGTGTTGTGTTGTGTAATAAGAACACGCAAGCCGCTCGGTCGGTAGCCGACCAACAATAACAAGCCCATAGCAACCGGGTTGCCAGATCTGTCGCTAACAGGGACTTTATCATGACCACCACATTTGATAGATGACTCTTTCACTGAAGTCTCAAACCAAGGATATAACGATGCGGTGTGGATAGCTTTTTCATAACTTCGATTTTCAATCCATTTGTATGAAACCATAGATATCCGAAACGCAGGGCAAAAACAAAACAAAATCGGTAACCGACCATGCCACACCGCACCGCACTCGTTATGCAAAGCTCGACGAACGCAGAATTTTCGCAATATCATTTGATTTTCCGAAGATCATTATTCATCCTGTCCCAATGTATGACATCTATGCATGATACGATATCCATAATCAGCACATAATGTTCCCACTGCTGGGACACATGCCTCCCCTCTGTGACAGAGAGGGAGCCGTAATCCACCACGCGGGGGGCCCAATGCGGATTGGTAGATATCACATGTCTTCAAATTTTTTATTATAAGACATGCCGGTGTCCTCACGATGTTTTCTTTCACCGTTTTGAAAGCAGTGGTGATGAAATTATTTACACAAAGTGGCTACCTGGGTGCAAAATCACGACCTTAACTCGTAAGTCGTGGCCACTGGGCCACAACCTGCTCTCAAACGTGGGTAATAATAGCTTTTTTTATTTGAAATGGATTTGCTCTTGACTCTAGTCTAATATATTATTCTAAGTATATGTTAAAGATGATACATTATGTAAAGTGATCATTACTATAACCGTTGACACGGGTCTCATTAGATATTCTATTAAGGCATACAACACCCAACAGTAATAATGCTGTAAATTACAAATGAATTTATAATTGGTAATACTATATTTAGAAGCCGTTTTCTGTTTCTGAGGATGTCTATTACAATAATGGTACCATTCTTATGTTACCACGGTACCCGTTGTATAGGTAATATTTTAACCGGATTCGCAAAAGCCTGATGGTTATTATTTATTTTTATACAGGCTGACATTAATATCATTAAATCGCGAAATAAAATCAGCTGTTCCTTGCAGTTATGTTCACATAACTCGTCAAAATGTAGGGAAGAACTGATTTTTTTTCGCAATTTCAGGTTTGGTCCTATAGTAAAAGTTGTTCATAATGATGATTACAATGACCCCTTAAAAACATGCCCATGAATTCAATTTCATCCTGTATACAGAATGTCCCAGAATTCGACGTCAAGCCGGAATCGGGTAATAGCTGTAATCAGGAAAATATAAAAAAAACTACTTATTTGCCGAAATGCTCCAGCTTGGAAGAATATGTCATTTTTTGCGCAATCTAATACTGTACTAAGTACAGGCTTCAGTGTGTTACGCAATTACCCCGCTGTATTTTTTCAGTACGAGTATGTAAAACATAATCTACAATAAAGAAATCTTTGTCAACATCAAGAGATTCCGTTCACCGAATATTGAAAAACAAATTAATTCTTCCGCCTGCCATTTGCAAGCGTACCCCTGCTGTTAGATAGGATAAAATATATTAAAAATTATTTATTACACGACGTACGGTTGTTGTAACTCATCTTCACGAGCGGGTGATACTGGCTAAAATGGCAATCTATATAATAAGGGATAACCATAGGGATAACAAAGACAGAAAACATCTCTATGGCGTCATGTTGTCCCTTCCTCCCCGCTTCATGTTAAATGAGTGTCTTTGTTTTGTATAGTTACCCCCTTACTAATAAACGTATTAATTATATCAGATGAATAGTTACACACCGATTGCTCTTTTAGTCGTCAGTAATTTGACTTTCGAAAGAAGAAGACAAAGCGTTGTGTAACTATACAGACCGCTATACAACGTTTATTAGTAAGTGGGTAAGAGAGAATGTCACGAGAAAATAATAAATGAATAAAGTCGTATTTTATATTTAAAATTCCTGGATGTTTGACTTTGGATAGAATGGATTGAGCATTCTAGATCATGTATCATAAAAAAATATGTATAAATAATAAAAGATCTTGGCAATTTACGGATAATTTTGATATAAATAAATATACATATATATTTTTGAATAATTATGTTAGTTTCTAATATTTTTACCTGTTATTTTTAAATGTCCTGTATATTTTCAGTTGTGAATACTTAGCATGGATTGAACGTTTTAGATCGTTTAATAGCACTGATTATAATAATACTGAATAAATAATAACTAACGAACAATATCCTGACAATACGGACCGAGGCAGAATTCGAAATAATGCTTAGCGTAAGAACAAAACCGTTATTTCTTTTTGAAAGGAAACCATTTTTCCTACTACCGATACTACTTATAATTCTGTTATCCACATAATATTAGCTACTAGCCAGATTAAATATAAAAAAATAAGATGTTTTTAACCGACGAAAAAATGGAAGTTGTTCTCAAGTCGACGCGTATATTATTTATTTATTTATAGTTAATTAAAACGGTACAACACCAATTATTAGTATTATAATTATATTTTTTATGTATGACCACGCCTTTTATACAGAGTAGTCCGATTTTGTTTTAGAGAAATCTGAGCGTGTGCTGTGATAAGTTATACTCTTTTAATAAAAGACATTAATAATAAAGCTGGCAACACACAGACCGAATCTAAAACCAAGACCCGTAATATTAGTATTCATGAACTGTAGGCCCATGAATGTGTATTATGTCCCATCTAGCCCATCCTACGCAAGCATAATATCTACGAGAAATATTCAAATAAGTTATTGCTTCTTATGAAATTTTAAATCAAACTCCAAGACGCAGACACCGGAATATGTGGATGAATGGATTAATATGAACTCAAATAAATCTAGAGAGCACGGTTATTTTTATAGAGAATGGGAAAATATCGTTGGTGCAGATGAACAGGGTATTAACTCATAAAAGTGATTTGAAGTTTTCAGATCAATACATATCATTTTACCTTTTTAAACCTTAACGTTTTTATTGTCATATCGTCATGCAATCACGTTCATTAGAAACATGTTTTTTATTAGGCTTGTATTTTTAACTAAAAAATCGTAAATTTTGAGTACATACCCTGTCCATCCAAATGAACGATATATGTAGAATGAGGGGATTGGACTTGCTTGCGTAGAAATATTTTTAATGTAAAAAAAGGGCCGGACGTGAAGTGCGATTCGGACTCGCACACGAAGGGTTTCGTACCATCATACAATATTAACTTGCCAAGTCCTCCACTTCATCATTCTCATGCCCTTATCCCAATTTATTTTGGTTCGGCGCTACGTGACTTTTTCTTCAAATTGTTTTTTTTTCTGTTAGCCTGTACTGTCCCACTGCTGGGCAAGGGCCTCCCCCATTTTCTTCCACATTTCCTTGTGCTGTGCCTTCTCCATCCAGTCGGTTAGGAATGAGTTTAAATCGTCACGCCAGCGTTTCTTAGGCCTGTCTCGGTGACGACGCCTGTCTTCAGGCACCCACTGTGTGACGACTTTGGCCCATCTGTCTGGATGCATCCTATAAGTGTGACCCGCCCCGTCCCACTTCAGCCTCGCAGACTTGCCGCCAACATCGGCGATACCTGTCTTGGAGCGTATTGTGGTGTTGCGAATTTGGTCGGTGAGTTTAATCTTTAAGATACTACGCTCCATCGACTTTCTTCAATACTTCTCTATTATTGGTCATCTCGGTAGTCATTACTTGTTTGTATATATTGAAGCCATTATTAAGATTAAGGAAAAAACGCCGAATGAAAACGCGTTTCTTTAATGGGGACCGCCTTTAATTTTTCGTAACTTCCGGATATCGGAGCCTCAGTAATAGAGTCCCGTTTGCACCCTTTGGGTACGGAACCCTAAAAAATATTGCACCGTCGATTGATTACAAAAAAGTAGGCAAAAGAAAACTAACTGAGGTTCATCTTTATGAACAAGGCAAAATGTCTGTAGATTTTAAATATGATAATTTCCACAAACTTTGGTCGACATGAAAGATTAACTTAGTAATACAATTCTTTCTCATCAACGGTGACGTTTTCCTTATATATGTCGGTCAAGTTTCTTCTGGTTAAATAAGTATGCTTGGCTTATTATGTAATGAATGTCAATTTCATCGAATGTTTCGGGACATCGCCAAGCGGTTGGTTGACTTTGCACGTGACCAAATGGCTGGCCTATGTTTAGCCCAAAGAATCAGCATTGTCATCCAACGCGGTAATGCTGCCAGCCTTTTGGGTACTTATCCCATTGACAGCGATGCGGACAAATTTTTTGATGTCCAATGAGCTCCTGCTTTTTCTTTATTTTTTATATATTTTAGTATTAGCTTGTAAATTATAATTGTTGTGTCTTTGTGAATAAATTATTATTTCAATTATGAAATAATTTAATTTTTTCAATTTCAAATAGGCTCTGTTTGCAATCTTAAAGCTAGCTTAAAATTTTATTTAAATTAAAGGTTTAAACACTAGAAATCTCCAGAATCCTTTGCCCTTTAGCAGATGCCTCCCCCAGGTTTTTCCATAAGTCACGATCGTGAGTTTTTCTCCTCCATATCCATATCACTCCCGCAGTAGTTTTCAAGTCGTTTTCTCATCTTTGGAATGATCGTCCTCTACGTAATATTCATTACGTAGAGGATTGGTTGGTATTTTGATGGCAAATATGAATACTAATGGGCAGTTTGTTGCGCCACTTCTTCCTCTCAGCTAAAGCACTAGAAAGTGGTTAAGAGCGGGCGTTTTTGGGGACTATTTTATGTAATTTTGACGTTCAAATAGTGTTGATTGTCAGCCTAGTTTGAATAAATGACTATCGATTTTTATTATCTTTATTTATCTTGGCAAATTAACACTTAAAAATATTGCAACTTTTAAGAAAACACAGCAAGTCTTCCGTCAATTTAAATATGCTTAAACTGTAGATTACCATTATGTTAAAATGTAGGTACTTCCCATATTTCAGCGGGATACTAAAACAAAACTTAAATACTAATCATGATAATTGAACGTGGCTTGAAAACAATTTCAGTCCAATGAACTTCGTTATCATCGATTACTGGTAGCACTACCTTAGCAACCTGTTAACAAAATTGGTTGGCTTCTGCATTGATAGATTCCATAGACATAGGCGCTTTTGTGTCAGTATATCTATTGAGTGCTAGTAAGCAAATAGTTTCATTGATAAAGGGCTTTAAAAAGGCCGAGCTCTATCTCGGAAATAAACTGTATAACTGAAGGCATTGCAATCCTTTCCAACTCTTAAACGAAGTAGGTACTGTAAACCGTTAGCAACCCGTTAGCGTTAGAGTAGGCGATTAACGATTTTCTTTAAAGAATTTAACCCATAGATTTATAATAATCTATGATTTAACCCTTTTTTGGTAGGAAGGTCAAGAAAGAATAAAGGAGCTACTTATTGAAAGCGAGCTAATAATTTAAAATATCGGGGAGTTTCGCTAGCTATTTTGGGAAATTAAATTTTGAAGTGAAAACTTCTTTAGCGGCGTTGCACACTTTTTGTAATGGGTAAAAAATGTTAAACTCGCGTCAGGACACGTGACCGTCAGGAGAGATTCCCCCCCCCCCCTCTCTCTCTTTCTACGGCGGCGCCAACCGAAGTGAACCAAGTTTAGTGAACCACGACAATGGATGGATGGATGGAGTGGAAGTGGAAGTCGAAGTAGAAGTCAAAGTAGAAGTAGAAGTCGAAGTAGAAGTCGAAGTGGAAATCGAAGTCGAAGCGGAAGTCGAAGTCGAAGTGGAAGTCGAAGTCGAAGTGGAAGTGGAAGTCGAAGTGGAAGTCGAAGTGGAAGTCGAAGTGGAAGTCGAAATGGAAGTCGAAGTTGAAGTCGAAGTGGAAGTCGAAGTGGAAGTCGAAGTGGACGTGGACACACTGCTGTGTATTCGTAACATTCGTGTATATAAAGTGTTTAAAATATGGAAATTGAACAAAGTGCATCTATTAATGAAAAAAGAGACGCAGAAATAGTGAAACAAATGAGTTATATTAATTCAATTAATAATTGATTTATTTCAACGTTAATATTCAAGTTTTCACTTCTGCTGGCACTCCCGGAGTGCAACCCCGTCTTTTTTTTTATTCTAAAAACACCGCCGAGGCCGGCCCAGGAAGAGGTAACGAGACATCTACGCGTATGCACCAGCGTTGGATCGAGGTTGCTCTGTAGAAAGGGATGCCTGAAAGGATTTGGGGGAGGCCTTTGCTCAGCAGTGGGACAGAGTAGGCGAAATAAAAAAAACTGTAAACAGGATCAGAACGACTTTAACACGTCATATAAAAAAGCTAGATGGAGTCAACATTTCCTATCTACCCTTGAAAATAATTGGCGAAACAAATTCAGGGGTCAGTTCATTGACATTGTTAATTTGCCCGCTTTAGCTGGCACTAAGATTGCCCCATTGTATTTAAGTAGGCTCAGGAGCGGACCCAAAACAGTCCCCTGTGAACTGCAGAACTAATGTTCCTTCGTTAGGTTAATCTATCTATCTCTAATAGTTAAACATCGGATATAATTTCCTATGAAGGAGGCACGTCTTTTTAATACAAGCACTATGAAATAAAATCATGAACAACACTAAGTAAAGAAAAACGTACAAATTAATGAATTTGCCTTTTCAAGGTCGTGAGTTCGAAACCAGGTAGACGCTTTTCTTTGTGTAAATTCTTTCATCACCGCTGCTCTCAAACCATCGTGAAAAAACCAGCATGTCCTAGAACCAAAAGGCCCGTGTGGTAGATTACAGCCCACATACCTCTCGAAGAGAGGAGGCCTGTGTCCCGCAATGGGAACATTATAGGTTGATTATGCATGTCTTTATTTGAGTTTCGTGCATTTCATTTTGAATACATGACTAATATAATTCTAAACTATATTATAATGAATTTTGATGCAGTTTTCACCATTATTTAGAGAATTTATTACATCTGTATATGGCATCCGTGCGAAGCAGGGGCGTGCCGCTAGTTTACAATATTTGTAAGTAGTTATTTATGTATATGTCGCCGCCAACAGTTAAGTAAAAGGCTAGGCAGTTAACTGAATGGCTAATTAACCTAGTTGGCTGCGACATATTTTATGTATACGAGTACATTGTATAGTGAAAATTTAAATACAAAAAAAAACTTTTCATCTTGTATTTAAATGTTCGCACAACACGATTGACGTTACTTCACTAAATAAATCTATTCACAATCCATTTAAATGTAGGTCGATTGAAGGTAAAATTATTTCGTAATTGAGTAAAATAGGGTGGGTTAGAGTGAATGTGGCACGTAGAGCCGGCACGTTTGAAGGCATCCTCCGCGTCCCCAGCTATTTCAGATATTCAAAAGGTCGACCGTTTTAAAGGACCTCATTATTGCCGCCTATCTGTGTTTCGACTTTGAATAGACTACCATGTATTTATTTGAATTAATTTTATCACGGACTTTGGGAATTCTATTTGAATTTATATCACATATCCTGCGACTAGGTTCCGTCAGATGCTTTGATTTGATTATATTTTATTCTACAAAGGAGAGTGGGAAAAAGGTTAAATAGCAATATGGTCTTGATATTTTTGTAGGTCTAAAAAACCAGGCAAGTGCGTGTCGGAACACGCACAGTGAAGGGTTCCATATTGGGGATGAATTTATCTCAAGAACAAACTTACCTTTGTTGTTAAAAAATGTTCTCCGGTACATCGATATACATCATCACGGTTAATATTCTACAACTGCAAATGTAAGTTTGTAATCGCAATTTTTTTTTATGTGATGGAACTAAAAATTAACAATTTTTTTCTTTTTCTTTACTTGTGGTGTGAGACCTTGCTTGTTGCCAAATTTCATGATTCTTGGTCAACGGGACGTACCTTATAGGTTTTGATTTAAGTATTTGCGAGTATCAAAATAGTCGCATAATTTTTTTTATTACGTTGAACTTCATTTTTTTAGAGCTCCAAGAGACCGTAAAAAGAAAAGAAAGAAAGAAAAGTATTTATACACAGACACAGTATTTGATATTAATTTCAACTTGATATTTCCACGCGTTCCGTAAAGGGTTTTGACAGACAGACTGACGGACGGACGGATAACGATCCAATAAGGGTTCCGTTAATCCATTTGAGGTACGGAAATCTAATGATTCTCAAAATTGCCAGGAAAAGATTTTGTAGCCCATATGCACCAGGGGGCATAGATGAGGAATTCCGGCAAATATCAAAACCATGATTAAAATCACTATTAGTCTATAGAACACTTACCATACAAATATACCCAGTCTCCTTAAACTACCATCTACCTGCTTCTTCCGTTAATAAACTTACGTCACCCATGTTTGCACGAACTAAATTATGTTTGTGAAAATGTCATCCCGTGGTAAGATTATAAGCCAGACAACAAATTGGAATATATTGCTAACTAAATATATAACTACCTTGTAGTGATTAATTCGCAGTATTCGGTAATATAACTATTTCATTAAACAGCAAATTGAATTTTGAAATACCTACAAAAGGCTCGTTGAAATACATTTGCATATACATACGTGACAGAAAATTATTGTAAAAATCTGTAATTTGAATGCACCATCAGTAATTAACTAAACTTATCCCCGGTGTAGAAATAACTGCAATAAATGTTAAAATTATTGGCAATGTTGGCATTGTGAATGATTTCCCTGAATTAATTTGTACGAAATTACTGTGATAAAATAAACACTTTGATTTCTTCATTGTAATTAATCCATATACAAGAATAATATTTTTTTGGCGAGTGGCTCTCGTGGCTAAGTAATAACTGCTACACGGATCGCTCCATCAGGTTAAGCTATGCTTGCCGCGGTCGGTCCTTGGATGGGTGACCATTTTCACATACCGACACCCCCCATGGCTCGGAATGCAATGATGGTGTTAAGCTGTTAGTCGCAGCTGTCATTCGTGGATCTTTGACAGTTGTTACGGGAGAAGCCCGAAAGTCTGACAACCAGCCTTACCAAGGGGTATCGTGCTTAACTGGGTTGTTGAGGTCAGATACTAGGCCGATGATGACTACAATTATATTTTTTTATATGCCGTCTCTAATGGTGAGAAGACATTTTCAAGATTGTTGGAATATGATATTATGCTTAATATTAGAAAAGTAATATCTACACACAAAATAGGATAAAGAAATAAAACTCAATTACACGTAGTCCAATATATACAGAATTTCAAACGAAAACCTAATTTCAGTAAGGGCTGATTTGTCCATCGCCAAATAACTTTTATCCGAGGAATAAAATTGACGTTTGACAGTTCGTGTATAAAATAACTGTCAAAATTTCAATATTACTATTCCTCGAATAAAGTTATCAGTTGATTGAAAAATTCCATCAAAAACATTGTGTTCTCAGAAAGTAAAGATGTTTACTCACGTGATACTTTCATTTGTCTTGCCTTTATAAGGTAGTTTATTATTGGTCTGTCCATTAAGGGCCCTCCTAATGGAGAACAATCCGAAATAAGCGGTCAGAATCAGGGTCCGACCCTACCGTACGAATTTCATGCGTAAATATTCAAGATCGCAACTGCGATAAGAACGAACCTATTGTCACTTTAGAATTGTCTTGCAACAGGTAAAATGGAATGTCTGTTATCAGCTATCAGTGGATCACTGGAAGATTATAGGGGTAACTTTAGTCGTAGTTGTGTTATTCACATAGGGATTGAAATGAAATTGGGCTAGAAACATTGATGTATACCTAATAAAATTTTCCTTGTCTATGTCAGCGGAAGTGGCATGGGTACGTAACAGTGACAATTGCTATCTCGTTCCCGCTACAGCCCGCGTAATTATGTCTCTCTATTTCGGTTGTTGAGCACATGTCGCACGACATCGGGAAATGTAGCTGTATGGGTGTGTTTACATGTGTTTCTAGTCCATTTTTAATGTTACGTGACGTTAGAGAGTGGCCTATCTTCCTAATTTTAATACATCAATGGCTAGAAATGGATATTTACAAGGTCATCATCATTTCAGCCGCAAGCATCGTCACTTTGACAGGGTCTGTGCTTCTCGCATACAGCGGTTCCCTGCGCTTTTCACAAGGATCACCTTGTGGGAGGTCTTCCAACGCTACGTCTTCCGTGTTGATAAGGTACTTAGTGTTAATTAAAGAAGCCTCCACAGGTGACGATCGCTATTCACCACGGTACTACTCGACGGCAAAACTAATTGCGGGCGCTATCAGAATACCAGCGCTGCGACATTTATTTTTTAAATGTCGCAGCATCATGCTGAGATAGGAGCCTTTTGGCCTCGTACAGGACTTTCCGTTTCATTTTTCTTTTTGTTCCTTTTTTATATATACCTATAACTCGGTTTTTATTTTTTTATACTGTGTTCAGTTTAGTTTATGATCTTCCAGTACGAGTCGCAGTCGTACGTTTTCTTTCTTTCAAAAGCAATCATAATATTTTAGTGAAGATATTTCTTCGTATGGATATGATCTGAAGAATCTGAGTAAAAACATGAACATAACGTAACAAAAGACAATCTGCTTGACCTTTTCCCAACTTTTTCCTTTCCTAACGTAGTTGTGATAAGGTTGGGTAGATGATGATGATGATGGTAAGACTGGTTGTCAGACTTTTGGGCTTCTGACTGAGTACCCACAACGACTGTCAAAAATCTACGAATAACAGCCCTGCCGAGATCCGTTGATCTCGGCTGTCATTCGTAGATTTTCCAATCCGTTGATTGGCGTGCTTTCCGAGATATAGACGGGTCTCAATATGTATCTAATGGATAGTCCTATCCACGAACAGACCGCGACAAGCGTAGGTAGCTAAATCTTCGATCAGCACGGGTTGATCGAAAGAAAACAAGGGACAAAACAAAAACGTTTAAAAACAAAAACTTGAATAAAAAAGGTACAAAGATTTTCAAGTAGGTACTCACTGAACTGAGGAGATGTTTTGTAGTCAAAGTGGCGTATCCCATTAAATTTCAAATCATCATTTCAGCCGAAAGACGTCCACTGCTGGACATAGGCCTCCCCCAAGCACCTCCACTTCGACCGGTTTTGTGCTTCTCGCATCCAACGAGTTCCTGCGGCCTTCACAAGGTCGTCGGTCCACCTTGTGGGAGGCCTTCCGACGCTACGCCTTCCGGTACGCGGTCGCCACTCCAGAACCTTTCGGCCCCATCGGCCATCTGTTCTGCGAGCAATGTGCCCTGCCCACTGCCACTTAAGTTTGGCAATTCTTCGGGCTATGTCGGTTACCTTGGTTCTCCTGCAAATTTCAAATAAACGACTGCAAAGTTGCTCCTCTATATTTCACTCAGTTTGTATGCAGCGTTCGCGGGTTAAATCCAGTCACTCTTGGGAATAGTCGGGCAAAGTTCTTAAGACTAAATGTTTCGGTCAAAGTGGACAAAGTTTGGGAATTTGTCTTAAATATTGCTGTTTCATTATTCCTTTGCCTCATGGAATCAAAAATGTGTTCTTATGATGCAATTTTTTGTGTACTTAAAGAGTGTACAGACTTAAAATGTACATAAAAAGAAGAAAAAGACCATAGGGCATCAAAAATCCGCATCGCTGTCAAAAGGAAAAGTGACAAAAAAGCTTGCAGCATTGCCACATTGTATGGCGATGCTGATTCTTTAGCCAAAAATTAGGCCAGCCCTCTGGTCACGTAAATTTCAAAATCACTTAAACGTTTAATGTTTTTGCAATATTTATTTATTTAATAACCTATTAAATCCTTTGGAAATATAACTCACGAAGCACTAACGTTAATTCATAAAAGAGTTAAAGTACCTAATTGAAGTTCTCCCAGCGGCTTAGAACACGTCAGTTGAAAAACTGGGACAATATGAAAATGAAACTATAATACTCCTAAGCTGTTGAATATTTTATGGCTTCGTATAGGTCGATAGAAAACCTGAGATCATACAATTACTTTATGTGTCCTTAAAATGTTGAATATCATTATTTCGCCCCGTGGTTTCATCCGCAGAAGTTTCGATCCTGTGGGAATATCGGGATAAAAAGTCTCCTATATGTTAATCCTGGTTATATACTATCTGTGTGGCTAATTTCATCCAAATCCATTCAGTAGTTTTTGCGTGAAAGAATAACAAACATCCATCCATACATCCTTACAAACTTTCGCTTTTCTAATAATATTAGTGTTAGTAGTTTTTAGGGACCCGTACTCAAAGGGTAGCAACGGGACTATATTACTAACTTCCACCGTCCGTCCGTCCATCCGTCTGTCTGTCTATCAGCGGGCTGTGTCTCATGAACAGTAATAGGTAGACAATCGGTTAGTGCCTATGTAAAATTAGATAAGACTAGCTGCGCCCCGAGGTTTCATCCGCATAGGTGTCGATCCCGTAGGAATATATGGATAAAAACTAGCCTATATGTTAATTCAGGGTGTCAGCTACCTCCAATTTTTTTTTTCAAAATTGGTGCAGCCGTTTGTGCGTGAAGAAGTAACAAACATATGAACCCACAGACACTCGCAAACTTTCGCCTTTATAATATTATTGTGATAATTTTGAATTTGGGAAACCAAAAACTAAACATAAAACTTCGCAAACATAGAAATTACTCCAAACGTCTTCATTCACGTGCCATTTCAAACACATCAACATTGTTAAAACAACTCCCAAAATCAGTACGCCTCACTAAGCAAGATTAATATCGTGCTAACCCAAACGGCACCCATTTATCCAACATTTAACATCCTCCAAAGTGCTTTCATTTATATATTCTTACTTGCTAAGAGTAAACCGGGGGATTATATTCATTATTACTCTAATATATTAACGCTCAACAAACTTAAAGGCTTAATTATAAGCGAGTAAATCTACGCACACCTCAGTGAAATTTACATGCGTGTATTGTGACAAAAGGCCTCAAAGGAGTGACGCAGACTCCTTATAACTTTGAGAGTTATGAAAATTTCATCCTAAATGACGATGTCGCGTTAATTAAATCCTGTTTTGCAAATTAACTAAGTTCCGCGATGAGTTTTGTGGACATAACTTGAAAACGACATACAAAATAATGTCTCTTTGAGAAAAACGGCGCATGATTATTTTTCTCTGGATTTTCCTTTTACATAGCTCTGCCCTCCAGTTTCAATCGTCGTTGAATTTAAAAGATTGGAAGCATTACTTATAAATTATTTCGTTTATGCATACCGTTATTTTCTTTTGTGCTCAGCTCCTAAGGGCCATCATGACTGTGACGTTAATAGAGAATAGCGTATATCCCTCTTCAATAATTGGGCTATCAAATGCAACATGAATTTTTCAAATCAGACTGATAGTTCCAGAGATTGACGCATTCAAACAAACAAACTCTTCAGCTTTATTAATTATTATATAGCTTCTGCCCGTGACTTCATTCGCATGAAAGTTCTTGTTTACCCGACCCAGCGCGTCGCATCGCATCGCCTGCCCACGCTGTTACTTCGTTTTCGCTTAGCGATCTTTCTGAGATTTTTTTCTTTTTGCTCGGCCCCTAAGGGCCGTCGCGTGATGTTAAATAGCGTATAGGTATATCCTTCCTCAATAATTGGGCTATCAAGTGCAACAAGATTTTTTCCGGCTGGTAGTTACAGAGATTAGCTAGTTTAAACAAAAAAAAAAAACTCTTCAGCTGTATTATATGTAAGTATTCTATATTAGTATGTCGGCGCTTCGAGAGAATTGGTTCGGCGATGCCAACCTCTTTGATAAATATTGTTTTTTTTAGAAGATATGTCAACTGTCTATTTGACGTAACACCATGTACTGGGGAGGCGGCCGGCCAGATGGAATAACAAAAAGAAGTGAGGGATACATACACATGGATTGATACACATGGATTGATCGTAAAAGACGATATTGATAGGAGGAATTGTGCTATGATATCTAATTGTGAGTAAATTGATTGCGCTCGCACCCCACGTACTTGGTGGAACGTCGTTCACGCATTATAGTTAATTAAATAATTGTATTAGACATCTTGTGATTGTTCATTAAGACTTTCAACTCCTCGCCCGCAAACCCACTCAACATGGCCTCTTCTGAAAAAGATTATCTACTGCTTTTATCTAGATCTGTTGAATTTTTGTCTCAAACTTTTTGAATAAATGAATAAAACAATTTGTTTTGGAGTTAAAATAAAGCAAATTGTATACGACTGAAGTATAATCGGACATTGTGACGGTAAAGTTTTAAGTTTCACTGAGATAATGCGTTGTGAAAGTAATGTTTTGAAAAATGTCGTGTATTTTCTTGATATCACATAAGTAGTAGTTGTAATAAATAGCGGTTGTAACATACAACAGGGCCATTCCGCTCAATTAGGTCGACTTTTATTTGCAAATGGTAAGGACATTTGGTGCGTGTTGATTGCAATAATAAATTAAATAAAGGTGTTATACTTTTGTAGATAGCGGCGCCATACGTAAAAACATGTAAGAAATGTCATATAAAGTAAAAAAAGAATGCAGCTATGATATTTAATTTATTATTAGCATATATTCGCCGTTAGTGGATTTCCGCGGATTGACCCAACAATAAATAAGGCACTGTTGCCGTGGACAATATTTTTAAGGAGAAAAGTTTATCATTGCGTCAATAAAGATACTGCAAGCAACGAAGAAAAGAAGCAATGAAATACGGAAAATAAAACCTTCCATAGTGTATTTTTCGGGTCTGTCCCCGGCCGTTATTCGTGGATCTTTGACAGCCATTACAGGTCGTCAGAAGTCCGAAAGTCTGAAAACCAGTCAGTCATTCTCAGCAAGGGGTATTGTGTTACCCAGTAACTGGGTTGTGGAGGTCTGATAGGCAGCCGGGTAAAAATAGTTGTGAAAACCCTAGGCAGATGATGGAGTATTTTTTGGGTTTATAATTTCATGGGTATCAGAACGGAGTCCATATATTTCATCATTTCTCTCTCACACACACACACAGACCTACCTGCACAAGAATTAACTCAACAAAATTATAATATTTTTTTGACTTTATCTACAATATAACCCATTCACCAGTTTCCTAGTATAGGTATTTGTGTTAATGGAAAATGAGATTAAACACATTTTAAATAACAATCTAATCTTTATAGTTTACTTTCTACCCAAACCGTCCCCATTTCTCTAAAACACACTTTCCCGCGCATAGTTCCGCCATGACAGCTGCAGTACTAAATACAATCAAAGCGAGAGCACCCACACGTCACTTTGAAGAGCCCAGACTAAGGACTGTAGCCACCAGAGCGCGTTCTGAAGACGTTCCTAGATTAGAACCGTGTAGGCGTGCCTAAACCCGGTTTAAATTGAAGAGCTTTGGTATTAGCAAGGTGTTTCCAAGTCGTATTTAATTTAGAATTTCTGCGGATCATTTCCATTTTGGTCTTTGTAAAAATAGGTAGCTGAGTTCTCTTGGAAGTTGTAATTATTTAATTGGTGTAAGTTGGCGTAATATTTTGGATATACATGAATGTTTAAAGTCTGGAACTCACAGACAGTAAAAAAAACTTGCGAATTTATTTATTCGTTTTGCCCTTTGGGGGTGGGGTTCATGGCTAAGTAATAACAGCCGCACGGGTCAATCGATCTGGTTAAGCTACGCTTGCTGCGGTTGGTCTGTGGGTGGGTGACTATCTTTACCTACATACCGAGACCCCCCCTCCGTGACTCGAAAAGCACGTTAAGCCGTTGGTTCCGGCTGTCAATCTTGAATCATTGACAGTCGCTAAGGGTCGTCAGAAACACGAAAGTCTTACCCAGGAGGTAGGGGGGTAGGGGAGGTAGGGGTACCCAGTACTTAAATGGGTTGTGGAGGTCAGATAGGCAGTCGCTCCATATAAAATTGACTGAAAGCCGACCCCAACATAGTTGGGAAAAGGCTAGGCAGATGATGATGACCCTTTGGCTAGCTTTCAGCTAATTCTTGTGTTAAGTCACTGGCTGATTTTACAAAAATAAGACCTTTTATTTAACACAAAATGGACACGACGGATTGTACGGAATGTACAATTGTTTGTTTGATATTCCCAACAATATAGAACAGATACTTCAGCAATTTTACGTTAGTTTTTCTATCAAAGAGCAAAGCTTTATACGCTGGAATAAGTTGGAGGAAGTAATGAAGTGTCGCAATACTGTCATACACTTTGTATTCAGAATGTTTTATTTAAATGGGGCAGTAGGTACCTATAGTAAAGTAGCAAACGGAATACTTTATTTTTAAACATTCACACTCATTTTTCCCAGGCTCATTATTTCTTTTTGATGAAGCTGAAGCCGCACAGGTCGATCGATCAGGTTAAGCTACGCTTGCCGCGGTTGGTCTGTGGATGGGTGACCATCTTTATATACTGAGACCCTCCATGCCTCGGAAAGCACGTTAAGCCGTTGGTCCCGGCGGTCATTCGTGGATCCTTGACAGTCGTTACGGGTAGTCAGAAGCCCGAAAGTCTGACAACCAGTCTTACCAAGGGGTATCGTATTACCCAGTAACTGGGTTGTGGAGGTCAGATAGGCAGTCGCTCCATGTAAAATACTGGTATTCAGCTGCATCCGGTTAGACTGGAAGCGGACCCTAACATAGTTGGGAAAAGGCTAGGCAGATGATGATGAAGCTGAAGTTAGCTTATCATTGATATTCGACTCAGTTTCATGTAAGCTTCAGTTTATATTGTATGGGACACAAACGGAGCAGACTACCTACAGTATTGTCTCTCCTTCCCCTTTTTAATCCATCCAAAGATTGTCTTTAAAAGATCGCTTAAGCGAAAAGATTACCCATTGTGTCACCCTTTGTACATTTATATCTGTAATTTATGTATTTATTTCTGTATAAAACAAAAACGGGGGAATTGTTATCTACACAAGAACAGCCTGGAGCAGCAATATTGCCACTGTAGAAACTAACCTTGCTGACGCCGACAGTATATTAATAAAAACCAATAACAACTTAAGCCTCCTTGCCATTTACCGGTCTCCCTCTTTTACAAACACAGAGCAATTTCTTAATTCCCTAGACACCACCCTATTTGATCTTAAAAACCAACAAACACTAATTGTGGCTGGCGACATAAACCTAAACATTAACAACCTAAGCAATAACCAAGTTTCTAACTACGCTTGTCTCATGGCCTCACACGGTTTATCCCCTGCTATAACTCTCCCAACGAGATGCGGAGCTTGTATTGATCACATATTTATAAAATCACCAGCAATACCTTTTGGTCTCGTTTGTAGCTTATCTATTACCGATCACGACCTAGCCTTATGTAGTGTTCCCATAAAAACGGAACGCCCTAAAACCAACAAACGCTGGAGAGTCAAAACTGACTGGACCGCTGTAGCTTGTGAGATCACTGATACAAACTGGGATTTAGTCACTAACTCATCTTGTGTAAACACTGCTTTAAAGTACTTCAACGATGTTATCTCACGTGCCACTGACAAACACTCAGAAAATGTTAAAATTAGTCGTAGAATGGCTAACATCCAACCCTGGGTCACTCCTGGTTTAATTAGGTGCATGAGGCAACGTGACAAGCTTCACCTTGAATGCAAAGCCAACCCTGACGATCAAACAAAACATTTAATTTACACCAGATACAGGAATTTCATGTGCACACTACTTCGGAAACTCAGAAACTTACATAACAGACAAGAAATCGAAGGGAACCAGAAAAATCCAAAAAAACTATGGACGGCTATAAAAACTATATGTGGAACTAATATTCGCCATAATTTATCATCTCACCTACTTGCATCCAGTATTTCTCCAACATCAACACTTGACAACTGCAATCAGTATTTCGTCTCTGTCGGGGAAAAACACGCAGCCAAGATCCTAAACAAACTCTCAACCACTCACCACTCACTAATAGAATCAAACATAGCTCCGAATTCTAATTCACAATCCTTCTTTCTGCATCCGACCGATGAAGAAGAAGTCTCCAATATAATACGCAACTTAAAAATAGACAGCGCACCAGGGCCAGATAAAATAACAGTTCCATTGCTCTTAAATTGCCGAGAGAGTATAATCAAGCCACTTACGCACATCTTTAATTTAAGTTTAGAATCTGGTGTCTTCCCCGACTCCTGGAAAATTGCTGCAGTGTCCCCAATTTACAAAAGTGGTCCCAAAGACATGCCAGAAAATTATAGACCTATCGCCCTGTTGAGTATAGTCTCTAAAATCTTAGAAAAAATAGTAAACAAGCGACTGATGAATTTTTTAGAGAAGCACAACATTGTCTCAGATAGGCAGTTCGGATTTCGCCGGGGAAGATCCACTGAAGACGCGGTGTCACTTCTGACAAACCAAGTCTCTCACCACATAGAAAATGGAGAATGCTGTGTTGGTGTCTTTCTTGACTTGGCAAAAGCATTTGACACCGTGTCACCTGGACTGCTTTTGAAGAAACTTGAGGCAATAGGTATAAGAGGTACTCCACTAGAATGGTTTCACAGCTACTTAACATCGCGGTATCAATATTGTAAAATAGACAGTCACCAAAGCAGGTTGCTCCCTATCACATTTGGAGTTCCGCAGGGCAGTACCCTTGGCCCGACGTTGTTTACGCTGTATATTAATGACGTAGTAAATCTCCCTCTTAGAAACGCTGAAGTGATCTCCTACGCTGACGACACAGCCATCGTCTTCCACGAAACGTCATGGGACCGAGTTTATCAACTAGCGGAACAAGGCCTCTTTCAGATAGCGCAATCCTTAGACTATAACTTACTGACACTTAACGTTAGTAAAAGTAAATATATTGCTTTCTCCAAAACCAGCTCCTCCAGTGCCTCTCAAACTATGTCCTTAAAAATACACACCTGTCCACAGAAACACATTATTTCCTCACAACTGCCACACCACCCCTGCGCATGCAAAGTTCTTGAACGTACTGACACGATCAAATATCTCGGAATAACCATAGATAACAACTTAACGTATAAAGCCCACATTTTTGCCCTTTCCTCCAGAGTACGAAAACTGATACACGTTTTGAAAAAACTCAGGGACTGCACCCCTATCGACATTTTGCGAATGGTCTACTTCGCACTCTGCCAGTCAATCATAAAGTACTGTATCTGCATTTGGGGACGCGCTGGTAAGAGCACATTTATAACGCTAGAAAGGGCGCAACGGGCACTGATCAAAGTCGCATTGAAAAAACCTTTCAGATTCCCTACAGATCTGGTCTACCATGAATTTCAAGTCCTCAGGGTAAGACAAATATTTATACTTCAAGCAACTCTTAAATATCATGCAACAATAAAAAATCGGCCTGACTACAGAGATATAATAAACAAGCGTATCTTCAGAGTACCCATACCAAATGCCAAATCCGAACTAGCTAGACGATGTACCCACTTTTCCCATCCCAACACTTACAATAAAGTTAGCAAAATCTGCGACCTAAAAGACTGCTCAACCACCACCTGTAAGAAAATCTTAACATCAGCTCTTTTAAAACTATCATACGACGCTACCGAAGCTTTGATATAGCACCTATAAACACATACTCACACCCCCTCACACACACAAACATGCAAACAAACACTCACACATACACCCCAACATACACACTGACACACACACACACCATAGTACAAGCCTTAGGTTAAACCAATACCATTTTATTTTGTGAACAGAATCGCACGAATGTTTTATTTTATTTTAACTCTTATCTTTCTGTAACTATCTAACATCCTCAAACTGTAATGTAATCATAAACATTGTAAAATTGCACTCCAGAGCCACAAGATACAAGCGATGCTTAGTTTGTGGCTCACCGAATCCATCACATTGTATTTTACTTTTTGATGAATAAACTTATTATTATATTATTATTATTATTATTATTATTTATTTACATAAGAAAATACGTTTATTTGCGGTAAACATGATGCAGACGAAGAACACAACACGTTAAAACAAGTTAGGGATATACGTCATATCCACGTAAAACGGCTATCGCTCAGCATAATGCTACCTATGCGAGACAGAGCCCCAGGGCTGGTTTTCAGCGACAGCCGGCGTTGACGTGATGACGTCAACGGGTGCAGTTTACGATAAGATATAAAAAATATAATGAAAACTAACATGGGTATGGTGTACATAATAAAAAGTATTCTATTAAAGTCCTCCAGACCGTATTTCGGCCACGGCGGCCAATCTCAACGGAGACATATTATAGTGCACAAGTGTGCGCGCAGACATAGATGCACTCCCTCTTCCCTCACTCTCATAGTACGATGGGACGGCAATCCGTCTCTACCGGAGAGAGATCAGGCGCTGGACCAACGGCTTAACGTGCTTTCCGAGAGACGGGGGTATCACACCGCCAACTTCCGAACTCCGGGCTGTTACTAAGAAATTCCTAATGGAAAACTCAATAACACTTTGCCCGACCCGGGAATCAAACCCAGGACCCCACGCTCAGCAGTCGTGCTTGCGACAACGAGACCAACGGGGCAGTTCTATTATATTCTATTAAAGAGAATAATGTGTAGGTAGGTACTTATTTGATTAATTATGTTGTTAAATTTACGTACGCGGTCACTCATGAGTGGTAATTAATGTGACCGCACCTGTCTATCGAATCAATTCGTACAATACAATAATTCGACCAGACATCCAATGTTTCAGGTTGATGACACTATCTCATTTAATATACGTACAATTGAGTAATTGTGATTTTATGTTAAAAAAAAAGTAGTCGGTCATCAGAGGGGCAATTCTCGTAATTTTAAGAACGTTCAGTCTGATCTCAGACTCAATCTGTCAAAAATCCTCTATTTCCCCACATTTTTACAAAATTTTGACATTAATTTGTCACTGAGATGAGACTGCGACTAGATTTTGAACGTTTTAAATTTCGAGAATTAGCCTTTATTTAATTGAACGTAAAATAGTTAAGATTTTGCTTTCCTAATATTATTGAACACTCTAATATAATGAATACGCCTCTTTATATGAACCTCAAATAATTCATATTTCGGAGTCCTAAAAATACTACACAGCCAAGTAGATAACTGCAACCAACTTGGATGCAGGTTACGCGGTTGTTCACAGTTCTAACCTTACCTAACCCATTTGGTCGGGTTCCTAGCTTAGTTACTGCGACCTACTGTGAGAAAAGGAGAGCTTACGGAAGTTATAAAAAATCATAGTCCAATTAGCTTCATTTATCTCGACCCCAACAAAATATACAATAACTTTTTATCCTTTTTAATATCCTCTGAAGTATTACAACAATTAGATTAGCATACTAATGGAGAAAGTCTCCAATTGGGAATAAGGTGGAATCTGACATTTTAATTGAAAATGTTGAATAAGTAATTAGCTAAAGAAATGAAATTCATGGCGAGATAATTTTCGGATGAAATCGTCTCATAATAATATTATTAAGTCCCTGTAAAAATTAACTTTGTCGACTGCCTACATTATCATTATAAGGGTGATTTTCACCAAACTTTTATACCTAGAATAAGTCTTATACTGAGAATAAATTTTGAATTTTTAGTTACCGTTATACGAGTAGTCCTTCAAGTGGACCATTATTGTGTGTGGGCCATGGCGGCCGTCAGTGGTTATTCCAATCAGCCCACCTCCCTCCAGAATTTTATTAGGTACGTCTCCTAGCCTGTTGAGGACATCTGTGTGAGATCTGGGTGCCCCGAAAGTTTTTGACCTAATCTGGGTGACGCCTGTGTACTGTGGACTATTACGAACATTTTAAAACAAAAAATATTCAAATCGGTCAAGCCGTGCTCAAGTCATGCGCTAATCTATATAGGTAAGTAAAAAAAAGTCGGGTTAGTTTAGAACTTAAGAACTTGACCAATTTTTATGATCTTAGATTTGTTGGATTTGTCCCCGCCCCGAATAACAGAATAATTATTAAAACATGGGAAAAATTCACGAAAAAAATAATAATGAGGATAATTATTTTTTTCATACATTTGTATTAGAGATGCGCCGAATAGTGGTTTCACCGAATAACCGAATACCGAATAAAATTCGGTTAAGTTCTTACTGAATATACTGCCGGATAATTCGGTTCCCCGTTGCATAGTTTTGCCGCAGAAACAAGTTTATACACGCTAGATTTCCAAAGCACTGCGCACGAACGGAGTGGTACCTCGCCTCCCGCTACCCGCTGCACCCCGCCACTGTCATTGCGGACGAAAACAATACGGGTGAGTACCTTACAATAAACGATTTCTAATAAATATGATTGTTAGAATATGGGATTCCTTTAATTTTTTTTGCCCTAAAGGCTGATTTACAAAGATCAATTAAACCGAATACATTCGGCATTTCAACCGAATGATTCGGCCGAATACCTCAAAATTCTGCCGAAAACGCCGAATACCGAATATAAAACGAATATTCGGCATTTGTATGGAACGGCTTATTGATTCTGAGGAGGAACGAAGTTCGCCGGGTCAGCTAGTCTGCTGTTAATTACAGAGAAGTAAATATTGTATAATTATTAACTATCGTATATTTAATTTAAAAAGCTAATACTCTTAAAATAATAGATAATATGTACATAAAACGGTGGGGAAATAATCAAAGGTCATCAAAAAAGTCGGAAACGTGCCCAAAAGGCTGGCAGCATTGCCACGTTGTATGGCAATGCTGAGTCTTTGTGCAAAGAAATAGGCCAGCCCTCTGATCTGTTTAGGTCATTTTAAAAGTAGGTGACCTACAGTTTCTGAAAGTTTTTTCAAGTTACTAAAACTGACTCACTAAAACGGTGGATCTGTTGTGATTAGTCTATCATAATATTGATTCCTGAACCGGTCAAGCGGCGCGGTTCGCCGATCGGCGACGAAACAATAGAAAATCAATTGTGTCTCATTAGTGGGGCTTGACAGATTAATCTACATTATAATTATATTTCCATTAAAATACCTACTTTAACCAAAAAAAAAAACAAGTGTCTAAACTATACAACACGTACCTACATAATATCCTCCTATAGGGACAAAGAGTTACCTATAAAAACACGAATGGGGTAACGGTGCGGGCAATTCGGGAGATTATCCGAACCATGAGGATTTGTTTGCCGCTTCGCTTCAACTTCAACAGTGCGAATTTATCCCGAGGTGTGTTAATAGATACGGGAACTTATGTATAAATGGGTTTATCCGCCGTTGGCTGTGTTTTAGAAGCTGAAACCTGCTTTGTTGTGGTGAGCTGTACTTTGAGTTGGGATGGGTTGTACTTAATAATAATAATCGCAATATTTAATGCTAAAGAAAAGCACTTGTTTACTAAGTTTATATTACTAAATTACAACTACCAACCGTGTTCACTAACCCCTTTAATAATAAACGTATTATATACAGGGTTATTGGAAAAACACTAACAACCTCTTAAGAGGCCATTGTACTCATTATTATGAACAACTTTTACTATGGGACCAAACCTGAAATCGCGAAAACAAAATCAGCTGTTCCCTACATTTTGTTAAGTTATACGAATAGTTGATTTTTTTTCGCGATTTTGGGTTTTGTCCCATAATAAAAGTTGTACATAATGTTGTACATAATGACATAATGATACAAAAGAACCGAGAAAGCAATAGAACCCCGCCAAAAGACTCACCGATGAAGCTCGACCTGAACCAACCTGGTGGCAAGGTCGTTAAAAGATGCCTATTCATAGATAATAATTACCCATCTCTCCACATGGCCAATGCTTACTCTAGGATGCATATCCGGTAGGCTCTTAAATCCTTTCCTACCATTACAGCGCCCCCGGTCTGTTCCTTGATATGCAATGGGCGCTGTACCACCATAAACATGAGGCTACAGGAGCTAGTGCGAATCTTAGGGTTCATTCGGTTAATCGAGCCTGGTTTAACCACGCTGGGATCAGAGCAATTCATTAATTCATTCATATATCGGATGAATAGTTACACACCGATTTCTCTCTTCCAGTCGTCAGTAATTTGACTTTCGAAAGAAGAAGACAGAGCGTTGTGTAAATATACAGAAGCTATACAACGATTATTAGTAAGAGGACTGTTAGCGATTTCAGATAATTGAATACAAAGTCCAATGCACAGTTCCATTGCAAGCTTAACTATATTTATTAAACTCGCCATCAGGAGTTTCTCCTGCAAATCTTGAGACGCAGGTATAACCGTTTCAAGGCAATGTCATGCACCATTGCACACATCACGATCGGAAAACATGATCACATTACTAAAACATATTAAAAATAACATCAAGGTTCATTTCACTTAAGGCTGTTTTTTATAGTCAGATAACTTTTATCATCACGCCTGTCTTCTCTAAAGGGTGAGGCTGAGGTGCACTTGCAGCAGTTCACCCATATTTTGCCAGTTATGTGTAGTGTAAGCACAGATAATTATAGATACACCTAGATAACGTAAGAGCAACTACTTTGCGTGCCAAAAATCGCACCAGCTTACGTTCGAAAATCGTAAGCCGCCACTTTTGCGCTCAGTTCTGCGTACTGCTGGCTGGGTGAGCGTGAGCGAGAGCGCGAGCTTGTGACGTCATAGTAGGTAGTCAAAAAGTGGCACGCTTAGTTTTCATACAGTTCGTGATAGTTGCGTTATCTATGTCTATCTATATCTGTGAGTGTAAGTCCCATGTAACAGGGGGCGAGCCTATTGCCACCAACCGGGCAACAAATCCAGACTCCGTTCTGCTCCTGACAAATTCCAGATCGTAAAACCCAATATTATTTTTCCTGACCCGGAAATCGAACCCAGGACCTCATGCTCAGCAGTAGCGCTTGCGACCACTAGACCAAAGAGACAGACACGGATAACTTTTATCTGAAGGGTATTTTGACATATTTTCTATATACAAAACCTGTCGAACCGCCATATTTAATTTCAGATGAAAGTTATCTAACGACTGAATGATGGCCCCTAAGAAAACTTCCCACCTAACGGAAGATTTTCTATTTTAAACACGACAGTAAAAATACAAAACACTTCACAATTTCCTTGTTAGAAGGACAATGTTTTGCTGCTTCACTTCAAGTGAAAGGGTTACCGTGTGGTGAGATAATGGATGCTGCAACTTATCCTCAGTTATGTTCACTGTTGTTATTTTAGAAACCGAAAACATTAAGCTAAGCTCTACTGCGCAGAAAATTCCAAAGTTAGCGTTTGTTCTTTGTTCCGTAAAATTCGTGATTTCATTTGGATTTCAGTGGTTTTCAGGTATACCATAACATATTTTGTTTTTAATAGTTATTCCTTTTTATCAATGCATTCAAATAGCGATGGAAAAATGAGGTTGTATTCTTTATTTATTTTACCATTTTGTACACACATCTATATACATATAATGTAAAACGAAGTCGGGTTAGTTACAACATTTATAACTCAAGAGCGGCTGGACTAATTTTTACGTCTGTTTACGTATGATTTTTGATTTGTTGAATTTGTCTCCGCCGCGAATAGCAAAATAACTATTAAAACATTGGAAAAGTTTATAAATAAACAATCCTGAGGCTGTACGAAGTTCGCGGGGTCAGCTAGTGTATTTACATATGTGTGTACATAAATAGTAAAATTTATAAACAATGCTTATTTCATAAGAAACCTCTTCCAGCATACCTGCGATAGGACAATAGATAGAGAGATGTAGACGTAAAAGAGTAAAGGAGACAAAAAAGTACATAAAATTATAAACAGTTCAAGTAATAAAACTAAACAAATATTATGAGAATATACATACAAATAAACATACATACATCTAAAATAAATATCACTAGAATGTTAATCATTTGTAACGTAATCAAAATAATAATAATTCATACACAACTATCATGAAGTGGAAAGAGTGTTCTTTTACTCTTCTTTTATTTGAAAACTTCATTCTACCATTCACCAATGTTGTAACCAATGTTGTAATGTATCTGCTTTTTGTTCAATACTAAGATCCCGCCCCTGCTTCGCACTTCGGTTTTACGATTTGACAAAACATCGAGAATTCTGTAGTATTTCTAAAGGGGATTGAAGATTTTTTTGAAGTGAAAATTTCTTTAGCGGCGTTGCACTCTTTTTGTAATGGGTAAAAAATGTTAAACTCGCGTCAGGGCATCGCGTCAGGACACGTGACCGTCAGGAGAGATTCCCCCCTCCCCCATCTCTTTCTACGGCGGCGCCAACCGAAGTGAACCAAGTGAGACACGATAATGGATGTATGGATGGATGGTGATGGCGATGGTGATGGCGATGGCGATGGCGATGTGATGGCGATGGTGATGGCGATAGCGATGGCGATGCTGATGTGATGGTGATGGTGGACGCGGACGCGGACGTGGATGGACAGCTGATGGCTCGACCGTCTGTGTAGTAGCCACACTGCTGTGTATTCGTAAAATTCGTGTATATAAAGTGTTTAAAAAAATGGAAATTGAACAAAGTGCATCGATTAATGAAAAAAGTGACGCAGAAATAGTGAAAAAAACTTAGTTATATTAATTCAATTAATAATTGATTTATTTCAACGTTAATATTCAAGTTTTCACTTCTGCCGGCACTCCCGGAGTGCAACCCGTCTTTTTTTATATGGAGTCTGGCATACCTAACTGTCCGCCCTTTTGTTTTCTTTTTCAAAATGGCGACAATGCGTGACACTTTACGGAGTTTGGTTTTATCATGTGTTCTGTTTATATTGATGTCGGCTATCGATTTATACAAACGGGTTGAAGAGTGTGTCTGGTCTAGAATCTCTGTACAAAATTTCAGCTCAAAAGCAGTAACTTTGAAAATGCTTAATGTTTTTTTTTATTTCGATAGTTTATTAAATTGAAATCATAACAAACGTGTCACCGCACTACGAGGGTCATTATCCATTATCTGTAGTGTGTCTGTGTGCCTAGTACACGCACATCACGCCGCCGCGCGCCAGTGCAGCGCCGTGATGTGCGAAATAAAAAGATATTAAGCATTTTCTGCACAGAGATTCTAGACCAGATACACTCTTGAACTCGTTTGTATTGATATACCCTTTCCGTAACACCCTGTATAGGCTTAAGCGTGGCCGCCATTTTGAAAAAAAAAAACACAATGGACAGGTAGGTATGCCACGGACCTTCAATGCCCTTTATAATTTATTTTACGTACATAAACCTTTCGGAAGAAATTTACTAAATGTTGTTGAAAACCGCATCAAAACCCGTTGTGCAGTTTAGAAGAACAACGCGCTCACACAGACAGATACGAACGTGAATCAAATTTTATAATAATTTACTAGCCACCCAGCCCCTACTTCGCACGGTTTTTACGACTTGACAAAATGAAATGCGACTTTAATGTATGATATAGAAAGTTTATTATGCATTAATAAAGAAGAACCCATTGACATCAAAAACAGGGTTCAAAAATCTTCACCAATACACAACCTTTTTCCCCATCTCATTGTGGCACGTCCTTTTATTTTTGTCCAATAGTTGACCACTTCAGTCGCATCTCCAGAGGCAATTGAGGTCATCTTCAGAACAAATATGAGGGTACTTGGGATCCCCAATCAAATGCGACATAATTGAATAAGAAACAGGCTTCAAGGCAATAATGGTATATTTCTGTGCAGCTTTTATTTATTTATATATTACATTTGGGAAAACAAACAGTAGTTTTATAAGCATAAACGGTGTTGTCATAAAATAAACTTAACAAATATACCACCCACAAAATTTTCTACAGATAACTATATTATATAATAATAAAAACAAGCTGTTAGCAAACGGTAACTGTATCACGCGTAACTTAATGGTGAATTTTAAACAGCAGATATTTTTTCGTGATTTCAGAGTTGGTCTCACAGTGAAAGTTTTTCAGTTCGATGGTCTAAAGCACCTCTTTAGGTTTGTTGGATTAGTTTTGAAATATCTTATATAAATATTTTTATTTTACATATTCGTATGTGAAAGCGGAATACCGAATAAATATCTGATCTACAAAAAAAATAATTAAATTCCTAATCCATAAATAATATTATCCTACGCCTAGCCTCCAGGAAAACCATTCAGGTAAGACATGGGAAATCAGTTGATGATATCTAAATATACATAGAAAACCTATTCAAGGAAGATATAAATATGAATGGGATGAAAAACTCATACGCTTTCGTAGCGAAATTATATCTACGAAATGTGACTATGAACACTTTGAAGTAGGATAAGGGATTAGAAACTACTTAACCAAATTTTTAGTAATAAACGTACTATATCAGATGAATAATTACACACCGATTTCTCTATTTCAGTCGTCAGTAATTTGATTTTCGAAAGAAGAAGACAAAGCGTTGTGTACCTAACTATACAGACGCTATACAACGTTTATTAAATTCACAAGATACATAGTTATGGCGGTTACTTTTAAAGTAAATGATGGTGGAAGTAAGGACTTTAATATTTTCTGTTTACATGTGACAATGTTGTGATGATTAAATATTTTGTAAAATATTTTGTTTTTTTAATATTTCGACACTAGCACTTTTGCTACTGATTGTACCTTGTATTATTTTGATAGTATCGTGAGACGACTTGCAGAATGAAAATAAAATTTATTTTGATTTTCGTCAAGTCGTCCCAAATGGGCCGTAGGCATGTAGGACGAGTTGACGAATCACTCCAAACCAGAGGCTACATGGCCATCATTGCCATAAAAAGATACAGTTGAAAAATAATGGGTTAACCCGCTTCCCTCGTACAATAAAATATAATTTACGTCCCTTTTTAGGGTTACGTCTGAGGCTAAGACGAAACTATTGTAGAGGACGACTTATGTGCTTGTGATAAATGTTACGGATGAACCACAGTATGCAAGATACGTACCATTATAATTTATGTGGCTATATATAATAATAAAAGCTAGTAATAGCACGGGGGTCTGGATCGTGACTATGTCAGCAATATTTAAAAAAAAATAATGTCATTAATATTATAAGATCATATTAAGTATTTAAATACGATGTTAATAATTTGCTTGAATAATTATTAAATGAGCATTAAATTCCTTTAGTCTGTAAATTCCTTATTTCAAGACTCATGAATGACACTAAAGAAACCAGAACAGATTAAAAAACTCAATACTTACATACATTATCAATTTAAAAAATACATTTCAATTCAATTATAAAAAATCATAAATTATTATTTACTTCATAATCACAGCTAAATTACTAAATGAAAATTAATTTATTTGAATCTGCATTCCAATCAAAATTTTAATAAAATAATATTAGTTTAAATAATGAAGAAAAGTTACAAAAAAAAAAATCTATTGTATTATCGAATAAATTATTCATTGAAATTATTAGCAATTATTAATGTTCGTTCATAAATTCGAGCGCGTCTCAACAAATCCACAATAAATGAAAGAAAAATTATCGTGCAACAATAATTCGATTTACATTTAAACTAAATTCAATCCTAGCATGTATTTGTAATAACATAAACGCTCCGGTTCCCTCGAATTCTGGGAAGGTGCCATATCGTTGTGTCTTCAATATACAAACGACCCACAGGGAAGGTATCAGGTTTGACTCGGATTGGTTCCAACCAAAATTGTGTAAACGTTTGCTTGCTTCCTATGATTCATTTGATTCCAATAACACGCCTCTATACCTGAGGGGGAGGCTAAATAATAACAGTCACACGGGTCGATCGATCAAGTTAAGCTACGCTTGCCACGGTTTGTCCGTGGATAGATAACCATCTTTATATATATACCAAGACCCTCCGTTGGTACCGGCCGGTCATTCGTGGATCTTTGACACCGTCAGAAGCCTGAAAGTCTGACATCCAGTCTTACCAAGTGGTATCGTCTTACCAAGGGGTATTGGTATTACCCAGTTACTGGGTTTTGGAAGTCAGATAGGCAGTCACTCCATGTAAAATACTGGTACTTAGCTTCATCTGGTTAGACTGGAAGACGTCCCCAACATAGTTGGGAAATGGCTAGGCAGATGAACTCGCCTTTATATCTAACTCCTATCAAAGGCAATCTTGGATTCTTCAGTTTTCAGTAGGTACCGTGATTGTCAATTTTAAAAAAGTAGCCAGGCAACTGTAATTTTAACATAAGTAAAAACTCTGTTGAGGATGAAATATGAACCCCATGAATAAACCTCTAATACAATGGCGCGCGACTGCACTTTCTTTCACGTTTAATGACTAACGTTTGACCAGTATTTCACCTGATAGTAAGCGACGATGCGGTCAACTATTATGCACGTTTCCTTAGAAGTCATCTATTGACTCGAGACCCCAATGCTCTTAGAATTTCGCTATCGGAAAATACAGACAAGGAGTTCCACTCCAAAGATTTCAAATTAATCACGGAAATTCAGTTAATACAAAAGTTATCGCAAGATGTTTCAATCACCGTACTTCAAATAGTCCTAAAATAATAACACAAATAGTACCAAAGCTTCTAAGATATCTGAAGTAAATTACTTATTCACGCGAATTAAACCTGTTAAATATGATTAAACTTGAAGGGGAAGTTATCGGATACAAACCCGAAATCCTTTGGAACGTGTACCTCTAATATAACTGCTTTCTAACGAACATGATACTATAAAGGAGCTTAGCAGAGCTTGGTCTGTTAACGTAAACTCGTGATCAATTTTGGTCCGGGAGCTGGTAAATGTGTTTGGTTAGTTACACGTACGATGTTCAGTTGTTCTCGGTGTGGTCTTAGATGCTGACTAAATTAACTTCATGCCAGTAATTCTCTTAGTAGTTGTTCGAAGTCAACAAGAATCACTGAATGTCGCTTGAGGAACCAGAAAATGGAAACTAGAGCCTGATTAAAACAACAAGTACTTTAATTATAACTATTAAAACTATTCTTGTTAAACATAAGTACTGAAATAATGCTGAGGGGCCCGTGGCTAAATAATAACAGCCGCACAGGCTGATCGATGAGTTAAGCTACGCTTGGTCTGTGGATGGATGACCATCTTTACATACCGAGCCCCTCCGTGCCTCGAAAAGCACGTAAAGCCGTTAGTCTCGGCTGTCATTCGTAGATCTTTGACAGTCGTTACGGGTAGTCAGAAGCTCGAAAGTCTGATAACCAGCCTTACCAAGGGGTATCGTATTACCCAGTAACTGGATTGTAGAGGTCAGATAGGCAGTCGCGCCATGTAAAATACTGGTATTCAGCTGGATCCGGTTAGACTGGAAGCCAACCCCAACATAGTTGGGAAAAGGCTAGGCAGAAGATACAAATGATGACATAAGTACAGAAATACTCTATGTTACGTCAAAAACGAAATAGGGAACTTCCCTAACTTTATCAAGTTAACTTGAACTTGATGTTTAAAGTTTCAGATTGTTTCAATATATGCTGCAGTAACAATTCCTTTACATTAGTCAATGGCGACACGATTACTGCAACTGCAGTGAATATACCTACTATACTGTTTGATACTCGTGCTACTACTGTAGGCAAAACGCCAGAGTAAGTTACTCTTCCAATGAAAGCGCAACGTAGTTTTAAAAGTCGTTTGAATATTGACCTGGCAGAATAAAGCTAGCCGTGTTCGCGGATTCGCTAAAAAGTTATTAGTTTTCTAGAACGAAAAGCATTTTATGCTAATCCAGCAATCTAGCATTCATTTTGGGTACCTACTGATGCACCAAATTTAAACAAAAATCTATACTTAAATACTTACTAAAAACTGAATAGTTTGATTGTTTGAACGCGCTAATCTCAGGAACTCCGAGTCAGATTTGAAAAATTATTTTTGCGTTTGAGCCCAATTCTCGAGGAAGGTTATAACTTAACGCAACGACTCTTAGGAATCGATCAAAAAGAAAAAAAAAAACAGAAATAACTAAGCGAAAACGTAGTAAAAGCGCGGTCAGGCGATGGGATGTAGCGAAATGAAGTCGCGGATAGTAATAATAACATTGGTCCACACTAGCTCAAGACAGAGATGAGTGGAATGGAGAAAAGGAGGCCTTTACCCTGCAGTGGGATAACATTGGCTAAAAATAAATGAAATAAATAATTGGTACAGACGCCAGCACATCAAGCTACCCGGAACTGTCAAATTTTCCCAATCAACTTTGAACCTTATGCTTTCGCGAAAAAGTTGAGAATCTATTAAAGAAATTTGACAGATTTTAGTAGCTTGATGTGCTGGCGCCTGTATAAAAAGCTGTAGGTCCCTTGGCGGCAAATTACACCAATGAAACTGAACGCGGTCAGCACATCTAACAAGAGTTGTCAGTGTCATCATTGTTGTTGACACTGACAGCTTTTAAACGCGGCTTAGATTTGCTGACCGCGTTCAGTTTCATTGGTGAATATTATTGTACAGACGCCAGCACATCAAGTTACCCGAAACTTTTAAATTATCCCAATCAACTTTGAACCTTATGCTTTAGCGATATAGTTGAAAATCTATTAAAGAAATTTGACAGATTGTAGTAGCTTGATGTGCTGGCGTCTGTAAAATATCATTATGATCTTTAACCAGCACCGTAATTACATAAAACACTTTCAATTACAATCTGAATTATTTTGAAAGATATTGCTAATTCATTGCTACATATGTTTGAAAAATGTGTCTGCTCAACAACGTAAATAACGCAATAAATGTTGTTGAACTGCAAACGGGCACTCCATTTTATTTTCCAAACCCATATCGGCTGTAGGGTTTATTATACGCACAAAATAATTAATGAATCGAAGAAAGGTATACTATCTGAAACAACAATCTATTTCAAAACATTATGTACAGAAAACCGACAGAGTAAAAACACCCTTAATTTTTTACTACCCATAAATTCAAAAACTCAACAACGTCGCAAAAAATTTGGCGATCCCTCACCCCTAAAACAAACGGGCACTCCATTTTATTTTCCGAACCCATATCAGTATGGAAACTGTCCAACATTCAGCTCGGTAAAAATGCTCGTTTACGTTAAACGCACAACCGACATCGGTTACTCTGAGGTTAATTCTCCTAATAGTTCACAAGGAACATTGTTCAGAGCCACGAACAATGTTTACGCATCCTTCGTCGTGATTTGTTGCCAGCCTTTTTATTGTCTCCTTTTTATTTTTTTCATCTAGCCACACAATTCGCGAGCTCCAAATTCAGATTGTTCCCCACACAAAATTTCCGCTGTGCCGAGTTTTAATTGAGAAATGTATTTATTGTTTCAATACTCCCTAATATTTTTTTCCCGATTTGCCTCAACGCGATGAAGCCTCCGATAATGGATATGATTGCTAAATTTTTAATCAAAAGCAAATACCGAATTTCTGGGAACTGATGAGGTTTTATAAATTATTCAACTCCGCCTACGATATCTCCTGAGAAGATAAGTTTCACTAAAGTAAGATTAGCAGCTTTAAACAGAGAGAAGTGGAAAGAGAGTAGAGCCCTTTGCCATGCAGTAGAACAACACAAGCTTTTAATAATAATGATAAAGTAATAATAAAGTACCTACCTAAATATCTAGGACCCTGTTCCCGATACCGGTGGGCTACTATTTTGTATATAATAAATGTTTTTATAGAATATAATACACTTTATTATGTACACCATATAAATTACAGACATAAATAAAGAAACTTTACAATGTTAAATGTTGTGTGTGTTAAATATTTTTTGTATTCTAATATTTAGAAATAATAATTTACGTGTATTTAACTAAATAAAGGATAATAATAATATTATACCGTGTTAAACTTCTGATTTACCTTCTAATTTTAGAACGTGCTGATAAATCGTAATTAATTAATGCGATACGATCTACGGCTTCATCTTACCGCACCAAACTTTTCGGTTTGAAAACTCTATAAATAAACACAGTGACTATGATGAATACCTACCTACTTATAAATAATATATTTTATTTTAACGGTAGATTATTCAGAATTAAAATATATTAATGGCTTTCAGTGAAACGCTCTAAGATAAGATCATTGTTATACCCGATATTATATTGAACACGGAACGTGTTGTAAGCACACTGCGTGTATTGTACCACAGGGCACAGGTGTCCACACCAATAGAAGATGTGTTACGGCCGAACTCAATTACCTATCAATCACCAGTTTTGGCATAGGTACTGGAGGTAGAAAAACCTATCTATCTTTAGTTTTAACGCCCCAATAATGATTATATTATACTGACAGTTATGTATGTTGATACTGGCTTCCATCAGTAGCGATCTGTCTTTAACTGAAAATAGGTTCGGCCGTAAATCAACATGAATACCATTACCCAAATTATAACAAAATAAACAACGCTAATTATGGGTCTAATCACCCTTGATTGTGACATAATGTAAAGAGGTTGAAGGCAACGGAATGCTTGTTGATAGACTGTGCCCTGTGCAGTAGGGCTAACATGACAAGCGCGAGATAACACTCTCTCACGATGTGTCGTTTGTCTACAATACTGACGTCATACTAATGCCTATCATGACCGCCCAAGCTCGATTAAAGTCGAAGAAGGCACTTTGACTCTTCTTTTCCTCGCGACGAGAGTCCGATAACAGATTATTACAAAGACAGGACATGAGTCTGTATGCTACACACTCATGGGGGTATATGTCATCGAGGGAAACTACACCCCGATTCTAATGATAACCCATATTTGGCTTGTCCGTACGTATCCAATCCTAAGGTGGCGTATGCACTAGGTACTAGTCTATGGTAGCTTAAGGTAATCTTTTTCATAGTTTAAGACAAAAAACGAAACTAGCAAGCTATTTAGTGATGGATTTTAAAAAGCAAATCTTGAATATTATACATTCACCGTGTACGTCATAATACATAATTATCTCTCATGATAAACTTTAACATTAACAGCTTAGAATTTCTTGTTCACACCAAGTCGTTGACACTATGACATACAGTTTTGACATTTAATGTCAACACTTTGCACTCAAGTCTGAACAAATTACGCTTCGGACCATGCTATGCATTTTGCATAACATTTTATCACTCTTACATTTAAAACTGTGAAATGTGTCTTGCGTTAAGATAAGCCTACCTCGGCCCTTGTGGGAAATAAACTAAAAGCCATTTTCACAGAATTTCTACGGTAAAGTGTTCTAGGAACAAGTCAGTCCTACTTTCACGAAGTCTATATGACACTATGCCACACAGTTATGACATTTGACTAACACTTTGCACTCAAGTCTGAACAAACTGCATTTTGGAACATGCCATGAATTTTGCATGATATTTTAACACTTCCTTCGAAACTGTGACAAGACTTGCCTCGTATATAGAGAGCTCACGAACCTTTCCTTTGCCTTTAACCTTTTCTTAACGCCAATTGTGTCATTCTGTGTAAAATGTCTGTATTTATATCTGTAATTTTTAGGGTGTACATAATAAAGTGTATTCTTGCGTGTCGTTACGTTACCTAGTACAAAATTGCAGTAACTTTATAAATTTAATAACCTAGCAAGCCAAGTGTCTGGTAGGATTTCCCATCAGCAAAAATAACAAACTTCTATACAAACTTTCTACCCCTGCCTTTAGGGGATGCATTTCCAAAAACCCTTCCTCAGTGCTCATCTTCATTATATTAGGATCTCTTGTGAAAAATTATCTTCTAGTATGCTTCTAGACCGAGCGGTTTAGGCTGTACGTTGACTGTCAGTGGGTGAATTTCAGATTTATTAAGGGCTGATTTTTCAATAGTCAGATAACTTTTATCTGAAGAATAAATATGACAGTTTGACATAACTACTATTCAAAATCTGTCAAACCGCAATATTTATTCCTTAGATAAAAATTATCTGACTATTGAAATATCAGGCCTAAGGGCTAGCTTTTCAATAGTCTGATAACTTACATCTGAAGAATAAATATGACAGTTTGACATAACTACTATACAAAATCTGTCAAATCACAATATTTATTCCACAGACAAAAGTTATCTGACTATTAAAAAATCAGCCCTAAGTAGAATTTAATTCTACTTAGGGCTGATTTTTGCAAGCAATGCTGACAATTTCATTACGCACTGACCAAAGTTCTTATTAGGTTTCTTAGCAAATGTATGCGTATTAGATCTCCGTATGTGTAACATTATTTATGTTTGGCGTTCGAATCTTTCACACTCATTTGTGCACATAAGATAACTGAAACCATTCCCAAACAACATAATAAAATGGGTATCAAAATCCTATCCCGTTAGCCATGCTTTTTATAAGTATTCATTGGTATATTATTCCACTCCGCATTATATTATTAAAGTGACATACAAAAATACAAAACCTAATAAAATTTTCCAAGGAAAACCGGGCTTCAAATGTAACTCAGACATTGTCTTCAGAAAATAAATTTCGTGATATTTCGGTTCCTAAAGAAAATTGGTTTAAGGGACCTTTCACCGGAGTGGCAAACGCCAAAGAAAAGTTAAATCAATTATTTGGAAGTAAGAAATATCAAAGTGTTGTTGTAACGAAGTTATGGATTCATTTATAGATTTCTCGCTTTTTGACTATATTCGATTCAATTAAATTAACACTGTTGGTAAAATTTTCAAGGAAAATGTATCTATCATTTTCTTTTTAATGCTTTTGTAATGAAATACCTTAAAATTCAGCAGTGCTTTATGAAAATAATAAAGTATCTACACTATGATCTTACTCTGTGTAAAACCTATCCAGTTAACGAATACTAATGAATTTCGAATTCAAACAAACACGTTCAAAGTTCCATCCGATCATCAGAATTTTCAATCTACAAAAGGAACGAGGTTCAAAATTTGATTACTCGAGGCAAAATTGAATAAAAAAGTGAATTAAAAACTCCAACGACTCCATTGTGATTAAAGTGAAAAATTAGTCGGAAAATTTTCTCCTCTGTCAATCTCGGGTCCCATTTTGTAACGTTGACGAATCACTTGAGTGTACAGAACCCTTCAGACGAACTTGTACAAAAGTTTTATTTCGTTATCTCTCCTGAACGGAACACGAATTGTACAATTTTGAAGTCGCAATTCAGTTTTCCCAGTTCTACCTATTTTCTTTCTTGCTCTATTTTAGAAAAGATTGTTTAGCCTCTTTTCTAAAGCACTGTAAAGGGCGTGAACCCTAAACCTAGTTTCGCTAAGTCTTGACGAAAATAGTTCAGATACAACTGCTCCGAAAAACGAAAAAGGACTAATTGGTACTGCAGGTCCTTTACAAATCGATGAGTGATTTTGTATTGCCACTTACCACGTTCATCTGTCAACATCGTCAACATTCATTAACTCGACACCACCACTTTAGCAACACTATAATTTTGACCTAAAAAAAGTAAAAGAAAAAAGTTTCCAAGTCCACTCCGAAACAAATTCACAAATGTACTGTCTATTGTAATTAAGCGTACTCAGTGTTAAACTTTGAATATTAATATTCAAGATATTTTTTCGAGCGGAGTGTGGGCGTTCCGATCGGCCCGCGCACACGTCCTACCTCCGCGACGTTTCGGTGAAGACTGAAGCTGAAAATCTGAAATATTTGACGATCCCTGTGGACAGCCATCCGCTGGCGTGAAGATAAGTCCAATAGTACTTGCGCTAAGCTGATTATGAGCCCTGTTTCAGATATTCTCTATCTTCAATGTTCAAGTTTTAAGATTATAGACACCGTTAAGTAGCCGTTAACGTGTTGTTTGGGGACTGTTATTAAACGTTATTGTTCCTGTTTTAGGTTTGTTCATTTAAATTCTAGGTAAAATAATCTCTTGATAAATACAATGCTATTTGAGGAGTAAAATGGAAGCCACATATAATGTGTTGGGCAATTTGCACTTCGTCGGACTTATTGAATGAAAATTGTCGTTGAAAGGTATCACACACGGGCCAAAAAGTGGCGGATTTACCAATAGGCTGAGTAGGCTGGAGCCTAGGGCGGCAGATTTTAGGGACGGCTTTGGGGCTAACATTTTTTTTAAATGTCTTACTGAAATTAAAAAGATTAATATTTATATACCTACCATGTTTTTTGGAAAGAATAAACAAAGTGAATGCTCAAATTCAGGCTTCTACCGTAGATTTTATCACAGTGGTCCATCTTTACAAATCTCTTTGCAAGTTTTTCGTAGTTAATGAACCAGAACATTTTAAGTATTTTGAAGAAAAGGCGAAGCAGTATACAAAAGACATGGGACATTATTGTAGAGGTCGGTAGAGGCGGCAAATTTTGAATAGCCTATTGGCGGCAAATGTGTTAATACGCCACTGGGCCAAACTGAATAATGTTGACCATAATCAAGTAGTTTGCTTGGCCTTATGGGTTGTATAGGAGTCGATACTGATACAACAGAAAAGAGAAGGGATCGGGTTACCTTACTCTGTTTAACAATTTTATGTTTAAGTCAGTAAATACAGTTTTGTGATCGCTTTGAAGTCGAACTTAACGTCGAACCTTATTTAGAGTCAGGGGAATTAATTGTTTATGAAATTGACAACCAATTTCAAATCACAAATGTCATTCTTTGGAAGTTGCATGAAACGGTTATAATACGTCAAGTTGACTTAGTGTGTCCAATCGATTAACAATTAATTTTCGTGACTGGTACCTAATTTATTGTAATAATCAGAAGAATCTTCATTTTGATTAATATTTTTAGAAAAAAAAAAACATAGGTAATATAAATAATCACGGTCTTTTTTTTTTTTTTTCAAATGATGTTTTGAATAATCTTATTTATTCAGCGTTAAATGTAGCGTATATAGTTTACAAATAAGTACCGACTATACAGTAGGTACACGCTATGTGTGGTGCGCAAATTGGTATCCCAAAAGGCAGCCATCTTGATCTAGTGAAACCGGTCCCTTATATTGATGTACTGACATCTGCTTTATTAAAATACCTTAAACAAGGGGCCAACTAATTTATGCAGGCACATCTCATAGGTGTTAGACCCATCATCAACGAGTCTACTCCAAAAGCAAGTAACGTTTTACGAGTTTGTAACAACCTCCTAGTATCCAACTTCCTAGTGGTGGATTTCGTTTAGTTTCAATTTGCAATGTCTTGTCCTTTAATATTTACATAATTTAAAAGCTAACAGTTATTAAATATTAATAATATGTACAAGTATATAAAAGAGGGGATGGGGAAATAGGTCATAAAAAAATCAATTGTTATTTTGTTTCCGATTTAATTCAACTAAAACTTTTTTTTAAATAACCGACTTAAAAAAAAAAAAATACACTAAAAAGTGATAAATAACTTTAATTTCGGAGGTCGATGTCGTTGGTTCCGCATTTTAGTTTTTTGACACCGACTTCCAAAATTATTTATCACTTTGTAGCGTTTTTTTTTTTTAAGTCGGTTATTTTTTTTTTTTTTTGTAAAAAAGTTTTTATTTTTCACTTTGTCAATAGTGCTAGTCACTCTGAAATCAACTTAATTATCATCGAAATAAAGTTGATATTTGTTTAACTTGAAATAGGGTAGGGGTGTGCACTGTGCACTTTTACTATAGGTACGTAGGCTACGTAGATTTACAATACGTAGGAGGCGTTTTGATATTTAGGGAAACCGGAAGCTGCTTATTTCCCCCCTACATCTCTTTTTCATTGACTTAGAGTACTTTTAATGTTGAGTTCGCCATTTTTTAGCAAGGTTACCTGGTTGTATAGGCCCTCCTAAAAACAATAGCTCTATAGAAATCGATGCTTTGTTGTGCTAAGATCAAGGGCGACATACTCGGATGGGAAACTTGGGGGCAAGGTTTTCTTTTAAAAACGGTGTTCTTTATCAGTAGAGGAAATAAAATAGGTACACGGTAGAAGAGAGATAGTATCGAAAACTTTTACCATAGATTAGTAATGCTGTTAATGCCCAGTTTGTTTGAAGCTGTGAAAAGTTTTTCCTCGAATTGGTTTACAGTTAAATTAGGTTGGTAATAAGTAAGAGTTCGTTTCGTTCTAAAATGAGTTTTCGTTTTTTTGGCTAAAAACCAAAACAAAATTCGGCCTGATTTGCATTTACGGCCGAAAGCCGAAAACGGTAAAGGACGGTCGTTGAAATAAAACTTTTAAACTTAAATCACATAAAAAATAACTTTATACTTTTCCCAAAAACAAACGATCTGATTTATCATATGCGAGGAAAAGCAAGTTTTCGGCATTTTCTCAGTTATGGTGCTTTTATTTGTTGTAGGTAACGATGGATTTTTTTTAAACATTTATTAGTATTGATTTGCCGGAACCCATATTTTTCGGCCGAAAACGAAACTGGCCCAAAAATGGATATTTCTGCTGAAAATTTCCGAAAACCGAAAACGAAATTCGTTCGGACTCTAGTAATAATACAGATTGTATAGTCGACCTCGCAATTGCCTTATCATCCTAAGGTTCACGTTTTACTTTTTGTACTTGTACAATTGTACTTTTACCAAATTTTTTTTATAACGTATTTGACATATCTCAGGACTCTCGGGTCCCGGACCTTTAGAAGGCGTACGAGGAGCTGAAGCCAACTCGCAAAGACCCGACAGATCTTTTAAATGAAACACGACACCAACCGACGATTATTCCTGTTCGCACTATGTAAGTGCACCCAAGGACAATCCCAATCAAGATTATTATTATTATTAAAAAGATGTTACATGCACGTCATAAAACGACAAGGCCATTTGTCTAACGATGTGATAGATAGTTTCAACTGATTTAGATTTTCTAGGAATTGCCAAAAGTGGTAAAGCAATTACGAGGTCGACTATAATACCTATGAGTATTTTCAGGTAGATAATACATGTTTTGGTGTTTCATCATCATCATCATAATCATTTCAGCCGAAAGACGTTTACTGCTGGACTTAAGCCTCCCCCAAGCACCACCACTGCGACCGGTTTTGTGCTTCCCGCATCCAGCGGATTCTAGCGGCTTTCACCAGGTCATCAGTCCACCTTTTGAGAGACCTTCCAACGCTACGTCTTCCGGTATTTTGGTATTATATTCGAGAAAAACGAACTAGTTTTTGTGACTCCGTGACATAGAATACCTACATAATATCAGACTAGAATACTTACCAATGACGTTTTTCATACAGATTACCATAATCATGTAATTGGATTTCGACAGTTCAATTGCCTATAATTGGTTAATCCTCGTTAACATATTGCGTGCGGCAATAATCCCTTAGATTAGGTACCATGCAAGGATTCTAATGTATGTTAGTGATACATTATACCCAATAGGATTATTAAGAAAAAAATAAGTTACATTATCAATTCTAGAAGTAACTGTCTACACGACACTATCTACCTATGCGTAAATTCGCGCGAAATTTTCTTACGTTTTTTGCAATTTACAGGGCAGTATCAGCTTGTATGTTGATCTAAACATGATTCGTGGCCGTTACAAGCACATATTTTTTTTATAGAAATATACCTTATTATAAAAAACTTCATTACATCTCTCTGAGTTCATATTTAACATATTGAACGACTATTTCATGAAATCATGACGTTTTAGGGCAATTCTAAATGTGACGCGTTGACGACTGTCGCCGACACGCGTCGACGGTTGCAGTTGCCTCTGTCTTCGAGACGTGTCGCTCGTGTGTATGCACACTTAAGGAGTTGTATTGCTGATTCTAATGATTATAATTCTGTAAAGCCATTATTTATTTACGGTTGCGAATTATATTTAAATTTTGTTTATTTTTTATATTCATCCATTAATATCTGTCGTCAAAATGTAGGCAAATATATGTGATAATTTGTGGAAGGCATATTGTATACAAGTGGCAGCATAATTATGTGACATTGAAGGAACGCCAAAACTGTCTAACGAGGTAAGTGATGCCAAAATATTGGATGCTGCATCGGCTTCAAAAAGATGAGTCACCTCTTAGAATGCAATAATATCGGACATGTCTGTCTGTCTTGCGTTATAAATGTAAAAATAAATTCAGAAGAATGTGATATTGGATGATCTTGAAATCAGATATTATTGCCGAGCTGTCAATAGTAAACAGATATTTAAGCTAGCAGCTATAAGCAATTCTCAACCACTGGTAAACGAACAACCGAATAACTATTTCACATCGTATTCAAAACTAATAAAAATAGATCCGCAAAAAAGTCCTCAAAAAGGACTCGTAAAATGCACATCGCTGCAACTGCAAACAGAAAAAAATATTTGATACGCTTTTTCATCATTCATTTTACAATTCCCTTATTACATAGCTGGTATTTTCCGTAAAACTTTTTGTATGGACCACTGACACGGCGAGTTTCAAACATGGAGCTTCATGAATAATGGGCAAAGTTGAAAGAGTTTAAAATTGAACTGTCCATATTTCGGCTGATTATTAATTTCGTGGATTTCATTTGGCATTCATAATGAAAATTAATGTTAAAATAGTATAGTGATAAATTCGTTCGACAGAGGATTGTGGTCTTCTGGTTGGAGGATGCGAAAAATTGGTTGAGTTATGAGAGGTTTTGCTATTTCAATGTAGGGTCTTTTTCATTTATCTTTATTCATACGTTCCTTCCTACATTGCATAGCTTGCTTGTTTGCTTCCTAACATTTAAATTTCAAGTATTGTTGATTATGTGGTATTTTTAATTTTATGCATTTTATGTAGATAATAATTGATTTAATAGATAGATTTTGATTTCATCCAACCCGCACGGGGCCCGCGTGGTAGATTACGGCCCACTCCCTCTCACTGAGAGGAGACCTGTGTCCCAGCAGTGGGAACATTTTAGGCTGATTATTATGCTTGATGCTATTTATTACCCACTGCTGAAACACAGGCCTCCTCTCTTCGAGACGGACCGGGCTGTAATCTACCATGCAGGCCCAGTGCGGGTTGGTAGATGTCACATGTCTTCGAATTTTTGGTTCTAGGACGATGGTTCTTGGTTTCCTCACGATGTTTTCCTTCACCGTTTTATTTTAGCAGTGGTGATAAAATGATTTACACAAAGTAAAGCGCCTATCTGGGCTCGAACCCACGACCTACGATGTAAGTCAGGGCCGTTACCACTGGGCCACCACTGCGATGCCATTCTGTAAAAATCTCTCAACAGTGTCACTCCCTAGCATAAAGGTGGCATGACGACTCAATTTAATTTCACTTCACCCAATTACGGTATGATTTGAAACTTCTCTTAGAAAGGGTCCAGAAACGATTTCTATGGCACCTTGCTTTTAGCAAAGGAAAAAACAAGCAGCTGCCCTCTTATGTATCCCGTCTGCAGACTTTCAAGATGCTCTCGTTATCGACTCGAAGAGAAGTTATGGATGCCCTGTTTGTATACAAACTCCTCAGAAAGCAAATAGACTGTCCGCAGTTACTGAGTCTCCTCAAATTTCGTGCCCCAATCCGCTATCCTCGAAATCCAATCACTCCGCTTCACCCGCCCTTGCGTAGAACTGTCCTAGGTGCTAACTCACCAATACCGCGAATGTGTAAAATTTTAAACAGTTGCAGTGACCTGATCGACGTTCACCACGATAGTATAAAAAAATTTCGTACATCAATTATTGAATACTATTCGCACAACTAAGACATCATTTATGAAATACCAAATTCTTAATTAATATAATTACTTATTTAACGTTAATTAAATTTTAATCATTATTTAATGTACTTAAACCAGTTATTTAATCTTAGTTTAATTTAATTTATTTATCTTTTATTGAATTACCAATTAATTTAATATTATTAATAGTTTTATTATCATACAAAATTTATTTATAATTAAGTAATTGCAAAAAAAAAAAGAAAATGTATAATATAAATAAAATAGTGCATGTGGTGTTAGCCTGTAAGTGATTGTTGCACTTATAAATGTATATTGTGTGCTTGTAAATAAAATGTAGAGTGTAAACAATTGTAGGCTAACCTAAATAAATAAATAAATTTTTACAGAATAGACCGGCTGCTCTCTACCTCACCTCCTTATTACTTTTATCAAACTAAGCCTTATCCCGTTTTCTTTATTAACCTCCAACTATTCAGTTATATGTAAAACAAGTAACATATTCATAAATTGAACACGACTAAAACCAAGTCCCACACAAAATGGCATAACTTAACTATGAATATGTCACCTTAATTAATAAAATTTGCATAACAATCGTATGCAATATAGTACCTATGTTTGGTATTCTAGCGTAATGGTAGCATCCCATGAGATATAATTAATAATTGTTTTATGCAAATCAGCATCCCTTATCTTTGGAGAGAGTACATACGCTACTGTGTGGAAGTCAAACTAGGGCTTAGATAATTGAATTATCGACCAAATTGTGCTTAAATGCTTAATCTGCTAAGGTGAATAAATATAAATATGAAACGTGGATTTACATAATAAATGTTTTAGAATGACCCAAACGCCTTTTTGGTTTCTGCGTTGGGAATTGAAAATTTTTTGTATTTTTAAAAGCTTCCATGCGTTTGATTTTGTTTAAGGTAGCTTGCATATCAATTAAGAGCATAATTAACTCTAAACCTAATTGAAACATAATTGCATTTCGACAACAAGTACTTCGACGCCTTAGTGTCCTTTTGTTTTTATTTGTATAGTTGTACCTAGTGTAAATAGTTAGTTATCTATACATGCAATAAAGATATTGCATTTCGTTGAAATTGAAGTTGGTAGAGACAGATTTGAGTTTTCATCATACAATTATTCTTAAAACCTTTCATAAAACAGGTATACGCAACCGCAAATCAGTGATAACAATTTGTCATTGACAACACCTTTACGTCGTAGTAGTATGGACGATTTTCTTAGCGGAAGTGTTAGCAGTGAAGTGCCTGGTTACTTGTACATGCAGACATAAAAAAGATAAAAAGTTTGTTTGCGAAAAATTAAAGCCTTTTCTTAAAAGTTCAAATCAGTGAGCAAGCACTTATCGTCAAAGTATTACTGAAAGATTTAACGCAGCATTCACAAAGGTAATCAAAAAGCTCCGAGTATTTAAACACTTTACGGGCCAATGAATTTCAAATAAATCATAAAACAACAATAAAACAAACTGATTGGCTTTTCTAAATTTCTTCCCTCTCTCTCATCTTTTTAACGAATTGATTCAGAACTCGCTTATTTAAGGCGCACACACGATCGACTATAAGCCATTGCCAATTTTATATGAAAAAAAAAACAGCTGAAAAAAGGAATTCTATGTTCAAAATCTGTACCTAAAAACCCAAACCCCCTAAAGTGCTGTCACTTACCTCCAATAATAAGGTCCTTCGATTTAATTTTATTTTACCAGACGTCCTATTCAGACTCCTTACTTGTTGTCAGTGTGATGCGTTGTTCGCATGTGGCGTTGTAGATGCCGACACAAATGCACCAGACTGTCATTATATAACTATCTACTGACCGTTATAATATAAGATTGAACGAATTGCTATCAAGAACTAGTCAGACTATACTCGTAGTTGTTGCGATTCAGCATTGCAATAGTGGTCATTTATTCACCACCTTCAAAAACTCAAATAAAATCCGTTAACGTTCCGTTTTTATTTTGAAATGTAAATTCATAATATTGAGCTAGATGCACACCATATTTGTACGCCTCCTGGCATAACATAGCGTTCTATACACCAAACTCAAGATCTGTATTTTTTTACCTGTGTTAACAAATAAAAGTGATTTGATTTGAATCTATCGTGATTTTCAACATGTTGCAATAACAAATAACCGTACTCAGTTTACTGTTTGGGTTCCTACGGAGAGATATTAGGAAAAGGGCAATGACCGCTATTGCGATGCTAAAACGCAACAACTATAGTCAGTATATTTTTATTATACTTCCGAATTCGTCCGAATCTTGCCGATCTTCCCCGAGTTTTGTCACCATTTACACGAAGAAAGGGATGTATCAGACCACTGGACAGGTATTAATGCAGGACAAGTCTGCTAAGATGTGTGTGCATTGAGCTGAAAATCAGGCAACCAATCCACTCCGACAAAGTCGACGATAAAATCGGTCCTTTGTGTTAAGCCTTAGCAGTAACAACTTCGATTTTGAATGCAAAACACCAATAAAACTGACTGTCGCGTTAGTCAATTCATTTGGCGCCTTTTCATTAGTTAAAGTTAACTTTGATTTGATTCAATAAGTTCTTCAAGTCTCAGCTTGTTAGTCAAATCGACCATCAATGGGAATGCATGATGGATTTTTTATACTTTGTAGGATATAGGTAAGTATGCATAGAAAATTAACTGGCAAGAAAATTACCGTAATTAAAAACGTTCGAAATCTAGTCGCTATCTTATTCCATTACTTATTAAAAAAAACTGAATGAAGTGAATGAATTTGGAGGTCGATTAATGTCAAAAAATCATGACATCATCATGTCATTTCATGAAATTTATATTTACTGAAACATTCCTCTCAAGGTTTCGATTATGTTTTGTGCTGCATCGTTTCTGGCTCCATCTTATTGGAACCACGTGTTTTGAAGAACTAACTGATTGGTTTGGTGAAATAGAAAAACAAAAAACTACACACTATTGCGATTGCCGGTCGCAGTGACAGCAGCATCTGTCCTGTAGCTTGTTCAAAGAAGAATCATGTAATTACTCCTCCTAACCAGTCAGACAAAAAGAATTTAGGGGTCCTGTGTGGGTCAATAAAGATTGGCCTTCACTACAAAAGTGAAGATTTTGTTTATTTACAAATCCTCTGTGATCAAGATGGGGTTAGTCACGCGTACTGATTTGTTGATATGAAATGGTTCGTTTGCATTCTGTTTACGATCTTTGGGATAAAATTACTTAATTTATTGGGTAGCCATGGTCTTACAAAGGATGCGAAACTAATTTGACACAGGCCTCCTTTCTTCAATAGGGAGTGGGTTGTAATCACCCACGCGGGCCCAGTGCGGGTAGGTAGATGTCCACCATGTCTTCAAATTTTTGATTCTAGGACATGCAGATTTCCTCACGATGTTTTCCTTCACCGTTTTGAGAGCAGTGGTGATGAAATTATTTACACAAAGCAAAGCGCCTACCCACGACCTACGACGTAAGTGGGGGCCGTTACTGCTGGGCCGCTTCTGCTCTTTTAACTAAATAGTGGATATTAAACAATCAGAAAAAATGGCGCCAAATAAAAATGGTGGCCATAATAACCCCCACAAACTATGACAACAAGCGCGTTAAACTCACTCATTAATAGAATCCCTTGTCAGTTCCCAACTTGTAATGACAACGTTATCTGTACTAATTAGAGACAGCTTTCAAGGTAGGGTGAGCGCATTAATCAATGTCCGTCACATCGATAGAATAGGGGCTGGGACATTGACTTGACGAGGTGTTCACCTTATTGCCCAATTGGTTTCAAGTCGACCAACTCTGCTAATTGTTTCACGAAGTCTGTAATCAATAGGTATGCGTACGCCAATTGTTTTTGGGCCAATGTTTCTGTGTTTGTTTTATGAATGTTGATTCTAGTTGCTATGCGTGGCTACTTATGTAGGCAAACTGTTTTCGTGTTGAATGAGGATTAAAAATAGGTAAATCAATTGAATTAAAAATGTGGATTTATCGGGATCTAACTGGATGATTGTTTGTTAAGGTAAAGAATTAAAAATGCCGCTAGAAGGCTCACAAAACATAATAATAGGTACCAAAACTTCAAGAGAAAATTATATTATCACTCTTCCCGAAGAACTGGAAAAGTTGACAATGTTTTCCAGAAAAAATATACCTAGACACAAAAATTATGAAACCCGAAAAGTAAGAAAATAATAATAAAGTCTGAATTCTCGCCCTTTCACATAATACATATTTAGCAGGAAAACACGCTGTCCGAAATCAGCAGGGTACACACGATAAAAAATTAACGCCAACATTGTAAGGCGATATCCGTTCGTGTATACCAACTGCGTCAAAATAAAATATTAATACTGCAGTCATATCAATAGGCATTTGGCTGGAAAAAATGATATAAACACCTACAGGTCAAAATGTTAAGGCTGCTTGTACATTTACGCAATGAAACGAAGTGAGTAGTACTAGGATAAAGTTAAAGTTATTATCATAATGGCTGTCATCATCATCTACCTAGGCTTTTCCCAACTATGTTGGGATCGGCTTCCAGTCTAACCGGATGCAGCTGAGTAGGTACCAGTATTTTACATGGAGCGATTGTCTATCTGACCTCCACAACCCAGGTACTGGGTAAAGATCCACGAATGACGTCGCGTCGTATTCGTCGCTCACGTAGGACACCGCCTTAGCCACAAGCCCCTCCCTGTTAATGGTTGTAAATACATGTATATTATTGTTAATCGATGACAGTAGCCAAATGGGGTGAGAAGCTAGAAGCGTTTGGATAATATAGTTGGGTAGGTTTGACTACAATTCCCACTTATTTCACCCTTCACTGAGATTATAAACTATCTAGAGTGCTACAAGGATCTTATGGCGCCTGAAAGACATTGACAGGGGGCAAACATATTTTGTGAAATTGTCACAGAATTGTATTGAAAAAACCGGTCAAGTGTGAGCCGGACTCGCGCACCGAGGGTCCCGTACAAATTTCTAGGTACTTATGTAACTAACGGTTTTCGGATTTTTTCCTTTACTTGTGCTACATGAAATTGCTTCTTGCTAAATTTTATGATTCTAGGTCAACGGGCAGTACCCTATTAGGTTTTGATTCCTTTGAGAATGTCAAAAATGTGGCATAAACGGAACATAAGCGCCCGTATCTCTTGATTGCGTTGACTTAGAAGTTTGATTATTTCACTGCTTCAACGGATTGCAGCCTTGAGTATTTGATATTAATTTCAACATGATAACTTCACGCGTCCCTGAGAAAAAGGGTCTTGACAGATGGGCAAAGAAATAATCTTATAAGAGTTCCGTTTTTCCTTTGAGGTACGAAACCCTAAAAACAAGATAGCAATGTTAGATTCGATTTTGGCCACTCATAAAAAGATCCTTGTACCGCTGTAACTGTCACATACAGATAGTCTTTGACATTTCATGAAGTGCAAGTGACATTCAACCGTAGGTGATAAAGCAATTACGAGGTCGACTATACATCGCGAATATTAAAACACAGGCAATGGAGAGGATGAATGGAGAATCGACTGTTTTTAACCTTTTAATAAAGTCGTCACGGTACGATAAAGTGTCATTGAGCTTTAAAGTGAAGTGACCGTAGAAACAGGTGACGCCATGCCTCCAATAACTCTCACGTGAAATTCGTACTTCTACCCTGTTTATGATCAGCGAATTTAACGGCCTGTCCATTTCCGGGCCGTTTGCTTTATCTGTTCTGGCATGGCCAGTTTTTTTTTAAATATTGTCCAAAAAATCTCGCGAAATTTATGTAAGTAGAAAAAATTTATCACGGTATATTTGATGAACAAAAAAAAGGTATTTTTTGGTGTTTAGTAGTTCCCTACTAAATCCCATGGGTGTCGTAAAAGGTGACCAATGACATTTCAGGCAATGAGCTAACTGATGCACGTGTTTTAAAGGCAAAAAATGCCGACACGTGGGTATACAGGGTGAATTTTTCAAGTGGGCGTGGATGGCCAAATCCGAAACTATGAGGACTAGCGAAAAGTACTCAAAGGAGTCGCGAGCTCGATTTTGATGAAAACTAAAACTGCATCATTGGATTTTTGAAAAATCAATATTCCTAGCCAGGAATCGAACCTGTTGATTTTGAAAAAAAAAAAAAAAACACACACTGTATTATTACACCATTCGATAGTGTCGCTAATAAGAATCGAATTCTGGGAAGTAATGATACACGGCAAACTAAAGGAAAGAGCTCATTATTAACAAAATACTTTTTTTTTCTTATGTTACCTACCTCATCAAGTCATCATCATCTGCCTAGCCTTTTCCCAACTATGCTGGGGTCGGCTTCCATTCTAACCGGATGCAGCTGAATACCTCGGTATGTAAAGATAGTCACCCATCCACAGACCAACCGCGGCAAGCGTAGCTTAACCTGATGGATTGACCTGTGCGGCTGTTATTATTAAGCCGGGCCCGGGTTATGTTACCTACCTACTAAAGCTTAGCTGGATTCGACGTCTCAAGGATTGTACTGCATTCAGTATTACAATATTATTGATTTCATTAGAATATTTTCCAAAGATCGTAATAGAAATTTGAACTTAGAACCTAATGTTGTGAAGGTGACTGCGCTGCGGGTGTGTTAATAAAAATATTGAGCGTCATTTCGAATAAGGTACGTAATGTATGTATGAATACTCTAAAATAAGAAGCAGTTTATTAAAATTCAACATTTTCCTTAAGTTTGCCGTATGTCATTACTTCCCAGAATTTGATCCTTATTAGGGACACTATCGAGTGGTGTAATAATACAGTATGTGTTTTTTTTTTCAAAATCAACAGGTTCGATTCCTAGCTAGAAATATTGATTTTTCAAAAATCCAATGATGCAGTTTTAGTTTTCATCAAAATCGAGCCCGCGACTCATTTCAGTACTTTTCGCTATTCGTCATAGTTTAGAATTTAGCCATCCACGCCCACTTGGAAAATTCACCCTGTATATACTACTCAAAACAAAATAAGAGCCACTTGTGAATTTTAACATCCGGTCTGATAAAATTATTTTAAAGCATTCTTAAACGATATATCTTTTGTCTGGTATATCCTGAAGTATTAACAAACATAATGTGAGGATACCTTGCATAATTTTTAAAGTGGGCTACTTTGATACTTTTTTTTTGTAACCACTTGAATTTACTTGAATACTTAAGTCATTTAAATTGTGGATTCTTTTAGGAACAGTCTTACATTTGCTAAGTTACAACGCGGATAAACATTATGAAAGCGCTATGCCGAGGATCCAAAGACATATGGACCTGCAAACCGCAACTATAGCCATCACATTGATCCAAGAGGGACATTCGCAGCGTTCTGTAGCTTTACAGCATGACTTTCCAAGGCGAGCGATACAGAATGCTTGGAATCGATTTCAAGAGACTGGGAGTGTAACCAGAAGACGGTTATCTGGCAGGAATCGAGCAAATACGTCGCAGGAAGACCGCTACATACGTTTGACTGCGCGAAGAGAGCGCGTCATCACCGCCCGCGCCTTACAAAATCGCTTACGCCAGGCGACCGGTACCCGCGTGAGTGACCAAATGATTAGAAATCGGTTACATGAAGACCAGCAGTTTTCTAGGAGACGCGTACTGCGGATTCCATTGACTAGTGTACACTGTGCAAACCGATTATCATTCGCAAAGCTGCACCTGGACTGGGACATAAGTGAATGGAGCTCAGTATTGTTCACTGATGAGTGTAAAGTGAAATTTTTTAGTATGATCGTCGTATTAGAATATGGAGACGAGAAGGTGAGCGATTTTCGGATGTTTGAATCCATGAAAGTGACAGATTTGGGGGTCCCAATGTCATCGTATGGGGATGAATCTCTATCAGGTCGAACCGAACTCGCAATACTCAGCGGAGGCACGGTAACGGCTGTGCGATAAATTGAGGTGATAATAAGACCTCATGTGATGCCATTTGCACAAAGAATTGGTGCAAGATTCACATTAATGCACGACAATGCCCGCGCTCATACAGCTAGAGCCACTAGTGAAGCCCTAGACGATGCTTGTATACGTGTCTTGCCGTGGCCTACCATCAGTCCGGACCTTAACCCCATCGAACACATGTGGGATTTGTTAAAAAGAAGTGTCCGGGGCACAAATCAACCCTTACATAATGAACGACAGCTCATTAACGTGCTAAAGTCAAACTGCGAACAAATTTCAGAAGAGACAGTGCGACATTTGGTGGAGAGTGATCCAGGCTTCAAGAACGTGTTCGAAAAAGAGGAGGACACACACGATACTAAAGAAGTGCAAAAAACATAAAAAAGCTTCCGACATTTTTGTTTTAACCTCTTTTTTTATTAAGTGTATTTTTTGCTGAAATTGCATTTTTTACAAATAACTAATCAGATGCTCTGTTATCTATCAATAAATTTAATTTTAAGGTTTTTGCATTAAAAGTTAGCTAGCTAATTCAATTTAATTATTTATCTACCCTCAAACCCAATACAATTATTAGAATACACAAAATACATGGTGGCTCTTATTTTGTTTTGAGTAGTATATTATATAAATAATAATAATAATATAAAAGAATTATATACGTATAGGTTCAATAATTTCATATAGATTACTTTTTAGAACAAAGGTTTTAATCAATATGCAGTTCTTTGAGCAAAGAGTCTTTAAAAATGAAAATAAACAGTTGAATCTCGCTACGCTATCGCTGTTAAAACCTATCGGAAAATCTGTAACTGATAAACGGAGCCATTTAAAAATTGATTTTGTTTTTATTTCATTAACCTTAAACCAATCAAAAGGTAGTTAGCTCAGTAAATTTGCTTGAAAGAATCCATCTTCACATACCTACATACGACCAAGTGAAACTCAATCAAAACATTTCAAAAAACGGCCAAATTGAACTTCCAGACCACCCAGCGCAACTCAAATCAAATATTGATGTTTATCTTACTTGCAATGGCTTTACAATCAATCGCAATGCTCGCGAAAGTTAACGAGATTTTCATCCCAATAGCTTCCCGCAGGATATAAAAATAATTAAAAACGCGGAATGGGCTTATTGGTTGGAGTGACACCCAAGTTGAATGTCAACCCTGAATTGTTGATAGTCCTTTCGAATAGACGTGACAATGTAATCGGGGATTTAATTATAGATTTAGAGAATGATATAAATCATTGGTGCCGATTCCCTTGTTCACAAATTAAACTAAATTTCAGTTCAGTGCATCTTTTTCTTTCTATTTTATCAAGTAATGGACAGAAGATACATTTTAGTTTAGTCCTGTTCTGTCCAATTAATCAGCGCCTGACACTACTCCATACAAGTTTAGAGACGTGATTAAAAACTTGCCTACTAAAATTACGTCAATTTACGTCAGGCGCTGATTAATTTGACAGGACTAAACTAAAATTGATCATCTGTCCTTTTCTTAATGACATAGAAAGAAAAAGATGCGCTGAACTTAAGTTTAGTTTGTGAACAACAGAATCGGCAACATTGTCTTGTATATGTGGACGTGGACGTTCAAAAGTGCCTTTTATGTAGCTATTTGAGATAAATGATTTGACTTTGACATACTTTGTTAAACAAAACATCGTGAGTGAACCAGCATGTCGTAGAACCAAAAATTCGAAGACATGTGACATCTACAAACCCGCACCGGGCCTGCGTGGTGAATTACGGCCCCTCCCTTTCACCGAAAGAAGGCCTGTGTCCCAGCAGTGGGAACATTATAAGCTGATTATGTATGTATGTCTACGAATATATGTATGCTTTGTTATATAAGTAATTTATCATGTTCGAGACACATTTAGCAGGTTATTTGTTTGTTTATTAATGTAGGTTGATATTGGTGCATAATATTTTTCTGTTTAACTCTTTCTAGCGTCACATATGCTTCAGCTAATTATTTAATTCTATCTCCCATTGACCTAGGTACCTACTTTACTTCTTCGGAAATCCTGTACCTAGCTAAGTATATAAAGCATTCATATTACACACCTCTAGACCACAGGTTAAGATTAAGATAATTTATATTTTACTCTTATTCCTATTTCTTCGTGCCTTATACGTATGCCCCGCGGTTTCACCAGCATAAGTCTCGATCCCGTGAGAGTATCGGGATAAAAAGGATCCTATGTCCTTTCTCAGGACTCAAACTATCTCTATACCAAATTTCATCTAAATCGGTTCAGTGGTTTAAGCGTGAAGAGGTAATAAACAGACAGTCATACACACTTTCGCATTTATAATGTTAGTATAGTATTAGTATGATTATGAAAACCTCACTGTAAACGAAAGTCAAAATTTAATCAATTGATTTATTAATTTTGTCTTTCTTTCTTTATAATTATATTCCAAAAAGGATATTAAGGTATTCAGGGCTTTCACAGTTTCCCAGTAATGAAAGAGAAGTTTGCACACACAGATTAATTTCGTCCGAAATCCGATTTGTCGTAATAAAATATTCATAAAGCGGACAAATGGGTTTTGCAGGTGTTACTAAAAGGGTTTCTTTATAGAAAAATGTTTCAGTATAAAATGTGAGTGACATGCGACATGATAGCCTAACAGTATAAAGTGGATAAGCCAGAGTTTAAAACAGAAGACGAACTAGCAGGGGATCGAGGAGGGGGGGGGTCAGGGGATCAGACCGGGATAAATCTATTAATTTTATTTTTGAAGTGAAAGTTCTTTATCGGCGTTGTACACTTTTTTGTAATGGGTAAAAAATGTTAAACTCGCGTCAAGACATCGCGTCAGGACACGAAACCTGATCGGAAATTCGTAAGACGGATGGAGAGTAGACAGCCGGCGCGGCGTAGGAGAGGAAGTATCCCCCTCTCTTTCTACGGCGTGGCGAAAATGTGTGCCTGCTGTTTCGTTTAGGCGGCGCAGTAGAGCGCTTGCGTGAATGTTCGTGTGTGTTTATGTTACAGCGTGGCACGCGCATCCATGGATAGTGACAGCTGATGGCTCGACCGTCTGTGTAGTGGTCACACTGCTGTGTATTCGTAAAATTCGTGTATATAAAGTGTTTAAAATATGGAAATTGAACAAAGTGAATCTATTAATGAAAAATATCAAAAATGCACAACGTTAATATTCAAGTTTTCACTTCTGCCGGCACTCCCGGAGTGCAATTTTTTTTTTAGTTGTTCTTGTTGACAGCATTAAACAATTTGTAGTTCCGCTTTTTGTCGTTTGGTTAGTTAGTTACTGAATCATCATAGATAGTATTATTGTAGATATCATCTGCCTAGCCTTTTCCCAACTATGTTGGGGTCGGCTTCCAGTCTAACCGGATGCAGCTGAATACCAGTATTTTACACGGAGTGACTGCCTATCTAACCTCCACAAACCAGTTACTGGGTAATACGATACCCCTTGGTAAGAATGGTTGTCAGACTTTCGGGCTTCTGACTACCCGTAACAACTATCCACGAATGTCATTCGTGACTTTCCGAGGCACGGAGGGGTCTCGAAAGATCATCACCCATCCATAGACCAACCGCGGCAAGCGTACCTTAACCTGATCGATGGACCTGTGTGGTTGTTATTATTAATGTAGATAATTAGTTATACAATATTTTAATTATAAATTATGATTAAGTACATTTTTAACGTAATAATAATAGTCCTCCAGGCCGTATTTCGGCCATGGCGGCCAATGTCAACGGATTCTAGCCTTTGGCAAGGGAGGTATTATAGTGCACAATAGTGTGCGCAGACACAGGTGCACTCTCTTATCCCTCACTCTCACAGTCCGATGGTACGGCAATACGACATGACCGGAGAGAGATCAGGCGCAGGAGTGCTTAACGTATTCCGATGTACGGGGGTATCACACCGCCAACTTCCAAACTATGGGCTTTTACTAAGAAATTCCAAATGGAAAAAGCCAATCACACTTTGCCCGACCCGGGAATCAAAACCCAGGACACCACGTCAGTAGTCGCAATGCAACCACGAGGCCAACGGGGCAGTTACGTTTTTTAACGTTGATAGGAACCCAATATACCAAAGATTTTTGTATCTTTGAAACAATTGATTATTATGACTGAGCACTCTTAAAATAATAATATGTACAAGTAATAAAAAGGGAGGGGAAATAATCAAAGGACATGAAAAAGTTCGTCCGCATTACTGTCAACAGGAAACGTGCCCAAAAGGCTGGCAGCATTGCCACGTTGTATGGCAATGCTGATTCTTTGGCCAAAAAATAGGCCAGCCCTCTGGTCACGTGAACAGTCGACCAACCGCTTGGCGATGTCTCGAAATACTAAGTGGGCACTCGGGCCCCATGGCCCTAGTGTTTCAACCCCAAACGGCTCAAATATATAAGTTCCAAAGAGATTGGAGTATTTGCGCCGTTTGAGGTTTTCCGCACCTGCAGCAGCCGCCCCAGCATAGCTTACCGTGCTTGGAAGATGCTGAGCACTTAGAATCGATCAATATATAGTATGAAAATCTGACACAACGTCTACAATATTGTGAACAAAAGACCATAAATAAAAACCAACAACATTTATTTAATCACAATCAAGAAAACAGTCAATGTTTAAGCACTGGTGATCTCTTCAATAGGCAGCACTTCGAAGAAGTTGACTACGTTCTTGAAAATTGTCTTCGCGGCCAAATCCACCATGGGTCCGCCGAATTCTGTCGCAATTTGTTTCCAGTTCTCGTTCAAGAATTTCAACATGGCCTCACCTAGAAAAAAAAAAACATAATTTTATTTATTCTAAGAAGGAAAGGGGTACATACGACGCTGCTCATAATATCATAAAGGTAATTACCTTTATGATATTATGAGCAGCGTCGTAGATAGGGTAATTAATTGTTAAACAAGTTGACTGTCAACTTAAACTGTCCGGATATTCAAATAACAGCTGTCAGTCTCTGAGAGTTGTATAAAATAGCTATAACACGATCAATTGACGTAGTGTTCATTTGCATTACAATTAATTTCCATGACTGTACCTACAAAAAGTTTTTTGCAGAGACTTCTTGAAAAAAGTGTGACAGTTTTTAATTTGCCGCCTGGTCCCTTAGTTTAACTGTGAAAACGTAGTTCCAAAGAGACAAACTGGCTGCTCTTTCCTATATAAGATTGCTCAACAGTGTTACTATAACAGTTTTAATTTAAGATGAATGCGCAGTGGTAGCCTGCGAAATTATTTTCTATCGTTTTTTGCAATTTTCAGGTCAGTGTCAGGTGTTATCTTGATCAAAATTTGATTTGCGACTATAATAGGTACCTACGTACGAGAATTGTAATCATTAGAATCATTAATATATATTTCTAAGCTAGATGTGTACCAAGAATAAATCTCTTATGGAAAAGTGAAAAAGTACCACTACCTTAATTTTACATTTTCATAGTGAACATTGAGATAACATCTACGTCACATCGTAATTGAAAATCCGCGAGAAAAAAATATGATAAGACAAAAAAAAAGAAAAAAAAAACAGCAACATGTGGCGTCGTCTATTATGTTCAACAAATATTAATGCCATAACTACTGTCAACTGTGAATTCGTGAGGGTGACTCTCGATTTATTAACCAGTAAATGATAATCATTTAATGATATTATCGCATTGGGTGTGAACCTGTAAGGATACTGTAAGATTGTTCAGCGCAGCAGCAGAAGCAACTGCAGCCGACAATATGCCGCTCGTGAATTTGAGCACCGCACCGTACTCAAATACACGAGCGGCACGTTGTCGACGGCAGTCGCCGACGCGTCGACGACGGGTATCGACGGGATTCGACGGCTGCAATTGCCTCTCCCATTGACGCGTGTCGCTCGTGTGTATAAGCGCTTAGTGAAAACAGAATTGTGGAAAACAAAAGAGGGAGGCCCTTTTTTTTGTGGATGCGAAATCATCAAATGACTCCTCCCGCTATGGGTGGAGCGGAAGGGGGTGTCAGACTCTTACTGACTAAAACCCACCCGTGTTCCTTCCTTAGCCCTTTATGTTCCGGGGAAGCGAAAACCCTTTCGGACAATCCCGCTTCAAGAGGAAGGCCCTTACCTTGCAATGGACCAATATAGGCTTTATAAGGTTAGATTATTTTTCCAAATGGGAATATGAATAATATTGAAGACACTTACTAAGCTGCTTGTTTCCGTTGAACAGGTTAGTCAGGTGATAGTGAGCGTTATCCTTGACTTCAAAATCGAAGCTGTACTTCTTAGGCTTGATGATGTCCTTGCCGTCAGCATTCTTGACCACATCGTAGTGAATTAACAGCTTGATTTGAAGATTTTCTAAAAACAAAGAGGATGTTTAGTGGAAGTTGCTTAACCTTTAAACCGCTTGTGTCGCGTTTATGCGACACATGTTTCCGTGCCCCTACCACCCATGTCGTATTTCTGCGACAGAGAACATGCATTATTTTTTCGTTCTATTTTCGTCCTATTAACTACGTGGTACAATTAAAGCCATTATTAAATAGAGATAAAACTTTTTGATTATTTTTTAATCGATACAACGATTTCTCCTCCGTATTTATTGTAGGTATTATTTTTTATCTTGATTTTATCGATTTGTAGCCGCGCGCTAGGGGCACGGCAACTGATATTTAGCCAAGCGCTTAAAAGGTTAAATTAAATTCTATTGAGTATAAAAGACAGATAGGTGCTTTGGGCAGTTTCAGTATAATTTACTCATGACGTTATTATTGAGCTTAAATACAGGGTGGCAGGGCCATCAACGCCGAACCTTTTCCCGTGGATTCAGTACATGATTCATTCATTCAACCCCGCGTTGAAATTTTTCGTCACTTATCAAAAAAAAGTCTGCTATTTCATTTGTTAGTAGTTAGTATTTGTATGGAACAGCTATTTATTTTTAACTAGCTGCACCCCGCGGTTTCACTCGCGTAAGTGTCGATCCCGTGAGACTATAAAAAGTACCCTATACGTTAATCCTGGAAGTCAGCTACCTCGATACAAAATTTAATCAAAATTGGTCCAGTCGTTTAAGCGTGAAGAAGTAACAAACATATAAACACACACACTCACAAACTTTCGACTTTATAATATTAGTGTGATAAGATAACAAACGAAAAAATTTCATTGCGTGGTCTAGAATCATGTGCTGAATTTATGGTTACAGTTTGCGCATCGTGTCCCCTGCCATCCTGTATATACTGCATGCAAGAAATAAAGGAAATAAGAATAAGATAGGAAGGATCATGAAAAGCTAAGACGGCTTAAACAATTCTTCAACGAGTTTTAACAGGATTTAAATAAGCTTTTCGGCGCTATACAGGGTGAAATTGAAAACATGCGACAAATCGAAATGGGAGATTGTGCTCATAATTATGAACAACTTTTACTATGGGATCAAACCTGAAATCGCGAAAAAAAAAATAAGCTGTTCCCTACATTTTGACAAGTTATGCGAACACAAATGTAGGGAACAGCTGATTTTTTTTTTGTGATTTCAGGTTTGGTCCCATAGTAAAAGTTGTTCATAATGATGATTACAATCTCCCATTTCGATTTTTCGCATGTTTTCAATTTCAACCTGTATTTCAATCCTACATATTTTTCCATCGTCGTTATTGCTGATAAAATGTCACTTTGTTCAGCCTCTTAAGACCATGCAAAGGTTAATTCTTTGGTAATCTTTTTACACAAAAAGTATAATATTACATGCAATATGTTCCAATTTTGGTTGTTATCAGCTGTCACAAAAAAACTGCACCAAATGACTCAAAAGAATTCACTTACTCAATTTGAGTTTCAACTGTCCGTCACCAGTGATGGGTAGGATCAGGATTCGACCTCCAGCAGTGTAGTGACCCTTCACCAAGACGTCCACGTGGAAATCTACAGAGAAGGCCTTCTTCTTTGTGTCCCAACTGTCAAGGAAAATGAAAGGTTAAGAGAGACATAATATGATAGTAGGGTTAACATAATCAGCCTATAATGTTCCCATTGCTGGGACACAGACCTTTTCTCTAAGAAAGAAAGTAGGCCATAATCCACCACGCTCTTTCAGCCACAGTATAGTTTGATTAAAAAAGAGGCTCCGTGAAGTTTCTAGTCCGTTCTTTTCTATAGGAACCTACTACGCTTTAGAATGGGCAACTAGCTTCATCTTTCTGACTGACCGCATTATCAACTCATAATGTTCCCACTGCTGGGACACAGGTCTCCCCTCTCTGAGCGGGAGTAGGCCATAATCCTCCAAGCAAACCCAGTGCGGGTAGTTTAATGTCATATGTCTTCTTTGGTTCTAGGACACGCCGATTTGCTCACGACGTTTTTCTACACTGTTTTGAGAACAGTGGTGATGAAATAATTTACACAAAGTAAAGTGTCTATCTGGGGTCTAACCTTCTATTCCCTGGGTCACCAATGGTCTTTAAATTGGGTGAGTTTTACTTGGTTCCAAATCCTTTTCTGAACCAATCGTAACTTTGAACAAAGCTAAATTGGTTCCTTGAAAAAACAAAAAAAAAACAACTTTTGTATGCTTGTAGGAATGTTACTGATACCTACTTGATACCAGACCGCCACTACCAGCGATTTCCAGTTTCAGTGGCTGTTTATTGCAGAAACGAGATATATCGTATCTCGTTTCTACTATAAACAGCCGCCGTTGACTTATAATGCTTGAGTTTGTGTTGTAGCAAGTATCGGTAATGCATAGCTATCCGATACTAATTGTTTGCAAGTTTCTGTTGGTATTGAGTGCGAAGTGGATTAAGTTTCAAGATCGGAATATTTTGAAGCTTTTAAAGGCATTCTGGGAAGAAAATCTTGCATAAGGCCACGAAATCTGACTGTTTTCTTACTTCATTTTTTATCTGAAATTGGTACTCACTCAACTTTGTCAACAACGGAAGTCTTCAATCCCTTCATAATGCCTCCTGTCAAGGTGAACTGAAGACCAGCCAGGTCGAAGGCTAGGTCATCCATTGCCATAGGGTCTAGGACTTCAACGTTGTTTTCCGATATTCCCGACATGAAAACTGGCATCATTTGCTGGAACGCTGGAGTCAAACAGGCATTGTCGCCAAGCTTGCATTTGTCTACCGATGGTAAAACTGTGAACAAGAAAATATGTTCTTTGGATCCGGGAAAAATCAATGATTCCATGGCCTGATTTACTTTTGTAACACATCATAACATCACGCCTGTATATGCTATGGGGCTGATGTGTTTCGTCCACCCATATTTCTCCAGTTACGAGTATTTGTAACAATTTTAGGTCCCATGAATTGTAACAGGGCGGTACAAATCTTTTCTTATTGAAAGATTTCTCCTCGATATTCGATATACATTATTTTAGTTCTGAATCTAGGACTTCGCAACCCATACAAAATTTTTTCGTCAGTATCTCGTATTTCCTGCGTTCGACCTAAGATTCCAAACCAAGTCTGAATCCCATGCCTTAAACTGTCACTACTAGAATAACCACATCCGAGGAAATCATAATTGTTTTGATTAGACTGTCGTAAATAACTACATCTGGAAAATTATAAGTCCCTTTTTACGTCGCGTGCGTAATAAGATGTCATATCACTTACGAACTAATGTCTCGCTCATAGAAACTAATTGCCTCCACTTAAAAGTAAAAAGTAGGATCGATTATATAAATTACGTTCTATTATTCAAGATTACACTGTGACATGGCTGTTTTATTATTATTATGGTAATTTCGTTTTTTTACCTATTCAAAAATTGATTTTCTAGATAGTATAAAAATATATCACTATATTTATGACCACTAAAAGACCTCAAGACACGCATTATCATCATTCTCCTGCCTGGTGGTTAGTTGTCCAATAAAATTAATCCACCAAGGATACCGGCCCAGACTTAGAACGGTTTTGCACTACATCTGATCCGAATCCGAATTAAAGATCCAACTTCAATCCGAATTAAGAATGTTCTAAATTCGGATGGCTAGAGTTCGGATCTAGTGCGCCATCCTTTATACAAATAGGACTATGGTCACTTCGGACCGGCATTTCTCGGATTCGGATCGGATGTAGTGTAGAACCGCTCTTACGAGTCGTGAATTTGAACCCAGGCAGGCATTTTACTTTGTGTCTTTAATTTCATCTACACTGCTCTCAAAACAGTGAAGGAACGGCATGTCTTAGGCCCAAAAATCAAAGACATGTGACATCCACCAACCCACACTGGGCTCGCTTGGTGGATTATGGCCCACTCCCTCTCACAGAGAGGAGGCCTGTGTCTCGGTAGTGGGAACATTATGTAGGCTGATCATGCTATCCCAATTTATTTGGGGTCAATTTATGCGGGTGAAACCGCGGGGCACAGCTAGTTAAAAATAAAGATGATCATAAAATAATCTTACAATAACAACTTAGGTGCAATTGTTGTTAAATGCAGCGGATATGTCAAACTTTTAACAAAGTAGGTATAATAACTCATCATTCGAGAAGTTAATTAAATAATTTGCCTACGTGACATAACTAATTGGACCGATTATTTTTAATACTATTATCTCTTATGAATATTGTTGTCATTAGTAAACTAGTATTTGTCCTATCAATAGTCACGTACATAATCAGCCTATCATGTCCCCTCTGTTAGGACGGAGGCCTTCTCTCTGTGAAAGGGAATGGGCCATAATCCACCACAACGGCCCAGCCCGGGTTTTTGGATGTCACATGTCTCCGAATTTTTGGTTCTAGACATGCCAGTTTACGGACGATGTTTTCCTTCAGTGGTTTTGAAATAATTTTCACAAAGTGCCTGCTTGGGTTGGGAACCACGACCTACAATTGATAAATCGCGGCCGTTACCACTGGGCCACCACCGCTTCTCCTCTCTGACTGACCGATCCTAGACAATTAAAAATAGCCTGTAATTGATTTCATTGAAATATATGCTTTTACTTTGAGTACACAGTCTGATCGAAATACCTATGCGTTAATGGTTCTAAAATAAGAAATCATTAATAGAGTGATTAATTCTACTCACATTAAGCAATCAACTGATAACATACCTCTTAGGTATTTCTATTTGTAAAAACCGTGGGCCTAGCACGCCCGCGTGGAGTAAACGAAAGTAACATAAATTGGGACAGTTTTAGAATTGAAAATATTTCTTTCGCACATAGGTAATAGACGAAACCCCTTGGTAAGACTGGTTGTCAGATTTTCGGGTTTTTACGACTCGTAACGAGTGTCAAAGATCCACGAATGATAACCGGGACGTGCTTTTCGAGGCACGGAAGGGTCTTGGTATGTAAAGATGGTCACCCATCCACGGACCAACTGTGGCAAGCATAGCTTAACCTGACCGATCGACCCGTTTGGCTGTTAATACTTAGCCACAAGCCCCTCATATTTTGACCTACAGCCGTACATATTATGAAATCTTAACTACACATGCATTTTAAAATATTATTTGGTTTGATTGCTGACTGCAAAAAATCAAACCCGCATCTCATTCCCTCATGCGTGTTCAATAGATATTTTTCCGTTTCGCTATTAAATTATATGGATTGATGAAATAAACTATGCGGGGATTTGTTATTGAAAACGAATATTGTTTTATAAAAAGCTGGGGCCAGTTACTTAGCTATCATTGTTATTCTAATTTTATTACAGTAAGGAGAAATTTTACAAAATTTTTATACGTAGAATAAGTCATATCCTGAGAGTAATTTTTGCATTTTGGTCAGTTTGCCATACTAGAACCGTCAGACATCAATTTTATTCCACGGATAAAAGATATCTGACTTTGGTAAAATCAGCCCTTAGTGTTAAAAATAACTTTGAAAAGCTTTTTCTAACTTAAATAAGCCGAAGCTTCTTAAACTCATAAAACTGAGCTTCATAATTTGGTTCTAATTAATTTAAGAAGTAATATCTAGAGCCACGAACAAAATACTATGGCCTTTAGAAGAAAGGCTAATTATTCTAAAAATAAATTGTGTACTAAAATAGCTCTTTAGTATTAGGCTTCGCTCACGCAGTTGAATATTATTGTTGCTACAGGTATTTATAAATAAAGATGGCCGAAATATAACAAAACTGTCTCTCAGAATTCTTCATGGCCGTAAAAAATATTATTCGTTTTTTTTTTAAACGTTTTGTTGTGTTAAGGACTGCCCTTAATTTTAAGTGTTGCTGACTTAAAACTAGTCGTTAAATGTCTTCAATACAAATGTTGGGATAGGTCAGGAGAAAGAGTAGTAAGAGTTTCTGGCATGCAACCTTTTCTAGTAATTATAAGATAATGGCATAACATATATTTTAATATTATAATAGAGCTGAAGAGTTTATATGAACGCGCTACTGCTGGAACTACTAATCGGATTTTAAAAAAAAAACTGTTTCACTCTTGAATCAAGAAAGTTCACGCGGACGAAGTCTTTATGAGATAAACGCCAATATGAATTTAGAAGATGAAAAGAGAATTACAAATATACATATTTTTATCAACATGTAGATCATAATATATACGCAATAAAAGTAAATATTATTTATTATTTTAATACCCCCATATAACAGTAGCATGTGGGTTCATATAGCCCTCCGTCTTCCTAGTGCGGTTAGGGTTATGACAAACCGGACCAATCCGGTGCTATCTCTTGTACCTACCTAATGTATAGGACCAATCCTAATGATCTACGAGAATTATCCTAGGTATATACAAAATCTACGGCTTCCAGAATTCTACGGTTGTATCTTTACCTTCTAGCATACTTAAGTATCCATGTAAATGGTTTACCACGGACTACCTACAGTATCTTCTCTCTCGTCTCTTTCTACCTTCTCCCAAAGGTTTGTACGTCCCTTTCTCCCAAAGGTTGTCTTTAAAATATCACTTTTATCGATCAGGTCGCCCATTGTGTCAACCTGTGTAAAATTTCTACATTTATATCTGTAATTTATATGATGTACATAATGTATGGTGTATTATATTCTAGGTAATATTATGTATAGAAAACTCAAATAACTTGCAAAATATCCTTACCTGCCGCTTGAGCAAAACCGAACACCAGCACAGCCAAACACACTACTTTAAACACCATGTTAACTTCTTCTTCGACACAAACCCTTCAACTGTTTACTGCGAACTGATCGTGAACTGGAAGTGGATGCGCTAATATACTAGACGAAACATCGTCACCGACTATAATTACATACGTCCAGAAGTTAAATATTATTGCAACATCTTTAACAATTATAAAAAAAATAAGTACCCAATTTATTTTAAAAAAAATCTGGCAAAAAAGGTGTCAGCTTAATGATAAGGTAGATAGGTAGGTACTAGATACAATTACGGACTGTCCGTAATTGTATTTAATATCTACCAAACTCGTATGTAGTAAGTATCTACCAACGTAGAGCACTGCAAAAAGGATAATATTAATTCTTAAATTTAAAATAAAATTAGAAAAAAATATAAATTTTCGCCGACGTCAATTTTATTCTACGAACATAAATTATCTGTCGATTGAAAAATCATTCCTTAGTCCAAATTGTAACATTTTTTTAATATGTTATTATCATTAATTAAGTAAAGTATAACATAGGTACCTAATTATATTTATATTGAGATCAGTTATAGGTATATAATAATTAACTGGTAAGGTCAATTAAACAAAATATAAATATATTATTACTTAGTTTAGCCCTAAAAACCAAAATGTTTAAACTTGTGAAGGTTACGCTTGACCAAAGTTCATGATCGGGTCAATTTATCTTATTAAAATTAATATTTTTACCGACGGCTTCCTGTGTTGAATCATAATTTTTGCCTGAAAGAAAAAAGTATTTTACATACAAAATATATTAGGTAGTTGTTGTGGTAGGTAAGAACAAATAAATATAAATAAATCATCTATGAATGTGATATCATCCATGTGACATCCACCAACCCGCACTGGGCCCGCGTGGTGGATTACGGCCCACTTCCTCTCACCGAGAGGAGGCCTGGGTCCCAGCAGTAGGAACATTATAGGCTGATTATGCATCGATTAATCCTTGTTTAATTTGTTTACAAATTATTTGTATATTTTTTTGAAAATAACTCATATTGTACTTAGGTATATCTAAGTAGTTAAATTGTATTATACTTTGGACTGCTTATCGGTAAAATTCAAAGGCTTTCCACGTTTATTTATTTATAGTTAATTAAAAGAGTACAACACCAATTACATTAATTAACATAGAGACAATAATTACGTTGACAACAATATAATTTAAAAAAACTTTTTAACAAAAAAAACAACCGACTTCAAAAAAAAAACACTACAAAGTGAAAAATAACTTTAATTTCGGAAGTCTGTGTCTTTGGTTCCGCATTTTCGTTTTTTGACACCGACTTCCGAAATTAAAGTTATTTTTCACTTTGTAGTGTTTTTTTTTTGAAGTCGGTTGTTTTTTTTTTGTAAAAAAGTTTTTATTTTTCACTTTTTACTTATACCTACCCTACATAAATTTAATTAACACTAGTGCATTGAAGAATTGAAGACACAACTCGAAGAATCAACAAAATTCGCATAGAAATGCCGGAGATGCAATACATTTATGCATATAACTTCGTACATAAGAATAATTACCTAATGTATTATATACTAAAACCTTCCTGAAAGTATGTAGATCACACTAATGAAAGAATTATGAAAATCGGTTCAGTAGTTTTTGAGATAATCGCGGACATACAAACATACATACATACATACATACATACACACATACATACATACATACATACATACATACATACGGGTCGAATACAGACCCTCCTTTTTTAAAGTCGGTTAAAAAGTCGGTTAAAAACTAACATGGAACAGTGGACTCCCTAGCATACATTCTCTCACAGAACTCCAGACATATACGCATAATTTTGCCACCAAGCTGCTATATTTACATAAATATTAATTATTCTTACACAAATGTAAATATTTAGTTCTTTGAAGGCAAAATATCTACATTTGTGTAAGAATAATTAGATATTTTGCCCTCAAATAACTAAATATTGTGCGACGATCATTTTATTGCCTTGTAAATTCTAAAATCAATGAATATTTGAACATGCAAGAGATTTTTGTCCATAAAATCCCCTTTAACACACGCTTCAGAAGAAATTGCAAGAGTAATTTCTAATTTAAAATCGACTATTTTAATCACATTATGATTTTCTTCATGTAGAAGATTGTATAGTGTTACCAAGGGGTATCGTATTACCCAGTAACTGGGTTGTGGAGGTCAGATAGGCAGTCACTCCGTTTAAAATACTGGTATTCAGCTGCATCCCGTTAGACTGGAAGCTGACCCTAACATAGTTAGGACAAAGCTAGGCAGATGATGATAGGGTGATTGTGTAACAAACTATCAGTTGCACTTTGACAGTTCAACAACATTCATTGCGTTATTTACGTTTTTGGGCGGAGAAATTTTGCAAACAAATGAAGCAATGTATTAGCAATATCCTTCAATATGATTCAGATTCTGATTGATAGTGTGTTACGCAATTAGGGGTGTAGCTTATACTGGTTAGTTCGTTTGTTACCATTGACCTGCAATCTACCATACTGAAGGTATGGATTACTTTGTAAGCTTACAAAAAGTTCAATTAATTGATGAGAAAATTGGATTGGGTCTATTTTAATTGTTTAATACCTGGAAGTCGCGCGATTGTGGTCACAGGTCAGTTGATCCCAGATTAAATTGGTTTATTTCAATTATTATGTAGGTGCCTATCGATATTTATTTATTTTAGTACAGCTATAAAAACACATAAAAAAGGAAACCATAGTCACCCGAAAGCCAATTACAAATCCTCACGTATAAACTTATAATAATTATTTAATGATAAATGATTTTGATATAATGGAGTAAACGAGTAAACATAGAATCTTCAGATTGATTCTGGGCCTTTACCCTTTTTTTTTCCCGCGGTGGAAATCCTCATGGACTTCCTCTATCGTGGGGGTGACAGAGGGGCATGCCGGACTCTTACCGGCTAAAACCACCGCGGTGTTCCACCTCTACCTATGGCCCCGTGCGGGATTCGCATAAGCATTCACCGCTCCCCCGGCAGTGGGCCTTTACCCTGGACGTGATTCTTGAACGAGACCTATTTCCAATAAAAACTTACCTGTTGAGTAGTGCTCGCCTCGCTTCGCTCTATCGGCTCGCACGAAATTGATCACAGTTCTAACATAACCTAACCCATTAGGTCGGGGTGCCCTGGCTTAGTTACTGCGACCAATCCGGCTCACGCGTGCTTGGTTACAGTTCCACAACCTAAACTATAAATGAATATCATTCGGGCCGTTAGTTGAACGGCCGCCGTTTAGTTAAAAGGCTAGGCGGTTAACTAAGCGGCTAATTTAACTAGTTGGCTGCGACAGATACATACAATAATTTTTTTCTTCTTGACAGTGGGTTAGTGGGTACTAGTTTTTGTAATGTGGCGACATCTACATCGCCACATGTGAACTACGTATCACAATGAAGTCACGCAAAATCCTGCATCTAAGCAACCAAAGTTTACCACGCGACTAGCATTTAAACAACGTCCCGACATCAATCGTCGGGCAGCAGTCCACCAGACACAATACCCGTCTGTTCGGAAGATCCTCCCTTTTCTATTGAGGATGAATGAACTTTACGCTCTGTTCCTCATATCTCTATAGTAACTTTGTATAGCATAGTATTATTACAAAGTAACTTACCATGAGAGCGGTTAAGATGCGAGAAAGTTGTTCGACTTTATGGCCCTGACATATTAATCTCATTAGTTTGATGTGTACTTGTATTAGGTTACGATGGGACTGGCATACGCTGTGCGTTATAAAAGTCCCTAAAATTTACAGAATAAAAAAAAAAAGAGAGCGGTTCTGCACTACATCCGATCCAAATCCGAGAAATGCCGGTCCGAAGTGACCATAGTCCTTTTTTATGAGGGGTTGCGCACTAGATAGGCGGGGCAATTGCGTAACACATTATCAATCGGAATCGGTTTCATTTTGACAATTCAATAACATTCATTACGTTATTTACGTGTTGAGCAGACAAATTTTTCGAACTTATGAAGCAATGTATTAGCAATTATCTTCAAAATGATTCTGATTCCGATTGATAGTGTGTTACACAATTAGTGTGCCGAACTCTATCCGCCCGAATTTATAACATTAACAATTCGGATTGAAGTCGGATCTTTAATTCGGATTCGGATCGGATGTAGTGCAAAATCGCTCTAAAGGTGTTACTCTGAGCACAATCAAAAAATCTAGTCTTAGGTTTAAAGGTAAGCAGTAAAGCCAATTAGAATAATGACGATGCGTCAACGTCTAGCCGATTTCGGCCATAATGACTACATTTTATGGCTTCCAGAAGCCCACAGTATCGATACCATTCCTGTGTGATGTCGTGAAGTACCATTAAGATACTACGTTTTAACATGAAAATACTCATTAAAACGTCAATCCGATTGTAGAACAACAAGTCGTGAATCATAAAAATTTCATAATTTAATTTTCAATTTTTAATTTCCATGCCATAAAATTATAGAGCAAAGTTCAAACTATTTGAGATGCTAAAGAATATTATTACTTAGTAATTATAATGTTCCATCACGCTATGGTAATTATATAGTCTACAACAAACACTGCTGTTCTTATAATGAACGGACACTTTTTGTTATTAAACGTTTTTCTAATAAGGTTTGCGGTAGGTAAAGTGTCTACGTTTTCTAAAGACTTAGGGTCGGTTCACATCTGATTGAAGATGCGTCGCGTATTAACGGTTGCGTAATGCCAGAACAGACAATTATATGATAAAACATGCAACCTTTCACACTCAACCGATGATGCGTTAGTGCGTCGAGCGAATAAATAGACGCAATCGAAGTTACGCCCGACGCATTTTCCGTCAGATGTGAACCAACCCTTAACTGTAGCTATATAGACCAGCACCCTAATTGCATAACACACTCTCAATCTCAATATGAATAATTTTGAAGGATATTGCTAATCCATTGCTTCATATGTTCGATAAATTAGTCTGCTCAACAACGTAAATAACGCAATGAATGTTGTTGAACTGTCAAAATGAAAGCCAAAATTGCTACTGTTAGTGTGTTACGCATTTACCCCGCTGATTTTTTGTAATAGAAACCTAGTTGTATTAAGTACTTCTTTGTGGAGCAGTTCGCCCGGAAAAGTACTCGAATTTTGACCGCCAAGCATCTTGTTTTTGGTTTCAAAGGAATGGGTGTCGTTTAAATTACTGGCACTTGAGAACTCTCTGCTTTACCTTTGTTTGACTCCCTGCTTAACCTTTGTTTGAAGAGTACAATGCAATCAAACTGAAGATCATATCCTAGGTGGTCGTGAGACACTTCTTATACGGAAGATCTTATAGGAGCTCAACTATCACTAATGAGCAGTGATCGGATTGGCTGGGTATATTTACCTAAAGTTTAAAGAACAGAGACGGAAATCGGAGACTTCCTTACGACTAAATTTTTTTAAAATGCATTTTTTTTTTTTATGTTGGTTGAACATTTCAATATAACGTGAATATATTAATGACTCATTATTTTTTTTTTTGTAATATTGATTATTTTATTTATCAAAACATTGATTACGATTTATTAAAGCATTTATAATGTTAATGATAAAATAAGATATTGAAAGTAACATAATTAAAGTTCCGGTTTTACCGGTAAAAATTTTTAGTCATAAGGAAGTCTCCGATATCCATCTCTGTTCTTTAAACTTTAGGTAAAGATACTCAGCCTATTCCGCTCACTCCTAATGGGACACAATTACTTTTTCTATTGTTATCATAGATATATTTTTACATTTCTATTATAGTTACCGAACTTTAATAAGCTTGGCTAACAGACTAGGGAATAAGCAGTGATATTTCAGAAATACTGAGAGAACAACGACATTGAACTTTATGCTCGGCCATCAAACATCATCACAAAAAATAACATCAAAATTCTCTAAAAACTTCTAGGTAGTTTATGGTAACATTTTTAATTTTATTGATGGGTCAAGACAGTGAAATATGTTTTTTAAGACTGCAACCACTTCGTCGGGTTTGCTTATACTAGATAGCCTTATCTGGCAAGGAATATCCTATAAAGTCCTCGAAGTCCTATAAGTGACCGAATTTCGGCCATGGCGACCAATCGCAGCGGCAATCTGCCTTCGGCACGGGAGATAAATTATAGTGAACAGGTGTGTGCGCAGACACAGGTGCACTCTCTTTCCTCACTCTCATTGACCGATGGGACGGCAATCCTACACGACTGGAGAGAGATCCGGCGCTGGGTCAACGGCTTAACGTGCTTTCTGAGGCACGGGGTATCATACCGCCAACTTTCAAACTCCGAACTGTTACTAAGAAATTTCCAATGAAAAACGCAATAACAACACTTTGCCCGACCCGGGAATCGAACCCAGGACCCCACGCTTATAAGTCGTGCTTGCGACCACGAGGCGAATGGGGTAGCCTATAACCAAGTTAACCAAGCCAAGCTATAATTATGTAAATCCAATTTTTCTTACTTTCTATAAACTGCTTGTCAGATCTTAGATTCTTTATCAGGTAGAAACCCCGTGAGAACCTAGCAAAGGAACGCCTTAGCACTAGCTATACATACTCTGCCGCAGTCAAGTAATGTTGATTGCTATTTACACTTCAAGAGCTCTCCGTTCCGTGGAGACTAGTTTTGTCACGTTGCTCCCGTTTATCATAGAAGACGCCACAGGCATTCATTACCCCAAACAATGCTTCAGAGCCTCAGGATAGATACCGCCGGACCAAAAAAGTTGAGCTGGAATAATGTCTCTTATTTTGTTAGCCTCAAAGTTGACTTTACTGAAAATAAACATGAATGATGAAGCACCATAATTATGTAAAACTCATCTATCTTAGCATGTTTGGATCGTAGCACTGCGCACTTGACTTTTCTATTAAATTAAAATAGCAATCTGTTACATGCAGGCGTATGGCTATACTCAATGCGCCTATGGATAAGAGTTCCGAATCATTATAGGTCTAGATAGAAAATGCTACTGTGAGAGCTTTACGAGGTCTCAGGGTACGGCCTACTCGCTCTCACAGAGAGGAGGCCTGTGTCCCAGCAGTGGGAACAGTGCTTTTTCAAGAGTATTCCTAACATTCACTCATAGGTACGATCACCAATGAAAATCGATTAAACGGTTGAATGGCGTAATTAGAAACAATTAAAAAGCCATTATATCTCGCGTAGATCCACATTCCCGGCATACGAAGGGTTAATGTAGGTAAGTAGTTACCTACTTTAATTTAAGCTGCCCGCCCAGGTCAGACTTTATGTAGCACCGATAATCGGGCCGATTTATCCTCCGATTCTTATGACCGATTTTTGAAATGAAACTTCTTTACGCGCGCTTGACTTAGGGAGTAAACTGGCGAACGCGTTTCAAAAAGGGTGATCGGGCGAGGTGAACGGGAGTTGAGTGGGGGATATAAGAAAGAGAAAGCAGTGCGCGCGCACATTTTCTTTCTCTTTTCCTCTCATAGACAAATACGTTTGAAGTTTCACTTCAGTCGTGTGGTCTTACTTACTCGTCCGTCACTTAGTCTTCAAAACAACGTCTTTCTCTAGCAAGTGCATGCGGCTCACTGTCGGTGAATAGGTAGTGTGCGTTAACGCATACATTTCCGAACGTTCCATTTTTCACCGATAGGTAATCGGATCGGTCGGGAATTCGGGATGCACCGATTTTATTTTTGACCGACTTTTTGTAGGACGTGTGCGTTGCACTATTGCCATCAGTACGATCTATTTTTCTCCTACAAAAATCGGTCAACGATTATTGGACGAGGGCGGGCAGCCTTAACCAAAATATCCTCATTGTGCCCTTTGTTTGTACTGGAACTCATTTCTAAGGTCTGTATAAAAACGAATGTAACGAACGCTACTAGTGAGAACAGTTACCTACTACAAATGACCTTGATTTAAGACAATAGTACAGAGGCAAGATTAGTTGAACCTAAAACGTTGAAAAATGCTGGAGTACATTAGTCGGTGCTCTTGGCAAGTCAGAATTACAGTCTGGCTCTTCGTATTAATTGTCTCGGTCTTACATAATACGAAGAACAGTCGTTGCGCAAATGTAATTTTAACTTCTAATGAAGACGGAGAATTTATTCTTCCATGCACATACATATTTAAATAGAACTAAGTCATCATCTGCCGAGCCTTTTCCTAACTATGTTGGAGTCGGCTTTCAGTCTAACCGGATGCAGCTGAATACCAGTATTTTACATGGAGCGACTGCCTATCTGACTTCCACAACCCAATTACTGGGTAATACCCCTTGGTAATATTGGTTGTCAGACTCTCGGGCTTCTTACTACCTGTAACGACGGTCAAAGATCTAAGAATGCAGCCGGGACCAACGGCTTAACGTGCTTTCTAAGGCACGAAGAGGTCTCGGTAAGTAAAGATGGTCACCCATCCACTGACTGACCGTGGCAAGTGTAGCTTAACCTGATCGATTGATCCTGCGGCTGTTATTCTATACCTACTTAATACAACAGTAATTTTACAAAACTTCTAATACTAACTTTAATGTTTAGTGTCTCGAGTGGTACTTAAATAAAATGATTCCTTTAAAATCATTATGTAAAACTGTACCTACCTGTGGACTTTACAATTTCCGTTCTTTTGCTTTTATTAGCAAATCGTCCTGCGAGCAAATGGTCCATTTGCTCGCAGAACGATTTGCTAATAGGACATTTTGTTAAAGTGTCGTTTTGATTATTGATCGTTTTGCTATTAGGACCATTTGCGTTTAGGACATTTCGATATGGAGGGTTATAAATAAACCAAATGGAAAACGTCTCCAGACCTGTGTCGGAAGCTTTCATTTTTCAAGACGCCTACGATGTTTTAAAAGCAACGAAGTAGGTGTTAGTGTATTGCATAAGATAGCACCTGAATACTTACCGGCTATCCATGCAGGCAACTCTGGTATGAAACCAGTGTGGCTTGCCCTGCACGATTTGCCTGCCTTACCCTTTTCTCAACTACTTATATTGTGGTCGGCTTCCAGTCTAACTGGACACAGCTGAATACTAGTATTTTATTTTATCTGACCTTCACAACCCAGTTACTGGGTAAGAAAGACTGGTTCTCAGACTCCTGCCTGCCTTATAGTGACTGTTTCAATCGACTATTTTCTCTAAAATCTAAATTTTATGTTAGTAACAGATTCTACGACCAAAAGTAAGCTGTAGTATTTTCTTAGATAGAAACAAATGCAGACTGCGAATGATTACAATATTTGTGCACGATTTTATTTTGCAAGTCACAGTGGAAAAACCCTTTGAAAAGTGCGCCTATATTCATAGCAATCGTTAGTCCCCGTTATCGTTTAGTAAAACATTGTTTTTATCACATCTATTCAAAAAGGGCTAAACAGGGGCTAAAATAGCTCTTTAATCCCTAGGAACTAAAAGTGATTTGAATTTGGAATGTGGATATTGTTAGTAAAAGTTCCAATCACCAAAGAGATCAATCACGAACATTGTATGAACAAGTAACAGGCTCGATGATAAAGTAAGACACGAGCAAGCCAAATAAAAAAAAATGTGAAAAAATAAAAAACGCGTGAAAAGCATTCTGCCTTCTTTCGTAATTGTTTACTCAAAATTGTATGTAAATAAATAAACGTACTATTCTTATTTATAAGTTGCACTTACTTATTTTTTCATAGAGGGTGATAAAAAGTAGTGTCCACCTCGGGAGCAACACTATTTTAAGCTCGAGTGACGTATTTTGAATCCCTCGCTGCGCGCAGGATTCAAAGAAACACTCTCGCCTTCAAAATAGTTGTTTGCTTCCTTGGCAAACAATCTACTACGAGTATTAACGCAAACATTTAATCCTTGCTCTAGGGAATTTCTCGTAATTTCAATTTATTAATGAAAATATACAATATTGCTGGAAGGGTTAAATAAATATGTTAAATAAAAACCAATGCTTAATAAACGTTTGTTCCTTGCCTTAGGGAGTGTCTAGTAATATTTACACTATTAAAAATGATGAAAGAAAATCTACAATATTAACCCGAGCGTTTTGGCCCTAAACGGATCAAAGCTAAGCATACGGTTACAGTATTTGCGCCGCTTGAGGGTCGCAGCAGCCGCAGCAGTGGCGCCAGCATAGCCCGCCGTGCTAGGAACATGGCGCAAGGGTATCGACACAGGTTGCGTCCCATACCAAAAGAGGCCTGCCCACCTTCCAAGGCAACAACGTCACCTAGGGTAACATTTTAAGTAGATTGAGCTAAGATTCGTTCAAACATAAAAAAACCAGCAGAAATTATTTATAACATTGTATCTTTATTACATCCGAAGCCTAAACCGTACATACTCTCTATTAAAGCTTAATTTTTGGCAATAACTTAAACATTAGCGATTTCTTCAAGGGGCTGTGACCGCAAGTAAGTTCTGATGGCGTTAAATATCTTCTGCAATGGCTTCTCGAGCATGGGGGTGGCGAATTCTTGGGAGATCGCCTTCCAGTTTTCGTTCATGAATGTGTGCATTGCATCACCTGGAATTATTAAAAATACACATATTACTGACAAAATCTATTCGAGTGTGATTCCTTAGGTAATTAAAACTGATAAAAATCGTGTACAGTCCGGCCGCCGAGAGAATGCGTATTGACACCTGTCAGTTTGATACAAAAGAATACGTGTTTTGCGATTTTGATTTTTATTAGCTTCTAGAATTGTCGCACTGACAGGTGTCAGGAACGCATTCTCTCGTCGGTCGCATTATAGCTGTCTTTTGTATTACAATCTACTGCCGGGCAAATGCTTCTCCCGTTGATTTCAACACGCAACTACGTTTCTGTCAACATTCTAGACTAATTTTACTTTTAAACGTTGAAAAGTCTCCCAAGCTATGCAATGAAGACCATTCTGCCACAAACACGTTTGATATTGTTCAGTATTGACCTTAACGACTTAATAAATATCCAGCGGATATTCAACTGTAATGGTCCTTACATACTCGTATAACCCAATCATTACTCAAATAGGCTGATAACAGATGATTCAATCGAGTGAATGTTCATTTTGGTTTCATTTCGCGTTCACACCACACCAACCAAATTTCATAGTGATCGTTCATCTGATCATTTCATCATTTTTCGATCATTCGATAGGCGAGTGAATGATGTCAACTGGCGAAATCCAACATAAATTTTTCCCTTCTGATTTCACGTTGAGTGAATGATGCCGAATGAAAGCCAAACATGAACGAAAAGAAGCAGCGACTGATTACTGCTTTAGATTCTAATCTCTGACTCAACCAATCCTCTTCACTAAATCAAATACCCAATCAACCAAAAGTGATAATCTTGTATACTTACTCAGCTGTTTGTTTCCATTGAACAAGTTGGTCAGCTTGAAGTGTGTGTTCTCGTTGTTTTCGTAGGTGTACTTGTAGCTCTTCAAGTCAATGACGTCTTTCCCGTTCTCGTTCTTAATGATGTCGTACGGCATTGTCATGGCGATCTCGAGGTTTTCTGGAAAAGGAATGTTGCAAGTGAATTTTGGTTAAACCCCTAACCTTTTTTGTAAATAATAACTATGTATACTGAAAATAAAGGCTTAGTTTTCATTTAGGTACCCTTTTTTTTTGTTTTTTTGGATGGGAAATCATCAAATGACCCCTCCCGCTGTGGGTGGAGCGGAAGGGAGAGACTCCTACTGACTAAAACCCATCCGTGTTCCATAGCCCTTTATTTTCCGGGGTAGCAGTAACCCTTTCGGACAATCCCGCTACCCCGGCAGGCTTCGGCCCTAACAGGCCCCTTCCTTTATGCTGACATCTCTTTGAGGCGCGCGTTGAACACATACGCGCCGTCCGGCACGGGCCCGGTCCTGATCGGACGGTGAGCTACCCATTACTCTCCTTCCGCAGGCCCGCACCTACGGTGGCCGGGAGTCGTTGCGCGGCTCCCGACGCCCGAAGCATCTCCAGCGGCGGCTGGGACGTGGGGCTCTCTCCCTCAGCCATCCCGCCACCTCTTTCGCTAGCATGACTGCTTGGCAGAAGGAGGTGACTGCCTCCCACTCCCTCTCGCTCCGGATCATGGCTTGAACCAGGGCCGGACGCAAGAGGTCGCCGCCTCTGCCGATCGCCTCTACGAGGACACGGTGGTGCTCCACCCAAGCGGGGCAGACCTCCACCGTATGCTCCACCGTGTCCTCCGTGACAAAACTGTACTGCGACTCATGATAGTTCGAAAGCACTGTGCGCTCTTTTATTTAAAACACGTCAAAAGCTAATAAAAGGGCTCGTGGCTACTTAATAACAGCCGCTCGGGTCGATCAATCAGGTTAAACTAAGGTTGCCTCGGACAGTCCGTAGATGGGTGACCATCTTTACATACCGAGAACCCTTCGTGCCACGTTAAGCCATTGGTCCCGCGGCAGTCTTTTATGAATCATTGACAGTCGTTACGGGTTGTCAAAAACCCCAAAGTCTGACAACCAGTCTTATTAAGGGGTATAGTGTTACCCAGTAACTGGGTTGTGGAGGTCAGATAGGCAGTAACTCCATGTAAAATACTGGTATTCAGCTGTAACCGGTTAGACTGGAAGCCGTCCAGGCAGATTGATTGTCAAAATCTAATAAAATAAAAACCTGGAACTTACTAATCTTCATAGTGATATCTCCGTCTCCAGTGATCGGCAGAATGAGCAGCATTCCACTTGCCTTATACTTGCCCTTCAATAAGATGGGAGCTGCGTGGTAGGTGAACTCAATCACTTTCTTCGCAGTATCGATCCTATAAGATGAACAAACATACATATTTAAGTGAATTAAATAAATAAAAAGTCCTCCAGACCGAATTTCGGCCATGGCGACCAATCTCTTAGGAGACCAGTCTTCGGCGCGGGAGATATTGTAGCGCACAAGTGTGAGCGCAGACCCTGGTGCACTCTCTCTTCACTCATTCTCATTGTCCGATGGGACGACAATCCGACACGCCTGGAGAGTGATCAAGCGCAGGACCACCGGCTTAACGTGCTTTCCGAGGCACGGGGATATCACACCGCTAACTTCCAAACTCCGGGCTATTACTAAGAAATTCCCTATGGAAAAACCCAATAACCACTTGGAACGACCCGGGAACCCAGGACCCCAGGCTCAGCAGTCGCGCTTGCAAACACGAACATAACGGGCACGAGGCAGGGTTCTAAGTGGATTATATAAAAATAAGGTAAGATAACAATATCGTTTTCATCGATCTGTGTTAGCCCTCAAATTGAAGTAACTACCTACTAAATCACGTTTGTGCTCACTAGTTCCTTTAGTAGTTCCTTCATCATCCGGGTTCATCCGGGTTCTACTAGCGATGGCAACAATGTCGTTCACCAATCTCGCAAAATGGTTTTGGTTTTTTTCGTCTCTTGAAATATCTTAATATCCGTCCGGAGTCTGGATTTGCGCCCATTTTAAGACAATTTTAGATATAGATGATAGTTCCCTATTAAATGAGACAGCAATAGGACAACATGACAACCATTAAATGGGGAAACATAACTAGCGAAATGTGGGTTTTAGGTACCACCGCGGCCTTTTTCGCCTGACCACTTAAAAAATTGTTCGCCTAAATCCTGCGGCGTCGCCTAGCCACGTCTATTAAGAAAGCAATTGCCCATTGTAAAGTTTTCTATATTTATGTCTGTAATTTATATGGTGTACATAATAAAGAGTATTCTATTCTATTCTAAAGCAATTAGTTGCAACCTGCATTGCGCAGCTTAGTGACTCATCACGTGTACTCCTTTTGTGAATTTTACAGACGAACTATTTGATCTTGGCGCGCTTACTACAAAGCGCTTCTATTTTTAGAGTGCAAGCAAAAATGAACTTAGTGGTGGTCAGGCGGGAGTGTCCGCGATAGTACACCTCTCCCTAACCCTTTACAATACAGGGTGTTACGGAAAGGGTATATCAATACAAACGGGTTGAAGAGTGTATCTGGTCTAGAATCTCTGTACAAAATTTCAGCTCAAAAGCAGTAACTTTGAAAATGCTTAATATTTTTCTATTTCGATATTTTATTAAATTGAAATCATAACAAACGTGTCACCGCACTACGAAGGTCATTATCCATTATCCTGTCGTGTGTCTATGCGCCTAGTACACGGACATCACGCCGCCACGCGCCAGTGCAGCGCCGTGATGTCGAAATAAAAAAATATTAAGCATTTTCAAAGCTAATGCTTTTGAGCTGAAATTTTGTACAGAGATTCTAGACCAGATACACTCTTTGATATACCCTTTCCGTAACACCCTGTATAGGCGAGATGTTATGCTATAAAACACACTCACTTGATTTTATCAACCACAGTATTCTTGAGCCCCTTAATATCAACGTCTCTGATGGTCAGCTTCAGTCCAGACAGGTCGATCTTGATAACGTCAATGCGGCACGGGTCCAAGACCTCAACGTTTACTTCTGGGATGCCAGCAGCTAATACCGGTAGAGCATTTTGTGCTGACTTCTTTAAGCAGCTTGAATCAGTTAACGTGCATTTTTGGATTGGTGGCACTGAAATTGGGAGAAAAACTGTTATTAGATGTTTTGGTCTGGAGGTGGTAATCATAAGGTGGATTCGTACTTCGAGTTGACTGGAATGTGTTACTATCAGCTGCCCGGGCTACGATTTGATGAGAGAAATGGAGGATAGCATAATTGAGGTGCTGTGTACACAGCACAGCGACAACGCAAACAACGCGACAACGTTTTAGCAACGCCATGCGTTGGACCGTGTCTAACAAAAGGGACGGAAATGTACAGGGTATCCGGTAATTAATGGATAACCTCTTCAGGGGTCATTGTACTTATCATTATGAACAACTACGAGTATTAAGTACTATGGGACCCAACCTGAAACCGCGAAAAAAGAATCAGCAGTTTCCTACAATTTGACGATTTATGCGAACATAAATGTGGGGAACAGCAGATTTTTTTCGCGATTTCATGTTTGGTCCCGTAGTAAAAGTTGTCCATAATAATAAGTACAATGACCTTTTAAAAGGTTATCCATTGATTACCGGACACTCTGTATATAAGAAAAATGAAGATAGCCACAAAAGTAAAATACTGTGGTGCAGCTAGAATAGGTAAATGGTACATTGTACTCGTAGGTTTTTTGGAAATTGTGTCTATGGTTTTGTCATTTTTGCAGATGCTACCTATAAAGATGCCATAATTATGATTGGAGTAGGAAGATAGGTACAGTCAACATCAAAAATGATTCTGCAATAAAAACGTGCTACTTAATTCATATTTTGCAAAATAGAGCAACTAGGTTTCTATATACGAGACTAATCTACCTATACAGTCCTTTCTGAGTTATTTACCTCTGATTTTGCATCACTGTCCAAATCACAGTGATCTCTATTCTCATTCTAATAAGGTTCCTGTTGGGTTACTGCCACTGACAAGTCTGTCAAAATCGTTGTGATCTTTATTCTCGTTACATTAAGGTTGATATTAGGTTGCTGCTATCAGAGGCAAAGACAAACAAAATAATTACTTGTTAATTGTTTTACATTGACGCAATAATAATATACTTCGAACCTATACTTTTTGATAAGTAATATGATAATAAGAATATAATTATGTTGTTACCAGATGATCACGCGGAACAACTGGACTTAACACAACATGCAACAATGCAAGCACCATTGTCTCAGTAATTCTTTAAATATCCTATTATACCATTTTTTATCTGATGCTAATTTTATAAAGAAACAAAAGATTTACATAAGAACATGTCCTCACTGTGACATGTCATCATCATTACAAAACATGATACGACTGTCCACTAATGAGTTTATAATTCCAAGAAACACTTATCCGATTTACGTGTTTTTAGGATTCCGTACCCAAACGGTGACAACGGGACCCTGTTTCTAAGCCGTCGACCGCCGCCGCCGCCCTATCCATCCGTCCGTCCATCTATCAGTCCATCCATTCATCCAACCGTCCGTCCGTGCGTCCTTCTGTCTCTTTGCGGGCCATATATCATGCATCTCATGAACCATAATAGGTAGACAGTTGAAATTTTCAGTGTGTATTTCTATTGCCGCTATTGATACAAACAACAAATAATAAAATAAAGATAGAAATTAAAGGGGGTCCTTACAAGAAACGTGTATTTTTCTGCGTTTCTTGCCGTGTAGTACGGAACCCTTCGTGTGTGAGTCCGACTCGCACTTAGCTGCTTTTGTTAATATCTGTGTATTTTTCTGGCCTCTTAAATGTAAAAAGTAAAGTCCTCCAGACCGTTTTTCGGCCACGGCAGCCAATCTCAACGGAGTTTAATTTATGGTGTGTGGTGGTAAGGTCTTAAATGTGTGGACTGTTCCAAAAGAATCTGATTAAAATGTAAACAAATGGACCTGAAAACGTACAGACGCCAGCACATCAAGCTACCCGTAACTGTCAAATTTTACCAATCGACTTTGAACCTTATACTTTAGCGGTAAAGTTGAAAATCTATTTAAAAAAAATTACTGATTGTAGTAGCTGGCGTCTGTACTTATGTTATCATGCTATGTGTCCCTGGTCCAGTATGTACACTAAATTATTGCAAAACAGAGAATATTTGCTGACAATACATTTTGGCTTAAAGCCAAAGACATCCACCATAGATATCCGTGACATCCACGAACTATAGGTACTTAAGAACCTATTTTACAAACCCGTGACATCCACGAACTATAGGTACCTACTTAAGAACCTATTTTACGAACCTACGCGATCAGAATAATGGTCAGACAGCTGGTCTGCTGTTTTACTTGCGATGTGATTTACTAATAGTTCAAGTTTGAATAAAACAAGGCAATCTGGAAACAAAGTTGTTGTTTATATCCTTGACAATTTTTTCTGGGAAAACCCATTATACCTAAGTACCTGCCGTGGCCAGAACGAGAATGGAATTTTATTGAATCTATAATTGCGGCTTAAACAGGTGGCAGGTAGCGTGTGGCAGGGACATCGACAAACAACCGCGGGGCAGTTGCGTAACACGTTATCAATCTGAATCGGTTTCATTTTGACAGTTCAACAACATTCATTGCGTTATTTAGGTACGTGTTGAGCAGACAAATTTGTCGAACTTATGAAGCAATGGATTAGCAATTTGCTTCAAAATTATTCAGATTCCGATTGATAGTGTGTTACGTAATTAGGGTGCCGGTTACCATAGATTCAGCACATGATTCTAGAACCCCTAGGGTAGAAATTTTTAGTCGGTTATAAAAAAAAAACTGCTGTTTCATAGAAAAGTGGAATGACTTACGCGGTCAATATGTATGGAACAGCAAATTCTTTTTCATTAAAAAGAATTTGCTGTTCCATACATTTTATATTAATTTTTTAAATATATTTTTATTCATTTTTAACCGACTTCTAAAAAGGAGGAGGTTCTCAATTCGAATGTTGGTATTTTTTTTTATGTTTGTTCGCGCATAACTCCGTCGTTTGCCAACCGATTTGAAAAATTCTTTTTTTGTTGGAAAGGATATACTTCCCAAATGGTCCCATGAAAATTTTATCGAAATCAGACAAGCGGTTTTTGAAAAATCAACAAAAATCTTGTCTACATTAACGATCTTTTTTTGTTTACTTTTTTGTGGGGTAGGTACAACTAAAAAGTGAAAAATAAATTTTTTTTTACAAAAAAACTACCGACTTCAATAAAAACACTACAAATTGATAAATAACTTTAATTTCGGAAGTCGGTGTCAAAAAACGAAAATGCGAAATCAACGACATCGACTTCCGAAATTAAAGTTATTTATCACTTTGTAGTGTTTTTTTTTAAGTCGGTTGTTTTTTTTGTAAAAAAAATTTTTATTTCAACGCAGGAATGGATAAAGTTAGCGCGTCGTTGTTCGTACCACCCTGTACAGGTAGGTAATCCGAAAATGTAATATTATGTCACCGATAACACCACAATTGTTCACCTATAATTATATAATGTAAGTATGAATACAAACTAGGTTTTTGCCTGTATCTTGGGGGTCAGAATTACGACATGTGTAGATAGGTAGGTGTAAAATCTTCTGCTAAAAATCAGAACAAAACGCACTTTGCATTATGTTATGTAGTGACAAAATGACATTAATCACTAACATTCGCACTTACTAGCTTACTTAAGTGTCAAGGTAAATAATATACTTAGTTAAGACTTTGAAGAATCCTAACCTAGTCGACCGTGACCACAAATACTTAAAATAAACAGAAATATGTAAACGTAGGTAAGTACGTGGTTAGGCTACAAATGGTATCATAAAAATGTTACATCCTAGTGTTCTGAGTTATCTATGTAATTTAGTGCTTACTTTATCTTTATTTTTGCATAATAATAACAAAATATGTAAATGGGAAAATACATTATTATAAACCTACCTACATGACCCCTAAGAATGTTTCGGATTTTATTAGGAGTCTAATAAAATTAGATACAAAATTGACAAAAATCTTGTGTTTTAAAATAGATCAAATAAATATTTAATAGGTAGGTAGTGTTATTATTTACATAGTAAATAAATAATAATTACTATGACTTATTATTTATAATATTATTGACTTAGTAGGTAGGTTTTTTTTTATTTAATGTATTTTTTGCATACTTGCCTGGGAATTAAAAAACTCTGATAGATACGATGTTCCAAAGTTAGCCATTTTGTATTTACAGAGATACAATTGTTTAAAACATGTGCATGAATTAATTCAAAGACACTAAGCGCTTTCATCATCTTTATTTAATTCAAAGCCCAAAAGTTCTTTTTTGTAAATAAGATCAAGTAAATACAGGTAAACAAACAGCTTATTTGTAACTAGCGACCCGGCCCTGCTTCGCGCGGTTTTTATGACTTGACCAAACAGTATTATATCAAGTACATACATGTACACCTAAAACCGTCGAAATAAATTCTCTAAATCACTGTGAAAACCGCTCCAAAGTTATTTGCGTAGTTTAGAAGACCAGCGTCTCACGCAGATAGACACGAAAAACGACTTTGTTTTATTACTAGTTTCTTCGTCCGCGTGAAATTTCTTGTTCCCCCGACCCACCCCGTCGCATCGCATCACCTGCCTGCGCTGTTAAATCGTTTTTGCTTAACATTCTTTTTTTTTGCTCGGCTCCTTGGGGTCATAGCGTGATGTTAAATCGCTTAATAGCCTTCCTCAAGAATTGGGCTACCAAAGGCATTTTTTTTTTCAAATCCGACTAGTAGTTCCAGAGATTACCCCCTACATACAAACTTACAAACATATTTAAATAGGTGCTACCTATTTATAATAATATGTATAGGTAGATATAGAAGATCGAGGTAATGGCTGCTTAATACAGTTAACGCCAAAAGTTAAATAGGGTTTAAAGTTATCTGTAACGTAAACTGTCAAACTTATTTCATTGTTTAGAAGACTTCATTTTGACGTTGATATGACCTTTATCAATACTGACAGTATTGATATCAAAAGTCTAAAACAGGTGCCCTATGTTTACTATATTGTTTAATTATTAGGAATTAAAACTACTTGTCTATTTATACGTGTCTACATTTCTACAAGTCTACATATTATCTATATATATAAAAATGAAACCCGTTTTCTGTTGTCACGACATAACATGAAAACGGCTGGACCGATTTCGATGAAATTTGGTATAGAGATAGTTTGAGTCCCGGGAAAGGACATAGGATAGTTTTTATCCCGATATTCCCACGGGATCGACATTTACGCGGGTGAAACCGCGGGGCGCAGCTAGTTGTGAATAATTATTTATAAATAAAAATAAAATACAAAGTTTTTATTGTTTCTCATACAATTGTTCTACAACACAAAATTGAGGCAGCCCCGGTAAGTTTTGAGTATAAGAATACTTGTGAGGGTTACTATCTACAATGTTGAAACATAATTAAAAAAAAAAAAAAAAAAGTTTAGATTCTAGAATGTTAGTTACAAAATTGTTGTAGCATGTTCAGGTATGTGTAGTGTTTGTGTGCGTGGGGGGGGGGGGGGGTAGATGTGCGGGTTGAGTGGGGGTGTGAGTATGTGTGTTAATGATTGATTACCTGATGTATGTTATGATTGGGTAGATACAGGTTATTCATTAGCATATTCTGGTTAATAAAAGTTCACTTTCGTCGTACGTTTGTGACTTTAACCATTCCGTTAGAGTATTTTTACATTCCTACCGCAACTTGGGGTAAATATTCAATTCGATGTTCAATTTATTATAAATATAAGTTGATTGAGTGTTATACTGAGGATAACGCCTGGCGAAAACCGTAGGGATTCGAGTGGAATGGCCACTATATCTTTACGTCTTTCATCGAAATTTGATGGATCAAATGAGAGGGTTTATTTTATTTAAGTATTAATCGCGGGCGAAGACGCAAGCTAAACGTGCAGACATACCATAGAAATGTAAAAGTCATGTACCTATCAATGAGACATACAGACAAACAGATAGACCAACAAGACAGACAGAGTTACTTTCGCATCAATAACATTAATTAACACACATCACATAACATCACGAGTGTTTCCCGGACGATTTATTAAGTGCTTATAATTATTTTGTTATCAACTTCCGCCCGCGCCTTTGCCCTCGTGGTATGCCGATAAAAAGTAGCCTATGTCCTTCCCCAGGATTTAAAGTACCTAGCCGTTTCGGAGATTATGTTCGCATAACTCGTCAAAATGTAGGGAACAGCTGATTTTTGTTCGCGATTTCATGTTTGGTCCCATAATTATTAAAAGTTGTTCATAATGACGAGTACAATGACCTCTTAAGAGGTTGTTTATGTTTTTCGAATAACCCTGTAGGTACATACTTTCTACTTTTATATTTGTATTTAGTAAAAACCTGTTATTATGACATTAAAAACAGACAATTCAATTTTATGTAGATACGTGTACCTTTGTATAGATCATTAATCAATATTTTACATTTACCAATGCTACTTTTCATTTAAATTATGAAACTTCATAATATTATACATTTTTTTATGCTGACTGCACCGGTAGCTGCAAGGTCAATATAGGTGTTAATTGTAAACAAGGAGGAGCCAATAAATTGACCATGATCTAATGTTGGTATGCAAGATGAACACGGGACCGCGGTCCGCCCATTGGCGACGAAACAATAGAAAATCAATTGTGTCTCATTAGCGGAGCTTGACAGATTAAGTATTTAAAATAAGTTAGTTTGTAAGAGTACGTATGTTGTATAACTATGTATTACGGTTTACAATTAAGGGGGAAACGCCAAGATAGCCCTCGAAACTATAATTTTCTTATGTTATTTGCAATTAATTAAGTTAAATTTAACATTCACGGTCACTGTTTGGTTGTATGTTGAACAAAATACTTATGACGTTACAGTATTATAATAATTAAATCATCAACAAACTTAATTTATAATATGAAAGTATAAATAGATTATGATGTTTAGAAAGACCTGTTTTATTGGTACAAAAAAATAATAACCGGCACTTTATCGACAGTAATCAAATACGATGTGTTATTCCTTTGTATGGTTCCGTACCCAACGGGTGCAAACAGAACACGGTCATCATATCATAATCAACCCCACTGCTAGGACACAGGCCTCCTCTCAGTGAGAGGGAGTGGGCCGTAATCCACCACCACCCAGTGCGGGTTGGTGAATGTCACATGTCCTCGAATTCATGGTTCTAGGACATGCCGGCTTCCTCACGATGTTTTCCTTCACTGTTTTGAGAGCAGTGGTGATGAAATAATTTACACAAAGTATACTGTCTGTCTGGGTTCGAACCTACAACTCGTAAGTCGTGTCTGTTACCACAGGGCCATTACTGCTCTCAAACAGAAACCGGTCAGAGGGCTGTATCTCACGAACCGTAATAGGTAGATATGTAGTTAAAATTTTCACTGAGTGTGTATTTCTATTGCTGGTTTTGCTCAAACAACAAATTTTAAAATAGAGTTATAAATTAAAGGGGGCCTCCATACAAAAAACGTGTTTTTTTTCGGCATTTTTTGCCTCGTGGTACGAAACTCTTGGTGTCCAACTAGCACAACAATTTTTTTAAACTAATGCAAAAAACCGACCAGTTTTTTGCATTAGTTTAAAAAATTGTGAGTAGGTACCTAGGTACCTATAAATAACCTACTACAAAAAATTTAAACATTAACAGAACTGCAAACAATGCAGCCCTTTTAAAATATCTTCAAAGTAAAAGTTGGTCAAAGTAAAAAATCATATAAAAAAATAATTTAGTAAAACAATCTTTTTTGTAAGCACTTTTTATACAGAATCCTTTTTAACGATGAATTCAGACTCAATTTTAAATGTTTTGATGCCCTACGATTCTTTGCCTACCTTTTTTATATACATTTACTTACATATTATTATTTTTAAGTCTGTTAGCTTATATTATTATGTAAATATTATCTTGTTTGAAACTAAATATTAACATTTTTTAATATGTTAGTAACATTAATTCAGTAAATTATAACAATTATTTTTATATTGAGATCAGTTATAGGTACATAATAATTTACTGGTAAGGTCAATTAAAAACATCGGTACCTATATAGGAACCTATATAATATCTTTACTTAGTCTAGCTAGTCAGCCACTAAGAACTAAAATGTTTGAACTTGTGAAAGTTACGCTTAACCAAAGTTCATGATCGGGTCAATTTATCTTATTGAACTTAATATTTTATTAAATTTATATAAATAAGATTTTCAACTTTATCGCTAAAGCAAAAAGTTCAAAGTTGATTGGGAAAATTTAACAGTTTCTGGTAGCTTGACGTGCTGGCGTCTGTACAATTTAATTACTAACTAATTGTAGGATATTTACGATATCATATTTCCAAATGCCGCACAGTGGTAATTTTTTAAAATTTAGGGGGACGTTAATATATTAATGAAAATATCAAGTCCAAATTAATCGTTATTAGTGTTTATAATTAAAACTGTTACTTTATATAAATATGTGAAAATACAGAATAAAATTTTTAGTAAATTTATCATTCCTCATCATTATTGACTATGTTAGGTTCTTGTATCTAATAAATAGAGAACTTCATGTGGTATTTTACTCCTTTTTTTATGTTATTAGCAGTAAATTCGATAAACTAGGGTCCGATGATAAAAGCAAAATTTTAAATAGGTCCTCGTTTATATATCTTTCACGATTTGTAAAATCGAATTTCGATTCGAAATTAGTGCCGTTCCCTAAAATAAAAAACGTGCAGGGAGCGGTAGCATGCGGCGAAAAATAAAATCAAATCTAATAGAACTCAAAAATTTTTTGAAAATTTTGCTCTTATCACTTTAAATTTAAAATTAAACGTAAAATTTTATGTTTCTTGAAATGTCTACGCTTCGAAAGCCAAAAATGTAGTAGAAAATTCAATGTCATAATAAATAATTATTATACAAAAGAACTTTAAAATATTTATCAAAAAAATTATACGATATGATTATAAATACCTTCATTAATGCACAATTTTTTTCAAATCCAACAAATCGATAATTATTTAGCACAATGTAAATAACTTTACGCTGAAATCACAATAAAAACAAAGATAAATTAACTAATTCGCTCAACTGATAACTTGGACTTACAATAACACACAAATTATTGACTTAATGACTTTTTTGTCAATATGTATTGTGCAGTAGATAGCACTAAACTTTTTAATCTACCCTCAACTTAAGAGTCATGATTTTCGTACCGCTAATTACTTAAAATTGACCTCCGTGTGCCGTGTGTATTATTAAATTAAAAATGTTTATTATTAAATAAAAATAGGTAGGTACTTATTCATAATAAATTAAGAAGATTTTTTTTTAATTATAAAGTTAAAACAAAATAACACTTACACGCTGAGAATATAACTGTAATTTGCGTTAACAAAATAAACGTATTTAAAATAGCACTCATTGCGATTAAAGTAATTCGTTGCACAGTCCGTTCGAAAGCTCAGTCACAATACAAATCGCTTGAAACATCGCCCTCTGTTATATATAAACTTTGAGCAATGTGCTGTCAAGGCCAATCAATCTCATCATTGTAGGTACATCATAATTATAATAATTGTAATATTCATTGATTACCGAAGTATTGAATTTTTTGTCAGAAAGGCTTAAGTTGATGTTATGTTAGTATGCCCCGGGGCATTGCGGGTCCCCGGGATAAGACGGGCACCCCCTTTTTCTCGTAGAATAATTAACCGAGAAGTTTGGAAGTAGTCGGGTCGCGTTCCAGTCGACCTCGCACTTGCGAGAAAAGTAGTTTTTTGTGCGTAACTAAAGCACGTCACTTATGTTGACGTTTATGCTCTTTTGTTTTTCATTTTTATATCTTTGTTGTATTTAATTCATGACTGTTAAAGTTAATTACTACGTTCAATCATGTGGCTGCATAACTAGAAAAAGTAGTGAACTAATTATCAAATACCTATTCTTTCGATTTTGTTAAGATTTATTTTATAAATGAGCTCGGGAGCATTTCGGGCGGAGCAAAATGAGCAAGATTTTAACTTATTTTTTCTGCAGATACAATTATGGTTCGCCACTACCAAAGGAGGATAGAACGTGCTAAAAAGAGCTTAGGGGAGATGCAAACAACGAAGAAAAAGACGAAGAGAAAAAAGAAGAGACGAAGACATGGACTCTTATGTACCTTGCATATTTATTTGTACTCGGATTCTCGAGAGGGCTTGCCGTGCATGTTACTTTGCCCACTGTTCCTGTGTCAGCAAAGAGGATAATGAATGAATGACGAGACCCTTCACATTCGCTCGGTTTTAGACTTACATACGTAAAAATATATGACTGGGCATGCCCACTACGCCGCACATATGACCATTTTGCGCAAAACCGGTATATACTTGTTTTTTTTTTTGGTCGATTATCTCAGAATCCTAGAAGGTAGGCTGTGATAATTATTTTACGTTAATTTTAAATAACTTAAATGAGACAAATTAATGGCTGTTTACTAATTAAAGGTTTTATTCAAGATTTACCTGTATATTATTTCCCTTATTGCATTGCCCCAACTTCCCCTACTTTTGACCATCATTACCGGCGCATCATCATAATTTTATAAAAAATAAGGGACTATTATTAATGTATTATTAATACTTTACTACTTAAGTACATACATTTCAATTAACTTATTAAACTGGGCAGTAGGCAAAACAAAAAGAGAAATCGAAAAAAAAAACTGTCTTTCGCAGCCTGCCAAATATTTTATGCTTGCATAATTAGACTTTTTATTAGTGGCCGGTTTGAACCAGGCAAGAAAATATCCTAAAAAAATTACACGAACATTTTGAATGTGGCAATCAATTAGTTTATGGTATTACGCAAAAAGCCGCCTTAATAAACAAAAGGCAGAAAAAACTTTTTCAACACACTTGCTCGTAAAATGGCTCTTAATGCACCGCTTTTAGGACCATAATGCAGTGTATTACAAACGCGTGCTTTTTCTTTACGTTACGGTACTTGTGCTTTATTTCCACAGATAACTATTTAATTTACTAGTCGGAGGTCGGAGAAGTGCGTTTTTTTTTTAATCTCTTCAAAGAGACTTCATGCCAAAAAGAATCCGCGAGCCATATTTTACTTTTTTTTTTTTTAATAGTCTGAATTGTCCTTGGTCCCAAGATGAACTAAAATTTATTTACCTTAAGATGAATGCGCAGTTGTAGCCCACGAAATTAAATTTATCTAACGTTTTTTTGCAATTTTCAGGTCAGTGTCAGGTTGTATCTTGATCAAAATATGATTCGCGACTATAACAGATACGTATTTACAGAATTATAATCATTAGAATCTTTAAATACATCTTTCTAAGTTAGATTTGTTCCATAAGAACAAATCTCTTATGGAAAAGTTCTTAGGAAACAAATCTAACTTAAATATATATAGGTATTAATGATTGTAATGACTATAATTATGTAAATACATATCTATTATATAAATATACATTTTGATCAAGATACAACCTGATACTGACCTGCGAATTGTAAAAAACTTAAAAAAAAATTAAATTTCGCGGTCTACCACTGCGCATTCACCTTAGGGTGCATCCACACATAGCGAGGCATGTGCCGCAAAAGATTTTTTTATATGTACGGTTGCCTCAGGCTGAGGCATCTAACACAAAAAAAGCACTTGCGGCGCATGGCTCGCTCTGTCTGGATGCACCTTATAATTTTCCATCGTCCCTCCCATAACCAAACCAAACGGAAAAGACCACTGGCGTTCTATTATTGCGGATTCTCACTGAATTAATGTATATTTCTGTATGCCAATAGTACTTTCTAATTCCATACTAACTAAACTACAATTTGACATACGTTTTGTCTGTGCCTTTAAATAAATAAACGCGCGCCATTACTTACTCTATGGGTAAACCTGCGCGCGCACCACGCTAGCGCGGCGCGCGGAAAAACAAACCCAGCCCGCCATTATCCATACAAGTTAATATTTAACAATACAAGCCTGTTTTTTTCCTCGCAAGTGTGTTGAAAAACGTCGTATGATACGCGTGTGCATTGATAATTAAACTCTCGGCTTCCTTATCGCGCTCGCCTACGGCTCGCGCGAATAATACCGCCTCGAGTTTAATGATCAACATAGCACACATGTATCATAATGTACTATTATATCAAAGTACGAGTAGATACTTAATATTAAAAATATTTAAATAAAAAAGGTAGGTATATTGAGCGAGTTATAAGTATTGGAAAAAAAATCTCTAATTGCCTCGTGAATATTAAAAATAGCACGATGAGAAGTTTAAGGCTGGCTTCACAGCTATTCGGGAGACCCGTACGGGCTGTCAGTACGGGCGCCCGGAGCGGGAGCACATGTTAGGCGCTAGAACATCGTTTCACAGCGACGCGGCCTGATCCGTACACGACCCGCTCCGGGTTCAGCCCGTACAGCGCATCTGTCTTCTGCTAGCAACCGTATGGTACTGAATCAACGTTTCAGAGCACTGCGGGTACTACCCGTACGGGTCTCCCGTGTACGGTCGGCCCGTACGGGTCTCCCGGACAGCTGTGAAACCAGCCTAAATCTTGCGTAGTATGAGGATGACAGTGACACATTCCAATTATTCTTCAGCTAAGTTTTTTCTTGTTTATAAAATTTATAAGCTACTTTAAAGTTGATATTTCCATACTTTCTCGGTGTTTTTGCCTAAGTAGGTACCCAAATTAGGTATCTGCCTACCCGTTTTTTGTACTATGAGCTCCAAAAGTCCATAGGCAAAGTCACAAAGCAAAAGCTTGACGTTTACTTTGACTTACAACCTTCTTTTAATGAGTAATTTCTATAATATAGACACACGCACTCGCATTCGTTTGCAACTGATTGTGTTTCATAAATTCAACCATATGGCATGATAGCTTAGCGGTTATCATATGTCGGTAAGCGTGTTTATGCGTAGCGAGCCGTGGGTTCGAATCTCAAGCGTGGTGATAATTATTTTTTAAAGATTTAATAAATACTCGAATAAACACGCTATTGAATATAGTTCCAGGCTCGTCTTAGTTCCCGTTGTACCGTATCGCAAAATTCGTAAATTCGTAAAAAAATTATGCCTAAAATAAGTTATGTACACAGTTATGCAATAAATAGATATAAATAATGTACCTAAGTAGGTAGGTAGATACCTTTAATTTCATAATTTCCAGCCAACAAATTAGAGAAAAAAAAAACGATTTTTCTTTAAATATTATAACTCGCCAACACTGCCGTCGCGACGGCTCAGATGTACGAGTATCTTCTGTATTTGTTAAAGTAATACTTCAAGCAAACACGTCTAGAGTATCTCTCTAGCAAACAAAATTGAGATTTACGATCCAACTCTAGTAGATTTTTTATATATTTTTTGTATCATCGCCTCTATAAATTATAATTTGCGCTGTCTAAGTGAAGGTTGACGTTGAAAAAGGCAGGGTTGCCCATTATGTATTAAAACATTGATTGGGCCTGAGCTAATGATGCATGGTAATGCTATTATGAACTAGAAGGAGGATCAGAATCACTTGCCGTTGATCATAAAAACTTTCAAAAGGTTAAACTGGTTTAGTGGAACCAAGAGCTACTGCTGAGTATGAGATCCTGGGTTTGAATTCCAGTTCGGGCAAAGTGTTAACCTTTTAACTTAACCGCTTACGTCGGATTAATCCGACAAATATTTTCGTGTCCATTCCGCCAGGGTCATATATAATATACGACCAAATAACACAGCTCGTTTAATCTGTATTATTATTACATCATCAGAGCTCGTTTTATCGGTATTTATTTTCTGTTTTTTTTTTGTTTTCGGGCGCTGGGGGCACGACAACTCATATAAAGTCGGGCGGTTAAAAGGTTAATGTGTTTCTTTTACTCCGCAGCTGTAATTTTAGTCTAGCAAATTAAAAGTGCAAAATATGACCATGTCTAGCTGAAAGGCAGCCAGTTAAGCTAATTTAATTCACAGGCTCTAAGTACGACCTGCCTGTTATTTTTGTAACTCATTTGCAAGTAGGTATTCTAGTAAAATATTTATCAATCATGTCAATTCAACCAATAAAATAACAGACATCCTTAACGTCCACTTTTTGTAATGTTTATTCATAGTACATAGAGTAGGCATATTAACAAAAACTTATTTTATATAAGTAGTTATATAAAATAAGTTTTTGTTAATATGCCTACTTTTAGTAGAAGAATAATAAGAATATCTATACCTACCTACATATTTATATTTCTATTTTTAAGCATTACATTCGCGTCACATATAATTTTAATAATTAGATAAGTGACCTGAAAAACTTATTGATCTCCTAATAATGATCGCTTTTTTAGGGTTCATTGTAGGGTAATGACACTTTCCCACTAAAGACTAAAAGTATTTACACAAAGTTCTTATTTAGTGATTGGGCGACTCCAGGTATTCGTAAAAGCAGGGAAAACCTTTTTGAACTTTATGGCCTAAAGCAACATATGAATAACACAAGCTTTCATCAGTATGTTGCTACATATTCTAAGACTTTTAAAAGTGTATGCAAAATAGCTAAAGCTCTTTATATTAGCAATAAAATAAAATCAGCCGATGATAAAATAAAAACTACCTGGCAAATAATAAATAATGAAACAGGTAGGAAAAAACAGCGTAATACTGAATTTAATTTAGAAACTGCACATGGCCCCATAAACTCAGATGTAGAAATTGCTCAGGAATTTGAAAACTTTTTTGCTAATATTCCCATTAAAACTACTGAAGCTTTAAATTCCTCACCCGCGCGTTCTGCTGATTTACTTAGAAAGAATGTTAAGGCATGCCCCTCGGAGTTTAGTTTTCAACATACGAACCCCCAGGCTGTTATAAAAGCTTTTAAAGATCTTAAAATTAAATCAACAGAAGATCTCTGGGGAATGTCTGTAAAAGTTTGTAGATCTATCATTGAAACGATTGCGCCCTATTTAGCTTTCATATTTAACATCAGTATAGACCAAGGAGTCTTTCCGGATCTCATGAAACACAGTAAAGTAGTTCCTTTATTCAAAGCCGGTGATAGTAAAGAACCCAACAATTATAGGCCTGTGTCAATTCTGCCAGTTCTCAGTAAGGTGTTTGAAAAGTTGATGCTCAATCAAATGTTACGCCACTTTAATAAAAATTCCATCTTTCATGAACAACAGTACGGTTTCACCAAAGAGCGTTGTACCACTGACGCCGGTGTCACCCTAATAAAGAACATTTTTAACGCCTGGGAAGAAGCACAAGATGCCATTGGAATCTTTTGCGACCTCTCAAAGGCGTTCGATTGCGTCAACCATGAGACACTTCTGCTGAAACTTGAGCACTATGGGATTAGGAATTTAGCTCTTGATTTACTAAAGTCGTATCTAAAAGATAGAAAGCTTAAAGTTCAAGTAAACGGCGTAAACTCATTGGGGTCTGAAATGGCAATGGGCGTTCCTCAAGGTTCGATATTGGGTCCATTCCTCTTTTTAGTTTACATTAATGATTTACCACAATTACTTCAAAATCAACCGAAGATGGTGTTATTTGCAGATGACACATCATTGATCTTTAAGATAGACAGACGGGCACAAAATCTTGACGACGTGAATAACTCTATTCTTCAGGTCCAAGATTGGTTTACGGTAAATAATTTGGTACTAAATGAAAAGAAAACCAAATGCATTAGATTTAAATTACCAAATGTTAGAAGTAGCGAATGTGACATCATACTGAATGGAGAAAAACTAGAATTTGTTGATCAAACGGTTTTCCTGGGAATCACGCTAGACGAGAAATTACAATGGGGACCTCACATAACATCTCTTGCGGGGCGGCTTAGCTCGGCCGCTTATGCTGTTAGGAAGATAAGACAGTTAACAGATGTAGAAACCGCGCGTTTAGTCTATTTTAGCTACTTTCACAGCATTATGTCGTACGGCATTTTACTATGGGGTCGTGCTGCTGACATTGAATCCATCTTTATTTTGCAAAAGAGAGCTGTCAGAGCCATTTATAATCTACGTCGCCGCGAATCTCTCAGGGAACTATTTAAAAGGATTAATATTATGACGGTACCTTGCCAATTCATTTATGAAAATATTATGTATGTAAGAAAAAATCTACATCTTTTTAATAAAATAAGCGATAGACATAACTTTAATACAAGAAATAAAGATAAAATACATCAACCATTTTTCAGATTAGCCAAAGTACATACATCTTTTATGGGGTACTGTGTTAAATGTTACAATAAAATACCTTGTGATATATTGCAATTAAATGAAAGAAAATTTAAAACTCACATTAAACGTACACTTTGTAAACAAGCATACTATAAATTAGAAGATTATATCCAAGATAAGAACGCTTGGAAACATGCTGGTCCTGCTCCATAGGACAATCTAGAGTCTAGACAAAATCAAACTGGTTGCTAATTTAATTGTAAATTTTTTTTATTCTTTTTTTTTACATTTATTACTCACACCCTGACTTATTACTTGTATTTTGTTTTTTAATTAAAATCGTTTTGCTTGTACCATGTTTGTAAATATGTGAGCACCATGTATCTATCAGATAATTAATTTATATGTCATGGTTTCGTTTTTAATTCTTTTACCTATTGTGGTATAGTAATTTTATTGTAGGTGCATCGTCCTCACATGTTATTATATAATTAATGTACCCATGCAAAATATTGTACCTAAACATTTTAAAAGAGTAACGGTGGAGTTTCTTGCCCGTTCTTCTCCATACGAAAACTACATTTTGGAATGGGCGACTAGAATCAATTCTATTTTAAGATAATTTTTGACGTTCAAAAGTGCCTTTTATGTGCCTATTTGAAATAAATGCTTTGACTTTGACTTTGACTTTGGTTCCGTAGGCCTTACCTAGTAGGGCGTAGTACCCTGAGTAGGTAGATAGCAGTCAAGTCGTGGCATGTGGTGAACCTATCGCATCACGCTGAATTGTCTTGTTTTCAAAAAACCTGTTAAGGTTCAAGTTATTTTAAGCCAGGCAGTACCTTAACCTTTTAACTGCTTACGTCGGATTAATCCGACAAATATTTTCGTGTCCATTCCGCCAGGGTCGTATATACAGGGTGTTACGGAAAGGGTATATCAATACAAACGGGTTGAAGAGTGTATCTGGTCTAGAATCTCTGTACAAAATTTCAGCTCAAAAGCATTAACTTTGAAAATGCTTAAAAATTTTTTATTTCGACATCACGGCGCTGCACTGGCGCGCGGCGGCGTGACGTGCGTGTACTAGGCGCACAGACACACTACAGATAATGGATAATGACCCTCGTAGTGCGGTGACACGTTTTTTATAATTTCAATTTAATAAACTATCGAAATAAAAAAATATTAAGCAATTTCAAAGTTACCGTACTGCTTTTGAGCTGAAATTTTGTACAGAGATTCTAGACCAGATACTCTTCAACCCGTTCGTATTGATATACCCTTTCCGTAACACCCTGTATACGACCAAACACCACAGCTCGTTTAATCTGTATTAGTATTACATGATCACAGCTCGTTTAATTGGTATTTATTATTCGTTTTTTTTTTTTCGGGCGCTAGAGGCACGACAACTGATATAAAGTCGGGCGGTTAAAAGGTACCAACACCTCATCGCAGGTACATGCCTACCTATCCTTCTTCTTAGCGTGTCGATAGCAATCTAATCGGCCCAGAATTCGGCTACGTGTTTGGCACCATCACTAGCGTCCATCATATCCTGTAACGTGCAGACTTTAGGTCCAAAATGATCTGCTATGTCTGAAATGAATGTTCTTTTATTTTCAAAACTAACTGCGCTCCGCGGTTTGACCTGCATAAGTATCGATCCCGTGGGAATATCGGGATAAAAAGTAGCCTATATGTTAATTCAGGGTATCAGCTATCTCCATGCAAAATTTTATCAAAATTGGTCCAGCCGTTTGAGCGTGAAGAAGTAACGAAGTAACAAACATATAAACACACACACACACAAAGGACATGTCCAGTTTCTGCCCTCTGGTAATTCTGGTATAGATAAATGTTCATGATTTAAGGTTTTTCAGTAAGACTTAAAAATTTAGATTTAAATTACAATGGATTAATTAACTCAATATTACTTGCGTAGCATAATTCTCAAAAAAACAGTACTCAATCGTAGCTTCCGCTTTGCCATTTTAAACGGGAAGTACTAAAAATGTTTTTGACGTTACATTTTATCCCGTAATTATCTTTAAATAGTGTGAGCAATAATTATAAGCCGCTTATTTTAGATGAAAGGAATATATTAACGTATTTGCGTATAAAATACGACAATATTACTAAAATATTTTTGTGTACCAAAGAGATTTAAGATAGGTACAATAGAGAGGCTATGCAAAGAAATGTCATACAAAAACTGTGATCCCATGTCTCACTGACGCCATCTAGCATAATATAGCAGAATTTGAGCGGCATAATATAGCAAACATGAATTAAATTTGTCAAAATATATTCAGCTATCGCTCGGTAGGTGGCCAGTGTGGCTAGTGTTGCCAGATCCGATTTTCAATCCATGGATTAAAGTAAATAAAAAAATATCGAAAACTTGTCTCAGAAAACAAAAAATATTTTATTCGCTACTATTCATTGTCCGTGTCACCATCTATGATAGGGTATCAGTTTCAGTGTGTGTTTTTATGTAAGTAGACAATGTACATGTTAAAATAACGGTTTTGAACTGAATGTTACTAAAATTAATCGATTATTTGGTTAAAAATTTCGTTAAAAAGTGGTTACACTTATGCTGTCATTTTACTGCAGTAAGGCTACTCAGCAATAGATGGCGTTTATTACAAAATTAGGAAATTTTCTAGATCTATTATGAAAATTATTTGATTCAAATTACTCAGTAAATATAAATAATGCATACGAAAATAAACTGAAGCTAGATCCAGTCGTTCTATCATAACGAGACTTGCAATAACGCAATGAGCAACTCGGCATATTTCTTTTTAAATAATTTTTTTTTGGTGGACACTATTGCGTCGATGCGACTTGACGCGCAGGCGTACGTCACTAGACTGAGAGACTTGAGACCACTAGGTACAAGGCATTATACCATGGTACAAGGGTACAAGGTATCGGATCACGATTTTGTTCGCAATGTCCCGTCTATTGTACATATAAAATTTTAATGTCTTTGTTGTGTACACATCAAACGTGCTTTTCTTCGGATACCCACTTCCTAACATGAAGGTAAGTATTTATTACTTTTTTGACATGGCATTGACATTTATTTTTTGGTTGTCTAATATGCGTTCCTTGCTTACTATGCGATTATTTTCTGTTTTGGATATTTTCTTTAAACGACCATTGCTGTTCTACACCATCTCATCATCTAGACACGATGACTATTGCTATACTTATAGGATTCTGCTTTTCCTTTCGATTTGGATATTATGATATTATGCAGCACAGCGATGCACCTCGCATCGCTGTGCTGCGGATTCCCAGACATATCGTGTCAAGGCTGGCGTTACCCCTGCAAGTGAGCCTTGCTCGATGGTTATCAAATCAGGTAGGCCTCTATACGGCAGTCGCGTAAACCATGCAGGAAAGGCAGTACATTGAGCAGTTGTGTCATAATTAAAAATACAATGACATGTCTTATTGTTCCAGCTCCTATTAGATGGATACGCAAGTATCACGATTGTTATAATTTGTTAAATACCAAAGCTGCTGACAATGAGAGATTACTAGGCCATACTATGGTCTGCCACGTCATGACGCTAGTATGGTATCTTGGCTGGGCAAGGCATCAAAATAACGTGCTAGCACCAGCTACATTTTTGGACAATGTTTTGGTGTCTCTAGAAGACGTTTACTTTTTTTATCATTTTATTTAAGAATGTATCTACAATAAAGTAATTTGTTATGCAATAAATACATACATAATTTTATTTATTATGATCCCAATTCAGTATCAACATAAATAATATTATGGGTATTGAAGATAGAAACCAAAATACGGAATTAAAGATGAAGCCAATATAATATTATGTGCATTTATGTGACAAACAATAGGTGCTTAACATTTTTGTTACACAAATAGAAATATCCAAAATACTGTAGAATATGATCTCAGACCAACAAAATGTTTCATTTACCTCACAAAGACATACCACCAATAATTAGTACCTGTATTCGTTCACAGATGTCATTATACTAAAAAAAGCTAAGAAAAATCCCTAGCGTATAATCCTTATTTTGACCAGCTTACGCAAGATCCTGACTCCTGAAACTTATTAATTAATAAACTATAAAATACGACGATTATAATAATATACTCGTAACAATCATTACTGAACATTTTCTTTGACTGCCTAGACATTGGCCCGTTGCTCCACCAGACATGTCCTTTCCGCCTTTATAATATCTATTAGTGTCATTAAACACTTACTTACCGTAACCCTCAAATGATCCGGTAAATCCGTAACAACTTGCAGTAATATAAAAAATTCTGTCGCGTACAAAATTAAATTTCTTTCTACATGGCATTAGGCACAATGCTTTTCAATCTCAGTATAATCGCAATTTAATTTCAGTTTCGAGTCGCGGCTTCTGTCCTATCTCGTTTCAATGCAAATTGCCGCAAAACGCTTGACGACTGAATTATTTAATCGAACTCGAGGGCCATTTCAATGGATATTCTTTTCTGGGAATGTTACACTTACATAATGTCTGGAAAGGAAACTTTGTGTGGCGGTAAAACAATTAGGGAAGATTTGAATTTTTGAGGAGAATTTTGGCATTCGCAGTTATCCAAGGTAGGTACTAGCCTAGAAATCCTTTATCATTAGGCAGGAACATAGTAGGTATAGGTGTTTTTTTCATAAAAATGGTAAATTCTGAAATAGGCAGATAGTAGGTATCTTTTTTATTTTATTTTATAGTGAAACCTTCGAGACCGCGTTCATGGACAAGACCGAGGTGTGTGCGATTCTTACCTCATTAAAAACAGAGAGGTGCCTCTTTCTGTTTTCAAATTCCACTATCTTCTCCGATGACACTCGATGGGCAGACCATAGATAAGTATAAGAAATATTTCTATTGGACGGACAGTCTACAACCTCTATCAATAGGTACGGTCGAACAAGCTATTTAATAAACAGGCAGCTAACTTGCATCTGCTTTTAAACAATGGTGTGCTGAGTTAGTCAATTATTTTTCAACACACTTGCTCGTAAAATGGCTCTTAATGCACGGCTTTTAGGACCATAATGCAGTGTATTACAAACGCGTGCTTTTTCTTTACGTTACGGTACTTGTGCTTTATTTCCACAGATAACTATTTAATTTACTAGTCGGAGGTCGGAGAAGTGCGTTTTTTTTTTAATCTCTTCAAAGAGACTTCATGCCAAAAAGAATCCGCGAGCCATATTTTACTTTTTTTTTTAAATAGTCTGAATTGTCCTTGGTCCCAAGATGAACTAAAATTTATTTACCTTAAGATGAATGGGCAGTTGTAGCCCACGAAATTAAATTTTTCTAACGTTTTTTGCAATTTTCAGGTCAGTGTCAGGTTGTATCTTCATCAAAATATGATTCGCGACTATAACAGATACGTATTTACAGAATTATAATCATTAGAATCATTAAATACATCTTTCTAAGTTAGATTTGTTCCATAAGAACAAATCTCTTATGGAAAAGTTCTTAGGGAACAAATCTAACTTAAATATATATATTATTGATTCTAATGACTATAATTCTTTAAATACATATCTATTATATAAATATACATTTTGATCAAGATACAACCTGATACTGACCTGCGAATTGTAAAAAACTTAAAAAAAATTAAATTTCGCGGTCTACCACTGCGCATTCACCTAAGGGTGCATCCACACATAGCGAGGCATGTGCCGCAAATGATTTTTTTATATGTATGATTGCCTCAGGCTGAGGCATCTAACATACAAAAAAAAGCACTTGCGGTGCATGGCTCGCTCTGTCTGGATGCACCTTATAATTTTCCGTCGTCCCTCCCGTAACCAAACGGAAAAGACCACTGGCGTTCTATTATTGCGGATTCTCACTGAATTAATGTATATTTCTCTATGCAAATAGTACTTTCTAATTCCATACTAACTAAACTACAATTTGACATACGACAACACTACGATCAGTCTTTACATTATTTTGTGTTTATTATATTTTTTCTATAGGCTGTATATCGGTTCTGTCTTTGCCTTTAAGTAAATAAAACGCGCGCCGCGCTAGCAATGCGCGCGCAGGTGTAGGAATGACCATTACTTACTCTATGGGTAAACCTGCGCGCGCACGTCAGCGCGGCGCGCGGAATGACAAACCAAGCCCGCCATTATCCATACAAGTTAATATTTAACAATACAAGTCTGTTTTTTTCAAATTCAAATTCAAATTCAAAATCATTTATTTGCTAATATGGGTAATTACATAAAGTTGTTAAAAAAAAAAAAAAAAAAAAAAATAGAGCATAGGTCAACCATATTACGCCTTGAAGCATGCAAATCTCAAGCTATTACTGTATCACAACATTGTTATACAAGTCAATTACTTGCAACATTAATTTAATAATTAAAAAACAATTTTGGTAATTTCACCGTGGCAAATAATAATGAAATATTAGCAAATATTAATGTCACAAGAATAATTAAAGATTAAAATGTCATGTCAAAATAAATGAGAATGTCAAGATATATTTGTAAATAAATGTTAAAGTAATAATAATAGATAATTAATTGGTGCAATAATCACATGTCACATCAACAACAATATTACTGAGAACAATATGTCCTTACATCCTCTGTTAAATAGTCCTGAATACTATAATAACATTTAAACAGCAAGAATCTTTTTAATTTCTTTTTAAATTCATCCATGGATGTAGTTTCTAGTATAGACTTTGGTAAGTGATTGTATATACGCGGTGCCATACTGAAAATGCTTCTGGTATATAAGGCCGTCTTGTTAGATTTGCAACAAATTTTATCACTACAATTTTATCATTTTACTACACCACAATTTTATCATTTTTCCTCACAAGTGTGTTGAAAAACGTCGTATGATACTCGTGTGCATTGATAATTAAACTCTCGGCTACCTTATCGCGCTCGCCTACGGCTCGCGCGAATAATACCGCCTCGAGTTTAATGATCAACATAGCACACATGTATCATAATGTACTATTTCAACACACTTGCTCGTAAAATGGCTCTTACTGCACCGCTTTTAGGACCATAATGCAGTGTATTACAAACGCGTGCTTTTTCTTTACGTTACGGTACTTGTGCTTTATTTCCACAGATAACTATTTAATTTACTAGTCGGAGGTCGGAGAAGTGCGTTTTTTTTTTTAATCTCTTCAAAGAGACTTCATGCCAAAAGGAATCCGCGAGCCATACTTCACTTTTTTTTTTAATAGTCTGAATTGTCTTTGGTCCCAAAATGAACTAAAATGTATAAATTCAATTTTTCTAACGTTTTTTGCAATTTTTAGGTCAGTGTCAGGTTGTATCTTGATCAAAATATGATTCGCGACTATAACAGGTATGTATTTACAGAATTATAATCATTAGAATTAGATTTGTTCCATAAGAACAAATCTCTTATGGATAAGTTCTTAGGGAACAAATCTAACTTAAATAGGTATATTATATTAATGATTGTAATGACTTTAATTCTGTAAATACATGTCTATTATATATATACATTTTGATCAAGATACCACCTGATACTGACCTGCGAATTGCAAAAAACTTAAGAAAATTCAAATTTCGCGGTCTACCACTGCGCATTCACCTTAGGGTGCACCCACACAGAGCGAGGCATACGCCGCAAATGATTTTTTTATATGTATGGTTGCCTCAGGCTGAGGCATCTAACATACAAATAAAGCACTTGCGGCGCATGCCTCGCTCTGTGTGGATGCACCTTATAATAATTGTCCGTGGTCCCTCGCGGAACCAAACGGAAAAGACCATTGGCGTTCTATTATTGCAGATTCTCACTGAATTAATGTATATTTCTGTATGCCAATAGTACTTTCTAATTCCATACTAACTAAACTACAATTTGACACACGACAACACTACGATCAGTCTAAACATTATTTTGTGTTTACTATATTTTTTCTATAGGCTGTTTATCGGTTTGTCTGTGTCTTTAAATAAATAAACGCGCGCCATTACTTACTCTATGGGTAAACCTGCGCGCGCACGCTGGCGCGGCGCGCGGAAAAACAAACCCAGCCCGCCATTATCCATACAAGTTAATATTTAACAATACAAGTCTGTTTCTTTCCTCGCAAGTGTGTTGAAAAACGTCGTATGATACGCGTGTGCATTGATAATTAAACTCTCGGCTACCTTATCGCGCTCGCCTACGGCTCGCGCGAATAATACCGCCTCGAGTTTAATGATCAACATAGCACACATGTATCATAATATACTATTATACCACTCTATTTAATTAAGGATGTCATACGCTGAAAAGTTATAACGTACAGAATAAAACTAAATATTTGTTATCATTTTAATTTTGCTTTTATGTGTTGTGATATTTATTTTGTGTCCTAAATAAATTATTACTTACCTAACAAAATTGTAAATCTATCTATAGGTACATCATACCTACTACTGCTAGTCAGGTCAAGAGATGTCAACAAATTACTTTAATTTGCTACCAATCAGCGCGGATTTAAGGAAATCGGAGAATAAATTGTGATTTCCGACGCGATCTAGTTATTAAGACCAAGGAAATTACCGCTTCTGCCTCGATGCTAGGAAATTAAAATATAATTATTTTACTGTATTAGCTTCCTGTTCTGTCGTGCTAGCTAGTTTATTATGTCTATGTGGCATAAGTAGGTAATTAAGTAAATGAGACAGAACAGGTTTTATAAATAAAGGGACCAACCACGTAAAGGTTGAAGGTGACGGTTACCATCATAATCCACAGACTGACTTTCACCACTGCTAAACATATAATACCTAGCCATTCCCTATTTATTATATTATATAAGATAAGTAGGACCTACTATCTAGAGGCACACAAACTTTCAAGTAGGTAGGTACTTACTTGAAAGAGTTTATATTTTATATGGTTTATAGATAATTATGTATAAAACCTATAATACTCGTATACAATGTGATAGGGGTGAGACTTCTAACCCGTTAAGGCTGAGTACTACATCTAATTTTATCGTCAAAAAAAATAATATGGGGATTGAACCCCCTTCCCCTAAAAATTATGGCTATTTTCATATTTTTTTTAATGTACTACGGCGCGCTTGATACTTTATGTGATATCAAAGGTTGTATGCGTCGTAGAAACAAAAAAAAAAAACGACAAACGGTAGCTAATAACCTTGGCTAACTAATTCATTACTTTTTTCATATGTTTGATAATGTTTTGGTGAGAAAAAAAATCATTTCAGAATTATTTTGACCGAAAAAATCGCTATTTTTCAACATTTTAATTTTTTTTTTTTGTCGATATTGCCCCCCATATTATTTTTTATGTCGATAAAATTAGATGTAGTACTCAGCCTTAACGGGTTAGAAGTCCCACCCCTATCACATTGTATAACATAAGCACGTACCTACTTGGTGCTTTATTTATAGCACCTGCATAAATAAGTAGGTGTCATGTTTTTATTACCCAGGTTAATTATTAGATACCACAACAAGACTAATTACTATGTTGTAGGTAAATTTATTTATTAGTTAGGTACCATTTGTTCACTAAGAATCGTGGTGGCGTGGACTACCTACCTACGATAAAAATAAGTCATTAAAGTTTAATGTTAAATACGTAAACATAATAATTGTCTTCATTAGGTATCAGAACACGTGGATATAGTGAAACTGATGTTTTAAGGTCTATTTACACATATCAAAATAAGTACAAAAAGAATGTAACCACCGCACCGCAAAATAACTAAGCATGTATGTAACTATTTAATTCTCTCCAATAGTTAACAAATGTGAAATAGTTATAATTATTATTAGGTACAGTCAGTGACTGCAATTAGCTGACCCACCTTTGCATAAATGATTGAGATTTTTTAGAATACGAATCGATAGAATTTTATAATTCTTTTGTATTTTATTTATTTGAGCAAAGTAAATAAAATATAAAAGAATTATAAAATTCTATCGATTCGTATACTAAAAAATCTCAATCATTTATGCAAAGGTGGGTCAGCTAATTGCAGTCACTGACTGTACTAAACAATTGTAAGTAGGTAATAGGTATGAATCTTGCCGTAATTTTTTTTTCTCAAATTGATGTAATCAATTTTCTCTATTTTATTTTTATCCTGTTTACACAATTGTTATATCAATTAATTCGATGCTCAATTTTGTAATGTTATTTTTTTTCATATTTAAACATTTCATTTCAACACTCATCAAGTCATCATTTATGATCTCTATTTTTATTTTTTATCGCGTTTACACCTAATTATACATATGTATGTACATGCTGTGTTCTACAGTAATTGAAGGAGCACACGTAAAAGAACCTTTTTAATTAGGTAAGTAGGTACTGCGATTTATAATAAATAAAGGCCGAGCCGTGCCCGATGTAGAAGAACCGAGCTAAGAAAGGGGCTCAAAAAAATTCGGTGTACCTATATTTTATATGACCTTGTGGCGGCATCTACATAACCACATGCGAACTACGCATCACACTGACGTCACGCAAAATCCTGCATCGCGCAAGCAGAGTTTACCGCGCAACTAAGTAGCATAATTATATACAACTTGCCGACATCGATCGTCGGACAGTTGCCCACCAGACACCACACCCGTCTGGTCAGAGGATGCACCATAGAAAAGGGAGGACCTATAGATTAGGAGTGAACTTTACACCCTGTTCCTCATACCTCTAGAAACTCGTTCGCACACTTCCATGTCCGGGCCGGCGACGGAGCTTCAGTGCCTGCTGTGCACACGACACTCCGACGTTCCGGGCACAACCCTGATATGTGTGGATAGACATACTGCCCCAGAATGGACTAAGCTACCTACGTCAGACGTACAGCCCGATTCAAACTTTATGGCGGCTCTGAATTGCACTACTCGCTGCGCTGTACCTCACCCCTCACCCTCGCTGACACGTGAATTTGTTACTGCGCAGCGACTCGCCTCATGTTCCGAGCCGATATAAAGTTTGAATTGGGCTATCAATTTTTGATGTAGGAACTGTTTATAATAAAAAAACAAAATGAACCACAAAAGTTAGATCAATTTAATGAATTGTAAATATATTTTTTTAATTTATTAGCATTTAACCCTTTTGCCTAAATTGGTCTTCATAATTTACAGTAAACAGACGAAAATAACGTTCGATGATACGACAGACCATACAATTCCAAACAATAAATACAATAAAACCGATTTTATCAAATAATTAGGAACAAAAATATCATTATTATAATACATATATGGCATATACTTGACTAAAACAAAAACTACGAAAGTTCTGACAAAAAAATTCGTACGTACCTAAAGGTATTAATGTAACTACAATAAAATTGATAATGTATGTAAATCTAAAATTATAGTAACTTCTGTATGTGACGGTATGAACATAATAAATTGGCACAAAAAATAGAAAATTTCACTATACTTCGTTGAAACGCTGAATGTTGTAATTACATTATAATGTTCAAACTTATGCCTATTGTGTTAGCATTTATACCACTAGTAATAGTTACTGTAAAGAAAGTTTTAGTGCTTAATATTCCCTATATTTCTGTCGAGTACTTGCCTTAGAATTATATCTGTACCATTCGGAAATGTTTTTGGCTTTCAGCAGGCAATGTATTTTTTTTGCAGTTCAATGTAGGTAAGTACAGCTTTCAAATAAAAGTATGCGTTTCGGGAATCATCGCCTATGTTCAAGAATACGAACGCACGATGATAAGATCTTATATAGAGCTGTTACAACCATTGAAATGCTTGCCTATTTTGTATTACCATGTTTACAAAATTACAGATTAACAATTCTATGCAATTCCAAAACACTTTTCATACTTTTGAGTGACAAATGACGATCTGAAACTGGGGTAGGTAACCCGATAGAGAGAAAACTTCATACAAACTCGCAGTGATGTCCATTATTATTACGGGCGGTAGTACAATATTTAGAAGCATTGCCTCTGTTACTCTGTGGCGCGACGTTCGTTCTAATTCAGAAACACGAAGATTACAGAAGCGCATAACTTTAATGGTCTACCTTTATGTAATGTACGGTCCGCATCAAAATAACATACATAGTCATTGCCATTGCTTTAAAAAAAACTTACCAATCGTAATGTTTTTGTTATTATAGAACAAGCCATTTTACAATTTTCAATCAATAACGTTATTCATTTCTGCAATGTAGAATCGTTATTAAGCACATAAATCATTTGTAATGCTATCAAAAGTATTAGCGTATGGCAAGAACTCTAGTCAAAATTACGAAAATAATAGCAATTTTTCTAGAATTGAGGAAGAAGAATGTGCAATACTGAATATTAACAATACTTGTGCAGCTTCCGAATTTGTAAATATTTTACATTAAAATGGCTAACCGAATAAAATGACGTAAACGTTTTAAAAATATTGAAAGTGAAGGAATTTTAACTGCCAACCCTCCTTCAATAGTTCTGAAGAAAATATGACAATTATATGAATAAAATTAAGCGTAGTCAAAATACATTCATTAATTATTATTACTAATATCATCATACTATTTAATATTATGTACTTATGTCTACTTATAATACCACGTAAGTATCATTTTAATTTTAGCATTTTTTTGTCAAATATCACTTTGACAAGTTTGACGAGCTGTCATTTATTTTTAGGGATATTGTTGACAACTAAAAGGCGCTCCCTCACCGGAGCATTCGCCTGTAATTTAACATTCCAAGATGCGATTTCAGGCATTGCGTTATAATACTGCCTCCCTGACTGACGAGCATTCGGTTGAAGTCGAATCAATTGTTTTCATTCATGTAACAAATTGTATCACGTTACGGATGCTACTAATCTTTACTGTTACATTACAGGCGAATGCTCCCGGTGTATGTAATGTTACAAATTGTATCAGTACAGAGGGACAATTCTAATAATATTAAGAACGTTCACAGTCTGATCTCAGTCGCAATCTGTCAAAAATGTATCTAATTTCCCTACATTTTTGACAAGTTTTTGACATTAATTGTCGCTGAGATGCAGATTGCGACTAGATTTTGAACGTTTTTAATTACGGAAATAATGGCCTTCAGGTTGCGCGCTGTAATGCTCGGTTCTCATCACTCACTGATGTAATGCTCGCATCTGAACTGTTACATTACAGGCGAATGCTCCCGGTGTGGGAGCGCCTTAAAAGTTACAACAGTCAACACGGCCAATGAATCATGGCCCGTCAGAACTTTACGAAGAAGGCTGCGCAATAACACTTTTTAGGACCCAAATGGTGACATGAGGTGAGTGTACAGGCGGGCGCACAACAAGCTACTACAATCTGTCAAATTTATTTAATAGATTTTCAACTTTATTACTAAAGCATAAGGTTCAAAGTTACCGCGTGGTGGATTACGGCCCACTCCCTCTCATAGAGAGGAGGCCTGTGTCCCAGCAGTGGGAACCATTATAGGGTGATTATGTTATGTTATGAAAGGATCAAAGTTGATTAGAAAAATTTTACAGTTTCGGGTAGCTTGATGTGCTGGCCTGTACATGCACGAAAGTTCGGAGAGCCGTCTATGATCTGACCAGTCATGATTCATTCATTGTAGGCTGCAATCATAATAATTTTTGACCTACCTTCCTAATACTTTAGGTTAGGACCACATTTTCCTAGCTATAGGCCTATTTAGACTGTGTTATTACTAAGAAACGAGTCAATTAAGAGTACAATATAAATTAAAACTTATTCCTTATTAAAAATACTTTAATACTAAGCGTGAATACTTATATAAAGGTCTTTGTGACAATATTAAATATGGCAAAATGTTGATTAGAAAATTTAAAAGGTGCCAGAATACTGATATTTATAATTGATTGTGTATATTTGCAAAAGTTCCAGTTTGCTAAAAAAGTATAAAACATTTCGTTAATAGACCGCGCGGAACTAGCTGGCCGCGCCTTAGGTATGTGAGCGGTGAGACGGAGGGGCGGGGGCACATTACTCAGTACGTGCGTTGCGAACCGCCACCTCACCCCTATCCCCACCTCAGCGGCCAACTAGTTCCGCGCGGACTATAGTACCGTACTTATTACCTACCTATAAGATGATTTAAACTTTTTTTTATGTCATTAAGATCAGTTCTATAGGATTTTGGGATATTATTTTGATATGCATTATTATTTTAATCTCTTGTCTAGAATAAAATAACGATTAAACACAATGTTTCCATCTTTAGTAGCAAATACTGGTCAGAAAATACTTTGGTGTAAACAATAGTATAGGTTCGAAATTAGGATAGTTTCATACACATATTTCCTTCACAAGTTTCTTAGAGCATTACTCCATAAAAATTGTGAGAGTGTAATTCAAAAAGTGATATTAAAAATATTCGCCTAACCCTAGTACCTGCCTATCTACTCAGACTTATAAAAATAAAACACTACTCTTTAAGAGTACATAACTAGTTTAAATACCACAATGCCCCGAATTGAGTAATTACAATCTATCACACTACCTATATTTTTCGAATTTTGGTATGAGTTTTTTTCAAAATTATTTACAAAAATAATATCTAGAGTCATTTTTAGGGTAATTACATGCCGAAGATGACCTCGATGTCACCTACATGCAAAGCCAACGCAGGTATAGACACGCAAGCAGATGCCGAAGGATACCTCACTGAGATACGTCGCGTTTGCGGTTAATCACGCTACGCATGTAAAACAAATGCAGACACAGACGCATACTCGTATGCCGAAGGATACCTCACTGCCATACATCGCGGGCTGCTTCGGAATTTACTTCGATGCCTGGCATGTGCGTGCGTGTCTATTAGCTTGCATTTGTTGCACATGCCGAAGATGCCTCGCTACCTATATGGAGGTGACATATAGGTAGCGAGGCATCTTCGGCATGTAATTACCCATAGGGCTATTTCAATCTGGGCGATAGTTTGCAGCGCTGTTGTTGCGCTGTTGAGTCGCTCAAATTAAAAACATTCTTATTCTTAATGACATAACACTGATAAAGGCTTGGACCACATTGATCACAATCAGTTTATCGAATAGAATTAATTAATTTGGATTTTCACCCAACATTACTTACTCAAATAAATATTGCTAAGAATAATAATGAAAACTGAAATAATGTGGCCCAAAACCTTTGCAATGATTAGTAGACCACTTACTTATTAAATACTTACGATAAGAAAATCACACTTGTCAAGACATTTTAGCTAAACATTAAATTGTTTTGAATCAGAGAAAATGTCAGAAAAATTTGGATACAATTTTTTTTTTTTCGATTGCTTTAACTCTTTCATTTGCTTCACAATCACAAATGAGAAGTAGGTATCTACGGGGTGAATCGGGACGAACCTTTAACATGGATTTTAACGTTGAAATAATATAGTTTGTTTCCACCAAGGGCACTTAATCGTTAATTATAAATACAGTAAACACAGTAGGGTCCTTTTTGGCAACAAACTATAATTATATCAATGTTAAAATACGAGTAACTTGTTAAAGTTTCGTCCCCAGCATTCTATTCACCCCGTATGACGGTACATACATACTGAAATTAATATCACTTATTCTATACAGGGTATAAATCTCAACTTTGAAAAAAATTGCTACAGTTTGTTCCACAGACCATGCATGTTTCTTAATTTTTTGTGCTTTGAGATCAGATCAGAATCGAGACAAAAATCATAAGTATTATTTGACAGTCCAAATAAACACCCTGTATACCGTAATATCTTGCACACAGACTTCCGCATGACGTGCGTCGATTGACTAACTACAACGCGAAACGAAAATATATATTGAGAATATTTTTTGCATTTTGTGATCGAAAACTGCAAATAAATTACGAATTAAGGGCATCCCTCACTAGATGGCACGTCGCAGCAAAGCATTAACATTTGTATGGTCGCACATGCCAATGCCTTCTGGTGCTGCTCAAGTTCCCTTGTCGATGTCAACGAAATGCGAGTGCTAACGGTATGAAAATAAGATTCAAAATCATTTCCGCTTACGAAAATCCTTTGCCTTGCCATGGCGTTGCGTGCCGCCTTGTGAACGCCTTTAATCACAAAATATTCTACTTTTTACGACGATTCTTCTTCAACCAACGCGGCTTGAGACAACGAAATCTGCTGTGATCTCGGCAATTTCCTCATACAAAAGGTTTTTACACACGGCGCTAGTAAATACAGTATCACACCGGCGGCGATTATGGAAATCGCGCATAAAGCCCATTGAGCAGCTTTAATAGATGTGGCCACGTCTGTTTCGGACCTTATAAGTTGGCAAGTTGATTTGAGTGAGGAGGAAGTGTTGTATGGGCCAGTGATGCGAACGTTTGCGCCGCAGTCTGATGTTTGGAAACCAATCCAGCCGGCTGATCTGTTGAATGTCACCTGAAAATTATTAGAAAAGCTTTTAAGGCACATTTTTACTAATTTCTTTCTTATTTTCGTGTCGACGGTACTTTGAATTGACATTTTTTATTAAAAACTAGCTGGGCCCCGCGGTGTCATCCGCATAACTTTCGATACCGTGTGAATATCGGGATAAAAATATCCTGTCCTAATTCCTAATTTCATATAAATCCGTTCCGGTAATCCTTCAGAACTTGAAAAAAAAAAAAAATTGAACTCGGAGTTTCCGCAAGCTAATTTAATTTCAACTTGTACGAGTAAATGAAAGATGTACCTACTATAGTCCGCGTGGAACTAGTTGGCCACGCCTTAGGTATGTAAGCGGTGGGACGGAGGGGCGGGGGCGCATTACTCCGTACGTACGTTGCGAACCGCCACTTCACCCCTATCCCCACCTCAGCGGCCAACTAGTTCCGCGCAGACTATAGTAGATGGAACTAAAATTGTATTTAATTTATGATTACCTGCAATCCTTCCATAGCAGTATATCCTAGCACAGTCTCGGTACCTCCCGCATCCAGTCCTAGTTTATAACAATACGTGGACAGCGTTCCTGATGTAACACTGCTGTTGTGAACACCAACGACTAAAATGTAGTTCTGAAAAGATCAAAAGTAAGAAATAAAATTATACACTCTTATAGGTACAGATTCGTCGAGGAATTTGTTAGAATTAACTTCTTTCCTCTTTCTTTCACCAAAGTTGTCGACATCGCTCACAGAATAAGCAAGCTGAAGTGGCAATAGGCCGGCCATATTAGCCGTAGAACCGATGACTGATGGGATAGACGTGTTGTTGAGTGGAGAACGCGAATCGGCGTACGTAAGATAGGACGCCCTCAGGCTAGGTGGAGCGTCTACCTTCGCAGGGTGGCTGGTAGCAGCTGGATGAGAGTTACCGAAAATCTAGTTGAATGGCGTGTAATAGGAGAGGCCTATGTCCAGTAGTGGGCTGATGATGAACTTCTTTGATGTCAACTCAGCCTATCGCAGTCCATTGCTAGACATAGGCCTCTCCCAGGCTGCGCTACAACACCCTGTCCCAGCCACCTTCTTAAGGTCGTCGGTCCATCTAGCTGGGGGGCCTCCCACAATACGCTTGCCGATACGCGGTCTCCACTCTAGGACTCGGCTGCTCCACCAGCACTGCCACACCAGTTTGCTTACTCTGCAAGCTATGTCTGTAACACCGGTTCTTTTTTTTTTGGTGTAGCTAGTTTGTGTAAATAAACAATCGCTGCTAACGAAACAGCTATTACTATAATTACTATTACTAAAACATCCTGAGCAAGAGCAGCACCCTAATTACGAAATACATTTTCAATCAACACCCAAGAGTTTTGAAGGAAATTCCTGATCCATAGCTTAATAGGTCCGCAAAACTCGTCTGCTGTCAATGTAAAATGTAATGGAAAATGGATTCCACCTGATACTAGGGATTGTGACACTATTGACTGGTCACTTTAAGTTCACTTCACCTAAGTTCCCACGGTATATTTTTACAGAATACAGGGTAAAAATTAAATTAGCTAGCGATACCCTGCAGAGTTACCTGTGGTGGTATCTCCAACGTGAAGTACTGGTTATCAGCATCAGCACTTAGAAGATCTATGGCTAACCAGGGCAGAGTCCATACTTGAGGCTCTGGCCAGCAGGCAGCCTGAAATCAGGGGAACGAAATCTTAATATTTTCACAGGTCAATAGGGTATTTGACGAATATCAAAACTATACGTGAAATAATACTTAGTTTCAAAGATGTTACTAAAAAAATTATAATAGAATAGTTGAAGTTACACGGTTTTGAAGTTATTCTTCTATCCTTGTCACGCAAAACAATCATATTAAATGGCGCGAAGTCACTATGGCGTTCCTGTCTTGTGACGTCAGATGCTAGCAGTGCTGTCTCCGTCTTGCACACATTTTAAAAGACTTACAACATCGCTATTGTTTTTTCAATATCTGTTTTTTTTTTTCTAGGTTTCAAGAAATCTTATATACAAGTCTGCCAACTAAAACACAAAAAGGTTGCTGTCAATTACGGCATTATCATAATCAGATTTCTCAAAAAAAAAACTATTGGCCCTTAAAGTAAGTTGTAGGTAATATTTTCGTAGTCGCGTCGGGGGATGGCTAGTGAAAACGCCAAACAGAGGAAGCCTAGGACCTAGCAATCACAGAAAGTATGCAAGGATGCTATTGCAGAAAGGATAGTGATAATAAATATGATTTACCTCTCTTCTATTCCAGAATTCATCTAATATAAGCACCTGAGATTTTCTAAATTCATTCTTTAGTTCGTCCACAACCTGAAACATGTGAAGTTACAAAATTAAAACATGGTTGGCGTATTATGGCGCTTTGGCTAGGGTCTCTTTAAAACATTATTCGCTACCGACAGCGTGCGATGACGTCACGACAGACGACCGATACGCCGCCGCCGGTGGCCAAAACGTTGGTTGCCGCCGTCGCAACTGGCCGTCGCGGGCGGCGTGCGAGCGAGACCGCGCCAGTGTGTTTACGAACATAGCATTCGGCCGTCGTCGGTCGCGGTCGGCGTGTAGGCAGATATACCGCAACTTAAGGCACGAAGCTTTAGAAAACGCAACAAGTCGGCTTGGTGTGAGTGTTTGCATGATGAAAGTCGGCTACTGATTTTTCTCTTGCTTCTAAACTTACCTGTTGATATCGTGTAATTTGTGTATGACCTCTGAAGTGGCTGATAAGCCTCTGGCAATGAGTTGAAGCAACAATAAAAGTTTGGGGGAGGCCTATGTCCAGCAGTGGACGTCTTTCGGCTGAAATGATGATGATGATGAACAATGAAAGTTGCACCGTCTACTCATAAACAGTGTTTAGATGATGCGAATCAGTTGTTGCTTCAGTGTTATTGTATGCAACAGGCAAGAAATCGTGTACTTAAATGGGTCAATCATCATCATCGTTTCAGCCGAAAGACGTCCACTGCTTTACATAGGCCTCCCCCAAGCATCGCCACTTCGATCGGTTCTGTGCTTCCCGCATCCAGCGGATTTCTCCGGTCTTCACAAGGTCATCATTTTACCTTTTGAATTAATTACCTGTCGAGGCAGAGGCTGATCTTGTGGTCAAATGTAAAAAGAGACCTCAAGAAAGCCCAATTGTCAATCATTTAACCCGTCTGCCTTCAAATCAAGAGTGAACAGGCATCTTCTGGGCACGCTCGTTCCATCATAGACCTCATCTATCGCTTTCCATCAGGCGTGATCGGGGTCAAGAGCGCGCCCATTTAACAATAAATAAATAAATCAACAACCCAAGAAAGAACAACTTGGCGCAGAAACGTGAGGAGACCCAAGAAGAAGAATTACCTGTCTAAACAATTTATCCGGCAATTTAATCTGAGTAGTTCCACTATCCACAATGCTCTTCACACTATTCAGTTTCACGCACATGTCTTCATCAGGATCTTTCACCTTATCTTCAACTAAGATCTCTTTTGTTTGAGGGGTCACTGAACTCATTACTCGGATTGATATGACACCTACTTCGTACCATCGTTGACGTAATACTGGCGTCCGGAATGTTTTATTGGTATTTGAGTTTGGTGTGCGGTTATCTGCAATAAAAATGAAGAAATTATTCTATGGTCACAATCTAGTTTCCAAATCTTATGTAAAAACATGTTTTTGGAAAAAAAAAACTAATATACCAAAACATAAAGTTCGGTTTTCGCTATAACTTCAAAAGTATAAAACTTTTTCAGTAGTATTATATTAGTAATTGTGAAAAAAATTACTTATTTTATACGAGTTCCAAATTGGTATATTTTTAATGGATATAACATCAATTAGGAACAAAGGTATAAGTTTTTTTATATCAGCACTAGTAGCACACCGCGATTTCACCCGCTTAAGTGTCGACCCCGTGGGAATATCGGAATAAAAACTATCCTACTAGCTTTCTCGGGACTCAAACTATCTCTATACCAAATTTCATCTAAATTGGTTCAGCAGTTTAAGCGTGAAGAGCTATCAGACAGACAGACACACTTTCGCATTTATAATATTAGTATGGATTAGATGGCACTGGCATCCAGTATTGAACAAATGACTATCAACATACCCACTGCATCCATTGGATCTTATTACGGCATTGTTCCCCTGACTTATAAGGAGGTTTATAGCCATTGGCCTTAGTTGTTAAGAAGCTGATGTAATAGTTCATCATTCACTTAAAGTGACAAGGAATTTTTGTAGTTTAAGGGGGACGTGCTATGGTAACCCGCGATATTCAAATTTACTTACGTTTTTTGCAATTTTCAGGTCGGTGTCAGGTTGAATGTTGATTAAAATATGATTCGCGACCATAAAAAATATGGCTTCACAGAATTATAATCATTAGAATATTTATCAGCAATACAACTCCTTAACCCTTTAACCGCGCGTGTCGCATATATGCGACAAATATTTCCGTGTCCCTACCGCGCGTGTCGTATTTCTGCGACAGAGAACATGCATGATTTTTTCGTTCTATTTTCGTCCTATTAATTGCGTGGTACAACTAAAACTATTATTAAATAGAGCTATTATTTACAACAATTACTTAGAATTATGTCTCATAACTCTAAGCATTCAAAAAACTTAAACAAAAATAAGTAATTGGCAGCTTGAAATTTTCTTCGGCGTCTATCGCGCGCGTCGCATAAATATGACCATAGGGATGGGATACAATGCAATGCGCATTTTAAAAACGAAATAACAAACAGTTAAATAATCAGGTATACTGCATCATTCAGCATAAAATAAACGGTGTCATACCAAATAAAGTTAAATTTAACATATTGCCTTGTGTTATTAACCCTTTGAACGCCAACGACGCTTACAAGCGACAAACGTAATCGGCCGCTAGAACGCCAACGACGAGTTTAGGCGACAAATAGATGTGCTACTTTATAATCTAATGTTATAGAAAGTAGATAAAAGGATTATGTTTTTTTAAATTTTGTCGTCTTCTCCTTTAACACTCATACATGGAAAATCGATTGTAGTAGCAGTGATAAAGGTTTATCGATATTTGTGAATACTCCATCACTAGCATTTTGTAGGGTAAATAAATGGCTCGGCGTAGAGAGCATACTTCCTATGAGCTGCGCTTGGCGTTCAAAGGGTTAATTCTTTTCCTTATTATTCATAAGAAAAATATCCCTCACGATCTTTGTATAATGCCAACATTTGACGTTAGTTCCCATCCCTTGACTCCTATGCTTGCAACATATTTCTCTAGTTAGTCTAGCGCGGCTGTCACATTAATACGACCACTGCCTACGTCACAAGCGGATCAAACGAATGGAAAGTTCCATTAATGTTGTTCGTTGGTATTTGTGCATTGTCGATAAAATAGTCACATTTCAATTTTCAATAATGACGACTACTGAGGAATTATTAAGAATATTAGAAGGTGACGACGACGAGTGTGACGACGAATTGGAATTATCCGATTCGATAGAAGAATTTAGAAGTGATGGAGAGGTAAGTACCTATTTCAATTTCTTCTTAGGTTATTTGCACATTATTCAGTAGGTATAGGTATAAATAAGACTTCCGTTGGGTTTAGGTAACTCCTTGATGAATCGAAATAGTATTTTAAATATTGTGATGTAATTCTGTTATTACCTATATTACCTACTTAACTACCTACATATCCTTTTGATTGTTCAAATTTGGAACCGTGTTGTATGTTGTCCTTACCATTATTAAGGTACTGTGACAGTACCTACCAAGCCGGACAGGCACTCGCACTCGCGTTTGTCTCTTTTTCTCTCTCTCTCTTTCATAAATCATTATTCAAGTTTGGGTGTAGCTGTTTTGTGTCCGTGACTTTTGTGTTTGTGAAGTCCCAAGCTACACAGGAATTATTCCTAGTGCATGAGTTATCTTTAAAAAAAAGATAACTTTAATAAGCGTTCTGCACACGATGCCGTCACCGCGCTGTCGCCGCGCCGCCGCCGCCGCACAGTGGTTCGAAATCGACGCTCCGTGGACATTGAAATCAAAATTTCTTTAGACGAGAAATAAAAATCGGAATGGCTTTATTTCAGTATTATTTATAATATTTGGTAATATGACAGCTATAGACAGCACCATCTCCGAAAAAAAAAATATTTAATATTTTTTTGTATGAAGAAAAACACAAAAGTCGTTTTTTCTCATAACTTAATAAAACTTAAAGCCTGCGGCTTACATGGGGTGTTGTCCTACATGAGGCGATTCCGAAATGCTATAACACGCACACCCATGCGCGCCGCTTCACTCACAGCAGAGTGTTGAATTTCGAGAAATTCAGTTAGAGATTTTTACGTTGATTTATGTGTGATCTTGAAAATATACAAAGTAATTGACTTTAGTTTGCTAATTTGATTAGTTATAATGAGAAATAATGGAATATACAATATAAAAATACTAAAAAAAACACTCAAATTGAGACTCATTTACAATATAAATAGATTTTGCAATCTTTCTTATAATAATTTAATTCGGTGTTAGTAGATACACAGTTTGACTTCTTAATTCACATTAAAAAAAAAAGTACAAAAACTTATAACTAATACAGAAAAATACTAAGAATAAGCAATTGTATAATTGAGAAATATATAAAATTTACACAAAAACATCAAACATTAAAATTTTGTCTACTGAGTTTCGTCATCGCTATCAAAGAATTCAAAATCAGAATCCATCATACTTGGCACCTCAACAAATTCAATGTTTTCCTTATCCATGGTATCCGGGTCAATTAAAAGAAGAGACTTCATTTCTTCAGTTAAATCATTTCTACTCTTATTTGTCAGTTTAGGTCGAATGCTTGACAAATATGGGTCTGAGGATACGATGAAACCATTAAAGATGTCATGGTTTGTCGCTCTGCGACAAAATTTCCGCGTATGATGTTCCCTGAGTTTTCTAAAATCTTTGTTTCGGGCCTCAGATGCCTCTTCTGATAGCTTTCCTATAGGCAAAATGTTGAAATGTTTTATTATTTCAGCTCCATGCAGCAGAAGTTTGTGGATACTGGAAGGCATGAAATACCAGCCATACAGTTCCACATACAGCTGCGCAGTTTCGTCGAGATAATTGGCAAACAAATCAATATTAATAGACTGTCCTGATGATACAACACGGAGAATAGTTGCGAATTTTTGGATGAGCTCCTGACTCAATCCAGTGATATTTGCAGTCTTCTCAGGACACTGGAAAAATTTTCTAGCCGTGTTGCCATCATTCGTGGTCCCAGCACCTTTATATAAAAAATACTGATATGAGAACATTATAAGATAAGTTTTATAGTATTACACTAACTAAAAAACCCTTTGATATTATACAAAATAAATAAATCAACTAACCTTGTTTTACGATATCCACCAGGAGTCCCATTTCCTCTCGAAATTTTCGCTGTATCGTCTGTTTGCGACTTTTCAAAGCTGCTTTACTAGCTTCATCTCTGGCTTGCCATTTTTTAAAATCTAATCGGTAAGCGATATGCAGCAGGCATTCCATGGATCTGATCCATGCATGCAAAGTCGACAAACCGTACTTGTAAATATCAGATGATACAGATTTCCTAAAATATGAATAAAAAGGTTAAAAGTGTTTTTCAATAAGAAAAAAAAAAAAAATTAACATACATTTCCAATATTCAACTTACATGTGAATCTTCTCCAAATCATTCATTTCACTTGGTACAGCTTTACAGATGTCACATGTTTGCATAGAGGTTTGTGACAGGTGAGACGTTATTTTGCCATCTATCATGGTCATTAACATTGAATGTTTAACTTGTATATTATTTTCAATGATAGATGGCTTCAATGCTTTAATTTCAGCATCGATCAAACCCATTTCCTCCTTCATGTCCAACTTATTTTCGCTGACAAACTTGAAATAAATTGGTCTGCAAAGCATTGTAGAAGAAGGTTTTGGGTTTTCCCAGACCAAATCCTCACCACACATCAATTGCAAGGGTACAAAAGAGCTCATAAAAACACTAGAGTCGTCTTCATCTGCATTCATGCATTGCTTGTAGTTGCTTTGATTTGACGCACCATCGAAGCCCCATTTGCAGATTAAGATCAGTTCTTTATCTTGCAAATGGTCCAAGTTTAATGTTTTGGCAAGTCGAGTGACAGTGATGTCCAAAATAGCTTGAAGTTTTACTTTAACTCCTCGTTCGGTCACTTCAATATCGCTCTCAGGAGGATAGCATGCCTTCTTGGCATTTAAAACCGAATAATATGATGGGTACAAATCTACACCACTTTCTTTCGCAGTTTCCCTTAAAGTTATATACTGCCACTTCGACAATTTCAAAGAAATAAATATACCCAACGCTTTCTCTGCTGAATATTTGTTAGTAGTTGTCTTGCCTTTCAAAAAATTCTTGATCTCTGCTGCTTTTTCAGGATGCTCGGTAATATATTTTATTAAATCTTTCACGTCCGGGTCCTCATTCTCCTCACCACATCTCACTGCAGTAGCATATGCAAGTTCCTGAGAGTCGTGCGTTAAAAGTTCTTCTATTCTTCTCTTCTTCTGTTTTTGGCATAATTCTGAGAAAGGTTTTCTTGGGCTCCTTTTTAGTGTTGTAGTGCTAACAGTACATGTAGTTACTTTGGATGTGGATGCACCATCATTTATACCACTAGCACTTGAGGTTGAAGGTTCAACAGTATCAGTAACAGAGTCGATTGATACCAATCCAATTTCTTCACTTTGTACAAATCTGTCTTTAATGAAGTTGGGCCATTTGATCTCTTTTTCTAGCCATGTCTCATACTTCTTGACAAATGTATGCATTGTTCGATTACACGATTTCCAATTTCTATGCAAAACACACATATACACTTGACAAAACTGTTTTAATTTTTTTTGTTCTTCGTCAGACAAATTTGTCGCTTTGGTTAGAAGTGCTTCTAACAAAATACTAGGCTGCGAAAAGCAACTTTTTGTTTTCACAAATATGAATATGTCCAAATTTGTATAAAATCCTTCCATGATAATAAGTAAGTACGTAAGCAAGAAGTTAATGTTATAGCGCGAACAGTTGCTGACAAAAACTAATGATTTTGACGATGTTGTCCCTATTTATATAAAAGTACCCTCTTAATCGTATCTTAATTAATAGTAGTTAGTTAAACACTTCGTAAAAATAGCCCTTAACTAATGTATCTTAACTCGTTAACAATATTTGCAACATGCACTAATGAGATGAGACTAAATTACCATCATAAGTTAATTAGCATGCATTAAGCATTGATTTCCTGCTAAACTTGAGATTACGAACAGCTTACATCAAACAATCATTACTATGTAATTATCGTTGCCCATTGGTATGTGCACCTATCCCAAAGATATCAAATAATATAGTATTAAATTCCTTCGAGAAATCCACTGAATTTCTTGAAGTTCATTACTCTGCTCTGAGTGAAGTGGTGAAATAATATATGTCTCAATTATACAATTGCTTATTCTTAGTATTTTTCTGTATTAGTTATAAGTTTTTGTACTTTTTTTTTTAATGTGAATTAAGAAGTCAAACTGTGTATCTACTAACACCGAATTAAATTATTATAAGAAAGATTGCAAAATCTATTTATATTGTAAATGAGTCTCAATTTGAGTGTTTTTTTTAGTATTTTTATATTGTATATTCCATTATTTCTCATTATAACTAATCAAATTAGCAAACTAAAGTCAATTACTTTGTATATTTTCAAGATCACACATAAATCAACGTAAAAATCTCTAACTGAATTTCTCGAAATTCAACACTCTGCTGTGAGTGAAGCGGCGCGCATGGGTGTGCGTGTTATAGCATTTCGGAATCGCCTCATGTAGGACAACACCCCATGTAAGCCGCAGGCTTTAAGTTTTATTAAGTTATGAGAAAAAACGACTTTTGTGTTTTTCTTCATACAAAAAAATATTAAATATTTTTTTTTTCGGAGATGGTGCTGTCTATAGCTGTCATATTACCAAATATTATAAATAATACTGAAATAAAGCCATTCCGATTTTTATTTCTCGTCTAAAGAAATTTTGATTTCAATGTCCACGGAGCGTCGATTTCGAACCACTGTGCGCCGCCACCGCGCGCGTTCCAGTCCCTGTCTGTTTGATTCATTCCATTAGGTACCGGCTGCGTGCGATCTCGCGGCGTGCACGTTCGTACGCGGTCGGTAATGGAATCAATGGAATGAATCAAACGAGACAGGGACGGGAACGCGCGCGGTGGCGGGCTTCGCGCGACTCGTATTCTACAGTGTAACTGTGCGGCGGGCGTCGCGCGTCGGCGCGGCGACGGCGCGGTGACGGCATCGTGTGCAGGAACGCTAACTAGGTTCCTTTTTGTTAAAGTTATATACCTACCTAATGAATATAAAAAATAATATACTTACGTAATAAATTTTAATTTGTCATTTCAGGATCATGACGACAATGAAGGCATTAATTGGACGTTAGACATAACTGTACCTGATAAAGAAAACTTTGACGAATTTATTTCGGGGGTATCACCTTCAGTACCTTTGAGCAGCGACTCCTCGGAACTGGATATTTTTGAACATTTTTGTGGCAATGATTTAGTAGAAAAAATATGTTATTTTACTAACAAATATCACCAATTCTATGTCAGGCATACGGATCTAAGAGTGTACGCTCGTTTAAAAAGGTGGCAAGATGTTGATTTAAAATAAAAACATAAAAAATTCTTTGACTTTTTTTTATCGATACAACGATTGCCCCTCCTTATTTATTGTAGGTATAATTTTGTCGATTTGTAGCCTCGCGCTAGGGGCACGACAATTGATATTTAGCCAAGCGGTTAAAGGGTTAAATAAATTAGAATTGGCCTCAAATGTCATGATTTCATAAAATAGTCATTCAATAGGGTAATATGAACTTAGATATATGTATTGATAATTTTTATGTTTATATTGTTTATTAAAGACTTTAATTTACATAGTTTACTTACCAACAACATTAAAATAACCATAATTTGTTGTATTGGTCGTGCTAATTGGTCCACAGAGTTTCAAATGGAATGACATTGGCTTGTTCATATTGCGATCTAGGGCATCCAGCCAGGATTCGACTGAGCCAGCCTTGCCCCATGCGCCAACTGGCATGTAGGCTAGTCCAAGGAGGCCCTGAAAGTTGGAAGATGATAGAGTGAGATGTAGTTTTGTTTTCAGTCAGCGACAAAACTCGTTGATAGAGTAAAATCCGACAATTTTCAACTGTAATAACAAATAAATTACAATCTTTATTGCAGACTACATGATCCATAAAAAAACAATGAAAAAAATTTTGTTAGTACAGAAAAACTCCAATTAATTGTTTAACTTACATATACCCACCCAAAGGTTGACTGGTAGAAAATGCCTATGGCATTAAGTCCGCCTATGTACATTTATGTGCTTGAAGTATTAAATAAATAATAATATGTTTTATTGTGTGCATCTGCATAGTACATACAACTGCAACTGCGCGTGCAACTTAATAGTTGTTAAACAACTTAATACTTACTACTTCACTAGATAATGAAACATATTTTTTTTTTTTAAGACACTAGTTTCTATCATTTCAGGCATAATAAGTGTAATCTTTTATGGCTATATGTGTAGGCTTAACCGGTTAAATGCCATAATTACATAAACAAGTAACCCACTGTATCTCGCGTGGATCCACGTTCATACAAAGTGTTAAGTCACCCAGTATTTTAAGCTCAACTGTATAATTAAAGTAACACTAAAACACTAATTAGGGATAGTCAACCGCGTCTGGCACACCCAGGGCCTTGATAAAAATATTACCATGACATGAATATTGAGTAATTCTCATAAAAAAATAGAGTTTGTGTATAAGGAAGGATATTTACTTATTAGGAGTGGAGGTCGGAAATTATCATACGGGGTAGTAATACCAGAATAAAAAAAAAGACGGGTTGCACTCCGGGAGTGCCGGCAGAAGTGAAAACTTGAATATTAACGTTGAAATAAATCAATTATTAATTTAATTAATATTACTCATTTTTTTTTCAATATTTCTGCGTCACTTTTTTCATTAATAGATACACTTTGTTCAATTTCCATATTTTAAAGTTAAGTTTTATGTGCATAAGATTTTCTTTACCAAATTAATGTCAAAGGTAATGATTGCGAGATAATATTGAATCAAGAGAAACTAGAATTCGTCGATACAACTGTTTTCCTAGGGATCACGCTCGACTCAAGGCTACAATGGGGTCCTCATTTAACATCTCTTGCAGGACGGCTAAGTTCAGCTGCTTATGCTGTCAGAAAAATCCGTCAGTTTACTGATGTAGATACCGCGAGACTGGTCTATTTTAGTTACTTTCATAGTATCATGTCTTACGGTATTTTACTTTGGGGACGGGCTGCAGACATCGATTCTATTTTTATTCTGCAGAAAAGAGCCATCAGAGCCATATAATTATAATCTTCGCAGGCGCGATTCTCTGAGGGAACGGTTTAAGGAAATTAACATCATGACGGTACCTTGTCAATATATCTATGAAAACATCATGTATGTAAGGAAAAATTTACATCTTTTTAGTAGAAGAGGTGAAAGACATAATTATAGTACTAGAAAATAGGGACCTATTAGTTCAACCAGGTTTCAGACTAGCTAAAGTAGACTCATCTTTTATGGGGTACTGTTTAAAATGTTATAATAAAATACCTCCCCACATTCTTCAACTGAATGAGACAAAATTCAAGTCTTGTATTAAACGCACACTATGCAGGCAGGCATATTATAGGTTAGGGGATTACATCGCGGATAAAAATGCCTGGCTCAATGCTGGTCCTGCTCCACAACCACAACTAATTGATTAACACTTGAAAATACTGTTGGAGCTGCTGAAGATTGTAAGTCTATCTTTGCATTGTATAAATTCAATCTCCTAGTATTGTATAATTGCATAACACATGTGTGAGTACTATGTACACACTATAAAGCTACCATTTACTGGGTACGTCTTTCATTGACTTGAATGTGCTCTGGCGGCTGAGAGTATGTCATGCTCACTCAAATATCTCGCTGATGGTGGCGCATGTGTTGGATCATTTAGCTCCCTTCAAAATGGTTGAGCTGAATGGTGCTGATGCATGCGTCATGTTCGTGAACGGGCGCCGTCAGTAGGGACTGGTCATCTCTTTGCTGCCATGGCTTATTTTAATTTATTATCTGAATTGTTGTTTTTTCTCATCTTTTCATTATGGACGCTTTTAACGTTCTGCATCGTTCTCACATGTATAATTTTTAACATGAATGATGTAACCAAGACTTTGTAACCACATTATTTTGATTTAAAAGAGTGTCCATGGAGTTTCTTACCCGTTCTTCTCCATAGGTACCTACGCTTTGGAATGGGCAACTAGCTTCATTTTTTCTGATTGACTGACTTCTTGACAATTCAAAAGTGCCTGTAAATGGTTTTATTGCCACTTCCACGTTGTCGTCGGTGGCAGCGCAGAGGTCACTTTGACTGCATGTTTTGGGTAGGACAAATAAGGCAGGATAGGACGTGGAGCATGTTTTGCAACATAGCTTCACAGCCACACCCTACTGGAGCATCTCCCTGCAGGGTGTAAACTTCCGTGGTCGACACGGAAGCATTGTTTTCACACAAAAGCAGCAATGTCCCACAGTATTTCTTGTTGCTATAATGTGCTTCGTTATATTTTTCGTCGCTTCTATTTTGTATTGTAGGTAGGTATATAATAATAAACTAAATTGGTTAAACAGAAGTGCAAAATAAATTAAATACAACTGCGGCTCCTCGAAGTACTATTGTTTACGAAACTGACTTTTCAAACATTTGTACGTCAAATCATTCAAATGTCATTTTCTTCGGCCATCTTTGTCGTGTCTCACTTGGTTCACTTCGGTTTGCGCCGCCGTAGAAAGAGATGGGGGGGGGGGGAAATCTCTCCTGACGGTCACGTGTCCTGACGCGATGCCCTGACGCGAGTTTAACATTTTTTACCCATTACAAAAAGTGTTCAACGCCGCTAAAGAAGTTTTCACTTCAATAAGGTTTCTTATGTCCTAACCCAGGTCATGGTCTACCCACTTGTGTGCCGATTTCATCGAAATCCGTTCAGCCGTTACAGCGTGAAAAGTGTTGGAATGTAAACACAACCTTAGCCGACCATAAATTAAAAAAAATCGTTGTTCTCCTTTCCTACGCCTGGTACGCCACTGTTTTGTTCTCTCTCACAATTTCACGCTTCACGTTTATTTTTGTTACTGTCTTTTGGATAAATTATTTAAGGGTGATTCACAAGGTTGCCCGCGAAATTCAAATTGTATTTCGTTTTTTGCAATTTACAGGTCAGTGTCAGTGTCACCTACAAATTGCAAACATCGTAAAAAGAAGAATTTCGTGGGCTACCCTGGTGCTTCCCCCTTGATCAAAAAATTTACTGTTAAATAATCTATCCATGGCGTTATTTCTTCAAACACATAGTCAGAATTACTTTCACATTTATGATAGAAGTATGGAGTTGCTGCTCACCTGCCATCCTGAGTCTTTAGTGAAAAAATCATGGCTCTCTGTTATAAGTGCGAAGTCTGAGCGCACTTCGTGTATATCAGGCAGTGACGGAAATTGTATGAAGTCCGAGGCTAGGAGCCCTGTCCACGTGCCTTGAGTATATGCGGCTTGTATCTGTAATTTATATTATTTGAGAGATATAAGAAGTTGGTACTAAAATTGGCCGAATAGGATACTTCATTAATGAAAATAAAAGCTTGTAATCAATGTGGCTGTTAAAACATCTTCTTCATTTCCCATTTAAGGCGAAAACGTCAAGATGGCCCGCGAAATTCAAATTTTCTTAGGTTTTTTGCAATTTGCAGGTCAGTAGCAGGTTGTATGTTGATCTAAATACGATTCGCGGCCGTAACAAATATTTATTTATAGAATTATAATCATTCGAATCAGCAATACAACTCCTTATGTTAGAATTGGCCTCAAATGTCATGATCTCATGAAATAGGGTAATATGAACTCAGAGGGTTGTAAATTCTATAAATAAATATTCTTTACGGCCGCGAATTATATTTAGATCAACATACAACCTGATACTGACCTGCAAACTGCAAAAAACGTGAGTAAATATATTTTAATAAAAATACCCAAATACTCGCAACTACTAACTTTAAGGTGAATGTGACATGGTAGACCGCGAAATTTAAATTTTCTTACGTTTTTTGCAATTTTCAGGTCAGTGTCAGGTTGTATCTTGATCAAAATATGATTCGCGACAATAACAGGTACGTATTTACAGAATTATAATAATTAGAATCATTGATACATCTTTCTAAGTTAGATTTCTACCACCAACACTTTTCCATACGAGATTTGTTCTTAACGGTAGAAATCTAACTTAGAAAGATGTATTAATGATTCTAATTATTATAATTCTGTAAATACGTACCGGTTATAGTCGCGAATCATATTTTGATCAAGATACAACCTGACACTGACCTGAAAATTGCAAAAAACGTAAGAAAAATTGAATTTCGCGGGCTACAACTACGCATTCACCTTAAGTAGTTATAGACTATCTATAGCAATCAGTGATGGACTAGGTATACTCAAGCTTTTATCTGCATTCAATAAAAAATAATCAAAAGGGATTTAGAGACCCCAAGTATGATATCAGACCTTAAATCTATACATATAAGGTTCTACTTACACTGTTACCACTATTATAGAGGCTGCTTGAATTATTTGCATGGAAGTATTTGTCACTATCATTCCGAGCATAAGATGCTAAGGCTAATGTTGTGCTCCCTGTATCTACTAATAATTTGAACTGGAAAAAAAGAAAATTAAGTGTTATTTAATAAATGAGTAATTTTAGCCTGACAGCGGCTCTCTGAAGTACGCTTCGCGCTGCGCAGTACCCCACCCGCTGACTCACCATTGATCCATTGACTCGCCTCAAGTTCCGAGCCTCCATGAAGTTTGAATCGGGCTGTGTCTGCTGGTAAACAGGTACCGTACCTACTGTATCGACATTGGCAGAATAGTCGACATCGGCTTTACTTGCCATAATTAAAAATAGAACAGAATAGGTATTGTTGATTATGAAGACTACCTAGGACGACAGCTGTTTCAACTTGTAATACAAATTGAGAGAAAAACTACTGAGGAATGTTCAAGAGTGAACTGGAATTATAAGATGAACACCTCTTCCACCTATCAAATTATTAATATAATGTTCCCACTGCTGGGAACCAACCTCCTCTCTTCAAGTGGACTGTAATCTCCCATTCGGGCCCAGTGCGAATTGGTAGATGTCTCATGTCTTAAAATTTTTGGTTTTAGGATATGCCGGTTTCCACATGATGTTTTCCTTCACCATTTTGAGGAAGTGATGATGAAATTATTTACACAAAGGGTCTGCCTGGGTTCGACCAAGACTAGTCGGGGGCCATTACCAATGGGCTCTCTCTGAATTATTTATATTTTTATGAAGAGTTTACAGAGTTGAATTGATGCAGGTAGTTTTACAGAGCTGCTGAAAATCTCTAATACCAGCATAAAATATAATAAGTAAAAGAAATATGTTCACCCAAGTAATGGTGAAAGATCGTCTAACTTATGAATAGTTATTGCAATTTCCTGAAAGGATTCTGTATTTAATCTAGAGTTCTGCGGTAAACCTTGATTCTCTCTTTTACAACAACAATTACAAATTCAAACACTTTAGTGATAAAAACTGAACTGTTACGATAAACACCATTGTGATTAAGAGGCTTACTAGACCTAAGTGACCTTGAAAAACGCATGCACACATATGCAGAATCGACGCAAACGCCATCTAACGACGACGCCCATCACAATTATGACATAAAGCATACATGAGATTTAGAAGTAACGGTTTTGTGAGATTACGCCCAAGTATTCTAATAGATGGCGCGGAAACGATGTGCAAATAAGAAACAAATTATGTAGTTATGTGTGACAACATAATAAATTTTATTCGTTTTGAGTGTGACTTGAAAAACTTAAGGATGTGGGTGATTTTGAAATAAAACTGATTCAATGAAATTTAAAACATTTTTAACCGACTTCAAAAAAGGAGGTTGTGTATTCGACCCGTATGTATGTATGTAATGTATGTATGTGTGTATGTTTGTATATATATTTGTAGATTTTCTAAAAAACTGATGAACCAATTTTGATCATTCTTTCACTAATGTGATCTACATACTTCCAGGAAGGTTTTAGTATATAATACATTAGGTAATTATTCTTATGTAGTATGTCCGAAGTTAATATGCATAAATGTACTGCATCTCCGGCATTTCTATGCGAATTTTGATGATTCTTCAATGCACTAGTGTTAATTGAATTTTTGTGGGGTAGGTACAATTAGAAAGAAAAAAAAACAACCGACTTCAAAAAAAGCACTACAGCGTGATAAATAACTATAATTTCGGAAGTCGGTGTCAAAAAACGAAAATGCGGAACCAGCAACACCGACTTCCGAAATAAAAATTATCACTTTGCAGTGTTTTTTTCTAAAACAATGAATTTTGGAAACATCTAAGAAAGTGCAGTCGGTATTTTCGACTTCACGTACAACTGTCACAGTGACGTATGTGGACGACGTGTAGATTTGTATTCGAGAGTCCCCGAGTTCGATTCCCAAGGTTACGAAATCGAATTTTCTATTTAAATGTCATTTTGAATTTTTAAATATATCTATTAAATATTTTTATAAATAACTAAAAAAAGTCTGCAGGAGAAAGAAAGTCGAAAATATCAACACGGAAGTTAGGTATTTCTAATGCGCAAGTACCTACACGTTATCTAAGCTATTAAAAAAATAAAAAAAAAGACGGGTTGCACTCCGGGAGTGCCGGCAGAAGTGAAAACTTGAATATTAACGTTGAAATAAATCAATTATTAATTGAATTAATGTAACTAAGTTTTTTTCACTATTTCTGCGTCACTCTTTTCATTAATCGATGCATTTTGTTCAATTTCCATTTTTTGAAACACTTTATATACACGAATTTTACGAATACACAGCAGTGTGGCTACTACACAGACGGTCGAGCCATCAGCTGTCCATCCACGTCCGCGTCTGCGTCCGCGTCCACCATCACCATCAGATCACATCACATGACCATCACCATCGCCGTCATCATCGCCATCACCATCGCCATCGCTATCACCATCGCCATCACCATCACCATCGCCATCGCCATCGCCATCACCATCGCTATCACCATCGCCATCACCATCACCATCGCCATTGCCATCGCCATCACCATCACCATCGCCATCACCATCGCCATCGCCATCACCATCACCATCCATCCATCCATTATCGTGTCTCACTTGGTTCACTTCGGTTGGCGCCGCTGTAGAAAGAGATGGGGGGGGGGAATCTCTCCTGACGGTCACGTGTCCTGACGCGATGCCCTGACGCGAGTTTAACATTTTTTACCCATTACAAAAAGTGTGCAACGCCGCTAAAGAAGTTTTCACTTCAAAAAATTCTGACCTAATGTTTTTATTAACCGACCGCGACTTATTGATAATGGGCATAATGAAATAGGTAACAGATTCATCTGAAAATTGCGATGAAAATGATCAAAAGCAAGAAATTAGATTTAAAATTGATTTTGTTTATAATAAAAAGGAATCATAGTTATATATGAATGTTAGGTACCTAATCTTTGAGGTCGTTTACACATTATGCCGCAGCTGCAGCGGCACCGCCGTCGCTGCATCAGTCACCCTTGGATTTGTATGAACACACGGCGCCGCGGCGGCGCACGGTGGGCTGAAAATCGGCTTTCATAGACTTAGGCATTTTATTTTGCAAGTGCCAGTTTTTATGCCGGATATCACTTCTATTAGTTATAACAATATACAAAAATGACACCAGAATGGATTCTGCACAAAAACGAAGGAATTATAATTTTTTTACGAAAATTTTGTATGGAGCTAGTATGAAAAATCGAAATATCTCTAAAACGGCAGGGATAACCGTAATATCCTTATAGGAGGTTATAGTACTAATTATTTATGATTTTTTGACATACGTTACATAATGGGTGTAGATGCCGTTTTTTTTAAAAAATCGACAAAATATTTTTATTTATTTTTACATATGAAACGTTCTTTTTAGTGTTTAAGTTGAAGAATTAGGAGCTTTAACAACTCTTAACATAAAATAGCATCACCCCTATAGACCTGAAGGACTAGACAGAGGTGTGTAGTATCTTGTTGATCTTGTAAGATTTCCAACAATACCAAATAGTTGAATATCAATGTCAAAGTGCCCATGCTGTCGCTTCTTTTTGAAAGATAGGGGAATAAAATTGTTTGTTGTTGAATGTGAAATGCGTACGGAGAGTGACTGCAAGCAAATATTGATTGGCCAAGTTGCGTGCAAACTTTAATAAATCAAGAACCAACTATTGATGAGATACCAAGAGCACGCTCAGTCTCTCCAGAACCTTCGACATCATCGACTGTTGGAACAATGACAAAAAGGTCCCGAAAACCATTCAAAGATCTGGGAAGCAAACAGAAAAAGAGAAGATCTAGTGAGCACATAGGCGAGGATTCCTTTGAATTGGCATATGCAGCTGCGGCACGTTTAAAAGATGAAGGGTATGAAGATATCGCATCTGTAATCGAATGTATGATCAAAAATCCAGAAGTTGCCGTTAAAATCTATGAAAGCATTAAGAAACCAGTGAAAACAGTAATATTTACACCAGAGAAAGCACTTGGATTGCTTCTATCACTTAAGCTTTCAAAGTGGCAAAATATTACGTTGCGAGAGACTGCCATTCGGGAAGGTGCTAAGGATATTTACCCATCCTACTGTCAACTGCAACAAACTAAGCTTGCATGCTACCCTCCTAATCAATCAGTGTCAGTTACGGATTCATCAGCTAGAATTACACTTCAAGCTTTACTTGACATCACGGTGAAGCGGATTCTTCAAAGTCTTTCTGATAATGTGGAAAATAAGCAGTTAAAGCTGATATCGAAGTGGGGATTTGATGGTGCTGGTGGTGGTGGAGTTCTCCTGGTCCACCATCAGCTCCATATTACCATTCACATCGTGGCGAGCATAAATTGCTTAACAATCATATTAAAGTAATCGAATCGCAACCCGTGAAATACTTAAATATTATTGAGTAGTTCCGGTGTCCATCTGTGGTCTTCATCATCAGTTCCACTTCACCAAATGGTACTTTCCGAGAGCAAATGCACGAATTACTATAAAAAATACCCAAATCGCTATGGGTGTGCCTATAATATTTGAAGAGTTCCTTCGATTTCTCCAGGATCCAATCATCAGATCCTGGCTTGGTGACTATGGGACCACTTCAGAAGTATCTCCTTTCGAACAAAAAAATAATTTTGAAAATCGGTCCACAATTGACGGAGTAATCGCGTAACAAACATACAATAAAAATAATAAACATACCGTCGAATTGAGATCCTCCTCCTTTTTTTGAAGTCGGTTAAAAAGGAAGACAACCTTTTTTGCTGAAACTCTCGACCTAATACAGTTTCCGGAAACTGAGTTCGAGTTTGTAGGTATATCCAATCTGGATTCTGACTTGGAATTGGAGTCCGACAACGAAAGTTGTAAAGAAAATTTGTAAAATTTAATTATTTGTTATGTTAGTTTATTGTACCAATATGTTTAGTTAATAATTTCATAGATTATTGTTTCAAATATTTTGTATAATTGAATTTATAGCACTTAGATATTATTTTTGTTACTTTTGTTTTATTTAAATTACCTATCAATAAAAGTATATATTTACAGTCCATTTTTATCACATATTCTAGGTTGTTATTATTTATTTAGCAACTTAATTAACAAAAATAACAAGATTAAAAACTAACTTAACTAAAACTATACAAAAACTAAAATATAGCGTCGAAAAATTCATCCGCATCGCTGTCGACTGGTAATGTACCCAAGAGACTGGCGGCATTGCCACGTTGTATGGCAATGCTTAGCCTTTGGCCAAGGTAAAAGCCAGCCCTTGGGTCACGGGAATTGTCAACCAGCCGTTTTGAAATTTCTGTAAAAAGACCATGAGCACTCGGACCCCACGGCCCGAGGGTTTCAACCCCAAACGGCTCGAAAATATAATTTCCGATAAGGTTATTATATTTTCGCCGCTTGAGGTTTTCCGCAGCCGCAGCAGCAGCGCCAGCACAGCATGCCGATCCAGGAAGGTGGGATGGCGCAAGAGTATCGACACAAGTTGCGTCCCACACTAAAGGCCTACCCACCTTCCAAGGAAATAGAGACATACCGTCCGGTCTCTTGCCGTCGTCGCGTACCAAGCCATTGGGTTCTAATACAGCTGGAACGCCGACGGTAACAAGAGCTCGTCGGATGATGTCATTAATGTTCGCGTGGCGCGCTAAGCGACCCGCACTTCGGCTGCAAGACAGGCCGTGGTGTCCGAGGCTGTTGACATCTTCGCCACAGTGACAGCGATGAGGGGAACAGCAAGGAGTGCCTAGTCGCAGGGAAGCAGCGAGGCGAAAAGTAGTGTCGTCGAACAAAGTGCCTATGTTCGACGAAGGTAGTGCATGAAGCCAAAGTCCCGACTCCCATCTACCCACAGCCAGCAGGCGTGCACGTTCCGCAGAAGTAGCAGACGAGTCAAGTAAATTGTTCTGTACTACTCTGCAGAGCGGCTCATCCCACCGTCTCTGGGAAGATGGATTGTCAGGTGGATCTGTATTCGGGCAAGCGAGTCTCCAGGCATCCATAGCCTCGGTGAAACACGGCACATCAGAATTAATCAGTGTGGAGGCTAAGATTTTCCTGATTAATTTATCAGTGCCGTGGACCGAGGATATGAAAGCCGGTAAACTAATACTAGAATTTTTCACATATTCTTAATATTTGGGGAAAAAACATGCTTCCTAACGATGTTCTTAACTTTGACACAGTTCACGGATCGTTTTGAACAGTTTCATATGTAAAAATAAATAAAAATATTTTGACGATTTAAAAAAAAAAAACTGCATCTATAACCATTATGTAACGTATGTCAAAAAATCATAAATAATTAGTACTATAACCTCCTATAAGGATGTTACGGTTATCCCTGCCGTTTTAGAGATATTTCGATTTTTCATACTAGCTCCATACAAAATTTTCGTAAAAAAATTATAATTCCATCGTTTTTGTGCAGAATCAATTCTGGTGTCATTTTTGTTTATTGTTATAACTAATAGAAGTGATATCCGGCATAAAAACTGGCACTTGCAAAATAAAATGCCTAAGTCTATGAAAGCCGATTTTCAGCCCACCGTGCGGCGCGCCGCAAGGGCTCATACAAATCCAAGAGAAACCAATACAGCGGCATCGCCACAGAATATAATAGTATGGCACCGCGGGCGGCGCACAGTGGTCTGAAAATCGAGCTCCATACTCATAGAAACTTAAAGTTCGGAAATAAAAAAACAAAAATTGTAATGGGTCTAGTATACCTCCCTTTACGTAATATTAACGTATGGATGGTATCAGTCGCTCCACGCGTGAGAAAAAAAAGTTTTTTATTTTTTTTTGTATGGGAGAAAACACTTAATGTACATTTTTTTGAAACTGGATGGAACTGATAGGCTGGAGCTCGCACGAGCTATTGTACGATACACGGCCATCAAGATGACATACAATTCATGCACCGTTCGGCGCCGCTTTGCACGTACCAAATTTTTGAAATTTTGAATTTTCGATACGTGATTTTTCAAATCTTTGACGAGGTTAAATTAACTTGCCGATCGATTTACTTATACTATCGTTAGTTGTAGCCTGCTTATGACCTTTGTGATGACAACAATTAAAAATTATATTGATTATATACGTTTTTTTTTTATTTCATTCCAAGAACTAACTCATTTAATCACCGTGATTATGGTTGAGTTATAATTATATACTAATGACATGAGCATCAACCAGCTCTAGCAGGGCCAAATGGGCCCTAGTCACAATAAAATTCTATTGTCTGTAATATTAAAGTCTGTAAAACCTAATTAAAGAATAGCGAACGATAATGAGGGTAGTTGTATAAAAACAGGACGTTTGAGCTTACTTTTATCAGTAGCTCTCAGTACTTGTGCGCGCTAACTTATTACGTTATTTTTTTAATTGTGCTGTGATGGAAGGTTGTGATACCAATTTGGACATTGTCATGTTTGTGACAAACAACAATTGTTTTTCACAGCCCAATGTTTTATTTGAAGTTTTTGAGAATACTATTGATTTGTTAGAAAATGAAAAGAGGGTATTGAAACAATTCTGTCAGACTTATGTTTGTTCGTTGAGGAACAAATGGATCTCGTGTAATTTCACGAGACGTACATACATAACAAAGTATGAGACATGGCTGCAAGAGAACATAAAATGGCCTGAGATCATGAAAGGAAAGATGACCCCTTATTTAGTGTCAGTAGAGCAGCAAACCCGTTCCAGTTCTGACTTTGTTTTAAATGAGGGTGCATCAACATCCTACACACCGGAGACGTGCAGTGTTGGAACATCAACATCAGTTGTGAGGCCGAGAAAACCATTTAAAGAGCTAAGCCCGCTACAGAAGAGAAGGAGAGCGGAAGACCTCCTAACGTATAGCACTGAAAGCCTTGCTCATGCAACCGGTTTGAAAGCACATGACAAGAATATAGCAGATATCGTTAAACTAGTCTCGGAGCAAAGAGGCTACAAGGATAAATAAATTGTTAAAGCCCAAGGAAACTGTGCCTATATATTCCGCTGATAAAGCTTTATTTATTTTGACCTCATTGAAGCTTTCGAAGTGGCAGTATATAACATTAAGATCTTGTGCAAAAGAAGAAGGAGTACCACTGTGTCCTTCTTATACTGCCATCCTTGAGGCGAAGAAGGACTGCTGCCCTCCAAAAGTTACCATTGTACATCACGGAAGAAGACCTCTTCTTCCGTGATGTACAATGGTAACTTTTAGCTAAAAGCTTTAAGCTTTTAGGTAAAATTTAGCTTTACTTTTACCTAAAAGTAAAGCTAAATTTTGGATAAAACTGTGCAAAGCTTGGAAAATTCCTACGTGTGGAACCTTCGCTGGATGGCAAAGAGTTAACAATTATATGCAAGTATGGCTTTGATGGTGCTTCAGGGCAAAGTTTGTATAAGCAAACTATGGCAGACGAAGACGATTCCAGTATGTTTATGTGTTCTTTTGTGCCTCTGCGCTTAGTTTGTGGCGAAGAAAAGGTATGGGAGAATCCAAAGCCATCTTCCACAATGTTCTGCTGACCAATTTATTTTAAGTTTTCAAACGAAAACAAGTTGAACATCGTGGAAGAACAGGCTCTGATTGAGGCTCAGATTGAAGCAGTATCTAATTATAACTCAACCATAATCACGGTTGTAGAATCCTGTTGATTCCGTACTTATGTTAAACATATCACTTCACTGGCTCACTACCACACCAAGCGCCATCGTATATAGCCTGCTTCACTTTGTCTGTTTCCCGCCATTCCTCGTAACTGACAGATGACATAACATAACTGACAGCAGCTACCCCGCTTGTGTGAATGAGACAGTGTTTACATATCTATTTAATAGATACACTACAACGGTGATTAAATGAGTTAAGTAGTTCTTGGAATGAAATTAAAAAAAAACGTATAGGTACTTATAATCAACATAATTTTTAATTGTTGTCATCATAAAGGTCATAAGCAGGCTAAAAGTAACGATAGTATAAGTAAATCGATCAGCAAGTTCATTTATTCACGTCAAAGATTTGAAAAATCACATATCGAAAACACAAAATTTCAAAAATTTGCTACGTGCAAAGCGGCGCCCAACGGTCCATGAATTGTATGTCATCTTGATGGCCGTGTATGGTACAATAGCTCGTGTGAGCTCCAGCCTATCAGTTCCATTCAGTTTCAAAAAAATGTACATTAACCCCCTTATTCATAAAACTTATCAAACCTATTTTAGTTAAAATGGGGTTTGTCTCTTTCTTACACACAGAAATGACAACGTGACAGATAAAGACAAACGTTCTATAAACCTATTTTAGCTAAAATAGAGATAAAATAGGATTATGAATAAGGGGGTTAGTGTTTTCTCCCATACAAAAAAAAACAAAAAACTTTTTTTTCTCACGCGTGGAGCGACTGATACCATCCATACGTTAATATTACGTAAAGGGAGGTATACTAGACCCATTACAATTTTTGTTTTTTTATTTCCGTACTTTAAGTTTCTATGAGTATGGAGCTCGATTTTCAGACCACTGTGCGGCGGCGAGTTATGATAGATCTTATCAAAACTCGTCGCCGCGCCGCACCGCCGGCGGCGCGGCGGCGGCGCGGCGGCGCCGTGTGTTCATACAAATCCAAGGGTGACTGATGCAGCGGCGCCGCGGCGGCGGCGATGCCGCTGCAGCTTCGGCATGATGTGTAAACGGCCTCAAGGATTAGGTACTCGTACCTAATATTCATACATAATTATTATGATTTCTATTTATTATAAACACAACCAATAAAAATTAAACTCTTGCTTGTGATAATTTTCATCGCAATTTTCGGATGAATCTGTGATTTCTTTATGCATATTATCAATAAGTCGCGGTCTGTTAATAAATTTAGGTTTTTTTTAACCGACTTTTTAACCGACTTTAATTAACCGACTTTAAAAAAGGAGGTTCTGTATTCGACCCGTATGTATGTATGTATGTATGTATGTATGTATGTATGTATGTATGTTTGTATGTCCGCGATTATCTCAAAAACTACTGAACCGATTTTGATAATTCTTTCATTATTGTGATCTACATACTTTCAGGAAGGTTTTAGTATATAATACATTAGGTAATTATTCTTATGTACGAAGTTATATGCACAAATGTACTGCATCTCCGGCATTTCTATGCGAATTTTGACGATTCTTCGAGTTGTGTCTTCAATTCTTCAATGCACTAGTGTTAATTGAATTTATGTAGGGTAGGTACAACTAAAAAGTGAAAAATAAAAACTTTTTTACAAAAAAAACAACCGACTTCAAAAAAAAAAAACACTACAAAGTGAAAAATAACTTCAATTTCGAAAGTCGGTGTCAAAAAACGAAAATGCGGAACCAAAGACACCGACTTCCGAAATTGAAGTTATTTTTCACTTTGTAGTGTTTTTTTTTTTTGAAGTCGGTTGTTTTTTTTGTAAAAAAGTTTTTTTATTGTTACAATGGCATAGAAAACGTGTAGGTAATTACGCATTAGAAGTAACTTCCGTGTTGATATTTTCGACTTTCTTTCTCCTGTGAAAGATAATTACATTGTAGACGTTTTTTTAGTTATTTATAAAAATATATTTAAAAATTCAAAATACATTTAAATAAAATTAAATCGATTTCGTATCACTGGGAATCGAACCCGGGGACCCTTGAACACGAACCTGCGCGTCGTCTACATAAGCCAATGTAACGATTGCGTATCTCGTCGAAAAAACTGAGCTTATGCGTAATAAGTGCATTTTCTTAAACTACCAAAATTCATAGCGAAAAAAAATATTCAGTAATAATAAAATGCTCTTACTTTTTAATTTCGTTCATATGTTCGGCGTTTGTTTTATATGAACGTTTTGTAGTCCTCCTAAGGGAATGTTTCACTTTATTTCCCATATTTACAAATGATATAATTGATAGCAAATTATTACGCTATTTTAACTTAAAAGTATTTTATATTTACATGAAATAAAAATATTTACAGAAAGAAGATATGCAAATAGTAATAATAAACAATGAATGTATGTAGGTACAAATAAATAATGCGGCGAAAAGAGCGACGCGTCCGTATAGTATCAGGCCTCGGCCGGCATTATTGCTACACGCACGGGGGTTTACCGTTTACGTACACATGCGCACTTATTATGTTCGGAACTATGAATATTATGCTATTTACAATAAAACTATTGTTTGAACTAAAAAAATAAAACACTATTATTTTAGTATGTTGCTTGTAGAATGATCTGACAAAAAATCAGAATGATTGTATGTATAGGTATTAGTATGGTTTCTATTGTAAAAAGAGTTTTTAGAGGTATCTTCATGATTTTTTTCTATCGTACCAAATTAGTTGTATTATGTTTTCAAAACACTATCTATCTAAAAATTCAAAATACATTTAAATAAAATTTAAAAAGAAAGTACGATTTCGTAACCTTGGGAATCGAACCCGGGGACTCTCGAATACAAATCTACACGTCGTCCACATACGTCACTGTGACAGTTGTACGTGAAGTCGAAAATACCGACTGCACTTTCTTAGATGTTTCCAAAATTCATAGTTTTATTGCAAAAATAAAAATATTCAGTTAAAAATAAAATGCTCATACTTTTTACTTTCGTTCATATTATGTTCGGCTTTTGTTTTATATGAACGTTTTGTAGTCCTCCTAACGGAATGTTTCACTATATTTCCCATTTATTTACAAATTATTACCCTATTTTAACTTTGTTAGGTTACGCGGACCACTGCCGGTAGACACAAGTGAAACGCCCGGGAGTTGGGACTCGCCGTACAATAGATGGCGCGCGCCTTGCACCCATACATAACAAACTTAAAAGTATTTTATATTTACACGAAATAAAAATATTTACGGAAAGAAGATAATGCAAATAATAATAAACAATGAATTTACAAATAAAACTTAACAAAAACATAACAATTTTGACGGAAATAGTGCGGCGAAAAGAGCGACACGTCCGTATAGCATCAGGCCTCGGCCGGCACTGTCGCTACACGGGCGTTCACGCACACATGCGCACTTTTTATGTTCGGAACTATGAATATTCGATTTACAAAAAAACTATTGTTTTAAATAAAAAAATAAAACACTATCATTTTAGTATGTTACTTGTAGAATAATCTGACAAAAAATCAGAATGATTGTATGTATATTAGTATGGTTTTTATTGTAAAAAGAAAGTTTTTTAGAGGTATGTTCATGATTTTTTTCTATCGTACCAAATTAGTTGTATTGTGTTTTCAAAACACTATCTATCTAGCATATATCCTGAAGAATATCATATATTTTTGTGATTTTGTTTACTGTAGGCGATCATATACTTTTATTGTTTCGAAAACTACCGTTTTTTTGCGTTTAGCTCATGTAAGCGCCTTAATTAGCATCATAACAATATCTGTATTGACACAGAAAACCTATTGTTGTCTTTGTCTGTGTATCCATAAACAACTTTATCTAAGTGTTTGTGTAAGAAGGTAAATAAATAAATTCTTCTTTAATTATTATTTGCATTGTTATTACTTACATTAGTATAAAGTAATGTTTTTATGTTAAAACCTTGACTGCCAGACAACAGACACAACAGAAAATCTATTGTTTGCTGTCACCGGTGACCTACACGGCAGAGAATGTGTTAAGTAGCATAGATTTCGATATTTTATTTACTGTAGAAAATTTGATAATTTTACATAAAGGGAATTATTTATAATTAACTAGTTGTGCCCGAGACTTTATTTGTGTGGATGTCGGAAAACAATAATGTATCTCTTTACCGGTTCTTTTACTAAAATAATTAAAAGTAGCCCTAGTTACACCATATAACATCAGCTATGCGCCAGGGAAAGTCCCATCAAAATGGATCTAGCCTTTTCGGAGATTAGCAGTAACAAACAGACAGATAAAAAATTTGATTTGCCCGTTAAACTCCCGTCAAAATCGGTCTAGCCTTTTCGGAGATTAGCCGCAACAAACAGACAGACAAAAATTTTAAATTATCAAAAAAATATTTTTGCAATATAAAAACCGTATATACTTTCTTAATTAAGCATTTAGTTAAAGGCTGTTATTTTGAAATTACAGACACTTTTATTTATTGCTATAGATGTGCTTTTATGAATGCAATGACTTAACCGGTCAAGCCCATCTACATCAGTCACAATACAATAGAAAATCAATGGTGTCTCATTAGCATACCTTAATCAGTTAAGAATATAGTAATAAATAATAACATAGTATCTATGTGAGCAAGATGTTTACAGCTGGAGAATAGTCTTTTCATTAGATTTCCTAATTGATTGGTACTGAGAGCATCTAATCAGTTTTATCAAAAGCAGGATGCTTAGCTCATTTTGTATCACCGTCATCATCCACAGCTGAGTATAGGCCTCTTTTTCTGGTAATCCCCATGCATTTTATATCACCCTGAGCTTATTATATATCTTTTTAGTCTAGTGTGTGAAGAAACCTGGGTTACAATCCGGGCCTAGAACTATATTATGGCCATTACAAATACTTATAGTACACCCATTGAGAGAATGTATTCCTGATACCTGTCAATGCGACCACTTTAGGGGTGCATTCCGAGTTAGGACTGTAATCAATATTATCGATTTGAGCGTGCTTAAACCCCTACCGAATTAGGTTTAAGAACGCTCAAATCGATTATATCAATTACATTCCTAACTAGGAACGCGGCATATTATAGTAGCTAATAAAGATCAAATTCGCACAACACATATTTTTTTGTATGAAACTGACAGTTGTCAGGAATGCATTATCTCGTTGGCTGCACTGTACTTTATTATCATCTACTACTAAGTACTACAGGGTACATGATTTCAATGCAATCACAAGAAAAGATTGTGTACCTTTAAACACATACAGAGCTGAAAAAAAATATAAATAGGAACAGTGGCTAACTTTACTGCAACAAATATCTATTTTTAAGATGTTCCATATGACCTTGTTTAACTTTTTAGTTTGTAAAAAACAGTTACATTTGGATGATGGCCAAATAGTCAGAGGGTCAGTCAGAAGGTGATTTTAGGGGTGCTGCAATTCATCTTTAGTAGGTATAATGTTACATTACTCCTGTTTACTTTAATATCTTTTTATTTTGTATTTAAAATCTAATGAGGGAGTTTCTGGCTCTTACCTTTTGATGCGGATGGCCTATATTAACTTCTATAGCATAAGCTTCCCCAGCATCGCCGTATAAATTGATTTCTTCACAATAAGAATTACTCAAATAAACAATACAGATTTGAAAAATAATAAATATCACTGTCATCTTTATTTATACTGACATTATACGACTGAACAATTAAGTAACAGTAACTTGTATTAGGAATGCTGCTCTTCTTAGTATTTGATTGAAATAAACTATTCTAATTAATTATTTTTAATAAATATTTACGCTATTGCACTCATCCGACTCATTGGATGCTATCGGATCAGCTGTCAGATAAACACTGACACTGACATTCAGTTGTCCAGTTGAGTTTGACTGACACTTTGTCACAATTTGACAAACAGAACAGCGTTGATAAAAGTTACAAGGAATACCGGTTATGTTTACCGATTTATTCAGATTCGGATACTTTTGGGAACTTTTTATATTATCTATTTTGACTGCTAAGAATACTGAGCTCGCTAAAATTCATATTTCATCAGATGAAAAACATATAGAAACTTGTAAGAAAATTGAGAACGTTGGCATAAAGAATGTTTAATTTAAAAGTCCGGCTTTAGTATCATGAATTCGTAAATAAATGATATAGCAACACTCGGCTCAACACAACAAAACGCGCGCTTTTCAATGTCAGTCACACGACACGCTTTGTAACCTTTTTATGAGCAGGACAGCATAATACACTTCTACAAAGGCGAGAAAGAAATCAAACACTTTTTATGCCCGAAATATAAATATATTACACGTCAAAGTTATAACGGAACGATTCCTTCAATTTGTGTGAAATTATGTGTGTTGTGAACGTTGCGAACGTTCCGCTCAGATAAAATTAATAACAACCCAAAAATTGCAGTGACTACTTAGAAAATTTTAACAATGAGTCTTTGGGTAGATAAACATAGACCAAGAGATTTGATGAAACTAGATTTTCATACAGATCAAGCAGTTAGATTGAAGAGTCTCGTTCAGCAAAGTGATTTCCCCCATCTGCTTGTTTACGGTCCTTCGGGAGCCGGTAAGAAGACTCGCATCATGTGCTTACTGCGAGAACTATACGGATCTGGCGTAGAACGGCTGCGGCAAGAAACCATGACATTCACAACACCCTCCAATAAGAAAATAGAAATCATGACTGTAAGTAGCAATTATCACATTGAAGTCAATCCCACTGATGTCGGTATCCACGATAGAGTGGTTATTATGGATTTGGTGAAGAATGTGGCACAAACCCATCAGATAGATTCATCTGGACAGAGAGAATTCAAAGTTGTAATATTGAATGAGGTAGACGACCTAACAAAGGATGCTCAGCACGCATTACGTCGGACGATGGAGAAATACGTCGCAACCTGTCGTCTCATACTTATTGCCAATTCTATTTCCCGAGTCATTCCTGCAATCAGATCCCGTTGTCTGACCATTAGAGTACCAGCACCCACAGAGACTGAGATTGCCTCTGTACTCAAATTAGTTTGTAAGAAAGAGGGTTTGAGTATACCACCAGAGCTTGCTATGCGGCTCGCTAAGGCTGCAGACCGTAATTTAAGACGAGCATTACTTATGTGTGAAGCTTGTAAAGTTCAGCAGTATCCCTTCACAGCAGACCAAAAGATACCTGAACCTGATTGGCAGCAATTTATCAGAGAAACAGCTGCTTTAGTACTCTCAGAACAGACACCGAAAAAGCTTGGTGAGGTCCGACAAAAACTGTATGAATTGATCATACATGGTGTGCCCCCAGATATGATTTTCGGGGGACTTTTGAAGGAACTGGTCCGGAATTGTGACATGTCTATGAAGTGCCAAATTGCCAGTCATGCTGCTACTTACGAACATAGAATGAGACTTGGCAACAAAGCAATATTCCACCTCGAAGCATTTGTTGCCAAGTTTATGGCGATCTACAAGAAGTTTGTTGAAGAATCCATGGGTGATGCCTTCTAATGGATACTATTAAGAAAAAAACTCAATTGTGCCTGTTTTTATAATTTTTAATTAATAAATAACCAAATTCAATTTTACAATGTTGTTTTCATGCTGAATGAAATGAATGAATTACGGAAATGATGGTTCTGATTGTTGAAACGATTACTCATTGTAATACTTGTAATAATGTTTTACAGGTACTTTAACACTAAATAATCTAAAATTATCAACTACTGCATGCATCAAGGCTGCTACAATTTCATTTGAAAAGTGATCCAAGATACTTGGTTTTTTCAGCAATGCTTCATCAATTATGTAAGCGTCCTCAGAATCTGTAAAAAAAAAAATGCTAATCACTTACAAGGTTGGTACAAAGCTAATTACAATCACACCTTTTATCATTATAAATGTTCTTTATGTTGTAGCCAAGATAACAATTTCTTTTTTTTTAATATCATGTATTATCCCCCTGCTGGGCAAAGGTCTTCCTGATATTTTTCCAATTTTCTTTAAGGCGCATTCCGCGCTAAAGCAGCGCGCGTAATTCGCTTACGTATTTTGCAACTCGCAGGTCAGTGTCAGATTGTATATGGATTAAAATATGATTCGCGAATCGCGACCGTAACAAATATGGCTTAACGGAATAATAATCATTAGAATCAACAACTCCTTATGTTAGAATTGGCCTCAAATGTCATAATTCAATAAAATAATAATTCAATAGGGTAATATGAATTAAGAGAGTTTTATTCAATTGGTAATTTTTACGAGATGTAGGCCGTAGGTTCGAACCCAGACAGGCGCTTTACTTTTTGTAAATTATTTCATCACCACTGCTCTCAAAACGGTGAAGGAAAACATCGTGAGGAAACCGGCATGTCCTAGAACCAAAACTTCGAAGACGTGCCGTCTGCCAACCCGCACTAGGCCCGCGTGGTGGATTACTGCCCACTTCAGTTCACCGAGGAGGCCGTGTCCCAGCAGTGGGAATATTATAGGCTGATTCTGTATGTTAGGTATGTATTGGTAATTTTTATGATTATAATCCTATAAATAAATATTTGTTATGGCCGCGAATCATAAATTTAGATCAACACAACCTGATACTGACTTGCAAATTGCAAAAAAGATAAGAAAAATTGAATTTTGCGGGCTACCCTGACGCTTTCGCCTTAATGTTCACAATTAATCAGCAATAATATTTTGTTAAAGATGAAGAGAGAGACTAATGGGTGGGAACAAACATGGCAGAAAAAAAAACCTGTAAAAGGCCTGAAATATTAGATGAACCTGCTAAAATATTTATGATATCAACAACTTACTTATTGAATAAGGGAGAAAGTATTAACACCTATTACGACAAAGTAGGTATTAGTCTGGGGAATTCTGAATTCATTATAGGCAATTATTAACCAACTAATGGATTATCCTTTTTTTTCTCTAGATAGAACTAGACATCTGAAATCTATTAATAGATATTTCGGCTAAATGGTAAAGTAGTATTATGTGTGTAACCGCCATGAATGATTTATATAATTACTAGCTGACCCGGCGAACTTCATACCGCCTCAGTTTTGTTTTGTTATTGTTTCCCATGTTTTAATAATTATTCTGCTATTCGGGGCGAAGACAAATCCAACAAATAGAAGATCATAAAAATCGGTCCAGCCGTTCTTGAGTTATAAATGGTGTAACTAACCCGACTTTGTTTTATACAGAGTTGATACGACAGAGGGGCTTTCCTTTAAACTGCCTATACTAGGTACCATTTTCAAGCTCTGTACCAAAAATCAATTAAATAGCAGCAGTAGTTTAGTCGCAAATGATTTTTTAAGTTTTTACCCCGTTTGAACACGATGTATCTTTCGTAACAGCTGAGTATGTCTAACGCATAGGTCATGCACCTTAAAACGATAAATCTGAGTATAATCTACAATACGTTGTTGCCGCTCTGACGCAAGTCACAAGTACAACCAAATATTTCACAAAAAAGTTGGCAATGCAAACAAGGAAGCAATAAATACACACACACTTGCACTTTCATTACGAGAGTGACAATCATAGCAAAACATCCCGCGCGTAAAAGAAATAGAAATAGGTCAGTGTGTTGCTATTGCATCCTAGATGATCCTTGCGATTGTAAGTGGGGCTTCCCGGATAACACACGCCGCGCTCCGGCGCGCGCGCGACGTTGCCACTTTTGTTACCCAGGTATCTAAGTTTGGTCAACTTTATTTACAAAGGCTGTTGCGTTTTACTCTAATTTGTAAGCTATTTAGTTTGTTTGAAAAAAAAAAATTCTAATTTTTGGCGCTTTTTATTTTTAGACCGTATTGAATTAATACTAAACACCTATAGTTACGTAGTTTAATTTAATATCCCCTCTGTCATATCAACTCTGTATACTTACATATATAAGATAGATTAATTGTTTGCTTCTAACTCTAGTGATAGTAGCGTCGTAAAATCTTTAAAGGTTCGCGCACATATCAGCTTGATAGTGTCGACATCTCATGGCTTTCGTGTTAACCCAGTATGCACATCCATTCGACACGACAGGCAGTTGATTTGCCTGAGAGCAAAAAGCTGACGCAAAGCGGTTGGCTATTCTGACATAAAAATTGGGTTTTAGATTTCTGAACAGCGTTTAGAGGACTCCTTCGATAACAATAATTGATGTTCTATTCGGCACGTCTCGAATGGCTATGTATAGCTATACTGGAAGTTTGTTGCAAGGCAGTCATTCCCCGAGTATTTTAAAAGTTGGACACCGAAAATAACCGAAACAAAGCAGGAACGAATAAATCAAGGCTTACTTGGTTGCAAAAAATACGTAGGTATTCGCGTATTCCTGACAGCTATCCTCTCTGGACCGATTACAATGTAATCCTCATTATCGCTGCCCCGTTGTATTATCCCCGCATAAGTTATGTTGCTCTCCGCACCGTCTGAAATTTAAACCGTTGCTGTTTTTATGTGGGTAGTCGGAAATTGCCGAAAGTGCGCTAAACTGCAGTTCAACAAAGTTTAATTGCACGAAACGGGGTGGTGTTAGCGTTTAGGTACATTGGACTTAGTTACTTTCGACACAGGTGTTTTAGTTTGTTACAAATCTGAAATAACTACCTACACAGAGAATAGAATAGAATAGAATATACTCTTTATTATGTACACCATATAAATTACAGACATAAATATAGAAAACTTTACAATGGGTGACACAATGGGCGGTCTTATCGCGATCGCTAAGAGCGATCTTTTAAAGACAACCTTTGGATGGATTAAAAACGGGAAGGACAGACAAATACTGTAGGTAGTCTGTGGTGTACCATTTACACAATACAATAAATATACATAAAGTACTATTAATCTATATAAATATATACATATACATAATAACAAACATGAAACAGGAGCAAAGAAAATACAATGACAATGTTTAAGGAGAGAGAAAGTGCTTTTTACAGAGGTATCCACATACCTAATTAATTATTCCATAGGTACTTGGGCCATCAAATCGACGAGTGATAATCATTTCGAAAGGGAATAGTTTTATTATTTTCATCAATTACTATGATTAGAAATCAGAAATATCAGCGTGATGTTGTAATAACCTTTACCTAACGTATTTTTTTTATGTAGGTAGTTATTGGGCGGATTGGGCCTTTCCTTCCAATAAAGGTAATCATGTTAATCTACATTGTACCTACTCATTAAGTACTCTCTGAGTCACGTTGTAATTGCAATTGCAACAAACAAACAGGAAAGTTCATAGTACTTACTAGTAAAATTAAATGCTCCATTATCGAGATACTTATCATTAATTACAAAACCGCTATGTAGGTATTGTTTTGATAAAGAAAATCGATGTAAGTACTTGGTTGTCGCCGTAAGGTAGTCCGAATTAAGTTTTCCTAAGTAACATAACATCGCAGTAACGAGACGTCGATTGAACAAGGCTTCGCAGTATGATATTTACGCAGTAAAATCGTTCGCAGTACAGTTTTTCGATGTAACGAAATATCGCAGTAACAAGACGTCGATTTAGCAAGGCGTCGCAGTATAGAGATGTCGTTGAAAGGTTTTCGAAGAAACAAAATTCGATGATACGGTTTTCGCACTCAAGTAGGTATTCCGTCGCAGCTGCCTCATAACCGGTAAATTGACAATAAACAAACATCTTTATAATTCTACCTTGCCGATATTGATCTTACTACGTAGGTATGAATAGTGTAAGTTTACCTATGGCTATGGCTTATACGTTGATCTTAGTAGGAATAATATAATGGTCAAATAAATATTTGTACCACGCGGGAATCGAACCTGCGACACCAGATACCTATCTGCCTACCTGCAGCCAATCTCTCAGCCACTGCGCCAACCGTGCCGTCAAAATAATACTCTGAGGTCGGTAATCGGTAGTATTGTTTATTCATATTTTTTTGCAAAATTTTTGTGAGATTTCTTCCCTCTACTTACGAATATCCATTGTAATGTAAGCGTTATGCGGTTCTTTTCTTCCAGCCACCTCCATACTTATCTGTCCGGACAAATGCAAGTCAGTTGTGAATATCACTCCATTTTTGCCTTCTTCCAAATCAAATCTGAAAAGAAAATATAAAAATGTTGGTCAAATTCGATGAACTTTGTAAGAGTAAAACCAAAAACACTTGGGTAGTTCTAATTTAAACGTTAACAAAAGCAAAGAGATCATAGTCCGCGCGGAACTACAGTTGGCCGCTGTGGTGGGGACAGGGGTGAGGCGGCGCGCGGCGCGGCGTTGGTTCGGAACGCACGTACTGAGTAATGCGCCCCCGCCCCTCCGTCTACCGCTCACATACTTAAGGCGCGGCCAACTAGTTCCACGCGGACTATAATTTATGGAGATGCTGGGATTTGAACCCAGGACTTTCAGCATTCAGCAACAGAGAGATTTTATCCTGAACAATAATCCTATCGATTAGTAAATAAAATAGCGAGTAGGTATTTATTTTTTGAATTTTTAGCTGGTCTGATTCCCGGTTTAGGTGAGCTTGTCGAGAAATCTGTGAATGCAGTTTTGTTTCTTTTTAATAATAAGTACAGGAATGTTTCCTTTAAGTAAAATAATCTATCTTAAAGATTTAAAGTGCTTTCTCTAATACAGAGCCCATTGATTTTTTCCACCCTACATAAATTAGTAGGTACAACTATGTATATCTACAGGATCAAATTCCATTAAACTAAGTCAAGTAGGTACTTTGCTGCTACCAACTGCCCAATCCCCACAAATACTTCCAAGATTAAATACCACAAATCTCTTTCACACAAAAACATTGAAGTACGAGTAAATTCTGTTTGAATAATGATTAAAACCTCCTTCCGACGAGTTTCGTCCACCTGGCGCCGGTAACGTTGACCCTTCTCAAAGAAAATGTCGTTTGGATTTCGGGTAAGGATAGGACTATACTGTTGACTATGGCAGGGTCGATAGGCTCCATGCCGAAGTGGCCACCGTCCATTAAAAAAAAGAAAGTCCTTAGACTGCGGCGGAGGCAGTCGATGTTGTCCGCTCTGCATGTGGGGAACGGGAGTGGTGACACTGAAAAGAAAGAAAATATCCTCATGTTATTTGTTTGGAAGTGGAGAAGGGCGTCCGATCCAGCCTGTCCCTTGCTGCCCTCCCCCAGTGACGCCTAAGCCGAGGTCCGTACTCCACAAGGGGTTCACTTAGCGTGTAGTCGCTTAGTTTTTTAACCGACTTTAAAAAAGGAGGTTCTGTATTCGACCCGTATGTATGTATGTATGTATGTATGTTTGTATGTCCGCGATTATCTCAAAAACTACTTAACCGATTTTGATAATTCTTTCATTAGTGTGATCTACATACTTTCAGGAAGGTTTTAGTATATAATACATTAGGTAGTTATTCTTATGTACGAAGTTATATGCATAAATGTACTGCATCTCCGACATTTCTATGCGAATTTTGATGATTCTTCGAGTCGTGTCTTCAATTCTTCAATGCACTAGTGTTAATTGAATTTGTGTGGGGTGGTACAACTAAAAAGTGAAAAATAAAAACTTTTTTACAAAAAAAAACAACCGACTTCAAAAAAAAAAAACACTACAAAGCGAAAAATAACTTTAATTTCGGAAGTCGGTGTCAAAAAACGAAAATGCGAAACCAACGACACCGACTTCCGAAATTAAAGTTATTTTTCGCTTTGTACCTAGTGTTTTTTTTTTTGATGTCGGTTGTTTTTACAACCTCCTTTCCAACACCCCAAAACGCTTCTTGCAGTTCAATCTAACTGCGAGAAGCGTTTTGGGGTGTTATGTAGGTAATTGTTGACATTCAAAAGTCCCGCTTGTCAGAGTAATTTGAATAAACATTTTTTTATTTTGGATTAAATCAGAAACACCTAGATCACGCTCAGCACACAATAGACACGCAATGTGTGCCTATTATAGTGACTGCGAAGTTGTAGGTAACTTTTTGCCCGACATAGGGATCGACCGTATGCTCAGTATGCCCAGCAACCTAATCGCATGTGTGTGTCATCAATTACAATCTGAATCATTTTGAAGGTTATTGCTAATCCATTGCTTTATATGTTCGAAAAATTTATCTGCTCAACAACGTAAATAACACAATGAATGTTGTTGAACTGCCAAAATGAAAGCCATCCCTACTGTTAGTATGTTACGCAATTACCTACCCCACAGGTGAGAGGCCATCCTACCTATTAGGTATAGTCAACCCAATCACAGCCAATGTTAACACGTAGTACGTATAACCCAGCGGTATGTTTGCAAGGTAGGTTAGCTGAACGAGAAGCGAACCATTTATTAGTCTAAAGCCAAGGTCACAGACATTATTTAGATTTCTGTGGACAAGATTAACCTTTTAACCGCCCGACTTTATATCAGTTGTCGTGCCCCCAGCGCCCGAAAAAAAAAACGCAAAATAAATACCGATGAAACGAGCTGTGATGATATAATAATAATACAGATTAAACGAGCTGTGTTATTTGGTCGTATACAGGGTGTTACGGAAAGGGTATATCAATACAAACAGGTTGAAGAGTGTATCTGGTCTAGAATCTCTGTACAAAATTTCAGCTCAAAAGCAGTAACTTTGAAATTGCTTAATATTTTTTTATTTCGATATTTATTAAATTGAAATCAAAACAAACGTGTCCCCGCACTACGAGGGTCATTATCCATTATCTGTAGTGTGTCTGTGCGCCTAGTACAGGCACATCACGCCGCCGCGCGCCAGTGCAGCGCCGTGATGTCGAAATAAAAATATATTAAGCATTTTCAAAGTTAATGCCTTTGGGCTGAAATTTTGTACAGAGATTCTAGACCAGATACACTCTTCAACCCGTTTGTATTGATATACCCTTTCTGTAACACCCTGTATATACGACTCAGGCGGAATGGACACGAAAATATTTGTCGGATTAATCCGACGTAAGCGGTTAATAGGAAATTCTGGAGAATGCCGCCACTAAAGCTAGTATGTAGTTCAGTAGGCAAAGTCTGATTTATTGAAATACGTAAGCATAGGTAATCAAATCCACAACTACACTTCTGTGGGGTAGGGAATTGCGTAACATACTAACAGTAGCAGTGGCTTTCAGTTTGACCGTTCAACGACATACATTGCGTTATTTACGTTGATAGTTGAGCAGACATATTTTTCGAACATATGAAGCAATGGATTAGCAATTTCCTTCAAAATGATTCAAATTATGATTGAATATTGTATTACGCATTTAGGGTGCTGATGATGTTTCGGTCGTAAAATTTTATGAATTTCATTTTCGTTGTTTCAATGATCATAAACGAAATTGCTTATACGGTTTCCTGCCATTACCTACCTTATTGTTTTTTTTTTTTTTGTGAATACAATGTCAATGCCCGAGGAATTGAAAATTGATAAAAATGTGGTACCTACTATACAGTCCCTACAATAAAAATAATAACAAAAGCTACCATACTGGTTGTGCTAAATTGTCAAGGTCTGCCGAAGACGAAGTATTATGTTATCTGTGGCCGAAGGTTTTGTATTTCCCTTTATTTGGAATAAAATATCATTTTAATTATTTGCGCGATAGTCTGAAGATAAAAACGAAACACCGTAATTATTTACCCATGCGAGGTCATTGACACAATATAAATCACTTGGTAAGTACCTACAGAGATTTAGAGAAGGGTCTAACCGAAATTTTTAAAACAAAATGATGGTATTTAGGTATATAATCCTATATAATCTAACTCACGTTTTGAAATAAATATGTTCCGAGAGGTCTCGACAGTTTTTAACTCGAAAGTTATGTAGACCCAAAAGTTAAGTATAGAAGTAATAATGTATCTTACAGGGATTGAATGGTACTTATTCGTAGAAATATTTAAGTAGGGTTCGATATGGTCAGTGGGTGGTAGGGTTTATAAAATAACTAGCTGCGCCCCGCGGTTTCACCCACGTAAATGTCGATCCCGTGGGAATATCGGAATAAAAAGTAGCCTATATGTTAATCCAGGGTGTCAGCTCCCTCCATACAAAATTTTATCAAAATTGGTCCAGCCGTTTGAGCGTGAAGAAGTAACAAATACAGGGTGAAATTGAACACATGCGACAAATCGAAATGGGAGATTCTACTCGTCATTATGAACAACTTTTACTATGGGACCAAACCTGAAATCGCGAAAAAAAAATCAGCTGTTCCCTACATTTATGTTCGCATAACTCGCCAAAATGTAGGGAACAGCTGATTTTTTTTCGCGATTTCAGGTTTGGTCCCATAGTAAAAGTTGTTCATAATGATGAGTATAATCTCCCATTTCGATTTGTCGCATGTGTTCAATTTCACCCTGTATATAAACACACACACTCACAAATTTTCGCCTTTATAATATTAGTGTGATCACAATTTCTGTAAAATTCTGCTTCCCTTTGAAACTAACTGGCAACGGCGGCAACACAGCTGCAGTCCTTTTGGTGTTAAAGGAAGACTTCTATTACTCCACACTCCACCACAGTTAAATTAACCTACTGGTAAAATTCACAAAACTGATGGGTTTCCAATTACAAAGACAATAAATCGAAAAAAAAAAATGCTAATAATCTCTTTCTAAATCTTCATTTCATGCACAGGACGTCGACACAACGTCGACCGGGCGACAGCTAATCACGGTATCGGCTGATAATTTTGGGTAACTTAATCATTTTTGTTTCATTACTAAGTATTGAACCTATATACCCAAAATGTTTGTGAAGTTTCGCAAAATAATTAAAAAAGACGTAGTACCCACAATCTGCCTTCCTGAGGGGCTTGTGGCTAAGTTAGCTAAGCACGGGTCGATCGATCAGGTTAAGCTACTCTTGCCGCGGTTCGTTCATGGATGGCGACCATCTTTACTTAGCAAGACCCCTCAGTGCGTCGGAAAGGTCCTGGCTGTCATTCGTAGATCTTTGACACTCGTTACGTGAAGCTCGAAAGTCTGTCATCCAGTCTTACCAATGAGTATCGTATTACCCAGTAACTGTGCAATGCACGGAAGGTAAGGCCATTAACTAGGTAGGTACGTATATGCAGGTACCGTATCAGCCGTATAATTGGAAATATCTATTTGCCTAGGCTAATTAGGACAGTTGATTCGGACATTACGCTTTGTATAAATCAATTAACCCGTTGAGAATTGATTAAGTAGGTAGAATTACATAGCAACCGCAGAACTTAACCCAACAACAACAAATATCAGTGATCGCAACAATGCAAATTGCGTATAGGTCTATTCAAACCTAAGCGGTATTCGCTGCCGCTGTTGGTACAGCTACTTACATACCGCGCGGGTTTCGCTCAGGTATTTAGTATCAAGTTCCGCGACTAGAGCGGAATAGTTGGTGCCATCCATACTATAATATAATAATCTATACTAATACTAATAATATTATAAACAGGTAAAGTTTGTATGTAGGGGGTAATCTCTGGAACTACCAGTCGGATTTGAAAAATTCTTCTTGCATTTGATAGCCCAATTTTTGAGGAAGGCTATAGGCTATGTAACATCACGCTATGACCCTTAGGAGCCGAGCAAAAAGAAAAAAAGTCAAAAAGAACGTTAAGTGATAGCGCGGGCGGGTGATGCGATACGACGGGGTGGCTCGGGGGAAACAAGACGTTTCAAGCGAACGAAGTCGCGGACTGAAGCTAGTAATATTATAAATTCGAAAGTAACTCTGTCTGTCTGTCTGTATGTTACCTTTTCACGCCTAAACCGCTGAACCGATTTAGATGAAATTTGGTATAGAGATAGTTTGAGTCCCGGGGAAGGACATAGGATACTTTTTATCCCGATATATCCACGGGATTGACACTTATGCGGGTGAAACCGCGGGGCGCAGCTAGTTTTACTATATTACGGCACCAACTATTCCGCTCTAGCCGTAATAGGTATTATTTCGCTTGTTCCTGAGCGAAATTCAAACTTGGTAGGTACCCACAAGGATAGCGAAATCCGCTTTGGTGTGAACAGTAATATTACCGCATACCCACTCGGTTTTCTCTATCGCAGACCGTAAGCGAATACCGTTTAGGTTTGAATAGGCCTTTATGTGGCTAATTAGGTATGTAATGTTAACAATGGACATTTAGTCTGGTACGATGTAATTATCCCTATACTACTAGGTACCTACTTAAGCAGAAAAAGATATAAGGCATTTAATACGTGCACGGCCAGTAACGTATCCAAAGGACTAAAAGACTCAAGCCCCCCCCCCCCCCCCCTCCAAAAGCATCTGAGTTCTTCCGTGAGAAAACTTGATATTATTCTAATTAAACTTTTTACCAAACATTACACTACCTAACCTAGAGTATTATATTATCTGTGACCTTACCTACAATTGTCATTAATAAATTATCCTTAACTTAATAATTATTATGATTACATGTTTTGTTTACGTGACGAATTTGGAATAGCGCGCCTTTTTTAGTTTTCTAAAACCTCCCCTTAGCAGGGTCAAACCCGTCCCAAACGACAATGCTGGATCCGCCACTGTGCACGGCCATCGCGTGGAACTCTCTACCAGCGTTTTTGTTCTTCCACATAATCTATAACCCAGTCAGTCTGCCTCCAAAGCAAGAGGGCCATTCCGCGCAATTAGGCCGACTTTTGTTTGGAAATGGTAAGGACATTTGGTGCGTGTTGATTGCAATAATAAATTAAATAAAGGTGTTATACTTTTTTAGATAGCGGCGCCATACGTAAAAACATGTAAGAAATGTCATATAAAGTAAAAAAAGAATGCAGCTAGGATATTTAATTTATTATTAGCATATATTCGCCGTTACTGGATTTCCGCGGAATGACCCAAGAGAAAACAGGCATCTTCTGGGCTTGCTCGTTCCATCGTAGACCTCATGCATCGCTTTCCACAAGGTGAGGTCGAGGTCAAGAGCAGGCCCATTTCTCAATACGAAAAAACCGGCCAAGTGCGAGTCGGACTCGCCCATGAAGGGTTCCGTAGCAGCAAGTAACATAATATAAAAGTTCTTGTAGTTCGTTGTAACTTTGTGAAAGGTAAATTGCGGTTTTCGATTTATGACGTATTAAAAAAAACTACTTACTAGATCTCGTTCAAACCAATTTTCGGTGGAAGTTTACATGGTAGGTAATGTACATTATATATATATTTTTAATTTTATCATTCTCTTATTTTAGACGTTAGAGGGGGGGGGACACATTTTACCACTTTGGAAGTGTCCCTCGTGCAAACTATTCAGTTCAGAAAAAAATTATATTAGAAACCTCAATATCATTTTTGAAGACCTATCCATAGATACCCCACACGTACAGGTTTGATGAAAAAAAATTTTTGGAGTTTCAGTTGTAAGTATGGGGAACCCCAAAATTTATTGTTTTTTTTCTATTTTTGTGTGAAAATCTTACTGCGGTTCACAGAATACATCTACTTACCAAGTTTCAACAGTATAGTTCTTATGGTTTCGGAAAAAAGTGGCTGTGACATACGGACGGACGGACAGACAGACATGACGAATCCATAAGGGTTCCGTTTTTTGCCATTTGGCTACGGAACCCTAAAAAGGTCTTAATGGGGTACTTACGAGTATGTACGAAGTTTTGAGTAGATATGCAAACTTGGGCCTTGGGTAGGTATGCGCTTAAAACCCTTTTTTGCATTTTTTCTTTTGCTAAACAATGTGCATATTTTGCGTTGACCCTTTTAAAGGGGACGGAATATTTGATTTTTTTTTCATTCCCACATAATTTTGCACGTTGGTATACCCGTGAACAAAGTTTACAAAAGGTTCTAAAAACGGCAAAAAGTAGCGAAGGTAATGAAGAAAATAAATGTGGACCATAAAATTTTGTTGTTCTATCGACACCTGGCGTGATATTGAACTTTGATTTGGTTCAACTGAGGTGTAGTTCGAAGAGTTGTAATAATAGTTATTTTGTATGAGGTGTCTGATTGCATCTTGTGCTTTTATTTTTACATTGAGTGTGGTAACACTATCTTAAATCTCTTTCTAAGTAAGTAGGTTTGTTTGTTACGCTTTCACGCTAAAACGGCTGCCTATACGGATTTGGATGAAATTTTGCACATGGGTAAACCATGACCTGGATTATATTATATTATACTAGGTACTTTTTATTCTGATATTCCTACGGGATCGTGAGACTTCTGCGGGTGAAACTGCGGGGTGCAGCTGGTTTTTCTATAAATTGTTTCTAGCTAAGTATGTAGGTATTGTCTACTAGGATAAGGTGTACCTTCAAGACAGTAGCGCTATGTTTGGATAATGAGGGGAACTCAAGGTCTCTTTTTTGGGTCTACGTAAGTATCTACCCACAGCAAGACTGGCTATTCGAGCACAACGTACGTATATTATATTAGGTCCTTACATATGAAATTGGCGTTTTGTATGGAAGGAACAAAAAGTCGAATATTTTTTAATATAATATATTTAATTAATCAAAGTATGAACCATTGTTTTCAATGCACTTTTGCCATCTTATAGGTAGTTCATTGATCCCTTTACTAAAAAAACCAGTCGGACGGGAAGCAATAAAATCTTTGAAGGCGATTTGGACTGCCCCATCGGAGTTGAATTTTTTCCCTTGCAAAAAGTTATCCAAATTGCGAAAAAAATGGTAATCTGTTGGAGCAAGGTCCGGGGAGTACGGAGGATGTCTAAGACATTCCAATTCAAGCTCTTCTAATTTGGTAGCCGTCTGTTGCGCAGTGTGTGGTCTGGCGTTGTCGTGAAGCAGCAGTGGCGTGGAGCGATTGACCAGCCTTGGTTGTTTAGCCGCTAGCTTTTCCATCATGGTTTGTAATTGCTGACAATAGACATCAGCTGTAATAGTCTGGCCAGATTTGAGAAAACTGTAATGAACAATACCGGCACTAGTCCACCAAACGCTTACAAGTAACTTTTTTGGGGTTAATTTTCGCTTGGGGCAGGATTTGGCTGGCTGGCCAGGATCCAACCATTGCGCTGAGCGCTTCCGATTATCGTAAAGAATCCATTTTTCATCACAGGTAATGATTCGGTTTAAAATACCTTCATTGTTGTGCCGGTTCAGTAATGTAACGCAGCAGTCGACGCGCGTTTGCCGGTTTGCTTCAGTCAATTCGTGAGGTACCCACCTTTCAAGCTTTTTAATCTTCCCAATTTGCTTCAAGTGAATTAAAACAGTTTTATCACTAACATCGAAGCCTGCAGCTAACTCGGACGTGGTTTGCGATGGGTCCGCTTCCACAATAGCCTTCAATTCTCCATTATCAACTTGGGTCTCAGGCCGTCCACGGGGCTTGTTCTGCAGGTCGAAATTTCCAGAACGAAAACGTTGGAACCAAAAACGAACTGTGTTTTCTTTTGCAACATGACCGCCATACACATCATTCACCCTTCGAGTCGTTTCCGCAGCACTAGTGCCACGGCGGAACTCGTACTCGTAAATAATGCGATATTTTAAATTTTCCATTTTGTAAAATGAGTGACGCAAACAGAAAAAACAGAAGAAAAAAAACAAATGAATGACGGTCATCGAAGCACAAATACATGAGTAAATAGCTGTACAAATTTGAATTTGGAATTCCTTACCAAAGAGGAGAAATTCGTGATTAAAGTGGCCAGTACGAAAAACGCCAATTTCATATGTAAGGACCTAATATACATTGGGAATATTTATAGAGGGGCTCGTAGCTAACTAATAACAGCCGCACGAGTCGATCGATCAGGTTAAGCTACGCTTGCCGCGGTCAGTCCTTGGATGGGTGACCATCTTTACATACCGAGACCCCTCCGTGTCTCGGAAAGGTGTTAAGCCGTTGGTCCTGGTTGTCAATCTTGGATCTTTGACAGCCGTAACGGGTCGTCTGAACGTCTGACAACCAGTCTTGTATCAAATAGGCTCACTCCATGTAAAAGACTGGTGTTTAGCTGCATCGGGTTAGACTGGAAGCCAACCCCAACATAGTTGGAAAAAGGTTAGGCAGATTGATTGTTATGGGTGTATTTATAGACATTGTAGAGCAAAGCCACTATTGATTGATCGCATAGAGACCAATGTACCAAACGTATCTACATAATACAAGGTGTAACAGAATAAACACAAGTCCTGATAGTAGTTTGTTTATAATTTGACTACTGAATTGATTTCAGTAACTTTTGATACTTATAGGTATTTTTTTCAAAATTTATGTTTTTTGCCATATTGACCGCCGATTGAGTCAATGAAAATTAAATCTTATTTCAAGGCAATAAGAGTCAATCTTAAATGCATAAAGTAATGCTAGAGTCAACACGATTTCCATAATAATAGTTAGCTTTTCAGAATTTAAGTTTTGGTAATTGTATTATGCTTTTAACTCAACACTCTAATTGGGGTGTATGAGGTCTTGCGTTAATTATGTTACATAGGTATTGTATACTTAGGTACACTACACTACATAGCGTCACCATGCACACAGTCTTCAGTGTCCATTCATCATCACATTAGTGCTAGAACAGTGAATACTATTGCATGCTCATGGCCCATTAGTGCAGCGTGTATGTACCTACTGTAGACCAACACCCTAATTGCATAACACATTTAATCAAAATCTGAATAATTTTGAAGGATATTGCTAATCCATTGCTTCATATGTTCGTAAAATTTGTCTGCTTAACAACGTAAATAACGCAATGAATGATTTTGAACTTTGAAAATAGTGTTGTACGCATGTTGTACGCAATTCTTTGATGACCTATAATGATTGTGTATTTTTTCATATAATTGTACATATTATTATAGTTTATATTTTAGCTTATATTATGTAAATATTTAATTTTTGGAGGAATTATCCCGCTGTATTCGATGTTAAAACACTCTCTGTCTAACTCTGCATCAATCCTAATTGTGTAACACACTCAAAATGAAAATCCCTTACATTTTTGACAATTCCACAATTGGCATATTTTAGGCGCTGGGCAGACTATGAACAAAAAAATCAAAGCGTAATTTTAATTGCATTCGTGCTCCTCATTTTTACTCTGCTGAAGAACAGGGCTAGGTCATTATACCTAGCTCAGCCTAGCTGTACATACTTAACAGGTTTACGAGGTTATCTACCTGGTAGCCACAGTAGCCACATTATTCCCTAAAAAACAAAATATTTTGTTCTTCCTGTTACTAGATAACTGGTTCAGTTAAAAGATCAAGGTCTGAATATCCTACAATATTACTTTTACTTTTAATATTAACCTGCATAAGTGCATAAGAATAGTTTGATGTGACTTCCTGCTATAAAAGTGCAGTGAAGTGCATTCATGCTTATACAATTTTGAACCGAAGGCCAATTCTCGTAATTTAAAACGTTCATAATCTAGTCGTAGTCTCATCTCGGCGACAAACAAATGTCAAAAACTTGTCAAAAATTTTAAGAACGTTCACAGTCCTCCGTCTCAATCTGTCAAAGATAGCACTAATTTCCCTATATTTTTGACATTGATTGTCGTGGAGATGAGATTGCGACTAGATTTTGGACGTTTTTAATTACGGGAATTTGCCTTCTGACTGTGGACGATCCTTAAAACTACGAGAATTTCCCCTCAGGTTTTTAAAATAAGCAAAATATTTTGTCTACTATTGTGTACTGTTATGTAGAGATTACTTATAGCCTATTCGGTGCTTACATGCAACTTTTATTAATAGGTACTTTGAAAAGTAGACGGCAGACAAACATTAATTTAGTTTAAAATTAGAAGATAAAAACTTGAAAAAAAAAAAAATACTACAAAGTGATAAATAACTTTAATTTCGGAAGTCGGTGTCGTTGGTTCCGCATTTTCGTTTTTTGACACCGACATCCGAAATTAAAGTTGTTTCTCACTTTGTATTGTATTGTTTTTTTTTTTGAAGTCGGTTGTTTTTTTGTAAAACTGTTTTTTGAAGAATTGAAGACCGAAGTAGAAGAATCATCAAAATTCGCATAGAAATGCCGGAGATGCAGTACTTTTATGCATATAACTTCGTACATAGGAATAATTACCTAATGTATTATATACTAAAACCTTCCTGAAAATATGCAGATCACATTATTAAAAGAATTATCAAAATTGGTTCATTCGTTTTTGAGAAAATCGCGGACATACAAACATACATACATACGGGTCGAATACAGAACCTCCTTTTTTGAAGTCGGTTAAAAAACAGTATGCGTTGAATTTGGCTGACATACCAAGTGACAAGTATGAACATTTAAAAACACGTAGTACTATTTTCCAGGAATAATTATTGAACATATACGACAAACCGTAGTTTAATTGATTCCTCCCGGTACCTACTCTAAGAGCTCATAAAGCTCTTACAGAGGTGTTGTATGTAGGTCTTGGGTGGGTAACCTAAGTTTTGTTGAAGGCAGTTGTGCTTTAAATATTTAAGACCTCCATAACTTGCCATCTGAATAATTTAATAGCTTGTAAATATCCTTTGCCAAATGGACGTTCCGGACCGGATGCCCCCGGGCGGCCCATTTGAGTACTCAAGGAAAATAACCGATCTTTGTAGCAGTCTAAAGCTAAAATTGCAATACATGTACACTCATAGGTATATTAAGCAGAATAAATAAAGAAAAAAAAAAGAAATAAATAAATACAAATACTTAATTTATTGTTTATTTTTCACAAACTAAACGCACATTACAAAAAAAAAAACATAAAATACTCATTTACAAAGTAGCCAAAAGCCTCGTAGGTAGTATTCAACATACTAAAGTTTGTCAATTTTGTCCATTGCTTGATGACAAGTTGATGTCAAGGATCAAAAACAATAAACATTGCGTAGGTATGTTACGGTACCTAACTTATTCGAGTTAGGTACCTAAAAAAATTATCACACAAAGATATGCAAGGCAATTTTAAGAAGGAGGCTGTTGATCGTCTTAGTATCATAATATCCTACTAATTCACGAGAATCACGAGAAGAATAATCGATTCTTTATAATCACGAGAAGATTATATATATTTCTTCTCAAGTTTGTTTTTATGGCAGATCGTAATTAATACGCTGAAAACCAAAAGTTACAAACTGATATCAACTTTCAGTAATTAAAAATCTCTTAGGAGTAAGTACTGTATAGACTGTAGATGTAGATCTATATCTGTGGTATAGACTGTCTGCTAGAGTCGACCTTATGTAGTCTGCCAATAGATTAGCTCAGAAGGCCAATTCTCGTAATTTAAAACGTTCCCAATCTAGTCGCAGTCTCATCTCGGCGACAAACAAATGTCAAAAACTTGTCAAAAATGTAGGAAAATTAGAGATTATTTTGACAGATTGAGACTGAGATCTGACTGTAAACGTTCTTAAAATTACGAGAAGTGGCTGGTCACATTCGAACAGTCAAGCAAGTTTAGATCGAAGTGTCAAATAGTTTTTGAAGTGAAAACTTCTTTAGCCGCGCTGTACACTTTTTTTGTAATGGGTAAAAAATGTTAAGCTCGCGTCAGGACACGTGACCTGATCGAAAATTCGTAAGACGGATGGAGAGTAGACAGCCGGCGCGGCGTAGGAGAGGAAGAGCTCTCTTTCTACGGCGCGGCGAAAATGTATGCCTGCTGTTTCGTTTAGGCGGCACAGGGCGCTTGCGCGAATGTTCGTGTGTGTTTATGTTACAGCGTGACACGCGCATCCATGGATGGTGACAGCTGATGGCTCGACCGTCTGTGTAGTGGCCACACTGCTGTGTATTCGTAAAATTCAAGTGTTTAAAATATGGAAACTAAACAAAGTGCATGTTAATATTCAAGTTTTCACTTCTGCCGGCACTCCCGGAGTGCAACCCGTCTTTTTTTTGTTTAGAATAAAACAGTGATAGTTTAGTCGGGAAAATGTAAAGACGTTCAGTCAAAATAAACGCGAAGAAATCGTATAAACATTGTCCGATAGAAGAGCTCATCAGATCCTCACAGAACCTACCTAGTGCTCTTGAAAAGCTTTCTACCTATCAGTTTTTGTTTCAAAGTTCTATGCTTTGTTTGGTCGATATAACGCTCTGAGGTTTCAGTGATATTGGATGTACCAAAGTCAACAAAAAAGATTTCAAAAAGGTTCAACACACACAAAGGTTTCGGTTTTTTTAGGGCTCGGTACCCAAAGGGTGCCAACGGGAATCTATTACCTACTATGCCACCGCTGTCCGTCCGTCCGTCCGTACATCCGCCCAACCGTTCGTCCGTGTGTCCGTCAGTGGGCTGTACCTATCTCATGAACCGCTATTACGGTTCATGAGATAGGTACACAGATAGGTAGACAGTTGAAATTTTCACAGTGTGTATTTCTGTTGCCGCTATAACAACAAATACTAAAAACAAAACAAAGTAAAAAATTATGAGGGGTCTCCAAACAAGAACCCTGGGTTTTGTCCGCGTTTTTTTTGCTTTGAGTTACGGAACCCTTCGTTTGCGAGTCCGACTCGAACTTGGCCGCTAGTACCTATACAGGGTGTTACAGAAAGGGTATATCAATACAAACGGGTTGAAGAGTGTATCTCGTCTAGAATCTCTGTACAAAATTTCAGCTCAAAAGCAGTAACTTTGAAAATACTTAATATTTTTTTATTTCGATAGTTTATAAAATTAAATCATAAAAAACGTGTCACCGCGCTACGAGGGTCATTATCCATTATCTGTAGTGTGTCTGTGCGCCTATTACACGCACATCACGCTGCCAGTGCAGCGCCGTGATGTCGAAATAAAAAAATATTAAGCATTTTCAAGGTTAATGCTTTTGAGCTGAAATTTTGTACAGAGATTCTAGACCAGATACACTCTTCAACCCGTTTGTATTGATATACCCTTTCCGTAACACCCTGTATTAAAATAATATTTTAGCAACCTAACAATTGCAATAATAAATAATGAAATAATGAAGTTATAGCAACAGGCGTTACTTAGCGAAAATCCATGACAGTAAAATGTTATGTAAAATTAATGACCTATATTTATTATTAAAACTAATTGAATATTTCTTGACTTCAATGTTATTAATACGACTATCTTTATATTTAAACTGGAAAAGATAATAAAATATTGGACAATCAATTTGTATCTACAGGCTCTATTTTAACAGACTTTTCTTGAGTTCCTGACAGCCTTTTTAGATCATAATAAAATAAAACACCGTTATCTTTGTAGGTTATCGTACTATAATGTTCATATCCAACACTTTATTTAATTAAAATAATAAAGAAAAATAAATAAATGTCGCCTGCGTGTTAACTGTAGGTATCCATAAAACTTGACTGAATGAGGTCATAGAGGGTTAGTAACACCGTTACGGTATATAATATACTTAGCAAAGGAAATATTAATATCTTTACACTTTCATTTGTTTTAAGATATGGCTACACTGAAGCAAATCACGCGCGGGATACCTACTTGACGCAACTGCGTCCGTTAATTGTTTTAATAATTCTTAAGACTATGCTACCTACTACTTATTCTTATTTATTGAGAGCAGTGGTGGACCAGTGGTAACGGGCGCGACCTGCGATTTGTATTACATAGCTTCAACCCGCGACTTCGTTCGCGTGAAACTTCTTGTTTCCCCCGAGCCCCCCGTCGTATCGCATAACCCGCCCGCGCTATCACTTAACGTTCTTTTTGACTTTTTTTCTTTTTGCTCGGCTCCTAAGGGTCATAGCGTGATGTTGAATAGCCTATAGCCTTCCTCAAGAATTGGGCTATCAAATGCAAGAAGAATTTTTCAAATCCGACTGGTAGTTCCAGAGATTACCCCCTACATACAAACTTGCAAACAAATTTTACCTCTTTATAATAGGTATTAGTATAGATATATTTGGTCGTGGGTTCGAACCCAAAGCAGGCACTTTACTTTGTGTAAATTATTTCAACACAATTGCTCTCAAAACGGTGAAGGAAAACATTTTGAGGAAACCGGCATGTTCTAGAACCAAAAATTCAAAGGCGTGGTGTGACATCTACCAACCCGCACTGGGCTCGCAAGATGGATTATGGTCCACTCTCTCTGTCAGAGAAGAGGCCCGTGTTCCAGCAGTGGAAACATTATAGGCTGATTATGCTACTAATTCATGCCACTTTTTAACCGACTTCAAAAAAGGAGGTTCTGTATTCGACCCGTATGTGTGTATGTATGTTAGCGATTTTCTCAAAAATTAATGAACCAATTTTTATGTTTCTTTCATTAACGTGATCTACATGCTTTCAGGAAGGTTTTGGTATATAATACATTAGGTAATTATTCTTATTTACGAAGTTATATGCATAAATTTACTGCATCTCCGGCATTTCAATGTGAATTTTTATGATTCTTTTAGTCGGTGTCTTCAATTCTTCAATGCACCTTAGCTTGGCACCGCTTGGCTGCAATTGTATTGTTTTTAATGGATAAGGTATGCCTCAGGGATTGTCCCATATAAATTTGATTAACTTTGCTAGGGTAGTTATTGTGTTTGTCACAGAATATACATATAATAGTACTAAGTTTGTTTCAATAATACGATTTGTTTCCACTTAGTTTATATTGATGATGTATTAACTGATATTTACATAGCAAGTAGTGTTAATTGAATTTGTGGCGTAGGTACAACTAAAAAGTAAAAAATAAAAACCTTTTTACAAAAAAAAAAAAAAACCAACCGACGAAATTAAAGTTATTTTTCACTTTGGAGTTTTTTTTTTTAATTCGGTTGTGTTTTTTTGTAAAAAGTTTTAACATCTCCATTTTACACGAGTTAGTTGACACAATCGGCGCGAGTAAGTTTCAGGCCGAATCCCGCTAGGGGTTCGCTTCGGTGTGCCCATAGCTTTATAGTTTGAGTGACGTACCTACAGTATTACAGCGGTTGCTTGTTAGATTTTAAGATTATGTATATTTATGTCAGTAGGGACATAAAAATAAATGGTTTATGGTAATAGTTGAACTGCCCTGCACCACGTCGTGTTGTAATAAACTGTATATTTAGTTTGATATTTATTTTATTTATTTAAACCAACGACGGACATCGATACGCTATACGTGTACCTACTCTACGGTTACTCAGGCTAAGATTGCGGAATGACTGCAGAGAAAATGACAGGATTGCACCCAAAGTCGGAAGAAAACAGATTCAAAGAAAGCAAAAGACCTTGGCACTGGGTAGGGGTTTACGGTTACCCCATAGGGTTACCCTGAAACGTCTAAGATTGTTTTAAATGGAAAGACTAAACGCGCGGTTTCTACATCTGTTAACTATCTTATATCTTCCTAACAGCATAAGCGGCCGAGCTAAGCTGCCCCGCAAGAGATTTTATGTGAGGTCCCCATTGTAATTTCTCGTCTAGCGTGATTCCCAGAAGAACCGTTTCATCAACAAATTCTAGTTCGTTCCATTCAGTATGATGTCACATTCGCTACTTCTAACTCAGTTAGAAGTAGCGAATGTGAATTACCTAATGGTAATTTAAATCTTATGCATTTGGTTTTCTTTTCATTTAGTACCAAATTATGTAAGTACCGTAAACCAATCTTGGACCTGAAGAATAGAGTTATTCACGTCGTCAAGATTTTGTGTCCGTCTGTCTATCTTAAAGATCAATGAGAGGTCATCTGCAAATAACACCATCTTCGGTTGATTTTGAAGTAATTGGGGTAAATCATTAATGTAAACTAAAAAGAGGAATGGACCCAATATCGAACCTTGAGGAACGCCCATTGCCATTTCAGACCCCAATGAGTTTCCGCCGTTTACTTGAACTTTAAGCTTTCTATCTTTTTGATATGACTTTAGTCAATCAAGAGCTAAATTCCTAATCCCATAGTGCTCAAGTTTCAGCGGAAGTGTCTCATGTCACTTGGTCGAACTACGCTACTCATCAAGCTAGCGGTACCAAGCAATGCTCTTAGTTGAGTAACTTCGGCCTAAGAAGATTCCATAATACTAGCTATTATTATCCACTGTAGGACAATGGTCTATTCTCATACACGAAAGGTATGTGCATTGGTCACCACGCTTGCTCAAGATGGGTTGGCGATGTATAAATAATTATTTTACTTATAAGTCCAGGATTCCTAACAATGTTTTCTTTCACCGGTGTCAGTAATGTCCAAGATAAACTTGGACCCTATATGTATATCTATATATTTATATACAATTCACAGCCTAAACCGCTGGTCCTAGAGACATGAAATTAATTTGGAGGGTGTGTTCTTTGTGAAGAGTAGGTATTCATTATGATAGGGTTTTTTGAAATTCCACCCCGAAGAGGGTGAATTGGGGGATGGGGAAATTTCACGCGGACAAAGTCGCGGGCAGAAGCTAGTATTTTATATAATTTATTGGTAACTGTCCTAATCTGTCTGCCTATACTTAGTTATCTAAATCACAACGACCTTCAGCCTAGATCTAATACCTACAACAATAAAACGAGGACGAAGTAATTCATTCCTTTTATGCGTTTCTTTTTTAGGTAAGTATAAGTATGGCTAATATTTACATAAATTCCTTATAAAAGATACACTAGCTAATAATCAAAATAAATAGAACGAGCTGCGACAAACAATTCAGTATTTGGGTCAAGTTAGAGTTAGATAGAAAAGAACCTCTCTTGGGAATCCTTGAAATTAAATCAGCAAGGAAGAACCTACTAGAGAAAAAACAAATTAATTTCTCGTCTAGTACCTTTTACACGATTTAAATAAAATTAAACCGTTTGTTGTTTGTAATATTAAATTCCAGGAATGTTTGTTTACGACTTTTATTTTTAATACTGTTTCTTTGAACCATCTTGGAAACTGGGCATTGGGATGAAATCAACTGGGTAGATGATGCAAGTCTTCGATCTTTTGGTTCTAGTAATGCTGGTTTCCTCACGATGTTTTCCTTCACCGTTTTGATTAAGTAGTCATTAGTAAAGTGTATGGATGATTAAAAGAGCGGGAGCAAACCAAAATTGCCATTCATAAATTAGATTTCTCATGACAAGACTTTGGTATAAAATAAAAATAATGTGAGTAACTACATCCTACATGGGGTCGGACCCGTGCTTCACCTAGTTTCTCCACCTGGGTGAAGCACGGAGACTACGGTCCCGTGATCGGGTCCCTTGCTCCAACTGATGACGTTATTGTACAGTGATGCAGTAAATTGTCTTCCCTATATGATACTAAACTTATTTCCAAACTTTTTATGGAACAGAAACATAAATTAATGTTCACTATAAAGAAGGCTACGAAGATAACTACCTTTAATTTTCATGGATTTTCATCATTAATTCCATTGGTTACATACGTGTTTAAGTTTGACAAACTAACAGCAGAAGGCCAATTCTCGTAATTGAAAACGTTTAAAATCTAGTTTCAATCTCATCTCAGCGACAACCAATGGAAAAAAACTTGTCAAAAATGTAGGGATATTAGAGGTATTTTTGACAGACTGAGATTAGACTGCGAACGGTCTTAAAAATAACGAGAATAGCCCTTCAGGGCCCTAATTCACTATGACCACTTAAGAGGGGACGGGGCCTGCGAGGAATTTGAAAAATAGGTATTTGGAGAAACTGTTTCCGTCGCCTTACCTCAAGTTTGCCCCCGTAGTGTGTGATAGCTGCAGCTCAGACCGAAATTACTTATCACAAAAATTTTGACGAGATCGACGTTTCGTATTCCCCTTTTTTCTCCTCGAAAACTGAGCTGATTCAATTATTTTTTCACATCAACATTTTAAGAAAGAGTATGTTTAGGTTCCTAAATTTTTTTTTTATGTTAAAAACTTTTCTAATTTGTCTGGTAGTCCAATCAATTATTTCAATCACGGCGGTAAAAATAGGGCATTTTTTGTAATTTTTAGAGGGTCATAATTATTTTCTTTACTAATTAGTTGCTGAAAAAAAGAAAATGACAGGGACGTGTTAACAGCAGACATTGATTCGATGAAAAAAGAAATTGTTTTAGAGTCATTATTCAGGAAGAAAAAAGGGGAAAACATGGAGAATCGCACGCTCTGTTCCCTCTCAACGACTTTTTACTTCGAAACCACGACAATTCCTTAGCAAATCGCGCCAATCGCGCGTTCATTTCGCGCGGTTTAGTTCATTATATCATAGAGAATAAGGCTCCTGGTGTGATATAACCGTCGTTTGCAAACTAAGAGGAGATTAAGGACTTTAGTAACCCCATTAAAAATCTGTCGGTACAGAAAATTCGTCCCGAAAACAAGCACAAGATATTTGTTCTATTGTTGAGCTGTTCCTAACAACGATTCGCCAAACTCTTTTATACTTATAAAATGGACCGCAATTCCACAATATCCTTCTAAGTTCTTATACGAGATTGTCCGCACAAAATGTCATAACAATGCCAAAAATACTCACTTGGATCGTAAGCATAACTCTTATGTGCCATCTGACCGTCACAATACAATACAGTTTGGAACACAAGTATAACACAAAAGGCGAAGTACACACGACCGAGTACCATCTTGCTTGCACTAATAAACGCGAAGAAAAGTCCGTTGTTAGCATCAACGTTATATATAGGGGGGGACTTATTTTCTCAAAAACAAAAACCGGATTCGAATCGCTGGAGCGTATTTAAGGTGAGTTTACATTGTGTTTCGTGTTTTCGACCCGCATGTGTCGATTCACTCGGTTATTTAAGGCTTAAAATTGAATGAGCGAAACGTTTTTATATAAAATAAATGTACCCGTCTTTGTCCACTTTGAATAATGAACTGAAAACAATTGCCCTCTGCTTGGCATATCTTAACGGTATGTGTATTGAAAGGTTCAATTGATACCTATTATTATAGGTAATACCATCGTTGTCAGACGTACGTATTATAATGGTTTAACTTCCTATTAGATTGACGAAGCTATGACAATAGATGATGATTTTAATTTCAACAGAACTTTATTTATTTAATCGTACTTGGGTTGCTTACAGCTAATAATACTTATAGTATTAACAAACTTAATTACGACGAGCCATTAACAAGCCTTCACAATTAGAAAAAGGGAAGTGTTGTATAGGCCGACCGTTTAACTGAGACGTTGCCTGAGGTAGCTGCGCGATGCGGGAGGGGTGATAGTTGTCATAAGTTGACGAATCACTGAGCTCTTGCACACGTCACCACACCCCTCCCGCACCGCGCTGCTACCTCAGGCAACGTCTCAGTTAAGGACCGGTACTACCTCAGATTGCGAAAATTGCCTTAGCATTAACGGCTGTAGTTCCAACAGTTCTGCAGTTTTCACTTTGAAATTAATATACGATAAAGATGAGGACTACTGCGAGGTGTCATCGGTTGCAAAAACACGATTGCATACAATTTTCTCGATACAAAGAAGTCTCAAAGTTACCTCTAAACCGCAAAATAAAAGGAGAATATTCAATGAAAATGTTCAAATTAGGCCATGAAAATTTGCAAGCTATTCGAACTATGCATAAAGCAGGTGTCATAGGTTCGTTTTTATTTTTTTAATCGTTAAATTTAACGTAAAAAGATGAGATCCGAAATATCCAGCTTTATAACCACTCATACCTTGAACCGCTCTGCCGCCCGGCCCCCGACAGGACCCCGATTTAGTATTTGTCAGTACCGCTTCGGCTATCAGACGGGGAACCCGTGTCACTTAGCTTGCGCTCAAAAGACCCGATTGACAACGTTTTATGTTCTGAAGAAATTATGTAATAAAGTAAAATGAAATATAGATGTAAAATATAGGGCCTCGTATTTTTATTTTTTCCAAATTTTGTAGTTTTCATTCATAAAATAATTTTTGAAATGGTTTAAAATCGTAATCTCATGTCAATGTCAAAACATTGTCAGAAATTTAGGGAGGTAAACGTACCTATTTTAGACAGTTCCCAATGTGTAATGGTGTTTTCAATATATTCAGCAAAACTATTTTTATAAATAATTTGATCTATTTATTGATACAGGGTGTAAAAAGACTTATAGCCGTCGTACATCAAACTAAGTAACATTGCACAAAAGATCTGTGACAAAAGCAATTGCTGGAAATCGACTTTAATTTTTGGTGTGAAAATTTGCTGTATGCGCACTACCACAAACAGCAAATTTTGCACCCGCATGTAACTGTACAGGGGTCCTGGAGGTATTTAAAGTTGTGTTATAATATCAAAACTTGTTTTCGTAAAAAAATATCGTTTATGCTCACTAGTTCCTTCGCGTAGTTCCTTTGAAGGAACTACTGAGAATTTTTGGCTCAGTAGTTCCTTTGCAAAACCTGAAGGAACTACTGAGACTAGATATTTCCTTTAGCAGTTCCTTTGAAAGAACTACTGAGAACTTTTTGATCAGTAGTCCCTTTGTAAAAGCTGAAGGAACTACTGAGACTAGATAGTTCCTTTAGCAGTTCCTTTGAAGGAACTACTGAGAACTTTTTGATCAGTAGTTCCTTTGCAAAAGCTGAAGGAACTACTGAGACTAGATAGTTCCTTTGAAGGAAATAAACATATATAATGCTGCCCGCTGCTGCCGCATGCAGGACCGTAGGTTCGGTAGGAAAAGAAAGAGAAGCGCGATGACACAACGGTGGTAATTTATTGCAAATATGAAGCTATTATCTATTTACAAAAACTATTTAATAAAAAATAATCCATCACTGAATGCAGATTGGCATCAGAAATTTAATGGTATATTTTTAATTATAATTAAAAATAAAATACTTTTACAAACCATTAAAGTAAAAATACTTGCATACGAAATTGTTCCATAGACTCTTACCACACCTCGGACACTCCATACAACGCTCGCAAAATAATTACCTATTACTACTACATAAACAAATGACGTTTTTATACGTGCAAATGTGTGCTTGAAATCTAGTAGCGTAAAAAAAATTGGCGCGGAAAGCTATTTGTGTCGGGGAACCGAACGACGACGGCGGTGGCGCTGCCCGAACGTGTGCATTATTATGAAGTGACCATGTAGTTCAATTGTTTATTTATATAGTCGGGTTCGTAATGAAATAAAAACACTAAAATAGTTTAGTTTAAATGACTTATCTGTAAATAACCGGTTATTAAATCGCATGTTATTAAAAATGCGAAATCTTACAAAGAGTTTATGTAAATACGAATTCGGAAAAGCATCACAATATCCAACCATCGTGATTAAAACTCAAATAAAACTTTTAAATCGCATAATTGTGTGTTCGTATCAGCAATACAGCGCTGCGGTTCGCGAGCGCCCTTGCTAAAGAGTCGGCAACGAATACCTCGAAGTGCGGGGTGAGGTGCGGTATCTGATATGAGGTCGAGGAAGGGAGTATCCTTTCTGTACGTAGTACTATTAAGTATTCTGTGCTCTTACTGATAAGGAGCATGATTGCATTTGCGAAAACAAACGCGGTTGTTGAACTATTTGAGTACCTACGTACTTGTGTGCGTACTTGGAAGCAAATACCTGGTTTAAAAACCCGGTCGCATAAATACGTACCTTCCCTACTCGCCCGATCACACGTTTCCGTAACGCGTTCGCCAGTTTACTCCCCAAGTCAAGCGCGCCTAAAGAAGTTTCACTTCAAAAAATTTTTAACAAAAAAAAACCGACTCCCAAAAATACTACAAAGTGAATAATAACATTAATTTCGGATGTCGGTGTCTTTGGATTTAAATTGTATTACTTTTTTGCCACCGACTTCCGAAATTAAAGTTATTTTTAGTTAAAAATCTTATATATCCAAAAAATGTATGTAATGTGCCGTCCATAAAACATGGAATAGAAAGTGAAACAACTGCCATGGAACAACTAGCATCAAATTTAATATTAAAAAAATAGAGCCTTGTGGTCTTTTTATTGATAAAGAGTTACCTTTTCTAGGTGCAACTCCGGACGGAGTTGTGCAGGGAGAAGACACAATAGTAGAAATAAAGTGTCCAATTTCTGCATTCAGGACTTCGTTGGACGATGCAATAGATTAAAAAAAATAAGGTTTTGGAGGAAAACGAAAGATGGACTTTCCATAAATTTAAAACATCCTTGGTACATTCAGGTGCAGGGACAACTACACATAACTGGTAGAAAAACATGTATTTTTGCCGTATGGTCGGGATGTAAAAATCATATCAAAACTGAAATTATACAGAAAGACGATCATTATTGGGCAAAATTCATGAGACCTAAATTAACAAATTTTTACTCATCCATCAAACATGTTGCCAGAGTTATGTGATCCCAGACATACACGGAATGTGGAAATTAGGGATTTAAGGGAATTCACATAAATGTTCTTGCTTTCGTCATTCTCCTCCTCTTGATTCCTTTTTTTTAATTTAAATGTTTTCATTAATAACAACTTATTTTAAAATTCGTTCTATTCTAAACCTCCGTTAAAGCCAAAATGTATGAAACTTTATAATTGACATCAGTCATTCCGATGACGTATTATTATGCGTTATAACCATTGCGTGCTCTTGACAGTGCTGGGTTGCCAGCTGTTTTAGAACCCAATGGCTCGCGACGATAGGAAAAGACCAGACAGATTGACCATAATGCCTTAGAAGTTAGGTCGGCCTTTGGTGTGTGATGCAACATGTATCGACTACCTTGCGCCACCCCATCTTCCTATTACGGTTGGCTGTGCTAGTGCGATTACTGCGGGTGCAGAAAACCTCAAACAGCGCAAATAGATACTCTAATCTTATTCCGACTTATATGTACACGCGGTTATAGCAATTAGCTGACCCCCCTAAAAATTACTCGATTTTGCACCCTCCTCTCATAACATTAAAGGTTATTCAATATGTATGAGTTAATCGGACTAACACTACTCGATGAACAGAAACAATAAATAATTTTGATACGCAAATTTGAGCTTTAAGATGTTGGTGTTAGATCATTTACTATGTATGGGTATTTGTTACGCAATTTTCATTTTTAATCAGCAAGACTTAAAGGTTAGGTTAATGTTGTGATAATTTGTGTCATTGCTACTAATACCTTATTTCATCTATCTTACTCAAGTTAATCTGGTGTCGTGGTTCATGCGTAAGGCTGAGACGTGCAAGATGCGAGTTCAAATCTAGTCTCATGTTTAATTTTGTTTTCAATATATAAATTGTTCGTTAAGTATTTCTTGCATTATTGTAAAGAACAAGCATATCAATTAAGTTGATAAACGATAAACGTTTCACCTTTTTCAATAAGTGGGTAGTTCGACTTCAATATGCGTATTCAACAAAAACTGCTATTGAAATGATTTAGGAATATGGGGTAGAAGAATAAATTGAACAAGACATTCTATGCACAAATAGCAGTGAATACGCACGAACATTTTTATATTGCCTTACTAAGTTGCGAAAATCCACGCCTTTTTATTAATTATTATTATCGGTTTTGATAGTTTAATCGTCATGTCTCAGTTGAGTGATTATTTAAAATACAAAATATTGTATTTGCATAAGGAGAATGTTGGTATTAAAGCGATTGCTAGGAAACTTAATATAGCGGTAAGTGTATTCTTTTTTATACTTCCTTAATTCGTTAGTTGGCTTAAAAACGTGAGTATAGAATAATAGAAAATTAACTGTTTCATTATGAGATCATTTATAGGTCTAATGTGGTTTATCTAAAGGTATTTTTGCAAACTTATTCGAAAAATTATGATTACCGGGTTATTAAAATTATGCTTATTGTGTTGTTTCAGAGAAATACAGTCAGACTGTGGCTAAGACGTTTTGAAGAGACAGGGAATATTCAAAAGGATCGTCCTGAACCAAAACCTGCAATGTTACTCCTGTGTCAGAACATCATCAAGCAATTGTTAGAAGGCATACTGAACACCCATTTTTGCCTACTCAATGCAGTATAATGTTTCTGTTCAGACGGTCAGAAAACATTTGCATGTTGCTGGACTGAAACAATACAAGCCAGCACGTAAAATTTAACTGACTGCTGCACATCGCCAAGCAAGGGTCCGCTTTGCCCAAGAATATCTCAATTTTAATTGGGAAGATTATGTTGTCATATTTACCGACGAGAAGTTTTTGTCAAAACCTTATTTATAACTAAACATAACTACATACTTACAAAACAAATTGATATATAGTATATCTAGTAGGTAAAACATCAACGTATAATGCTATTTTATTTAGTTCAACGATATTTAATGTGGTGATGTTATTGTTATGAAATAGAAATACATACCTATATAACATGTTGATTCACTACATTAAACTCTGTGAAGTATGTGACGTTATTAGTAACTGTTATATCATTTACGTTATTCTTATAATAATTTTTTTTATAAAATAAAATCGTTTTTACCATCATTATCGTTTTTTTTTTATTTTCGTTCAGCTTTTTTTTTGTTGCTAAAGTTATAATTTATTATTTATAACTTAAAAAAAAATACTATAAAACAAAATGCGCAGCAGAAAATATGTTGGTTTCGAACTCACAACCACGCTCTTGTCAGCTCACTGCAGCTACCACTAGACCACACGAACATGGCGATTGTCGTTGAAATTAGCAATAATATATTACAAGTTAGAACAATATTCAAGATCATACCTACCTTAACACTGCGTGTTAAATATCAAATTCGAATAACTGTTTTATTAATCGTAGACGTTGAACTGTTCTAGTTCGATAAGCTTACTGCTAACAAGCAGAAGGTTCAAATTCGTTTAATTTTTAAGGGGTCAGCTAATTGCTATAACAGACTGTACCAGCCGTTTGGGGCTGATACACTAGGGCCATAAGGTCCGAGTGCCTACTTAATTTTTCGAGAAATCGCCAAGCGATTGGTCGACTCTTCACGTGACCAGGACTAGCCTATTTTTTGGCCAAAGATTCAGCAAAAAGAAAGTAATTTTAAGGCTTTGTCATGGCAAAGGATTTTATTACTAATCAAGTTATTTTGAATCTTATTTCAATGAGTTTAGAATTCATGTTACTTTATTTCGATACCACGATGCCGGGAAATGACGCGACGTGCCGCGGGACGCTGCGGCATGACGCGACGCGCCGAGGGATGCTGCGGCATGACGTATCATGCCGTTTCATTCCACGTAATGCCGCGGCGCGCCATTGCATCCCGCGGGACGTGTGGGTCACGTTGTGTCGAGGAATTATGATTGCTAAGCTAGTTGAAATAAGATTGAAACTTGTGCTGCGGTCATTTCGGTTAATGGGATGCAGTCCGGTCTGTGCGGGCTTTCAGCAGGATGCCACGGAACGCCGCGGGATGCCGCAGCACAACCTGCCGTGGCACGCTGTCAGTGAGCTGAGCGTCGGCTCATATTTGGCTGTCGATGTCTTATGGTGACAAATATATGGCGGTAGAGCAATGGTCTTTGGTCGGTCATAGAACACTAATGCAGTAGGTATATTGCGGATTTCGATGTAAACTGTATTTGCTATGCGAATGATGAGTGTCTCATGTTTGTTTTGTTATACCTACTTATTATTTACCTGCCCATTTAAAAGAATTTTATATATACTGAACATACAATGTGAATGTAATAAATTAATGTTAAGTTTAATCATTTTATTTCTTGACATCCTTCCAACAATAGTTCGGTTCACCCTAACTAAATCAGTATGTCAGTGCGAGTGGGATAGAATTATACATAGCGCGGGGAAGTGGGGGCAAAATCTGAATTTGAGCTGAACTATTACAAGCCCTTAAGCGGTCGGCCTATAGATGTGTTTAAAGTTTTAAAGGAAATTAAACATAAGTACCTAAATAATTAAGTACATAGGTTGACATAAGCGCAACTCCTTTTTACAAAGGATTAGATATAATAGACTCGCCCCCTATGGCGAAATGTAGGTATAGGTACTAGAAGTACACCTCTGTCTATCCTTTCGAGGATTCAGGCGTGATGTTATGTTATGTTAGATACCATAGATATATAAAAAAAAAACATCTACATTAGACACAGTATAGCTATTAGATAGAACACCTAATCTGAGTTTGCAATTTAATTGCCAAAAATATAAACAAATATGAGTTTATGGAAAAATATGTTTACTTCCTACATGATAAAGTTCAATTTACACTACAACTTCAAACATTTTTACACTTTGTAAATCTAGTATAAATGGATGCTAACTTGCTAAGCTGCTTGTAAATAAATCAATTGGCGTGTGTTCGTTCATAACAAGGACAACTTGGCTAAAATAAATGCGTTTACCAAGGGAATCAGGCTAATCTATGCACATCAAAAGCTTCTATGGAAACTGTTTTTGAAAGTCCGCCACATTTAGAAATAGTTTTCATAGAAGTTTTTGATGCATATGATTGCAGTGCATATGATGAGCATAGATTGTGATGATTTGATTTTTTGACAACAACTTCCATTTTTATATCCACTAGGTCGTTGAAACAAAAATAGGAGTTCGATTTTTATGATTCTGCTTTTAAACTTGTCTACGCAACGAATAGCGATTTTATTTCCTTTGAAAGTCAATAAAACCGTTGGACCATAGACTTTTTACCAAGGAAATACGTTGAAAAAAAGTCGAATTTCACTATTTCCTTCACCCTTAATTAGGTTTGTGGCTTGTTGATAAATGATCTGTGCAAATTTAATGATCGCTCTTTATGTAAAATCCTGAGAGATGAACAGACAACGGGACCCTTTGTTCAGTGGGTGGGATTCGCTTTAAAACATTTACTTACCGGGTATTTTTAGACCATAATATAAGTACCTAATCACCGTTCGCGATTTATTTGCCAAACGTGTGAACAAATATGAGTATTTTGAAAAATAATTTTAATGCTCACATAATCTCTTTAAAGTAAAAATAAATAAAGTCTATGCCTGTTTCTTAGACCTGAGCAGGGCTTTTGACTTGGTTTGTTATGATGTCCTGTGGAAGAAGTTACCCGATGCCAGTGTGCCTGAGGAGTTATGTTCTGTGCTTGGGTATTGGTACGATAGGCAGGTTAATCATGTAAAATGGAATGGGGCTCTCTCGGACCCATATACTTTTTGTGATGCGGGGTGAGGCAGGGGGGTATATCTTCTCCACTTCTTTTCAACCTGTACATGAATAATCTGATAGATGGACTCAGCAGAAGGCCTGTCGGATGCCATGTTGATGGAATTTGTGTAAACAACATCAGCTATGCAGATGACATGGTGCTGCTGGCTCTATCTATCAGTGCTCTCAGAGAACTGTTGCAAATGTGTGAGACGTATGCTGCCAGTCACGGCTTGCAGTATAACGTGAAAAAGAGCGAGTTCTTGGTTTTTGCTCCTAAATGCAGGAGAATGGATAAGGTTCCACCTGTTATGCTATGTAAAACGGAACTGCGAAGAGTCTGTGAATTCAAATATCTGGGGCATATAGTCACGGAATCTTTGAACGACGAATGTGATATGGAAAGGGAACGCAGAGCGTTGACGGTCAGGGCTAATATGCTGGCCCGCAGATTTGCTCGCTGTTCGAGAGAGGTAAAGATTTTGTTATTTAAATCCTTTTGTCAGACGTTTTACTCGTGCAGTCTGTGGACAGTATGTACGCAAAGGGCTGTCAATGCTCTGCGGGTCCAAAATAATAACGCATTCAGGGTGCTGCTGAGGCTCCCTCCGTTTTGCAGCGCGTCCGCCATGTTCATGGAGGCTCGCACAGATGGTTTCGCGGCGTTCTTACGCAAGAAAGCGGCGTCACTGCTGCACAGAGTGCGTGTGAGTAGCAACAGCATCCTGAGTGTGATAGCGGGCAGGTATGACTGTCCGTTCTTCAAAAATTGTATGCGTTTATGTGTAAACTAACATAGTTTTAAGCATTATATTTTACTAACAAAATGGATCATGTTGTCTGAAATATAAATAAATAATAAAGCCTAAGCCTATTTTTCTGTTCTGTTTTTTTTTTTCTTGTCTGTTTATTTGTATATGTGTGTGGTAAATAAATAAATAATAAAGTTCAGTTTACGCTACAGCTTCAAACATTTTTATAAATTTTTAAATAGTGCTTGCTAGTCACTCTGAAATCAACTTATGTTATAACAACAATTGAAAACATAAAACTATTTTGAATAGACCTTACCTAAGTAAGAACCTATAACATAACATCACCCCTGTTTCCCCAAAGGGTTAGGCAGACGTGTAACTTAGTAGTGCACCAACTTTTTGCCAATTACTTGCCATGTAATAGTGGGTAAAGCATATTGCCATCAACCGGGGACAAATCCAGGCCCCGGGCTCTTATTTGTTGACGTAAAAAAGTGTCCGTTGGAGTTTCTTGCCCGTTCTTCTTCATAGGAACCTAATAAAAGTCCTCCAAACCGTATTTCGGCCATCGGCGGCCAATCTTAACGAAGACGAGCCTTGTTTTTTTTGGGGAATGGCATCTCACAGTTCGACCTATGAGGTTGTCATCTGCTTAACCGGGCTTGCAGAGACTAGCTTTCGGCGCGGGAGATATTAATAGCACAAGTACGCGCGCAGACACTCTGCAGTGCACTCCCTCTCTGTTCACTCTCATAACCCGATGGGACGGCAATCCGACACTACCGGAGAGAAATCAGGCGCAGGACCAACGGCTTAAAGTGCTTCCCACTAGACCTACCACGCATCACACGCCCACGCACCCACGCATGTAGGAACCTACTACGCTTTGAAATGGGCGACTAGCTTCATATTTCTGACTGACCGACCCCTTGACAATTCAAAAGTGCCTGTAATTGGCTTAATGCTTTGAGCCTGAGTTTTATTGAGTTTATAGAAAAATCCAATATCACTCTACCTTAGGACCTCGTGCTTAGCAGTAGCGCTTGCGACCAGTTAGACCATCGAGGCAGTAAAAGCCTTTTAAGCGCTTGGCTAAATATCAGTTGCCATGCCCCTAGCGCGCGGCTACAAATCGATAAAATCAAGATAAAATAATACCTACAATAAATAAGGAGGGGAAATCGTTGTATCGATTAAAAAATAGTCAAAAAGTTTTTATCTCTTTTTAACCGACTTCAAAAAAAGAAGGGGGTTATCAATTCGACTGTATTTTTTTTTTTTATGTTTGTTACCTCATAACTTGCGACTGAGTGAACCGATATTCATGATTTTTTTTTTATTTGAAAGCTGGTGCTTCCCGTGTGGTCCCATTGTCACCATTTCAATATCTGATGATGGGATCTTAGAGAAATCGAGGGCAACCCTCAAATTTTATAGGCTCACTTATTGTTTTTCGCATATTTTATGAAGTATCTTGTGTATTTGCTTATGGTTGTCACCATCTCAGGTAGCTGGGCTGATGATGGAAGGTATAACTCCTTAACAGTAAGAAGTTACTCGAACAGGCAAGGGCTGTTTTTAGTAAATTGTTTTGATGTTTGATAGGGCATTTGTCACATTTGGTCTCATGATCATCAAGTCATGACCTGATGCTGCAGTCAGGATAGTCTGCAGAGTACCTAACTCTTCGACAACTAACAGCAGATATATCGTGTTTAGGCTCATTGAAAAGGGCTCGATGTGTGGATAAACGTACTGTTAATGAGGAACACCGAAGTACATAGAGACCTGATGCTGAAGCCAGGAGCATCAGAAAAAGTACAAACCTTGAAATTACAGCACAGTAGTCGTGTTTGGGCTCATTTTACACAGGACTAAATTTTAAGTTCAATGCAATGTTGACGTCAGTCTGGCCTGATGCTGCAGCCAGGATTATCAGCATCTAGTCTAAAAACATCAGGTCAGCATTTGATGATGGGATCCTGGAGAAATCGAAGGAACTCTTCAAATATTTAAGGCACACCTATAGCGATTTGGGTATTTTTTATAGTAACTCGTGCACTTGCTCTCGGAAAAGCACCATTTGGTGAAGTGGAACTGATGATGAAGACCACAGATGGCCTCCGGAACTACTCAATAATATACAGGGTGACTGGAAATTAGTGGCGGAGCCGTTAAGGGGAGGTAGTCTAGGGTTATTCCGACAGATATCACTATGAGACCTACCGTCCTTACTTAACCCTTTCCAAGATATTCCTACTTTTTGTTTAGCAGTTTTTGCATAAAATAATGACAGTAGCGGAAATTTTACAATTAATATTACTTATTTAGAATATCTTTGTTGCAAAACAAAAAAAAGTAGGCCAAAATCACTTTTTTTTAGGATTTATTACTATCTCTTTAAGTAGGAATATCTTGGAAAGGGTTAAGTAAGGACGGTAGGTCTCATAGTGATATCTGTCGGAAAAACCCTAGACTACCTCCCCTTAACGGCTCCGCCACTAATTTCCAGTCACCCTGTATAAGTATTTCACGGGTTGCTATTCGATTACTTTAATATGGTTGCTAAGCAATTTATGCTCGTCACAATGTGAATGGTGATATGGAGCTGATGGTGGACCTGGAGAACTCCTCAACAATTAACTTCCCTGCATCGGGAAAAGCAATAATTTGTTTGTAAAAGGCGATGAGCACTAAGCTATTGTAACTTAGATAAATTATAAGCAGACCCACTAAAAAGCGTGAAATAAAAACTTTTTAAGAAAAAAAAAACCGACTTCCAAAAAAACACTACAAAGTGAAAAATAACTTTAATTTCGGAAGTCGGTGGCAAAAAACTAAAATACAGATCCAAAGACACCGACTTCCGAAATTAAAGTTATTTTTCACTTTGTAGTGTTTTTTTGGAAGTCGGTTTTTTTTTCTTAAAAAGTTTTTTTGATAATGGTTTTAATTGTACCACGCAGTTAATAGTACGAAAATAGAACGAAAAAATCATGCATGTGCTCTGTCGCCGATATACGACACGGGCGGCAGGGCACGGAAACATATTGTGTCGCATAAATGCGACACAAGCGGTTAAAAGGTTAAAAAAGATAAGGTAATCTTATTGGTTGTTTATACGATCCCGTAAAGAGCTTATTGTGACTCTAGGAATAAAACCCTAAAAGCGGATTTACTAACAGTCATTTTATTTTGCGAAAATAATTCTATTTTCGTCATTAGGCTTATACCTACACGGCTTATAATGTCATGAATAGTTAATGTTAATGGAGCTTGGACCCAAAATAAGCTCCATTTTTTAATGTTACTGTTTTATTCTGGCCGTTCCAATTAAAAGTCAGGTTTGGTTTTATTGAAGTCTTTACAAAAGAGAATATAGTGTCGGTGTCTGTGAGACAGTGTTTTTCATTAGTGCAAGCACTTGTATGGCAATTTATGTATAATGATTATGTTTTACTTGAAAAATTGTTTTCGTGAATTTTATTGTTTTCTCTGAATTATTAATTCAAAGTTAAATCATTTATTTCAAATAGGCACAGAAAAGGCAGTTTTGAACGTCAAAAATTACAATAAAATAGAATTGGTTCCAGTCGCCTCTTCTAAAAAGTAAGTTTTGGTATTTTGTAAAATGTTTAACAAGGTTTTTTTATACATTCATTATATATAGTTAATTATATGTGAAAACGATGCACCTAGAATAAAATTACTCTACCACAAAAGGTAAAAAGAATTAAAAATAAAGCAATGAGAGGTAAAACAATCTATGGGACTCGTGATAGATACTCGGTGCTCACATATTTACAAATATTGTAAAAGTAGATGATGATGATGTTGTTTTTGTAAGTTACAGTAGATATTCACAGAATGTAAAAACCAATGTCATAAACATTTTAAAAATATGCAATTAAATTAGCAACCAGTTTGATTTTGTCTAGACTCTAGATTGTCCTATGGAGCAGGACCAGCATGTTTCCAAGCATTCTTATCTTGGATATAAACCTCTAACAAAGTATACTTTAATATGAGTTAAAATTTTATTTCTTCATTTAATTGCAATATGTCACAAGGTATTTTGTTGTAACATTTAACACAGTGCCCCATAAAATATGTAAGTACCTACATATATGTACTTTAGATCATCTGAAAAAGGTTGATCTAATTTATCTTTATTTCTTCTATTAAAATGATGTCTATCACTTATAAAACACATGTTGATTTTTTCTTACATACATAGTAAAATATTTTCATAAATGAATTGGCAAGGTACCGTCATAATATTAACCTTTATCAATAATTTCCATAAGAGATTTGCAAAGACGTAGTTTCTATATGGCTCTGACAGCTCTTTTGCAAAATAAAAATGAATTGATTTAGTCTATTCAAACTTATGTTTCTAATTAATATTATTTCAAGTAAACAAATATCAACTTTATTTAAATGTAGATTAAGTTGATTTTAGAGTGACTAAGACTATTGAAAAAGTTATAAAAATGTTTGAAGTTGTAGCGTAGACTGAACTTTATTTTGTAGGATTTAAAGTTATTTTTCCATAAACTCATATTTGTTTACATTTTTGGCACATAAATCGCGAATGCAGATTACATGCCCATACTTGTATTACTCACGTCTTCTTCCCATGGTGGTAGACAGAAACTATAGAACGCCACTAGCTACGATCCTTATTTATTTATTATAAATAGTTAATAAGTCCCTTTGTTCCGGCGAGCCATCTCTGGCATCCTGAAATATACCTAATAAAGACAGTAAAAAGTCCACTGTGTCTCGCGGACTCTTGCTTAGATCTATTATTCATATCAAAACACAAAGAGTGATAGCTTTCAATAATGTAAGTAATTTTTATAAATCAACATGCCTATACAAAGTCAAAATAAATTAGCTGACAAAACTAAACAGACGTTTTTTTTTAACGATCTGAAATATTTTTTCTTTATTGAATTGAATCGAATAAAAAAAATTGAATTGTACAGATCGTCAAGAGTGCAGGTGAACGGACATTTTAGACACTTAGCAGATAGAACATAGGTACTCTGTTGGATCATAATTAGCTCGACATCCATACCCACCAGGCCACCACGTTTGTGAAGTTTTGCCAGTAAATGTAATTTTACCTTGCACAGGAACCGTAAAATATATTCTCAAGGCAAACCAGTTTAAATACGACCCAAAACAAAGCAAAACACGATGCTATAGCAAGAGATATGAATCAACGAACATAGAGGATGACATATTAGCATATTATGTGCAGCGTTCCATTCATAAAATGCATTATTATGCATAGCATACGTATCCTTTGTAAATAATGGGGTACGTTTTGGCAACATTTTGTGCATTCCTACTATGTAGGTGGGGTCAAGATATTCTATAGGATGCTTTCTTCAGTTTTGTCGCAGTGTTTATCTAGACTAATACATGCTTATCGTATTGGAACTTCTCCTGTCATATATTATGTATATTTATTTAATACTTCAAGCACATAAATGTACAGAGGCGGACTTAATGCCATAGGCATTTTCTACCAGTCAATCTTTGGGTGATGCAGAGACAAACAGTGGTAGGTCTGTGTAATCATGAAAATTGAGGAATTAATATTTTAAATATAAATAGGTTTATGCGTAGATAATAAACCTATTAAAACTATGAATATAATATATACCATCAGTCATAGTCTTGTCCAGTGGTTCACAATATTGGTGTTTAATTGAACCTCCTTTTCCGTCTATTTTCTTCCAAACTCACGCTCTCAGATATGGGACAGCAATCGGACTTGTCTAGAAAGAGATAGCGACATAAGTGATTAGGTAAGAGTAAGAGAGACGGTACTTGCAGATTGATCCTTCGTTTCTATATTGGTATGCAGATCCTTACTAATTTAATCATTCTGCACTACATACTTAAATCATAGTATTAATCGGCTTATAATGTTCCCACTGCAGCTGAACAAAGGCCTCTTCTTTGTGGAGGGAGTGGGACATAATCCATCACGCAGGCACGCGGGTTGGTGGAAGTTACATGTTTTCGAATTTGTGGTGCTAGGACTTGCCGGTTTCCTCACGATGTTTTCCTTCATCGTTTTGAGAACAGTAGTGATGAAATAATTTATATAAAGTGCCAGTTCGCCACCGTCTACACTCCCTCTCACTGAGAGGAGGCCTGTGTCCCAGTCCCAGCAGTGGGAACGTTATAGGCTGATTATTTAAAGTGCCAGTTTGTGTTCGAACCATAGATATAGTGGCCAGTGGGCCAGCACTGCTGCAGTACCTACGAGTTCAATCAACTCAAAAGCTGACTCATTTTTAGCTCCATCTGTCGGTTCACTTCCTCACCTATAGAATGTTATTACATTCTTTTAAATGTCAGGCCCTGGTTTAATTATGAAAAATAAAACATTTGTTCCTATTAATTCTACATAAAAAATACAAGTTCTTAGAGTGGTTTTAAAACTGCCTGATACTCGAACCATGAGTGCTTATCACTGGTGAGCATAGGGTTGTGAATTCGATTTCTAGGTTCATCGAAGGCAAATGTCATTCGGTTTTTCCATTAGTCATGTCTCTGCGGAAGGCGGAGGACAGGCTGTTGTGGCGCAGCCTGGGGGAGGCCCATGTCGAGCATTGGACTGCAATAGGCTGAGTTGATGTCTCTGTCATCTATTGGCAATAGACAAGACTAGATTTGTCTATTCTTCCGTCGACAAAACCCGTTTTTATGGTGGTCATGCTACGCGTGCTGGATACATTTTCCGTGTGGGTATTGAACTTTTTTATGAAACAGCTGTTTCTTTTTTTAAATTACCGATAAAAAATCTACGCTATCTACGCATTGTAAGATTTGAAGATTGCCTGAAGGCAGGTATCACGCCTCACCTAATTAATAAAGCGAAACTTCCATTTTTACCCAACTGCGCCAGAAGGAGGGTTATTTGTAAAATGAATGTTGATTTGATTTATTCCGGTTTGATCCCCTGACCCCCCCCCCCACCCCTCTTCCTATCCCCTGCTACTTCGTCTTCTGTTTTAATCGCTGTCTTATCCACTTTTTCTAGGTTACTCTTTTTGACAGGTACTCGTAAGTACAGTCAAGAGAAAACGGAATACTAATCGAAGAGGTCCGAAGTAGACCTATACTGTATTTAATAAGTCGAAAGCAACGACATTTTGCTCCGATTGCTACAATTCAACCAAGTCTCATGATGTTCCGCTACTCGAATCGTGACATAATGTAGTATTGATTCTTAGCGGAATTCGTTAAGCGGTTTCCCATCAATTTTGTCGCGGGGGAGAGGTGTGTTAAAGCCCTTTATGTAAGGTTGTGCAGCGGAATTCGTTAAGCGGTTTCGCATATTATTATTTTCGCGTCGATGGTATGCTAAGGCTCTCGCGGTAACAGTTTACGCATCGATGTCCCTTACATAGCAAATTATCCTATCCTACTAATATCATAAACGCGAAAGTTTGTAAGGATGGATAGATGGATCCTGCCGGGGTCGCGAATTGTTCGAAAGAGATACCGTGGCCCCTGGTACAGGCAACTGAAGGAACACGGTTGGGTTTTAGTCAGTATAAGTCACACGCCCTCTCGCTCCGCCCAGAGCGGGAGAAGTTATTTGACCTATCAAATAACTTCTTTTTTGTTGTGTGGGATATTACCTATAATATCCCACACAAAAAATAAAAAAAACAAAGAAAAATCATGGATGGGCAGATGTTTTTTACTCTTTCACGCAAAAACCTCTGAATGGTTTTAGACGCAGATTAACACATACGATACTTTTTATCCCGATATTCCCACGGGATCGAAAGTTATGCGGGTGAATGTATAATGTTGTAATTCTTCATGATATTACGACACTGATATTGAGTAGCTTCATCCAGACTAAGTGGAGAGAGATTGCTTGTTGCTTGGCATCTCATTTTAATCTCGACTTTGAGATACTTAGTCCACTTAACAAGTTTCCGGTCAGCAAATTGCACGCGTTACAAAGTGAAGGTTTAAGGAAATACTTAAACAATTTCTTGATAAGGGGTCAATAAACTATACGAGATGCAGTCCAAATTGTTGGTCGCAAGTACTACAGACTGCGAGGATGAGTTCGATTCGCAGATCGGGCAAAGTGTTATTGAGTTTTTCCTACAGGAATTTCTCAGTAACAGCCCGGATACTGGATTTGTGCACGGTTGATGGCAAGGCAATAGGCTTTCCCCGTAGAACATAGGACTTTAACATAAATGGTTTTACCAGTGTGGGTGTACTGTAGGTACACAACTGCAGGTTGTATACTCTAGGTTCAATGTTCATAGGAGCCTTTTGGCCTCGTATGACTTTCCGTTTCATTTTTCTTTTTGTTCCTTTTTTATAGAATTTGTTTTTTTTATTTTTGACTGTGTTTAGTTTAGTTGTTTTCTTTCCTTTCTCTCTTTTCTTTATTTTCTTTCTTTCTTTTTTTCTTTCTACATCTCTGTCTAACCCTTCGGGGATTACAGACGTGAAGTTGTTATGTTTCTTGCACTGTATATCAACTCCATTACTCAATCTTGAGGGGACTTACGGCGCAAATATAGCGGCCAACCGGTTGTCGGTTTGAACAATTATGGCGGTACCTACTCATTATTGTCGTGATTTTTCTTTTGTAATGGCATCATGTCTGCTTGCTGGTTTATTAAATTAAGTTATGGGTATTCCCCAGTTCGTAGACTTCCTGTCTGCCTGCCTGATCGAGTAACGTGTGAATTTATTTTTTTATCCTGAATCTGGTTTATATTACCTGTAATAAAAACCAGATTCAGGACCTAAACGCAATAAACGTAAGTTTTAGAAATATGTAATATAAAAGTATATGATCAGTATAGTAAACAAAATCAGAAAAATATATGATATTCTTCAGAATATATGATAGGTAGATAGTGTGTTGAAAACATAATACAACCAATTTGATACGATAGCAACAAATCATAAAGATACCTCTAAAAACTTTCTTTTTACAATAAAAACCGTACTAATACACTCATACATACAATCATAATGATTTTTTGTCAGATTATTCTACAAGCAACATACTAAAGCACTAGTGTTTTAATTTTTTAGTCCAAACAATAGATTTTTTGTAAATAGATAATTGCTTCTTATTTTGCAATAAATTACCAGGGTTGTGTCATCCCGCTTCTCTTTCTTTTCTATGCAGTCCGACAAAGACCGCGCTTTAGGTCACGTAGTCGCCTTAAATGTAGTTTTTTTTCAAGACTTATGCAATTTGTTGAATTTTAACGTTTTGTTACCTTTTGGCTTAGCTTCCATTGTACCTACTTAGTGCTATATTTACCTCCCAGATCGTTGTGACCAATAATATATAGATACTATTTACGGAAGCCTTTCATCAGTTTACTTCTTGCCGAATGGAACAAATTGACATCCTATCTAGCTACACTAGCTGATCTGAAAATATGTAGTTAGGTATATACTATTTTATTAGTTTACTTATCATAACCGACCAAACAATGATAAGAATAGGTACGTACAGACGCCAGCACATAAAGCTACTACAATCGGCCAAATTTCATTAATAGATTTTCAACTTTAGGGCTAAAACATAAGGCTCAAAGTTGACTGGGAAAATTTGACAGTTTCGGGTAGCCTGATGTGCTGGCGTCTGTAAATTACCGTCCTTTATCATAAACTATAATTTTAAACTTCAGTTGTAATTAATTGAATTTCCTGGACCTGAAGCATAAATATTTCGTTCATTTGTTACAGTATTATTAAATTAACATGCCAAAGACAAACCAGGAACCCCATTAATCTTCTGATAGCAACGATCGCGAAATTATTGTACAATTTAAGCAAATTGCCAGTTACGTAAAAGACTTAGGTACTATTCACCAAAGTTCGTCGACTTCACGCAAGAGTTTAGCATATACGCAAGAATTATTGTATAGATACCTTTTTGTTCTTAGGTACACATAATGACATACTTAATGCTAATGGTATTTTATTTATCTTTATTACATAAACATTATACGATAATAATGCTTAAGAAAAAAAGAATATTGTAAACGTTATTGCCTTAACTGGATTTCTTTTCTTTGGCATTTTGTTACCTTTTTGTAAAGAACTTCGTTTCATATGCTAACGCACGTAATGCCTTTGATCACTTAGTTATAGATTTTGTAAAAATATCGACTAAGTGTAGGTTTGATCAAGAATTTTGGACAACTTTAATGATGAACACACACCCTTCTCCTTCAGTCCTGTCCTACTCTCAATGTCGGGATAGGTATAAAACACTCACTTCCATAGTAAAATCGATTTATAAATGCGAAAGTTAGTTTGTTTGTTTGTTACCTTTTCACGCCTCTGCCACTAACCGATCATCAAGAAATTTTGCATATTATACGTTGTCAGGGGTATTGAAAAGGACATACAGTACCTTTCATCCAGAACAAAATACTGTTCCCGAGGATAAGAACAATAACTTTCGACGGTCACAATTGCTTTAGGACGCTAGATGGCGCTACATGTCTTTCGAATCATGATTGAAAGATGACCCGACTATCTGAGCAGTATTCTAACAAAAAAATACTAGGTTTGCATGAATGCACGATAGTATTTCCATTATTAGTATTATGCTTTTAATAGGATTTGTATGTTTGGCACACAGATAGTTTATTTTAACCTGGATTAACACAGGATACTTTTTATCCCGGTAATACCTACGTTTCCGTGCTATAATTTCATAACTCCACGCGGGCGAGGCCGTGGGTAAAACCTAGTCGTTTATAAATCTTGTTAGTTCTTCTGTAACAAAATATAAAATAATAACAACGTCTTGTGCCGCTAATGGGCTGAGTAAGTTAGTTCAGACAAAGCCAAGCAAACCCGGGTAAATGGGTCAGGGAAATGGATGACGAAGGTATTATTCTACGTTCAATAGAGATTTATTTTTATTAAAATCTTTGTTTATTATTCATCATATTAATGACTTTATATCCAAGTTATTGTGAAAAGAAACCGGAAATAACCGGATAGATAGATACCCGGAGATAATTAGATAATTAACAACCGGTATCAGAAGTTCTACGAAGGCTTTTAATTTAATCAGTTGTCTGTCAATCTTATTGACAACCAATCAGAATGCTTTGAGATTAATTAGAGGCTTTAAGAGGGAACAGATTCTCCATACAAATGTATTCCCCATTTTTCTTCCTGAATAATGCCTCTAGAGCAAATTTTTTTTTTTCATAAAACGAGTCTGCTGTACCTAAACACGTCCCTGTCATTTTCTTTTTTTCAGCAACTAACTAGTAAAGAAAATATGACCCTCTAAAAATTACAAAACAGTAGAGTATCTTAAACGACATTAAAACTAGCCGGGCATAATAGCAGTATTGCATTGGCCATACCCAGCCATACCAAACATTGTGTGACTATGGTCGGGACATTACCGCAATGTTGCATAGTCTGGCTGGTATTCTTGGCAATGTTGCCGGCCACTGTTGCAGCCACATTTATTGCATTAAAATATTTCCCGTTTAGAAGCACCTTAACAGAAACATCAACTCGGGAACAATTTTTGTTTCAGTTTTCGTTTGTTTTTGTGATTCTTTAAAACTAATTTACTTCATCGTACACAGACAATCTTTGTTTAGGCACACAACTAACATTACCTTTAAAAGCATTTTGCCGAAAAGAGTTTCCGTTTATTCTGTAGGTAAGTAGGTAGGTCTTTACTCGGAAGAAAAAAGAATATCAAAAGAGTTTTGTTTTTGTAACAACGCAATACCTGGCGAGAATTTTGTTTCGAGTTTGATTAAATTATAATTCCAATTTCCGTCTTAGTAAGGAATAAAAAGTGAGCCAGTGAGAGCAGTGGTGGCCCAGTGGTATCGGCCGCGACTTACGAGTTGTAGGTCGTAGGTTCGAACCCAGACAGACGCTTTACTTTGTGTAAATTATTACATCATCACTGCTCTCAAAACGGTGAAGGAAAACATCGTGAGGACGGTTTCCTCACGATGTTTTCCTTCACCGTTTAGAACCAAAAATTCGAAGACATGTGACATCTATCAACTCGCACTGGGCCCGCGTGGTGGATTTCGGCCCGTCCCTCTCACAGAGAGGAGGCCTGTGTCCCAGCTGTGGGACAATTATAGGCTGATTATGATGAAGAAATAAAAAAAACACTACAAGGTGATAAATAACTGTAATTTCGGAAGTCGGTGTCGTTGGTTCTGCATTTTCGTTTTTTGACACCGACTTCCGAAATTAAAGTTATTTATCACTTAGTAATGTTTTTTTTGAAGTCGGTTGTTTTTTTTGTAAAAAAGGCTTTATTTTTCACTTTTTAGTTGTACTTACCCCACACAAATTCAATTAACACTAGTGCACTGAAGAATTTAAGACACCGACTAGAAGAATCATCAAAATTCGCATAGAAATGCCGGAGATGCAATACATTTTTGCATATAACTTCGTACATAAGAATAATTACCTAATGTACTATTATACTAAACCCTTCCTGAAAGTATGTAGATTACTTTAGTGAAAGAATTATCAAAATCGATTTATAAGTTTTTGAGAAAATGGCGGACACACAAACATACATACGGGTCGAATACAGAACCTCCTTTTTTGAAGTCGGTTAAAAAATGACTTCAATTTTTCTTTGAGTATCCGCGCCTTCTGTGGTAGGTACTTAAATAAAGGTTAGTAGATAGAAATTATTCCCGTGAAACTTTGAAGATGATTAATGGAGTTTGTGGCTCCACAAAGAAATTGCCGGTATTGCGGTGGTGATAATTTATGATTGCTGAGGTCGCTAAAACCTTTAATTATTGGAAGATGAGCTAAATTGTGAATTGTTTAATTTCTGATTCGTAAGCAGCAATACCGCTCAACTGTTGAAAAATAAAAATTTGATTTAGGGCGCTTTCAATTTAGACGTTTCGTGTCGGACAGCTGCGGTGCCGAAGCGGTGCGTTTGTCGTATTGCGCACGGACGGTCGTTTGTTTTCATACAAAGCGCCGAATCCGACACGAAACGTCTAATATGAAAGCGCCCTTATAGCAATAGAAATTCAATTGTCTCATTACTCATTAGCCACAGTTGAGCTATTATGATAAATCAAATCAAAAGTCATTTATTCAAACTAGGCTGAGAATCAGCACTTTTTGAACGTCAAAATTACAAAAGACAGTCCTCAAAAACGCCCGCCCTTCACCACTTCCTAGTGCTTTCGCTAGGGAGAAGAAGTGGCGGAACAAACTCCACAGCAGCACAGCTGTCTGTTCAGTTAGAAAATAATTGATTTTACACAATACTAAGTATGCAAAGTAATTAATATTACAGGACACAGAACCTTAAATTAAATTATTTGCCATAGGTAAGCGTTAGTTAGATAGGAAATACGGGCTGGTGTCCGCAACTAAACGTCAATGCGCGTATTTTGCATACTATTAGCTATTATGATATAAATGCTTCGTTGAAAGAATTGTGTTACGAGTAGGTATCATATTGTAAGATTAAACTCCTTGACATGTTTGACATATTCCACTACAGTCCACCTCGTAATTGCATTACCAACCCAACGTTGAATATCACTTGCATGTCAAAAAACGACCGTCTATTTGAATTATGTGAAAGTTTAAGTTATAAAGTTTTAATCTAAGTGAAGTTTTAATTTACTGGGAATTGTTGTCAAAAAAGGTAGAGGTCGACTAAACGTCAAGTACCGCGCCACAAGCATATTATAGTTATACAACATCACGAAATCACGCGTCGGGCAGTACAGTAAGTGGCCCACCAGCCACAACACCCGTCTGGTCGGAGGATCTTCCCTTGTCTATGTAGGATGAGTGAAAACACCCTGTTCCTCATCCATACTAATATTATAAATTCGAAAGTAACTCGACTGCCTGTCTGTATGTTACCTTTTCACGCCTAAACCACTGAACCGATTTAGATGAAATTTGGTAAGTATAGAGATTGTTTGAGTCCCGGGGAAGGACATAGGATAGTTTTTATCCCGATATTCCCACGGGATCGACACTTATGCGGGTGAAACCGCGGGGCACAGCTAGTACCTCTATAAGCTCATTACCAAACTCGCGTTTGCATTCACAACGTCAGTGACAAAATACTGCTTTCACTGTAATTGTAGAAGTTTTGTGATTTGTGAGTTTTTCCAGAATAAGACTGGGTTTACCTATAAAATATCCAAGTCAGCCTTTTACTTCTGCCAGAGTTTATGAGCACCACGTAAGTATGTACCTTCTCATAGCAAGTTTGCTTTTATAAACATTATGCTATTCTGCAGTTGGTGGCTGGACTACGTACTAAAATATTCGATACATGAATTATTTGTAAAACAACAAAGCGGCCCGGAGAATCTGGTGTAACGTGGTGTGTGGCTTTGTTAAGCTCGTGACTATCGGCAAAACCCCAGAACATGTAGAATAGAATAGAATACTCTTTATTATGTACTTACACCATATAAATTACAGATATAAATGAAGACTTTTACAAAGGGTGACACAACCGGCTGTCTTATCGCTAAGAGCCATCTTTTGGATGTATTAAATAAAAAGGGAAGGAGAAATAATACTGTAGGTATTCTGTGGTGTACCATTTACACAAAATACACACATAAAACATAATATCGTCGGCTAAATATTCTAAGCTACTAACTCCATTTTTGGCTTAACTGGCTATTTAATTTCAAATGAAAGAGAAACCTCACCTATTTCTCCCTAAACTCACCTGGAAGGGTAGGTATATGTGCCAACGATGTTGCATAACATTGCTTAACTGTATCTTTAGAATAAAAATTGAATTTTCTCTTTGATACTAAATAGTCAGTTAAGCCAAAAATGGAGTTAGTAGTTTAGAGTACTTAGCCGACGATATACTAATCTATTTAAATATATAATTGTAATAATCATGAAACAGGACAGGGCAAATAAAATACAACGATGATGTTTAAGGAGAGAGGAAGTGTTTTTTGTCATAATTTTAAAAGTAGACAAAGATTGATCACGCCTTACCGACATGAGCAAGTCATTCCTTAGCTGTACTGCTTGAACAGTAAAAGATTTATCACAAAACCTCTTGGAATGCATCAGCATCTCGAGTCACAGGTTTTCCGATGTAGATGTTTTGTGGGCAAAATCCTAGCTTACCTACAACTGGAACTCCGACCAGCTGTTAGAAATTACATTTCATCATCGGTTCGCTGGTACCTAACTGTTTACTGGAACGTATAACCTTAACGTTATTACTTGTATATATGCGGCATTATTGCTTGTGCGCGAGGCACTCGGCTTCTAATGAAATTTCTACGGCAGACGGACAACAGCTGCTGTAGACACACAAGCTACTTGTGAAGGACTGAATGACCACTCTGTACTTCTTAGCGTGTCGATGGCAACCTAAATGGACTCGGCCCAGAATTCAGCTACGTGTTTGGCGCCATCACTGGCGTCCATAAGTTCCTGTAACGTGCAGCTGATAGGACACGTAGGACATGATAATTATAAGTGTCCCATCGTTTTTGGATTAGCACCACATTTACTTTTCAAGGCGCAGTCCTCTATGAATCTCCACCTGAACAAGTTTTCCTTGCTTTGGCCAACCAGCGGGGCAATTGCGCAATACATTATCAATCGGAATCGGTTTCATTTTGACAGTTCAACAACATTCATTGCGTTATCAACGTGTTGAGCAGACTAATTTTTCGAACTTAAGAAGCAATGGATTAGCAGTTTGCTTCAAAATGATTCTGATTCCAATTCATAGTGTGTTACGCAATTAGGGTGCTGGATTAACACAGGATACTTTTTATCCCGGTAATACCTACGTTTCCGTGCTATAATTTCATAACTCCACGCGGGCGAGGCCGTGGGTAAAACCTAGTCGTTTATAAATCTTGTTAGTTCTTCTGTAACAAAATATAAAATAATAACAACGTCTTGTGCCGCTAATGGGCTGAGTAAGTTAGTTCAGACAAAGCCAAGCAAACCCGGGTAAATGGGTCAGGGAAATGGATGACGAAGGTATTATTCTACGTTCAATAGAGATTTATTTTTATTAAAATCTTTGTTTATTATTCATCATATTAATGACTTTATATCCAAGTTATTGTGAAAAGAAACCGGAAATAACCGGATAGATAGATACCCGGAGATAATTAGATAATTAACAACCGGTATCAGAAGTTCTACGAAGGCTTTTAATTTAATCAGTTGTCTGTCAATCTTATTGACAACCAATCAGAATGCTTTGAGATTAATTAGAGGCTTTAAGAGGGAACAGATTCTCCATACAAATGTATTCCCCATTTTTCTTCCTGAATAATGCCTCTAGAGCAAATTTTTTTTTTTCATAAAACGAGTCTGCTGTACCTAAACACGTCCCTGTCATTTTCTTTTTTTCAGCAACTAACTAGTAAAGAAAATATGACCCTCTAAAAATTACAAAACAGTAGAGTATCTTAAACGACATTAAAACTAGCCGGGCATAATAGCAGTATTGCATTGGCCATACCCAGCCATACCAAACATTGTGTGACTATGGTCGGGACATTACCGCAATGTTGCATAGTCTGGCTGGTATTCTTGGCAATGTTGCCGGCCACTGTTGCAGCCACATTTATTGCATTAAAATATTTCCCGTTTAGAAGCACCTTAACAGAAACATCAACTCGGGAACAATTTTTGTTTCAGTTTTCGTTTGTTTTTGTGATTCTTTAAAACTAATTTACTTCATCGTACACAGACAATCTTTGTTTAGGCACACAACTAACATTACCTTTAAAAGCATTTTGCCGAAAAGAGTTTCCGTTTATTCTGTAGGTAAGTAGGTAGGTCTTTACTCGGAAGAAAAAAGAATATCAAAAGAGTTTTGTTTTTGTAACAACGCAATACCTGGCGAGAATTTTGTTTCGAGTTTGATTAAATTATAATTCCAATTTCCGTCTTAGTAAGGAATAAAAAGTGAGCCAGTGAGAGCAGTGGTGGCCCAGTGGTATCGGCCGCGACTTACGAGTTGTAGGTCGTAGGTTCGAACCCAGACAGACGCTTTACTTTGTGTAAATTATTACATCATCACTGCTCTCAAAACGGTGAAGGAAAACATCGTGAGGACGGTTTCCTCACGATGTTTTCCTTCACCGTTTAGAACCAAAAATTCGAAGACATGTGACATCTATCAACTCGCACTGGGCCCGCGTGGTGGATTTCGGCCCGTCCCTCTCACAGAGAGGAGGCCTGTGTCCCAGCTGTGGGACAATTATAGGCTGATTATGATGAAGAAATAAAAAAAACACTACAAGGTGATAAATAACTGTAATTTCGGAAGTCGGTGTCGTTGGTTCTGCATTTTCGTTTTTTGACACCGACTTCCGAAATTAAAGTTATTTATCACTTAGTAATGTTTTTTTTGAAGTCGGTTGTTTTTTTTGTAAAAAAGGCTTTATTTTTCACTTTTTAGTTGTACTTACCCCACACAAATTCAATTAACACTAGTGCACTGAAGAATTTAAGACACCGACTAGAAGAATCATCAAAATTCGCATAGAAATGCCGGAGATGCAATACATTTTTGCATATAACTTCGTACATAAGAATAATTACCTAATGTACTATTATACTAAACCCTTCCTGAAAGTATGTAGATTACTTTAGTGAAAGAATTATCAAAATCGATTTATAAGTTTTTGAGAAAATGGCGGACACACAAACATACATACGGGTCGAATACAGAACCTCCTTTTTTGAAGTCGGTTAAAAAATGACTTCAATTTTTCTTTGAGTATCCGCGCCTTCTGTGGTAGGTACTTAAATAAAGGTTAGTAGATAGAAATTATTCCCGTGAAACTTTGAAGATGATTAATGGAGTTTGTGGCTCCACAAAGAAATTGCCGGTATTGCGGTGGTGATAATTTATGATTGCTGAGGTCGCTAAAACCTTTAATTATTGGAAGATGAGCTAAATTGTGAATTGTTTAATTTCTGATTCGTAAGCAGCAATACCGCTCAACTGTTGAAAAATAAAAATTTGATTTAGGGCGCTTTCAATTTAGACGTTTCGTGTCGGACAGCTGCGGTGCCGAAGCGGTGCGTTTGTCGTATTGCGCACGGACGGTCGTTTGTTTTCATACAAAGCGCCGAATCCGACACGAAACGTCTAATATGAAAGCGCCCTTATAGCAATAGAAATTCAATTGTCTCATTACTCATTAGCCACAGTTGAGCTATTATGATAAATCAAATCAAAAGTCATTTATTCAAACTAGGCTGAGAATCAGCACTTTTTGAACGTCAAAATTACAAAAGACAGTCCTCAAAAACGCCCGCCCTTCACCACTTCCTAGTGCTTTCGCTAGGGAGAAGAAGTGGCGGAACAAACTCCACAGCAGCACAGCTGTCTGTTCAGTTAGAAAATAATTGATTTTACACAATACTAAGTATGCAAAGTAATTAATATTACAGGACACAGAACCTTAAATTAAATTATTTGCCATAGGTAAGCGTTAGTTAGATAGGAAATACGGGCTGGTGTCCGCAACTAAACGTCAATGCGCGTATTTTGCATACTATTAGCTATTATGATATAAATGCTTCGTTGAAAGAATTGTGTTACGAGTAGGTATCATATTGTAAGATTAAACTCCTTGACATGTTTGACATATTCCACTACAGTCCACCTCGTAATTGCATTACCAACCCAACGTTGAATATCACTTGCATGTCAAAAAACGACCGTCTATTTGAATTATGTGAAAGTTTAAGTTATAAAGTTTTAATCTAAGTGAAGTTTTAATTTACTGGGAATTGTTGTCAAAAAAGGTAGAGGTCGACTAAACGTCAAGTACCGCGCCACAAGCATATTATAGTTATACAACATCACGAAATCACGCGTCGGGCAGTACAGTAAGTGGCCCACCAGCCACAACACCCGTCTGGTCGGAGGATCTTCCCTTGTCTATGTAGGATGAGTGAAAACACCCTGTTCCTCATCCATACTAATATTATAAATTCGAAAGTAACTCGACTGCCTGTCTGTATGTTACCTTTTCACGCCTAAACCACTGAACCGATTTAGATGAAATTTGGTAAGTATAGAGATTGTTTGAGTCCCGGGGAAGGACATAGGATAGTTTTTATCCCGATATTCCCACGGGATCGACACTTATGCGGGTGAAACCGCGGGGCACAGCTAGTACCTCTATAAGCTCATTACCAAACTCGCGTTTGCATTCACAACGTCAGTGACAAAATACTGCTTTCACTGTAATTGTAGAAGTTTTGTGATTTGTGAGTTTTTCCAGAATAAGACTGGGTTTACCTATAAAATATCCAAGTCAGCCTTTTACTTCTGCCAGAGTTTATGAGCACCACGTAAGTATGTACCTTCTCATAGCAAGTTTGCTTTTATAAACATTATGCTATTCTGCAGTTGGTGGCTGGACTACGTACTAAAATATTCGATACATGAATTATTTGTAAAACAACAAAGCGGCCCGGAGAATCTGGTGTAACGTGGTGTGTGGCTTTGTTAAGCTCGTGACTATCGGCAAAACCCCAGAACATGTAGAATAGAATAGAATACTCTTTATTATGTACTTACACCATATAAATTACAGATATAAATGAAGACTTTTACAAAGGGTGACACAACCGGCTGTCTTATCGCTAAGAGCCATCTTTTGGATGTATTAAATAAAAAGGGAAGGAGAAATAATACTGTAGGTATTCTGTGGTGTACCATTTACACAAAATACACACATAAAACATAATATCGTCGGCTAAATATTCTAAGCTACTAACTCCATTTTTGGCTTAACTGGCTATTTAATTTCAAATGAAAGAGAAACCTCACCTATTTCTCCCTAAACTCACCTGGAAGGGTAGGTATATGTGCCAACGATGTTGCATAACATTGCTTAACTGTATCTTTAGAATAAAAATTGAATTTTCTCTTTGATACTAAATAGTCAGTTAAGCCAAAAATGGAGTTAGTAGTTTAGAGTACTTAGCCGACGATATACTAATCTATTTAAATATATAATTGTAATAATCATGAAACAGGACAGGGCAAATAAAATACAACGATGATGTTTAAGGAGAGAGGAAGTGTTTTTTGTCATAATTTTAAAAGTAGACAAAGATTGATCACGCCTTACCGACATGAGCAAGTCATTCCTTAGCTGTACTGCTTGAACAGTAAAAGATTTATCACAAAACCTCTTGGAATGCATCAGCATCTCGAGTCACAGGTTTTCCGATGTAGATGTTTTGTGGGCAAAATCCTAGCTTACCTACAACTGGAACTCCGACCAGCTGTTAGAAATTACATTTCATCATCGGTTCGCTGGTACCTAACTGTTTACTGGAACGTATAACCTTAACGTTATTACTTGTATATATGCGGCATTATTGCTTGTGCGCGAGGCACTCGGCTTCTAATGAAATTTCTACGGCAGACGGACAACAGCTGCTGTAGACACACAAGCTACTTGTGAAGGACTGAATGACCACTCTGTACTTCTTAGCGTGTCGATGGCAACCTAAATGGACTCGGCCCAGAATTCAGCTACGTGTTTGGCGCCATCACTGGCGTCCATAAGTTCCTGTAACGTGCAGCTGATAGGACACGTAGGACATGATAATTATAAGTGTCCCATCGTTTTTGGATTAGCACCACATTTACTTTTCAAGGCGCAGTCCTCTATGAATCTCCACCTGAACAAGTTTTCCTTGCTTTGGCCAACCAGCGGGGCAATTGCGCAATACATTATCAATCGGAATCGGTTTCATTTTGACAGTTCAACAACATTCATTGCGTTATCAACGTGTTGAGCAGACTAATTTTTCGAACTTAAGAAGCAATGGATTAGCAATTGGCTTCAAAATGATTCAGATTCCGATTGATAGTGTGCTACGCAATCTTTGAAAAAGAAAAATTATGACCCTTAATGAGTATCCGGAAACAACAAGCTTGTCCTTCGTCCGTGACCGGTTGTTCATGTGCCATTTCGCAATTATCACCATTATGTATCGGATTATCAAAATCATAAATTTCGTTTTTATAATACCTACATAAAACAAAAATAAAACACGTTCTTCAACATTCTTTAAAACAGTATTTGTATCTTTGAAGGCAATCTATCCATATTAGCAGTCCAAAGCATCCATAAAAGGAGACTGTTAAAATTTGTATGGGAAGTGGTCTATGATCCAATAGCGATACTGTAGAGGTATTTCTGTGTGAATACCTCAACTATACCCTTGTGCAAAGGGGCATCAAAATCTAACCCGGCAGTTTTGAGAAAAATAATACTTTAAAATTCACATTTCTTGCTACATTTTTATATTTTAAAAACGTTTTAACGGGTATTTCTGACTTTATACTACTTAATTAATGTGGATTTCTGCTAAGCAAAGCATTTACCACCTCGACAGTGCTGAATTTCAGGTTTTTCTTTTTGTTTTTATCCGACTTCAAAAAAGGAAGGAGGTTCTCAGTTCGTCGGAATCTTTTTTACATATTTTAGTATTTATATTCACCGATTTCTCGAAGTCGGCTGGACTGATTTACAAAATTCTTTTTTTGTTTGTAAGTGTTTACTTTACCAAGTGTTCCCATGTCACCAGGTCAGGTTTGAACGGGTATTTCTGACTTTATTAATGTGTTTCTCTAATAGGCAAAGTCACTTGTCCCCTCAACTTTTTTATTTTTTTGAATAAAAATGTTATCATGAAATGATGTATTCAAAAATATTATATTTCTCAAAACTGCCGGGTCAGATTTTGATGCCACTTTGCACAACGGTATAGTTGAGGTATCCCCACATAAATATGGTAACAGTATCGCTATTGGTTCATAGACTACTTTTAATGTTATCATGAAATGATGTATTCTAAAATATTATATTTCTCAAAACTGCCGGGTCAGATTTTGATGCCACTTTGCACAAGGGTATAGTTGAGGTATCCCCACAGAAATATCGTAACAGTATCGCTATTGGTTCATAGACCACTTTTTAATGTTATCATGAAATGATGTATTCTAAAATATTATATTTCTCAAAACTGCCGGGTCAGATTTTGATGCCACTTTGCACAAGGGTATAGTTGAGGTATCCCCACAGAAATATCGTAACAGTATCGCTATTAGTTCATAGACCACTTTTTAATGTTATCATGAAATTATTTATTCTAAAATATTATATTTCTCAAAACTGCCGGGTCAGATTTTGATGCCACTTTGCACAAGGGTATAGTTGAGGTATCCCCACAGAAATATCGTAACAGTATCGCTATTGGTTCATAGACCACTTTTTAACAGTCTCCTTTGAGGCATTACATTTATCACTCTGCCACCTCCCCATTAATTTATCAGTGCTTGCAACACTGCGAGTGTTAGGTAGATACTGCAAAACCACGTACAGAAAATGTTTCAATTTCGAGATGTTCTCGAATGATTTCATACGATGTATGGTTTTGCAGATTGCACTAACGGAGTGTCAGCTAGAAACCTCTGTGAATATACGTATTTTGACAGTTATTGATAGATAGATCCCGACGCCATTTTGTGCCGTAGAATCCAGAGTAACATACTCCGAATTTGCAGAGAAATAGCGAAAACACGTGCCGTACATTCAGGATTGTTTGCGAAATTCAGGAGAACCGCTCTATACATAGATTTTCCAAACTTTTAGTTCACCTGCTCGCCGTGGGCCCAGCTGGTAATCGGACGCAACAAGGGTCTAATCTTAACATCCAAAGCGGACGGAGTATCAATTAATCTTCGTACTGAAATACTGCAAAGATACGCAGTGAAAGTTGAAGACAGTGGTGACAACGTGGTGTCCTGGTTTTTCGTTCTTATTTTTTTGTTTAGCCTACACTGTCCCATTGCTGGGAAAAGGCCTCCCCCAAGTCCTACCGGGAACTCTTTTCCCACGCCACCTCTAAGCAACCCTCGCGTACGCATCCAGGCCCTGATCCTGGCATCTCGCCACCGTTTTCAGGGCCGACCTCGGCGGCGCCGTCTTTCTTCAGGCTCCCATTGAGAGGAGACTCGCTTATATGTAAAAAAAATACAGTTGTGACATTACACTTATTTTATTTATATTATATTTTTATTTAAATAGTTTGTCAGTTAATTTAGTATAAGAAGTTTATCCACTGTATACATATATATTTTTACCCTCTCTAATACACATGACATTCAACGTTGCGACGTTGTTGCGCCGGACGTTCGGTTCCTCACCGAACATCCGGTGCAACAATGTCACAACCGTTTTTTACGTAAGGCTTGTTTACTAGTGGATAAAGGTGTTAGCTATACATAGCTGTGTAGTAGGTTGTAAAAATACTTATAATAATAAATAAAGTTATTTACTTTATTGCAAGCCATTAAAAAAAAAAAAATTGTTACTACAGTAAAAATGGTGTGCACACACACACAAACACTGAACTCACGCCTTTCTTCTCTAGCACATTGAAATGGAAACATTTACGCAGTATAAAGGTCTATTCAAACCTATGCGGTATTCGCTGCCGCTGTGGGTAAAGGTACAGACGCCAGCACATCAAGCTACTAAAATCTGTCAATTTTCTTTAATAGATTTTCAACTTTATCGCTAAAGCATGAGGTTCGAAGTTAATTGGGGAAAATTTGACAGTTTCGGGTAGCTCGATGTGCTAGCGTCTGTACATACCGCGCGGGCTTCGCTCAGGTATTTAATATCAAGTTCCGCGGCTAGAGCGACCTGAGCTGTATTCGCTGCCGCTTTGGGTAGAAAGAAGTGCATACCGTGCGGGTTTCACTCAGGTATTTAGTATCAAGTTCCGCGGCTAGAGCGGAGTAATTGGTGCCATAGGACCGCATTTGTTTCGCTTGTTCCTGAGCGAAACTCGAACTCGGTATTCTACCCACAAGGCTAGCGAAATCCGCTTTGGTGTGAACAGTAATATTACCGCATACCCACTCGGTTTTCTTTACCGCAGACGGTAGCGAATACCGCTTAAGTTTGAATTATATTGGCCTTTAATACAGCAGACTTTTGTGTTATAAAGTAACGGTTTTCGTACTAGGTTTCATAAAAAAATAAGCCAACAGTTTTCCTACATCAGCACATTATCCTTATTTCATGATAGCAAAGACCAATTTCACCTGACACCCAGCTGACTGAGGAAAAATGGTGTTCTGTAATATTTACCGAACATTAATCAAAGTAAAAGATTCCTTTGTTTATCGGTACAGTTACCTGAGACAGCGGGCGGGCTGTGCACGTAATGGGCTTAGGAACGTCGGAGAAATAAAATTTAAACGATAAATACGGAATTATCCAGAAGCTTTTTGTACGGAAACTGTTCTGAGAAGAGAGATAAAGCCATAGAAAAGAAAACATGAATTGGGCTGTTTGATCAAAGTCAAATTATAAACGGTTAATTTTCTACCCATAGGATTTTAAATGGTGATCGGTCATCAGCTTTCATTTGTTTTTTGTTTTTGTGGCAGCGGTGATCCCCATTTTGGATTTTAGCAGGAAGAGGGCCCTCAAAGTCATCAGGCCTCCTCTCGGTTAGGGGAAGTGGGCCGTAATCCACCACGCGGGCCCAGTGTAGGTTGGTTACATTTACATCTATCAACCCGCACTGGGCCCGCGTGTCATGTCTTCGAAATTTTGGTTCTAGGACATACCGGTTTCCTCACGATGTTTTCCTTCACCGTTTTCAGAGCAGTGGTGATGAAATAATTTACTCAAAGTAAAGCGCCTGTCTGTGTTCGAATCTGACCTACCTATGACCCGAATGATCTACCTATAAGTATAATGTACGCAAGTATAATACCTTACGCTATTCTTCTCCATATTTATTGGAAATCTTTGCGATAGCGCCAGATTTTATCATGCGATTCTAAATCGAAGGCAGTAAAGTCCAAGATATATTTACCGAGTCATCAAAGAAGAAAGGTACATCTTATCTAAAAAATGTATGAGTTCTATTTATATAGATACTAGCTTTGTCCCTGGCTTCGCTTGCGTGGACTCACCTGCAAAAAATTACGGGACGAAAATTCTGCGTGCTATGTTTTCTCTGGAAGACGAAGTGTCCGTCGTCAGCCGCGGCAGCGCGGCGGTGGCGAGATGGGCGGGCGACATTGTTGCAACCAGATACAAAATTGTTAACTGTTTGATCATCCATTTGTGGCTAAATAATAACAGCCGCACGGTTCGATCGATCAGGTTGCCGCGGTTAGTCCGTGGATGGGTACACACCAAGTGGTGGTGGTGGTGTGGTGGTGTTTACATACCAAGACCCCTCCGTGCCTCGGAAAGCACGTTAAGCCGTTGGTCCCAGCTGTCATTCGTGGATCTTTGACAGTCGTTACGGGTCGTCAGAAGCCCGAAAATCTGACAACCAGTCTTACCAAGGGGTATCGTATTACCCAGGAACTGGGTTGTGGAGGTCAGATAGGCAGTCGCTCCATGTAAAATACTGTTATTCAGCTGCATCCGGTTAGACTGGAAGCCGACCCCCAACATAGTTGGGAAAAGGCTAGGCAGATGATCAGCAGTATCATCATCATCAGCCTATAGCAGTTCACTGCTGGAATTGGCCCTTCCAATCGCTGATCATTAACTCAACTCAATCCTCGTCTACTCCTATTCGGCTGCTGCCAGCCACCCTGCGATGTTCGTCGCTCAACCTAACCTGATAAATGATTTTATTTCTGTGTAAGTAGGTTTCAATCATATTTCTCGCCGGCTGGTCGATACTTCACGTGACCAGAGGGCTGGGTCGTTCTTTAGCCAAAGAATTAGCATTGCCATTCAACGTGGCAATGCTGCCAGTCTTCTGGGCACGTTTGCGGATGACAGCGATGCGGACGAGTACTTCGACGCCTAAGTGTCCTTTGTTTTATTTTTATTTATTTGTATTGTAAGTTAGTGATTTATTTTAGTATCTAGTGTATATAGTTAGTTACATATAATAATTATATAATAGTCTGTCTTAATACTTGAAATAAAATTAACTTCATGCTTGTACATGAAAAAAAAAAATGAAATTAAATGAGGTCAGCGTTTTATATCTGACTCTACTCAAAGAAAAGAAGAAATAATTTATTTCAACTTACCCACTCTATATTAGTAAGACCCGTAATTCTATAAGGTCGGCTGTTACCTTTTTTCCCTAACTTATTTTTAATATAACGTATGCGGAATAAAATAATATGAGCTCGTGTCAAAGTTGACCTTTTTCCTTTTAGAAAACGGAGCCGAACTAAAGTAAAGCCTTCAGTAGAAGTTTAAAGGTCACGACACATCAATAGAATATCGTACCTTTACTGTAATGCTGCCTATTTACCGAATAGGAAAATACTGAACTCGTGATTCTAATTTTCTATGAATGAATATAAAGAAGTAAAGAAAAGAAAAACGTACTACATACTATTAGTCCATCCAACAAAGAGATTGTAGAGTGCGTGAGCAAGGCCCTAAGCAATTACTTCAGAAAATTGTTCAGGGTGCTTAGAGAGTTAACATACTAAAAGTCCTGACATCTAGGGGGTGAGGCGGGGTGGGGGGAGGGGGTTAAAGTTCCCATTTTTCAGTTTTTCGCTAATATCTTTTAAACGGTGCGTTATGGAGATAAAAAGTCTTCTACGCAATGAAAGCTTATAAAATTATGTACAACTTTTATCTTATGCACTTTTTCACATTCCTACCTATTTTCGAACTACACATTCCGGAAAAGTGAAAATTGAAAAACTACTTGAATTGAACACTACCTTTTGTATACTACTTCCTTCACGTTATTTGGGGATAAAAAGTATCTTATATCTTAAATCAACTCCTACTTTATCAATTGACTAAATTTTATCCAAATCTGTACAGCCGTTGGGATATCAAAACTTTTATCTACACTTGTCTTATACACTTTTTCCAAATTTTCACCAGTGTTCGAGTATCGTGCTCCGAAGAAAGTGAAAATGGAGTTCATTTAGTGTGATGTGACAAGCATTACCGAATGTTAAATATGAGCTAGTATATATAAATGGTATAAATACACTCCAAGCCACTGATGATGCCGACGTTCTTATCGTGAAGGCTGTTGTGGAACTATCGACTCATAGTTCTGTCGCTGTCGTTTGTGAGGATGTGGACCTTGCTGTCCTTTTGATAGCTTTAACTCCTCCCACCCAAGACATTATTCTGCTGAAACCCGGCTGAGGAAAAACCAAAACAGTTGCACTGTCCACCCAAGAGATGCAGCAACATAGATTTGAGCACATCCTTTTCCTTCATTCATTTACAGGTTGTGACACAACATCTGCAACTTACAGAAGAAGCAAAGTGGGTTTCTTAAAACTGTACTTGAAGTCAGATATTATCAAGGAAGCGGCTGCGATCTTTTACAAGCCCACCTCCACGCACAGTGAGGTTGAAGAGGCTGGGAAGATGTGCTTCCTCAAATGGTATGGCGCACCAGCAAGACTGATCTCCCTCAATGAGTACCGATACCAGTCATTCGTGAGATCAGTGGCAAATATTAAGCCTGATTTCAGCTCCCTCCCACCAACTGAAAACGCAGCTAAACAGCATCCGCGGCGCACTTACCACCAAGTGCAGCTGTGGCTCGGAAATGAGCTGCCTCCTCAAGAGTGGGGATGGAAACATGAAGGGGACAGCCTGGTGCCAATAACAACCGGAGATTTGCCAGCACCAGAGATACTAATAATAACAATATTTTGCCGCTGCACGAAGGATTGTGGTAGTAGAAAATGTGGATGTCGGAAAGCAATGTTGAACTGTTCCGCGGCGTGCCTCCACTGCCAAGGGAATTGCCTCAACGGCGTGTCTGTTGACGTTGACGATGATGAAGACGACGTAGAGCCTCTTCAGCAAGTACCATCTACTGAGGATGAGGGAGCCTTGGAAAAAGAACCATTGTCAGGACCCTCACAGCCTAAACGAATTAAAAGATAAAAGATAATATGTATCAAAGATACAAGTTTTGATTACTCAAAGGCTGAACCGATTTGGATGAAATTCGTTATGATTAAAGGCTACTTTTATCCCGAAATAACGCAAACAAAGTAGCAGGCAACAGGTAGAGATTCATAAAAGTAGTTTTTTCGAAAATTTTCACTATTTTAGAATGTATATGTAAAAAATGGGTAGTAATTCGAAAAATTGTATAAGACTAAAGTTGTAGGAAATTTTATAAGCTTTCATTGCGCAGAAAACATCTTTTCTCTAAAACATACCGTTTTAAAGATATTAGCGAAAAACTGAAAAATGGGAACTTTAACCCCCTCCTCCCACTCCGCCTCACCCCCTAGATGTCAGGACTTTTAGTATGTTAACTCTCTAAGCAACCTGAACAATTTTCTGAAGTAATTGCTTAGGGCCTTGCTCACGCACTCTACAACTCCTTATGGGTGATTTATTGAATGGACTATATATTAAACACAATGTTTAGTTTTCAAAAGTGAAACCTTCTTTAGGCGTACGTTGCGCTCTATCTGAACATTGAACGAAACTGGACCTTCACTGGACTGGGGCTTCAGTCGGTTGGTGACTCTGAATTGCATATTATGCAATACTCGATTCAGCGTTGAATCGTGTATACTCGGCTCCAGCCGTAAGTTATCGTGTGGTCGTAAGAACACACTTTCTTTTTGTTTTGCAAAGAGTAGAATTTAGTATGCAGTAAGGTAAGTGTACACTCGGATATCTATGGTGTACACACACTGGATCTTTTTGAATCTGCTTAATAGATTCTCGTTAAAATGCAAGCCCGCATTTTCATGCTAAATACTATACATGGGAAGCTGTTATATAAAAGGTTTATAGAATTCCCACATTGTTCTTGAATCTTATTAAAACGTGCTAGGTATGTAAAAAGACAAGTAGGTAGGTAATTTTATATTATTATTCTAGGTATGTAAGTAGTCTTTTATATTGTTCCACTTCTTTCCAATCAGAGAAGGAACCAACAATTTAACATACATACATCCATAACATCACGCCTGTATTTCGTATTCCCCAAAGGGTTAAGCAGATGTGTACGGTCGAACAAGCTATTTGGTATACAGGCAGCTAACTTGCAACCGCTTTTAAACAATGGTGTGCTGAGTTAGTCAATTCTTTTATACCACTCTATTTAATTAAGGATGGCCATAAGCTGAAAAAGTTATAACGCACAAAATAAAACTAGATATTGGCAGTGAATATTTTTGCCTGTATACCAAATAGCTTGTTCGACCGTACCTATAGTAGGTACACCCACATTTCGCCAGTTATGTTTAAACCTCATGTAACAGGGGACGAGCCCATTGCCTTCAATCGGGCACACATCCAGACTCCGGGCTGCTACTGAGTGAGATATTCCTGATGGAAAAAACCGATAACACTTTTACCGATCCGGGATATGAACCTAGGACCTCATGCTCCGCATTAGCACTTGCAACCACTAGACCAACGAAGTAGGGGAAACATCCATACTTACTATAAGTAATATTATAAATTCGAAAGTAACTCTGCCTGTCTGTCTGTATGTTACCTTTTCACACCTAAACCACTGAACCGATTTAGATGAAATTTGGTATAGATATAGTTTAAATCCCGGGATGTAGGATAGTTTTGATCCCGATATTCCCATAGGATCGAAACTTATGCGAGTGAAACCGCAGGGTGCAGCTAGTTTAAGTATAATTATTTAGCTTGGGACCCGTAAAAATAATCCTGTGATGGTGTCGTGTAGGAAAACATCGTAATCCATCAGTAAGTAGTGTTTATATATTTATTCGTTTATTTATATGTCTTTGAAGAAGGCAGACTTCGGGAAGGTTTTCGCCGAAGCCCTGATGTTGTGAATAACGGTGATGTAGGCGGTCTCCACTATTTGGCACAGCGTCCTTTTCCTCAATGAAACCTTGTTGGTCTCATAAACTGGCTTCATGTCTCTTGCGTCTGAGTCTGTTAGCAAATAAGAAAAATATATTAAGTAGGTGTAGTAAGTAGGTGTCTTAAATTAAATGATGATCTTTGATGACATGAATGATAGTCATCAGTTTTATCAATTATCCCGATAAAGTAGGTATTATAAAGGTTGATTTAAAAAAAGTAGTTTTGGAATAATTATAAGAACTAGGGGCGTAGTAGCATTGGTGTGTTCAGAGGTATTCTAAAGAAACAATTTAATACAAAACTTGAGAAGTTTTCAATAATTAATTTTGTTTTGCGAAGACAGAGTTCGAAAGGGTTCCTTGAAGATAGTGGCTACTGTGGTGTAATTGCGTAACATACTATCAGCAATGGCTTTTATTTTGACAGTTCAACCACATTCATTGCCTTATTTGCATTGTCGAGCAGACAAAATTTTTCTTACGTATGAAGCAATGGATTAGCAATATCCTTCAAAATCATTCAAATTGTGATTGATCGTGTGTTACGCAATTAGGGTGCCTTTAAGTATTCTGTGGTGCCAGTTAGATAATGTGTAAGAAGTACAGCCCGATTCAAACTTTATGGCGGCTCTGAACATGAGACGAGTCGCTGCGCAGTAACAAATTCACCTGTCAGCGGGGGTAAGGGGTGAAGTACTGCGCAGGTAGTAGCGCACTTCAGAGCCGATATAAAGTTTGAATCGGGCTGTAGCTGACCTATGATCTGAATGCGATCGACACCAAGAAGGTCAAGAGACATTAGGTTGAGAAATCCCAGACTCGGTTTTCCTTATTGCGTAGATGTATGCCTCCTTACACTCACAATAGGTTTGAAACTCCTTGTTATGTAGAAAATACGAGCATACAGGGCGGAAAGTTGAAGGGGGCTCTGGAGGAGAAGTACCTTAAATATTGATAATTATCTCAAAATTTCACTCGAACGAAACATTCTTATATTTTTATCAAAGTACGAGTAAGTAGGTAAATCTGCATAAACAACAACTGTCATGAACTACGCGTAGGTTCATGATAGTTGTTGTTTATGCAGATTAAGAGCCTATACTACCTCAGCTAAAATTCACTCTTCATCTCGCTCATACGATACTGCTCGCGGACTGAGTGAGAGCGAGACAGAGTGCGGTGCTGGGCGGCAGGCAGCGCCAATAGTTTAGGTATTTGCTTTTTACAGTGAAAATAATGGTAATTATAAAAAAAAATAACATAAGACCTGCTTTAAAGTAAGTTCAGTTAGTATGCAAAGTTTCATGATCTAATTTGAAGTATTTTTTGGATACCAGCGGTTTATTGTTCGGGTTAGAGGTAACTTTGATTTTTTTTTCTATCGAGAAAATTTAATGGAATCGTGTTTTCGTCTAACATAGGACTTATTAATCCTCAACTTTACATTATATTTACTTTTAAAATTAATGGTGCAGTATTTTCGACATAACGGATGATCACGCTATCTGCTCACCGCGGCAGAGCGCGGTGCAGTGTGTGGAGCGCCTTACAGGTTGCGCGTTGATATGCCAACCTGTATACATGCGTACTAGTAAAAACATTTTTTTTCTACGCACCATTGTTCAAAGCGTCTTGTAGGACGTCAGCAATGTTCACGACGGGCTCTCCAATAATTTCGCAAGTGTTGGTTTCTGGACCTACTTCGAAGTATTCTTCATCTCCTTTCTTTGTTAGACTGTAGCCGTATTGTGAGCTTCCCACAGCAGCTGTTGACGAGGTAAAGGTTCATGTTAGAGAGAAAATTGATTATGACCGCATATTACAGTCAGCGCAAACCGGAGGTCACTTTGACCTTGAACTGGCCTAACGAAGTACGGAGCCTCAATTGAATAAGAGGCCAGCTTATACTGGCTTTGTTACCACTGATGTGCAGCCGAACGACAGTTTACACTATTTTATTTGGAACTATCAAAAAAATATTTAGTTAAAACCAAAAAACTTAAACTATTTTCCTAATTTTGTCCTTGCCTTGAAAACATCATGAGGAAAGCGCCACGTCCTAGATCCAAAAATTCGAAGACATGTGACAACTACCAACCCGCACTATGAATGTGTGGCTTACGGCCCACTCTCTCTCACCGAGAGGAGGCCTGTGTCCCAGCAGTGGGAACATTATAGGTTGATTATACTTATGCTTATGTTATCCTTGCCTTCTCTTTTGTTTTAGTTTGCTTTTAGTTTTTTCTTTTCTTGATTTTAAACTCAAATTCATGTTAGTTCTGCAAAAATGCAAGATTGTTCGACTTACTGGCAGAGGCTGTGTAGGCTCCATTGAACACCTTGTTCTTCTTTGTAAGTGTGATTTTAAGATCACCAACGATATTCAAAACAGCTTTCGTTTTTAATACTACCGACTTCTTGTCCGTGTCCATTCTGCAAATAAATTATACAAAAAGGTTATCAATGAGATAACGAGGTAGGTATGTAATTAATGCTATCATAAAGTTAATTTAATGTTGCATCTTCGGTTCTTGTTTTTCTTTGATAAAGCAAGCGTTATGTGATTTGTGGATGATGGTGTTATATCAAGATTTTTGTATAAGAACTTTGGCACAGGTTGGCTTAAAACTTCGTGGAATACTGAGTTAATTTGTATTTTCATCATCATTGTTATTGTTGTGTCTTTACTCTTGACATATCTTGGGACCCAGGGGTCCCGGAACTTTGAGAGGAGTACAAGGGGGCTAAAGCTAACAGGCGGCGGCCCGTTAGACGCTTTCAATGGAATGAGGCACTAACCGACGATTATCCCTATACGCTCTATGCAAGTGCACCTAAGGACAATCCCCGGTTGTTTAAGGACTACTGCAGGATATATGGGTATAATAATTTTTTTGATATTGGGCTCTGTTAGTCAGACATAACATACGAATGGAATGGCCATCGTAAAAATAAAACCTTTCAAAGTACCTACTTATCTTCCAAAAATGGATTGTTTCGGCCACTTTTAAGTTTGAATAATATTAAGAAAATTAAATCAAAACTGGAATAGCAGGACGTAACACTACATTTTGTTCCTCGTATCTCAAAGACGGGATTAATATGTTTCTGACCTTAGTATTCTCCACTTTTTTAGTCATTCAAACCAAAAAGATTTCTTATCTGGAAGAAGTAACTGGTTTCTTTTACAAAAATAATGCACATTTTACTTTAAACCAGTTTCATTTTTTATTTTTGTATTATTGTTCTTCGCGCTAAAAGTCGTTAGGCCAAAGGAGAATTTAAAAGAAATATTCATCCCATGAATTTACTCAATGTTGCCAGTACCACATTATTCTTCATTATTTTTCAGCCTTGTTTCTTATTATTGTACAAAAGTTACGAAATATCTTCAACTCCTTAATGAACACAGTATAGCGCATGGAAAAGTAATGTAATATTATAAATTCAGGTTGGTTGGCGTGTTCTTGAGTGGAGACCCCGAATCGGCAAACGAAAGGACGCCCTCAGACTACGTGGAGCGACGATTTTCGCAGGATGGCTGGTAGCAGCTGGATGAGAGTTGCCAAAAATCTAGTTGAATGGCGTGTAAAAGGAGAGGTCTATGTCCAGCTGTGAACGACAGACGATCTTCGCAGGATGGCTGGTAGCAGCTGGATGAGAGTTGCCAAAAATCTAGTTGAATGGCGTGTAAAAGGAGAGGTCTATGTCCAGCAGTGGACGAGCGACGATCTTCGCAGGATGGCTGGTAGCAGCTGGATGAGAATTGCCAAAAATCTAGTTGAATGACGTGCAATAGGAGAGGTCTATGTCCAGCAGTGGACGAGCGAAGATCTTCGCAGGATGGCTGGTAGCAGCTGGATGAGAGTTGCCAAAAATCTAGTTGAATGGCGTGTAATAGGAGAGGTCTATGTCCAGCATTGGGCTGCTATAGGCTGATGATGATGAAAAAGGTAGAAGCAAAAATAACTTACTGGAAGTCGGAAATCTCTTGGTTCTTCAATCCAGTGATATTGATGTTCTTGAAATCAAAGGCCAGTCCCATAGTTGGGTCGACAACGACGCTTAATTCGGGGATGATCAAGGGGTCCAAAGGTTTGATGTCATAGTCTGGTAAGCCATTGCAGGACTTTTCCAAAAAGTTCTGCGTAGCCTCACTCAAGCATTTGATGTCATTTTTGTTGCATGGGTCGAACAGCTTTCCTATAAAGAGAGAAGAAAAAAAAAATGTTTATTTGCGGTAAACATGTCGCAGATAATGAACACAAACACAAAAAGAACAAGTTGGGGGAAAATATGCGTCGCATCCACGCAAAACGGCCATCGCTTAAAGAAATATTGGTAATAAAGGTCGTTTTTTTTTTTAAAAGTTTATGAATATTCAGAAGTTCTGCTTAGTGCTATGGTAGTATCAGCATAGCCGTATTGGTGATAAAAAGGATGGCACTTCACTTTTCACCTGATGAATATGCGAAGTGTGAATATGAACTACATTTATGAATAAGTTACGCAATTGAAACGAAGAAATTTCAAAAAAATTCTACCAATTAATAAATTAATTTAAATCTTTATTTTCCTTATGCACAGATAAGTATCTACGAGAAAAACGATTGAACGGTTCCACTTCACAAACAATAATACAAAGGAATATACTTAACGGTAAACACAACAAAGAAACTATTGATGAACGTAGTGATTCTAACAATAATATTATCGGAAATAACATACCTCCTTCCGAAAGGACACAACACGCGAACGCCAACAATAAGAAGGTCCTATAAACAGCCATGTTGCAGGAGTACTGGCTAAACGAAGACTAATTAAGAACTGATCAGTGACCACGACTTATCACTACACTTTCATTTGTTTATACTAGCTGATGTAATAATAATAATTTAAGTGACTACAATTTTGATAACAAAGGTCACAGTTATCAGACGCTTATGACATGGGTACCTAACGTTAGTGATAATAACGTCAGTGCATACTTTGGATATATTGGTTATTGAGCACTAGCTTTTGCCCGCGGATTAGCCCGCGTGGAGGTCTGAAATTGTCGTACTACCGAGCAGGATAAGAAGTTTTCTATGTTGTAGCCCAGGTCATGGCTATCTGTGTGCTAAACATTGAAATCCGTGGCAAGGTAACAGACAGACAGACTGAGTTATTTTCGCATTTTTAATATTAAAGTATAAAATGTGACTAGAATATATATGTACTAGCTTTTGTCTGCGCCTTCGCCCACGTGGGTGTCGGAAAATATCCCACGGGAACGTACTACCGGAGTTAAAAGTACCATATTATGTCCAGGTTATAAACTATCTGTGTGCCAAATTTCATCCAAATCCGTTCACCGTTCGCCATTTTTTCGCCAACCATATTATGTCCCGGTCCAGGCAAATGGACAAACATTCTAAAAACTATATTTTCGGCATTAGAATCGTTCCCACACCTTACAGCAATTACCTTTTTTTATTGTTCAATGTACGGTTTTGACTTCGTTACTATTACTATTACTATACAGGTTGGTCCAAATAGTGACGTCAATAAAAAAAAATAGATTCCTCATACCTAGGGGTATCCGAAAATACCTCATGTATGTTCCGCGATTTTAGATAATTAAGGAAATATGAATATTTTTTTAAATTTTTGGGGAAATGCTTCGGGAACATCTTTGCATCATAAAAAGAGCTTGTCGATAAATAGCTATAAGTTTATAGCTATTTATCGACAAGCTCTTTTTATGATTTTTTTTTTGCGATGGAATTCTCATAAAATACCCTTTCATATGTAAAAAATATATTCCTAACATCAGTCCAAGATACAATTTTTTTATCATTATTATGTTAACAAATGTTTCAGGTTCTACTATTCAACTCAAACTTTTAATCGATCTATATCTTTTAAAACTTAAAATTAATTTTTTTTTTGACCATGTTGTATATAATGTTTACGTAAATTTTATTCTTATAATATTATTATGTTTAAATATTATATTATTATATGGGTTGAGAACGGTTCAATTCCAAGGAGGATATAATTAATATAAAGAAATAGTATAGACTTTGTAGTTTGTTGGTAAATATTGACTACGGTTAAAAAAAAAAAAAAAAACATTATGTGAACTTTAAACATTATTATTTCAAAAAGTAAATCGATACCATATATATTTTATGGCTTTTATTGGTGGAAGGGTTCTATCTTCATACGAAAAAAAATACAAACACACCTCATAGTAAAAAAATATTTATTTACAGGCATAAAGTTTTTCTGGAACAGATGTTACGTGTGACGTCGCAAATTCACAGACTGACTTTGACAAATAATTTCTTAACCACAGACACATTTTTGACGGCCAGTTTTGCAATTTTTAAGGCAGATATTCTCGATCGTTCAAATAGGAAAGAGAAAACCGATCCAAAACACAGAGGGTTAAAGGGAATAAGCAATAATATAACGACACAGTACTATCACCCCATATGGGGTGATGCGCCGCCCAACCTGTCAAAATTGTTCCACCCATTTGGGGTGATGCGCCGCTGAGCGGTTACAGTGAGAGAAGCTAAAAAATAATATTGTACTTGAGTATGCGAGTTTGTTGAAATAGAAAGTCATTTTTAGGGTTCCGTACCTCAAAAAAATAATTTGAGGATGTAAAAATAATATGCTCGAATAATAATTCTAATAAAAATAGATAACAAAATCGTGTTAAAGCATTTAGAGGAAAAAAAAACAACTGCATGTTTTGATTCTGAAAAAAAAAGTGTTGATCATATCCATGCTATTACTTTGGGTTTCTATTTTAATTAGTGGCTCGCTAAAAAAAGCTTGAACTGCTGAAAAAAATTATGAGAAATATTCATCCATATCAAGTTACTGGAAGTTTTTTGTAAATATTATAACAAAGGCCAACGGTTCACCCGTTGGAGATAAAGGTAAATAGTGTCATGAGCCTCTAATTTTTACACCCCGACCCTTACTCGAGCCAGCCCGCATCGCTGAGCCTGTAGCTTTAAGAGAGGACTACATGACCTAAAGCGCGGTCACTGTCGGACTGCATAAAAAAGAAAGAGAAGCGCGATGACAACGCTGGTAATTTATTGCAAAATATGAAGGAATTATCTATTTACAAAAAATCTATTGTTTGGACTAAAAAATTAAAACACTAGTGGTTTAGTATGTTGCCTGTAGAATAATCTGACAAAAAATCAGAATGATTGTATGTATATTAGTACGGTTTTTATTGTAAAAAGAAATTTTTTAGAGGTCTCTTCATGATTTTTTTCTATCATATCAAATTAGTTGTATTATATTTTCATCGCACTATCTACCTAGCATATATCCTGAAGAACATCGTATATTTTTCTGATTGTGTTTAGTGTAGTCGATCATACACTTTTATTGCTTCCAAAACTTGCGTTTTTTGCGTTTAGGTCCAGTAATCCCCTTAAATTTGTCCTGATCCAGTCTGTCCCCTGCTGCCCTCCCCCAGCGACGCGTAAGCCGAGGTCAGTACCCCGCAGGGCCCTTAGCGTGGAAACAGGACGCCTAATTAATTAAAGCAAGAGAGCCCGCTTAGCAGCCGATAACCTTTTAGGTAGGCAGGTTCTGTGAGAGACACAACAGAAATTCTGCTTGATAGCAGAAATTGCTATCAATAACTTTATTACCTGATAGATGACGTCTTTCTAAATGATAAGTGGCCAGACATACGGAAAGTTTATGTAACAGTTACGTAGAAGTATAAATAAAACCTTCATGGAAACCAGTTACATAGTAGTGTAAATAAAACCTTCATGGAAACCAGTTACATAGTAGTATACCTAAATAAACCCTTCATGGAAACCAGTTACGAAACCCCGGTTTCCTTGACGGCCAAAGCGCTTTTTCACAAGAAAATCTAAGATACCAGAGCTTTACCCCATATTTGGATGAGGAGGAACGAACGAGTAGCTTTAAAAAAACACTATCTTCAAGTCGAACCGGCTTTATAATATGTATAAATAATTATGGACTTTAGACTTTGGGGGTGAGCAAACCGGAACTTATAAAATAATTACACATATTATGTACATTTGCTTTAATTACGCATAATCGGCCTTTCCCACGGCTGGGACATAGGCCTACTCTTTTTGAGAAGGAGTAGGCCATAATACACCACGCGGGCCCAGTCCGGGTTGATGGATAATTGTACAAAAATCGCCAACCACACATTAAGCAAGCGCGTTGACCAATACTCATCTCATCTCTGTATAGAGGAATCATCCCCCGTTGGAAAACATACAGATCATGGATCCTGGAACAAAAAGGTTTTTCTTTTGATAGAAACCCTAGATTCTAAGATAATTTGTGTATTACTAAAGTAACGATTCCATAAAAAATATAATTTTGTGACAATAAACGGATAGAGGCAATGAATTTATTGGTCGAATTTATGATGCGTATAAATGTCGACTGATATTTTTTTAAATCTCTTGTTGTTTGCATGCCTATTCAACCTCAAAATATTTATTGATATACATATGTATGTACAGGATGATCTGAAGTAAATTATTTAAGTTCAACGTTCTATTATTACCTTTCGTCACAAAATTAACGATAACCAGGACCGTCGTTTGTTCCGTTCTGGTTGTGGTTTCTGACAGTGTAGATACTGAAGTGAATTTGATTCTTATTTATGTTAAGCATATTGTTATTGATTGAAAAAAAAAAACGATGTTCTGAAATGAGACGACCTAGTTGTCAGACTTTATTAAAATGTATGGGGATTATTTTTGGAAACAGAATTACGCCAACCTGTGTAATAAAAACCTGTGTGTCTGTAAAATATGAATGCTAGCATGACGTGGCTTTATTTGTAATCTTCTTATCAATGAAACTAACGTACCCACATTTAAATATTCGTAAATCAAATCAATATTTGAACAAGAGGTATCATATTTTGTGCAGATAGTTATTTCGTTCAACTTGCCTTGCTTACACGTATGAAAACTGATAAATTTGAACGCGCTTCTCGAATCACTTGTATATTCGAATTGCTCTAACTTCGTAAAAGAAAATATTTTAAGAAGTAGTGTAAAAATAAGAAAAAATCCGATTTTATGGTCCTGAATAAAATAAAATGGGTGAAAATAACAACACATTTTTTCGTTTTCTAAATGCTTGTTTTGCTTTTAGGTCAAATTTCATGAAACTGAAAGAAGTGGATGCATGTTCAAGAGTGAGGACCACATATCGGCAAGCGTAGTTTGGGAGCCCCCTCCTCCAGCTAGATAGACCGACGACCTTAAGAAGGTGGCTGCAGGAACATACTGAATACGAAAACCTATGTCCAGCGACCTATGCCCAGCTGTGGACAGCGATAGACTGAGTTGATTGAAATAAATGGAAATATTTTTCTAGTACCATGAGTCGGGGCCCGGGAGATACTTGTACAATCGCCGCACCCCCGACTGGTACCAGCCCGCCCTGCCTAGCCGGCCCCATCACCAAGTGCGGCTGATCCCACGACCGCACGTCCTTCCATTAGGCGCGCATACTACGTGCCAAAAACCAGCACCCTAATTGCGTAAGTAACTCACATAGTCACAATATGAATCATTTTGAAGAATATTGCTAATCCATTGCTTCAAACAAAGTAAATATCCAAATCAAACGCAACGCAATGAATGTTGTTAAACTGTCAAAATGAAAGCCGTTAGTGTTGCAGCGGTATCTACAACGCCACATGCGAACAACGCGTCATACTGTCGCACGCAAAATCCTGCATCTCGCAAGCAGAGTTTACCGCGCAACTAGCATATTATATACAACGGCCCGACATGAATCATCGGGCAGTTGCCCGCCAGACACAACACCCGTCTGGCCGGAGGATCCTACCTTTTCTAAGGAGTATGAGTGAACTTTACACCCTGTTCCTCATACCTCTATAGTGTGTTACACTTACTTCTCCAGTTAAAGGTCTGTCCTATTCCTAGTAGACGGCAATCAAACCTTAATCAAATATTCGCCTTAAATAATAAGATCCATCCATGTAGTATTTACTGAGAACTATCCTTTATAGTTTACGCCATCACGTTGGCACTATAACTCATCCCTCCGGGAGCCTCGTTTAGTAGTGCGAACACGGAAGCCAGTGCAGCAACGTTCCAACACATGATTAACTTGTTCAATTGGTACCCCTATAGTAGCGTAAATATTTGAAAATCTGTTCTTGTTGGTTGAAATTAGGAACTTTTTTTTACCGACTCTGTGGTCTCAGGGTGCTGACATAAAGAAACAAGTTTCCGGTGCAGGCGAGTCTGTGCGGGTCGGTATCGATCGGTGCAGGTGAAATAGTCCTACATTAACTAATACGCTCACACATAATCATCGCACATCGACAGGCCTGATGGTCTAGTGGTTAGTGACCCTGACTGCTATGCCGGAGGTCGTGGGTTCGATTCCCACCCAGGACAAATGTTTGTGTGATGAGCACGATCATTTGTTCTGTGTCTGGGTGTAATTTATCTATAATATGTATGTATTTAGAAATATATAAGTATGTTTATCAGTTGTCTAGTACCCATAACACAAGCTCTGCTTAGCTTGGGACTAGATGGCGTTGTGTGATAGTTGTGGATTATTATTATTATTATTATTATAAAAAAAACAGGTAAAACATGTAACCGTTTCCTTCCGAAGATCAACTTGCAGAGACCTGTACCGGGAGTCGGGACCGAAAACCCGCTTCTTTATGTAAGCACCCTTAGGCTGGATTTAGTGTTATGCTGACGTCAGCCGCGTACCGTCGGTCACACACACCATGACGCTGACGATAAATGGACGTGTATAAAGTAGCACCGGTCAACGAGCGCGAGTCCATATAAATCGGAACGCGACCGTTGTTAACGCTGACCGTCGCATAAAATAATCAGCCATGTTCATGTTCCCACTGCACATAGGCCTCCTCTCTGTGTGTGTACTCCATCACGTGGGCCCAGTGTGCATTGGTAGATGTCACATGTCTTCGAGTTTTTATTTTAGCCGCCTTCTGACCTTCGGTCAAGCATCAAATTTCTTTCAACATTCAAAATTCAACATTTTCCTTAAGTTTGCCGTATGTCATTACTTCCCAGAATTTGATCCTTATTAGGGACACTATCGAATGGTGTAATAATACAGTGTGTTTTTTTTTCAAAATCAACAGGTTCGATTCCTGGCTAGAAATATTGATTTTTCAAAAATCCAATGACGCAATTTTAGTTTTTATCAAAATCGAGCCCGCGACTCCTTTGAGTACTTTTCGCTATTCCTCATAGTTTAGAATTTGGCCATCCACGCCCACTTGGAAAATTCACCCTGTATATATATATAAGAATTATATTTCTATGGTTATATCGCTGATATCAGACGCTGCCGCTCAGGAGATTGCTCTCGACAATTGGTCGTTTGTCTTCCAGCTGTCTTGTGAATAAGGTTCATTTTTGTTTCATTCCACAACACCTGCAAAATTACCTGCAAAACTGCTCCTTTCATTTTTTATAATTTTTCGATTTGGTAGGCGAGTGAAAGATACCAAGTGCCGAAAACCAACTTGATTGGATCGGTTTCTAATTTTGCACTTTTAATTAATTTTGCGTTCAGGTGTTTCACTTCGATACCGAATGAAAATAAAAATTAATAACAAAAAGGGAAGCGTTTGATCCAGCATAGTCTCAGAAGATACCACAGAGTCTCGTTTCATAATTTTGTCTTTTATTTAATCTTCTCTGCCCCAACACCAAAATTTTGGGCGATTTCATTAAAACACAGAGAACTTCCTACCGTCCATTCAGTTATTTAACCTTTGTATTTTCATCATTCTCCAAATCAAAGTGATCTATATGCCCCTTGTGATAAGGTTTCCTTTTGGTTGCTGCTCTCAGAGGTAAACGAACTGTGTAAGAATTGTAAGCTCAATTATGCCATGTCCAATAGAATTATCCAGTCGAATGTTAACTGAAGCGTATAGCTAATACGACGTGATGTTTCTGAGAACACATGGAACCTACTCATTTGTGAGATGGTAACACTGTTTAACCAACCTGGTGAACCAAGGTAACCGACATAACCCAAAGAATTGCCAAACTTAAGTGGCAGTGGGCAGGGCACATTGCTCGCTGAACAGATAGCCGATGAGGGCGAAAGGTTCTGCAGTGGCGACCGCGTACCGAAAGACGTAGCTTTGGAAGGCCTCCCACAAGATGAACCGACGACCTTGTGAAGGCCGCTGGAACCCGTTGGATTTAGCACTAGATGTCTGAAAATACGAGTACATGCATATTGCGATTTAGTTTCCAAACATGTAAACAAATATTTGGTTTTGGAAAGTCACCTTTAATCCCTACACAAAAAGTTCAGTTTGCGCTACAACTTCAAACATTTTTACGAATTTACTAGTTATTCTGAAATCAACTTAATTTTCATATAGACAAAGTTGATTTTCGCTTAGTGGAACATCAATTGGAAACAAGGACTTGAATAGAATAAGTAAATAGTTTGGTCAAACAGGAAAGGCAGTTTTATCGTTCCTCATCAAGTCATCAATCATCATAAAACATATTTTACATCCCAGTTATAAAAATAAATCCTGCGATGTTTAGCTGCTTAGGGCGAATTTGAGGAAGTTGTGGAATATTAATCATAATCATAAATCTTTATTTATCTCAACATCTTATTACAGGCGGGCACTGTATATCGAGGGGGGGAAGAGGGGGGTTCAGGGGATCAGACGGAATAAATCGTATAACACAATATTAAATAGAGAAAGATGTCTGTGATAGGAGGGTCCTGAGTTGCAGATCACCCGGCTCTCTTAAATACGATATTTTGCCGGATTATTCCACTTTGCCCCACCGGCCGCCCCAAATCTTGTTGGATTCTGCCCCACTAGTGTTACCACGGTAATATGTACATATATGTAGATAATATTACCGTGATTTTACTTTACACAACAACGGATGGAGTGAAGATATTATATTTTGTTTGTTTCAGTTGCTTATCATCCCGTGCAGGTCGTAAAAGTCGACTAAGGGAAACGTTTACTCTTACATCTTTTAGTAAACAAAAACCAACTCATTGCATGCGAACTGCCACAGTTTGCGAATGGCCTGAGTTGGACAATTGTCACAAGAACAGGGCGTCAACTTTAGGGTGGTGACGGTAAATATTAATGTTAACCGCGGCACCCGCGAACCGAGTAAGCAGGTTCACTGTTCACCCGTCAACCCGCATTAGACAAGCGTGATGGGTTAAATGTCTAATCCCCTCCACAAAAATGATGAAGATGAAGAACAAAAGGCCCCAAATGCCCGGCGGCTCCAGTGGTGTTGCTGCTGATGACGGTGGGCAGCCTCGCCCTGGGGTCAGGAGCGCTAAGAATCCCCGGGTGAGATCGATCCCCCGTTCAACAACCACGGCAAATCAACCGGATAATACTCGTATAATGAAAGTTAAAATTGCAATTAAGTAAGTATACGCAAGTAGGTACACAATTCAGAAACAAACAATTCAAAGAAATATATAAATTATGCTTAGTAATCACTGATACGTCATTAGTTAATATTGATACTGCGTTTAGTTTAATTAACCTTTTGAACGCCAGAGTATAAACGTATCGCCGTACCCCTGACGCCAGGCTACTTTAACAACACAACAATACACACACACTTAAAACAACAAATTTCTCGATATTGGTGGTTTATTTATATTAGTTTCATGCAATAGGTACAATATACGAGTAGACGGAAGCTTAAACTTTTAAATTATATAAATAAAAACACACAAAAGTAATGATTAAATTGTTTATTTCATTATATTGTGCGACGTGTATTTTGTCATATATTTGTGACGTTGGCGTTCAGGGTAAGATTTCGTTTGCCACATATGTATATGTGACAATGGCGTTCAAAAGGTTAATGAAATTCGCCCTTATTCTCCAAATAAAATCTATCTTTTATCCGAATCTAATCTCTATTTCTTACCTAACCTAACATTATCTATCATCATCACAATGGTGGCTAGTTTATTATTTTTCTACATTAGCGTTATTTAGGTAATGGATTTGGTTGATTGATGTGGTCGGTTTATGTGGTTAGGTGGGCAACGACCTGATTTGACGTAACATTTGGGATAATATTATGATTTTGGTTGTGTTTAGAGATAAACTGTTACATCAACAAACAACGCTCATTGCTATCTGTTGTAGATTTGAATTGAATAGCTGATCTATCAAGTTTTAATAGATTAATGGATGTTTATGTTGTTAGTTTACCCAATTAAGTAAGATCTCCTTTATTTTATTTAAACACTTAGAAATTACATTTATAAATATTTTTATAAACCAAAATATTTAAAAATATAAAAATGTAGAGGCAGTCAGGCTTCAGGGCTCCAGAGAGGATCCTCGTAACAATGCGGGCCATGTCCAGAAGTACCGCTTTCTGTATCAAGCTCTTGATCCAGCTGCCAAACGAAAGAATATTTATTATTATTATTAAAACACAACACTCATCAACACTGCTATAATATATGGCAACATTCAATCAACTAGAAATTAAATAATTCTGTTTGCTCGGAGCAAATGAAGCAGAATCTTTCTTTGAGCGGACATTCTGTGAATTTTACCGGGATGAAGTTAAAAAAGATAATTAAAATAAAAGGCACTTTTTACCGAAAAGCGACGGCATTTACGTTCGTAAAAAGTACGTGTCAGTTTTAAAGTTCTCATTTAATTTCAACGAGGTAGTCACAATTAAATAATAATGAGGCATTTTTTTTGGGAATTCCACTGCACAATTTTAGCCATTCCACTTTGCCCCACCAGTGGGGCGGCTGGTGGGGCAAAGTGGAATAATCTAGTATATCTACGTTGACGTATGTAAGTTTTAGTATCCACTCCGCATAGTCAATGCTCAAGCACCCGCGCTGACGTAACAGAACTGCTTTCCTGAAAGCGCTGTAACTGTAAGTGCACGCGTAACTATACACATAAGGTCAAATTAAATTAGATCGCGAAACTCCAAAGGTGATGGTATCCGATACTTATCTAAAAACGATAAACCAAACTAAACTCGTACTTCGAATGTACAGCAGATTACACGGTCAATGACCGCGGGAAGTGTAGTCACTTGAAATTATGAGCAAGAACAGAAAATCTGGTTTGTATCGTGCTTACGTGACTCGCACTTGACCGGTTCTTTTTGTGCTTCACAAACGTAATGGGTTTCGATAATATATAAACACAATAAAACAAAAGAAAACAGATTTTCTCAACTCAAACTTCAAGCAACAAAACTAATAGGGTCGGCCCCCAACACAAACATCAAATCATTTTATTTTTTTATTGTAAGTATCGTGTTGAGATATCGTATCTGTATCATCCTCTGGCATAAAAACACATGAATATTCAATTACCTATCCAAATCAAACTGCTACGGATTTTGATATTAATTGTAAATGTGATTATTCAGCTTATCAGTCAATTCGCGCGTACCTGGGCTAAAAGAGACTGACTAATTTTGTTATGGAGTTTCTTCTCAAAGTCGTCGGACAGGAAGCACAGACCTTATGTAGTTTAAAAAAACATTTAAGTACGTGTAACATCCATTTTTGACGCCTTAAGCAACCAAAACATTGATTCAAAGTGGAAGGAGTGGAGGGAGGCCTTTGCCCAGGAGTGGGACAGCGCAGGCTAGATAAAAAAAAAAGGGTTTGTATAAACGTACTTACAAAAATTATAGATATCATTTATCTTTTTCTTTTGTAAGCCTAGTTTGTCCTAATGCTGGGCAAAGGCTTCCGCTTTTTCCTTCCAAACCTCTCTATTTCGAGCGATCTCAGGCCATGTTGGCCCCGCAAACTTGATTAGTTCGTCGCACCACCGTCACTTAAAAATAACCTCTTAAAAAAGGCCGAAGAAAAACGGCCTCAATTTCAATAAAATTCCATAGGTTATTTGAGCACTTTTCAAAGGGCTCAAATAACCGAGGCATTAGCTGGATCCCGTATAAGTTACTCCGAGCAGAAGTTGCGCTATTCAGGGGGGTTCATAAATCCGTGCGGTTCCTGTGGCAGTCACGAGCCATATTTTCTACTATAAACTGCTTTGCAGATAGTTACGTTTTATGTTACCGGTTAGTAGCGTCTTTATCAGTGTTGACATAACTACATAGCAACCGTTTGCAGACTGTAATGTTTATTTGTGTCGTCTATATCTATGTTTCGCAGCAAACTGGTTAAATTAGCCATTCAGTTAACTGCCTAGCCTTTTAGGCCTAAATAATATTCCGCCAATTCGTCTAATACAACATTTAATGAATTGGCTGGCTGATGCTTAGGCCGTTTATACAAAATTGTTTCTAACCTCGATAAAAAGGGAAAACGAAACGTTAATATGGGCGATTGACAACCAAATCTGTACTTACCAGTATATCCAGTATATTGTCTGTGGTGTAAAATGTCGTGCAAAATCGATGAAAAGGAACGTAAAAAAGAACTACGCCATTTGCGTCTTGCGTCATTATGAATGTTTTGTTGTTTTATTTATTTTTATAACAATTATGGTTACGATAGGTCGAACCTGTCCCAAAACCGAATCGGGGCACCCCGACTCCAAGTAGTCTTTCAGCTGCTACCCCTAGAGTGTATAAATATCTGGAGGCGCGGAGGGAGAGCAGCCCGCGCCCGCTGTAACAAAGCATGGGTGCCTATTCTTTGTTACGTAAGGGCGAAGGGGCTGCACTTCCCGCAGCGCCGGAGACGTTGCAGAAGCAACTTTGTTTTGACAAGTGTTTTGAGGTTAGGTTGTCGACGTCGTATTGACTGATTGGGTTTCAGCGACAGGCGGAAGAAAATAAAACTTTTAACTTCTGGGCTAGGCATGTAGTTAAACGTCATTGATCCAAGTAATTTGCCTAGCTGTTTGATTAAATGGCTGAATATCATTCGGGCAGCTAGTTGAACGACGCCGTTTAGTTAAAAGACTAGGCAGTTAACTGAACGGCTAATTTAACCAGTTGGCTGCGACATATACATATTTAAAGTCGCTTTTCGTGTATTATAGTCCCTTTTCGAAAAGTACCTATTCAAGTGAAAAATTTCAATGACCTTAAAGACGATAAAGAATGGAGTAGTTAATCTCAGTGCCTTCCCGTGGGTGTCGCAAAAAGGGACAAATGGCCCTTCAGTTTAGGTAACGACATTAATTTTATGTTGCTGATACGGTTCCAAAACCGTTAGCCAATGTAGTTTTCTTGTCTTTTGGTGCCTTTTCTGGTATATTCGTCATCGTCGTTCATCGTTTACTATTAGAGATAGTCAAACATGTATTGATATATGACTCACTACCAAATAATCCCAATCAATGTGATGTACAGTCAACAAAAGAGACAAGTATGCAGGATCGTTGGATATACTTAGTTGAAGTTTAGTAAGAAATCGATGGATGTTCTTGAATAAAATTTAATTTTATTAATAGAAAACAAACAGGTCATTTCGCATGCTTAATGGAACATTGACTCATTAGTAGATAGGTCAGAATTGAGTTACAGATTTTGTTTTAAATCAGATCTCATCAATATTTAATCATAGACGTTTAAAATACAAGCATTCATGATTAATTAATAGTCAAATCAAATCAGCTTTAATTTTATGCGTCAACAAGTAGGATAAGTCCTCATAGAAAGATCTTCTTTTGCGACGTCTCAAAAATCCTCTTTTTTACCCGACTGCGCGACGCAAAGGAGTGGTAATGTGTTTATCAGCCTATGTATGTATGTATGTATGTATGTTTGTATGTTCCTTTGAAGCACTATACAGACCGAACGCCTGGGCCGATTTTTATGATTCACACGTCAATCGATTCCTCTTAGTCCGGCGAGTGTCACTAAAGACATGACGTTAGTGAAAATTCAATATGGCGACTACTGGACGCCATATTGTGAAAATGAAAAAAATGAAAGTCAACAAACTATGTCAAGTGGGGTATCGTTGAATAGGTCTTTCAAAAATATTAGTGGTTTGGGAAGACCGTTTTTTGATTAAGTAAACCGTTCGTGACTTATCAAGCTTTGAAGTACCAATTTTCGTTAGAATCAAGTGTCCCCCCCGGGTGCGTCTCATATCGTAGGTATAGAGTTATTTGGTATATTTTCATTTCAATAACGTTCACAAGATACAATAAACGTGAGATATACCAACTGTTGATATAATTTCTTTACATATAACATTTATATACCTACTCTAAAACTTACTTCGTATAACGTTATTGGATATAACGTTTATTTAAACGAAAATCATTAGGTCTATCGTTTAAAATATATATTGATACCGTCATTATGGTTAACACCCCAATTCAGAGCGATCCGACTCGGACAGCTTAGGTTAGAAAGCCTTCGTGGCTTCCGAATTATTTCCGTTACCGTTACCGCACCCGAACTCAACGAACGCAATAGACGACGTAGGATGCAAGAGCGGGCGAAGGGCACCCCGAGGTTCGGTTTGGTTAGGTTACTTTAAACCCTTTACACAAAAATAGAGGCCCCGCGAAGCGGGGCTTCGTCGACATAGGATGCAAGAGCAAGCGAAGGGCACCCCGAGGTTCGGTTTGGTTAGGTTACTTTAAACCCTTCACACAGAAATAGGGGCCCCGCGAAGCGAGGCTCCGTCGACATAGGATGCAAGGGCGAACGAAGGGCACCCCGAGGTTCGGTGTGGTTAGGTTACTTTGAACCCTTTACACAGAAATAGGGTTCCCGCGAAGCGGGGCTCCGTCGACATAGGATGACCATAGGATGACCATAGGATGAAAAAAAAAGTTTTTATCATATTAGACTAAAAAGGTTTTATGTCTATTGAGTGATATATCCAATGATTTTATATTAATTGTCTGTTATTCTTATAGAAATTAGTTACATTAAAATTATATCAATCGTTTATTATATTAACCGATCATTATCTATACTAATATTATAAAGAGGTAAAAGTTTGTAAGTTTGTATGTAGGGGTTAATTTCTGGAACTACTAGTCGGATTTGAAAAATTCTTCTTGCATTTGATAGCCCAATTCTTGAGGAAGGCTATAGGCTATTTAACGTCACACTATGGCCTTTAGGAGCCGAGCAAAAGCGCTATGGGGAAACGAAGTGATAGAGCAGGAGACGCGGGCAAGTGATGCAATACGACGAGATGGGTCGAAAGAAATTTCACGCGAACGAAGTCGCGGGCAGAAGCTAATCAAATAAAATTATAGGTTCAGTTGTTATATCTTGTAAATATTAGAGGTTTTGTAATTATATCATGTATTACTTACCCGTCCCCCCCTCTACCAAATAAACGGTTGTAGTTAGAAATTTAAATGTTACGGCAGTAGTACCTATATATTACGAAGTTTAAAGGAAAACTATCACACTTAAGTGGGATTTATAACTCATAACTAAAAAGAATAAAATAAAAAAATTTAAAAAATTTAAAATAAAATAAAAAAATAAAAGTTTCCAACTTTTATTTAATTTAAAATGGGCTTGTTTTTAGCTTTTCAGTTTTTTTTTTAACTTATGTTTTTTACCGCAGTCGGGTTTTTTGATTTTTTAAATTTAATTTTTTTATTGAGTTAAGTCAGTAGGTATTCCATTAAGCATGCGATTTATCAAATTAAATTTCAGTCGATAACATCCATCGGTTTCTTAAAATAAACTTAACTATATCCGACGATCCTGCATATTTATCTCTTTAGTTGACTGTACTTAGGGCTAGTCAAATAAATTAATTGTTTATTAAATTAACATACTGTGTGTGTGTAATTACGGGAATTGGCTTTCTGTTCAAATTCTTCTACAAAACCAATCACGTAAAGAATGACAGCACACAAATAAAAATGATAAATAAACAATTTACGATACAGGATAATACTAAAGTAGCATGATGTACGAGCTAGCACTTTTGCCAAAGCGCTAAGGCGGCAACGGGGTCGCCTATAAAGATGAATTCCTAAGATCATCTATCTCTGAACTATTTCGAGCGTTTTACTTCCCTCGCGAAGATTTTGGGACGAGAAAATAATGGACGATGTCGTCCAGATCAAATGTTTCTATCTCAGAGTGCCTTTGAGTAGGAATAAGCCAAGGGTTAACGGAAGATGGGCCAACCTTTGGAATTAAATAATGTCTTTGAGGATTTAAAACATAAAGTTAACCAATATTAAGTAATAAACGCAAGGCTTGTAAAGTAGGATGACTTGGTATGAATACCATGTTACGTAAATAACGGGTGTAGAAAGACGCTTTACGAAGCCGAGAGTCACTAATTGTTCTTTCTTCCCTCCATTATTTTTGTGTAATCTTAATATGTTATATAGAATGCTTAATTGACAGCTATGTGATGGGTCATGTTACTTTCTGTATTGCTTTATATTAGGTAGATACGTAATCAATAATAATATTATCATCATTATCTCCTTTATTTCACTATATACATATAAATTATATTTTTAAATATTAGTATAAAAAATATATAAAAACATTTAAAAATATAAAAAATAGTAGCCTACCGGTATCGGGAACAGGGTCCAAGCTACCGGCGGTCAGGGCTCCAGAGAGAGGAACCTCCTGACAATGCGAGCCGTGTCCAGAAGTACCGCTTTCTGAATCAAGCCCTTGATCCAGCTGCCCAACGTGAGCCTCCTCAGTTGTTGGTCGAGGCTCTTGGCAATCAATCCATTGGCTGTGACGACTATCGGCACAATGATTGCTGAGTCAACATCCCACATGTCGACAACCTCGCGAGTCATCATTATTATTATTATCAGCATAAAGATAATGCGATCATGAAATAATAGCCAGTTTTTCTATTTTTTTTCCTTCTCTCTCTCGCGAGCTTGTTAAAAACTTATTATTCACTTAAAATCTGGTAAGCTGCTTGTATTTGCTAGAGTTTTACATGGAATGGTAACATAACGTGAACAAATACCGGGCGTAGTAAGTCTAGTGTGTGCAGCAATTAAAACTTCTGCAGGCGACAGACGTCCTTTTTAGGGTCAGGACACATTGATCGACGGCGTTCGACGGTTTGTGCATATAAAAAGAGAGCAAAGTATGGAACGACGTACGCATCCTTTCGCATTGACATGACGTGACGAATGCGCTCCTGCGTAGTGTGCTCCTTTTCAATCAGCAAAGTGCGAAAGGCCGTCGATCAATTTGTCCTGACCCTTATCCTACATTGTCTCATTCATACTTAAAAGTTTTCATATCATGTGCAGCCTGTGCCACTGTGCCAGTATTTCTTTTGTATGTTCCCAATCTAACCTTGTTTTTACTGTCTTCAATACTGGACATATAAATAGTTCAACCCATGAAGGAAGAACCACTTCTAGAACATACATCACTTTGTCACTTGGTATGTTGAAAACGTGTTTTGGCCTTTAAAAATTATTTTACTAGTCCTTACTTTACGTCTAAAGATAGTTACGATACAGGATTTATCTGCGACGTTAAGTAATTTGTTGTCTTTTTTATTGGTCGTTACTTTAAGGGCAGAATGTGAGTTATAAACTTGCTTTGCTACGATTTTAAGCTTGATAATATTAAAAGAAATATGCGATCAAAGGAGTACTTATTCGCAACAACAATGTTGTTGCAGAACTGACAGATCAAGATGAATATTAGTGCTGATCGTACAGTAAGCCGCATGTAGGAGAACAAAAGCAGTTATAATAAATAAAAAACACGTGTGGGGTCGGGGGACCCCCGGCAGGAACGAAATTCAAAATAAAAACCAAAACGACGGCAGCGAAAATGTCAAAATGACGAAAAAATTTGTACATTTTTGTCATTATTGGCTTCAGCACCCTCGGAAACCATGTAAAAACTCGGTACTACACCGGGCCAGGTTAAAAGGTCAAAGTGTTACCACTGACGTGCGGCCTGTTGTTAACTGTACCTACCTTTTTTTTTTCGGGGGGAAACCTTTAAAAGGCACCCGACTTCCGGGGAGGGAGTGTGGGATTTTTACCTCATTAAAACCACCCCAGTGATCACCATCAGTACATAGGGGTGGCCCGGTTCCTCTTAAAAGACCCATTCCGGAGCCCCCAGTGCAACGCCTGTAAGACGCATAACTGGAGTGTACCTACCGTCTGATTTATTCAACAATCAAGATAAATTTCTCACATTCGAATTAAAAATTCGGAATTATTGTCCTCTCTACAATTCGTAGAAATTCAACCAGAATCGGAGAGTATTCCCCAAGTTCAAACTTGCCTTTGATTGCAATCTATAGCTACTCCATCCCGCTGTTTATTTTAGTCCTCCTCGTTAGTCATAGTAAGTCGAATCCTCGGGAATCATAGGTATTTTAGATACTATAGAGAGGCTATCAGATGAAATGTCATAGAAAAACTGTGATTCCATGTCTTAGTGACGTCATCTAGCATTATATAGCAAAATTATAAATAATAGCCAAGTATCATAGGATACACATTACTTACCGACATAGCTTTGATTACCAACCGTTATATAGTTTGACTTACCTAAGAAAGTTATTCAATCTATTTAAATACTCGGTAAATCGTAATCCTAATATTGCAAATGCGAAAGTAGGTAAGTATGTTTGTTACCTTTTCACGCCTAATCCACAGAACCGATCATCATGATATTTTGCGTATAACATACGATACCTTTCATCCTGGTGTCTTTCAAATTATGATTGAAATATGGCCCGACTCTCTGAGTAGTATTCTAACAAAAATTACTTGCATGAATTTAAGATAGTATTTTAATCATTAGTATTATGCTTTTACTCGGATTTAGACGAATTTTGGCGCACATATAGTTCATTTTAACCTGCAGGGCAATTGCGTAACACATTATCAATCGGAATCGGTTTCATTTTGACAGTTCAACAACATTCATTGCGTTATTTACGGGTTGAGCAGACAAATTTTTCGAACTTATGAAGCAATGGATTAGCAGTTTGCTTCAAAATGATTCTGATTCCAATTCATAGTGTGTTACGCAATTAGGGTGCTGGATTAACACATAGGATACTTTTTATCCCGGTAATACGTTTCCGTGGGATAATTTCCGACCTCCACGCGGGCGAAGCCGGGCAAAAGCTAGTTATAAAATATTTAGGAAAATAAATCGTAGTTAAATCCACTCATGGTCACCTATCGACGACCCGACCTCGGCAAGCGTAGGACCCGAGACGCTGTTATTATCTAGCCACGAGCCCCTCGTCACCATTCATCGTAAGTGTAGGTATCTATTTAAATGTCTTTGTCTGGAATAAACTCCTTAGTGTTTCAACCGCTTAGGTGATCTTCTCCACCCCAGTATTGTGTATTTAGGTCTCTGTCTCGTACTATGACATACTATTGAACCGGTGCCATCGAAGGTACCTAAGCCTACCCTTTGTAAGGCTTCGGGCGCATGCTTAGTTCTAGAATCGTATTTACAGTGTACTCATGGCCTTAATCGGTACAGACCTGTATTTGTTTAATATGTATTCAGTTCAGAGACTATTACAAGTTGGTGTGCCCGCGACTTCAATTACGTAATGTCGGAAAAAAATAATAAAATTGGATTTCATGGGTTTTAATTTATTTGCGCAAAACCATTACGCTACGCTGTGCATGCTACGCTATGCATGATATGCTATGCATGCTGTGCTATGCATGCTACGCTATGCATGCTGTGCTATGCATGCTACGCTATGCATGCTTCGCTATGCATGCTTCGCTATGCTAGGCTATGCTAGGCTATGCATGCTACGCTATGCATGCTACGCTATGCATGCTTCGCTATGCTATGCTAGGCTTTACATGCTACGCTATACATGCTACGCTATGCATGCTATGCTATGCATGCTACGCTATGCATGCTACGCTATGCATGCTACACTGTGCATGCTACGCTATGCATGCTACGCAATGCATGCTACGCTATGCATGCTTCGCTATGCATGCTTCACTATGCTATGCTAGGCTAATCATGCTTCGCTATGCTATGCTACGCTATGCATGTTTCGGTATGCTATGCTAGGCTTTGCATGCTACGCTATGCATGCTACGCTATGCAGCATTCATTCATTACCCAATGTTTGTGTTCTTGATCTGGTATTAGAATAAGAATTAAAATATTTCAAAACAGCGCAACCCTAATTCAGTAAAAAGCTGCGTTATGCGTCAAGTAGGTATAAAGTAGCCAGCTTAGGGTCGAGCGCAGTGCGACAGTCAACCGCAGCAATTAAACCAGCTTCTGTTACATTTGACTGCAGAGCTATGATCCTAATCGCTTTAATTAGCTCGTTATTAATTGGCGACGGATTAAATTGTCATTTGTGTGATTAGGTGTGTGTAGGTGTACACCTAATTGTGTGTTGTAGGTAGCTGAGAGCTACTTATTGTTTTGTTGAAATGCTCTAAATGCTCGTGGAGAAGCGACAGTGATTGGATTTGTTTATTTTGTTTTCTGATTCGATGGCAATCAACCGTACGTCCCAGCCTAAGCACAAGCATAATCAGCCAATAGTGTTCCCACCGCTGGGACATAAGCGTCCTCTCAGCGAGAGGAAGTGGGCCGTAATCTACCACGCGGGCCCATTGCGTGTTAGTAGATAACACATGTCTTCGATTTTTTTGTTTCTAGGACCGGTTTCCTTAAGATTTTTTCTTTCACCGTTTTGAGAGCAGTGGTGATGAAATGATTTAGGTACGCTAATTAAAGCGTCTGACTAGGTTCGAACCTACGACTACAACGTGTTAATTAATCAATCCATGAACCATTTTACAAAATAATTAGTAGTTATGATTTCAATTTAATAAACTATCGAAATAAAAAAAATATTAAGCATTTTCAAAGTTAATGCTTTTGAGCTGAAATTTTGTACACAGATTCTAGACCAGATACACTCTTCAACCCGTATGTATTGATATACCCTTTCCGTAACACCCTGTATAAGGATAGTCGACCTCGTTATTGCTTTAGATATCAACCTAAAGTTGAATGTTACTTGCATGTCATAAAACAACAAGGTATATTTGTCTATGTGACTGTTCGATAGTTTTAACCTTAGCCAAGGTTCAATTTATGGGGAATTGTTATCAAGAGGGGCAAAGAAATTATGATGAGTTAAAACTACACCTATTGTGTTAATACCTCCATTAATTGGCAGTCTGGCATTGTTTTGCTTGTAGATTTTTAATAGGCGTTTGTCATTATTAAAACATCCAAATTGAGAACCTCCTCCTTTTTGAAGTCAGTTAAAAACATATATCAATCATGTCTACTATGTAAAAATTCTTCATCATTTAGTTTAGTAGAAAAGCTTGTTAATCAGTGGAATTTCAAAGAATTTCAACGTATTTGAGACAGGTCTATTTGCATGTTAAAAATACAGTGTTTTCTCGAAAATGACACGTAAGGGCGTGGGTCCTGAGCAGACTGATCTTTCTAATTAATTGAAGTAGGTACCTAAGTACTCCAGATATAATAAACCTGATTATATGTGGAGTACCTGAGTACCTACCTACATATTTCATGCATTTGCTAATTCATGATGGCGTCTTAACAAAAAAAAAAACAGCTAATACTCAGAAGCCAGAAAGGTCCTGAAAATATTGAATAATAACAGGTTCAGTAAGCTCTCATAATTTTACGTAACTAATAAAACTCCTTTACCGCTTTCTCATCCCAGATTGAAGATTCCAAACACTCAAATAATTTATGTCAAACGTTTGAATCACCCTTTTAAGTGATATTCGTTGAGCCAATTACAGCTTTCCCCTCTCTGTAAAACCGCGGAATTCGAGACATTTTACAACACGTTTACCTTTTAAATAACGTCACAATACTGTTTTATGCAGATAATAAATAAGGATAGTATGTACCTACTCCTCATTAGGGAATGTGTACGAATTGTACAGTGTGTAGGTACCTATGTGTTTGAGTACGCTAAACATTTTTTTTTCTCTAACAACTGTGATAAATGATTTATTTTCTGTAAGTAGGTTTGTACAAACACTTTTACAAGTCAATCATGTTTTTTTTTAAACTAGATGAGGTCGGCGTTCTTACCTTATCGTATCTTTACTTAATTCATATCTTTCCGTAAATATTAGACTTAATTTGATAGTGTGGCTATCAGGTATATCAGATACATATTTCGTTTTTAGTAGATATATCTACTTCTTAAAATGTGGATGTAATGGAGGTTATGGATTTCGTTGGAAGAAGGCGCTTGGTTCTTGCTTGGATTGGTTGTTTTTGGAACACTATTAAATCAGATTATTAAAACTTCCTCCACGCACAAGTGTGCTTACATTAGCTGCTTTAAATCCGATGTAGTACCTACACTGAAGTTTCTAAATCAAATAATTTAGTGCTTTGGCTAGAAATACGTACACTCAAGACTCTTACATTGCGATTTGCACAGCACAAGTTCCTACTAGTAATCTCCACTGCATTCCCCAAAAGACTAAAGTCTTGAAGTTCAATAACCTTAGCTAGTCGACGAAGTATGAACTCTACAGAAATCTGTGGTGGGAGCTTCTTACTTAATAAATATTTATTGTAATGGATATTTACGACTCGCAATTATTTTACCTTGGAATATAATTATATAACCATTAATAATCTAATTAGTCTCAGAATATTATGCTTTATTAGAACACATCTTGTGGGTTGTAAGTAGGTCGTGGGTTCGAACCCAGGCAGGCGCTTTGCTTTGTGTAAATAATTTCACCACCACTGCTCTCAAAATGATGAAGGACAACATCTTGAGGAAACCGGCATGTCCTAGAATAAAAAAATCGAAGATATGTGGCATCTACCAACAAGCACTGTGCCCGCGTCGTGGATTACAAGCCACTTCCTCTCGAAGAGAGGACGCCTGTGTCCCAGCAGTGGGAATATTAAGTATATAGGCTGATTATGCTTATACTGTGAATAGAGGTCAACATCTTTAATTAGAATCATCTTCTGGATGAGGAAGGCGGCAGAAAAGGTGTTGTGACGCGGCCTGGGAGAGGTTTATGTCCAGCAATAGACTGCGATTGGCCGAATCGATTGTTAATTGATCTTAAAATAAGTATGTAAAAGCAGTATCTTACCAGAACTCTATAACTGCATATAAACTCCATAGCAGATGCTATGTTTTTGAAGTAGTTACACAAATAAGACAATGCAGACCGAATGCCAAGTGATACGACATTGTACTAAGCGGGTACTCCAATCTTAGAAGCAAACTGTAAGCTAAGCTTACATTGATGTACAAAACTTGTCTTTGACCGAAGTCACCCCTTTGATTTGCGTGTGTGACAGTTTGTGTCGATTTTAATCCTGCCTTTCATTGTAACAATTCAACAATATTCATTGCATTATTCACGACTAAGTAGCTGTGCCCGCTGCTTCCTCTGCGTGGCTTTGCTCACGTGACTTTTTATTCTTTTGAAATATCAAATCAACGGATACCTGAAGTTGTTACAGGGAATATTCGGAAAGAAACGAAATTAATCGTTTTTCAAACATAGGAAGCAGTAACTGGCCTTTGCAACAACAGACGTCTATTAACTTGACCTTTGAACTACCAAGGAGTATCAATTACTGTCCTACAACACAAAATCAGTCACAACAGAGTCAGGCGCATATACCAGCATTACTAATAGATCAATAAAAATGGCGCTGGCGACCATCCAGACCTAATAACGACATATTCAAACCTTACATTGCAAAAGATTAATGTTTTCTAGTCTCTTTCACAGAACTCTGTTGAATCATGGCTCATGGCTCGTTGCTCGGGGCTCGTGGCTCATGGCTAATGTTTTCTCGGATTAAGAAAATCGTTTTCTAATATTCACCTATTTCTGGTCGGAATATGGATGGAAGTTCTGCAGTTTGTTCGCTAAGTGGCTGTTTCAATAGTTTGGCCGTATCGTAATTCACTATTGGGCAATTATTTGTTAATAGTTGTAATTGATAGATAAAGGGAGAGGAATGTGGATTAGTTTTATATGAAAGTAATATTTAGATAGTTAAAGATACTAGATTTCAATTCAATAGATACTCCTAATAAGCGAATATTCTAGATTTATTAGCATAATCAGGCTATAATGTTCCCACTGCTGGGACATAGGCCTCCTCTCTTCGAGAGGGAGTGGGCTATTATAATCTACCATGCGGGCCCAGTGCGGGTTGGTAGATGTCACATTTCTTCGAATTTTTGGTTCTAGGACATGCCGGTTTCCTCACGATGTTTTCCATCACCGTTTTGAGAGCAGTGGTGATGAAATAATTACACAAACTGGGTTCAAACCTACACTCGTAAGTCGCGTCCGTTGACATTGGGCCACCAGTGCTCCATCTGCATTCTGCTAGATTTATTAACTTGAAGGTAAATTAAACTTTGTGGACGAATCTTAAACAACTTTACTTTCGATACTTTTGGATATTTTGGGGAATCTCGTTATTGAATTGCGTTTATTGTTAATCCCAACAAAAAGAGAGTGTCCCTTTTCTGAGGGTGTAGAAACGATGTCGGAACTTGAATACCAATACAAAGTATCTCGGACTGGCGAGCGGGACGTCGTGACTTACGAATCGTCGATCAACCAACACCCTAATTGCTTAAAACACTTTCAATCACAGTCCGGGGTTTTTTTAAGGATATTGCTAATCTTGCTGTCTCATGTAGTGTTGACGTTCAAAAAGTGCTGATCTTCAGCCTAGTTTGAATAAATGACTTTTGATTTTTGATAATCCGTTACTTCATAGGTTTGAAAAATTCGTCTGCTCAACAACGTACAGACGCCAGCACATCAAGCTACTACAATCTGTCAAATTTCTTTAATAGATTTGCAACTTTATTGCTAAAACATAAGGTTCAAAGTTGATTGGGTAAAGAAGAAGGGTCACGTCTCATAGAAAATTTACCCAGGCCCGACACAAAAGGAACGCATCTCAGTTATATTGTTATATTAAATATAACAGAAATAAATTAACACTATTCTGAATATCAGTGGCTATCACACATATATTGCCATTTGATTTTGGTAAGGCAAAATATTTTTTTTTTAATGAATAGCAATTATATCCATTTAAAATGACGCCAATTTAGATAAAAATACAAAAATAGACAGCTGGAGGCTTAATTTATTGAGGCATCCACAGGCAAGCCCGGTTAAGCAGACGATAACCTACAAAGTTAAACTGCGAGATGTCATTAAAAAAATATAAAATAAAATTGGCTTGATGTGTTGAGATCTGTGCGTTTTTTAACCGACTTCAAAAAAGGAGGTTCTGTATTCGACCCGTATGTATGTTTGTATGTCTACGATTTTCTCAAAAACTAATGAATCAATTTTGATAATTCTTTCACTCATGTAATCTACATACTTTCAGGAAGGTTTTAGTATATAATGCATTAGGTAATTATTCTTATATAAGAAGTTATATGCATTCTTCAATGCACTAGTGTTAATTGGATTTGTGTGGGGTAGGTACAACTAAAAAGTAAAAAATAAAAACTTTTTTACAAAAAAACAACCAACTTGAAAAAAAAACACTACAAAGTGATACATAACTTTAATTTCGGAAGTCGGTGTCTAAAAACGAAAATGCGGAACCAACGACACCGTCTTCCGAAATTAAAGTTATTTATCACTTTGTAGTTTTTTTTTTGAAGTCGGTTGTTTTTTTTCTAAATTGTTGTATCGTCATTGAATTACCTACATACAATTACGAATTTTGTAGCTAAATAGGTATTAAAAGAAAATTGTATATCGCCTGAACAAAAACACAAGGCAATATTTTGGTGTTAGCTATTGATTTGGAATATAAAAAAAATATATTTTAGCTATATTTAAAATAACAAAAAAACTGAGATATGTCTCTTTCGTGTCGGATCTGAGTCACAAATGACCGTTCTTCTTTGACAGTTTCGGGTAGATTGATGTGCTGGCGTCTGTACATAACGTAATGAATGTGGGTGAACTGTCAAAATGAAACCCCATTGCGATCAAGTGTAATTTTATTTTGTGTTACGCAATAAACCTTCAGTATTTGTTGCAGTATTTTAATTGAAGAATGCTTAAGTGTGACATATCCATAGATATTTTATATTTCTAACGACATATTTATCAGTAATAGTCTATTATAATAGGTACTTACATAGACTAAGGAAACGTACAGTAGTGATATGATAAAGATGGAAGAATATATTTTTAAAAGTTTTATCTTGATACTTCAGGTAGTACCTACGCTACATCACGTAAGACCTCGTTGAAAGAAAGAATAAACTTTATTTGGACACAGTTCGTGAAACACAAAATCCAAAATACTTACGTACGTTGCGAGTACGTTGATGCTTACAAAACATACAGGAGAAGTCTCGCTAACGACCGCGCCTTGTAAGTAAACGACACACAGTAAGTTTCCATCTTACGAGTATCTAACTGTTGTTTAACAAGCTACTTGAAGCTTCGGAAATATGAAATAGTACTCGTAGGTAAGTGGCTTCCCTGCTTCTTCGCTCGTTTCTAACTTAACTTAAACCACGGGCTGAATTTGAAAATATCTAAGAAGATAGAGATGTTCTGTCTAAGGGCTGATTTTTCCAACGCCAGATAATTTTATCGGAGGAATAATTTTGAATTTTTGACAATTCTTCCACACAAAAACTGTCAGACGTTAATTTTATTCCACGAATAAAAATTATCTGTTGATTGAAAAATCAGCCCTAAGTGAATCAGTCAGTGATTGATATCACCTTTTCTGATTTAAATGGTACAGCTGGGAACATCGTTTAGATCTAAAAGCTCTAAGCTCGACTACATCCATGTTTTTCAGTGATATATACAGGTTGAAATTGAAAACATGCGACAAATTGAAATGGGAGATTGTACTCATCATTATGAACAACTTTTACTATAGGACCAAACCAGAAATCGCGAAAATAAAATCAGCAGCTTCCTACATTTTGACGAGTTATGCGAACCTAAATGTAGGGAACAGCTGATTTTTTTTCGCGATTACAGATTTGGTCCCATAATAAAAGTTGTTCATAATGATGAGTACAATCTCCCATTTCGATTTGTCGCATGTACCTATTCAATTTCAACCTGTATATGTATGTGAATACTTATTTGAACTTAGAGGGTTGTATTGATGATTTTAATGATTATAATTCTATAAATATATAAGTACTTCTTAAGGTCCCGAATCATATTTTGTTCAACATACAACCTGACACTGGAATGCGAAAAAAAAAAACGAAACAAGAATCTACTCAACCAGGTACCTAAATAACGCTATGAATGTTGTTGAACTGTCAAAATGAAAGCCAATGCGCAATTACCCCTCAGATTAACACCAGAAGAGCTGTTTACATTATTAGTTAGTTCGTTAACTCGTCCACTTAACTAAACTTCTCGTTTTAGCGACTCGGGCCATAATAATATTACTTCAGGAGAACCGGACTTTGAATATACATAGTTGCCTCAATTTTGAAGTAGCGTTATCGTTGGCTCCAATTTAAATGCATCGTTGTATACAAAGTTATTAAGAACTCTTCGGTAACGTGCTTCAGGGGTTTCAGTTTCGACTAAGTTAGGAAAATTTTAATTACGTATACATTTGGGGATTCGTGTATTTTAATTTATGAATTGAATACTTTCATATAGCTACCGACATCCTCGACTTTTATTGTTACGAAAGTAGATAGCACTTTATAGGACACCAGAGCCCTGATTTACAACCATACGACAGGCTATCGTATCGAAAACCTGACATTTCGATAACCTGATTTGACTTCCCCTCAACAGCAAATAGCTGTTGGAAGAATAGCGGGCGTCTATTTGATTTAAACTGATAAAATTTTCGGGTTTTGGACTTGTGAACAGCGTTTAGAAGACTCCTACGATAACAATGATTAATGTTTGATACGATACGGAAGCTTATCGAGTGTTTGTGAATAGTTATGCTGGTCCTATTCTAGCTGATCTACTCTGTTAAAAATGGCAAAAAAAATCTTACATTTGAAAGAGCACAACTTTATAATAAAATACCCTCACGAATAAGAAATGTACACTCATTCAATGCATTTAAAACTCAGCTCAGACAGTATATTAGACTTCTGGGTAAATAAATGCGTTCTTTTCGGAAATTACGTTGATTAGTCTTACTGGTGATGTCCAACTTTTTGTAAATTTAAATTAAGTATGATTAGTAAAGTTCTCAAGTAAGTGACATGTTATGTTTTCATTGAGAATAAAGTTTTTTTAAACCTAAACCTAAAATCTCATCGTGAAAAAGTAGATGAAGTGGCTGTCAGTAGTGTCAATCAATCAGGCAGAATGACAGCTCACTACACCGAAATTTTCACAGTGAGTTTTTTTACAGAATAGACCCGACAGTTCTCTTCTATGTCTCCAACACCTACTGCAATATCTCAAAGTTGTACGATTTACGATTTTGTTATTGTCCTAGACCTCATTTCTGTACTTAGTTTCATCCAACGTCTTTATCTTCCAAAATTATCATTACCAACTTTTTCTAATATGTCACTTGGCGCTGGCAGTTCCAATCTTACAATATGAACAGTTTCGCATTCTCCTAGACAATTGAAGTGTATTAGTACCAAATACATCTGGCAGACATCCAAACATGTAATATAAACAATGGTATTATGTTGTTCAGTTGAAAGATAAAATACTACATAAGGGAGACAATTTGCCGTACTTACTTAACATTCTCCGAGATAGATAAACTATAAAATAATCACGACTGATTGTACCTAATCTGCAAAAATATTCATTAAATACAGGTAGGCAAAAGAGTTCCTGGAAGGACTTGGAGGAGGCCTTTGCCCAGCATTGGGACGGTATAGGACAAACAAAAAAATAATTTAAAAAATAGGTAGATAGGTATCTTTAATTTGTTTTCTTGGATTCATCTACATTGTCTATGGTTTTTCTCTGGCTGGCCTGGTTAAGTCTTCCTGCTGAACTGTTTAGTCCCTCTTGTCTGGGTCAGTTGCAACCAAATCGAAGAAATCGAATGGCGACCTAAATTATAATCATAATCAGCCTATAACTAATGTTCCCACTGCTGGGACACAGGCCTCCTCTCGGTGAAAGAGAGTGGGCCGTAATCCACCACGCGGGCCCAGTGTGGGTTGGTAGATGTCACATGTCTTCGAATTTTTGGTTCTAGGACATGCCGGTTTCCTCACGATGTTTTCCTTCACCGTTTTTTACCTAAATTATAAAAACTTTAAAATCAATAGTATTTGCTTGAAAAGACTAAAGGCGAATTTCACTAATGGACTGAACGTGATCAGCACATCTAAATGCCATTCAAGAGCTGTCAGTATCATCATTGTTGTGGAATACGGAAATTCTCCCTAAGTAGAGTATTGTCAGATTTAGTATACACTCCTTTCGCAGTTAAGTATTTTACCTCTGACCGTAGTACTATTAAGTATTCTGTGCTCTGACAATAGCAACCCAACTACCACCTTATTTTAACGTAAATAAAGATCATTGTGATTTTGATAGACTAGTCAGTCACTGCAGCAACCCAACAGCAACCTTATTCCATCCGAGAATAAAGATCACTTCGATTTTGACAGTGATGCAAATTCAGAGGTAGAGGAACTGTGAAAGGACTGTAGGCACCCTTAATGAAACCTGTAATCATTGTTTATGCTAACGTTGCACCTACTTAGCCGTTCTCATTATGAAACAGGGACATTGCTCCAAAAACGTCAATGACTGAATGGAAATTTTATTGCAAATTACATACATGTATCAGATATTTTGTAATTAAAACTTGCCCCAAAGCCGTTGCTCTGAATCGCAAGTACAATTTGCAAAATGTGTTTGTTAAACAAAATTGGGTCATAATCGGATTATAATCCGGTAAGTAGATACCTTTTTTAATAAAAAAAAGACGGGTTGCACTCCGGGAGTGCCGGCAGAAGTGAAAACTTGAATATTAACGTTGAAATAAATCAATTATTAATTGAATTAATATAACTCATTTTTTTTCACTATTTCTGCGTCCCTTTTTTCATTAATAGATGCACTTTGTTCAATTTCCATATTTTATACACGAATGTTACGAGTACACAGCAGTGTGTCCACGTCCACTTCGACTTCGACTTCGACTTCGACTTCGACTCCGACTCCGACTCCGACTCCGACTCCGACTCCGACTCCGACTCCGACTCCGACTCCGACTCCGACTCCGACTCCGACTCCGACTCCGACTCCGACTCCGACTCCGACTCCGACTCCGACTCCGACTCCGACTCCGACTTTGACTTTGACTTTGACTTTGACTTCGACTTTCGACTTTGACTTCGACTCCGACTTTGACTTCGACTTCGACTTCGACTTTGACTTTGACTTCGACTCCGACTTCGACTTCTACTTCGACTTTGACTTCAACTTCGACTATGACTTCGACTTCGACTTTGACTTCGACTTCGACTTCGACTTCCACTTCCGCTTCCACTTCCGCTTCCACTTCCACTCCATCCAATCCATCCATCCATCCATTGTCGTGTGTCACTAAACTTGGTTCACTTCGATTGGCGCCGCCGTAGAAAGAGAGGCGGGGGGGGGGGGGGGAATCTCTCCTGACGGTCACGTGTCCTGACGCGAGTTTAACATTTTACCCATTACAAAAAGTGCTCAACGCCGCTAAAGAAGTTTTCACTTCAAAAAAGACGGGTTGCACTCCGGGAGTGCCGGCAGAAGTGAAAACTTGAATATTAACGTTGAAATAAATCAATTATTATTAATTGAATTAATATAACTCTTTTTTTTTCACTATTTCTGCGTCACTTTTTTCATTAATAGATGCACTTTGTTCAATTTCCATATTTTAAACACTTCACATACACGAATTTTACGAATACACAGCAGTGTGGCTACTACACAGACGGTCGAGCCATCAGCTGTCCATCCCTCCATCCATCCATGTCCACGTCCACGTCCACGTCCACGTCCACGTCCACGTCCACGTCCACGTCCACGACTACGACCACGACCACGTCCACGTCCACGTCCATCCATCGATCCATCGATCCATCCGTCGATCCATCCATCGATCCATCCATCCATCCATCGATCCATCCATCCTTCCATCGATCGATCCATCCATCCATCGATCCATCCATCCATCCATCGATCCATCCATCCATCGATCCATCCATCGATCCATCGATCCATCCATCGATCCATCGACCCATCCGTCGATCCACCGATCCATCCATCGATCCATCCATCGATCCATCGATCCATCCATCGATCCATCCATCGATCCATTCATCCATCCATACATCCATCCATCCATCGATCCATCGATCCATCCATCCATCGATCCATCCATCGATCCATCCATCGATCCATCCATCGATCCATCCATCGATCCATCCATCGATCCATCCATCGATCCATCGATCCATCCATCGATCCATCCGTCGATCCATCGATCCATCCATCGATCCATCGTTCCATCCATCCATCCATCGATCCATCCATTGATCCATCCATCCATCGATCCATCCATCGATCCATCCATCCATCGATCCATCCATCGAACCATCCATCGATCCATCGATCCATCCATCCATTGTCGTGTGTCACTTGGTTCACTTCGGTTGGCACCGCCGTAGAAAGAGAGGGGGGGCGGGAGAATCTCTCCTGACGGTCACGTGTCCTGACGCGATGTCCTGACGCGAGTTTAAAATTTTTTACCCATTACAAAAAGTGTGCAACGCCGCGCCGCTAAAGAAGTTTTCACTTCAAAAAAGAGATTGGTTATAAAATATTTCAAGAATCGATGAACATTGATTAAAAAGCCCATATCAGGTATCACCATTACCTATAGGTACCGTTAAGTGCGGCCACCGCTCTTCTTGGAACAGTAGACATAGATCGGTTTTAAATTAATAGAAAAGAGGGCGATTTTTTATTATCCACCTGCGATCGTGAAGGTTGGGGTGTTATTCTTCGTCTTGACATGCACATTATCTACCAGTATATTATTGTAAAAATAAAGTCCTCCAGACCGTATTTCGGCCATGGCGGCCAATCTTAACGGAGGCTAGCCTTCGGCGCGGTAGAATGATATTATAGTGCACAATAGTGTGCGCAGACACAGGTGCACTTTCTCTTCCCTCAGTCTAATAGCCCGATGGGACGGCAATCCGACATTGCCCGGATTGGTCGACATTGTTCGGATTGCCCGTGCCTCGGAAAGCACGGGCAGTTGCTTACCGTGCTTTCCAAGGCACGGGGGGATCACATCGCCAACTTCCAAACTCTCTGTTACTAAGAAATTATTATTAAGTAATTTATTGTAGTACCTACATAAATCAGAAAATTGTCCAAATAACGGTCGAAAATATTTTTTTTTCACAGACTTTTACAAGCAACGTCGTCGAAATATGAATCCAGGTGGCCTCCTAAGTTACTTCTTAATATAAAATCCTAACGACTTAAGTGGTTGTTACGTAATACACACTTGAGCCCACATACTTTCAAATTGTATTTGCATAAAACGAGTTTCCCGAGCCATGTCGAGAGCTCATTATAAGTCCGAACACAACTTTTATCCGGCGAACCCGTAACGGAAGCAGGCCGGATTATAGATTACATAGCTAAAGTACACCTTGACTAAGATGACCGAAACTGGTAGGTACTGCATCGAAGAAGAAGAGACCATGTCGCTTTCAAAATAAAGTTTGATTTTCAGTGAGGGTTTGGTAATCTGGGAAACCACGAAAGTCCGTCAGCAAATATGAAGGGTGCGTCACGTCGTCGTATTGTGGATGTGTTCCGGTAGTTGAGTAGGAGTCAGCCGCCATTTTACAGTGGTGTCGGATTACAACTAGATAGTACTAAGATAGGTATAGCGTGTGCCCTTTTAGATAACGCCTGTCTTCGCGATATTTTGTGGTGCTGGTGCTTATAATTTTTTTACGTATGTGTTGCTCAAATGGTTTGACTTAGTTATGGTGCCTTTAAAGGAACTGAGACTGGAGATTTCGTAAAAATAGGAAAACACGGGCTTGATGTCAAATATCCACTGGCGAAGACCTGGTTCTCGAAATGATTCCTGTTTATCAGCCTGTTATATTATCTAAAGCTGTACAAGGGACTTCAAATGATCGCTACTTAATAACTAGACAAAGAAAAAAATCAACACGCAATCCCGCGGATGCTACATCAAACAAAATAATTCTTATAATAATAAGATCTGAAATATTTACTACAGCTGAACTAGGACTTCAGTGTGCCCTTGGAAAAGGCAAAAACGTGCGGTTTATTGCATCTACTGTAAAGATTTTCTGCAAATAAATAGAACCCTACATCATGCAGGCTGGCATAATTGAGTAACACACTATCAGTCATAGTCAGTATCATTTGGAAGGATATATAATAGCTACTCGTAATCCATTGCTTCTTATGAACGAAAAATTGATCTGTTAAACAAAGTAAATAATGAAAGCCATTCGTACTAATAATGTCTTTATGTGTGACACACTGATTGTGCGTGTGATCGACCCCCGAGGCTGTTATTACTTAGTCACAAGCCCCTTCAACTTCCACCACTAAACAATTTAAATATTATTATTCAATAACATTTAACAAAACGCTAAATACTATTCAAACAGGATCAATAGATCAGCACTCAGCTAAAACACTCAATTGTTTAGCGGAAAAATGCTGTCTTTTTTATTAAGTTTATTTTGTAATCTTCCGTCTCAAATGCTGGAAGTTTTTAGACTTTTCTTTTGATTAAATTCGTTGCGGGCTCTTTGAGAAATTAACTTTTTCTCTGCGACTAGATCTCCTCAGAGTTATTTCCTGGCACTAGTTTAAAAAAAGGTACGTCTGTTATCTTCATAACTGTTGTTGTAATTTACTCCCAGCGACTTTTTTTATGAGGTAGTCCTTCTTTTCCGACTTTTTTATGAGGTAGTCGAAGGGTTTAGCAGACTGGGGTGTAACTATATCATAATCAGCCTATAATGTTCCCAGTGCTGGGACACTGGCCTTCTCTCAGTGAAAGGGAGTGGGCCGTAATCCACCACGCGGGCCCAGTGCGGATTGGTAGATGTCACCATGTCTTCGAATTTTTGGTTCTAGGACAAGCCGGTTTCCTCACGGTGTTTTCTTTAACCGTTTTGAGAGCAGTAGTGATGAAATAATGTACACAAAGTAAAGCGCCAGTCTTGGTTCAAACCTACGACCTACAACTCGTATGTCGTGTCCGTTACCACTGCTCTTACGCGGTGTGTACCTATAGTACACCCACATTTCGCCAGTTATGTTTTTGTCCCATGTAATAGGGGACTATAGCCATCAACTAGGCATAAATACAGACTCCAGCTACTCAGAAATTCCAGATGGGAAACCAAATAGTGCTTTGTCTGACCCAGGAATTGCACGCAGGATCTCATGCGCAGCAGTAGCGCTTGCGACCACTAACCAATGAGGAAGACAGGGAAAATCAGTGTTAGGGTATATTAGGTGGCCCAACACTCCAGGGATGTGCCTTACAGGCATTGCGCGGGGAGGTTCCGGAATTGGTCTTTTCTTGGGACCACCCTTATGTGCTGATGAGAGCAGTGGTGGCCCAGTGGTATCAACCGCGACTTACGAGTTGTAGGTCGTAGGTTCGAACCCAGACAGGCGCTTTATTTTGTGTATATTATTTCATCACCACTGCTCTCAAAACGATGAAGGAAAACATCGTGAGGAAACCGGCATGTCCTAGAACCAAAAATTCGAAGACATGAGACATCTACCAACCCGCACTGGGCCCGCGTGGTGGATAACGGCCCACTCCCTCTCACAGAGAGGAGGCCTGTGTCCCAGCAGTGGGAACATTATAGGCTGATTATGTTATGTGCTGATGGTGACCACCGGAGTGGTTTTAGTGAGGTAACAATCCCACACTCCGCGGAGGTCGGGTGCCTTTTAAAGGTTTCCCCCCGACAAAAAACAGGTGGTACAACAATAAGTCACCAGTCAATATTATAGTGTAGCAACACTGTCGCCACTACTGCCGACAAAATGGCCGACACACTCGCCTGTAACAATGTATAAAAGATAGTATTACTTTCCTACTGGTGGACTTTATATTACACTAGCAGCGCCCCGCGGTTTCACCCGCATAAGTTTCGATTCCGTGGGAATATCGGGATAAAAAGTATTAAATGTGTTAATCCCGGTTATAAACTATCTGTATGCCAAATTTCATTTAAATCCGTTCAGTAGTTTTTGCGTGAAGAAGTAACAAACATAGAAACACACTCACAAACTTTCGCCTTTATAATATTAGTGTGATGATCTATATAAACATGGATATGATCTCCCCGAAGACTATCCCCGTATTCATCCTGCACACGACCATGTTATATGGTGTCGGAAGTGGGATATAGTGGGTGGTGGTGGGAGTGAGAGATTAACATGTGGAGCTTTATGGTAATTACATGTCGAAGATGCCTCACTGCGATACCTTGCGATCGCGGTAAAGCCGGCTACCTTGATGTCACCACTATGTAAAACAAATGCATGCTAATAGACACGCGAATCAGAAATTAAGAGATCCGCCGGAGAACCAAGGTAACTGACATAGCCCGAAGAAATGACAAGGGCAGGACACATTTCTCGCAGAACAGATGGCCGATGCGACCGAAAAGTTCTGGAGTAGCGACCGCGTACCGGAGGACGTAGCGTTGGAAGGCCTCCCACAAGGTGGACCGACGATCTTGTGAAGGCCGCAGGAATCCGTGGGATGATGCGAGAAGCACAGAACCGGTCGAAGTGGAGGTGTTTGGGGGAGGCCTATGTCCAGCAGTGGACGTCTTTCCGCTGAAATGATGATGATGATGAGATACGCACGCACATGCCAAAGGATACCTCGACCGTCACGATATTATCGTCGACGAAAATAAATATCGTGACATTAAAAATAATAAAAGCGAACATTTCCGACCGGCGCTGTTTAAGCTCAATTATTTTCAGAAGGAAGACGTTTAGGAGAACGGGCTTGAGTAAACAAATTGGACCAATTAAAATGCTAATGACGCGTAATAATTTCTTATCGTTCCAATTTAGGACAGGCCTTGTCCAGAGAAGCTGCGTTGCTCCAGTAGGTACTGTAAAGGTTGTCTGCAAAAGTTGACCTTATTTTGTGCAGCCTGGTAGAAAAATAACTCTGGTTGCATTCTAAAATTCAAGCGAATTTAGAACGAGCATTTGAATTATTTCTAGAAGGATTTTTGTTTCGAATAAAAACTTTTTAAGAAAAAAAAAACCGACTTCCAAAAAAACACTACAAAGTGAGAAATAACTTTAATTTCGGAAGTCGGTGTCTTTGGATGTGTATTTTAGTTTTTTGCCACCGACTTCCGAAATTAAAGTTATTTCTCACTTTGTAGTGTTTTTTTGGAAGTCGGTTTTTTTTTTCTTAAAAAGTTTTTATTTCACGCTTTTTAGTGGGTCTGCTTATAATTTATCTAAGTTACAATAGCTTAGTGATCATCGCCTTTTACAAACAAAATATTGCTTTTCCCGATGCAGGGAAGTTAATTGTTGAGGAGTTCTCCAGGTCCACCATCAGCTCCATATCACCATTCACATTGTGACGAGCATGAATTGCTTAGCAACCATATTAAAGTAATCGAATCGCAACCCGTGAAATACTTAGATATTATTGAGTAGTTCCGGTGGCCATCTGTGGTCTTCATCATCAGCTCCACTTCACCAAATGGTGCTTTCCGAGTTACTATAAAAAATACCCAAATCGCTATAGGTGTGCCTATAATATTTGAAGAGTTCCTTCGATTTCTCCAGGATCTCATCATCAAATCCTGACCTGATGTTTTTAGACTAGAAGCTGATAATCCTGGCTGCAGCATCAGGCCAGACTTATGTCAACATTGCATTGAACTTAAAATTTATTCCTGTTTAAAATGAGCCCAAACACGACTACGGTGCTGTTATTTCAAGGTTTGTACTTTTTCTGATGCTCCTGGCTTCAGCATCAGGTCTCTATGTACTTCGGTGTTCCTCATTAACAGTACGTTTATCCACACATCAAGCCCTTTTCAATGAGCCTAAACACGATATATCTGCTGTTAGTTGTCGAGGAGTTAGGTACTCTGCAGACTATCCTGACTGCAGCATCAGGTCATGACTTAATGATCATGAGACCATTAATGTGGCAAATGCCCTATCAAACATCAAAACAATTGACTAAAACAGTCCTTGCCTGTTTGAGTAACTTCTTACTGTTAAGGAGTTGTACCTTCCATCATCAGCCCAGCTACCTGAGATGGTGACAACCATACGCAAATAAACAAGATACTTCATAAAATATGCGAAAAACAATAAGTGAGCCTATAAAATTTGAGGGTTGCCCTCGATTTCTCTAAGATCCCATCATCAGATCCTAACTTGGTGACAATGGGACCACCTCAGAACTATCTACTTTCGAACAAAAAAAGAATTTTGAAAATCCATCGACAATTGGCGGAGTATTCGATGAACAAACATACAAAATAAAAATAATAATGATGATGATGATAAAAAAAAAACTTTTTTACAAAAAAAGAAACAACCGACTTCAAAAAAAACACTACAAAGTGATAAATAACTTTAATTTCGGAAGTCGGTGTCGTTGGTTCCGCATTTTCGTTTTTTGACACCGACTTCCGAAATTAAAGTTATTTATCACTTTGTAGTGTTTTTTTTGAAGTCGGTTGTTTCTTTTTTTGTAAAAAAGTTTTTATTTTTCACTTTTTAGTTGTACCTACCCCACAAAAAAAGTAAACAAAAAGATCGTTAATGTAGACAATGTAGATAATTTTTTAGATTTTTGTTGATTTTTCAAAAACCGCTCATCCGATTTCGATAAAATTTTCATGGGACCATTTGGGAAGTATACCCTTTCCAACAAAAAAATAATTTTCCAAATCGGTTGGCAAGCAACGGAGTTATGCGCGAACAAACACAAAAAAAAAAAAAAAAAAAAAAAATACAAACATTCGAATTGAGAACCTCCTCCTTTTTTAGAAGTCGGTTAAAAAACATACAAACAGCCGAACATAGTACCTCCTCCTTTTTGTGAAGTCGGTAAAAAAACAGTGATCAACAGTGATAATATTAGCGCGTTAGTGTAAATAAGTTCGCTTGGAATTAATGTAATAAGTAATTATAAAATTGTCATTTTATAGCCCCCACAGGTATTGTAATTATAGGTACTTAAGAATTTTTAGGTTAAGAACTTAATATAAATACATTACTTAATTGGATTGGGTTCCTAGACCAAGTAAAGTAAGAAAAATTGTATCGACAGTTTCAACCGAAATATTTTCATACAACCTAACCATTAAAACAAGTGAGAGTCTGAAGTACCACAAGGAAAAAAACGACATTTATTAACTTTATTTTATTATTTTTTGTTTTAGCGGCAATAGAAATATACCCTCTGTGAAAATTTCAACTGTCTACCTATTACGGTTCACGAGATACAGCCCTCTGTCAGTCATACAGACGGACGGACGGACAGCGGAAGCTTAGTAATAGGGTTCCGTTGACAACCTTTAGATACGGAACCCTAAAAACGCATAAGCTTTTGCTCTAAATTACGGACTAGATACCCCATAGTTTAAACCGATGGCCCCCGCAAGTATCGTTATTAGTGACAAAGAGATTACAAAAGAGGAATGGCCATTTTCGACCACCTGTGGGTTAATAAGAATACACTTTGATCACAAACCGAATGAAAAGGTATGTATGGCAATCAGTCACCCCGACCTTTGCTGAGGTTTATCTGAACGCCCATTTCCATGACGGAGGGAAGGTTTATTTTCCTCCTAATATGAGAACACCGATAAATTATGTAGGTCAAACATAGGTCAAAGACTGTAATAATGAATGATTAACTCGACACCCTCAAGGAAATTTCTTCCTTAGGTATTCACCAACATTACTTTAAGTAAGTAATAAAAGCAATTTAACGTCAAATAAAATATTCATAAAGACTAAAATAACTATCGTGCACATTTTCCGCAAGAAAAAACAAAATCAAAATGCTCTTTTACACAAACACAGGGTTGGGAATAAGATAACATGTAGACATGTTCAAAATATGGCATGAATGATAGGTGAAAACTGAATTATGTCGCCCCGAGACCTTTTTGTGTGGAAAGTATTTTTATTTTTTCAGTGTCTCTGTTATGTAACTGGCTTTATCTAGGCGAGAGTGTTTCGGAGCTCCGTAGATAGGTAAGATATTGTTTTTCGTATAAATGATTTGACTGTTTCTTACCGAACCCAAAAAAAAATCACAAAAAAACACACAGGGCGTCAAAAATCACACGGGGCGCAGATAAAAGAACCTTCCTGCCCTCTCTAAATCATGACAATAATAATAGACAACTTAAATACTAATCACCGGTTTCCACACGATGTATTTCTTCACCGTTTTGAGAGCAGTGGTGATCACAGAGTACTTTTTGATAGAGTGGTGGTGATGAAATAATTTACAAAAATTATAGCGCCCGTCAGGGCTCGAACCATAGAAATATAAAAACCGTTACCTATTTCTTATATCTATGATTCGAACCTACGACCTACAACTTTGTAAGTAGCGGTCCTTGCAACTGAGCAATCACTGCTCAGTAGTGTCCGACCGAAGCTTCGGCTTCGGCTTCGGCTTCGGCCACCTTCGGCCAAAAAAACACCTTCGGCCAAATCTTCGGCTTCGGCCAAAAATTTGCCGAAGGTTTGGCCGAAGCCGAAGGTTTGCTAGTTGTCAAAATTTGAAATTTACTGAACGATGCTAGAGCGAGACGGAGAGTGTGCAGAGCAGCAGTGTTTCGCCGCGCCGCCGCCGCACCGGACCAAACGAATCGCAGTTAGTAAACTAAACGAGTCAAAACAAGTTTGAGAGCGCGTCTTAAAATTCTAATAAATGTTTTGTTTTTAAATATTTCATATTTGTTATTACAAATTATTTTATTTATTACTGTGAGTGTGAGTAGTACCTGTGGTGATACGTTCATTATTGTGAGGCACTCTAAGAACCAAAAAAACAACCGACTTCAAAAAAAAACACTACAAAGTGAAAAATAACTTTAATTTCGGAAGTCGGTGTCGTTGGTTCCGCATTTTCGTTTTTTGACACCGACTTCCGAAATGAAAGTTATTTTTCACTTTGTAGTGTTTTTTTTTGAAGTCGGTTGTTTTTTTTGTAAAAAAGTTTTTATTTTTCACTTTTTAGTTGTACCTACCCCACACCAATTCAATTAACACTAGTGCATTGAAGAATTGAAGACACGACTCGAAGAATCATCAAAATTCCCATAGAAATGCCGGAGATGCAGTACATTTATGCATATAACTTCGTACATAAGAATAGTTACCTAATGTATTATATACTAAAACCTTCCTGAAAGTATGTAGATCACAGTAATGAAAGAATTATCAAAATCGGTTCAGTAGTTTTTGAGATAATCGCGGACATACAAACATACATACATACATACATACATACGGGTCGAATACAGAACCTCCTTTTTTAAAGTCGGTTAATTAAAGTCGGTTAAAAAACCATAAGTATTGTCTGGTTTAAAATATTTTACAAAGTAACTATCGTATTTCTCAAGGTCAATGACACCTTCGGCTTCGGCTTCGGCTTCGGCCGAAGGTTTTGGTGAATACCGATTAATCGGCTTCGGCTTCGGCTTCGGCCAGAATTGCACCTTCGGTCGGACACTACTGCTCAGCATGGATACATAGCTACCAACTACCAACCCGCACTGGGCCTGCGTGGTGGATTACAGCCCACTCCCTCTCACCGAGAGGAAGCCTATGCCCCAGCAGTGGGAACATTATAGGCTGATTATGTTACGTTATTTTAATCACTACGCTTGAAAAATCAATGGGTAATTAGAGCGGGGTTTCAATCATACTAGCAATTAAAAATATCTATAGGTAGTATAGCGGCATCTACTAGGGTTACATTTTTTTTAATGTAATTTTGATTGCCTTTTACAACATTTTCACAGAAAGGATTAATCACCATTGTTAAAGTCAACATCCACTTATATAAACGAATTTTGCAAGCCAGACAAAAATTGCGTGTATTGTCAAAAGTTAATAAAAAGAAAGACTGTTCAAAAATATTTCATGAAAATAAAATAACAATCGTAAAATAGAGCTCAAAAAATATTTTGCGTTGCATAATTTTCAAAATGTTGAACGTAAAGTAGCATATTTTATGTAATAATAAATAAATAATAATAAAGAGAATTCAATCACCTAATGAAATACCTACCTAAAAATATTCCACTGAGCTGTGCAATTATTTTTTAATTTCATTAAAATTGATAAATTACTTTTATTTTGGTGCCTTTCTCTCACTTTCTCGCTGTTTTGAACCTTATTTGTTGCCGCGATGGGCTATTGTCAATAATTAAGAACCTAAAAAAATCTTCTTACCGCGCCCTGACATGGGTATTATTTCGATTTAAAAACCACAAACTTAACCACCACTTTTGATAAAACCGGTTTCGTTGAATTTACAGCCGCAATAATAATGCAATATCGCAAACGTTACAAATCTTGATAAGCCCGATCATGCGAAAACACGACAAAAGGCAATTTAAATCTCCTTCCAACAAAATGTCCTACAATCGCCGCAGCGGAAATTAAAGTATGAATCCCAGATATTATTCATAAGAATAATTAGTATTTGGATGAGTTTGGATAAAAGAGAAATTTGCATTGTTAATACAGACAAAAAAAATGCTAAAATTGGCCACCATTCGGCAGTAATGACAGTTTCATTTCCAGTTGAAAAATCCAATTTCATTGGCTCTCTTTTTTTGCAAAATGATGATCTTGAATCAATTTAATATTGTGAGATTCCGTAATTTGCATTTATATGACAAAATCACGGAAAGCATCATTCATACCCAATGTTAATTTTGCGTTATTTCATTTTCAGTGATATTGATTTATAACCAATAATTACTGATTAACGAGGTGGTCCGGCAGAGAACCAAAGTTGTCGACATAGCTCACAGAATAAGCAAGGTGGAGTGGCAATGGGCCGACCATGGCGACCAATTATTAGCTGTAGAACCGATGACCGTTGGGGTAGATGTGGTCTTGAGTGGAGACCGCGACTCGGCAAACGTAGGACTCCCTCAGGCTAGGTGGGGCGACGATCTTAGAAGGCAGGTGCATGAAAGTTGCCGAAAATCGAGTTGAATGGCGTGCACTAGGAGAAGTCGACGCCTAGCAGTGGACCGCTTGAACAATGACGACCAAAATTACCCTAAATCGGCCAACGTAAGGTAGGACGCTAAGGGCCTGTGCACACCACGTTTTTTAAACGCGCCGTTGACGCGCATTTGTAGCGATACAGACGCGATACGCACGCGAGTCAGACGCAGCCTGTAGACCTTCTGTAGGATAAAGCGCGCCGTCGACGCACGTTTCTAAAACGGGCGAAAACGTGGTGTGCACAGGCTCTAAGATCGTCATCTTAGCAGGGTAGCTGGCAGTAGACCAATGAGAGTTGCTGAGGATCAAATTTAATGGCGAGCAATATATAGGAAAGGTTTATGTCCACCAGCGGGGAATTGCGTAACACAGTGTAACAGTCATTCCTGGCCATGGACTTGTTTTATAAGTCCATGTTCTGGCTTTCATTTTGACAGTTCAACAACATTCACTGCGTTATCTACGTTGTTTAGCAGACAAATTTTTCGAAGATATGAAGTAATCATTTAGCAATATCCTTCAAAATGATTCAGATTGTGATTGTGTAACGCAATTGTCTGCTATAAGGCTGATAATGAACCTTTTAACCTTTTTCATGGGCCATCATATACTTTTCTTAGGAACTCATTCGTTGAACTCTCAATAATAAAGATACTTGTCAGTTATCAGCACAGAGTACTTTTTGATAGACTGAGAGTTGTCAGTGTATTGAAGTCCTAATGACAGCTGAGAAGTGACTTGATACAAAAGATTTTTTTTATTGATTTCGTTGAACACAGCGATTTTTCTGGTATTCTCTTCATCAAATAATACGTGTATAGCATCAATAGTTGCTAAAACCGAGCAAATTAACGTTGCATTCTATTTCTTTCCGAATAAAAAGAAACCTAATTAAAGTACCTACACGATGAGTTATCCGATGAAAAAAGATCATTTGACTCAAGATTTCAGTCCCGATTTTCAACCGGAGTTTAGGCAACGATTTAAGAAAGAATTCGCACAACTGTATAAGCAAGACTTCAAGCAGGACTTCAAACAAGATTTCAAACAAGATTTTGAACAAGACTTTAAACAAGACTTTAAAAAGAATTTTTGATAGTAGGTTATGCTGTGATTCTGTTTGTAAAGTAATATTTGCACAATGTATTTTTTTGGTATCTACTAAAAAAGATAAATCCCCTTGGTGGCCTTTATTTGCTTATATTAAAACTACTGCTGGTTTATAAGGCCTTTATCATCATGACCAATATGACCATGAACTAATTCAATATCTTTCTAATATAATAATAATCTCAAAAAGATCACAGTGCAGCTGCCTGGCACTTATGATAGGCAGACATACTTGTGGAAGCAACAATTTGCTAAGAAAAATGACACAGGCGTCTGTCACTTCTATAGTTATTATTATAATGTATAACAAAATAAATGATGAGATGTGGTGGCCCAGAGGTAACGGCCCGACTTACGAGTTGTAGGTCATGGGTTTGAACCCAGGCAGCCGCTTTACTTTAATAAATTTCAATCAGTGTAATAAATTTCATCACCACTGCTTTCAAAACGGCGAAGGAACACATCGTGAGGAAACCGGTAAGTAGGTGTCTAAAAACCAAAGACATGTGACGACTACCAACCCTCACTGGGCCCGTGTGGAAAAAGGCATACTTACTATACGCTTTCTACTTGATATTTTCTTGGCTTAGGTACTTGTACATATAAAAACATACTGTGACAATACTTACCAATTTTATCTTTCTATTGGATAAATAGGTAGGTACCTAGGTAGGTACCTACCTACGCCATGTTGTGCCTACCTTGTTATTATTTTTTCTTAATATCTAGCTTGGTCAATGATTATTACATAAATTGGAGCAGCAAGCTAGTTTCTGGTACTCGAGTAAGTATTTAATTTTCTTAGATCTTGACTAGGTAGGTCAAAAAAAAATAACATAGGTAAATTATCTATGTGATTTTTACAGTCCACTGCTAAACCGTCACTATTATTATTGAAGTAGGAACCTAAATAAAAGTCCATCCATATTATTACGTTTGCGATCAATCACAGAGCATGTACCTAACCTTTTATTTGCGATCGCATGACTGGTGCCATAATCATAAATTTCAGTCTATCAAAAAGTACTCTGTGATCTGATCAGACAACTGAAATAAGCTCGCGGAGTTGTGCGGCATGAACGAGCCGAATGGGGGGGTCACCCGCCAGCCCCCCGCATCCCCGCATCGGCCTCATCTGTCTGTTTTACCGACCGCGGGCTCCGCGGCCCCCGCATCCCCGCATCGGTCTCATCTGTCTGTTTTACCGACCGCGGGCTCCGCGGGGCGAGCGGAGTGCGGAACTGCGGCTGCGGGCTGCGGCAGACCGAGTGAGCCTCAGTTACTCGGGACGTGTAAGCAGGGGTTCGCGCGTCGTCGGTAAAAAAAAAAATGTCCTATTTCGCTGGTTTCTTGGTTGTTACAAAAGATATTTAGTAAAATGGTGCATGCGACTTGTGCAGCCCTTCATTGCCTTTCATCTTCGCACATAGACAAGGATTTAAAATTCCATCAGTTTCCTCACGACGCAGAAAGGTAAGATTTTGTCTGATTTTGTTTTCATAAACTAATATTTACTTACGATTTTGAAGAAGTATCTATACTCCATTTATTATAACATTATAACAAAGAAGCTTGCAGAAGCAGGAGTACGAAACCTTTTATTTTCAAGTTAAGTTCAAACAATTTTAATAAACAATGTAGGTACACTAGGTACATATTATGTGCTTTTTTTGTAAGTAAAAATGTATGGCGTACAATAAAGCATATTCTATCTATCTACTCTTCACGATCCTTGGATAGGCACATGAAATGAAACAACTTTTAGTAACAATCAGTTTATTAGAAACAACTTTATATAAACCGACAAAATAAAAAACACGTGCTGCCACAACTTATGAAGCGCATAGGGAACCTTTTAGATTTGGTAGAGTTATAATGACATAAAAAGCGTTCCCGGTACTGTCCGCCCCTGCTTCTTTTAGATTTTAAACACTGACACGACCAATTTTATATAAAATCTAAATAATATTAAATGAAAGCCTTGTAATTTCAGAAGGTAGATAGGTTAAATAAGTACAATTAAGTGTGGCTGTCGTTATTTAAATTGATTATTTTAATAGAACTCCACATCAAACTTGACTGTAATAATGTTTGTTGTACTTTTATTACAAAGTGTGCCCCTAAAAGAGCCTTTTTTGACTTCTGTCTAATGCTATAGTAAATGGAGTATAGGTAACAATAAATACATGATACGAGTATAGTGGACACTTGTATTTCCGGTCAGAGAGTATTAATAAATTAACTTTCAACCGTGCGTCAGTCTTCATTACCTAATCATATCGATCTATCTGTACCTACATATTCTGCCCTCGTAAATGAAAACACAGTAAAGATTACATTCTAAACACAGCAGGAATGTGGCGCAGCAATGTCGCGCAGCATTGCTGCCGTGCTCGGAATGTAATCCATACTTCCATACCTCAGTATTATAAATTCGAAAGATGAGATTACATTCCGAGCACGGCAGCAATGATGCGCGACATTGCTGCGTCACATTGCTGCTGTGTTCGGAATGTAATCTCATAATTATAAACCCATAGAAAATGTATGAGGACCAGTAGTGCTGCGACTGCACTGTGCCGCGGCAGCACTGCTGCGTGCTGCCGAGATCGGAATCATACCTTGACTCTGTCTTTCTGTATGTTACCTTTCACGCCTAAACCACTGAACGGATTTGGATGTAATGTGTCAGAGAGATATATTGCATCCCGGGGAAGGACATAGGATAGTTTTTATCCCAGAAATCATTCTTTAAGGGTGTGAAAAGGGTGGAAGTTTGTATGGGAAATCAAAAACCGCTGAACCGATTTAGATGAAATTTGGTATGGAGATAGTTTGAGTTGTGGGGAAGGATATAGAATAGGTTTTATTCCCGAAATTATCCCTTAAGGGTGTGAAAAGGGGGGTGGAGATTAAAATCAATAAAAAAGAACTATAATACTTTTACCGCGGGTGAAACCGCGGGGCACAGCTAGTCTCATATAAACATTATACTAGAAAATGTATGGGAACCAGTTAAGTGCTGCGGCAGCACTGCTGCGTGCTGCCGAGATCGGAATAGATACTATACTGTGTGTCGGATATCTATGATACGGACGGTACTTTCGCTGGCAGATAGCTAAAATGTTGTAAGGAGTAATTAGGCTACTTACTTTTATTTTAGAAAAAGAATTAGGGTTCCGTGCAAAAAAAAAACTCACGAAATTCCGACATGCACGCGATCGAAATCGCGAACACAGCTAGTTAATATTAAACTTAAATTTATAATAAAGAAAACTCGATTTTTGGTCAAGTTGTAAACACCGAGAGAAGCAGGGGCGAGCCGCTACGTCGCGTCGCTAGTTAAGTAATATCATAATAATGTAGTTTTTACCTACTAGGTACATCACATGATAATCTGAGTATTGGAGACATTCGGTCGGGTTAATTCGGTTATCTATTGTAAACTCAGACACGAAATCAAGTTACGATTACGACTGAATTTTTTTAGTTTTGGTTTTCGGCAATTTTCGTTTTTGGTTAAATTAATGTTTAAAAGATCTATCGAAGAACAAACAACAAGTATTTTTTTGTTGTTTTTGTTTTTCAGCCGAAAATTCAAATTATTTCGTATTCGTTATCGGCCGAAAAATATACCATTTTCGGTCATACTCAACGCTCCCCAGAAATATAAACCAGGCGCAAATGTCCATACTATATGTATAATATTATAAATTCTAAAGTAACTCTGTCTGTCTGCCGTGCGATTCTGTAACCGTCTCACCGTGAAAAGTTAGGCGAAGTGAGCGTGGAGTGAGCTATCAGTGTCATCCCACCTGATACTAGGGATTGACCAAGCCTACATTTACAATCATAATCGAGATTTTAATAATAGATTTTATGCTAAGTCTATTGATCATTTTATATATTTTCAAAGCTAGTATTTTAGTGGTCAAAACATTAATATTTCGTGGGGTTTTACAATAAAATAGCAAAACAGAAACTTAGCCAGAAACTCAATGTTGTTTTTTTTTTCTTTTTTTCCTAGACTGACTAGTCAATACAGCCTGAGGCGCGAGCGCGTCACGCAAGTGTTCACTTCACCCGAATCACGACATTAAATGTCGAGAATCGGGTGAAGTGAACACTTCACGCCGCGCTTGCGCGTTAGTCACTGTCATTATCACATAGAAGATTATTTTGATGTGGATTGCGTGAAGTGTTCACTTCACTCGATTCACGACATTTAATGTCGTGAATCGAGTGAAGTGAACACTTCACGCCGCGCTTGCGCGTTGGTCACTGTCATTATCATATTGTAGATTATTTTGATGTGGATTGCGTGAAGTGCTTGCGCGTTAGGCGCTGTCATTAATATTAAATTCAGTTTTTATTTATTTATTTCTATAATTGACGACCATGGTCGTAAGCCTGTTCGTAATCGAGTTCAGAAATTAGTTCCTATTTATTTCAACGCTTTTAGATATTATGTCTAAATCCAACCGTGTTTGTACATTTAAAAAGTCAGTTGTGTGCATTTTGTTTTCAACAATTAACCAGATTTTGTATTAACTAGTTACAGACTACTTATTTAACCTGTAACGCGTGCAAATATAACATTATTGTAGATAGATACTAAATAACTAAGATCCGTATTTTTCATGCACGGTCAAGCGGCGCGCGTCGCCCATGATTGGCGAGTGGCGACGAAACCGTAGCCAATGAGCGACGCGCGCGAAGTGATGTTGCCATGGTTACCGTGGAGTGAAATATGGAACATTCCGAATCGCACTGTAATCGATTACAACGTGCTTACACTTTGACCCCAATTATTCTGTATGGTATAAATTACCTATTATTCCCCGCATAATCTTACCATGCCGTACGGTTGTCAAGAGTGGTATTTTGACAGTTCAAACCGGTTTCGTTAAACTAACATGGCATTTTCGAAATTGTGTTTCCGGCTACAGTCGCCACCTTACCAAAGGATAAGAAATTCGTGGTGTAAAAAAACAAACAAATAAATACTATAATCTAACCGTGAGTAAATAATCAAGTGAAATAGTTTTGACTCTCAGCTGCCATAGTGGTGATTTATCTAAATGGGAACGCAAATTATTTATGTGAGAGTTGTGGGCGATGATGGCCTAATTCGGAATGATCCATATATCACGCAGCGCACTGCGCATGCGTGTCAAGCGTCGTAGTCATAAGTATCAAGTGAACTTTTTTTTTGCTTTCATGCCATTGACGACCATGTACAACTCGTTTATAGAGAGTAGTATATTCCTTGATGTAGAATGTACATAAGCCTGTACGTATTCGAGTACAGTGACAATAATTCGTTCCTAATTATTTAATGCTGTTAGAGATTTTAATGTCTAATGCCCGGTTTCTGAAGAATTCTTAAACGGAGTTTAAACTTTCAATAGTTGTTGATTCGACATAATTATCTATTTAAGCGAATTCCTTCCTTATGCTCGGTTTTGAGGTTCTCAGATAAACCCTCGATAATAATTCACTCGACTTTTAAGCTAAATTCTTCCTTAATGACGTGTTCAGAAACACGATATCGAACCAATAATCACTATCGAATGGATAAACTCCGTTTAAAAACCTCAGAAACCGACCATAAATCCAACTGTTTTTGTACATCGAAAAAGTAAATTTAGTCAGCCTACATTTAAGATATAACATAAGAAATTGTGCTAAGCAAGTACCTATTCAGTGATTGGTGTAATGTTCGTATACATAAGTACATAATACGTAAAAGCACATATAGGTTTTTTTTATATCATCTCTAGGTAAATACCATAAATGCCATAAATATTTAGGCATATTATTAATCTAGTGACGATTGCTGTTAGGACACACAAATTGCATTATTCATGTATATGCATGTTTTGGGCTGTCTAATTTTAGTTTTGCTGTATACTGTTTACACACTGTGTCTACGTTTCTCAGCCAACTCTCCTGTCGCAGATCTGCTGAAAGAAATTACTAAGTAAATGATGAAAGCAGTTCCTCTATCTTTATGTAGTTTACTTTATTATGTATTTAGTGTGTACATAAATGAGACAGGCCTGATGGTCTAGTGGTTAGTGACCCTGACTGCTATGCCGGAGGTCGTGGGTTCGATTCCCACCCAGGACAAATGTTTGTGTGATGAGCACGATCATTTGTTCTGTGTCTGGGTGTAATTTATCTATAATATGTATGTATTTAGAAATATATAAGTATGTTTATCAGTTGTCTAGTACCCATAACACAAGCTCTGCTTAGCTTGGGACTAGATGGCGTTGTGTGATAGTTGTGGAATATTATTTATTATTATTTATTATAAATAAATATATTACATTTTTTAATTTGTATCACATTAAAAAAAATTGCTAATACATTTTTTCTACTGAGTCGGCTGCTTCCTGAGGTGCAACTTCTTAATGCCGGGAACGGAGGGACATTGGATGTGTGTCGGCTGCACCCCCACTGCAAAAAGCTGGAAATAATGGTAATAATTTGTTACTAAGTATTTGATTTATTTAATTCCTACACATCAGCACATCTGCAGCTAATGTATTTACTTTCAATAAGAATAGCGGTATGATTTATTAAGAACAGCGTCTGATCAAATAAAATCAATTGAATGGGCCAATATTATTACTATATATTTAGAGCACAACGAGTTTCTACATTTCTTAATTCCATGCTCCGTGCCTGTCTGTGTCCCAATTTATTTGTTCCCTATTGTGTTTATCAAAAATAGTGTGTTAAATAATGAATACTTGCCTCAGACCGCCACGCATGACACAGCCGGGAGCGATGTGATCAAATCAAATAGAGGCAGTGTTCTTTTATTGTCTTCTGTCCCTTTAATGACTTAGCAACTGCAGGGTCGATAAGGCTCATCTGCTGAAAGGTAGAATATATCAGATTAATAAAATTCACTTGCTTTTGTGTGCCTATACTTTTGTGTTTTTATTTTAAGTTATCCTATGTTGTCCCACAGCTGGGCACGGTCTCCCCCATACTTTTCCAGTTTTCCTTATGTTGTGCCTTCTTCGGCCAATTGGTCAGGAACGTGTCAGTGACGACGCCCGCCTTGTCTTCAGGCAACCTTTGTTACTGATTGACACACGTCTGTGACATGCCTACGTCTTTTACATTAGTTACATATTATTATCATCAAGTCGGTACTATTTTGGCATACCTGACAGACCACCACTCGTCCTTGCATAGCTAACCACCTGACTGATCATCTAATTCATATACCTAATTATGAACAGTAACACAGGAACTGTGGAGTACCTAGGTAGAGGAATTCATTTTTAAATTAGAAAAACTTTCACCAATAGGTACATGCCAACATTATGTCATATTACTATCACATTCACCATTATAATATCGTGCTAGCCATTGTCACTGAAAAACTAATTCAAAGTAGGTACTAAGATAAAACTTTCATTTGTTTATTTACAATTATTTATTTTGAAACTGCAGACAAAAAGTTTATTTTGTATCGGAAAGCCCCATAGACAGCAGTAGACAGCACATGTTCACCACAGATGATGAATATTAGTTAGTCATTTTTTTCTATCGATAAATAGAAAAGTCACTGACAAACTTTAATCACAGAATACTTAAAATTCAAAGTATGACGACCCACTGACCTAAGTACTAAATTCAAACAAAGAACCAACAGTGTTGTCAAAAATAAAATGCTTGCATCATTACATTACAAACCGCTAGATTTACGCGGTCACCGATCGGTGACGACCGGCGCGCACCCGTCAGGCCCCACGGTCACCGATCGGTGACACCCGATTCACGCGGCTTCAACCTCTATTATTACTGTAAATTAAGGTCTAATATCCTGTGCAACAGTTTGAGTCTATGGTCCGGTAGATAAACTAATCGACTAAATGATTCAAAACGAAAAATATGGGTTGGCAATATTGGAAAAAAAAGTTAAAAATAGACTTTACGATTCTTAATGGCAGCTGCAGTGCGTGCCACAGAGTACATTTGGTGCGTGCTGTTTTGTTATGATTTTATGATGCTACGTTGTTTATTTTAATAGTTTTTGTGTAAAATCGACGTTAAGTGGATGAATATTCGTTTATAACATATTATACGTCCTTGTAGATAATATTTGCACGAAATAACATCACAATCAATCGATAAACCTTTTTTTTTGGTCAAACAAAATTTTACGTAAGTACTTCAAGAAAACCTTATGATTTTACAATTATAGTGGTATATTTTTACAAGATATAGGTAGTTATCAGTCAATAAAGGTTTATGTAGTATCCTAGTAACACGTTTTTAATTAGAAACAACTCAATATGACAAAGGTTGCCTGAAGACAAGGCGGGCGTCGTCACTGACACGTTCCTGACCAATTGGCCGAAGAAGGCACAACATAAGGAAAACTGGAAAAGTATGGGGGAGACCGTGCCCAGCTGTGGGACAACATAGGATAACTTAAAATAAAAACACAAAAGTATAGGCACACAAAAGCAAGTGAATTTTATTAATCTGATATATTCTACCTTTCAGCAGATGAGCCTTATCGACCCTGCAGTTGCTAAGTCATTAAAGGGACAGAAGACAATAAAAGAACACTGCCTCTATTTGATTTGATCACATCGCTCCCGGCTGTGTCATGCGTGGCGGTCTGAGGCAAGTATTCATTATTTAACACACTATTTTTGATAAACACAATAGGGAACAAATAAATTGGGACACAGACAGGCACGGAGCATGGAATTAAGAAATGTAGAAACTCGTTGTGCTCTAAATATATAGTAATAATATTGGCCCATTCAATTGATTTTATTTGATCAGACGCTGTTCTTAATAAATCATACCGCTATTCTTATTGAAAGTAAATACATTAGCTGCAGATGTGCTGATGTGTAGGAATTAAATAAATCAAATACTTAGTAACAAATTATTACCATTATTTCCAGCTTTTTGCAGTGGGGGTGCAGCCGACACACATCCAATGTCCCTCCGTTCCCGGCATTAAGAAGTTGCATCTCAGGAAGCAGCCGACTCAGTAGAAAAAATGTATTAGCAATTTTTTTTAATGTGATACTAATTAAAAAATGTAATATATTTATTTATATACACAGTAAATACATAATAAAGTAAACTACATAAAGATAGAGGAACTGCTTTCATCATTTACTTAGTAATTTCTTTCAGCAGATCTGCGACAGGAGAGTTGGCTGAGAAACGTAGACACAGTGTGTAAACAGTATACAGCAAAACTAAAATTAGACAGCCCAAAACATGCGTATACATGAATAATGCAATTTGTGTGTCCTAACAGCAATCGTCACTAGATTAATAATATGCCTAAATATTTATGGTATAAGGTTTGTATATTGTACGTGTAGTTTATCTAGAGATGATATAAAAAAAAACCTATATGTGCTTTTACGTATTATGTACTTATGAAAACGAACATTACACCAATCACTGAATACTTGCTTAGCACGATTTCTTATATTATATTATATTGTCTGAAATGTAGGCTGACTAAATTGACTTTTTCGATGTACAAAAACAGTTGGATTTAGACATTAAAATCTCTAACAGCATTAAATAATTAGGAACTAATTATTGTCACTGTACTCGAATACGTACAGGCTTATGTACATTCTACATCAAGGAATATACTACTCTCTATAAACGAGTTGTACATGGTCGTCAATGGCATGAAAGCAAAAAAAAAGTTCACTTGATACTAAATTACTAACGACTACGACGACACGCATGCGCAGTGCGCTGCGTGAAATATGGATCATTCCGAATTAGGCCATCATCGCCCACAACTCTCACATAAATAATTTGCGTTCCCATTTAGATAAATCACCACTATGGCAGCTGAGAGTCAAAACTATTTCACTTGATTATTTATTCACGGTTAGATTATAGTATTTATTTGTTTGTTTTTTTACACCACGAATTTCTTATCCTTTGGTAAGGTGGCGACTGTAGCCGGAAGCACAATTTCGAAAATGCCACGTTAGTTTAACGAAACCGGTTTGAACTGTCAAAATACCACTCTTGACAACCGTACGGCATGGTAAGATTATGCGGGGAATAATAGGTAATTTATACCATACAGAATAATTGGGGTCAAAGTGTAAGCACGTTGTAATCGATTACAGTGCGATTCGGAATGTTCCATATTTCACTCCACGGTAACCATGGCAACATCACTTCGCGCGCGTCGCTCATTGGCTACGGTTTCGTCGCCACTCGCCAATCATGGGCGACGCGCGCCGCTTGACCGGTTAAGGTGAATGTGACATGGCAGACCGCGAAATTTAAATTTTCTTACGTTTTTTGCAATTTGCAGATCAGTGTCAGGTTGTATCTTGATCAAAATGTGATTTGCGACTATAATAGACATGTATTTACAGAATCATAGTCATTAGAATCATTAATATATCTCCTTATGTTAGATTTCTACCATAAACACTTTTCCATATGAGATTTGTTCTTAACGATAGAAATCTAACTTAAAAAGATGTATTAATGATTGTAATTATTATTATTATTTTTGTGGTGTACAATAAAGTATATATAAATAAATAAATAATAATAATATTAATGTTTTGACCACTAAAATACTAGCTTTGAAATTATATAAAATGATCAATAGAATTAGCATAAAATCTATTATTAAAATCTCGATTATGATTGTAAATGTTTGCTTGGTCAATCCCTAGCATCAGTGGGATGACACTGACAGCTCACTTCACGCAAGTTTTCACGGTGAGATTTTTACAGAATCGACCGGCTGTATGTTACCTTTTCACGCCTAAACCACTGAACCGATTTAGATGAAAGGTATGGAGATAGTTTGATTCCCGGGAAAGGACATAGGATAGTTTTTATCCCGATATTCCCACGGGATCGAAACTTATGCGGGTGAAACCGCGGGGCGCAGCTAGTAACTTATAAAAGCGGAAGATACGGTACGCTCTAACATAGCAATCACTAAACCTGGGATAGTACTATTATTAAGTATTCTGTGACCCGGGCTCGGTGCACAACTACATGCAATGAAACTCACTCATCTGTGATCTGTCAGTGATCACAGTTGCATACTTACAGTTACCGATAGACGAGGACAGAGACAGGACTCGACATAGTCGTGCGAGCGCAACCGCGTTAGCTCCCGAATGTTTACGATTATGAATGACGAGGTAGCGTCGTCGGCGAGACCGAGAGCCGCGCGAAGCGTCACATCGTATCTCACGCCTGTGTTGTATTATCTATCTCGCTCTCACAAAAATGGCGAAGGAAACAATAAATAAAATTGTAATTTTCTACAAAATTAACATTTTTAGCTGTCGCGTTACGCGTGAAAAGTAGTCCCGTCTGTCTTAGTTTTTATTTCTGGAGCAATTAGAACACTTATTAAATACATAGTAAGGCATTATGATGCTTATTTTATATTTATACACAAAAACTAAAATTGTTAAGCTGTATCGACGTGCGCTGTTTCAGGCACTCTAAAATAATTTCTACGCATGAGAGAGAGAGATGAGAGACCGGTTAGACCGCTATGGTGAAAGACGCTAACGTAGCCGTAATAAGGTTGAATACCGCGTGCGCTCTTTGATCGCGTTCGAGCTCGAAACTAAATGTCGTAAGTCTCAATTCTTATTTTGTTTATAACTAAAGTAATAATTGATCTAGAGAAAAAATATCTTGTGGCTGGATAGTAAACTATATTTTCTTACTGTTAACATTTATTTTAGACATAAAGGCCAAGCAATCTTGAAAAAAAAAGTAATAATCTTTAAAAAAGACATGATTTTTGAATAAAATATGAATCGAGCGCAAATGTTACAATTACGTAACTGTCTTGTAAATGGAAAGAAAAAGATCCAATGAATCATATACTAAAGTTCCATTTTGATTGTATGTGTGACTTTCAGAATATTAATGCAAATTAACGTTAAATTTAGGGAGCCTCCTCTTAAACAATGGTCCGCGTGTGACTGACTGTCCTTTGGACTTGATTCAGTAGGACCGTGCTGTGATCAAGTAACGCATCTTAGACCTACAAATTGTTCATCTGTGTATCCATACTAATATTATAAATGTGAAAGTGTATATATGTGTGTGTCTGTTTGTTTGTCCGTCTTTCACGCCTAAACCACTGAAATGATGATTGATGATTTAGATGAAATTTGGTATAGAGATAGTTTGAGTCCCGGGAAAGGACATAGGATAGTTTTTATCCCGATATTCCCACGGGATCGAAACTTATGCGGGTGAAACCGCGGGGCGCAGCTAGTATCTATATATTTTATATTTATGATTAAGATAGGAAAACCTATCTTAATATTCAATCACTTTTTCTTTTGCAGGCGTAAAATCTGGATAACCGCTTGCAAAAGATCCGATGTGATCGATAAAGACTGGAATTTTTTCAAGCATAAATATGTATGCAGCAAGCATTTTCAGAAATGTATGTACAGCAAAAAGGATCATCTCAAAAAATCTGCAGTCCCATCACTTCATTTATCACAAAAACCTTTACAACACGATTCCTCCACACAAACTATAGAATCCATACAATACGCCAATCAACAATCTGAAAATGATGTATCAATATTATATGTCATGCCGAAGGTAGAAATAAGTTTAACTACAGCTCATACACAAACAGAAGACTCTTTACCATACGATATTAAACACGTTAACATAAAAGAAGAAATAATAACTCAAACAAAGATTAAAGAGTCTGAATCTGTTGAACAAGATGTAGAAATAAAAACGGAGTATGATGATGATGCTGATCTAAATAGTGACTCGGAGGCATTTGAAGAATATGTAGAAATGAAAACAGAAATAGTTGAAAATGAAATATTACCTTTATTGAAGTCTACGCAGCCTTTACAATCTGTAGATCTCGAAATAACGAAAGATGGCGGGACACTTAGCACTCAGGCTAAAAACCTTTTACAAGATATTGGCCACGGTTTAACAGCACCTATCGTAAACAGAACTAGTACTTACCCTATAAATACTACTACGACGCCAATCTTGAAAACAGAAGTGGATGAATCAATTCAAACTGATAGAGTAATTGTTTTGAGTGAGAATGCCGATGGGAGTGCAGGGTCGATAAATCCTGAAGAATGCAGATGCAAAAGAAACAATTATCTTGGCATGAACCGTCTGCAATTTTATAAAGCTTGCAGTAAATTTTTGTCTGCAAACTTTGCTATCACTGTTAGAAGAAGAATGCATTTAGATGACGTAGCCAAAGCTGAAAGCAGTGGTAGAAAGCGGTGGAGTAAAACGCTTTCGTCTGAGAGTATTGAATACGAGGAAGTGGTCGTGCTTGATGACAATGACGACATTGCTAGTATAGAAACTGCTGCTGATAGCGCTGAAACTGACATGGACGCTGTTGACCGCGTTGAAGCAAGTGCAGCAGTAAGTGCGACTGATTGCGCTCAAAGGTAATTTGCTTTAGTATCAAGGCCCCGGGTTAAGGGTGTTGCTGCTATCATGCGCATGCGTGACATAATAACGGGTGTAAAAAGACACTTAACGAAGCCGAGAGCCACTTGCTCTCCCCATCATTCTAATATATTTTTCTTGTACTGGACCATACCTGGTTACGGTGTTTTTGTAATAAGTAGGTATCAGTTTTGTTGTAAATATTGTAATAGAATTTGACCAAGGTTTTGAGATGTTTTCTCTTTGACACTACACCCATAGCTCGTATCAATAAGTCAGGCCGTCACACTTACATGTATTAGTCCATATCTTGAAATATAACTGAATCGATTTTGATGAAACTTGCACTGTAACCTTAAGTTGAAGTAAATGTACCTAAGCCAATAAAAAAAAATGGTCACGATCCGATCAACAGTTGCGGAGAAATGCGTGGGCAAATATACATACATTTATTATTAATTAATATACATACATACATAAATTTTGTATATTTATTTGGAAGCTCTAATAGATTGTCTAATATATGATATGTGAATATTTTGCAGTTCCAATAATATTACAAACATACGTGTCGAATTGTTAACCTCCTTTTTTTGAAGTCGGTAAAAAAGGAAGTTATCAATTAGAGACGTACGAGTAGGTATGTATGCAATATTATTGGAACGGTGTAAGTATGTACAGACGCCAGCACATCAAGCTACTACAATCTGTCAAATTTCTTTAATAGATTTTGAACTTTATCGCTACTGCATAAGGTTCAAGGTTGATTGGGAAAATTTGACAGTTTCGGGTAGCTTGATGTGCTGGCATCTATATAATACGCGCCACGAAAGATGAGCCTATATACATAGGTATATAGGCTCATCTTTCGTGGCGCGTATATTTAGATTAACTATTTTTAGGGTTCCGTAGTCAACAAGGAACCCTTATAGTTTCGCCATGTCCGTCGTCTGTCCGTCCGCAACTTAGCTCAGACTCTAAGTAATAAAAAGCTATAATTTGGCATGGATGTACCTACATATTAATCACGCCTAGCGTTAAAAAAAGCAGGAAAAAATCCCGTTTCTTTCCAATTCCGTTGTTTTTTTTTTTAATGTTTCATTCAAAACATCAAGCGAAACATTCGAAAGAATCCTATTTCTTTCCAAAGGATACCTTCCGTTAATTTTTTTATGTCACATGCGAAAAAAAAACGGAAAAAAGACCACAATTTGTTTTTTTTTTCGTGAAAAAAAACAATTTGTTATTTTCGGCATTTTCAACGCTAATCACGCCGACAAAAAACACTTTTTTTAGGGTAAGTAAGTACCTCCTGTATACACGTAAAATGGGGATGATTTTTTTTCTCGTCTACACCATGGTGGTGTATCGTAACGTAGGTCTTTAAAAAAAATTGGTGGTCTGTAAACTCGGTTTACGAACGATAATTTTACGTTATAACGTCATAGGAAAACGTTGATGAAAAATTGCATATTTTTATGAATTGAATTGAATTATTATCACTGAATTATCGTTATACGGTGGTTGGCCGGTTCAACTTGTCATTTTAGACACATTGTTATGACATGTGTGAGGTTAAACATTAATTTTTAATCTTACACAAATAGCTACGCACGATAATTTTTTCATTGAATACTAAATAAAAGCAGTTGACTTTTATACGATCGTTTATATGAGTCATAATTTATTTATTTATTTCAACTTTTCGCACAAAAAGGTACAAAGGCGGACTTAATGCCTTAGGCATTCTCTACCAGTCAACCAAGGGTGGTGAAGAGATTAGATGGCAGGTGCTTTGGTTGAGAGGAACAATGAAAAAAAAAAAACTTAAAATTGGGTAGGTACACAAATACATAAATAAGTTATATACATACTATTTACTATAATAAATACTTATAATATATGTATATTATTACATACAAATTCAAGGGAGAGAGATATTGAGATGACTCTACACTATTTGTTTAGAAAATAACTCCGCAATTTAATGCATACCGACTGGTGGCCGTCCTGATATCAAGAGGAAGTGCATTCCACAGAAGAATGGACTGAATATGAAAGGAAGAATGAACAAAGTCAGAAGTATGATATATAATATCATAATATTTTTTTTTGTCAAAATTGTAACATAACCTATTATTACTGCACGGAACAAGCGATAGAGAGACACGATATCTCTCTTCCACTCCATAGCACGATTCGTCCGAGTAGAAGAGAGACAGCGGCAGCACACAAACTACACGTGAACTGTTTTGTCAACTGTTTATAAAGTGAAGTGAAAAGTTAATGTGGTTTCCATTGTTAATTACAACAACAATTGCGACAAAAAAGGTAATTAATTCTTGAATTTTAAGAAATTGACGTGAACTGTTTTGTCAACTGTTTATAAAGTGAAGTGAAAAGTTAATGTGGTTTCCATTGTAATTTATTACAACAACAATTGCGGCAAAAAAGGTAATTAATTCTTGCATTTTAAGAATTTGATTAGCGATATAATCTCATATATTTGTTTTTTGATTATTAAAAAAAAGTAGGTTATGTTACAATTTTGACTAAAAAATTATTATGACTCTTATAAAAGATCGTATAAAAAGTTAACTGCTTTTATTTAGTATTCAATGAAAAAAATGATCGTGCGTAGCTATTAATGTTTAACCTCACACATGTCATCAATGTCTAAAATAACAAGTTGAACCGACCAACCACCGTGCGAGAAAATCTTCTATAAATAAAATCAATTAAGGTTAAGGCGGGCTTTTTAAATGCAGCAATTTAAAAAAAAATATTTAAGTATTTGCCGAATTTCGTCATTTCAAATTAACAATTTATTGACATAGATTTGATTTCAGTTTATTTCTACATATAACTAATTGTTCGTGATTATACTTAAACAAATTATTTAAATTAAATTGGCAAAAATTGTAAATAATATTTGAAAATTAAAAATGAAGGTTTTTAACCAGAATTTTAAAAATATTTATGTTTTATTTTTGTATTTATATTATTATATCAAGCAGGTTTTGGCGGGCTTTTCAAAATCAACAGTTTCATGAATTTGATTTATGATTTCACTTTCATCTTTTTAGATTAACACTTCATTAACATTAATTTTATTAAAATTTCTAAAAAAATTGCTCATAATTATTTTTAAACCAATAAGTAATTCACATTAAACATGCAAAAATTTAAAAAAATCAAATCATGGTGAATTTAATTAAGTGTATTGATTCGTATTTAATTATTATATGTATTTTCATCTTGCCTAACGCCAATTTAAAAAAGAAAACGCAAGTTGTCAAATTTTAATTAACAATGTATCAATAAGTACTTTTTCTTTGTTAAAATATTTTTTTAAATAAATTATTAACAATTTCTTTTGCAGAACCGCTTACAATCACACCATGGCAGACCAACCTGACGAACCTATGGATCTCACGGATTTGCCACTACCTTCAAGGAGTAATGTACTCACGGAGGCGCAAGACGCTGCCGCATCCACGTCTGCAACGCCATTCGCTGAGCCACCAACAATCGCTGCTCCAAAATCGAAGGCACAGAAACAACGTGAGTACAGAAAGCGTATAGCAGCATCCAGAACTCCTGCACAGGCGATAGCTGCGAGGAAATCGGATGCCGAAAGACAGCGCAACTGCAGACTACGCAAAGCTAACTCGGCTCTTGACAGTGGTTCATTAGAATCGACTACTGCATCCTCTTCTCGTTCAGGGGCAAGGTCAAACGACGTCCACACTGGTACTTAACGACAGTTCACACACCAACAACGTCAAACTAACAAAAGTGAATGGATTTTCATATCCAGACCAACTATTAGGTCTACCACCGTTGGATCCCATCAGTGAACGATTGATATCGCCACGTCTGCCATTTATGCAAGTGCGTCATTTGCGCCATGATTTCTCTTATGGAATCATAGGGCAAGTGATCAACGTACCAGTAGACGTACAAGAGATGATAAAATGTTTGCCGCGCCAATTAAATGAGGACGACGTCATTAATGTTAACATCAAGCGAAACCTTGCCCACAAATCGGTCTACATCAGCGGATACATATCCAAATGTACAATCAGTGCGTGGCTAACTGTACTGCAGAAGCCTCCATTATATCGTTTGTACAAAATCAACGTGGATTTGTCGAGACTGCATCCTACTGTACCGTTTCTTGATGACATACAGGATGAAGCGCCCAACCGTATAGAAAATATGTCCGCTGAAAACACGCCTGAATCTGAGATTCTCGCTTCAAGTCAACATACCATGATGTGGAACGAAGAAGATTGTCTCAATATCGTACCAGGACATCAGGCAACACCTCTCAACATCATTTATGATCGTCATGCAGAAGAGTTGTCGTTTCCATCGATATACTTCGGAGAGCCACGTCGATTCAACATGGGAGTTTCAGTAACACCTTACATGATAGCGACCAGTGAGATACGACGTCGTGCCAGACGCGGAGCCACGCCTCAAAAAATCTTGTACGTTGCAATGAAAATATTGCGGCTGCGTTTGGTGGATGGAATTTACCGCACGTTTCGCAATATTTCGGTCACGGAGAATGCTACGCGACGTATGTTAGAGGACACAGAATTTCTGAAAGAATATGTCATACAAAACCTCGCATTCATGAAGACAGTGCCAAACTCCGTCCAATACTGGGCCTCTCGCAAAGGAGACCTCTTTGTAATAATTCGTCAACTTGGTAAACCAACCGCCTTCCTCACTATAAGTGCCAACGAAATACGCTGGATGAAACTGCTCACTATACTTCTCAAACTGAGCAAAAAATATCCAGGAAAAACAGCAAATATCTCAACACTTCTGAGCGTTGTACTTTAGTGAGCGACGATCCTGTTACGTGCTGCATATACTTCTACAAGCTCGTTGGTTCCTTGATGAAAATGCTGAAATCCAAACAGTCTTACAATCCGTTCGGCAAGTATTTCGTTAAAGATTATTTCCTCCGTATTGAGTTCCAGCATCGAGGAAGCCCACACGCACATATTGGTTGAGCGACCACCCACGTCAGCCCACGTGAAACCGTGTCGGAAAATATGCCAAAAACCATCGATCTCATGGAAAAATTAAGTTCGGTTGCTCGAGATGATGTGCCAAACAATTCTATCTACGCCAACCAGATACACAAACATAATTTCACTTGCAGAAAGCGACGCGAGACAACTTCCAGATCCGGGATCCCGAACTGGCCTATGCCCACGACCCGTGTACTGGTTCCGATACCTCAATCTGATGGACGCCGCCAAACGCTACAACAGAAGGCCAAGGAGCTGCGTACCTCTGTCGGTGAACGTCGATACGCATGCACGGATGAGTTTCTTAATGCTAATGGTTTGACTTACGTTTCATACCTCGACAATGTGCGTTCAACATTGCGCAGACCGACTCTGGTGTTCAGACGAAACTTCGACGACCTTATGACAAACACGTTCAATCCGTACCTTACCGGCGAAGTCAACTCTAACATCGACATTCAGTTCATCTTGGATGAGTGCAGCTGCGCAGAGAATGTCGTAGAGTATGTAAATAATTCAGTGATAATATGTAATTCAATTAAAAAAAGTATGCAATTTTTCATCAATGTTTTCTTATGACGTTATCACGTAAAATTATCGTCCGTAAACCGACTTTACAGACAACCAATGGTTTATTTACGTAATGTAAATAAACAAATAAAATAAATAACTATTGACAAAAATCAAAGTCATTTAAGTATGGGTTAATAGAAATATCACTATTATAATATACTAGGTACTATAAATAAAATATCTAATGGACTTCACTAAAAATGATCCCTGCGCTTATGACGTCACGAGTTTGTCGTCTATTTGAGACCATCGCGTACAAAGGACTGATAATAATCGGTGTTGCGCTAGGGATGCGCGAGGTGAGATTAGCGAATATCGAAATTAGACCTGACTAGATTTTGTTTTTGATTCTATAGCTGCTATAGTGTGGTTTTATAAGACTGAATCTTATAATTGGTTTATCCAGATACCAATTGATGCAAAAATAATATAATCACAAGTTAAAGTTACCAATCATACGTCACGTCACTAGCGGTCACATATAGAAGACTGGCGTGTAAGAACAGTCCTTTTTTATAATCAAAGAACAAATATATGAGATTATATCGCTAATCAAATTCTTAAAATGCAAGAATTAATTACCTTTTTGCCGCAATTGTTGTTGTTATAAACAATAGAAAACCACATTAACTTTTCACTTCACTTTATAAACAGTTGACAAAACAGTTCACGTGTAGGTTGTGTGCTGCCGCTGTCTCTCTTCTACTCGGACGCATCGGCCGATGGAGTGGAAGAGAGATATATGCATCACAAGCCGAACACTTAGGTGGATCGTGATTCGTGCCTGTCTGTCGCTTGTTCCGCGCTCTCCCTTGCACGCTCGGCTCAGGCGGTACGTGACAATGAGTCATGCTTTTTCGTGCGTGCAGCCGGCGGGCGTTCATCGATTTATAAGATGTTATCACGTCAAAAACATTGCGGGTTTGAGAAAGCCATTTTTTTGATTCAGGGATCCGTTTGTGAAATATTAAGCTTTAAAGTGCTAATTTTTGTTAGAGTCAAGTGTCTCCCCCTGCCAGCTAAATGGTTGCTTTTGGATATGTGAAAAAAATCACGGCAGTAGTACATAATAAGGAAATTAAAAGGAAAACTATCACAGCTAAGTAGGCTTTACAAGTTTACGAGTAATATAGTCGACCAACTTAAATTTGCAGTTGCAATGTATGAGAGAACATGATTTTCAACTACAATGTTAAGTTTGTTCTTGGGATAAATTCATTCCAACTACGCAACACTTCATTGTGCGTGGTCAGACACGCACTTGGCTGGTTTTGTTCGTATTAGCTTACATTTATTTCAACTTAGGACTTTTAAACCCCTCGAGTTTGCTGTACCCCTAATCGTCATAACTTCGTTGACTTTATACTTATTAACTTCATGAAGAATGTACTAGAAGCAAAGCAAAAGTTAATATAAAAATTGTAAAAACGTTTTTTTGAGTTTTTTCTTCTAACTACATTTTTTTTATTTATTTATGTGTCACGTATGTTTTAAGTGAGCGAAGACGTCCTCGTACACGAGGGCCGCGACGTGGTAGAGGTGTGCGTGTGCGAGGTAAACGAGGTGGCATTGTAATGGAGGAAGTAGTGGTGACTGCACCCGATCGCGGTGGTCCTAGCCGGCGTGGTAGAAGACGCAGAGGCCGCGCCAATCTCCGTAACGAGCGACCTGGACTTCGCACTATTGACAAGTTAGACTTTATGCTTAATTAACCTTTCAACCGCCCGACTTCATATCAGCGGGGCAATTGCGTAACACTTTATCAATCGGAATCGATTTCATTTTGACAGTTCAACAACATTCATTGCGTTATTTACGTGTTGAGCAGACAAATTTTTCGAATTATGAAGCAATGGATTAGCTTCAAAATGATTCCAATTCCGATTGATAGTGTGTTACGCAATTAGGGTGCAGTTATCGTGCCCCCAGCGCCCGAGAAAAAAAAAACGAAAAAAGAAATACCTGATAGAATACAGCGTAATTAAATAAAAAAGCATATTAAACCAGCTGTGGTATTTGTTCGTAAATATGTATACGACCCTGGCGAAATGGACACGAAAATATTTTTCGGATTAATCCGGCGTAAGCGGTTACAAGATTAACGCTTTCTTTTTATTTTTTCAGTGACGTTATTTATTTTTCACTAGGTAATTAAAATCATACTTTTGTGTATTACAATTGAATATTTTTTTAATTTTAGACTTGTGACCCGCGACATGAGCGAGATGCCGGAAGACCAGGGTCTTGAGACCGCCCCGCGCCCAAAAAGGATGCGCATGTGCAAACGGTAAGTAGTTCTACTTGTGTATGTTAGTGGTAGATATTATTCTGGTTATAATACTTACTAGCAAGTTTTAACTTTTCTTTTAAAATGTCCATCTAGAACAAACCTAGCTCCCGCACCACCACCGTCACCGCCACCACCATCACCATCATCGGCGTCATTTCCGGTGTCTTCGCTGGCAATGTAAGTCGCTTACTGTCATTTCTATTTTCCTACGGTCTACTATTTTGAAAATGTAAGTTTGCAGTCTTAAACTGTACGTGTATTGCTGACGCGGTGGCTTGCACAAGACGTGCGTCATGTTATTACTATAAATATACATACCTTACAACAAATGAGCGAGTGCGACATTAGAGACAGGAATCGACAACAGTTTTACTTATAAACACTATTTATACGTAATAAACCCAATGGGAACTAATTGCCGTATTCGACCACGCGGACCCAGTGCGAGTTGGTAGATGTCACATGTCTTCAAGTTTTTGGTTCTAGGACATGCTGGTTTCCTCACGATGTTTTCCTTCACCGTTTTGAGAGCAGTGGTGATTAAATTATTTACACAAAGTAAAGCGCCTGCCTAGGTTCGAACCCACGACCTACTACTCGTAAGTCGGGACCATCACTGGGCCACCACTGCTCACTAACTCTCTATATTTTTTTTAAATCTGATTTATTACTGTTACGTGTATTACAACCCTATGCGCAATTTATTGCACGCAAAACATTGTGATTACGGGGGCATGCAACGATACAGGTATCGTATTTTTAGGCACGTATTTAATCAAACTCCAAATATCTCTCATTTTGTTACCCAAAAATATTATTGAATACTTTAATATATTCATTGCGCCTCTTTTTATATATACAAATAATTTCTATTTTGGAGACCTAAAGATACTTTATAGCCAAGTAACTGTGACCAAATTGCATGTAGCGGTCGCCGGCTGCTGCCGCGGCTCCGCGCTCGCTTCGCTTGCTCGTCTCGCGCGCGGTTATTGCTGTTCTAACTTAACCTATTCCATTTGGTCGGGGTGGCCTAGCTTAGTTACTGCGACCAACTGTAAGAAAAAGCCAGAAAGATAAATAGACGCTTATTTGTTAAATAAAGTGTGCATCATTAGAAACCCAAAAAGTTTTCAGAGATTTACTAAATTAAAAAAGGCGTAAATCATTAGAAGGCCTATAAGTTTTTACAGGGTCAGATAAATATTTTTCGTTTTTTTTATTGCATTTGTGTTGCATACGGGTGCCACGCATAGTCATTCGCCTTGTAACATTGTATACAGGGTTACTGGTTATTGCTCACGATCCCGTGAAAGAAAATGGATTTTTTAAGTAGCCTGTAAAGGAGAGCGTTTATTCGGGACTACGTTCTTTCGGGATACAGTTTTTCGGGTTTTCAAGTTTCGGCCTAACGTATTGAGTTACCTTGTCACGAGATGGTGAGCAATAACCATTGTTTTACATTTATCTAGTTTCCAATTTTCCCATGGAAACAGCTCATGACGTGGTGAGTCAACCAGCCAACAAGGTTGGAGGTTGATTACACAGAGTACGCCGGACGTACTAAACTCTAAGGTATTGTCGCGCGGAAAGGCCCTTTGTTTGCCTAATCATAACATTATTTTTGCAGTGTCGAGCCAGAGCGTCCTGCTGCGTGCGACCTTGACAAAAAGGACTGGGATGTAACTGGGAATGATCACTATGATCATGTAAGGCACACGGTGAGTGACGTTTCACCGCCGGTATCTCTCCAAAGCGTACCTCGCCCAGTCTCAGAGCCCTCTGGCGTCAGTGTTAAGAAAAAAAGAAAACGAAATAGAATAAGACGTTTTGCAGAGAAGATAGCCGAAGGTAGCGAATTTGATTCAGATCTTGACGAAAACTTCGATCTGGATGAAATCACTTCTTCCGGGGCTAGCATGGCTAGAAATATCCCGGACGATGATGACTTGGACGAGAGTATTAGTAAAATCATTAATTCCTCTGAGAGAGTAATGGATGATGCCATCGATCAATTGGTTAGCGTCCCTAATGATTTCAACTGGTGCGCAAACTTCGATACATTCCAGGGTGTTCCCGAAGAATTTTCGGGTCCTACCCCAGGGCCTATCGAAGACTACGATACGCCCTATGATGCCTTTACTGCTATATGGAGTAATGACATCATAGAGCATATAGTCAATGAAACCAATAAGTACGCCAAACAGGTAATAGATGAGAAAACGATAGCAGGAACATTGAAACCGTCATCGTATCTTCGTTTTTGGTCTAAAACCAACAAAGATGAAGTCTACATGTTGCTTGCATTACATATACTTATGGGGTTGGACCAACGGACCACACAACAGGAATTCTGGAAGTGTACTGGCTATCTCGAGATGCCTAAATTCCGAAAGTTGATGAGGTATAAGCGCTTCTTGTTGCTGAACAGAGTTTTTCACTTTGAGGGTGCGAGTCAGGATTTGCCTCAAAGTGAAGGGATTGCGCTCACTGCGAAGTGGCGCAAAATAGCTCCAATTGTCGGACATTTGAATAACAAGTTTTCTAACTTGTATAACTTGCATGCCGATATAACCATAGATGAGTCTTTAACCAAGGGTCGGTGTTCGTGGGGACAAGCAATTAGGTCGAAGACTGCCTGGAATGGTACAAAGTCCTATGAAGTTTATGATTCGTGTACTGGATATCTATATAAGTTCGAGATCTACACGGAGAAGAACAGTAAACAAGATAATTTTTCGTCTCGTAGTGAGGCCTTGGCTGAAAAGAGTCCGCAAGTCGTTATGGACTTGCTCACTGGCTTGGAGACTCGGGGTCACTGCATAACGATGGACAACTTTTATAATTCTCCAGCGTTTGCGCGGCATCTCAAGTCTCTAGGCTTCGATTGTTTAGGAACTTTGCGTCCAAATCGTAAAAATGTACCTTTGGAGATCAAGAACGTTCCGAAGAATATGGCGAAGGGGACAATCATAGCTCGCCATTGTGGTGACGTTTCATGTATTGCATGGCAAGATACTAAAATGGTGACTATGATCTCCACCTACCACACCAGCGAAACGTGCATAGATCGTGAACTTGTGAAGCCCATTGTTATAAGGGATTACAACAAGACTATGACAGGGGTTAACCTCAAGGATAAAAAACTCTCAATGTATCTTTTCGAAAAGAGGAGATTTAAGAGAAGTCAGAAATGGTATTTGAAAATCTTCTTAAGGTTGCTGAATGTAAGTGTACGCAACGCTTTCATTCTCCTGTCGGGTTCTTTGAACCGTCGAGGTATGCCTCTTTGTACAGATCGTGATTTTCGAGAAGAGCTCGCCAATTCTCTCCTGGCGAATAGTCCCCAGTTACCAGAAGTAATTTCAGCTCCTATCAAAGGAAAATACACGCGGCTGAGGAAGGATATACTTCACGTTCCTAAATACCACACCGACGTCGCTGATCGATGGCGCTGTTTCATTTGCTCTCGTAAAGGTATCAACAAAATGGTATATTCTTCATGCGTCACGTGCAATGAGTTTATATGCTTCGAAGGTTGTTGGTCAGAGTGGCACTCCCTCCAAGAACTCCCAGCAAGTATTAATGTTAGCTGTCAGAAAAGGAAGCGTTCTGCATAATATCTTTATTTTCGTATACCTTTGTGCGTGTGTGGATGATTATGATCGATTTATGTTAACGGGGTTTGAAAATGTCTAGGTTGTTTTTGTGATTGTGTATCGTTGTTTCTGAAATTATCTTGTTCTTCCTCTTATATGTAGAATATATCGAATGGGTTAAATTCTGTTATGATGCTTCCTATACAGGGTTATTAGAAAAACACCAACAACCTCTTAAGAGGTCATTGTACTCATCATTACAAACAACTTTTACTATGGGGCCAAACCTGAAATCGCGAAAACAAAATCAGCTGTTCCCTACATTTATGTTCGTACCTATAACTCGTCAAAATGTAGGGAACAGCTGATTTTTTTTTTTGCGATTTCAGGTATTATCCCATAGTAAAAGTTGTTCATAATGATGAGTACAATGACCTCTAAAGAAGTTGTTGCTGTTTTTCCAATAACCCTGTATACATGTGCAAGACCCACCCAATTCCGAATAAAAAGACATGCTCATTTAGGTACTTCATAAACAACTTATTTGGAATTAAATATCGGGAGTAAAAAGACGCTTTAGAAAGGACCTATTTGTAGCCTAGTTCCTCTATATTAAGTTTCTACATAAATGTATTATTTGTGTTTATTTTTAATAAATATAATGTTTGTGTTATCCTTGTTTTAATTCCTGAACTACATAAATCTGTTAGTGGTGGGTAAGTACGACTCCCGATAGTATACCTATATGAAAGAGGAATCAAGGGCCAGGGGGGATACGTTGTACTTACTGTTAGTACATAACTTATTTTCGTGGGTTTGATTCCCGCTGAATGAAGATTTCTTACCGTTGGTCTATAAAAACGACCACATAATCATTATCGTCATCATAGTCTCCTCCGAGGCCCAGTTCAGTCCCAGTTGTTATTGGAAGGTTTATGGCAGCCGTTATTGATAGACATACCTACCTATACTACGTCCGCGATTTAGTTTCCCAACATGTAAACAAATATGTGGTTTTGGAAAAACAACCTTAAAACCTACACATAAAGTTCAGATTGCGTTACAACTTCATACATTTTTCAAGTTTTCAGTCATTCTGAATTCAAATTAATTTACACTACTATTAAGGGCTTGTAATAGTTCAGCTAAAATTCAGATTTTGTCCCCACTTCCCCGCGCTATGTATCATTCTATCCCACTCGCACTGACATACTGATTCAGTTAGGGTGAACTGAACTATTGTTGGAAGGATTTCAAGAAATAAAATGATTAAACTTAACATTAATTTATTACATTCACATTGTATGTACAGTATATATAAAATTCTTTTAAATGGGCAGGTAAATAATAAGTAGGTATAACAAAACAAACATGAGACACTCATCATTCGCATAGCAAATACAGTTTACATCGAAATCCGCAATATAAGTACCTACTTCATTAGTGTTCTATGACCGACCAAAGACCATTGCTCTACCGCCATATATTTGTCACCATAAGACATCGACAGCCAAATAGAGCCGGCGCTCAGCTCACTGACAGCGTGCCACGGCAGGTTGTGCTGCGGCATCCCGCGGCGTTCCGTGGCATCCTGCTGAAAGCCCGCACAGACCGGACTGCGTCCCATTAACCGAAATGACCGCAGCACAAGTTTCAATCTTATTTCAACTAGCTTAGCAATCATAATTCCTCGACACAACGTGACCCACACGTCCCGCGGGATGCAATGGCGCGCCGCGGCATTACGTGGAATGAAACGGCATGACACGTCATGCCGCAGCATCCCTGGCGCGTCGCGTCATGCCGCAGCGTCCCGCGGCACGTCGCGTCATTTCCCGGCATCGTGGTATCGAAATAAAGTAACATGAATTCTAAACTCATTGAAATAAGATTCAAAATAACTTGATTAGTAATAAAATCCTTTGCCATGACAAAGCCTTAAAATTACTTCCTTTTTGCTGAATCTTTGGCCAAAAAATAGGCTAGTCCTCTGGTCACGTGAAGAGTCGACCAATCGCTTGGCGATTTCTCGAAAAATTAAGTAGGCACTCGGACCTTATGGCCCTAGTGTATCATCCCCAAACGGCTGGTACATATAAGTCGGAATAAGATTAGAGTATCTATTTGCGCTGTTTGAGGTTTTCTGCACCCGCAGTAATCGCACTAGCACAGCCAACCGTAATAGGAAGATGGGGTGGCGCAAGGTAGTCGATACATGTTGCATCACACACCAAAGGCCGACCTAACTTCTAAGGCATTATGGTCAATCTGTCTGGTCTTTTCCAATCGTCGCGAGCCATTGGGTTCTAAAACAGCTGGCAACCCAGCACTGTCAAGAGCACGCAATGGTTATAACGCATAATAATACGTCATCGGAATGACTGATGTCAATTATAAAGTTTCATACATTTTGGCTTTAAAGGAGGTTTGGAATAGAACGAATTTTAAAATAAGTTGTTTTTAATGAAAACATTTAATTTAAAAAAAAAGGAATCAAGAGGAGGAGAATGACGAAAGCAAGAACATTTATGTGAATTCCCTTAAATCCCTAATTTCCACATTCCGTGTATGTCTGGTATCACATAACTCTGGCAACATGTCAACATTTTTGTCAAAATTTTTTTGAAGTGAAACTTCTTTAGGCGCGCTTGAATTGGGGAGTAAACTGGCGAACGCGTTACGGAAACGTGTGATCGGGCGAGTAGGGAAGGTACGTATTTATGCGACCGGGTTTTTACACCAGGTATTTGCTTCCAAGTACGCACACAAGTACGTAGGTACTCAAATAGTTCAACAACCGCGTTTGTTTTCGCAAATGCAATCATGCTCCTTATCAGTAAGAGCACAGAATACTTAATAGTACTACGTACAGAAATGACACTCTCTTCCTCGACCTCATATCAGATACCGCACCTCACCCCGCACTTCGAGGTATTCGTCGCCGACTCTTTAGCAAGGGCGCTCGCGAACCGCAGCGCTGTATTGCTGATACGAACACACAATTATGCGATTTAAAAGTTTTATTTGAGTTTTAATCACGATGGTTGGATATTGTGATGCTTTTCCGAATTCGTATTTACATAAACTGTTTGTAAGATTTCGCATTTTCATTTGTTTATGTAGTAGTAATAGGTAATTATTTTGCGAGCGTTGTATGGAGTGTCCGAGGTGTGGTAAGAGTCTATGGAACAATTTCGTATGCAAGTATTTTTACTTTAATGGTTTGTAAAAGTATTTTATTTTTAATTATAATTAAAAATATACCATTAAATTTCTGATGCCAAACTGCATTCAGTGATGGATTATTTTTTATTAAATAGTTTTTGTAAATAGATAATAGCTTCATATTTGCAATAAATGACCACCGTTGTGTCATCGCGCTTCTCTTTCTTTTCCTACCGAACCTACGGTCCTGCATGCGGCAGCAGCGGGCAGCATTATATATGTTTATTTCCTTCAAAGGAACTATTTAGTCTCAGTAGTTCCTTCAGCTTTTGCAAAGGGACTACTGATCAAAAAGTTCTCAGTAGTTCCTTCAAAGGAACTGCTAAAGGAAATATCTAGTCTCAGTAGTTCCTTCAGCTTTTGCAAAGGAACTACTGATCCAAAAATTCTCAGTAGTTCCTTCAAAGGAACTACGCGAAGGAACTAGTGAAGTAGTGAGCATAAACGATATTTTTTACGAAAACAAGTTTTGATATTATAACACAACTTTAAATACCTCCAGGACCCCTGTACAGTTACATGCGGGTGCAAAATTTGCTGTTTGTGGTAGTGCGCATACAGCAAATTTTCACACCAAAAATTAAAGTCGATTTCCAGCAATTACTTTTGTCACAGATCTTTTGTGCAATGTTTCTTAGTTTGATGTACGACGGCTATAAGTCTTTTTACACCCTGTATCAATAAATAGATAAAATTATTTATAAAAATAGTTTTGCTGAATATATTGAAAACACCATTACACATTGGGAACTGTCTAAAATTGGTACGTTTACCTCCCTAAATTTCTGACAATGTTTTGACATTGACATGAGATTACGATTTTAAACCATTTCAAAAATTATTTTATGAATGAAAACTGCAAAATTTGGAAAAAATAAAAATACGAGGCCTTATATTTAACATCTATATTTCATTTTACTTTATTACATAATTTCTTCAGAACATAAAACGTTGTCAATCGGATCTTTTGAGCGCAAGCGAAGTGACACGGGTTCCCCGTCTGATAGCCGAAGCGGTACTGACAAATACTGAATCGGGGTCCTGTCGGGGGCCGGGCGGCAGAGCGGTTCAAGGTATGAGTGGTTATAAAGCTTGATATTTCGGATCTCATCTTTTTACGTTAAATTTAACGATTAAAAAAATAAAAACGAACCTATGACACCTGCTTTATGCATAGTTCGATTAGCTTGCAAATTTTCATGGCCTAATTTGAAAATTTTCATTGAATATTCTCCTTTTATTTTGCGGTTTAGAGGTAACTTTGAGACTTCTTTGTATCGAGAAAATTGTATGCAATCGTGTTTTCGCAACCGATGACACCTCGCAGTAGTCCTCATCTTTATCGTATATTAATTTCAAAGTGAAATCTGCAGAACTGTTGGAACTACAGCCGTTAATGCTAAGGCAATTTTCGCAATCTGAACTAGTATCGGCCCTTAAGAGCGATGGAGCGTAGCATCTTAAAATTTAAACTCACCAACCACATTCGCCACACCACAATACCCTCCAAGACAGGTATCGCCGATGTTGGTGATAAGTCTGCGCGGCTGAAGTTGGACTGGACGGGTCACACCTATGCTAGACAGATGGGCCAAAGTCGTCACACAGCGAGTGCCTGAAGACGGGCGTAGTCACCGAGGCAGGCCTAAGAAACGCTGGCGTGACGATTTGGACTCGTTCTTAATCGATTGGACGGAGAAGGCACAGCACAAAAAAAAAGGTCGAAGAATATGCGAGAGGCCTTTGCCCAGCGCCACGACAATATAGGCTAATGGAGAAAAAAAGATGATATTCGTTTAAGTGGATATAACAACAATTAGAAATAAGTAGGTACTTACTTGAATTGAGACTTCATAATTATAATATGCGTAGGTTTCCATTGCGTTAGAGACTTAGGGTTCATGATGGGTTGCACAATAAACAGCTTAGCCTGTGACCGAGAGAGGCTTTCAATATCTATGGAACTATTATTGTTAGTTGGATACATTAAATGACTTAATTTGTGTGCTGAAACTAGAAAAATAATACCTACTTATTACAGAGTTGGTCGCATAACATGTACCTACCTAGAACCCGTTCTAATAATTTTGAGTATAACCTGTGGTATAACCCTATACCTACTCCATTTAAAATAAGATTAGACGTTTAAATAAACCTTTTTTACAGTTCGTTCAACCGTGGAAGCGTGTGTGTGTTATGTGACGACGCTACTCGTCTTCACGCAAACATTCACAGAGTTGTACACTTAGTTACCACAAGCAAAGCTCGCGTCCCTTCGTGAGATAATAATACTGTAGTAAGGCAAGCGGTAGGGACGGGCCACATTGATAGACGGCGTTCGACGGTTTGTCCATACAAAAAGAGAGCAAAGTATGGAACGACGTACGCATCCTTTCACATCGACAGCAACGAATGCGCTCCGGCGGCGATGACGGCGTTCGACGGTTTGTCCATACAAAAAGTACAAAAAGAGAGCATCCTTTTCAATCGGCAAAGTGCAAAAGGCCGTCGATCAATGTGTTCCGATCGTTAGGCAGCTGATGTGTAGGTGTACCTACTACCACCCACGTTTCAGGGGCGAGCCTATTGCTAACAACCGGGCACAAATGAGACTGCTACTGAGAAATCAAATCTATACAGGGTGAAAGGTGAAATTAAAAACATGCGACAAATCGAAATAGGAGATTGTACTCATCTTTATGATCAACTTTTATTATGAGACCAAACCTGAAATCGCGAAAAAAAATTCAGCTGTTCCCTATAGGTATTTCGACCAGTTATGCGAACATAAATGTAGGGAACAGCTGATTTTTTTTTTCGCGTTTGCAGGTTTGGTCCCATAGTAAAAGTTGTTCATAATGATGAGTACAATCTCCTATTTCGATTTGTCGCATGTTTTCAATTTCGACCTGTTTAAATAAAAATGAATCGCCGAAATGTATGTACGCGTTAACGCGTATAACTTCCGAATGCTTCCGAACGACTAGGTAGGTACACCAAATTAGATACCTACCTAATTATTTTTATTTATAAAATAGCCTCCCACCATCGAGATATAAGTACTAGTACGTTAGTACTTATATCTCGATGCCTCCCACCCAGACGAAATAAGATATTTTAGAGATATAGTATACTATAAAATAATAATACGAGTCAATCCTAAACAGCGTCTTTACTTTTAATTACAACAAAGCATAACTAGGTTCATAGATTCTAAACATACATAACTTGAAAAACATTAGGTAGGTAGGTACCTACCTACTCTGCTTCTGGAGCACTCGGATAAAAATTAGTCGCTGAGTTGAGTGACGGCGCGGCGTGGGACACGCAAATTCGACACAACCGGGCAACCCCTCCTCTGTGCGGTTCTCGGTGCACAAACTCGCGTGTTTCGAAATAAAAATAATAACAATAGGAGACGATGGAATCGCGCCGTCGTCAGCATCCTAGAAAAATGTACTGTAGTGTCATAGAAATAATGCGCACTTCACCGTGGCACGTGACATTATCGGCTGGACGATCGTCTCTTCTCTCTCTAGCACGTGCGCGCGAATACATCACGCGTTCCGTCCGCGTGATAACAAAAAGAGGGAGATGGTATAACGCGCAGCTGTGTTAGAGGGAGCTAGAGATAGAACAATACGAAATGAAATGCTAGTTTCTAGAGCAGTGTCGCTTGGGACGTGACTTCAGGGTCACGCATGTTTGTTTTATTTCTCTTAAACCACCGAGTTGTTGACAAATAATGGCGAATTTGACTTGTATGGCATTAAATTGTACGTCATCTCCAAGAAACAATGAGGATTTGAGGTTTTATCAAATTCCGCGTGATGAAAGAAGGTAAGAGTTATCTTTTAAAGGTTAACCTTGTATTTATATTTTTCTGTTGGTTTGAAACGTTTATTTTAGCGTTATTGCGTTATAGCGTTGCTTCAAGCAAGAATACTAAAATCACGATTTACGGAGTTGTTTTGTTTTTGAAGTATCTATAAGTGGCGCCCTCTGTGATTGCTCCTTGAAAGTTGAAACAATGTTTGAATGGTTTTGTTGAAAAATGTTAAGTAGGTGCCTGCATAATTATTATGTTATAAATAAAACATCGCACGTCGGAATCATTCGAAAACTCGATAGGTACGCTAAGGTAGCACGGTTTTTTTGTTGCAATTTTCGTACTTTTTATTCTTTTACTTGTGCTGTAAGACCTTGTATTGCTTCTTGCCAAATTTCATGAGTCTATGTGAACTTACTGAAAGTAGGTACGCTATTTGATTTATTTGCGAGCATTATTTGTCGCATAAATGGGCGTATTTTTTTTGCGTTGACTTGGAAGGTTGTGATTTGTTTAGAGTTCCAAGGGACCGTAGAACTTGATACCTTCACGCCTTCTTAAAAAAAAGGGTCTTGACAGACAGTCAACTGTTTTTGCGTTCCGTTTTTCCTTGTTGAGGTATGGAACCCTAAGAAACAGCTGGGGGGCTAAAAACGCCACTTTAAGCAATTCCTCTAAATTAAATTCATTTCCGGAATTCCCAGCAGATCATTAGCAATTCCTCTAATTTTCGTAAAATGGTGACACATAATAGCAGAATCACCTACAATTCAATTCATATTAGAATCATATTTGGTGTAAATATTACCGCATGAAAAAAATAAAAACCGTAATTTTATCGGTAAATTTTTCTTTACAGTTTTTATAAATCAAATTGGTTTTTAATTTTTTATTTCTACAGTTTAAATGTTATTTAATTATAATATGCCTTATTACTGCTAAACATACCGCAGATAAGCCCTGAAAAGGGAAATTAGAAACAATAAAAACTTTTTAGGCTGGCAACGCGTACAAAGGAGTTTTTAGGCCGCATTCCGAATTAGCTATAATCGCTCACAGCACTCACATCATGTCACATGAGTTCCGATTTAGATATTACGATTATTTATCCATTTATTTCAGGCATCAAGGCCCATATAAACACATACAATACAATATTAATTATAACTTATAAATACATACAACATTATAATTACACTAAAAACTAACGTATACGCAGTGTCTGCGTCGTGTTTCGCTGACTGGCGTCATGTAGCCGGCCACGAAACCGGCGGTACACAACACCCTTCGGCCAGAACTCTTACGTTAAATTAATTAATTAATTATGATGGCTGAGAGCTGTCAACCATTCGGAACGCTCGTGAACGCGCTCACAGTGCTTACTCAATGTCAATACGATATTATTTAGAGTATTTCTTTGTATAAACACCATATTTCTTCTTCAGTTCTTCTTTGGTTAGGTGGCGACTGTCAGCCAGAAGCACAATTTCGAAAATGCCACATTTGTTTTATATAAAGATATGATGCAACACAAAACACACTGACACATCCTCACATTTCTCACACACTCAGTCATTTTTGACAGCGCTCACGGTGATATTATTATAAGGCATGGCCGGCATTATCGCAAGATGGCGCATGTCATGACGTCATCTATGAAGATTCACTGGACATCGTTTTCGCGCTCACGCTAATTCGGTACGGAGCACGCTCAAATCGATTACATCCCAACTCGGAACGCACCCTAAAGTTTCTCCCTTGAGTTATGTCAACTATTGTCATTATTGTCAACATTAGTCAACATCAAACTGAATCTGCTTCTGCTGATTGCTGCAGCCACAGAGTACTTTTTGATAGACTGGCTGCAGCCCCATATTCCAGGCTCTAGCCAGACTCGTGCGTGAGCCCCTACCACTGCCGAATTCGATGCTACAACAGTGCCTCTGCCTCGTCGAACTCGGCAAGCGAGATACCCCAGTGAGTGTATTTTTCTAATCCTACAGCTATTCATATTGGGGTTAAGACATAATGACTATTGAAAACTATTAAGTAAGGTATTTTCATTACGTTTTTTAGGTCACCCTCTGGCTGCACTAGATGAGGCTCGGAGAGTTTTACCTCAGGTGGAGATGAAACAGCTGATATGGCAAATTAATAGTGCAGAACCTTCAGAGGCTTGCTGATGCAGTCGAAAGACTATTTATTGGTGTCCTATAGAGGTAAAGTATGAGTTTTTTGTACATGCAATAAAAAAAATAAGTATAACATTCATATAATATAATTATAAAGAAATACAAAGGAAAAAATACTATATTTTAACATTTAAATACCACAAAAACTTTAACTTTGCATCCGGTTAGATGGAAGCCGACCCCGACATAGTACATAGTTGGGAAAAGGCTAGACAGACGATGATGATGATTTGACTTGCTAAAACCCACAAATTTTTCTTTTCAGCCTGGTGGAGTTGTTCCAAGTGGGTCTTAAGTGGATGGTGATTCCATAAAAAGGAGACATGGTTTGCCCCTCCGCAGCTAGCATCGACACAAATAAGAGTCGCAAACCTAAATGAATGAAAAAAAGGCTAATTCATTATTATGTTTTGTATTCGTTTTTTAATATTAGAAGATGAGATTGTTAATATAGTAAATACAATATTTTTCATATCACTATTGTTTTATTTTAGTGAAAGGTATAAGGTATCCTCTTCTACGGTCCTCTTATATATACTACTTAATAAAACTGAAATAAAGTATGACAACATAATAATATCACACCTATATATCCCTGAAGGGTTAGGCAGAGGTGTACAATACACCTAAAATGTGAATAGAAGATTGTAGAAAGTTGTCCTTTAGAGCCAAAGCACACACGCTACTTTTTGCATCGCCGTGCGGTGTGGAATGCTCCAGCTCATGGATGAGGTCGCGACACACACTTTTATTTAGTAGCCTGTATAAGAAATTCGAGATCCGGCATTTCGAATGCTATGTCCATTTTCCGAAGAGCTGCATTTCGTAGGCGATATAAAAGGGTCTCCGAAAGCCGCGCGTGCTCCAGAAAATTTTCATATAGGGCTAAATCTGCCATTATTACAATATTTCTTCAAAAAACCTCCAATATGATTTGTGAGATGTTCCTTTTGACTGACTTCTTATGATTCTGCTATTTGACACTAAAGCAATTCGTATTTTGTAGACCATTTTACAAATCTTCATTCAAAACTGTCAAACAGATGAATTGCGTGATATGAATTGTGCGCAAATAATATTATGAATTGTCAGTTTGTGACCATTTTACGACTTTTAATATGATTCATAATGTTATCCTTTTATGATTCTGCCAAAGTGACCTTTTTAGGCCCCCTGATTTGTGAAATGTTGCATTTGACTCACTTCTTATGATTCTGCTATTTGACACTAAAGCAATTCGTATTTTGTGGACCATTTTACGAATCTTCATTCAAAACTGTCAAACAGATGAATTGCGTGATATGAATTGTGCGCAAATAATATTATGAATTGTCGGTTTGTGACCATTTTACGACTTTTAATATGATTCATAATGTTATCCTTTTATGATTCTGCCAAAGTGACCTTTTTAGGCCCCCAGGACGGTAACCAAGCGGTCACCTCCTTCTGCGAAGCAGTCATGCTAGCGAAGGAGGTGGCTGAACGGCTGAGGGAGAGAGCCTCACACCCCAGCCGCCGCGGGAGACGCTCCGGGCGTCGGGAGCCGCGTGACGACTCCCGGCCACCGTAGGCGCGGGCCTGCGGACGGAGAGTAATGGGTAGCTCACCGTCCGATCAGGACCAGGCCCGTGCCGGACGGCGCGTACGTGTTCCACGCGCGCCTCAAAGAGAAGTCAGCATAAAGGAAGGGGCCTGCCAGGGCCGAAGCCTGCCGGGGGTGCGGGATTGTCCGAAAGGGTTACCGCTACCCCGGAACATAAAGGGCTAAGGAAGGAACACGGATGGGTTTTAGTCAGTAAGAGTCTGACACTCCCTTCGCTCCACCCAGAGCGGGAGGGGTCATTTGATGATTTCCCATCCATAAAAAAAAAAAAAAAAGGACGGTAACCAATCGGTTCACATTTAAAGTGAAAGCTCGAGAACACATACACAAGAAGTTGGCAGATTCGTCTCAGAATTAAGTTGTTACCTATAGGGTTTCTTATCTATGTCTCATAACTATTTTATTTTTTTTATAAATATATTTTTGTACCTATGTAGGTATATATGTATGTCGGATCAGGAGTAGGTTACAGGAGTCTCGTTATCATCAGGCATATTTGATTAATTATTGTGGGCATACTGTGGGTAGTGTTGGTTATTGCGCAATAGAAAAACCGTTTGCAGATCAAATCAAAATTATAATATCACGAACAAATTAATCACATTAGCAAATCACACACTGTAGGTACACGACACAACTAGATACACAGTAAAATAATTAAGTACAGTAACAAAGTAATTGCGAACAAATCGTAGGATCGATTACTGTTCGTATAGTGACAGAGCCACCCAAGTAAACCGACAGGTTTGTCGGGAGCTAGTGCTCTGTCAGGACTTCAGGAGTCGAGTCCGAACACCGACTGACTCTCACCGACCGTCACTGACTGACTGTCGCTGACTGTCCAGCACAAACGAGTGCGCTCAGTTATAAAGGTTTGTCCCCACTACGCACTCGCCCCACAACAACTCTGTCCAAATGGCGTACGGAAATACGTCATCGTGTTTACTTGATACAAAACATTAAAATGTGCTAAATCTAATAAGACTCACATTATAAAGTAATCGAATAATTCAACAAGAATAATTGTCTTAAATAAACAATAGTGATTTCACAAAGTAAATCATTTTAAAATCAAAGTAACATGTCATCAATTGTTTTGAACAAAACCATCGGTTACAACTATCAAAATAAGTTGCTAAAATCAATTAGCGCGTACACTGAGTACTCAATAAATTATGTTCCGAATTAATAGACAATAATTGATAGTAAAATCACTTAAATTAATAATAAGAAAACAAATCATAACAAATTCTGTTGACTACCCACAAATTTAGTCGACAACGTCTCCTACATGTATTTATTTTTATATCTATTCTTATATCTTAGTTATAAATATTTTCTTTTTTTTTCTGTTATGCACCTACTGTGTATTGTCGCTGCATCACCCTAAGGTAGACTGGTAGAAAATGCCCAAGGCATTAAGTCCGCCTTTGTACGGTTTTTTACTTGTGCATAAAGTTTTAATAAAAAATAATTAATAATGTTGCGCGCCACAATTGATGGCGACATTAGCTACCACTAGCGCCATCTAGTATCGAGTAGCAGAACTTATAATTATTCGGGTCCCTTCTAGAAACTTCGATGATAGAACTTTCCAGAACTATCGACGTCTGGTCGGTCGGGTTCGGCATGTACTCGAACATTCTAGATGTTTCTACGGTAGAAGGTTCTGGAACTATCCGAGGCCTATATAAGGCCGGTGTGCCTGCGAGCCGGCATTCAGTGTTGGATAAGCGATACAAGCGAAAACATCGAAGCGATCTTCAAGTGCGACTCTCAAGTGATTAGTAGTGCGATTGTGTTTTATTATTCGTGTGTTTAAGTTGTAATTTGTGTTTTTAATTAAAGTGTCTATTTTTGGTTTTTAAATCGGCAGTTTTTATTGTCACGAACCCCAAGCTCGTAACAATTGGTGTCAGAAGAAAGGATTTAAAATCATGCCGATTCTACCGAAGGACGACACGGAGGGTATCCGTACCCGGAGTCAACGCCAGCAAGAGACGGACCAGAGGCGATTCGGTGGAGCAACGCCACAGACGTCGGAGGGACAACTACCAATCACGGAGGCCGGCCCGTCCACAGCTGCTCCAGCATCATCAGCACCAGATTTTGCTGCTCTGATGATGATGCTGCAGGAGCAGTCTCGCCGTCAGGAGGAACAGGCCCGCCGACAGGAGGAACAGGCTCGTCGGTTGGAAGAGCAGCTCCAGCGGGACAAAGAGGAACAGGCCCGCCGACAGGAGGAACAGGCTCTTCGGTTGGAAGAACAGCTCCAGCGGGATAAGGAGGAGCAGGTGCGCCGCCAGGAAGAGCAGATGCTCCTTATGAAGGACCTTCACGCTGCCTTTGGGAAAGACATGAAGGAGGTGAAGGATAAGGTTGCCCAACATGAAAACCGCCTGTTGGAAGTTGAAACCCGAATCGACCAAGTGAAGGAAACCGTGATGGCTGACGTGAAGAAAACGCTGGATTACCTTAAACTTGAGGATGGAATCGCAGCCCCCGTAGCTACAACACCTTCGCTACGGGGATTCAAAGTGCCACCGTTCGACGGAACTTCTTCCTGGTCGGCCTACAAAATTCAGTTTGAGGCTGTCATGAAGGCGAACGGGTGGAGTAAGAGTCAGGCCATGACTGCCCTCACCCTAGGCCTGCGCGATCAGGCCTTAACTGTGCTGGAAGCTCTTGGAAAAGAAGTGACTTACGAGCAGCTCCTTGAGGCATTGGAGGCTCGGTATGGCGACGCTCACCTGGAACACGTGTTTCGTGCGCAGCTCAAGGATCGCGTGCAACGCAGTAATGAAAACCTGCAGCAGTGGGCCCTTGAAGTTGAGAAGCTGATTCGTAAAGCTTACCAGTCCTTACCTGCGCTTATTGATGGGAACCTGGTGCAGGTATTTATCGACGGCATCCGCGACCTTGAAGTTAGAGTTGCTGTGAGGCTTGGTCACCACGGGACGCTTAAGGACGCCTTGGCCCATGCACTGGAGGTGGAAGCTGTGCGGCAGGATCATCGTTCCCATCGCGTCAGGGAGGTTGCAGCGGCTACAGTTCGCGACCGCAATAGAAGATACAGCCCTAGGTGCTACGGCTGTGGGGAAAGGGGCCACCTTCGATCCAGTTGCCCGAAGCGAACTGCAGAAAGGGAAGATGGCTGGTCTCCAGAGGGTAGTGCGGCTAACAGCACCGCCCAGCAGCAGCAGGGAAAACGAGCAATAGCCAGGACTGCGGGGCGGGTGCTGTCTGATGTTCAAAGAGCCCCGACGATTTCGATCACACAAAACTATGACGGGAAATCTCATGGCAACGCAGATGCATTGTCTAGAAGACCTTGTCCTGAAGACTGCAAGTATGGTACTAGGCAAGAGGGTAAGGAAGTGGTACCTGTGAGGATGCTCAGGACAGACCTCAGCAACGAGTGGAAGGAAAGCCTACAGCGTGCACAGCAGGAAGATTCGGACATCAAGCCGATTCTGGAGTGGATAAAGGCCAGAACACCTAAGCCCAAGTGGAGCGACGTCTCAGCGATGAGTTCGATCACAAAAAGCTATTGGGCCCAATGGGACAGCTTGGTGATTCAGGAAGGAGTCCTGTGCCGTAAATGGGAAAATGCTCGGGGAGACAGCTGTCATTTGCAAATGGTTGTCCCTAAAGCTCAAGTACCGGATGTTCTACAGCTGTACCATAATGGTTGTTCAGGAGGCCATCTGGGAGTTAAACGGACTCTACAGAAGATACGAGAACGGTTTTACTGGGTCCACTGTCGGGACGATGTCGAGGACTGGTGCCGCAAATGCACGAGTTGTGCAGCGGTAAAGGGACCTCAGACTCGTAGTAGAGGTGCATTGAAATTGTACAATGTTGGTGCACCATGGGAGAGGATAGCCCTAGATGTTGCGGGACCGTTTCCGGAAAGTGATAGTGGTAACAAGTATTTCATGGTTGTAATGGATTACTTCACTAAGTGGCCGGAAGTCTTCGCCATTCCAAACCAAGAAGCTTCAACAGTTGCAGATAAATTGGTTCATGAAGTCTTCTGCCGTTTTGGAGTACCTTTAGAGATTCACAGTGATCAAGGAAGGAATTTTGAGTCCCAAATATTCCAGGAAACTTGTCGAGTTATGGGTACTCATAAAACGAGAACAACTTCTTACCACCCACAATCGGATGGAATGGTGGAACGATTTAATCAGACATTGGAGAGATACCTGGCAAAAGTTGTGGAAAATCGGCAACGAGATTGGGACAAGCACATACAACCGTTTTTGTTGTCATATCGAAGTGCTGTTCACGAAAGTACATCGGTGACACCAGCTTTCGCAAACTTTTGAAGGGAATTACGGCTGCCTGCAGACCTGATCACCGGAATACCACCTGACGCCCCACGCAGTATAACCGATTATGCGAATGACTTGCGGAACAAAATGAATGACATCTATGAGCACGTCAGACAATCGGGCCAGCAAATGTCTGAGAAGATGAAAACTCGTTATGACCGCAAAATGAACAATAAAGGGTTCGACGAAGGTTCACTAGTGTGGTTGCACAATCCAGTCCGCAGCAAAGGGAAATCTCCTAAGCTTCAAGCTAAATGGGATGGACCGTACCGGATTGTGACAAAGATCAATGACGTAACCTACCGGATACAGAAAGGTGCAAGAGGTACTCTTAAGATCGTCCATGTGGATCGACTGGCGCGTTATTATGGGGCCAATAATGCTCGGGACGAGCATGTCTTAGGAGGGGGCAGTGTTGCGCGCCACAATTGATGGCGACATTAGCTACCACTAGCGCCATCTAGTATCGAGTAGCAGAACTTATAATTATTCGGGTCCCTTCTAGAAACTTCGATGATAGAACTTTCCAGAACTATCGACGTCTGGTCGGTCGGGTTCGGCATGTACTCGAACATTCTAGATGTTTCTACGGTAGAAGGTTCTGGAACTATCCGAGGCCTATATAAGGCCGGTGTGCCTGCGAGCCGGCATTCAGTGTTGGATAAGCGATACAAGCGAAAACATCGAAGCGATCTTCAAGTGCGACTCTCAAGTGATTAGTAGTGCGATTGTGTTTTATTATTCGTGTGTTTAAGTTGTAATTTGTGTTTTTAATTAAAGTGTCTATTTTTGGTTTTTAAATCGGCAGTTTTTATTGTCACGAACCCCAAGCTCGTAACAATAATTTTAACGCTGGCGGATCTAGAATTAAGTACTGAATTCGTGGTAGATAACAGTTTGCGCGTCAATATACAGACGCCAGCTGTCACATCAAGCTACTACAATTGTTTTAATAGATCTGTCTATTTTTTAATAGATTTCCAACTTTATCGCTAAAGCATTAGGATCAAGGTTCATTGGGAAAATTTGACAGTTTCGGGTAACTTGATGTGCTGGCGTCTGTACTTTACACGGTAAACCCTATGTAGCTAACTTATTATTTTATCTGCCGTCAACGTTCCTTTCACCGAGTATAACCGTTTTCGACCTTGAGCTCTATGCCATTGGTGACAAATAACAATCAAATTCATAAGGATGTATCATGCACAGACGCCAGCACATCAACCTACTACAATCTGTCAAAGGAGACGTTCAATAAATGTATGGGGCTTGGTACTAAAATAATTGAAAATTTAAACAGCCTTCTGAGCTTTATGAGCTGAAAGAGGGTAATTATTTTGACGTCTTTGGGTATTTAACTTTTTTTACAGCCCCCCGTTTTTTTTAAATCAAGTGTTGAAAAATTAAATGCTTGCATCACTAACTACAAACATTATTTATATTTTAGTGTTGGCAGCCCTGTGACAAATGACGTGACAATGACAATGTCAGTCAGCGCAGCTGTCATTGTCATTTCTCATTGTCAATTATCATAGAAATAAGTGGCTATGTACAGACGCCAGCACATCAACCTACACCTAACTGTCACATTTTCCCAATCAACTTTGAACCTTATGCTTCAGTAATAAAGTTGAAAATCTATTAAAGAAATTTGACAGATTGTAGTAGGTTGATGTGCTGGCGTCTGTACATACTTATACTTTATAATTAAGAACATTAATACATTTGTTGATATATTTTTCTACATATGGACTTGTACCAGTGGTTATGGTTTTAGTCATTGATATATATGTTACACTAGATCAGTAATTACCGCGCCAAGGCGTTGCCACTTGTCATAAGGCCACAGCCGTATGCGTAGCTAATGTCACTTCAGTGCTCTGTGTGGCGCCAACCGAAGTGAACCAAGTGACACACGACAAAAATATCGCCAAAATGGGTAAATTCGTAGTGAAAGAGTGCGATTCAAGATCACAAAAACATAATAAATTAACCAGAATTACTTTCCGCACGTAATTTTATTGTTTCTGTGTTTATATCAACGTAAAATAAATAAATTGCAGAATTTTGTAAATTAGGTTCAGTGTTACCACTAAAAACTTAGTTTTAGTTTCCCACATTTATGGGAGTTTTTAATTTATTGGAATAAGTGATTTTAAATATTTTTTAAATAATAACAACGTTGCAGGGTGCCTAAAGATGCAGCACGCCGTGATAAATGGGTGGAAATAATCAGATTGCTGAGAAAAGAGACTAACTGAATAAATAAAAAATATTTAAAAAGAAAATGTCTTAATTATTGTCATTAGTTATAAACTTCTAATACACATCGAATAAGAAATACATAATTCAAATATTTTATAAATAATTTGGTCTAACGTTTTTTTTGAACGTCATTTATGGTTTAAAAAGTTGGGTAACATTTTGCATGGGTAGGCAACCCCATCCCGCCATTGCATGTTTATATTGCGGTCTTTGTCTAATCTAAATGACCGTATTATTCTTGCGACTTGTGTAAGTGAGACAGATATATGTTTACTTTTAAATGTTTAGTGGTTTCAAAGCTACGTCGTCACGTTTAAATAGTGGTTACACTTTTTTGACACATTTTATTGAGGTTTGCTTCTCTAGTTATTTAACTCAATGGTTTTAGTGGTTAGTGGTTATTTTAACGTCATTCTGACATTTACAGATTTGACCTTTTTCGACACGTTTTGATATTGCATTGTCATGATAATCAATATTTTCTGTCTCAATTTCATGGAGCTGCAGCTAAAATTATAATAAAATCTCAAAGTATTTAATAGAAACAGAAACTTTAGCCACATTTGAAATAATTATATTCCATAGAAATTAATAAATAAAGGCTACGTGCGTTTCGTTGTACTGAAACATTTTTCACTTTTTTACAAAAACGGGCGCCTGAAAAAATCATATTTAACTATAATCTAGTAGCTTAATACATAAGCTCTCTAATAAGGTACATCACATTAGCGTTTAAAAATCTTCGGAATTTAGTACCACTTTTGACCTCTCCTTTCTTTAATAGATTTTCAACTTTATCACTAAAGCATAAGGTTCAAAGTTGATTGGGAAAATTTTACAGTTTCGGGTAGGTTGATGTGCTGGCGTCTGTACATAATGTAAAATAAATCCTATATAAGATCATATCGATTTAATTCGAATTTGAATATTTTGTTTTGATACGTGTACCTGTAAAAGCACGCTTACTTTTAGAATCGTAAAAGCTATGTAAACACGTTTTTAACACGAACGAAAAAAACAGCGCCTGACATTTTCGTGTGAGCTGAGCATAGCAACATTGCTAATGTTGCTACGAAACTTTTGGAGGCTATTTTAAACGACCCTGAACAGAAACCAAGAATTGCTTGGGGCACTTTGTTTTAATACACTGTAGGTCTAAAGAGCAAGCGCACACACAGTGTTATAATTTAAAACGTGAGGGGTACGATGTGGGGACATAGTAACGCTGTGTGTGCAAGATATTTCATAGTAGGGCAAAAGGCCACAGTTTTTTTTTTGCTTTGGGAATGGCATCTCGCAGGTCAACCTAGGAAGTTGTCGTCTGTTTAACCGGACTTATGTGGGTGCCTCAATAAATTAAGGCCTCCAGCCAGGGCTTGAGAAAACTTAAAAACTAAGCGACTACACGCTAAGGGCACCCCCTGTGGGGTACGGACCTCAGCTTAGGGCGTCACTGGGAGAGGGCAGCAAGGGACAGTTTGGATCGGAATTAACGTCCACAGAAAAGCTCGCCACCACCTTTATAGCATGTTCATTCATTGACTTGAATATTTACAAATCAAGTAATCCACACAGTAGTAACATTTAAAATATATCATTACACTACCCGGTTCTTTTATAAGTAGGTACTGTGAGTAGTTATTTGGTCCATGTGGGATGAGGATTCTCAAGCGTTTTGTTCAGCCACTGCGCCGATATTGTGGTATTGTATGTATTTATCCCAAATTCTCTTTTACAGGCGCATGAGCTGGATTATAGCTTGCAAAAGGACAGATTTAATGGATAAACCCCCGAACTTTTTCAAAAACCAATTTGTATGCGGTTTGCATTTCTCAAACTCTATGTACAGGTACAAAAACCTGGAACAATGTGCTACCCCTTCAATACACGTGACAGCCAATTCTCGGGATTCTGGCACACAGACATGGGAATCTATAACATTCTTAGGGCCTACCCCAGATATAAGTGAATTATCTGATCTTAAAAAGATAGAAGTTAGAACATCCCAAACACAGACTGAAGAATTTATTCACTGTACTAATCATAACCTCGAAGTTAAGGATATTCAATGTGATGGACTAAAACTAAAATCTGAAAGTAAAACAAAAGAAGACGAAACAGAACTGACAGAAGAAGTAATCGACGAAGATAAAATATCAACAGATAGTGAACAAGAATCAGAGGACGAAACATCCGAAATGTCCATTGATAACTTCATACAGCTAAGCGAGGGGCTTAAACACCAATCCAGGGAAGAACTAAGAAATAAAAACATACCACAGACACCAATTAAAAAGGAAACTAAATCTAAAGCGAAAATTATTATTGTTCACAAAGAATCTCAAACTGATAATGTAGTTATCTTTAAGATACCCAAAAATAATCAATGTTTCCAGCAATGTTTACGATGTGGCAAAAATGCGAGTAGGCTAGCGCCGAAGCGAGTAAAACCTGAACACCTCTTTACACTTGAAGATTTTGAAAGTGCTTGTGAACGGTTTCTAACTCCCGAATTTTGCGCTACTGTTAAAAATCAGATTCAGATAGAACAACAGCTCAACCAGCTGCATGATAAAATAAAAACCGAAAAAAAATCCTCGTTGGATGATGTTTAGGAGAGTTATTCATTTTTAAAAGCTTTATGTTTTGTTTCATTTCCTGATAGTAAGCAGAAAAGAAAAATCAGGAAATAAATATAATTATTTTAATAATTCTGAAGACTAAGAGAGTAATTTTATTAGTAATAGCATAAAATTATTAGTACCTACTGATTAGTAATTTATTGTTGTTAAGAGTGGCCCGAGTCCGATAAGTAATGTTTGATTTTTAATAAAAAATAAAATATTAAACCTAATTTATTTAATTAACTAACACCCCTCCCCCCTCTCCCACTTTAACTTTGAAAAACTTGTCAAAGGAGCACTTTGACACGAGCCGTACTTTTCTTACAATTATAGGAACCTTGGTGCTATAAATTATCTCAGCCTATTGAAGTCCACTGCTGGACATAAGTCTCTCCCGGGCTGTGCCACAACACCCTATCCTCTGCCTTTCGCATCTGTCCCCAGCCACTTTCTTTAGGTCGTCGCCGTCGGTCCACCTAGCTTGCCGATACGCGGTCTCCACTCCAGGAGTCGTCTGCTGCATCGCCCATCGGCCCTTCAGTTCAGTGTGCTTACTCTGGAAGCTATTAATCAATAAATCCGGTTCTTTTCCGGATAATTTAATTCTGATTTTATCCTTCAAAGAAACTCCCAACAACTACTATACTTCGTGTTAACATAAAGAAGAGGAAGGAGAAGAACTCAACTCTATTGCGGTATCACTTATTGACGTGGAATCGGCTTGAGCCGATTACAAAAAGCTTACGTCCATTGTCCATGTGATTTAAAGCAAATATGTAGTTCGTCGCGGTGTCGAGTCACGTCGTCCGAAACTCCGAACCGAAGTGAGACGAATGACGCGTGACATCTTTTTCGCCATTGCATAGACATAAAGGAAACAAACCCACAAGATGGAGAGAGCACATTCACAATATATTTTTTTTACGTATAACCATTAGTAAAGTCATTGTAATATAATTCTTATGACATTGTTTTAAAGTGTAAATTAGAATTATTGCCAAGAGTTGTATAAAACTCACGGCATCATTCTAATTTATACTTTATAACAATGAGGTAAGAGTTACCTACATTGCAATGACTTGGGTACTAACTGCTCTACGAAAAAAAAAAACCGCGAGTATGCACCTTTAGGAGAAGGCGCATTACTCTCTCTGTCCGGTTTCTGCATCGATAAGTGTGGTCACTCCCTAACATGTTTAGTTTCAGGCCAATGAAATTCACCAAAATGACGCACTGAATTTCCACGTCGTACATTTTTTCGCAATAATGTTCGTTTCTAGCGACAAGTAACAAATTCTATGCTAGTTCTAGTATCTACCTACCCGTCCTGTTAGCCTGAAGCGCTTTTAAGATGTACGTTTGCCCAGCTAGGCCCCCCAGAATTTGCGATTTAGGTATACACCAATGCAATGTACTCGCCTCTAGGAGTATATGTACCGCTTTCTTTTTCAATGTACCTCTGTACTTTTGAAGAAATATGCAAAAAAAGGGGGCCGTGCCAGCCAAACGTTTTCAGCACGGCCCTCGTGTAACTTTAAAAATATATAGCGTATTAAAAAGTTTCATAAACTCAAGGAATGTACTTTATTAACACGTTCTATGTACCGTAACAGATATTGTGAATTCGTAATAACAAATAATATATAGACGTGGATAGGGGGCCGTGCTGAAAAAAAAAGAAATGAGAAAATATCTAAAAAAGACAAAACAACCTTAGCCAAAAACTATATAAAAGTAATTCATGTTTGGCAAGTAACATATGTACCGCATTGGTTTCTCATACAACTTGCTAAATTCAAAAAATTTACCAATTTTAGTTTATTCAGCACGGCCCTCTATAGTTGCCTATATCTTTTTAAATATGACATGTTTGTTTACAAAATTCGACTTCCTGAATTATGTATAGGAGTACATTCGTTCCAAATAAATTGCGATTATGGTGTATTAGTATTTTAAAAGATAAATTGGATCAAAAATATCCTAACATGCAACTGATGGGGTGACCATGGTTCCATAAATTAGGTACATATATTCTATACCTATATTAATGAAATTATGTGACTACATTGAAATAAACATTCTTTTTTTACAATTTGTTTTTTTTTTCTTCAAAATTAATATTAGCGATGACATCTTTTAAGGGAATTAAATCAGTTAAAACTTGTTGTGTGCGGTCGCTATTAATTCACTAGGTAAGGTTCAATCAATGTGATTTGTTGGAAACGTATCTGTAATTTTTTATGCCTTTTAAGCTCTATAGTCAAAGTGAAAGCATTTATTTCAAATAGGCACATAAAAGGCACTTTTGAACGTCAAAAATTACCTTAAAATAGAATTGATTCTAGTTGCCCCTTCCAAAAGGTAGTTTTCGTGTGGAGAAGAATGGGCAAGAAACTCCACCGTTACTCATTTAAAATGTTTTAGGTACAATATTTTGCATGGGTGCATTAATTATATAATAATATGTGAGGACGATGCACATAAAATAAAATTACTATACCACAATAGGTAAAAGAATTGTAGTGTTTGTGACACATAGTTTTTCTGCGATTATTCCATAGGTAAACGTAACTAATCTGTGAAATGTACCGAAACTGTAATTTTATTGTAATGTACCGTACATCAATCCGTGTGATTTATTGGAAATATATATGTGATTGTTTTAAGCCTTTTGAGCTATTTAGTCTTAACGACACTTGTTGTTTTGTTCGATTTGCGACTTACTACTTACTACTATTATAGTTATCGTTAATAGTTAATACAGATTACGATATTTTTGATTTTTTTATTTTATTAAAGATTTACTCAATTTATGCAGAAGTTTTTTTATCCATTCTCACGTGGAATCATGGTCACCCCATCAGTTGTATGTTAGGATATTTTTGATCCAATTTAACTTTTAAAATACTAATACACCATAATCGCAATTTATTTGGAACGAATGTACTCCTATACATAATTCAGGAAGTCGAATTTTGTAAACAAACATGTCATATTTAAAAAGATATAGGCAACTATAGAGGGCCGTGCTGAATAAACTAAAATTGGTTTATTTTTTGAATTTAGCAAGTTGTATGAGAAACCAATGCGGTACATATGTTACTTGCCAAACATGAATTACTTTTATATAGTTTTTGGCTAAGGTTGTTTTGTCTTTTTTAGATATTTTCTCATTTCTTTTTTTTTCAGCACGGCCCCCTTTCCACGTCTATATATTATTTGTTATTACGAATTCACAATATCTGTTTCGGTACATAGAACGTGTTAATAAAGTACATTCCTTGAGTTTATGAAACTTTTTAATACGCTATACAGGGTGACTGGAAATTAGTGGCGGAGCCGTTAAGGGGAGGTAGTCTAGGGTTTTTCCGACAGATATCACTATGAGACCTACCGTCCTTACTTAACCCTTTCCAAGATATTCCTACTTAAAGAGATAGTAATAAATCCTAAAAAAAAGTGATTTTGGCCTACTTTTTTTTGTTTTGCAACAAAGATATTCTAAATAAGTAATATTAATTGTAAAATTTCCGCTACTGTCATTATTTTATGCAAAAACTGCTAAACAAAAAGTAGGAATATCTTGGAAAGGGTTAAGTAAGGACGGTAGGTCTCATAGTGATATCTGTCGGAATAACCCTAGACTACCTCCCCTTAACGGCTCCGCCACTAATTTCCAGTCACCCTGTATATTTTTCAAGTTACACGAGGGCCGTGCTGAAAACGTTTGGCTGGCACGGCCCCCTTTTTTTGCATATTTCTTCAAAAGTACAGAGGTACATTGAAAAAGAAAGCGGTACATATACTCCTAGAGGCGAGTACATTGCATTGGTGTATACCTAAATCGCAAATTCTGGGGGGCCTAGCTGGGCAAACGTACATCTTTTAAGGAGTCCGATATCAACCCATTTGAACGAGATCCAGGTAAAACGATTCCAAACTTTAAATTGCTTAGAACCAGTACATAACTCTAGCAGGTACCTTTCTAATTTAAACGGCATGTGCCGTTTAACCTTTTAACCGCTTGTGTCGCATTTCTGCGACAGAGAACATGCATGCTTTTTTCGTTCTATTTTCGTCCTATTAACTTCGTGGTACAACTAAAACCATTATTAAATAGAGATAAAAACTTATTGACTATTTTTTAATCGATACAACGATTTCTCCTCCTTATTTATAGTAGGTATTATTTTATCGATTTGTAGCCGCGCGTTAGGGGCACGGCAACTGATATTTAGCCAGGCGCTTAAAAGGTTAAATTAGAAAGGTACCTAAAAAGGTAAAATAAAAGTTCATATAAAAGACCTATCAAATTCTGTCCGGTCGGTAGGTATTTATATAGTCCTGGAATTCAGAATATGTACTTTAAAGTCGAAATAGGTATGTAAGTAAAGTACGATAGTTTGTGTGTAGTTTGTTTGTGTTTGTGTGGGTTTCGCCCAAAAGTCTGACAACCAGTGTTACCAAGGGGCATAGTGTTACCCAGTAACTAGGTTGTGGAGGTCAGGGGGCCTAAAAAGCCCACTTTGGCAGAATCATAAAAGGATAACATTATGAATCATAATAAAAGTCGTAAAATGGTCACAAACTGACAATTCATAATATTATTTGCGTACAATTTCATATCACGCAATTCATCTGTTTGACAGTTTTGTATGGAGATTCGTAAAATGGTCCACAAAATATGAATTGCTTTAATGTCAAACAATATCATGAATTGTCAGTTTGTGACCATTTTACGACTTTTATTATGATTCATAATGTTATCCTTTTATGATTCTGCCAAAGTGGCCTTTTTAGGCCCCCAGATAGGCAGTCGCTCCACGTAAAATACTGGTAGGTATTCAGCTGCATCCGGATAGACTGGAAGCCGACCCGAAAAATAGTTAGGAAAAGAAATATCTATCTATTAATCTTCTGGTAGAATAGCTTGATATTGGAGAGGCCTATGTCCAGCAGTGGACTGCTGTGGGCTGATGATGTTGTGAGTTTTCAAATATCCATCCCACGCAAGCAAGCCACGCATAAAACATATTTATTTTCTTCATTTACTTTTACAATTCGTTTATGTTTACGTAACTACGGCAAACCTCGTCGAACAATATTATAAATGGATCTATCTGGTCTGGACTCTATCAGAGTTGTCCGACTCCCAAATATTTAATCCTAGTATCTTCTTACAACAACAGTGTACGTTGTTGTAACCTACTGTAGTTGTAACTCTATAATTTGAAATAATGGAAGTCATTATTTCCCACAATTATTTTTATCTAATTTCTTTATTTCTTTCATAGCAAAGTTCAGTAGTCATTTTTAATTTAAGAATGTCATCTGCCGCTTTACGCATGCGCGATGCTAGCACCCTTTCTGTTGAGCCAGTTTATTCCGAAACGCGCCTGAAAGCGGAGTGGGGTGTTTCGACTTTCGAGTCGCGAGATACTCACGTAACTACGAGTCCGAATAAATTCGGGTTCAAATATGGAACATACTGAATAGTGACGTAAATAAAAAAAAAGTGTGTTTTTTTTTTCAGTAGATGCCTACTTTGAATTTAGTTTTAGAACATTGTTAAAGTGATTTTTAGTGTGTGACTGGCTGTAGTGTTTTGACTGCAGAATATTGTTTTTGTGGTCGAAGTTTGAAGTGGGGAAAAAACTTTTAGAGAAACTGGTAAGTTCATTGTTATAACTTAAGTAGGTACATATAATTCTTTTGTACTGTGTACTTATGTTGAGCTAAACATAATTATGTCAAACTTTTTTTAAACTGTGGTGCAAAAAAAAGAAAAGCTTGCGAAAAAAATAAAATGGACAAATTATACGATCAATTTCTATTTGCTCACGAATTTTTCATCCACTTCTTTGTAATATCTGGTTTCAAAAATAGAGCATTGGTTTAAAATTGAAATAGGTTACCTTTGATGAGTGCTGACTTGAACTGTTTTAATTTTGAATTGTTCAATAACTTGAAAGTTTAATTTAAGGTTCAAGCAAAGTATTTTCTCCCTGTTTTGAAAGTTTTAAATTGCACTCTTGTAATTAATTTACGTTAGATGGGCCAAGTGAAGGATTGAATTTGAAACAGACAAGAATTTGAATAAGCTTTTAAGTAGGCTATACTTACAAGTAACTTTTCGATTTTGAAATCAGTGCCGCAATTGGTTGAGTTGATTAATTAGAATATCAGAAGAAGTGATATGCATAATTAAATTTATGTGAGTTTTAATAATGAATCGCGTCGTAACAATAATGTGATGTTTATAGACTGCATAAGTTCAGACGAGTACCTAGGTTTTAAAATCTCGGAGAGTAAATCTATATTAATTATTAGGTAGGAACCTACTTCTACCGAGTAGAGTATTGGCCATAAATGTTTCCCTGCCCGTTTTAGGATATTAGTTACGTATGGCGTATGGCCTGACAAACTCCCTTTTGACAAAGTTTGACAAAGTCCAGACATAATCTTGATTATGTCTGGACTTTAAAAGAGGCTGTGACCTCTGAGTTTTTTTTCGGTGTCTCTTCCCAGAGTAATCGGTTATTAGGAAACCCCGAAATCATCTAGTTTTAAAACAATAATTTACATAAAAGTGTTTTTTTAGCCAATTCACTGAGTTTTTTTTTTTAATATTTTCGCTTGTATCAATCTATCTGTTTAGAAATTCAGACTCAGATTCGAAGGCATGTGACATCTACCAACCCGCACTGGGCCTGCGTGGTAAAGTACAGCCCATGTCCTCTTGAAGAGAGGAGGCCTGTTTCCCAGCAGTGGGAACATCATAGGCTAATAATAATTCAGCAATAGGTAGGAGTTTGTTTTCAGACTTGTGCGGTACTTGTCCATTGGCAAATCCATGTTACGATTCAGTCTATAATAATAAAAATAAAAATTAATTTAATTCAGGCAAAACTCATAGGTATATAAAATAAAATTTCACAATACTGCAACAGAATAGAATAAAATTACAATGCAATAAAAAAAAAACGAATGCAATTATAATAGAACCTGGGGGATTTATCATCATTTACAAACACTCAACCAAAGAGTATCCTTGAAACATTCCGTCCATTTACGTGGTAGAAGAAAAGTTTTAAGATAAAAAGTCATGATATTCCAGTTAATTGCCGTAAAATGTGAAAAAGGGCCTGATTTATTACTGATGTAAAAGTAAAATAAAACTTTATGTCGAATTTCAGCTGAAAGTCGTTATGGTTATGAAGGAAAATATACTTAACTTTTATTTTTTTACGATTTTACTTTTAATTGACCGACTGTGAAAAGGAGGATGTTCTCAATTTTTAATAGTAGGTACTTTTTATTTGACTGTATTAGAGGGCGGGGTATATGTTCTTTAATATTTTTTGGCATGTATTTAACGCGGCGACAAATTAATCTGAATTTGGGATTAAAAATATCTAATTAAATCCGGTATCAAAAATAATAGGTTGGCAACTATAGCGAAGGATAATTTTAAGTAGAAAGTAGCAGCTTTAATAATCAATTGTTAGCATTGTTTTAATTTAAACTGGCAGATAAAAAGTAGAAAATGGGCATTTTTAAATTATACAATGAGGTTGTATATAAAGTACGTAGTCGTAGTAGTAGTTAAGCCCCCGTCATCCCCTTCGAACCTAACCTGTCCGAGTCGGGTCGCCCCAATTCCCGAGCTCGCTTCGCTCGCTCTTGCATCCTAAGTTCTCAAGTTGTGTGTTTCTGGGAATGAGTCTTCAGAGATGCCTATAGTTGCCTATAATACAATTTTTTGTTATCCCACTGTTAATATTAGTCGTCATGTCGTTATTTATAGGACCTCGCCTATGATTTCAATTGGCCCTGTTTAATATGTTCGCTACCTTAAAGTAGCAGGCAAATAGTTAGTCGCCCTTTAAGTTTGTTAGTCGCCTGAAAAACAATACTCCATATTTTATTAGCCTATGTATTATTGATAATATCTTAATAGTATAATATGAACTAAAAAACATCCGAATTGAGAACCTCCTCCTTTTTTGGAGTCGGTTAAAAAGGGGTTGGAGTATGTCTTAAGGGCGCTATGGAGCGAAGACTTAAAAATTTAGCAATTTTATTGCAGTATCGGAATGGAAATCATTTAGCTACCGTCCCAAAAAATTATGTAAATTACAAACACAATAGTTTAATTTTAATCTTTATGAAGGCAGTTGTTTCTAATACACAGGGTCCTACAAATCCTACAGTAAATAGTTAATTAGGTACTTATCTCATGGGTGCCGTAAACATCGATAAAAGTAAAAGGCTATCAGTCGCCTACATCCCTTTGTGCTAATTACGCCAGTCTACCATCACTTACTCGCTTGTCAAGCGAGGTAATTAAAGCTATAAATCGCTTTATCCGTTTTTTGTAGCTGTTCATTAAGCTCATGATCAGCAGCGATCGTATAAGGGTAGAGTAGAGAGTATGTGCATGTAATATGTATCTTTACATTATTATATGTAAAGAGTAGTACCTACCTTCCATCGACACTTCACAGGTTCACTGAATCTGTGTGATTCTATCCTCAAAAGACCATTTCAAACACCAATCTATATGGTGTTCACATGATCTTACCAAGATTATGTCTGGGCTTTAAAAGAGACTGTGACCTCTGAGTTTGTTTCGGCCTTTCTTTTCAGAGAAGTCAGATAGGAAACGCGGACCAAATCTAGTTTAAAAAAATATGATTGACGTGTAAAAGTGTTTGTACAAACCTGAGTTGATTTTTCGGAGTATTCCCGTTTGAGCACCTATTTTTAGAGCACCTATTTCAAATCATATATATTTTTTCCTCCATTGATAGGGTCTCTCCTAGGTGCTCTAAAAATAGGTGCGCAAACGGGAATACTCCGATTTTTCAATCGACAGATAATATAGTATTAGTGGAATAAAATTGACGTCTGACATATTTTATATGGAAGAACTGTCAAAAATTCAATGTTATTCCTCGGATAAATTTATCTGGCGTTGGAAAAATCAGGTCTTAGAGAATCATTTATCAGTAACTAGCTGCGCACCGCGGTTAAACCCGCGTAATTGTCGATCCCGTGGGAGTAACGGGATAAAAAGTAGCCTATATGTTAATCCAAGGTGTCAGCTACCTCCATACAACATTTTATCAAGATTGGTCCAGCCCTTTGAGCGTGAAGAAGTAACAAACATATAAACACACTCACAAACATTCGCCTTTATAATATTAGTGTGATAGTTAATATAATACAGGGTGGTAGGGACTAGGGCTTCCAATACCGGTATCCCCGTATTGGCTAATACCGGTATTGAAAGCCCAATACCGGTATCCCCGTATTGGCTAATACCGGTATTGAAAGCCCTAGTAGGGACATTGATGCGACACTGAAATAATTATTTCAGCACATGATTCTAAAAGCCCTAGCGTAGAAACTTTTCCTCGGTTACAAAAAAAAAAAAATCAGCTCTTTTATAGAAAAGTGAAAACGTTATGGAACAAAAAAAAAACAAAATGTAACGCAAAGGGGTCCAGATTTGTATCACTGAAGCCATTTGCGCGTCGGTGACAGAGATGTCACCCTGTATTATGAAGAGTTCGTTTGTAAGTTTAGATGTAGGAGGTAATCTCCGAAACAACACATCCGATTTCAAAAATTATTTCACTGATAACTGACACAACGCTATTGCCGAGTGCTTTAGGATAATATTATACTTTATGGTTTTGTTGGCTTCCACGCAAACGGAGTCGCGGGCAGAAATACGTTGAAGATAAAGAAACATGTTTGAAAGATAATGTATGTACAGCTGTGCTGTGCTGTTTGCTGATATGTGTGCCAGCACATCAAGCTACCCGAAACTGTGACAGTTTCCCAAACAACTTTGAACCTTATGTTTTAGCGATAAAGTTGAAACTATTAAAGAAATTTGACAGATTGTAGAAGCGCTTTACCAAGGCACTAATTTATTTACCTAAGAGAAAAATACATAAAGGCATAGCACAACGGTGCCGCTTTGAAGATGTGTTGGAATATTTATAACTGAGCTTACAGCCCCTAGGGGCTGAATAAAGTATGACTAAATAAAAGTATAGCTAAATAATAACAGCCGCACGGGTCGATCTTCAAGGTTAAGCAACGCTTACCGAGGTCGGTCAGTGGATCGGTGACCATCCATTGCATAGCGAGACTGCCTGAGAGGGTAACTCGATACCCTTTAGCGAGACTGGTTGTCAAACTTTCGGGCTTTTGACGACCCGTAACGACTGCCAAAGATCTACGAATGACAAGGACCAACAGCTTCACGTGCTTTCAGAAGCATGGGGAATGCTTTGACGACATATCGTTGTGCAACCATGTTCATTAGAAAGAACGCACGATTTTTAGTAGGCCTGTATTTTTAGGTAAAAGTAAATTAATGTAATAATTAAATTTTGAGTTAAAAGTTCATCTAAACGAACGAAATATAGGCAATTTTTAAATTGCCTTTCACATATAACAGCCACAGGACTTTGAAAGTCATGAAAAATGTCGAAAATCCTATAGTATCCTATAGTATGTTTGAAAAGCAGTGACATAAAATTCAACAAAAAAGAACCTATAAGTTTCGACATTGTACCCGCTGTCAATTTGTCTAGTGACCGCGAACGAAGTTAAGCTCATCCCTTTTGTTACGTCTAATCGAGAGGATCGATTAGGTTCCGCATAATCGATCATGTGGCGACTACAGTTCTCGAGTACGTCGATATTCGATAGCTATTTTTAGATTATTACTCTATAAAAATGTTAAGAATTTTTCGATAAAAATGTTTAATATATATGGAGTCGCAGTGTTGCTATTTAGTTTAGTTTTTATGTTGTAAATTCCGGGTGAGTAAAAAGCAGTAATTAAAATATGGATTAATAGATAGGGTACATATTTTAAATGACATATGCAGAGTTATTTAAAATACTCACGTATCTTTTTATTACTGTCTTATTATTTCTTAGCAGCATGGATTTTGATATGGATTCGTAATTACATAAACCCCTATGTATTTTAGTAGGGAGCACCTAAAAACGGGCTCTCTGAGAGCAGGCCTGTGTCCCATCAGTGGAAACATTATAGGCTGATTATTCAGGTGATGTGTTTTTTTAAATAGGGACCTTCCTCCCTTTCTCATATAACACGATTTCGATATAGGGAATATAGGGGTGTAATAAGGCTTTAAGTCATTTCACACGAGAAATGTATCGTCAATAGGTGCGACCCGAACATGTTATCTATTCTTTAGTCATTTCTGTAGAAATTAGAAACACAAAAAAAATTTGATCTATTTTTTCTAGCTCTTTATACCTAGATAAATTTACAAAACAATTTTCTCAAAAACGTTTCAATTGACCCCAGTCTGTCCTATAGGTTCCTATTAAAGGTGGATCTAAACCTAATAATATGATATAAAGCTCTTTTATTTTCTCTACATAAGTTAAGTATGTAATATTGGGTTGCTCCACTGTGCTCCAGGAATGTATTCCACTGCGCTACAAAATAAAATATGTAGAGTCAGCATAAAAGGCAAACCATAAGTTGTTTGTTATACACAAATATAAATATCGGTAGTATTTTTTTACCGAGGATTCATCTCGTGTGTCAAAAATGCCGCACGTTATGGCCCTAGTGTGACTGAATAAACATACTTATTCGATAGGCTTTTTTTTCTTTTTCTATGATATTTAATATGTATAATGTTTCATGCTTAATTTATTTTTTTGCTAACTCTACTCAACATTTCTTGGAGGGCAGTGGAATCAATGTATGAACATTAAAATTATGAGAACAATGGGTTTTGGAGCGCAGTGGAACAACCCGTAATATATGACAATACTATATCTTTGTGAAAAAGTGGTGTCTGAAATAGGTTTATATAAAAAAACATGCATTATAGGTCACCAGGGCCCTCTCGTTACTAGATGCCTGTGATTTGGACCATCATAACAATGTAGTATACTCAACTTATTTTTTATTTTTTGATTAGTCATTAATGGCCCACTGCTGGGCCAAGGCCTTTCTACTCACTTTCCACCTCTCTCTATCCAGAGCTACCAAGGACCAATCTTTATTAAAGGAGTCCAGCTCATCCCGCCATCTCCGTCTAGGTCTACCGCGATGTCGTTTGCTATTAAGCGGGATCCATTGGGTCCTAAGTTTGGCCCATTGATCGTCTGACATGCGCCAGAGAAGAAGCATAATATAAAAGAAAAATACAAAAAAAATCGTGGAAATACAAAATTATAAGTTCCTCTTAAAAATAGATTTTCAACGAAATTGTCGACGTTATTCTTTCCACTCCAGGGATTTAATTTTCTAAGCGTGACAGCTACATTATGTTCCTACGTTACCTAAAATAGGCAATCTAAAAAGCCCAGGTTTCATATTTTGAATAGAAAAACAAAAGAGCCTAACTTAAAAGAAGGACGTAAATAACGAAGTGCCCATAGATTTATAATAACGTCCAGATGCCTAGTACGCGCTGTCAAAATGCTTCGAATTCAAAGGCACCAAAATAGTGTATTCGTTCGTTAGCCCCGCCCACAGGCCGCCATTACGCGACAGACGTTCAACGCGTGTACGTCAGAAAACGCTGTTAAATATAATTGAAAAAATGACGGTTTGTGCAGTGAAATCGTATAAAAACTACACTCCAAAAAAAGACAAGGATACGAACATCACATTTCACAGGTAAGTTTGCAATTTTATGATGAATTTCTACGTATTTCATTGAAATTATTACGAAAACAAAATAAAAACAAAACGACGCCATAATATTTGAGTATTGCCAAGGTAAGGCATGAAATATTTTTACCCTTTTTTTATGCTGCGATATTTTAATATTGTATAATGTTACGAAATCAACATTATTATTATCAACAAAATGATATCAATGGTTGCCAAGGGTATGAAATACTTTTACCATCTTTTTTAATACTACGATATTATTGAGTCAACAAACGAATTTGGAGCGAAACAATATTTTAGGTATGTTTGTTACATTAACGTATGTTTAGCGATAATTCTCAAACCAGTACCACTCACAAAGTTTCTGATTTATAATATTAGTACCTATGATATTAAAAGTTTTTTGTTCATTCACACATGTTTACGAAAACCATGTTAAAAATAAAATTATAACAATCTTCAAAAACTATCATAAGAGTCAATCGGTATGAATGTAAAAGGCGGGTTTCATTTTGTACACATATAATAACTATATAATTACCTAAGTGAATATGAATAAGAAAACTACACGAATTTTCCCACATTTTGGGGTAATCATTTTGCGCTGGTATTAGAAAACGTCACGCACACAACTGCAGAAACGATAATAATACACTTGCGGTGGGCGGTACCAACGCACACGCGTATCACTAAATGCATTCAATAAGAACGGTGCGTTTTGTACGGAACACTCAATCTGGACGTTATTATAAATCTATGGAAGTGCCCTTTTAGTTTTTTTTTTTGTAAATCGTCTATGAAAAGGATTTCTAAGTAGTCTTTATGATCATACTTGTTTTTATTCGTGGCTTCACCTGTGTGGAGGTCGGAAATTATCCAACGGGAACGTGCTACCGGGATAAAAAGGTATTTTATGTCCCAACCCAGATCATGGTCTGTCCGTGTCCCAAATCCGCTCAGCCGTTAAGGCGTGAAAAGGTAACAGACATTTATAATATTAACCCCCTTACTAATAAACGTATTATATCAGATGAATTCACGCCAATTTCTCTCTTTCAGTCGTAAGTAATTTGACTTTCGATAGAAGAAGACAAAGCATTGTAACTATACAGACGCTATACAACGTTTATTAATAAAGGGGTAAGTATGGATTCTCTTTTATTGTAGGCAACCAATGCAGTTTTTAAATATAATATTAGTATGGACTGTATACCTATCGCCAAGCGGTTAGTCGACTCTTCACGTGACCAGAGGGCTGGCCTATTTCTTGGCCAAAGAATTAGCATTGCCATACAACGTGGCAATGCTGCCAGCCTTTTGGGCACTGTTCCTGTTGACAGCGATGCGGGCGAATTATTTATTTATTAAAACTTTATGCACAAGTAAAAAAAAATACTGTACAAAGGCGGACTCTTTTTTTCTTTTCTTTTTTTTTAGGGCGGAATTCTTTGATGCCCTATAATGATTGTTTATTTTTTCATATAATTGTACATATTGTTATAGTTTATATGTTAGCTTATATAATGTAAATATTAAATTTTTGGAATAAATAATATCATTTCTAACAAGATCAATCAATCTGCCACGGCTTTCTCCAATTATATTGGTGTCGGCTTCCAGTCTAACCGAATGCAACAGATTACAGAATACCTACTAGTATTTAACATAGAGCGACTGCCTATCGTAACTGCACAACCCAGTTACTGGTAACACGATACCCCTTGGTAAAACATTGGCGCCGATTCCCTTGTTCACAAACTAAACTAAATTTAAGTTCAGTGCATCTTTTTCTTTCTATTTCATTAAGAAAAGGACAGAACATACCTAAATATTAGTTTAGTCCTGTTAAGGCTGTTAAATCAAGATACTCCATAGACAAGTTTAGACGTGATTAAAAAATTGGCTACTAAAAATACGTCAATTTATCTCAGGCGCTCACTAATTTGACAGGACTAGACTACTATTTATGTTCTGTCCTTTTCTTAATGAAATAGAAAGAATAAGATGAACTGAACTTAAATTTAGTTTAGTTTGTGAACAAGGGAGTCGGCGCCATTGTTAGACTTTTCGGCTTCTGACTGCCCGTAACGATTGTCAAAGAACACGAAAGGCACCCGGGCCCACCCCATAGTGCTTTTCGAGGCACGGAGGGGTCACGATAAGTAATGGATGGTCACCCATCCACAAACTGACCGCGGCAATCGTAGCTTAACCTTCGATCAACGCGTGCGGCTGTTATTATTTAGCCACGAGTCTACCAATCATATCCGCAAATTCATGATCCTTGACATAATCCTACGGGTGTGGACACTGGACAAGTGACATACGTACTTATTACAGCGAGTCGGTAACGCCTTCTGTCTTGGTACACCGCTTATAAATGAAGCCGTCAGTCCCCTAGGCTATCCTCATAGCTAACTGTTGAACCACAATACTAGTGGTCAACGTTGTGGCACTGCACTATTAGTTAGTTCAGTTAGTTCATGGTACCTTAACCGCGCACCCACAAACTCCAAATATGAGACTAGCATAGCTATTCACAAACACTCGATACGCTTCCGTATCGTATCGAACATTAATCATTGTTATCGTAGGAGTCTTCTAAACGCTGTTCACAAGTCCAAAACCCGAAAATTTTGTCAGTTTGAATCAAATAGACGCCCGGGTCAATCCGCGGAAATCCACTAACGGCGAATATATGCTAATAATAAATTAAATATCATAGCTGCATTCTTTTTTTACTTTATATGACATTTCTTACATGTTTTTACGTATGGCGCCGCTATCTAAAAAAGTATAACACCTTTATTTAATTTATTATTGCAATCAACACGCACCAAATGTCATCACCATTTGCAAATAAAAGTCGGCCTAATTGAGCGGAATGGCCCGCCCGCTATTCTTCCAACAGCTATTTGCTGTTGAGGGTAAGTCAAATCAGGTTATCGAAATGTCAGGTTTTCGATACGATAGCCTGTCGTATGGTTGTGAATCAGGGCTCTGGCGAAACACTAACGGTAGGAATGGCAATCATTTTGACAGTTCAACATCATTCATTGCGTTATTTACGTTGTTGAGCTGACAATTTTTTCGAACATATCGAGAAATGGATTAGCAATATCCTTTGATTGATAGTGTGTTAGGCAATTAGGGTGCTAATCTTGCGGTGGGGCTTGCTGAAGCAAATAATAATGAATGTAAGCACTTACCTACTTACATACATAGGTATTTACTCATTTTACTCATTGAGAATAACATAACATTACACCTGTATTTTCCAAAGTGCTGGGTAGAGGCGTACGGGTCCGTCACCTAAAGAATGATGGGCGTTTTATAAAAATTGTCGATCGATTGAAAAATCAGATCTAAATTGACTATGATGGTGAAAACTGATTCAGAAGAACAACGTGGTCACACGAAAAGTGACTTTGTTTTATACTATGTATTGAAGACAGCTATACAGGTTTAGGTATTTAAATAAAGGTAAAGAAAAAACCACATGACTTAGTTAACCGACCAAACGTCATACCAGTCTATTCAGTTGTCATGCTACGTCACAGTTGTATTCTTCAATTTAGAAACGTTATAATTCATTAAAAAAGTTGCTAAATTGAAGAGTACAACTGTGACGTAGCATGATAACTGAATAGACTGGTATTATGTTTAGTCGGCTAACTAAGTCACGTGGTTTTTTTGTTTACCTTTATTTAACTACCTAAACCTATGGAGTAATACGTAGATGCTTCATTTTCTATTAATACTTCGTTTCAAAATGAACATTGGAGTGACACATTATTTAGGGGAAGCAAAACAAGCAATTTACTTTGTGTATTTTGTTTTCTTACGAATTGTAGGTAGGTATGTACCTACCTACCTAACTTGTTACGTTACGGGAAGTCGTTTCCCGTTTAATCACAGCGAAATTGAAATTTCTCCTTTTACGTTTTGCTGGTTCTTTGTGTTACTACCATATTATAAGCATACCATTTTCAATGTTGCCACTGCATCTTATTTATTTATTATAACATTTTGCAAAAAAAAAAACCGTACCTAGGTACAAAAATGGACTTAATGTCTGAGACATTTTCTACCAGTCAATCTTAGGGTGCTGCGGAGAGAAAATATGGCAGATGCAACCTAAGGGTTAGATACCAATTCAAATTTTTATTAAAAATAATTTAATGAAATAAGTAAAATATATATTTTTTTATTGAATTTTATCTTTTGATTTTTAATTCAATTGTCAACATTTAATATGCTTGAGTTCGAGGCTTTTAATTACGTTGTATGTGTCTATTCTATGTCTTTTTTATTATTTGTAATGTGCGTTTTGTTTGTGCAGAATAAAAAATTTTTCTATCTTTCTTTTTTTATACCACGAAAAGAATGATAAAATACAAGAATATATACATAGAGATAAATACATACATATAAACAGAATCATCATCATTTAAAAGTTGTTTACTTGTAGAAGTTTATTTTCACAAAATAATCTGCAGTTTAATTCTACCTCTTTCTTTGTAATATTGAATTTATTGATCCTAGATTACAAGGGCACGTAGCTGTGAAAATTTAATTACGAAACGTTCAGCCGCAGCTTTCAAGAACTCGACCCTTTTACAATTGGATGCCTTTTGATATTTCAGCAAAAAGATAACGCTTTATGTGTGATACTTTATTCATTAGCGACCCGCCAATGTTTCGCACGACTTTTCCGGGTTACAAATATATGTTAATGTACTATTTCTACATAATTATAAACTAATAAATAAAAACTAAATGATGACGGAATAAATTCTCCAATTAATGATGTTGAAAACCGCATCAAAATCCGTTGCGAAGTTTAGAATAATAACGCGGTCATACAGACAGACACGAAACCCAATTTTAAGTTATAATACCCAATAATACCTATGTATAGATAAGCGGATGGAATTCAATATTCTTTGTGGAGAGAAAATTCAAAGAAGAACTATCACGACGCTAAATAGGACGCTAAGCTACAGAAGTTCTAGAAAGGCTCTCCCCCACACACGCGTTTTTAATATCGGATCGGATAATATCGGATGTGATATTTCTAGCGTGTGCGTGTAACCAACACTACACGTCACTGTGATACTAACACAGGTGGTAAGAGAACTCGTATCGGAATATCGCAGGACGGCGACGGAGGAACGCAAGCGTCCTAATTCTATTGCTTCGTTATTATCGCAGCGGTGTGTAACTTCGTGGCCGTCCTAATACAAAATGTACTGAAAAGAGATATCGAATAGTTGTATTGTTCCAACGCAAAAACGAAGTTGCTAAATAATCTTATTTAAATACTAAGGTTAACTATGGTGTTATGCTAGAGCTAGAGTAACACTAGTTGAGTAAGACGTTGCTGAATATCAGTAGGTTAGTTGTAGCCCGCGAAATTCAATTTTTCTTACGTTTTTTGCAATTTTCAGGTCAGTGTCAGGTAGTATCTTGACCAAAATATGATTCGCGACAGTAACAGGTACGTATTTACAGAATTATAATAATTAGAATCATTAATACATCTTTCTAAGTTAGATTTCTACCGTTAAGAACAAATCTCTTATGGAAAAGTGTTAATGGTAGAAATCTAACATAAAGAGATATATTAATGATTCTAATGACTATGATTCTGTAAATACATGTCTATTATAGTCGCGAATCATATTTGAATCAAGATACAACCTGACACTGATCTGCAAATTGCAAAAAACTTAAGAAAATTTAAATTTCGCGGTCTACCATGTCACATTTACCTTAAGCTTTATTTTGACTCTTATTCCGGACGCTTGCGCCAAATTATTTTTACCAGAATATTTATAAAAAATATTCGTCGATCACAGAACATGCGTTTTCAGCCTCTATAACAAGGATACGTACTTAGTCGACAGTCGTGTTGACGTTTTTTGATTACAAAGGCAATCAATCGGTGTTGAAATTCGACAGTGTTTTTCACATGTTTTCCGACGCGCATGTGGGTAATTGTGAGCATAAAAGTTCGGTCGTGCGTTTTACCTTTTTGTTTGTTGAAACCATTAAGCGTTTTCCTTCTAAGTATTTGAGTACCTATTTATATTTCGAACCAAAAAGAATTTGCTATTAGGTGTAAGAATTTGTTAAGCGTTTATGTAGAGTCCAGAGCTCGTAATTTTTCAATTCACTGACTTGTTTCTTTCAAGTATTGACTTCTAATTCCGTCATCTGTCATATTCAACGACCATGGTTGGTCATATTGGTCAAGCTTTCTTTAAAACAAAAGATTTTTCAAACAAAATGGGAATTATTTTTCGTTGTTATTTTTATAGGAACATTAGGTACAAGTATTGCAGAACTGATAAAGCCAGTATTTTTACCTATTCTGACTTCAACCGTAAAAGGATCTGAGGGGCAATTCTCGTAATTTAAAGAACGTTCAGAGTCTGATCTCAGTCTCAATCTGTCAAAAATACCCCTAACATCCCTAAATTTTTGACAAGTTTTTGACATTGATTGTCGCTGAGAGGAGATTGCGACTAGATTTTGAACGTTTTTAATTACTGGAATTGGCCTTCAGTATTCTATCTGAATAAGGTATATGAATAGGTTCATGACATGCCCAGTGGACTGTCAAACGATTTCCGTGGATAAAATTAATGAGGGAAATTCTGAGCGCGTTGCTTTGGTGTCGGCCACGCAAAAACTTTCCCTCGTTTAGGTACTTTGTTTTTGCTCTGTGTCCCACGCAGACGATTATCGCAGGGCTAATGTACGTTTCGTTCGCGCCTATAAGCATTGGGTACTGCGTAAAATAAATTGTAATGCCTTTATTTTCTCATCAAGCCTTTGATCCAGATGTAGCTGCAGGAGAAAATAAAATGTCGACCGTCTGTTTCCGTTATTTTAGTTGTTTTCTTTTTTTATGTGAAACTTAATTACTATTACTTACATAATCATCCTTAAATATTTCTACTACTGGGTCACAGGCCTCCTCTCTGTGAGGGGGAGTGTGCCGTAATCCACCACGCGGGATTCGCTGCGCGAATCTCTAATACAATCTCTAATGTAAAATTGACGATTTTTATAATACTTAGACACCAAAAGCTTTTAATAGCCAACGAAAAACGAGCACAATTCACGAACAAAGTCATAAAAATAAGTTAGTCCCCAAGTGCATAATAAGTAATAAAATTCCAAATAACCTTTCTTACATAATTTCATTTATGTCGCCCCTCTTCAATCTGTGAACGACCATCTTCGCGATTACTTCCTTCCCATTGACGTTATGACAAAGAAAAATCTTCTATGCCGCACAGTGGTTCTGACGCGGAATCATTTGTGGGTAAAATGTCTTGGCAATCTGAACAATCGTTACGTAACCCCAAGAGGTACGTTGCCTAACTTTCATGGAAAAGATAAGTAGGCTGTTGTAAATGGAAAGTGGTACGACTAGTACAATCTGGGGACAAATAAGTTTAATTGGTCTTTGCTGCCATTGAATTTTTTATTCTTCTGTGGCGTGTTTGGAATTTTAGTTACATTTGGCGTCAACAGATGGCGTTGTTGGTTTCAAAATGTGCATAGTGCTGTTTTTTGTTTCGCACTATAGGTATACAAATGCTATTATGTATATTAGATACATAATAATGCCTAATAGTATTCGTATCTTTTGGTAAAAATAAATGATTAAAAATGGAAAATCGTTTTAGTTGGCCTTTCATCTATGTTTTTTTATGGTAAACTAGCTGACCCGGCAAACTTCGAACCGCCTGATAAATTTTTTCGTGAATGTTTCCCATGTTTAAATAGTTATTGTGCTATTCGGGGCGGAGACAAATCTCACAAATCAAAGATCATAAAAATCGGTTCAGTCCTTCTTGAGTTATAAATGACGTAACTAACCCGAGTTTGTTTTATTTTATAGATATGATTTCTTAATCCAATTAAGACATCTCATATTTTGGTAAAATTATTAGTCTGTTGCTGTATCCAATTACTAGACTATCATTTCTGACAAGAAATTATCGTCTAGTAATTGGATTATTTAACTAGTCCTCTCAATTTGTTCATAGTCAATAAAGCGGGTAGGTATACCAGATAAAATCTTTGGCGACGAATTTTGGTTTATGAAATTCATGATTGGATTTTTAGTTCCAAGTTTGTCATCATCTGGGATTATATGTTGGAGTCGGCTTCCAGTCTAACCGGATCCAGCTGAATACCAGTATTTTACATGGAGTGACTGCCTGTCTGACCTCCACATGCCAATTACTATGTAGGTAATACTAAATCCCTTGGTAAGACTGGTTGTCAGACTTTCAGGCTTCCGACGACTCGTAACGTCTGTCAAAGATCGACGAATGACAGCCGGGACTAAAGGCTTAACGTGCTTTCCGAGGCACGGAAAGGTCTTGATATGTAAAGATGGTCACCCATCCACGGACCAACAGCGGCAAGAGTAGCTTAACCTGATCGATCGACCCGTGCGGCTTTTATTACTTAGCCACAAGCCCCTAGTTATGAATTAAAACAAAAGAAAGGGGTTAAATTTATTGTTTGTTTCGATATTCGAATTGATTGAAATAAGTAATATTTAATGGATTCGGTAGTTTTTCGATATTATTTGTATATTTTCTGATGGAAACTCATTGAAACAGGGTATTGCTTTATTAATATCTGTTATTGGGATACGTCTATTCATTAAACTCATCTCATTACTGTGGGCATTATAAGCTATTGTTAAAAGCCGATAATTTTAATGAGTCTGGCATATATTGATTCAAGTTTTGACTGGTTCGTATGTACTTTATACTTTTTGTGCCTTGGGCTACTCTTATAGTACCTATTTATCATGTTTATATAGTTGATAACATTAGCGAAATGCGGGCAGTTGCTATATCCACCTCTGCCTAACTCTTGGGGAAAATTGTCGTTATCAGTGATGTTGTCTTATGTCGACACCTATGTTTTTAACATCAACTAAGTATAGAAATCGTGAAATAAAGAAGAATTCCTTCTCCGATTCAATATATGTATAAGTCAAAGCATTTATTTCAAATAGGCACATAAAAGGCACTTTTGAACGTCAAAAATTATCTTAAAATAGAATTGATTCTAGTCGCCCATTCCAAAAGGTAGTTTTCGTATGGAGAAGAATGGGCAAGAAACTCCACCGTTACTCTTTTAAAATGTTTTAGTAATATATCTATCTATATGTATAGATATATAATACTAATAATAAAACTGAAGTTTTTTTAAATTGTAATAATACAGTGTGTTTTTTTTTCACAATCAACGGGTTTGATTCCTGGCTAGAAATATTGATTTTTCTAAAATCGAATGCTGCAGTTTTAGTTTTCATCAAAATCGAGCACGAGACTCCTTTGAGTACTTTTCGCTGTTACTCATAGTTTCGAATTTGGCCATCTACGCCCACTTGAAAAATTCACCCTGTGTAATAAATAACATTGGCAAAATGCGGGTAGTTACTAAATCCACCGCTGCCTAAGTGTTTGCGGAAAACAGGCGAGATACCCATGTGTTTTTTTGTCTACTAAGTACAGACGCCACCATATCAAGCTACTACGTTCGGAAAAAAAATTAATAGATTTTCAACTTTATTGCTACAGCATAAGGTTGAAGGTTGATTGGGAAAATTTGACAGTTTCGGGTAGCTTGATGTGCTGGCGTGTGTACATCATGGAACAAAGGACAACTCCTTCTCCGATTCAATAATTTCCTGAAAAGGTTTCCATGGCTTTGGTGAAGACGCACCAGCCTAACTGATATTATTTGTAATTCGTTTTAATATTAATTAACTAGACATCAAATCTGGAAAATAATTATTGAATCAATATCGAAGCAGATATTCTGCAAATGACGTATTAATTACTAAACTAATTAGTAGCTGTCACTGTAATTCAAAATTAAATCAGGATAGTCCAGAATATCCTATCCTATCCTACTAATATTATAAACGCGAAAGTTTGTGAGGATGGATGGATGGATGGAAACCGCGGGGCGCTGCTAGTTAATTAATAGACTAGGTACAGTTCAAGTTTTCTTTGTGAAGACCTTTCATATATCTATGGTGATGACCGATTAAAAACTTCTTGGACGTTTAGGGTAATTAGGTAAAGGTTGTTTTTTTTGCCAGAATTTATTTGATTTTTAAACACTAGCCATTAATAAGGCTTTAATCGCTTTGGATGTAGGCTAATGTATTTGAACGATTTATCTCTTGTTGTACATTTCACAGAGGACGGGCAATGACGTAACGGAACGATTCAAAATGGCGAAACAGGCGACCTTCGCCCGAATTGTTGATGCTTTTTGAACGTAAAAATGTCATTTGGTTGCAAATTGAACATTTGAATCATTTATGACCTCCGACTTAGTTCCGGTTAACTTTTTTGGCCGACGAATTCATACAAATGAATTTATTACCTTTGAATTTATCTGGTAGATGGTGCTTGATTGTCCATTGGATACAGATATTGTCCGACCATCCGTCCGTCCGTTCGTCTGTCTGTCAGCGAGCTGTATCTCATGAACCCTTCTAGGTAGACAATTTAAACTTTTACTTTAACTTTAAAAAGGGGTTTTCTTACAAGAGACGTGTTTTTTCGGCATTTTTTGCCTTATGGACGGAACCGTTCATGTGCAAGTCCGACTCGCACTTGGCCAGTTTTTTGTAATGTGCGTCTTATTTGTCTAGAAAAACAAACAAATTTTCTCTCTTTGAAAACAAAAATTCGGTTGTTAGAGTATTTTTTCGTAGCGGCAAATTCTATTTAAGCTTACAGGCACGAACATTTTGTTCTAGTGTAGACGAGGTTTTAATAAACCACAGGAACTTCTGGTGTGAAATTTACTTACAGTAGGGAGTAACTTTGTCAAGGTGGTAGGGAAGTTTTGTTCAAATTATTCACGGCTACACTTACTGAGTTATTTATGGGACGTCTTTGTGCAAACTTGGCTATGAATATGTTATCTAATAAATATTGCTTCCCTCTTTTCATAACTTAAAAGCTTTACGCTTCTAATTTAATACTACTTACTTACTTAACTTAGGTACTTCTAATTACTTACTTACTTACTTACTTTTCTGAAGAAGATGAGCACTGGGTTTTGTTTCATCAACTTCTTGATTACTTAACAAACTTACAATCGGTAAAAGTAGCTATACTCCATTTATTATAACATTAGAAAAAAGAGGCTCGCTGAATCAGAAGTACGAAACCTTTTATTTTCAAGTTAAGTTCAAACAATTTTAATAAATAATGTATGTGCTTTTCTTATAAGTAACAATGTATGGCATACAATAAAGCATATTCTATCTATCTACTCGTCACGATGCTTGGATAGGTACATGAAATGAAAAAAAAATTAGTAACAATCAGTTTACTACAAACAACTAAATATAAACCGACAAAATAAAAAAAAACACGTGCTGCTACAACTTATGAAGGGAATAGGTAATATTTTAGATTTGGTAGAGTTATAGTGACATGAAAAACGTTCCCGGTACTGTCCGTGCCTGCTTCTTTTAGATTTTAAACATTGACACGACAATATTTTATGTAGAAACTAAATAATATTAAATGAAAGTCTTGTAATTTTAGAAGGTAGATAGGTTAAAATAAGTACAATTAACTGTGACTTCTGTTATTTAAATTGATTATATTTAACTCCACATCAATCTTGACTGTAATAATGTTTGTTGTACTTTTATTACAAAGTGTGCCCCTAAACGAGCCTTTTTTAACTTCTGTCTAATGCTATAGTAAATGGAGTATAGATAGTTGATGACTATTAACTAGCTTCTGGCCACAGCTTCGCCCGCGTGGAAATCGGACATTATGCCACGAGAATGAACTATTCTAATTTTATACTGCTTACTTTCTTGGGTAGGTACTTATCCTCTCAACTTTTGAAAGTTTTCTGAAGAAAACAAGCACTGGGTTTTCTTTCATCAACTCCTTGATTACTTAACAAACTTGCAATCAGTAAAAGTAGCTAGATAGTTGTCCCACGGCTTTGCCCGCGTGGAAATCGGACATTATACCACGGGAATGAACTACCGGGATAAAAGTATCCTTTACCAGATGACTTTCAACCACTTTCGGCTAGCAAAATCGAATCCATTGAATAGTTATTAGAGTGCCAATTGATATCAATTCGATCGAACAATGTTTTAGGGCAGTTTGGCAATCACTAACTGAATTAATAACACTTGGAAACTTTTCCAGCATCACGGTTTAAGGTCAAATTTAAACTGAGAGAATATCTGTTTAAACCTCGGGTGGTGTTAAATCGTGTTAGTGATTTCTAGTCAATACTGTGGCGACATCTACAACGCCATATATTAACTACACATCACACTGACGTCACGCAAAATCCTGCATCGCGCAAGGGAAGTTTACCGCGGAACTAGCAAAGGCCCGACATCAACCGTCGGGCAATAGCCCACCAGACACAATACCCGTCTGGTCGGAGGATTCGCCCTTTTCTATAGAGGATGAGTGAGCTTTACATCCTGTTCCTCATGGCTCTATAGAACTAATGAATTACAAAAGGAGAGTTAAGGTTCTTAAGACCAGACAGCAAAAAAAAAAACTCAAACCTCAAATAATTTATTTCAAATAATAAACCAATTACAGGCACTTTTGAATTGTCAAGGGGTCAATCAGTCAGAAAGATGAAGCTAGTTGCCCATTCCAAAGCATAGTAAGTACCTATGGAGAAGAACGGGCAAGAAACTCCACGGACACTCTTTTAAGGGCTGATTATTCCAACTCCAGATAATTTAATCCGAGGAATAATTTTGATTACAAAATTTTGAGCATTTCGTTAATTGATAATAATTTGATGATGTAAACAGATTCATTGCACCTAATAGTAACATATATTATTAGGAATACAAAAAATAGCCTGTAAGAATATTACTATGTTTGTTGAACTGATTGGTAGTCCAACAATCAGTCCATTAAATATAGTTTTTTTTTTATAATGATCAATTAGAAAGTCCATGTTTGGCAGTTAGCATTTACGGTCTCGTTCGACTGGATCGGGGTCTTTATTTGATATAACGAGTACCCCCGACTTAGGCACCCTTAACCCCTCGTTAAAATTCCTATTAATATTGAAAATCTGCAGAAAAAAAATTAATATATACTTACCTTGCTTAAAGGTCCTAACTTGGTAAACCTAGAAAACATTATACAGAGTGTATCAGAAAGGTGTGGTCATTATTTGAGGGTGTGGTACAGATTGTCGAACTAAACAACTTTCTCCATCGGACCAAGAGCGTAATTGCGAAAAAAAAAATTGCCGCCCTTATATTTGAGTCGAGTAGGCATTGAAATTTTGTATGGGATCGTTGATATTTTTCGCAAATACGATGTTGGTCCCATGGAGAAAGGGGTTCAGTTTGATGGTCGGTACTGTGGGAATTAAATCAAAATCCCTTTTATATTTGTTTAGGATATATTTTAAGATACTTTTATCCCATTTAATATATTATAATATTCGACTTATTTTATAGACGTCAAACCTATGACTCTTATATGACATCTGTTTGAATGTTCGAAAGGAACTCGTTATAAATATATGCAGCGGCCTGACCCGCAAGGAGTCTCTACATCAGCTACGCCCACCTTAGAATAAAAGTATGGGCATAGCCGGAGACTTTTATTCACACCATTCGAATATTCAAACCCTATCTACCTATCCTATTGTATATTGACTTAAATCCGAGGAACAAATTTACATGATGAGGTCCGTCTCTTGCAAAAGTAAGCTTAAGTCAGGACGTACGAATCGCGAATCCAACACCACGTTAAGTGTCAAGCAAATTAACATCTATATGTGCCAATATGCACCCATACAAACTAACGTCGTCATGCTTAAACCTCGTCGTGTCAAAACCTCGGTAAAAGGCGCGACGCGGCCTCCTAATAATAACAGTTGATGTGAGAGTTCACATCGACCTAGAAGAGGCTTAAGAAAAATTAACCGATCTTAGCATCAGATTCTTTTAACTCCATCGGACGGGATTGAGCCAGAGGGAGGGAAAAGTTTAAGAGGCCAGGGTTCATTGAAGAAAATTAACATGCTTTTACTCCAGCAAAGAATGTCAAATACCTATTTCGAAAATCAATTATTTAATATCAAAACTGTTGGTCCTCAAACACAAGTTGAACCGAAAGTGTCAACCAAACACACTTTGCAAGGGTTATACCCCTGTTAGCAAAGTCGGTGACAACTTATGCTGAGTGTCTGTCACCCCCCCTTCTATAGGAGTGACCACAGTTATAAGAGGACTTTCCTCCCATAATTCGCGTCAAAATATGCTGGGGTAAGAGCAATCTATTCGATCGCTAAACAATGGAGCCGACGATTTATTCAAGCCTCCCTTCGGCCCGTTGTAGGTGTGAGGGCGCACCTCACAGCCCTCTGGGAGGTGCGAGACCTCACACGCTCCCGGCCGCGTCCGATGTTTTTTCACACAGCATATGTAACACACAAATGGACACATATTAATAAATTGTAACAATCATACAAACTAAAATAATGCACTAAAATATGATGTTTACATTCAAGTGACATATTTACATTACATGACAAGATACATGACAATTAAAAAAAACATCAACTATTAAACTAATATGAAAAGGTTTTAATTAAATAATCTGACTTAAAAAGATTTCTATCTCTAAACTTCCTTTTTCTGAATTTATATTTTAAAATCGAAAACTTCTTTATAAAATGATGCTTGTTTACAAAAAATGTTTTTATAAAATTATTAATTATTAAAAAACTTTTTGGAAATGATCTTTTAGTTTTCGCTTTCTTAATAAATGGGATTCTTTTCTTCTTTCGTGCTTTTCCCTTATTGTTTGCAGCACATCGTGAATAAAACTTATTAAAATTAGGGACATCTACATGACATATTATACAATTACTACGATTACGAACTATAACTTCATCCGTAGGAAAACTAAATGAGTCTATTGATCGTACGGAGTCGTTCAACACCTCTGCATCTTCATCTCTGACTGCATCCAAGTTCATATCATCCTCAACTAACTCATCACTAATCATCTTATCATTATTATTCATGTCGATGATGAAGTGATCTTTCTTCTCTATTTTGGAAAAATCGGAATGGCCATCGTCCTTTATTTCGGAAAAATCGAAATGACCATTCTCCTTTATTTCGGACGAATCGATCGACACATTATCCACATCAAACTGATCAGCAGCGATGTTAATTTTATTTATTCCCACATCATGATCATCGTGCTCATTCTGTGGCTCTGAAACATTGCTAATTACATTAATAATTGGACAGAACTGACCCGATTCGTTGTTTTCATCATTGTGTTCGCTCTCGAACACTTCTATCGGCTCCTTCTCCTCCTCTGCGAGGATGCACGCCTCGCTGCTGCGCTCGTCCTCATCTCCATCACTGCCAACTTCCACGCTGCTTTCTAGGCAGCACTGCTCGTTCTGTAGCGGGTCATCTTGTCTTCCACTAAATAATACAGAAGCATCTTTATCTACATTTACGATATTTACAATATTTTCTTGTCTGCTTTCCTCAGACAGATCTTGTGCCAACTCGCCTACTTGCACCTTAATAATTTTTCTGTCTCTGTGACATTTACATGGAAGCTCCTCCCATAACACTTCACATATCTCATTAAATGACATGTCGTCATAGTATTTCCACTTATGAACTGCTAGGGCAGCACCCTCAAGATATGCGCTTAATATGAGCGCCCAGTCGCTCTCACGCCATTTATTATAGGCGGCAACAACTTCAAATCGCCTCAGAAAGTCTTCTAGGCATACACCGTCCATGCCCGCAAAAACTTGAGCCATCTTTCTCTTTTTATATTAAAAAAAATACATATAGCCACTTAGCTTTTTCTCCTGGCGACGTTTCTTCGCATCTAATAAATACTCACAGTATACTTTGTGGCCTCGCTTGGCATACAAGAGGTTTTTTTTTGTTCACTTCTATGAGTGCTGAAACAAAAAACTATTTCGCAAGCTTAGCGAAAATCCGGCAATCGTAACACACCTCCACCAAATGTGGGAATTAAATCAAAATCCCTTTTATATTTGTTTAGGATATATTTTAAGATACTTTTATCCCATTTAATATATTATAATATTCGACTTATTTTATAGACGTCAAACCTATGACTCTTATATGACATCTGTTTGAATGTTCGAAAGGAACTCGTTATAAATATATGCAGCGGCCTGACCCGCAAGGAGTCTCTACAGTACCGTACCCTTAAATATGGCCATGCCTTTCTGATACACGCTGTATAAACAACGTACAGACGCCAGCACATCAAGCTACCCGAAACTGTAAAATTTGCCCAATCAACTTTGAACCTTTAGCGATAAAGTTGAAAATCTATTAAAGAAATTTGACAGATTGTAGTAGCTTGATGTGCTGGTGTCTGTACAAATACCTACTTGAAAAATACAGAAAAGCTTAATCGATAAGTTATGCATCCAAGATTTACGGTCAAAACGAAAACGTGTCAAAGATCATACGGCCGTTTGACAGATGGTTGAACCCATCCAGACTGTTACCGACCGATGAGATCCACTATCCAACTCGTAAAAGTGTCGTCACTCATAGAATATTCTCGTAAAGACCCCCGATCGTTCCGAAGGAAACGCATTTATCTTGGCGTGTCAGCAAACACTCCTTGATCTTCCTTCAGAACGTGACAGACAAGTGAAAAGTTGTTTTTTTTTTTTCGGCAAAATTAGGGTTATGTGAATTTATATGGGTGTTGATCCATGTTTGGCGACAATTTTTTCTCTTATAGGTATAAAAAATGTTAAGGCCAATCCAAAATCAGGATTCAGGAAGCGTTTGATCCCTTCTTGACGTTTGTATTTGATGGAGGTTGTATATTTTAGGATCTTATAGAAGGTACTCGATTTTATTTTTATCTTTTTTAGGAATCATAATATACCTATGATAGGCGATTCAATCCATACTATCATTACAAATTCTTAAGTAATACTGTTTGTATGTAACCATTTCACGCCTTTACCACTGAACGGATTTCGATAATATTTGGCAAGGAGATAGATGGCATCCTGGAGAAGGACATATGCTACTTTTTGTTTAAACAAGCAGTGAGCCCGATGGGATTTTCCTTCGGCAAATCGACAAACTTCTACACAAACTCTCATACCTTATTTATTTCCCCTTTTAGGGGATGCATTTTCTAAAATCCTTCGTTAATGCTAACTTTCTTTATAAAACGAACTCTTTTGCAAAATGTCACGCTTCTCTAGACCCAGCGGTTTAGATATTGCGTTGTCTGTCAATGAATAAATGATTAGTAAAAAATGTAGGTATGCATTGGTACCGCTAGGTGTAAAGAAAACTCAGGGGTATTAAAATTAAATTATTCAATATATGCGGCTGCACGCAGTGAAGTAGCATACATGCGTTCTGGTGTCGGATTGTCCTAAAATCTGTTTTATTATATTTGTTTGGTTTTACTAACATTAGCTCATAAGTATTTTCGTGTAACTAACAATTTATATGGAGAAAGCTGAAATAATTTATTATTATTATTATATTCCACTTCTACTTCGTCATTAAATGTAGTCTCTCTCACATCAGTAACCACCACTACTTACGCAAAAAATCATCGGTACTATTTGCAGAACACAGTCAATCTGAATGCAGACAGTAGTATGTATACGCCCTGCATTATCCTAATAAAAAAATATTCCTTGACACACCACAAGGTATATTAAAGCCAAGGATACTCTCAAGTAGTTATAAGGGGAGTAACAGTCTAATGAATTTAACAAAGCAAACTAGGTGATAACGAGGGGAGAAATTGCAAAGGAGGGTGTGTCAATATGTTGAGCCGATGTTCTACGCCACTAGGGTATCATATGAGTAAAGGAATGTAGGACGATGTGTATTGTTATATTCTAGGAGGTTTTAAGCTATAGGTAACTATGACAAGGACACTTTGACTATAAAGAATTAATTGGGAAACCTATTATCCACACTGCAAAACGGTAAAACTTGTAGTTCTGGGTAAGTCCAGAAGGCCAATTCTCGTAATTTAAAACGTTCAAAATCTAGTCGCAGTCTCATCTCAGCGACAAACAAATGTCAAAAACTTGTCAAAATGTAGGGAAATTAGTGGTATTTTTGACAGATTGAGACTGAGATCAGACTGTAAATGTTTTTAAAATTACGAGAATTGCCCCTCTGTTCTAGATTTAATACTAACAGCTGGAACCTATAGTACATATATAATAGCTATAGTTATATAGCAAAAACGACGATGCATGGATAATTTAAAATATGATGTGGCTAGAAAGGGGTTGGTGACTGAGGAAATTACTGATAGAGATATAGAAGGAGAAGATAATATGCTGTTCCGAGTCTAATTCAAAAGATGATGATGATGAAATAAGAGCAATGTGAGGAAGAACTCAATGATGAAGGAAAATTCACGTTCGTCAACGACTATGTTAAAATCATTTCGGTCGCCACACCACTACGATTTATCAAAGGCCATTATGTCAGGACTCTCTCATCTCCAGTGAAGCATAATAAAGTTCCAAAATTATTCAAATTCCCAACAGTCACCTCTATATTGCAGTTTCGGCTATATCAAAGGTTCTGCTAAAGCGAGCGACGCTGACGTACGATCCAATTGACATTTCAACGAACTGTTGCTTTAGCTCCTACGTTAGTCACCCCTACGGGAATTTCAATTCTGGAAATGATGTAAATATCTACGTATATGTTGTGCTTGATTTTACAGACTCAGTTTATATTTTCTCAGGCGACTTTTATTTTGGGACTGGATTTATTTATTTAAACTTTTTGCACAAAAAGGTACAAAGGCGGACTTAATGCCTTAGGCATTCTCTACCAGTCAACCAAGGGTGGTGAAGAGAAGTAAAAATAAATGGGGGCGTAATGTGGGTCACCAACTAGATGGACGGACAACCACCGGTCAAGCTCCGCGCGTCGCCTATTGGCGACGAAACAATAGAAAATCAATTGTGTCTCATTAGCGGTGCTCGACAGATTAAAAAGGTTTCTGGGACAGACTGGATCCGGAAGGAAGACAGGATGTTTTGGTGCAGCCTGGGAAAGGCCTATGCCCAGGGGGGAACTGCCTTAGCCCGATTTAAAAAAAAAAAAAATTTCCCTTTTGGCTACCTTTTTTTTTAATGTAGGTATGTTTGGTTTAATCATATTATTTTATTTCTACTTACCAGAAAACCAACAATTTTTGTTTCAGTTATGCACTAGATCCCTCACAAAGTCTAATCTTATCTAACTAGCCTGTTCTGTCCCACTGCAGGGCAAAAGCCTCGATCTCCCTTTTCCTGACAAAGTACTTTTTTTTTTATAAAAGCAAACGATTCCTTGTTGACATATAACACCAAATCCATTAAACCATGATACCTCTATAGAAATATATATGACTGAAAAGGCCGCAGAAAGCCCCGTTACGATGGATATGTCCCCAGGGATTCAAAATGAAATATATTCGTTTTTCATCACGATGCGAAAGGGCCAATAATATTTCGTTAAAAGTTCTAACCACGGGCGTGAAGAGGGAAAAGTGAGTTAACTTTACATATATCAAACTATTGTACATATTGTGTCTAACTGTTTGCATAGTTTCTCTAACACTGACGCATGACATGCATGACTGCATGCATTTTCTAGTTGGTGACATCATTAAACGTTACATAAATTTAATATGGTCACGACTCCAGAAGGCCAATTCTCGTAATTTAAAACGCTCAAAATCTAGTCGCAATCTCATCTTAGAGACAATCAATGTCAAAAACTTATCAAAAGTGTAAGTAAATTAGAGGTATTTTTGACAGATTGGGACTGAGATCAGAATGCCGATTATTGTAATTAAAAACGTTCAAAATCTAGTCGCAATCTCATCTCAGTGACAATCAATGTTAAATTTAGGGAAATCAGAGGTATTTTTGACAGATTGAGACTGAGATCAGACTGTGAACGTTCTTGAAAATCCGATAATTGCCCCTCAGACTGTAAACGTTCTTAAAATTACGAGAATTGCCCCTCTGAACTAGGACATCCTGTATAAAATTACTTCTAATTGATACTTCTGTAAGTCGCACTGATCTGCAAATTGCAAAAAACGTAAGAAAACTAGAATTTCGCGGTCTACCACTGCGCATTTACCTTAAGTCAATTTCGTTGTTAAATTAACAGAATGAATGTATCAATCTGATAGAGATCATTATTTATTAAGGTATTAATTACATCACATTCCACGATTCCTGTCCTATATCTAATATGACAAATGACCTATACACCTACCAATTAAGATAGTACGGCTATTTCCCAATAATGTAATACACAAGACCAAGTTATGCGTAGCATCACGTGGAACACAGCGACCATTGAACGTGTTCGGTTCAATAACGGACTTGGACGGAGCGTCTTCCGGCTGATCTAATCTATTGTTTACGGGAAAATTGCCATAGTCTCATGCTTGTACTTTGTGAAGATAGAATAAATTGAAATTGCTGCTTATAATAGGTAGGAAGGGACCATAGACACTGGTGCGAAAGAAAATTGAAATTGTTCTTTGAGCTGTTTTTTGTTCTTGTTTTTTGACCCAGATTGGCGCCGATGCCTTTGATCACAAACTAAACTAAGATTGTAGAAATAACATCTCTTACTGAATTAGGGCTAATTTCACCAATGTAAACTGAACGCGATTAGCATATCTAAATCACGTTCAGCAGCTGTCAGTGTAAAAATTTACAACAATTTTGACATTACTAGCTCTTGAACGCTGTTTAGATCTGCTGATCGCGTTCTATTTCATTGGTGAAATTGGCCCTGATTCGTCGAGAAAATGACTGTGACATATTAGAACCAATAACAATTTGTCGTTGCGTTTTGAAATGTGAACTTTTTTCAACCAAAATGGCCAGCTCTTATCGTAGGCTCATATTATGTCCGTCCCTTTCTTGTTTAAGTGAGAAAAAGATGGAAATAGTGTAATAATTTCGTTTATCTGCACAAAGAGTCTGCACCATTTTTACCCGACTACGGCAAAGCCAAAGGAAGGTTAATGTTTTTAGCAGTCTAGGTATATTTGTGTTTGCGTGTGTTCCACCATAGCGCCTAAACTACTGAGCCGATTTTGATGAATGAGGTATAAAATAGAGTTTAATAATAAATAAATAAAATCCAGGGTGTCAGCTACCTCCATACAAAATTTTATCAAAATTGGTCCAGCCGTTTGAGCGTAAAGAAGTAACACACACACACACTCAAAACTTTCGCCTTTATAATATTAGTATGATGTGATTAGTGTGATAATCGGGATATTGTTTTTTAAACAATTTTTTTTATTAGTTATGTTTTTGTCGTGGATATTTTCGGTCGTTTAATTGGATTATCCCTCAGTTGCTTTTAGCGGTCCGTCCCAGAAGTACTACCCCCTGGGAGGGCGTGTTTCCAGGAGCTATGTGTTGCTACAGCAACTTTGATAGATTCTGCCTGGCCCGAGTACGATGGCTGATAATAATGATTAGAGATTTTATTCTTTGACTTTTACTACTTGGTCAACGCAGAAACATTCTCAAAAACTAGACAATTGTCTCTTTAAGAAAGCGTAGGTAGCAGCTAGTAATTTTCTCAAGAAAAGGACTCGTTATACCGACTGCAATTATTAAAATATACTCCGAAGCTACAATGCAGGGACTGTACAGAGGAACATTATAAGTTGGGAGAACTCGCAGTATTAACCTCATTAAGTGTATTCTAGACAAAGTCTGGACTATGAATATTCACATTCCAATAACTGCCGCAGTTTCTTTATTCTCCAGATTTATTGCTATATAATTGTTGTTGGGGAAATTTTCTCTTTGTTATAAGTTTAGCGTAGTTGCCGAGTTATTATGTACAGCGTTAGTTTTAGTTTTACGTCTTTATGAAGGGGAAATCGGTGTACATTTTTATTAAACTGTTCTGAGTATTGTTTCAATACTTATCTAGTTACATGGCTCATTTCGGTGCTTGTTTCTTACACTTTGGTATGCGGAAGCACTGATCAGAGCTTTAATAATATATGTTGTGTATATACACAACACGCATGAAAGCAAGAATCATTAAAATCTTCTATTTACCTATCTACATACGTGAGTAGAAGTTTTAATAACAACTTTGGATGATGATGATGACCTCTTCTTCTTGGTCGCGTACTTCATTACTGAAGGTCGTGTCCCTGAAAGGCCTTCGTGGCTTTATGAACGATGTTTTTCCACTTCGTTTGGTTCTCAGCTTCTCTCCGGGCGGTCGTAACAGAGAGTTCAGTGAGGGCGGATGATGAGCTACATGTATATAAAGTTAAAGGCAAGTTAAATAATTTATTTCAAATCCATCCATACTATCCATACTAATATTATAAATGCGAAAGTGTGTCTGTCTGTCTGTTACCTCTTCACGCTTAAACTGCTGAACCGAGTTAGATGAAATTTGGTATGGAGATAGTTTGAGTCCCGGGAAAGGACATTAGATAGTTTTTATCCCAATATTCCCATGGGAATCGACACTTATGCAGGTGGAACGGCGGGACGCACTAGTAGGCACATAAAAAGCACTTTTGAACGTCAAAGAAGAAAAAAAAAAGATTCTAGTCGCCCCATCCAAAAAGTAGTTTCGTTTGGAGAAGAATGGGCAAGAAACTCCACTGTTAGTCTTTTTAAAATGTTTGTTTTACAATATTTTGTATAAGTACATAGGTACCTATGTAATAATATGTTCAGACGATGCACCTAGCATAAAATTACTATACCTACCACAATACGTAAAAATCACGAAATCTATATAAATAAAAACAAAAGGCCTGACTGACTGACTGACTCATCAACGCCCAGCCCAAACCCTTAGACCTAGAAATCTGAAATTTTACACAGTGGTTCCCTTTATAATGTAGACAAGGAATAAGAAAGGATTTTTCGAAATTCAACCCTTAAGGCAGTCAAATAGGGGATGAAAGTTTGTATGAAAGTCCCTCAGTTTTAAAGTTAGGATCTTCAAATTTTGTTTTTAGGCTGACTATTGAAAATAAATTTACACGTGTCTCAGCGTTTTTGATAATTCCACCCCCAAAGGGCTAAAAAGGGGGATGAAGTTGTGTATGAAAGTCCGTCAGATTAAAAGTTAGGATCTTCAAATTCTGTGTTTAGGCTGACGATTGAAAATTAATTTATACGTGTCTCAGCGTTTTTGATAATTTCACCCCCAAAGGAGTATGAACGACCTGACTGAGATATCAACGGATAGCCTAAACCGTTGGTCCTAGGGACATGAATTTTGAAGGGTGTGTTCTTTGTGAAGAGTAGGTATCCAGTAAGAAGGGGTTTTTGGAAATTCAACCTTTAAGGGGGTGAAAAGGGGGGATTTTGTTTCTATGAAAAATCTTATTCCTTGAGTTAATAACCTTGAAACTTTGCACGAATACCTATCCAAGTAAAAAACGAAGTTTGGCATTTTTCGTTTTGCTAAAGAGGTAATGGGGGTGTTAAAATTGGTATGGAAGAATTTTAACGCGCTATCCGAGTAACTCGAAACTCAGTATTTATACTAAGGACTAAAAATAAAGAATAACGTGTGACAGGGTTTTTCGAAAATCTACCCCTAACTGTGTCAAAAGGGGTAGTTAATTTTACAGGGGAGGATTTTACTGCGTGACTTGATTAGCTCGAAAATTGGCATAAATAATCTTTGAGTCAAGTTATGAACATATCCCAAATAATTTTTTGAAATTCCACCCCTATGGGGGTGAAAAGCGGGAATACTGTTTATATGAAAAATCTTATTCACTTGGTTAATAAACTTGAAACTTGGCACGAATATTAATCTAAGTAAATTATGGAGTTTGGCATTTTTTGTTTTTATAAACTACCCCCTAGAGGCGGGTTGGGGGCGTCAAAATATGTATGGAAAAAATTTAACGTGTGGTCCCATTACCTCGAAACTCAGTATATATATTTAAGATCAAAAACAAAGAATGACGTGTATCAGGGTTTCCCCAAAAACTTTCCCCTAACGGGGTGAAAAGGGGTAGTTAATTATACAGGGAAGGATTTTAGTGCGTGGCTTGATTAACTCAAAAATTCGTCTAAATAATCTTTGAGTCAAGTAATGAACACCTCCCAAACAATTTTTCGAAATTCCACCCCTATGGGGGTGAAAAGCGGGAATATAGTGTATATGAAAAATCTTATTCATTTGGTTAATAAACATGAAACTTGGCACGAATACTCATAAAAGTAAATTATGAAGTTTGGCAATTTTTGTTTTTCTAAACTACCTCCTAAAGGGGGATTAGGGGCGTCAAAATTTGTATGGAAGAATTTTAACGCGTGATCCAATTTACTCGAAACTCAGTATTTATACTTAAGACCATAAGTAAAGAATAACGTGTATCAGGGTTTTACGAAAATCTACCCTTAACGGGGTGAAAAGGGGTAGTTAATTTTACATGGGAGGATTTTACTGCGTGGTTTGATTAACTCGAAAATTGGTACAAATAATCTTTGAGTCAAGTAATGAACACATCCCAAACGATTTTACGAAATTCCACCCCTGTCGAGGTGAAAAGCGGTGATACAGTTTACTTATTTATTTATCTGATAAACATGAAACTTGGCAATAATTGGGTCAGTAAATAATAACGATTGTCAGTTTTAGTTTAAAAAAAACCCCTTACAGAGGATTTTGGGGGTGACAAAGTTGATAGGTTAGAAAAATATGTAACTCGCTATCGGATTAACTCGAAACTAGGTACTACCAAAACAAAAAATAAAACAAGTACTTATCTATTTTAAGGTTTTTCAAAAATCGACTCCTACCAAGGTGGAAAAGGGCAAGTAAAGTTTAAGGGGTGGATATTACTGCTTGCTTTAATTAACTCGAAAATGGGTATGGGCCTTTGAGTCAAGTTATGATCACGAACGATTTTTCAAAATTCCACCCCTGTGGGGGTGGAAAGTGGGGCTACAGTTTATTTGAAAAATCTGATTCCTTTGATCTATAAAAATTGGCCCGAATACTTATTTATCTAAATAAATGATAAAGATCATACCTACATACATTTTCGAAATTTTTAGAGGTAAGTACGAATTTCACGCGGACGAAGTCGCGGGCAGAAGCTAGTTAAAAATAAAGCAATGACAGGTAAATTACTTATGTGATAGATACATGGTGCTCACATATTTACAAATATTGTAAAATTTATTTTTCTAAAGTGTAATACTAGCTGTAAGTCGCTTGAGAATTATTCCTCGCTTAGTAATAAAGCTTTTCGAACTCAGTTGTAATAAATCAAATAAATCCTCGTCATCCTGCCGCTTTCACCTCTATTTGCTTGAATAAATTCAACGGTGCGGTTATTGAGTCTGTCAGAATTTTAGTTTAAACGTCGCTATTCTATTGAAAATTATCATTTAAATTATCCGTATTAAAACGATTGTTGTATATTATTATGACCACGAAGGGCCCGTGGCTAAATGATAACAGCTCCACAGGTCGATCGATCAGGTTAAGCTACGCTTATCACGGTTGATCTGTGGATGGGTGACCATCATCTTTATACACCGAGACCCCTCCGTGCCTCGGGAAGCACGTTAAGTTTGTCCCGGCTGTCATTCATGGATCTTTGACAGTCGTTACGGGTAGTCATAAGCCCGAAAGCCTGACAGCAAGTCTTACCAAGGGGTATCGTAGTACCCAGTAACTGGGTTGTGGGTGTCAGATAGGCAGTCGCTCCATGTAAAATACTGGTATTCAGCTGCATCCGGTTAGACTGGCAGCCGACCCCAACATAGTTGGGAAAAGGCTAGGCAGATGATATTGTGACCACGAATATTGAATAAGCTAAGATAAGATATTGTTGTTATTTTTTCTTTGTATGTCCAGTAGTATTAGTAATGAAGTGACATATTTGATTTCTAATTTAGAGCTTACTGCTGAGCATGAGGTTTTGGATTCGATTCCCTGGTCGGACTAAGTGTTATTGGGATTTTCTGCCCGGAGTTTCTCAAAATAGAAGCCTGGAGTCTGGATTTGTGCCCGGTTGATCGCGAAAAAAGAAATCAGCCGTTCCCTAAATTTTTTTTCACTCGTCAAATTGTAGGGAACAGCTGATTTTTTTTTTCGCGATTTCAGGTTTGTGCCCATAGTAAATGTTGTTCATAATAATAATTACAATGACCTCTTAAGATGTTGTTGGTGTTTTTCCAATGACCTTGTATATTATATACAAGGCAATCAAGGCATCCTATTCACTTTTACGCAACTAGACTAAAAAAACAATTTTATTCTCACACTAATTCGTAGCGTCCAAACTTGCCTTGTTAAGTGTGACTAAAACATATCATCTCCTGCAACAAATTAGTAGACAGTTCAATTAAATTCTAAATCGTAGACACAGCTGAACGCGACTATTTCGTATGAAAAACGCATTTAATTAAACACTGGATGGTATGAATTAAGCAAATAACGCTTTTATTGGACTTCACTCCAAGCATGATATTGCGTGGATTCGTTGCCTAAGGCTAAGTACACACTACCTACACATCGCGTGGAACGTGGAACTGTACGCTTTTCAATATTTGGTGTGTGAACACACAGCGGATAGATATTTGATTGAAAAGCTTCAATTGAGTCACGTAATCTACCATGTGGTGGAATATGGCCTACCTCTGATTGAGAGGAGGCCCGAGTTCCACTAGTGGCATTATAGCCTGATTGTGTGCGTTAAACTACTCCTAGCACGGAGTAAGGACTAAGGAGGGATGAAGCGAGCATTTTTTACAGCAATGTACTTAAAGTAAATTAAATATAAACGGAACTCTTATAAGAGCGATTGAGCAACAAATTCAGTTAAGCCAAATTTGTCCCGCGATTGATCCTTTTATTCCATTATCCGTTCTTTCTATTTTATGTAATGATATATTTTCTATTTCTTTTCTGTAGTGTAGACTTACAAAAATAATAACCAAAAAAGAGGGTGTGTACTTATGACCGCAGAATAGAAGTGAAATCTTACGACTGGAGCCGAGGATATCTGATTCAGCGACCCAAGCCCGTCACGTTCGGCTCGGTGACGCTGAATCGGGTATACTCAGTTTCGTTCACTTTTCAGAAAGAGCGCAATGTGCACTTAAAGATGTTTTCACTTCAAAAATGTACACACTTGGTTGTTTGAAGAACACTGGATACAAAAGAACGTACATTACAATAAGTACAGTAGGTACAATATCTTGTGTCTACAGCCTAACACTCGAATAAAGAGGGTAATGTTTTCGAACGACCGTTGTTTGTTCAGGAATGTGTGTAGGCTTTGTACTCATCTTGCGACATCCGATGGAATTGTGTTCTCAAAGAAAACATCCTTAACTTGGCTGATGTGCTTGGCAGAATTAAGTAGGGCTTTTATTCGTAATAGTGGTGCGTTATGAAGTTATTGTAGATTATAAAGTGGACGCTATGAAAAAAGAGTTTTTTTATATGCCTAACAAACAAACATAAGTACGCATTTCAGAATCATATCATTCGGGTATTTTGAAATCGTATAGCCCTCTTCACCGTATCCGACGACAGCGATCCAGATTTTTTTTTTAATTTCTTATGTAAACTCTCAGATGACTTCCAAAACCGAATTTGGTTTTGAAAACCCAAACATACGCGGACACGAAACTTGAAACAGAATTTCTTTTCATATTCTCTGGTGTGCGGTTAAATTATTGATAACTTTTGCTGTATAATTTCTTTGGTAGGGAATTCAATTTTTAGCTTTGAGTGAAGCAAAAAGTTAACATTGTAAAGAAATTGTAACTTAGTATAGACAGCTACTACAACGGAGACAGTTCAAAACTCATAAAACGGTGCCCGATGAAAGAATCCAGACATTTCGTCATTTACGCGACATCATTCCACGACAGATGACCAATATCAGTCAAAGTTCAAGTGGCAAACATAAAAACCTGATAATGTCATCCTTTTGCAAGAATAACGGTTATAACCGAATACATGAATTCTGATATTTATAACACTTATGTGACCGGGCGACAAAGGAATCTGTACGACCAAGAACTGACCCATAAATCTTTCTTTTTTATGAGAAACTATAAATTACTGAGCCTTTCACCGCCCATGGTCATTTCTGTCTAACTGATCCCTGGACTTAGGGACGGAGAAATAGTAGGAGCGAAAGAAATTAAGAACAGTTACTGAAGCAATAAAAAGTAAGGGGCACCGAAGTAGAATTAAGGAGTATTAAACACACGTGATGGCATTGCCAAGTTCAATGAAAGTCCCCAACACTCGCAACAAGACATTTACTTTACGATCTCGGTGCGTATCGAGGAAATTAGTTGAGATTATAGTGAATGTTCCAAGATATTTTTGAAAGTAATTATAAGTTTCAATGTTGTGTGCACCTGGCTTTTGACTTTACGTCAATTGATGGCAAGTTTAATGAGCAGAACTAGGTAAATAAAGTCTATTCAAACTTTTGTTTTAAATTAATATTATTTCAAGTTAAACAAATATCAATTTTATTAAAATGATAATTAGGTTGATTTCAGAGTGACTAGCACTATTGAAAAAGTTATAAAAATGTTTGAAGTTGTAGCGTAAACTAAACTTTGTTATGTAGGGTATAAAGTCATTTTTCCATAAACTCATATTTGTTTAAATTTTTGGCAAATAAATCGCGAATGCAGATTACATTGTAGAAGATTAAATCACTCACTAATAAACTTTATAATATAATTTTAAGTAGTAGGTATGTAGTAAGGTGGTGCATTGTTATATAAAAGAGCGCCTCTCGCCATCAAACGTTTGGCGAGTTTAGAATTAAGTAACACCTCTGTAAATTACAATATGATTAAATAAAAATAAAAAATCTTGAATTAATATTTTTTTATTTTAATGTAATTATGGTAGTAATATTAGGTCCTTACATATGAAATTGGCGTTTTTCGTACTGGCCACTTTAATCACGAATTTCTCCTCTTTGGTAAGGAATTCCAAATTCAAATTTGTACAGCTATTTACTCATGTATTTGTGCTTCGATGACCGTCATTCATTTGTTTTTTTTCTTCTGTTTTTTCTGTTTGCGTCACTCATTTTACAAAATGGAAAATTTAAAATATCGCATTATTTACGAGTACGAGTTCCGCCGTGGCACTAGTGCTGCGGAAACGACTCGAAGGGTGAATGATGTGTATGGCGGTCATGTTGCAAAAGAAAACACAGTTCGTTTTTGGTTCCAACGTTTTCGTTCTGGAAATTTCGACCTGCAGAACAAGCCCCGTGGACGGCCTGAGACCCAAGTTGATAATGGAGAATTGAAGGCTATTGTGGAAGCGGACCCATCGCAAACCACGTCCGAGTTAGCTGCAGGCTTCGATGTTAGTGATAAAACTGTTTTAATTCACTTGAAGCAAATTGGGAAGATTAAAAAGCTTGAAAGGTGGGTACCTCACGAATTGACTGAAGCAAACCGGCAAACGCGCGTCGACTGCTGCGTTACATTACTGAACCGGCACAACAATGAAGGTATTTTAAACCGAATCATTACCTGTGATGAAAAATGGATTCTTTACGATAATCGGAAGCGCTCAGCGCAATGGTTGGATCCTGGCCAGCCAGCCAAATCCTGCCCCAAGCGAAAATTAACCCCAAAAAAGTTACTTGTAAGCGTTTGGTGGACTAGTGCCGGTATTGTTCATTACAGTTTTCTCAAATCTGGCCAGACTATTACAGCTGATGTCTATTGTCAGCAATTACAAACCATGATGGAAAAGCTAGCGGCTAAACAAACAAGGCTGGTCAATCGCTCCACGCCACTGCTGCTTCACGACAACGCCAGACCACACACTGCGCAACAGACGGCTACCAAATTAGAAGAGCTTGAATTGGAATGTCTTAGACATCCTCCGTACTCCCCGGACCTTGCTCCAACAGATTACCATTTTTTTCGCAATTTGGATAACTTTTTGCAAGGGAAAAAATTCAACTCCGATGGGGCAGTCCAAATCGCCTTCAAAGATTTTATTGATTCCCGTCCGACTGGTTTTTTTAGTAAAGGGATCAATGAACTACCTATAAGATGGCAAAAGTGCATTGAAAACAATGGTTCATACTTTGATTAATTAAATATATTATATTAAAAAATATTCGACTTTTTGTTCCTTCCATACAAAACGCCAATTTCATATGTAAGGACCTAATATTAGAGACCTTATTGGTAATGTTGTTTAGAAAGGTCGGGTGCGTATTACTCGCAATTGACGTGCGTGTATGACAAGATGAATGAATGTAAACGAAGCAAAAGGAATACGTAAGGATCGCAGAAGGTGGCGTTCTGTATTTACAGCCTACCCCCATGGGAAGAAAGCGTGAGCTTATGTATGTATGTAATACTGCAGCACATGTCCTAGAAGCAAAAATTCGAAGACATGTGACATCTACCAACCCGCACTGGGCATGCGTGGTGGATTACGGCCCACTCCCTCTCACAGAAAGGAGGCCTGTGTCCCAGCAGTGGGAACATTATAGGCTGATTATGAATACTAGCAGCGCCCCGCAGTTTTACCATACGTGTCGATCCCGTAGGATAAAAAGTATCCTATGTTTTAATCCTGGTTATAAACTATCTGTTTGCCTTTGATCCAAATCCGTTCAGCCGTTTTTACGTGAAGAATTAACAAACACGCTCACAATCTTTCGCCTTTATAATATCAGTGTGATATAGATGCTAGCAACGCCCCGCGGTTTCACCCGCATAAGTCTCGATCCCATGGGGATATCGGGATACAACATAATCTTTATGTCCTTTCCCTGGACTCAAACTATCTCTATACCAAATTTCATCCAAAGCGGCTCAGCAGTTTAAGCGGGAGAGGTAACAGACAGACAGACAGACACACTTTCGCATTCATAATATAAGTAGGATTAGGAAACTTGAAAGTTCAGCACATAGTAGATTGCATATTTCATTAAACAGAAAGTTTTTAATTACTTGGGACTTCCAAGTAATTAAAAAGTTTTCCTATAATAATCTCGTTTATGTTTCTTAACGTTAACAATTTTTAAACAGTTAGGGTACTTTTTGAACAAGCTTGATTTTTGAACACACCTTATTGTTTTAATAATAAAAGAAGCATAAAGTTTTATGAAGTAAAAAACTCAAACTCGAAACCGTAAAAATACTGTAATAAAAAAAAGGGTTCTATTGTTCATAAATTCATTTTGTTATCAAAGAGCAAACCTCTTCTAGGAAAACGTAAAGTATAAAATTTCAACTTCATAACGTCATTTTAATGCTTAACCAACAGTTAAAGAAAAACATCTACAAACTGGATGCGACAGCTGCTGCTTCTAAAGTTGTAGGGGTCCGCTAAGAGAAATGGACTATTGTCACTAGTAAGGCACTTTAGCAATTCAATTTAGTAAGTTTTTTGTTAAGTTGGACTTTAAACGGATGGAAAACATCCTTTGTTGGAGGTGACTGCGTTTCTTGCTGTATTGCAAGGAAAAGATGAACGGTTAACTGGTTTCCAAACTTACCTAAAGGTAGACGTTCTGTAAAAAAAAATACCTATGTTCCTAGGCCGCTTAGCATCAACAGTGCTGTACTAAGACGAGGAGGGTGAGGCTACCCCTTAGGAGGAGCACGCTTAGCTTTGATAAGAGCTAAAATTTCTTGAGCTAGGAGTAGGCTTCCTGACCCTGGTCTCCCTATATAATCAGCCTATAAAGTTCCCACTGCTCGGATACAGGCCTCCTCTCGGTGAGAGGGAGTGGGCCGTAACCACCACGCGGGTCCAGTACTGGTTGGTAAAAATGTCACATGTCTTCGAACTTTTGGTTCTAGGACATGCCGGTTTCCTCACGATGTTTTCCTTCACCGTTTTGAGAGAAATGGTGATGAAATTAAATACACAAACTGAGTTCGAACCCACGACCACTCGTATTTCGGGGCCATCAGTCCTCCATGATGTCTCATATAATTTCCACATCGTGATTACAGAAACATGATATGGAAAGGAGAAGGGAAAGACTCCATAGTTTCCTGGGCCCAGGTGTTAACTCAATCAAACTAACTTTATTTGTAAGTGGATATAATAACAAGGCCTCACTGAAAATTTTGTGAAATTTGGCTATTCAGGAATCAAGTTATTTGAAGTATAGTAAAAGTGAGGTTACATTTATAACATTGTAGTTTTTTATGTTATTTGCGAAATATTTTTGAGTGCAAGTAGAGAGCCTCCATATGCGACGTGTTGAAGATCCTGACACGTTTAGATTGAGAACGGAAAATACGTGCGCACTCACAACGAAAGAAAACGAACGAGTACTTTTTGATAGGTGCCGGTTTTTTTTCTACCTGTCATCTGTCAGTCGGTGACCAGCACAGATTACTTTAGACTTTAGACTATACTGAGTGACCAGTGTTGCTAACAGAAGAAAAAATAAAGGAACTCGATTCGCTTTGAATCGATTCCACGAGAAGATAGATAAGCATTTGTCACTCGCTTTTCATACATATTCTGAGATTTTACCGATTTATTCACTATCGACTACTTAGAATTCAGGCATGTACTTTATCGATTATTTAGTTTCACAACTTAATTTAATTTTTCTCGCTTCCTAGATAGAAACATGGTACTGTATTTTGTGATTTCCTTTAGAAAAATATAACGGTTTTTTTAATACCCACTTCAACTAGTTAACTGCTGGGCCCAGGATTTCCCATCTCCTTTCTATCCTTCCTCGTAGTCGAACTTATTGGTCAAACTGAAGCCTAAGCTGGGTGGTGTTAGGTTAAATGTGGGTCTATAGCTACTTTAACGGAGTATAGTACTCGCGTACACTGTTATAATATGAAATACTGATATAGCTTCGTTATGCTGTTTAAAACTCACAAATCCTGGTCAGTGGGTATAAAACGCGTGTTTATTAAACCAACCGAAAAGGCCTCCGTAAATCTACAGTTCATGAATTCCGATGTTCTGCCTCATTTATCAGCAGCATAGCCTGACCTATTGGAAGTCTATTAGACCAGAAAATCCTCACATGAATAATGTAGGTAGGTACCATATTCTTGTTAAATAAATTGTAATTTTATTCGCCTGTATCCGTCCGGAGGCCTTTGGAGCTTTTTTTCATTACAGTTCGTTATTTCACTTGACGAGCGAAAGTAATATTCGGAGCCATCCGTCTAGAATTCGATTCTAACAGACAACAATGTTGAGTCTAGCGAAGTGAAGTCAAAAATATGTCTACTGTAGACGTATTATTTTTGTTTAAACATTTATTTTTCTAGCGAGAAGTCTGGCGAAATGAAATCATCATTTCGCCAGACTACTCGCTAGAAACGTTCGTATTCGCCGTACCGTAAAGAAACCGTGCCGTGTACAAGGGGCCTAATCACTCCATAAGTACTTCATTCTCATCGATTTGAAAAACTGCATGATATTACAACAGCCTGTTCTTACCTATAATTTGATAGGAAATTCAACACTGTGTATCTTACAAAATTAAAAGAGTGTGCCCTAAATTTTGTGCTGCAGTTTATCGTATATGTTTCTGAACTTCAAATAAGTACCTACAAACTTGAAACGGGTAAACTACTACAAACTAGGAAACTGTAAAAAAAGAAATACGGTTTAAAACCTGCAATTAAACTGGGTCACGTGTATTTTTCTAGTGACTAATTAAAACCGAATTCGCTTTAGAATTTCTTTACAAAATAAGGGGAAAACAACTTACATACGAGTATTCCACACACGTCACAAGAAGAAAAAAATGAAATAAAGGAACAATGTTTTCTACTAACATGTTCATTCCTGAAAACTGTCAGAGAGCTTGAGAACAAGTCATGAACAAGTTACGTAGTATGTAAATGACAGGCTCTTTTCTTTACATTCATACTGGCTTCGTGATTGATTTGTTTTTCAACAAATAAGAAGTAGGCACCTCGAGGATTGAATACATAAAATATATAACGAGAACATCGCATTGATTTAACGTAAATTGATAACTTTACTACGAAAAGATTATGATAAATGATTTATTTTCTGTAAGTAGGTTTGAACAAACACTTTTACACGTCAATCATATTTTTTGAACCTAGATAAGATCGGCGTTTCCTATCTGATTATTCTGAGAAGAAAGGCCGAAACAAACTCAGAGGTCACAGTCTCTTTTAAAGTCCAGACAAAATCTTGGTCAGATCATGTAGATTGGTGTCTAAAATGGTCTTTTGGAGAAAGAAACACCATAGATTGAGCGGACCTGTCCAGTCAGTGCACGTATTTGTCAAAAATCGTGCAGCTCAACTCAGAACTGGAGGAGCTCAACGATTCGACGAACAATACCAAAGAAAGGACATTATACATACATGGTGATGTTCACATACATATGATGGACATATGGAAGTGATGTTCTTCAGAAAGATCAGGTGTGTAGTACTCGCAACCGGCGTGTCATGTATGACCGTCATCAGCATCATCTTCAGCCTACAGCACTGCTGGACATAGGCCTTTCAAATTGGACGCCATATGGCTCGGTTCTCGGCAACTCTCATCTAGCGATGGGCGTTGAATCAACGAACTAGTTGAATCAACGTTGATGTCTCTTCAACGGGATTAACGTTGACCATAAACAAATCAACTCGTTGAATTCGTCAACGAGTTACGAGACAACGACGTTTATGAATTCAACTTGTTTAACGAAACGAGAATATGAACTCAACGTTTTGTTATTTTTAACGTACGTAAATTGTATTTATATTTACAAAACTCCCGCTACGACGCGATAGTCATGACAATAATTTGAACTCTAAATAACGAATAAAAGATTCGATATTTATTTAGTAATTTGATCATTATTTTTAAAAGAAAGTAAATGATGACATTAAATTATCTTATTCGTGCGCGGAATAAAATAATGTAAATTAACAGCGTACGTTAATAAAAGCGTTAAGGCGTTTATCGTTCATGCAAGTTGACGTTCGTAACACGTTAACTCGTTGACGAAATTAACTAGTTGATCAACTAGTTGACAAACGCAATTCAACGTTAACGTTTCGTTGACGGAAAAACCTTCAACGACCCATCACTACTCTCATCCAGCTGCTACCAGCTACCGTGCGAAGATCGTAGCTGCACATAGCCTGAGAGCGACCTATCTTACGTTTGCCGATTTGCGGTCACCACTTAAGAAAACGCCTATCTCAACAGTCATCGGTTCTACGGCTAATATGGCCGGCCCGGTAATATGTTTGAACGTAAACGAAGCAAAAGGAAGGTTCACTGCAGTAGGCGTTTCTGCCTATTCCATGGAAATAAGGTGTGAGTTTATGTATGTCTGTATGCGTACTACGGAAAGTAAGAACTAAAGGGCGGACTAGAGGTTCCCTTAGATACACGTGGATGCTATTGAATTATGTATGGGGTTTATCGATCGATCTTAATTATATATTAGTTACCACCTAAGTACACATTATGGTAAAGCAATAAAGTATTGAGTATCGTTTTTACTTACACACACAGAATAGACTGAATTTTTTTTTAACTAGCCTGCGCTGTCCCACTAGTGGGCAAAGGCCTCCTTCCACTCCTTCCATTTGTCGCGAGCCCGCGCGTCCTGGGAGAGGAGATTGAATATAATTATAATTATTATTAAATAGATTGTTAAAACGACTCAAGTTGTACAATAAGTTTGGCTATAAAGGAAAATCGTCGCCAGACAGTGGAACATAAATTCCATAAACAGAAAATAATAATATAATTCAAATAGAAATTGAATAATTGGGTTGTAACGCTAGAGTAATTAATTGTTAAACAATTTGAGTGACTACTTAAATTATTTTTATGTTCAACTCGCAACTGTTGTTCTTTGAAAGTTGTATGAAATGGCTATGGTCCAGGTTTCTCGAAAGAAAATCATCGTAAAATAATGTGTAAGTCGATGAAAACTACATTTATAGGTATTGATATCCACTCTTAATTAGCTAGCTTCGAGTGTCAGAATGGTTACTAGTTATTTAATAGGTATGTATGACAGTTTTCCCAATCAACTTTGGACCTTATTCTTTAGCAATAAAATTGAAAATCGATAAAAAAAAATTGACAGATTGTAATAGCTTGACGTGATGGCGTTTAAAATGTTTTTAAAATAGAACGTTGCCATACGTCAATGTCAATATCATCTGACAGCTGACGTTCTTATTGTGATTAATATTGTTTTACAACATCAATATGTGATCATGAATCAACCGGATGGCCAATTCTCGTAATTTAAAACGTTCAAAATGTAGTCGCAGTGTTATCTCGACGACAAATAAATGTCAAAAACTTGTCAAAATATAAGGAAATTAAAAGTATTTTTTGACAGATTGGGACGGATCAGACTGTGAACGTTCTTTTAATTACGAGAATCGCCCCTCTGATATTCTACTATAAGTATGAATGCGATCCATTAGAACCACGCCAAATAGACGTAGTTGTGTCAATTTGATACACAATAATTGTGTATCAAATTCACAAAATTACGTCGTATTTTCGCACGTATTTTTTCTAACTCTACGTAAAGTAAACTTCAAAATCAGCTATACAATAAATATTTCCTGCTATACCTAGTAAACTTAAATTAAATCCTGTTTTAATTGAGCCCCAGCTGCTCAGTAGGTGGCCGCGGTACAATGGGATAGTAACTGATAATCCCCCGTTCCCCGTCTACTCGCTTTGTTTCAGACTTGTTTTATAAGGATTATTGAATCAGCACTAACTCGGAACCCATTCAAATACGTACGGAAGCCAAATTAGCTTTGGAAGACAAAGGAGTTTTGTAATGCCCTTTTTGGGAACCACTTATTTTAAAAGTGTTTTCGTGTTCTGCGAGTCGATGTAAATGGGTTCTTTATTTTGTACTTTATGGGCTATTTCGTGTATTGGTGACCTCACTTGTTTTCTTTTAGGAAACAATACAGTGGGGTCGTATAATACATATACTCCTATCTTACTACTGCTTGCACATACACACCACCAGCCACAGTTGAGCTAATAAACTTTCTTAAGCATTTAGTAAAAAGCTGTTATTCTGAAATTACAAACAGACACTTCAATTGTATTTATTTTTATAGATATAGATGAGTTTGTAAACCTGAATAAATCCACCATTTAGCTGTGGGAACTATCTAGGGACACCTGGAATTTGCAACACCCAGAAGCTTGCTAATACTTTGCCAGCTTTAAGTTCAAGTTGAATTATGGCGACGATAACCATTTATAATCTGAAGGCGCGTTGCCAACTTTTCAATTTTCATATCATATTTCTTTTCAGTTAAACTATTTCTTCATATAATTAGACAGAGAGCCGCACCCTAATTGCGTAAGACACTATCAATCGGAATCAGAATCATTTTGAAGCAAATTGCTAATCCATTGCTTCATAAGTTCGAAAAATTTGTCTGCTCAACACGTAAACAACGCAATGAATGTTGTTGAACTGTCAAAATTAAACCGATTCCGATTGATAATGTGTTACGCAATTGCCCCGCCGGCTAGAAGAACACAACTTATTTATTTGACTAGATTTCTTTTAACAAAAATTAAATTGTCTGCTAAGTAAATCCCGTTTAATTTCATGAAGAGAAATAATTAGGAGTGCTACCTACTCATTAAGAGTCACTAATAAGGCCTTATTTAAAAGCCTATTAGAATAATGAATTTACAATTTTAGAAGGTTTCAAAGTATTATATTCTCGGCTCCATTGGTTAATCCATAAGGAAAATCTCATTAGCAGTCTGGATTTTTCAGTTATGTTCAGGTCGTATACCCCCGATGGTGTCGCGAATAAGGATCAAATTCTAGAAAGAAATGATATACGACAAAGTACAGTAAAGGGCGCATTTTTAACAAAAAGCAATTATTTTAAGATAGTAACAGTTTTTAAGTATCTAGAATGTAAGTGATTTATTCGTTTGCTCTGTAGCAGTAGTTATTTGGCCGTTAACTTATGTTTTAATATAATAAATTATATTTTGAATTCATTGTTAAACCATAATTAATCAATTTGTTTATCTGATTTTAGTTATTCTTAAAAATGTCCACTTTCCTTTACTTTGGCGTGTATCATTTCTTTCCAGAATTTGATCCTTACTAACGACACCATCGGAGGGTGCAATAAAACAGGCAGTGTTTTTTTTTTTCAAAATATACGAGTTCGATTCCCGGCTAGAGCAATTGATTTTTCAAAAATATAATGATGCAGTTTTAGTATTCGTCAAAATCGACCCCGTGACTCCTTTAAGAATTTTTCGGTATTACCTATAGTTTCGGATTTGGTCATCCACATGATGACTTGAAACATTCATCCTGTATATACAGACGAACTGATAACCACCCTCTTTTAGAAATCGGTTAGAAATAAATTTGTATCTCATGATCTGTCATTTAATCTAGTTAACTAGCAGCTGGCGGCCTAAGCAGAAGTGTTGGGACTTATTTAACAAAACTCTCATAACGAACTATCACTGAGAGTTGGAGGCGATATCAGTAACGATATCGAGCGCAGAGGTTCGTAGTTACAATAAAACCTCGAATAGAAAAGTATTACGACGTAAACAAGTCGTTACTTTAATGTTTTCGTTAATTTTAGTAACTATGGCTTTCCACCTTTGCCCGCTTTATCAAACAATTGACGGGCATCTCTCAATATTTTTTAAAACGTTGCTAGTTCGTTAGATAGCCCATAAGATGAGGATGTTTTTGAAATAATTGGTTTTCTTATTGTCATAGTAAAATATTGAAATAATCAACTTTGTTTATGGTGTACTCCGTCGATGTTTTAATTTTGCTACTTAACTTGTAATCATTACGTTCAAGTGTTTAGTTTTTTCAAACTTCTGAATATGGAGAAATCTTCACAAACGTGTCACCTTCAAATGCAAACAGAAATCGAAGCTACTAGGTTCCTTGATTTAGGGATAAATGCAAAATTATGGCCACTTTTGGGTAATTTTCTGAATTGATGAAATTTCCTCATATTTGCCAAAAGGCTCCATCATCCCGTCAGATATTTATATATTCACTATCAGGACATGTAACACTATTGCACAGAATAACTTTCATTCGCCCTGAATATCCTTTTAGAAATGGCCCAAATCTGAGTTTTCAAAGTCGTCAGATTTGGGGAAAGCCCACAATTTCCCCGTCAGATTTGCCTATTTAAGTCATTATGGGTTAGGCCAGACCCGATCATGCCAAAACCAACGCCTCTGAAGATCACTTTAATTTCGGCCCTTTTTTGAAATCTGAAAGTGGTCTCCTGACCAGGGGTCTCCTATCAGAAACTTTTAAATATATTTTCGTTGTTCTCTCCTCTTGCCAGACCTACTCAGATATCAACTTCTCGCCCTGAATATGCTTGCTCAAAAACCCTCTGGGCTCCCCTACCACTACAATAGCATCACCTTACATTACGCTTCACAAATATTATACCACTTTTATTATAGATTTAAGTACCTCTCTATCTAAGCTGTGTTCTAATAGTAATAATACGTATAAATTGAATCAAGATACTGTTAAATATGATAAATGTTTAAAGGGGTGTGAGCCTGGAGATCTGTCATACAGGTCCCGAACCTAGTTCAGACTCCAGCTCTCACAAAGGTTCTAGCATAACTAAGGCAAAATTGTATTCTATATATGTTGCAGTCAAAACTCATAACCAGTCAAAAGCACTTTTAACTAGCAAAATCAGTCAAAAGTACTTTGACTGGAAACTCTCGACAATAATACTTTTGACTGAAATTATAGTCAAAACTAGTTTTGCCCAATGGCGCTGGTTAAAAGTAGTTTTGACTGACTAATTTCGTTAAAAATAGTTTTGACTGGTTCGCGTCCATCTACGCGTCTAAAGAACATCGTGAACCCATGCCAGAAACAACATATACACACTAATATACAATGTGTAATGTACTTTTATGAGAGAAATAAATAAATACCAGCCTAATATTGTCCCACAGGCCAGGGCAAAAGACTCTTTTCATTCAGAGAAGGCACGAGCATCGTAAATCACGCTTGCTCAAGACGGTTTGGCGATTTCAGACTCACAAAACTCAAAAAAAAAAACTAAAAGCATTTATTTCAAACTAGCTGCGCCCCGCGGTTTCACCCGCACAAGTGTCGATCCCGTGGGAATACCGGGATAAAAACTATCCTATGTCCTTTCCCGGGACTCAAACTATCTCTATACCAAATTTCATCTAAATCGGTTCAGCGGTTTGAGCGTGAAGAAGTAACAAACATATAAACACACACACACACTCACAAACTTTCGCCTTTATAATATTAGTGTGAAGTGTGATAAACCAATTACAGGCACCACCGACCGACCCACGACCCACTCCCTCTCACAGAGAGGAGGCCTGTGTCCCAGCAGTGGGAACGTTATAGGCTGATTATGTATGTTAATACTTACCTCATTCGGAAATCCAAACTTAATATCACACTATCACATCACACTAATATTATAAAGGCGAGAGTTTGTGAGTGTGTGAGGGTGTGTGTGTGTCTGTTTATATGTTTGTTACTTCTTCACGCTCAAACGGCTGGACCAATTTTGATTAAATTTTGTATGGAGGTGACTGACACCCTGGATTAACATATATGCTACTTTTTATCCCGATATTCTCACGGGATCGACATTTACGCGGGTGAATCCGCGGGGCGCAGCTAGTAGTATTATAAAAAGAAAAGATTTGATTGTTTGTATGTTTTTTTGTTACGCTTTCACGCTAAAACGGCCAGAATGGGTAGACCGTGACTTGGATTAGAATATAGAATACTTTTTATTCAGAGATTCCCACGGGATCTAGCTAGACTACTAGAACTAGAAACCGCAAGACGCAGCTAGTAATTATTATAAAACGGTGTAATGTAAAATAATGAGCATCTTTTTTGTATACCTAAAGTAAGTAGGGAGAATGGTGCTTTAAGTTTTCTTGTTAACGATCTCAAATTAAGTAAATTGTTGCTTAGGGTAGCTTCACAATAGTAACTTAAGTGCTGACTCATGGTAAGAACCTTGAGATTGTGCCCGTATTAAGTTTTAAGATTGTGTATCAAATTGTTTGAAAAGAAAATGTAGTAGCTATTTTCTCTAGGGACATAATTTTGTAACTTATTAGGTTACGTGGTGATTTATTGCTTATAATTATTGTGAGAATTAGGTCTAAGTAGGTAATATAATATCTAAACCAGCTGCTTTTTATGTTACGCAAATGTTACCTTTTCATTACTATACAGGGTAAAATTGAATTCATGGGCATCCTTTTAAGGGGTCATTGTAATCATCATTATGAACAACTTTTACTATGGGACGAAACCTGAAATCGCGAAAAAAAATCAGCTCTTCCCTACATTTTGACGAGTTAGTTGAACGTAAATGCAAGGAACAGCTGATTTTTTTTCACGATTTTAGGTTTAGTCCCATTGTAAAAGTTGTTCATAATGATGAGTACAATGACCCCTTAAAAGGAAGCCCACGAACTTCATTTCACCCTGTATAATGTTACCTTTTTTTTAATGTTATAAAATGGATCTTATAGTTGTCCGAAATAAAAATGATTATTATTATATCCTTTATTCAACTAAATACATATAAATTATATTTTTAAATATTAGAATACCTATAAAAAAAATAGTAGCCCACCGGTATCGGGAACAGGGTCCAAGCTACCGGTGGTCAGGGCTCCAGAGAGAGGAACCTCCTAACAATGCGAGCCATGTCCAGAAGTACTGCTTTTTGAATAAAGCCCTTGATCCAGCTGCCCAACGAGAGCCTCCTCAGGTGTTGGCGAGGCTCTTGGCTATCAATCCATTGGCTGTAACGACTATCGGCACAATGATTGCTGAATTAACATCCCACATGTCGACAACCTCGCGAGAAAAGTCAAGATACTTGATTTGTTTATCTTTCTCGGCTTTCACGAGGTTCTCATCATGCGGGACGGTTATGTCAACAATCATTTATTACAAGCTTTTATTTAACATGCCTTGCTAGTAAGTATGTTTTGATCAAATCTTGCAAGCTGAATTAAAACCACTTAAGTAAATTATCCCACGGAATTGAAATTTTACATGTTGATTCAAGACAATGTATTTTTTTAAACGTTTCTGCATAATTTGGCCTCGTGATTTTTTATTTATAAACTTATGTTTCTTATTTCTTTTCTTACTCTATGGTTGTATTTAATTCAGTTTGTGACCTGTGCGAGTCCCAAAGTACATTACTGCAGCGGCCAGCAAAGGAGGCATTGTTCGCCTCGGCCACACATACATAAGTCCATCAATGCCTAGTTGTGGCCTAGGCTTGTATAGTACTTTTCTCAAATAATGCGCGGAAATTAAAACTAAGTAGTATCTAGGTAAAACTTTTTTGTCAAATACAATTACTTTTCAAAATCAATGACGAATAACAATAATTTTTCCCGCGTTAAAGTGTTCGTTTGTTTTTTGTTTTTTTTCATACAACAGCTTTCTATTTGCAAGCCAGTTCGAAATTTTAATAAAACCTTTGACAAGTTACCTCCTCGGTTGCCATGTTTCGGAGTAAAAGATCGTTCCATTTGTAAATTACACGACAGATATGAGTTTACTATGTTATTTAATTGGCCGCTAAACCACGACAGATATGGATTTTCATACAATTTTTGCCGGCCGCTGCTCGCATGTATTTGGCCAGTACAGCAATTTCGATTTATCTCGAAGAAGGTTGTCAAAATAATGCTCAAATTTCCAAGCATGTTTGAGAAAAATACTTTTTCTTTATTTTTTGAGCCATAGTGACAGCCTTTCCCCCGCCGGAATTTTTACCTTTTACTTTCAAAGGTGACATTTACAATCCACTTCTGCGAGAAACGATATTTTATGTTATTTCCAATATCAGATTCACGTCATATTTTCATTTATGGCATGCACGATAATATATCTTTTAACATGCCTGAAATAGTGTCGCAAATATCATAAAGCTAATGGAATATCAGAGAACTCTATTTCTGGAATTCACGCTCCAGTTATGATTCATTCATTCATTGATAACTAGATTTTTGCTCTGATATAGAAGTATTAAGGTTTTGCCAATAATATAATAGGTATTTTGCTTTTATTGTGATTTTACGTACATGGGCGTAATAGAGTATTTTTATTTAAAAGGCGAGCTTTATTATCACCTAATAAAACTTATAAATGAAATTCTTCGACTCAGGCATCCGGGATCCGTACACAAAGGGTGCCAACGGAACCCTATCACTAAATCTCCGCTGTCTGTCCGTCTGTCTGTCAGCGGGCTGTATCTCATGAACCGTAATAGGTAGACAGATGAAATTTTCAACGAATGTGTTTTTCTATTACCGCTATAACAAAAAATAATAAAAATAAAATAATAAAGTAAATAAAAATTAATGGGGGTCTCCATACAAGAAACGTGTTTTTTTTGGAGTTTTTTGCTTTGTGGTACGGAACCCTTTGTGTGTGAGTCGGACTTGCACTTAGCCGGTCTTTTAAAATTAGCAGCATACAATACTTACGAGCTGTATCTACGTCGTGGGTTCGATTCTAACCCAGTCAGGCGGGTTACTTTATGCAATTTATTACTTCACCACTACTGCTCTCAAAACGGTGAAGGAAAACATCGTGAAGACGATGTCGTAGAACCAAACATTCGAAGACATGTAACATCTACCAACCTACACTGGGCCCGCGTGGTGGATTACGGTCCACTAATGTCTCATGGGTGATTGATATCGGGACGTTCTATAGTTGCGCTAAATCTGCTTGCGCGATGCAGGATTTTGCGTGACGTAGTAGTTCGCATGTGTATAATCGCCACAAGCGTAGTTCACATGTGGCGATGCTGATGCCGCGACAACGCTAAACATAATTATTCAAAACACTAGCAGTGACCCGCGGTTTCACCCGCATACGTTTCGATCCCGTGGGAATATCGGGATAAAATCTATCTTATGTCCTTTCCCGGGACTCAAACTATCTCTATACCAAATTTCATCTAAATCAGTTCAGTGGTTTAAGCGTGAAGAGGTAACAGACAGACACACTTTCGCATTTATAATATTAGGTAGTATGGATTCTGTCTCTGATGACTGCCATCTTCAAACGATTGACTAAACACATTTACTGATTTTTGGAGCAAGTGAGCCTTATTTTGCAAATGCCTCTATTACCCTACATTTTTACTTTAATGAATACAGTTGCTAAATAATTTTTGTGACAGAATAGGGGTTTCAAGCATTTCTAACGAGTTGCCTGTCGTTCTAGTTTTATAATGCTCAAATGGAATTTAAAAGTACCTATGCGCGAGCTTTGTGGGCGGAGTTACTCGTGTAGTGTTCCCAAGTGGACAAAATTAAGGACTTAGGACATATCCAAAGTCCTTAATTTAGTAATAAACGGAATATATTCTGTTTTAGACTAAATTCAAGCAATTTTTATGTAAGAAATAGCAATTTTTATGTCTACTTAATTCAATCTTAATTTGATTAATTGATTCTTAGCTCTTGATATTATTATCGGATAACAAATAATGAATTTTCATAATTGACTCAGCAATTTATTTAATGCTAGATTTCAATTAGTTTTACCCTCATTTCCACTTTCCAACCTAAAAATGAAGTAACATGAAGTTCTCAGCGCTCAATTCGTTGAATTTTAGACTTGGTGGTAAGCCTATAGTAAAATAACCAGTTACTCATTCCATGTCATCTAGACAGAAAATAAGTTAACTCATTTCTTTTATAAAACGTTCATTACTTTCATCAAAGCGGTAAAGTATTGCGTGTTTTTATACGGTAGGTTTTTTCTACGGTAGTTTATAATTATCCAATTATTTCTCTAGCTTTGAAGTTTACTATTTCAAATCATTAGTTATAGCGTCACGGAAGGCTTATTATAGCTTGACCTGGTTATTAGCTTATTTTTACCCGACTTCCCTAGAAAGGTATTGTTTTGTCAGTGGATTTATATTTGCAACAAAATTAGGTACTTATGATTTCAAAGTTTGACGGAACTTTTGATTGATAAGATAAGTTTTGTTTTGATTCCCGTACGCATCAATTTATTATTGCTTACAGACTTGTTCCGGGTTTGAATGATAATGTAAATGGATGTGGAAATTTGGATTTACGAATACGAGAATAATACAAAAAATTCTGCAAGGCAACGTTTTTTCTCGATTGAAAATGTTTTATGTAACAGAATATCATATACGGATAGGCATTTCCCTTTTGTCTCTTATAACAATAAATTGAATTACCAATTCATGTGTCACTCGTGATTATTAAGTATAGCAATTTCCGCGTTGATCCAAGGCTGAATATGAATTCAGCTTCGGATTTTTCGGAGTGATATAACGAACGATACAATAGAATAGAATACTCTTTATTATGTACACCATGTAAATTACAGACATAAATATAGAAACTTTACAATGGGTGACACAATGGGCTGTCTTATCGCTAAGAGCGATCTCTTAAAGACAACCTTTGGATGGATTAAAAACGGGAAGGAGAGACAAATACTGTAGATAGTCTGTGGTGTACCATTTACACAATACAATAAATACATAGGTACATAAAGTACTACTAATCTAAATTAAATATATACATATAAAATATATACAGGGTGTTACGGAAAGATTATATCAATACAAACGGGTTGAAGAGTGTATCTGGTCTAGAATCTCTGTACAAAATTTCAGCTCAAAAGCACTAACTTTGAAAATGCTTAATATTTTTTTTTATTTCGATAGTTTATTCAATTGAAATCATAACAAACGTGTCACCGCACTACGAGGGTCATTATCCATTATCTGTAGTGTGTCTGTGCGCCTAGTATACGCACATCACGCCGCCGCGCGCCAGTGCAGCGCCGTGATGTCGAAATAAAAAAATACTAAGCATTTTCAAAGTTAATGCTTTTGAGCTGAAATTTTGTGCAGAGATTCTAGACCAGATACACTCTTCAACCCGTTTGTATTGATATACCCTTTCCGTAACACCCTGTATATTCGATATTCATAATTCTGTTAATCGTAGTCTATTTCAGAAAAATAAGTCTTCTGAGGTCCTAATAGGTCTGCGTTTGTGAACCTGCGGAGCAATTGCGTATCACTCCTCGTACTAGGGCAATGCGTTTCGTTTTGACAGTTTAACAACATTCATTACATTATGGACATTGTTGAGCAGACGAATTTTTGAAGCATATGAAGCAATGGATTAGCAATTTTTAACCAAAATCTTCCGGATTGTGTTCGAAAGTATGTTACGCACTTGGGGTGCTGGTCTTCATTCTTAACCTCTTTGGCATCAGAAAGCATCGTCGTTTTACTTGCTTTTTTAGGGTTCCGTACCTAAAAGAAAAAAAACGGAACCCTTATAGGATCACTTTGTTGTCCGTCTGTCTATCTGTCTGTCAAGACCCTTTATCTCAGGAACGCGTGGAGGAATCGAGTTGAAAGGTCTACAGTCTTTTGAAGCTGTGAAAAAATTAAACATCTAAGTTGACGTAAAAAAAAGATACGGCCGTTTATGCCGCAAAAAACGTATATTTCGACACTCAAGGGAATCAAAATTTATAGGGTACTTCCCGTTGACCTAGAATCCTGTTTGGCAAAAAGAAAGGTCATGTAGCACAAGTAAAGGAAAACAATCCGAAAACTGTAAAGAACGATGACCATATTTGTATGAGACCCGTCCCCCCCCTTCAACAGATCTTTTGTATGTGCTATCAGGTTCATAAAGATCTATAAAAAGACTAGCAATCAGTTTCAACTTCAAAATCCATGGGGCTTAGAAATAAAATGAAAATTAAAAAAACGTTTTATTAATTTTTCTAATTCGCTAGGCCCGTCTCCCGCCCTGCAACAGATCTTTTGTATGTGCTATCAGGTTCATAAAGATCTATAAAAAGACTAGCAACCACTTTTAACTTCATAATCCATGGGGCTTAGAAATAAAATGAAAATTCAAAATCGTTTTATTCATTTTTCTAATTCGCTAGGCTCGTCCCCCGCCCTGCAACAGATCTTTTGTATGTGTTATCAGGTTCATAAAAATCTATAAAAATACTAGCAACAAGTTTTAACTCCAAAATCCATGGGGTTTAGAAATAAAATAAAAAATCGTTTTATTTATTTTGGGATAAAGTAGTGTCTTGTTGTCGCGGGCGCTATTTTGAATCCTGAACGCAACGAAGGATTCTAGGTTTGAGTTGACTCCTGAGCGAAGCGAGGGAGTTAAGACTTGAATCCTGAGTGCAGTGAGGGATTCAAGCTCGCCCAAGACGAAGACACCCGCGTCTCCGTCGTGGACGAGCATATGGCAGTTGTCCCACCGCCGCGCCGGCGAGGAAGCGACTAACTGTCGGCTGTTTTCTCGCTCAAGAAACATACAATAGATATACATACATTCCGTGTAAACAAAAGAGATGCATATATTAACAGATGATCGCTGACTGTTCACACTGCCGGCGAGGACTCGCTTCACTGGTTTTTCGCTTAGCGACAAGAGCTATCAAAGATAATACTCGCCTAGCGATACTCGCTCAGCGATTGTCGCTTGGTGGTCAGAGCTCACGCCGAGAGAAACCCCTGTGAGACTAACCGCCCCGAGCAAGTGGTGCGAGTAATCGCCCGTCGCACTCGAAAACACGCTGATAGCCCAGCGACAAAACTATCGGAACTACACACACGCTGCTCGCTGCTCGCCAACTCGTTTTCAGTTGCTAGTTCTACTCGCTAATCGTTCATCGCCGCCGGTGGGACAACTGCCTGCCTATAGGAATAGAAAAAAATGGACGAGTAACGAATGACGTTTTCTGTTTTTTAAATGGCATCCCCTAATTGATCTTGAGAGGTTTGAAAATCAAAGAATATGGTTTACTTACAAACCCTTATTTTGTGCCAAAAATATTAACATTAAAACATGATTTTGCTCGGAATATCCTGCACTTTTGAGAGACGTCGTCGTAGTAAAAATTGATCACCTTGCTAAGACGGTTAGAATGAGATACATTTTAAGTCTGTTGGTCGATGTAAGGGTTGGGGGGACGTTCTGGCAATATTAACATTAAAACATGATTTTTCTTGGAATATCCTGCACTTTTGAGAGATGTCGTCATAGTAAAAATTGATCAGCTTGCTAAGGCGGTTCGAATGAGACACATTTTAAGTCTGTTGGTCAATGTAAGGGTTGGGGGGACGTTGTGACGAAATTAACACTAAAACATGATTTTCTCGGAATATCCCGCACTTTTGAGAGATGTCGTCATAGTAAAAATTGATCTGCTTGCTAAGGCGGTTCGAATGAGACACATTTTAAGTCTGTTGGTCAATGTAAGGGTTGGGGGGACGTTGTGACGAAATTAACACTAAAACATGATTTTCTCGGAATATCCCGCACTTTTGAGAGATGTCGTCATAGTAAAAATTGATCTGCTTGCTAAGGCGGTTCGAATGAGATACATTTTAAGTCTGTTGGTCAATGTAAGGGTTGGGGGGACGTTGTGACGAAATTAACACTAAAACATGATTTTCTCGGAATATCCCGCACTTTTGAAAGATGTCTTCATAGTAAAAATTGATCAGCTTGCTAAGGCGGTTCGAATGAGATACATTTTAAGTCTGTTGGTCAATGTAAGGTTGGGGGGACGTTCTGACTCATCGTCCTTTGTAGTTACATAAAAAAAAAATCCCGTGATAAACTATTTACATACCTACAAAGGGGTTTGAAGGTTTTGGCCCTAAAATCAGTCGCTATTTTGTTTTTTTTTCAGAATCGCGGTGCACAACAAAAGTTATATATTTAGATAGAGGACACTTATACAAACAAAAAATGTATGTAATATAATATCCTAAAGCGTCAGGTTTCGGAGTTATTCACCGAAATATAAGTCGAAAACAACAAGTATTTTTTTGTTTTTTTTCCCTCCTGGTAAGCATATTGAACTAATGAGGTAATAGAAACGTTATGAAACCTTTATGGAGAAGAAACAAATGAAGAATAGACATTTTTTAAATAAATAATTAAACACGGCAATTTATAAGTAGTTCGTTTTTAATCCCAGAGACTATTCTGGCAAGTGTAATGTCAAACTTCTATACTAAAAAAAACGAAAACACAAAAGTCTCTGGGATTAAAAAACGAACTATAAATTGCCGTGTTTAATTATTTATTTAAAAAATGTCTATTCTTCATTTGTTTCTTCTCCATAAAGGTTTCATAACGTTTCTATTACCTCAATAGTTCAATATGGTTAGCTGGAGGGAAAAAAAACAAAAAAATCCTTGTTGTTTTCGACTTACTTTTCGGTGAATAACTCCGAAACCTGACGCTTTAGGATACTATGTTGTATATATTTTTTGTTTGTATAAGTGTCCTCTATCTAAATATTTAACTTTTGTTGTGCACCGCAATTCTGAAAAAAAAAAGACGGGTTGCACTCCGGGAGTGCCGGCAGAAGTGAAAACTTGAATATTAACGTTGAAATAAATCAATTATTAATTTAATTAATATTACTCATTTTTTTTCAATATTTCTGCGTCACTTTTTTCATTAATAGATGCATTTTGTTCAATTTCCATATTTTAAACACTTTCGGTCTTATTCATAAAAAAGCCTATTGAAGGTTTAAACCATTCATTAGTTTAAATGCTCAATAGGCCTTTAAAACATTCGATAAAATTTTTTATTCATAAACGCTTCATAAACGTTCTATAACTAGAATGTCCTACAACTTCTAAATGTTGCCATTATAATGAAGTCATCCAACAAATTGGCCAACACATTAAATCGGCATACGAGAATATCTGTCTACGAACCGAATATTTGTGTCCATAGACATTATTACGTATGAAAAACTAATTTATTGTCTACAGTTTCAACAGTTTTGACGCGACAACGTCATGGTCGTCATGGAAACAATATGAATATGTCAATGAATGAATTTGATATTGTATGTGTCAAACTAAAAAACTTTTGAATATTTTTTTTGTATTTAAAATAAATGAAATTAAGACCGGAGACTAGTTGCAATAAATGGCAAAGAATTGAATATTGGTTGAAGGAGGATAAGGTGTGTACCTACTGTTACAGCTAGAATGTGTTCAAAGTAAGTTATGTTTTGTAAACATTCTCAATTTCTTATACTTATGCTTGCTTTTGCTTCTAATCCTTAGATTTTTTGGAAGAATTGGTCAGGGAGAGGTCTCCATAATAGAAAATAAAAACACTGACACAAGCACTAACGCTAAACAGGGGCAGCCTGGCATGATTTACGAATTAGGTGCCTATTGTTATAAATCTATGGTGCCTATCCAATTTACAATTTTACGAAGAACTTCGTTTGCCTGTACAAAACTCATTGTAACAAAAAAAAAAACCCGCCATAAGAATAATAATGACTGTTATTTTGATGCCGCTACTGATTAATTAAATCAGTATAAATAAAATAATGAAGAGAAAGAATTTATAACATTAGTTTTGTATTTCAGTTCAATAGGACTAGTAAGGATGGTGCTTCACTACGAATAGAAGAAAATGAAACGGCCTACAGAAGAGATGGCACAGATGGCAAATGAAAAGCAAACATTTTAAAAATGTTGTTCTGCTTGCACAAGTTTTAGAAGCCAAATTAGAGTTTAGAGTATTGTTCAGCCGTGAACAAGCAAGAGTTACATACGCCAGCGTCAGCATCAAGAGCGACATACATTCGTTCCACATAAATTAGTAATTAGTAAATGAATAAATTAGTCATCAAGCTGGAGTAGAGTTTGATTCATCTTCCATAATTCCTCTCACTATGGCCAAGACACCTTTAGCCATCACCAGTTCTATGAGTCTGTGGGACCGGCAATGACAAAACTATTTCCTGTGTACACATTGCACGACGTACACAAACCCCTATTCCTACCCAAATTCTGTCTGTTCCCGTAGGTCTCCCGTAGGCTTGTATGATAGGTTAGGGTGTTAGGATAACTAGGGTGTTAAGTAGTTGCTGTAGGTTTATAATCAGTAGGGTGAGGTAACCATAGATACCAGGCTCAATTGTTACAAACTTAGCCACACTGCATGCATTTGGAATAACAGCCGTACTAAGCTGTAAGTCCCAATGCGTACAAGTATTATAAAAATAAACTGATATTTGTATACAAGCTTTTTATTAATGAACTACTCCCTAAATTTCTTCTCTTTTACTTTAGATTTTGTTGGCTCAAAATATTGCCACTTCCACGTTGTCGTCGGTGGCAGCGCAGAGGTCACTTTGACTGCATGTTTTGGGTAGGACAAATAAGGCAGGATAGGAAGTGGAGCATGTTTTGCAACATAGCTTCACAACCACACCCTACTGGAGCATCTCCCTGCAGGGTGTAAACTTCCGTGGTCGACACGGAAGCATTGTTTTCACACAAAAGCAGCAATGTCCCACAGTATTTCTTGTTGCTATAATGTGCTTCGTTATATTTTTCGTCGCTTCTATTTTGTATTTTAGGTAGGTATATAATAATAAACTAAATTGGTTAAACAGATGTTCAAAATAAATTAAATACAACTGCGGCTCCTCGAAGTACTATTGTTTACGAAACTGACTTTTCAAACATTTGTACGTCAAATGTCATTTTCTTCGGCCATCTTTGTCGTATCTCACTTGGTTCACTTCGGTTGGCGCCGCCGTAGAAAGAGATGGGGGGGGGGAAATCTCTCCTGACGGTCACGTGTCCTGACGCGATGCCTTGACGCGAGTTTAACATTTTTTACCCATTACAAAAAGTGTTCAACGCCGCTAAAGAAGTTTTCACTTCAAAAATCAAAATGGCGGCTGACCTTAGGGCCACCCTCCATACAAAAATCTTCAAACCCCTTTGTACGGAACCCTCGGTGCGCGAGTCCGACTCACACTTGACCGATTTTTTTTATCAAACACAGACGTAGACTCAAAATCCTACCTAAATAAATCACTATACGATATCGAAAAGGTCACCTATACCTTCTATAAATTCCTAAGCAGATTCCTTTACCTGAATAGAATATATAGTCTGGATCTCTATCTTAGGTAAACTTTCGGCAAAAAATCTACTGAACTCTAGTATAGAAGGTGCAAAGTCTGACCCAGCGTGCAAATTGACGGCGGCTGTTAGTAATGACGGTTCCTACCGCTTCTTTTATAAGAGCTGTCTTTTTAGGAACCGGGCCAACTGCGCGATTTTCAACTTTGATTGTACTGCTGTATAGACTTTAGGCACTTTTACTGTATTTATTACTTTGTTGACAATTTGTGCAGGTATCATGCTGGAATTTAAAGGTTTTTATGCCAGTTTTCAATAAGACTAGGCAACAACTTAATGAATGACAAACAAACACGTAATTGAAAACTGCCTAGACTAAAGTCCTCCAATGTTCTTAAATGGCTGAGAGTTGAACTGCTGAATGAGTATAGAATAATTATAATACTATACATATACTTTGGTGACGGTTACCTAAAATAAGTTTACTGAATGTATTTTTTCCGTTCTCATGTAAGTGGCTTTTTGTCTTTATGAGAATAAATGATTTAAACCTAATGCGGAAGGCGGAGGACAGGGTGTAGTGGTACAGCCTGGGAGAGGCCTATGTCCAGCAGTGGACTGCAATAAGCTGAGTTTATTGACTTATACGGGACTAAAAATCTTATGTACGTGTCTTGAGCGAGAAAATCGTTGATAGCTAGTCGCATCCTCGTTAGCGGTGGGATAGGTGCCTTAGAATCGTCGCAAGGGTGGTAGGTGGAGTCATAAGTCATAAGTAATTTATTTCTTAACAAAATACATTGTGTAGAAAAATTATGATGCTAAAAATAAAGAAAATAATAATAATAACAATAACTAATTTTTACAATAATAAAATTAATAATCGTTAAAAAATAAATAATAATGTCAAGATGAAAATAATAAAATTAACAGTCACTTAATCGAAAATTCTGAATAAAATGTAAATGATTATCACATTAAAAATAAAAAACGTAAATACATTATATACATTATTGTCATATGTCAACTCATGAACTCTTCAATACTATAATAGCCCTTCCTCAATAAATATGTCCTTAATTTGTTTTTGAATAAATGTGCATTAGTTATGGAAGACACAACTTGGCCAGTTCCGATCGCCACAAGCTGCATTATAAACAAAGGTTTTTATTTGAAACGTTTGTTTGGTAACAGCTCCATAAACTCAAACTCAGTCTCAAGCATTTATTTCAAATAAACCATTTACAGGCATTTCTGGATTACCATGGAGTCTAAACTAGTTTAAACTAGTTGCCCATTCCAAACCGTAGTACGTTCCTGTGATATTTTTTATCAGAATATTATGTCCTATACTGCGGGGTAATTGCGAAACACAATATCAGTAGCAATGGGGTTCATTTTGACAGTTCAACAACATTCATTGCGTTATTTACGTTAAACTATAGGTATAACTCGCACTGTATTGTTTTTGTTCCATTCGCAATCACCGACGCCATTTGTAACCTTGTTAGATAAGCGAGAGTCGAGACTTCGCATCAAAATATATCAATAACTTAGATCGAAATGACAACGAAAAACAATCACAAAGTTAATGTTTTGAGTGCTTAGTTCTTCCAAAGGAGAATGCCATGGGACCGTACCAACTTGAGAGGAAGCGGGTCACAACCAAATGTAGTTCATAATATTACTCCTAGTTTTAAATTAGATTTACGTTTTTGTTATGAAAAAAAAAAAATCTCGGATTTCGGACATAAAAAATAAAAATATTTTTATTTACTTTTGTACTTATTTTTTCTTATATCACTGCCATTGCACTTCATTTCAGAATGTTTGCTACTTACGTAAAAAATATAGGCCAACAAGCATTTTAATGAAGTAGATAATTTTTAAGTACCTACCGACACCGATTTACTATAATATTAGGTATATTTTTATGTGTGTCAAAAAATCTGTAGGTCACTCGTTGCGTCGTTTTAATTAAAATTATTATTTTGGAATACATTTTAAATATTTAAAGAAAAGAGGACAAATTAAAAAAAAAAAAAAATGGTTTTTACTATGTCATTTGTTTTGTTGCGCCGTCACGGATGACGTTACTTTCAATGTTGGTTTCATCTAACTTGGTTGGTATTAACTAAAACGTTCAAGTGCTTTTCTATAACGTAGTCTTTGTGTGATAATCCTTAGCGATGCCTACATCATTCATTGTCATCGTTCATTCGTCATTTTTTTCAACGTAACCTCAAAATATTAAGTAGGTAAATACAGGGTTATTGGAAAAACATTAACCTCGTAAGAGGTCATTGTACTCATCATTATGAACAACTTTTAATATGGGACCAAACCTGAAATCGCGAAAAAAATCAGCTGCTCCCTACATTTTGACGAGTTATGCGAACATAAATGTAAGGAATAGCTGATTTTGTTTTCGCGGTTGTTTGCTGTTATTTGCTGACATTTAAATATTTGTACGCCATTAAGGCCAAACATGACTGATCTAATAATGTATTGTGATAACTTGCATGCTCTATATGTATACTCATGTTTCCAAAAATAAAGAATCTTGAATCTCCTCGAATCGAATGACTTCTTAAGAGGTTGTTGGTTTTTTTCCAATAACCCTGTAGGTATAAATAAAAATGAATCGGCGAAATACGCGCTTATCTTCCGAACGACTGCACCAAATTGGATAATTCTTTTTTTGTTGTGTTCGGTTTGTATAAAAGACTCCGGAAATTCGAAAAAAAATTGCACCAATGCGAAGCTGGGGCGGGCCGCTAGTGGCAAATAAATACGAATTGCTGGAAACCATGTAAAAAAATTGTTAGCAATATAAGAAGGGCATTAAATTCTCCTCCAAATACACTAGGTTTAGTTGCAACAGCGAACTTTTCGTTTGACACAGGGCGTCCTATATTTGACGGCATTCTCCTTTTGTAACTTTACATGAAAACTTTCCATTGATTCGGTGCAAGAGAGAATAAAATAACACTCAAGTCAACTCAACTCAAAGTTTCCTTTTGTTGAAGTTTACCTCGATATCTTTCGAAGATAGTTCAGCCGGAGTTCAGAGAATACACCTAATGCCGAGGAGAAAAATAGTTTTATAAGGTTCAATTTAAAATTGAGGCGAATTTTCTGTTTTCCTAAAGTCGTCTTCAAACTTAGTTCTATATAAATAGTTGGGTAAATAAGGCTGTAAAGAAGGAGTTTTATTCGGGTGTTATTTTCAGATGGTACCTCCTTCGTCGTTTTAGGCACATATCTATCGATATGTCCTCCCTCGTTCAATTTTAGACGATAGTAGACCGGTCCTCTTTAGCTGTTTACTTAGCTGAGAATAGGTTGCATATTATAATATATAGCTATATACAGTCCTCCAAAAGTTGTTGACATTTTTCCACGTCAGGTCTATTGCCACATTATGATTTAAAATCCTAGTTCCAAATGTTTGAACTGTTTACTGTAACGTTTTTATGTACTTATTAATTCATCTACCTATGATAAGGGATTACCTGAATATTTTTTATTTATATAAAAAATAATCAGGTAATCCGGGTTTTAGTTGTCAAATAGGTACTTGAATTAGCCACGAACAGTTAGCGTTTATAATTTCTGTGGATTTACAATATTTATAGGGTTGTAATATTATTTGAATAACATTTTTGGTATACTAAACTTGACTATTAAACTAAAAATGTAATAAATTTACTTATTACTTTTAAGCCATTGCCAGGATAATTATTATATTATATTACTTTATTCAAAATCAAAATCAGAAGTCATTTATTCAAACTGGGTTGAAAATCAGCACTTTTCGAACGTCAAATTTACAAAAGACAGTCCCCCAAAACGCCCGCCCTTCGACCATTATTTACAATATTACTTTATTCTGAAAAATATTGGCTTCGAGATGAAAATAAACCATATAGGAAAGAACAAATGTTATGTGTGAACAAGAAGAAATAGTTCCGTAAAAAATGGTTTCAAATCAGCCTTTGGGGGTACGACAAACAGTAAAATGGAGTTTAGAACTCTTTCACTCACTCTTTTTATTATTTTACTCGAATATTTGATTCAGTAGGGAGAAATTTAAGAAGGTAGTTACATTATTATCGTAAAAGCTTATCGTCAGGGAAATTCTTGTGTATAGAAATGTCTTTTACACAACATTGTCTGGACCGGTAATTTAGACTTTACGATCGTGTTTTTGCAAAAACAAAATGAAATGCACCTCTGACTGAACATTTGCCTATTTTTCAAATAAGAAATAGCTTTTGTTCCCACGACATACGACGGGTGCTTGCGAGGAGCGCAGTCGAGCGCGGTGTCGTTCTGAGTTTTGTCGTGTCCAGTGGTTGTCAAAAACAAAATATAATATGGATGAAGAAAACATATTTTTACAAAAAAAAGACGGGTTGCACTCCGGGAGTGCCGGCAGAAGTGAAAACTTGAATATTAACGTTGAAATAAATCAATTATGAATTGAATTAATATAACTATTTTTTTTTCACTATTTCTGCGTCACTTTTTTCATTAATAGATGCATCTTGTTTAATTTTCATATTTTAAACACGAATTTTACGAATACACAGCAGTGTGGCTACTACACAGACGGTCGAGCCATCAGCTGTCCATTCATCCATCCACATCCACGTCCACCGTCACCGTCACCGTCACCGTCACCGTCACCCTCACCGTCACCTTGACCGTCACCGTCACCGTCACCGTCACCGTCACCGTCACCGTCACCGTCACCGTCACCGTCACCGTCACCGTCATTGTCACCGTCACCGTCACCGTCACCGTCACCGTCACCGTCACCGTCACCGTCACCGTCACCGTCACCGTCACCGTCACCATCACCGTCACCGTCACCGTCACCGTGTCACAGTCACCGTCACCGTGTCACCGTCACCGTCACCGTCGCCGTCACCGTCGCCGTCACCGTCACCGTCACCGTCACCACTTCACTTCGTTTGGCGCCGCCGTATAAAGAGGGCGGGGGGGAAATCTCTCCTGACGGTCACGTGTCCTGACGCGAGTTTAACATTTTTTCCCCATACAAAAAGTGTGCAACGCCGCTAAAGAAGTTTTCACTTCAAAAAAAAAAGCTCGAACTGCACTCACTGCGGCCACTTGTATGAACGAGCTATGGCGTGATGTGCCCGCGCGCACCCCGCGCCCGCCCCGCGCCCGCGTTGCAGTCTGGCCAAGCACTTACATAGTAATAACATCTAATCTCAACCCAATCAATAATGCCAACCGCCGGAAATTCGCGATAGTACATAATGACATTTCCTCCCCATTAGTTATGACATAACGACACATCATTAGTCATTAACTGTTCGGTACTTCTGTATTAATTATTAGTATTATTATATCAACAGATAAGACAAGGACAGGTGCTAATAAATAACATTTCTGTAATGAGCATAAAACTAGGTATTTGAGGACAAAGTTCTCCGTACCAAGTAATATTTTTTCTCTACTTAGAGATGGAAAGTAGATCAAAAATCAAAATCAAAATATTTTATTTCACATAAACCTACATGGGCACTTATGAATCGTCAGAAGCTAGGTGCACGGTTCCAATTGGTTGTTTCCTATGAACAAGAGCCGCCAAAAAACGCCACGGTTACTCTTTTAAAAATAATTGCATTTTAAAATGTTTTCAAATTTTTTTTATGGATGGGAAATCATCAAATGACCCCTCCCGCTCTGGGTGGAGCGGAAGGGAGTGTCAGACTCTTACTGACTAAAACCCATCCGTGTTCCTTCCTTAGCCCTTTATGTTCCGGGGTAGCGGTAACCCTTTCGGACAATCCCGCACCCCCGGCAGGCTTCGGCCCTGGCAGGCCGCTTCCTTTTTGCTGACATCTCTTTGAGGCGCGCGTGGAACACATACGCGCCGTCCGGCACGGCCCTGATAGTTATATTAGGTATGTGTCTGTAATCTAATAACAGTAGAAGTTCAGTAAAATTGTAACTAACCCCGAAACCACCTACTGATTCCTGCCTGAAATTAAAGTTTTCTATGCTATTCTATAAACCAATTTACTTCTTCTTTCTTTCTTTCAGCAGTCGCGATTGCAGCCACTAGTCCTAGGGGACTGTTCTTTATTACAGTTCGCTTAATCACCTCTAACTAACTACTTTAGTAATTTTAGTTTCGCGTGTTGACAATCGAAATCATTTGCAGTTCATTACAAAGAGCTACAGCATTATTGTTTAGTATAATTAACTATCTAATAGCGTGAGTAATTAAATGTCAATTATGGGGATTAACCAAAATTTTGTGAAATCGTGTGTGTTATAGAGTTTAGTAACTATGCATTTGAATTGGTTATGTTAATAGTCAAACAAACCATGCTCCATGAATCCATAAATGACAGCATATTAAGGTAACTGTCAATTTGAAGCCTGGAATAGACAGAGGTACGGTCAGTGACTAAAATGATTAACACTGCTACATTTACACATCATCAAAATAGACACAAATATATTGGATACATTGTATTTCAGCATTATATATAATAGCTAAGGCAATTGCTCATTATAGTGATCAGTTAAGCTGTTGGTTGGTGCTTACAATTCTCAATCAAAGATAATATACGAATAGGTACTACTTATCATTATCTACCTAGCCTTTTCCCAAATATGCTGGGGTCGGCTTCCAGTCTAACTGGATGCAGCTGAATACGAGTATTTTATATGGAGCGACTGCCTAGCTGACCTCCACAACCCTGTTAGGGGTAAGTAGATTAGAATAGAACAGAATACTCTTTGTTATATACACCATATAAATTACAGGCATAAATATAGAAACTAAGTAATACGATAATCCCCCTTGGTAAGGCTGGTTGTCAGACTGTCAGGCTTCTAACTACCTGAGCCACGAGGCACGAAGGGGTCTCAGTATTTAAAGATGGTCACCCATCCATGGACCGACTGCGTAGCTTAACCTGATCGATCGGCCTGTGCGGCAGTTATTCATAGCCACGAGCCCACAAGTAGGTACTACTTTATCGAGGTAATTAATTCTGCTTAGACTTAATATCAGACGTCAGCTGCAGACCTTAAGGGCTTGCGCCCATTGGCGGCACGGCACGGCAAGGGATTTTTTTGCGACAAATATAAATATAACTTAATAATATGACAATATAATTGAAATTTCAATGACACGACATGTCTAAGGATACCCTAGCTTTGTTTTTGCACCTAAGATGATTATCATTGAAATTTCAATTTTACTGTCATACAATAGGGTATTTTACTCTATATGAGAAAAAATCTAAAATATATTATTGAGATACCTTAGGCAAAAACAGGCGGAAAACGTTAGTTTTAGTTCATAAAATAGCAAACTAAATTTTAAAATTCAATTCAAAGGTTTCAGCTTTTTTAATCTGTTTCATAACACCATTAAATAGCAGTCGCCATGTTATTACGTCATACGGCTATGTAAACTTAGAAGTGTCAACTGTCAAATATCAGCGTATCACAACATACAAAATATTGCATTTGTTTACACATCTAACTGACGTCATGATCACAGAGCAATATGGCGTCCACTGCGTCCAGCGTTTTCGTCAAATTACGAGCGAAATTTGAAAATGCATAATTTACATGTATTTTTATGGCACTTAACGATTGAATAAAAATTTTGTGAATTTTTTAGTTACATTTTTATTCGTCGCATAAAAATCCCTTACCGTTCCGTGCTGACAGTGGGCGCAGGCGCTAAGTGGTTATTATTCTAAGCTCTAAATAATGATGTAGGTATACTTTATTCCAACTTCATTTCAGTTTCCTAAATTCTAATGAGGTGCTTATTCATTTGTAAGACTGTCTGGGTAATATTTTTATTTTGACTTTATTATATTACTTACAACATTGTTTACTGAAAACTTTTCCTTTATAAATGTTCTTCTTTTAATTTCCTTAGACCTTATTAATGTCTTTTGGGATAATTAATGCTTGTGTTGTTTCAGAATTATATTTTTTTTTAATAAAAATAAGGATTTTGTATTCGTTTTATTTTTCATGTATCTACACAATATCTATCTATAAAGAATTTTAGCGGACAGTATATTTTTTTCTTTTAAAGTTTGCCTACGCTGTCCCACTGCTGAGTAAAGGTTCCCCAAAATCATTCCAGGCATCATTTTCTAGAGCCACCTCGATCCAACCCTTGCGGTACGCGTCTAAGTCGTCTCGCCACCTCTTCCTGGGCCGGCCTTGGCGGCGTCTTTTGTCCTCAGGCACACGTCAGCTGCATACCCAGCAGTCACTGGGTATGCAGCTGACGTGACCCGCCCAATAAAATACTTTGTTTTACTCTTGAATCTACTTTTAGACGCTTTTGCCCGTCGAAACTGAACCATATCTTTAGCCCAAAAAGTACAATAACCAAACCCAAAAAGTAATGTCAACTGTGCACTTTATTACCCAGTCTACTTACTACCTATTCCGATTGAAATCTCAAACAAACAAAACTTTTCTTTCAACAATATTAGTAGGAAGATAAAAACAAAACGTAATCCTTGCCAACATGTGAAAATAACGCTGTATAATCCACTTTAGCAATCCGTTCTGTAAAACCAGACAGGCTTAAGTAATATATCGTCTTACGCCATGTTCATCTTGATTAATCGTTCATGCATCAGGTACTATGCCACGATGTACTGCCGTAGAGTACCTAGCTTACGGGAAATGATCTTAAGAGGAAATGCGGGTAGTCGTTTCTCCATAGAAACGCTCTCGCCTTTTTTCTTTCTGGTTGATGACCATAAAGGAATGATTTTTTACAGAATAATAAATATTAACTACTTGTTTATCCCTAGGTTTTTCTTTTTGATGATACATTATTTTTATAAGCACTAGAACTCTCAAAATATGCTCAAAATTGCCGATTTAAACCGCTGTCAACAGAGGCCTAGTGTACAAATTTGACAACTATTAATGAAAAAAGAAAAACATTGGGACACAGTATATTATGTCCTGCTTATTTAGTTTATGAAGTATCTTTTAAATTGGTCCAATATTGGAGGAAATAGGCTAGAGTCGAACCTGGAATTATGACTTTTTACTTAGACTTTTTCAAAAGTCTCTCCGACCGCATTTCCTCTTAAGCTTTTGTGAGCGACAATTTTATACAGGGTGGCTGGAAGATCAAAGCTCAAACTGTATCCATGATTCTGGACCCTCTAGCGTCTAAACTTTTCGTTCGTTATCAAAAAAACATAGTCGTAATATAAAACATAGTTGCTTTTCGTGTCTGTCTGTCTGACTGCTTAGATCTTCAAACGCACACATTAGATTTTGATAAGGTTTTTTACCATCATATATAGCATAAATTCGGGTGTATATGGATCAATATTGAAGAGAAAATTTCTTAAGGCGCGTTGTGCATTTTTTGAGATGGGAAAAAACTATTGAACTCGCGCTACTTTTACCGTAATCGACACCTCTTCGGATGTGTTCGGCTGTCCTCGAGGTGTACTCGGTTTTAATGTATATCCGATATGTCAGTGAGTTATGGCAAAGTATTCTGTTTTGTTTTAACTTCTGTCGGCATTCCCGGAGTGCCACTGTTTTTTTTTTTTATTTAACTTCCATTTCGCAGGAAGATCTCGATGTGATGTCTTGTGCGAACAGGGGCGGGTCGTTAGCTAGTCTTTAATAAGTGGCTGTTTATCATTATGAGAGGGCCCTAACAAACTGTATTCATGCGACAGAAACATGTACCTAAATGTATATTTTTTACCAAATAAGTCGGGACTTCTGTAATCATCATCATCATTTATTCGAAAGACTTCCATAGCAGGACAAGGCCTGTTATTTGTAAAAAAAAATAGCTTTACGTGTTTCTTATTTTAACATAAAATAAATTATTTAAATTAAAATGTGTCAAAAAACGAAAGTGCGGGGCCAACGTCACCAAGTTCCGAAATTAAAGTAATTTTTCACTTTGTAGTGTTGTTTTTTTAAAAAAAGTTTCATGAAATCGTATCTATTGCATTTCACCATCTCCATCGTGATGTTTTACCTCACATATCTCCCTTAAGACGATGGGTACGAAACGATTTGTCAAACCCGAAATAAACACGTGCTATTAAGAGCCTCCAGCAAAAAAAGAACGTGTCCGCAATTTCTAAAAGCTTTCCTTTTATTTGCGAACAGTGTCATTAGCAACAATATACGGGAGCGAGACGCAAATATATAACTATGCGCGTCTTTATTGCTTCCTGTGATAAATGGAGATAAGTGTGAGACTTAGTGGGAGTCTGATGGTGTAGCCACGAAATAGATAGGTACAGAAGTTCGGCTCCATACAATGATCAAAAAAGGGCGCACGTACACTAAGTCGCGTACGTACAACCGGAAAAGAACCGGAGTTACCGACATAGCTTGCAAAGTAAGCAAACTGGAGTGGCAGTGGCCGATGGCTGATGAAGCAGACGAGTCCTGAAGTGTAGACCGCGTATCGGCAAGCGTAGCGTGAGACGCCTTCTAGCTAGATGGACCGACGACATTACAAAAGTGGCTGGGACAGATTGGTTGCGGAAGATGGAAGACCGGGTGTTATGCTGCAGTCTGGAAGAGGCCTGTGTCCAGCAGTGGATTGCGATAGGCTGAGTTGATTGTTGCAATATTAGGAGCGTTTTCTCTAGAAATGTGTATAAGGTATGCTCGTGACTGTATTCCAATCTCGCGAGTGCGCTTGCATTCTCTGTACGGTCAGCATCAAAAGTTGATTAACACTTCAGTTTTTTTAATCTTAGTTATTGAGCAAAATATTTGTTCAAAATTGCAGCAGAAGATTTTTTTTTTAGAATATATACTCTTGTCTATTATGTGAAAAGCTAAAATCAGTTTATTGAAAAAAGTTGTTGTCAATTTAATAACATGTAAAAATGATAGTGTTAATCGACTTTTGATGCTGACTGTACGTGAAGCGTTTCTATGTGTGCGTGCGTTTTCGCTCGTTGTATGGAGCCAACCTTTTGAACTATCTATTTTGTGGTGTAGTTGTAGTGTACATTGTATGGTGCTGTTGTAAATACGGAAGCTTTTACTCTGATTTGAGAGTTAATCGACTGTTTCCTGCCCCATTGTATATGTAGTTGTAGGTATACCCAATCGTGAAAGGGTTGAGTATCCGTTTCATAAATTACAATCAGCTGATGTAAAAGATCCACTTCAGTATACGTTGGGTTTCCCACCCCAATCAATTAATTAATTTACAATGTAGTGTATTCGTGCTAGGGATCAAAACTTGTTCAAGAAGGAGACAGTCGGCAAGCACGAAAGCCACGGTTTCATACAAAGCGGTTTTTGACACCTTGATGTCAAATACTGGCGAAAATGACAGATTCTCATCAGTCCGTTATAAATCCATCCATACTAATATTATAAATTCGAGAGTATCTCTGTCTTTCTGTCTGTATGTTACCTTTTCACGCCTAAACCACTGAACCGATTTAGATGAAATTTGGTATAAAGATAGTTTGAGTCCCGGGAAAGGACATAGGTATGGTAGTTTTTATCACGACATTTCCACGGGACCGAAACTTATGCGGGTGAAACCGCGGGGCGCAGCTAGTATGACATAAACTGGTTACCTTGTCGGCCATACTGTTTGTCAACTGACAGTTTTCTGTCCAAACACTACATGCAGTATTGGAAAACATGGCATATCGAGATTCAGAAAAACTTTGGCTTTATGGAGCATCGTTTCTCTCAATTATACCCGTTTGAAAGTCTTTTTCTCTATATGTCCTATTAGCGCTATTACCCTATGGTCATCTAAAAATACGTCTGGGTAAGTGCCCAAAAGGCTGGCAGCATTACCACGTTGAATAGCAATACTGATTCTATGGGCTCAAAATAGGCCAGCCCTCTGGTCACGTAAAGAGTCGACCAACCGCTTGGCGATGTCCCGAAATACTCAATGAGCACTGGAACCCCAAGGTCCTAGTGTTTCAACCCCAAACGGCTCAAATATATAGCTCCCGATAAGGTTTTTATATTTGTGCCGTTTGAGGTTTTCAGCTCTTGCAGCAGCCGCTCTAGAACAGCCTTCCGTCCTAGGAGGTATAACGCGAAGGTGTCGACACGGTTTGCATCCTACACCAAAGGCCTACTCAACGTCCAAGGCATTATAGTAATTCTATCTGGCCTATTCCAACAGTCGCGTGCCAAGCCATTGGGTTCTAAAACAGCTGGCTCCCATTACAAGAGCCCGACTGATGATGTCATTAATTTTTCCGTATATTCAAATCACAACAATCATTCTTTGGCAGTTGTTTGAAATGGCTATAACACGGCAATTTGACGTAGGGTGTGAATTCGCTTAACATTTAGGGGTTTATTTATAAACGTTGCTTAAAGTTAAGTAATGATTAAGCGACTGTGCACCATACATTTTTGACGTGTAAACGTCACTATGCAACGTTTATAAATAAAGTGGTTCATTTCTCTAACGTCTACATAAATATGTCGCAGTATTTTGATGATTGCGTCCCACCATTGCAAGTTCCACTCACAACAGATAAAGTAGATCTTCAACAAAAGCGTGCACAATACAAAGTAAAGTAGGGTGATTTATTTAGTTGTTTGCGACAGAGTCGAATGCGCATGTAGCGCACGTTCCTTGACAGTCGTTTCTATCTTTACTTTTAAGTAGGGTTGTCACAGCAAAAGGATTATAGAATCAATATTTTTTTCGTCATCATCTTCTGCCTAGCCTTTTCCCAGTTATGTTGGGGTCGCTTTCAGTCTAACCGAATGCAGCTGAATACCAGTATGTTACATGGAGCGACTGCCTATCTGACCTCTTCAACCCAGTTATTGGGTAACCCGATACCCCTTGGTAAGACTGGTTGTCAGACTTTCGGGCTTCTGACTACCCGTAAAGACTGTTAAAGATCCACGAATGACAGCCAGGACCAATGACTTAACGTGCTTTCCGAGACACGGAGGGGTCTCGGTATGTAAAGATGGTCACCTATCCACGGACCAACCGTGCCAAACTTAGCTTAACCTGATCGATTGAATCGTGAGGGTGTTATTACTTACCCACAAGCCTCTCTTTAATTATGTTTTTTCCGTAATGTAACATTATGCCTATCCTCCTGTCCTAAGAGCCTTCCACCGGAGCACGTGTTACCGTGACCGACTTGTAAATACCTAAATAGATTACAAACCCAAGTCGGCTATAGCAAAGAACAACCTCCATAGCAGTGGCGTGCATTGCATATAGGCATATAAGCAGTGCCTACCTCGATATATGAACATAAGCCTGTCAATTACATTTTACTGTGTGTGCCTCACAATTAAGAAACTCAGTAAATTGTTTTCATTTTGAACTTATTTCAATCCCCCGACCACACGTTTGTTTTTCTGATTAGTGACCGCGTCTGCCTAGAATAGACCCGGCCTAGTGCCTACCTATTCTGAAAACCAATGCACGCCACTGCTCCATAGATGGGAGTTTATGCATGACTCGGACCTCAAGTGTACATACGGCGTCTCTCCGCAGACAATAGGCTACCTCCCATCTTGCGCCGCATACCATGTCACCTGGCACTTGAGGATCTTATGACTGCGTCAGCGAACGGGATTTGCGTGGCTGAACTTTGGGCTAAAAATAACATTCCTCTCTTTACGCTGCTACTGAAAAATTCTTGATGAAAAAAACATGACACTTTGCCTTACATGAGAATCGAATCTATAATCACCAGAGTCTAGTGTTATGACATTAAGCCCACAGAGGTATAAAAAAGTTTGATGAAGAAATTAAGAATTTTCAATACCTGAATAGCCGAATCGAATGTTGCAGCATGGGTAATCCAGCCGACTGAGTTGAATCTATCGAAAACCTCTCTAGTTTGTAGGCAAAAAAAACAAAAGCGGTTTGTTTGAGTTAAACCGTCCGTGAGCAATACTACTGTTCAAGCAAAAATCAATCGTGTGAGTGGTGGCTATAACGCTTTCGTAGACATTTTTTGGTTGCAGATTCGGTGAGCAAGCCACAGCAAAGATAGCTGAACTGCAGATTGGTTTTGTGGAATTCCTTTCTATGTGCACGCACCTTGCATAAAAAAGAATTCCACAAACGAACTCCCAAACAAAAGCAGATGCTTTTGTTTGTTCGTGTTGATGGAAAACATGATTATATTTCTACGACCATTACCAAGGTATATCAAATTCAGCTGACCGTGGAGCCCTGGGTTCGAGTCCCAGGTCGGGCAAAGTGTTATTGAGTTTTTCTATTAGGAATTTCTTAATAACAGCCCTGAGTTTGGAAGTTGGCGGTGTGATACTCCCGTGCCTCGAGAAGCACGTAATGCCGTTGATCCAGCGGCGCCTGATCTCTTCCGGGTCGAGTCGGATTACATTCCGTCCCGTCAGACTGAGAGTGAGGGAAGAGAGAGTGCACCTATGTCTGCGCACCAAGGCTCGGAAACCGGTTGAAATTCTTAACCGGTTATGGTCATTGACCCCAAACCGAAATCGATTTAGGTTAAAGGTTGCACTTTACCGGTTTTTACCGGTTTATGCGACAAACCGGTTTTTCATGAATTTTGGTTTTGATAGTAAAAATTAACCGGTTAAAACCAAGTTTGAACCCCCCCCCCCCCCCCCCCCGGCCCCCGCCACTCTCGCGGGCACGGTCTGGACGTTGCGATGTCAACTTATTGTCACTAGAACTTGTTGGAAGCGTTAAAAAGTAGACGAAAAAAAATTACGAATTACGGAATTAACCGGTTAATTTGAGTGTCAAAACCGTTTGAGCTTTGTAACCGGTAACCTTTATCTTTTGGGTTACATAAGAACAGTTCACTTGTTTAACCGGTTAATGAAGGAACGATATATTTACCGGTATTTAATCGAAATTAACCGCTCTTTTTAAACCGGTTCAGAGCCCTGCTGCGCACACACTATTGTGCACTATAATATCTCCCGCGCCGAAGGATATTATCAAATTGTACTGCAATTTTTGACACGTTTAACGCGTTTTTCTTTTTTTGCAGAATGTGCCGAAATCGAGCAAGGCAACACATGGAGTAAAAAGGTAAGATTCGTTCCTCTAAAATCTATACAACGAAGTTTTTCGTGCAAAAAAGAAGGCAGCAAATTATACAAAAAAAGAACAAATCGTCAATGAAAGAACACTCAAAAAATTAAAGTCAACACATAGTCAACATACTTGAATAACTGGCGACGAATATCGAAACGCTTAAAAACCGCCTGGGAAAGTGTCGTCCTCGTAAAGCTACGAAGAGTGGTCCCATCGTATGATAACTTAGGGCCGTCATAGAAAATACTTTTCACCAGTTGGTATTTGAAATTAAGGTATGAAAAAACGCTCTGCATTTTGATAGAGCCTGTAATTGTGTGACCGTTAGCCGCTTTCTTAGGAAACCAACGCATTAGTTGACTCAGATTAATCCGTACAAAATACCAGTTTGGACATCCCTACTTTTGGTGTATTTACACGTCACGGGATCGACAGTAGGAACGCGCCCGGATTGCGTCGCCGCTTGTCAACGCGTTGCAACCGCACAAATCGTGCAAAATGTATGCAACAATATTTATTCACGTCACCAGTGACAGGCTTTGTCAATAACGTGATATGTGAATTGGCTTTTAATCCTTTGAATTATTAGTCTGTTTTCGTGCTGATGTTGAGCGGATTTTTACCTGTTGGTATGAAAACCTGTTGAATTTTCACCTGAAAAAACGTTTGGATACGGAGGGGCAAAAAGAAAATCGTTTCTATAAATACAATTGTTCAGTTTATTTAATGCAAATATACAATACAAGCTGCCCCCCGAGGTTTCACCCGCATAAGTCTTGATCCCGTGGGAATATCTATCTGTTTGTCTCAGCATCACCCAACGGTTGACTGGTAGAAAATGCCTATGGCATAAAGTCCGCCTCTGTACATTTGTGTGACTAAAGTATTAAATAAATAAATAATAAATATCGGGATAAAAGTATCCTATGTCCTAATCCAGGCCATAGTCTAGCCATATGCCAAATCCGTTCAGCCGTTTTAGCGTGAAAGCGTAACAAACATTAAAAAACAAACATACAAAAAATTCAATCTTTTTTTTTTAAATAATATTAGTTTAGACTAGCTAACTCGACAGACGTTGTCCTATCCAAACAATAGTTCATAGACAAATCCTTTTGCAATTTGAAAGCTCAATTCTTGAGAAAGGTTGTTTTGTATGTAACATGCTACGTCCCTTAGGAGCCGAGCAAAAACGAAGTAATAGCGCGGGCGGGCGATACTATGCGACGCGGTAGGTCGGGGAACAAGAATTTTCAAGCAAAAGTCGCGGGCAGAAGCTAAAATAAGTCCAGGTTTAATGCAAGCTCTTTCGCTAATAATTCTCCATATTCTAATGTATGTATGTTATTATAATCTCCCACGTCCTCGTATCGTATCTTAATGTATTTGTACATAAAATCCATTATTCTCTGACTGCCATAAAAAGTTCTTTCATCCATGAAAAAAATACAAGCCGATTAGAATATTTAACTTTCACTCAAAGATAGCTGCGGGCTAAAGTTCTAATAACAAAATTCACTTCAGGAAATGAGCAAAACCGAGATCCTATTGTAAGAAGATTGTGTTGATATTATACTATTATAATTTATTCAGCTTTTCTTATTTAAATTTCGGTCTATAGGGATTTTAGGAGAAGACTACTTAGTTGCTTACGTAAATAGAGGCTCAAATTTCAGCGGTATGATGAAGGTAATTCTTGAAAAATATTTATTAAGCACTAACTGCACCCCACGGTTTCACCCGCATAAGTGTCGATCCCGTGGGAATATCGGGACAAAAACTATGTCTATATCCTATGTCCTTCCCCGGGATTCAAACTATCTCTATACCAAATTTCATCTAAATCGATCAGTGGTTTAGGCGTGAAAAGGTATCATACAGATAGACAGACAGACTGAGTTAGGTACTTTCGAATTTATAATATTAGTATGGATTAAAACTAGGTTGAGAGAAACCAAGATAGTCAAAGGTAAGGTAAGGTACTCAGGAATTTGTTTAATGAAAATTAGCTTATTTTTCGTACATAAAAAAATATATTCTTATGGCAACAACAATGTTTAACAAACCCCGTTATCTTGGCAATCCTTTATAAATAACATTAATATTATTTTAATACTTGATATGCTTTTCTTTGTACATCGAAACCGGGCGAAGAATTGCTACATTACCAAATATTATTTTAGGATCGCATTTCGATGTAAAGCGAGGTTGCGTTTAAAGAAACTTTTTCCTCAATATTTTTTTGACTATTTTCGTTTGCAAAAGCGATCTGAATAAAAAAAATGAACGCAAAGCGACTGTGATGCTTAATTTAACTAATTGAATACCTACCGTCCGAGGGGTAAAAAGTTTAACTGAAAAAAAGACCCGTTTTGGCTGCCCTATCCAACCTACTTTACACAGTCCGCGCCACCCAGTCCCACACTAATTAAGTGTCACTCTGGATTTTAGCTTCTAGTGGAATACTGAAAGAATTTGTGGAATTTTTATGAGAACAAGGGTTTTTTTTTAAGTACAAACCTCAACATGGGATGTTAGAATCTGAGATATATATTAAAAACACTTTTCGTGTGCTCAAGAAAGGATTTCTAAAATGGAATTCAAGGTACATTTTCCTGAATGAAGATAGATAGAAGATATTTTGAAAGAACGCTTAAGTAATCGGATATTCCATTATGTTTTACAAAAAAAAGAGAGAATTTTATGCTCCCAATATTTAAATGCTTAACCCATTTAAATATTGTGAGCATAAAATTTCCTTATTTTTTTTTAAATAACATTTTCTAAGGCTTCTTCCTTTCTGTAAATAACATTTTTCTAAAGCTTCTTCCTTTTGGTAAATTTACAAAGGATGGAGAATCTGTTTTGTTATCGGTTTTGATTGAGATATTATAATTTGTTGCAATTATTTTTACGTTTCCTGCAGACTTTTTTTTATGGATGGGAAATCATCAAATGACCCTTCCCGCTCTGGGTGGAGCGGAAGGGAGTGTCAGACTCTTACTGACTAAAACCCATCCGTGTTCCTTCCCTAGCCCTTTATGTTCCGGGGTAGCGGTTACCCTTTCGGACAATCCCGTACCCCCGGCAGGCTTCGGCCCTGGCAGGCCCCATCCTTTATACTGACATCTCTTTGAGGCGCGCGTGGAACACATACGCGACGTCCGGCACGGGCCTGGTCCTGATCGGACGGTGAGCTACCCATTATTATTTTTACGTTTCCTGCAGCCTTGGACCGATGACTTTGTGTCATCGGTCCACGTTGTGGTACGCCTTCCAACCTTACATCTTCCGGTACAGGGTCGCAACTCCAGAACCTTTCGAGCTCATCGGCCATCTGTTCTGGGAGCAATGTGCCCTGTCCATTGCCGTAGGAATCCGCTGGATGTGCGAAGCACAGAACCGGTCGATGTGGCGTACTTGGGGGAGGCCTATGTCCAGCAGTGGACGTCTTTTGGCTGAAATGATAATGATGATGATTTTTAGGGTTCCGTACACAAAGGGTAAAAACGGGACCCTATTACAAAGACCCCACTGTTCGTCTGTATCTCATGAACCGTGATAGCTAGACAGTTGAAATTTCCACAGATGATGTATTTCTGTTGCCGCTATAACAAAAAATACCAAAAACAGAATAAAATAAATATTTAAGGGGGATCTCATACAACAAACGTGATTTTTTGCCGTTATTTGCTCGATATTAAGAACGGCAACATGCAGACGCTTGAAAAATTCAAATACTATTTATTATTTATTTATTAAAACTTTATGCACAAGTAAAAAACTGTACAAAGGCGGACTTAATGCCTTGGGCATTTTCCACCAGTCTACCATAGGGTGATGCAGAGACAACACACAGTAGGTGCAATAACAGAAAAAAAAAGAAAATATTTGTAACTAAGATATTAATTTTATATTCACTTTAAAAATAAATATTTAAGGGGTCCCATACAGACGTGATTTTTTTGCTGTTTTTTTTCCTTGTGGTACAGTAACCTTCGTTTGCGAGTCCGACTCGCGCTTGACCGGTTTTTACATTTTATCACCAGGAGGTGAAACAATAAACTTCCAACAAAGCAGGCTAGTTTCCCGAAAATGTATATTTTACTTAAGTATCAATCTAAAGTTGTAATGAGCTGACTAGAGCGTGTTACTGTTTGTGCAGTAACATATTATGAAGTACTTATAAGTTTGATTGGCAAAGATCGTTACTCACTGGACGCCTGAGGCAGGACATCGGCGTCGAGTCGCGGTAGACCAAGACAAAGGTGGCGTGACGATCTAATATCATTCGCAGGGCCAACATGGCCAGAGATCGCACAAGACAGGGAGGTTTGGAAGAAAAAAGGGGAGGCCTTCGCCCAGCAGTGGGACATAAAATAAGCTAACAAAAAAAAAGTTTGATGGTAGTTTTTCGGTAAGAGGAATAGTTTTCTCTCTTATGAATGAGTAAGTTGCCGAGAATCGAATTGTGTTAATACAATTGGAGAGGCCTTATATGTCCAGCAGTGGACTGTTGTAAGCTGATGACCGAATAATTAAGTGTTATTAAACTTAGACAAAATAACAATTTATCAAGCCGTGAGTAAAAGTAGAGACCAGAGCCCTGATTCACAACCATACGACAGGCTATCGTATCGAAAACCTGACATTTCGATAACCTGATTTGACTTGCCCTCAACAGTAAATAGCTGTTGGAAGAATAGCGGGCGTCTATTTGATTTAAACTGACAAATTTTTCGGGTTTTGGACTTGTGAACAGCGTTTAGAAGACTCCTACGATAACAACGATTAATGTTCGATACGATACGGAAGCGTATCGAACATCAATCAATGTTATCGTGGGAGTCCTTTAAACGCTGTTTACAATTCCAAAACCCGAAATTATTTTTAGTTTATCCTTTTAACCGCTTACGCCAGATTAATCCGACAGATATTTTTGTGTCCATTTCGCCAGGGTCCTATATTTACGACCAAATACCACAGCTGGTTTAATCTGCTTTTGATTGAATTACGCTGTATTCTATCAGGTATTTATTTTTGGTTTTATTTTGGGCGCTGGGGGCACGACAACTGATATGAAGTCGGGGGTTAAAAGGTTAAATCAAATAGACGACTTCTTCCGACAGCTGTTTGCTGTCGGGGGCAATGCAAATCAGGTTATCGAAATGTGTAATTTTCGATACGATAGCCTGTCGGATGGTTGTGAATAGCTATGGTAGTTAGACTTTTTGTGATTTGCGACTGTGTGCATCATCATCATCATCATTTCAACCGAAAGACGTCCACTGCTGGACATAGGCCTCCCCCAAGCACCTCCACTTCGACCGGTTTTGTGCTTCTCGCATCCAACGAGTTCCTGCGGCCTTCACAAGGTCGTCGGTCCACCTTGTGGGAGGCCTTCCAACGCTACGCCTTCCGGTACGCGGTCGCCACTCCAGAACCTTTCGGCCCCATCGGCCATCTGTTCTGCGAGCAATGTGCCCTGCCCACTGCCACTTATGTTTGGCAATTCTTCGGGCTATGTCGGTTACCTTGGTTCTCCTGCGGATCTCTTCATTTCTGATTCGATCCCGCAGGGAAACTCCAAGCATAGCCCTTTCCATTGCCCTTTGAGTGACTTTCAGCCTTCTAATAAGGCCCATTGTGAGCGACCACGTTTCAGTGCCATATGTCATCACTGGCAACACATACTGGTCAAAGACTTTCGTCTTGAGACACTGCGGTATGTGGGATGAGAAGATATTGCGTAGCTTCCCGAACGCTGCCCAGCCGAGTCGGATTCGATACTGTGTGCATAAATATCTTAAATTCATTCACTTGCTACCAGACAACGCACAGCCTAAATAAACCGCTGATTCTAGTATCATAAAATGTTGTACAAGAGTTTCTAACGAAGGTGATTTTTTTGAAGTGAAAACTTCTTTAGGCGCGTTGGGCATTTTTAGGGTTCCGTAGCCAAATGGCAAAAAAGGGAACCCTTATGGATTCGTCATGTCTGTCTGTCTGTCTGTCTGTCTGTCTGTCCGTCCGTCCGTCCGTATGTCACAGCCACTTTTTTTCCGAAACTATAAGAACTATACTGTTGAAACTTGGTAAGTAGATGTATTCTGTGAACCGCAGTAAGATTTTCACACAAAAATAGAAAAAAAAACAAAAAATTTTGGGGTTCCCCATACTTACAACTGAAACTCCAAAAATTTTTTTTCACAAACCTGTACGTGTGGGGTATCTATGGATAGGTCTTCAAAAATGATATTTTTTTCTGAACTGAATAGTTTGCGCGAGAGACACTTCCAAAGTGGTAAAATGTGTGTCCCCCCCCTATAACTTCTAAAATAAGAGAATGATAAAATTAAAAAAAAATATATACATTACCATGTAAACTTCCACCGAAAATTGGTTTGAACGAGATCTAGTAAGTAGTTTTTTTTTTAATACGTCATAAATCGAAAACCGCAATTTACCTTTCACAAAGTTACAACGAACTACAAGAATTTTTATATTATGTTACTTGCTGCTACGGAACCCTTCATGGGCGAGTCCGACTCGCACTTGGCCGGTTTTTTGAGATGGGAAAAAACCATTGATTCGCGCTACTGTTACCGTAATCGACACCGCTTCGGATGTGTTCGGCTGTCCTCGGGATGTACTCGGTTTTAATGTATATCCGATATGTCAGTGAGTGATGGCAAAGATTTCTGTTTGTGTTTTGTTTTCATTTCAGCTGTCGGCACTCCCGGAGTGCCACTGTTTTTATTTATTTTTTAGCCTGTACTGTCCTGTACAGTCCCACTGTCACTGGCCTCCCCCAAGTCCTTCCAGGAACTCCTTTCCCGCGCCACCTCGAACCAGCCCGGGAAACCAGGTGAGAATTAAGGAAAGATTTGTGAAAATTTATTTTCTAAAGGGGTTAAATGCCGGTTGTAAATTCGTCATTTTTGCCAATGGGAATTCCCATCGAGTAGGTACCAAGGCTTGTTTATCTATAAACATGGTCTGGACTTCTACTCAAAACAACAACAGTGTTAGTCAACGTTGTACATCTGTGTATCCATTTTAGTATATTGTATAATTATCAATTGCACCAACGACAGGCCCTTATATGCAAGCAAAACACTTCATTCCAAAGTTGCCTGGAAGAGATCGCAGTAAGCGATAAGGCGGCCTATTGATGTAGTGTTCGATCAATTTTTTGTTATCTATTTTCAAGTATGTATAAATAAATAAAGGGTAACATTATTTAAGAATGATAGTTTAATGTAAATAATAACATCGAAATCTTTATCTGGAATTTACGAGCTTACCCTTCGAAACTTATCACATCCGTCATTTTACGATGACGATAAAATGAATAGTGGCTACAACTTCGAAGTTCCTAACAATGAAAATGAATGAATGAAATATTTTATTGAATAAACTTAGATTAATTTTGACTAAAAGAGTGATGAATATAAATGTTGGATGGAGAGGGAGAGGCAGGCCAAAGAAAAGATGGATGTATAGTGTGAGGAATGATATGAATGAGAAGGGAGTGAATTATATCGTGACGGTTGACAAGGAAGAATGGGAGAAGAAAACGTGTTGCGCCGACCCCAAGTAACATGGGACAAGGTTAGGTAAATGATGATAAACTAAGCTTTATTTTTATTTATATATAGTCTTTAAAAGATCACTCTTAGCGATAAGACCGCCCAATGTGTCACCCATTGTAAAGTTTCTATATTTATGTCTGTAATTCATATGGCGTACCTACATAAAAAAACCGAGTGTGCTTATGACCACACGACTGAAGTGAAACTGCAAACGTATTTGGCTATGAGAGGAAGAGAGAAAGAAAATGTGCGCGCGCACTGCTTTCTCTTGCTTATATCCCCCACTCAACTCCCGTTCGCCTCGCCCGATCACACTTTTCGTATCGCGTTTGCCAGCTTACTCCCCAAGTCAAGCGTGCGTAAACAAGTTTCACTTCAATAAAGAGTATTCTGTTCTATTCTTTATTGTACGCACGGCTACACATCAAGCTATACATAACCAGTATAATCTGACTTCTTATTACACCAAAAATCTACACAATGCGAGGTCAGCTAAAACTAGAAAAGTATAGCTTAATTGTGTAACCGTGTGTACCTACACCACAACAATACATAACATGATAAAATACATCAAACACTAGATACAAAATATACAATGGGCGGCCTTGTCACTTTCTGCCATCTCTTCCAGGTAACCTTCGAATGGACAGGGATTTTCCTGGATATAAAATGGGGCTGTCGTTGGTGCAAGTATTATGTATACAATAGGAAAATAGATACACAGATATATACATATCCAAAATTATAGATACATAAATACATACACACTAACCAACTACTAAACGTTGTATAGCGTCTGTTACACAAAGCTTTGTCTTCTTCTTTCGAAAGTCAAATTACTGACGACTGAAAGAGAGAAATCGGTGTGTAACTATTCATTTGATATAATACGTTTTTTAGTAAGGGGGTAAATATTTAAGCAGCGAAAATAAAAGAAGACTGTAGATGATTGCAGTTAGGACAACAAGATCACAACGACAAGTAGTATTATTTTCAATCTTTTTGTTCCTATGATTCTCTCGATTCGTATTTTTAACACCATTTAGGTATTATACATTTTTTTGCGAAATAGAATATAGTACCTATCGAAACAGATTGACTATTGTTGGTTTTCGTGTTGATTGAGACATACATAGAGAATGGGCTACATCAAATTCGTTAGCCAATTCTGTAAATATTTGCATACTAACCAAACTACAGTTATACAAAATAACAAAAGTAGGTACTAAATGCATGAACAAATAAAATCCGTCTCTTACTTGCGAATGACGTCACTGAAACGTTATTTATGAAAGTAAGTTGGTGTGTTTACACTTATTCAGCTCTGTTCAGCTTTTGTCCATAGAAAACCAAGTTTTTGTATGAGATGCGAACGCATCCGTTCAGCCGCGGAAAGCTGAACGGACTCCATACAAAATCATTGTTTTCTATGGACAAAAGCCGAACAGAGCTGAATAAGTGTGGTTATTCCCTTAGAGAGCGTTTTTTGACACCATAAGTAAAGTCAAACCCCAACATTTTCATCGAAATAAAATCAATTATTTGCATAAATATAAGTTCTTAAGATAATTATTATATCGATCACTTATTATGTCGGCGTTCAAATTTTACATACTTACATTAACATTATTTTAAGAAATTACTTACTTAGATAACTTGTATTAAATTCAATTAAATTTGGTCACATGACAGCCGTCACCGTTCTTCTAGCAATCCCACACGAGCCCACACGAGCTAGAGCCGAGGCGGCGACGAGGCGCGGGCGCACGTTTTCTATAGGAATAAATATAGGTATGTATGTATAGGCGACATAGACCTATACTCGCCTTAGCTTAATCTGTCAAGCTCCGCTAATGAGACACAATTGATCGTCCATTGTTTCATCGCCTATAGGCGACGCGCGAAGCTTGATCGGTTAAGTCAACATGACTTTATCACTAGTTAGCTGTTTCATCTCTTTCAATTCTCAACAACAATATCATCCTAACTGCATTGCTTTAGAAAACAATGGTTCAGTGCATTTCATCGAGATATTTATTCAAAGCAAACTTCAGGCTTGAACTGGCTTTACAAACAGTGGAGACAATTATTATAGGTTGAGCGCATTCCCCTTGCGTTGGTACACATTTGGTCAGCACTGGTAGAGATCTTTACCGTGTTTGAATAAAATTTTAACGGTCTTCTATAGACTGTACTACGGAGAGTGTGCGCAGGAGCTCCACGACCTGATCCCACCATCGCCCTTTTACCACCGGACAACCAGACGTACTGCAGCGTACCATCCGCACTTGGTTGATATCCCGATGAGTCGTACTCGGCGCTTCTCCTCCACTTTTATTATGCGCACAGCCAAAGTGTGGAACTCTCTGCCGGCATCTGTGTTCCCTCCCACATTTAACCCGTCTGCCTTCAAATCAAGAGTGAACAGGCATCTTCTGGGCACGCTCGATCCATCATAGACCTCATCTATCGCTTTCCATCAGGCGTGATCGGGGTCAAGAGTGCGCCCATTTAGCAATAAAAAAAAAAAAAAAAAAAAAAAAAAAAAAAAAAAAAAAAAATTCTCTTTGAATGAATATTTTTTAGAATGCACGTGAAGCCGTTGGTCCCAGCTGTCATTTGTAGACATTTGACAGTCGTTACGGGTTGTCAGAAGCACGAAAGTCTGATAACCAGTCTTACTAAGGAGTATCGCATTATCTTATATTTTTACTAGCTGTGCCCCGCGGTTTCACCCGCATTATTGTCGATCCCGTGGGAATATCGGGATAAAAACTATCTTATGTCCTTCCCTGGGACTCAAACTGTCTCTATTCCAAATTTCATCTACGAGTAAATCGGTTCAGTGGTTTAGGCGTGAAAAGGTAACATACAGAGAGACAGACAGACAGAGTTACTTTCGAATTTATAATATTAGTGTGGATATATATTATGGGTTGTGGAGGTAAAATAGACAATGGTTCAATGTAAAATCCTGGTTTTCAGCTGCATCCGGTTAGATTGCAGGCCGACCCCAATATAGTTGGGAAAAGGCTAGGGAGATGATGAATGAATATTTTTTATGACACTAAAAATCTTTGGAGAATAGCGTCCTTTTACGGCAATACTTTCGTGCATATTTAATAATGGGGCCTATCGAGGTCTAATAACCTAAGAAAACTGTTTCTTGCTTCTAGCTTAATAAGGGTCTTATTACAAAACATGTTTTAGCTTAGGTCAAAAATTAAACCATCGATGCAAATACAAAAACAGATTTTAAACCCAGGTCTGAGTGGTCAACTTTGTATTAAGAACGTTATGTCAGTCGGAATATATAGAACAACTCGTTTATTTAATTATTCCAATCAGAAATCATTGTCTCTGTGCATATTCCGAACTACAAATACTAATTTAGGTCCCTGCCCAAAATAGAACAGTAAATTATTCGAGCTTTCGAACTACCAGCATGAAAATTGCAACTAATCTTCGTTAACTGTTTGGGAACCAAAAGTCACAATGGTATAAGGTTAGGTCTGACATCTAGCTAGTTTTGTCTGGTTGGTGTACTGGTTCCCATAAGCTTAATTAATGTAATTATAAGTACCTACCATAACGATTTAACTGACTGACGCATGGTTCTTAAAACTTGTTTTTCTTATGCCTTGTGTTTTTTACCCATAACATAACATACATAACATAATCAGTTAAGGCTCGCGAGCACATTCGCAGGAAGCTGGCAGTATCATCACAAGGGTAATATTTTCTCATTGTTTGTCTTATTTCTTTTTAGTTACTTGGTAAGTATATTTATGCATTTATGTATATTTATTTGTGCTTATATTTATATGTAATTAGTTATATATTATATTCATAGTTTTAATAGGTTTATGCGTATCTTTATATTTAAAATATTTATTCCTCAACTAGCTGCGCCCCGCGGTTTCTCCCGCATAAGTTTCGATCCCGTGGGAATATCGCGATAAAAACTATCCTATATCCTTTTCCGGGACTCAAACTATCTCTATACCAAATTTCATCTAAATCGGTTTAGTGGTTTAGGCGTGAAGAGGTAACAAACATATAAACACACACACACACACACACACTCACAAACTTTCGCCTTTATAATATTAGTGTGATTTTCATGATGCACCTACCACTGTTTGTCTCCGAGCCGCATCACACAAAGGTTGACTGGTAGAAAATGCCTATGGCATTAAGTCCGCCTCTATACATTTATGTGCTTGAAGTATTAAATAAATAAATAAATCAGCCTATACTTAATGTTCCCATTGCTGGAACACAGGCCTCATCTCAGTGACATACCGATGACATGCCGGTTTCCTCTCGATGTTTTCCTTCACCGTTTTGAGAGCAGTGGTGATGAAATAATTTACACGAAGTAAAGCGCCTGTCTTTTTTGTAAGTCGCGGCCGTTACCACTTGGCCACCACTGCTCTCTCTTTTTACCCAACTGGAATAAAAATTACCAAACCGACATACAGCCTGATTCAAACTTGAATATGAGGCGAGTCGCTGCGAAGTAACAAATTCACGTGTCAGCGGGGGTGAAGGGTGAGACACTGCGCAGCGAGTGACGCACTTCAAACCGCCATAAAATTTGAGTCGGGCTGTTCCTGCCTTTAATTTTTTGGAGCTCAAGTCATTTTTGTCTCTTCCAAAGGTTTTTTGGCGACAAGAAGACTGCTGTGTCTTCAAATGAAACTTTTATGCATTGTATCTATGCTGCTTTCCCTATATCTACAACAAAGGATATATATTTGCATTCAAACTATTGACCTCGTTGACCTTCATGTTAATAACAGATGGCACATCAAAGCGACGAAGCAGAAACCACTGCCACTGCTTATGAATTATTCTTAACTAATTAACACTTGATAATTTATTCCTTAATATGGTTCTTGGTGAGACTAGATTTGTGCAATATGGTTTGTAAGCAAAATAAGTAGGTAAAGTAATGCGCTTAACTATGGCAGGCATGTGGTCAAAATACCTTTTAAAAAAGTATTTGAAAAAAGTGAAATTCTTAAATTCATTCATTCACTGACAGTCAAGGCACAGCCTTAACGTCTCGTCTGGACCTATAGCAAACATGAATTTTAGCCTATAATATATCCACTGCTGGTACACAGGCCTCCTCTCTGTGAGAGGGAGAGGGTCGTAATCGACTACGCGGGCCCAGTGCGGGTTGCTAGATGTCACATATCTTCGAATTTTTAGGTTTAGGACATTTGGCTTGTTAAAGGGTTAAATTAGGGATGAAAGTTTCTGTGGCATTTTTGCCGATTGGAAATTCTATCGGGCACACGGCTCGTCACTTTGACATGCACGATTTAAACCACAAAAAAAAAACTCGATTCATTGCACGTTGCAAAAACACAAAAGTAACGTATTCCCTTTGAAACACCACAGAATATTTTCCAACATGGTATAGGATTGCTCTTGTATCGGCTTGCAGAGTAAAAATACCTTAGTAAAGAGCAAAAGGCTTCAATGCAAAGCGCAGCGCTGCGAAAGGCACGTAGTTATCTGTGAACGCCGACCGCATCGCGATCATTTGCGTTTCGCTACGTTGCGTTGCGTTGCAGCATCTGATACAGAAGCAGATACAGATCGTGGAAATACGGAGTCACAAATGTAAAGCAATAGTAAGTTGTTTTCACATTAAGGCAAATCTTTTGCTTGCAACTTTGCTCCGAGCGGCAATAATAATTCTCTTAATTTTAAGAACGTTCACAATCTGATCCCAGTCTCAATCTGTCAAAAATACCTCTAATTTGCTTACATTTTGACAAGTTTTTGACATTTGTTTGTCGCCAAGAGGAGACTGCGACTAGATTTTGAACGTTTTAAATTACGAGAATTGGCTTTCTGATCTGTCAAAAATGCCTATAATTTCCCCACATTTTTGACAAGTTTTTAAATGTTTTTAATTACGGGAATTGACTTTCAGGTCTTGCTTCTATTCTTGAACATCTCTTAACCATTATGATCTCTGATTCAATTTCCTTCTAGAGATTCTAAATACTTTTCTTACTTACAATAAAAATTGAGTCCCGAAGAGAAAATTAGTGTATCACGGCCGATTGGCAGATTTTCGGTGATACCATCACAATGGCAACAAAAGAAGCTTTTTAATAGCATTTGAAGGACAAACCTTATTAAGACTGTTTTATTGAAACAATATCGTCGTCAGTTCTTCGATTGATGTTTAATTGGCTATTTGACAGTTTTCGAAAAGATATTTTTAAATATACGTAGGTTTATTTTATACCTCTTACAATTATTTTTTTTCTTAAAAAAGCGTTGTTTATTCGAAAAAAAATGTATTTTTTCATTCCGTATTTTGAAATTCGCGCGGAAACAGCCGATCACGTGACATTTATGGCTGTGACGTCACATTTCAATAAACTAAGTAAAGCTAACTACGACGCTTCAACTCTTAAACATATTTTGTGTGGAAAGTTTGCATAAAAAGTTGCATAAAAAGTATATTTTGTGTGGAAAATCAGCAAACTGCCAACGATGATAAAACACAGTAACACACAACGTTTTATTTATTGTGATGTGACGTCATACGATGCTCGATCATGGCCGTTCGCGTTTTAGTTTTTGTAATCCACAGATAAAAAATCTCTAATTTATTTTTCAAAAATAAAATATTTACAATTTATTTTAATGCATAAAACCTATTGTATGATTATTGTGAACCTATATGCTACTATATCTAACATATTATATATTTTATCGTTACAATTGTCAAATAGCCAATTGGCAGTGTCCGAACCCGTTTTCTCAATCTTGTTGTTTTTCTTAACGTTACAACCCGCGTTCCATAAGTGGCGTGGCAGACGACCAATCAGTTATACTTTCTCTTCTTTGCTAATGAAAACAAGCTATAAAAGTTACGGACGTATTTACATGGCAAGGAGACCTGATTGACTTTTGCCTATACGAAAAATACTTGTTACTTATTTGTTATTTTTGGCGACGGAATCAAACAAAGAAAGAACGCCGAGTTACCTTTTGGATTAAAACTTTTTGGAGACACATTCATGTCTATGAGTGTCAACGGTTTTACTCTCGTACATGTTCGGGATTGATCGACTAATTCTGAAGGTGAGTTAGAAGCGCCAGGGTAGCGCGCGAAATCCAAAATATCTTATGTTTTTTGCAATCTGCATGTCAGTATCAGGTTGAGAAATGATGTTGGAGAAATGATGATGACATCATCATTTCAGCCGAAAGACGTCCACTGCTGGACATAGGCCTCCCCCAAGCGCCTCCACTTCGACCGGTTCTGTGCTTCTCGCATCCAACGGGTTCCTCAGGGTATCAGGTTGTAAGTTGATCAGATTATGATTCACGAAAGTTAAAATATGCTTTTATAAAATAATAATGGGTTTCCAAGTTCAAATCGCCCTATTGAATGATTGCATGACATTAGAAACCAATTCCAACTTAGATAGAAATAAATATAATATTATTTATTTATTTTATTTGGATATTTGTCTGCATGTATCGAACGAACATTTTGTCCACAATGATTTGTAATTTACCCTCAAAACATTTATATTATCGATGACCTTTGTAATACCCCCAACTTTTGTTATTTTTATTGTTTAGTTTTAAAATTTTCATGTAAATGAATAGTTAATTCTTATGAGAATAAATGATCTTAAACCAGAAATATTAAAATTCGGTAAATGCATATTTGTTTCTGTCGTAAAACATATTTTCATAAACATAAAATCTAACACTGACCTGCAATTGCAAAAAACGTGAGAAATTTTGAATTTTGCAGTTGACTTAACAACTTTGCACCCGAGGTTACACAAAGTTTTTATTCATGAAAATTGACTTATTCTTGTTAAAAATGACAAACAAGAAAACACGTAACAGCTTATCGCTTTATTAGATTTCTCCAACGCGTGTTGGAATACTGCTGGCGAATGAACGCTTATTGTTTTTCTCGTCAGCAAAATACGCTCTCCATAATTTTCGGCCCGTCAACGCCTTTGAATTCAAGTGCCTAGGGAAATAAACAAAGTTAAATGACTTGGCTTGTCAAATTTTGAATTCGCCGTCAATGCAAGATTTAGATCGGTTTGTTTTTCGAGTTACCCTCACGGGGCTTATTGAATTCGTCGAAGAAAATGGTAAACTCGTTTTGAACGACAAAAATTCGATTAGGGTGAATTGTGTTTGTCTTGACAACGAGGTTTTTTGTAATAAAATAACAAACGATTCCCTTTTAATGTATCGGAGCGCTTCTTGATAACTGGTTGGTATGTTTTTCAAAGTTATGGGAATGTGAAACGTCTTACATCCAATTTCCACACATATTTCTTTTTTATTGATACATCATCTCTCGTTTTCATTGGAAATACAAAAATACGTGGAATTGAAATGTGGTCTGGTGGAACCTATACTTGTTTGAAAGAATTGCTTAGTCATAATTACGTACGTAATTCATTCATTGCTTCCTTTAAAAATGTTAGAATCGGATAATTTTAATTTTATTCTTCCAACAATTCCAACAGTACAAGAGGAAATTATAAATAACTTATAATTTGTAGAAAGGGCAAAAAAGCGAAAAAAATGTTATCTACTTATATTTTGCAGAGATCGGTTCGTTTGTGTGTAAAACTAATTAAAAAGTTGTTAGAGTTTGAATAACTATTTATAAAAACCGTAATTGGAATCGAAATCTTTTGAAAAGAATTTTAATATTATACGCATAACTTCTTTAAAAAGAGTAAAGGTTTTTAACTTTTAACATTAAGAGTACGCTTTGACTTTGGCTTGATTTCAAGTTGACTTGTAATCTGAATAACAATCAGTTTTCCAAGTTAACTGAGGCAGCTTTTAATTTAAGGTCCTACTTAGGTCAGGTGAAGGGCTTGTGGCTAAGTAATAACAGCCACACGGATCGATCTTGCTCCGGTTGGTCCTTGCGTGAATGGCCATCTTTACATACCAAGACCCTTATGGATGGGAAATCATCAAATGACCCCTCCCGCTCTAGGTGGAGCGGAAGGGAGTGTCAGACTCTTACTGACTAAATTCCATCCGAGTTCCTTCCTTAGCCCTTTATGTTCCGGGGTAGCGGTAACCCTTTCGGACAATCCCGCACCTCGGCAGGCTTTGGCCCTGGCAGGCCCCTTCCTTTTTGCTGACATCTCTTTGAGGCGCGCGTGGAACACGTACGCGCCGTCCGGCACGGGCCTGTTCCTGATCGGACGGTGAGCTAACATACCAAGACCCCTGCGTGCCTCAGTTAGCACGTTAAGCAGTTGGTCCCGGCTGTTCGGCGATCTTTGACAGTCGTTAAGGGTCGTCAGAAGCCCGAAAGTCTGACAACCTGTCTTCCTAAGGGGTACTGTTTTACCCAGTAACTGGGTTATGGAGGTCAGATAGGCAGTCACTCCATGTCAAATACTGGTACTCAGCTACATTCGGTTAGATTGGAAGCCCCAACACAGTTGGGTAAAGGCTAGGCAGATGATAAATTAGGTCAGGTTATTGTAGCTAAGTACATAATTATCTCAATATCCATGAGATAAGAATAGACGATGGTTATCTTTCTTGATTATAGTTTCTATTCCAACGGTAGGTAATCAAATTCCGGGCTATGACCATAATTTCCGAACAGATGAAGCTCGGACTAAAGTGAGCGAAAAAACTTGAACAACTAACAGCTATAAAAGTGATTACTTGATCATTATGATCGGCAGTTTATAGGGTGCTGCTCTCAAACGGTTCTAATGCGACAATAATTCTCACAACTGGATTTCTTCATCTGTAATCGCTGCTCAAACTCGTCCCACCCAAACCCATTAAAAAAATACGACGAATAAAACAGATTCGTCTGCTTTGGTAAAAATATTTATAGGTAATGTACAGTCAAGTCTTTAGGACCAAGGATAGATAGTATCTTTTGAAGCTACGGCAATGAATAGACTATTGCATGGAAAACTATATTAATTACTTGATAAGAAAGATCATAATAATATACACTTTTGACCAATGTCAAGTTGACATCAATGAAATACATCATACCTTTTTATAACCTTTATAATGGTCTGGCCATTCTATGTTTTTTTTTTTTTAATGAAGTTAGCTGAATATCATTCTGCGGTATTGTCATTATGACGCAATGACGCAACGACGCAATTTCGTCCGATCGCACAAGTGGCCGTATCGTGATCTGCCTGGCTATTTCACGATACGCCATTTTATGATTTGGCCGGTTTTATCACGATGCACCTAATCGAATGTTGGGCGGATCAACAAAATCAACTCACTTATCGATATTTGGAGCTAACCACTGGGCATATCGCAAAGCAATTTTATTTCACGTCACTATTGTGCAATTTGCAGACAAAAATAGCCCTTACGGTGACGAATATATTTCGGATGTGACTTCGCTACTACAGGTAATTTTTCCTTATAATGTTCTCTAATTACCTACTGCCGATTTTCCTTGCCTTTCTTATTTACATTTATATTACGAGCATAGTTTTACCGTCGTGTATCACGCAAGCTAAATGGGAAACCAAATCACGGTATATTTGTTATAATGTAGCGTTTGAAACGTGATTAGCAATCTTTCCGCTTCTGGCGTTTATAGCTGCCTTATATAAAGTAATATTACAATAATCTGATCAGAATATTAACTTGTGTGTCTGTGAGAAAATCATAGAAACTGTATATTACAGATAAGTCCTTCGGCTAGTCGTAAAAGAAGTCTGAAGGAAATGGGCTCTGTTGTATGTCAATCTAGATGCTCAAAGCTAGGTGAAGAGGGCTGTCCGTTTGTCGTAAAAGTTGAAGGGTTTATTTCGTTTATCAACTTCAAATGCAGTAGGTATGGCACCTACGAATATTATAATTTAATTCTGGTAAATAGACTTTGGGCAGATTGCATGCGTTGTATGTTTGAATTGGCTTTGAAAATGCTTCAATCCGGCCGAGTTCGTTTCGACTCCATCAGAAATTAAATCTGCATCCATCAGAGGTCAAATAAATAATAAAAAGGTAAGATGAATTAAACCTCTCCAAATATGCAAATTACAGAATGAAATGCCAAAAACACTACGAATATTCAACAGCAGTGAACCGGCGACCTTCCACAGATATATTGTCTCTTCAACGGCATTTTAAGACTTCCAACGTTCATTAAATAGGAGGGACTACTAGATAGTGATAGAATTCCGAGATAGCAATGTCGCGACGTACTAAAACGGAACAGTTTAGTAGCCTGTCGGCAAACAGACCTTTGCTTGAAAACAAATTGTACTACAGTTTATTTCATGCGTTGAACTTATAGTTGGTCGCAGTCGCTTTTTGTTTTAAAATGGCAACGGTCGTCAGTTGTTTTAAGATGGCGAAGAGGTAGTCGATTAATTTGTGCACGTGTAGCTAATTCGTTAGAATTATGATAGTTTCCAATAACAGCATACCTATTTGTACTTGCGACTAAAAGACTGGCCCTCTGGTTGAAACAATTTGGACTTGGAAGGTGAAAATTAGATTTTTGGGACTCATCTAAGGAGATGAGGGGGGGTCCGAGTGTTCATAGTTTGTTCAACGAAATCTCAAAATGGTTGCTTGATACTTCCCGTGACGCAAGAGCTGGCTTTTACCTGGGCTCTGGCTAAGTATTGCCACACAACGTGGTAATGCAGCCAGTCTCTTGGGTACATTACCAGTCGACAGCGTTGCGGAGAAATTTTTCGACAAGATATTTTAGTTTGTTAATAGTTTTAGTTAGGTTAGGATATTATATTTTTATTTTAATACTTAGTTTTTTTTTAATCGATATTTTAACATAAATTCCAAAAATTAAATATTTAAGTACATAATATAAGCTAACATATAAACTATAATTATATGTACAATTATATGATAGTTTGTTAGGTAATTTAGTATAAGAAGTTTATTCCGTATATATATTTTTATCCTCTTTATTAATAAATGACCTACGTCATATATCTCATCTCCTAGGACCTAGGAGATGCATAATTATGTCCAACAATGGACTGTAATAAGTCGAAATTAAATGTAGGTGTGCCAAAACCATCTCAGTTTAAACCAAAAACCCGATCCATAAGCTAAATACTCGCTTGGTCGTGGAGTTGCGGATACCACCTACTTTACAATACTTCCCAAACCCAATGAATCATGACCCAGTACCCAAAAGCAGCGGGAATCTCATCACCGAACTAAATTACCATTAGCCAATGAGTTTCCAACACACACAGTACATTTTCGTTTCCGTGAACCGAAAACCGCCAACCGAATAAACTGTGAACGGAGAACAATCGCTATGACCAAATGCGCTCACTAAAGCTAATGTTGACTCATTTACGTAACTCTGGTTACGTTCCTCGTGTGTTGATGAGCTTGTTTTCTGTTACGAGATAGTTTTAAGTCTGTTTTAGTTGCTAAATTGTGAATTTGGTGGGTAGGTACTTACGGTCAGCGACAAAAGTCGGTTAACACTACTACTTTTATACATCATATATGTTGACACAAAATTATTCTATAACTAGCTTTTGTCCGCGGCTTCGCCCGCGTGGATATCGGAACTAATTTTTTTTTTTTATTTTATTTTTATTTGGGAAACAAACAGATGCAATAACAAACATAAGTAAATATACAATTAGCTCAACACAATCCAGAAACAGTTTCCACAGATTATTATACAAGTAAATTATATGTGACTAAATGTAACAACAACCAGATATTCACACCGTTAAAATTTACAAAATTTACAATTTAATATTAACATATAACATTATTATTATTTAAATTTCGATGCCAAAATATTTCTAATACTAAATTTGAATTTGGGTAGAGAAAGGTGAAAAATATCTAAATCTTGATTTGCTTTTAATGAAATCGTGTCGTTGTACAGACGACACGCTCTTTTAATAAAAGTATTCTTGCCATAATTGGTTCGGGAGAAACCAATTTGGAAAAGACTTCTTTTGCGTGCATTTAAGCGTGGACATCCAAAACTTATTTTGCTGAGAAGATAAGGGGAGTCCAATTGGCCTCTAATAATTTTATATAAATAAACTAGATCTCGCTCTGCACGACGTTCCTCCAGTTTCTGAAGCCTAGGTAAATGATCAGTTCCAAAGTTAAATCGCCAATTCAAGTGCTTAGTAAATTTATTTTGCACTTTTTGGATTTGTTCTATATAAACTGCATACTGGGGATTCCACGCCGCTGAAGCATATTCGAGAATCGACCTTACAAGTGTTTTATAAAGAAGTATCAATGTTGACTTATGTTTGAAATCCTTGCCAACTCTTAGTACGAATCCCAACATGCGAAATGCCTTGTTGGTCATAGTGGAAATGTGAGAGTCAAAGATAAGCTTACTATCAAGTTGGACCCCAAGGTCCCGCACCTCGGTCACTCTATTAATATGGTCATTATTGATCTTATAGTTATATTTTATCGAGTTCGTCTTTCTAGAAAATGTTATAATATTGCACTTTTTTACGTTAAGGAACAGACTATTTTTTTTACAGTAATCACACAGGTTGTTGATATCATTTTGTAGTTCCAGGCAATCTTCTGGTTTAGTAATAATTTTATAAATTTTCTTATCATCTGCATAAAGAATAAATTTAGAATGTTTAAATATATTGAATACGTCATTTATGTATAAATTAAATAACAGAGGTCCGAGGTGCGAGCCCTGGGGCACGCCAGACGTAACAGGCATAAAGGATGAGCAGTACCCCTTTACCGTAACTGCTTGACTGCGTTCCTTTAAATAAGACTCTAGCCATCGAAGTAGATCGCCATGTATACCGATATACTCAAGTTTTTTAATTAACAGATTATGAGAAATTTTATCAAAAGCTTTTGAGTAATCGGTATACACGACATCCACCTGGTGACCATTATCCATGGCCGTGGCTATGTAGTCAATATATTCGCAAAGGTTCGTTTCAGTTGATTTTTTAGAGACAAATCCATGTTGCTCCGGTATTATAAGTGGCTTTAATAAGGGCGTTATTAGATCACAATCGATCCGCTCAAAGAGTTTAGGTATAACACTCAACTTAGAAATTGGCCGGTAATTTGTGATGTCATGCTTGTCGCCATTCTTAAATATAGGTACAACGTAAGAACGTTTCCAAGCCAAAGGCATAGTACCAGATCGCAATGAGGAGTTAAATAGCAGGTATAAGGGAAGCGCAATATTTTTATAACATCTCTGCAGAAACAGTGGTGGAATTCCATCAGGACCACTGCCCTTGTTTACATCAAGAGATTTGATATACTTAACAATGGTATTAAATGGAATAAATACATTGCTAAGATTTAAATCATTAGAATAGTCGTCAGACGAAGAAGATGACGACATAGACACGTCATTATGTTTTTCAAAAACTGAGTGAAAATGTACATTAAAAAGGTCACTAATCTCTTTACCATCGAAGGAGGTTACATTTCCTAAGAACAAGTTATCTGGCAGAGTATCTGACGACTTTTTAGATTTTACATAGGTCCAAAAGTATTTGCAATTGTGTTTAATATTGTCTTCTGACCTTGCAATAAATGATTCATAACATTCCATACTGACCCTTTTAGCCCTGTCTCTCAGAAGGGCAAAGCTACAATAATCACTATAATTGGCGTAACGCTTCCATTTTGAATGATACTTAGTCTTCTCTTTGATGATTTTGATCAGTGCCGGAGAATACCATATAGGGTACCTATTGTGGTCAACAGCTTTTTTTACAGGAACCATCTCCCTGACTATTTTATCAATAATATTATGGAACTTTGTTACGGACTCGTTAATATCGTGAACGCTATCCAATATCCCATGCCAATCCACCTGAGACAAAGCAACATTGATTTCATCATAATTTGCACCACGAAAGAAATAGTAGGTTGTACTTCGTGGAGAACGAAGGGTTTCAGGAAATAAGTCAACCAAAGAAATATCAAGGGCAGGGTGGTGGTCATCCTCCTGCACTAAAGGAAACTTAGAATTAGATACTATACATTCACAGCTGCTAAACACAAGGTCCAACTGCCTACCATTTTTATTTGAAACTATATTGTATTGTCCGAGGTTACTAAAAGATAAAAATCTCAACAAAGCACTAACTAGACCATCAGTACAATTAACTCCCAGTGCAGCACGAGCTCCCAGTCCTGCAGATGACCATTGAGCATTCCTAATATTAAAGTCACCAGTTAACAGAAAGTGATCATCCGGATAACTCGAGATACATTGTGACACTTGATCTAAAAACTCGACCAGATCGTTTTGATGAGAGCTACACTGTGGAAAATAGCAAGTATATAATCTGAGTCGTAATTGCTGAGACTTTTTCGTAAGGCGTATGGTTAGAGAAATAATATCTGCAGATAATCTGTCATTTGAGCAAGAAATGTTAATGTCACTTACTGCAATGCCCTTCCTGATAGCAATGAGAACTCCACCCCCCATTTTGTCTGATCTAGAATCATAGTCACGGTCACACCTGTAAACATTATACCTAGGGTCAAATAATTCAGAGCTAAAAATTCCAGGCAGCAACCAAGTTTCACTCAGGCAGATTATATCATACGTGCAAAGCAACAAGTTGTTATAAAACAGATTAGTTTTAGTGCGCAATCCACGCACGTTTTGATAGAAAATATTTAAATTAGAACCAAATGTGCAAAGCAAAACTCAGAACACTTAATAAACAATGAGTTAGACAAAAAGTGTCGCTTGAATAATAACGTTTGGATATACTACTAATGCCACGGGTACGTTATACCGGGATAAAGGTAGCCTATGTGTTAATCCTAGTATATAATCTGGCAAAATTGTAAAATTTCATCCAAATCCGTTTAATAGTTTCGGTGTGAAGAAGTAACAAACACACAAACATACTCACAAACTTTTGCCTATATAATATTAGTGTGATTTTACCTCTATTTTAATAAGTTCAATTAAATGTTTGGCTATATAAATAAGATTTAAAAACTGAAGTGTTAATCGACTTTTATCGCTGACTGTACGTGTTGTATAGAAGTTCTGTCATTGGCCGTGACTCCTAAGGGAAATATAGGTACCTATAGTTTGTGGTAGTGACTGCCTAGGCGCTGTGCATAAGGAGTAGTATAAAGTTTACGCAATTTGTGCAAATTGTATGAAAAAACTTACACAGTTTATTTAAAAAATAGAGACTTCTTAATTGGACCTACGTGGCCTTGCTAAGCACACGTCCTTCCAAGACTTAGTTGAAGGTAGGTAAGTTTAATCTGAACATATTTTTACTCGCACTAGCTTTGAACGAGACCAGCATTCTAATTGCGTGGAACACCTTCAATCCCAATCTGAATCTTTTTGAAGGACATTGCTAATCCATTGCTTCATATGTTCGAAAAATTTTTTTGCTTAACAACGTAAATAACGCAATGAATGTTGTTGTTAAGTAAAAGTTGAGAAGCTTATATTCGATGCCCGAATGAAGATCAAAATGATAGCAGAGCTGACTCACCTCACTGTTGGTTCGGGGTAAACTGACCACCCCGGTGTGTAGCTTCTTAACGACAACGCCCCCACCGGTTCACACGGCGCGTGTTTCCAAGGCTGCTGTGTCAGATTCTGGTTTCGAAGAAATTAACCACCCGCCGTATAACCCGGACCTAGTCCCGATTATTATTTGTTCCCTAATTTGAAAAAAGACCTTCGTGGGAAACGATTTTCCAACGATGAAGAGCTCAAGGCGGTAATAAATGCGCATTTTTCAGAGAATGAGGAAATTCATTTTTTACAGGGTACTGAAAAGTTAATTTCGAGATGTAATGTATGCATTGGGGTAATGGGGGATTACATTGAATAATATAAATTATTTTAATTGAATTTATGTCTTTTTCGTATCGAGAATACCTACATTGAACGCCGCTCGTACGTAGATTAGAGACGGAAGCGGTTATGCTACGCGTGCTGAGTTATGTTGCATTCAAAAATTCGAAAACAGTCTATGGACGATATGGTGGATCAACTCAGCGCTTCGCCTCCATGTTTATTATGCGCACAGCAAACGTGTGGAACTCTCTGCAAGAGTGAACGGCATCTTCTGGGCACGCTCATTCCATCATAGACCTCATCCATCGCTTTACATCAGGCGTGATCGAGGCCTAGTTATGAGCTGGCCCATTAACAATTAAAAAAATGGTAATATAATAATACCACAACCGGTACAGTGCTGATCATGAGGTTCTGGGTTCGATTCCCAGGTCGTTCAAAGTGTCATCGGGTTTTTTCATCAGTAATTCCTTAGTGGCAGTTCGGAGTCTGGGCGCAAGCAACATGGGACTTAGGTACACATAACTAGGCAAGATGTGGGTGCACGGTCAAACAAGCTATTTGGTATACAGGCAAAAATATTCATCTTTTCACTACACAACCAATATTTAGTTTTATTTTGTGCGTTATAACTTTTTCAGCTTATGGCATCCTTAATTAAATAGAATGGTATAAAAGAATTGACTAACTCAGCACACGATTGTTTAAAAGGGTCATTCCGCGGAAATCCAGTAACGGCGAATATATGCTAATAATAAATTAAATATCATAGCTGCATTCTTTTTTTACTTTATATGACATTTCTTACATGTTTTTACGTATGGCGCCGCTATCTAAAAAAGTATAACACCTTTATTTAATTTATTATTGCAATCAACACGCACCAAATGTCCTTACCATTTCCAAACAAAAGTCGGCCTAATTGCGCGGAATGGCCCAAAAGTAGTTGCAAGTTAGCTGCTCATGTACCAAATAGCTTGTTCGACCGTACTATACGTACCCCTCTGCCTAACTTTTCGGGGATTACAAGCGTGATGTTATGTTAGTACAGTGAAAAGGAAAATCAAAGATAAACCATCCAAATGAAGCACAAATTACTACTACATAATGTCTGTTCAAACAATTATAGTAGCCTCAAAAGCGCAGCAACGCACTAATTTTCAAATCAATTCAATTCAATGTTGGCTTACGATTTCCTGCAACCAATTTGTTCAGTTAAGTGGTCAGTAATGAGCACTGTGGCGTCCAAAAACCGTGGTTACCTATTGAAATAATAATGTACAGGAATATCTGTTGCAATGGTATTATAACACATAACGGTAACATCAACAACAACATGGCCAGTAACATCAACATGGCCACCTACAGGGCTCTAACTATACATGGTCCCATTAAAATAGATGGGCAAATTTTAACACGGCGTACGTCTAACCAAAAATATCCAAGCAAAAAAAAAAAACACTGACTAAAGTGATTTTATTTTGACCTAAATTAATAAATTGCCGAAAAATTACATAAGTGTATTTTCGTTAGCCGATTATTTTTCTTGTAAGTATCTAATGCATTTTTCTTATACATACATTGTTTTACCATCGTCCTTATTTTGGTGGTCTGAATGATTTCTAAAAGTTTGTCCATCTATTTTAATGGGACCTTATATAAATCAAAAACAACGAAGAAGTACCATCGACACGATGAGAAGAAGACCTTGTCGAATGGCAAATGGGTATAAGTTACAACACTGTGATATGCAGATGGACTTAGTAATAGGCGTAGGCTTAATAATAGGACTCCTTTGACACCCTTTGGGCACATGCATCTGCCTAGCCTTTTCCCAATTATGTTGGGGTGGACTTCCAGTCTAAGGATGCAGCTGGCTACCAGTATTTTACATGGAGCGACTGCCTATCTGACCTCCACAGCCCAGTTACCTACTGGGTAGCACGATACCCCTTGGCAAGACTGGTGGTCAGACTTCCGGACTTCTGACTACCCGTAACGACTGACAAGTCGGGACCAACTGCTTAACGTGCTTTACATGCTACCGGAGACCCCTCCGTAGCATGGAGATGCTACGGAGGGGATGCTATGTTATGGATGGTCACCCATCCACGGACCAACCTTGGCAAGCGTTGCTTAACCCTGAAGATCGACCCTTGCAGCTATTATTATTTAGCCACGAGTCCCGGCACCCTTTGGGTACATAACCCTAAAAAACTAAAATAATATTATATACGTGGGGTAAATCAAATGGACTGCATAATATAAGATTATTATGTGCCTCTGTCACCGGAAAATAACAAGAACTGCAAATTTACAAAATTTCTAGGAAATTTATAAACTTTCGTAGGATTCTAAACGAGAGATAAATTGTATTATTTTACGCTCACATTTTCGCAAATTGATAAACTTACCGAACTCACGCGTAAAATAATAAGTAAGCAATAACCAAACGCCATGTGCGCTCTGATTGGTTGAATAAGTCACGTGTTCCTTCTACTTCCTCTCCACCGCCATTGTTCGCCACGGAACATAAACAAACCGGTTGCTCGTGTGTTTTTGTAAAAAATGTTATGTTGTTACTGTGTTGGAATTGTGAAAATAGTTTTATTTTGCTAAGGTGGGTCTATGGGTCTAGTTTAGTAAACTAGACCCATAATTGTACACAACATTGCCACTATTAACATCGACCAATTAGAGAGCAGTGTGTTATTTGCCGTATTTTAAAAAAGCGAAAAATTAAGAGCTCTTCTGTGATTGGTCAAACCGTTTAGAATCTTACGAATGGATATCCGTTAGTTTATAAATTTACCACGAGACGTCGCAAATTGATAAATTTGCGTAAATGTGGGCGTAAAATAATAATTGATCTCTCGTTTAGAATCCTACAAAAGTTTATAAATTTCCTAGGAAAATAAACTTTTTGTTATCTTCCGGTGACACCTCTATTATAGAACGTAATGTAAATAAAAAGTAAACAAGTTGTAGCTAATTAGATCGCAAAATACTGAATTACGACTTTTTTTTGACGACGAAATTTAATTATGACGAAATTTAATTACGACGAAATTAATAAGAGCTCGACTGTGACTAATGAGGCACAATTACTTTTTCTATTGTTATAAATCAAGTTTTTATTTTCCCAGAGAGGATATGGAAGAGGTTTCATTTAATTTTAACATGTTCTTGTACCTAGAGAAACTGCGAAGTTTTTTCTTATTCGAAGTTGCCCTGGAGAGTTAGTTTAGGGGCCGTCTCCACGAGCGATAGAATCGCGGCAATAGTCTCGCCGTGCCATCAAATTTTCGCCGCGATGATATCGCCGTGTGGAGACACGTTCTAAGAGAGTGTATAGAAATACGTGGCACGACGATAATATCGCCGCGATTCTCTCGCTCGCGGAGACATCCCCTAAGGGTTAATTTTTTACAAGAGTGATAAAACAAATATAGAACTGATTTTTTAAAACATCTGCCATGTGAGGTGACACGTTCTTTTTCTGTTTTTTAGGGTACCGTACCTCAAAAGGAAAAACGGAACCCTTATAAAATCACTTCGTTGTCCGTCTGTCAAGACCCTTTCTCTCAGGAACGCGTGGAGTTATCAAGTTGAAATTAATATCAAATACTCAGGGCTGCAATCCCTTGAAGCAGTGAAAAAATCAAACATCTTAGTCAACGCAATCAACAGTTACGAGCGTTTATGTTACGTTTACGCCCCATATTTTCACACTCGTAAGGGAATCAAAACCTATAGGGTATTTCCCGTTGACCTAGAATCATGAAATTTGCCAAGAAACAGTGTCATGTAGCACAAATAAGGAAAAAATCCGAAAATCGTAAATTTATAGTTACATACCTACAAAGTACGGAACCCTCAGTGCACGAGTCCGACTCGCACTTGACCGGTTTTTTCTTCTTCTGGTGTTTGCCCAATTACTAAACGTTAGGCCATAAAACCCAATTTACTGCGCAAACTTAGTTTGTTTGATTGATGGTTTAACGTGTAAATAACAATCTATTTACACGTGAGACTGTCAATGAATAACTAAGTTGGCGAACTACGTAGTTTCGTAAATTCGGCTCCAACTTAGAATATTTTTCTAGCCATTAGTAACTATTGTGTATGCACAACAGCTACTAATGGCTAGAAAAATATTTACACACCAAAATCTACTAGTATGTGTGTGTGTGCTTAAAAAGATATAGGGGAGCCTAAGGAAAACAAAGTATTAGGCGTTTATTTAAAGACACGTCTAAGTACAAACGTAACCTATCGTCCTATATTACATGGTATAATCATGACATTGTTACGGCGTTGTAAGCGGCTTTTACTAATACAAATTGATATTAAATAATTAGATATCGGATTCTGACACCATATCGTGCGTGTAATTACATTTTGCATCGCATCGCGTCCGGTAGCACCTGTGACATGTTTAGGTGGATTCAATTTGCAATCTAATTTATCACGGAATTGATCGAAAACATGTAACATAACGACTGGTATTCCCTGATATGGCTGAGTATACTTACACTTCGTCAGTCATGTTTAAGTTAGTAAGGCACACATCCATATTCCTTGTTGTTACTAAGACTCAGTTGCAGTCTTTTTTTTTTTGTGGATGGGAAATCATCAAATGACCCCTCCCGCTCTGGGTGGAGCGGAAGGGAGTGTCAGACTCTTACTGACTAAAACCCATCCGTGTTCCTTCCTTAGCCCTTTATGTTCCGAGGTAGCGGTAACCCTTTCGGACAATCCCGCACCCCCGGCAGGCTTCGGCCCTGGCAGGCCCCTTCCTTTATGCTGACATCTCTTTGAGGCACGCGTGGAACACGTACGCGCCGTCCGGCACGGGCCTGGTCCTGATCGGACGGTGAGCTACCCATTACTCTCCGTCCGCAGTTCCGCGCCTAGCGGTGGCCGGGAATCGTCACGCGGCTCCCGACGCCCGGAGCGTCTCCCGCGGCGGCTGGGACGTGAGGCTTTCTCCCTCAGCCGTTCCGCCACCTGCTTCGCTTGCTTCAGTTGCAGTCTGGGACTGGATTTGTGCCCGGTTGATGGCAATAGGTTCATTACACATTTTGGCCAGTTATGTTTCACACATTTTTTCTTTATGTAGGTATTTTTTTGTTCATATTGCTATATTATAGTCTATACATCTTAAAATCTACGCTCTACCTTCTTGTGCTCTTTTTCAGGTTTTTCAGAGTACATAATCAGCCTATAATGTTCCCACTGCTAGGACACAGGCCTCCTCTCTGTGAGAGGGAGTGGGCCGTAATCCACCACGCGGGCCCAGTGCGGGTTGGTAGATGTCACATGTCTTCGAATTTTTGGTTCTAGGACATGCCGGTTTCCTCACGATGTTTTCCTTCACCGTTTTAAGAGCAGTGGTGATGACATAATTTACACAAAGTAAAGCGCCTGTCTGGGTTCGAACCTACGACCTACAAACTCGTAAGTCGCGGCTGATACCACTGGGCCACCACTGCTCTCTTCACTTCACTTCACTTTTTCAGAGTGTGTATCCTAAATGATATACTGGCCTTTTTTTTTTTTTTTTTTTTTTTATGGATGGGAAATCATCAAATGACCCCTCCCGCTCTGGGTGGAGCGAAGGGAGTGTCAGACTCTTACTGACTAAAACCCATCCGTGTTCCTTCCTTAGCCCTTTATGTTCCGGGGTAGCGGTAACCCTTTCGGACAATCCCGCACCCCCGGCAGGCTTCGGCCCTGGCAGGCCCCTTCCTTTATGCTGACATCTCTTTGAGGCGCGCGTGGAACACGTACGCGCCGTCCGGCACGGGCCTGGTCCTGATCGGACGGTGAGCTACCCATTACTCTCCGTCCGCAGGCCCGCGCCTACGGTGGCCGGGAGTCGTCACGCGGCTCCCGACGCCCGGAGCGTCTCCCGCGGCGGCTGGGGTGTGAGGCTCTCTCCCTTAGCCGTTCCGCCACCTCCTTCGCTAGCATGACTGCTTCGCAGAAGGAGGTGACGGCCTCCCACTCCCTCTCGCCCCGGACCATGGCTTGAACCAGGGCCGGACGCGAGAGGTCGCCGCCGCTATCGATCGCCTCTACGAGGGCACGGCGGTGCTCCGCCCATGCGGGGCATACCTCCACCGTATGCTCCACCGTGTCCTCTGGGCGATCCTCACAGTGGTGACACCCGGGCGTCTCCTCCCGCCTGATGATGTGCAGGAACCTCCCAAAACATCCGTGTCCGGTGAGGACCTGCGTCAGGCGATAGGTGAGGACGCCGTGACGCCTCTCTAGCCACTCCTCAAAGAGGGGTCTTACCGCCACTATCGTGGCGTGCCCTGATATACTGGCCTACCAAACACTTTTGTTAGTTATCAAAAATTTGTTAGGCCATGTGTATCCTTTATGATACACATCACACAACCCATCTGGTAGGCACACTGAGGATTACATGATACACAATGCTTTGAACGCTAACGGCACGGTGTATAATTTTTTATACACACTGTAATAACAAGCGTGTGCAAAAATGATACAGTGGCGGTAAACGTGTTAAGTCCCATGTGGCTCACACGGGATTTAAGGGACTTACATGACCTCAAGCGCGGTCACTGTCGGACTGCATAGAAAAGAAAGAGAAGCGCGATGACACAACGCTGGTAATTTATTGCAAAATAATTATGAAACAATTATATCTCTTTACAAAAAATCTATTGTTTGGAATAAAAAATTAAAATACTAATGCTTTAGTATGTTGCTTGTAGAATAATCTGACAAAAAATCAAAATTATTGTATGTATATTAGTATGGTTTTTATGTAAAAAGAAAGTTTTTAGAGGTATCTTCATGATTTTTTTCTATCGTATAAAATTAGTTGTAGATGTTTTCAACACACTATCTACCTAGCATATTATTATATCCTGAAGAATATCGTACAGTTTTCTGATTTTGTTTCCTGTAGTCCATCATAATTTTATACTTTTAGGCATTATAAAACTTGCGTTTTTTGCGTCTTGTAATCCCGTTAAACATAACTGGCGAAATGGGGTCCGTAACTTAACTTCAAGAGTCATATGTTCGGTTAATGGAAAGTCGACTGAACGATTGTTCGAATGGAATTTATTGCGAAACATCCTTTTATCGCCAAACGCTACTTCGACTGAACGATTCATCGAACATTTATTAATCGATGGACTGCTCTTCCGAATGAGTTTGTTTTAGTTATTATAAAGTTTAATAATTGAAATATATGGGGTGGATGTACTACCTATACCTAAACCTCTGCCAAACCTTTTAAGGATGACAGGCATCATGTTATGTTTCAACAAGCCAAAAAAATTGCCATATGACTTTTTACCCGTTTAATTTATTTAGTAAGAAAATTACCCAGGTGTCTAGCTGCATCCATTATGCGAAAGAAGAACATTTAAAAAACTTTCAACTGAGTTTTTCCATAATAGTTTCATTTAAATATTACGGTACTTTACAAAAGAAATTCCTGTCCACTTAAGTTACCAGATATTACAGGAAGCAAAAGTAGTTTGATGTACTTAGTGGAACACCGTTTATGATGAGAAAGTATAGTTTTTATTTAATGAGGATTGTTAAGAAAACTAACTGTGAATCTTTATTCTTTGTACCACAGAGAAGATTTAAATGAAGGAAAAGTAGTTCGAAGTAAGTTTTGACGTTCAAAAGTGCCTTTTATGTGCCTATTTGAAATAAATGCTTTGACTTTGACTTTGTAAAAACTGGACATGCAAACATACCGCTTTATAAGCGAGTTATACAGGATGACAGGTACAGTCTACAAAAGAGATAAATATGCAGGATCGTCGGATATAGTTAAAGTTTTCTAAGAAACCGATCAATGTTCTCAAATAAAATGTAATTTTATTAATAGAAAACAAACAGTTCTTTTATTAAATTAAATTTCAGTCGATGACATCCATCGGTTTCTTACTAAACTTCAACTATATCCGTCGATCGTTCATACTTATCTGTTTTGTTGACTGTACATCGACGCGCAACCTGTAACCATGACTTCAGCACATGATTCTAGACCTTTCTCTAGCGAAGCCATTTTTCGTCGGGTATCAAAAAATAATTATTCTGTTTCGTAGAAAAGTGAATACCCATGCGTTCAAAATGTATGGATCAGCAGATTTTTTTAAATAGGTAACGGATGAAAAGTTTCAACGCTTGGGGTTCTGAATCATATACTGAATCCATGATAACAGGTTGCGCGTCCCTGACAATATTGGTAGTTTGTATTCATTGAACTCTAGTGACAGTTAGGGGGTCAGTCGCTTCGAGGGTAGCCAGTACTCGCCAAGCTGGTTTAATTTGGCGTTCATTCAGATGTATCTCACCCATGTGGGGGATAAAATGGTAATGTGAACTCTAGTGACATTAAAAATCAAAGATAGTTAAGTTCGAGATGTTATATTTTATGACAAGACATATTTTAAAACCCTGTAGCGGTATCTACAACGCCACATGCGAACAACCCATATCTCACCACCATACCTCATACCTTACCTCATACCTCTATAACCCTTTATAAGGCACAGGAAACTAAAGATGATAGCTTATCAGGTCTTATAAAAGGTTAACAAAATTACAATTACTCAAAACGGTAAAGGAAAACATCGTGAGGAAATCCTAGAACTAAAAATTTTATGACATGTGACATCCAGCAACCCGCACTGAGCCCATGTGTTGGATTACAGCCCGGTCTCTCTCACAGAAAAGAGGCCTGCGTCGCAGCAGTGGGAACAACATAGGCCGATTATCCTACACTCGTTGGTAAACTCCATTTTTATACGAGTATCTATCTACACAACACAGATTTTCAGTTGACATTTTCACATTGACACCAGAGACCAGACAATGCTTTTAAATATTCAACCTAAACTGAAAGCCATTATATTACTACGCCCAAATCCGACGTAAAAACATCATATTAACAAAGATACATGTACAACTCAGGCTCCTAAAATCCTGGTTATTTCAAATTTTATTTGTATTTCAGCGGCCATGTTCAACAAATGTGAAGGATGAATTAATTAGCTGTTATCACAGAGTAGTGAGTCAAAGGAGGGATAATAATTATATTGTTTTATTTTTTCAAACAAAAGCCTAATAACTCTCCTCTTAATTTTGAGAATTAACCCAGATCCTGGGACGGACCTTTTAAAAGACCACAAAAACGCAAACGTACGACATGCATACGACCCCTATATTACGACGGGCTTTTTAAAAGGCCACCTTTTTGGATTTTAAAAAAATTGTTTCAGTAATAAATGAGTTATCAAGAGAGTCAGACCAAATGATTTATGCAGAGGAAATGAGTCTGTTACTAGAAATTCATAATCAATTTAATCATCTGCTTCGATAATTTTCGATTTGACTGGATTAGTCGTTTTTTGGGATCATATTACATTTTTAAACTTCCACAAAATTTTCTCACTGCATTTTTACAGAAACTTGCTGATTATCGTCTTCATGATCGTTACAGCCAGAAATAATATTGTTAAAAAAATATCATAATTTATAGAGCAACAGGAATACTTCTTTATTTACCACGCTTTTTACAGGCTTCAGAAAGACGGTTGACATTTAAGAACGTCTATTTTGACGCTTTGCTATTTTGACGCATTGCGATTTTCATGAATTTGACCATACGCGGCGAAACGGAATATGAATACTCCACTCTCTCATTGCTCTGTGACTTGCCCAAATAACGTGAATCCTTGATGACGGGCCTTGGAAAACCGTTGTTAGTTTCTAATTGACCGTCCGCTATTTCAACGCAAATTCATTTTTGTCGTACTCAAAGTTTTGGAACACTTATTTAATTAACTCGACATCGCCTAGTAACTAACTAATCTTTGACTTAAAGTGGTTAAGTAACTAATATAATTGTTGACTCAACTAGGTCTAAGTTGGGACTTGAGTTTCATATTTATCTTTATAAATATGCTGTCATTTATTTGAACTTTAGGAGTTTGCTTTACAAATAGAATCTAATGAAAATATAAACTAATGTAATAATGAAGTCGGTTAAAAAAAGCCTTTCTTCGCGTTTTTGAGTCAATGTAATTTGTAAAAAAAAAAACAAATTATTTTGGTGGTTGGTCGATCAAATGGCGAAAAAAAACCCAATGAAGCCGGTTTGCCTAAACGAAGTGTAATTAAAAAGGAATATCAACAAAATAACAGAGCAGTATTTACAAAGGCAAAAGTCGTAAGTAAATATGACCTTAGTAAGTTCCGAAGGTCATATTTTGTTCAAACTATGTATGATTTAACAACTATTATACTATCCTCCTTATAACATTAGCTATCTGCCAGTGAAAGTCCCATCAAAATCGGTCCAGCCGTATCGGAGATTAGCCGGAACAAACAGGCAGACAGGCAATTTTTTTTATATTGTTTTTTTGTTAAGTGTAAGTACTGTATAAACTTTCATGTAAAAAGGTTTTACATTAAAATTACAAAAAGACACTGCAATTTTATTTATTTGTAAAGATGAAGAGCTAATGACGTCTTAGTAAGCCAATAATCCTGCCTCTGATTTTTTTTCAGATTTTGGATAAAAGTCTTGAATAAAAAAAACAAAAAAAATACCGACTTTTTGTTTATAAAATGCTCCGGTTTAGCGGTCTGTAAGCTGTACTCATGTTCAAGCTTAAAGCCGAACTTTACTACGTTACTACGTAGGTTATATAAGTTGCAATTCACACAACATACACTTGGAAAGTTAACCATAATCCCGTGGTTAAGTGTAACTAGCTCTCTAGTTATCTGAAATCCTCTAACTAGCCTATCGCTTGAACATAAAACGGGTGCTGTGAACAGAATAACCCGATTAGCCAACATTTAGTTGGAAAAACCGGCCAAGTGCGACTTGGACTCGCAAACGAAGGGTTCCGTATCAACGTACAATATTTAACTAAATATATATTTTTCATTTCTTATACCCCGGAGGCTTAAAAAAATGTTTTTTTTTTTTGTTGTTATAGCGGCAATAGAAAATTTCAACTGTCTACCTATTACGGTTCATGAGAAACAGCCAGATGGACGGACAGCGGAACCTTAGTAATAGGGTTCCGTTGGCAGGGTCTTGGGTAAGGAACCCTAAAAAGGCACATTTCTATTAGGTATTCATTAATATTTTTGACCTAAAAATCCTAGCTGGAGTTTTTGTTCCATTATGTAGAAGTAAACAGTACCCACCTATGTTTTTTGGAAAGAGACCTTTTTATTCAAAAATATGTTTCCCATTATGATCGTAAAAACAGCTTTAATGTTTAAGTAAGTACTTAGTTCGATACCTGTATCATGCGATATTTTAAAGGTTAGGTACACATAAGCTCGTTAACCTAAGCTTGGTATTAAAAAATCTGTTTTTAGGCACAAAACAATATACAAAGCCTTCGGGGTGTAATTAAAAATAATGTTACTAATAAAATACTGTTAAAAAGTAAAAACAAAATGAGTGTGTTTGTATTTCTTTCATGATTTTATTAAAAACGTAACATACATAAACAACCTTTTATGTTATTTTTATACACATCGTATAACGATAATGTTTGATCTCAACTAATTATTTCTTTAATAGCAAAAATAACCGATTTATGGTTTATTTATGAGCTCTGAAATAAGCACGTAGATAACATGTAGATTTAATTCAATCAATCAGTGAAAAACAAATCTCAGACTGCCAAAATTCTACATAAATCTCCAAAGGTTGGTACAGTCAGCATCAAAAGTCGATTAACACTATCATTTTTACATGTTATTAAATTGACAAGAACTTTTTTCATAAACTGATTTTTAGCTTTTCACATAATAGACAAGAGTATATATTCTAAAAAAAATCTTCTTCTGCAATTTTGAACAAATATTTTGCTCAATAACTAAGATTTAAAAAACTGAAGTGTTAATCAATTTTTGATGCTGACCGTACAATCGAATAATCAATTCCTAAACACGTTGGGGTCGGCTTCCAATCTAACCGGTTGCAGCTGAATACCAGTATTCTACATGAAGCGATTGCCTATCTGATCTCCACAACCCAGTTACTGGGTAACATGATACCCCTTGGTCAGACTGGCTGTCAGGCTTTAAGGATTCTGACGACCCGTAATGACTATCAAAGCTCTGCGAATGACAACCGGGACCAATCAAATAAGCCTTAAATAAATCTTTCCCACGTGAATACGTAACATGTTTGTTTCTAGGATAAAGATTTTAAAAATTTGGAAAATCCAAAAGTGCACGACCCGTAATGCTCGTTTGATCGTATAAAAAACCACAGACATTTGTAGATGTTATATTAGTTACTTTTTTATTAATTATAATTAAAAATACTTTGACTAGAAGAGCCGTTTTCAATAGGGTTCCTCCTATGGGTGAAACGAATCACTTAAAAAAAAATATTACTCAATTAATTAATATTTTCACTTTGCCCGAGAATCGTATCCTTCGGCTGAGCATGAGGTCTTCCTCATGCTCAGCCGTCTTGCTTGCGTCCACTCGACCAACGAGGCAATAAAAGAAGGTTGAATACCTTTCTGGTATATCTTTTTTTAGTAACGAACCACTTAGCTCACACGATAAAGTTTACTTCTGACGTGAAATAAAATCTATAAAAAAACAACTATTTTGGGACTCTGTTAGTAGGAACGATAACTTCTATTATTATGTAACTAACTTCGTAATGTAGTCGGTAAAAAGAATTTGAGTTAGAGAAAGAAATACTTATTTCGATGCCTTTTATTTGTAAGAATAAATAGAAACGTATAGGGATTACAAGTAACTTCTGAAGGTTTCAGAGCCTAAGATGAACGCACGAAGTCAAAGTCAAAGTATTTATTTCAAACAGGCACATAAAAGGCACTTTTTAACCGACTTCAAAAAAAGGAGGAGGTTCTCAATTCGTCGGAATCTTTTTTTTTTTTTTTATGTACCTATGTTCCCCGATTTCTCGAAGACGCCTGGACCGATTTGGAAAATTTTTCTTTTGTTTGAAAGGGTATACTTCCCAAGTGGTCCCATGATAATCAGGTCAGGATCTGATGATGGGATCCCAGGGAAATCGAGGGCAACCTTAAAATTTTATAGGCACATAGTACCATTTTCATATATTTTCTAAAGCTGTTCAAGTATTTGCATCTGATAATCATCATCTCAGGTGGATGAGCTGATGATGGAAGGTACAACTCCTCAACGGCTTGGAGTTAAAAGAAAATTCTTTCGAAATTATACGTAGATACATATGGACCGTTAGTAATATTAATTCAGGATTAGGTTGACCTGATAACAGAAAGTAAATCTCATTAATTGAATTTGTGTGAGGTAGGTACAACTAAAAAGTGAAAAATATAAACTTTTTTACAAAAAAAAAACAACCGACATCAAAAAAAAACACTGCAAAGTGAAAAATAACTTTAATTTCGGAAGTCGGTGTCAAAAAACGAAAATGCGGAACCAGCGACACCGACTTCCGAAATTAAAGTTATTTTTCACTTTGCAGTGGTTTTTTTTAAAGTCGGTTGTTTTTTTTGTAAAAAAGTTTTTGAACGTCAAATATTACATTAAATTAAAATAGAATTGATTCTAGTCTGAAGAGTGAGAGTAAGAGTGATTCATCTCATTATAATTATTATTCATTCATACAAATGGCTATATGGTGTTTCTTTAGAAAACCATTAGCATAAGCAGCCGTAATGTTCCCACTGCTGGGACACAGGCCTCTTCTCGGTGAGAGGGAGTGGGCCGTTATCCACCACGCTGGCCCACGGTAGGTAGATGTCATATGTCTTCTAATTTTTGTTTTTAAGACTTGCCGGTTTCCTCACGATGTTTTCCTTCACCGTCTTGAGAGCAGTGGTGATGAAATAATTTACTCTATACAAACCGGCTGTCTGGGTCTCCCTACCTATGACCTACAACTCGTTACTGCTCTGCTGCTAGAATAGAATACTCTTTTTATGGTACACCATATAAATAAAAAACAAAACAACAAACAAACAAAACACAGGAAACAATTGACAAATGTAAAAATGCCTTAGGTATTTTCTGGGCACGCTTGTTCCATCATAGACCTCATCCATCGCTTTCCATCAGGCGTGATCGAGGTCCATTCAGCAATAAAAAAAAAACAACAACATTTTTTCCGCATTTTTGGGCGTAAATACGTAAAGATAATTAAATTAGATTACAAAAGCACTTGTAAACCGGATTTCAAGCAAAGTTAACAGGAAATGCTTTAACACTTAAATGCTGTGAAGAAGGTACCTTAACGTAATTAAATACGCCTTGACGCGAAGAGGAGTAATTCGATCAAACAGAAAGACATGAAAACCAACAAGAGAATTACTGAAAATTTGAAAATTATCGGATTAAAGAATCGCTTTTAAATAAAGTATTTTATTTTATAATAATAATAATTTATTTATGCCAGACACAGTGATCCATATTTATGTTAGTAACCAAAGAATAAAATACATGCCAAAATAATACTATTATAACTAAATTGAATAATTGAACTTTCCGGATGACAGCGATGCGGACGAATACTTCGACAACTAAGTGTCCTATGTTTTTTATTTTTATATATTTCTATTGTAAGTTAGTCATTTATTTTAGTATCTAGTGTATATAGTGAGTTACTCATAATTGAACTACATAAAATCAAATTGTAAAATAAATTCATAAGTTAAATCGCAAGACATATTTACATCACATACATTAAACATTTACATCTTTAAATTAATATCAATTAAAATAAAGAAATTCATTAATTTCTTTGCTTGAATTTTTCTATACTGAGTAGCAGGGACATCGACTTATGAACTATCACCAAAGATTCAGTATAATAATATGTATAATAATATGATTCTGATATTGGCTTTGAAATTTTTCTTCGTTTATAACAAAGAAAATAAGCTTTTCCATGCAATTCGACCACGTAGGAATTGCACTTTTCTATGAAACAGCAGATTTTTGAAGTGAAAACTTCTTTAGCGGCGTTGAACACTTTTTGTAATGGGTAAAAAATGTTAAACTCGCGTCAGGGCATCGCGTCAGGACACGTGACCGTCAGGAGAGATTCCCCCCCCCCATCTGTTTCTACGGCGGCGGCGCCAACCGAAGTGAACCAAGTGAGACACGACAAAGATGGCCGAAGAAAATGACATTTGACGTACAATTAATGTTTGAAAAGTCAGTTTCGTAAACAATAGTACTTCGAGGAGCCGCAGTTGTATTTAATTTATTTTGCACTTCTGTTTAACCAATTTAGTTTATTATTATTTACCTACCTACAATACAAAATAGAAGCGACGAAAAATATAACGAAGCACATTATAGCAACAAGAAATACTGTGGGACATTGCTGATTTTGTGTGAAAACAATGCTTCCGCGTCGACCACGGAAGTTTACACCCTGCAGGGAGATGCTCCAGTAGGGTGTGGCTGTGAAGCTATGTTGCAAAACATGCTCCACGTCCTATCCTGCCTTATTTGTCCTACCCAAAACATGCAGTCAAAGTGACCTCTGCGCTGCCACCGACGACAACGTGGAAGTGGCAATATTTTGAGCCAACAAGATCTAAAGTAAAAGAGAAGAAATTTAGGGAGTAGTTCATTAATAAAAAGCTTGTATACAAATATCAGTTTATTTTTATAATACTTGTACGCACCGGGACTTACAGCTTAGTACGGCTGTTATTCCCAATGCATACAGTGTGGCTAAGTTTGTAACAATTGAGCCTGGTATCTATGGTTACCTCACCCTACTGATTATAAACCTACAGCAACTACTTAACACCCTAGTTATCCTAACACCCTAACCTATCATACAAGCCTACGGGAGACCTACGGGAACAGACAGAATTCGGGTAGGAATAGGGGTTTGTGTACGTCGTGCAATGTGTACACAGGAAATAGTTTTGTCATTGCCGGTCCCACAGACTCATGGAACTGGTGATGGCTAAAGGTGTCTTGGTCATAGTAAGAGGAATTATGGAAGATGAATCAAACTCTACTCCAGCTTGATGACTAATTTATTCATTTACTAATTACTAATTTATGTGGAACGAATGTATGTCGCTCTTGATGCTGACGCTGGCGTATGTAACTCTTGCCTGTTCACGGCTGAACAATACTCTAAACTCTAATTTGGCTTCTAAAACTTGTGCAAGCAGAACAACATTTTTAAAATGTTTGCTTTTCATTTGCCATCTGTGCCATCTCTTCTGTAGGCCGTTTCATTTTCTGCTATTCGTAGTGAAGCACCATCCTTACTAGTCCTATTGACCTGAAATACAAAACTAATGTTATAAATTCTTTCTCTTCATTATCTTATTTATACTGATTTAATTAATCAGTAGCGGCATCAAAATAACAGTCATTTTTATTCTTATGGCGGGTTTTTATTTTGTTACAATGAGTTTTGTACAGGCAAACGAATTTCTTCGTAAAATTGTAAATTGGATAGGCACCTAATTCGTAAATCATGCCAGGCTGCCCCTGTTTAGCGTTAGTGCTTGTGTCAGTGTTTTTATTTTCTATTATGGAGACCTCTCCCTGACCAATTCTTCCAAAAAATCTAAGGATTAGAAGCAAAAGCAAGCATAAGTATAAGAAATTGAGAATGTTTACAAAACATAACTTACTTTGAACACATTTTAGCTGTAACAGTAGGTACACACCTTATCCTCCTCCAACCAATATTCAATTCATTGCCCTTTATTGCAACTAGTCTCCGGTCTTAATTTCATTTATTTTAAATACAAAAAAAATATTCAAAAGTTTTTTAGTTTGACACATACAATATCAAATTCATTCATTGACATATTCATATTGTTTCCATGACGACCATGACGTTGTCGCGTCAAAACTGTTGAAACTGTAGACAATAAATGAGTTTTTCATACGTAATAATGTCTATGGACACAAATATTCGGTTCGTAGACAAATATTCTCGTATGCCGATTTAATGTGTTGGCCAATTTGTTGGATGACTTCATTATAATGGCAACATTTAGAAGTTGTAGGACGTTCTAGTTATAGAACGTTTATGAAGCGTTTATGAATACAAAATTTTATCGAATGTTTTAAAGGCCTATTGAGCATTTTAACTAATGAATGGTTTAAACCTTCAATACGCTTTTTTTTTTATGAATAAGACCGAAAGTGTTTAAAATATGGAAATTGAACAAAGTGCATCTATTTATGAAAAAAGTGACGCAGAAATATTGAAAAAAAATGAGTAATATTAATTAAATTAATAATTGATTTATTTCAACGTTAATATTCAAGTTTTCACTTCTGCCGGCACTCCCGGAGTGCAACCCGTCTTTTTTTTTTTGATAACTGACTGACGATGTCTATTCTAGGGAGTTTATAATCAAGTGCTGTATTCATGGTTACAGTCTGCCCATCTGTCTTTGCTAACCTGTACATTTTTATCTTAAAAGTAATCAGTTTAGTAGTTAGTAGTAGTTTTAATAGTCTCAATCTCAAAGCATTTATTTCAATAAAACCGTTTCCAAGGAGTCAGTCAGTTAGAAAGATGAAGCTAGTTACTTGCACTAGCTTGTTACTTTGCAATGGCAAAGCGTAGTAGGTTCCTATGGAATAGAACGGCCAGAAAACTCCATGGACACTCTTTTACTAACATAACTCAACTAACACTTGAAAGTATTTAACAATACATGCCGAAAACACTTACTTAAGAGAGGCAATGAATGATAGGCGACTAACAAAAGATATTCACAAGGAAGATGATGTAAGTGGAGATGTCCTGTTAGGACATATTATACTTAGTGACCTTATTAGTGATGTCCTTCAGAAAGATCAGGAGCGTAGTATTCGCAACCGGCGTGCGAGTATGACCAGCTGTATGAATGTAAAAGAAGCAAAAGGAGTATCCTTACGATCGTACAAAGTCCAGCACCCTAATTGCGTAATACACTATTCATCTCAATTTGAATCATTTTGAAGTATATTGCTAATCCATTCCTCCATAATTATGTTCGAAAAATGTATCTGCTTAACAACGTAAATAACGCAATGAATGTTGTTGAACTGTCAAAATGAAACCCATTGCTACTGATAGTGTGTTACGCAATTACCCCGCAGTTTTTCATAAAAATCTATTATATACCTATATGACAGGGTATTGTACCTAGGTACATACATTCGCCAATATATTCAGGTAAAAAAATTTACATTGTGTGAGTTCTGAGAGTTGGTCACAATAAAAGGCGATCCTTGTCGGGTAAAAAACTTTCAACGGGCTGTTATATAGAATTTCCTGAAATAAAATTTCCGTTGACGTTCGAAAGGTCTACGAGTAATAAATCATTAAGCAGAAGTAGCCAGTAGTAGCTATAGTCCGCGCGGAACTAGTTGGCCGCGCCTTAGATATGTGAGCGATGGGACAGGGGCGCATTACTCAGTACGTGCGTTTCGAACCGCCGCCACACTGCTGTACCCACCTAAGCGGTCAACTAGTTCCGCGCGGACTATAGCGGACCGTGTATTCAATATTATGCTTCATGGGTCAACAATAATGGCAAAGTCACACGATGCATACTGGCTGAAGCAGGGCATCACACTGCGCGGGCCTGCGGACGGTGAGTAATGGGTAGCTCACCGTCCGTTCAGGACCAGGCCCGTGCCGGACGGCGCGTACGTGTTCCACGCGCGCCTCAAAGAGATGTCAGCAAAAAGGAAGGGGCCTGCCAGGGCCGAAGCCTGCCGGGGGTGCGGAATTGTCCGAAAGGGTTACCGCTACCCCGGAACATAAAGGGCTAAGGAAGGAACACGGATGGGTTTTAGTCAGTAAGAGTCTGACACTCCCTGCCGCTCCACCCAGAGCGGGAGGGGTCATTTGATGATTTAATGTCATTTGAAAAAAAAAAAAAAGGGCATCACACTGCATGCTTTAGCCGCACTGTCGCACGGTAGCTGCGGCGCCGCAACGGCACTGCTTCAACTTATCTAGAAGGACTTCGCAGCACCACAACGTATCATGTGATATGCGTCCAACTAACCTAAACGTAAACAAATATAACGTTTTTGAACAAACAACTTTAAAGCCCTTACATAGAGTTCGGTTTGCGCTACCACTTCAAACATTTTTATGACTTTCCAGTAGTAGTAGTCATTCTGAAATCAACTTTATATGTACTGGTATAGAGTTGCTATTCGTGTAAGGGGAAGTAATATCAATTGAAAACAGGGATTTGGATAGACTAGTTGTTCAATCATACATTACAAAATAGCAAAGTTTATTTCTGATACACGTGTGCCGTCCAATCTCAAACACCTAAAGCAAAAAATAACTTCCCCTTTGCCAATCCTTTAGTTGTCTTTTAAAACCCCTAAGGGAGGATATAGTTTGGCTTACAAATACCCTAAAACTACATTTTTTCTTCGGATTCACGTCAATCGGTTTTGTATTTGTGTTTTGCGGTACAAAACCTGAAACCGAGCAAAACATATTCCATATAAGGCCCTTTGTACACGGCGCGGTTTCATTGCGGTACGGCGTTTAAACCGCGCCATAGAAAAAACGTGTCCGTGTAAAAGCTTCCATAGTGATCCATACAACACTGACAATCGTGCCTACTCACGGCGAATAAACCGTAGTTTTTCACGGCAAGAAAAACGTGTGTGTGTGTGTCTTACTGTTACAATTGATATTTTTGTCCATTGTGGCGACGTTAAAATAGTTAAATATTTTATTTCAGTATTTCGTACCATATGTGGCTCGAAAGTATGTTCCTACTCTAAATTCCTGGATAGAAAAGTACCCTAAAATGTGTTTTAGTGTGTGTCGTCTGTAAATGTAAATAAGTGGTACTCTATCTGTCTCTCTGACGTCATGGAGATTATTCTTGTGGTATGCCTATAATCAGTATTGGACCTGAGTCTTGAACTGTAACTATAAGAGAATCTAAAAACATAATTCCTTCCACCTTTTGTTTTATTGTGTGCTGAAAAAAGTTAAAAGATTATTTTATCTTTTTCTGCATCTGTTCACTGCACACATTTTTTAATGGTTTCCCGTGCGAAAACTTTTACCTTCATTACGTGTTGTGTACAGTTTCACACTATAGTCATCCAGACCGTTCAGGCGCAAGACCAACGGCTTTTACGTGCTCTCCAAGCCATGAGGGTATCACACCGATGTCATCCAAACTCGGGCTGTTACTAGGAAATTCCGTAAGAAATCCGAATTTTGAATGCCGTTCCAGAAAACTCAATAACACTTTGCCCGACCCGGGAATCGAATCCAGGACCCCTGCCTAACAGTCGCGCTCGCGACCACGAGACCAACGGGAGTTTTTCACAAAGCTAGTGAAAGACACACATCTTCGCATGCTGAGATAGGAGCCTTTTGGCCTCTTATAGGACTTTCTGTTTCATTTTTTTTGTTACTTTTTTTAAAATATAATTTGGTTTTTTATTTGTGACTGTATTAAGTTTAGTTTGTGATCTTCCTGTACGAGTCGCAATAAACACTTTTTTATTCTTTCTTTCTTTTTCTTTCTCGTAATGATGGGGTCAGGGACGAGAATGTGAATAATGTAAATGGTTAGCACTAAGAGCTTGTTCATTATTAACTAGCTATTTAGTTAAGTAACGAAAAACGGAAATGGTGAAGGTGAGTTGATCTCTTACTTTGTTAGGGGAAGGTAGATTTTGTCTCCGTAATCTACCTTTATTCAACCCTTGTTGGGTCTTATAGCTGTTGTTAGTTTTATGATGTGCCAGGTTTTTCTACTAAGGATGAAATTGCCGCAACAGCCGCTTCGAAACACATCATTGCCAACACTTTCAATATAAACCAAGTGTGTTAACGTTTACTCGCACCAAAACAAAAATGATGTATTTATCTCTCAGCCAACAACAACAACTGGTTAAATAAGTCGTTTAGTTAGCCGCCTGGCCTTTGGAAGTAGTGCTCACCTCGCTTCGCTCTCTCGGCTCGCACGCGGTTGATCACACTTCTTATCTAACCTAACCCATTTGGACGGGGTACCCTGGCTTAGTACGTTAGTAGAACTTGTTGGATGCGAGAAGCACAAAACCGGTCGAAGTGGAGGTACTTGGGGGAGGCCTATGCCCAGCAGTGGACGTCTTTCGGCTGCATGATGACCCTGGCTTAGTTACTGCGACCATTTCGGCTCGCGCGTGATTGGTTACTGCAGTTCCAACCTAAACTATAATTGAATATCATTCAGGCCGTTAGTTAAACGGCCGCCGTTTAGTTAAAAGGCTAGGCGGTTAACTAAACAGCTAATTAAACCAGTTGGTTGCGACATTAAACTGACAACGCTCAACGCAATTTCGGCGTCACGAATTTAATAAATAAGTGCTGCCGTCCCTAGACTGTGGGCTTTTCTTGGGACCTTTTTTTTTTGTTTTATGGTATTCGGTTACTATTCAACACAAAGTTATGAACCGCTAAACTATTACAAGCAAGTTTTGTTTCGTACAAAACTTACTGAAATCTGCGCTACGGAACTCAACAGTTGAAACGGCGTAGCACTTTCGTAGACATATGCTACGATAAAATTAATGCGCTATGAGACGCAGCTACGGCGCTTGTTACGTCATGTCTGCGTCCCAAAAGTTACATTCTACTTTTGTACGCGCTTCTATTTTATGCGAAGTTGAGAACGTGTGAATTTTTCGGGATAGAATAGGTTATCCCCGGGGATTCTAGGGACGGCATTGTCAACACTTTCTATACAAACCAAGCGAGTTACCATTTACTCGTACTACGACAAAAATGACATATGAAAACGCTTTGAATGGCGATGGCGTTCCGTGGCGGAAGTTGTACGTTGCCAGCATGGGAATTTCGAGCTCTGTGGACTTTTCTTGGGACCTTGTTTTTTTTTCTGGTGGAATTGTTAATCGAAGCATTTCATAACTGTTTTTCTCTAGCCAAGAAACTTGACATCGAAAACAAAAGAATGGTGTGCCTGCAAATCGTTCACTGCATTCTTATTTTTTTTCATCTGCCTAGCCTTTTCCCAACTATGTTGGGGTCGGCTTCCAGTCTAACCGGATGCAGCTGAATACCAGTATTTTACATGGAGCGACTGCCTATCTGACCTTCACAACCCAGTTACTGGGTAATACGATACACCTTGAAAGACTGGTTGTCAGACTTTCGGGCTTCTGACTACCAGTAACGACTGTCAAAGATCATCGAATGACAGCCGGGACCAACGGTTTAACGTGCTTTCCGAGGCATGGACGGGTCTCGGTATGTAAAGATGGTCACCCATCTACAGACCAACCGCGACAAGCTTAGCTTAACCTGATCGATTGACCTGTGCAGCTGTTTTGCTTCAGCCTTTCTTCAGCCCCTCTTCTACTCTTCATTTTCTTTCTTTGTAAGAAGTGCGGGCTCGTAAAATCAAGCGTCACGAAAAATCGCGATGTGAAAGTGGTCACTAAATACGATACCTACAGATTATTTAACTTGTTCAGTTTCTTAGTAGGAAAAACAGTGCTGACGATGTTGTTTGTGAAAAATCTGCTCAACATACTTTTCCTACAAAATATTTTGCAAGTTTAAAGTACTGAACACTAACTTTTTACTTACAGTGATATTAGGTTTCGTGGACGAAGTTGGGTCTGTAAACTATAATTATTGACGATAAAGAACTGCGTCGACGAAACTTTAAATAGAGTAGATTAATAACCAGCCTGCATTCGTTTTTGTACCACTATGGTTGTACCGTAGAAACTAACATTATATCAAGCTGTAGATTTCGGCAATAAACGAGGGTACTTATTTTTCAAACCAGGACAATGTAGTTCTGAAAAAAATATTGGCATAACTCAGACACGTAGATTGGCAATCATAACTAAACCAATCCCCGGAGATAGCCTATTTATTCTATCCCAAAATTCACACGTTCTAAACTTCGCATAAATATAGAAGCGCGTACAAAAGTGGGATGTAACTTTTGGGACGCCGACATGACGTAACAAGCGCCGTAGCTGCATCTCGTAGCATATAATTTTATCGTAGCACGTGTCTACGAAAGTGCTACGCCATTTCTATTGTTGAGTTTCGTAGCGCAGATTTCAGTAACTTTTTTGCTCAACAAAACTCGCTTATAATAATTCAGCGGTTCATAACGTTTGTGTTGAATAGTAACTGAATGCCCCAAAACAAAATAAAATGTTCGGTGTTGAGTGTAATCCCGTTTGGGGACTACGGAGAGATTGGCTCGTTCCGCCTCATGAAAAAATATTGAAAGTTTATGTCCACAACGATGTTAGAGCTGAGCTCCGTTTAAATAATAAAGGCTCTGTGGATATTGTACTTTTATTTGTACGGGATTTATTTTTTTGCATTTATATAGGTTATGGATTAACGTGAATGGCAAACAATGTGTTTTGAGTCGGTTTATACCAATTTGGTTTTCATTATAATTTGTTTAAATGTAATATTTGAGGACATGGTTTATTTTCAGGTCACTAGCACTATACTTAATGCTTTTCATAAGTTTACATACACCCAAACATATACCTGTGCCCGCTTGAGTTTATCTATTTATTTATTTAATACTTCAAGCACATAAATGTAAAGAGGCGGACGTTCCGATGTCCATAGAGTATCTAAAATTAAAGCTTAAGACATGCTTTTCTTGCCATGAAAAATTACAGTTTATTCACTGTGTGTCACACTAACGACTGTGCCTACAAGCTTCCATAAGCTTGTACACGGAAACGTTTTTTCTAAGGCGCGGTTTATGAAACCGGGTCATGTGCAAAGGGCCTAACGCTATTCTTTTAGGTACTACCACTGCGGCTTGTAAAAATTATCCAATCTTCACGGAAACCTTTTGGAAGCTTATGTTTCTGAAAAACCGACACTAATCCTTTCAACTGTCTTATTTTTAAACTAGCTTCTGCCCGCGACTTCGTCCGCGTAAAATTTCACTCGCACCCATTCACCCTCCTAGGGGTGGAATTTCGAAAAACCCTTTCTTAGTGGATACCTACTCTTTACAAAGAACACACCCTCCAAATTTCATGTCTCTGGGACCAGCGGTTTAGGTTGTGCGTTGATATGTCAGTCAGGACTTAGAATTTCATATAATAACTAGCTGCGCCCGCGGTTTCACCCGCATAAGTCTCGATCCCGTGACAATATCGGGATAAAAAGTATCCTATGTCCTTTCCCGGGACTCAAGCTATCTCTTATACCAAATTTCATCTAAATCGGTTCAGCGGTTTAGGCGTGAAAAGGTTACATACAGACAGATAGACAGACAGACAGAGTTACTTTCGAATTTATAATATTAGTATGGAAATATGGATAATAGATGTAGTCTTTAACCAATACTTTGATTTTTTACTTTGCAGTACCTACTCACACATACTGTATACATTAAGATTTCTCATAAAAATTGGTCTGTCATAAAAATTGTGAAACCGCAGCACGAAATTATGTAAAAGAAAGTTTACAACTTGTGTTGGGTACTATCCAAAATGGCAATACTTGCTGAAGAAACTTTGTCAAAAGAAATTCTTTTCCGTTCTAAAAGTAGAACTTACATCATAGTTTTTTTTTAATCGTAGAGCTTTATTGCTTTTTGGACCAATGCATATCTGCTAATGTCTCTCTTTTGCATTTGTTTTTCCAGTAACAGTTTCATACTGTCATGACAGCAAAATAAATTGAATCGTATCTCTCCAAGAATGATATTACTTTTATTTTGTTCGGGATACAAATTCACTACAAATCGTGCAGAGAGAAGTATAAATACAAGTCTTTCTACACGATTTGTAGCTCTGAAATATTGCAATATTTGATCAAACCTTATCATGTTTTAAATCAAGTAACATTGTTTCTTAGAAAGTTTTCTGAAAATAAAACCTTTATCTCTCAAATAATGTAGAATCTCATTTTACACACTTACATACCTAGATGCAATTTCCTCTGTCATCTTTTTTTTTTTGGACGCCGTAAACTGCTCCTAATATTCGATTATAGATAAAATTTTGTGAACGTAAAAAGAAGCATGCGTGCTGGATTATTGGGGTAGAAGAGAAACCTTTGTCCGGAAAATTAGACTTTCAAGCGCAAAGTATAAATAATTTTAAGTGCAAGCTATACAATATGTAGCTACTACTATCGTTTTAAAAATAAAACAAATACAAGTCTGCAACCACAAAACACGCTTTTACAGATTATTTCGTATTTTATTTAAATTTTAACACCCGCATCCCGGGTCCTGTCTACCGTGACCACCTTCGCAATGTATGTTCACGAAAAGGTCGTTTCATTTCAGGTGACCGCCATAATGAACGGAAAATTAAAGAAAAACAAAATAAAAATGTTTTAGTTGCTGCGTACACCCACACTATTATGGAGGAATATTTGGAAAAAGGAAATGGCTATAAATAGTAGGTACGGTTGTTGGGAAAACTATCAAAAAATGATTTTCAAATATGTAGAAAATGCATGGCATATAATATTGTTATACCAACCTGCACTGGGCCCCTTGTGGTGGATTACGGCCCACTCCCTCACACCGATAAGAGGCCTGTATCTCAGCAGTGGGAACATTATAGATTGATTATGTTCACAAAATTGTTGCAAGAATTTCTTGATGAAATAACAAGGCCTTAATTTACTTCAAAATTTTTAAAAAGTATAGTCTACTTCAATTTATTTAAAATAGCCTATTTTTAAGTATGTATAGTTTCAGTTAAAAATATGTATGTAATAAACTGTATTGGACTCAACAATTCAATTGTTCTTATAATTTTGTAATAATAATGATCATCCTATATTTTACGCAAAGTAGATTACGGAAAACACCAAGTTAAACTCACCGAGACCCCGGAAAACGATTACAGAAAATTATATAACGATACCCAAGAACCGCGACTCTCGATATAACTTTTGATAATCGATAACATTAATCGAATATTCGGCAAAGAGGATGATAAGGGAAAACATGATTATTTCCTTATTATTTTTCGGTAACTTATTCGAACCTTTGGTTATGTACTCGTACATGAAGAATCGTTTTCCAGTTTGCCTCGTATTGTTCAACGTTTGTTTTTTGTTTACGGGAATATTGGATTTGTTTTTACTCTGTAATAAAGTCAGTCTGTCAGGTACTTTGTGACATACCAACCCATACTTTGTACAATACCCTCTCGTATTGTTTATTCATAACGCGTTGAATCTGGCAAATGTTTCAATTTGTGGTAATGTTTGAGTTTGTTTGTTTGTTTAATGTTTGTTTTTAATGTTTGTTTTTGCTAAAGTTACTTCTTTTTCCTCATCTCTTTTGTTTACGTTTTAGGGCTTTTTATTTTGATTTTCTGTTTCTCTTTGCTCAGAAGCTTGTATAGTATATTCAATCAGCCTATACAGGGTGGCAAAAACATCGACCTGCAACCTGTCACCAAGGGTACATGGTTCTGACGGGGTCCGCTAGGGCCGATAACTGCCAGGGTCGCGGGTTGTCCGAAAGAGCTGTGCCAGTGCAGGCACAGGCAACTGAAGAAACACGGGTGGGTTTTAGTCAGTAAAAGACTGACACGCCCTCTCGCTCCCTCGCTCCGCCCAGAGCGGGAAAGTTATTTGAAAATTTCCCACCCAAAAAAAAATGGTACATGATTCTGAACACGCGTTGAAAAAAAAAACTGTTGTTTAATAGAAAAATGCTATACCAACGCGGTCAAAATGTAACTGCAGATTTTTTTTTTAATAACCATGGTTACAGTTTTCGCATCGATGTGCCTGCCACCCTGTATAGTATTCCATCACCATTTTTCAAGTCAACAATCAGAGGTGCAATTCTCGTAACTTTAAGAACGTTCACAGTCTGATCTCAGTCTCAATCTCTTAAAAAAATATTATAATTTCCCTACATTTTGACAAGTTTTTGACATTTGTTTGTCGCCGAGATGAGACTGTGACTAGATTTTACCGTTTTAAATTACGAGAATTTGCCTTCAGGTTTTCTTTTGTTTATTTTTCATTAACAGGGGCTATACGAAGCTACATTCTCGGTCATAAATATATGCACAATCAGTCTATAACGTGCCCACTGCTGGCACACAGGCCTTCCCTCCGTGAGAGGGAATGGGCCGTAATCCAGCGTAGAATTATAGCCAACAAGCCAAAGAATAAGAATAAAGTAGTTTTAAAGCAAGATCTGTCAAGACGGCCTAATTTTAGCAGTTTCCGTTTCATTCCATACTACAAAAATTAAAAATATTTTTTGCGGGCAAACTATCATTTTTGGAGAAAAACGTTTCATAACAATTACTTATCAGAATGTAAGATCTTTCGATAAGTATTTAAAAAAAAAATGGAATTTGTAAAAAAAATCCCTCTATCCCTCTTATAGCAGTTTCAACCCACTGTGCGTCGGATTCTTCGTTTACTCTCTCTTGTAATAGGAAGGCACAGTTACGTGACATAGACTGTTAATCTTCCTATCTTATGACGTTGACTTACCCTCCACACGTCAATTTTCCTCAAAAAGGCGGAGAAATCCTCTTCGCAATTTCCTGAAAATGAGGAAAAAGAGGTCACACATGAAATGATACTTCATAGTAGAGAGTATTCCTCTCTTCCTTTGTTAATTAACGTCTTGCGTAACCTCCCTTAATTAAATCCTTTTCGTGTTCCTGTAATCTTCATTGTCGGTCGTTTGGAAGATTTTTATCAGTAAATTGGTACTCTTACTACTATGTTGCTTAATTTATTTTTTCAGGAACGTCTTCTATAATTGGGCATCGTAACTTATTCACAGATTGACTTATAATCCGAGGTATTCCATCCAGGATCGGTTTTGTGTATTATGTAAGTTTTATTTGTTTTGAAAATTTCTCAGAAGTTGCCATTCAAAATATCATTTTTCTCTAAAACTTGTAAAACTGGGGTAACTGGAATCCTATGGATTTTTTCCTAGGATATACGGAGTGATTAATCATTGCAAAGGGGTCCCAATTTTTGTTTTTTTTTTGTATTGGCAGGAGGGCAGGATTGGGAAATTCTCATGGACGCCCAGACTCTCACTAATGAGGCAGTCTGGGCAGTGCCGGACTCTTACCGGCTAAAACCACACTCCTGCCCAAAAGACACGGTTCTCTCCGATATTGCAGTCGGAGGCTTATTTCGTCTTGATTATATGTAAAGCCTTTCCATTCTTACTTTTCTAGTTTTGGGTGGTGTAATCAATCTTTTTTTTTTTAATAGGTTCAGGTGAGGTCTTGCGTTGGGGTCCCAATATTACGTCCTTGAAGAAAAACATTGTATTACAAGTTCATTCTAATTATGTACATATAAGTTAAGTCAGCCTGTATAATATACAGGATAAGTTAACTTGTTAAATATTATTTGTCTCACGCCTGATACCTAATAAGCTTATCCAGTAAGACTCAAGTATAAACATACTCTCTCATTGATCCAAAATCAAGGCCCTATCCTGGATTAAGTAACAAACAACTTATAGGTATGTTGTTAGAAATAAATTATTCAAGAGAGTTTCTCTGATATTCTAAAAATGTATTTCCTTAAATGATTTTATTTTTGTAAGTAGGTTTGCACAAACACTTTTACACGTCAGTCATATTTTTAAAACTAGTTGATCCTCGGTCCTTAAACTATATCTGGATAATATCTAGAAAATTGTAAATTGAAAAATTGAATATTGAAAGAATATTGTCGATACATCATTGCTATAATAACATTTGTGTTGATCGATTTTGGTCTTGAACTTGACTAAGTTTTGGAAGGAAAAGAAGCTTGAGGAAGAAAGTAATATCAAACTTAAACTAAACAATAACAAAACTTTCGCAATATGATAGTATCTAGGAGGAACTAGCCTATTGATCCAAGGTAATGGGTACCTATCCAGAAAAAGATATATTTATGATATAATGTAGGTATATGTTTAAATAACCAAATTAATAATTATTAATTTCTATTTAAAATAAGACAGCATCCTAGACGGCAATAAAAAAAAATCAAGTGATAACTAATCCGATGTAGGTTTAACTGGTACAGCCACGGGAGATTCTTCTCTATAATTAAGTAATTAAGATTCACGACCACTAAAATCAATCACCAAAGTGTAGCTAAAAATAGTTTTTCGCTAAAGTAAACACCCTCATTAAGACATCATAACGAGACTTATCCTATTTGTTACAATTAATCGAAAATAACATCCTACGCAAGTTGCTCTTAACAAAAAAATTCTTTGACTTGTAATTCCGTCTTTGCCTCTAACATTTCGTTGGCATCCTTTAGGTACGGAGCCCTTCTTTTTCTTTTCATGTCAAAGTTACTATTTGATTTGACTTCTTTATACATATTGTTTGAGCCTAGTAGGTGGCCACGTTGATTGCGACTTAGGCGGATCACACGCTATAACGCGCCCTCGCACGTGATTTTTGACATGCAATTTCAATAAAAACGCGTCACGATGCGCGGAATTTGGCTCCATTTCTCGCGCCCCGTCGCGTGGCGTGTTGTAGTGTGTGATCCGCCTTACATTTACAGAACCCTCGAGATGTAAGAAAGTAAAAATATTTTCACACCACCTGCTCGTTAAGGTCAAATTATGTGTCTAGCCAGGCTGTACTGAATTTCATTATAACCCGCTAGTCAATGGAACCTCAATCAAGAATGTGCAAGATATCATTAACAAAAAAAAAAAAACGAACTTTGAATTGCTTTTTATTACCTCGCAGAACGCGTGAAAACTGGAATTTTCTCCGCGGGGATAAAGGCATCTTCGTCTTAGACGAGATTGAATCAATATAGCACCCATGACATAAGACACTGCTTTATCCCCTTACTGAATAATTTATAATCATAAAGTTACTGAGAATTTTCTGTGTGTTTTTCCACTAGGTATACATATATTGAAATTGCAAAACGTCTCTTGCAAAGGTTATTGTTTTCAACGTTCACTTTACGTGCGTATTTAAAGTATACTTGTGTACAATACATAACAGAATTTATGCTATCCAATTTCACTCTTTCCATATTTATAAATTAAAGCTAGCTGTCAGTAACATTTTTCTTCTTTTGTGATTTTGTGATAGCGGTATTCCACAGCCAGAATCAAAAAGGAAAAATACTCTAAACCCTTTGGCGTCAATTCAACTGTTTAGCAATTAAGTAGACAAAGTAATCTGGGAGGTAATTAGAAGCGGGAAAGAAAAAATCTTTTACCATTCCTTTAGGGCTTAGGGGGCTAAGTTTAATGGAGGTCAAAATAACCCCACTGCGACCAGACAGTAAATGTTTTTCCGGTATTATATGTACTTTAAGTAGGTTTCTATTCTATTCATATTATAAAATGTAACGTCTCTCTAGTCTTTCTGTCTGTCGTTAGTGAACTTTTAACTCAAAAACCACTTATCCGATTAAGGAATTAACTAAAACTTCATAGAAATGCTTTGGATAGAAATGCTAGCTAGCTTTTAGTATTTAATTTAGTCCGCACAAGTGGAGTTTTAATAAACTTTTTCAGTACATTTACAGTATTTTTCCGGTATTCATCTGGCGTATTTTTTTTTCGTTTGTGAATCAAATGGAAAATATGTCAGTCAGCTTTGTAGGTATATTAACTTTTTGCTGACAAATTTACAGATGTCAGAGATACCGGCAAAAAGTTTTATTTATGGACGTGTATATATCATTGAATTCCGAAATGTTTGGAAACTAAGGCAAACACCACGAAAGTTTTAATTGGATATACATCGTTACTGTTGAGATACGTTTTTGTTTAATGTTTTTGGGACCGATTTTCAAGTCAAGTTCGGTAATATGATTCAATATTGACAATAATATTTGAAATTTGTTGCTAGGCAACCTAAAAGACTTTTCCAAGTTACGCATCGGCGAATCGGTGTCGTAACTTTAGTTGTGAGTTGTGTTGTTTGTGTTCTAACTGCTTAGTGCCAATTTCATCAACATCTAAACTGCGTTCAAGAGCTGTCAGCGTCAATATTCCACAGCGATGATGACACTGATAGCTTTTGAACGCAGTTTAGATATGCTGATCGCGTTCAGTTTCATTGGTGAAATCCGCCCTGACCGTTTACACAATACATTTATCGCCTAGTGATAATGAAAACGATTAAGAAAGAGTCTTGTTCGCATAATTATGTATAGGAAACTAGCGAGAAATTTTGGATTAGAAATAAAATCTAAGCTCCAAGCTCATCTAAGCACATCAGACAACTTAAATTAATCAGCTCAAGATCAACATTAACTTGTCAAAAATTTAAAACCACTCAAGAACTTTGAAGTGAATTATAATACCTATTTCAAGATCACGTTTTCCTTTTTACGATCGTCGTGGCCTTTCCAACAAAGCATTGTAATCCATACTAAGGCCCTTTGTACACGGCACGGTTTCTTTACGTTAAAAAAACGTGTCCGTCAACAAGCTTCCATAGTGATCCATATAACATTGACAATCGTGCCTACACACGGAGAATAAACCGTAGTTTTTCACTGCAAGAAAAGCATGTGTGTACAAAGGGCCCTTTACTTTTACATACTACAGCTCTTTGGACATTGACTTGAAGTATTAAATAAATAAATAGGTAAACTCAAGCGGACACATGTGTATGTAATCGCGAAGGAGGTGGCGGGATGGCTGAGGGAGAGAGCCTCACGTCCCAGCCGCCGCGGGAGACGCTCCGGGCGTCGGGAGCCGTGTGACGACTCCCGGCCACCGTAGGCGCGGGCCTGCGGACGGAGAGTCATGGGTAGGTCACCGTCCGATCAGGACCAGGCCCGTGCCAGACGGCGCGTACGTGTTCCACGCGCGCCTCGAAGAGATATCAGCATAAAGGAAGGGGCCTGCCAGGGCCGAAGCCTACCGGGGGTGCGGGATTGTCCGATAGGGTTACCGCTACCCCGGAACATAAAGGACTAAGGAAGGAACACGGATGGGATTTAGTCAGTAAGAGTCTGACACTCTCTTCCGCTCCACCCAGAGCGGGAGGGGTCATTTGATGATTTCCCATCCATAAAAAAAAGCGGGCACAGGTGTATGTAATCTTATGACAAGGATTAAGGATAGCTAGTAGCCTGAAAAACATACCATGGCCTCAAATAGTACATTTAAACAAATTATAATGAAAACCTAATTGGTATAAGCCGATTCAAAACACATTGTTTGACATTCACGTTAATCCGTAACCTATAATAAATGCAGAAAAATAAATTCCGTACAAATAAAAGTACAATATCCACAGAGCCTTTGTTATTTAAACGTAGCTCAGCTCGAACAACTTTGTGGGCATAAACTTTCAATATTTTTTCATGTGTACAAAGGGACTAATATTATAAATGCGAATGTAACTCCGTCCTACTCTTTGTCTGTCGTTACCTTTTCACGCTAAATTCACTGAACCGATGGGTATGAAAGACAGATAGGTGGCCTGGGTCCTGGAGAAGGACAAAGGCTACTTTTCATCCGGGATTCAAAAAAATATGAAATACTGCCGACCCCAACGTAGTTGGGAAAAGGCTTCCCAACTATGTTGAGGTCGTCTTCCAGTCTAACCGGATGCCGATGAATACCAGTATTTCACATGGCGCGACTGCCTATTTGATCTCCACTACCCAGTTACTGGGTTACAAGATATCTCCTGGTACCCGTAACGAGAGTCAAAGATCTACGAATGAGCGGCTTAACGTACTTTCCGAGTTACAGAGGAGTCTCGATATATAATGGATGGTCACCCATCCACGAATTAACCGCGATAAGTGTATTACTGTTATTATTTAGCTACGAACTGAATGATAAATTACAAAAACGTTTTAACAAAAAATTATACCGTCCAAAAAATAAAAAGAACTAAAAAGCGAAAAATTTATAAAACCTTTTAGCCTAACTAAGCTCCTAAATTAATGTACATTACAATTTTTTATCGGTGCTTAATCAACGAAGTTCAATCAAGCTACCATAATTTTACTTGGCGCTCTTTTGTTTGAAAAAAAAAAAATGAAATTGTTTGAATAAAAATATAATTGTAGATATATAAACGTCGACTTGGAGACCATCCTCCTTTTTTCCGTCCGTTAAAAATACACGCCGACGAAGTTTTCAGTCTATTATATCCAAGTATAAGTATAAAATAAGTGAGTAGGATATTATATTAAGGGCAAGTAAACCACTCAATAAGTTTGTAATGGCAGGCTGAACGGTCGTAGCGAACTCTGCCTAACAGCTGCGCAAGACATAAAAAAGTAAAAATTAAAAAGTAACATTCAAGTCGTACTTAAGGCAAATTTTACCAATGAAACTGTTGTTTATAACATTGGTGTATTGTATTTTATTTTTAAGTATGTACTTTTTATGTTTATTAAGAGGAAATGCGGTCGGAGAGACTTTTGAAAAAGCCTAAGTAAAAAGACATAACTCAAGGATTGGCTATTGCCTATTTCCTCCTCCAATATTGGAACGATTTAAAAGATATACATAAACTGAATAAGAAGAATATATGTATAATATACTGTTTCCATATGTTTTTCTTTTTTCATTAATAGTTGTCAAATTTCTACACTAGGCCTCTGTTGACAGTGGCAATTTTGAGGCTTTTTTGAGGGTTCTAGTGCTTGTAAAAATAATGTATCATCATAAAGGAAAACATAGAGAACAAAGAACAAATTTTTTCTCTTTATGATTATAAATATAATATTAGTTTAGATTAACGTCGCTTTTCCAGTCTGTTTGTGTGATCATGTTATTCTTCTAAACGACACAACGGATTTTAATGAGGTTTTCATCATCAGTATAATTATATAAAGAATTTATTCCGGAAGAGATTTATGTGAACAGTACATTAATATTAAACTTACATTCTATAAAGAAATCTCGATTTTTTTCAAGTAGTAAAAACCTTGCAAAGCTGGAGTGGATCGCTAGTATCCAGTAAATACCTAGCTAAATATGAAGGAAAAAAAGTTGTCAAAGGTAATTAGCCGGTCACAGTCGCCCACACAGTGCAGTGGTTCTTATACCATATTTATGTAATATTTGCATAAATTAAAAACGTCTTTGAGAATATTATTATTATCATTTTTCCCCTGAGAGTTCATTTGGTTTATATGTATTTATATATTCTTATATTTTATAGTCATTTCCTAGCTACTTATCCTGTATGTTGCACCTGCCATGTTTTGTCTCTGCATCACCCTAAGGTTGACTGGTAGAAAATGCCTCAGGCATTAAGTCCGCCTTTATACAGTATTTTTTTTTACTTGTGCATAAAGTTTTAATAAATAAATATTAAAAGTTCCTTTTTATTTACAAACCAAGACAAAAGCAACTTCACACAACATGAAATTATTTTAGATGCTTAGCGGTTTTTTTTCTTTCTCAGAGACACTAGCGAGGCAAAGGAAATTAATTTAATTAACGTTACGTGTGTCTGTCTTTAATTAATTTTCTCTTGGTGGCAAAAGTGCAGCTTATTATTTGGTTCGCGGAATTAATTACTGTCGTCTAGCTTCATAATTTTATTATTTCTAACTTTATTTTATGTGTACGTAATATAATAACGGGTTTTGTCTTGTATACTTGTTAGTGGCATACTTTTTCACTACCTAGCTTCCACCATTGACATAAATATACCCTACTAGCTGCGCCCCGCGGTTTCACCCGCGTAAATGTCGATCCCGTAGGAATATCGGGATAAAAACTATCCTATGTCCTTTTCCGGGACTCAAACTACCTCTATACCAAATTTCATCTAAATCGGTTCAGCGGTTTGAGCGTCAAGAAGTAACAAACATATAAACACACACACACACACTCACAAACTTTCGCCTTTATAATATTAGTGTGATGAGAGCAGTCGCGGCCGCGTGCACTAAAAGCGCCTGTCTGGGATCGAACTCAGACAGGCGCCTTACTCTGTGTAAATTATTTCATCAGCACTGCTCTCAAAACGGTAAATGAAAAGATTATGAGGAAACTGGCATGTCCTAAAACCGAAAATTAGAAGACATGAAACATCTACCAACTCGCACTGAGCCCACGTAGTGGAATACGGCCCACTCCCTCTCACAAGGAGGAGGCCTGTGTGCCAGCACTGAGAACACTATAGGCAGATTAAGCTATATCCTATGACACTTGGAAATACTGTAGCTTCTCATTATTTAAACAATTTTTGTAATCTGGTCAGTAGTTTCGAAGATTAAACCTTTACATACGACCTCACAAAATGAACCTCTTTAAAATATTATTAGTCTAAATGAGGTTTCCTATTAAATTAGTACCTAAACCATATTTCTTTGTCTTAGGGCTAAACTAAAGGCTATAACTGTGACTTATGTGCCCATAAAACGAGACATTTCCTAAGTAGACCTCAAGTTCATCGACTTATTAATGACCTTAGCAGCTGTGGCTGCGTGTAATGTTTTCAATTAATTTTTGGAGACGAAAAATAATTTCCTTCTATATTTTTCCGAGTGTCAAGTTACCAAAATCTGTCCTTTTTTTATTTACTAATCATATTTGTGCTGCCGAGACTCAAGAGGCGCAAATATGTAACCTTATGAGTAACTACAGTTTTGAGACGTTTGGGGTCGAAACGCTCGGGTCCAGTTTACGTGGTTGGTTGTCACTTCACATGACCAGAGGTCTGGGTCGTTCTTCGGCCATAGAATTGGCATTGCCATTCAACGAGGCAATGCTGCCAGTCTTCTGGGCACGTTTTCGGAAGACAGCGATGCGGACGAGTACTTCGACGTGTTCTTTTGTTTTTGTATTTATTTGTATAGTTAGTTAGTCATTTAATTTAGGACCTAGTGTTTATTATTGTAAAAGTTATATAAGTAAACCAATAAAAAATTGTTACTTGTTAATTCTATCGAAACATTTACACGACTGTTGATACATAAGTCGATATGTGTAAAACCAATTTGGGTCAGACCAGTCTGCCTGCCACTGCAAACAGAAACATAATAAATTAATCATATTCTAACTTATATTACTAAAGCAACTACTACTACTATAATCTATGTCTACTATAATTTGACTTCAATAATGAGTCTTGCCAACCCGCATTGGGCCTGGTGATTACAGCCCACTCCCTCTCACTAGAGAGAAGGCCTGTGTCCCAGCAGTGGGAACAATGCAGGCCAATTATGCATTTATTGAGTCAATGTATTCAATCCATTTAATAATAACTTAATTTAGCCATGTATATTACATTTCTAAATGAAGTTATTTGTTTGATTCCATGTATATAATGCCTGCAATGATTATAAATTAGTAATTAGAACAGACATGTTGCGGTGCCCCAGCAGATATTTGAATATGTATGCAAACAACATGACAGTATTAAAAAAAATAAAAAGACGGGTTGCACTCCGGGAGTGCCGGCAGAAGTGAAAACTTGAATATTACGTTACGTTAACGTTGAAATAAATCAATTATTAATTTAATTAATATTACTCATTTTTTTTCAATATTTCTGCGTCACTTTTTTCATTAATAGATGCACTTTGTTCAATTTCCATATTTTAAACACTTTCGGTCTTATTCATAAAAAAAGCCTATTGAAGGTTTAAACCATTCATTAGTTAAAATGCTCAATAGGCCTTTAAAACATTCGATAAAATTTTGTATTCATAAACGCTTCATAAACGTTCTATAACTAGAATATCCTACAACTTCTAAATATTGCCATTATAAATCGGCATACGAGAATATCTGTCTACGAACCGAATATTTGTGTCCATAGACATTATTACGTATGAAAAACTAATTTATTGTCTACAGTTTCAACAGTTTTGACGCGACAACGTCATGGTCGTCATGGAAACAATATGAATATGTCAATGAATGAATTTGATATTGTATGTGTCAAACTAAAAAACTTTTGAATATTTTTTTTGTATTTAAAATAAATGAAATTAAGACCGGAGACTAGTTGCAATAAAGGGCAAAGAATTGAATATTGGTTGGAGGAGGATAAGGTGTGTACCTACTGTTACAGCTAAAATGTGTTCAAAGTAAGTTATGTTTTGTAAACATTCTCAATTTCTTATACTTATGCTTGCTTTTGCTTCTAATCATTAGATTTTTTGGAAGAATTGGTCAGGGAGAGGTCTCCATAATAGAAAATAAAAACACTGACACAAGCACTAACGCTAAACAGGGGCAGCCTGGCATGATTTACGAATTCGAAAAGAACTTCGTTTGCCTGTACAAAACTCATTGTAACAAAAAAAAAACCCGCCATAAGAATAATAATGACTGTTATTTTGATGCCGCTACTGATTAATTAAATCAGTATAAATAAGATAATGAAGAGAAAGAATTTATAACATTAGTTTTGTATTTCAGGTCAATAGGACTAGTAAAGATGGTGCTTCACTACGAATAGCAGAAAATGAAACGGCCTACAGAAGAGATGGCACAGATGGCAAATGAAAAGCAAACATTTTAAAAATGTTGTTCTGCATGCACAAGTTTTAGAAGCCAAATTAGAGTTTAGAGTATTGTTCAGCCGTGAACAGGCAAGAGTTACATACGCCAGCGTCAGCATCAAGAGCGACATACATTCGTTCCACATAAATTAGTAATTAGTAAATGAATAAATTAGTCATCAAGCTGGAGTAGAGTTTGATTCATCTTCCATAATTCCTCTCACTATGGCCAAGACACCTTTAGCCATCACCAGTTCTATGAGTCTGTGGGACCGGCAATGACAAAACTATTTCCTGTGTACACATTGCACGACGTACACAAACCCCTATTCCTACCCAAATTCTGTCTGTTCCCGTAGGTCTCCCGTAGGCTTGTATGATAGGTTAGGGTGTTAGGATAACTAGGGTGTTAAGTAATTGCTGTAGGTTTATAATCAGTAGGGTGAGGTAACCATAGATACCAGGCTCAATTGTTACAAACTTAGCCACACTGTATGCATTTGGAATAACAGCCGTACTCTGTAAGTCCCGGTGCGTACAAGTATTATAAAAATAAAGTGATATTTGTATACAAGCTTTTTATTAATGAACTACTCCCTAAATTTCTTCTCTTTTACTTTAGATCTTGTTGGCTCAAAATATTGCCACTTCCACGTTGTCGTCGGTGGCAGCGCAGAGGTCACTTTGACTGCATGTTTTGGGTAGGACAAATAAGGCAGGATAGGACGTGGAGCATGTTTTGCAACATAGCTTCACAGCCACACCCTACTGGAGCATCTCCCTGCAGGGTGTAAACTTCCGTGGTCGACACGGAAGCATTGTTTTCACACAAAAGCAGCAATGTCCCACAGTATTTCTTGTTGCTATAATGTGCTTCGTTATATTTTTCGTCGCTTCTATTTTGTATTGCAGGTAGGTATAATAATATAATAATAAACTAAATTGGTTAAACAGAAGTTCAAAATAAATTAAATACAACTGCGGCTCCTCGAAGTACTATTGTTTACGAAACTGACTTTTCAAACATTTGTACGTCAAATGTCATTTTCTTCGGCCATCTTTGTCGTGTCTCACTTGGTTCACTTCGGTTGGCGCCGCCGTAGAAAGAGATGGGGGGGGGGGGAAATCTCTCCTGACGGTCACGTGTCCTGACGCGATGCCCTGACGCGAGTTTAACATTTTTTACCCATTACAAAAAGTGTTCAACGCCGCTAAAGAAGTTTTCACTTCAAAAAAAAAAATACATATTACGTTACGATGAAGATTGCCCTGTAGGTACTTGCTATTACAATCTGTCAAATTTCTTTCATAGATTTTCAACTTTATCGCTAAAGCCTACGGTTCAAAGTCGATTGGGAAAATTTGACAGTTTCGGGTAGCTTGATGTGCTGGCGTCTGTACTTTCCAAGAATATAAGTCAATTCTGTCACCAGTTATAATTCTGCATTCATTCTACAGCACAAGAAAGTTCCAAGACTCAATTGTTTGCAGTAACTCTAGTGTAAATGCGAATTGAATTTTGTACTGAAATTATTAGATTTTCCATTAAAACTTGTTTATATACGTCGTTGACACAGTTTCACTTGTAGACTTAAAAAGTTGTGACCTGAATATAAACTTTATTATTACTTACTTTTTAAGCAATGTTTATTGCACTCTCTGTTTTTAAGGATTACAGCTGCGACATACGAGTTGCAGATCGTAAGTTCGAACCCAGACAGGCGCTTTACTTTGTGTAAATTATTTCGTCACCACTGTTCTTAAAACGGTGAAGGAAAACATCGTGAGGTAACCGGCATGTCCTAGAAACTAAAATTCGAAGACATGTGACATTTAGCAACCCGCACTGGGCTCGCGTGGTGGATTACGGCCCACTTCCTTTCATAGACCTCTCTATGAAAGGAAGTGGTAATCCACAACGCCACAGGCCTCCTCAAGTCTGTATCCCAGCAGTTGAAATCCATACTAATCCATAATATATACTATAATATACTATATATACTATTAATATTATAAATTCGAAAGTAACTCTGGCTGTCTGTCTGTCTGTATGTTACCTTTTCAAGCCTAAACCACTGAACAGATTTCGATAAAATTTGGCAGAGAGATAGATTGCATCCCGGGGAAGAACTTAGAATAGTTTTTATCCCGATATTTCCACGAGATTAACACTTATGCAGTGAAACCGCGGGGCGCAGCTAGTATTATATAAGCTGATTATTATGATAATGAAGTTTTGGCCCTGAGATCAATAATCGCATGTGCCAGTGTGTATTATTATATTTAACTAACTGACCCGATAGACGTTGTCCTATCCGTATTTTAAATCCTAGTTTATACTTACAAAAATCCCATAGAAAAAAGGATGTTCAGCTTTTTCCGAATTTGAAAATTTTCTGGTAAATTAAAAAATCTAATTCGGACATTTTGAAACAAAAAATAACCAATTCGGTCCAGGCGTTCTCAAGTGATGCGCTTACCAATGAACAGCATTTAATTATTATTTAAGTTTATTACTTGAAAATGCAATTTCTTAAATAACTTTACAAATCTTGGTCGTTCAATTTACCTAGTTTCTGTACCTACAAAATTTTATTTGTATCTTGTTTCAAACAAGGCTTAACGAAAAAAGGAATAGCTAAAACTTCAGTAGTGATTTGAATTGCATCTTTCTTTGACTAAAAGAAAATTGTTCGGCATTTTTTTCGAACTCAATCTGACTCACGGAATCACTTCGGTTGCGTGACAAGCCGTAGTTCAGGTTATATTTGGAGTAGTTTTAAGGTTCCGTTGAAATGGGGATCTCATTACGGAAGCTCCTTTGTCTATCTTACTTCATTGGGAAGTGAGTCGCCTTTCCTTTGTGATAGTCCGTCCATTTGTTCGTTTCCCGTGAGTTCTCAGTATTCAATTCGTTTGTCTTTGTTCCTTGGGCTGGCAAAACTATAGTTTCAAAATGATGTTTGAATGACAAATATACGTTAAATATTTCTTTTGGCAAACTTGTAACATTTTTATTTCGGTTTTCTAGACGTTTTATTCCGGAGTTACACTGTCAGAAAATTAATTAATATGTCAAAAAAAGGGACTTAAATCTACAACATTTATAACAAGATAATATAATTATAGAAGACTTACGCAAATACTTTGAATAAATACTCGTATACAGGCTGACTTGTAATTTGACGTATTTCTACCAGGACGCAATAGTCTATTAAGCATCTCATAAAGCCTAGGCGAAAATTCATGGAATTCGAGAAAACGAATAAGTTTATGTGTGCGGGACAATAGACAATAACAGTGTATATAATAATGATAGTTGTAATAAGTCGTTAGAACCTAGTTTGTTTGATTTGTTTTTATAGATATAAGTACCTACTTAGGGTAAGCAGTACTAATTTACTGAAATATTTGTCTCGTTTACTACTGTTTTATATTTTTTCTAGATAGTTTATAGTATGTAGAGTTCGAAAATATATAGTTTGTCATACGTTGTCATTGAGGATTATAGTGTAAAACGCGAAAATTGTCACGCGGCTCTCTATAAGGTAAAGTTTCGCTGTACCTAAGCTAACTGTGCCGATTCCGACTTCACTCTCATTGGCTAAAATTCCGATGTTATGATTGGCTGACATTTTACTTCGTTCCCATTGGATGAAATTCCGGCACTCTGATTGGCTGACCAATCACAGGGTCTACTTTTTCTTAGCCAAAATAGTATAAATTATGCGTCGGATTTCGGGTTCGACACAGTCGGCGGGCAGCAATAGTAGAAGAAACTCCGAAGAAGAAAATAAAGAAGCAACTGGAAGAATCAAGAAGCCTTTTATTCCCCACCAACCCCAGCAAACAAATGTGCACCCTGCACATTATGTCAATAAACTGGCGACCTGGCTACATAACGTAGGATGGATTGCTGGGTTGTAAGAAGGTAGAGGAGTAACATAAATCAGTTAATTAGATTTTCACACAATTTTTAAATATTTCAACAATTAGCAAATTCGAGCTTTGCCAGCATGAAATTGCGGAGGAGTATCCACGTCTTATATTTTGTATACAGTATGGAAACCACATACATATATGCCATAAATTATACCACATACTTGTTATCCCCTTTTTGGACGATACACAAAAAATGAACGAAATCGGTTGCGAAAAAAAATCTGCTGTTTCCTACATGTTCGCATAACTCATTAAAATGTAGGGAACAGCTGACTTTTTTTTCGCGACCGATTTCGTTCGACTCTATTACATAACATTATGTCAATGAAGAACAAATTCGTGACTGAAAAGCTATTTCTTTCGATTTGGATTTGAACATAGCCATAAAATTATGTTTGTTTTTTCAATCTAACTTCAGGTTTTCTCCCCAGAGAATACCTTTAACCTTTTAAGCGCTTGGCTAAATATCAGTTGCCGTGCCCCTAGCCTGCGGCTGCAAATCGATAAAATCAAGATAATATAATACCTACAATAAATAAGGAGGAGAAATCGTTTTATCGATTAAAAAATAGTCAAAAAGTTTTATCTCTATTTAATAATGGTTTTAATTGTACCACGCAGTTAATAGGACGCAAATAGAACGAAGAAATCATGCATGTTCTTTGTCGCAGAAATAAGACACGAGAGCTAGGGGCACGGAAACATGTGTCGCATAAATGCGACACAAGCGGTTAAAAGGTTAAATAAGTTGACAGGTCTAGTTTAGTTTAACAAAGACTTTTTGTTATGAGAACGTGAACGGAACCCGTAGACTAAAAACCTTTCTTCTACTTTTGAACTAGTATTAATTCTTATAGCTGCTTGATAAGTGCAAATTGTTCCATACAATTTAAAGTAAACTGCGGCGAGGTAAATGCAACTAATTACACTATTATGTTAGTTTTGACATAATAGCCAGCAGTAACTTTTATAGTGCATGTTGAATTGAAAATTTACAACTGTGTTAGATGTAATTTTCTTTGACATTTCAGTTTTTTGTGCGAACTTAATTAGTTATAACGATTTATGTTGCATGGAGGTGAATTATTCTGTGTAAATAAGTTGGTTACAGGTCAACGAATGGAATTGAACTTACGACCTCCATTTTCACTGTATGGTTATGGACATAATATCACGCCTGTATTTGAAGCAGTGGTGGAGTGGCCTAGTAGTAACGGCCCCGATTAACGAGTAGTAGGTCGTGAGTTCGAACCTAAGCAGGCGCTTTATTTTGTGTAAATTATTTCATCACCAATGCTTTCAAAACGGTGAATGGATACATCGTGAGGAAACCGGCATATCCTAGACCCGAAAATTCGAAGATATGTGACATCTACCAACCCGCACTGGGCCCGCGTAGTGCCCTCTCACAGAGAGGAGGTCTGTGTCCCAGCAGTGGGAATAATATAGGCTGATTATGCACGCTTGTGTTCCCCGAATGGTTAGCCAGGGTATACCTAATAGTACACCCAGATTTCGCCAGTTAGGTATGTTTAAGTCCCATATAATAGGGGTCGGGCTCAAAAAGGTGAAGGAAAACATCGTGAGGAAACGGACATGTCCTAGAACCAAAAATTCGAAGACATGTGACATCTACCAACCCGCACCGGGCCCGCGTGGTGGATTACGGCCCACTCCCTCTCACAGAGAGGAGGCCTGTGTCCCAGCAGTGGGAACGTTATAGGCTGGTAATTAATAGGGGTCGACCCTATTGCCAATATAGCCACAATCTCTCTTCCCGTGTCTGTCATAAAGTAGAAATTAAGTCAAGGGACGTTGTTTACTCGATCGTCTCATAAGTCTTATCACACAGTATCTATTGTTTATTATGTGAAATATTACGAGGGTTGATTTCAAGAGGATCGATCCCTAGTAGTAGATTTCAATGTGTCAGTCCGGGTAGCGGTGTATTCTTCATTGATAACAGGACCGGACTGGTAGGAAATGCCTTTGGCTGATACATTTGGTTTGATTTTAGGCCGTATTTACTTTTGCATAAAACATTATATATAAAAAAAAATCTTTAATAATACTGTGACCACCAATTTGCTTTTAAATACATAGTGTTTGTTATGGCCGTATTTTTGTTTATTTTCTGTTTTTTTTTTTTCTTCATTTGTAAGATTTATGTTTAGGGAACATACTACCCGAATAAAAAATAATCTATGTTAAAAAAATATCTTGTGTGCCAAATTGCATCCAAATCCGTTGAGATCCAAACATACAATATTTCTCATGTATTTTTTTTTAGCTGTGCCCGCAACTTCTTTCACGTGCATGACGGAAAATAAATTGGATTTCATGGGCTTACATTTTTGCGCGGAACTCTCTTTTTCTAAACTATAACACAACGTATGGTATGGTATGGGTTTAATAATTGCCTGAAATAAATGATTTAATTTAAGAACTCCTTACTCAATAGCCTATAACTCCTTATAACAGCAGCTATCTGCCCGTGAAAGTCTTATCAAAATCGGTCTAGCCATTTCGGAGATTAATTAGAACTAACAAACAGACAGACAGACAAAAATAATGTTTTTTTTTTCTTTTTATAAGTACCGTATATACTTTTATAAGCATTTAATAAAATGCTGTTATTTTGAATTTCAAAACAGACACTTCAATTTTATTTATTTGCATAGATAGATTATAGTACGATTACCATAACGTGAACGTTACTTACTAACAGTACAGACTAAATAAAGAAAGAAGAAAAGAAAGAAGATACAATAATTACTTACCACAGACTAAAATACACACAATACACCAGATACATCAGATAAAAAAAAAAAGATCAAATAAAAAGCGTAAAGTCCGATGTAATAAACAAAATACAATTTTTTCTAGAAACTAATTGTTTCGTTTTATCCTTTGTACAATATTTACTTTGTCTTAAGACATCGAGATACAATTCCTATCTTTACTTACATTTCAAACATTTTTATTTATTCAAACAGCGCCAAAGTATCTTTGGGAGTATTTTACAAGAATACCTCTTTCTTTTACTAAACGTATTTTCTTTCGTCTGGCGTTAAAACAATATTTCTAGAATTTCTTTTTGTGGCAGTGTCGGGTTATAAGTGCTATATAATAGCGATCGGATGCCAGCTGACGTAAAAACGCTCAAACGAAATAAAAACGTTCACTTTTTGTCACAAAACCAACAGCTTTATGTGTTTCCGTCTAAAATATTAGCGAAGCGAACACGAAAAACTATGTCGTGTTTGCCTTACGCAAACCTCACCTTTTCCTCTTAAACAAACTTCCATGGAACTACCCCACTCACCTTGAATTCCTGAAAACCTCATTATATGTGTCAGTCACAAAGAAGTTATTAAACCAAAAACTTCCACGAACTCCACAGGACGAACTAAAATATACCCCAATCTTTTGTTAAGCATCAGATTTATTGTTTTCATTGTATTCCTAAGCCACTTTTGTTTGAAAAACCTCATTAGCTACAATATGATAAACGGAATGGAATTTCTTGCAGTTCAAATCAGATTATTGACCGTTATAGAACGTGTTTAAACTTCGAATAGCTGTTCCAACTTTGAAAATGGAATGCCTCTGTGGAACAATTGTATCTATTCCATTGTTTCACTTTTGAATTAAACTCTTGAATGTAAACTGTGAACTGTGACATGTAAGTATTGTAGGTAAATTGTTTTTTATAGTTTTGTGTGTATAATAGTACATTATGATACATGTGTGCTATGTTGATCATTAAACTCGAGGCGGTATTATTGATAAGGTAGCCGAGAGTTTAATAATTATCAATGCACACGCGTATCATACGACGTTTTTCAACACACTTGTGAGGAAAAAAACAGACTTGTATTGTTAAATATTAACTTGTATGGATAATGGCGGGCTTGGTTTGTCATTCCCCGCGCCGCGCTGACGTGCGCGCGCAGGTTTACCCATAGAGTAACACCTGCGCGCGCATTGCTAGCGCGGCGTGCATTTATTTACTTAAAGGCAAAGACAATACCGATATACAGCCTATAGAAAAAATATAATAAACACAAAATAATGTTAAGACTGATCGTAGTGTTGTCGTATGTCAAATTGTAGTTTAGTTAGTATGGAATTAGAAAGTACTATTTGCATAGAGAAATATACATTAATTCAGTGAGAATCCGCAATAATAGAACGCCAGTGGTCTTTTTCGTTTGGTTACGGGAGGGACGACGGAAAATTATAAGGTGCATCCAGACAGAGCGAGCCATGCGCCGCAAGTGCTTTTTTTTGTATGTTAGATGCCTCAGCCTGAGGCAACCACATATATAAAAAAATCATTTGCGGCACATGCCTCGCTATGTGTGGATGCACCCTTAGGTGAATGCGCAGTGGTAGACCGCGAAATTTAATTTTTTTTAAGTTTTTTACAATTCGCAGGTCAGTATCAGGTTGTATCTTGATCAAAATGTATATTTATATAGGTATGTATTTAAAGAATTATAGTCATTAGAATCATTAATATATATATTTAAGTTAGATTTGTTCCCTAAGAACTTTTCCATAAGAGATTTGTTCTTATGGAACAAATCTAACTTAGAAAGATGTATTTAATGATTCTAATGATTATAATTCTGTAAATACGTATCTGTTATAGTCGCGAATCATATTTTGATCAAGATACAACCTGACACTGACCTGAAAATTGCAAAAAACGTTAGAAAAATTTAATTTCGTGGGCTACAACTGCGCATTCATCTTAAGGTAAATAAATTTTAGTTCATCTTGGGACCAAGGACAATTCAGACTATTTAAAAAAAAAGTAAAATATGGCTCGCGGATTCTTTTTGGCATGAAGTCTCTTTGAAGAGATTAAAAAAAAAACGCAATTCTTCGACCTCCGACTAGTAAATTAAATAGTTATCTGTGGAAATAAAGCACAAGTACCGTAACGTGAAGAAAAGCACGCGTTCGTGATACACTGCATTATGGATCTAAAAGCTGTGCATTAAGAGCCATTTTACGAGCAAGTGTGTTGAAAAAAGTGTATGGTAGATGGATCGACACAATTTTTTGAGGGATTGAGAATATTGTCATTTATTTTTATGTTTCATTTTTATTATGAATTTTCAATTTAAAATTATCGTTCCTTAAGGGCCAAAGCACACACGCTACTTTTTGCATCGGCGATCGGCGATTCAGCTGCTTTTCAGAAGCTAAATGCAGCGACCAAGCATTCCACACCGCACACTTAAAAACGCCAAACGCGGCGATTCAGCGATTCCGATACCACGTCCGAACGCAGAGAGTCGTCAAAACGCGATGCAGCATCGGAGCAGTCGCTAAAACGCGCGATTCCGATACCGCGTCCGAACGCAGAGAGTCGCCAAAACGCGATGCAGCATCTATACAGCCGCAAAATCGCCGATGCAAAAAGTAGCGTGTGTGCTTTGGCTCTAACACAATTTTATGACTGGAAGCACCCAAGTCATTTTCGAGAAACAATTGTTCATAAATAATATTGCGCTCTATTACAAACAAAAAAGTTTGCGACGATATTTCAAGTGATTAAAAAGAAACATAATTATTATTATATCAATTACCTACCGTGACATTTAAGACAGGTAAAAACTAGACTAGTTGGGTAAAAACTAGGATAATATGATACTTTCTATCCCTGAGAATATTGTGTCGGTCCTTCTTTCAAACAGCCTGTATAAAGTTGTTGTGATGAAAGAGGTGATTGATAGCTTGGCGATTAAGAAATCTTGAGCTCGAGGTTAATCGATTTGAAGCCAGTGAGTACCAATATAACAGATTTTGGAAGACTTTCTTAAGTTTATCTTGTACATCACTGATCATCAGCAAACATGTACTTATAATAGCCATTTTGCAAACACGCCTGGTGATTTATACTCACGCCATTTCTGTATGAAAAATGCCTTTGTCCTGCAGTGGCAATATTTATAGTCCGGTGTAGTGGTAAATGGTGTGTTATGTTGATGATTTAGCATGGAACAGCCATGTATTTGTATTTATTTCCACTTTCAAACGCAGTGCCAAATGTGCAGTATCTAGGTAATGTTAATTAACCTTCAATTTCAAGCGTGCTGCTTTGCATAAGTACCTATCTGTGTAAATTTATATGTTGATAAATATTTGGCAGTGACATTTGAATGAAAGAAAAAGTATTTATTGCGACTCGTAGAGGAAGATCACAAACGAAACTAAACACAGTAAAAAACAAAAACCAAGTTATATAAAAAAAAGTAATAAAAAGAAAAATGAACAAAAAGTCCTATACGAGGCCAAAAGGCTCCTATCTCAGCATGATGCTGCAACATTTAAAAAATAAATGTCACGCTCTGCGCTGGTATTCTGATAAGGCCCGCTGTGATTTGAAAACCGCACGAATCTGAAAACACAACATAGTACGATAATTTAGAAATACACGTAGTTATTGGTAGTTGGAATCTGTCAATAAGTAGGTAGTATACAAAACAGGAGTGGACCGAGTATCGTGCCTCTAAAGGCGGGTACAGACATTGCGAGGCATGGGCAGCGCACGGCGCTCATCGCATGCTTCGCAATGTGTGGACGTTCATATTCGTGGTGAGGCTACTCGTTACTCGTGGAACATTAATATCGAACACACACGTGTTGCGAAGCGTGGGTGGCGGTGCGCGGCGCATGCCTCGCAATGTCTGTATCCACCTTAAAATCATCTGTGTTCCCGTTACCACTGCACATTGCAAAATGTCACTTCAGCTGTTCCATATACCTACATAGATAGTATAAGTACATAAACAGACCCACGTATTATTATCTCCGTGCCGCATACAAGATCCACTGTGACGCAATCTCGTTGAAGGCTTCGGAAGTTCATTATGAAGCCTCAGCAATGCCGCACGCTTTTATAAATAAAAATATTTTACTTTATCCAAGTACTACTTATATAAAATATAAATAAACCTTGTTCATCATCATCATCAGCTTATAGCAGTCCACTGCTGGACATAGGAAACCAAACCTTGTTCCTTTCCTTTAATTAAATAAACTCAGACTTTAATTCAAGCAAATTGAAAACAGAAATATCTTGACGTAATTGTATTTAGGACAGTCTAATTTGAGTATCAAAACCCAATTTTGTAACAAAAACATTGCTCACTGTAATAATTTAATCATCGTCCCTCGAAGAAATCTGTAACAAAATAATTAAGCTTACTTACATTTTCTTTCGGCACCATGATAACGAAGTTGTTAACACGAAACTCGCAGATTGAACAGGAAGAGCCGCAAGGGATTTAAATGAAGCGTTTGATAATACGAATCCTATTGATTGGACCTCCGTTCGGGTACAAAACAATTTTAAAGTTCGCCGTTTCGCTGACCACAATCAGAAGAATGGAGTTTCGAACTTCATGGCTGTCGGCTGCCAACCTCGGGAAACTTGTCCTTATCAAAGTAGGTACTACCGGTTCCTCCGAGATAAATGAGATTCTCTCTTGTTCTTTAATCGCTTTGTCGCTATGTGTACGGAGATTTATTTTCAAAGCGAGCGCCAAAATATTAATTTTGGTTACTTCCTTAGATGTACCTATAGAGGAAATGAGAACGCTTTGTGGCTCAAGTTGTAATATTATATCCTATTTAGGCTTGTGCTAATTCTTTATTGGGTTATTATGTATCGCGCCTGTTACCTCGATTAGGCAGAGTATCTTTTATTGCTGGGATTTGCTTTGCTATTAGGCCATTATTTCCGTTACCCCAATGCGGTGATGCGGTATTTCGGGCCAAATGTTTCTGTTGTAATTCTAATTATGCTCGAGGCTAAATAATAACAGCCGCACGGGTCGATCAAGGTCTCGAAGCTACGCTTGCCGCGGTTGGTTTGTAGATGAGACCATTTATTACATATCGAGATATCCGTTGGTTCCGGCTGTCATTCGTAGAGCTTTGACCGTCGTTACAAAGAGCAGAAAGAAGAAGCCCAAAAGACGGACAACCAGTCTTACCAAATGGTATCGTGTTACCCAGTAACTGGGTTGTCGACGTCGAATAGGCAGTTGCTCTATGAAAAAAAACTGGTATTCAGCTGCATCCGGTTAGACTAGAAGTCGACCCCAACATAGTTCGGAAAAAGGCTAGGGAGATTGATTTTGTTTCGATTATTAAGGTCATTTGCGAAGTCCCTTTGTTGCAACCTACTTTTCATTGAATGATCTTATCGAGACAAAATTTTGACAAGTCGATTTTTCAACCATTGAAACTGATTTTCTTGGCAAAGCCTTTAAGGTTATTTTATTTTATGCAACTAGTTTTCCTTAATACTTATTCACTTTCCATAAAGTGGGATTTAAAATTATTTTAAAACATGTCTATCTATATACCTATATAAAATTCAAAGTCCTGACTGACTGATATATCAACTCACAGCCTAAACCGCTGGTCCTAGAGACATGCAATCTGGAGGGTGTGTTCTTTGTGAAGAGAAAGTATCCACTAAGAAAGAGTTTTTCGAAATTCCACCCCTAAGAGGGTGAATGGGAGGAGGGTGAATTTTCACGCGGACGAAGTCGCGGGCAGAACCTAGTAGACAAATAATAACAATTATGTCAGCCAACTGAGCAGTTAACCTGATATATATGTCGGCGTGTTAGTTAAATTTATAACCTTTTCAAAAACCGGGTGTTAGCTACACCTGGCCCGAAACAGAACAATCAAGCGACTGCAAACACGTTTAAGCATACATAAAGTAACTAACTTGATTCAGTAATTTCAGCCAGCGGTTAATATATTAAATTCTTTTCAGAACAGCTCACCAAAACATGCGCTATGAACAATTTTAAAGGTACCGACAAAAACAACAGAAAAATGTTCCAACCTTTTTCGTAAAATAGAATAGTTCTACCTACAAAAATCGGGGAAGACTGGCTGCATAATATTATAATACCTATTGTTAACTTAGCTCTTTGCCAGTTAACATAAAGCCGGCTGTACACATGGGGCCAAGGTGTTGGGCCAACGTGTTGGGCAAAAATGATGGATAACCAAGATTGCTGTTCACACATTGGCTTACTGATCTTTCTGCATTGGCGCTTCAAAGATGGACGTAGAAGTTCTTGCAGCCGCGGCAATTTATTTATACAGTGCGTTTAATTATTACGTACATGTGCACCAAAGTAGAGTGACTAAAAAGAAATGGCGCAAAAGAAGGTGGTGGATGGTGACTATTCATCGGAATAGAACGAGGTAAATGTGTTATTAGTTATTATTGATATACAGGATGATAATAATTTTGCTATCGGAACATGGGAACGTAAATTTCACTCACGCGCAACGATACTGTCTCCGCTGACGAGTAACAACGAACTGAACAAGACACCAACGTGTGAACGCTGTTTGCGGAGCGCGCCAAGATCCTTTGATGTGTGCACAAAAAACCGACACTATTCGGATGGCCTGCCAATGTTGGCGCCAACTAGACCAAATAAGCCAACATACCGCCAGGTAGCTCTCTACACGTTGGCCCAACACGTTGGCCCAACACCTTGGCCCCATGTGTACAGCCGGCTTTACGTTTTAAAAAGCCTTTGTTTTGTAGTTTATAAGGCAAATGCAGCTTAAAAGTAGTTTATTAAGGTTCTTTTTATTAACATTAATTTTATTGGCCTATTCCATAAAATATCCTTCCCGTTGTCCCCCATTGATGCTTTCACGTTATGGGGACAACTTGAAGTCATAAAATATCCTTTCAGGGATCAAAATTATTAAGAACTAGCTGATCCAACAGACGTTCTCCTGTCATTTCAATATTTTATACTTAAAGGACGTTCAGTTTTTCCAGAAATTTAAAGATTTTCCGGGAATCTTTTCAAATTTTTCTTCATAATTCGGATTATTACGAACATTTTAAAACAAAAAATTGCCAAATCGGCCCAGCCGCTCTCAAGTGATGTGCTTACCAACGAACAGCATTTAATTTTTATTTATTGGATGACGAATAATTTTCAACATTACTTTTAATTTTCATTATTTCTGATGATTCAATAAACATTCAGTAGTCCATTTGTATTTCGTCCAATAATTACCTATATGTACATACTATAGTCATGTATAATGCCGAATTGTTTTCCGCGAAAATATAGGCCGAATTTGGCTTTTAAGTAAGAAGTTCGTTTACATAAGTAACTAGCTTCTGCCCGCGACTTCCGCGTGAAATTTCACCCTCCCCCCATTCACCCTCTTAGGGGTAGAATTTCGAAAAACCCTTTCTTAGTGGATACCTACTCTTCACAAAGAACACACCCTCCAAATTTCATGTCTCTAGGTCCAGCGGTTTGGGCTGTGCGTTGATATAACAGTCAGGACTTTGAACTTTATATATGTAGATTATTTTAAACCTTAGTTAAATATTTCTCATCACTATTTATATTGAAAATACCTATATAATTATTGTTTACAGTCGTAGGTTCAAAGCATATTATCTATTCGTGTCCATATAAATCTACAGCAAATGATGAATAAGCTTACCCTGTATACGTTATCAGGAATCCCAATACAATACACAATATATTACTATTGTTTCACATCAACAATATTATGGATATTCAGAAGCTATTATGGTTAATTACTATTGTCTACATAACGTCAGTAACATAAATTATATATGACCGAATGAATCAATCAATCATTCGTTCATTGATAAGAAGAATGAATAATGATGATGATTAATTTACGATATTTGTTTCGGTAAAGCGTTCAATCAGCCTATCGCAGTCCACTGCTGGACATAGGCCTCTCCCATGCTACCATGCCCTCCGCCTTCCGCATACAGTCTGTCCAGCCAAATTTTTGGGTCGTCTATCCATCTAGCTGGGGGGCGTCCCACACTACGCTTGCCGATACGCGGTCACCACTCCAGGACTCGTGTTCTCTACCGCGTTAAAGCGTGTGTGAAGCGTTAATACATATATTTACCTCTTGAGATCAATAAAGCATTCATTCATGGTGAAGTTTCCAGTATATTCTGAAGGCCTAGACAAGTGGTAATCGCTTTCAAAGCGTTTAGTATTTCCCAAACGACTTTCAACCATGGACTTGAAAACGAAATGAATTTCGTTCCGTTACCACTAATGTTATCGTATAACGTTCCATTTGTAACGATACTAAATTCTAAAAATATCAATAACGTTATAAAATGAAATCTTTATAGAATATAATTTTCGTAAAACAGTATTATAAGTAACGTTATAGGTATCAGTAACATTAAGCTTATCCGCTTGTAATAACGTTAAAGCTGAAATGTTATAGATTCATTTGTAACGTTTTTCTTCATACTTTTTTGTCTTTTTTGTCATCTAAGTCATGAAGCTGGCAATGTTGAGTATCGAAATGAATAAAGTTATTATATTGTTATACTAATAACGATATATTGATAATATTGTTATTGAACAGTTTAAGATTTTGTTCCATTTGTCAGTATCGTTATAGCAAAGGAATTAATTTTGTTACGATCCTGGTGGAACGCTACAAATTATCGGTACCGGAACTACGCGTAACGTTATTTTGAGTAACGTTTCAAGTCCCTGCTTTGAACACAAACACACAAACAAACAGTACCTATTCAAACAGTATTGACATAAGCTTTTCGGTAGCTTATGTCAAAGCTTATGTCAGTCCAATACCTACCCACATGTTCGACTTTTCCATCGTCTTTAACGCCGATAGAATGCTACTTTGTCTCGGCATTCCGACTGTGTCTGCGACCGTCAGTCCTGTGAGAATAAACGCCGAAGTAGTTTTGTCTGATTGATACGTTTTTCAACTCAACTACTTTTCTAACATATTTCGACGCAACAAGGCATGGCCGAATAAGGCATCGCAGGTTAGTTTGTGTAAATATTAGAAAAAGAACTTAGGTGTTTACAGGGTTATTGGAAAAATATGAACAACCTCTTAAGAGGTCATTGTACTCATCATTATAAACTACTTTACAACTTTTACTATGGGGTTGGCCCCATAGTAGATTTATTTTCGTGATTTCAGGTTTGGACCTGAAATCACGAAAATAAATCAGCTGTTCTCTACATTTTGACGAGTTATACGAACATAAATGTAGGGAACAATAGATTTTTTTTTCACGATTTCAGTTTTGAAACTGAAATCGTGAAAAGAATACTCTTTAATATGCACACATAATAAAGAGTATTCTCTTTTAATCTATGTCTGTGTATGACTTTGTATGTGTGTTTATGTCCAACTATGGACATTAAGCCTTCCTTTTACACACGCTCTGACTGCCGGATATACGTCGAAGGGTACCCGGTGGTGAATGTATGATTAATCCAGGAGCATTGCACGTGTAGAAGCTTTCATACTTACCCATGTATAAACTTCACAACCGGGTGGCATCCGGCACCGAATACGACTCGTGTGAAAAAGCACCTGACATGGTAACATGTCATAATTTCTCGGAATTTTTGTCAAAATGAAATAGTCTTCGCATGAGCGCATTTCATTACTTTTTTCAACTCTGTTACCGTTTGTTTTCGAGCGTTTTTGTGGTATTGGGATTGTGCTATTTTCGTGCCTAACGAACATTAGTAAAGACTAATAAATCAGATAACGTGTAGGCATAAGAATAAACGATATTGATAAATGTTTTTTCTAGATGATTAGTTTTATTTGGAAGGTAGGCGACACCTAGACAATTGGGGCTATACAACTCAGAAATAAAAAATAATTGATTTGAGAAACTAAATTGATACGATCTTTGATACGATAACGAAAAAATATCGAATGAAACTGATACTCAATATTGGTACACAATAAAATCAATTTGATAATATAAAAATTAACTCCATTTATTCTGCTGTAGGCTTATTACTTATTCGTAGACTGTAGGTTTACTTTACTTTACTGAAATACAACTTTTTTTATAATGTTTTCATGATGTTCTGCCATAAGGACAATTAATCTCAAAAAATATTTCATTTTTCCAAAAAACAAAAATTACCCAAAACTTTTCTATCTTTACAGATAAAGTACAAACTTTGGTGATTACGTCCCAACCAGTGGGTCGCAGTGCGTAGCGGTAATTCGGACTTTCTTCGGTACGCCCGGACAAGACTGCAGCACCGATGAGGCTTGTGAACCATGAGTGCTTGGTGTTACATCGCGATCATGATGTCCACTATCAGTACCAGTGTTCTAACACCAGCCCCGCAGAAGACTGAGGCTAAGGAAGCTTATGGTAAGTTCTTGCAGTCCGCCCCTCACGAGAATGTGTTCCTGACACCTGTCACTGCGACAATTCTAGTAACGAATAAAGATCAAATTCCCAAAACACGTATTCGTTTGTATAAAACTGACAGGTGTCAAGAACGCATTCTCTCGGCGGCCGGACTGTACCTATCTGTAGAATCCTGTTGATCTTATATTATTTTAGTTTATGCACTGGCTCGCTACCACACTTCACGCCTACCGTGCAGGGCCACTTCACGTTTAACCTTTTCCCGCCATTCGTGGTGACTGACAGATGACATTAGTGACAGTAGTGACAGCAGCCACCTCACTCCTTGTGTGAATGAGACAGTGTTTACAGTCTTTTCACAGTTATTTTACCTCTGAGACCTGCAACCCTATTACAACAACAATAAAGATCACTGTAATTTTGACAGTTGCAGCATTTGACAGGTGACCAAATGGTTGCTGTTGGGTAAAAGCAACCTTAATGTCACGAGATTAAAGATCACTGTAATATTGACAGTGATGCACAATCAGAGGTAAAACACGTACCTAAGTGTGTATGGACTGTGCATACTCGTATCTATTAAATTGCACTACACTATCTATTTTTAATTTTCCAACTGTACAATTTAAGCCATAACCTTCACTCAAAACTGCGATGCGCCTTTGCAAGGCTTAAAAGGTACTTACATGTCCGTGTAAGCTTCGAGTGTGCTTATAGATTTTGCCGACGCGAAAATTTTGCGAGGTGTTGAGTTTTGGCTCTGAAGGGGTAAATTGGCGTTAAGCTTTTGAATAGTAGTCATTCAGAACTGAAAACAGAAATGTAATGAAAAATCTAAATGGAATTTATGATCCAATTGACATTAAGACACAACAATTACAATTTAGAAGCTAACACTAAAAAAAAAATTAGACAACGATGCGGACGAATTTTTTGATGCCCAATGAGCTCTTACCTTTTTCTTTTTCTTCCTTTTTTTTATTGACATTAAGTCATACTAAAAACATATTTGGATAATGATGATGATTTTTTGAAATAGGAACACCTTGATATTTTATAAATAATTTCTATGCTCATATAGTTTCACAAAAAAGGCATTATGGTCTCGCATTTTAGTCTCATTACCATGACTAATAGGCATAAAACCACACAACTTCATATAAATAAACACGTCAAACAACCGTTATTAAATAACAAGCATTTATGGCCCAAATAAACAAAATGCCTAGTTAAGCACCCAACAATACTAAAGAAATTTAAATAATGGTATCAACGCGGCAGAAACGACTTCCAGTCGTTTTCGTTCTGATTAAATAAGCTCGTTTCTTATTTGGCTCGTATTAATAATGGAGTCAGTTCACGAAATAAATATTTGATTATAATTGACGAAGGACGAAAAGGAAAGTTTCTTTTATGAAAGTAGAGGATCTTTGAAACTCATCATCAGAATGATAATTCTCGTAATTTAAAACGTTCAAAGTCATGTCGCAGTCTCATCTCGGCGACAAACAAATGTCAAAAACTTGTCAAAATATAGGGAAATTATAAGTATTTTTTGACAGATTGAGACTGAGATCAGACTGTGAACGTTCTTAAAATTACGAGAATTGCCCCTCAGATCTTTTAGACTTGTTGATCTATAACCAGTGTGTTCTGCCCACCATGACGTACGGTACTGAGATGTGGAGGTTCACGCAGGAGGCTGTGTACAGGCTGAGGGTTGCACAGAGAGCTATGGAGCGTTCTGTGCTTGGCATCAGGCTAATAGACTGAGTTCCAAACGTCCAGATACGAAGACGTACGAAGGTCTTCGATATCGGAAAGCGTATTATGGAACCCAGGTTGAGTTGGGCAGGACAGCTGGCATGGCGGAGTAATGGCAGGTGGAGTAAAGCTGTGACAGAGTATCGTCCAAGGACTGAAAGACGACATATCGGCCATCAGGCGGCGTGATGGGCTAATGAAATTATTGCCATAGCAGGCAAAATCCGTCCGATCAGGACCAGGCCCGTGCCGGACGGCGCGAATGTGTTCCACGCGCGCCTCAAAGTGATGTCAGCATAAAGGAAGGGGCTTTTTAGGGCCGGTAGCCTGCCGGGGGTGCGGGATTGTCCGAAAGAGTTACCGTTACCCCGGAACATAAAGGGCTAAGGAAGGAACACGGGTGGGTTTTAGTCAGTAAGAGTCTGAGACTCCCTTTCGCTCCACCTAGAACGGGAGGGGTCATTTGATGATTTCCCATCTACAAAAAAAAAACGCAAAATCTAGATGGGGATGAGCGTGGCAATTGGCAAAATAAAATAGATGCCTATGCCCAGCAGTGGATGAAGTCGGACTGTGGATGATGATGATGATCTTGTCTAATCGTATACTGCAATGCTATTCTGTAAAAATCTCATCGTGAAAACTAAGTTGAAGTGAGCTGTCAATGGTGTCAATCCCTAGCATCTGATGGAACGACAGCTCACTTTAAGCTCACTTCACCTAAGTTATCACTGTGATCTTTTTTACAGAATAGCACCGCTGTACCCCAATTGTGTAACACACTTTCAACTACATCCGTATGATTTTGAAGGAAATTCCTAATCCATTGCTTCATTATTATTATGTTTTATGAATGCTGCTGTCTGCTCGACATCGTAAATGACGCAATGAATGTTGTTGAATAGGCATGATGACTAATATTAAAAATGTTCGAACAAATAATTGTCATTTCAAAGGAGGCATGGTAAAATGATATAATTGAAAATATCTGTATTATCGATGGGAATATGGAGCTACGCGCTTTAAAAGATTTTGGGAAGGGATTATTCCCGTCTTTGTCGTGCGGTACAATTTATGGCGCTTGTATAAAGTGACATCGTCGTGACGTCACTTCCGTGATAGTGCCGTCTTTGTCTAGCAGTTTTTTTAAATCGTTTATAACAAAAAAAAAATTACTTTTAGCAAACAATATTTTAAAAGTTTAAATGAAAAAAGAAATATCATCAACCCTATTGTGCAACTGTTATGCAATAATACCGTTTCCAGCTGTCGGTGTTGTGTCACCTGTAGCCTTGTTTACTTTTTCTTATTCACAATTTTGTCTTAGGCTTAGCGTGCTTAAGCCCCATTTTGTAGTATATTTTATTGATGCCGTAAGTCTTCCCGATAGATACACCAACATAAATGTATACATACTGATCATAAACTCCTGCTTTATACAACCTACATAAACTTCTCGGGAACGCTTATACGAAAGGGTCTTCCTGCAATCTCAACAAAGTTATCCGATCAGTATCTAGTGTGTGCCTCTCGGTCATTGATCTCTTGTTGAAATGTTGGATCTCGAGAAACTTTTTCTCTCTAAATAAATATTCTTTGTGGCTGTCTTTACTACATGTCTAAACTTGTCTACACTAATATTATAAAGAGGAAAGATTTGTTTATTTGTTTGAATTGAATAGACTCAGAAACCAATGGTAATATAATAAAGAGAAAAGATTTGGTTTTTTGTATGCTTTTTTGTTACGCTTTCACGCTGAAATGGCTGAACGGATTTGGATGAAATTTGGCACATGGGTAGACCATGACCTAGGGAAGAAGATCGGCTACTTTTCATCCTAGACCACAGACGAAGTCGCGGGCCTAAGTATGATGGCGACATTTTTGACACTGAAATTATGCTATGTGATATATTGTACCACAATGCACATAAATGACCCATATTAGGGTCAGTGCTCTTTGTTCATTTGTACGGGTCTATGTCGTTGTAAACTGAAGTGGCTTATTTGTAGTTGTAAACTGAAGTGGCAGTGGGCTGACTATGTTTGTCGAAGGTCGATGGCCAGTGGAGGTGACGTGTCCTGGAGTAAGGACCGCGTATCGGCAAGCGTAGCGTGGGACGCCCCCCAGCTAGATAGACCAACCACCTTAATTAAGAAAGTGGCTGGGTCAGACTGGATGCGAAAAGCGGAGGACAGAGTTTTGTGGCGCAGCCTGGGAGAGGGCTATGTCCAGCAGTGGACTGCGACAGGCTGAGTTGATTGATGTCATTGTCAGTTATTCACAGGTCAATTGATTGAGACTGATTGATTAATTTAAGTAATTTTTCATACCTAGAGACAAGGTATTAAAAGTCAGTTAAATTAATCATTTAACTATTAGATTTATATTAGACTTGCCGACGTATTTCTAACTCAAACCAAGTTTAAAGCACATGGGTAAAAACTGATAAATATATTGCTCGATTTCCTAGACGGATAAGATTGGTATCGATAACTTTGCGGATGAAAGTTTGTAATATTTACGTTTTCACCAACAAAGTGCGCCGGGCCCTGACCGTAGAAGTCATTGATATATATGTTACACTAGATCAGTAATTACCGCGCCAAGGCGTTGCCACTTGTCATAAGGCCACAGCCGTATGCGTAGCTAATGTCACTTCAGTGCTCTGTGTGGCGCCAATCGAAGTGAACCAGGTGACACACGACAAAAATATCGCCAAAATGGGTAAATTCGTAGTGAAAGAGTGCGATTCAAAATCACAAAAACATAATAAATTAACCAGAATTACTTTCCACACGTAATTTTATTGTTTCTGTGTTTATATCAACGTAAAATAAATAAATTGCAGAATTTTGTAAATTAGTTTCAGTGTTACCACTAAAAACTTAGTTTTGGTTTCCCATATTTATGGGAGTTTTTAATTTATTGGAATAAGTGATTTTAAATATTTTTTAAATAATAACAACGTTGCAGGGTGCCTAATGATGCAGCACGCCGTGATAAATGGGTGGAAATAATCAGATTGCTGAGAAAAGCGACTAACTGAATAAATAAAAAATATTTAAAAAGAAAATGTCTTAATTATTGTCATTAGTTATAAACTTCTAATACACACCGAATAAGAAATACATAATTCAAATATTTTATAAATAATTTGGCCTAACTTTTTTTTGAACGTCATTTATGGTTTAAAAAGTTGGGTAAAATTTTGCATGGGTAGGCAGCCCCATCCCACCATTGCATGTTTATATTGCGGTCTTTGTCTAATCTAAGTGACGGTATTATTCTTGCGACTTGTGTAAGTGAGACAGATATATGTTTACTTTTAAATGTTTAGTGGTTTCAAAGCTACGTCGTCGCGTTTAAATAGTGGTTACACTTTTTTGACACATTTTATTGAGGTTTGCTTCTCTAGTTATTTAACTCAATGGTAGAAGTTATATTTTATTTACAGATTGTAAACTAGCGAACCGCCCGTGGGCTCCACGAAAACGTTCCTGGGAAATGGTTTTAGTATGGCGGAAAATGCGATAGAAATTCATCAAGTTTCAATATTCTTTGAGACTATTTTAGAATTTACCAAATTGGTTGAAGATTGAAGACGATGTGGGGCAAAAACCTCAGTCCTTTTTTTTATATAAATCTAAGGAAGGCCGTCAGTCTCATCATTTATTTTTCTACACAATATTTTGTAGCTCACTCTGTCCCACGTCCCACTACTGGGAAAGGCGGAGGCCTTTTTTTACTCTCATTCCACCTCTCTCTGTCCAGACCTGCCAAGGACCAAAGCCATTATCCGTAGTATACTTTGGTAGCTTGAATAAAGTTTTCTCGTTAACTGTATCAGGTTCACCATACCAATTGGTTGCGGATAAGGACAAAAGAAACACTGATTCTAGTCTGAGGTGATTAATAATACTTAATTTTTTTTTTTATCAGCACAGAATTATTCGAAGCACATAAGTAAAGTTGAATAAAGGAGTACTTTACTCAGTATAGTGAAATTAAAACCTCAAGAATCCCATGCTAAGCTGTCATTAGGCGCACAATAATCTTGTTACCACATTTTTCTAACACAGTTACTTAGTCGGAAGCCTTATGACTGGTGACTGAAGGCATTGCTCGTAAAACGACGTATGTTATATATACGACACTAGCAGCGCCCTGCGGTTTTACCCGCATAAGTTTCGATCCCGTGGGAATATCGGAATAAAAACTATCCTATGTCCTTTCCCGGGACTGAAACTATCTCTATACTAAATTTCATCTAAATCGGTTCAGCGGTTTAAGCGTGAAGAGGTAACAGACAGACATAGACACTTTCTCATTTATAATATTAGTATGGATTGTGTTTTTGTTAGTGTACTAAATATTTCTTTATTGAAACAAACAGCGCTATTGTAAGTTTTGTAAACCTTTATGTAAATAGGTAGTCTGTACTAATCTTATAAAGAGGTAAAAGTTTGTTTGCAAGTTTCTATGTAGGGGGTAATCTCTGGAACTACCACTCGGATTTGAAAAATTCTTTATGCATTTGATAGCCCAATTCTTGAGGAAAGCTATAGGATATTTAACATCACGCTATGGGCCCTAGGAGCCGAGTAAAAAGATAAAAGTCAGAAAGAAGGCTAAGCGAAAACAAAATGATAGCGCAGGCAGGTGATGCGATGCGACGGGAGGGGGGGGGGGGTGTGAATAAGAAATCTCACGCGGACAGAAGCTAGAATGAAATATTCTGCTATACTTGTACTTTATTCCTTACACTTTAGTCCGCGGCTTCGTTTGTAATTGGATCAGTACTTCTAGATATTAGATTAGGGGCCCGTGGCTATAGTAACAGTCGCACAGGTCGATAGATCAGGTTAAGCTTAGCTTGCCACTGTTGGTCTGCGGATGGGTGACCATCTTTACATCTTTACTGAGACCCTCCGTGCCTCGGAAAGCACTGTTATTATTTAGCCACAGGCCCCTTCCGTATTTCCATGTTATATCCTTCTATTTATTAAATGCTATATAAATCTGTCGACAATTCGATAAATCTGTTGGACATATTAATGCATTGACCACTAAACATGCACAACCTGCCAAGTTCGGTGCCGATTCGGTGGTATAGACCGTGGTAATGTGTTTATAATGTACTTGAAATGCATCGCGTTGTTGACGCAGTGGTTCATTCTACATCGCTTTTGACTTTTGACCACATTAACAAATCGTCATCATCAGTTTTATCTACCTATATCGCGCTTTTTTTTTACTTTTTGTTAATTACTAAGTTATGAGAACTGCCCCGTTGGTCTCGTGGTCGCAAGCGCGACTGCTGAGCGTGGAGTCTTGGGTCCGATTCCCGGGAACGGCAATCCGACACGACCGGAGAGACACCAGGCGCAGGACCAACGGCTTAACGTGTTTTCCGAGGCACGGGGGCATCAAACCGCCAACTTTGAAACTCCAGGTTGTTACTAAGAAATTCCAAATGGAAAGACCTGCCTGCCTGTTATTACTGTAGTGTATACAATCGTTAATTAATCGTCATCATACTCGTTAGCCTATAGCAGTCAACTGCTGGACCTAGAATCGCACGCTTTTAATCTTGATCCTCAGCAACTGTCACATTTGAATACATTTTTCCAATTAGGTATTTTTATTCGTTAAGTGTTTTTTCATACGGCTTTTCTATGAATAATTGTTAATTGAGTAAGTTCTGTACTTGGTGAGCTTCGAGTTCTCGGTACTCGAATATAATAACGTAAGTCATTTTATAAAAGAGATCGAGCTGTCTTCTGATTGATGTTTCTTCGACTTTGGTACCAAGGTCGAAATTAAATTAGCAAATTCTAAGTAATTACCTTTTACTCTAGTGTAATTTTCCTTTTGAGAAATGTAATAACGGTTTAATGTTCTTAAGTATCACGGTTCACTGTCACATATCTTTTTATCTACTCTCCCTTCGCAGGAATTCTTTAGAAATAAGCATCACCTTTGAACGTATTTTTCTGTTCCTTTCGTTTGTCTATTTATAGGTATAATATAAGACATAAACAATAAAATAAATAAATAAGTTTAATTTATATTCTTTCTTTAACAGATCGCCACTACTGGTACGCGCAAGCGCAGGAAACGTTGCAGAAACGACTGCAGTACGCAGCTGATAAAAATCCTGTCGCAAAGTGAGTATGAAAAATCAAATGCTTTATTTAAATCTGTTTTTTTATACACACAAGTACTAAATCTTTATTTTAAGTAGTCTAATTTTTATTAATGGTCAAATAGATATTGACACAAGGAATTATAGTTTCTCTAGTCATAAAAATAAATATCATATCTTCCTACAGTCAGTCGTAGAACTCCTACTCGTAGTCATACAACTAATTCTTTCAGGTGGCCCATCAACCCCACTAATGTAGAAAGGTAATATGTTTCACGGCCAATTTATCCCATGTTTTTAAGTATTGCGACGTTAAAAAAATCACTGCCACTGAAATATGAAAACTCCTGGCCAAGCGTAAAAGAACCACACCAAAACTTATCAATAATTCCCAATGCAGGAACCAGGATTTTTTCGAAATCTGAAAGCTACATAAATCTGCTTTGTGGCGAGTACCCAGTATTTGGGATGCCTGCATGTCGCGGTCGGTTATGTAGCATGACCGACATTTTCACAAAAGCAATACTTACGTGGAAAACTCGGTCAAGTTCGTACATGGGCCACATTGGACTTAAAGTTTCCAAATAGCGAAGTGTTGACTTGTATTTATACAACAAAAACGTTTTTGGTTCTAAGCAGATTTTGTAAGAGTAATTTAGGTTACATAAAAAAAATAAGATTGATGTAGGACTGGGCAAATAATAAAACCATATTTAGTTTTTATTAGTTGCCCAGTCCTATATCAGTCTTATTTTTTTTACTCATATTTATTTTCAATTTTCAAATAGATTTTATTATTACCTCTTTTGATCTTACATACGACTCATAAACGTCTTACTGCCCTCTACACCCAGATATAACAAATATGGGACTTACTAAAAAAAATGCGAATGACTTATTTTTTTCCTAAAAAAAAAACAAATGACGGAACCCGTTTCGTCTTCCTCCTCCACAAATGTACGTCCCTCTGGCCTCATTGCCTCATTCGCAGCAAAATACCAACTTTCGCACTTGTTTTGTTTATTCGAACAAACATACTCGACCCGAACTAGGATCTATGGGTCCAGACACAATACAGTACAAACAATAGGGAACTAGAGACAAATATTAGTATCCCCGTTGTACATACATGTAAATTGAATGTTATGTGAATAAATATTGGGACAGAATCCTTCATTTGAAGGGTTTCTGTCTTCATAAATTCTATGTTAGGATGATTGTGTTTATACGAGATAAAGAAAATAAACTTTCGACCTTATGGTTTCTTATCTAAACTAATATATTATAAACAGGAAAGATTTGATTTTTTGTTTGTTAGGGACGCTTTTACGCTAAAATGGCTGAACAGATTTGGATGAAATTTAGCATATGGGTAGACTATGATCTGAATATGGACATAGAGTAGTTTTTATCCCGATTTTTCCACGGAATCGAAAGTTATGTGGGTGAAACCTTGAGGCGCAGCTAATTCGATTATAAAATCGAAAATCCGTCACATTTTTAACAAAATATGAAGTGCAAAAACATATTTCCCCTAGAGCAAACAGCAAGTACTTATTGAATTAAACATTTTCATAAAAAGAAGATAAAAACAATGTTAGAGTGTACGAATAAATAAAAATATATTTATGCAGTAAGTAAGAAAGTAAATTTGTAAAAATAATTGTAAAATAAAACTATTAAAAAGGTGCCCAATTTAATCATTTGAAGAAATATCTGACAACTCTTTGCCAGTACTTCGATTTTGAACGAAAAATAGTTGCTTGGACCTGGAGTTACGGACACAAGCGCGTTATACTATACTTTACCTATTTTCAATGAAAATTCGACCTACCAAGGAAAATTAAACACCATAAACTAGAAACGGTTTTGTAATTAAATCGTTCCGTAATTTAGTTAGCTTCTGCCCGACGACGGCGACGCTTCGCCCGCGTGGACGGGAACCTAATTTGTTTTCTATAACAAAAGTAAACCACTAAGTAAGTTACTTCTTATAACATCAGCTATCTAGCCAGTGAAAGTCCCAGCCGAGCAGTCAGCAGCCAGAAATCGGTCCAGCCGTTTCGGAGATCAGCCGGAACAAATAGACAGACAGACAAAAAAAAATTGTGTTTGTTATAAGTTCCGTAAAATAACAGCTTTTTATTATAGGCACATGAAAGTATATATCTTTCGTATGAATTTAGTAAAAAGCTGTTATTTTGACATTACAAACATATACTTTCAAACTCAAAGCATTTATTTCAAATAAACCAATTACAGGCACTTTTGAATTGTCAAGGGGTCGGTCAGTCAGAAAGATGAAGCTAGTTGCCCATTCCAAAGTGTAGTAGGTACCTGTGGAGAAGAACGGGCAAGAAACTCCATGGACACTCGTATTTGTTTAGATTAGTTTAGTCCCAACAGTTCTAGTAATGGGCTCTTTACTTTCAATGTAATTACGTTGAAAGGTAATAAATATACCTACTGGGTTCACAGCAATTACCTTGAACATTATTCAGACCTTAAGTGAATTGCGGAATAATACAAATGTTCTACATAATCAGCTTATAATGTTCCCACTGCTGGGACACAGGCCTCCTCTCGGTGAGAGGGAGTGGGCCGTAATCTACCACGCGGGCCCAATGCGGGTTGGCAGATTATTGTTGGCATAATGTTCTAGTTATGCTAAAATCTTATTTATTGTGGTCAACGTCTACAATAACACATCACGCTTGTGTTTATCGAAGAGGCGGGCACGTGTTACAATATTGACGTCATTTACACTAACCCCCTTACTAATGAACGTTGTATAGCGTCTGTATAGTTACACAACGCTTTTTCTTTCGGAAGTCAATTTACTGACGACTGAAAGAGAGAAATCGGTGTGTAACTATTCATCTGATACAGGTAATACGTTTAATAGTAAGGGAGTTAGCACTTTACAGTCCCCGAACTCTTGACCTTTTCTCATTTGTCTCCTTCCTTTGACTCCACTAGAGTGGGGGTAAATATGAGAACGGATTTCATAGACAGTGCGGAGCTATGTCGCAAACCATTCTCCACCTCCTATCCTGCCCTCTGTGTCCCAAAACAAGCAGTCAAAGTGACCTCTGCGCTGCCACTGACAATGCCGTAGAAGTGGCAACGTTTTGGGCCAACAAGATATAAAATTCAGTCGTACCACTAACACGAAGAGGAAGAAGATAGATTGTAAATAAAGTCATGATGTCAGGATTTTGAAATGACGATAAGTGCAGATCAACAGCAACGTTATTCCAACGAACATAAAGATCACAGTGATTTTGACAGATTTTTCAATGTCAGAAACCCAAAGGCAACCTAATTTTTAACGAACACAAATTGTATATACTTAGGTACTACCACAGTTAGAAACAAAAACTTAAGACAAGCATGATTATCCATACTAATATTATAAATGCAAAAGTGTCTGTCTGTCTGTTATATCTTCACGCTTAAACCGCTGAACCGATTTAGATGGGTATATAGATAGTTTGAGTCCAGGGAAAGAACATAGGATACTTTTTACCCCGATATTCTCACGGGATCGAGACTTATGCGGGTGAAACCGTGGGGTGCAGCTAGTTTACATGTAAATGCGAAAGTGTGTGTCTGTCTGTTACCTCTTTACGCTTAAACCGCTGAACCGATTTAGATAAAATTTGGTATTCCCACGGGATTGAAACTTATGGGGGTGAAACCGCGGGGCGCTGCTAGTAGGAAATAAAGGACTGACAGGAACAGATACCTACTACTTCCATTTCCAGAATCATTAAAAATCAAAGTTATTCAAATTAGGCTGAGAATTAGCACTTTTTGAACGTTTAAATAACATAAGATAGTCCCCCAAAATACCATCCCTTCACCACTTCCTAATGTTTTAGCTGGGTAGAATGTGCTGAGTATTCATTCAATCTTTTAATGCATTTCACAATCAGAGAATTAGCCCAGTTCTTATTACAACCTTTGTTCTTATCGCATTAGCTTTAATCCTAGAAAATCCTAGGTACAGATAAGTTCTGAATTAATAGAATTCCACAATGCGGTGCCGGTTGCCTGTTGACGTGATTTAAATGAGCAATTTAATCCAGATTGTCTATGTTCGCACTCAGTAATTAAATGCATTACCATTGGTGTTGGTTGTTACCGTGACTCTGTCAATTGCTGGTAAAATTACAGTTTGCTTGGGTTAATTACTTGCCTAGTGCTGGACGATGTCATCATCATCATCATTCTAGCATTTACCGCAAAATGCAATCTAAAATTAAGGCCGGCCGGCGCTGACCAGGCGACGCTAGCCAAGGATTTTCGTAAGCGGAAATGATTTTTAGTCTTATTTTATACCCTTATTAGCCAACCACACCATTACTTTTAGCGTCACAAGGGGACTTAAGCGGCTGCTGCAATATGCTGGACCATTCAATTGTTGATGCTTTGTCGTGTCATGCCATAACGTGCTGCCTAGCGACTCTCGACTCTCGAAGTGGCTGGAGATCAGAATTTCGCTACCAATAAAGACTAAATGATACTCTAATACCAAGAAGTAAGAGTAATTTTTACATTTTCATGGAGTGAGATTAGTTTAGAAAAAAAAGCAAGTAAAGTCACGTAGAATTAGTAAAGAAGAACATTAAATTTTACAAAAAATGCTAGATTCTTTGTTCCCCATTCGTTATTTTTGGAAATCCAGAACTGGTACTATGAAAAGCAATTAAAAATTGTAGAGGCAATTTTTCCAGCGCGTCTTTAAAAGATGAATAATACGTACTCGTGTACTGGGCTAAAATAACACTACGCTTCAATATTAACGAGGATACGAGACCGTTAGGTACTGCACAGACAAAGTATTTTTTACCCTCGAAGTTAGGCAACTAGAAACTGCTTATGACGTTTTTCATATAATTACAAGAAACTAGCTAGCTACTACCTTCAACTTTCTGACTAAATGGCCGACTATTTAATTTTGACAATTCAAAAGTACCTGTACATGGTATAATTGAAATAAATGTTTTGAGTTTGAAACTGGTCTGACGTAGACGTTACTGCAAATGGCAACCATTGATTATCATCGTCATTACAGCTGACAGACGTCAACTACTGGACACAGGCCTCCCCCAAGCGTCACCACATCTACCAGCCTGTATTTCTCTTATCAAGCGAATTCCTGTGGCCTTCATAAAGTCATTGATCCCGCTTGTGGAAGGCCCGCAATGCTTCATTTTCAAGTACGCAGATGGCGTTCCAGAACTTTTCGGCCCCATCGGTCATCCGCTCTGCGGGCAGTGTGTCCTGCCCACTGCCACTTAAGTGACAACCAGTGACGGAAACCTTTTAAAAAGTGAACAGTTGCGCCACCTTAAGTTGCTACGTATGCGCAGCGCCTTAACATAAACAATATTCGTTAATCGGGCAAATCATTCAGCTCATTTATCATTGGAAAGCAAAGTCATCTTGTTATAAAAACACGTCAAGTTTGAAAAATATTTTTCGTGCTAGCAAGAAAAACTTCCCATTTCCCCAATCCCTCCACCAGGTACAAAAGATTGATATGTAATTAATGATTTTGTTTACATACCTGCCACTCGACCCTTTTGGGATACAAGTTAAGCCCCCAAGCCCTCACATTGACCTACATTAGTCTTAGGGAGCGTTGACACTGACAAATGTGATACAAAAAAATAGGAAAAGGGATGTGTTGTTATACTTTCGTCTTATTGTGTAAACGAATCTTGGAGATGGTTATGCAAAGCATGTAATGAAACATCGAAGCTTCAAAAAAAGGCTTCTTCTGGGTAAGCTCACTCCATCGTCGACTTTGTCTCTGTCACCTCTGACCTAGACTAGAGTCAAGAAAAAAACCCTTTTCCAATAAAAAAAAAACCGGCCAAGTGCGAGTCGGACTCGCCCATGAAGGGTTCCGTAGCAGCAAGTAACATAATATAAAAGTTCTTGTAGTTCGTTGTAACTTTGTGAAAGGTAAATTGCGGTTTTCGATTTATGACGTATTAAAAAAAAACTACTTACTAGATCTCGTTCAAACCAATTTTCGGTGGAAGTTTACATGGTAATGTACATTATATATATTTTTTTAATTTTATCATTCTCTTATTTTAGAAGTTAGAGGGTGGGGGACACACATTTTACCACTTTGGAAGTGTCTCTCGCGCAAACTATTCAGTTCAGAAAAAAATGATATTAGAAACCTCAATATCATTTTTGAAGACCTATCCATAGATACCCCACACAGGTTTGATGAAAAAAAATTTTTGTAGTTTCAGTTGTAAGTATGGGGAACCCCAAAATTTATTGTTTTTTTTTCTATTTTTGTGTGAAAATCTTACTGCGGTTCACAGAATACATCTACTTACCAAGTTTCAACAGTATAATTCTTATAGTTTCGGAAAAAAGTGGCTGTGACATACGGACGGACGGACAGACAGACAGACAGACAGACAGACATGACGAATCCATAAGGGTTCCGTTTTTTGCCATTTGGCTACGGAACCCTAAAAATCGAGTGTTTTCTACTGAATTTATCCCTTCAACTGTCAAGAAATCTCTTAAAGATCGGTAACAATAGAAAAAAGTAATTCTGTCTCATTAGTGACAGTTGAGCTACTACGATACTAGAGCCAATACTAGCTACTACTGTACTAGCTTTTTCCCGCGACTTCGCCTTCATTCGTTTTCGCTTGGCTTTCTTTCTAACTTTTTTCTTTTTGCTCGGCTCCTAAGGGTCCTAGCGTAATGTTAAATATTCTAATAGCCTTCCTTGAGTATTGGGCTATCAAATATATATTTTTTTTTCCAAACCCGGCCGGTCATTCCAGAGATTGACGCGTTTAAACAAACAAACAAACTATTCAGTTTTATTATTAGTATAGGTTGGCAGAATAGTATATACATATTTCTCAGAATTACAAGCGACTATAGAGTAGACGATTGTAATTCTGAGAAATGAAAAACTTATTCTAAGAAACTCGACAAACGATCTGTCAACAAAATTGTTTATTCACAAAGTAGGTATTATGTTTAATTAAATAAATAATTCTCTTCAAGTTTTTATAAAAGTGATAACAAGCTATTCTACAAAGACTGTCTCAGTTTTTTCAAAGAATTTCTCAATAAATATAACAAACCTACAAGAAAAAAGCACTGAAACAAAAATAATTTTCTGTTTTTTATTTTCCGTTGAAAAGTTCTGAATCTCGGTAGAAAATGCTTTAATGCTATTTATTTAATACTTAGGCAAAACGCCTTTTTCTTGAAGAAATATTAGGTCCTTACATATGAAATTGGCGTTTTGTATGGAAGGAACAAAAAGTCGAATATTTTTTAATATAATATATTTAATTAATCAAAGTATGAACCATTGTTTTCAATGCACTTTTGCCATCTTATAGGTAGTTCATTGATCCCTTTACTAAAAAAACCGGCCAAGTGCGAGTCGGACTCGCGCACCGAGGGTTCCGTATAAAAATTTAAGGTTTTCGGAATTTTTCCTTTATGTGTGCTATAAAACATTGCTTCATGCCAAATTTCAAGATTCTAGGTCGACTGGAAGTACCCTTTAGGTTTTGATTCCCTTGCGAGTAGTTGCGAGTTTGAAAATATGCGGCTTAAATTGCCGTTTCTTTTGATTGCGTTGACATAGAAGTTTCATTTTGTTACAGCTTCAAGGTATTATAGACCTGAGTATTTGATATTAATTTGAATTTAATACCTATACGCGTTCATGAGAAAAGAAGTAACTTTAAAATTTTCAAAAATATTTTTTATTATATGATGTAACTAAAAATTTACGGTTTTCGCAATTTTTCCTTTATCTGTACTATAAGACGTTACTTAGTACCAAATTTCAAGATTCTAAGTTCACGGGATACTTCCCGTGAACTTAGAATCTTGAAATTTTGATTTTGATTCCCGTGCGAGTTTCGAAAATTTGCAGAAATTTGCGGCATAAACGGCTGTATCTTTTGATTGCGTTGGCTTAGAAGTTTGATTTTTTCACAGCTTCAAGGGACAGTAGACCTGAGTAATTGATATAAATTTCAGCTTCATACCTCCACGCGTTCCTGAGAAAAAGGGTCTTGACAGACGGACGGACGGACAGACGGACAACAAAGTGATCCTATAAGGGTTCCGTTTTTTCCTTTTGAGGTACGGAACCCTAAAAACCAGTCGGACGGGAATCAATAAAATCTTTGAAGGCGATTTGGACTGCCCCATCGGAGTTGAATTTTTTCCCTTGCAAAAAGTTATCCAAATTGCGAAAAAAATGGTAATCTGTTGGAGCAAGGTCCGGGGAGTACGGAGGATGTCTAAGACATTCCAATTCAAGCTCTTCTAATTTGGTAGCCGTCTGTTGCGCAGTGTGTGGTCTGGCGTTGTCGTGAAGCAGCAGTGGCGTGGAGCTTTTTAATCTTCCCAATTTGCTTCAAGTGAATTAAAACAGTTTTATCACTAACATCGAAGCCTGCAGCTAACTCGGACGTGGTTTGCGATGGGTCCGCTTCCACAATAGCCTTCAATTCTCCATTATCAACTTGGGTCTCAGGCCGTCCACGGGGCTTGTTCTGCAGGTCGAAATTTCCAGAACGAAAACGTTGGAACCAAAAACGAACTGTGTTTTCTTTTGCAACATGACCGCCATACACATCATTCACCCTTCGAGTCGTTTCCGCAGCACTAGTGCCACGGCGGAACTCGTACTCGTAAATAATGCGATATTTTAAATTTTCCATTTTGTAAAATGAGTGACGCAAACAGAAAAAACAGAAGAAAAAAAACAAATGAATGACGGTCATCGAAGCACAAATACATGAGTAAATAGCTGTACAAATTTGAATTTGGAATTCCTTACCAAAGAGGAGAAATTCGTGATTAAAGTGGCCAGTACGAAAAACGCCAATTTCATATGTAATATAATATTATTCAATCTTGTTTTTGGCCGAAGGATTGCCATTCAACGTAGCAAAGCTGCCAGTATTTTGGGCACTTCTCCCGCTGACAAAGAATTTTTTGACGCCCTATGATTCCTTCCCCCCACCCCCCTTTTATACAAGTACCTACATTATGTTTGAAGATGTCTCTTAGCTTATAAATTCTGTACTACAATATATTACACCGTACTTTAAAGAAACAAAATAAATCGTATTTTAAATAGAATTTAAAAAAATCCGTTTGCATACGCAAACAGGCATAACTCTAAAAAAAAAAACATTGTTTCAAATTACATAATATTTATAAATACAAATTGTTTTTGTAACACATTTCTCTATCGCCACCGCCACGTTATTTATCATAAAAAAAAGAATACATAAAAACCTTTTTTCGTGTACAGAAACGTGATACTAGTTGTGGGAGACGGTATGAGCCTGACAACGGCCACAGCAGCCAGGATCCTCAGAGGTCAACGACGAGGGCAGTCAGGTGAAGACACTGATTTGGCGTGGGACACCTTCCCTGCAGTCGCTTTGGCTAAGGTAAAGTATGCTTTAACTCATCATCATATATACCTAAGCCGTCAAACGTTCGAATAGAGTTAACACCCCAATTATTGGGTAGCTCACGTACAATCACAATCCGAACGATTTTGAAGGAAATTCATAATCCATTGCTTCATATTTTTGAAAAGTTCGTCTGCTGGACAACGTAAATGATGTAATGAATACGTAAATAGGTAATTTCCAGTCTTGCCGTGATCCGTGCCTATATTATCTTTTCGAAGCCACTTATGCTGTAGGTAACATAAGTGGATTTACTCTCTTTTTAGCTAGCTCAAACGTCATATCGACAAGAATGGGCCTGAACAGAGATCAACCAAACCTAGGTCACAGATAATATCATACGTGTTCAAATCATTACCTACATGTACCTAGTATAGGAAAAGTTCGCGTGTCATGTGTTTTGACACACCTACATTAAAAAAAAGACGGGTTGCACTCCGGGAGTGCCGGCAGAAGTGAAAACTTGAATATTAACGTTGAAATAAATCAATTATTAATTTAATTAATATTACTCATTTTTTTTCAATATTTCTGCGTCACTTTTTTCATTAATACATGCACTTTGTTCAATTTCCATATTTTAAACACTTTCGGTCTTATTCATAAAAAAGCCTATTGAAGGTTTAAACCATTCATTAGTTAAAATGCTCAATAGGCCTTTAAAACAATCGATAAAATTTTGTATTCATAAACGCTTCATAAACGTTCTATAACTAGAATGTCCTACAACTTCTAAATGTTGCCATTATAATGAAGTTGTGACTGTCTGTCACTTAGACCTATTTAATCACAAATTATTATATTTATTTTGAAACTGGCACATGATTCGGGCCACTTAGAAACGCATTAAATCTCAATTCTGTGGGATGACGGTTTGACACGTTACCCTAATAAATAACAAAATATCCTATTTCTTTAAAATTGTAAAACAATAGTGAACCTGTTGGAAACCCATTCCATTTACACTTTATGGGCAATTTACGTCACTTAAGATGCACTTGAGATGCAGTATTTTGTACGAATTCTAAGGACGACCCAAACCCATCACCGACATCTGGTTATCGTAAATATGGCCCCTGAACCGATGTTCCAAGAAACGAGGGAAAGGGGCTCTGAAGTGGTGAGATGGTATGTGAGAAATTAGAACAAGGACGGAGTGGCAGTCGGGGTTGATCGGCTTTAGAGGACGGACTTGCGAGTCCAGGCTAGTTAAGTTAGGAGGGTGAACACTAGGAGACCACGAGAGTGAGTCGTTGACGTAGGCTAGACGAGCAGAGTCAGAACTTAGGCAATAGCAATAAAACTATATGCCTGATTGAGAGCACGTGAGGACGAGAGTATTATTTAATACATTAAATAATATGTGTTGCTTTAGACTAGGTTATATTAGTCTAGTATAATGTGAGTAGCGTGTAAGGCGCGAGAATCTCAGTGTGAGTGAGTGAACGACTGGATCGGGTGAGTGTTGAATATTTATCCCTCCTTGTTCCTAAATGACTAAATCGAGGTACCCTACACATGCGTTTGGTTCTAGGGACTCGGGGAAAGCCCTCTATAGGACATGACACCTGGGCGAGCACACCGCTTATGGAAGGCTGAACCGAACTCGCATCTCGTTAGGGCCAATTTGAATTATAGTGCTACCTTGTAGTCTGTTGTTCTTGTTTACGAACACAAACCAACCAAACGTTAGTGATGGCTACCTTTCCCTATGGACTGACTAACTGCAGGATACCTTACATTGTACTTGATCTGCGCACACTTCCCGGGAGCGGGGGTAGGCTTCACCAAGTACCACTAACTGGATTGATAGTCGTTCTAAGGAACGTTAGAAGTTGTGTCTCGTTAAATCACACCCGGCCCCCGTAGGCCTCTTACTGATACAAAAAAATAATATTTAGCGAGACACATAATTTGGATGCCCAGATGGAAAGGCCCCAGTAGATAGATAGGCAAGAATGATTGCAAAACAGCCAATTACACTGCAAGCATCCTCGAACCTGGGTAGATTAAGGAAGTGCGAAGTGACGATTTAAAATAACCACTTCGGCGTATAGCAAGGCAATTCGTAAGGAATTCTACAACCGACTGACGATGCGGTACGCTTGCACTAGTTTTGTGTTATCTCAGTAAAGGGTGAGTAGTCCGTTATAAGGGGATATTATTACAGCACGCGTCCAGCACTTCTGGAGACTTGTCTCGCTCAATGGTAGAGGCACTTCGCAGTCCTTTACCTTAGGATTGAGTAAGACATGCTTGAGTATAGGGAACGTGTCCTGCTGGAACCGCAGCAGGTCCTCTCTAGGCCTATGTACGTAATTGTAGGACTGGCGGCACACGTACGACGTATCAGCTGTTGTAAAGCGGCCCTACGTCTCTGGGGTGGGTCAGATTATTGTAAGAACATACAGTAACGTAACTTAAAACAATGTAATCTCCAACGCAAGCGTTACGTGTCAATTACCCTTTTGTTTTCCTCTCATGTCTTCTAACTTTCATAATCAAAAGAAAAGTAGATTTCCTTTCCTTATTCATCTTATCAATGAATTCCCAACCTTATTTTATATTGAAATTGTTTCTTCCCCTCCTTGTTCCCCATCTTCCCAAGTCGGGACAAGGCAAAACACTTCATGGGAATTCATTACAATCGGTGGGAGAGTGTCCAGTCTGGAGACGAGCTCTACAGAGTCGTACGGTGGCGGGGTGCGACTCTTCCCCATTAAGGGGAACCGACCCAAACACTAATATTTAACATAATTAGGAAAAACGAAAATTTTATCAGCCAAGGGTAATGTAGGAACAGTCACAAAGTCATCCAACAAATTGGCCAACACATTAAATCGGCATACGAGAATGTCTGTCTACGAACCGAATATTTGTGTCCATAGACATTATTACGTATGAAAAACTAATTTATTGTCTACAGTTTCAACAGTTTTGACGCGACAACGTCATGGTCGTCATGGAAACAATATGAATATGTCAATGAATGAATTTGATATTGTATGTGTCAAACTAAAAAACTTTTGAATATTTTTTTTGTATTTAAAATAAATGAAATTAAGACCGGAGACTAGTTGCAATAAAGGGCAAAGAATTGAATATTGGTTGGAGGAGGATAAGGTGTGTACCTACTGTTACAGCTAAAATGTGTTCAAAGTAAGTTATGTTTTGTAAACATTCTCAATTTCTTATACTTATGCTTGCTTTTGCTTCTAATCCTTAGATTTTTTGGAAGAATTGGTCAGGGAGAGGTCTCCATAATAGAAAATAAAAACACTGACACAAACAGGGGCAGCCTGGCATGATTTACGAATTAGGTGCCTATCCAATTTACAATTTTACGAAGAACTTCGTTTGCCTGTACAAAACTCATTGTAACAAAAAAAAACCCGCCATAAGAATAATAATGACTGTTATTTTGATGCCGCTACTGATTAATTAAATCAGTATAAATAAGATAATGAAGAGAAAGAATTTATAACATTAGTTTTGTATTTCAGTTCAATAGGACTAGTAAGGATGGTGCTTCACTACGAATAGCAGAAAATGAAACGGCCTACAGAAGAGATGGCACAGATGGCAAATGAAAAGCAAACATTTTAAAAATGTTGTTCTGCTTGCACAAGTTTTAGAAGCCAAATTAGAGTTTACAGTATTGTTCTGCCGTGAACAGGCAAGAGTTACATACGCCAGCGTCAGCATCAAGAGCGACATACATTCGTTCCACGTAAATTAGTAATTAGTAAATGAATAAATTAGTCATCAAGCTGGAGTAGAGTTTGATTCATCTTCCATAATTCCTCTCACTATGGCCAAGACACCTTTAGCCATCACCAGTTCTATGAGTCTGTGGGACCGGCAATGACAAAACTATTTCCTTGTACACATTGCACGACGTACACAAACCCCTATTCCTACCCAAATTCTGTCTGTTCCCGTAGGTCTCCCGTAGGCTTGTATGATAGGTTAGGGTGTTAGGATAACTAGGGTGTTAAGTAGTTGCTGTAGGTTTATAATCAGTAGGGTGAGGTAACCATAGATCCAGGCTCAATTGTTACAAACTTAGCCACACTGTATGCATTTGGAATAACAGCCGTACTAAGCTGTAAGTCCCGGTGCGTACAATTATTATAAAAATAAACTGATATTTGTATACAAGCTTTTTATTAATGAACTACTCCCTAAATTTCTTCTCTTTTACTTTAGATCTTGTTGGCTCAAAATATTGCCACTTCCACGTTGTCGTCGGTGGCAGCGCAGAGGTCACTTTGACTGCATGTTTTGGGTAGGACAAATAAGGCAAGATAGGACGTGGAGCATGTTTTGCAACATAGCTTCACAGCCACACCCTACTGGAGCATCTCCCTGCAGGGTGTAAACTTCCGTGGTCGACACGGAAGCATTGTTTTCACATAAAAGCAGCAATGTCCCACAGTATTTCTTGTTGCTATAATGTGGTTCGTTATATTTTTCGTCGCTTCTATTTTGTATTGTAGGTAGGTATATAATAATAAACTAAATTGGTTAAACAGAAGTTCAAAATAAATTAAATACAACTGCGGCTCCTCGAAGTACTATTGTTTACGAAACTGACTTTTCAAACATTTGTGCGTCAAATGTCATTTTCTTCGGCCATCTTTGTCGTGTCTCACTTGGTTCACTTCGGTTGGCGCCGCCGTAGAAAGAGATGGGGGGGGGGGGGAGAATCTCTCCTGACGGTCACGTGTCCTGACGCGATGCCCTGACGCGAGTTTAACATTTTTTACCCATTACAAAAAGTGTTCAACGCCGCTAAAGAAGTTTTCACTTCAAAAAACCTAAAAAGCAAAATTATTTATTGTAAACCGTAACCAAATAAAAAATAGCAACGAAAGGAAGTCAAATTATTAACTTTCATCACAGAATACTTAATGTACTACGTACAGAAAGGACACTCCCTTCCCCGCACTAACATCAGTTACCGCACCTCACTCCGCACTTCGGCGTATTCGTCGCAGTTCTTTAACAAGAGCGCTCGCAAACACAAGTACCTCACGCACACATTCATACGTATACAAACGTCATTTTTTATTGTAGTAGTAGTAGGTAATTATTTTGCGAACGTTGTATGGAGTGTCCGGGGTGTGCTTTCATCGAGGATTAAAATTCGCGATACATTTATTAACATATATAATTAAACGAAATGACTGCGTTTGTGGCGATGATTGAGTCACCTACACAAGGTTTAATTTTAGCGGTTTCATCAGCGGCTTTACGATAAACTCTTTTCCAATTATCTGTCTATCATTAATGCTGAAATGAACCTTTTTAGCGCAGCCGTGAGGCACACACTATTGTTATTTGAAACATTATTTTTATTTTGTTAACTTTTTATTTTGTGTTTCACGAACTGTGTCCAAAGAAACTTTTTTCTTTCTTTGTAATAAATGCTTCAAGCTACGGTTTCCTAAAAGAGCGGTGGCCGCCACGTGACGGCCGCATTGACAGCTGTCATGAATGTGATGACAGCGGTGTTTGAGTATACGGTGTGAAAAATGTTCTCTATTAAAACACACCAACTTACTTACATTAACCAGTTTATTATAGAGTCTTTGTTCGTAAATAACGTTTCTGTGACGTCATTCGCCTGTAAATAGCAGATGCTATGTGGCGTCGTAGCGTGAATCCGTAGCTTTAGGGTCAGCACACATTGATCGACGGCGTTCGACGGTTTGTCCATACAAAAAGAGAGCGAAGTATGGAACGACCTACGCATCTTTTCGCATCGACCCGACGAACGCGCTCCGGCGTAGTGTGCTCCTTTTCAATCAGCAAAGTGCGAAAGGCCGTCGATCAATGTGTCCTGACCCTTAGGCTGTCTGTCCATAGAGCGGTGAAGCGAAGAGCCATTAAAATATTAACGGATCGAATTCCAATCAATTCACGACTACTGGAATGGAGCGGATAGAGAACAAAAATAGTTATTTATACAATGTGAAGACAACATACGACAATAAATTAAAACACTGGCAATACTAATGCCTAAGGGTGTGGGATCCAACGAAAATATATCGTATTTTCGAACTATCCAATAAATCCTAGCTTCGAAATGAAACAACTAATTTTTTCCAACAAACTAAACAGTATGGATTTTGCCAATTTTTGATTAGTTAGCTATAGTGACTAAACTATTGGATATATTTGAACGATTTAATTATTCACCATAATTTCTGCGAGAATTCTCCACTATTTTGAAACTCGATCGGAACGAGCTGGTTTTTAGTCAAACCTCAAAATAATCTTTATGAAATAAAAATGTGATATTGACTTTTATAATGAGTTTGCTAATTATTTTTTATTAATTTGATAAATGATTTTATTTCTCTAAGTAGATTTGTACAAACAGTTTTACACGGCAGTCATATTTTAAAAACTAGATGAGGTCGCAATTGACAACATTTCAAACCTGACACGACCTTAAAACAAAAATACTATTTCTTTATTTTCGTATCCTTAGTTCAAATATATTTTTATTTTATTTTTTTATTTCTAAATTTCTGAGAAAAAAAATAAAAATCAAAAAACATGTGATGACGTCACATAAACGGCGGAATGAGGTAGTTACCTTTGCGCATTCCAATGTCTTTGATTGAAAACATTACATCAAACAAGACATGTCAGTGTCATCTAAGAAGTGTAACTAGAAAACAACTAAAAAACTGAATTGAATTCAACAATATTTTTTCCTATCAACTCGACACGCTGCTTACTGTTAATATTATCAATTTTTGATTGATATTTCGCCAACAAAATGGATCCCAATGAAAAATATACGCCAATGAAGAAACCAAAACAACGACTGAGTCAAGTGACATCTAACAGTTTTTTTGACGGGTCACAATAAAGCAAAGGTAATATCGCCATTCTACCGTCATCTGGCACTTACGTCTTTTTAGAATACACCGAATTTCAAAGTTAAAATTATGAATGAAAAGTACATAATTTCGAAAAACGAAAAAATATGGGTGCCCTAGATTTGAATTTACTTTTATATAACGTAATAATACATGCAGGTTAAAAATATGAAATGTTGTCAATTTCCTATCTGAAAATTTTGGGAAGAAAGGTCGAAACAAACTCAGAGGTCACAGTTTCTTTTAAAGTCCAGACATGATCTTGGTCAGATCTTGTGAAGACAATGTAAATTAAAAGAAAAATATTTTATTTGGGATACGCACAAAAAATACAAACAATAAAAAAAACCATTAGATTGCTGTCAGAAATGATCTTTTGTTATGTATGATTCTTATTATTTTCTTAGATAAAAGTTCTTCACAGACATGACTTAAAACTAATTAAGTTGTTCTTGCTTACTTAACTAGAGGATGTAATCAAGGTTGTTTTTAAACAACATGTATACGGAACGTAGTGGTATTCAGTACACTGTTATAATCAAGATTAAGTCAACAGCAGCAACGTATTAAATTTTAAATGAGTGCAAATATAGTGAGCAAGTTTAAGTACCCTGTTTAAGGGTTGTTTATAGTTTCCGTACTTACCGGGTTAATGTTTTGATGTATTATGAAAGCCGCATGACCGTGTACTATGAAACCAGAAGGGTAATTCTCGTATTGTTAATAAAGTTCACATTCTGATCTCAGTCCAATATCAATCTGTCAAAAAAACCTATGGTCGGACTTTTAATGAGCTGCAGTAAAATTACACTTCTTACTGGCATTTCGTTAAAAAATGTTGCCAGACTATCTCTACTACTGAAGTGATTAAAACGCAATGAAACATCGTTTTAATTTAGATACTTATTAGAAATTGATCCATTTTGATTTACCTAACCGTTAAACAATGAAATATTCTTTGTATTGATGGGATAAAAATATATGTTGTAGTTTCAAATCAGCGTAAATACATAGTTTACTAAAGATAATTTGTTTTATTTTTTTACTATAAAATATCTACTATTTAAGAAATCAATGTTTCTAACAAATTGAAGTGTTCATTAGGAATGACGTTTACTATACAGGGTTATTTGCAAAACACCAGAAACTTCAAAAATAATAATATTTAAAATAAATGTTTGTAAATAGGATTAAAGCGTTTTATAACTCCAATCCGATCACTGATGTGATGACAAAACAATAATTAAGCATTACTCATTTTTTTATTGTAAACTTATTAAATCATCCTGTAATAATATGTTATCCTCTTTTATAAAATCAATTTAATATTGATCGAATTTGAACTGAATGTTTATTGAATGAATCGATTATTTTGTCACATCACTATTTAAATTTCGTTAAAAAGTGGTAACATATAAACTGTAATTTTATTGCAGCTAATTTAAAGTCCGACCATAGGTATAATTTACAAACTTTTTTGACATTTATTGTAGCTTAGATGAAATTGCGACAATTTTTTTAAGTAAAGTAAGTTTTTTTAAATAATTAGCCTTCATATCCTAGGAAATAAATAAATTCAGCATATTTTGTTAATAGTTGGAAATATCCAATTGTGCCTATATGTATAATATCCTAAAACCACAAAAGCATTCAACAAACTTTGAGGCAACACACTAATTGATACCATAATTGTGAACTAAATAAAAAAAAAAGAATCGTTCCGTGTTACTAGGCTCAATTTAACTACTCCTTGTCTTCACGTGGTCATCGTTAAGTGTTAAAGAACAGTATAATAAAGTAATTATTCTGTGCTAAAAATATTGGAAGGACAATCTTCCTAATCGCATTAGGAGACATCCCACGTGCAAACGTAATGGTCACAACCATTCTTGGAAGCTGGTCATCAAAAAGTTTCTTATCCAGCATAAAAATATCGCGGTTCATTGTAATATCAGAAATTCCTGTAAAAACTTATTTGAATAGGTATTTCAAGATCACAAATTGGTTTAATAATTTCATACCACTAAAATTTGAATTGATCAAATTCATTTAAAGATACACTTAAAGCAACGTATAAAATCTACATGCATAATACATATCACCAACGATAATATGCTAAACAGTGAATATAGGGCGCCATTTTATTTTATCTTTTCATGCGCCTTTATCACCAACTTCTGCTAATTTTTCCAGTAAATTTTCAGAGAGCATTTTTTTTTGTTCTCCATTCACGTTCCATTTTTCGTTTATAGAGAACACTCCGAAGGCTTTTGATGCTAATCAGGATAATTTGAGACTGAATAGCGTCCACTCTTATAGCATCATTTTATATTCTGCCAGGATATGACTAACATAACATCATCGACCTGCCCTTATTCCAGTTTGTATCTTGGCGCAGTACCTGTTTTCTTCCATACAAACATTATCTATCTATTAACCGTCATCTCGAGCTTTCCCTATAATTTTTCACCCAATTGATACGTCCATTGTTACCTTTATCTTTCACTACTTTTTAATCTATTACTAGCTTCTGCTGATTGGGCTATCAAATGCAAAAAAAGTAAAGTAGTTTCAGGGATGAGCGCGTTCAAACTCTTCAGTTTTATTATTAGTATAGATTCATCTGGCTAGACGCAATTACTTTCCTCAAAATGTTTATTGTGAAACTCTCTGATATAATGAATCAATATTGCGGCAGTATAGGGATTATCGCTTGTGGCGAAGTAATATCAGCTGCACGTGTCGATAGATTAGGTTAAGCTACGCTTGGCGGGGTTGGTTCGTGGATGGGTGACCATCTTTACATACCAAGACCCCTCCGTGTCTCGGAAAGCACGTTAAGCCGTTAGTCCCGGCTGTCATTCGTGGATCTTTGACAATTGTTACGGGTCGTCAGAAGCCCGAAAGTCACAACCAGTTTTACCAAGGGGTATTTTGTATTGCCCAGTAACTGGGTTGTGGAGGTCAGATAGGCAGTCGCTCCATGTAAAATACTGATATTCAGTTGCATCCGGTGAGACATGAAGCCGACCCCAACATAGTTGGGAAAAGGCTAGGCCGATGATGTTTATTGTAAAACTCTCTGATATAATGAATCAATATTGTGGCAGTGTATGGATTACGGCATTATCGGTACAAACTCGCGCCTTGTTGCGGTCTTTGAGGCAAACCTTAAGCGTTGGATGTTTACGAGGTCTCTATAATACGTAGTTATGGTGTAAATAGTTGTAGTTTCCCACTTCACTCAACACAGTAACCTACTTTCTTTTGTTTACTTATAACTCGCGCTGTTGAACAATCATCAGAAGAGAATTCCCTTCTTATATTTTCACATAAACAGTTATGCTCATAAGGCTTCCGGCATGAGAGTGTCCCATTGTTTTTCATGTGTGTCGTAAGCGCTGATTAAAGGATTATTCTGGGACTGCAGCTACCTGTGAACAAATATCTTTCTATTGTGATCACCAACCCATCTGCGCGTGGTGTAATAACAATTTTGGAACACAATGTTTCAAACAGTCATCAAATGACGCAGTGTGGTTTTGAGCACTTAGAAATGGCACTTCGAGATTGTTATACTTTCTTGCCGGCCGTTATTATGATAATATTCCCAAACAGTTACTACTAGGTATCGTTTTATTGCTGGATTTGAAACTGAATTTTTGTGGAGTTGCTTAAGATTTTAATGAAACATATTATGTTACTCGTATTTTACCAATTTTGACATAAACATAGACACGCTGCAAATAGACAATGCATAATTATATTGGACTTACATGGGGCACGGACGTTATTTTTTTAATACCATAATCAGCATATAATGTTCACTCCTGTAGCACCTGCCCCCTCTCTTCGAGAGGGAGTGGGCTGTTATCTACCACGCGGGCCCAGTGCGGGTTGGTAATTGTCACATGTCTTCGAGTTTTTGGTTCTAGGACTATGACGGTTTCCTTAACCGTTTTGAGAGCAGTGGTGACGAAATTAGTTACACAAAGTAAAGCACCTGCCTGGGTTTAAACCCACGACCTACAACTCGTAAGTCAGGGCCGTTACCACTGGGCCACCACTGGTCTTGCTTTATTAATACATAACTATAATTATCTATTCTCCCGCTACGACCCTTCAACGCTTCAGTACTAAGCATTGTGCCATTGATTAAAATGCATTGGACGACAAAGGCCGTCGTGACTTGTCTGTTTCCGCTATCCACGTCCAATCATGTCTATGTGCATCGAGTCTTACATTTATGACAGGATTATGGTTTCTTTCTTCTAAATTTTATAAAATTTTCACCAGACTTACAACATAGATGCCCAAACTGGGGAGTCTTCAGCCTGTGCAACTGCTCTTCTCTGTGGTGTGAAAGCACGGTACGAGACCTTGGGATTGGATGCTGGAGGCAGATTCAACAGCTGTGCTTCTACTATCAACTCCAAAGTTACGTCACTAGTTGACTGGGCACATGAAGCCGGTAAGCATTATATCTAAATTTTTGATGCAATTATTTTGTTCGCTCTTTTAAACAATATTCACATATGAAAGGAAAAGGATATTCTAAAAAAACCAATCAATTAAAAAAAAAACCTTCCAGATTTCATGAACCTATTTCAATAGATTTTAAAACCTAAAAAGCTTTATTGTTTACCCTTATTTAGTGACTAAATAAGGGTCAGTCAACCAATTGAACCCTAGATTGTGATAACTATAGAACCACTCGCTAACAATGTCAGCAAAGATTCAGTTAAGCCCACTTCTTAAGCCGGGGTCACGTTGTGGATAGCGGTATTATAGTATAATCTGTACCACTCGATACCGGGTCGGAGAGAATAAATAACGGCTAATAACGGAATATAATATTATTAGTTTTACTTTATTTCTTTGTTACTAGAGGGAGTGGGCTGTAATATACCACGCGGGCCCAGTGCGGTTTGGTAGATGTCACATGTCTTCGAATTTTTGGTTCTAGGACATGCCGGGAGATCATTATCCCTCTCGAAGAGAGGAGGCCTGTGTCCCAGCAGTGGGAACATTATAGGTTGATTATGCTTATTTATTACCTACTAGCTGTTGCCCGCGACTGCGTCTGTGTGAATTTTATATTTCACAATATCCAGGATCAAAATATAACGTTTGGTTAAGTAGTTTAGGCGTGAAAAAGTAACAGACAGACAGAGTCACTTTTGCTGTTCGCATTTATAATGTTAGTTCAGTATGGATTATTAGGTATAAGAAAAAAAATTAAATGAAATACGTTCACTTGCGGTAAATAGGGAAAGACTACAAACAGTAGAATTACTAGTTGGGGGAAAAAAATATGCGACACATCCCCATAGTATAGATCGTGCAACGTCAGAAGATGTCATAAAGAACTCTTTTTATAACACACACATAATTGGAATGCTAAAATTCACATTTTTATTGCAACACCTACAAACAGTTGGTTTGAACAATTTCTCAGATATCTTGAATTTTCAGACACAGCATCCAATGCTGTCGATGTAATATATTTTCCCAATCTGACCTCTTTTCCCTTCCTTCCAACCTTGTGAGCCCGTCACTTATGAGTAACGTCACAAAACAATGTTTTATTATACCCTCCATAAGGAATTCTGTGTATCTTTTGCCTTCAGAAGGAAACTATAACAATGATATTTACCCAAGGGAACCCAGTAGACGAATAGATATCATTGATTTTATCAAGTACGTCGTAACGTTTTCAATAATATTTGTTATGTAATGTGTCTCAAGGGTTTGAATACAATCGTTTCGCTCTTATATTTATTTGGAATGTGCAAAGGTACTTATAGAAATAATGAATATGAATGAAACATTAACGAATATCAAATGTTCATTATTTGGTAAAAGCAACACAATAAGTATTTCTGGAATTTCAATATCGCCACAGGAATTTTAACCACGCCAAAGTTAGCTGATTAAAATGTCAACCACGAAGAATGTTGATTTATTTGCACGTTCATGAATGGAATTTGTTAAATTCAAGGTTGAAAATTATAATTATCATGGGAACCAATAGAACTGATAATTGAATGCAGAAGGGTCAGGTTTAATGTAATTCAATTCAAGTACTGCACACCTCTCCACTAAAATTTATATACCTTTGGAAATATATATGCAGTGGAAGGGCAAATTATAATTAAATTAGACAATCTCTATCACATATTAGGGGAGAACAGGGTAATGGGAGCCTACTAAGGGAAAATTTTCTTAAAAATCACAATTGTTAATATTCTTACCATTTTTAGTTAGGAACTCTTACATTCATTATTAAAGTATATTTTAATCACAGTTATAATCAATTGCAGTCTTGTATTAGGGTACAATAAGGATTTTACAAAAAAAAATCAGTCGCTCCCATTACCCGACACATGCGGGTAATGAGAGCCCATTTAACGCTCATATGGAAAATGGGAGCCATAATTTACTCTTTCTCGAATTTAACTAAACATACTTTAAAATATGTGATCTTAGTAATTAATACAAAGAACTATTTGTAACACAAATAAAAACGTCAACTTAGTAAATAAAACAAAAAAATAAAGATAATAGAAAGATGCTAGGCTACCATTACCCGCTGACTACCATTTTGAAAAGCAATAACATAAATATGTAATTCTACTTTCAATCTCAATTTAACCAATTGGGCTTGTTAGTGCATTTAGCTAGTGATATAAAAAGCATGAAGATAATAAAAAAAGAATATAACTTCATGCTTAACTCGGCGCTGGCAATCAGCAATTTTTATAAACGTGGAGCGAAAAACACATAATCGTCCCTCGTGACTTAACGCATGGCACTAACGGCTCGTGTTCGTCAGGCGAAGTTTCTCAATGGTTGACGAAAGCGGCCGAGTGTTTAAGATCGCGCAAATGTGCCTACTTTCCGTTCAATCACTATGGCTCCCATTAACCGACCGCTCTCATTACCCTGTTCTCCCCTACAATTCGACATTGGGAATCTAAAGCCTGAATGCTGATCCCTTAGTATTGAAATTCGGTCTGTTCGTATATGACATGTTTGTGTCTGTTCAACTTACGTAACAAAAGGTCTGGATTCCACTTAGTTCCCCAAAATGGACACACAATTTACAAAACAATAGGCGATAGCGTCGAACTCAAGAGTACGAAACGTCACAATTCCAATATCGATCGATCGGGATTAATTTGTTGATAAAATATGGGTGCAATAGTTACGTCGAATGCTAGATGCTTATCCCTCAATATCAAAATTCGTCATTCATCTGTTCCAAAATTGTTCGTGGCTATTCAGCTTACGTACCAAAAGGTCTGGCTTCATATTTAAATGCTGAAGAAACACAAAACCTCAAACATTAAATATCAAACTCTCTGAGTGAAATGTTCTGAGTAAGGCGAAATTGTCGCGTTGGTAAAATATGGGTGTAATAGTTATGTCGAGCGCCATTGTGTGGTCCATTCGCTTCGACGGACTGGCACTCAATGGACAAGTGTGTGAACGTATCTCGGCCATGTTATATCTAGTTATACGATGTGCTATATTGCTATTGTGAAGATAATGTTTCAGTTTATTACATTTCTGGAATATGATGTTGTGTTGTGTTTGATAGTTTTTTTTGTGGGAAATGTTTTCAAGCTTGTTTCATGGCAATTCATTAACAGTAGACAGCTTTATTTTTGAGGTAAAAAATACAAGAATGCTGTATCGAGCTCTATTTCTCCCGTTTTACAATACCAATAATATTATGATGATAATGTAGATAGAAAAATTAAAAAGGTTACAAAATGTTTTGTGATTTCTTGAACAATTTCAATACGAGAACATTGTAAAAAATATTCACTCCGAAACTGAAAATATCATATTACAACGCTATTTATTTCGCTTACGCAAAGAAAATCGACAAAAAACATGAACATTTCATGCCTAAGCCCCGCTATATTTTCTGTCGAAACAATTGCCATTTCGTGACGTCACAAGCTTCTAAGCTAAACTTTAGATTGTAATCATAAACCTGAAAACGACTGAAAGCTAACTTATGTTTTATATAAACAGTTTAGCATCAACCAAATGGACTTACTAAAGTTCATCGTTCAAGGTTCTTAAAATATTCAGCCCTTCTCTTTACATTTTTGCATTTATTATTATTTTTTTAATAGTGTAAAAGTATACTAATGCTCTGTAGATATTTTGTGCCATGATACTATTATTTTGAACTGTTGCTATGATAGGTTCAAGACTGGTATTTAATTTTTTATGGACCTTGTCATTATGAACTGTTCCTAGTTGAGCAGTGAACATAATTGATGTTCATTTGTTTTTTTACAATGTTCTCTGTACCTATCTATTATTATTCATTCTGATCAACAATAATACTTTATTTAAAATTCAGTATTTGCTGCAGAAATTAAAATTCCCAGTTTTAATTTTTAAAAACTCGAATTTTGAACGTAAACTTGATAAAATTCCAAAAAATTATACTTAAGCTTTTTAATCAAACATTCAACTCACAATCAAAATATCAATACATATTGCTTATATTTTAAATATATTTATAAATCCATTGTCCAGGTAAATCCAGTGGCATTGTCACAACAGCGCGGATAACGCACGCAACTCCTGCGGCGTTATACGCGCATGCGCCGTCCAGATACTGGGAAGATGACAGCAGAGTACCCCCCACTGTCAGGAAAGACTGCAAGGATATAGCCATGCAGCTTGTAGAGAATGAGCCAGGAAGGAGCATAAATGTGAGTATGGCAGCATTTCAATGTAAAATACGTATGTCTTGCATGCGAATATACTTGACAATTAAAGCGAGTCTCCTTTAATTTTCGATTTTATTTAATTATTTGTTGTTATAGCAGCCATAGTAGTACACATTCTGTGAAAATTTCAAGTGTCTACCTATTACGGTTCAAAGGATACAGCCCTGTTACAGACGGACAGACAGCGGAGCCTTTTGAGTAAATAGGTATGAAAATTAGGTCAACTAAACGTTATATAAAAAGAGCATTATACAAATTGTAAATTATATGTAATGAACGTTATACAAAAAGTTGAAGGTTATATGAAATATAACATTCGATCACTTTAAATTAGGTTATACGTTTTTATAGCGTATGAAAATTATATCATATAAACGTTATATTTCAAGTGTTATTATAGGTACTATCTGGTATCATGCGATATATTACACAACCTTTACAAATAGGGTCCAGTTGGCACCCTTTGGGTACAAAAAAGGCCAGTAGTGTGCGATGGTTCATACAAAATAAACAAAAGTGATACCTAGGTATATGTTGATTATTGCATTGCAGCGCAGCTTGGCTTAAGGAGTCATTCTAAATACTCGTAAACAGGTGATATATGAACTACTGATGCAACTTGAGTAAGTTCTCCAATAGGTCTTAAAAAAAAAAACAATAAGAACCTAGGCCATTTTCTTTACTGTAGGTAGGCACTTAATAAAAAGAAACCTTGTTAAAAGATGTACTCACATAAAATCTTATCTAAGACTAAATAAAATGTTATGAACTACTTATCAAAAATCTCGGAAGAAGCAAACAATTTGGCCAAGTATAACCCTGATATTTGCATCAAAATAAGCACATTTACGTATATATATATCTTTTTACATAATCTACCCGTATAATTTTCATGCAAAATGCGCACTAATTTTGTAAAGTTCATGTCCTCGAAAATGTTAAAGAAAATACAGCGCAATGTTTTGTTAAATTAAAGCTTAGGGGCATAAACTTGCGATGCGTCTCAAAAACAAAAGGAAGAGTTCTCGCTTGAATTTCTTTAAAGTACAAAATTAAGAATCTCTTTTTTTATTAATAGCTCTCGGGGGATGAGTTAAAAACTGAATCCTGAAATTGTACAAAAGCCCTTTTTGTAAATTAGTAAGTGATGTTAATTAGATACGGCTAGGTAGGTACCTTAGTAGGCGTTTGTTAGGATTATCAGCGGGTTGCGCATTTTAATTATTTAAGCTGTACTTTATGCTGAAGTTAATGTTCTGTTGCATTTCACTCTTTGCTAAAGTATTATAGCCAGTAAAGATTACAAGCCTGTAGGGTTAAGAAAGGAACGTTTATGAACATTGTAAGTTATAAGGATAATGGCGAAAATCCTCTGAATAGGGTTCACGGTACCGTGAGATGGGCGGAAGGAAATTCTGACGTAATTAATTATTTAGAAGTTGTATCTACTGTGGAAACATAATTATATGTACTGGAAATATATGTCGGTATTTCTTCAGAAGTTCTTTATTGGAATTCAGTAACATTGTTGTTGCCAGGATATTATTTATATCCTGAGTTTTACTGCTTTGACAGACGTCAAATGATAAAATGTAAAAAACATTTTTTTCTCCGTTCTTTTTCTCAGTAAGATAAACTCAATGAACACAAATAAATTGAGAAGAAATCTACATACATATGGAAATGTTAATATTATTAAACTTAATAAAATGTAAATGAAATGTGTAACAATACAGTTTCTTGTGAAATTTAATCAAGTTTATATACTAAATACAGAATAGCTTTTCTGACAAGCTGCTCAAGAATGTTACCGCTTTTGCGTTCTTTGGAACAATCTGCACGGCTTACCTACAACATTGTGGAAAATAAACCACAGATTTTAGTAGAATCCCTTTCGTTTTATTTAGCGTGGGTGTGAAATTATATCTTTTCCCAACAACAGATTACCTAGTTTTCCTATTTCTAAAGGTTATCTATTTTTAGAGTTATCTCGTAAATCAAATTCAGCTGGTATATTTTTGTGTATGAGTTTAGGTTTCAGGGATTTTATCATGTATACATAATGTTTTTATTTATTCACTTTAGGCTGAGAATCAGCACTTTCGAACGTCAAAATTACATAAGACAGTTCCCCATAACGCAGGCCCTTCACCACTTCCTAGTGCTTTCGTTGAGCAGAAGTGTTCTGGTTTTATTGATAACAGGTAGCAACAATATTCCGTCAAATTATATTATTTGAATGATAGGTATCACCATTTCAGCCGAAAGACGTCCACTGCTGGACATAGGCCTCCCCCAAGCACCTCCACTTCGACCGGTTCTGTGCTTCTCGCATCCAACGGGTTCCTGCGGTCTTCACAAGGTCGTCGGTCCACCTTGATAGGAATGATAGGTATAGGACCTGTTGAAATAATATAAACACTTGATTTGTTTGTTTTGAACAGGTTATAATGGGTGGTGGAAGAAGACATTTCCTGCCAACTGTTACTCCAGATCCAGAGCACCCAAACCGTGAAGGAAGAAGACTAGATGGTAGAAATTTAGCAGAAGATTGGGCAAGAGAAAAGAAGAGGCGGCGATTGCGTGCTCAATACATTCACACAAGGGAACAACTTGCGAAGTTAGATCCAAGGACAGTGGATTATTTGTTAGGTAAGTTCAACGACAGTATTAATTTTAATTCATAGAAAAGTATTCCTTATTATCATCACTATTTACAGCCTTACAGACAGGAGGCAGGAGGAGGAGCAGTGGATGGAAATCCACTGCTGAGTATAAGCCTCCTGTCTGTTGTGATATGCTTCCCTGCTGGTCTGCGAGAATATCATTTAGGTCCACGTGGTCTTTTGAACAGTGTTAATGTTTCTGTATTTATAATCAAGCCAGTCAAAACAGAAGCCATTTGCATCTGACCATCAAATAGTCCTCCAGACCGTGGCGGCCAATCTCAACGGAGACTAGCCTTCGGTGCGGAAGATATTATGATCCGCAAGTGTGTGCGCAGACACAGGTGCTCTCCCTCTTCCCTCACTCTCATAGTCCGATGGGACGGCACGCAATCCGACACGACCGTAGAGAGATCAGGTGCAGGACCAACAGATTAACATGCTTTTTGAAGCACGGGGTATCACACCGCCAATTCCGAACTCCTTGCTGTTACTTAGGACTTCCTAATGGAAAAACTCAATAACACTCCGAACATAAAAGCGTGATCATCAAAGTGAACTTATTAGAAATCAGCCATTCATATTTAAACTGTGGCTCAATTCAGTGAAGATATTCGCGCAGATGAACGTCAAATCCCAGAATGCACCTCTATTCACAAACATTTTGACCTGAAGATTCAATTTTAAGTTCTCTGCAAACGTGTCTGCGTTCACTATGCATTTCAATAAGTGCGAAAATCGATTCCCAGTAAATTCCGAACCCTCGCCTCGGTTAGACTGTCAACTGTTTTCGAAGATATTGCCCAATCGATTTAGTAAATAAACTTAAGCTATATACAGACGATTAAGTTTAACTTTGTAGACAAAACATCTGTTCCCAATACTTTGTAATTTGTCACCGAAAATTCTGAGCTCGAAGAAAAGAGGCAAAAAGCTTAATGCGATCAAAAGACGGCGTCTGATCTACATAATTCATGCCAAGGTCACAATATTGGGGAAAATATGACCGCCTGAGGTAGCTGATAGCCAAGAAAAAGTCAATCATGCTGGAAAGGTCTGTTTATATCATGTGAATCATGATATTCGATACACTATACATTCAGGGAAAAAACTGAGGCTATAAAAAGACCGACGGGTAGCCGAAGCTCTTTCGATATTGAAAATATTATGTTCGTTTATTTTCGTCGTGCCGACACAGTGTTAATCACATTCTATAAAGAAAAAAATTGGTGGGGATTTTGTTGGTTTTATTCAGGTAGAATAATTACGTTTTAGCTGAAATTATGAATTTTCGTAGAAAATACAGTTCTATTTAAAAAAAAAGTTACAAAATATCAAAGGTTACCTCACGATTATAATAGATACCAAAACTTCTACATTATTAGGTCACGGAAAATATTACTCCCACATTAAACTTTTACTTCCGGGAAAACTACCTAAAAACTCGTTATTACGTCTTTAAATTATGGCTTAAACCTTCAGTTTAAGAGCCATTACTTTTATGAAACTGCGTTTTTATACAAATTTTCTAAAACGCCTCATCTACCGTCGGATTATTTAAGAAAGTCTGGTCCCTTTTGTGTGCTTTGTTGGGTTTGTTTAAGGGTTAAAGCTTACTCAGCAATTTGAGTGCCCACAAAGCCGGTTTTGGGTGACTCCCGTTTTAAACCCGTATACCCGCATACAAGGAATATAAATTAAAAGGTATAAACAGGTTCTACTACTCGTTTTAATATTTGTTTTGGAGAAGTAGTTGTGTATAATTTTTTCCGTATATAGGTGTTTATTTAAAATTGTTGCTTTAAGTTAAGTGACGTTTAAACGTCCAAAAAGTATGGCCAAACAGTCGCTAATCATTACCTTATTTTAAGCAACGTTTCTAAATAATCCCAATAAAGTATCACAGTTGATGATATTTCGATCGATGCGGTTAATCTACGCTTGCCGTAGGTGGTCTGTAGATGGGTGACCAACTTTACGAACCGAGACCCCTTCGTGGCTCGGAAAGCACGTTAAGCCGTTGGTCCCGGCTTTCATTCGTAGATCTTTGACAGTCGTTACGGGTACTCAGAAGCCCGAAAGTCTGACAACCAGTCTTACCAAGGAGTATCGTATTACCCAGTAACTGTTGGTTGTGGAGGCCAGATAGGCAGTCGCTCCATGTAAAATACCGGTATTCAGCTGCATCCGGTTAGACTGGTAGCTGACCCCAACATAGTTGGGAAAAGGCGAGGCAGATGATGAGTTGATGATATTTTATTCACATTACAATCTAGCCTATTAGCGATAGGTAATTTAGATATAACTTAAACTGCTAAATAACAAAAAAGTACGTAATAAATAACACATAGAGAAAGCTATTTTACAAGTACGCTAAGGCAGGAATTTAATACTTCTTTAAATAAAAAATGTCAAATTGAAAAACTTACCTACAAATAGCTATAGGATTAATTAAATTATTATTAAGCGAACAGAAGCTTACCTTTGATTCCAGGAACATCGATTGATGCTTTAAATTTGAATTACAATTCGACGTGACGAATCATAGGGCATCAAAAAGATCGTCCGTATCTCCGTCTACAGGAAAAGTGCTAAGACACAGGCCATTTTAAATTAAATGGTTTCTTTAATATGTTTTTCCACTTATCTCAGCCTAAAAAATTGTCATCTAAGTAAGCCATTTCTAATCCTCTACTTACCAAAATTCCTGTAAGTTTTTATTAAAAAATGTACGAAGCAATCCTCCAACTTCTGAACAGCACTTAACTTTCCCGGATACGCCAAGATCAGGAAACGATAAACATAATGAATTTACCGTGGAAAATTAATATAGGAGAGACAACAGGGGTGTGGAAGTCAGCATTTGGTTTAAGAAAAGTCGGACCAAAAATGTTTCCGGCCCCTTTTGCGGAATTTATGAAATAATTACGTTCGCCCAGATTACGTTTACCAAGTTTACATTATGATCAGTGCGGCCCGTTGTGTAATCCCATTTGAATCCTTTTTAATCTCACCCGCCCGACATAAAGTAGCATTTGCATTTCAAATATGGATTATGCTGTTACCAACATCCTTAATTCAAAAATTGTATTGTTAACCACGCTTCTTAGTATTTTAATTTATCTGTCACCTACATAAGTAAGTGCTCTGGATTGCAGGACCGTACTCGCTTATTCAATGATGAGGCCTTTTTCAGCTTTGTGATACATTTTTTTGTGCGTGACATTAATAATCTGGTTAACCTCTCACACGTTTTCCCGCCTACCTGTCGAAACACCCGACGCGTCGGAGAAGTTTAATGGGCGCAGTAAAGTCATTGTTTTGACAATAGAACAATTACACTGTTGTGTACACTTGGTGTACCGTTGACGTTTCGAGCACTTTCTCTTATGTACACTTTGTGTACACTTGACACTTGAGGCGATAACTGCTAGTCTACTTGTATTCTTAAAAAAATTCGCCGTGAAAACTTTAATGAAGTGAAATGTCATTCCACAAAATGCTATGGTTTGACACTATTGAAAGCTCACTTTAAGTAGTTTTGATGGTGATTTTTTTACACCATAGATTTATTTAAACTTTTCGCACAAAAAGATACAAAGGCGGACTTAACGCCTTAGGCATTCTCTACCAGTCAACCAAGGGTGGTGAAGAGATTAGATGGCAGGCGCTTTGGTTGAGAGGAACAATCATTAAAAAAAAAACTTTTATAACTAGGTACGCAAATACATAAATAGGTTATGTACACATAGATACATACTATTTCATCATCATCATCATTTCAGCCGAAAGACGTCCACTGCTGGACATAGGCCTCCCCCAAGCACCTCCACTTCGACCGGTTTTGTGCTTCTCGCATCCAACGAGTTCCTGCGGCCTTCACAAGGTCGTCGGTCCACCTTGTGGGAGGCCTTCCAACGCTACGCCTTCCGGTACGCGGTCGCCACTCCAGAACCTTTCGGCCCCATCGGCCATCTGTTCTGCGAGCAATGTGCCCTGCCCACTGCCACTTAAGTTTGGCAATTCTTCGGGCTATGTCGGTTACCTTGGTTCTCCTGCGGATCTCTTCATTTCTGATTCGATCCCGCAGGGAAATTCCAAGCATAGCCCTCTCCATTGCCCTTTGGGTGACTTTCAGCCTTCTAATAAGGCCCATTGTGAGCGACCACGTTTCAGTGCCATATGTCATCACTGGCAACACGCACTGGTCAAAGACTTTCGTCTTGAGACACTGCGGTATGTGGGACGAGAAGATATTGCGAAGCTTCCCGAACGCTGCCCAGCCGAGTCGGATTCGACGATTGACCTCTTTCTCGAAGTTGGACCTACCATACATACTATTTACCATAGTTTAAATGAATAATATAATAGATACCTAATTATGTATAGATCGGCTGGTTGATACAACAACTTGAAGATATAAAATTCAATAACAGCAGGTACGTCCACAGTAAATGTATTTGATCAGTACTGCATATTTCGATCTCTTGCACGAGATACGCAAAGGAAAACAATAAACGATAAGCAAAAGAAAAAAAAATGCAAAGTAATAATACTATCGAACGTGACCATAACATTCATTCGTCAGCATCAGCGCGGCGGTTGCGAATAAGATTATACATTTATCCGGTGTTAAAGCGCTTAATGATGTTATTGCACGGAAGTGCGTTTATTGCAAATAAATAATAAAAAATAAAATTCCATTTTTAAAATGCAGGTCTGTTCGAATACTCGCATATGGACTTCAACGCGGAGCGTGGGGCGGTCTCGGACGCGGAAGAGGGAGCGAGCGCGTCTTCTGCTGTAAAAGCGGATGATCCGTCCTTAGCTGATATGACACGAGCCGCCTTGTCAATTTTGACGAAGAACGACAAAGGATTTTTTCTCCTAATCGAAGGTAAAATAATTTGTTTTCTATCTTTTTAGCTTTTCAAGTGATTTATTTTATTCGTTAACACATTTCATTTATTGTTTTTTTTAAATATCATACACCTTTCATAATTAATATTATATCAGAACAGTATTAAGAATTTAATTCGTAAAATATAAAGAATTTTTGCAGTAAATTATTTATTTCCGTATCTATTGTTTAATTTAAGACGCTTTTACGTTTTAATTTGACATTTTTCAGAATATTGTTCTCTTTATAAGCATTATAATAAACTATTATACATTTACTCATTGTAAAGTTCTTGTTTTCATTCGTAGGTGGAAGGATAGATCACGCTCATCACTACAACAATCCATATAGAGCTCTTGACGAGACTTTGGAATTAGAAACCGCATTGTTGGCAGCATTAGAGAGGGTTAATCCCGCTGAAACTTTGATCGTAGTCACCGCGGATCACGGTCATGTAATGACTTTTGGCGGGCAAGCGACACCGAGAGGACACCCCGTTTTAGGTAACAAACTAAACGGAAAATTAAAACACAAATTCTGTTATATTATTTAAGTCTAGCCAATTCCCAGTTTAATACTCAAGTTGAAACGTGGATAATGGAAGCCAAATATGTATAGAAGCAAACAACATTTGGCATAGACTACAAAAGTTGCTAATTGAAGTCGTGTGCCAAACGTTTTTCGTTTACATGGTGTCCTTTAAACCGCATTGATGGCTATTGGCTCCGCCGTTGAAATTGCAGCGCAGAGTTCTGGAAACTAATTAAAGATTGTTTTAACTTCGATGTTTTTGCGGCTTTAGAAATATATAGAGATTTGAGATTTTTGTATAGTACTTAGTAGAAGTTTGAAGTGTGTGTTTGTGTTTAGGTGCAGATACGGTGGTCTCGGATATTGATGGCCTGCGGTATACTACTTTACTTTATGGCACTGGTCCCGGTCATTCGGAACCAAGGGCTCTGCCATTGAATACGACGGCCTCCGCGGCTGCTTCGGCTGATGCTGTTCACGCAGCTGCAGTTCCTAGACAATGGGCTACTCATGGTGGAGAAGATGTGCCTATTTGGGCTCTAGGTAATACTCATGTTCATGATAAAAACCTTTTATAACAAAAATAGTCATACAATTTTAATTATAATCATCTTTTTGCTCTTTCCCAGGTCCAATGGCCACGATATTGTTCGCGGGGGTGGTGGAGCAGAGCTATATCCCTCATGCAATAGCGTATGCTGCCTGCATCGCCCATCAGTCTCGGAGATGTCAAGAAAAAGTCAACTTTACACAACCACTGGTAAGCATCTAAAAAGACAAAAGAAGTTTTCCCTGTTCATGAATATTTCTACTCAGACCCAATATTTTAACATAAATAACTTTCAGACAAAAGAAAAATTAGGGAAGTGTTCAAGTTCTTATCGCATTTTGTAGAAGTTTCGTGTCTTCACGTCAGTATTGTTTCATAAATTTCCACATTTCTTCAATAAAAAAATCTTGGAACGCCTAATTCTTTAGTAACTTCATTGGCGACGAATAAATTACGCAAATTCATAGGGATAAAAAAAATACCATAGGGAGAATCTAACGGAAATTGTATTATTTATAGCAGGAAAAGCCTCCAAACTGCGTGCCTCCGGAGGTTAGCAGCGTTTCAGCAGCGGATGAGACTAGAAGCGATGGTTCCAGCGGACGCCGCATCGTAGTCGCGTCAAGTGTCATGGCGGATGAGCGCGCGCCGCGTTCTTCCGCCCCGCTACCGTCTACGCTTATCAGCTCGTGCAACCTTATATCAAGGCTCATCGAATACATCACCCGCCTAAGTTTTGTTTGGTTAGTCATTAAATTATAAATATTGATAATATGAAAATGTAAATAAGTAAATACTTTTACAAAATTACAGACGGCACAGTGGGCCATGAAATGTTGCTGTTGGCTGTTTAAATAATAATTGAGTGTAAAATGTCTCCTTGGTGATCAAAAACATTTTGTACAGAACACGATTGATAATTGTAAATACGCAGATCGGAATGTAAATACAACAGTTAATTGTAAATATAAAATTAAAGTGACGATTGATATTTATTTAGTCTCATCAATAAATGGATTTTTAAAAGAAACGTTGTTTTCTGGCTCGTCCCTTCTGAGAAAATTGTTAAACTGATACCTTTTGAAACGACACGGGATTAAGCTTTTCTTTTGAGCAATTCGATAACCCGCTTGATATAACTGAATCAGGTAAATTGGCTTTTCACCCCGCCTAACTCAATAAGAAACGTACCGAAGAATGAAAGAGGTCTGCATTTTTCACGTCGGTAATTTACTCACAATAAATAGTTTGGTACGATTTTATACGTATACAGGCAGTGCATCAATGACCATTTTTGCAGATAGGCACAACGCGACAACAGAAATAATTTTAATGAAAACTTCATGGAAATTGTTCTACCAGAATCGCATCGCACCGTCGCGTTGCGTATGTCTGCGGGAGCCTTTTACTAATGAGTGCTGAAAGGAATATTTTTTTGTTGCGTGTGTGTGAGGATTATTTGGCATCCCATAAGGCTGTAATTTATGAAAATTCGTTTGATGATTTATGCTTAGGAGTTTATTACTCGGGCATTATAGATTAATTTTACTAGGTACCTACTTACTTCGTTGGCTTGACGACCTAAAATGTGCCTTGGCTTCGGATGCCGGTGATAAGTTACCTACTATTTTAGTGCTCAATATATTACAATGGTGCTGATTCCTTTGTTCACAAACTAAACTAAATTTAAGTTCAGTGCATCTTTTACTTTCTATTTCATTAAGAAAAAGACAGAAGAAATGTGCGCGCAGGCGCTGATTAATTTGACAGGACTAAACTAGAATTTATCTTCTGTCCTTTTCTTAATGATATTGTAAGAAAATTATCACTGAATTCAAATTAAGTTTAGTTTGTGAATCGGCACCAATATATGACTCTGAAAACTAAAGTGAAACTAAAAAAACAAAAGGAGCGTTTAAAAAATTGTGCTCGGCATTTAATATTCTAACGGTATCCGATCTTCGTGTGTGGGCTGAAACCATAAGAGGAAAATGCCATGATTTTATATGAAGGGGAAGTACCTTCCCTCAGTAAGGTAAAACCACCAACCCTTTCCATTATAAGGTAGGTAAAATATTAAACATTCTCTTAAGTATCCACCGCATACTAAATTAAACATGATTTATGGCGATTTTATTTTCATTTAAGATTGCGTTGTATAGATAAAATTTTCAACATAACTGAGCTAATACAAGATTCTCAGGGAAAAATTGTAAATCTTTTCTGGTAGGTATTACCTTTTTTTGTTCGTATCACAAGGGGTGGACCGAGGTGGCTCTAGAAAAGGATGCCTGGAAGGATTTGGGGGAGGCCTTTGCTCAGCACTATTTTAAAAATAAGAAGTTTTATTTTTTGTTTGGAGTTTGATTTTTATTTATGTTTGCATAACTCGTCAAAATGTAGGCAACAACTGATTTTTTTTCGCGATTTTAGGTTTGGTCCCAAAGTAAAAGTTGTTCATAATGATGAGCACAATCTCCCATTTCGATTTGTTGCCTGTATACCTACTTAACTCATTCACAATTATCATTCACCGAACTTGACCTATATAGTAGGTACACGACAAAACCCTGAAATGGTTCGGGTTGTCACTAAAAGCGCGAATGCTACTGGTTGACACAAACGGCGATAACGCAATTGTAACACCAAAATAGACGTGACAGCTTTTGTGGCGCTTCCAGCGTGAGGTGTGTTCGCTTTGTTCCAAGATGAAAGCGCTCAAAGTGTGTTCAGCAGATTTATATCTAGGTAATAACGTGAAACCACGTTAGACTATCGCATTTATCTTGCGTGGGCCGCAGTTGGTGTAATGAATAATATGTTGCGCGTGTGTGCTGTATGTTGGTGGAAGTCCTGACCGAATTTCCAATAGTCGGTTCGGCGGTTTATCTTTATTTATTGATTAAATTGCCTGTGCAAAGTTGGAATACCTACTTGAATGATAAATGATTTTATTACTGTAAGAAGGTATGTACAAACACTTTTACACGTCAATAAATTAATCTCTAATCACACTAATATTATGAAGACGAAAGATCGTGAGTGTGTTTGTTACTTGTTCACGCAAAAACTACTGCACGGATTTGTATGAAATTTGGCACACAGATAGTTTATAACCAGGATTAACACATAGGATGCTTTTTATCTCAATATTCTAACGGAATCGAAACTTATGCGAGTGTACCCGCGGGGCAATGCTAGTATATCGAATTCAGCATTTCATTACCAATGCTCGAATTCTCGATCATAAAAGAATTATAGCTGACCACGCTTACGTGGTTAGCTATAATTCTTTTATGATGCGATATTCAATACCTACATAGGTACTTATACCTATGTAGGTATTGAATATCGCAGAGTAAGAATGGGACTACCTTTTGTCATTGACGAGCACTCTTCAATGGTCTGAGTTATTTGGGTCGACACCACTGACCTATATGTACTTGTTTTCTAGGAGTCAGTGGTCGACACATAACTCAAACAACATCAAAATAAAATATTTACCTATAGTATCTGACATCTGTCAGGTAGGACGACACATCAAAATATTCCGTTTTTACAATTTTAATGTATTTATTTTGAAAAATTAATTGAGTCTCAAATAAATCGCAAAGAATGGATTAATGGAATTTGGATGGAGTATCGGAACTATGGAGTTGACGCTGTGTGAGCGTGCGTGTTCCATCGCCGCCCGTTCAATGTCCACCGCACATAGGATGGATGGAAAGCAGCAGATGAAGTATTTTTTTGATCCGTTGGTGTAATTGCTGTATGGTGTCCCAGTAGGAGGATACATAAATAAATAACCACAAAAGTTGAAAATAACAGGCGCGCAGCTATTGCCTGCGTCCTGACATGCAGTTAAATAAAAAAGCATTTGTGTTCGCGTAGAAATTCATAAACTTTCACATTTTACGGTTACAGTGCAATAAAAATGTTACAGCTACTTTATAAGCCGTTCTACTCAAACGTCCGTTTTGCAACGAACAGGCAAGATTTGTATGAAAAATTGTCCGAAAATAAAAGTCATTGTACCTCCCAATTTATGACGTGTTTTCTATCATTGTAAGTATAATATTTGCACAAAAATTTTAATCTACATCATGGTAGAATGAATGAAAGTGCATGCTGATGTGTGAACGTAAACGAGGCAAAAAGGTATGCAAGAGTTGTAGCAGGTGGCGTTATGTAGTTTCTGCCTATCCCCACGGAAAGAAGGCGTAAGCTTATGTATTGCTTATGTGTTTATGTATGGGAGAACTCCATAAATCTCAGTCTACCTTTTATCCTTTGAGATACAAAATAAGATAAAGCAAAGAGCATTATAAGAAAGTGTTCATTTAAAAATCCGCCCTGAATAGAGATGCTTCTGAAGTTGTACGTAGGCATCTCATTCAAAAGCCACACAATTGCAGCGGGTGTATTACAGTCTCGTAATCCTTTCCCCGTGGAGCGGGGTAACCGCTAATGGCGCGTCACGAAGTCAACATAAGAAATAAGATAACGTTACCGTTTTATACCGTCAGGGAAAAGGAAACTATACCAAATGTATATTTCACACGTTTCTCGGGTTTAGTTACTTGTAACGGTACATACTGAAAGGAATTGCTTCCCTCTTTATGCTACATAACAAAGGTATTTGTACGGATTTTTAGTTCACGAAACCTTATGTAAGAACTTTTTTCGGTGTTTTAAATACAAATATATTTAATGTGGTTCGGTCTAGATGTCTAGAGTTGGCCGGTGTGATGTGTTGACAACGAAACACAACAGTTTATTCGAATAATTGCGTATGTTTTTGTACAATTTTTTTGGCCAACTGTGAAAAGCAAATTACAAATAATTTTATTTGTCGGGTCTCGTGTAATGTTTTGTTTGTTAATAAGTCGCACGACCTTTTTATTTGCAGTCTCAAGGTTGAATTTGACATAGTTATAAACATGTTAACTTAAGGTTACACCTATTCAGTATTCTTCCCTACGTACGGAGTTTACTCCACTGTTTGTCGATAGTGTATGTACAATACAAATTATATCTACTTGTTTCTTCATTATCTAGCCCTGTACGGACACAGAATTAATAAAATATTGATTCGAAAGTAATGAGCTTGGAAACTTTTTTTTTAAAGCATCTCTGAGTGTCAATAAATAACTCCCGGAGTATGAAAATGGCAAAATTGTTACCATACAGGGATAGATAATTTATTCAAAAATTCAAATGCCTTAATTTTGAATAAATATATCCAGTAGTTTTTTCATAAGACCCAAAGATACGTTCACTAATTTAATTTTTATTTGTAAATAAATAAATACTAAATTAATAAACTAATACCATGCCTATTAGCCACATCCACCAACGAGTTCAAGCCGTCGACTAGTGCAACCTTAAGTCCTGAAAAAAGAGCGCTGTTAGTTAAAACGTCATTTGAAATCGCCAACACAGGCTTTGGCTTACTATGGAGTAAGCTAGTTATTACCGACTTCACAAAAAGGAGGAGGTACTATGTTCGGCTGTTTGTATGTTTTTTATTTTTATTATTATTTTGTATGTTTGTTCATCGAATACTCCGCCAATTGTCGATGGATTTTCAAAATTCTTTTTTTGTTCGAAAGTAGATAGTTCTGAGGTGGTCCCATTGTCACCAAGTTAGGATCTGATGATGGGATCTTAGAGAAATCGAGGGCAACCCTCAAATTTTATAGGCTCACTTATTGTTTTTCGCATATTTTATGAAGTATCTTGTTTATTTGCGTATGGTTGTCACCATCTCAGGTAGCTGGGCTGATGATGGAAGGTACAACTCCTTAACAGTAAGAAGTTACTCAAACAGGCAAGGACTGTTTTAGTAAATTGTTTTGACGTTTGATAGGGCATTTGTCACATTTGGTCTCATGATCATCAAGTCATGACCTGATGCTGCAGTCAGGATAGTCTGCAGAGTACCTAACTCCTCGACAACTAACAGCAGATATATCGTGTTTAGGCTCATTGAAAAGGGCTCGATGTGTGGATAAACGTACTGTTAATGAGGAACACCGAAGTACATAGAGACCTGATGCTGAAGCCAGGAGCATCAGAAAAAGTACAAACCTTGAAATAACAGCACCGTAGTCGTGTTTGGGCTCATTTTAAACAGGACTAAATTTTAAGTTCAATGCAATGTTGACATAAGTCTGGCCTGATGCTGCAGCCAGGATTATCAACTTCTAGTCTAAAAACATCAGGTCAGGATTTGATGATATGGGATCCTGGAGAAATCGAAGGAACTCTTCAAATATTATAGGCACACCTATAGCGATTTGGGTATTTTTTATAGTAACTCGTGCACTTGCTCTCGGAAAGCACCATTTGGTGAAGTGGAACTGATGATGAAGACCACAGATGGCCACCGGAACTACTCAATAATATCTAAGTATTTCACGGGTTGCGATTCGATTACTTTAATATGGTCGCTAAGCAATTCATGCTCGTCATAATGTGAATGGTGATATGGAGCTGATGGTGGACCTGGAGAACTCCTCAACAGTTAACTTCCCTGCATCGGGAAAAGCAATATTTTGTTTGTAAAAGGCGAAGATCACTAGGCTATTGTAACTTAGATAAATTATAAGCAGACCCACTAAAAAGCGTGAAATAAAAACTTTTTAAGAAAAAAAAAAACCGACTTCCAAAAAAACACTACAAAGTGAAAAATAACTTTAATTTCGGAAGTCGGTGGCAAAAAACTAAAATACAGATCCAAAGACACCGACTTCCGAAATTAAAGTTATTTTTCACTTTGTAGTGTTTTTTGGAAGTCGGTTTTTTTTTTCTTAAAAAGTTTTTTTTTTATATGTAACATTAACACTTCCATATTTATGTTCTTCAAAAAATGTAAACGTTTACTTAGCTCACGTGGAAGACCTTTAGATCTACAAAACAATGTTATTTAAGTATATGAAACAAAGGAGATTCACTTAATAAAACATTATAAAGGTAAGGGTATTACGTACCTACTTTTCATAAGAAGCTTTTAAGTAATTTAGTACCTCTCTCATCCAAAGACTACAAAAAAGATTTCTTAGTGCAAAAATCGCAGGTAGGTATTTCTTTTTATATGAAGTACCTATATTGGTATTTATATTTGTATGCAAAACAATGTCTACATATTTGACAGCCGAATTTTATGTACATGGGTATGTAGGTACAGTCAGGAAGAAAAGTTTGCTTTTACGTGGCATTAAAAATGAAACAAAATCATTCCATACAGCTTTTCATGTTATTATTTTAATTAGGACTGGCTTTTGCCCTCTGCTTCGCCCGCGTGGATGTCGAAAAAAATGTCCCACGGAAACTTACTACCGGGATTCATAGTACCTTATGTGTTAATAACCGTTGAGTTAGAGGTAACCGTTGAGGTAGTTGAGCTGTGTGCCAAAGGGGATTAAAGATTTTTATATGGACCCTCCTACTGCTGCACCATTTTATTTTTTAACCGACTTTATTAACCGACTTTAAAAAAGGAGGTTCTGTATTCGACCCGTATGTATGTATGTATGTATGTTTGTATGTCCGCGATTATCTCAAAAACTACTAAACCGATTTTAATAATTCTTTCATTAGTGTGATCTGCATAGTTTCAGGAAGGTTTTTAGTATATAATACATTAGGTAATTATACTTATGTACGAAGTTATATGCATAAATGTACTGCATCTCCGGCATTTCTATGGGAATTTTGATGATTCTTCGAGTCGTGTCTTCAATTCTTCAATGCACTAGTGTTAATTGAATTTGTGTGGGGTAGGTACAACTAAAAACTGAAAAATAAAATTTTTTTTACCAAAAAAATCAACCGACTTCAAAAAAAAAAACACTACAAAGTGAAAAATAACTTTAATTTCGGAAGTCGGTGTCAAAAAACGAAAATGCGAAACCAACGACACCGACTTCCGAAATTAAAGTTATTTTTCACTTTGTAGTGTTTTTTTTTTTTCGAAATGGCGGCCCTGCATGAAACCTATAGAAATCGATAGCTGACATCAATGCAAACAGAAAACATACCAAACCCCGTAAAGTGTCACGTTTCCGAGATAGGGTGGAAAGCAGCTTTCCACCCTATTCCTCATACCTAGTCTGTAAAAGGTATCATAATTCAAATTAATGACCGATAGATGCGCAATTTTTAAATGTATCGATCGTGTTATTTGATCTAATAGGTGGCGGCAGGATATTCCAAAATTTGGAATCCGCATAACGGAAGCTACCTCTAAAAGCGGCTGTAGTGTACGACTGAGTTGAGAGTTGCTGCGATTTCAACTTTATCTCCGTGTGAGTTAAGCTGATTTCAGAATAACAAGTGATCAAAAAGTCATCAAAATTTTGAAAACTTATTGTTTTTTTTAAAAACATAATATGTTTGCGTTTTTGGAAATTAAAATGCACACGCAGGATACATGAAAATGCTAGACTAAAATACCATACATTTTCTGTTTTCCTTTACAGTGGTAATATTGGCACAGAAATGCTGCCTTGTATGAGGCTTACATCCATAACATGGGTCTTATAAAAATTGTTCTAGTACACGAGTCTCCCGGCTCGAAGCCAACGGAAACTGTGTTATCTTGTTTTACATTCTTATAGGAGATAAAAAGATTTTCGTAAAATATTTACTCGTGTACAACGTAATGAAGGGTCTCATGGGTAATAAAGTTTACTGATCGTTTCGTAAGGCTGTTGATAAAAATCCTCGCTTTCTACTAGCTTGGGTGACGTAAAATGCTACTAAGTGATTGTTTTTACTGCTTTTATAACTCATCAAGTTGGTAAGTGAGTCAACAACACTATCTGATCAACAGCTGTGTACAGTTCTAGCAGCTTTAACTGGCCACGGGTCATTTAATTGACACTTTTTTTCATACGAGTCTCCAACAGTCCGCTGTGCAGGGCCTGCATGGTGAACGACGAGACAGCAACACCATGTACTTCTAAATTGACAGGTGGTCGCCACATTCAGGGCAAAGTACTTCGGTAACCCAGGTACCCTCCGTGAGACGGTCAGTAACATCAAGGCATTGCTGGCCTTCCTTGAGGAGCTGGGGTCGATCGAATATTCGATTTTCTCACCCGTACGCAAAATACTCGCATTGATGTGGAGCTGCGGAAACCAGTCCATATTACCTATTACACCTATTAACTAAGTGAGTAGGTGCGTTACATACAAAACTTCAATGCTTACTCGAGCCAAATGTATGGGACAGCTGATTATTTCTTCGCGATAACGATGTTGGTCCCATGTAAAAAGTTGTTCAGCTCTCTGATACATGCTGAACCTATATGTAAATAATAGTAGATTGCAACTAGTGCATAAAATGGCTCGTTTATGCCCGAGTACACTCAGCTTTTCACTTCGTTTGCGAGAAAATGAAATAATCATAAAGTATATACTCGTAGTATTTTCACTGTTCAAATATGTTGCAGAATTGCTGATTCCCGACACGAAACTTTTTAAAAGTTTTTTTTTTTAATTTTCATCAACTTTCATTCGACTTGGGTACTTCATACTGTCATAAAAAGGTTTCTTTGCGTTTTTAAATAATAAATGACTACTATTATAAATCTGGTTTTATTAAATTAACGATACAAAACACAGAAGTGATATAATTAAAGCGAATGAAATAAAGTAACGACTTTATTGTGCGTGTGGCTGTTGGGCCTGATTATCTTAGTCTTAGAAAAAAAAAATACTTTACGCACTAGAACATAAAAAGCGACTTTATGTCGCCTACGTACAACATAAAGACGAACTTTTAGAACATGAGAAGTGAAAAAGATATGTTTATGTATACTATGTGTATATGCCACAGTATCATATAATCGTCAGTTGTAATATCAATTAATGTAACTGCCTCCGTACTTCTTGTGCTTTCTGATATCTGTGTGCTGTGCCTTGGAAAGTATTATAAGCCAGCTACAATACTACCTGTTGACTTTCATTTCATTGAATCACACCTGGAAGTATCATCGGCGAAAAGCTAGGATTTATCTATGCATATTAATCCTATAATACTGTTACAATTATGATTTTTTATCTGTAGTGACAAACTAGTGGGTATGGTAATATGAAACAACAGCTATCTCAAACACTGTTTATTAAAAAACTGTAAACTAATATAACAAAATGAGTTCACTAATAACAAATTGTTGCCAGCCAGCTAATAATAGAAAATAGAGAGCGAAGGTCGTGGGGGGTTGGAGATAAACCCGGTACTGTTCCGTTTTAAAATGAGTTCAAGTTAAAAGTTTACAATTATTACAAAACAAAGGAGAAAGTAACCTTCCAGTTATTGATTAATTTAAAATCTATTAAATGGGCGCCAGGGACTTTGAGAGTCCCGGATCCCGGAGCCGACGAAGGTGTCCAATACTATTCCGGACGGGGTAGGATGTCGAACCCGAGATCCACAAATTAAATTGTGATGCAGGCCGGTTTCCAGTATCGAAAACCGGACCCAGACAATCAACTGGTTCCTACGGGAACCGTAATAAGGTGTAATAAAAAGTTAAAGTAGGTAAAAGAAAAAACCGTCCCGCCTGAGCGCTAACGCTAGACGGACTATGCCGGCCGCAGTCGTCTCCACACGAGGCTTCGCTGTGCTCGAGGAACGGGTCTCGCGTCCAGGCCCCAGACGATCCTCTAGGTCCTGGCGGCGAGACGAATCGCTCGAGGTGCCTCTCCTGGAATCGACAATACGGAGGCCTAATAATATAAAGAGAAACTAATTCACCATCCTGGAGGTGACTGAGCTTGGAAATCTAAAAGGCTAAAACATTAGCCGGTTAACGAGGCCTTTTTACAATGACACCATAAAGAGCTACGACTTCGGTTTGCCTAATCTTGAGTGGTCGGACAATAGGGATGAGTTGCAAATAGTCAGCGGGTGAAATACTCACGGTTGTCGTAGGGAGAAAGCACTTGACTGCAAGATTCTTCACCGGCTGGAAAGCTGCCTGCGTATGCGCAATTTGGAATCCTGCAATAAATATCCATGGATCACGACAATACCCTTTCTAACAACCAGGGAAGGGCTCACAGACCACTTCCAAAGACTATTACAACCAAATCCTTACCTTTTAGAACGTGTAACAAGTTTAGTGGAATCACTCAACGTGTCGTAGGGCTTCAAGATGCCAAGTGAGTCCCATGATGCTGTCACTGGCTCACAAACCGGAATTAGACGGAGCATTCCAAAAATCTCCCCGATTACGGGTAAAATAATATTAAATCACTGAAGATAAATAATACACCGAGATACTTAAATTCTTGAAAATCACTAGTAACTGCACAACAAGACGTTTAATCGCTGAAGCAATTAGAATCTTCATGATCCAGACCAACAAACAAATTATTTGTTATTTCCAATCCTAAAACTTGTCATGATTGTCTTAAATCTCCTCGAACCTTAATTCGGTAAATTAAGAAAGTATGACCTTGTCACATTACGTCAAAGACCATTCACAGATAAAAAATATATTAACTTGACACGAAGTTTCTAGAAAGAAGTCTATATTGAAAAAATGAATGATTTCCGTTTACGGTTATTTAGTTTATTATGACTTTTTTTTTACTAAAAGCTGAAAATAATTGAGGATTGCTCCATACGATATTATTTCGATGGTTAGCAATCAATATGTTAAAATATCGATTTAAACTACAACTGTGAATCGGCGACCACCAGATGTCGCCTTTGACAGATAGAAACTGACGTTTGACTGAATGACATTTGGAATGTAAACAAACGCAACTAATTACAATTCAATATGTTTTAGGATTAAGAAAAGTGATTTATTGTGAGGAAGCCGATTGTAAAACTACAATGAAATGTGTTACTCGGAAACCTCGTAATGTACTACTTATGTTTTCAGGTAAATGCTACTTTACTAAACCGACCCGTTGTAGGTGCAAAAAAACAACGTAACAATACCTAATAATCAACAGTTGGTACCTATAGACAACAGAACATTTTCTTTCTTAAATAGATCAAAGAGCTGCACCTACCTACTGCCTACTCCTAAAACGTTTTTGCATAGACTCGGTGCCGAGCTAAAAATTCTATTACGTTCATATATTTTTCAGCATGTTTACCGTACCGGCCGTAAGTCGGGAGTACCTACCAATAAATAGGTCGGACGTGAGCACGCTTCGGGGTTGAACTTTGTTTTATAGGGGTTGGAGTTGAGTATGAACAACTATAGAGCGCTTCTATGGAAGTATGACAAGTCAACAGCAACACGAATGCAGAGACATGCGAGCAAAATTCGAGTACACGAATCGTGTCGCTCGACTTAACTACTGCGACTTAACTAAGCCATATGCAAGGCAACTGAAACTTTGACGTAGAATGCACGATGTTTGCTAGAAGCAGCATGTGAATTATTCGATTTGACACACCAAATTTTGTTTCCTAACACCTTCACTTGAAAGGTACTTGTAAAGACAAATCCAATGAACCCAAACACGCCTTTACACAGGTCATGAGGCTAACCGAGTTACACTATCCTAGTCACGACATACTTTAGCACGTAATATCATAATTAAATGCGTATATTAAATTTTGTATCTGTACCGTTGACCGTTGAGGAGTTTATTTACCTGGAGTCAATCCTGGGTGTAGAATCAGGTCATGCGTAATGCATAAAAATGCATTGTCTTAGAAAAAAATCAACGTGTAAAATTTCAACTCCGTTTTACGGAGTTGAAATTTTACACGTTGATTTTTTTGCATGACCAATACATACTAACTAATAAGGCAAGTTTAATGAAAGCTTATTAAAACGACTACATCGGTATAAGCTTGTCTTATTCATACTCAACATGCACACATCCTCATAGACTAGACTCGTACATTACCCACGTGATATTTCTCGTAATCCCTCTTCATTGCTTGTTATAAACTTGGTAAGTAGCAATAAAGATTTTTATTACTTGCGAGTATCGGTGGTTACCCACAGATTACGGTCCTGAGTTCCAGTAAACTGGCTAGTTCCAGGAATTAAGGCACTAAGTGTTAGTATTCAGGGATAACCTTTGTTCTGTCTTGTTAATCCTAGCTTGGCTTTAGTGCCGTTCTCGATTTGCTTAGTGAAAGATTTTCTTGTAACTAATTAATGCTAGGTATCTACTTACTGTTTTTTCTTTTTACTACTTTTATATAAGGTATCTATTTTACTACTTCAATTAGTAATTCGTTTACTCTGTCTTCCATCATTCTTACATAGGTAAGGGGGTAGGGGGACTTACATTATGCAGTTTGGAATAGTCCAAACTACATAATGGTTCTTTATACAGGGTAGCAGGGACGCACAATCTGCTACCGCGGAATCAGTAGGTACTTGATTCTGAAACCCTTGGGTTGAAATTTTTCATCGGTTATTAAAAAAAAAATTGCTGTTCCATACATTTTGACCGCATAGATAGGTTACACTATAGGTTACACTTTTCTATGAAACAGCAGATCTTTTTTTTGTTAACCGTCGAAAAATGTATACGGTGGGGGTGGGTTTCTATATTTATGTCTGTAATGGTGTACATAATAAAGAGTATTTTAGAATTAAGTGATAAATTCATGGTTACAGTTTGCGCGTCGATGTGGGATACCCTGCCTGTAAAATAATAATCAAAATATCTTATTGCACATAAACCTACATAGGCACTTATAAAACGTTAGAAACTAGCTAATCAAATGTGACGGCATTAACTGATTTTCTTGGAGCGATTGCCACCCGACCTCTACAACTCAATTATTAGAAAATATCAAGTTATGCTAAGGCTAGACCGGTTTGAAATTTTGAGGCTTAGAATACCAAGCTACAGATAGAAAGGCACCGGCATTGAGGACCTAGACAAGCAATCACTTTAAAAGGGTTTCGTATTTCTACAACGAGTTTCAATAGCATTGACATAGTTTTTCCGTAGCTTGTATATGTTATATGTGAGTTTGAGGTGAATAAGTTAAAAATGTATTATATCCAATACATTTTTTACTTATTAACTGAAAGCATTTATTTCAATTACTTAAACTATTTACTGACACTTTTGAAATGTAAAATATTCGGTCAGTTAGTCAGAAAGTTGAAGCTAGTTGCCCATTCCAAAACGTAGATCTCTATGGAGAAGAACAGGCAAGAAACTCCAAGGACATTTCATCGTCATTATCGCTGATAAAATGTCAGTTATTATAGACCCTCCGGGACTGTGGGTTTCTTATACTGTGATGAATTATTGTCGGAAAGCACGTTAAACCATTAGTCCGCCTGATCTCCATCCGCTAGTGTCGGAGTACCGTCCCATCGGACAATGAGAGTGAGAGAAGCGAGAATGCACCTGTGTCTGCGCACACACTTCATCATCTGCCTAGCCTTTGCCCAAATATGTTGGAGTCGGCCTCCAGTCTAACCGGATACAGCCGAATACCAGTATTTTACATGGAGCAACTGCCTATCTGACCTTCTAACTCAGTTATTGGGTAATACGATACCCCTTGGTAAGACTGGTCCCCTTGTCTGCGCACACACTTGTGCACTATAATATCTCCCGCGCGCATGGTTAGTCTCCGCTATGATTGGTCGCCATGGCTGAAATTCGGTCAAGAGGATTTTTTGTTTTAGAATATATTATTTATATAGGCAGCATATAAATTGTATGTATGTAGCATGACAGTACAACGACTGATCCACAAACTCGTATTAAGCTCTATGGGTTCTATATACAAAGTTGCTCATAGTGAGTTAGTTAGTGGTCGCTACACAAATACTCATCTGATGCTGATGCTACTACAAGAATAAAAATCAACCGTAACGCAAATATTACGAACAGTCGAATCTGAACAAAAATAATTCAGAGGGGTGCCGTTATTCTAGATTGAAAGCTAGCACGAACTACATATCTCGATCGCCCAATACTCTGCCTACTCAAAGCACTCTCTACTACTCGTTAAATGGTTTACACCTCGGTCACAACTTGCATGAAAGGCACAGCACATTCGAAATTTCTAGCCGAGTTCATGCTACGATCAGACGAATTGAAATCAGCCTGTTTTGAAAGGCTTAGTTCCGGCTTTTATCCTATCGATATAAGCTTGGCTGCTGGTTGTTAATATTTTGTTCAGCTGAACAGCTAACGTAATATTTTACACATGATTAACTATAGTGACATAACTAAAGATAACAAAAATGGTTGAGCTTATTCAGCTCAACCATTTTGTGCCGCTCCATATGTCGTGTTTGTGAACGGGCGCCATCAGTTGGAACTGGTCATCTCTTAGCTGCCACGGCTTATTATTTTATTTTAAATTGTGGTCTATGGATATTTTTACCGTGTACGTCTTTCTTCGTCGTTCTCACATGTATAATTTCAACTTGAATGATGCTACCAATATTTTGTAATACATTTTGATTTAAGAGTGTCTATGGAGTTTTTGGCCGTTCTTCTCTACAGATAGCTACTACACTTTGGAATGGGCACTTGGACAGCTAGCTTCATTCTTCAGACTTACCGACTCCTTGACAATTCAAAAGTGCCCATAATTATTTTAATTAAAATAAATGCTTTGATTTTGACACCAGACGCTTCAAAACATAGCCTCATGATTATTTAGCCTATGAAATGGTAAAAGCTTCATTCGAATAAAAGGTTAGGTATTTCGCTGGTCCTTACATACTATTCCCATTAAATAATATTCCCAAAGGCCAAGGGCAAGTGACAACGTTTTTTCCGAACTTATATCAAAACTAATTTATTAGAAAAGAAATCCCATATAGAATCTGCAGCAGAAAAACATCATGAATGTGTATTATGGAGAAAAAATGTTTACTTATACGTCGTAAAAACGAGGGCAAGTCCATATCGGGCGGTCTTCGAGCTAGTGACGTCACCAAAATGAGTTTGATCCTCTTTTTGCGGCAAACAGACTTGGCCCTTTATAAAAAAGGTTGTATCTCTTTATAGAGGTGACAGTTTAGTTGACGAAGATTTACGAGAAGTAAGACGGCGCGGCGGCGTGACCAAGGAAATTGTGTAAGTGATTAACTTCTAGCCGGTTCCGACCGAATAGAGGGACTGATGATGGTGCTTTGTGTAAAAATATTGATAAATTGTAGGTAGTTTACGGTTTGAATTAAATGAATTACAAAATCAGAAGAAAATTTGTCGTAAAAGTACGTAAAAATGAACAAATAATTGACAGGTACTAAAATACTAACCCCCTTACTAATAAACGTTGTATAGCGTCTGTATAGTTACACAACGCTTTGTCTTCTTCTTTCGAATGTCAAATTACTGACGACTGAAAGAGAGAAATCGGTGTGTAACTATTCATCTGATTTATTACGTTTATTAGTTAGGATAAAGTGCATCTTGGAAGAGACAATTTTTTTTATCAGTCTGTACTTACAAAGAAAAATTAAATAACATAACTACCATAGAAAACTTGAACAAATTGAACTAAGCTAGCTGCGGTTCTGTTTAAGTTTGAACAACGTACACTAGATAGAATGCAACGAATTTCTAAATTGGGTTTTTGTTCCCACAAACTGTGACGAAACTTTCCCGACTTTATGGCTTAGGTTTTGTAGAATAGGTTAGGAGGTAAAGGGGACTAAACGATGTGCTTACGTTCGTGTGATAATTTAATTTATAAACCCAATCTAACTGTATGTACTTTTTCCACCCATATTTGGAAATTAATTATTTGAATATTAATTTGGAACTTTTTGATCCTTGAACCGAACATTAAAGTATCAAGTTTGTCAACTAAAACATGAACGAACAGTCACGAGCATAAATATATTACTACGAACAGCTCGGCAATAATATCCGATTGCATGGTTCATCCATTAATACTAGGTTGTAAAACGACCCATCACGTAACCGTCAACTACGCATTCTGTAGATACATCAAACTAAGTAAGTTTGTGCAAAATAATTGCTGGGAAATGACTTTCACTTTTGGTGTGAAAAATCGCTGTTTGCGGTAGTGCGCAACGTAACGCACGCAAAGCATTGTGCTTAGAGCCAAAGCACACACGCTACTTTTTGCATCGGCGATCGGCGAGTTTGCGGCTGTATCGATGCTGCATCGCGTTTTGGCGACTCTCTGCGTTCGGACGTGCATCCGAATGTGTGCGGAGTGTAGCGTTCAGCCGCTGTATCGAGCTTCCGAAAAGCGACTGAATCGCCGCGTTTGGCGTTTTTAAGTGTGCGGTGTGGAATGCTTGGTCGCTGCATTTAGCTTCTAAAAAGCAGCTGAATCGCCGATCGCCGATGCAAAAAGTAGCGTGTGTGCTTTGGCCTTTATGGGTGTATGCAACTGTACATGGGGGTATGGTTCGTGGGAGTCTTTAAAAAACTTCTATTCGTAAAAAAACGCTAGTAAAAGTTGGAATTTTGACCTTTAATATCTCCGTAACCAGAAGGTTCCCAGGTATGATCCAGTACAAAAAAATATTACAACGACGGGGAGTACAACAGTACAAACAGTGTCTTTTTTCACCCTGTATATAACGGCAAATATATATTGTGATAATTTGTGAAGGGCATGTACAAGCGGCAGCATAATTATGTGACACCGAAAGAACATAAACTATCTGGCGAGACAAGCGACACCAAAATATATATAGGCATCATATCTGCATCGGCTTCAAATATTATATATCAATGCAACATTAACGGATATGACTTGCGGCATTGATATCTGCCTGCCTACTCATTTTATATCAGAAGAAGGTGATAACACGTTGTGATCGAAAACTACTGACATCACTTTGGCAGTATAAATACCTAACAGTATAAATAAAATTAATACTCACCTATTTTGAGATCCCGGCAAAATATCTGAAAGCTTATAAGGAAATTGCTCTTCGAGTCGTAATCAACACAACGGATCATTTTCAGATCCAAATTAAATTTTTAATTAACTTAATGAGTACTCGATTAAAATAAAGCTATAAATAAATAATTATGTAAAGTTTACGGTTACTGGAAGGAGTTCCGGTAATAATATTTTCCTAAAAATTTGTGGGGTTAATTAAAATAATATTAATTTTGTTGATTTTCATCGCCAATTAGTTACGGAATTGAATGAACCAACAGTCTGGTTGGAGGCCTACCTTATGAAATTATTTACAAAATCCGTCAAAATTATACTGTCAATACTGATTAAATCGAACCCTTCAAGAAGGGTTCAAGAACAACAACGTAAATCCATGCCTAAGATTAACTCAAACCACAGACTAAGTCAACATCTATAAATGCTATGATCTATATAGGTTTATATTAGACTGATGTTCCACAATATTTTTGCTGTGTGTGTGCAATAAAGTGTTATTTATAGAATTACTAGCTTTTGCCCGCGGCTTCGCTCGCGTAGAATTTGGTCTGCCACATTAAGTTACGTGACATTTTTTTTTAAATACTGATATTTTTTTAATGTACTTTCACATCGTACATCCCAGATTTCTAACTTCAAAATTAGTTTCCATACAATCTTTGAACTCCTATACCTAATATTTAGAGGGTATCTCTTGAGGGCGGAATTATCTGAATTCCTTTCTAAGTGACAAACACACCATACAGGGTATGGTGTGTTTATAAAAAGTAGGCTTGAGATTATCCTATCCAGCACAAACGGATTACTAAACACTGACAACTAAACAGGTCGGACCAATGTTACTTGCATTTAATCACTACATAGTATAAAACAAAGAAGCTTTCTTTTTCCCTATGAATGCTTAAATTTTTTAAAACTGCGCAACGGATTTTGCTGCGGTTTTTAGGGTTCCGTACCCAAAGGGTAAAACGGGACCCTATTACTAAGCCTCCGTCGTCTGTCTGTCTGTCTCCAGGCTGTATCTCATAAACCGTGATAGCTAGAAAGCTGAAATTTTCACAAATGATGTATTTCTGTTGCCGCTATAACAACAAATACGAATAAGAATTAAGTACATATTAAGGGGGGCTCCCATACAATAAACATGTTATTTTCGCCGTTTTTTATAGACAATGGTACGGAACCCTTCGTGCGCGAGTCCGACTCGCACTTGGCCGGTTTTTTTAATAGATTTTGTAATAACTAAAGAATTATGTGATACGTAATTGGAGTAGGTGAACATCTGTGTTAATTTATCTGTGTTTTTACTGCAATATACTCCTGTATACTATGTTATTTGATTTTTTTTTGTTCAGCGTAAATAAGAAGATTTTGGGATTTAGAAACACGTGAGCAAGCTACGTAAAGCTGCCCATGGGAAAAACAGGGCGTGCCTAAATGTATCCCCGCTACTTTCAAAGTTTGCCCTTGCGATTTATTGATGGTCATAGAAAATGCAACTTTAAGTGGAAACTGTAAACGTTTGAAATTAAAGGGTAAGTTATTGGGTATTATTGGGATGCGTGGAATAAGAACATTTTCACCCTTAGCTTCTCCAGTTAAAATTGTGGCCTTAACAATATGCCTGCCTAGTTCCCTGACTCGCAATCTAGTGCCATTACATAGTCTCGGGGCGTCCAAGTTACGCATTAACAAAACCGGTATACCGACTTTTAATTGGAGCTTATGTGATGGCACCCCGGATAGCTCCAAAGAGTTAAGAAACTCCACGGGGTAGCTTGTACAGTCTTCAGATGACATGACTGTGTCGATAGAGTTGTAGGTTGTTGCATCGCTGGTTACTTGGTCCAAGATAATGTTATTGATTTTCGCAACTGTCTCATTTCTTGGTGCTAGTATAGTTCTTTCACATAGCCAACTTTCATCGTGGATGTTCTGTTGCAAATTTGGAAAAACTTGAGCAATGAGTGCGTCTTCCGAATCCACAACGTGACAAAATTGGTTAGTGAATAGAACCATACCTTCTTCGTCAGTTTCGATTCGACCTTCACCTATCTCGAGCAGTTTTTCAGCGTACGCACCCGACTCTAGATCACTGAATAACTGGACACGCATGTTGGTTATAAGGTGCAGCTTTTCAACTTTGGTCCATAAATATGAGGATTTTAGACATGCGTTAATTTCGTCTGCTGCAGTGCCTCGCTCGATGACAGGCAAAGTTTGCCGAAAGTCCCCAGCCAATAAAACAACCACACCACCCATTATTGTTTCTTTGCCGTGTAAGTCTTGTAAACAACGATCAAGAGCTTCGATGGCACGTTTGTGTGACATTGTGCACTCGTCCCACACGATTAATTTACACTGTTGCAAGAGGAGGCCACGGGCACTGGTTTTGCTGATGTTACACGATGGAGTTTCTTCACTCGCCAGATTAAGAGGTAATTTAAAAACGGAATGTGCTGTCCGTCCACCGCTTAGCAATGTAGCAGCAATTCCAGAGGAAGCCACAGCTAATGCAACGTTATGGCCGCCACGAATTTTTGCCAAAAGTAAATTAAGCAAGTAAGTTTTTCCTGTACCACCCGGGGCATCAAGGAAAAAAAGTCCACCTTCCCCATTCTCAACTCGTCCTACTATTTTGTGATAAATCTCTCTTTGATCAGGTAGCAAACGTGGCTCAGTTTCGCATACGTAAGCACCTAACTGGTTGGTATCATAGCTTAGCTCTTTTATCAACTCGGTCGACAACTCTCCTCTACGCTGCGGTGAGGGTAGACCAAAATCGGATATTTTTTTCCCAGAAATTGTTATTAATATTTTGTGTTCGATTAGTCCCAACGCCTCATCGTGCTGCGGCCGCCGCCGCGGCGTTAGGCGCTCCGTTCAAGTCAATCATATCGTGATAACTTTTAAACTATTCGGCCAAATTACTTAGTGTGAAAGACAAAGTTTATCTACATTAAATACTTAATGCGAGAAATGTATTCATTTTGATAAGAGTTTGATAATTATATACTAAATGTGCATTGTAAAATAGTACCAAATTTAATTAGATTTATGGTTCACAATTTTGGTTGTACTGGCTTGCACATAAAAGGTAGATATATGCTGTCGCGGACTTTTATTTAGATCTACTTAAGACAAACAATCCTGCGGTACATCATCTTTATGTAACTCCATTGGTTTAGGCAGCGCACGCCAAGATAGCTCTCAGATGGAAGATTTTTTTCCGACTATCGTTATATTATGACCAAAACTACATAAAATCATTATAAATTGTAGCCTATGTGTTATTCTGATGAATAACCTATATTACTGTAAAGTTTCATCCAAATCCGTTCAGTAGTTTTTTCGTGAAAGAGTAACAAACATACATCCATCCTCACAAACTTTCGCATTTATAATATTAGTAGGATCTAACGTCAAGAAGGTCGATTTTAGGTAAGCAACTTGGCCAATCAAGAAGCTATCATGGCTTAAAGTGACTCATAGTACTATGTTTAAAAGTAGGATTAATTTTGCTATCTGACAGAAACATTCAATTATCACCTAAGCTAAATGTTATATTTTCAAAGATTTCCATTTCAGTAGAGTTTCACCCTCATTTAAACAGATGTTACATCAACATGACAATCTGTCTTAACATAATACCAAAGTGAAAACAACAAAGTTAAGTAGGTTCTTTTCTCAGCATTCCAGAAAAGCTTGAAATATGTGTTCTTTCATTGTTCGTCGTGTCGTTCAAACGGAATGGAATTTTCTAACAAAACACAGCGCTATTCGAGGAAAACTGAAGTGTGTGTTACTAAAACGAACAACACATTGCTTCAAGGAGTTTGCTAAGAAAATGAATAGCTAGTGCTTTGCCCACGGCTACGTCTGCTTGGATTTTAAATTTTCTGACTTCGACACTCCATTTCACCCCTACCGGACTTGTTTTTATTATCTGTTATTAGTGTCTAGTGTGTAGTCTGTTATTAGTGTTCTCACAGTCACTTGCAATAAAAACATAAGATTTTCCTGTACCAAAATTGAATCTAAATCCGATCTGTAATTACTGAGCCATGAAAATTGGCCAAACAGACAGACAGAGATAACGCATTTATACCTTTAGTGTGTTAGATTAGTTAAGTTAGGTGTGTTTAATTCAAAATATCTTAGGTTTTATGAAAATTGCAACACCGTTTTACGCGGTAGGTATGTTAATCGAAATTAAAAACGTGGCAAAAATATTTATAAAACTTAGGAAACAGCCAAGGTCTTGTCATATCTACAAAGGTTATTCACACGCGTAAATGACCTTAGACAAGATAGATCGAGTCGCTAGCGCAAGGACACTCGTTACGAGACATTTTACTTTTTTGGTTCTTTAGGTGTCATGCAGTGTTTTCTTTGTGTACATGAAAGTATGAACCATTGAAGGGTTCAGTACATCCCTGGGTTGACCTAACATACTGTGTCTAAACTAACCCCCTTATCTACTAATAAACGTTGTATAGCGTCTGTATAGTTACACAACGCTTTGTCTTCTTCTTTCGAAAGTCAAATTACTGACGACTAAAAGAGAGAAATCGGTGTGTAACTATTCATCTGATATGATACGTTTATTAGTAAGGGGTATATGTCTATACATATACCCCGGGTATTTGCGTATCTATATACGCAAATACCCGTGGCCATTTTGTTACTATTATGTTGAATTGGTGGCCTGCGGAAAGCTAAAAGGATCATAAATGAAGTGGTTTCTCTACATCAAATTATGGGCACTTCCTTTGGACGAAAAGCTGTCACACGACGTAAGGGCTTATGCAGATAGAAGTACCTGAGTATCTGAATATAATTTATTTTGTTAATTTTAAGAAAACAACTAGTTTCATTTGTTAGTTAGTTTCTTTACTAAACATAAATTGAGATTTACATGTTTCATTAAGACGGCATGCAAATGCGACTCCTTTATCTCTTAGTTCAAATTAAAAAATATACAACATGAAATTATTTTCACCAACCTTACTAAGTAGTTTCCTTTAAACCTTTTGTATTTGAGAATCAAGATTTGCATATCTTACCAAATCTCGATTCTCAAACACAAAAGTTGTAAAGGAAACCAAAAATTATATTTGATATAAGTAGGTACTTATCTCAAAAATAATTTCAGTAACCAAAATGTTATGAGCAACTCGAGCAAGTATGTTGGTATCATCAATATTAAAAAAAATGTCTAAAGTTATACAGGGTTATTGGAAAAACATCAACAACCTCTTAAGGGGTCATTGTATTCATCATTATAAACTACTTTTACTATGGAACCAAACCTGAAATCGCGAAAAAAAAATCAGCTGTTCCCTATAGGTATATGTTCGTATAACTTGTCAAAATGTAGGGAAGAGCTGATTGTTTTTTCGCGATGTCAGGTTTGGTCCCATAGTAAAAGTTGTTCATAGTGACGAGTACAATGACCCCTTAAGAGGTTGGTGATGTTTTTCCAATAACCCTGTATATTCAGACGCGACAATTTTCACAAAAAAAAAGTAGTCCAGTATTTTGCACCCCTTACAAAATCTCGTCAAAGTAAGGGCTTCCCACAACGGCGTCAAGGTCGCTTAGCGGCTTTGTGATCTCCAAGATTATCTTTATTTAATAGCCACTTGATTTCAGGCCTATCGGTTATTCATAAAGGACCTATTTCCATTGAACTTCGTTCTGAATGAACGTTCTGATGATAAGATGTCTATACTATACTGTCATAGAATAAGAAAAGGTACATAGAAGCGGCTTTCAATATGTAGAATGAAACTGCTACATACTCGAATAGTACAGACGCCAGCACATTAAGCTACTACAATCTGTCAAATTTCTTTAATAGATTTTCAACTTTACCGCAGAAATATAAAGTTCAAAGTTGATTGGAAAAATTTGATAGTTTCGGGTAGCTTGATGTGCTGGCGTCTGTACCTACTCCTTTTGCGGTTGTAGTTACGTACTTGGATTTGATTTCGTTTTATACCGACCGAGAATATTGATCTACGTTAGTAAAATATCTTTATTTTCTATACTAATATTATAAAGAGGTAGGTAAGTAAAATTAGTTTGTATGTAAGTTTATATAATAGGGGGTAATATCCAAAACGAAATATAGTAGCATTGTCGAGCGATGGATGCGACGCGATGGGTCAGGGCCGAAGTTTCACGCGGACGAAGGCGCGGGCAGAAGCTAGTAATTTATAAGCCAACTAGCTGCGTCCCACGGTTTCACTCGCATAAGTTTCGACCCCGTGGGAATATCGGGATAAAAACTATCCTATGTCCTTTTCCGGGACTCAAACTATCTCTATACTAAATTTCATCTAAATCGGTTCAGTGGTTTAGGCGTGAAAAGGTATTACAACTTATACCTAATCCAGTTACAAAATACATTCATTAAAAAAAACAATAAAATATCGTAACACCAAACCTAATAATAAAGTAATAAAAAAAGGCATCGAAAAATTCCTCCAGTTCGCTGTCGACAGGTAATGTGCCTAAGAAACTGGCGGTATAGCCACGTTGTATGGCAATACTTAGCCAAAGTAAAAGCCAGCCCTTGAGTGATGGGTAGTGTCTTCACGTTAGTTGAATTGTTGTGCGTACTACTTGCGTTGCAGTCGTCCATCGCCAAAATTCCTTTACTACGCTGTTTTAGAACTAAAAATTTTAAGACATGACTGTGACATCTACCAACCCACACTGGGTCTGCGTGGTAGATTTATAGCCCACTCCCTCTCTAATAGAGAAGGCCTGTGTCCCAGCAGTGGGAACATTATAGGCTGATACAGGCACAAAGAAAAGACTATTAGTTTCGCTTCTACAAGAATTTCTTCTTCTACGGTCCTATGTACTCAGAGTCTCAGATGACGGGCATAGATAGCTGGGCGGTCGTAACATGACAAATGAAATCTTGCGTAGGCTTACGTACATCAATATTAGGTACGGCTCAAGGATTTTACGCAGGCTCACAATGTCTGAGTAGGGGTTTCATTTGTAATTGAAAATGTGATCTACTATTTCGTTTAATTGCTTCGTTTGCGAAAGTTTATGAGACAGAGAGATCTGTTCGGAAAGTTTCGGACTTTTTATGGTTGTTGGAATTTTAATTTGTTTTATAGATCAGTTTCTAGAATTTGATTTGATTGGGACATTGTGTTGATAAAACAACGTATGTTATTTGAGCGCAATTGAATATTTCAAATATTGATTACGCTTTAACACATAAGATACAATGTATCGCTGTCTCATTTTTATTTTATTAAATATTGAAGCGTATTACCACTGAATACTTAATAGTACTACGTACAGAAAGGACACTCCCTTCCCCGCGCTCATATCAGATACCGCACCTCACCCTGCACTTCGAGGTATTCGTCGCCGACTCTTTAGCAAGGGAGCTCGCAAACCGAAGCGCTGTACTGCTGACACGAACACACAATTTTGCGATTTAAAAGTTTTATTTGAGTTTTAATCACGATGGTTGGATATTGTGATGCTTTTCCGAATTCGTATTTACATAAACTGTTTGTAAGATTTCGCATTTTTATACCATGCGATTTAATGACCGATTATTTACAGATAAGTCGTTTAAACTAAACTATTTTAGTGTTTTTATTTCATTACGAACCCGACTATATAAATAAACAATTTAACACGTTCACTGCGGATCGCACAAAATCGGCCCGATGCGGTGCTTAGTGCTAGTGCGCACGGTCAAAACTATATCTTTCTCGCTGGTGCGGAACGATTATCTTCGGTATTTGTAGAAGTTCGACAAAGACAAATATAGATTTCGGCTCGTGGTTAAAAATGTAGGTATTTGGTATTAAAACATCGTGGCGGGCTCTTTTCGACCACCATCGCACTGACGGTGAAAAACACCCGCTCCCTGCGGCGGCGGGCCTATTGTGGTATATGACCGATGCCGACCCGGAGCGCGCGCGCAAGCGTCGAGCCGCCAGTCAGTGCTGTGCTCTTTACAAGACAGTACTTGTGCGTGTCGTTATTTTATCGACAGGTGAGAAGAATTCTTTCTAAGAGAAGAAATTGTGCACGGTCCTATGAAAAGCTACGACAGACATTAGAGTGCAAAGAAGCAAAAAAAAAAAAAAGTTAAAAAAAATAAAACATTTTGCAACAAATGCAATCAATCCCTTTGCTTGCAGTGTTATGAAGAAAGACACGTACCAAATTAGTTTACTGTTCCTGTCTGGCTTATGTGATTTACTAAATACACACTTTTTTATTTCTTATAATTCTGTTTTATTTTCGACTAGCTTCTGCCCGCGACTTCGTCCGCGTGAAATTCGTACTTTCCTCTAAAAGTTTCGAAAATGTATGTTGGTATGATCTTTATAATTAATTTAGATAAATAAGTATTCGGGCCAATTTTTTAGTTTATAGAACAAAGGAATCAGATTTTTCAAATAAACTGTATCCCCGCTTTTCACCCCCACAGGGGTGGAATTTTATAACTTGACTCAGTTTATTTATACCAATTTTCGAGCTAATCAAGCCACGCGGTAAAATCCTCCCCTTTAAAATTAACTACCTCTTTTCACACAGTTAGGGGTAGATTTTCGAAAAACCCTGATACATGTTATTAATTATTTTTAGTCCTTAGTAAAAATACTGAGTTTCAAGTTAATCGGACAGGGCGTTAAAATTCTTCCATACAAATTTTGACACCCCCCAATACCTCTTTAGGGGGTATTTTAGAAAAACGAAAAATTCCAAACTTCATAATTTACTTAGATAAGTATTCGTGCCAAGTTTCAAGGTTATTAACTCAAGAAATAAGATTGTTCATACCAACAAAATCTCCCCTTTTTACCCCCTTAAAGGTTTAATTTCCAAAAACCCCTTCTTATTCGACACCTACTCTTCACAAAGAACACACCCTCCAAAATTCATGTCCCTAGGAAGGACCAGCGATTTAGACTGTGCGTTGATATTTCAGTCAGGTCGTTCATCCCCCTTTTGGGGGAGAAATTATCAAAAACGCTGAGACACGTATAAATTAATTTTCAATCGTTAGCCTAAATACAAAATTTAAAGATCCTAACTATTAAACTGACGGACTTTCATACACAACTTCATCCCCCCTTTTAACCCTTTGGGGATAGAATTATCAAAAACGCTGAGACACGTATAAATTAATTTTTAGTCATCAGCCTAAACACAAAATTTGATGATCCTAACTTTAAAACTGACGGACTTTCATACAAACTTTCATCCCCTATTTAACTCCCTTAGGGGTTGAATTTAAAAAAATCCTTCCTTATTCCTTGTCTACACAACAAAAAAGAAATGAAAATAAAGCTGAAACGCCTGTGCAATACTATCTACCTATACCTACTTCACTTAAAAATAAAAACTTATAACTACTTTAATTAATAAAAGTACCTACGCCTAATAATTTTTAATTTGAACGAATATTTAAACACTACCAAAACAACTTATACCTATTTTACAAAATAACAACAAAAGAAATTCAAATAAACTATTTAAAGACTAAAAAGTCGCGCTGATAAGCACGGTTTCTCAATATCAATTATTGTCTGTCAATAAGGTCGAACGCTCTGAACGCATCAACAGCCAAATATTGAATGAAGCTCGCTCTTTTTTTTTTTTTTAACAATGGCATCTCGCAGTTCAACCTATGAGGTTGTCGTCTGCTTAACCGGGCTTGCCTGTGGATGCCTCAAAATTAAGGCCTCCAGCCAGGGCTTGAAGCTCGCTCTCGGACCTCCCGCCTTTTTATACCCTACCGCCGCCGCGACCCGTGTCGAGCGCGGCAACCGTTACACAAAAATAATCCTTATAGCATGATACAGACGTGCGACGGCGCGATGGCTTATTTCATGTATAAGTTTGGTGTTTCTATACCGATTTCTATGATTCTTTTTTTATTGAATAGGTAATAATGATAACTTTTTTAAATTAGGGATGAGTGAGAGTATTATAAACGTAAGAGTAAACAAATATAATCAGAATGCTCCGAACTGCTAAGCTATCAGGAGTTACACGTGTTATTGTGAGTCAACCATAAAAGATAGACATATGCTGTTGCGGGATATTTTTTAGACAATTTTATGTAGAATATTTCCGTCATACATGATTTCTATGTAACTTTAACCATTAAGGCTGCACACGCGACGGAAGCTTAAAAAATGGAGTAACTTCTCCCGTTTTCCCAACATTTCCCTTCACTACTCTGCTCCTATTGATTGTAGCGTAATGAAAAGTATACTATAACCTGCCCAGGAGTATGAAGAATAATTGTACCAAGTTTCGTTAAAATCCGTTCTTGTTTCTATAAGGAACATACAGACAGACAGACAGACAGACAGACAAAAATTTTACTGATTGTATTTTTGGCATCAGTATCGATCACTAATCACCCCCTGATAGTTATTTTGAAAATATATTTCATGTACAGAATTGACCTCTCTACAGATAAGTATAGATAACCCTATATTTTTGTCTGTCCCATCACTATAAAAAAGTACTTTCTAGTGCGGTATCGGTCGTTATCGGCCTGCCACTTTCCTTGGTTGATTTCTCATTTCCTGTTTGGCAGATCCAGGGGCGAAACGAACGTAAAGAAACTGGGTTCAGGATCATTTTAACAGTATAAAAAAAAACAGTATACACCATGTATTCGCAAAGTTATAGCTCTTTAATCTATCCTAGTGGTGTCAGGTCAAAAACGACTGATACGCACTGTCGAAAAGGTCGATGGATGTCCATTTCGACCGCCACCGCACCAGATGAAAGTTTATGATTTTTTTGCCGCAGCTAAGGTGTTAACTACAAGATCACTTCATAATAATGCACACGTTCGGGCAGCGCCGTCGTCGTTCGGTTCCCCAACACAAATCGCTTTCCGCGCCATTTTTTTTATTCGGCATAATTTCGTCGTAAATAATTTCCTTTTGCATACAAATATTGACCTGTTATGCGGGGCGTATGATGCGAGATATTAAACTAAACTGAGCGAGGTTGGGACCTAGTAGATTAAGATGTCCGATTTGGTCCCTTCTATCGTCAATATTCAAATGTATTTCGTTGAACAATCAACTTTCTAACTCATCTGTTCTCTTGGATTCATTTAGGATAGAATTGTCTCACTGCACAATGTAACGCGGCCTCATTTACGTTGCAACTAACGTTTTGTTGCAAGAACAGAAAAACAGTTGTGCGACTTTTTGGAATCTATATAAATATAAAAATGAATCCCCGAAATGTATGTAAGTACGCGCATAACTTCCAAACGACTGCACTAAATTGGATGATTCTTTTTTTGTTGCGTTCGGTATTGCCTGGACAAGGTTTGTATGAAAGAAAATTTTGGAAATTCGAAAAAAAAATTGCACCCGTGCGAAGCTACGTGCGGCCGCTAGTTTTAATTATCTACTGTAGTAATAGAGACAATATTGGCTTAATAAAACATCATCATAACTAACTTAGTATCTGTTTTTGAGTAGGCACCTATGCTTTTTGGATAAAAAAGTCAAAGTCAAAGCATTTATTTCAAATAGGCACATAAAAGGCACTTTTGAACGTCAAAAATTACCTTAAAATAGAATTGATTCTAGTCGCCCCTTCCAAAAGGTAGTTTTCGTATGGAGAAGAATGGGCAAGAAACTCCACCGTTACTCTTTTAAAATTTATTATTATGAGCCTGTTATGTCCCACTGCAGGGCAAAGGCCTCCCTTCCGTCTTTCCACATTCTCCTGTCTCTTGCTACATCTGGCCAATCCTTTAGATAGGCGTCCAATTCGTCACGCCATCTTTAAAATGTTTTGCAATATTTTGCATGCGTACATTAATTATATAATAATATGTGAGGACGATGCACCTAAAATAAAATAAATGTTTTAGGATAGATGTGTCTTGCTGCAACATACAATGTAACACTGTCTCGATTCCACTGCAACCAACGTTTCGTTGCAAGAACAGCAAAACCGGCAACTGAGGCCACAAACACGTGAGCGGAAACTTAGCCTGTTAGATAAAGTTTTGAGTCGAGGATGCTCGCGTCGTTTCGTTTAACAGTCATCGTAACTCGCTTCGGCACATCTGTGGCTCGCCACTCAGTGTGGCGGGGATGAGGCATGTGTTCTGGGCATCGGTTAGAGGTTTTAAAAAAGTTGGAAGCATTCGTTTAAAATTCTCGATGTGTCTTTATACTGAGCTCTGAGTAGCTATTGCAATTTGCAAGTGATGTTAACTCGAAAAACTCGAAAAAGTGATGTTTACTTCGGCGACTCAGCTTACTTTCCTGCAAAAAACAGGTACCTACAAACTATACTAAAAATAATATCACCTATGAAGGAGCACAATTTTATTATAATTAACCATCCATTCTATTTCGATTTTTTTTTTTTAATATTATTCTTTTTTAGGGTTCCGTAGCCAAATGGCAAAAAACGGAACCCTAAAAAACGGAACGGATTCGTCATGTCTGTCTGTCTGTCTATCTGTCCGTCCGTCCGTATGTCACAGCCACTTTTTTCCGAAACTATAAGAACTATACTGTTGAAACTTGGTAAGTAGATGTATTCTGTGAACCGCAGTAAGATTTTCACACAAAAATAGAAAAAAAAAACAATAAAATTTGGGGTTCCCCATACTTACAACTGAAACTCCAAAAATTTTTTTTCATCAAACCTGTACGTGTGGGGTATCTATGGATAGGTCTTCAAAAATGATATTGAGGTTTCTAATATCATTTTTTTCTGAACTGAATAGTTTGCGCGAGAGACACTTCCAAAGTGGTAAAATGTGTGTCCCCCCCCCTCTAACTTCTAAAATAAGAGAATGATAAAATTAAAAAAATATATATAATGTACATTACCATGTAAACTTCCACCGAAAATTGGTTTGAACGAGATCTAGTACGTAGTTTTTTTTTAATACGTCATAAATCGAAAACCGCAATTTACCTTTCACAAAGTTACAACGAACTACAAGAACTTTTATATTATGTTACTTGCTGCTACGGAACCCTTCATGGGCGAGTCCGACTCGCACTTTGCCGGTTTTTTAAGATGTAAGGTCTTTCAGTGGCTTTAAATCACAACAATTGAAAACACTTTATAAAATGTCACCGCTGAACGTGCAACCCTACCAATTTATAAACAAAATAATTTGAAGCCTGTTGTATTGTATCGGTGACAGTTACCTAGAATAAGTTTATTATGTTATCTTATAATAATTAAATTTTTAATTTAAAAAACTAACAATCTTAAAATAATAATATGTACAAGTATATAAAAAGGGAGTCACTTAGGGCCAAAGCACACACGCTACTTTTTGCATCGGCGATCGGCGATTTTGCGGCTGTAACGATGCTGCATCGCGTTTTGGCGACTCTCTGCGTTCGGACGCGGTATCGGAATCGCGCGTTTTAGCGACTGCTCCGATGCTGGTGCAAATGCCAAATCGCTGCGACCGGCATCCGAATGTGTGCGTAGTGTTGCGTTCAGCCGCTGTATCAAGCTTCCGAAAAGCGACTGAATCGCTGCGTATGACATTTTTAAGTGTGCGATGTGGAATGCTCGGTCGCTGCATTTAGCTTCTAAAAAGCAGCTGAATCGCCGATCGCCGATGCAAAAAGTAGCGTGTGTGCTTTGGCCCTTAGTGTGCACATAGACATGCGGCACGCATCAACCGCAGTGGCAACTTTAGCCGTCGACACGCGTCGACGGCTATCGTCGATGCGTGTCGATGGCTAGAGTTGTAGAGCCCCTCGCTTGTGTATGCACACTAAGTGGCTCTTTTGTCTTTTTGAGAACAATGTATTTAAACCTACCTATGTGATGGCGTTGAATTAGATATTTTTTGCGTTTTGCGTCACGTTGACGCTGTTTGCAAAAGGCTATAGAGAATTAGATGCATTGTTGACTGCAGTTAGTACAGACGCCAGCACATCAATCTACTACAACCTATCAAATTTTTTTAATAGATTTTTAACTTTATCCCTAAAGCATAAGGTTCAAAGTTGATTGGGAAAATTTGACAGTTTCGGGAAGCTTGATGTGGACGGTATTACTCATCGGCAAATAATTATTATTTTCCTATTCAACCTTTTTAAGGGGTAAATTTTCAAAAATACTTCCTCGGTGCTCACTTTCGTTGTATGAGGAACTCTTGTGCAAAATTTCATGCTTCTTAATCCAGCGATTATGGTTATGCGTTGTATATCAGTGCATGAATGAATTTATTTTTATTAGGTAGAAGCTCGTCAGCTGAAGAAGGCTGTTGACCGATAACATCAACAAAATAAAACGACGAACAAAGTAGGTACCAAGCTGTAGTGCATATACCTATTTAGAAACAAACTGGTCTCATTTTATAGTTCACGTAACCAGGTTCTGTCGAAAAATGAGGGCAGTTTCATGGGATAAAGAAATAGAGCAATGGCAACCGGAGTCGATGAGAAATGAACAAAAATATAGGGTTTTACGACCCGACACGCGACGGTTCCACACAAAAGCAATAAGGAAAGAACAGCAAAATATAAGCCTGAAAATTGCACTGACATATCACACATTATTATGCCAAAATATCGCGGATGAGGAATAGAGGTAATAATATAGGTACATGTGAGTTATCCATAGTAATATTATAAATGCGAAAAAAGTGTGTCTGTCTGTCTGTTACCTCTTCACGCTTAAACCGCTGAACCGATGTAGATGAAATTTGGTATAGAGATAGTTTGAGTCCCGGGAAAGGACATAGGATAGTTTTATCTCGATATTCCCATGGGAAACTTATGCGGGTGAAACTGCGGGGCGCTGCTAGTAAAAAGTATAGGAATATACTTGACACCTCTAAATTAAGGTTTTCAAGTTTTGTTAAATAATGGAAAGCTTATTACCGACATCGGTGAAGGAAAAACGTCGTAAGGAAACCTGGACTTATCTACGAGTAGATTAATATTATAAAAAGAGAAAAGATTTGATTTTTTGTATGTTTGTATGATTGTTTGTTATACTTTCACGCTAAAACGGCGAAATGGATTTGTATGAAATTCGGAACCTTATGTTTTTAGCAATAAAGTCGAAAATCTATTAAAAAAATTGACAGATTGTAGTAGCTTGATGTGCTGGCGTCTGTACCTAATGTAAAGGTACAAAACACAGTAGGTAGGTAATTACCTACACCAAAGACAAACTTGTTTGAGGTGGTTTGAACTTTGAAGTCCTGATAAAAAATACTACAGCAATATTGGATTTCCTGGAAAAAAACTCAATCTCAAGATAGCACTAAGTCCAATTTATTCTTTGAACCACGTACTTTGGAAAATTGTCGCTTCAATTGGAATTTAAGCCCCAACAACAAATTATATAAGGTTATTATGGAAAACAAATAAAACTTGTGGCTAAGTAATAACAGCCACACGGGTCGATCGATCAGGTAAAGCTACGTTTGCCACGGTTGGTCTGTGGGTAGGTGACCATATTTACATATCACAGCACGGAAGGGTCTCCTCCGTGCCTCAAAAAGCACGTTAAGCTGTTGGTCCCGGCTGTCATTCGTGGATCTTTGACAGTCGTTACGGGTTGTCAGAAGCCCAGAAGTCTGACAGCCAGTCTTACCAAGGGGACAGTATTAGCTAGTGACGGGGTTGTGGAGGTCAAATATGCAGTCGCTCCATGTAAAATACTGGTACTCAGATGTAACCCGTTAGACTGGAACTTGACCCCAACTTAGTTGGGAAAAGGCTAGACAGATGATGATGATTATGGCAAAAGAAAATACAATTATATTAAATAGATTGAAAACCACCATCTTGTTTACTGTACCTAAGCGGTAGGTACTATAGACCTCTTATTCCCTTCGGCTTGGCATGATTCGTCACAGGCGGGCAGAAAAATCGAATATAAATGTAGGTATATTTATATGTTTGGGAAAATGCCGCTCGGCTTAGCTCAAATTGTGGCAAGCCAAACTGAACATGATTCAGCGAGGGTACATGCCGAACGGGGATTGCCAATCGGCACGGGCCGAATGATAGCAGAATAAGTGTAGGTATTTCCTTCAGGTCGACTTTGTTGTTCAAGAAATACTGCCGAATCGAATGTATGGACCCGGACAAATTGTAGCACCCTAAGCTCATGTATATTTTATTTTTAACTAATCTGCCTTACTGAACAAAAATGTCTTGATTACGCCTTTTCACTCACATAAGCAGAATTTGATTCTGTTTGTCCCTAGTCCCATCACATAATAGCTTATGGCCATGCCTGTAAGTGGAATATAGCCACATAATGAACATATTCATCAGAAATTAGCAGAAACATCCCAGCGCTGTTTTGCAGGATCCATGTTCTCTTCTACTGATCGTTATTTCTTCTGACAAAGTTTATTCTGTTTATAAGTATGTATATGCCTGTGCATATGTGTCTTGTATTTTATATCTTCTTGTTAACTCTCCCTTATGTTGCACCTACCATGTTTTCTCTCGGCATCACCCTAAGGTTGACTGGTAGAAAATGCCTTAGGCATTAGGTCTGCCTTTGTACAGTATTTTTTTTACTAGCTCATAAAGTTTGAATAAATAAATAGCCTATAACGTTCCCACTGCTGGGTCACCGGCCTCCTCTCTGCGAGACGGAGGGGATCGTTATCCACCACGCGCGGGTGCGGGTTAGTGGATTAGCACACAGACGCAAGATACAGCCACATAATAACATCTTACTATTAATAAAGGAGAACATACAGCACTAACTACCCAATATTGAATTACAGTGAAGGTAGTTACGACCGAATTGCGACTGAGCGAACTTAATCGGTCTAATACTCCAGAGACTATGTTACTGCTCAACGTTTAGCTAGTTTAGCGGTTGTATTACTACACAATACTTCGTTAAACAATGTTGGATGAACTTGTAATGCTATCTGGAATTAATTTAGATATTTCATTCATAGACATACATAAACACACGCCTTATTCCCATGGGGTAGAAAGAAACGAAATAACGCCACAAAGAACTGCTACTATTCTAACAATTTTTTTTGCTTCGTTTACGTTCATAGCTCAGGAGGGCATTTCCTGTATTTTTAAGAATGTTCGCATTCTAGTCTCAGTCAGAGAGCAGTGGTGACCCAGTGGTAAGGGCCGCTACTTACGTGTTGTAGGTCGTAGGTTCGAGCCCAAGCAGGCACTTTACTTTTTTTTTTTTTTCTTTTTTTTTTTTATTCAGTAGTACACATACATTTAATACATTTAAGATGGTGCCAACATAAACTCATTAGAGCTTTACCGTGCATCAAAATCATCGATTACATAATTTATTTAAAGAATTATATAATTATATTTCATGACCAATGCTCTCAAAACGGTAAAGAAAAACATCGTGAGGAAACCGGCATGTCCTAGAACAAAAAATTCGAAGACCTGTGATCTACCCACCCGCACTGGGCCCGCGTGGTCGATTACGGCCCACTCCATCTCACAGAAAAGAGGCCTGTGTCCCAGCAGTGGGAACATTATAGGCTGATTATGATTATGATAAATAATCTCTGTCGCAATCTGTTAAAAATACAATTAATTTTTGACAAGTTTTTGACATTGATTGTCGCAGAGATGAGATTGCGACTTGAATTTGAATGTTTTATAAGTACCTACGAGAATCGACCTTCTGATCATACGCGTACGCCGGTTGCGAGTTCAACGCACCTAACCTTTCTACATATAGAACATCACTAATAAGGTCGCTAGGTATACTTATACCCTTCTAGGGCGTCCTCTCTCGTCTTTTTCGCTAACACGGGCGTTGACACTGTACAGTTCGACACAACTTAGATGTAGCATCGGCAAAATTCGTAAAACCGATCCCATCCGAACTAAGTGCGCCTTCAAAATCACCAAGCCTTGCATTGATAAATTTTTCCTAAAGTAGTAATAAAGATTTACGAATACGAATTACGAACGTTTTACGAATTTTGCCGATGCTACATCTAAGTTGTGTCGAACTGTACGTCAATTTATCGTGTTATAGCCAATTTTTTTATACAACTGCCAAAGAATGACAGTTTGTGATTTGAATATACGGACACTTTTTTAAATAATTAACGGTGGAGTTTCTTGCCCATTCTTCTCCATACGAAAACTACCTTTTGGAAGGGGCGACTAGAATCGATTCTAATTTAATGTAATTTTTGACGTTCAAAAGTGCCTTTTATGTGCCTATTTGAAATAAATGACTTTGACTTTAAGTTGGTGGGTAATTTGCTTAATAATTATTTTCCCTGAATTTATATTGATGAGTATTGCTATTCCAATGATCACCACAGTGAACGACTATTGAAAATACTCCAGCAATCACAACCCCTCATACGTACTTGGATTTGGATCCTTTTGACCATAAATAGGTAATGACGCCATTATTCTATTGACTATCATCATCATCTGCCTAGCCTTTTCCCAACTATGTGGGGTCGGCTTCCAGTCTAACCGGATGCAACTGAATACCAGTATTTTACTTGGAGCGACTGCCTACCTGACCTCCACAACCCAGGTACTGGGTAATACGATACCCCTTGGTAAGACTGGTTGTCAGACTTTCGGGCTTCTGACTACCCGTAACGATTGTCAATGATCCGCGAATTACAGCCGGGACCAACGGCTTAACGTGCTTTCCGAGGCATGGAGGGGTCTCGGTATGTAAAGATGGTCACCCATCCACAGACCAACCGCGACAAGACACTATTCTATTGACTACTTATTTATAAATTAGACAACTAAGAATTAAGTCTTTGCATCACCAATCACTAAAGCTAAGTTTTTCTAGAAGAAGGTTTCCGTCATATTTGACATTAACCCAGCTACTTGAACAAAAAATCTATTTTCCAAAAAAAAAAACAACCGACTTCCAAAAGAGACAATACAAAGTGAAAAATAACAAGTCGGTGTCGTTAGGTTCGCATTTTTGTTGTTTCCCACCGACTTCCGAAATTAAAGATATTTTTCACTTTGTAATGTCTTTTTGGACGTCGTTGGTTGTTTTTTACGGGGTCGTAGGTTCGAACCAGGCAGCTACTTTGAGTAAACAATTTCATCACCGCTGCTCTCAAAACGGGGAAGGAAAGTATTGTGAGGAAACCGGCACATCCTAGAACCAAAAATTCGAAGACAAGTAAAATCTACCAATCCGAATTGGGCCCGCGTGGTAGATTACAGCCCACTCCCTCTCGAAGAAAGGAGATCTGTGTCCCAGCATTGGGAACATTATAGGCTGATAATGCATTTAGTTATTTATGGTGCAAGTGGGTTTTAGTCCCTTGCGGTGCCTTTGTTTTCTATTCTCAGCTACGAATACATCTATTAATATGTTGCCTCTAGGTCTATGCAGCATTTATTTGACTATGAAAGACTGATTAGTTAGTTGATTGCTCCTTTGTCAGTACGGGCGGGCACTAGAGAATCAATCTGTGAGATTGCATTTGCTTTGCAGATACTGAATGTGCACTGTGGAGACCAAAAAGCGTTTCGGATGGATTATGATCTTTATCTGTGATAGTGGCTATCAAACTGAAACTCAAAGCATTTATCACACTTCACACTAATATTATAAAGGCGAAAGTTTGTGAGTGTGTGTATGTGTGTATGTGTGTGTGTGAGTGTGAGCGTGTTTATATGTTTGTTACTTCTTCACACTCAAACGGCTGGACCAATTTTGATAAAATTTTGTATGGAGGTAGCTGACACCCTGGATTAACATATAGGCTACTTTTTATCCCGATATTCCAACGGGATCGGCATTTACGCGGGTGAAACCGCGGGGCGCAGTTAGTTTTAATTAAAACCAATTACAGACATTATTGAATTGTTAAGGGGTCGGTCAGTCAGAAGGATGAAGCTATGTAGTTATCTGTCTATATGAAGAATAAGGAAGAAACTCCACGGATACTTGTTTAATAAAAAAAAATTAGTTATTAATGTTAAAATTACACATGTGACGTCCGGTCCGGAACAAAAAGATATTTTTGTTTTTATTAATTAAAATAAGCCGTGGCAGCTCTGAGATGAACAGTGCTTACTGACGGCGCCACTTCACGAACATGACGCATGGATCAGCACCTATGATAAAAGTGCAAAACTATGATAATAGTCTGTAAAGCCCCGTTTATATGATGCAAGTTTATTGCGGTGCAAATTGATGCAACAATTGAAGCATCGTCTAAACAACACTTAAAATAGTTGCACGACACGGGAAAGTTAGTTGCCATTCAAAGTTAGATAGGTGTAAACACGTACAATAAACCGCATTCATTACTTGAATCAATTGTACAAGGATGTGCAACTTGGTGTTAAGACGAGGCAAAATGGGTCTTGCATGCAATATTCTCCTTACAATAATTACCTTGGTGTAAACAGAAGTTGCATGCAATTCTTGAATGGCAATAATTTTGAACGTGCCTTATTGTATGCGATTATTGCTCTTGAACGTTCCAGAAACTTGCATCCTTTAAAACAGGCTTTATTTACTACGTTTTCAACCATTCAATGAAACAAATGAACATTAAATAACTTTTATCTAGTTCATAGTTCATTGCGCGTCATAATTCATTCATAGACCAATTTTAATGGATTCTCATTTACAAATTAACACATGTTTCAGTCAGAATAACTGTAATTTAATCTAGGTTAATAGAAATTAAACTGAGTTATAATCAAAATGATTTTTTAACAAAACTGAGCCTGAGTTTTATGTTATACGGGCGGATTCAACTCATATTATATTGAGCAAACCTTTGTCCTTTGTGAAGGCCTTTACCCTGCAGTGAGACATGCTCACTTTACCACAAATATTCTTATTTTAAAACAACTAAACTGATTTAGCTTATGTGCAATGGAGCAAGCTATTTGGTATACAAACAAATCTATCCATTACACTGTCAATATTCAATAAATTGTGTGCGTCATAAGCTTTTAAGTTGATCCAGGCATACCTTTAGAGAGTGATTTAAAGGAATGAACTACTCAAAATCAGTTAGGTAGAACCAGCTATTCGGTACACAGACAAATCTCTCCCCCACACAAAGTTATAACGCGCACAATAACATTGTTTAAAAGTACGTTATGTTATGTGCATGTGTAATCAACATTGTTTAAAAGAACGTTATGTTATGTGCAAATAGCTTTTACGACTGCACATTTGAATACGGTTGCTTTTCTATCCAAGATCATTTTCGTAAGCATATAACTCCCACGTGTTACATTGGATGTCTCCGTCTTTTCCTCATAATTTCCTTTTATTTTATCTAACATCTTTAACGCGATAAAATCAGGAATTTATGAGCCTTTTACCTCCTCCGAAACATTTCGCTTCTTGCGGTTTTTCTTCGGGGTAATCTTGCCCCTTCTTCCCAGAAGGAAGTCATTTGCACGCTGTTACATTTTTTATGAAACAATCTTAAAAGGTTGCGAACGTTACGTGATGACCGGCTGGCAAATAAATGTTACCTTTGTATGATAGTTTTGTTTCTTGCAAGGTTTTCTGTGGGTTTGTTGACCTCGGGACCTAAAAGCAATTCCTAAAGTGCTGTATGGTTCTTAGTCCAATAAGGTTTTTAAAATATTGAAAAGCAGGTTGCAAATTTCGAACCATTACCTATTATGTAGGTAAGTGATGACTTTGTCTAGCTAACTAACCCCTCGAGGATTACAGGTGTTATATTATGTAATTACTTTGTATTAAAATCTATATAATATTTTCTTCTAACAGACGTGTCTTTCTTTTAGAAAAAATATTGTACAAGTTTTTAATGTTTTTTCTGTTCTGCTTCAAGAGCAGGCATGTAATTAAAAGCAATGATGCAAACAAATTAATTACACACACATTAAAGCAAAACTAATAAATCTCGAAATAGGTCCTAATTAATTAATATTACATCAATTATTTTCAACATCCATACTAATATACTAATATATTACTAATTACTAATAATTACTAATCCATACTAATATTATAAATTCGAAAGTAACTCTGTCTGTCTGTATGTTACCTTTTCACGCCTAAACCGCTGAACCGATTTCGATGAAATTTGGTATAGAGATAGCTGTTTGAGTCCCGGGCAAGGACATAGGATAGTTTTTATACCGATACTCCCACGGGATCGAAACTTACGCGGGTGAAACCAGGGGCGCTGCTAGTAAGAACATAAAGGAAATATTAAAATAAGGGCAAACAATTTTTCTCAAGTTATGCCGTCGGGGGTTGTACATAATTTTGATATATTTACGGGTGGATCAGGCCCTATTCACTGTGGTTCTATTGTTAGAGAGATTGTTTGGGTATCATACCGGCAAATTGGATGTGCCAACAGCCAAGGATAGGGTATGATGGACGCGGCATATATACCGCTTATAATAATTATGTATTGGTATTTCTATGATAAACGTGTTTGACCTTAGCATTGTTAGTACCTACTCTTCGCTTCGGAATTGAATGAAGATCGAGCTTTTAGTGTTCGCAATTTTATTGTGTAACTAGAGACCCGCCCCTGCTTCGCACGACTTTTATGAATTGACAAAACATCGAGGTTGTTTTACTATACGTAAGTTTAATAATAATCTATATACTAATAATAAAGCTGAAGAGTTTGTTTGTTTAAACGCGCTAATATGTGGAGCTACCAGACAGTGTTTTTTTATAGACCAGTTCTTGAGAAAGATATAGGCTATTTAAGATGACGATAACACCCTTAGGAGCCGAACAAAAAGAAAAAAGTCAGAAAAAACGCTAAGCGGAAACGAAGTAATAGTGCGAGGGGATGGGTCGGTCGAGGGCCGAACACGCGAACGAAGTCGCGGGAAAAAGCTAGTGTATTATACACATAAGCCAAAGCCAGAACAAAATCTCTAAACGATGGTGAAAACCTCATCAAAATCCGTTGCAAAGTTTGAAGAACAACACGGTCACATATATACAGACACGAAAAGCGACTGCAATATAAAATATGTATGGATACGGATAGTGAAGTGATTTCGGACTCAGACGATGTCTACGTTGAATTTGTAACTTGATTTGACTTGATCAATGTTTTTACTTAAGATGCTTTCTACTAGGCACCTTTTCCATTGTGAGTTGCTTTCCTTTCAGAATATAAATAGCGTACCTAAATGGTTTTTGTTGTCTGTATTAAAAATTATAAATATTTGTCAACTCAATGCCATGTCAGCCAGCAAAGTCCACTGCTGGTTTTTAATCGACTTCAAAAAAGGAGGTTTTGTATTCGACCCGTATGTATGTTTGTATGTCCGCGATTTTCTCAAAAACGAATGAACCAATTTTGATGATTCTTTCATTAACGTGATCTATATACTTTCAGGAAGGTTTTAGTATATAATACATTAGGTAATTATTAGCTATTTAAACGTTCCCCACAGTAAATGATAGGTAATTGAAATTACTAACGTAGAACTAAACGTTGGCGAAAAATTAAATTAAATTAAATTTAAATAAGTAATAAGCCTAACGGTCAATCAATTAATCAACTCAGCCTATCGCAGTCTACTGCTGGACAAAGGCCTCTGTAAAGCTGCGCCACAACATCCTGTCCTCCATCTAAAATTAGTACGTTACCATTACTATTCTTTACTCCACGTGATGATAAAATACATGCGTCATAGATTAGCTAACATACGAGTTTACTCTCACCCACATTCCCCTATCGTAAAACCAATGATTTTAGTGAATGCGCCTCGGAAATCAGACACGGTTCGTGGGTGAAATTATCTCGCGTGCTCGGCCCGATTATATTTAATCCATTGTCATGGCGTTAATTAATTCAGGACTTATTCAGAATCGGTTGTACCTTTTCTGAAATGTGACACTGAAGTGTGAATTTAATAAGCCGCAAATTTTTTGTTTGCCGACGTCATTTTATAATGCTTTTATTTTGTAATTATATTTAATATTAATACTTGTTAAAATAAAGTATAGGAATTTAAAAATACGTGAGGATATATTTTCTTAACGAATTGACTTGGGTTAAGTGTGCCCAGTTCCCGGCCTTGAGCGATGCGGCCCTGAACACACTATCAATCTTGCGGATTGGCTAAGTTTACGTAATAGCTTAGTCTTGGCTATTTTATAGAGTGTGTTAGTGTTATATTATAAGTATACCTTGCTATAAAATAACTAATTTAATTCCGAAAATATTCCCCAAATGGATCTAGATGTCATTACCTACATTAAAAAAATTAACTGCAAGAACTTTAAGAGGTGCTTTAGACCATCGAACTGAACAACTTTCACTATGGGACCAACTCCGAAATCACGAAAAAAAAATCAGCTGTTTCATACAAAAGTTCAATACCTACTCGTCCAAAATGTATGAAACAGCTGATTTTTTTTTCGTGATTTCGGAGTTGGTCCCATAGTGAAAGTTGTTCAGTTCGATGGTCTAAAGCACCTCTTAAAGTTCTTGCATTTAATTTTTTTACACCTTATATATTACTGTGTGGAGAGCAGTGGTGGCCCAGTGGTAAAGGCCGCGACTTACGAGTTGTAGGTCGTAGGTTCGAACCCAGACAGGTGCTTTACTTTGTGTAAATTATTTCATCACTACTGCTCTCAAAAACGGTGAAGGAAAACATCGTGAGGAAACCGGCATGTCCTAGAACCAAAAATTCGAAGACATGTGACATCTACCAACCCGCACTGGGCCCGCGTGGTGGATTACGGCCCACTCCCTCTCACAGAGAGGAGGCCTGTGTCCCAGCAGTGGGAACATTATAGGCTGATTATGTATATTACTGTCTGTAACTATATTTACGATATTTCAGGGATAAGGAAAGTAATATGAAACACCAAGATATTTTATCATTCATTTATATTTCTTTGTCAACATCTAATTCAATATTCTACACCATACCATCACATCTTTTATTTTTCACATAATATCACTTGAGTATTGAGTATTCTAATATTTAAAATAATACTCCAACAATTCTACGCCTGAGTATAATTATAATTATTTTCCCGACACAGCCACTCAGAACGTCGTACCTCCATCAGCGCCCGAACAAGTAGAGCACGTTGTCTTTCGGTGTCGCCAGTACAAACTATTTTGCAGTTAGTTTAAGTTGTAAGTGTTTTGTGTAAAATATAATTATTACTTATTAAAATATGCTTTAATGTTGGACAATTGTTTTTTAAATTGCGTAGCCTTTTTTTTGTGGATGGGAAATCATCAAATGACCCCTCCCGCTCTGGGTGGAGCGGAAGGGAGTGTCAGACTCTTATTGACTAAAACCGGCGGGTTTTAGTCAGTAAGAGTCTGACACTCCCGCGGAAGGAACACGGGTGCGTGTTCCTTCCTTAGCCCTTTATATTCCGGGGTAGCGGTAACCCTTTCAGACAATCCTGCTATCCCGGCAAAATTGCGTAGCCCGGCATGCTATTTTTATTTTTTAGGAAATCTAGTCTATGTGCACAGACTTTTTTATTTGCAATGCAAAAATACGAAATGCCCTCTGGTTATGTTAGTACAATTAAGTGAATACACAGTTGTGAATCGTGATTGATGAAATATTACTATTGAAAACGTCAGTTCACCTAACTTTTCACGGTGAGATTTTTAAAGAATCAAAAAAATCAATTGTTATTTATTCAAATTAGGCTGAGAATCAGCACTTTTCAAACGTCAAAATTACATAACACAGTCCCCCAAAACGTTCCCCCTTCACCACTTCCTAGTGCTTTCGCTGGGAAGAAGTGGCGCAACAACCCCCCCAGCAGCACAGCTGCTTGTTCAGTTAATAGATATGCAAAGTAGTTAATATTACGAGGCACGTAACATTAAATTAAACTATTTGCCATATGTAGGTCAGCTAGCCACGCCAATATACCAATAAATATATTAAGTAAACTATATTCAAGCAAAAAATAAAAATAATTATGATAACAAAATTTAACACCTAAATAAAAGCCTCCAGGCATAAAGGGCAAACAGTTTACATATTTATGTAATGCTGGGTTATATCGTCGCTAATTTAATTAAGTGATGTAACTGATTCGAATCATATTTTACAGTACAGTACTTATTACTACTATTGTTATCGTGTTAATATTGTTTTAGTAATAAATATTTTAACAGATACGTCACTTCGTGAGATCTTTGTTTTTATTTTGTTCGGAATACATGATCAGATATCAGATTCGACTTGGAAAATGTATCAAATTACTATAGTTAGGTCGGCTTAGTCCAAAATATCAGATACGTCAATTAGTAAGATTAGCGACAATATGGGGAATCGATCGGCTGGTGTGGATATCATGTTATTTAGGTACCTACGGACCTGCCTAACGAACGCACACGTGAAGTTTAGTAACTTGATGTATGGTGCAATATCGAATATATCAACTGTATAACAAAGACGAATCACCTTGAAAACCTTCACATTTTTCAGTCATTTGTCACGGTTCTTCAACGTTGTTAGTAAAATCGTATTTTTTGTTTGTTGATTAAAACACGTATTTCAAAATCTGTTGTTGTACGGAACATATTGAATATTTGCACAATGTTTTATCGTATTTGTTTCGAATATATCCCCAGTTTTACATGCTAAAAGCTAGTACAGTTTTCGGGCTAGCGGTTGTATGAGTTTTTTTTTTTTTATTTCAGCTTTGGATCTGAAATCCATTACCCAAACAGCAAAGTTACACAATTAACTTCTAAGCCCGTTCAATAAATATGTATGTTCTGAAGTCAACATACATATATTTATTGCAACGCAATTATGAATATTTTGTAAAAACGTGTCGATCCCACTAAAGTAAACTATTCTTTTAAGAAACAGAATTTTCTTAATTTGAAGAGCAGGGGTCTTACGGAACATAAAGGGCTAAGGAAGGAACACGGATGGGTTTTAGTCAGTAAGAGTCTGACACTCCCTTCCGCTCCACCCAGAGCGGGAGGGGGGTCATTTGATGATTTCTCATACACAAAAAAAAAGGGTCTTACTCATCTATAGTAGCCATACCCATCCCTTATTGAAACAATACTGATGTTACGTAGCCTAAGTATTTTGGTAAATAAATGATGACTTACTTACTTAAAAAATGTATGTCACAAATATCCCTTATCTACAAAATAGTCTACCACAGAGCCTAAAATGAAGAAAATCTTTTATTAGCGTCGTTACAGAAAATATTAAGTAATAACTCTAGCAGGCAATAACATTATTCAAACACAAGTAGAACTTGGCAAACAATACTGTTTGAATGAAAACACAGAGAGAAAGTAAGATATGGATTTCACATATACAGGGTGAAATTGAACACATGCGACAAATCGAAATGGGAGATTATACTCATCATTATGAACAACTTTTACTATGGGACCAAACCTGAAATCGCGAAAAAAAAATCAGCTGTTCCCTACATTTTGGCGAGTTATGCGAACATAAATGTAGGGAACAGCTGATTTTTTTTTCGCGATTTCAGGATTGGTCCCATAGTAAAAGTTGTTCATAATGACGAGTACAATCTCTCATTTCGATTTGTCGCATGTGTTCAATTTCACCCTGTATAAAGAAATAAAAACAATGGCGAGTTACACTCAAAAAGTTTCACAGAAGTGACACTAAAGTGTCTGTGTTGCTACACTTAAAAACAATTTTTACACAACATAAATTTACAAGAAAAATCAAAAATATTTCATTTGATTCTAAATAATTATAAATCAATGCAATTACTTACTTTATAATATTTCAGAATATCAAAATATTATGTTCACATTGTATTGAACAAATACTATTATTATTAAAATGAGTGATTTAAGGGCCAAAAGGTCAAAAGCACACTGGAATGCAGGTCACCTTTTGCGTGGAATCTTTCATAGCGTCATTTAGCCAATTGAATGGGTTTACTTTGCTTAATAATTACGAGAGCTAGATAGTAATTACGAGAAATTTGCTCAGAAATTATTTCAAATTTGATTTTTTGATTTTTTTAAATATTACTTGCAACCCGCCCGTGATTCACACAACAAAACAAAACATCGACATTTCTTTATTGTATCAATGTCAGCAAAAAGGAAGGGGCCTGCCAGGGTCGAATCCTGCCGGGGGTGCGGGATTGTCCGAAAGGGTTACCGCTACCCCGGAACATAAAGGGCTAAGGAAGGAACACGGATGGGTTTTAGTCAGTAAGAGTCTGACCCTCCCTTCCGCTCCACCCACAGCGGGAAGGGTCATCTGATGATTTCCCATCCATAAAAAAAAATCTTCCAGAATAAAGTCTCTAAATGATAGCGAAAATCGCATCAAAAGCTGTTGCGTAGTTTAGAAGAACAACGCGGCCACACAGACAGACATGAAAAGCAACTTTAATTTAAAATACGTTTATAAGAGCTTCATGTGGAGTATCTATATGAACATAACATACGGATATAATACCTATGGGGTACTAGCTGTCGTCCGCAACTTTATAAGTACCGATGGAAGTCTAGTATAACATATACATAGCATGGATGAAAACTCTTATAAATAATAAATCGAAGAGCCATCATTAAAAAAGTCATATCATTTATTTGGTACATAAAAGGCACTTTTGAACGTCAAAATTTACCAAAAATAGAATTAATTCTAGTCGCCCCTTACAAAAGGTAGTTTCGTATGAAGAAGAATGAGCAAGAAACTCCACCGTTACGCTTTTAAAATGTTTTACAAGATTTTGTATATACATTCATTATATCAATTACAATGCAATAACAGGACTAATATTATTATGAATATAAATAAAGGAATATGTAAACGGCCACTTAACCTACTAAAGTTCTTGGCTTGTACCTACTTCCTAATTATTCCTACATGGTTCAAGTCAAAATAATTTATTTGAAAACGCCTGGCACTCGAACTGTAATCGTGAAAAACTCAGATAGAAGCTTCAACAAAAATTCAGATGAACATCGCTAATTACAAACTTTTTGGGCTTTACGAAAAATTCCGATGCTTGTTGAGTCGTTTCGAAAAAACTCGAACAATCTTCCACTATTAGGATTATTAACTACAGCTTTGGATTATTGCGAAATATCGCCTGGCTCGATTCATTCGTTAAATTTCCATCAGATATATTGCTCGGGAGCTTTTTCCAGTTCTTTTTTAGCGTAAGGTTTACGGGAGGATATAAGAGCCATTTCAATGCATAGGTTGCTTTATAGTGTCTATTTTTAATGACGTTAGGTTACACTAATTGGAAGCTTTTAAATGTAGTTGAGAATTTCAATTGAGAAGGCCATTATGCCTGCAAACGTTCTAAATCTAGTCGCAATCTCATGTCAGCGAAAATCAATGTAAAAATGTAGGTTTAGATATTGTTTATTTGAAAGATCGAGACAGTGATTATAATGTGAACGTTCGGATTGTTTCTCTGATTTTGAGCATTACCTTATACCTACATAACTAGGGTTTAGGTTTAGGGTTTAGGATTAGGGTTTAAGATTAAAACAAAAATAAAATAAAACAATTAAAACTAAAAATAAGCCGTGGCAGCTAAGAGATGACCAGTCTCTACTGACGGCGCCCCGTCACGAACATCAGCATCATTCAGGTGTACCAATTTGAAGGGAATGTAATGATCCAACACACACGTCACCACCAGCGAAACATTTGAGTGAGCATGAAACCTTAATCGCCAGGGCACGTTCAAGTCAATGAAAGACATACCCACCTAGTCAATGGTAGCCTTATAGTAGGTACCGTCAACAAAAAAGATAAGTATGTAGGGTCGTCGGATATAGTTGAAGTTTAGTAAGAAACCGATAGATTTTCTCGAATAAAATTTAATTTTATTAATAAGACAAAGAGCTCATTTATCAAATTAAATTTCACTCACACTCAATAATGATGTGCGTGATCGCATAAGTAATTATTCAACGCGACACAAGTACCATAATGCCCTGATTAGCTGTGCAATAGATAATATAAAAAAGGCACAGATAAAGCAGAAAGCTGCTTATGATAAAAAGACTCATAAAAATATATCCTAGTAAACTAAAAAAGGATTTTGATTTATTCCCCCCGTGGCCTAGGTGTCACATTAGAGTCTGCAAGACTCTTATATCACTTAGCACATGTGCTCACACATGTGCTAAGTAACTATCCTGTGATACGTTAGGCTTACTATCAGTCACTCGTGCAAACCTTTTGTTTGTATGCTATTGTAAAACCAATAAAATCCTGCATTGCAAATAAACAAAAAAATAACGCAAAAAATCTGAGTCTCACGGTATATGCTAATTTGCAAGCTGTGACCACAACGTTTCATCGTTATTCATTCAAAAACGCGTTACAAAAACGTATGGCCTGAATTGTGCTTTTGTGCTCCGTGCTAAAAGATGCAGGTCCGTAAATAGTTGCACATGATAAATGTGTGTTGTGTTTCGTGCACAAATGCATTTTGTAAATAAATTTATTGTTCAATGTGTTTTTCGTTAAATTAGGAGGGAATTTCGATGATTAATTTTTTGACGCTATATTTTAGTTTGTGTACAGTTTTATTTCATCGTCATCTACCAAGCCTTTTCCCAACTATGTTGGGGTCGGCTTCCAGTCTAACCGGATGCAGCTGAATACCAGTATTTTACATGGAGCGACTGCCTATCTGAAAGAAAGAGAAAGAAAATACGTTTATTTGCGGTGAAAATGACGCAAAAAAGAACATAAACACAAAAAATAAAAAAGGTAGGGGGAAACATGCGTCATATCCACGCAAAACGGCTATCGCTCAGCATTATGCTGCGACCCTATGCAGGACAGAGCCCCAGCGCTGGTTTTCAGCGACAGCCAGCGCTGACGTAATGACGTCGTCCGGTGCAGCAAACAATTATTAAATTACAGTGAAAAAAAAAAAAAAAAAAGAAAAATAATTGAATTTAAAAGTGACCGAAATACTAAACAGGAAATAGACATATACATATTCGTGGATCTTTGCCAGTAGTTACGGGTCGTCAGAAACCCGAAAGTCTGACAACCAGTCTTTCCAAGTACTTAAGTATCGTATTACCCAGTAACTGGGTTGTGGAGGTCAGGAAGGCAGTCGCTCCATGTAAAATTCTAATATTCAGCTACATCCGGTTAGACTGGAAGCCTACCACAACATAGTTGGGAAAAGGCTAGGCAGATGATGATGATCATTTTAATTATTAACAAATAAACTCATAACTCTCCATTAGGAGGAAAAGTTTTATGAGTAGATACACATAGTACAGTCAGGAAAATTACTTGCTAAGCAAATTTACTACCAGCATTATATTCAAATCACAACTGTCATTCTTTGACAGTTGTATCAAATGACTGTAACACGACAAATTGAAATAAGGTGTCAATTCGTCGTTTGCCGTGTCGTGTGTGAAATCCCTTACCGTATAAAACATTCGTATTACCCCAAGAGGCATAGGTTTATATTTCGGTCTTATTTCGTCACTAATGTTTAAGTCCCATTTTAGAGAATTAGTCTTAAATGCATAATATTAATTTGCTTTTTTGATTTACCCATGTCAGTGATTATTCACGAGTTTACAGCAAGTAAGTAACTGATAAAGACAAAACATAGTGTTTAAAGAAAGCGGCAAGGAAACCAATGCTACTGTTGTCTGTTTTCAACCATTGTTGTTGTTGTCTTCCGTTTAACAGCACCGGTGAGAGTAAAATTACCTACTTGCGTAAAATTTGGTTTCCTGATAAAGCGGAGAATGTTCACACAATAACGGCTGTCAAAATACACAGCGTTTGGCAAAATCTGTTGATAATGACAGATTTTCATGGCAACCGTTTTATATGATCTTACATTAAATATTAGCAAAACTCATTTTGTCACCTTTGGCCTCCGACCTTCCCTCCTGCCACCAGCAAACTCAATGGTACTCAAAGCACATGTATGCGCGTCCAGCGACCCCCAATGCGCATGCCCCTCTGTGTCCCGAGCCCCGGTCGTTAAATATCTGGGCCTACAGGTCGACGCCTGTCTATCTTGGCACTACCAACTTGAGACTCTCTCCGCGCGGGTCAGAAAACTTATTTATGTGTTCAAAAAACTTAGATTATAATAATAATAATAATAATAAGTTTATTAGTACATAAAAACAACAACACAGTACATAGCATATAGAGACAGTGGGTTGTACTACCAAGTTTAAAATGCTTGTCAGCTTTCCGGGCTCCTAAACTAGGTACGCAGACCTGTATCTTAGGAGTCGGAGATTGTCCGCCCATAGGGAAGTTCTAAATATGGCTTACTGTGCTCTTTGTGAATCTATCTTAACGTACTGCATTACAGCCTGGGGAGGAGCAGCGAAGACTGCGATTATACAGGTGGAGCGAGCCCAAAGAGCAGTAATTAAAGTGCTTCTCAGTAAGCCTTTTAGATTTCCCACCCATTTGCTTTATATGGAGTACAAGGTTTTAACAGTTCGACAACTCTTTATTTACCGCGCACTAATCCGCAAACACTCAAACTTGCCACTGGTTATCAGTAATCCTTCCACACCAAGAAGAAGACCAGAACCTCCATGTCCTACAAAAAGCACACACACGACTTTTGCTAAACGACACTACCAATTCCTAAGCGCCCTCATTTATAATAAACTGAACCAGATTTTGAATATACATTCTCTTAACACATTTCATTGTAAATCTAAAATTAAAGAATATCTTTTAACTCTTGATTACAGTAAAACAGAAGACCTATTAAAATCGCAATATACATGACCAACACACCCCCACACCCTCACACACACACCCTATACACACCCTCACACCCACACACACTTACACACGCACTCACCACACCTTTTTCACACTAGATATAAGCACATAATTGCTCCCCTAAATAATGCGTAGGTACTACTTACTTACCTGTAATCTGTATAATGGACGGATGGATGACCCCTGTAACACAGGTTCCACCTAGCATGGGGGTTATTGATCAAATCTCTGTGTACTTGTGTAAGTCCTACGCTATAAGTGCTCAAAAATGTAAAAATGCTTAAAATAAATAAAGCTTATTATTATTATGATAAATGATTTTATTTCAGTAAGTAGGTTTGCACAAATACTTTTACACGTCAATCATATTTTAAAAACTAGATGAGGTCCGGCGTTTCCTATCTGACTAGTCTGAGAAGAATGGCCGAAACAAACTCAGAGGTCAGGTCTCTTTTAAAGTCCAGACATAATCTATAAGGCTTATGTTTAACTTATCACCAGATAAAGTAAAATATAACATCAAAAAACACTTTTTACTGCCAAAAATAGTAAATGATCACCAAAAATATTTTTATTCTCATTTGCTCGCTCTTGCGGGGCTTCTATTTCTGTGTAAAGAGTTTAAAGTAACCTAACCAAACCTACTATTACAACTTTAGACTTCATTTTTAGGTGTTAAATATATTTTTTGGTGATCATTATATTTAAGCCCAATCTATAAAATGATAGACCCGCCTTCCTAGTTCCTAGCCTTAGGAACTTTTCAATAAGGAACATCTCTGGGTGACAGGCGCAATGCAGTAACACACGGGACTAAGGGCGGATTTCACCGAAATTAATTAATTTCATGTCATTATTGTTGGAAAATATGGAAAGAAAAGAAAGAAAGAAAAGTATTTGTTCCGACTCGTACAGGAAGATCACAAACTAAACTAAACACAGTATAAAAAAAACCAGTTATACCTACATAAAAAAAGTAATAAAAAGAAAAAATTAAACAGAACGTCCTACACGAGGCGAAAAGCCTCCTATCTCAGCATGATGCTGCGACATACAAAACATAAATGTCGCAGCGCTGGTATTCTGATAGGACCCGCTGTGTTGTCACGGGCAGTTACAGAAATAAATAAAAATATTGACACTGACAGCTCTTAAATGTTTCAGTGGCGAAATTTGTCCTAAGTGGTAAACACCACTTTAAAAAAATCACGTAGGTTAATTAACGCTGTTAATTAACTGTTAATTAAATGTGTCATCGCAATCTGACTTTAGAGTACCTAAATTAGCGAACGTTTCATAAATATTAAAATAAAATGGGAATATTAAAATAAATGTAAATACCTAATATGGTCCCAAAATTAAAATTCCTGATAACCCGCAATTTTAATTAATTTAGGCTTTCAAGTAAACATAATTACCAACTGAGATTACCCTTGGAATCCATTCAGTCTGTCAAATATTAGTCTGACAAAACCAAATTCGGACCTTAGTGCGTCATTGGGTAAATTTTAGTCCTTTTCCAACGAAATTTTGTAGACCCTGGCCGGATTACTCAACCCTTGTTAAGGACAGTTGACCAGTGAATACAGAGCAAAGCAGAAAATGTAGTGGTTTAAGGATTCTTCAGATTGGTTTAATTTGTCGCCGCAGACGCCAGCATATCAAGCTGGGTAGCTTCGAGTTTTGGGTGAAACTGTCAAATTTTACCAATCAACTTTGAGCCTTATGTTTTAGCGATAAAGTTGAAAACTCTTAAAGAAATTTGATAGATTGTAGTAGCTTGATGTGCTGGCGAAACGTACTTAGGTATTGTAGCTCACACTAGAAAGAAAAAAAGAAAATTGCGTTTACTGGCATTACTATTATAAGTAGATAGATGTGCTCTGCATCACTTGTTTTTTTTTCCATTATTCATGGAACAATGAGTATCATCATTATCTCACTGTAAATCTTTCCAACCCTATTTGCGTCATAATCAAATACAAGTCCTAAGCACACACCCACGAGCAAATATCCAAAAAATCCAAATTTAAACCCGCCTACGCTTTAGGTAGACGTATATCCTAATTTAATGTTGAGCTGTCCAGCGGGTACCTCCACAACGACATACTCGAACAAGTTGCGAAGCCTGCTGACGCGACGTGAACGTGTTAAAGGACTTTGTGCTGAAAAACGTGGCAACTGGAGTGGACTCGGGACGTAGAACGACCATTGTTTTCCGAATAGTGACGCCTGTCTATTCAAACTTGCGTGTTTTAGCCGAATAAGGCTGGATTCAAAGGTAGGGCTTTGTGGGTTTATGAGAAAGGACTGTTCCTTGTGACGTCACAGAGATGTTAGTGTTTTTTGTCAAAAGAGTATTTTATTTATGGCTCGGTGTTTTGAATCTATACATCTATCTATATTTCGAATATATTATAGTTGTAATTCGTGTCTGCCTATATGACAGCGTCGTTCTTCTAAAGTAATTAGTACGCAATGGATTTTGCTGCGATTTTTACCATCATTTATAGAAGGTTTATTTGTATAGTACCTACATAAATATAATGTTTGGGTTCTCCTGGAAAACTTCAGTGTAGTACAAATCATCCATTTATTTAATGAAAATACACCATTCTCATCTTATCACGTCTTTTTTATGTCTGTGTTTTAATGTTTGTTTTCGTCTAAATCTCCGAGCTAACTAAACGAAAACAAACATTACTTAAAATAAATGTTCTTGTATATCGATTTTATTCAATTTCGAGCGGCCATTGTTGTTTACATCTTTGGCAAAATTAGCGCGGCCGGACCTTATGTATCTTGATCCAGAATGTGTCTTTCTATACCTATTATTAAGATCTCACACGAAATTTTCTAGAGCCAACCCGCAATGGGTACACGTAGTGGATTATGGCCCACTCCTTCCCACAGAGAGGAGGTCTGTGTCCCAGCATTGGGCATATTATAGGCTGATTATATATGAGACAATTAGACTTAGAGCATATTATTATCATGAAATTTCTCACTATTCTGTTATCTTTTGCCATACGTATACGTGTTAGTTTATTCCACTTTTACAACGCAGTTAATAGACTTAATTAAGTTAAAGGTTCTCCTCGAGATAACAACGTGGTGACTCAAGTTGAGGGACTTGGGACGTGGAACGGCCATTGTTTTACGAATGTCGCCTGTCTATTCAAAGTTGCGTTGCATTTTACCCGACTGTGGTGAGGCGGAGTGTTGGTTTGCAATGTTGTACAATACCTACTGCATGTTTGCAGGTTCATACTCTGTCTCAAGTACATGCATGACTGGAAAATGAGAAGCCTAAACATTTCAGCAAACTAAGGAAATACTTGAGGTCGAGGAGCAGTGGTAGCCACGACTTTTATTTCATCACTACTGCTCTCAAAATGGTGAAAAGAAAATGGGCATGTCCTAGAACTAAAATTCGAAGACATGTGACATCTACCAAACCGCACTGGGCCCGCGTGGTAGATAACAACCCAATCCTTCTCACCGAGGGGAGGCTTGTGTAACAGCAATGGGAACATTATAGGCTGAGAATGAAATACTTAGGTAATTTAGAAAGCATGATAAGTTACCAAGCAAATAAACTACCCTTTTTGCCCAAACAGACAACCCTCATCAAGTCAGATAACAACAAACCGCTACACATAAGCTGGCTCTTTTGACCATGCAGATATTGTCCTTATCAAGCCTAAATAACACACAGGTACACCTCCAGTTCCCTAACACCTGGCTTTACAAGGCCAGCCTCACGAAACAAACGACCTACTTAACACCACAATAATTTAATCAACAGATTGTTTTATCTCCATAGTCAGGGTAGTTGACTCTCCATTGTATGTCGCTTAATCCATACGCCCGTGCATGCAAGACCACGAACAATGAGCGTATACCTATTGTCTGCCGCACTGGATTCTTCCCTTTGATATAATGAATACAAAAAAGATAGGCACAGAGGGTTGACTCCATACAACTAACGAAAATAGGCGCACGCACACATATAGTTTACTAACTGCGCCCCGCGGTTTTACCCGCGTAAATGTCGATCCCGTGAGAATATCAGGATAAAAAGTATCTTATGTGTTATTCTGATGTATAAGCTATATTACTGTAAAGTGTCATCAAAATCCATTCATTAGTTTTTGCGTGAAAGAGTAACAAACATCCTCACAAACTTTCGCATTTATAATATTATATTATATTATTATAGTAGGATAGGATAGTAGGAAGTAAGATCGTAGAACTAGTAGGATTAGTAGGATTCAAATCCTTGTTTCCGGTTAATATTATTTCCACTTAAACGAATATCTATTTAAGGTTGACTGGTAGAAAATGCCTATGGCATTAAAACTGCCTCTGTACATTTCTGTGCTTGAAGTATTGAATAATTAAATAAATAAAGGGGAATTATTAACCGGGAGAATATATAATATATGGATGACTGTTAATGAGATACTTTAATACTAAACCGAGCGGCGTTACATTATTTTTGCGAAAAATTAACTTAACTGGTGATAATTATGAATGACTAGCTGCGCCCCGCGGGTCGATCCCGTGGGAATATTGGGATAAAAGTTATCTTATGTCCTTTTCCGGAACTCAAACTATCTCTATACCAAATTTCATCTAAATCGGTTCAGTGGTTTAGGCGTGAAGAAGTAACAAACATATAAACACACACACACACACACACTCACAAACTTTCGCCTTTATAATATTAGTGTGATGTGATTAAAATTCGTAAAATGAGCTACTAGCAGTGGGAAACAGTTAATCTAGCTAGCAATCAAAATTGCAAGTGTCCGAATTAAATACTAAATTCGGTGAAAAAAAAACACTGAGTGGGGTGGGCGCTTCGTGTCGGTTGCATGGTTGCGGTTGGTCGACAGGCGACGTAGGATGCAAGAGCGAGCGAAGTGCACCCCGAGTCACGAGTACTCTTGCGGCTTGCATTCGCTGTACGTAGACGCATGTCTACGAGTGCGTACGCTTTCGCTTATTGTATGGTATAAACCTTCTGTACCTATCTATTCTGTGTTATGCAGCCGCGTGCGCTGTTTTTAAAGCTTAGCAACGTTGTTTATTACATTCTTGGTATTAAGAGTGGAAACAACTGAGGATCGCGGGATACGGTTGTTGAAGACGCAAGGGAAATTACATTTGATTAAGTTTAAAATGTGTCCGGTGTTCTTGTCTGGAACGGAATTAAACTTTTCTTAGTGCGAGACGAAAATACTTCTTTACAACTGTTTGCAGTTTCACTTAAGTACCTACTGTTAGTCTGTAATGTTCTCACCCAAAGGCGTAAAGGTCTCTTTTTTTATTCAGAGAAAAAACCAGCATTGTTCATCTTCCTTACCTACCTTTTAACCGCTTACATAATCAGCCAATAATGTTCCCACTGCTGGGACACAGGCCTCCTCTCCGTGAGAGGGAGTGGGCCGTAATCCACCACGCGGGCCCAGTGCGGGTTGGCAGATGTCACATGTCTTCGAATTTTCGGTTCTAGGACATGCCGGTTTCCTCACGATGTTTTCCTTCACCGTTATGAGAGCAGTGACGATGAAATAATTTACACAAAGTAAAACGCCTGTCTGGGTTCGAACCTTCGACCGACACCTCGTAAGTCGCGGCCGTTACCACTTGGCCACCACTGCCGCCGCCACTTACGCCGGATTAATCCGACAAATATTTTCGTGTACATTTCGCCAGGTCGTATATTTACGACCAAATACCACAGCTCGTTTAATCTGGTTTTTGAAGTGAAAACTTCTTTAGCGGCGTTGAACACTTTTTGTAATGGGTAAAAAATGTTAAACTCGCGTCAGGGCATCGCGTCAGGACACGTGACCGTCAGGAGAGATTCCCTCCCCCCCCCATCTCTTTCTACGGCGGCGCCAACCGAAGTGAACCAAGTGAGACACGACAAAGATGGCCGAAGAAAATGACATTTGACGTACAAATGTTTGAAAAGTCAGTTTCGTAAACAATAGTATCTCGAGGAGCCGCAGTTGTATTTAATTTATTTTGAACTTCTGTTTAACCAATTTAGTTTATTATTATATACCTACCTACAATACAAAATAGAAGCGACGAAAAATATAACGAAGCACATTATAGCAACAAGAAATACTGTGGGACATTGCTGCTTTTGTGTGAAAACAATGCTTCCGTGTCGACCACGGAAGTTTACACCCTGCAGGGAGATGCTCCAGTAGGGTGTGGCTGTGAAGCTATGTTGCAAAACATACTCCACGTCCTATCCTGCCTTATTTGTCCTACCCAAAACATGCAGTCAAAGTGACCTCTGCGCTGCCACCGACGACAACGTGGAAGTGGCAATATTCTGAGCCAACAAGATCTAAAGTAAAAGAGAAGAAATTTAGGGAGTAGTTCATTAATAAAAAGCTTGTATACAAATATCAGTTTATTTTTATAATACTTGTACGCACCGGGACTTACAGCTTAGTACGGCTGTTATTACAAATGCATACAGTGTGGCTAAGTATGTAACAATTGAGCCTGGTATCTATGGTTACCTCACGCTACTGATTATAAACCTACAGCAACTACTTAACACCCTAGTTATCCTAACACCCTAACCTATCATACAAGCTTACGGGAGACCTACGGGAACAGACAGAATTTGGGTAGGAATAGGGGTTTGTGTACGTCGTGCAATGTGTACACAGGAAATAGTTTTGTCTTGCCGGTCTCACAGACTCATAGAACTGGTGATGGCTAAAGGTGTCTTGGCCATAGTGAGAGGAATTATGGAAGATGAATCAAACTCTACTCCAGCTTGATGACTAATTTATTCATTTACTAATTACTAATTTATGTGGAACGAATGTATGTCGCTCTTGATGCTGACGCTGGCGTATGTAACTCTTCCCTGTTCACGGCTGAACAATACTCTAAACTCTAATTTGGCTTCTAAAACTTGTGCAAGCAGAACAACATTTTTAAAATATTTGCTTTTCATTTGCCATCTGTGCCATCTCTTCTGTAGGCCGTTTCATTTTCTGCTATTCGTAGTGAAGCACCATCCTTACTAGTCCTATTGACCTGAAATACAAAACTAATATTATAAATTCTTTCTCTTCATTATCTTATTTATACTGATTTAATTAATCAGTAGCGGCATCAAAATAACAGTCATTATTATTCTTATGGCGGGTTTTTTTTTTTTGTTACAATGAGTTTTGTACAGGCAAACGAAGTTCTTCGTAAAATTGTAAATTGGATAGGCACCTAATTCGTAAATCATGCCAGACTGCCCCTGTTTAGCGTTAGTGCTTGTGTCAGTGTTTTTATTTTCTATTATGGAGACCTCTCCCTGACCAATTCTTTCAAAAAATCTAAGGATTAGAAGCAAAAGCAAGCATAAGTATAAGAAATTGAGAATGTTTACAAAACATAACTTACTTTGAACACATTTTAGCTGTAACAGTAGGTACACACCTTATCCTCCTCCAACCAATATTCAATTCTTTGCCCTTTATTGCAACTAGTCTCGGGTCTTAATTTCATTTATTTTAAATACAATAAAAATATTCAAAAGTTTTTTAGTTTGACACATACAATATCAAATTCATTCATTGACATATTCATATTGTTTCCATGACGACCATGACGTTGTCGCGTCATAACTGTTGAAACTGTAGACAATAAATTAGTTTTTCATACGTAATAATGTCTATGGACACAAAATATATTCGTTTCGTAGACAGATATTCTCGTATGCCGATTTAATGTGTTGGCCAATTTGTTGGATGACTTCATTATAATGGCAACATTTAGAAGTTGTAGGACATTCTAGTTATAGAACGTTTATGAAGCGTTTATGAATACAAAATTTTATCGAATGTTTTATAGGCCTATTGAGCATTTTAACTAATGAATGGTTTAAACCTTCAATAGGCTTTTTTTATGAATAAGACCGAAAGTGTTTAAAATATGGAAATTGAACAAAGTGCATCTATTAATGAAAAAAGTGACGCAGAAATATTGAAAAAAAAAAATGAGTAATATTAATTAAATTAATAATTGATTTATTTCAACGTTAATATTCAAGTTTTCACTTCTGCCGGCACTCCCGGAGTGCAACCCGTCTTTTTTTATTTAATTACGCTGTATTCTATCACGTATTTATTTGTCGATTTTTTTTCGGGCGCTGGTGGCACGACAACTGATATGAAGTCGGGCGGGTAAAAAGTTAAATGTGATCGTGCGATTTGGAACTTATAATGGACCTGGCACCAATTACTTCCTTACGTCCGCTGATATCGCAGATTGACACCAGAAAACGAAGTCACCTTCCAGGTCGTGCTGCGGCAAACGGGACACAATTTCCTGTAATGTCATAAATATCGTGTTTTTGACGGATTAAAACTGAAATCAGACTGTGAACGTTCTTAAAATTACGAGAATTGTCCCCCAGCGGGGCAATTGCGTAACACATTATCAATCGGAATCGGTTTCATTTTGACAGTTCAACAACATTCATTGCGTTATTTACGGGTTGAGCAGACAAATTTTTCGAACTTATGAAGCAATGGATTAGCTTGCTTCAAAATGATTCAGATTCTGATTGATAGTGTGTTACGCAATTAGGGTGCTGGTTAAATATCGTTTCGAAGTCTATGCCGAAAATCATAATAGACCATTTTATTTCTTTTTAAATTTTATAGTTATTTTGTATCTCTATTGCTGACATCGAGGTCTTCGTAGTTGTTCTCAATAAGTAAAGCCAGACACAAGAAGACTTACAAAACAAGTTATATTTCCATTAGACTAATTGCTTTTGTGAACATTATTAGTACCTACTTTGTTTTCTATTATAACTTGTAACTCCTAGTAATCTCTTCCTCGATTTGTTGCGTAAAACCGAAGGACTGTTATTGATTAATCCTTGTCAGCAACTGAGTAAACTATTCCAACTTGTAAAATGTCAGATAAACAGCTTAGTGGAACTGATTTACGTCACAACTAGATTCCTTGTTTACATTCCGGCTTTTGAGGTTATGAGGTGCTTGGATTCATGTAAAAGCTAAATCCTTCGTCTAAGGACCATTGCAGCGCAACAAGACTCTTGGATGAATGTTTGAACAATTTTTTTTAAGTAAAAACTTCTTTCAGCGCGTTGGGCATTTTTTGAGATGGGAAAAAATCATTAAACTCGCGACGCTGTTACCGTTACCGTAACCGACACCAAATAAATATTTTAAATATTTCCTGACGATCAATAAGATACACACGTCAAATTGTTCAAGTTTTCATTTCTGTGGGCAATTCTGGAGTGCCACTGTTTTTTATTAGCCATTATGTCCCGTCCCACTGTTGGGCAAAGGCCTTCGTAGTCTCTTTCCACTTTTCTCTGTCCAGATCTGCCAAGGACCAATCTTCAAAAGTCCAGCTCATCAATGTTTAAATTAGCATTCATACAGTTTTGATACATTGCTACTTAACCCAGTGCCACCAAACATCACTTGGAAAAACAACAACATATTTTCTGATTATGACGGTTTCGGTACCCATTTAAAACTTATATTTCGGGGAATTATCACTTCTATTGAAACATTACAGCCGATGTATTCTGTAATGCAATTCTGTAAAAATCTCACTGTCAAACTCAAACTCAAAGCATTTATTTCAATTAAACCATTTACAAGCACTTTTGAATTGTCAAGAAGTCAGTCAGTCAGAAAATATGAAGCTAGTTGCCCATATTCCAAAGCGTAGGTACCTATAGAGAAGAACGGGCAAGAAACTCCATTGACACTCTTTTAAATTATATTTTTACAAAAACATTAGTAACATCATCTCGCACCTTCGGTGCAACAAAGTCACAAATAGCCAAAACTGCAAAATTGAGGTAAATATGCCAAATTGTCTCGAACCATGCCTATACAAATTAAAAGTCCTTTCCTGTAAAATTAAAAAATGAGCTGTTGTGACTTTGTTGCACCGAAGGTGCGATCTGTGAAAACTTAGGTGAAGTGAGCTTAAAGTGAGCTGTCAATAGTTTCAATCCCTAGCATCAGGTGGCAAATCTCACTTCACCTAAGTTATCACGGTGATCTTTTTACAAAATAGCACCGCCGTGAAAATCTCATCCTGAGAACTTAGGTGAGCTTTAAGGGAGCTGTCAATAATGTCAATCCCCATCAGGTGGAATGACAGCTCCGCACACTCACTCACTCACACACTCACACACCTTAGCATTCACGGTGAGATTTTTACAGATAGACCGGCTGTACTGTAAGAGAGGTACATCAATAAAACAATATCTTTCAGACAAAATAATTATAACGGAATCGTTTTACGTCTCAAATGAATTCATCGGAGTTTTACGTGTTTACTTTTTTTCCTTGTCACTTCCCTTGTCAGTCAAATCCGAAGCCTACCATTTTATATTCTCAATTCGTATTTGCTTTTATCTTATAATGTTAAGGCATTATCTTATTATTACCAAAAAGGTTTCATGCCACAAACAGTACCTACACACTGCACTGCTACGTCACAAGCAAAAGTTATGAGTAGAACTTGGTAGAAGGGCCAAGTTGTGTGTCCAAGTCTTGGCCGAGTTGCACACAGACAGTGTCCATATTGTCCACGGCGCGTTTAAGTTGTAGGGACATATATCACAATATCCATCAGTCTCTTCAGCAAGTCTGTATATCTGACTGTAAATTGTATATTGTTGTAGTGGTATATTGGTGTAGCTAGCTGACATATGACAAATAATTGAATGTTCTCATATTGTTAATTACTTTGGATACCTACTATTGTATAGAGTCAAGTTTTGAAGTGAAAACTTCTTTAGCGGCGTTGCACACTTTTTGTAATGGGTAAAAAATGTTAAACTCGCGTCAGGGACATCGCGTCAGGACACGTGACCGTCAGGAGAGATTCCCCCCTCCCCTCTCTTTCTACGGCGGCGCCAACCGAAGTGAACCAAGTGACACACGAAAGATGGCCGAAGAAAATGACATTTGACGTACAAATGTTTGAAAAGTCAGTTTCGTAAACAATAGTAAGTACTTCGAGGAGCCGCAGTTGTATTTAATTTATTTTGCACTTCTGTTTAACCAACTTAGTTTATTATTATATACCTACCTACAATACAATATAGAAGCGACGAAAAATATAACGAAGCACATTATAGCAACAAGAAATACTGTGGGACATTGCTGCTTTTGTGTGAAAACAATGCTTCCGTGTCGACCACGGAAGTTTACACCCTGCAGGGAGATGCTCCAGTAGGGTGTGGCTGTGAAGCTATGTTGCAAAACATGCTCCACGTCCTATCCTGCCCTATTTGTCCTACCCAAAACATGCAGTCAAAGTGACCTCTGCGCTGCCACCGACGACAACGTGGAAGTGGCAATATTTTGAGCCAACAAGATCTAAAGTAGTCGTGCCCGCGACACGAAGAAGAAAAAGAGAAGAAATTTAGCGAGTAGTTCATTAATAAAAAGCTTGTATACAAATATCAGTTTATTTTTATAATACTTGTACGCACCGGGACTTACAGCTTAGTACGGCTGTTATTCCAAATGCATACAGTTTGGCTAAGTTTGTAACAATTGAGCCTGGTATCTATGGTTGCCTCACCCTACTGATTATAAACCTACAGCAACTACTTAACACCCTAGTTATCATATAATGAATAAGACCGAAAGTGTTTAAAATATGGAAATTGAACAAAGTGCATCTATTAATGAAAAAAGTGACGCAAAAATAGTGAAAAAATATGAGTAATATTAATTAAATTAATAATTGATTTATTTCAACGTTAATATTCAAGTTTTCACTTCTGCCGGCACTCCCGGAGAGCAACCCGTCTTTTTTTTTCTAACTAAAGAGACAGCTGTGCTGCTGGGCAGTTTTTTGCGCCAATTTTTCCCACCTAAAGCACTGGTAAGTGGTAAAGCGCGGACGTTTTCGGGGACTGTCTTATGTAATTTTGACGTTTGAAAAGTTCTGATTCTTAGCCAAGAATAAATTAATGACCTTTGATTTGGATTTGGTGGACCCAATGCCTTAATTTTACACGTGTAAATAATATTAAAAGTCTCAAACAATAAATTTTATTTTATATTTAAATTCAACATAATAAATTCAAAAGCAACGAATTCACCCGAACACTGAATGAAATCAAATGAACAAAGGCAAAAGTTTTAAAGTTATGCGAACCCTAACACAAGGCTCTTAGGTGCATATGGTGCAGTTAACCGAGCGGATGCCGATAACGACTTCCATTATATCACTTACGTTTAATAAAGTGTGACGGCTTTTTTGGCACCTTTATTAAGGTTATAGAGAGTTTTTTTACGAAAGAATAGGGTGACTCGCATAGAATGAGAACTAATCAAAACATAAGGTTTTATCTAGTTAAATATATACATAGCAGCACATAGCTACATAGCAACGAACAGTCGCTAAACAAAAATATAAAAAAAAGACGGGTTGCACTCCGGGAGTGCCGGCAGAAGTGAAAACTTGAATATTAACGTTGAAATAAATCAATTATTAACTTAATTAATATAACTCATTTTTTTTTCACTATTACTTTGTTCAATTTCCATATTTTAAACACTTTATATACACGAATTTTACGAATACACAGCAGTGTGGCTACTACACAGACGGTCGAGCCATCAGCTGTCCATCCATCCATCCATCCACTTCCACTTCCACTTCGACTTCCACTTCCACTTCCACTTCCACTTCGACTTCCACTTCCACTTCCACTTCGACTTCCACTTCGACTTCCACTTCGACTTCCACTTCGACTTCCACTTCGACCTCCACTTCGACTTCCACTTCGACTTCCACTTCGACTTCCACTTCGACTTCCACTTCGACTTCGACTTCGACTTCCACTTCCACTTCGACTTCCACTTCGACTTCGACTTTGACTTTGACTTCGACTTCGACTTCCACTTCGACTTCGACTTCGACTTCGCCTTCCACTTCGACTTCGACTTCGACTTTGCCTTCGACTTCCACTTCCACTTCCTCTTCCACTTCCACTTCCATCACCATCCATCCATCCATCTATCCATCCATCCATCCATTGTGTCCGTCCTTCACTTCGGTTGGCGACGCCGTAGAAAGAGAGGGGGGGGAAATCTCTCCTGACGGTCACGTGTCCTGACGCGAGTTTAACATTTTTTACCCATTACTAAAAGTATGCAACGCCGCTAAAGAAGTTTACACTTCAAAAATACCTAATTATTAGAATGAAAAGAATTTACTGCGAGAATAAAAATCATGATTATTGCAATTTTGTTGAAAAAATCATATAGGTGCCCGACTCTGTGTCGTAATAATATTACATTACATACATGCATACGTGTCGAATTTATAACCTCCTTTTTTTGAAGTCGGTAATTAATATAAAGCTATTGTTGCGCGAATTCGCGCACGTCGCAATCATTTGTCTTGTCACTCATTTGTTCGGAAAACCTGAACGCCCTCTGTCAGCGCGACGACAACGCATTCGGTTTCACTGAATGTAATAAAAGATCGTGAATTTTCACGACGATCGTTTATATTAGGACACGGCCTCTATTTAGCCTAAATAAGAGTCATTGCTTAGCGGTATAGAATGATGCTCGCGTTTTTAGAATTTCTGGTCAAAGATTTATCGTACGTGTTAGGCCCTTTGTAAAGATGCCAGCACATCAAGCTACCCGAAACTGTCAAATTTTTCCACTCAACTTTGAACCTTATACTTTAGCGATAAAGATGAAAATCTCTGACGGATTATAGTAGCTTGATGTGCTGGCGTTTGTACACACATGTTTTTCTTGCCGTGAAAAACTACGGTTTATCCGCAGTGTGTAGGCACAGTCGACAGTGTTGTATGGATCACTATGGAAGTTTGTTGACGGACACGTATTTTCTACGACGCGGTTTATTTGCCGTACTGTAAAGAAACTATGCCGTGTACAAATGGCCTTAGGTTTCAATATGCCTGTAGCACATACTTGTACAGAGTGTCCCTATTTCCATTATGAGGTTAAATTTTAACCGTGTTGCCAAGAAATTGCGTTATTGAAAATTCAGTTACGAACCTGGAAATAGAAGGCAGGTTCCCGTTATATAAATGTCAATATTTCCAAAGACAAACTAAGTATCGTAGAAGCTTGTGCTTGCTTGCTGTACTATAGTAGGAGGCACACTATACTCGGAACTGAATTTCCGTGCTGTTTGAATTACCTACAGATATGTGCCCTGTCTTTATGCTTGTGCAAGTAAAAGATCTTGTAACTTTTCGTTGTTCGTTGAACTTGCAGGATAGATTGTTGTATACATTTAAGCTAATAACCAGATCATACATGGTATTTTTTGCACACCACAAAAAGTACAACGCAATATTATGATGGAGAGCAGTGGTGGCCAAGTGGTAACGGCTGCGACTTTTGAGGTGTAGGTCATAGGTTCGAACCCAGACAGGCGCTTTACTTTGTGTAAATTATTTCATCACCACTGCTCTCAAAACGGTGAAGGAAAACGTCGTGAGGAAACCGGCATGTCCTAGAACCAAAAATTCGAAGACATGTGACATCTGCCAACCCGCACTGGGCCCACCTGGTGGATTACGGCCCACTCCCTCTCATCGAGAGGAGGCCTGTGTCCCAACAGTGGGAACATTATAGGCTGATTATGTATGATTATGTAATATTATGACCGCTACTTTTCCGAAAACTGAAAAAGACTTCCAATTAAATTCTCGTAAAAATGTTTGTCAAAGCAGTAAGTAGATCATTAAAAAAATATAATGTGCTAACATTTTCAAACTCAAACTCAAACTCAAAGCATTTATTTCAATTAAACCAATTACAGGCACTTTTGAATTGTCAAGGGGTCGGTCAGTCAGAAAGATGAAGCTAGTTGCCCATTCCAAAGAGTAGGTACCTATGGAGAAGAACGGGCATGAAACTCCATGGACACTCTTTTAAATCAAAATAATATGGTTACAAAGTCTTTGTTACATCATTCATGTTAAAAATTATACATGTGAGAACGATGCAGAACGTTAAAAGCGTCCATAATGAGAAGATGAGAATAAAACAATTCAAATATTAAATTAAAATAAGCCGTGGCAGCAAAGAGATGACCAGTCCCTACTGACGGCGCCCGTTCACGAACATGACGTATGTATTAGCACCATTCAGCTCAACCATTTTGAAGGGAGCTAAATGATCCAACACACGCGCCACCATCAGCGAGACATTTGAGTGAGCATGACATACTCTCAGCCGCCAGAGCACATTCAAGTCAATGAAAGACGTACCCATTAATGGTAGCTTTATTTCAACTAGATAATACCTCTTACGCAGACACGGAGTGTTCTGTTTTAATATGGCGTTGGCAAAATTAAAATTTAAAAGGAAATGAGTCTAAGTAGTAGCTTTAGGTAGGTACTGAATTATAAACCTACATGCCGTGTAGGATAGAATTTTCCATCGGCGAAATTATGACTTTCATTTCCCATTTTACCCCATTTAGGGGATGAATTTTCAAAACCCCTTCCTTAGTACTTACTTTCGTTACAAGAAACTAGTGAAAAATTCATGCTTCTAGACCGCTGCGTTTTCTGTCATTGGATTAAAGTCGATATATTGAAAAAAAAATAGTTTTTCTATTTCGTGTAACTTGTTAAGTATGTAGAATAGGGATTTAATATTTTGTCATATGTTTTTTGACTCTTTGGTCTAGTATCGTGTAAAAGGAATACAAAATTCAATGAATTTTACTCAAAAATATATCTATTTTTTTTTTACTTTTTTCGACATCACGGCGTAACGCTTAGAGTTCTTCAGTGGAATTTTCTTTAAAATAATATAGAGACTTATCATATCAAAGTTTACTCAAAGTAGTTTTAAATTTAATTTATTAATTTTGTTAAAAAAGTAGTTAATTCGTTTTGGCAAACACGTCGTTCTGTTCCGAGCGCACGCACATTATAGCCATCACTCTTCTTTTGCGTTTCAAAATTAATTGCATCACTTTCGCTCGCTTAGATTTTAGATTTTCGGGGTAGCGCCTTAAGATTTTTGTAGTCTTTATTACATTGTATGAATGAATGAATGAATTGCACCGATCCCAGCGTGGTTAAACCAGACTCGATTAATCGAATGAACCCCAAGATTCGCACTATCTCCTGTAGCCTCATGTTCATGGTGCTACAGCGACCATTGCATATCAAGGAATAGACCGGGGGGCGCGGTAATGGTAGGGAAGGCGTGCCCGAAGGATAGGTAAGGATTTAAGAGCCTACCGGATATGCATCCTAGAGCAAGCATTGGACTAGTGGAGAGATGGGTAATTATATCTATGGATCTTTTAACGACCTTGCCGCCAGGTTGGTTAAGGTCGAGAGATTATGGAATGATGTTTGTGAGTGAGCGAGGGGGCTTGTGGCTAAATAATGACAGCCGCACGTGTCGATTGATCAGGATAAGTTACGCTTGCCGCGGCTGGTCCATGGATAGGTGACCAACATTTACCTTAACTTTGCCGTATGTCATTACTTCCCAGAATTCGATCCTTATCAGGAACACTATCGAATGGTGTAATAATACACTGTTTCTTTTTCAAAATCAACGGGTTCGATTTCTGGCTAGAAATATTGATTTTTCAAAAATCCAATGATGTAGTTTTAGTTTTCAACAAAATCGAGCCCGAGACTCCTTGGAGTACTTTTCACTCTTCCTCATAGTTTCGGATTTGGCCATCCACGCCCAATTGAAAAAAAAACCGAGTGTGCTTGTGATCACACGACTGAAGTGAAACTTCGAGAAAGACAGAAAGAAAATATGCGCGCGCACTGCTTTCTCTTGCTTATATTCCCCACTCAACTCCCGTTCGCCTCGCCCGATCACACTTTTCGTAACGCTTACGTCACGCGTTCGCCAGCTTACTCCCTAAGTCAAGCGTGCGTAAAGAAGTTTCACTTCAAAATTCACCCTATATAGTGACCTCATTGGACGTTCTTTAGAAAGGTCAGGTACGTAGTACTCGCAACCGATGAACGTAAACTAAGCAAAAGGGATAAGGATCGCAGCAGATGGCGTTCTATAGTTTTTGCCTACGCCCATGGGAAGAAGGTGAGTTTAGGTATATATAATTGTATATACAGGAAGATTTTTTTATCACCATCCAAATTTTTACAGGGTGTTCTACCCATGAATATGAACAACTTTCACTATGGGACCAACTCTGAAATCACGAAAAAAAAAAATCAGCTATTTCATACAAAAGTTCAATACCTACTTGACCAAAATGTATGAAACAGCTGATTTTATTTTTCGTGATTTCAGAGTTGGTCCCATAGTGAAAGTTGTTCATATTCATGGGTAGAACACCCTGTAAAAATTTGGATGGTGATAAAAAAATCTTCCTGTATATAGGTAAATAGGTATTAGGTAATACGGGCTGGTATCCGCAACTCCACGTCAATGCGTGTATTTTGCGTACAGCTGGGAAATCGATTGTTCGATCCACCCTAGCTCCTCAAGGAAGGCCAGCAACGATTTGATTTTACTGATAATCTCACGGAGGGTACCTGGGATACCGAAGTACTTTGCCCTGTACGAGGCGACCACTGGGCAGTTTAGAAGCACATGTGGTGCTGTCTCGTCGTCCTCCATACAGGCCCTGCACAACGGACTGTCTGTGACTCCTATGACGAAGAGGTGTTTATTAAATGACCCGTGGCCAGTTAAAACTGCTGTAACTGTAGGCAGCTATTGGTTAGTTAGTCGGAGAACCTGTTTCGAGAGGCGGCCATCAATCGTAGGGAGTACTTCCTTAGCCTAGGTTCCTTACCTGGGTATCGGTGTGGCAAGACCATGAGGCATTTTAACCTTTGTCTCAACAACTGCAATAGTTATCTGTGACAATAGTTTACAATAGACAAAACTAAACTTCTACAACTGAGACACATCTCAGACAACCTTTTAGAAATGTTTATCTCTCTATACAGGCATTCCAACTTCAACAAAAAACTACTAAAGCAAATCAGAAAATAAATCATACTCTAATCATCATAAAAGCAACACGAAACTACGTACATAGGATATATGTATGTACCTAGCTATATAGTACAAAAAAGATGAAAACAGCGAGACCAACTTTATCAAAACGTTTTACTCCGAAAGGGTAAACATATATTTTACGACGATACCATATTTTGGTGGCGGTAATTTAGTACTCAATCGTTGTGCAAACGCTGGCTGGAAACGCGTAAAATCTTCTAAAGAGCTTACGTTCAATGCAACAACGCGTATTTTATATCTGTGAATGCAAATATACCGAGCGCTTAGAAACAATGGAGATGGTATGAGAGCATTTTGTTGCCAGATTTTATTCAAAAAGTACCTCACCGTCAACTGCTGAACATAGTTATACCACTCGGGTCTCCACCTCCCACATCGAGAAACATTCGTGGTGACAGTTCAGATACTCGTACTTAGGTATTATTAGGTCCTTACATATGAAATTGGCGTTTTGTATGGAAGGAACAAAAAGTCGAATATTTTTTAATATAATATATTTAATTAATCAAAGTATGAACCATTGTTTTCAATGCACTTTTGCCATCTTATAGGTAGTTCATTGATCCCTTTACTAAAAAAACCAGTCGGACGGGAATCAATAAAATCTTTGAAGGCGATTTGGACTGCCCCATCGGAGTTGAATTTTTTCCCTTGCAAAAAGTTATCCAAATTGCGAAAAAAATGGTAATCTGTTGGAGCAAGGTCCGGGGAGTACGGAGGATGTCTAAGACATTCCAATTCAAGCTCTTCTAATTTGGTAGCCGTCTGTTGCGCAGTGTGTGGTCTGGCGTTGTCGTGAAGCAGCAGTGGCGTGGAGCGATTGACCAGCCTTGGTTGTTTAGCCGCTAGCTTTTCCATCATGGTTTGTAATTGCTGACAATAGACATCAGCTGTAATAGTCTGGCCAGATTTGAGAAAACTGTAATGAACAATACCGGCACTAGTCCACCAAACGCTTATAAGTAACTTTTTTGGGGTTAATTTTCGCTTGGGGCAGGATTTGGCTGGCTGGCCAGGATCCAACCATTGCGCTGAGCGCTTCCGATTATCGTAAAGAATCCATTTTTCATCACAGGTAATGATTCGGTTTAAAATACCTTCATTGTTGTGCCGGTTCAGTAATGTAACGCAGCAGTCGACGCGCGTTTGCCGGTTTGCTTCAGTCAATTCGTGAGGTACCCACCTTTCAAGCTTTTTAATCTTCCCAATTTGCTTCAAGTGAATTAAAACAGTTTTATCACTAACATCGAAGCCTGCAGCTAACTCGGACGTGGTTTGCGATGGGTCCGCTTCCACAATAGCCTTCAATTCTCCATTATCAACTTGGGTCTCAGGCCGTCCACGGGGCTTGTTCTGCAGGTCGAAATTTCCAGAACGAAAACGTTGGAACCAAAAACGAACTGTGTTTTCTTTTGCAACATGACCGCCATACACATCATTCACCCTTCGAGTCGTTTCCGCAGCACTAGTGCCACGGCGGAACTCGTACTCGTAAATAATGCGATATTTTAAATTTTCCATTTTGTAAAATGAGTGACGCAAACAGAAAAAACAGAAGAAAAAAAACAAATGAATGACGGTCATCGAAGCACAAATACATGAGTAAATAGCTGTACAAATTTGAATTTGGAATTCCTTACCAAAGAGGAGAAATTCGTGATTAAAGTGGCCAGTACGAAAAACGCCAATTTCATATGTAAGGACCTAATATTAGGATTAACAAAAGGCACGTGCGTAGTACCCGCAACCATCGTGCATGTATGACTATACTCCATAGGTTTAGGTAGTAAAATAAAGGTAAACAAAAAAACCACGTGACTTAGTTAACCGACTAAACGTAATACCAGTCTATTCAGTTGTCATGCTACGTCAAAGTTGTACTCTTCCATTTAGCAACGTTATAATTAATAAAAAAGTTGCTAATTTGAAGAGTAGAACTGTGACGTAGGATGACAACTGAATAGACTGGTATTACCGAGTATTACGTATAGTCGGTTAACTAAGTCACGTGGTTTTTTTGTTTACCTTTATGTAACTACCTAAACCTATGGAGTATAGATGTATGAACGTAAACGAAGCAAAAGGAGTATGTAAGGATCGCAGCAGGTGGCGTTCTGTACTTGCTGTTTACCCGAAGGCGTGAGTATACATTTATGTATGTAGCAGAGGCCCGCGGTTTCACTCGCATTAGTTTCGAACCCTTGGGAATATCGGGGTAAAAAGCATCATATGTGTTAATCCTGGTTATAAACTATCTGTGTGCCAAATTTCATCCAAATCTGTGCAGTAGTTTTTGCGTGAAAGAGCATCAAACATCTATCAATCCACGTGAAGATGGATGGATATCCATCCTCTCAAAATTTCGCGTTTATGATATTAGTAGGAAGTAGGAATAAAATGAAAAAAAAAAGGAGTATTCCCGTTTGAGCACCTATTTTCAGAGCACCTTTTTTTAGAGGACCAAAGGTATTCCCATTAGAGCACCAATCAATATTTTACCGTGGTGCTCAAATGGGAACAATAAAAAATATTCAACCTTGTTCCCTTTTGAACACCTACGATGCGGTAGCTTCTAGTGATGGGGTGTATAATAATACATATCAATAAAAATTGGCAGTACTTTTATTATCATATTAGTTTTAGGAAACTAAGTAATTATTATTAATATCACAATCAGCCTTATTTTATTTTCTAGGTACCTGACTTACTTAAGACAAATAAAATAAAAGAAATCAAATTTTTCGTAACATCAGTAGTTAAATAATAATACTTACATTATATGGATTACACAAGTAAAGATTTTATATGTTATTTTCTAGGTACCTCACTTAAGACAAATAAATAAAAGAAATCAGGTTCCTCGTAACATCAATAGTCTTTACGCTTATTATTTTTAGTTTAATAATATTTCTTAATAATACTTACATATTTATGTATTATACAAGTAAAGTTTTTAGTTGTTTTAGAAACGAAAAATATGAACGTTATATCAGTTATAGAAACTTTTGGAAGTAGTAATAATAATTATGTTAAAAATAAATATATATGTCGGATCAGGAGTAGGTTATTGGCATTTAGTTATCATTAGGCATATTTGATTAATTACTGTGGGCATACTGTGGGTAGTGTTGGTTATTGCGCAATAGAAAAACCGTTTGCAGTTCAAATCAAATTATAATATCACGAACAAATTAATCACACTAGCAAATCACACACTGTAGGTTCACGACACAACTAGATACACAGTAAAATAATAATTATGTACAGTAACAAAGTAATTGCGTACAAATCGTAGGATCGATTACTGTTCGTATAGTGACAGAGTCACCCAAGTAAACCGACAGGTTTGTCGGGAGCTAGTGCTCTGTCAGGAGTCGAGTCCGAACACCGACTGACTCTCACTGACTGTCACTGACTGTCTGTCACTGACTGTCCAGCACTAACGAGTGCGCTCAGTTATAAAGGTTTGTCCCCACCACGCACTCGCCCCACAACAACTCTGTCCAATGGCGTACGGAAATACGTCATCGTGTTTACTTGATACAAAATACTAAAATGTGCCAAATCTAATAGATTCACATTATAAATCGAATAATACAACAAGAATAATTGTCTTAAATAAACAATAGTGATTTCACAAAGTTAATCGTTTTAAAATCAATGTAACATGTCATCAATTGGTTTGAACAAAACCATCGGTTACAATTATCAAAATAAGTTGCTAAAATCAATTAACGTGTACACTGAGTACTCAATAAATTATGTTCCAATTTATTACACAATAATGGATAGTAAAATCTCTTAAATTAATAATAAGAAAACAAATCATAACAAATTCTGTTGACTACCCACAAATGTAGTCGACAACCGTCTCCGACATATATTTTTCTAAAATTTAAATTATCACCATCGAAAATAGATTAATAACGCTATGCTTATTAAATTATAGCCACATGAAACTAGTAAATACAGTATTTATAATAAGTCCCGAGCTCGCCGAAACCGACACTTAGAAAAATTTCTCAAATAAATTACGTAAGTAATTATCAAACAATGCATTTTATCAAACGTTATTTATGCCTTGCGTTGTTAACTTTTACAATATTTAACACAACTAACTATTTACATTAGGTACTAATTATCGATATGTTTTATTATACACCCCATCACTAGAAGCTACTGTAGGTGCTCAAAAGGGAACAAAGTTCAATATTTTTTATTGTTCCTCTTTGAGCACCACGGTAAAATATTGATTGGTGCTCTAATGGGAATACCTTTGGTGCTCTAAAAAAAGGTGCTCTGAAAATAGGTGCTCAAACGGGAATACCAAAAAAAAGAACCAACTTCTCAAGCCAGATCTTTGTTACGCTTGGAAACTTCAATGTGCCTAATATTTTATTTAGGCAATCTATTCCTATTTGATACAAAATTTAAACAGGGTTAAAAATTAATTAGTGGAACTTCGTGATAAGGTCTATAAGATAGGATAAGGTCTAGGATATCTTATCACGATTAAAAAATCTGTTTTTCTAAACTTTTACACATATTTTTTAGAAAATCCTACTAATAAATCAATTGTTTGTACGTGTGGATGTTTATTAGTTAATCACGCGAAAACGACTGAACGGATTTGGATAAAATTTGGCACACAGATCGTTTATAACCTGGATTAATTAACACATAGAGTAAGTTTTTGCGTGGGAAGCCGCTGGCAAAAGCTATCATTTGTGTTTAATAATGATTAGCGATACGGGATCTCGTCAGTGAAGTTTCATCAGACAATTAAAATAGAATATCGCTACTTTCCAGGCTCCACGGAACCAACACCTAGGAATGGAAATAGCCGAGTTTCGATAACCGTTTGTCTAGATTACTGGAATACCTGTCGTGTTGCGAAAGTCGTGAGTTTAAGTCTTCGGCAAGTGAACACGTTCATTTTGCGGTTGGTTTTATGTTTTAACGTTGCTGAAATTGTTACAGTTTTTCGTGAAAAAGATTGTAATTTTTGGTTCAGGTTTGCGATTTTACTTTATTTCGGGTTTGCGTTGACTTTTTTTGGAACTCAATTAAATGCTCTAATGCCTGGTTATATTATACTAGCTGCGCCCTGCGGTTTCACCCGCATAAGTCTCGATCCCGTGGGAGTATCGGGATAAAAAGTATCCTATGTCCTTTCCCGGGACTCAAGCTATCTTTATACCAAATTTGATCTAAATCGGTTCAGCAGTTTAGGCGTGAAAAGGTAATATACAGACAGACAGACAGGCAGAGTTACTTTCGAATTTATAATATTAAGTATGGATTATCATTATTAGGTCCTCGATATATTATATTATTATTAGCCATTACGGTCCCACTGCTGGGCAAAGGCCTTTCTATTCTATTTCCACCTCTCTCTCTGTTCAGAGCTGCCAAAGACCAATCTTGATTAAATGAGTCCCGCTCATCCCACCAGTTATAAGAAACAAGATAATTATGTAGCCAATAGCTCTAGCAATAAACTCCGGTTAAGAAACCACAGAAACCAGGGGTAAGTTATGAGCTCATCAGTCAGGCGAATGACTATAATTCGATTGCTAATGGAATGTATTTTATCGAACCTCAACTAATTCCCATTTTTCTTGCCTAAAAATATTATTGAACGCTCTAATATAATGATTGCGTCTATTTTTTTGAACCTCAAATAATTTCTTTTCTGTGGTTGGTCACAGTTCTAACCTAACCTTACCTTTTTGATCGTGGTACCTTAGCTTAGTTAGTGAGAAAAGGCCCGAACGGTAAAAAGAGGGTAAACACATTTTTAGTAGATCAGTTAAATATTTCCCGGTCAGTGGGTCGTCTTGGGGTTCCCATTACCCTTTAGAAAATACTGGCCAAAAAGATGGGACGAGATGAAAATAATACATCGGCACTATTTGGTGACCAAGACTGCAGTGTTACATAAGTATCTCGTGTAAGTAGGTAGTACTTATTGCCCGCCAGGTAACATAGTGACCTATTTCTTGAGAACACTTCGACAACTTGGCTGTTGTGATAACGAACCGATACTGTATATTCTGTGTGTGGTTTTCTTTTTATCGCATTCTTGAAATACTTTCTATGACTCGTACTTACATTTCAAAACATTCTTGTACCTACTGCTTGAATCTATACTAATATAATATTAGTTTCTAAGTTTGTATGTAGGGGGTAATCTCTGGAACTACCAGTCGGATTTGAAAAATTCTTCTTGCATTTGATAGCCCAATTCATGAGGAAAGCTATAGGCTATTTAACATCACGCTATGACCCTTAGGAGCCGAGCAAATAGAAAAAAAGTCAAAAATAACGTTAAGTGATAGCGCGGGCGGGTGATGCGATACGACGGGGTGGCTCGGGGGAAACAAGAAGTTTCACGCGAACGAAGTCGTCGTAAATATGGAGGGAACAACGTTTATGGTCGATATTTTTCAAACGATTCATGTTAGGGACAATCAAATTTGAAATTTCTAAAGTAGAATTATTATATTACTTCATAATTAATTATTATAATTCTCTGTATTAAGGGCACACTACAATAACTATGTTAACGGGGCACGAATACCTGCCTTCGATAACAGTATTGTCTATCATCATAACGTACCTATTTTTTCCAAATCAAAATCCAAATCAAAAAGTCTTAACCCCAGATATTGAATCCAGATTGGTTAAGATTTTATGATAATTGGAATATATTCCACGAAAGTTCGAGACGAAAACAGCGACATCAATAAGGATGAAACTCTTTCCATAAATGCATACTTTTCCCATAATCTTGCCAGTAAACACATCGACACTTCGATGTAAGTCTAATTCCTTTCCACAAAATGTATGAATTTATCTGCTTTCTCCCTTAGATAATTTACGTAAAGTGCCGTGTACTTACTCTAATTCGTGGCAATCCTAATAATGCTTTTAAAATAATATGGTCATTTACAAAACACATCTTCCTAAATTGTACCTACAATTCAATCTTTACAACAAATGGAAGATTTTCTACGACTAAACTCAAACTCGGAGCATTTACTTCAAATAAACAAATTTAATTAAATTTAATTTCTCATTTACAGATTTAATTACGTTTTGTTTTCATATATTTTATTTTGTTCAAGGAATTGTATTAAAGCGCATTAAGTTACAATATTGATATGCGTAAATAAATAAACAAATTACAGGCTACTTTTGAATTGTCAAGGGGTCGGTCAGTCAGAAAGATGAAACTAGTTGCCCATTCCAAAGCGTATTAGATACCTATGGAGAAAAACGGGCAAAACACTCTTTTAAATCAAAATATAGTAACTAGGTATGTATGAAGCGGGGATGTTAAGATAAAGTAAAGCTGCTTAGCTCAATTCAACTCGGATCCAAGACTAATAGTAGTCTATCTAACTAAATATAGCCTTACTTCGGAGGAAATTGTATTACGTAGTTGGTATAAATGATTTATTTTCTGTAAGTAGGTTTGTAAAGACACTTATACACGTCAATCATATTTTTTTAAACTAGATGAGGTCGGCGTTTCCTATCTAACTATTCTGAGAAGAAACTCAGAGGTCACAGTCTCTTAAAGTCAAAGTCAAAGCGTTTATTTCAGATAGGTACATACTCGTAAAAGGCACTTTTGAACGTCAAAATAGTCCAGACAAAATCTTGGTCAGATCATGTGAAGACCATGTAGATTGGTATCTGAAATGGTCTTTTGAGGAAAGAACCAAAATATAGGTATTGAACTGGCAATAATAATGTAGAACATAATAATTATGATCCTCATTTTCGTCTTATAGTAATAGTAAATATGTATGTACAAGTATAATCTAAATAAGCTCGTGAAAGATTACATACATACATAAACTTACGCCTTCGTTCTATGGGTGTAGGTAGAGACAACAGATCCCTGCTACAATCCTTACATACTCGTATTGTGTCGTTTATATTCATACATCTGGTCATACACGCACGCCGGTTGCGAGAACTACGCACCTGACCTTTCTGAAGAACATCACCACTAAGGTGACTATGCAGGATGATTCTTTTTACCGGTTTCAAATTTTTACAGGGTGTTCTATCCGTGAATATGAACAACTTTCACTATTGGACCAACTCTGAAATCATGAAAAAAAAAAATCCGCAGTTTAATACAAAAGTTCAATACCTACTTGACCAAAATGTATGAAACAGCTGATTTTTTTTTCGTGATTTCAGAACTGGTCCCATAGTGAAAGTTCGTCATGTTCATGGGTAGAACACCCTGTAAAAATGTGACACCGGTAAAAAAAAATCATCCTAGGAAATCCTCTCCCGGCGTCACCACTCACATCTTCCTTGTAAATACGTTTTGTTAGTAGCATTTCATTCATCCTCTCAATATGACCAAACCATCTAAGCATAGTCTTTAAAAATGTTGTCTATACATTTTCTTTCAAGCAGTACCGTTGTCTTATCATACGATTCCTCAGCCTATCATTCATAGTTCATTCTGCGTTCAATATAATAATGCGCCCCGTTTCTGTAGTGCGTCAGGGGTGTTCGCAGATGCGCATGTAGATTGCTTTTACGCAAGAATGCGTAAAAGGTGCGGTTCCCTGGTGCGCAGACTGTGGGGCTGCTCCAACAGCGTCTTAAACATGGTTACGAGGCGCCAAGACTGTGTTTACGTAGGTTACTGTTGTGCAGTCTCTCATGGGATGTCGCAACGGTGACCAACCGTTTTATTTCTTGTGTTTTTGTTTAGTGTCTGTACTCACTAACATAGTCGTATGTTTTACTAACAATCTTGTTTGCGTCTTGGTTACTCCAATAAAGAAAAATTGTATTCTATTCTATAGTCGCACCACACGTTCTTCACAAGGAACGCATTTCCACAGCATTTGTCGGCGACGAGACCCTATCTAGGCACATGGGCGCAAGTAGTGGCGAGACCGCTATGTAAAAAGTAAGGAAGAAATTTTAATTAATAGTTTAAAATTTCAATGATTTATGTTTTGTTCTTTCTATGTGTCTAATTAGATAGTTATGTGATTAATTATGTTAGGATTATTATTAGAATTCATATTTTGAACTAATAAGACTAATTTTGTAAGGTTTTCTTGTAAGTTTTAACATATTTCGTTATAATTACGTAACTTGAAAATTGACTTTTTTGTTTATGGATAGAATTTAATTATTTTGGTTTTAAATGAAAGGATTGTGTGTAAAAATGATAATAACGTTAAAATTTTGCAAATCGAGCCACGGGTTCAAAAGTTATAAACGATTTTCTGTAGTGAAAAATTGTCAAGTCACAATTTTTGTAGTTTTTGTTTGCTATATTTTTATTAATTATTGTTAACTAGTTAAGTAAGTGTTAATTAGCATAAGGACCTTGTAGACAATAATGTATAATAAAAACATGTAAGAAAATAGCATAAAAACTAAATAAAAAGGGGCTCAAACAGATTTCGGCTTGATGAAATTGGCGATCAAAAAGGGTAAAAAAATCGCGGTCGCCAATAAGGTTACGTAGGCCGGTATAAAAATGGGGCCATTTTTCGGCACAAGTCAGTCGCAGCTCAGCCGTCGAAGAGGCAACATCAAGAAACAACAAGCCGAAATCTGCAAGCAGCGGCGAAATGAAACGCAGAATTTCTTGATTGTTCAAGAAATTCTGCGTTTCATTTCGCCGCCCATCTCTCCGAGGTCCTCTTAGTGGGTTGTTGTGCCCACCACTACGTACGCATTCAGGGGTGCGTGGGACGTGTGTCGCCAGCACAGTTAGTTAGGGAACATACGTCAAAAACCTGGGAGACTGTCCCAGGCACGGCCGTCAGGTACTGGACGTACCCCGGTCGTCCGCAACAGCATTTATACTACATTCATGGTTCTTTTGCAACACCTAGCATTTACTTCTATACATAAGCAAAAGATTAAAGCCACAGCAAAGCCGATGTGAATGCACAATACGGAATCTCGGTGAAGGATAATTGAAAAGATAACCAACTTTACCTAATAGCATTAAATCAGAGTAGGCGAGCCATCATATTGTAATTTGTAAAAGAAATCAAAATAAACGCTTGATGTTCATTTTCTACGAAACACTGTTCAAGGGTCTTATTGTTAAGACAAACATGAAACCCAATTTCGTGGAAGTTGCTTTGAAGATGACTTTTTTAATTGATAATCTTGCTTGTCTTTGTTATTTATTATTTTTTTGTAAAAAATACTTTTGATTGACGCTTATGGCTAAGTAATAACAGACGTACGGGTCAATCGATCAGGTTAAGCTACGCTTGCCGCGGATGCTCTGTGGATCGGTGACCATCTTTATTTACCGAGGCCTTTCTGTGCCTCGGAAAGCACGTTAAGCCGTTGATCTCGGCAGTCATTCGTGGATCTTTGACAGTCGTTACTGGTCGCCAGAAGCCTGAAAAGCTGACAACCAGTCTTACCAAGGGGTATCGTATTACCCTGTAACTGGGACGTGGAGGTCAGATAGGCAGTCGTTTCATGTAAATACTGGTACTCAGCTGCATCCAGTTACACTGGAATCTGACCCCAACATAGTTGGGAAAAGGCTCGGCAGAAAAATACATCTATACATTACTTCTTCTTCTTTTCGTATTTCTTCGTTGTTTTTTCTTAATGATAAATTACTGAAGTTCTGTACTTTCGAAGAATACAAAGTTAAACATCGAATGCTCAACTTTGTAAATGTAAAACACGATAGAAAGGGAAAATACTGCAAAATCTGCTCCCGTAACAGAATTTAATAATTCACACAGCTACTCAGAAATCACATAAACAATTTCGTTGCAACGCTTTACAATTCAAATGACTTGTAAAGAGAGTTAACGTGAACTTAAATTTGTTTAAGTTAGCTGAGAAACTCTATGCAAACTGGCATTAAAGTGAAGTGCTACTACAATTTCTAGTCGCGTAATGAATGTTCGGTTGTCAAATCAATTGTTTATATAAGTACTTGCTTGATGATTATGTAATAGGTATGATGCAATAAAAATAAATTATATCAGCCTATTATTGTTGCACTGTAGGGCAAAGGCATCTAACCTTACTGAGAAGACATGAGTATTGATCACCTCGTTTGCCCAAGACGAGTTCGCGATTTCAGAATTATATTTACTACCAGCTTCTGCCCGCGACTATAGTCCGCGCGGAACCAGTTGGCCGCACCTTTGGTATGTGAGCGGTGGGACGGAGGGGCGGGGGCGCATTATTCAGTACGTTCGTTGTGAACCGCCGCCTCACCCCTGTCCGCACCTAAGCGGCCAACTAGTTCCGCGCGGATTACTTTCGCGTGTTTCTTATTCCCCCAACCCACCCCGTCGCATCACATCGCCTGCCGCTATTACTTCATTTTCGCTCAGCGTTTATTGGGACTTTTTTTTTCCTCTAAGGGTCCTAGGGTAATGTTAAAATGCCTATAGACATTCTCAAAAATTAGGCTATCAAATGCAAAAAGATTTTTCTGACGTTCCAGAGTTAAGCGCGTTCAAACAAACAAACAAACTCTTCAACTTTATTATTAGTATAGATCATTAGTAGTTTAGATAAGTCCAAGTTTCTTCACGATGTTATTCATTCACCGATGTCTGTAATGGCTAAGATAAACTCAGAAGTTAATTAATGTTAATTCAAAAGATTTTTGTTTTCTTTAATAATTTGGTTACATAGACTAGAATAAATCGGGTTAGTTGATTAGTATTTTATCAATGTCACTTTCAGCTGTGCTTCATTCAGTATATTATTATACTAAATTAATCCCTTATCTGCCTGCAGCAGTCCTCGATTTTTGAACAATCCACATATTGTTAACATAGACGTATACGTCTATGATAAAATAGAATTATTTATATTAGTATGCAAACGAAGTAATTAATACATTTACATCATAGAGAATATAATGTTATGATGACTTATTTAAATTTAATTTGTCTCACTTAGTCAAATAACCCGCCCCTTAACTGTTCCCGGTGCAAAGGTGCCCAAAACGCTTGCTGCATTGCCACGTTGAATGGCAATGGACAACCTTTGAATCAAGAACGAGCCGGAGCGAGAGTCACCCGTTTTGTCACGATGCTTGTGCCCTATCTCACTAATGATTAGTTTTTCAATCCAAAGTATTTGTTTAATGAATGAAGTATTTGTTCTAGCTTCTTCTACGAGCTTCTTTAGATATTTTCGCCAAAAAAACTCTTCAAGATCAAAAGATCCAAAGTAAATTGACCAAAATCACGCAAAATAAAGAGTTTAGAAAGACTATTGAGACAGGCGAAACAAAGCCTTCTCTCTCTATTAATAAGTGTCTTCGTCATAATGGCGACTTCAAAAGGCTCATTTCCCTCTTTTTAAATGTCCAAACGGACTTTAGGTCATTAAACAATTCCTTATTTACATCGCAAATTCCCGCAAATTAAGTTCGTTTAAATGCCGTTGTCGCTACAGACGTTTCAAATGGAAATTCCACTTTACCAACGGTTTATTCCATTTTCCTTTGTCCATTTTACGGTGTCTGAGTAAATGTTGTTAAAAATATCTTTCTTTTGGCTCCATAATTGCTTCAACTAAAACGCCCATATTAAAGAAATTATCGCGATTTGAAACAATTTTACATTTTTCCACGTGAAAAGTTCCACGTTCAGTTCTCGTAAACTAAGATACGCATTTTAATTTCAGAAAATGAAGCCAGCATTTTTAAACGCTGAATATGATTACACTCAACCGACGGTTTTTATAAAAAAAGCGTATTTTTACGTAACCCTCCACATACCGCAACACGAATCCTGGCGACCGAAATTGCCTGTAAAAATGTTGATTTATTAAAACAACTAAAGAGATGTCAAGTTAAAGTGCACCGGAAGTGTTTTTGAATTATTTTATTTATTTTATTCGTTAAACAAAATCACTTTCAAACATCGTTGTTTAGGTACTCTAGGACGTAACTGGAATACGTCATCATCTGCCTAGCCTATTCCCAACTAAGAATGTTGGGGTCGGCTTCCAGTCTAACCAGATGCAGCTGAATACCAGTATTTTACTTGGAGCGACTGCTTATCTAACCTCCAAAACCCAGTTACTGGGTACTGATACCCCTTGGCAGGGCTGGTTCTCAGACTTTCGGCCTTTTTGACCCTTAACAGCTGTCAAAGATCTACGAAAGACATACGGGACGGCTTAACGTTCTTTCCGAGGCATGGAGGGGTCTCGATATACAGGCTGTTACGGAAAGGGTATATCAATACAAACGGGTTGAAGAGTATCTGGTCTAGAATCTCTGTACAAAATATCAGCTCAAAAGCATTCACGGCGCTGCACTGGCGCGCGGCGGCGTGATGTGCGTGTACTAGGCGCACAGACACACTACAGATAATGGATAATGACCCTCGTACTGCGCTGACACGTTTTCTATGATTTCAATTTAATAAACTATCGAAATAAAAAAATATTAAGCGTTTTCAAAGTTACTGCTTTTGAGCTGAAATTTTGTACAGAGATTCTAGACCAGATACACTCTTCAACCCGTTTGTATTGATATACCCTTTCCGTAACACCCTGTTAATGGATTTTCACGGACCAACCTCGGCAAGCGTTGCTTAACCTTGAATATCGACCTGTGCAGCTGGCAATATTTAGCCATGAGCCCCTCCGTCACTAGAATGCGTATAACGTACAAATATAACCGTGTGAATTCTCCTTGAGTATAATTTTCGTTCCACGAGTGCATCTTAAGAAAATTTCATTCATACAGTGCATTTTTTGGCGTACTTCAGTACGTATGTCGTACTTACTATTAAAGAGAATCTAGAACGCTCGTCATCTCTTATGGGGTACAAGTTACGTAGTCGCACATAAGTAAATCAATCGATCAACTCAGCCTATCGCAGTCCACGTGGCTGGACATAGGCCTCTCCCAGACTGCGCCGCCACACCCTGTCCTTCGCCTACCGCATCCAGTCTACCCCAGCCACCTTCTTTAGGTCGTCCATCTATCTAGCTGGAGGGCGTCCCACACAACTGTTACACACAAAAATTACTCTGCAAGCTATTTCGGTAACTCCGGTTCTTTTCCGGATAATTTCATTCCTGATTTTATCCTTCAAAGAGACTCCGAGTCAGCTCAGCGCGCTATGGAGCGAGCTATGCTCAGGCATAGTTCGCTCCATAGCGCGCTGAGTGACCTTGAATTTGTGGACCAGCCCGACCGTCAGTGTCCACGTTTCAACACCGTATGTCATGACGGGCAGGATGCACTGGTTGTAGACCTCAGTCTTCAAACACTGCGGGATAGGCGACGAGAAGACTTGACGAAGTTTTCCAAATGCTGCCCAATCCAAATGGATCCTTCTGTCGGCCTCTTTCTCAAAGTTGTGTCTACCGAGCTGGATGACTTGCCCTAGGTAGACATAATCCTTCACAACTTCGAAAAGCGACCCTTCGATGTGGATTGGACTCGGCAAGACGTGCGAATTGTACATGACTTTTGTCTTGTCCAAATTCATGCCGAGACCAAATCACCGGGAGAAAACTAAATGTAGCACGTAAATTGATTACAATGTTCGTTGAAAGCTCGTCTTAGACCATATAGGTATAAGTAAACTACTTATTAGCCATACATATTAGCACTGTTAGGTACAGAAACAGACAATATTTCTTCTTCCTCTTTAGGATTCCGTAGGTACTCTCATTCATCCCTGTTAGCCATCACTTTATCATTAGAAGTACTGTACTGAATATACTGTGGGGTCGTTTGAATGATACAACGTTATAACGTTTATTTTCGTTGGATCCCACTTTTGAATCCCATTTTTTAGGTATTAACGATGGGTCCCGTTTGCTATTTTCGTTGAATCCCATGTTATAACAACATGTGTACATTTCAGAAGAAAAGTGATTTACCTTTATCAAACACAAGATTAGGTTAATTATTAAAAAAACAAAATTGTTAGGTTAGGTTAGGTTAAAACTGTGACCCCTACGCACGAGCCGAGCGAGCGAAGCGAGCGGTGCCGCGGCAGCGGCCGGGGAGTGCCAGAAACGACTAGATTATATAGAAAATGAGTTGTTTGTGAAATAATTAGTATTCGAAACGTTGGTTGTAAACTATAAATTTGTCAATGGAGTTTTGGTGAAACATTAGTGAACCCGTCATTTTATTATAAACAATTTTGTTGTTGAAAGTACCCGCATTCAGATTTTTTTAAGCATTCGGGATCCAACGGAAATACTTTTCGGGATGCAACGACAATAAAACGTAATTATTTTGCATTTTTTGAATTCGGGATCCAACGGAAATACATAATAATGTTTTGCGGGATCCAACGCCAAAAATATTAAAATGGGATTCAAAAGCGGGATCCAACGGAAATAAATCCGTTATAATAATTACGTTTAATCCAAGCGAGCGTATTTACCATTATATTCGCCTATTCTATCACTGTTTTTCAAAACAAAAAAAGCTACTAGAAATAATTTGAAATCTCGTTCTAAATTCGCTTGAATGTTCGAATGCAACCAGAGTTATTTTTCTGCCTGCCTGCACAACATAAGGTCGACTTTTGTAGACAACTTTTACAGTGCCTTACCGTTCCCTTAACCTTTCGTATGCCGGAACGTAGATCTACACGAGACACAATGGCTTTTTAATTGTGTCTGTAATTACGGCATTCAACCGGTTAATCAGCCTTTACGCTCTCTTTCTGGGACTCAGGCCTCGCTGTGAGAGGGAGTGGGCCATAATCCACCACGCGGGTTGGTGCCTTTTTTTTTCTTCGTTAGCATATATTGTATACCACTGCTGGACAAAGACCTCCCCTTTTTCCTTCCAAACCTCCCTGTCTTGTGCGATCTCTGGTCAAGTTGGCTCTGCAAACGTTATCAGATCGATAACGTTTGGTACCTTACATGCGTTAATTAACTTATACAAAATCAGTGCACAAAACCAACACTCAAGCTAATAAAACGATATCTGAACAAACAAAAGGAAATAAAATAAACAGTTCATAGTTTTAATTACGTTTTCACATTAATATATTTGTGCGCAGCCATTGCATTTGCATTGCAAAAATTGCAAATGCGTTGTTGTGTTGGGTATGGCCTCATGTGGGCAAGGCCCTGAATGGGGAAGTGTCGTTTTGGGAACACTGTGCGGGATTATGCTCTCTCGGTGCTTAATATTTTAGCGTATGTTAATGAACATCAGTATTATGATTTTGCATATTTGTCTGTATACGTGAGATCCTTTATCCGTGTCTGTTAGTCAATGGGAAACTCTGGGAAAGTGTTCGAATGTAGGTGGGTAGATAACAGCCTAACAGACACACATACAGGGTGTTACGGAAAGGGTATATCAATACAAACGGGTTGAAGAGTGTATCTGGTCTAGAATCTCTGTACAAAATTTCAGCTCAAAAGCATTAACTTTGAAAATGCTTAATATTTTTTTATTTCGACATCACGGCGCTGCACTGGCGCGCGGCGGCGTGATGTGCGTGTACTAGGCGCACAGACACACTACAGATAATGGATAATGACCCTCGTAGTGCGGTGACACGTTTGTTATGATTTCAATTTAATAACCTATCGAAATAAAAAAAATATTAAGCATTTTCAAAGTTAATGCTTATGAGCTGAAATTTTGTACGGAGATTCTAGACCAGATACACTCTTCAACCCGTTTGTATTGATATACCCTTTCCGTAACACCCTTTATATACCTACGTATAGAAAGGGATGGATAGATTCGTGAATATTACTATTATACAGGGTGTTTGGTGCATGGACCGACAACCTGTATTTACGCTTGCACACAATTATGTGATCACTAGCTGCGCCCCGCGGTTTCACCCGCATAAGTGTCGATCTCGTGGGAATATCGGCATAAAAACTATCCTATGTTCTTCCCCGGGACTCAAACTATCTCTATACCAAATTTCATCTAAATCGGTTCTGTGGTTTAGGCGTGAAAAGGTAACATACAGACAGACAGACAGGCAAAGTTACTTTCGAATTTATAATATTAGTATGGATACAGGTTTTATTTTAAATCGTAAAAGCCTTTTCAATTTTATTTGCCACTGAAATTCAAAATAAACAGTAACTAAAAGTTCAGAACTCAAATATGGATACGAACTGTAAATATTTCTACAAACTGTAAATATTTACTAAACTATCAACTTTTTTCGAGAATGTTTTCGAATACCTACAATTCGTCAGTGAATTTATTAAAAACTCTTACAGCGATCCTCTTTAAATACGCAATCGTCAATTAGAATATTGAATACGTTATTTGTATAAGAGTTTCGGTACGATTTTAGATTTTTAATCTAAGTACTAGCGTCCCGCCCCTGCTTTGCACGGTTTTCACGACTTGACAAAACATCGATTTGTTTATTATATGTAGATACTTAAATTTGATATCAAAGTGTTACACACACATAACCTTTTCGGAATAAGTTCTCTAAATGATGGTGAAAACTGCATCAAAATCTGTTGTGTAGGTTAGAGCAACAACACGATCACACAGACAGACACGAAAAACGACTTTGGGACTTTTTTGGGATGCATGAAGAAGCCTCCTCGTGTAGCGCAGTTTGTTCCGCCAGTTACTCAACTGAACCAAGCGCTCGGCGCATCCTGGACAGTCACACCCAACACCTTATTTGACAGGCCAATTCTTCCCTTGTGGTGGTAGGACTAACGCCCACCTGGTTTGCGACCACCCTCCCACCGGAGTCTGGCGTCAAGTAGCCTGTTGTGTTTCGTCGATGCGTGGGAGTTCCAGTGCCTTTAGGCATATTCTGGGCACGCTCGTTTCATCATAGACCCCATCCATCGCTTTCCATCAGGCGTGATCGAGGTCAAGAGCAAGCCAATTCAGCAATAAAAAAACAATTACAACAAGACTAATTTATAGCATAAGCATAAAGGTACGTACCTATAATGCTCCCACTGCTCCACAGGCCTCTTTTCGAGAGGGAGTGGGCCATAATCTACCACGTGGGCCTAGTGCGGGTTGGTACTTTAATCTATAGGGACTAATACTTATACCAATAATAAAGCTGAACAGTTTGTTTGTTTGACCGCGCTAATCTCTAGGACTACCTATTGGATTTAAAAAAAACCTCCAATTCTTGTGGAAGGCTTATAGTAGCCGAGCAAAAAGAGAATAAGTCTGGAAGAACGCTAAGCGAAAATTACACGCGGATGAAGTAGCAGGCAGAAGCTAGGTCGCCTCGTCGGGCACCTAGTGAGGACGGGGCCGGATCTTGCGGATAGCCAGTTTGGCTTCCGCAAGGGGCGCTCGACGGTGGGCGCCATCATGCGCGTGAGAGCCCTCACGACGGGGGACGCGGTGACCCGGGGTGGGGTAGTCGTGGCGGTGTCACTCGACATCGCCAACGCGTTTAACACCCTGCCCTGGAGCTGTATTGGGGAGGCACTCCGGTATCACCGGGTGCCGACCTACCTCCGTCGAGTAGTTGGGGCGTATCTGACGGACAGAGCCGTCATCTACCCCGGTCGCAACGGGGAGTGGAACCGGCGAGAGATGTCGTGCGGTGTCCCACAGGGATCGGTTCTGGGGCCGCTCCTGTGGGACATCGGTTACGACTGGGTGCTGCGGGCCGACCTCCCTGATGGCGTCAGCGTGGTTTGCTACGCTGACGACACGCTGGTCCTGGCGCAAGGGAGGTCGCATCAGGCGGCGGCCGACGCGATGACACGCGGGGTTGCGATAGTCGTGGAAAGAATCCGGCGGTTGGGTCTCGAGGTAGCATTGCACAAGTCCGAGGCCATGTCTTTCCATGGGCCTCGGAACGGGCCACCATCGGGATCCCAACTAACGGTGGGAGGGGTTCACATCGGCGTCGAGGCAACGATGAGATACCTGGGTCTCGTCCTCGACAGCCGGTGGAACTTCGTCGAACACTTCCGACGTTTGGCCCCCAAACTGGAAAGGACCGGGGCCGCCTTCAAGCGGCTCCTGCCCAACCTGGGGGGGCCAAACACCTCCTGCCGGAGGCTTTACGCGGGGGTCGTGCGGTCCATGGCCCTATACGGGGCCCCGGTGTGGGCGTGTTCTCTGCGGCGGCGAGCCGCCCACTATCTGAACGCGCCCCAAAAGGTGGTAGCCATAAGGCTGATCCGGGGGTACCGCACGATCTCGGGCGAGGCGGCAAGCCTCCTTGCCGGACTGCCGCCATGGGATCTGGAGGCGATAGTCCTAGCGCGCCTGTATGAGTGGCGCGCGGAGGCACTGAGCCGGGAGGAAACTCCGCTTCCGCGGCAAATCGCGGCGGAGCGGACAGACCTTCGGCGCGATCTCATGGTGGCATGGAAGGAGCGACTTTCGCAACCCAGCGCAGGGCACGCCACGATAGTGGCGATAAGACCCCTCTTTGAGGAGTGGCTAGAGAGGCGTCACGGCGTCCTCACCTATCGCCTGACGCAGGTCCTCACCGGACACGGATGTTTTGGGAGGTTCCTGCACATCATCAGGCGGGAGGAGACGCCCGGGTGTCACCACTGTGAGGATCGCCCAGAGGACACGGTGGAGCATACGGTGGAGGTCTGCCCCGCATGGGCGGAGCACCGCCGTGCCCTCGTTGAGGCGATCGACAGCGGCGGCGACCTCTCGCGTCCGGCCCTGGTTCAAACATGGTCCGGGGCGAGAGGGAGTGGGAGGCGGTCACCTCCTTCTGCGAAGCAGTCATGCTAGCGAAGGAGGTGGCTGAACGGCTGAGGGAGAGAGCCTCACACCCCAGCCGCCGCGGGAGACGCTCCGGGCGTCGGGAGCCGCGTGACGACTCCCGGCCACCGTAGGCGCGGGCCTGCGGACGGAGAGTAATGGGTAGCTCACCGTCCGATCAGGACCAGGCCCGTGCCGGACGGCGCGAACGTGTTCCACGCGCGCCTCAAAGAGATGTCAGCATAAAGGAAGGGGCCTGCCAGGGCCGAAGCCTGCCGGGGGTGCGGGATTGTCCGAAAGGGTTACCGCTACCCCGGAACATAAAGGGTTAAGGAAGGAACACGGATGGGTTTTAGTCAGTAAGAGTCTGACACTCCCTTCGCTCCACCCAGAGCGGGAGGGGTCATTTGATGATTTCCCATCCATAAAAAAAAAAAAAAAAAAAGGCAGAAGCTAGGTAGTTTATAATATCAATAATCGATACATGTAGATATAGAAGACGTAAGTACCCAATTCGTGAAACTTTTTCGATTTTCCACTACAAAATATTGGAAGGATCTCCTTCAAAATATTTCCCAGGAGTCATGAGTGATAAATATTTTTGAATACTTTCGATATACATATTATCGAATGTTTGCAATATTCAATATTTTCATAATGCTCCCGAGGTGCGGTCGGTGTCACCACTCTGTAGATATTGTATGAAAAAATATTTGCGCTTTACACTGTATGTTTTTTTTTTTGCAATAAGTAATAAATACCGTGTGCAAGTTTGTGTTTGTCTTTGATTTATTGGCAAACGTATGTTTTTTCTACATAAAAATAACTTTGAACCATACGATTCAGAGGTTTTAGACATTTTAGCTTTGTAAATACTTATACTTTCATAATTACACACTAAAATTAAACATAAATACCTTTTTAATCGTATCGATTTTCAGAAAAAACCATACCTTCCTACTCTTTTTCCTTTTTAAACTAGCGTGCTAAAGACTGTGTTAATAAAAGTGCAGCAGACATCCCTGGAGAATTGGACATACAGACATATGTACTTTTATCGCTCCCTAGAATTCTCAACACAGTGTAACTTTTTCCAGCGAGTTGGATTTAAGTCGTGGAAACGTAGGTATTTTAATATTTTCACTTTAAATTTTTGTGTTTTACTTAAAGTGTATTTCCTCTTATGTACAATCGATTATGACCTAACAAAAAAAAAATATTACTTTATTTCATGGCAATTTTTTCGTCACATTTTCAACTCACATCTTGGTACTAAGAATACAAGGTCGTAAATGTGCAGGCAACCATAACAAATAAAAATATACAGATAAAATATACTACACAATTCAAATAATATATACCTAACTGGTCATTTTTAATGAAGGCTTGTTTTAACAAAACCTTTCTTTATCATACTTCAGTACGACGCTTTAGCGACTATTAAAAATGTTTAACAAAATAAACATTTTTAGGCTTCAAATGAGGGTACACGGAAAGCGATTTTGAATTCAGCACAATACTTTTCAAAAGCCTTCGGGGCCGCTTATCAAATTCTTGGTAGGATTCAGAGAAAATAATGATTCTTTCGGCCTCGTGGCAAGGGGCAGAGATAAAAGGGACCGGTGCCTTAGGGCAAGTCAGTGGAAAATGATAAATCGTAGGCATATACCCATTTAACTACTGAGCAGAGTATTGTGATAAAATATTACGTGTCTAATGCAGGAATGTTCTCGATGATAAGGAAAAGGCTTCATGACGTCACCACCTCCGCCTGTTGACAGAAGGGCCGCACGGCAAACGAGCGTTTAATAAAAGGCGTGCCCAGTTTGCGTGCATTTCTCAACGAGTCAACTGTCTACAAATTCACCAACTGTCTGTGAAAAAGGGTAACAAGTACCAACGTGTGCATAAGTTATAACTATTTTGTAATTCCTAAAATAGTTTGATTGTGACAAATTAAGCGGAAATTATTAAATGAATATGATTTGTGATTTTTATGTATGTTGATAACATGTGTGTGCTTATATTAAATGAATATTATACCAATCTATGTTAAGTCCCACATAATTATGCCTTACGTATTCTCGGAGATATTTTATAGAACGTTGTACACTTTTTCTGGGGGAACTTGGTGGCCGAGGAAACAGTTTTTGCGGGTCACGGATTTTAATCTGATAGTTTTTCCGGATCTAAGTTTAAGATAGATTACTTGTTTAGTCATTATACTGTGAACAAACGAGTCTTTGGTCTGTAAATGCGATACGATTTCAAAAACAGATTTTTCCTTTTGTGAAATTTCACTATTCTTAAAGTGATAGATAGAAGATAGCTAGCGTTTGTTCCTACATCTACTTTCAAAGGATGCGGCTGTGATATAGGTTAAGGTTTGATTCTCAAAACAGTTGACAGTAGTCTTATCATCATCGGCCTAGCCTATTCCTAGATGATGACAGCAGTCTTATATGGGTATCAATATTATTCAAACATAAGACCCTAAGATGAAATATAATAATCCGGCTTAAATACTCCACCGCATACATGTCTTAGGGATTATATCAAGACGAGAGGCAGTTGGTACCCATTTGTATACACTGGCAACATGTTACTGCGGTCAGTAATCTGGTTGAGAAGCGTGTTGATTACAATATAATCCATGGGATCGTCACTTGTAGTGGTCGGGTTGGGTCATGTTATGCAGTGGTAATTAAGCAGTTAATATGTTGATGGGATGCTGTTTAAGCCACTCTAATTTAGGCACGACATACGGTTCCGAAATGTGGACACTGACAATCGGGCTGGTCCACAAATTCAAGATCGCTCAGCGCGCTATGAAGCGGGCTATGCTCGGAGTAACTTAGAAGATCAGAAATGAAATCATCCGGAAAAGGACCGGAGTTACCGACATAGCTTGCAGAGTAAGCAAACTGAAGTGGCAGTGGGCTGGCCATGTTTGTTGAAGGACCGATGGCCGGTGGGGCAGATGAGTTCTGGAGTTGAGACCGCGTATCGCCAAGCGTAGCGTAGGACGCCCCCAAGCTAGATGGACTGACGACGTTAAGAAAGTGGCTGAGACAGACTGGATGTGGTAGGCGGAGAATAGGGTGTTGTAGCGCAGCCTGGGAGAGGTCTCTGTCCAGGAGTGGACTGTGATAAGCTGAGTTGATTGAATGTACACTCGTTCAGCCACATTGAATCATTACCACGTGGCGACGAGCTACACGCTCAAGCGAAACGCGTCTTGCGACAGCGAATGCGCGAAAAACAAATGAAAGAAGTTGTGTATAGCATGCCACGAGTCATCGTGACGTGATGGAGGGACGGTACTTACGCTAAGGAAACAAGTGACGCGTGCGCGGGTCACTTGACGCAAGTCACGTCCAAACCGCAACGCTCGAGGCTGTGAACGGGGCCTCGGTGCTTTATATTCTGGACTGACGGACTAGAGGTCATGATTTCTGTCTCCACTTTAGCACTATTGTCACCCACTCTTAGGACAATATCAGTTTAGTTGGAGGGTAATAAAAAACATCGCTAGTATGTACGGAGCTGTTAATATTGCACATAATCAAGTTTAAGAACAAATTCGGGTTGGTAGAGCATCATATTTGAAACAAATAATAACACTCACCGCATCTCAGTCTCTTGTTAAAACTTGGGGATCCATTTAAGGCTATAGAGGTATGAGGAACAGGGTGTTAAATTCACTCATCCTCAAAGGGAGGATCCTCCGATCAGACGTGCGTTGTGTCTGGTGGACTACTGTCCGACGATTGAAGTCGGGACGTTGTATACAGGGTGAAATTGAAAACATGCGACAAATCGAAATGGGAGATCGTACTCATCATTATGAACAACTTTTACTATGGGACCAAACCTGAAATCGCGAAAAAAAAATCAGCTGTTCCCTACATTTTATGTTCGCATAACTCGTCAAAATTTAGGGAACAGCTGATTTTTTTTTCGCGATTTCAGGTTTTGTCTCATAGTAAAAGTTCTTCATAATAATGAGTACAATCTCCCATTTCGATTTGTCGCATGTGTTCAATTTCACCCTGTATATGCTAGTCGCGCGGTAAACTTTGCTTGCACGATGCAGGAGTTCGTGTGACCGCGTAGTTCGATTGTGCCGATGTAGATGCCGCCACAAAACCATAACACTAACGCCTGGGAACCTAATGTAAGCATTAAAGAAATAACCAGCAGAATACTGATCAATTCAAGCGTCCAATAAATAACTTGCCTTACGGATAACAAATATTAATACTTAACATAATAAATAAATATAATAATAAGTAAATAAAACAATAATGAATAATTAATTTAAAAAATAAATGTTTTTTACAAAGCTACTAAATAAATAAATGTGTATAATTTATAAAACAATAATTATAATTCGTAAATTCAATTCTGTATTCATAAAACAATATAACTTACTAAATACTTAACTAATATTAAAATGTATCATAATAAACACCCAGTGTTCTTCCTCCTCTCTCCTACTATGTATGCTGTGCCCGACAGGGTCCATAATTGTGACTAATATTATAATTATTTCTCTACCAACTATATACATTATGGTACGCAATAAAGAATTGAGAATTCTAGATTCTCACCACGAAACAGTAGGTACGAAAAAAGTTTCTCAGCCTGAAAAGTTTTCCGACTCAAAATATTTTTAGCTCACAATCAGCTAACGAAGCAAACTTTTACCCCAAGTATCGGACGCACCTTGTTTACAACGAACCATCATTATTACTTTGATTGTTCAGAGTTTGACACCGGCTTTGCATTCGTAATATCACAGTGGTAACGGGGTCTCGTGGACCCAAGTTAATTAGGGGCAGAATCCCAAGGGTTAAATGTTGCCAGTGTACGTTGCATTATTGATGGGAACGGCTATAAAACACAGAGGTATATTTGACAGTGAAATTTAAACTTTATGCCAAATTTTCAGGGTTGATTTTGGTTTTGAGAGGTGCCATTTTGCGGTTTATTTGTGTTTTAGTTGTATGGTCTGTCGAAATAATAAAGGTGGATATGTAAGCTTGCCAAAAATCTACATAATATGAAATATTTATACATACATACAAATTGTCATGAATAATGTATAATTTTATTTTTATATAATAGCTTTGTCAACCCTGTCTGCATGGATGACACTTTTTCTCCACAGTTTTTAATTTTCTAGCGTCATATTAAGGTGAAATATGGAGTTAGCTTGCTTAAAAGTAAAGTTCTTTTCTAAACTATATGATGCGAAAGTGAAAAACTCCTTATACTGAAATGCTAAACAGTTTTAGCGAAAAGTAATATGTTATCAATTTACGGGCAGACATGTAAAAATCTTACCTACCTATGCTTAGTTATGAGACGCTTAGCTGGAGTTTTTCTAGCAAAATATTTTTGTATAGAAAGTTTATGCGAATGAACACTGAAATTATAATTTCTAACATTATAGCATTCAACCTAGTTACATACAACTTCAAAATAAATATTTCATTGTATCGCTCATGTTTTTGAGATTTTAATAAAAAAAATGAAGGGGATTTTATAATATACAACATTTTCTTTCAATACCTAAGTTTTCAGAACCTATTTGTATTGTAAACCTTAGAAATCTGTGTTAAGATTCTAAACAAGACCTGCCATTGTTTGATTCGAAGACATAAGAATTCGTTCGGGTCTTCGAAAAAAAATTGCTTTGGCAGCAGCGCCACGGATATCGAGGCAGCGCTATAAGAAACATATGCACATAAATAAAAGAGCACGTTACCCTTTTGGCTTCAGTGTCGAGTAATCAAGATAAGAAAAATCAATACCACTGCAGATGTCTTCGATAAAGTCGGAATCAGACTACACCAGCGGAGATGACGTCATGTCGCCTCTGAAATTATTGCCTACTCTGTGACTTGTTTGCGAAAATTTCCCTTTGTTTGTACGTATCGTTTTGTGTAGTCTTCTTCTTCATCGTGTCGATGGCACGACTGTGATTAAATTTTGTTGGACCAAAACTTCGCTCCTTCTCTCCCATCGTCGTCGTTGTAAGCGCAGAGATCGCTATGGCTGCATTTTTTGGGGCCCATATTTATATTTATTTTATTTAAACAGAGGGCACAGAGGGCAGAGTTGTTGTTTGTCTAGTAAGAATAATACGATTTGTTAGCTTTAAAAAATAATTCCCATGTCAATTTCTGGCTTTGTATATTTATTGTTAACATGCGATCTCGTTTACTCAACGTTTAATTGATAAAGGGTGGATTGTATGCGAGACAATATCAACAACGAACATGTTACACAACACAGTGACCTTCAGTTAATCAAATAAGGTATAATTATTACAATATTTGATGAACAGTTGAAAGCTGTTCAGAGTTGAGAGACAGTAAAGCCCCATTTACACGGAACAAGGTTTTTTCCTGTGGGACACTATAAAATTTATGCCTTTGACTTGCATCGTCTAAACACTGTTTAGAGTATTTAGCTTTTATTGTTGTCTTAACTTTTGGTATGCAGGCAATAAGTTAACCCGTGTAAATCACACTTAAAGCCCGATTTTTACACTAAGCAAGTTTCTTGCCTGTGGAATACAATGAAATTGAAGCAACATTGTGACATGCATTGTCTATTTTGTCTAATCATTGTTTGGACGATGTAACTTTTATTGTTACTTCAACTTGTGATATAACACAGTCAATTAAATCACACCATGCAAATCAGGCTTAAAGCCCTATTTACACGGAGCAAGTGTGTTGCCTGTGGCATGCAATAAAATTGAAACAACATAAGACTTACATTGTCTAAACACTGTTTAGACGATGCAACTTTTGTTGTTAGTTCTAGATGTGATATGACACAGACAATTTAATCGCACCGTGTATATTAACTGTATATTACACGGAGCAAGTTTTTTGCTTGTGGCATACAATAAAACAAAAGCAATATTATGACTTTTATCGTCTAAACATTGTTTATATGGTGGAACTTTTATTGTTGCTTTAACTTAAGATATGCCACAGACAATTAAGTCGCACCTTGTAAATGGAGCTTAATAATTATTTCAATACGATTATAACACTGCAGCGGAGCGCAATCTCCTAAGTAAATAGTCGTACAATTAGCAATTCGCTTCGCTCGTTCCTAAGAGATTTTGCTCCAAAATTGATAACTTCACCACATTGTTCCAAGCTGCTTACTGCATTGAAGATTAACAAGGAGTGTCGTCAATGCCTCGTCGTTAGGGATGCATAGAGCGTGTCGCAAAGAGACTGAGTCGCATGTCTCTCGGGATGTTGCGAGATGTTTATCTATTTTGTATTCATGTTTTGTCGGCATGCATCTTTGTGTACCGCCAAGATTTCTGTAGCGAATATGCTGTCTTGTGAATTGTTGTACAACATGGTTAATTTAGCAGTCAGTGAGTTACTTATGTATTGCGCTAAGGTTTTTGATAATTACAGACTTAATATATGGGTATATAAGTCTGTAATCATCAAAAACGTCCACCACGGCCACCGTAGGCGCGGGCCTGCGGACGGAGAGTAATGGTAGCTCACCGTCTGATCAGGACCAGTCCCGCGCCCAGAAGCGCGTATGTGTTCCACGCGCGCCTCAAAGAGATGTCAGCATAAAGGAAGGGGTCTGTTAGGGCCGAAGCCTGCCGGGGTTGCGGGATTGTCCGAAAGGGTTACCGCTACCCCGGAACATAAAGGGCTAAGGTAGGAACACGGGTGGGTTTTAGTCAGTAAGAGTCTGACACTCCCTTCAGCTCCACCCAGAGCGGGGTCATTTGATGATTTTCCATCCAAAAAAAAAACTATATGAGTGGGTACCTTATGTCTAGTGTAGTTACTTTTTTGTATTTTAATTTATCTATACATATTATAAACTATAGTCGCTCTTCGTGTCTGTTAGTGTGACCGCGCTGTTATTCTAAACTAAAAAACGGATTTTCAGCATTATTTAAAGAATTCATTCCGAAAGATTGACGTGTATACACTGCTAGCTGCGCCCGCATAATTCTCGATCCTGTGGAAATATCGGAATAAAAAACCGGCCAAGAGCGTGTCGTGCCACGCTCAGTGTAGGGTTCCGAGGTTTCCCGTCCCGTCACAATAAGTGTTTCCACGTACAATTCGATAATACCCGACCCAATGTAATAAGTACCTACAGCGCCATCTCTCGGGGAATTGGGTTACTAATTAATACATAGACGTGCCAGAAGTTTTCGGTGGTAATTTTGGATTGCGAGAACCGATTTTAATAATTCTTTTTTTGTTTGAAAAAAAGATACGTTCAGGATAATAAAATATGTAAACGAAGTTAAAAAAAATGCTTGCATATACGATTATACTACGAACTTAGTCCAGAAATGATTTTGTACAACTTTTTGTTTTTTTTGTACAAAAACTGTTGTTTCTATCAAGTTCAAAATAATTTTCCTAGAAAGTCCTTATAAAGTTCTACTTTTCAGATTTTTTTCATATTTTTTAAACTTATGGTTCAAAAGTTAGAGGGGGGGGGACACATTGTTTTTTTACTTTTGGAGCGATTATTTCCGAAATTATTGACATTATCAAAAAATAACAAAAACCGCCCCCCCCCACCCCCCCCCCCTACCCCCCCTAAACCCCTATTCATTTTTAAATACATTTTCAACAATATATCACACGTTAGGGTTGAAATTAAAAAAAAATCACTTCCCACTTTACATATAGGGGGGCTACCCTAATAAAACATTTTTTTCCAATTTTTATTTTACCACTTTGTCGGCGTGATTGATATACATATTGGTACCAAATTTCAGCTTTCTAGTGCTAACGGTCACAGAGATTAAGCGAGGACGGACAGACGGACGGACGGACAGACAGACATGGCGAAACTATAAGGGTTCCTAGTTGACTACGGAACCCTAAAAAGTATCCTATTTCCTAATCCAGGTCATGTTCTACCCATGTGTCAAATTATATCCAAATCTGTTCAGCCGTTTTAGCGTGAAACACACACACACACACACACACTCACAAACTTTCGCCTTTATAATATTAGTGTGATTATTAGTAGGATAGTAGGAAGTAGGATAGTTAGGATTAAACGCACATAAATAATAAAAAAATCTCAATGTTTTGTCAAACTGTCAAAATCGTGCGACGCATGCGCAGGACGCTAGTTACATAATAAGATTTAATCCGTATAAAAATAATGCATTTACCATGACATAGTTTACCTGTACCTAAGCTGTTTCTACCTTCGAAGGAACCAATACATTTGCGAATGATATAAACTTTATTGGAAACGAAAAGAATCTTTCCAACTGCGACGCGCTTTTCCTCTTTCAAAGTAGAGATCTACATCCGATTACTTGCGGGAACTCTACGCGACACGCTTGAGGCTTTTTTCTGAAGGAATAACAAGATGTTGATAGAATCTTTATGCATTAAATAATCATTTCAAGGGGGTGCAGAGAAACGTGACTTTTCTTGGCGTGTTATTTTTAAAAATTCGGCTGCGTTGGTCTAGGAGTGCCGATGGTCACTGGGTTGGGGAAAGTGTTATTATTTGCGGTTATACATTACACACTTCTATGTATCAGACGAGGGGCTTCTGGCTAAGTAATAACAGCCACGCGGATCGATCGATCAGGTTAAGCTATGCTTGCCGTGGTTGGTCCGTGGAAGGGTGACCATCTTTACATATCAAGACCCCTCCGTGCCTCGGAAAGCACGTTAAGCCGTTGGTCCCGGCTGTCAATCGTGGATTTTTGGCAGTCGTTACGGGTCGTCAGAAGCCCGAAAGTCTGACAAAGAGTCTTACCAATGGGTATTGTATTACCCAATAACTGGGTTACAGATAAGCAGTCGCTCCATGTAAAATTCTGGTATTCAGCTGCATCCGGTTAGACTTGAAGCCGACCCCAACATATTTGGGAAAAGGCTAAGCAGATGATGACTTCTGAGTATCAGACCGCAGTCTGAATTATTTTTTCCAGGTTAAAAAAATAGCATTCGTTTAAACAATTTTTTTACACTTTTTTGCAATGGGTAAAAAATGTTAAACTCGCGTCAGGACATCGCGTCAGGACATCGCTTCAGGACACGTGACCGTCAGGAGAGACTACACAGGGGAGAACTATGAACTATACTACTAACGATGGATGGATGGATGGATGGATGGATGGATGTGTGAATGCGGATGTGGATGTGGATGTGGGTGTGGGTGTGGGTGTGGGTGTGAGTGTGGGTGTGGGTGTGGGTGTGGGTGTGGGTGTGGGTGTGGGTGTGGGTGTGGGTGTGGGTGTGAGTGTGGGTGTGGGTGTGGGTGTGGATGTGGGTGTGGATGTGGATGTGGATGTGGGAGTGGGTGTGGATGTGGATGTGGATATGGATGGATGGATGGATGGATGGATGGACAGCTGATGGCTCGACCGTCTGTGTAGTAGCCACAGTGCTGTGTATTCGTAAAATTCGTGTATATAAAGTGTTTAAAATATGGAAATTGAACAAAGTGCATCTATTAATGAAAAAAGTGACGCAGAAATAGTAAAAAAAAATAAGTTATATTAATTCAATTAATAATTGATTTATTACAACGTTAATATTCAAGTTTTCACTTCTGCCGGCACTCCCGGAGTGCAACCCGTCTATTTTTTTACAGATAGGAAACCCAATACTACAATGTATTCACAATCTCCACACTCAGAGACGCCACCTAAAAACCAATTTAACATCATCATCATCATCATCATCATTTCAGCCGAAAGACGTCCACTGCTGAACATAGGCCTCCCCCAAGCACCTCCACATCGACCGGTTTTGTGCTTCTCGCATCCAACGAGTTCCTGCGGCCTTCACAAGGTCGTCGGTCCACCTTGTGGGAGGCCTTCCAACGCTACGCCTTCCGGTACGCGGTCGCCACTCCAGAACCTTTCGGCCCCATCGGCCATCTGTTCTGCGAGCAATGTGCCCTGCCCACTGCCACTTAAGTTTGGCAATTCTTCGGGCTATGTCGGTTACCTTGGTTCTACTGCGGATCTCTTCATTTCTGATTCGATCCCGCAGAGAAACTCCAAGCATAGCCCTCTCCATTGCCCTTTGGGTGACTTTCAGCCTTCTAATAAGGCCCATTACCACAAACAAAATTAAATGTTTTTAAACTGTCATATTTTGACTTATAGGCATTGCGAAATGTGGGTGTATCCTCAGCTTACTAATAACTTTATCACCCTAAGGTTGAACGTGACCCGCATGGCATAAAATAAAAAGGCCTATATTCTTTCAATACTAATGTAACCTAAGTCAAAAGAAAGAAAGAAAGAAAATACATCAAATCGAATAATACCTAATCTTAACATTGTGAGTAGTGTACCTATTTGCTACCTCTATTATTAAGTTCTAACCTATGTTTACTTATTATTACACTACTGTCTGTTGTCTCTAAATAAATAAATAAATCTCAATGTACTGGAAATTTTTGTCAAAAGTGGTAAATCAATTACGAGGTCGACTATACCTACCTATCTTCAATCTACATAAATCACTGAGTATATTATAAGATGAAATAATCCACTTACCTCAAAGCTAACTTTCTAGTTCAATGGTTTAAGAACAAACCCCATGTTCAGCAGTTCTCGTATCCATTTTATTACATTGCTTGAGATCTTGATCAATGGAATTAACTGTTGGTTCAGACTTGAACAGGTAATAACGACGAAGTAAGTAGTTTACGTGGCGTCGTAAAGTAACAGTTCATATCGTGTTAGATTAACAATAATTATAGTCTATTACTGGTGTCGTAGAAACTTTCAGCCAACATGATGATGATGATAGGACTACTTATAGAAATGTAAAAAAACAGGGACTACTTGTTGTGAAATATTATTTTTTATAGTGTCGAAAACAGACAGTAATAAATCATAACACAGAATTGAAAAATGCCATTTTTATTCGTCAGATTTTTTTGAATATTTCCGTACCTATCTAAAAAACAGCACAGCTATTCTGTTGCGAAGTTTTGCATACGAAAAATAGCCGTTCTGTTTGTATTTGTTTACTTTAAAATATTCGCTTTTGTTTTCCTTTTTGTGGTTCGTGAGTGAAGAAGAGGAGGAAGTGTTTACTTACACATATCCGTCATACTCGTGAGTCGGCGAGGCATCTCTTTGACCGCCTACTCTCTGGAAAACTGAGAGACTCTTCTACGATGTAAAGCTCGAATTTTTGAGTTTATTTCTTCCCAATGTTTCTTTTTTAGACCTATTAAAAAAAACAGTCCGGTCTTTTTTCATATCTTTATTTATCGAGCGAATCGTAGTTTTGTCCAATACATTTTTTTACTTAATTTTTCACTTGAACACGAAGATTCGCTGAAGCGGTATCAGCCCAAAGGGCTTCCATTGACGTTTAATAATCAATCATACATAACTACTGTACCCGCAGTATTGTCTCTCCTTTTCCCTTAATTCATCCAAAGGTTGTCTTTAAACGATCACCAGTTGCCAGCACATCAAGCTACCCGAAACTGTAAAATTTTCCCAATCAACTTTGGACCTTAGGATTTTGCGATAAAGTTGAAAATCTATTAAAGAAATTTGACAGATTGTAGTAGCTTGATGTGCTGGCGTCTGTAGATATTAGAGTAAGTATTTTAAGTATGTATATAGAAACAAATACCGACATTTCTCTTGTTTAATATGACGGTATTTTAATAATTTTATGCTACAGGTATTGCTATGGAAATAATAGTTTATAAGTAATATAACATCGTCTGCATTCCTATTTTTTTAATGTTATAATGTTTCTCCAGAAAGAAGCACAGTTATTTTAGTACATTGTGGTGTCTTACTTACCTAGACTTATGCGCGAACGAAGTCGCGGGCAGAAGCTAGTCTAAAGTGAGTTTAAGTTATGAAAACGAACGGTAAAATATTGCGCAACGTTAACAAAATAGCCGTAAGTATTTCAGTCTAGACGAGTTTGATGTTTCGGTTAATAAAAACAGAATCACAAAAAAAAAAAAAACTACTATCTCTTTTGATCGTACTTAAGTAATGTGCGATGAAAAATAATACAATCCTGAAATCTGTATGGCAGTTAAATGATTGATTTAAATAAAAACAAATTGCTTTTCGATGTTTTATTATAACTACGAGTAATTCATCCACTCGTCCTACGGCCCATTTAGGACGACTTGCAGAAAATTAAAATAAATTATATTTTCATTCTGCAAGTCGTCCCACGTTTTTTTTTGTTTGGTTACTTACAATATTTTTTTAAAGTTTGGCATTGTAGAGATGATTGATGGTATAATTCTAATACCGACCAACATTTTCTTATTTTCTCGGGGACTTTTTAATTGTTTTAAATTAATAACAGACTCAATTTACATGCCTTGGAAAGCACGTTTTAAGCCGTCCCGGCTGTCATTCGTAGATCTTTGCCAGTCGTTACGGGTAGTCAAAAGCCCAAAAGTTCGACAGCCAGTCTTACCAAAAGGTATCGTGTTACCCAGTAACTGGTTTGTGGAGGTCAGATAGGTAATCGGCCAATTAAAAAAAGCTGATATTCAGCTATATTCGATTTGGACCCCAAAATAGTTGGGAAAAGGCTAGGTAGATACCTGCCTCCCACACACACAATAAATTAATTTACCGGTACTCATGAGAAGTGCTAATGACGAAGTCATTAGTTTCGGGACATTTAGGGTCTTAGTTCCAACCTTATCTCATAGGCAGTAATGGCTATAATAATATTACGTGCTAAATGGTAATGAGTTTTTATTAGCTCCATCAGTTTAATTGTGCTGAGATAATGTGGGGATGTGTATCTTTTGTTTGAAGGTTTTGTAATATTAATATAAGGTGTATATCTCAGGGCTTCATTAATATTCATCACACTTTAGCTTACGCCTTTAGTAACCTTTGATTTTGCGGTAATAATAAATCGTTGTTTTCATTTAATTTTCGTGGGACACATTCTTTTACATAAGCATACGTGCTTTTTTCATTGCCTGATTCGCTTGATTAGTTCCATATTTCACTAGTTATGCTGGCGATGATCGAACCCATATAGTGTCGAGCATGCTTCAGCCGCAATGCTAATGAATGTATTCCTTTGAAAGTGTATTTTTGTCAGTCATTGTACATGTGTAGTCATTCTGTGTTGTCATTCTGTGTAATCATTTTGTGTAGTCTTTCTGTATAGTCCTTTTTTGTAATGTCTAGTTATTCAGCATAGTTTTTCTGTGCCGTCGCTGACTTCAAGTCTGAAAATATAAATAATACTTAAAATAAATAAAAGCTTTTAAAAAGATAACCATTGAGATCAATTTTTTTGTATATATGTAGTAGGTATGTCGTATTTTATATCGATATTAAAAACCGATTGAATGGACATTATTGAAACCTTTTGTTAAAGTAAACGTTTTTTTTTTTACTAACGATGTCCTACACTTTTGTCTTCCTTTTGTGTCTATATTTATTTCTTTCATTTTCTTCTGATACCATTGTAGTGTAAACTTATTATTTTTAATGGCCAAACACAAAAGGAAAAACTCTTTGATACGTTTTATTACTAACATTGTACGAGAATCAAATAAGTAAGGCAAGATTGTTTGGAAAAATATGGAATGGAAATAGGACACACAGGCGAACACGCCACATAGAACTGATTCCATTATTGTTTCGTATTCCTATCCAATTTACGAGGATCTCTATAAATAGACGTCTGTCCTTGAGCACCTATTTCTGTGTAAAGATATTGTATCACACTAATATTATAAAGGCGAAAGTTTGTGAAGATGTTTGGATGTTTGTTACTCAATCACGCAGAAACTACTGAACGGATTTGGATGAAATTTGGTACACAGATAGTTTGTAATTAGGATTAATACAGAGGATACTTTTAATCCCGATATTCTCACGTGATCGAAACTAACGCGAGTGAAACCGCGGGGCGCTGCTAGTATGGAAATATGTGATTCTTATGTTGTTGAGGTTGTGGCATTCTTTTATCCTAACATATTAGATCCAAATATGTTAGAATTACGGTATGAAATACTATTATATACTACTACTTACACAAATTATCTGGTAATATGAACCTGAGACTAGAGATGCCGATGCATTCCACCAGTTTCTATGAGTCTTTTAAAATTATGATATAAAAGTACTCCCTCTCTCCTTAAACATCATCATTATATTTTCTTTGGTCCTGTTTCATGTTTATTATTATTTAAATATTTATTTAGATTAGTATAATATACTTTATGTATGTACTTATTGTATTGTGTAAATGGTACACCACAGACTACCTACAGTACTTGTCTCTCCTTTTTAATCCATCCAAACGTTGTCTTTAAAAGATCGCTCTTAGCAATAAGACCGCCCATTGTGTCACCCATTGTAAAGTTTCTATATTTATGTCTGTAATTTATATGGTGTACATAATAAAGAGTATTCTATTCTATTCTATGAGCTCAACTGTCACTAATGAGATACAATTACATTTCTATTGTTACCAAACTTAGCAGGCTTGCCTAGCAGACAAGGGAATAAATAACAGTTATCATTGGCAATAGTTATTCCCAAAAACCGGCCAAGTGCGAGTCGGACTCGCCCATGAAGGGTTCCGTAGCAGCAAGTAACATGATATAAAAGTTCTTGTAGTTCGTTGTAACTTTGTGAAAGGTAAACTGCGGTTTTCGATTTATGACGTATTAAAAAAAACTATTTACTAGATCTCGTTCAAACCAAACTCAAACTCAAAGCATTTATTTCAATTAAACCATTTACAGGCACTTTTGAATTGTCAAGAAGTCAGTCAGTCAGAAAAAGTGAAGCTAGTTGCCAATTTTCGGTGGAAGTTTACATGGTAATGTACATTATATATATATTTTTAATTTTATCATTCTCTTATTTTAGAAGTTAGAGGGGGGGGGACACACATTTTACCACTTTGGAAGTGTCTCTCGCGCAAACTATTCAGTGCAGAAAAAAATGATATTAGAAACCTCAATATCATTTTTGAAGACCTATCCATAGATACCCCACACGTACAGGTTTGATGAAAAACAATTTTTGGAGTTTCAGTTGTAAGTATGGGGAACCCCAAAATTTATTGTTTTTTTTTCTATTTTTGTGTGAAAATCTTACTGCGGTTCACAGAATACATCTACTTACCAAGTTTCAACAGTATAGTTCTTATAGTTTCGGAAAAAAGTGGCTGTGACATACGGACGGACGGACAGACAGACAGACATGACGAATCCATAAGGGTTCCGTTTTTTGCCATTTGGCTACGGAACCCTAAAATGTAAGGCGATAAAGACATTTATTCGGTAAGCCTGAGGTGTATTTCTTCGGGAGCATGGCACAAATTGTTTTCAATTGAAAACTCACAATATTTTACACAAACATTACGAGCCGATCTACGAGGCGCTGTTGACTAAAAAATAAGTAAACAGCTTCACAATAGATTGGTTTATTATGAAAATTTACTAGAAGCTTCGATCACTGAATATTATCAGTGATCGAAGCTTCTGGTACAATAATTGGTACCACAAAATATATATTTGTTACAATGAGAGCATAAATATAATTATAATATCAAGGGCCTGATTCAGAAGGCAGTACTCCTCGATACGGCTCGTATTGTGAGGAGGTTCCTGTCTCTGGAGCCCTAACCACCGGTAGCTGTGACCCTGCTCCCGACACCGGCGGACTACTATTTTTTTTATATTTTTAAATGTTTTTTATACTTATTTTTTATATGTTAAGAAATATTTAAAAATTTAATCAAATATGTATATAGACAAATAAACGAAATAATAATTATAATATCATGCCCTCGAGCATATCCATCGATCACCCTGTTTTGTGTACCAATTAACTGGCATGTCCTAGAACCAAAAGTTCAAAGATATGTGACATCTACTTACCTGCACTGGGCCCGCGTGGTAAATTACAGCTCACTCGCTCTCGAAGAGATATACTTAACCTAAATCCTCTAAAGTTGTAAACAATCTGAATTAAGTCAAATACATGTTGTACATTAGTCTAAGTCAATCATAATTTTGATAAGAAACACAGACGAATATTATAACAACTCCTAGGCAACTTCTGCGTATAAATTACATGAAACATGAATTTAAATTTTAACTAAGCTCAGACACATTATCTTGCTTCTAATTGTTATGTAGTGGTTTATAAAAAGGGGCGAAGACCTGTTACATGCATTTAGATTTTAGTTTTGAGGTTTAGGTTAAGTAATATAAATGGGCTTCATTAAGTAAAATGCTTTATCTGCTCTTAGCACACAGTTGTCCTAATTATACCTATTTAAGGATTATTATGATTGAAATGAACATTAATGTTTCTACCACTGTCATAGCAAATGAATATGTTATTGCGATATAAAAAGTTTTTAAATTAATATTTATAAAAAATAACTGGACACGCAAAATCTCTCTCTCGCATGCCACGGTTGGTCCGGTGGATGGGTGACCATCTTTACATATCAAGACCCCTCCTTGCCTCGGAAAGTACGATAAGCAGTAGGTCGCGGCTGTCATATGTGGATCATTGGCAGTCTTTACGGATCGTCAAAAGCCCGAAACTCTGACAAACAGTCTTACCAAGGGATATCGTCGACCTCAATCTACGTCAACTATTCTTTTGAATTCCCTGTTGGAGACTGTTTCTTGATAGATGAAACCTGGGAGTCTTCAAGTAAAGAGTGAATCGTATACCACCATGGTCGACCGCATCATCGCTTCGGCTAGGCTCATCATCCACGACGCTACTCAAAACTAAAGTGATACAAACTCGAATTACCAATGACACTGACACAGTATTTCAAAGGCGGTCCTTCCACGACCAATCAGTAACTAGTGAATAAATCGCACCTTACCATGGTCAAATAGAGGTCAAACTCAAACCTATCAGTTACAGAAAATCTCTTTAATTTTACGTTTAACTTATTAACTGCTAATGTTCGATGTTACGGCTAATACTCTTTACATGCGGATTATCTAAATTTAACGCTGGCTATTATACATTTGTACATGTTCTGAACTGCTCAAATATAAATGGCATTTTAGCCACTAACTAATTAAATAGTCAGTTAAGCCAAACAAATTATATGTGGTTGGACTAAATTGGAGGCTTTGGGACTACATAACAGCGCTAGGATCGATTAATCGAATTCACATCACAAGGTATGGTCCGCGCGGAACTAGTTGGCCGCGCCTTAGGTATGTGAGCGGTGGTACGGAGGGACGGGGGCGCATTATTCAGTACGTGCGTTGCAAACCGCCCGCGCTGCCTCACCCCTGTGCCCACCTCAGCGGCCAACTAGTTCCGCGCGGACAAAAGGAGTCAAGTGGTCTTGTGGTCACAAGCGGTACTGCTAAGCGTGGGGTCCTGAGTTCGATGTCCAGGTCGGGCAATGTGGGTTTTCCATTTATTTTGTAATCCAAATCTCCAAATCCAAAGCTCAGAGATTTGGGCAAAAGAGTTCTTAACTAATTGAATAAGTATCCAATTGAGCAAAATCTTATTAGTTACGTTCGGGTCAATTAATTATCAATGTTTCATCGGTCATCAAAGGGCAATAAAAAGGTCGAATAAGAGTATTATGAGTTTAGCGTGAAAATGTGAAAACGCAGGTCTGTTGCTAAAATGAGATTTAAATTAAATTATTCTGATATAAATTAATGCTTAAAATCGTTGTATCAATGCGTTTAATCGTCAAGCCAAAAAAAAAATCAATCAATTTGTGTATGGATGCAAATTAAAGCATCCAATTAATTAAAAATAATACTAAAGGTATTATGAGTTTGGAGATTTTTCAGAATTAATATTTTCGTTTATACATTACATCAATGGTTATTTATTTTTTTTCAACACACTTGCTCGTAAAATGGCTCTTAATGCACAGCTTTTAGATCCATAATGCAGTGTATTACAAACGCGTGCTTTTTCTTTACGTTACGGTACTTGTGCTTTATTTCCACAGATAACTATTTAATTTACTAGTCGGAGGTCGGAGAAGTGCGTTTTTTTTTTAATCTCTTCAAAGAGACTTCATGCCAAAAAGAATCCGCAAGCCATATTTTACTTTTTTTTTTTTAATAGTCTGAATTGTCCTTGGTCCCAAGATGAACTAAAATTTATTTACCAAGATGAATGCGTAGTTGTAGCCCGCGAAATTCAATTTTTCTTACGTTTTTTGCAATTTTCAGGTCAGTGTCAGGTTGTATCTTGAATCAAAATATGATTCGCGACTATAACAGATACCTATTTACAGAATTATAAGTAATCATTAGAATCATTAAATACATCTTTCTAAGTTAGATTTGTTCCATAAGAACAAATCTCTTATGGAAAAGTTCTTAGGGAACAAATGTAACTTAAATATATATATTAATGATTCTAATGACTATAATTCTTTAAATACATATCTATTATATAAATATACATTTTGATCAAGATACAACCTGATACTGACGAATAGTAAAAAACTTAAAAAAAAAAATTTCGCGGTCTACCACTGCGCATTCACCTAAGGGTGCATCCACACATAGCGAGGCATGTGCCGCAAATGATTTTTTTATATGTATGGTTGCCTCAGGCTGAGACATCTAACATACAAAAAAAAGCACTTGCGGCGCATGGCTCGCTCTGTCTGGATGCACCTTATAATTTTCCGTCGTCCCTCCCGTAACCAAACGGAAAAGACCACTGGCGTTCTATTATTGCGGATTCTCACTGGATTAATGTATATTTCTCTATGCAAATAGTACTTTCTAATTCCATACTAACTAAACTACAATTTGACATACGACAACACTATGATCAGTCTTAACATTATTTTGTGTTTATTATATTTTTTCTATAGGCTGTATATCGGTTTTGTCTTTGCCTTTAAAAGTAAATAAACGCACGACGCGCTAGCAATGCGCGCGCAGGTCTAGGAATGACCATTACTTACTCTATGGGTAAATCTGCGCGCGCACGTCAGCGCGGCGCGCGGAATGACAAACCAAACCCGCCATTATCCATACAAGTTAATATTTAACAATACAAGTCTGTTTTTTTCCTCACAAGTGTGTTGAAAAACGTCGTATGATACGCGTGTGCATTGATAATTAAACTCTCGGCTACCTTATCGCGCTCGCCTGCGGCTCGCGCGAATAATACCGCCTCGAGTTTAATGATCAACATAGCACACATGTATCATAATGTACTATTATATTTACTTATTAAAAGGTACACCAACAGTTTCTGTGTATAATATAATTTAAGTAACAATTTCATAAACATAAAAGAAAATTGGGTTGGGCGGGTCACGTCACGACAGTGACCGCTGGGCAACAGTCCGCACACAGTGGGTGCCTGAGGATGGACGGTGCCTCCGAAGCCGGGCCAGGAAGAGGTGGCGAGACAACCTAGACGCTTACCGCAAGGGTTGGATTGAGGTGGCTCTAGAAAAGGATACATGGAAGGTATTAGTTGAGGCCTTTGCTCAGCAGTGGGACAGTGTAGAATAACATAAAAAAATATAACATTTACACGTGAGTCATCATCATCAACTTAACCTTTTCCCTACTATGTTGGGGTCGGCTTCCAGTTTAACCGGATGCAGCTGAATACCAGTATTTTACATGGAGCGACTGCCTATCTGACCTCCACAACCCAGTTACGAGGTAATACGATACCTCTGGGTAAGACTGGTTGTCAGACTTTCGGGCTTCTGACTACCCGTAACGACTGTCAAAGATCCATAATTGACAGCCGGGACCAACGGCTTTACGTGCTTCCCGAGACGCGTAGGGGTCTCGGTATGTAAAGATGGTCACCCATCCACTGACCAACCGCGGCAAGCGTAGCTTAACCTGATCGATCGGCCTATGCGGCTGTTATTATTTAGCCACGGGCCCGTCAACTTTTACACGTAAGTACTCGTATATATAAAACTTTAGAGATCGTCAATTTAAAACGAAGCAATTTCTTACATGGTGTTTACCGAAGAAAAACTTATTTACGAATAGCTTTTTGGAGTTTAACTTAACAAAAAATGTCTTAAAAAGCAACGTGGGTATTTAATGAGGCGAAAAAGCTAAGCTCGGCAAAGAACAGTGACTTCCCAAGAAAAGTGGAGCTTCCAGGAGTGAGGTATGCAGAGTAAACGAATATTTAAACGACGAACTCAAATTTTACTTTTTTGTTTTAGATTTTCTTCACTGGGTGACTTATTATAATGGGTGGCTTTTATGAAACGTTTGAATAATCTTTCTAGCTTATTAACGTCGAATGTTAAATGTTTGGTGGCCGAACTTAACTCATTACCTTCAGGAACTTATGAAAACGGTTTTATGTAGGTTGTACCTAGTCGCCGAGTCGGTGGATTTTTTTTTGAAGCTTTTGACAACATGGAGACTTAAGTGGCCTGCACCCTAATAATCATAATCTGAAAAATTGAAGGATATTACTAATCCATTGCTTGATATGTTCGCATTCGTCTGCTGAACAACGTAAATAACACAATGTATGTTGTCGAACCGTCAAAATGAAATCCATTGCTATCCTGCTAGTATTATTAACTCGATAGGAATATTCCTACGATTTTTACGTTTTCTGAAAATCAACAGAAGAAGTTTAAATGTTCCCACTTCACTTCATTGGTTTAATTGATGTTGCTGTAATACTAAACTCGTGTTAATCTAGAATTTTGTTATGTATGTAGTATTTCGATAGACTTTACTAAATACCTACTACCAAAATAGAAACTGAATTTGCACATTTCAAATCAACGAAGAGCCACGTACATATTCATAACATACAAAAATATATTATTTATGCGGCACGCTTCATTTATTATGGCACATCATCAAATATTCGATACACCATACACATTTTACATCGCTTTATGATCAAGCAAAACTTTTTATAGGTATTTTGACAACCTTTTTAAAGCGTTAGATTTTATGTCGAAAAAAAAAGAAGAAAAAATTGGAACTCTTTTGTTTTATAGTCTCGAATATTTTTCTAGGGTTATCTGTGGGGAATACCATGGTATAACAATACATGGTATTCTCTTCCCGTGACAGCTGGGTCACGTGATTGGCCCGGTAATACGTCATCAGTTGCGAAGCGGTTCTCAAACTTTTTTAGTGGGGAAAAGATAAAAATAATACCCGGCCCTTGAGTAGTTTACAGAAATTAATTGGAAACAAGCTGATGATGGTTTCTATTTGAACTATACTATTACTACTGAACTCAGTCAGTTGACGGATCTTCGGTCCTTGGCTTCGCTCACAGGAGAGCACACGCGAACGCGGCCTACGGACTAGATGATCGCTTTCGTTACCTGGAGTGGCGAACTTCCCTCATCACCGGGATTCGGCTAAGTAAGGCCTTCCTGAACGTCGGATGATCACACTGCAAGGGATAACCAGAACAAATTTAGAAAAATGGCTTGAAATAAAATACATATGACTTGGCTGTATGAGCCAAGATCTCTTTGCCTGTCCTTAATCAGGACTAAAACAAACAAAAAATCACTACAAAACAAATGTAAAAAAGTCTGAAATGAAATAATATGTAGTAAGGTACACACGGCTATACATCAAGCTATACATTTCCAGTTTTCGCTGACCTCGCATTGTATAGGTTTTCCGTACAATTAGAAGTCAGCTTATAGCGGTTATGTATAGTTTGATGTCAGTGGCGGATTTACCAATAGGCTGAGTAGGCTGGAGCCTAGGGCGGCAGATTTTAGGGGCGGCAAATTTGGGGCTAACATTTTTTTTAAATGTCTTACTGAAATTAAAATGATTAATATTTATATACCAACTATGTTTTTTTGGAAAGCGAATGCTCAAATTCAGGCTTCTACCGTAGATTTTATCACAGTTGCCGATCTTTACAAGTTCAAGTTCAGGTCTTTCTTTGCAAGTTTTTCGTAGCTGATGAACGAGAACATTTTAATCATTTTGAAGAAAAGGCGAAGCAGTATACAAGACATGGGATATTATTGTAGAGGTCGATAGGGGCGGCAAAATTTGAATAGCCTACTGGCGGCAAATGTGTAAATCCGCCTCTGCTTTATGTGTAGCCGTGAGTACATACCTGTTCTTATTGTTGTTTTTGGTCTACAATATTGAAGCCACGCATTTGCTATTATCTCTTCTTAGGGAAAAGAAAAAAACCTTATTACACCGCCTTTTTTACTTCTGTTTTTACAGTTTAGTATGGAACAATTAACCATTTTTTTTCTTGCGTATCTTTCAAAGGTTACACTGGTTTCCTTTTCACAGTAAACAATGTTTGGGAACCACAGTATTTTGCTTACCGAGCGAAACAACGCTATAGATATGAGCGACACGACGATAGCGATGAAATGGTGAGCTGACAGTATGACACTTGTCAATTCGATGTGTGGCCACTGTGTGTAATTGAATTACCTTAGCAAAATGCATTTTTTAACTTAACAAAGCAATTATGAACTAATAATTCAATAGTTTAATCAATTTAAAACTAAATAGATGAATCACACGAGTTACTAAATAGTTAAGCTAGTTAGTAATTTATTTTATTTTTATTAAATAAATGAGAAAGTCCCTAAATTTACTGAAAAGGACAATCAATGGCAACACTTATCGTGACGTAGACGAAGGCCATCGTGGGAAGAGAATACCAGGCGAAGTATATAATTGTACCATGGGGAATACATAGCAGAGGTGGGGAGTATTTACAAAGTAAACGGGTTTCCGCAAACACAATATGCTCGTACCGTAAGCTCTTCGCCTTAATTAAGTGCTTCGCGAACCACTTTAGTTAGCAACGTTGGCTCAAATGATTATCAGTGAATATATTGGTGATGTTCGTTTGACTGTTGGTGGTGTCAAATAGGGCTGAAAAATATAACTTGCTGCTATGTGAAATTATCCACGTTAAGGACTGGATATTTTTCTGATGGTTTTGGTTGATATGATTTTCTTCTTACATAGCAGTTAAAGACAAATCACCTTATTCAAACAATCAATCAATTCTAAATAAAAAAAAGAAATAATTTCAATTCTAATTTTCTTGCAATTGCAATTGCGGGCAATTGTGTAAAGCTTTGGTTTCCTGGGAAAACTGTTTCGTCATATTGTAACGACCGTCATGATGTGAAAATCTGTCATTTTCACCAGTACTTGACATTAAGTTAAAACCCGCCGCCCAAAGATTTAAATCGCTAGATTTGCCCTCTCTTACGCACAAGAGAAAAAGTGTCCATACTGAGACGAGTGAGCTCACACATTATTAAAGAGCGTTTTCAAGCATCGATAGCACGATTATCTGGTCAGTCAAACCGTTAACAATATTCGAGGCTTATTTATATGCGGAATGGAAACAGATGTTGGGGATAATTTTTGTATCGTAGACTCGTCAGGCTTTAGTTGTCTGGCATTTTTGGTGAACCGTGCCGTTAAGCACACAGTCCTGCTAATTTTTTACATCGGACTTTCACTTTTTATTATTATTTTATTTTTTTATTAAAAAAGGTGAGGCCTTTGGCCAGCAGTGGGACACAAAATAGGCTAAAAAAAGCTGATGTTCATTATTTTATGTGATAAATAAATGTATTTTCTTTCTTTTTTTTTTTTCTTAATAATGTGACTTCTCCACTTTCAAATTAAACAGAAATATATTAGGTGTGTCAAACGAAAAGATTATTGAATTGCAAATTAAAATACACCTGCGGAGTAATTGCGTACCACACTTAGACCGCTTTCACATTAAGGCGACTTCAGCAGCGCGCCAGTCGCGTGACAGACGCGCGACCATCGCCTAAGCCAGTGTTGTAAGTGCACGATATGCATCAATGGCGCCAATGGAGTACTATCAAAAGCAGGAGCAACAAATGTTTCCCCGTCGGAATCCATTTTTGAAATGAAGTGCGTCACACTGATTTAAACTGCGGCGCGGAAGCCGCACTGCTGTTGTGCGGCTATTCTTATAGTGTGAAGGCATCTGCTTCTGCCACGCTACTATCGCGCTGCTAACGTCCTAATGTGAAAGCGGCCTTACAATGGCAATATCTGGCATTTCGTACACTCAACACCATGATTGCGTCATTTACGTTATGAGCAGGCAAATTTTTAAAACATATGAAGCAATAAATTGATTAACATTTTCCTTCAAAATCCTTCGGATCGGGACTGAAATTGTGTTACTTACGGAATTGAGGTAGGTACTCTTATATGTTCATTATTTTTATAAAAGGTAACTAGGAGTTGAAAGAAGAACAAACTATTTTTATTTATAACTAGCTGCGCCCCGCGGTTTCACCCGCGTAAATGTCGATCCCGTGGGAATATCGGGATAAAAACTATCCTATGTCCTTTCCCGGGACTCAAACTATCTCTATACCAAATTTCATCGAAATCGGTCCAGCCGTTTTCATGTTATGTCGTGACAACGGAAAACGGGTTTCATTTTTATATATATAGATAGATAGATAGACAAGTCAACACAGTCACATCACATAAATCCAAGCTTACATCGAACATTTCAGTAAAACACAACCTAATCAAGATCATGAACTATTTGAAGACGAGACCGGTATTAAAAACAACGTAAGAGAAGTTTATACTCCAAAGTTGAGCTTTAAACTTTCACAAGATTCGCAGCGAGCGATGATGCCCATGATTAGAGGACCCCGGATACTCCTAAAACTATTCCAACTTGGAGTAATAAAAACAAGTCCACGAGTTTCCGACTAGTACCTAGATACGGATTGAAGAGCTCTAGTTCCGTGATTTCTTGGTGCAGTGACGTAATAAGGAATGTTTAGTTTGTAGATAAAATGTGGTGCTAACCTAGTTTGTATGTAGGTCCTCTTGTTATATACCGTCTGAGTAAAAACAGGCAATAAAGGGTGAACAGAGTAGAAAGCCTATGGCACAGAAATTTCTTTTTTTTTTTTCGAAAACCTGGTATAAATTAACCCAATCAATAAATATTCTACTTACCTATTTGAAGAAAGCTTTCCAAATTAAAACAACAAATAAATCGACAAATAATATTATAATTCAACTTATAGGCAACCTACTCTACGCGCGGAAATTATCAATGAGTTCGTACCTAGCGATATTAAAAAAAAAAAACAAAGTATTTTTTTATGTTCACCTTTTATACTCCGTTCACCTTTATACCCTGTTTTTGTCCAGCCGGTAAAAAAGTCACCCGGTACACTTAACGGCGCAGGATACCCTTTATCAGAAGTGGTCATCGTATTAGTGGTTCAGTAGTTTTCTGGATTGTGTCGAAATATAGCAGTTCGTCGTGGAAGTGGTATGACAACGGCTATGATCATCAAAAGAACCGCCACGCAACCATCGATGCGACACTGCTAGAGTGACAGTAATCAGACAGTGTCACTCTTATCCGACCTCTTCGGTGGTTCCAATAACTTTGTACACAAAATTAGACAGCGCCATTTGCTGCGTAAAATTGCCAATCATTTTGAATGTGGACAGTAAACCAGACAGACTGTGTCTTGTTTTAAGAATCAAACATCACAGCTGGCGACTAATTATAGATATTGAATGTGCATGGTAAAATAATGGCCTTAATAGACAAAGTTTTTGACGTTTATGTTTTAAGCTCTAGCCAAACAGAAGCGGGCGAGCGAGCGGGATACGGGACGCGACTGCGCGCGAATTTGAGTCACGCAACTATTGAGCACCTTCATACAAGTTAGTTGACACAATTGGCGCCAGCGATTTTCGTTCCGCTTGGCCTCGTTCACTCGCTTCAGCTTGGCTAGAGCTTTAGCCCACGCTCGCACTGACGTAAAAATATCGCGGCGGGATTTTAAAGTGCACTGGATTATCAACTCTCGGTGTTGAGTCGAGCATTGAGAATCCAGCAGAGCGCATCCCAGCGCGTCAAAAAACACTGTTGAATTTTCAATTTTCGACGCTAAGCAGAGCGTTGATTGCGCGAAAAAAAATCGCCGTGGAAGAAACGCTCGCGTGCCAACCTGGGATTACGGCCTGGCCCCGACCTTGCCGCTATCAGTGGTAGCTTAGCGCGGGGCGGCGGCGAGCGGTAAAAACAAAATATACAAAAATGTATGAACCATGCCACGACGCACCGCTCGTAGCGTCAACGCTAGCAGTATGACACCGCGCCGCTTCCCTCTAAGCCAAAAGTCGTGGCCAGGCTGTTAGTCCCACATATTGATGGGGTCTGAACTTACAGTTTTTTAAACAGCTATTTAATTCACTAAAAATATAACAGGTAAACCACTTTCAACTATTACTCGATCCTTCTAAATAAATTGGTCTGGCTGCAGCCACAGAAACGATCTATTTAATATAGATCAGAAAATACTTTCAGATCAACGAAGAGGGTTTCTTAAGTGCAAATAAGCTAGGCATAAACTCAATTTCTTCTGCACTGCAGAAACCTTCGTAGCGTACCTACTCCTTCAACTATCTCTAGTAGGAAACCAACCTCGATTGAAATTCTGACAAACAAGCGCTTAAAAAGTAGTGGCCTACTTGCGATATCTTTGCTAAAAGATATAATTATTTGGCAGAAAAGATAGCAGAATTATTTGGCCAAGTTTTGAAGATAAGATAAAGATATTTTATTTTGCAAAAATGGGTACCTACATGGATAATATATGGAAATAATATATATAATAATATACAACGTGTTTTTTTTGATATCCCATAACTCTAGGGGGTGCAGCATTAGTAGTTACTGCATGATGATTATTTTCGCCATTCGTCCTTCTTCAACATTATAATCAACCTCTTTTTGTACTGGCCCTATCAAAAACCTTTATTTTCATAATAATTTTGAAATAATTTCTTTTACGTGACATGAGATTTTTTCCTGGTGACATACTTCACTTGTCTACATACTCTCTGATACGACGTCCGGAATTTTTTGAGAACCAACACCCAAATTTAATATTGAAATCAACAAATCTTAATTGGATCGTGCATGTCTATTATTTGATTCGGGGTATGTATTTTTTATCTTTTTGGCCTTTCATAGCCTTTCGTCATATTTCAATATAATAATCCCATCCGTTCTGTGCTAAAGGTTTCCCCACTTCTTCGACGGAAGACTACGTATATTCCTATTGACTGGATTGAATCCTTTTGACTGGTATGTATAATTGTACGTTTTTTTTGGGTTTTATGAGATCTGCTTGCAACTCGGGATTCTTATGGTGATAATTTTTGCCCCAGATAGAAGTCCGAATTTTCTGCGAGCCGATTTATTCGGCTCCATCCACCCACCTACATACTAACTTTTATCTGCGGCTCCGCGCTGCGCTGCGGATATCCTCTTCATTCTAATATCCCAGAGGTCAGCAAGTGAGGTATTGGAACAACTGGCAGAGCTTCTACGTCACCGCGAAGGTTTTGGACAAGATATGGGAGATTTTTAAGTTTTTTTTATTTCCCGTAGTAGATTTAGCCTTTTTTATTTTAAAATCTGTTAATTTTAAATATTTAAATACCGCGTTATTTCAATCTTTGAATACATTTAGTCGTACCTATTCTCAACAAAAGTTACGTCTTCGTTTTACGGATCTGGTTGCAACCGACTCATAACTCGTTACGTAGCATTTAAAACCTAAATTTAAAATATAATGCAATAATTTCCTATTATTTAAATGTGACAAGTTTTCATATTTAGTTTTTTTCTTTTTTTGTATTTTTATATTTTTTATATTAGTGTTTTCGATTTTTTTTATATACAAAATTAAACGTGTTTGTTAGTGAAGTGTCTTTATGTTTCATTTCGCTACAAAATGGCGCCCGAAGTAAAAGTAAGCACTTTTATTGATTCTAATTACTAAATTATCTTTTTTTTTGCTGTCGTGTGGGTGATTGCTCTTTCTGAGCAAATTTAATCTTTCATTTCTGTATTCATGTTTACAGGTACCAGAATAGAGGAATTTTTTCTCGTTCCGTCAAACAAGACTGTTGCCATAGTTACCAGGGAATATGTTGTGATTGACAACGTCTGCTGACCCTTCCATTGCTGATTGATTGCTTTACTGTAATGTGCTGTGTTGTGATGCAATATAAAATAATAATAACTTTGTAGAACCTTAAAACATATAAAACGCTTTTATTTCTTCCCTTTAAATACATATTTTTTTCCTGGGTTTTATTCCACTCCTTAGTTAGAAGTAGTTAGCATCCTGTAGTGTGTGATTGGTGTGTGAATGTTGTAGACTTCGTGACTAAGGTAAGCTTTTTTTTGCACGGCTGATTGCTAGATTCTATTTGTCTTTTTTGATTCTAGCCCAGCTGTACGTTGTCTTTTTTGGTACAGTTGGTCCCCTAGTTTCTATTTGTTTTTGCTTTGAATTCTTAGCCCAGCTGTTCCTGTGAAGTCACGTTGTTGTACCATTCCTATATCAACCATATTACCCGATGCCTAACACTTTCCTATAACGTGGAATGTGACCCGTATATTTGCTGGTTTTTTCTTTACTATAGCAGTTTAAGGTTAGATTATTTTGGTTGCCTAACTGCTTTGGTTTGCAGCCTTGCTTATCGTTTAGTGTTAGTTTGTTAGGGTCTGATTGCTTTTTATTCTCAACAATTTTTTCTTTTTGCTGATTTTTTGCCGTTCAGTTCCCTATCAGACTAATCACTGAATTTCTAGCTCTTCCTAAGTACACAGACACACTACAGACACCGTAAGTAGTAGTCGTCTTCCTTAGCACATTTGCCTATTTAGTTTTGTTCTGTCCTTTTTGGCATACTATCATGGCAGAGGAAGAGTATTCTATTCGCGAGACGCCGCGACGTATGAGTCCTATTATCTCAAGACCTCCTCCTATACCTCCTAGGCCATCTTGTTCCTCTTCTCCATCAATGGCTCTTTCCCCGAAGAGATCCGAAGATCAACAATTATTTAAAAAACAGTTTTCTCTCATGAATTGGAGGCTTAGTTATTCTGGCGATTCATGCGTTCGTGAATTTTTCACGAGTCTTGAAGAACATAAAGAAGCAGATGATATTTCCGATGGTTACCTCTTAAAACGCTTCCATGAAGTTTTATCAGGAATTGCCCTACAATATTTTAGATCAATTCGTCGACCTGGCTTGACTTATCTCGAGATTAAGCAGGCCTTTTTGAGTACATTTGGTACGGTTGACTTCGATTTCAAAACAGAGCAAGAGGTCAGAAACCTGAAACAAAAAGCTGATCAATCAGTGAGGGAATTTGTTATTCGCGTATCTTATTTGAACCAAACGCTACGCAAACCTATTGATGAATCTAATCTGTTAGATATCGTAACACATAATATGCATCATAGATATTTCCCCTGTTTATCAATTCATAGATTTACCGATTTCAATACACTAATCGAAACTGTAACTCATTTTGAGAGTTATTTACAAAAATCTGTGAAAACTGTTTCAAGTTTAGTTAGATCATCCCAACCAGGCCCGGTTCTTAACCAAACCCAACCTAGTCATAACGGTATCCAACTTTGTTCAAATTGTGATCAAACTCAACAATGTTGGAAATGTAATAAAACCGGACATTCCTATCGTTTTTGCCCAGATTTCCCTGGTATATTATGTTTTAAATGCCGTACCCCTGGCTTTATTTCTCGTGATTGCCCTAAGTGTAATCCAAAAAATGTATAACTTGCCGGCGGCACGTCTCTTTCCGTACAGTGTCACCGGTGATTAAATCTAATTCATCAGATAACCGACCTTTTATTGAAATATTATTACGTGATCGTGTGGTTAAGGCTCTTCTTGACTCTGGCGCTCAAATGTCTCTTATTAGTGATAGCTTGATTCAGGATCTTGGTATCCCTTTGAAGTCAAATAATTCGCACTCTCGTGTTATTTCTGCTAATAACTCGCCAATCGATATTCTAGGTACTGTTTATCTTCCAGTTAATTTCAATGGTACGACCTTTGACCATGAGTTTTTAGTGGCTCGATGTATGTCTTCTTCAGTTATTTTGGGGATTGAATTTTGGAACAAATTTGGTTTAACTTCAGTTTTTAGTAGGGCTTTCAATAAAAATATTAAAGGTAACATGTTCCTTTCTTCTGTAAATCATTCCCTTTCCCAACCTTCCTGTTTAAGTGAGGTACGTTATATACATCCTCGCAACGTTCTAACACCTGACCAAGAGCAAGGTTTACAACTGGTGATCGATGAGTTTGAGGAAATCTCGTCAGACAAGATTGGTCTTGGTAGGACTACTTGGCTCTCACACAAAATAATTACAACTGGACAGCCAATAAGACAGAGGTTTTACCCTCTTTCTCCTGTTAAGTTAAAGATTCTCAACGAAGAGATAGATAAGATGTTAGAGGTCGGAGTAATTCGTCCCTCCCGTTCTCCGTGGGCTAGTCCGGTGGTAATGGTCACTAAGAAAGATGGTTCTGTTCGCTTCTGCGTCGATAGCAGGAAATTAAACAGCGTTACCATCAGGGATTCTTATCCTCTCCCCCGCATACAGGATATACTTGATAATCTTCGTGGTGCTAGATACATTAGTTCGCTCGATTTTAGAAGTGCTTTTTGGCAGATCCCTCTTGCGGATAAAGAGAGTTGTGAAAAGACAGCTTTTATAGTCCCTCAACGTGGTTTATTTGAATTTGTTAGGATGCCATTTGGTCTCACTAATGCGGCATCTGAGATGCAACGTCTTACAGATATGATTGTTAATTTCGAATTTACCTCAACTAGTGATGACTGCGTCTTTGGTTATGTTGACGATTTAATTTTGATTTCTAAAGACTTTAATAGTCATCTCGCTCTCCTCAGAAAGGTTCGAAACCGCCTCAAAGAAGCTGGTTTGTCAATTAACTTAAACAAATGTGAGTTCTGTAAGAGTGAATTAAAGTATTTGGGGTACATTGTAAACGAAAAGGGTCTACAGACTGATTCTAGTAAACTCGATGCTATAAGGGATTATCCTACTCCGACCACCGCAAAGTCTCTGCGCGGTTTCATCGGTATGTGTTCCTATTATAGACGTTTCGTTGAAGGTTTTTCTTCTATAATTTCTCCACTCACTTCCCTTTTAGGAAAAAGGAAAGGTCGTGATCCTATCAGTTGGGGTGACGACGCCGAGCATGCTTTTATTAAACTGAAGGAGGCGCTAATGAACACACCTGTAATGGCTTGTCCTGATTTCTCTAAGCCGTTCATTTTACAGTGTGATACTTCAGCTGTAGGTCTTGGTTCGGTACTTTCACAAAATATTGATAATATTGAGCATCCTATTGCTTATTACTCTCGGCTTTTTTCCAAAGCAGAACGCAATTATAGTACCACCGAACGTGAACTTTTGGCTGTTCTTGACTCTATTAAGCATTTCCGTTGTTATTTAGATGGAATAAAGTTTACTGTTATAACCGATCATATGGCTTTAAAATGGCTTCTTACTTTAAATAATCCCTCTGGTCGTTTAGCTAGATGGGCTACTGTTATTTCTCAATATACCTTTGACATCGTTCATCGCAAAGGTTCACAACACGTCGTTCCAGATGCACTATCTAGGGTATATGCAAGTCCTATTTCTTTCGATCAAGGTCCAGAGCACACCACCGATAGATGGTATAAAAAGGTTTATTTAGGGGCACGTGATTCACCCCAAATGTTTCCTGCTTACGCTATACAGAACGGTGTACTTTTAAGACGCATGCCTATCACCAGTCCCTTATCTTCAGATCCATGGCGTGTAGTATTACCGGCAGAGAAGGTTCCACTCGCTATTTGGGAGGTACACAATAGTTTCCCATCTATTCATCCTGGCGTTACCAAGTCATATCTTAAGTTAAAAGAGACCTTCTACTGGCCGAACATGTTTCGTGACGTGACAGAGACCTTAAAGCTATGTGAGGTGTGCAAAGCTTATAAAATAGCGAATACTCAACCTCGTGGTCAGATGAGCTATCCGAAGGATGTTTCCATGCCTCTACAGGTAATCTCTATCGATGTCATTGGTCCCTTGCCCGTTGCTTACTATGGTTATAAGTATATTCTATCTATGGTTGACGTTTTCTCAAAGTACGTTTGGCTTATACCCCTTAAGAAAGTTAATGCTTGTTCTGTTATTAAAGCTCTAGAGTCGGAAATATTTTTCAATTTCGGAGTTCCGCGTAGTATCCTCTGCGATAACGCAACTGTTTTTCGCAGTAATCAGTTTCTAAACTTTCTTAGATCATTTCACATCGAATCACCGACCTATACTCCCTATTATACTCCTCAGGCAAATACTGTCGAGCGTTATAATCAAAGCGTGGTTACATGTTTAGGTATCTTGGTTGGTGAGAATCAAAGAAATTGGTCTAAAATGTTGCATAAAGTTAAACTTTATCTCAACTCTTGTATTAATTTAGCTACAGGTTTCTCACCGAACTTCCTTATGTTTGGTAGAGAAGTTCTCATGGTTCCTACTCGTGCTAATAGTCAGACTCAAAGCGTAAATTTAGCTGAGAGTCGGGCCCAGCACGCATCGAACTTATCGTCCTTAACAGAGGTTTATGCGAAAGTTGCTGATAATCTTTCTATGGCTTTCCTCCGTAATTCACGAGCTTATAATATGCATCGTTCAGCCGTCACGCTGAATGTTGGTGATACTGTATGGAGAAGGAATTTTTCCAGATCTTCAGGCGATGATTATTTTTCGGGAAAGCTAGCTCCTCGTTTTATTAAATGCCGTGTGACTAGGGTTATTTCTAGGACCACTTATGAACTTCATGATATTGATTCTGTCCACTCTGGAAGATATCATATCAAAGATATTCTTAAATAATTTCTTGGCAATTTCTAAACTCGTAATCTCGTTAACTTATTCCCATTCGGAATGTTATGTTTACGTTTAGTTTGACCCCTTTAAATTAAATTCCCTTTATATTTACTTAAATAAATAAGCTCATTCATAATTACTAGTTTCAAAAAACGTTAACAGCGACATCTAGTTTTTCCTGAGCGAAACAATTTGTTAGCTACCTTTTCTTATGTGTCAATGCTTTATAGTTCAGGCTACGCCCGTAGATGTCATTACATGCACATGTCATGTTGTGACGTCTGACATAATAGCTCTAGTGTTGGGAAACGTTCGATTAACACTTATCGATAGTTGTACTTTAGTGTCGGGACACTGTCGACGTATTTTTATCGATAACATCACAATAATATATTGTTTAAAATATTATTTTTATTTCCTTTCTGTTAATCGTTATAATTATCGATGACTCTTTTCTTTTTATAAGAAACATGCGTAAGTTTCTTATTATTTTTAAAGTTCTGTCTTTGACTAAAAGCCTTTGTTTGGCTTAAGTCCTTTGGTTGTTTTATGTCGTTTCTTTCATTATTTTAAGTCTTCTCTTTCGTCGTCTTTGTTCTTTATTTAACTTTTGCTCTTTAATTATATTTCTTTGAGGTTCCTCCTTTTTTACTTAGGTCTTAAGTCTTTGATAATAAGTTAGTTAGTCTTATTAGTTTCTAGTTTTCTTATTATTTCCTAGATTTTAGTCGACGCGTCTGGAGTTCGCACTGATAACGTTTAGATTGAAGTCCGGATTTCGCATTTATTCAGTATCTGCTGCACTTCGATGTCGTTCATTTAGGTTTAATTTCGATTACTTATCATTTGGACTTATTGTTTAGGCTAAGTTAGGTTAATTTTTATTGGGTTCTTACTCATCGATTATATTTTTATTTTTTCTCTTCTCTTCCTTACCTATATTTTTTTTTTTTTTCTTGGAAAGGAGGTACTGCAGCATTAGTAGTTACTGCATGATGATTATTTTCGCCATTCGTCCTTCTTCAACATTATAATCAACCTCTTTTTGTACTGGCCCTATCAAAAACCTTTATTTTCATAATAATTTTGAAATAATTTCTTTTACGTGACATGAGATTTTTTCCTGGTGACATACTTCACTTGTCTACATACTCTCTGATACGACGTCCGGAATTTTTTGAGAACCAACACCCAAATTTAATATTGAAATCAACAAATCTTAATTGGATCGTGCATGTCTATTATTTGATTCGGGGTATGTATTTTTTATCTTTTTGGCCTTTCATAGCCTTTCGTCATATTTCAATATAATAATCCCATCCGTTCTGTGCTAAAGGTTTCCCCACTTCTTCGACGGAAGACTACGTATATTCCTATTGACTGGATTGAATCCTTTTGACTGGTATGTATAATTGTACGTTTTTTTTGGGTTTTATGAGATCTGCTTGCAACTCGGGATTCTTATGGTGATAATTTTTGCCCCAGATAGAAGTCCGAATTTTCTGCGAGCCGATTTATTCGGCTCCATCCACCCACCTACATACTAACTTTTATCTGCGGCTCCGCGCTGCGCTGCGGATATCCTCTTCATTCTAATATCCCAGAGGTCAGCAAGTGAGGTATTGGAACAACTGGCAGAGCTTCTACGTCACCGCGAAGGTTTTGGACAAGATATGGGAGATTTTTAAGTTTTTTTTATTTCCCGTAGTAGATTTAGCCTTTTTTATTTTAAAATCTGTTAATTTTAAATATTTAAATACCGCGTTATTTCAATCTTTGAATACATTTAGTCGTACCTATTCTCAACAAAAGTTACGTCTTCGTTTTACGGATCTGGTTGCAACCGACTCATAACTCGTTACGTAGCATTTAAAACCTAAATTTAAAATATAATGCAATAATTTCCTATTATTTAAATGTGACAAGTTTTCATATTTAGTTTTTTTCTTTTTTTGTATTTTTATATTTTTTATATTAGTGTTTTCGATTTTTTTTATATACAAAATTAAACGTGTTTGTTAGTGAAGTGTCTTTATGTTTCATTTCGCTACAGGGGTCATTGTACTCATCATTATGAATAACTTACTATGGGACCAAATCTGAAATCGCGAAAAAATAATCTGCTGTTCCTTACATTTTGACGAGTTATGCGAACATAAATGTAGGGAACAGCTGATTTTTTTTTCGCAAAAAACACCTTGTATAGTTATGGAATAGATTCAGCAATATTTTACCAATAGGCATGCATAAGTTACAAAATTATGAACTAATCTACTAAACTTTACCAAGCAGATTTTATTTTTGTAGGTTTAAACGAAAAAGACAGCATCATACTTCAATAGGTTCACAAACAGTTATCTTGTCAGCTCGCTCTTCGTATACAAAAACAGAGTTGAATTAGAATCCCATAGTCACCATCTGGTTTTATGTAATCCTTTTCAGGAAACTGGTTTCCAGATCCTTCAGAAGTATTAAGGTGGGGATCACATCTCCGCTTCGAAATCATAGCAGCAAAATCGCAGTAATTCCGCCATGACTTATCCGTTATACGACAAGCGAAACTGCTTGTTCTAACGCACAGATTGGATTGTGATTCTATCTCTTTTCCGCGTGATTTCGCAGATCTGCTCGGAAGTCAGTTTCGCCTCCACGCTCAGCCCTATTTTGTTGTGTTGTATGGCGTTTGTGTCCCACGTATCTGTGGCAGTTTACAAGTTTATAAAGCGAAACTGATATATATTTTTTTTTGTAAAATGGATGTTGGATTTACGGTAAAACGAATTTAAGAAATCCGAAGTTTGACCCCAGTTTTTAGACCTACACTGTATTTACTAAGCCGGAAGCGACGACATTTTGCTCCGATTGCTACAATTCAACTGACTCCCATGATGTTCCATTACTGGAATTCCTAAAGCGGTTTCCCATCATTATTTTCGCGGCAGAGGTGTGCTAAGGCCCTTAAAGTACGTATATATACGAAACGAAAACGTCAAAGTCCTGTCAATCATCGCCAGAACAAATTCGTCTTGGATTCTGACAGACGTTGAACCAATCACGGATATATTGGTTCGAAAATATGTACGTTTAAAAGTTTACTTAGAAATAGGTAATCGGGATTTGAGGTAGGAGCTTCGGGAAACGGTGACCGAAAGTTTTTAGTGCGGTATTCTCACAGATATAGATAGACCTAGATAACGCAAGTATCACGAACTGTATGAAAACTAAGCGTGCCACTTTTTGACTACCTACTATGACGTCACAAGCTCGCGCTCTCTCGCTCACGCTCACCCAGCCAGCAGTACGCAGGACTGAGCGCGAAAGTGGCGGCTTATGATTTTCGAACGTAAGCTGGTGCGATTATTGGCACGCGAAGTAGTTGCTCTTGCGTTATGTAGGTGTATCTATATCTGTGGGTATTCTAGATAGTTAGCACCTAATTTTATTTTATTCCCAGATCGGCAAAGTGTTATTGGGTTTTTCCATTGGAATTACTCAGTAGCAGCCCGGAGTCTGGACTTGTACCCGGTCGATGGCAAAAATCTTGCCCCCTATTACATGGGACTTAAACAAAACGGGTGAAATGTGGGTGTACCTCCACAGGTACAACTCAGTCTAACCCTTTAGAAAAACAAGGTGGTGAAGTTTGGAATAGCGGTTTCTCGAGGGACCAATACGCGTTGTGTAATTTAGCGGGAAAATAATTTTTATGCGGGATCGAATATTGGACGACACAGAAAATTGAGCAAAATGAAAGTATGGGAAGAATATGACTTACTTGGGATCAATGGATGTCAGGTTGATGCAACGACTGCCGACGTGGTGGGCACGCGTTCACTTCACACTTGTCACTTTGTGTCACTTTTGTGTCGGCCAACACGTTAAATAGTTTATATTATAATGATGGTACAGCGGTTAAGTTAAAGTGGTGTTATGCGGTTGACTGCTTGAAGAGAACAGTGCGAATCCTCATGGCGACCTCTGTCAAGTCACTGCGGCGGAGACGCTTCTCATTGGTGTTGCGGTGTAGCACCTTTTTGCGGTATGGGGGTAGGAATGGAAAGGAAGCCGGAATATAATTGGCTCAATACTGTGGTCCAATATGAATTCTACCCTCAATATGTGAGACGCGTTTGGAAACATGATACCAAAATTTTTATATTGCTAACTTGAGTAAGCACAAGGCGTGTTATTATATAATACATATTTTTTTTTTTCAGACAGGAGTCCATAGGTAACAATTTAACTTAACTTCTAGTGTTAGTAAGATACAGACAAAATAAATAATTATGCAAGTAAAATTCAGTGTTATGTTTATTTATGTTTTTTCTCCAAGCAAAAATATTATCATTGCTCCAAATAAACAAAATCATCAATTCTTGAAACACGCAAATACCCAATGTATACACTGTGTACCAGTAATAAATCCAATTTGAAACACCAATAAAAGTCTATAACGTAATAAAAGTCTTTCAGCAAAAATTTACATTTTAAATTCAGGTGGACTGTCGATAATAATTGGTTATTTCACCTATATCGACATTTGTTGTACGATTCGACTGCGTTCGATTTCGTATGAAACTGATACGTACTTATAAATTCAATTAATATACTTGATTTACTCGATACTATCGAAATGTTCATCTTCCTAGCCTTTTACCAGCTACGTTTGGGTCGGCTGATGCAGCTGAATTTTACATGAAGCGACTGCCTATCTGACCTCCACAATCCAGCTACTGGGTAATACGATATCCCTTGGTAAGACTGGTTGTCAGACTTTCGGGCTTCTGACGACCCGTAACTACTGTCAAAGATCCACAAAAGACAGCCGCGACCAACGGCTTAATGTGCTTTCCGAGGATTGGATGGGTCTTGGTATGTAAAGATGGTCATCCATCCACGGACCAACCGCGGCAAGCCTTTTTTTTGCCGTGGTGGAAAATCCTCATGGATGTCCTCTGCCCTGGGGCGGGTGGAGGGGTCTGTCAGACTCTTACTGACTAAAAAAAAAGACGGGTTGCACTCCGGGAGTGCCGGCAGAAGTGAAAACTTGAATATTAACGTTGAAATAAATCAATTATTAATTTAACTAATATTACTCATTTTTTTTCAATATTTCTTCGTCACTTTTTTCATTAATAGATGCACTTTGTTCAATTTCCATATTTTAAACACTTTCGGTCTTATTCATAAAAAAAGCCTATTGAAGGTTTAAACCATTCATTAGTTAAAATGCTCAATAGGCCTTTAAAACATTCGATATGTATTCATAAACGCTTCATAAACGTTCTATAACTAGAATGTCCTACAACTTCTAAATGTTGCCATTATAATGAAGTCATCCAACAAATTGGCCAACACATTAAATCGGCATACGAGAATATCTGTCTACGAACCGAATATTTGTGTCCATAGACATTATTACGTATGAAAAACTAATTTATTGTCTACAGTTTCAACAGTTTTGACGCGACAACGTCATGGTCGTCATGGAAACAATATGAATATGTCAATGAATGAATTTGATATTGTATGTGTCAAACTAAAAAACTTTTGAATATTTTTTTTGTATTTAAAATAAATGAAATTAAGACCGGAGACTAGTTGCTATAAATGGCAAAGAATTGAATATTGGTTGGAGGAGGATAAGGTGTGTACCTACTGTTACAGCTAAAATGTGTTCAAAGTAAGTTATGTTTTGTAAACATTCTAAATTTCTTATACTTATGCTAGCTTTTGCTTCTAATCCTTAGATTTTTTGGAAGAATTGGTCAGGGAGAGGTCTCCATAATAGAAAATAAAAACACTGACACAAGCACTAACGCTAAACAGGGGCAGCCTGGCATGATTTACGAATTAGGTGCCTATCCAATTTACAATTTTACGAAGAACTTCGTTTGCCTGTACAAAACTCATTGTAACAAAAAAAAAACCCGCCATAAGAATAATAATGACTGTTATTTTGATGCCGCTACTGATTAATTAAATCAGTATAAATAAGATAATGAAGAGAAAGAATTTATAACATTAGTTTTGTATTTCAGGTCAATAGGACTAGTAAAGATGGTGCTTCACTACGAATAGCAGAAAATGAAACGGCCTACAGAAGAGATGGCACAGATGGCAAATGAAAAGCAAACATTTTAAAAATGTTGTTCTGCTTGCACAAGTTTTAGAAGCCAAATTAGAGTTTAGAGTATTGTTCAGCCGTGAACAGGCAAGAGTTACATACGCCAGCGTCAGCATCAAGAGCGACATACATTCGTTCCACATAAATTAGTAATTAGTAAATGAATAAATTAGTCATCAAGCTGGAGTAGAGTTTGATTCATCTTCCATAATTCCTCTCACTATGGCCAAGACACCTTTAGCCATCACCAGTTCTATGAGTCTGTGGGACCGGCAATGACAAAACTATTTCCTGTGTACACATTGCACGACGTACATAAACCCCTATTCCTACCCAAATTCTGTCTGTTCCCGTAGGTCTCCCGTAGGCTTGTATGATAGGTTAGGGTGTTAGGATAACTAGGGTATTAAGTAGTTGCTGTAGGTTTATAATCAGTAGGGTGAGGTAACCATAGATACCAGGCTCAATTGTTACAAACTTAGCCACACTGTATGCATTTGGAATAACAGCCGTACTAAGCTGTAAGTCCCAGTGCGTACAAGTATTATAAAAATAAACTGATATTTGTATACAAGCTTTTTATTAATGAACTACTCCCTAAATTTCTTCTCTTTTACTTTAGATCTTGTTGGCTCAAAATATTGCCACTTCCACGTTGTCGTCGGTGGCAGCGCAGAGGTCACTTTGACTGCATGTTTTGGGTAGGACAAATAAGGCAGGATAGGACGTGGAGCATGTTTTGCAACATAGCTTCACAGCCACACCCTACTGGAGCATCTCCCTGCAGGGTGTAAACTTCCGTGGTCGACACGGAAGCATTGTTTTCACACAAAAGCAGCAATGTCCCACAGTATTTCTTGTTGCTATAATGTGCTTCGTTATATTTTTCGTCGCTTCTATTTTGTATTGTAGGTAGGTATATAATAATAAACTAAATTGGTTAAACAGAAGTGCAATAGTAGATTGTACAACTAAGGCATAAAAGAAGCTATTTTACCCCGAGACGTTTATATCCACCCGAGCCGCAGGCGAGGGTGGATAGTTAAGTCGAGGGGTAAAATGGCTCGTTTATGCCAGAGTTATACACTCTGCTTTTCACTTCGATTGCGAGAAAATGAAACAGGCATTAAGTATACAGTACATAATTAATCAAAAATGTTGCATCCATAGCTAATTCCCGCCACCACAGATAATACCGCCACGAAACTTTTTAAAAGTTTTTTTTTTTAATTTTCAACATTTTGTCATTCGACTTGGGTACTTCATACTGCCAAAAAATGAAAACATTTCTTTGCCTTTTTAAATAATAAATGACAACTATTTTACCTGATTTTATTAAATTAACGATAGAAAACACGGAAGTGGTATAAATTAAAGAAAATGAAATAAATCACGACTTTATTCGGCGAAGTTTTATTGTGCGTTTGGCTGTTGGGCCTGATTACTTTAGTCTTAGAAAAAAATTTTACTTTATGCACTAGAACATAAAAAGCGATTTTATGTCGTCTAAGCACAACATAAAGACGGACTTTTAGAGCATGAGAAGTGAAAAATAAATTAAATACAACTGCGGCTCCTGGAAGAACTATTGTTTACGAAACTGACTTTTCAAACATTTGTACGTCAAATGTCATTCTCTTCGGCCATCTTTGTCGTGTCTCACTTGGTTCACTTCGGTTGGCGCCGCCGTAGAAAGAGATGGGGGGGGGGGGGGAATCTCTCCTGACGGTCACGTGTCCTGACGCGATACCCTGACGCGAGTTTAACATATTTTACCCATTACAAAAAGTGTTCAACGCCGCTAAAGAAGTTTTCACTTCAAAAACCAATCCGGTGTTCCATCTCACACCTACGCCGGGGGTCGCGGGAACGTACGATCATTCCGCAACAATCGCTGCAAGCCTAGCTTAACCTGATCGATCGACCCGTACAGCTGTTATTACTTAGCCACAAACCTCTGAAAATAGCTACCAGTCGACACAGAATATGGAATGTTAGCTTTACTGGTTTATCAATGAATGTAAATGAGGCAGAATGCGTTGTGAGCTTACACTGGACCGTAAACTTGTGTTATGTTCTGTTAGGTATATATACGTCCATTGGTCTATGCAGGACTTGTAAACTGCTTCAGTGAACAGCCGTTATATTAGACTAGGTTCTGCCTGCGAATTCACTTTTTACACTTCACAAATTACCTTAAAATACCTATACAAAACCTTTGACAAATTATTACATATCGTGGCCCAAAATCATAACACGACATACGAAAATGACACATTTCAAAATTAATTAAACCTCAGCCAATATTTGCCAACCCCTGTCTTTTTCCAGCATTAGCTAACAAGATCGGTTTAAATGTTAATAGACTCCACACGACTCGAATGTATTCGTTTTAGAACAAACAGAGAGTCTCCTGACACAGAATAGATAAGACACCTGACACAGAGTGTTTAAAATAGTAACGGTGGAGTTTCTTGCCCATTCTTCTCCATACGAAAACTTCCTTTTGGAAGGGGCGACTAGAATCAATTCTATTTTTAATGTAATATTTGACGTTGCCTTATGTGCCTATCACACTAATATTATAAAGGCGAAAGTTTGTGAGTGTGTGTGTGTGTTTATATGTTTGTTACTTCTTCACGCTCAAACCGCTGAACCGATTTAGATGAAATTTGGTATAGAGATAGTTTGAGTCTCGGGAAAGGACATAGGCTACTTTTTATCCCGATATTCCCACGGGATCGAGACTTATGCGGGTGAAACCGCGGGGCGCAGCTAGTTTGAAATAAATGCTTTGACTTTGACAGAAGGGCGGCTCCTTAGAGAGAGAGCGAAAACACGCACACATAGACACGCTTCACGTAAAGCGACTGCAAGCGCACTCGCAACTGGCATTCGTATATGGCTGGCCGTATACGTATGGTTTCCTGATCAGGAATTTAGATTCGGAGACTCTGAATGCACGCATTTCATACAAAATCGTCTCTGAGCGCATACGTTCTTAAATATTACCGTCCGGAAAATATAGAAATATAGAATCTGAATTCCTGATCAGGAAACCGTACGTATGCGGCTAGCCTAAAACAGTTCGAAATCTTATGTGTGTGTGCGTCTATTGTCGCTCATTATATGAAGCAGAACTTCTGTGCCTATTTATTCTGTGCTCCTGCTGTCGGCGAAATGTAGTTAAACGCTCTGAAGACGTTAATTCCATTCATACGAACCCTTTCAAGGTTCGGAAGTGTCGTTGGTTTAACTTATGTAATAACATTTTGGGGGCGAATGTCTGATTCTGAATTTCGGAAGTGTAAAAGAAAATGTATTGGTATTTTATTTTAAGTAGGAAATAAGAAAATATGTACGCAGCATTTTCTGGGGACGGAAATAAAATAGACATTCAGCACAGCTATTGACAGTTTCAATCAGAGTTGAAAGTTCTCAGTGCCTCGGAAAGCACGTTAAGCCGCTGGTCCTGGCTGTCATTCATTCATCTTTGACAGTCGTTACCGGTTGTCAGAAACCCGAAACTCTGACAACTAATCTAACGAAGGGGTATCATATTACTCAGTAACTGAGTTGTGGAGGTAGACAGGCCGTCGCTCCATGTAAAATACTGGTATTCAGCTACATCCGGTAGGGCTGGAAGCCGACCAACATAGTCGGGAAAAGGCTAGGTAGATTATGATGAATGTGTTTATGAGGATAAAACATTTCGTTCAATATTGTTGGTCGCCCTTGAGTGTAAATATAAGGATCCACAAGATTTCGTGACGGTGCGTATCTGTATTGTGAAGAAAATTAATGATCCATCGGATATGTAGAGCAGCTGTGCTACAGAATGACCTTGTTCATCTCTTTGAGATAATATCTCAGATATTCCGGAAGAAATTACTTTCATATCTCTGAAGACATCAATCACCAACCAAGTGTGTTGTGAGCGACGGAATGTAGCATTTGATCCCGTTTATGCTTGTGTAACCTTCTAAGGATTATCTTATAGCTTTTACCCGTGGTACAGAATACTGATGAAGTCCCGTAGCTTCATTCGCGTTGAATCTTGAAACTAGGTGGACGCCCATTTATCAGATTTCAAAAAGGTTTAGTTTATTAACATTATTATTTGGATCGAAGCGACGATTCGTTTAATTGTAATTATTATTTATTTTTCAGATCACACAATCCAATTTGTTAGTAATTGGTAATTACTAACCAATTGGATTTTTGGTAAAAACTTATAATAATGTCAAAATCATCAATAACACAAAAAACTAATAAAATACAACATCAAATAAGCAGTAGCAGTAGTTTAGGCATTGAATTGAACCTTTCACATTGATTTATGACTTGAGTGAACCTAATTATAGTAATTTCACAACCAGTCCTTTGAGATGAGAAAAATATTAAAATTAATAACCACATTATTTTCTTAATTTTTTTTTATTATTTATGCCAATATCCGCAGACAAAACAAACTACATCAGCTTGTCATTTCTGAAATCTTGACTCTTTAGGCGGGTCACATTCTTCAACGTTTCAGGACGTGGGGTGCAGATAACGCGCCCCCGCGTGTCATTTTTTACATACAAATTCAATAATAACGCGCTTCCACGCGGAGAGTTTGTCTCCGTTTCTGCGCTCCGTCGCGTAGCGCATTGTAGTATATGATCCGCTTAAAAAAGGGAGATAAGATGCTGATGTCATCTATGTAAAGGAGGAAGCTGCTGTTCACGGAAACTTGACGAATGATACGAACATTAAAATTAGATATTTAAGTAAGAATCTAAAATTGAGTTCAAACAAATGAGAGGATATGGTTGATTCTTTGAAAAACAAAGTTTTGACCAACTACATACAGTTTTTAGGGTTCCGTAGTCAACTAGGAACCCTTATAGTTTCGCCATGTCTGTCTGTCCGTCCGTCCGTCTGTCCGTCCTCGCTTAATCTCTGTGACCGTTAGCACTAGATAGCTGAAATTTGGTACCAATATGTATATCAATCACGCCGACAAAGTGGTAAAATAAAAATTGGAAAAAAATGTTTTATTAGGGTAGCCCCCCTATATGTAAAGTGGGAAGTGAGTTTTTTTTTTAATTTCAACCCTAACGTGTGATATATTGTTGGAAAGGTATTTAAAAATGAATATGGGTTTACTAAAATCATTTTTTGATAATGTCAATAATTTCGGAAATAATCGCTTAAAAAGTAAAAAACAATGTGTCCCCCCCCCTCTAACTTTTGAACCATAAGTTTAGAAAATATGAAAAAAATCTGAAAAGTAGAACTTTATAAGGACTTTCTAGGAAAATTATTTTGAACTTGATAGAAACAACAGTTTTTGTACAAAAAAGACAAAAGTTGTACAAAATCATTTCTGGACTAAGTTTGTAGTATAATCGTATATGCAAGCATTTTTTTTTTAACTTCGTTTACATATTTTATTATCCTGAACGTATCTTTTTTCAAACAAAAAAAAGAATGATTAAAATTGGTTCTCGCAATCCAAAATTACCACCGAAAACTTCTGGCACGTCTATGTACTAATTAGTAACCCAATTCCCCGAGAGATGGCGCTGTAGGTACTTATTACATTGGGTCGGGTATTATCGAATTGTACGTGGGAACACTTATTGTGACGGACGGGAAACTACGGAACCCTACACTGAGCGTGGCCCGACACGCTCTTGGCCGGTTTTTTCAAAATGTTTTCAATAAACTTCAGCGACCTATGTAAAACCCAGACAGATTAAAATCTTATCCTTAACCTTTTGAACGCCATTGTCACATATATGTGACAAACGAAATCTTACCCTGAACGCCAACGTCACAAATATATGACAAAATAAACGTCGGTCGTCGTCGTCGGATATTCTGAAATAAACAATTTAATCATTACTTTTGTGTGTTTTTATTTATATAATTTAAAAGTTTAAGCTTCCGTCTATATTGTATTGCATGAAACTAATATAAATAAACCACCAATATCGAGAAATTTGTTGTTTTAAGTGTGTGTGTGTTGTTAAAGTGGCCTGGCGTCAGGGGTACGGCGATACGTTTATACTCTGGCGTTCAAAAAAGTTAAAAAGCCAAGATGCTACTTAAGTCAAAATGTAAACTATTATTGTTACACTAAATTATTTATAGCATCCAGATTTACTTTAAAATAGATACAGTAAAAACAATTCCGATGAAAATTTATTTCAAAGTGTAAAAAGCCCAATCTAAGCATAAATTATATTATTTATTATAAAATAAAAACGATAAACTTTTCTCACCATAATCTGAATACTTAGTAGACGTCTTTGAACGAACTGAGGCTGAACCAATCATCTTTGAGTGAGCTATCCCAGCATAGCGCGTTACAGATTTAGAATGATTAATCGAAAAAGGTCTATTTTTTCTAAAAGAAGGCTGAAGAAACTAACGTGCAGTTGATATTGAATGACATCAATCTTGCTGAACAGTCAGCGACAAAAGTCGACTAACACTTCAGTTTTTAAATCTTAATTATTCAGCTAAAAATTTGGGTCCGTGGCTTACGCCCCCAGTGGTCGAGGCACCTGTGGCCGACGCCCCCGATTCGATTAATTTAATTTAAAGCAATTTTTGATCAAATGTACTGTCAGGCACAACATTTTTTTCACCAATTCTATTTTTAACTATATTGTAACTATTTCGCACGAGCCCTTGGGAAGGACCTTCGCTCGTCATTGTGAGATGACACACTAAACTTTCTTATCTGTTGCATATTGCAATATTCAATAACTTGACTCTGGTATGAAAGAGATAGATATAATATTTATTCATACTTCCTTATTGTTTTCAATTTTGTGAACAAAAAGATGGACTTTTTATTGTTATCAATAATTGGTTTGGCTCAGTTAGTTGACGAGTTGGTTGAAGTTGAAAGATAATATTTCCATAATGGTACCTAATTTATTATAAATGTTTATTAACAACATTCACTAACATTTTATATGAAGTACTTATTTTTGATTTTTTGGATGTTTGTACATAATAAATATGCTTTTAATGGAGAAAAAGGTGTGTAGAGTTAAGTGGCGATCTATTCTCTCTGCTATTTGATAGATAGCTTTTGTTTAGCAAGGCAAAATACTTTATTATTATGATGAAACACTTTTCTCATTTACTGTACTAAGTGGAAAAGCACAAAAAAATAAAGATATTAAATTTATCGAATCGGGGGCGTCGGCCACAGGTGCCTCGACCACTGGGGGCGTAAGCCACGGACCCAAAAATTTAATTAAAATCCGTACAGGTGTAAAATTAAAAGAATTTATCTTTATCGCTACATGCAAACTACGTATGACACTGACGTCATATTTATAATCCACGTTTTGTATCAAGTTAGATGTTGTGTAAAAGTAGCAATGTTAAACGACTATTGTCGTTGACCGTACCCAATGTCGTACAAAAAAGTAGAGTTGAAAAAAATCTTTGACAGCTGTAAAACATGCTTAGTTTCTTAACCTTTAGGTAGGTATGTACGTCTAGCGATAAAAAGAAAACGAATGCCTATTAATCAGATGGATTCTTCTCAGTGTAATAAGGATTATTTTATAGCAATAAGAGCACGTTTAAAGCTCAAACCAATTAAAAATAAAGGGCAAAGAAGTCCACGCAATCTTTCGAGATTACAAAGTTTTCTCTCGGATCACTGGTATAAGGTCTCTTTTAACTATAATATTATTTACAGCAGTTCAGTAAATTGCTGCACTATCCATCACAATTTTTCACACAAGATTTAGGATTTTGGACTAGTAGTCGCAAGCGCAATAGGCTGGCCTCCTATTAGGTACATGGCACTTAAACATAACTGGTGAATTGTAGGTGGACTAAAGGTACACCTCTGCCTAACCCTCCTGTATTACAGGTGTCATGTTATGTTACAGTGATTATAATACTGAATTATCGAAAACGGTCACACTACTCGTACGTACAATCAATCAACTCAGCCTATCGCAGTCCACTGCTAGACATAGACCTCTCCCACTCAACACTATGTCCTCCATCTTAAGCATCCAGTCTGACCCAGCAACCTTTTAAGGTCGCAGTCCGTCTAGCTGGGGAGCGTTAGGACGCTCCCCAGCTAGACGGACTGCGATGCTGCGTAGTGTAGGCACTACGCTTGCCGTTACGCGCGGTCTCCACTCCAGGACTCTTCTGCTCCACCGGCCATCGGTCCTTTAATACAGATGGCCAATTCACTGCTATTTCAGCTTGCTTATACTGCAAGGTATTTCGGTAACTCGTTTGACAACAGGATAAAAAGTAAGTGATCCATTCCAAGGACGATGATAACCATTATTATCTTGTCACGAAAAGTCTCCTAAGAAAAAATAGCTTAGCGAAATAATGTTTTATGTATCGCAAACTTTGCTACACAGAAACTAGGGTATTAAATCCCGAGACTTTTGTTTCAGTTAAAGCTAAGTCACACATAAGTCTTAGTTATACTGACTATTTGAATCCTTGGGTTAGATCAAAAGGATTTGGATGAAACTAATAGTGCCCTGCGGACACATGCGAAGTTAGGTGTCCGAAAATAAATGTAAGTGGAAAATAAACAGAGTTTTGTAAATTCCGGCTGTCACTATGCTAAATTGTAGGTTAGAAAATTCTCGTGAAAGCAACGTTTTGGAACTAAAATGCTGTTTTAGAAAAGTCAAAGCATTTACTTCAAATAGCCACATAAAAGGTACTTTTGAACGTCAAAAATTAATTAATAAAATAGAATTGAATCTAGTCGCCTCTTCCAAAAGGTAGTTTTGGCTTAAGAAACTCCACCGTTACTCTTTTAAAATGTTTTACAATATTTTGCATAGGTACATTAATTATATAATAATATGTAATAGGATTATTAAACACTTTATAAATAAACCCATTTATACAATATTGTATATTTGACGCCTTTACTATTAAACATAATAATTAATATCAAGACTTTTTATTAAGTTACAACCCGAAAATTTACTTTTGTACAGGGATGGGAAAAGTTATAAATTAAAGACTAATACAACATACAGCAACACTCTATTTTTAGGCAGCCATGAACACAGACAATAGCTCACCTCCCATCTTGCGCCGCGTGCCCTGTCAACTGCACACGTAAGGATCTAATAGCTGCGTCAGCGAACGGTATCAGCGTTGCTGAATTTTGGGCAAAATGAAAAGTAAAATTTTAATCACTGTTTTTGTACTCATCATTATGAACAACTTCTACTATGAGACCAGACATGAAATCGCGAAAAAAAAAATCAGCTGTTCCCTACATTTTGACGAGTTACGCAAACATAAATGTAGGGAACAGCTGATTTTTTTTTTTCACGATTTCAGGTTTGGTCCCATAGTAAAAGTTGTTCATAATGATGAGAACAATGACCCCTTAAGTGGAAAACGGTGATTAAAATTTTACGGTGTATATATTTGTGTTATTTTCGCCATCGCCACGCAAAAAAAAGATGAACAAATCCTTTGACGACACGTGTACAATATTCAACGGTGAATACAAAATTAGGTTAGACAAACAAACAAATAGATAAGCTGCACACCTTCGTTCACCTTTAGAAAACATCAAGAGACAGAAATGGGATAGTTAGTAACTAGATTTATTTATAACATACCAAAGGTGAACTCTCAAGAATAAAATTGGGCTCCATACTTCTAGTACTTTCGATGCAGACAGCTAGAATGAAACTATGAATGCATAGTGATGCATAATAAAATTCTCCACTAGTCTGTCGAATCTGCTCCCTAAGTGTTAGGGTATTAGATTAAAGTTTGTTTCAAGAAGAGTTAGGATCCTCACTATTGGCTTTTTTACTAACGACAACCCAAATTAACAATTTTCAACCGTATGATCTAAAGCGTAGCTTGTTCAGTGGTTGCAATGCTAAGTTTGCAGTCTTCATGTGCCCGCTTTAAACCAGGGTTTTAAGGAAAGTGAGTAGCATTTTAAAGCAAAGAATCGATTACTGAGCTTTTGATATGGTTAGCTGGAATTTTGCAAGAGAACACTAAATAATTTATTGGGAAACCAACATCACTTGAAAGATTAGTTGCTGATCGGAAGATACTCGGTAATATTTCAACTACGAACGGAGCTAGGGGTAAAATATTATGTAGCTGAAATGGTGCACGTTGTGAGTTAGGTTAGCATTTTGTAAACTATTCATACGTTAAATGTGCTAAAAGGCTAAAAACCGTAGATACTGACCATTATTAAGAAATATTATACTAAATAAGGATCACGTTTACCGAGTTTTGGCTAACAAAGAAGTTTCAACAATAAAGTGAATACAGAAAACCGAGAAAATGTTAGCAAGAAAATGTCTAGGCTATCCATAACTTGTCTGTCGGAATCTCCACCCAAGTTAATGTCGACTAGGAATTTGTTACAAAAATACATTATATAAGTGAAAAAGTACCTATAGTTCAAAAGATAAATCTAATAATGATAGCTTTGTTCCCACTGCTGGGACCAAGGCCTCCTCTCAGTGAGAGGGAGTGATCCGCCACGCAGGCCCAGTGAGAGTTGGTAGATGTCACATGTCATAAAATTTTTGGTTTCCTCATAACGTTTACCTTCACCGGAGAGCAGTGGTGATGAAATTTACACACACTAAAGCGAACGAACCTACGACTTACAACTTAGAACCGAAATAAACAAGGACAACGAAAGGTTTCCGATAACGAATGAACTCATCCCTTATCACACTCGACCCGTCCCATGGGAGGCGATTAAGAGATTATACCCATATGAACCTGATAGATAATACACCCAACTGTAATACCAAGCTCTAAATTAAATAAGCACACCTGTAAATTGTCCAATAAATGGACAGCCTGTATGAAAAAGAGGACGTTTGTACATTTTGTAAAAAAAAGAGAACGTTCTCAGCTGTATTTTCTCGCGTCTATTTTTATATTTTGAGGCAAAGTAATTATAAGTAGGTCCGAATAAAATACATTAACTTAACACGACTTATTTAACTAAGGGCTGATTTTTCCATCGCCAGATAACTTTTAATGGAGGAATAAAATTGACGGCGACCGCGTACCGGAAGGCGTAGCGTTGGAAGGCCTCCCACAAGGTGGACCGACGACCTTGTGAAGGCCGCAGGAACTCGTTGGATACGAGAAGCACAAAACCGGTCGAAGTGGAGGTGCTTGGGGGAGGCCTATGTCCAGCAGTGGACGTCTTTCGGCTGAAATGATGATGATGATGATGATGAAAATTGACGTTTGACAATTTTTGTATGAAATTATTGTTAAAATTTAAAAATTATTTCTCGAATAAAGTTACCAGATAATTGAAAAATCAGCCCCTACTCAATTTGATTTGTACAAACTTCTAAAATCAAATCAACTAAGAAATTATTTAAATAATTAAAAAAAAAAAATAAGAATATAATTTCCTAACTTAAATCTATTAACAAACTAAAATATGGCGACGGAAAATTCGTTGCTGCACCCAAAATACTGTCGAATTTAACTTACTTGCATCCTACAATCCTACAAATAGAAACAAACTATAAGTATTCTGCCAAAATTGGGTCATCGGAGAATACGAACTAAAAAATGCAAGAAGTCATGATGGACTCTAGTGATGGCGCCAAACACGTAGCCGAATTCTGGGCCGAATCCATTAAGATTGCCACCGACGCGCTAAGAAGAAGAATTCAAGAAAAGTTATCAATGACAATGAAAAAACAAAACGAATTCAACAGATCAAATCCCTTCCTATTTCGACAAATGATTTTTCAATTGTGACAAAAATGAAGTCGGCACATACAAATCGCTGTAGCAATTCGATTAAAGGCTGTACCCGTGCTGATCTAATTCCGCTCATGTTATTTAAGGATTCACACTCCCGAAACGGATGTGGCAAAAAGAAATTCTGGAACTTTTTTAGGAAAATTATGAGGAAATACGGAGCAATATTGTGTATGTGTGATAAATATGTAAATGAAATTGAATAAACATTAAGCATGTATTTATTATCTGTGTAATTACCCTGGGACTTCAAAAAATAAACATATACGCGCGTTTTGTTCGCACCTAAGGGCAGAACTCCGGAACAACACGTGCCACGATACTTTAAGATCATAATCCTGTTTTTCGTCCACGATCATACCTACATACAACTTCGTAAACAAGTGCCTTTCGTGAGTACAACGCACCTACCAATCTTCTGTAAAGATCTCACGGTGAAAACTTAGGTGAAGTGCATCAGGCGGAATAACAGCTCACTTTACTTAAATTTTCACGATGAGTTTATTACAGAATAATCTGGCTGATCTTTTAAGGCACATTAAACTCAAACTCAAAGCATTTATTTCAATTAAACCAATTACAGGCACTTTTGAATTGTCAAGGGGTCGGTCAGTCAGAAAGATGAAGCTATTTGCCGATTCCAAAGCGTAGGTAACGCTTTGGAATGGGCAAATAGCTTCATCTTTGGAGAAGAACGGAAAAGAAACTCCATGTATGTACACTCTAAATCAAAATAATATGGTTACAAAGTCTTGGTTATTATTACATAAAAGATCGATCGGATCTTGCTAGCCGACGCCGCTTGACCGGCTGTGTATGTAAGATCTTTACGCAGACTACCCACTTCTTATGTTATTATAACATAAATATTATAACAAGGTGGAGCGGAGACGATACACTTTTTGAGCGATCGAGTCTGTGGCGCACAAAATGTCTCTTTGATACTAAGTAAGCTTTTTGTGTAGTAGCCGAAAATTAGAACGAGACATCATCCTGTCTGTCGTCTGCGCTGCACCTAAAGCGTACATTTTTTACTTAAACATAGTTTATTTATAAACGATATTGACGTTAATTCATGTCAGTGCAAAATAAGATAATAAAAACATGTTTTTAATGTTTGTAAAAGCCCAATATAGCCTTTGAAACAAAATTAATTTCTGAACAAATAAAATAACACCCCTACCTTTGTAGTATTAAAAATCTTGTCAAATTAATCCATCAATAAGATCGGCGTATAACCGTCTACCTAGGGTATTCTCACTGTGTCCCGGGTTTATTACATGGAAGAAATCTAGTTACATAAAGTTGATTGCACTAGGTACCTCTAATCCTCATGAGTTTATCCTACAAAGTTCAGCAGGTTAGAAACTGTGCGCTTTTGATTACAATCTATATATTATGTAGTTACATCCAAAGTCTATAGTTTCAAAACTAAGCTCACAACTCTATAAAGTTAACTCCATTAATGCAATCACAGTGTTTTAGGTAAAACTAGCTCTTGGCCGTAGCTTTGTAACGAAACTTTAATCATAAACGTTACTTAAAGTTAACTAATGATTAGCGACTATTTATCAATACAATTATGACGTTTAAACGTTTCTTAATGGGTCTACATGACCTAAAGCGCGGTCACCGTCGGACTGCATAGAAAAGAAAGAGTAGCGCGAAGACACAACGCTGGTAATTTATTTCAAAATATGAAGCAATTATCTATTCACATAAAATCTATTGTTTGGACTAAAAAATTAAAACACTAAGTAGTTGTTGCTTGTAGAATAATCTGACAAAAATTCAGAATGATTGTATTTATATTAGTATGGTTTTTATTGTTAAAAAAAATTGTTTTAGGTATAATGTTTTCAACACACTCTTTACCCAGCATAAATCCTTAAGAATATCATATATTTTTCTGATTTTGTTTATTTACTGTAGTCGATCATAATATTATTTTATTGCTTCTAAAACTTGCGTTTTGGGCGTTTACGTCCTGTAATCCGCCATTTATAAATAAACCCCTTTACGTTAAAGCGTGATGGGGTATTAGCATACAAACACACACTTCACTCACAAACTTTAACATTTAAAGTAAGATTTTATTCCAAAATAACGTTAGAGATAACAGTATAAACTGTAGCACTTAAAATAAAAATGAAATAGAATTTAACGTAACATTCAAGTTGTTCACGGACTGATTCGCGCGGCTCGGAATTAATATGCAGAGCTGAATGCCAACCTTTACTTACGTAGATAGTGTGCGCAGACCATTATATTAACGGTCTTACTATAGGAATTGTTACTACCTGAGAATATTATAGAACTGTTTCGTTCTGCTTCCTCACTCTAGCGTAGTTTTAGTTCTATTTGAGTTTCCGGCTTTTTGCCCATTCAAGAGACATTGCGATCCTCTTTCTATGCAAGAGATGTCTGTCTGTTTGTCTGTCACAAGGCTTTAATTTTCATTAACAACAAGACAGGGAGGTTTGGAAGAAAAAAGGGGAGGCCTTTGCCCAGCAGTGGGACACAAAAATAAGCTAGCAAAAAAAAAAAGATAACAATAACAGTAAAAATTAACAATATCCTATTTATGTATGCTGCCAATAAAGAGTGTTGCTATGTTTGGGTTTAAAAGGTATCTAGGTGGCGTTGTAATTAAAGGCATTTTAGGCATTTCTGCTTCGCTTTTTGAATGACGAAGAAGCTGTGTGGTGTGCCAGCCAACTTTCTCTCAACGAAGGAATGAACACTTACCCCCTTATTCATAATCCTATTTTATCTCTATTTTAGCTAAAATAGGTTTATAGAACGTTTGTCTTTATCTGTCACGTTGACATTTCTGTGTGTAAGAAAGAGACAAACCCCATTTTAACTAAAATAGGTTTGATAAGTTTTATGAATAAGGGGGTTAATGTTTTATGGCCTTGAAATGTTGTATTTGTAGGTATTCTCTTGTATTGAAGATGACCATAGGCGAGGATCTACCTACCATCACGTCTGCTTATCTATATGTCGCATCCGGTCATTCGTTTGACTATTCGGAACGCCAGCGCCATCTGGCGGCGCTTGACAGAGTCTAGCCTGAGTTCGTGGGGGGTCGACAACAGCGCGACAGAACGATGTGGAGCCTCTTGGACATTGGACATCGGACGAACAACATGCGCTCAGAAACTGTCCTGCGTTCCGTATCTGGTTGTATCGTGTACCTATAGTGTGTGATTTGCTAGTGTGATTAAATTGTTCGAGAAATTATAATCTGATTTGAACTGCAAACCGTTTTTCTATTGCGGAATAACCAACACATACACATAGTTCGCCCACAACAGTTAAAATATGGCTGATAATAACGAGACACACATGCCTTCTCCGTTATCAGAAGTGCGATTCGTGTTGGTTTATGCGCAAAATCAGAACGCTTAAAGTGAAAGTAACCGCGCATTGACATTTGAAAAACAAAGTGTAAACATGCGAACGCTTATTAAATTATCGTGTGGATCTGTTCGAGTTGAACCCAGATAAACCAGATACGGATGCGTGATCGTAGTGCATGTTATTTTGGGCATAGGCTGTATGCAGAAATACCTTTGCCGAATGACGCGCAAGTTACACCTACCGCCATGTTTGAAAAAAAAAAGTGTGTCTCTAACCGGCGCACAGTGGAACGAATGTATGGGAGCGGTTGGACGTAGACATGTCCGAAAAAAAAGAGTAAAATTATGCCAAACTAATGATGCCATCTTATTCGATTACTTAATGCCTTCATAACTTGTGGTGATGAATTTCTTCATAACTCCCATATTTCGGGAGTAATTTGAGAAAATGTGAAATTTTACTATGAAAATGAGTGTATCGAGCTCTCTCCCTCCTGATTCCGGGCTTGTTTCAAGTAGCGGTCTCTAATATCGTAATGCTATTACTAAGAGCTATATTTAATACTAAGACACATAGTGCGCCAAATGTGCACTTTCTGGGATAAAAGGAAATGAAAATTTAAAAAAAAAAAACGTTTTTTCCCCATTTGTATTTACTTTAAACCGCAGACAGACTTATTAAGAGGTCTATAAATATATTATATATATACAGAAATATATATTAACAAAAATATTCACAAGAACTGATGAGAGTATGACTTTTAAGTAAGTTGATAATAAATTACCTAGTTTCATTAAAAGTACAATAAATAATTAAGATGTAAGCTCTAATTTACTAAGTTACACATTTTAAAACAATAACATCATTTAATTATCTTCGTCATCATCATCATCATCAATTAATTCAAATTCAGAATCGATGTCCGCTAAATCATTTATGTTAACAAATTCGATATCACTTTTCTCAGAATCCGTAAGCTCATAAAATTCCTTAAAAGAAGATTTTTTTACAAACTTATTTCCTTTTGGACGGATACTTGTAACAAGTGGATCAGAAGACAGTAAAAGATTGTGCATAATATCTTCATTGCATGAGATACTGCTATGCTTTCGAGAATGCCCCTCTCTATATTTTCTAAAATCTTTATTTCTAGCCTCAGATGCCTCTTCGGATAGAAAACCAATGGGCACAATTGACATGTTCTGAACTATGTCTGGCCCATGCATTAAAATTTTATGAAGTGAAGAAGGCATATAATACCATGGGTATAACTCCACGTAAAGCTTAGCAGTATCAAAGCAGAACTCTCGGAATTTAGTTACGTTGATCTTCTCTCCTGATGAAATACACTGCAAGATCACACAGATTTTTCTTAAAAGCATAGCATCTATTCCGGTCAGTTCAGCAGATTTAGTGTAGTTTTCAAAAAATCTCCTTGCCGAGTTGCCATTGTTGGTGGATCCACTGCCTTGTTTCACAACATCGAGAAGTAAGCCCGTTTCTCTTCTTACAGCCTCTTGAACTCTTTTCTTCCTGTCATCAACTTGCCTTTTTGCTATATCACCCCTTACTTGCCATGATTTTATGTCTAATTTGTAGGAAATGTGTAATAAGCATTCCATTGAGCGAATCCAAGCGTGAAGGGTGCTTAAGCCATATTTATACATGTCCTCGTTTGCGTGTTTATCTTTGATTAACTCTAAATTATTCATTTCTTTAGGACAAGCCTTGCATATGTCACACACTGAAGCTGCTGTATTGGATATAATGGAATGAATTTTACCATCAATCATTGTCAACAGCAGTTGGTGTTTGACACTAATTCCATCAGTGATGGTGGATGGAGTTAAGGCTTCAATCTCTGCTTCGATTTCAGCCATCTCTCTCTGCACATTTTCTTTGGTTTCCTTTATAAACTTAAACAATATTGGCCGGCAAAATGAAGTGGAAGATGGTCGCTCGTTTTCCCAAATTGTTACACCTTTTGAGACGAGCCGCAGTGGTACAAGACTAATCATAAAATTACTAGCAAGATCGATTTGCTCATCTTCACTCGTCCTTTGATGATAAATGCTTTGGCTAGATGATCCGTCAAAACCCCATTTGCTGGTCAATACGAGCTGTTGATTGGGATCAACAGGGGTTTCTAACGACCTAATAAGTCTTCTTGAGGTTAAATCCATCAAGGCTTGTAATTTGATTTTTGCAGAGCTCTCTGTAACTGTGAGATCTTCTTTGGCCGGATAGCACTTAATTTTTTCTTTAACCAACATGTAGTAACTCGGGTATTGAAGAGCTCCTTCTTGAGTGTTGAAATCCCGAAGAGTGTTATAGCGCCATTTCGATAAGTTCATCGATACATAAAGAGCCAATGCCTTCAAAGGGGATATTTCCCGTACCTGAATTGATTTACCTTCAATGAAGGCTTTGATTTTTGAGGCCTCTTCTGGATTCTCCGTCAAGTATTTCATAACATAAGCTGTATCGCTTTGTCCTGCCTTTTGAAGCGCCCTTTCGGCCGAAAACATAATTTCAGCGCTGCTACTGCTGCATGAAAGACTATCTTCAGTGCGTCTTCTTTTTTGCCGGTTACTAAGGTCCTCAAAAGATTTACGAGGACTAGGATGTGTACAAGTTGAAGCATCAGATTTAGCAGGAGAAATTATGGGCTCGATGACGTCACTTATATTTTCTGTAGAAGGTTCCATATTTTCATTCTGTAATTCCGGCCATTGAATTGCAGCCTGTAGCCAAATCTCATGTTTCTTCCGAAACTTATCTGTGCTTCTTCCAGACTGTGTCCATTTTGCATAAATGCGGTAGCAAAATCGACGACACCAGTCTTTTAAACTTGTTTCAGCACTTTCACATAACTGAACACAACTGTTATCTTTTAAAACACTGAACAAATAGTTAAAGTCGCGTAAATCTTTATGTGCGCGTGCGCATAAAGCAACGTGAATATCAAGATTTGTATTAAAATTTGGAAAATACATTGCGAGATTAGCTTGGATACAACGAGGTGTAAATCAACACTGATTTTAAAGTTACTAATAGTGACCTATTTATATAAAATCCAGGTATCCCAGGTATCCTTTGTTAAATATTGCAAGGTAATTAGTTATTGTGATAATTAGTAAATGATGCATGCTAAATTAGTGTATTAAGAGCCATTTAGTAATTAAATAATAGCAATGTTCTTATCAGTAATCATTAGTGCATCAGTTTTATATGTAAACCTTAAGTCCCTAATTATATATCCTAATTAGCTTATATCTTCTCTAATTGGCTGCTCAGAAATGTTATTGTAATAAGGTAAACCTTTAGAAAAACGGTTTTAATCAACAAAATAAACAAAAAATAAAAAAATTGTGTTATAAAATAAACATCACTCTTTATCCCAGAAAGTGCACATTTGGCGCACTATGTGTCTTAGTATTAAATATAGCTCTTAGTATAAGCATTATGATATTAGAGACCGCTACTTGAAACAAGCCCGGAATCAGGAGGGAGAGAGCTCGATACACTCATTTTCATAGTAAAATTTCACATTTTCTCAAATTACTCCCGAAATATGGGAGTTATGAAGAAATTCATCACCACAAGTTATGAAGGCATTAAGTAATCGAATAAGATGGCATCATTAGTTTGGCATAATTTTACTCTTTTTTTTCGGACATGTCTACGTCCAACCGCTCCCATACATTCGTTCCACTGTGCGGCGTTCGAGTTCTTCGTACCCCGTTCCCGTAATTAGAACACGCTGTAGGACGCGTGTGCAAACGTAACAGCACACAGCACTGCAGCTGATTTGCGTTTTGCTGAAAATTCACTGCAAGGTGGACAAAGGAGCAGCATCAACGTGGCTATCGTAAATAGCATACCAAGGAAGTGGCGTGGAGCTACCAGCGACGTGGAGTGACTGAATCGAGCCAAGCAGCGCAGCCGTCAGCGAAGCCCTTTGTGTGCTGCAAGTGGGAAACCAGGACATGTCGCGGCCCGGTGCACGAGCAGTGGCAGCCAAGCAGTGCAAACGTATGCTGGCGCACGTGCTGCAACTGCTGCAAGCAACAACGGCGAGTGGATGTTTGCATCGTAAAACTACCCCCAGACACCTTAGAAAATACAGGTGAGCTGTATTGTTTTGTTTACGATTATGGTGCTGAATGCTTGTTAAGAAAAGAGAGGTTAAATGGCAAACGAGTTAATGACGTTGTTGCGTTAAATGGCATTGGCCAAACGCGTGTATTCAGCACAGAATAATTCTTATGTAGTGTAACGATTAGCGAGCAATAACTTGAGATTTTATTACATTTCTACCCGACCCGACATTTACTTGCAAAGTAACATTATGATAGTATGTGATCTACTCGTAAGTTGATACAGTTCCTGACCAATTATTACCAAGGCTTAGAAGAATCTTTTGTTATCGATTATTGTTAGTGTCTTTATTTAAATTTTTGTTAAGTAATGCGTTACGATAACAATGTGGTCAGAATTGGCCGAGTGGAACAGGCACTGCTGTTGATTTTTTCGGTTACAGGTTAACACACAAGAACGTCTGCAAGCAAGATGGCAGTGTCAGACAGCGCTGCACTCTCCTGTACGAGGAGTCGCTGATCAAGGACGGTGCTGTTCGAGCAAGAAATTTCGCGACTTCTGCCAGGGAAGCGGTGGCAGCGAGTGGATGTCTGTACCATTAAGCCAGCTACAGATCTATCGTCTACCGAATCGGGTGAGCCGTTTTCATTTTGTTTTGACTCTGGTACTGAGTGCTTTCCTGGTAAACAAGAAACAAAAATGGTTACATTATTAGGTATAGCCTAATCTAGTTTACAATGCAATTTTTAAATACGCTCCATGACTGTGTTCGGAAGATGCCCGAGGGCCAAGTACTAATTGACATTGTAGACAATATTGATGATGAGTTGGCATCACTTTGGTTTGTGTACTCAGGTTCTCGGTTCATTGGGTCGGAGACCGTACCAGAGTATCGTAGCCATAGCCCGTTAAAAATCGGCATCTACTTGGTAGACCGTGGGTATGTGGTGCGCGGTAGCTCTGGGTAGTATGGTCGGGTCTAGCCTTGAAGCCAAGACCGTAGAGTCAAGGATGACTCAGAGACCGTACCAGAGTATCGTCGGTACGTAGTACGCGGTAGCTCTGGGTAGTATGGTCGGGTCTAGCCTTGAAGCTAAGACCGTAGAGTCAGTGACGACTCGGCATTCCTGCGGGAAGTGCGTATGTGACAAATGTGTGGGACCGTGAATGGGATACCTGTGGTTTTGTTTTCTTTGATTAAAGTAATGTGAAAACGTTGTACTTGGTCTCGGTAATCTCGAAACTAGATAGTTCAAATTCTTAGATTATCCAAATTTTTGGTTTCTAATTTGAATGCTTCTTGCAAATTGATTGTGAAATAAAACAGATTTTAAAGAGTTGAGTCCCTTTTAATTATCTCATCAGTCTTCATATGCGAGGTTGCGAAAAATGACAGAAAATCAGAGTATAAGTGACGAAATTGAGGTTGAGCAAAGTAGTAGTACAATGAGGAGAGTAATTAAGTTTGCATGATGATTGGACCGTACCAGAGGTTGTCGTGTAGCGGTAAGCAGTCAACTCTGGCGGAGGTCGGGTTTTAGTGAAAACCGTAGAGTCCAGGAGAGACTCGGCGCTCCCGTGGGGGTTCGCACAAAATAAAGATGGGTAACTCGAGGTTACTGGGCTATGCGTAGCCAGAAATCACATGTAGAGCTTAAGTGTGTTGATTAATTTGGTTTGATTGTGTCTTTTGTGAGATAGCGCGATAAATGTGTAGTCAGATGTTAATTTTCTTCTAATTTGTCATTGATTGTTAGTAATAAGGTTCCCAGTTTAGTTCAAATGAAATAAAGAGTTTTGAGAGAGAGAGTTTTAACTGATTTTTATGGGTTAGGTCAGGAGTGACCGAGCTATGTGATACTTTGCGGATACGTTTGTTTACAGATTAATACACGAGGACGTGTGCATCGCAGGATGGCCGTGTCGCATCCGGTCATTCGTTTGACTATTCGGAACGCCAGTGCCATCTGGCGGCGCTTGACAGAGTCTAGCCTGAGTTCGTGGGGGGTCGACAACAGCGCGACAGAACGATGTGGAGCCTCTTGGACATTGGACATCGGACGAACAACATGCGCTCAGAAACTGTCCTGCGTTCCGTATCTGGTTGTATCGTGTACCTATAGTGTGTGATTTGCTAGTGTGATTAAATTGTTCGAGAAATTATAATCTGATTTGAACTGCAAACCGTTTTTCTATTGCGGAATAACCAACACATACCCATAGTTCGCCCACAACAGTTAAAATATGGCTGATAATAACGAGACACACATGCCTTCTCCGTTATATATATTATTTAGCTTGTAATGTCCCGCTGCTAAGCAAAGTCCTGCCTTTCCCTTGTCCACACACGTCTGACCTCTACCATTGCGGGCCAGTCCTTTCGGTAGGACCATCCAGTAGTTTGCAAAATTGTTTGCCATTCAATCACACTATATATAATATTATAAAGGCGAAAGTTTGTGACTGTGTGTGTATGTTTATATGTTTGTTACTTCTTCACGCTCAAACGGCTGAACCAATTTTGATAAAATTTTGTATCGAGGTAGCTGACACCCTGGATTAATATATAGGCTACTTTTTATCCCGACATTCCCACGGGATCGACACTTATGCGGGTGAAACCGCGGGGCGCAGCTAGTATCTAATATTAGCAAGAGCTTTTTTATCCATCATCATATTGACCTTATCCCAATAGGTATGTCATTTTTAAATGTAAAACGTACGCAATTCTGCATGTTAAAGTTCAGTAATTATGATAAGGCTGCCCGTCCACGTCAGACTTTTTGCAGGTCCTACAATCGGTCAGATTATTTCGCCCTATGTTATTTAGACCGACGTTTTGAAGGACGTGTGCGATGATACATTTGATCTCTACTGTTTCATTTGGCTCCTACAAAAATCGGCCACCTATTATCGGACGTGGGCGGGCAGCTTTAACCGCTTTACTTCGTTCAGTTTTTTTGCATAACGGAGCTGTTTTGTGGAACAGCTGGTGGCTTTGTAAATCAGCGGATTCGACAATCCATCTACGAAATATATAAAAACTGACCCCTTTATTCATAAAACTTATCAAACCTATTTTAGTTAAAATGGGGTTTGTCTCTTTCTTACACACAGAAATGACAACGTGACAGATAAAGACAAACGTTCTATAAACCTATTTTAGCTAAAATAGAGATAAAATAGGATTATGAATAAGGGGGTTAGTCTTCAATAAGTATTTATAATTGGTTTTAAACCGTCTTAGAATAGAATAGAATACTACTACTCTCTCTTTTTTCTTTGCTCTTTCTTTATTTTGTATGTTCGTCTTAGTTAAAGAAAGAAAGAAATAATCAGAAGCTTGTTCGTCAAAGAAATATAACCACGTTTACTCTTTGTAATAAGTACTTATACTGCCGATCGCTACAATAGGACCCTCTTCATTATCACGCCCAAAGCAAACCCCACGATTCCCCACACTGTCGAAACGTCATAACATATTGATGCATTATCGTACCACATAAGTCAACATGTATATTGTTCAACAAAGTGCAAGTCACTCTAGGGACATTTTGTGTTCACCTGCTTACGTATGCAACACGGGTCCTGCAGGTCATGAACGATAAATTCTTGAGTAAGGTGAGGGTAGTGCAGAAAACAAGAATATGTAGTGTGTTTGATGTGTTATTATGGTATCTGTGTTGGAGATTGAAAAAGGTATGATTTGCGTCATCGCGTATTTTTATAATGTTGTGGTCGTTAGGGATTATTTTGGTACTTTTAAGGATAAAATAGGAGCGAATGTAAATAGTAAAACAAAAAAGGATAAGCTCACAGCGTAATAATTATTCTTTTCAATATGTAACTGAATACATTAAAATGAATCCATCGATATCCAATACTTTTTGCTGATTAGTTCATTAGTATGGTTTATTCTATTCTAGTTTTTGAGGTTCTGGCTCCATCTATTAGTATGGTCAGACTTTTAATTAGCTGCAGTAAAATGTGTGTATGGGTCTTATGTGTTACGACTTTTTAAGGAAATTGAAATAGTGATGCTACAAAAGAATCCATTCATTCAATTATCAATTTAATATTTCGTTCGTGCCCCTTCACTGAGACGTTTAAACGTCAAAAATCATCTGCTAATCCATACGGATTAGCAGCTAGCTTGTTCTTGTGCTGTTCTGTGGTACTGCTCCGCGGAAGCGACGGAACACTACGTCCTGCGGCCAGAAGTCTTCTTCCATGACGACGGGCAGATAAAAAAAATGCGCGGAATGAATGATGATGAAATGTGGTATTTAAGGTGGATATAGGCAATTCAAAAATACGATGATGACGCTTACTACGTTGGCTAGACTTAAAATTAAAATAGTTTACCAATTGTGCATTGATGGAACCGCTTATAATTTTATGGAGTATTAGTAAGTCAGAATGGCTACGTCTTTCTTTTAAGCTAATCATTTTAAAATGCCTTAACCTATAACATTTTGTACGAACGATTCAAAGAAATAATACCATTTCCAAAGCACAGCACCCATTATTTACCTTTAAAATTGTCACAAAATTGCAATGAAGAATATCTTCCCGTTGTGTCTGTTTCATTCAGAAAAACGTACAAAATGGTCATCGACAACATTCATATTATTTCGTCTCGTTTCTCGTTGCATCAGTAGTAAATAAACAAATGAAGTGCATTATTCGTTCGTGTAAAAGATTTTAATTGAGATGCATTCAGACATGGTATTGCTTATTAGTAGGAATGGAAGTGTCCGTTTTGTTGAAATAGGTAATATTTTGTTAGAAGGTAAGTAGAAGGTATGCCTAATCAGAAGTAGCCAAAATGAGAAGTGGCCATAATGAGAAGTAGTCCATTAGCGAGTCGGTTGCCAAAATCAGAATTAGCCCTAATGCGCCTAAACCGGTAGGTCCTAGTCGGTTGATTGTTTTTAGGGTTTCGTACTTAAAAAGGAAAAACGGAACCTTTATAAGATCACTTCGTTGTCCGTCGGTCTGTCCGTCAGTCAAGACCCTTTTTTTTAGGAACGCGTGAAGTTATCAAGTTGAAATTATTATCAAACTAGCTGCGCCCCGCGGTTTCACCCGCATAAGTGTCGATCCCGTGGGAATATCGGGATAAAAAGTAGCCAATATGTTAATCCTGGGTGTCAGCTACCTCCATACAAAATTTTATAAAAGCGTGAAGAAGTAACAAACATATAAACACACACAGACACTCACAAACTTTCGTTTTTATAATATTAGTGTGATTAGTGTGATAGTGTGATTAGTGTGATACTCAGCGCTGCCTTGAAGCAGTGAAACATCACAAATCAAAAGAATCAACGCAGTCAAAAGATACTGGCGATTATGTCCCCAAATCAAAACCTATAGGGTACTTCCCGTTGACCTAGAATCATGAAATTTGGCAAGAAGCAATGTCATGTAGCACAAGTAGGTAAAGGAAAAAATCCGAAAACCGTAAATTTGTACGCCGCGTGGAAAAAAGGCATGAGTTGGTTTGTGTATCTACGTGAATATTATAAAAAATGTTTCATCTTCGTAAAACGCGATTAGAATTTGAACCAAGCAATATATACACATATTTGGCAAGCACGAACCTACGCATAGGTATACAAAATGTAATAATAACGCATATTGCCTACAAGTTTTTAAAAATATTTGAAGAAATTGAGTTTATATTAAAACACGTCTAGACGAACAAAAAATAATGATATCTATTTACTTAACTTTAAATAAATAGTACTTTAATTATACTGTAAGTTACACACGTTAATCAGAACAAAGATAATGGGTATGTTTTTCGCATGAATTTTTAAATTATCATAAATTAGGTATGCTCTGTTGTTTTTTTTATTAGGTACTATCAACTTTGAATGTATTTTCAACAATTCTCAGCAGTCTTCTAAAACGTTTTTTTTTTTTTACTTTTCAAATGATAAATTATTGTATGGGGAACACCCAAATACTCCGAAATATTTTACTCCGAATTTCGATGTTCCGATTTTCAAAAGTCCGAATTTCATAATACCTAAGAATCATAATGTCTATTATTAAAAATCACGAAATTTATTTTACCGAAAGTCGATGGGTTCTCGGTCCGAAAAACGACATTCCGATTTTCAATACTCCGAATTATTTCCGTTACCGTTACCACACCCGAACTCAACGAACGTAATAGACGACGTAGAATGCAAGAGCGAGCGAAGGGCACCCCGAGGTTCGGTTTGGTTAGGTTACTTTAAACCCTTTACACAGAAATAGGGGCCCCGCGAAGCGGGGCTCCGTCGACATAGGATGCAAGAACGAGCGAAGGGCACCCCGACGTTCCGTTTGGTTAGGTTAGAAATATGTGTTTATTTGTCTTGCTATTCAGTTTTACAAAGCGTTATTATTTCGGAATTCTAATTAATCGGAATTCGTATTTTTGATGTTTCGAATTATCATTAAGTCGGACTTTTTGTTATTCGATCTATTGAAACTCGGTATTTTGAGAATAGTAATTATAAACGTGAGGGATATTGAAATTTCGGAATTATTAAAATAGGATGAATGATAAATCGGAGTTGTTATAAAAGGAATTTTGAACCATTCGGAATTATGAAAATCGGCATTTTGAAATTCGTATTTGTGACTTTCGGAATAAAGTTTTTCGTATTATTGTAGTGTACCCTATTGTATGACATCTACATATTGTTGTGAATTAGTGTGAATTAGAATTTGTAAAACATTATTAATTTAAAATACAGAATAAATTATTTCAGTAGTAGGTATACCCCGAAAGAAAAGTGCTGTCAAAGTAAGTAGTTACTATAAAGTGAGTGTTGATATGATACGTTTTAAATTCCTTGTTTTATATGCTACAATAGGTACACAATTAAGCTAGTTTCTTGAAAACTAATATGTGCCTATCCTAACTAATATTATAAATGCGAAAGTAAGTTTGTTTGTTTGTTACGCTTTCACGCTAAAACGGCTGAACAGATTTAGATCAAATTTAGCAAATGGGTAGACCATGACCTGGAGAAGGACATAGGCTACTTTTCATCCTGGATCGCAGACGAAGTCGCGGGCAACAGCTAGTTTGAAATAAATGCTTTGACTTTGACTTTACAGTTTTTGTAAGAGCGGTGGCCGCAATATTACGACGGCTGTCGTAAAAATTATTGCAGCGGGGTTTGACTTTACAGTATCAAAAAGCACTCTCTAGGAAAACACTCCAACTTACTTTCGTAAATAACGTCTCAGTGACGTCATTCGCCGGTAAATTGCAGACACTATGTGGCGACTGTCGCTCTTTTAGGAAACTGTAGGTTGCCGACGACTTGCTGGAGATTTACAAATCTCACTTCCACACACAGATTTTGACATCGCTAGCGACAAATGGGCTGTCAAAACCGGTGTGTAGTACACCGACTAGACGTCCCAAAAAAAGTAAAAAAAATAGGATGAAAAAATACCCAAACATTACAATATTATAATTGGCTAAAATAAAATATGGGCTACCTAAATCATTTTTCACATTACTTCTGGCAGTAAGCCAGTTCTTTTGAAGGCACCGGGTCTTCGCAGTGCGTGGGTATATTATCAAGACCGATCGCCTATGACTTCGGAATAGTAAAGACGTATTAAATCCCTTCGTCTCACCGAGACGAGGCTTGTGCCTCAGAAGTGGGAACATTATAGGCTGATTATGTATGTATGTATGTATTATGTTCAGGTAATGTATCGCACTCATTTTCTGACAGTACGATATCTCATAATTTATCTGCATGCAAATCGGTGTATCTGCTTGAATATAACTTCGATGACTGATGTGTTTTTGATGTGGTGTTTGTTCTGCTTTTTATCTGATGTTGCTCTTAATAGTTCATTTTTTACCTACATAGTTTTTGGTTGTGAATATAAGTAGTTAGGTATTTATGTTAGAAGGCAATAGTTTTTGTGCCTATCATGCATCCGTTAAAAAGGATTATCGTTGTTTTGTTACGATTTTTGTAAAGGTTTGTACACAAACATTTTGTATTAATCATCAGTTGCCTGTAAATACGTTTTGTACATTCAATTGCACGTTTATTTAAGTATTATTTGTGATCATGACTTTTTGTTTACCTGCTAAAAACATTTCAAGTCTTGACTTGTTTCTAATATTAGAGTGTTGGGCAAAATGGATATGGACAAAACGGATAGGTATCCGTTTTGCTCAGAACAAGCATATTATTAGTATTAGTTATCATTACCATTACATTATACCATTTCTGAGTAAGCAGGCCCCAGCAAAACTAAAACTAAAATATCCTTAGTCAAATAACAAATCAAAAATCCGAAACCAGATTTTTTACTATTTAGTGTGCGCTGACAAATACACTGAACCACCAGCGGAAAAGATTCAGTACAAAATTTGGGCGCATAAAGACTGCACTTCTTATGCAGGAGTTGGCAACTACATCTGTGATGAATGCAAAGACTGATCTAAACTAATTCTACTTATTCCTTTTTGCCTAACCCCACCGGGAAAAACGGATAATTATTGATACTTTTTGTTGATGCTCATAATTATTATAGGAATTGTTAAATTTTTTGGATTTTAATGATAATTTTTCATAGATTATTAAACATAGTTCAAATTAAAAGTACAAAGAGTTCTATTGATTATTAGATTGTGGATTTATTTACACTACCTAACCTAAACATATTCGTCTTGCCCGGGCTTCCCCTATACGTGACACTTCTGATTTCATAATGAATAACTGTCACTTTTGGACTCAGTGAGTCCAAAAGTGACAGTTTTTGACGTTTGACACATAACTTGCTACTTGCAGAACTCAACTCGCTTCTCAACCATTACCAATGTAAATTAGCCATAACCGACAATACCTTTGTTTTTTTTTCAGTTGGATACCTTCACATGACGCCCAGGCTTTGGGGATAGGCCCAGGGGAGTGTGGGATTTCTACCCCACTAAAACCATCTCGACGGTCACCATCTGTCCATAGAAGGGGGGCCTGTATATCAGACAATACCTACAAAACAATAAATACTTACATAAATTTAATTTAATTTTACCGTAACTGAATAAGGACAAGAGACCAATTGTTGGAAAGAAAACCAATAACAATTTAGAAGTACTAAAAGTAGTTACACCAAGTACTGGAGTAGAAACCACAAATTCAATTTGCTTAACTGCAAACTTAAGTCGACTTACAATATACTTACAGAAGCGTTCAAATCTTAAACGCAAACTCAACTGCTTGCAATATATTGGGTTTAAACAAGGAACTTAACTTTGCGCAAAACTTGGCGCAACAAAATAATTAAGCGCAAAACCAGAACACGGTGGGGCATCACTCTCGACGGGTCCCGGTGAGAAATATCCGGGCAATATGTTCGCTGGTATATCCGGAATAATCCGGGAACGGAGCGTTGCAATTTGTCGGGCAACCCCCGAACCCCTCCCTCTTGATGGCGCATGTCCGTACATTCAAGAGGGTTGTTGGATAGGCCCTGCTGAGATGTGACCACCGTTTTGGTAGGCAGACATACTCATTATGCATCGTCATCTTCAGGGGATGTCTGTGCTTGGACTGTCAGTTGGTTACCTCTACCTTGAACAAATAAACATGCACTACATACAACGTTAATATCTGCTCCTGATAATAACTTGATAAATGCTAGGATCATCTTCGAATGAAGATTAAACTTATGCGCTCTAGTATTATCAATCAGTTGGCTGTCTGTCTTCAAGCTTAGTGCCACTCTGATTGCACTCTCAATATTTTTTGATGTAATGAATTCTACCAGCCAGTAATATACCTAGACCTACATGAAAACTCCTAAAGCTTGATACGGTCACGAAAATAGACACGTTCATGTTAAACCCTTCTTTCAAACAAATTACCTCGCAGACTGTTCTCAGAAACTGTGGAGGCTATTTGGCCTCTAGCCATTTATGACCAGTAGGTAGTATCGGCAACGATCTTCAATACCGTATGACATTTAGAAATACAGAATTTCTAAGTAAAGCTGCGCAAGTGGCAAGTGATTTTGTCGTTTTGGCATATGATGCCCTGAGAATGCTTTGTCGCATGAAGCTTTGCGCAAAATGGCTATACTTATGGTTTTTGACTAAATATCCTTACTGAAATATATTTTCAATTAACAAAATATTACGAATATACTCAAGTTCGCATTAATATCCCATTCCCATTAATATCCCATTCCCATTAATATCCCATTCCCATTAATATCCCAATAATTTCAATAGAATACACAGTCACGAGAATCTCACGTGACTGTATTCTATTCTTCGTATAAATCGTGAGCGTCATAGAATTAGTCAGAATTATTCGAAGTCATGACCAAAGGTCGGTACATAATATTCACTGTAACTTTACATGCATGAAATCGTAGATTGTACAACAAGTGCATAAAAGAAACCATTTTATCCCGAGACGCTTATATCCACCTGCGGCTCGGGTACAAATAAACGTCTCGGGACAAAATGGCTTCTATTATGCACTAGTTGTACAACCTACTATTAAGCTAGCTAAGATAAATTTATTCGATCTATTGGGATTTATTAAGTTACCCTATAACCTTTATTAAGGCAAACATGCACACTAATCCACTAAGTGGTGGTTCTTTAAATTCGGTGAAATGAAAAACAATAATTATAAGTACGCCAACTCTGTACAGTGACTTCCTCATGCGGTTTTGCACGCGACGGCCATGGAAATTAAAAAATGTTGAGCTTTTTATTGGACATTACTGTTCTGATACATCGAACGTCGAGCGACGTAACGCCTGGCTTGTTCCTGCATTACGGAAGCATGTATACAGGCATTAATTTTAATAACGGTCTTATCGAAAGGATTATTGTAGCAATTGTTTACTCAATTATTTTGTTTTTAAGCTTTAAAATTGACTGTTTTATTAGTCTAGTAGGTAGTTGCAAGTAGGACAGTTGCGTGTTAAGTCTTGGAAAATTGTGAAAACTGTTTAGAACATGTCAAATTGAGATGATGTGATGGGATAATGACGTGCCCTTTCAAACACACAATAGATGCGACTGTGTGGCTGTTCAAATCCGACATTGTCACCGTCGTCGTGTGTTAACTAATTCATCATAGCTTTTCACTTCTCACACCTTTAAACGGTTGAATGCCGTAATTACAGACACAATTAAAAACCCATTGTGTCTCGCGTGGATCCAGGTTTAAGCATACGAAGGGTCAGGATCGGAGATTGGAGAAGGAAGGTGGATTTAAGGGCCTTAGTAGACCTCGGCCGCAAAAATAATGATAAGAAATCGCTTAACGAATTCCGCTAAGAAACTTTACTATAAATTATGTCGCGATTCTAGTAGCGCAACATCATGAGAGTCAGTGGAATTGTTGCAATCGGAGCAAAATGTCGTCGCTTTCGAGACGTAGTTATCGGAGTAAATACAGTATAGGTCTACTTCTAACTCGAACTGCCTGATCTACAAGCAGTTTCTCTTCTGTTTCGTTTGCTTGACAAGTCATGACAAAACTACAGCCTAGGTCTCGCGGGGGAGATGTGATACCCGCCTAAGTGCCTTTTCATACGTCCCGGCACCGGCTAATCGGTTGCCGGGTTGTGTGAAAAGGGCCTTATCGGATAGACGGCACCGGCTACCCGGTTGCCGGGACGTGTGAAAAGGCGCTAAAAGTAGAATAGATGAGTCGAATCAAACCGAATTGAAGCGTCAATTTCATTTCCAGAAACCTTTGGAAGCCAAGTGAAGCAGATAGTGTAGATGAAATTCAATATCTATGCAAAACAAAATTTTGAACCAATCTGCACTCAGAATGTGCAGCGATATTTTCACTTGACCCCAATATTTTATTTTTACTCTTAAATTTTATAAGAGGCTATTATCGACAGTGGCTTATCAGCCTCATCATATATTGATATATCATGAATGATAAATGATTTTATTTTTGTAAGTAGGTTTGTACACACACTTTTACACGACATCATATTTTAAATATCGATGATAATATCTAGATGAGGTCGGCGTTTCCTATCTGACTACTCTTATCATAACTTCAACTATTTATAACTAAGTCTAGAAATACTCTAAAAGTTATTGATGTATAAACAAAGAAGAAAGTAGGTTTGCTATATCGGGTGAAGGCTGCGCTAAAACTTTAACATCGACCAAAATCATATTCATTTACTTTTATCGTACTCAGCAGTATCTCTCTTTCCTTCTTTGTCTTAGAACACTCCATAAGTAGATGGTGAACATCTTATATCGTTCCGCATGTATCACATTTGGAAAAATTCACTTTATTCATCAATTTCTAATATTTAGGACCGTTTTATATATATTTCTTTCATTCTGTATCTTTGCTTTGCCAACTTATAAAAATAATTCATGTATTTTCAGAGAAAGTCCATTACATTTAATTAAAACATAATTATGAATAAAAAAAATCACACATTCACAATTAAATAATACTCGAACATACAAATCAAATAAAATTAAAATACATACACAACATGTTATTCAAACAAAGGATATTGGAAAGAAACGTGGGTGGCAGGGTGGGGGGGAGGTTTGCAACAAATTTGAAAGTAAAAGTGAAACAAGTATCTTATGAAGCGTAGGTAAGGATATTTTTTTTCCGTGGCGACATTCTTTATAATTACTTATGTGGGGTACATCAGCAATATCGTGTCGGTCGTCACGCTGCCGGTAGCGTCTGACGTTTTGAAGAGACCCGAACCTAAGGTTTTTTCTGGATTCTTATAACCATATTGACATGTATCCTATGACTGTTGGAGGGTGGAGATGGGACCCATAGAAAATCCCCCATGGTTCTAAATAAGTACGAACAAACTTATGCATAAGCATATGCACAGCATATATCTGTATCAAATTTATTAAGAAACATTAATCGTACCTATTAGAGAGAAAGTTCATAAAATGTCATTTGAACCGAAATAATCTTTCGACAAGCAAAAATGTTGAGGTAATAATATTTTTTTTATGTAATCGCCTATCTAAAAGCCAAGAAGGAGGAGATTCCAAGGATGACTGGATAATTACTCAGTAGTCTAGAAAGTGAAATGAAATTTTATCTCTTCAAACTTGTCAATAATTTTGCCAAATTACGCTTAACCGGTTGAATGCCGTAATTACAGACACAATTAAAAAGCCATTGTGTCTCGCGTGGATCTACGTTCCGGCGACGAAAAGTTAAAAGTTACGAAAGGTTAAGGAACTTTTTAAGATAAAATATTCAGAAAAGTTAAGACGGGTAATTACTAAAATCTTTTTAGCGTCAATGGTGGTAAACTACTACACGGCAGATGGCGTCGTGTATCTCATTGGGTTTGTGCACGACATATATTTGTAACAGATTTCGCATATATGCGGGCTAATTGCGTAACACACTATCAGTGGCAATGGGTTTCATTTTGACAGTTCAACAACATACATTGCGCTGTTTACGTTGTTCAGCAGACACATTTTTCGAACATATCCTCACACTGGAACGCCATACGGCAATTACACCAACGGAATAACAAATCACGTCATCTGCTGCTTTCCATCCATGCTGTGCGCGGTGGACATCGAACGAGTGGCAATGGATCACGCACGCGCACGCAGCGTCAAGACATTTCTCCATAATCCCATCACTCCTTCCATAAATTGCACACATTCATTGCGAATTTTTGAAACACAATGTGAATATGAATAATGGATTAGCAATATCCTTCAAAATTATTCAGATTTAGATTAATAGTGTGTTACGCAATTAGGGTGCTGACCATAATACAGGCAGATTGATTAATTACACAATAAAATAATTAGAAGAAAGAAGGATTTAGTTGTAGGTATAAGATGCAGGAGATCAAGACAAGAACATCACGACTGCATTCACCAGCGATCATCATAATTCTCCTACTCTTATCCCAATTTATTTGGCTTCCATATTTCTCTATTAGTCATTACCTCGGTAGTCACCCCATTTCTAACCATATCATCATTCACACAGTCCATCCATCGTTTCTTTGGTCTTCTCCTACTCTTATGGCCATCGATATTCATACTCAAAACTTTCCTCACGACGTTTTCCTCATTTCGCATTCACCAGCAATCGACTGAATGTAATGGCTTCATTATGTCATGAAGAAATTTTGCACCTTAATGGCTGGTTTATAATAACCAACTACTAAAAAAACTGTTTTATCATGCTTCAGCACCCAAAGAGTAAAGCATTTCTATAATTAACACTTCATCACAGATTCCGTCGCGAAAGATAAACTCTTTTAAATATTGTAGGTGCGCTCAAATTCAAGCACTAAACTACCCTAAGTATTCAAAAAGTACAAAACATTTAAGATTTTGCGGCGAGAGATTTAAATTAATTCACAAAACAAATCTTAGAAGAAAAACGTCAGGAAAAGCCTTAAGGCGCTTCGCTTGAGTGTTTTTAATCAAACTCGGGTTTCGGGAAGTTGGGGTTTGCCGCTGTTTTGCTACAACCCGTTACATTCAATTTCTGCTCACTTGAACGCAACTTTTTTGTTCTAAAAACATATACATATACAAAACATATCAGCATGGGGACGGAAGTGAATACTTAAAACTTATCACTTCTTTTTCCCAATTATGTCGGGGTCAGCTTCCAGTCTAACTGGATGCCGCTAAATACCAGTATTTTACATGGAGCGACTGCCTCCACAACCCAGTTACTGGGTAATACGATACCTTTTGGTAGGACTTTCGGGCTTCTGACTACCCGTAACGACTGTCAAAGATCCACGAATGACAGCCGGGACCAACGGCTTCACGTGCTTTACCCATCCGCGGACCAACCGTGGCAAGCGTAGCTTAACCTGATCGATCGACCCGTGCGGCTGTTATTACTTAGCCTCCAAATCCCTACTTAAAACTTATCGCTACATATTGTCCCCCGCCGTGTCTGTTTGAACGCAATAAACTCAAAAACTACCAAACGGATTTTCATACGATTTTCACCAATGGACGGCACAAATTGAATTTGGATGAAAAATGACGATCATTAATATAGACATTGTAAAAAGTCATGCTGACTGGAAGCTTTACTGGCTTACATAAACCAATAGAATTATATGAAAACCCCAGTAAAAAACCGGTAAACCCAGTAGTTATTCCCGTGGGATATTTTTCGAAAAACCGCGGGCTAAAGTTAGATATACATTCACTTTTGCTGTTGGCCACGCGCAATAGGTACGTCTTACTTGTACTAGTAGCTACAGATATACTATTAACATTAGAATAATGAAGACGAAAGCCCAAAAGTTTTTCCCCTACCAAAAATCGCTCAACGTATCTTATAAAGTTTTCACTTCAAAACTTAGGTAACCTAAAGAGACTGTGTTCTTAGTATACCTAAGTATAATCAGCCTATACAGGGTGTTACGGAAAGGGTATATCAATACAAACGGGTTGAAGAGTGTATCTGGTCTAGAATCTCTGTACAAAATTTCAGCTCAAAAGCCCAACCCGCAGTGGGCCCGCGTGGTGGATTACGGCCCACTCCCTCTCACCGAGAGGAGGCCTGTCTCCCAGCAGTGGGAACATTATAGGCTGATTATGGTTATGTTATTATAGTTTTAATTAGCTTTAGACTATGTATGCCATGATTGGTTTTGATTGAATGTTCACCTTTTGATAAAATTGTGTGTATTATATTATTGTAAGCGGATTATTGGCTATTAAACAGTTTATTATTAAATGGTTGAATGCTACAATTTACTTAGGGGCCATGTACCACAACCAGACCACATCACTGCGACAAAATGTGGGTAAGCAGTGGTTACGTGTGAATAGAGTCGCTGCAGCTTTTTGCAGTTGCGTTTTGGTTGGTGACTACAAAATCATATCTAATGGTCTCGCTGGTGGTTGCGTTGTGGCTACGACATGGTCGGTATCGCCGACGCGGTTGATTATGAGGGCTGATTATGGCCCGTGTGAATTAGCTAATGCGTTGTTGTGTGTCATGTGGTATCGTGTGAATATATATAAATTAGCGTGTTGTCGCTGTAGTGTGGTTGTAGTACGCGTGATCGGGCCCTTATAGAAACAGTAAAATAACAATTTTGCTTCGCATACAATTCATTTCAATTTTGTAAATATCAATTTGATAATTTTACGGTTCCGTACCCAAAGGGTAAAAACGGGACCCTATTATTAAGACTCCACTGTCCGTCTGTCTGTCTGTCTGTCACCAGGCTGTATCTCATGAACCGTGATAGATAGACAGTTGAAATTTTCACTGATGATGTTTTTCTGTTGCCGCTATAACAACAAATATTAAAAACAGAATAAAATAAATATTTAAGGGGACCCATACAACAGACGTGATTTTTTTGCGGTTTTTGCTCGATATTAATAACGGCAACAGTTAGACACTTGGAATATGTACCGAATAGGTTGTAAGTTGTATATACGCTTTAAAAATAAATAATTAAATTAAAATAAAACAAATGAAGGGGGCTCCCGTACAACAAACGTGATTTTTTTATATTATTTATTATTATTTTTTTATAATATGTAGTGTTAAATAATATACGGTGGTACGGAACCCTTCGTGTGCGAGTCCAACTCGCAATTGGCCGGTTTTTTTAAATACATATTTCTATTCATTTTTTAATTGGTCGTAATCTCTCATAATACAGTTTTAAGCAAATAATTATTACAGCATTAATAGCTGTTTTCACTAACACTGAGCATACCTAACTGTAATGCCTGAACTTTTAAAAGCTCTTCTAACGCTTGACTCAGAGCCGAGACAAATCTATAAAAATTGAAAATCCAACGTGCAATAATACCTATTTAGGCAGTACATTTAAATGTTCCCTATTGTTAGTTCAATCTCCACATAATGGGTGCCTGAAGATGGAAGGCGCCGCCGAGGCTGACCCTGAAAGAGATGGTGAGATGACCTGGACGTGTACCGCCTGGGCTGGTTCGAGGTGGCGCGGGAAAAGAATCCCTGGAAGGATTTGGGGGAGGTCTTTGCCCAGCAGTGGGACAGTATAGGCTAAAAAAAATGTTACTGAAATTGGGCATTAGAAGCTTAAGGTTTGCCCAAAAACAGGGCTCCTACCATGCGGGTAAGGCCGTGTTCTACAAAGAGATTCAACAAAACAGTCATAAATAACTACAGGATGGGGCAAAATTAATGTCATAATGTGAATTGGCTACCATTTGGCTGAAAATGAAAAAAATGGGCTCTGTTTTCACGGAAGGTTTACTTAAAGGTCTAATTTTTTTGACATTAAGTCGAAAAAATGATATCGGTCAAACGACTACCGCCTGAGTTAATGCACATTTGTGCTCGTTTTACGGTATTTTGAACTGTTTGCTGCAAAACATCCTCCAAATTAGTCATTTCTTCTTCAATGTTGGCTTTCAAGACTTCAAGGTTTGTGGTTTGTTGTGGTAAATTTATAAAGCCATTAGCGAAAATTATGGCACATTTACATTATGAAATTACTTTTGCCCCACCTTGTACCAGACGCCAGCACATCAAGGTACCCGTAACTGTCAAATTTTCTCAATCAAATTTGAACCTTATGTTTTATCGAAAAGTTGAAAATATATTAAAGAAATTTGACAGATTGTAGTAGCTTGATGTCCTGGCTGGGTCCTGGATCCACCAACCCGCACTGGGCCCGCGTGGTGGATTACGGCCCACTCCCTCTCACAGAGAGGAGGCCTGTGTCCCAGCAGTGGGAACGTTATAGGCTGATTATGTATGTTATGTGATGTCCTGGCAGCTGTGCAAAGCCAAATTCCCATAGGATTGCGTTGTGTTCCACTAGACTCATTGGAATCAATGCGAATACCTTATCATCCTCAATCAGCGTCCCCACAACATCACAATGCCATTATCTGCATTGCTTTTGGTCTTGTTTCACCTGGATATTCCAGGTTTATTAGCAGTGCTAATTTCGTAATAAACGCTATTAAGTCTAGTCAGGAATTTATGAAGCAATTTTTGCTTCCAGGTAGGTGGGTAATTGTGATATGTTTGTGTGGGAAAATAATCAGGAAAACGCAAGTTTTGCGTAGCATGTATGTTACGAAGACAAATCCTTAAGCGCTACTGAGGATAAGGTCCTGGGTTCGATTCCCATGTCGGGCAAAGTGTTATTGGGTTTGTCCATCAGGAATTTCTCAGTTTCAGCCCAGACGCTGAATTTGTGCCTTGATGATGGCAATAGGCTCGCACTCTGTTACATGGGACTTAAACATAATTGGTGAAATATGGGTATACCTACAGGGTGAATTTTTCAAGTGGGCGTGGATGGCCAAATCCGAAACTACGAGAACTAGCGAAAAGTACTCAAAGGAGTCGCGGGCTCGATTTTGATGAAAACTAAAACTGCATCATTGGATTTTTGAAAAATCAATATTTCTAGCCAGGAATCGAACCTGTTGATTTTGAAAAAAAAAACACACACTGTATTATTACACCATTTGATAGTGTCGCTAATAAGGATCGAATTCTGGAAAGTAATGACATACGGCAAACTAAAGGAAAGAGCTCTTTTTTAACAAAATATTTTTTTTTTCTCATGTTACCTACCTCATCAAGTCATCATCATCTGCCTAGCCTTTTCCCAACTATGTTGGGGTCGGCTTCCATTCTAACCGGATGCAGCTGAATACCTCGGTATGTAAAGATGGTCACCCATCCACAGACCAACCGCGGCAAGCGTAGCTTAACGTGATGGATTGACCTGTGCGGCTGTTATTATTTAGCCGGGACCGGGTTATGTTACCTACCTACTAAACCTTAACTGATTTTATTGTTCTAAATGATGACCATTGTTACATAGCTGGATTCGACGTCTCAAGGATTGTACTGCATTCAGCATTACAATATTATTGATTTCATTAGAATATTTTCCAAAGATGGTAATAGAAATTTGAACTAAGAACCTAATGTTGTGAAGGTGACTGCGCTGCGGGTGTGTTAATAAAAATATTGAGTATAATTTCGAACAAGGTACCTACGTAATGTTGTATGTATGAATACTCTAAAATAAGAAGCAGTTTATTAAAATTCAACATTTTCCTTAAGTTTGCCGTATATCATTACTTCCCAGAATTTGATCCTTATTAGGGACACTATCGAATGGTGTAATAATACAGTATGTGTTTTTTTTTCAAAATCAACAGGTTCGATTCCTGGCTAGAAATATTGATTTTTCAAAAATCCAATGATGCAGTTTTAGTTTTCATCAATATCGAGCCCGCGACTCCTTTCAGTACTTTTCGCTATTCCTCATAGTTTAGAATTTGGCCATCCACGCCCACTTGGAAAATTCACCCTGTATAAAGTCTATTCAATTTAATTTAATATTATTTCAAGTTGAACAAATATCAACTTTATTTTAATGATAATTAAGTTGATTTGACGATTATTGAAAATGTTATAAAAATGTTTCAAGTTGTAGCGTAAACTGAACTTTATTGTGTAGGATTTAAAGTTATTTTTCCATAAACTCTTATTTGTTTACATTTTTGGCAAAATAAATCGCGAATGCAGATTAGCTTGGTACTTTTACATGGAGCGACTGCCTATCTGACCTCCACAACCCACTTACTGGGTAATACGATACCCCTTGGTAAGACTGGTTGTCAGACTTTCGGGCTACCGACGTCCCGTAACGACTGTCAAAGATCCACGAATGGCAACCGGGACCAACGGCTTAACATGCTTTCCGAGGCAAGGAGGGGTCTTGGTATGTGAAGATGGTCACCCATCCACGGACCAATCGATCGACCCGTGCGGCTGTTATACTTAGCCACAAACTCCTCTAACAATGATGCAGTAGTAAGTGAAAACAATGATGACGCTTATCTACTGAAAATAAAAATGGATGACAATAAAAATCTCTTCGAGTCCATAATCCTGGTTTTCCAATATTCCTTTCTTTATTTAGTTAAAGTCGACAATATAAAAAGTCGGCCCTTGGATGGCTGACTACATAAAACACCTGAGGACCCTTTCTGAATATCAGTCAATAGCTGTCTCTCCCAAATATAATTCAGGGACAGTAAGGATTCCTTTACAATTGAGTTATAATATGACATACTCTTGGAAGCTTTTGTCATATATTTCGGCTAAGTGTGTCTTGACTTGTTGGGGTTTCTTAAGGGGTAGCCGTTAACCAATGTTCGGAGAATTTTTGCTATAAATAAAATATTTAAAACATGGTAGAAATACTAGATTGCTGGTGAATACTGTATATAGTGTATACCTTTAATATGAATGCATGTCAGCACTCGTAGACCATGACCTGGGTTAGAGGTTCCCGTCGGATAATAAACCGACCTCCACGCGGCGTATCCAGGGGCAAGACCAGTAGTACTTTTGTTTTATTATCGTTTTTCTCATCATATATTGATGTTAGTTTATCAAAAAATAAATGAATTGGGTTACAGATTAGGTACTAATCACTGCAAACACAATAGGTATCACAATTTTAATATCATTTTAATACATTACACAATATTTTTTCTAGTTATCCAATATGCCAAGCTAATAGCTACAATTTAATCTAGTTCAAAGACTGCAATCGTAATGAGAAAATCTGAGATAAAAGCAAAAAATAATAAAAGACGTTGTCGCTCATCGAACGTTGTTTTCTTTCCTTCTAATAACAGTGTCGCAAACAAACTAACAACCTTTCTCGATGTGTTGGTTGCTGATAACAGCGTTATTGCTTAGCCATAAAGTCGAAAATGGCGTGCACTTAAGCCAAATGAAGTTGCCGAGTGGTTAGAGATAGGGGACTTGAAGTAGTACTCCGTAATGTTTGATGCTGCTCTGAAAGTATTTATGGGTATTTGATATCGACTTTATATGAACAGGTTTTACAGATCTAGATAGAAGAAAAAATACGAAAATAAGAACATGTGAATTGCAATGCAAAATATAACTTTGGGATCTTATTTCGTATACCCAGATATTTTTTTGAAATGTGCTGGTATTCATGAAATGATTCAACCCAAATCCCAACAGAACATCGTAATCCTTTACCCTCACTCACACAAAGAAAAAAATCCGCAAAAAAGCTAAAACAAATACAAAAACCTTGTCAGCAAAGCAAATAAGTCCCTCAAAACCAACAAATTCATGTTTTCTCATTAGCAACGTCCGTATTAACACTTTATACGTTTTCTGTTTTCCGTGAACAATAACACTACCCTCAAAACTCACATCAAGAATATCAGGAAACATAAATTACAAGGGCTGTCGCATGAACTTCATTTCTCCATTAGTAGGGTCATGCTACCTTCGCTAAATTACTTCGATGATGGATTACGTGAAACACACCATTTCAAATTATAGCGCCTTTGCGCGCACTTGCCGAGTTACGGCGCACTTCATATAAATTAAAGGAAATTACTTGCTTGGAAATTTTGCAAGGTTAGGAAGTGGGTATTCAACGAAAAACACGTTTGATGTGTACACAAAAATATTTTAGTAATATTGTCGTATTTTATAGGTACACAAATACGTTAATATATTCCTTTGATCTAAAATAAGCGGCTTATAATTATTGCTCACACTATTTAAAGATAATTACGGGATAAAATGGAACGTCAAAAACATTTTTAGTACTTCCCGTTAAAAATGGCAAAGCGGAAGCTACGATTGAGTACTGTTTTTTTGAGAATTATGTTACGCAAGTAATACTGAATTAATTAATCCATAGTAATTCAAATCTAAATTTTTAAATCTTACTGAAAAACCTTAAATCATGAACATTTATCTATACCAGAATTACCAGAGGGCAGAAACTGGACATGTCCTTTACACATTTGAAGTGAAAACTTCTTTAGCGGCGTTGCAGACTTTTTGTAATGGGTAAAAAATGTTAAACTCGCGTCAGGACATCGCGTCAGGACACGTGACCGTCAGGAGAGATTTCCCCACCCCCCTCTCTTTCTACGGCGGCGCCAACCGAAGTGAACCAAGTGACACACGACAATGGATGGATGGATGGATGGATGGATGGATGGATGGATGGATGGATGGATGGATGGATGGATGGACGTGGACGTAAAATGAAAAAAGTGACGCAGAAGTAGTGAAAAAAAATAAGTTAGATATATTAATTAAATTAATAATTGATTTATTTCAACGTTAATATTCAAGTTTTCTCTTCTGCCGGCACTCCCGGAGTGCAACCCGTCTTTTTTTTAGGTGTGAATTGATTACGATGAAACAAAAAACTCAATGTTACTTCAATTTATAATTTTTAACGCAAATATTGTTGTGTATAAACGTGAAGTTGTGAGACCAAGTGCATATTAACACACATTAACTAATTTTGTCCAGAGATGGCGCTGTTTTAATATTTATTTCTGAAACACTTAGAATTTTCTAATTTACATTTTTTAGGCGTGTGTGAACTGATTACGATGAAACAAAAAACTCAATGTTACTTCAATTTATATAATTATTAACGCAAATATATATAAACGTAAAGTTGTGAGACCAAGTGCATATTAACACACGTTAACTAATTTTACTTCTGGTACCTACACTTTAAATTCAAAAATCTTTTGATAGACTGAACCGATTGCAATGAAACAAAAACTAAATGTTACTTCAAGTTACGCTAAATCGTTGTGTATAAAAGTTATCTACATTGATTTCGTACATTTTACGTGATGCTCGGATAACTAAACATACAAACAGACAAACAGACAAAAATTCTAAAAATGCTGGAAATGGGTTCTATTGGTTGTCCTTTAACACCCTGGCTATATTTTTTTATTTTTTTTTAATGTACAAAAACTTCTTTTCTACAGTTTTATTATATGTATTACGAATATGCTTCATGCTCCCATTAATATCCCAATAATGTCAATAGAATACACAGTCACGAGAATCTCACGTGACTGTATTCTATTCTTCGTATAAATCGTGAGCGTCATAGAAATAGTCAGAATTATTCGAAGTCATGACCAAAGGTCGGTACATAATATTCACTGTAACTTTACATGCATGAAATCGTAGATTGTACAACAAGTGCATAAAAGAAACCATTTTATCCCGAGACGTTTATATCCACCTGCGGCTCGGGTAGATGTAAACGTCTCGGGGTAAAATGGCTTCTTTTACGCACTAGTTGTACAATCTACTATTAAACGGTCAAGCGGCGCGCGTCGCCCATAGGCGACGAAATAATAGAAAATCAATTGTGTCTCATTAGCGGAGCTTGACAGATTAAGCTAGCTAAGATAAATTTAATCGACATATTGGGATTTATTAAGTTAACCCTATAACCTTTATTAAGGCAAACATGCACACTAATCAACTAGGTGGTGGTACTTTAAATTCGGTAAAATCAAAAACAATGACTATAAGTACGCCAACTCTGTACAGTGACTTCCTCATGCGGTTTTGCACGCGTCGGCCATGGAAATTAAAAAATGTTGAGCATTTTATTGGACATTACTGTTCTGATACATCGAACGTCAAGCGATGTAACGCCTGGCTTGTTCCTGCATTACGGAAGCATGTATATAGGCATTAATTTTAATAACGGTCTTATCGAAAGGATTATTGTAGCAATTGTTTACTCAATTATTTTGTTTTTAAGCTTTAAAATTGACTGTTTTATTAGTCTAGTAGGTAGTTGCAAGTAAGACTGTTGCGTGTTAAATGTTGGAAAATTGTGAAAACTGTTTAGAGCATGTCAAATTGAGATGAGGTGATAGGATGATGACGTGCCCTTTCAAACACACATTAGATGCGGCTGTGTGGCTGTTCAAATCCGACATTGCCACCGTCGTGTGTTAACAATTCATCATAGCTTTTCACTTCTTACACCTTTAAACGGTTGAATGCCGTAATTACAGACACAATTAAAAAGCAATTGTGTCTCGCGTGGATCCACGTTTAAGCATACGAAGGGTCAGGATCGGAGATTGGAGAAGGAAGGTGGATTAAAAGGCCTTAAGGGCCTTAGCGATTTCTTATCATTATTTTCGCGGCCGAGGTCTACCCTCGGCCGCGAAAATAATGATAAGAAATCGCTTAACGAATTCCGGTAAGAAACTTTACTACATTATGTCGCGATTCTAGTAGCGCAACATCATGAGTCAGTGGAATTGTTGCAATCGGAGCAAAATGTCGTCGCTTTCGAGACGTAGTTATCGGAGTAAATACAGTATAGGTCTACTTCTAACTCGAACTGCCTGATCTACAAGCAGTTTCTCTTCTGTTTCGTTTGCTTGACAAGTCATGACAAAACTACAGCCTAGGTCTCGCGGGGGAGATGTGATACCCGCCTAAGTGCCTTTTCATACGTCCCGGTACCGGCTAACCGGTTGCCGGGTTGTGTGAAAAAGGCCTTATCGGATAGTCGGCACCGGCTACCCGGTTACCGGGACGTGTGAAAAGGCGCTAAAAGTAGAATAGATGAGTCGAATCAAACCGAATTGAAGCGTCAATTTCATTTTCAGAAACCTTTGAAAGCCAAGTGAAGCAGATAGTGTAGATGAAATTCAATATCTATGCAAAACAAAATTTTGAACCAAACTGCACTCAGAATGTGCAGCGATATTTTCACTTGACCCCAATATTTTATTTTTACTCTTAAAATTTATAAGAGGCTCTTATCGACAGTGGCTTATCAGCCTCTTCATATCTATACATATATAACATTCAAAGTCCTGACTGACTGACTGATATATCAACGCACAGCCTAAACCGCTGGTCCTAGAGACATGAAATTTGCAGGGTGTTTTTGAAGAGTAGATGTCCACTAAGAAAGGGTTTTTCGAAATTCCACCCCTAAGGGGGTGAATGGGGGGAGGGTGAAATTTCACGTGGACGAAGTCGCGGGCGGAAGGTAGTATTGATATATGATAAATGATTTTATTTTTATAAGTAGGTTTGCACAAACACTTTTACACGCCATCATATTTTAAATATCGGCGATAATGTCTAGATGAGTTCGGCGTTTCCTATCTGACTACTCTTATCATAACTTCAACTATTTATAACTAAGTCTAGAAATACTCTAAAAGTTATTGATGTGTAAACAAATAAGAAAGTAGGTTTGCTATCTCAGGTGAAGGCTGCGCTAAAACTTTAACATCGACCAAAATCAAATTCATTTACTTTTATCGTACTCAGCAGTATCTCTCTTTCCTTCTTTCACACACTCCATAAGTAGACGGTGAACATCTTATATCGTTCGGCATGTATCTCATTTGGGAAAATTTACTTTATTCATAAATTTCCAATATTTAGGACCATTTTTATAACATTTTTTTTTTCATTCTGTATATGTGCTTTGCCAACTTATAAAAATAATTCATTTATTTTCAGAGAAAGTCCATTACATTTAATTAAAACATATAAATTAAAAAAAATCACACATTCACAATAAAATAATACTCAAACATACAAATCAAATAAAATTAAAATACATACACAACATGTCATACAAACAAAGGACATTGTAAAGAAACGTGGGTGGCAGGGGGGGGGGGGGTTGCAACAAAAAGTAAAAGAGAAACAAGTACTCGTATCTCTAAAGTACTCGTAGCGTCTTACGTTACGAAGAGACCCGAATTCTTATAACCATATTGACATTTATCCTATGACTGTTGGAGGGTGAGGACGGGGCCCATACAAAATCCCCCATGGTCCTGAATAAGTACAAACAAACTTACGCGTAAGCATATGCACAGCATATATATGTATAAATTTTATTAAGAAACATTAATCGTGCCTATTGGAGAGAAAGTTCATAAAATGTCATTTAAACCGAAATAATCTTTCGACAGGCAAAAATGTTAAGGGAATAATATTTTTTTTGTATGTAATCGCCTATCTAAAAGCCAAGAAGGAGGAGTTTCCAAGGATGACTGGATAATTAGTCAGTAGTCTAGAAAGTGAAATGAAATCTTATCTCTTCAAACTTGTCAATAATTTTGCCAAATTACGCTTAAGGAACTTTTTAAGATAAAATATTCAGAAAAGTTAAGACGGGTAATTACTAAAATCTTTTTAGCGTCAATGGTGGTAAACTACTACACGGCAGATGGCGTCGTGTATCTCATTGGGTTTGTGCACGACATATATTTGTAACAGATTTCGCATATATGCGGGCTAATTGCGTAACACACTATCAGTGGCAATGGGTTTCATTTTGACAGTTCAACAACATACATTGCGCTGTTTACGTTGTTCAGCAGACACATTTTTCGAACATATCCTCACACTGGAACGCCATACGGCAATTACACCAACGGAATAACAAATCACGTCATCTGCTGCTTTCCATCCATGCTGTGCGCGGTGGACATCGAACGAGTGGCAATGGATCACGCACGCGCACGTAGCGTCAAGACATTTCTCCATAATCCCATCACTCCTTCCATAAATTGCACACATTCATTGCGAATTTTTGAAACACAATGTGAATATGAATAATGGATTAGCAATATCCTTCAAAATGATTCAGATTTAGATTAATAGTGTGTTACGCAATTAGGGTGCTGACCATAATACAGGCAGATTGATTAATTACACAATAAAATAATTAGAAGAAAGAAGGATTTAGTTGTAGCTATAAGATGCAGATCAAGACAAGAACATCACGACTGCATTCACCAGCGATCATCATAATTCTCCTACTCTTATCCCAATTTATTTGGCTTCCATATTTCTCTATTAGTCATTACCTCGGTAGTCACCCCATTTCTAACCATATCATCATTCACACAGTCCATCCATCGTTTCTTTGGTCTTCTCCTACTCTTATGGCCATCGATATTCATACTCAAAACTTTCCTCACGACGTTTTCCTCATTTCGCATTCACCAGCAATCCACTGATTGTAATGGCTTCATTATGTCATGAAGCAATTTTGCACCTTAATGGCTGGTTTATAATAACCAACTACTAAAAAAACTGTTTTATCATGCTTCAGCACCCAAAGAATAAAGCATTTCTATAATTAACACTTCATCACAGATTCCGTCGCGAAAGATAAACTCTTTTAAATATTGTAGGTGCGCTCAAATTCAAGCACTAAACTACCCTAAGTATTCAAAAAGTACAAAACATTTAAGATTTTGCGACGAGAGATTTAAATTAATTCACAAAACAAATCTTAGAAGAAAAACGTCAGGAAAAGCCTTAAGGCGCTTCGCTTGAGTGTTTTTAATCAAACTCGGGTTTCGGGAAGTTGGGGTTTGCCGCTGTTTTGCTACAACCCGTTACATTCAATTTCTGCTCACTTGAACGCAACTTTTTTGTTCTAAAAACATATACATATACAAAACATATCAGCATGGGGACGGAAGTGAATACTTAAAACTTATCACTTCTTTTTCCCAATTATGTCGGGGTCAGCTTCCAGTCTAACTGGATGCCGCTAAATACCAGTATTTTACATGGAGCGACTGCCTCCACAACCCAGTTACTGGGTAATACGATACCTTTTGGTAGGACTTTCGGGCTTCTGACTACCCGTAACGACTGTCAAAGATCCACGAATGACAGCCGGGACCAACGGCTTCACGTGCTTTACCCATCCGCGGACCAACCGTGGCAAGCGTAGCTTAACCTGATCGATCGACCCGTGCGGCTGTTATTACTTAGCCTCCAAATCCCTACTTAAAACTTATCGCTACATATTGTCCCCCGCCGTGTCTGTTTGAACGCAATAAACTCAAAAACTACCAAACGGATTTTCATACGATTTTCACCAATGGACGGCACAAATTGAATTTGGATGAAAAATGACGATCATTAATATAGACATTGTAAAAAGTCATGCTGACTGGAAGCTTTACTGGCTTACATAAACCAATAGAATTATATGAAAACCCCAGTAAAAAACCGGTAAACCCAGTAGTTATTCCCGTGGGATATTTTTCGAAAAACCGCGGGCAAAAGTTAGATATACATTCACTTTTGCTGTTGGCCACGCGCAATAGGTACGTCTTACTAGTACTAGTAGCTACAGATATACTGTTAACATTAGAATAATGAAGACGAAAGCCCAAAAGTTTTTCCCCTACCAAAAATCGCTCAACGTATCTTATAAAGTTTTCACTTCAAAACTTAGGTAACCTAAAGAGACTGTGTTCTTAGTATACCTAAGTATAATCAGCCTATACAGGGTGTTACGGAAAGGGTATATCAATACAAACGGGTTGAAGAGTGTATCTGGTCTAGAATCTCTGTACAAAATTTCAGCTCAAAAGCCCAACCCGCAGTGGGCCCGCGTGGTGGATTACGGCCCACTCCCTCTCACCGAGAGGAGGCCTGTCTCCCAGCAGTGGGAACATTGTAGGCTGATTATGGTTATGTTATTATAGTTTTAATTAGCCTTAGACTATGTATGCCATGATTGGTTTTGATTGAATGTTCACCTTTTGATAAAATTGGGTGTATTATATTATTGTAAGCGGATTATTGGCTATTAAACAGTTTATTATTAAATGGTTGAATGCTACAATTTACTTAGGGGCCATGTACCACAACCAGACCATATCACTGCGACAATGTGGGTAAGCAGTGGTTACGTGTGAATAGAGTCGCTGCAGCTTTTTGCAGTTGCGTTTTGGTTGGTGACTACAAAATCATATCTAATGGTCTCGGTGGTGGTTGCGTTGTGGCTACGACATGGTCGGTATCGCCGACGCGGTTGATAATGAGGGCTGATTATGGCCCGTGTGAATTAACTAATGCGTTGTTGTGTGTCATGTGGTATCGTGTGAATATATATAAATTAGCGTGTTGTCACTGTGGTGTGGTTGTAGTACGCGTGATCGGGCCCTTATAGAAACAGTAAAATAACAATTTTGCTTCGCATACAATTCATTTCAATTTTGTAAATATCAAGCATAATTTTTAGGGTTCCGTACCCAAAGGGTAAAAACGGGACCCTATTATTAAGACTCCACTGTCCGTCTGTCTGTCTGTCTGTCACCAGGCTGTATCTCATGAACCGTGATAGCTAGACAGTTGATATTTTAACTGATGATGCATGTCTGTTGCCGCTATAACAACAAATATTAAAAACAGAATAAAATAAATATTTAAGGGGACCCATACAACGGACGTGATTTTTAAGCGGTTTTTGCTCGATATTAATAACGGCAACAGTTAGACACTTGGAATATGTACAAAATAGGTTGTTAGTTGTATATTCGCTTTGAAAATAAATAATTAAATTAAAATAAAACAAATGAAGGGGGCTCCCGTACAACAAACGTGATTTTTTATATTATTTATTATTATTTTTTTATATGTAGTGTTAAATATTGTACGGTGGTACGGAACCCTTCGTGTGCGAGTCCAACTCGCACTTGGCCGGTTTTTTTAAATACATATTTCTATTAATTTTTTAATTGGTCGTAATCTCTCATAATACAGTTTTAAGCAAATAATTATTACAGCATTAATAGCTGTTTTCTGCAATGTTAACTGTAATGCCTGAACTTTTAAAAGCTCTTCTAACGCTTGACTCAGAGCCGAGACAAATCTATAAAAATTGAAAATCCAACGTGCAATAATATTTAGGCAGTACATTTAAATGTTCCCTATTGTTAGTTCAATCTCCACATAATGGGTGCCTGAAGATGGACGGCGCCGCCGAGGCTGACCCTGAAAGAGATGGTGAGATGACCTGGACGTGTACCGCCTGGGCTGGTTCGAGGTGGCGCGGGAAAAGAATCCCTGGAAGGATTTGGGGGAGGTCTTTGCCCAGCAGTGGGACAGTATAGGCTAAAAAAAATGTTACTGAAATTGGGCATTAGAAGCTTAAGGTTTGCCCAAAAACATGGCTCCTACCATGCGGGTAAGGCCGTGTTCTACAAAGAGATTCAACAAAACAGTCATAAATAACTACAGGATGGGGCAAAATTAATGTCATAATGTGAATTGGCTACCATTTGGCTGAAAATGAAAAAAATGGGCTCTGTTTTCACGGAAGGTTTACTTAAAGGTCTAATTTTTTTGACATTAAGTCGATAAAATGATATCGGTCAAACGACTACCGCCTGAGTTAATGCACAATTGTGCTCGTTTTACGGTATTTTGAACTGTTTGCTGCAAAGCATCCTCCAAATTAGTCATTTCTTCTTCAATGTTGGCTTTCAAGACTTCAAGGTTTGTGGTTTGTTGTGGTAAATTTATAAAGCCATTAGCGAAAATTATGGCATATTTACATTATGTTACTTTTGCCCCACCTTGTACCAGACGCCAGCACATCAAGGTACCCGTAACTGTCAAATTTTCTCAATCAAATTTGAACCTTATGTTTTATCGAAAAGTTGAAAATATATTAAAGAAATTTGACAGATTGTAGTAGCTTGATGTCCTGGCTGGGTCCTGGATCCACCAACCCGCACTGGGCCCGCGTGGTGGATTACGGCCCACTCCCTCTCACAGAGAGGAGGCCTGTGTCCCAGCAGTGGGAACGTTATATGCTGATTATGTATGTTATGTGATGTCCTGGCAGCTGTGCAAAGCCAAATTCCCATAGGATTGCGTTGTGTTCCACTAGACTCATTGGAATCAATGCGAATACCTTATCATCCTCAATCAGCGTCCCCACAACATCACAATGCCATTATCTGCATTGCTTTTGGTCTTGTTTCACCTGGATATTCCAGGTTTATTAGCAGTGCTAATTTCGTAATAAACGCTATAAGTCTAGTCAGGAATTTATGAAGCAATTTTTGCTTCCAGGTAGGTGGGTAATTGTGATATGTTTGTGTGGGAAAATAATCAGGAAAACGCAAGTTTTGCGTAGCATGTATGTTACGAAGACAAATCCTTAAGCGCTACTGAGGATAAGGTCCTGGGTTCGATTCCCATGTCGGGCAAAGTGTTATTGGGTTTGTCCATCAGGAATTTCTCAGTTTCAGCCCAGACGCTAAATTTGTGCCTTGATGACGGCAATAGGCTCGCACTCTGTTACATGGGACTTAAACATAATTGGTGAAATATGGGTATATAAAGTCTATTCAATTTAATTTAATATTATTTCAAGTTGAACAAATATCAACTTTATTTTAATGACAATTAAGTTGATTTGACGACTATTGAAAAAGTTATAAAAATGTTTGAAGTTGTAGCGTAAACTGAACTTTATTGTGTAGGATTTAAAGTTACTTTTCCATAAACTCTTATTAGTTTACATTTTTGGCAAAATAAATCGCGAATGCAGATTAGGTTGGTACTTTCACATGGAGCGACTGGTTATCTGACCTCCACAACCCACTTACTGATAACGCTTATCTACTGAAAATAAAAATGGATAATAATAAAAATCTCTCCGAGTCCATAATCCTGATTTTCCAATATTCCTTTCTTTATTTAGTTAAATTCGACCATATAAAAAGTCAGCCCTTGGATGACTGACTACATAAAACACCTGAGGACCCTTTCTGAATGTCAGTCAATAGCTGTCTCTCCCAAATATAATTCAGGGGCAGTAAGGATTCCTTTACAATTGAGTTATAATATGACATACTCTTGGAAGCTTTTGTCATATATTTCGGCTAAGTGTGTCTTGACTTGTTGGGGTTTCTTAAGGGGTTGCCGTTAACCAATGTTTGGAGAATTTTTGCTATAAATAAAATATTTAAAACATGGTAGGAATACTAGATTGCTGATGAATGGTGTACATAGTGTATACCTACCTATAATGTGCATGCATATCAGCACATGTAGACCATGACCTGGGTTAGAGGTTCCCGTCGGATAATAATGGACCTCCACGCGGCGTATCCAGGGGCAAAAGTCAGGGGCAGTTTTATTATCGTTTTTCTCATTATGTATTGGTGTTAATTTATCAAAAAATAAATTAAATGGGTTGCAGATTAGGTACTGATCACTGCAAACACAATAGGTTTCATAATTTTGATTATCATTTCAATATATTACATAATATTTTTCTAGTTATCCAATACGCCAAGCTAATAGCTACAATTTAATCTAGTTCAAAGACTGCAATCGTAATGAGAAAATCTGAGATAAAAGCAAAAAATAATAAAAGACGTTGTCGCTCATCGAACGTTGTTTACTTTCCTTCTAATAACAGTGTCGCAAACAAACTAACAATCTTTCTCGATGTGTTGGTTGCTGATAACAGCGTTATTGCTTTGCCATAAAGTCGAAAATGGCGTGCACTAAAGCTGAATGAAGTTGCCGAGTGATTAGAGATAGGAGACTTGAAGTAGTACTCCGTAATGTTGGATGCTGCTCTGAAAGTATTTATGGGTATTTGATATCGAGTTTATATGAACTGGTTTTACAGATCTAAATAGAAGAAAAAATACGAAAATAAGAACAATATGTGAATTGCAATGCAGAATATAACTTCGGGATCTTATTTCGTATACCCAGATATTTTTTTGAAATGTAGGTACTGGTATTCATGAAATGATTCAACCCAAATCCCAACAGTACATCGTAATCCTTTACCCTTACTCACACAAAGAAAAAAATCCGCAAAAAAGCTAAAACAAACACAAAAACCTTGTCAGCAAAGCAAATAAGTCCCTCAAAACCAACAAATTCATGTTTTCTCATTAGCAACGTCCGTATTAACACTTTATACGTTTTCTGTTTTCCGTGAACAATAACACTACCCTCAAAACTCACATCAAGAATATCAGGAAACATAAATTACAAGGGCTGTCGCATGAACTTCATTTCTCCATTAGTAGGGTCATGCTACCTTCGCTAAATTACTTCGATGATGGATTACGTGAAACACACCATTTCAAATTATAGCACCTTTGCGCGCACTTGCCGAGCTACGGCGCACTTCATATAAATTAAAGGAAATTACTTGCTTGGAAATTTTGCAAGGTTTTCGTTATATTCACTTAGAAACTAGAAGACAAAAGATTCTGCTGTGTCCCGCCGACGTTAAACTCCAGCCCATTAGGAGAATTCAAAAGATGTTTGAAAACTAGGAATTTTCTGGAAACTATCTTCGTAAAATCTGTCTACAAGTATTTTGAGATAAATTGGAGAAATTTTCGTTGAAATTTAACCTTAATTAATTTAACCTTAATTGGCTAAATACTTAGCTGGAATTTAATTATTACTTTAATATTAATGATGTGGTAGTTATATTTATTTTTCTACCAGACTGCCTTTTGATTAACAAGAACAAAATGGCATCCCCATCGACGCGCAAACTGGAACCGGAATACTGCATATTATGATTCTAAGCCCGCTAGCGTAGAAATTAATCGTCACTTAAAAAAAATAATAATCTGCGGTTTCAAAGAAAAGTGCAATACCTACGTGGTCAAAATGAACAGCAAATTATTTTTTTTAATAACCGGTTCAGAATCATGTTCTGAAAGCATGGTAACAAGTTGCACGTTGATGTCCTACCATCTATGTAATAAGGTGCTACAAAAATATCTGCCACGGCTTCAATGGGATACATTATTCTATACATAGATTACAATAGTAAAGATACATTATTATTGATTTTATGTCATAAATTTTTTCATAAAAAAAAAATGTGCGTATTAATTTGAATTGATTTAGTTGCATGAAACCATCCCATAGTAATTAGCTGTTGCCGCACTATCATTTCATTTCGCAAAATGTGACGAAGCGGCACATCGCGCTTAGTTTGTGAACCACGTTATGCAGAATAGAGTAAATGTTTATTTAATTACTTTATTTTCTCAAATTGATTTAGCTATTCCGGGGTAGAAAATTTCTTCACTACTGTAATCTATATACAAAATACTGTCTCCCATTGAAGCCGTGGCATATATTTTTATAGCACCTTATGAGGCATATAGAATCAAAGTTAGCTAAATGCCTCCATGTCAAATTTTCAGGAACCGAAAAAAACGTTTTTCTAATTTAAGAGTCAGGGGTTTTCATACTCTCTGCGTTTATTCTCCATAAGTACTTGGTATTTTTTTTAAAGTGTGGCGCTTAACTGCTTTTGATTCTATATACCTCTTATAATATATAAAATTCAAAGTCCTGACTGATACTTACACCCTTTCTTTTTGATCGTTTTAATCCTTAAAAGGGGTCATTGTACTCATCATTATGAACAACTTTTACTATGGGAACAACCCTGAAATCGTGAAAAAAAAATCAGTTGATCCATACATTATGTCGAGTTATCCGAACATAAATGTATGGATCAGCAAATTTTTTTTTTACGATATCAGTGTTGGTCCCATAGTAAAAGTTGTTCATAATGATGAGTACAATGACCCCTTTTATGGATTAAAACGATCAAAATGTAACGGTGTATATCAACGCACAGCCTAAACCGCTGGTCCTAGAGAGATGAAATTTGGAGGGTGTGTTCTTTGTGAAGAGTAGGTATCTACTACGAAAGGGTTTTTTGAAATTCCACCCCTAAGAGGGTGAATGGGGGGAGGGTGAAATTTCACGCGGACGAAGTCGGGGGCAGAAGCTCGTCCTGTATAAAGACATAGATCGCAATATCAGTTTGATATATTTCATATTGGTAGTCATGTTTTATTATAAAACAAGCCGTGTGGCCGATGAAACATCACTATTAACCCCTTTCGGGTTTTTTTTTTTTTGAATTTTTAGTTATTTATTTTCCCATTGTATATTTTGTAGGTAGTGTTTAATGTGTTTATTTCATGTTATGTATTTTTGTGGTGTACAATAAAGTATATATAAATAAATAAATAATTTTCAAAAGTCCTTACTTAGTGTTCGCCTTCGTTATGTCGTTGTCTTTAGTAAAATTTCATGTTTCGAGACCCAGCGGTTTAGGCTGTGAGTTGTCTGTCAGTGAATGAATGAATGGATTTAAGATTTGTATTACGAGGATTAGTAGTAGGTAGCTCTAAAACTCAGACGCATTCACGGTCTAATGCTTTGTCGAAATCTAAGCTTTGAGAACCTCTAATCCTTTTGTTTCATTCACCGTTTCCATCTTCTAAATAACCGCATTACTGTTCAAGGATTTCTGTACCAAAGTTCCTATTCAGAAATGTTTGCTAATAAAACAAATGAGTCCACTTAAATAAAATTTTAAACTTCAAGTAACATTTTATTCGTAGCATTTCCTCTATTTACAAAGAATAGTACCACAATAGTCTGATTTAAGATCTTGAGGTATAATAAAACTTGAGTAAACATACAGTAACTGTTATGTGGAACTTAGCGTTGTTGGCAACGTAACATGCGTTAGAGAATAATGAATATGTAACCATGTAGCTTAACAGATCTTTGGACAATGCGGGTTCTAGTTGTAGGTATTTTTGGTTTGAATATTGGATTGTTTACTATCAGAATAATAATAGTGACATGCGGTTGCGTAGTACTCGTAACCGGCGTATGGATTTTTTGGAATGCGGGACGAAACTTCGGGACGAAACTTCAGGACGAACGAAGAATATATCGACCAGAAAATGAACATAGACGAGTCAAAAGGAGTATGTAAGGATTGTACCAGGTGGCGGTCTGTAGTTTCTACCCATGGGAAGCATGGCTATGTGTAATCTGCATTCGCGATTTATTTGCAAAAATGTAAAATATGAGTTTATGGAAAAATAACTTTAAATCCTGCACAATGAAGTTTAGTTTATGCTACAACTTCAAGTATTTTTATAACTTTTTCAAGAGTGCTAGTCACTCTGAAATGAACCTAATTTGCAATGAAAATAAAGTTGATATTTGTTTAACTTGAAATAGTATTAATTTGAAACATAAGTTTAGAATAGACTTTATGTAGGTATATAATAATAGTGATACCAAAAATTACAAAGAAAAGGGGTCATTGTGTTCATCTTGCGTGTCGATAGCAATCTAAATGTACTCGGCCCAGAATTCGGCTACTTGTGCGGCGCCATCACTAGCGTCCATCAGTTTCTGTAACGTGCAGCTGACAGGACACGCAGGGCACGATATTAAGTATCACATTTACACTCCAAAGCGGAGTCGTCTATAAATCTCCACCTGAACAGGTTTTCCTTGCTTCGGCCAACCTGGGTCCGGAGTCTGTTTAAAGACTTCCAGGTTATCCAAGGTAACTCATTGTATTCGTCATTATGAACAGCTTTTATTGTTGGACCAACCCTGAAATTGCGAAAAGAAATCAGCTTAATTCATTTATTTTCACTTAACGTATGGATTGTTTTTCGCGATCCCATGCTTGGTTCCATAAGAAAAAGTAGTTCATAATTAATGATAAGTTCCATGATCCCTTTTCAGGTGTTCAGTTATTTCAATTGCATTATTAATAATGTTTATGTCCATGACCACAACATCATCGTTGAAGCCAAGCTGTGGTGTTCCATAATATTGTCACTGAATGAATAAATGTAGTTATCGGAAAATGTCCTACATAGAGGTCAATATCCGACTGGTAAATAGATAGATAAACCATTTATTTGGCGCACACAAAAGACAGCACAACACACAAAAGTACAATCAGATGATAACCAATTACCTACATGAATTTAATTTAAAACAAGGTGCCGATATAAAAACAAAAAGAAAAACACAGATATCAAAGTAAAAGTCACACTATGACAAAAAAAAAATTAAATGCAGTAAGCTATATTTATTGATACCAAACCAAACAAAATATTCGTCAAGAATGAGTTAAAACGTGTTTAAATGTATAACTTTCGGTCCAGAAAAACATCAAAACCTACAAAAGACCAAATTAAAAGCCAAATTACAAGCGAAATAACACAAAAATATACAAAACCAAGACTTAAACAGAATGTAAATAGAGAACAAACTTCTAAAGCTAAATTGGCGTACCACGTTAAATCGGATGTGGCGGTGTGGCTTCACTATCCTACTGAAAGCTTTTATCTGCCAGCGACCTAAGAAACTAAGGAAATTGCATTGAAATGGCGGATTGAATTTAACATGGCGATACCCACTGGCCACTGTAAACGGAATGTAGTCTATACTTAGTACTAATATACAGAGGTATTTGTTTTTAAGTTTGAATGCATGGGGTATTTTATTTATTTATTAATGTAATATTATTATTTTTATAGTGAGGGGCTTGTGGCTAAGTAATAACTGCTGCACGGGTCGATCGATCAGGTTAAGCTACGCTTGCCGCGGTTGTCCTGTGGATGGGTGACCATCCTCAAATATTAAAAGCCCTGCGTGCCTCGGAAAACACGTTAAGCTGTTGGTCCCTGTTGGTCCCGGCTGTCATCCGTGGATCTTTGACAGTCGTTAAGCGTCGTCAGAAGCCCGAAAGTCTGACAACAAGTCTTACCTATCTTATTACAGTAACTGAGTTGTGGAGGTCAGATAGGCAGTCGCTCCATGTAAAATACTGGTAGTCAGCTGCATCCGGTTAGAATGGAAGCCGACCCCAACATAGTTGGGAAAAGGCTAGGCAGATGATGATGATAATATTAATATTTATTGAATGCAGGGGTAATCTCTGGAACTATCAGTCGGATTTGAAGAAAATCGTTTTGCATTTGATAGTCCAGTTCTTGAGGAAGGCTGTAGGCTACTTAACATCACGCTAGGACTCTTAGAAGTCGAGCAAAAAGAAAAAAAGTCAGAAATGAGGTTGGTCGGGGGAACAAGAAAGAACAATGTCAGATGTGCATAGTAACTTTGGCTCAATATTAATTTGTCATGGACAGTGAAAATTCTTACGTTTTTTTGTGTAGTTTAATGTGAAAAGATTTTCTGTAATATCCACTTTTACACTGAACTTCTAAAGAAGAAGTTATTCAGACATTTTAAATTGGAGGTTATTGTTGCTCTATCACGCATCTGATAGCATTTTCTCTTTCTGAACTGTTATTTAAGGCGTGAGACTTTACACGATGCAACGAATGACCGCAACCAATACAAAGATTTCGATGCACAATTGATTCAGTTGGCGCATAGCTACTTGTTGGATTACTTGTTTGTTTAATAAATAACCAACAGTAATGACAAACAACACTGACATTTGGAATCTAAAACCAACAAAATACGGTTTTTTTGCAAATTAACATTTAGCTTAGTTAAAACAGTTGCCATTCTATTAATAAAAATCGTACTTTACCTCAGAAAGTGAAGTCCATTGCCGTAACAATGAATGGACATCGTCAGATTCAAGTAAATGCCGTTCCATCCGGAACACATTTATACCACAATTAATACAACGTAGTTGATGGTACATTGTCACAAAATGTGTGGTATGAATATAACACAATAAGTCTATAAAGCAAACGCAGATGAATTCGAGAAGGAACCAAAACACCGACAACAACAACATGTTTGAACTGGCGCGCGCGATTTTGACAGAACTGCTAGTTTTTTTTTTAATGGCGGACTGCTGGTTGCCATTACAAGGCGATTAAGATATCGAATACAGATCAGGAAAATCGATTTCTTGAATTTCGTTCTAATATTCTTTAAAAAATAATAAATGTATTTTAATAAACACGACGAACGTATTATTTAGATAAAAAATAATAATAATAAAAGACAATTGTGAGGTGGTAAATAAAAACTAAAGAGTAAATCTCTTTATTTATTTAGAATAATCGATTACAGTGGCAGAATAGGTAACTACCTGACACTTTTATTTAAAAAAAAGTAAAACCTGGAATTCAATAACATGATTACTTATTAAAATGATTTTCTTTTCGAACAGTTCTCGAAAAGAAATAAATATTTTTTTAGAAGTTGGAAGTTTATATTTAAATTGTTGTAGGTAAAAACTTCGTGTCCGTGTGAATTTAGTTTTAAAAGTTGTGTGAGCCGAAATCTGACATTGTTCTTTAACGCAGACGAAAATAAATAAAAGAAAGAATAACATTTATTTGGCAACAGTTCGTGAAGCACAAAATACATTAACTAAGAAAAAGTGAAATTAAAAAGGCATTGAATTAAAAGACATGAAAATAAAAACACAATAGATATATCGCTCATTTGGTGAAACATCGACGCAACTGCTACTTTACTTTTTTTTTAAGTATTTTTCTCCTAACGTAAATACATACTTAGCCTATAATGTTCCCACTGCTGGGACACAGGCCTCTTCTCAGTGAGAGGAGGTGGGCCGTAACGTAAATACGCTTTTTGTAAAAAAAAATACATTTATGTCGATGTTTCTCCAAATGAGCGATATGGTGCCTATATTGAAGCACGTTAAAACACGTTAAGCCGTTGGTCCTGCGCCTGATATGTCTACGGTCGTGTATGGTCGCTGTCCCATCGAACTATAAGAGTGAAGGAAGAGAGAGTCCACCTGTGTCTGTGCGCACACGATTGTGTCTCCCGCGTCGATGACTAGTCTCCGCTGAGATTGGCTGACACGACCGAAATTCGGTCTGAAGGACTATTATTATATTGAAGCATTTTTCAGTGTCTCTATTTTAGTTTTTTAGAGTTGAATTCTTTCTTCGGAATTTAATCTTACCAAGTATTCAATTTAGACGAATTAAAAAATACCTATTGAGTTGATAAAAGATTGCAAAATGATTCCAATATTGTTTTAGCTGCAATGGAATTTGATTAGGTAGAAAATGTGCAGAAATTTACAGTTATATTTGGAAGAAGTTAATATCTATATGACTTAGTAAAAATTAAAAATTTTGATAAAGGGTGATGTATTTTTTCCGATGTATTTATTTTTCCTAAGTCAATGTTTCCTAAACGGTGGTCGTGGGAAGTGGGCCACACGCTTCGCCATCAGACGAAGGATTACGTTCTGATTGGAACTGATTCACTGTGTCTTAATCTTGTTGGATGCTGTTTTAGTTTATAATATTAAGAATTATTTCTGATATGAGAGTAGTAGAAAATAATCTATACAAAAAATGGATACTTTGAAATCTGGAGGACATAGGCTACTTTTTATCGACATACCACGCAGGTGAAGCCGCGGGTGAAAGCTAGTCGAGTATAATATCATGCGTCGATAGCTAGAGTGAGAAAATTAATATGCAAAACTTTCTTTTTTATTACCGACCCTTGTATGTGGTTGATATGTATGCAACGATATCGTGATTAAAATATCTTCGGCATACCTAACGTTCATGAATTGTCAGCAACGAAAACATTTATTATTTTTTAGAAAATCTGACAACGTTTAAAATTAAATGTGCAAATTAGTATTCGCTAAAACGAGTTGACAGCTAACACAGGCAAGGAAATCATTAAAATAGCTCAAAACACAATCATCATTAGTAACATTTCGCCGACACGCAATCAACTGGATAAACACAAACCAATCTACTGTGATCGATTTGAAAATCCTCAAATCGAGGCATAGCATCATTATTTTTAATTTTCATCTCTATGATAATAGAAATAAGGTTCAAAACATTGAAATCGAACATCGTCATAACGATATGGAAAATTTTAGCGCTTGAGCTGTCGTGTGTATGTTCAATATTTAGCAAACGTGCATCAATTGTTCTCTTTCATTGCTGAGAACAAATAAGTGATGGAAATTGTGTATCGTTTGGTGCAGCAATATTTTCATGGTTAGCTGTGAGTGTATGTAAGCAAATGATAAATGATTTATTTCTGTAAATAGGTTTGTACAAACACTTTTACACGTCAATTATATTTTTAAAAACTAGAGGCCGAAACAAACTAAAAAATACTCGTACTTAACTTACATTTGGAAATATGCCAGCTATAGACCAAATTCTACGAATTATTGAAAACAATTTAACTGAAACTAATGTTAAAATTATTTGTTGTTTACCACAGAAATACGAATGAAATTCCTGTTTGTTTCAACTAGTTTTGGTAGATAAAAGAAAACAAGGATGAAAATACTTAAAAGACACAAACACCGATAGAACCACAAGTTTAGCAAAAGAAATCTAGGACTTGTATTATATTGCACTTTTAAAAGCAGTTGGTTCCTTTACTTAACAGCTGGATATGCACTTTTTATTTAAACTATGTAATTAAACAAACATTGAACACTCGTACATTTACCCCCTTAATAATAAACGTATTATATCAGATAAATAGTTGCACACCAATTTCTCTCTCTCAGTCGCCAATAATTTGACTTTCGAAAGAAGAAGACAAAGCGTTGTGTAACTATACAGACGCTATACAACGTTTAATAGTAAGGGGGTTACTGTATAAGCTTACCTTTAATTAGTTTACGTCAGATTATCCGAGCTTTTTGATTGATTGATAAACGCTCTTTCCGAGCAAAATACAGCTCTATATCCGACTCCTAATAAATGGTCGTAGTTGTTAGATTTACGTGACGTTTTAGCTCTAAACTCTGACATAGACGTGACTAGAGAAGCGATAGTGTTTCAACTTTCAAGTGTGATTAGAATTGAAATGAATGGTTTATTTCTGTAAGTAGATCTTTTAAGACACTTTTAAACGTCTATATTTTAAAACTAGATGGCCCCAGCATTTTTTAGCTGACTGATCCTTGAGAAGAAATGCCGAAACAAAATTGGGTCTCTTATTATATTAGGATTTCATGTGATTCTAATAATGCAAGGCCATGTCTGGAAGGGCCTTTGGAAGAAAGAATCATTGCAGCTTTGAGTCGACCTGTCTCAACAGACAGCATGCATGCATCAGTCATCGTGTAGCTCAACCCTATTTTAGAGAGCTCAACGACCCGTCACACGACGCGACGCTACCAAATCTATAGGACGTTTGCGTAGGCCATATACTAAATACTCAAAACCGCCAGACAGTAATAAATTCATGTATTCAATCTAGCCTGCATGGTACTCACATTCACAGTCAGTTTTCTTTTTAAATTATAGTAGTCTGGGATTGTGAAATATTTGTAAGAATGTTTTAGTAGGCCTCAAAAGGTATACAAAATCAAGAATTACTTTTATAATAGATCACTTATTTAGGACATGGATCTGGTAGGCGTTGATAAATTAGGTTTTCAACTTTTATAAATTTGCTAACAGGTTTATTTTAGTAATGCTGTCGACTATTAAACGGAATTTGTACATTAAAAAAAGGGAATTTTTAAAGGATCTTTTATCATCATCATCATTAACGATACTAATCTTATAAATGCGAAAGTAATTCTGTCCGGACGTCTACGGAACGGATTTCGATGAAATTTGGCACACAAGTAGATCATGACCAGCAGGGTAATTGCGTAAAACACCATCTGTAGCAATGGCTTTTATTTTGACAGGTCTACAACATTCATTGCGTTATTAACATTGTTGAGCTGACTAATTTTTCGAACATAATATGTAGCAACATTCATTGCGTTATTTACGTTGTTGAGCTGACAAATTTTTCGAACATATGAAGCCATTGATTAGCAATATCCATCAAAATGATTCAGATTGAGATTGATAGTGCTTTACCCAATTAGGGAGCTGGGTTAGGACACTGAATACTTTTTCTATCCCGGTACTACATTCCCGTGGGATAATTTCCGACCTCCAGGCGAGCAAAACCACAGGCTAAAACTAGTCTCGAATAACTTTGCCAATATAAGGATTGCCTGATTAAAGGATATAAGGCAACATTCCTCTAGAAAAAGAAAACAAAAGAAACGCAATAGACCTTTTGTGAAGAGAAAAGTTAAAAGCTTTTTTACAACGTCCAGAAGTACGGGTTGTCGTTGAAATGTAACAAAAAGGTACTTTGTGATAGCGGGTAATAAAAATTATGTCAGCAGTAAAGGGAAAGTACCTTGAAACTATTATGGCTAATTCGTGAATACGTAAAGCCCATGTCACGTGCTTTGAAGTATCTACTAGAATAGATAAAGGATGGACTTGTTATTACCCGACTACGGCGCAGCAAAAAGGAAGGTTATGATTTGGTCCGGTATGTATGTTCATCTGTTCCCTCATAACTTCTAAACTGCTTGTCATAAAGACAAATGAGGTATCGTTGGAAGTGCCTTGATCGTTTGCTGGATATAGGCTATGTGACGTCACAGTAAATTAAATATGACGCCCTCTAGCGGACATAAAGTCATGACCAAAAATATTTTTTTAATCATACCGTGTTGGGTATCAAATGAAAGGGCTTAATTAGCACGTTTCAAAAATATAAATATTACTGAAATAAGCCCCTAAATATTTAAATAAAAAATAAGTTTAAAAACTAAAACCCGACTACTCAAAAGGATGATTCAAGAAAGTACCTTCCCGTGGTCGCAGGCCACTGTACTAACATACAAAGCTATGGTAGCATGCGGCCACGGGAAGGTATTTTCTTGTTTCATCCTTTTTAACCGACGAAAAAACGGAGGAGGTTATCAATTCGACGCGTATATTTTTTGTTTTTTTTTTTTTTTTTTTTATGTATGATCACGCATAACTTTTTACAAAGCAGTCCGATTTTGATAATTCTTTTTCTGTTGGAAAGGATATACCCCGAAGTTGGTCCCATATAAATTTGGAAAAGAAAATCCAACCCTAAGGGTAGGAAAACAGGGGATGATTGATTGTTCACTCACTGATTGTAATGTATGAGCACGCATAACTTTTTACAGAGTAGTCCGATTTTGATAATTCTTTTTTTATTGGATAGGACATACCTCGAAGTTGGTCCCATGTAAATTTGGAAAAAAAATTCCTACCCTAAGGGTGGGAAAATAGGGGTGATTTCTTGTTCATTCACAGATTTTAATGCTGAGCTTTATAAAGCCTGTTTTTTAAGTATTTTATTATACAAAAAATAATAATTAAATTAAGATTATATAACAGTTAATATCTAAAGTAGGGTAGGTAGGTAGCTAATTTAAAAGTAATAAAAAATTAAGCATGTAGTAATTAGTAAATTATAGCCTCAAAAAATTATAAAATAAAAACTTTTTAACAAAAAAATTAAACCTCCGAAAAAACTGAAAAGCAAAAAATAAAAACATTTTTTATTTTACCTTAATAAATAAGTTCTTAAACTAATGCAAGTATACCTAAGAAATTTTGAGTCGGCGCCAAACAATCAATGAACAAAGATCACTAAATTACCTTAAATTTAAAGAAATAACCAAATCAAATTAATAATGCAACGTGAAATCTCCAGCGATAAATATAACATTCCAAACAAAAAATGCGCTCTCCGCACGACCACTTGCAACGATATTAAGTTGCTTGTTTGGCGCCGACTTAAAATTACTTAGGTATACTTGCATTAGTTTAAGAACTTATTTATTAAGGTAAAATAAAAAATGTTTTTATTTTTTGCTTTTCAGTTTTTTCGGAGGTTTAATTTTTTTGTTAAAAAGTTTTTCATGTTCTTATAACATGGGATTCAACGGAAATAGCAAATGGGACCCATCGTTAATACCTAAAAAATGGGATTCAAAAGTGGGATCTAACGACAATAAATCTTAGTTTTTATTAACCTTTTGAACGCCATTGTCACATTATATGTTACAAACGAAATCTTACCCTGCACGCCAAAACGTCACAAATATATGACAAAATACACGTCGCACGGGTCGCAACATATTATGAAATAAACAATTTAATCATTACTTTTGTGTGTTTTTATTTATATAATTTAAAAGTTTAAGCTTCCGTCTATATTGTATTGCATGAAACTAATATAAATAAACCACCACTATCGAGAAATTTCTTGTTTTAAGTGTGTGTGTGTGTTGTTTTGTTAAAATTGCCTGGCGTCGGGGGTACGGCGATACGTTTATACTCTGGCGTTCAAAAGGTTAAACTTATTTTTATCTTATAGGTAGGTAAGGGTTTGCTTAGATGGTTGGTCATGTTGAGAGGATGAATAAAAGGCGACTTACAAAAGGTTAACAAAATTAATATTTACAAGGAAGATGTGGGTGGAAACGCCTTAGGACATAATAATGACCTTATTGGTAATGTACTTCAGAAAGGTCAGATGCGTAGTACTCGCAACGGGCGGTCGTTTATTACCAGCTGATGTTATATACACGGGCTCAGGGCCGTCTTTACCTGGAGTGCAAGGGGTGCATGACACTCTGGCGCAGGGTCTTACATGGCGCAAGTCAATCCTTATACATACACGTACCATGCGTAAACCTTCTTGGAATTGAAATTAATAAAAAACTACATGATTAACTATGACTCAAGTCAAGATAGATTGACAAATTTGGCTATAGTAAACCTACCTATCAAGTTGAAAGTTGATTACAAAACAGACGATATCATAAAAAAAATTGCCGATTTTAAAGCCGGAAAAATTAAATGATGTTTGAAAATGTGCCTAATTTTATTGTAGAGTAAGTATTAAATAAAAAATAAAACACAAAAATTGGGGCGCAGGCTGATTTTCGCGTCGTGCGGTCCATGGCCCTATACGGGGCCCCGGTGTGGGCGCGTTCTCTGCGGCGGCGAGCCGCCCACTATCTCAACGCGCCCCAAAAGGTGGTAGCCGTAAGGCTGATCCGAGGGTACCGCACGATCTCGGGCGAGGTGGCAAGCCTACTTGCCGGACTGCCGCCATGGGATCTGGAGGCGATGGTCCTCGCGCGCCTGTATGAGTGGTGCGCGGAGGCACTAAGCCGGGGGGAAACTCCGCATCCGCGGCAAGTCGCGGCGGAGCGGACAGACCTCCGGCGCGATCTCATGGTGGTATGGAAGGAGCGACTTTTGCAACCCAGCGCAGGGCGCGCCACGATAGTGGCGATAAGACCCCTCTTTGAGACTCCTCAAAGAGGGGTCTTATCGCCACTATCGTGCCACTCGGCTAGAGAGGCGTCACGGCGTCCTCACCTATCGCCTGACGCAGGTCCTCACCGGACACGGATGTTTTGGGAGGTTCCTGCACATCATCAGGCGGGAGGAGACGCCCGGGTGTCACCACTGCGAGGATAGCCCAGAGGACACGGTGGAGCATACGGTGGAGGTCTGCCCCGCATGGGCGGAGCACCGCCGTACCCTCGTAGAGGCGATCGACAGCGGCGGCGACCTCTCGCGTCCGGCCCTGGTTCAAGCCATGGTCCGGGGCGAGAGGGAGTGGGGAGCGGTTACCTCCTTCTGTGAAGCAGTCATGCTAGCGAAGGAGGTGGAGGAACGGCTGAGGGAAAGAGCCTCACACCCCAGCCGCCGCGGGAGACGCTCCGGGCGTTGGGAGCCTGCGGACGGAGAGTAATGGGTAGCTCACCGTCCGATCAGGACCAGGCCCGTGCCGGACGGCGCGTACGTGTTCCACGCGCGCCTCAAAGAGATGTCAGCATAAAGGAAGGGGCCTGCCAAGGCCGAAGCCTGCCGGGGGTGCGGGATTGTCCGAAAGGGTTACCGCTACCCCGGAACATAAAGGGCTAAGGAAGGAACACGGATGGGTTTTAGTCAGTAAGAGTCTGACACTCCCTTCTGCTCCACCCAGAGCGGGAGGGGTCAAAAAAAAAAAAAAAAACACCCCGGAGCCCTATATGGTTAAGACGGCCCTGTACGGGCTGGTGCGTAAACGAAGCAAAAGGAGTATGTAAGTATCGTAGCGGGTGAGGTTCTATAGTTTCTGCCTACCCACATGGGAAGAAGGCGTGAGTTTATGTAAAGTCCATTCAAACTTATGTTTAAAATTAATATTATTTCAAGTTAAACAAATATCAACTTTATTTTAATGATAATTAAGTTGATTTCAGAGTGACAAGCACAATTGAAAAAGTTATAAAAATGTTTGAAGTTGCAGCGTAAACTGAACTTTATCCTGTAGGATTTAAAGTTATTTTGCGATAAACTCATATTTTTTCACCTTTTTAGCAAATAAATCGCGAATGCAAATTATGTATGAAAAGTCAAAATGCACAACATTCAATATTTGGTCCAATATTGACCGTTACGGGTAGTCGGAAACCCAAACGTTCCTACAACTGGTCTTACCGAGGGGTATCGTATCACCCAGTAACTGGGTTGTACAGGTCAGCTAGGCAATCGCTTCATGTAAGTACATACTGGTATGCAGCTGCATCCGGTGAGACTGGAAGCCGACCCCAACATAGTTAGAAAAAGGTTATATTTTTTTTTATCGAAGAGTGTGTAGCGGCATCCACAACGCCACATGCGAACAACGCGTCATACTGACGTCACGCAAATCCTGCATCTCGCAAGCAGAGTTTACTGCACGACTAGCATAGATACAACAGCCCGACATGAATCATTGGGCAGTTGCCCACCAGACACAACACCGGTCTGGTCGGAGGATCTTCCCTTTTCTATAGAGTATGAGTGAACTTTATACCCTGTTCCTCATACCTCTGTAAGTGTCCGCTTTATATAAAAAAGAGCAATAAACCCTAGGACGAGCAACGAATAGCTAGTAGAAGCAAAGTCAAACGGGAATACTCCGATTATTGGAGGGCCTTTCACTCTAAAATAATTTCTACGCATGAGAGAGAGAGATGAGAGACCGGTTAGACCGCTATGGTGAAAGACGCTGACGTAGCCGTAATAAGGTTGAATACCGCGTGCGCTCTTTGATCGCGTTCGAGCTCGAAACTAAATGTCGTAAGTCTCAATTCTTATTTTGTTTATAACTAAAGTAATAATTGATCTAGAGAAAAAATGTCTTGTGGCTGGATAGTAAACTATATTTTCTTACTGTTAACATTTATTTTAGACATAAAGGCCAAGCAATCTTGAAAAAAAAAGTAATAATCTTTAAAAAAGACATGATTTTTGAATAAAATATGAATCGAGCGAAAATGTTACAATTACGTAACTGTCTTGTACATGGAAAGAAAAAGATCCAATGAATCATATACTAAAGTTCCATTTTGATTGTATGTGTGACTGTTTCAGAATATTAATGCAAATTAACGTAAAATTTAGGGAGCCTCCTCTTAAAAGCTAGCTCACATTTTCCATGACAGAGAATGTTACCATTTCCACTATAATTTTTCAAATAGAGCTTGTGTCGAAGGCTTTTTCCCAGTATATAACGATGGGTCTTATGTATAATGGCCAATGTGTAAATTGACAACTTTGCACATTGGCCCTTATACATAGGACCCTTCAAAGAATACTAACTAACTAGCAATCAAATATTTTCTCCCGAGATTTGGCTTCAAAAGATATATAATTTACTAATTTTTTTTACTAGCCTGCGCTATCCCACTTCTGGGCAAAGGGCTCCCTCCACTCCTTCCATCTTTCGCGAGCCCGCGCGTCCTCCTTCCAGTTTTGAGGGGTACATATTTGAATGTCGAACATTAAAATACCTACGTGTAAAATGTCAACGTTCAAAACATCGAAAATTTAAATATCGGTTATATCATAATATCGAAAATTGTTATACCTAAGCATAAAATGTCTAACATTGAAATGCCGAGTTATAAAAATATCTAATGATTAAAAACATCGATAATCATTATACCTATGTTCAAAATGTCAACATTCAATACACTTTAGTTCATTATATTTACGTTAAAAATACCCACTAGTTAAAATATCGAACTTGCAGGCAGGCATGGTAGCAGGATGCAAGAGAGAGAGCAAAGGGCACCCCGGTGTTAGGTTAGGTTAGGTTACTTTAAACCCTTTACACAGAAATAGGGGCCCCGCGTAGCGGGGCTCCGTCGACATAAGATGCAAGAGCGGCGCGGCCTACAAATGTGTTTTTTTTTAAGTTATTTACTATGTGAAAATAATATTACTTAAGCATACAGAGTGCAAGCGAACATGCATCATGCAGCAGGCATGGTTTCTGTCACGGCTCCGGCGCTGCGGGGCTCCAGCGGTCCCACGCGAGCTTATCGTCGTCGATGGTTTCAACGCTCACCACCGCAGCTTCGGCTTGCTGGCCGGCTTTGCCGGCCAGCCTCAGCCGCGGCGGCGGGCGTTTAAGCCACCTCTGCCTCAGCTCGCGGGCCGCCTCGCCCCTCTGCGCCTACGCGGGCTTAAATTACACTCTAGGGGTAGGGCAGACAAGACTACGTGGAGTCGGTTTTGCAGCGATTTGTTTCTGTCACTAATTTTTGTAGCACAACATATAAATATATATCGATATTTAGGACATTCGATACTCTGTACTTCGATATTTACATCATTAGATAATCTGTACTTCGATATTTTAGCCTTTCGATGTCATGTTTGTCGATAATTAGATTTTAGATATATTGGACGTAGGTTATCTAACCATTCGACAATATAAACTTACGTTATTTTAATTTTCGGTTTTATGGTCGTTCGATATTTAAATTTTCGATGTTTTGAACATTGACATTTTAACCGTAGATATTTAAATTTTCGAAATTCAAATATGTACCCGTTTTGAGGGAACCTATCAAATATCTAAGCTTTCAGGAATGTTGCCAAAGGAATGATCCCAATGTTGCCTAGATTAAATACTTTTATTAATTGTTTTCAAATAGTTCCTATTTAAAGTTTTTTACAGTAAGAAAGCCTTAAAATACAGGGTGCAAGGGACATCGACTCCCATCAAGGGGGGGGGGGGGGAGGGTCATCGTGTTATCTATCCGGTAAAACTACCTTGTTCTAACCAGGTAAAGTAGCCCAGTTAAAACTTTACTTAAAATAAAAACAGTTTTAAAAGTGGAAGCTAAAATATAATTTTTAATATACACTTCATCCTTTTCTAACTTAACTTACTTAATTAAGTTTAGTCAACTCACTTACCTATTACTTCAAAGTTACGGAAGAAAATGTGAACATCGCATTTACAATGCTTTGCTGAAAATTCCAAGAAATAGCTGTAAAAATCAAGAGGAACGCCAGCGCAAGTAGGCTGCTTGTTTATTTCTATTAATTTCTACGTCGTTTTTCAGAAGTTCAAAAGAAATACTTTCATAATTTAGACTCGATTTCAACTTTAATTTTTTTTTTCTTTTTTTTCGTCCGTTTTTAGTGTAACGGACATCGATTCGTTTTTTTTTTTGTAATAACCGACTAACAACGTTTTTTTTTTCTTAGCGTGTTCATGGAAATCTAAATGGACTTGGCCCAGAATTTGGCTATGTGTTTGGCGCCATCACTATCGTCCACCAGTTCCTGTCACGTGCATAACACGCACGTGCGTAACATGACACGCAGGACATGATATTTTAAGTATCCCATCGTTTGTGGAACAGCAGCACATTTACACGCCAATGCGGAGTCGTCTGTGAATCTCCACCTGAATAGGCTTTCCTTCGGTTGACCGAAGCAAGGACGGACAAGGACTGGTAGGTGTAGAATCATGGACTGTATATATATGTATATATGGTAATAGTTTGCGTGTCGATGGCCCTTTCACCCTGTAGCAAAAACATCCATAAACTCACAAGTTTTTCGTATGAGAGCAATCAGTAATTAAAGAGCGCACGCGCTACGAAATTTCCATACTGCCTTTGTTTGATCCCATAGAGAGCTTCATCCACATACAATGCTTGTTGCAAGTAGAACACAGCTTATAACAGACTACAATAAAGAAGAAGGGTCACGTCCCATAGAAAATTTACCCTGGCCCGACACAAAAGGAATGCATCTCAGTTATTTTGTTATATTACATATAACAGAAATAAATTAACACTATTCTGAATATCAATGGCTATCACCCATATATTGCCATTTGATTTTGGTAAGGCAAAATATTTTAAAATATTTTTTTTAATGAATAGCAATTATATCCATTTAAAATGACGCCAATTTAGATAAAAATAGACAGCTGGAGGCCTTAATTTATTGAGGCATCCACAGGAAAGCCCGGTTAAGCAGACGATAACCTCAAAGTTAACTGCGAGATGTCATTAAAAAAATATAAAATAAAATTGGCTTTCTGTGTTGAGATCTGTGCGTTTTGTAACCGACTTCAAAAAAGGAAGTTCTGTATTCGACCCGTATGTATGTTTGTATGTCCGCGATTTTCTCAAAAACTAATGAATCAATTTTGATAATTCTTTCACTAATGTAATCTACATACTTTCAGGAAGGTTTTAGTATATAATGCATTAGGTATTAAAAGAAAATTGTATATCGCCTGAACAAAAACACAAGGCAATATTTTGGTGTTAGCTATTGATTTGGAATATAAAAAATATATATTTTAGCTATATTTAAAATAACAAAAAAACTGAGATATGTCTCTTTCGTGTCGGGTCTGAGTCACAAATGACCGTTCTTCATAATACTAGTCCTGGTCTTAAGGGATCTTATCAACCATATTCATCTCTCTTGGCAGATAGATTGGAGATCGTAGTATGGTGTTATTAATTCACAGGTGGTTGCTTCCCACCCGGCTCTATCATCTCTTACGATACTCTTGGGAAATTTCCCTCCCATACGTTACAGGTACAAGATTATGTTAGATAGCCTGGCCACCTAAAGCATAAACAAGACTTAAAAATAATTTTATAAAAGTACTGGCTGGAATGCTTTAAAAAATAAACAAAACTTTTTAAAAACAATGGAATACTACGTTTGAAAAGCTGTTAATGGAATGTTTAAAAATAGAACGCTATGCGTATGTTAAAAACACGTGGTTCCGAGAAAGGCATAATAAAATTAACAAAAATATTATTCTTGTTGCCAAAATCTAACTAAAAAGTTAGTCTAACGAGCAATTTCAGCTGAATAGGGTTTATAGTTATTATGATTTCCCTAACAAAACTATCGCAATAACTTTACTTTGACAATAACTTTGCCCAACACCGTTCAGTCGGAAGTTCGTGGTAAACCAAAGTGCAGTGAGGAAATGGCTCTTTCCGTTCGACTGCACTCTGTGTTGGCTAAGGTTGGATAGACTTAAACTACGGTTTACTAGAAGATGTGTGGTCACTGCTCTTCTTGGAAACCGGTATTTACCGGTAAATTGCCGACGCTATGTGGGTGGTCCCAATTAACCGGAATTTACCTGAGAATTACGTCACTGAAACGTTGTTTATGAAAGTAAGTTGGTGCGTGTCACCGTCAAGTCAAACACCGCTGCCCAAAGATATAAATCGCTAAATTTACCTTCATCGTACTTAGTCACGCGAAAAAGTGTCCATACTGACAAGAGTGAGCTGATGAGCTCACGCATATAAAGCGTTTCCATGACATCAATTGTTCAGTCACTGCGTCATTGTGCGTCAGAGGTGTCTTTTGACGCGGTATCTAACGATTTAAATCTTTGCCGCTGTCATGATATTCATGACAGCCGTCACTGCGGCCCTTATATGCGGTCACCTCTTTTCTAAGAAACCGTAACTTTGTTGTGACTTATTTTGTCGTGCATTCTTTATTTTTATTTAAAACGTCTATCGCTGAAATTGAAAAAAATATATTTTGAAACTACCTATCATATTAAATAAGGGATTTAATTCATTTTTACTGAGAAACTATTCGACAGATTTCCAGCACAAAATAATAGCGAAAAACAAAATACAAAGTTTTACATACTACTCCTTGAACATAATTATTTTCTTGAAACTTAAACACTGAGTGCAGTGCTTAAACTTTTCAACACGCTAAAACTGCAACTCAGTTAAGTAATTCATATACTCGGCTGCTTACACAAGTAATGTCTGACAAGGTTCTCGACTGTCAAAAGTGTTCCAGCACTTGCAACACTGTAGCAACTTTATTCCATTCTAACGTAGTTTTAGTCCAAAAAGTATTTTCAAAGAAAGTAACGGCGCAGAAAGATAATGTATGAGGGAAAGTTTGCATCTGCATTGTGGATGCACTGGGCGGAATTATTCACATTTTTAGAGGAAAAAAAGTCGTGAAGTGTGATTTTAGTGGATAGTTGAGTTCCGTAGTCATCATGATTATTAATATAGGTAGATAGATGAAACATTTCTAAAAATCCAACAGCAATGTTTAATTTACAAAAAAAGCGTCGACCGGTCGGCGAATATATTCATTGAAAAGGAGACGGGCACTCGGGCCCCATGACCCGAGCGTTTCGACCGCAAACGGCTCAAAGCTGTAGATACCCATACGGTCAGGTATTTGCGAAGCTTGAGGGTCTCAGCAGCCTCAGCAGCGGCGCCAGCATAAAAAGTCGCGCTAGGAATATGAGATGGCGCAAAGGTGTCGACATATGAGGCAGACACAACGCGCTAATTTTGAAGCCACGGATGGTCTCGCGCCAGGAGGAACTTTCCTTAAAACGGGAGTTGAAGTCTTCAGTTTTGCAAGAGGTTTCCAAAAGAGTTGAGCGGATGAATCAGTGAGTGTAAGGGAAGTGGGTATTGTCGGGCAGGATGAAGGCTATCCTACCCGTATTAATAATAAAAATCCCTTTTGATTACGGGACCCTAAAACCTCAAGGTATTACATGAACGTATTCACTAGACCCGCGACCAAACGTTGGGGAAAATGTATTACGTTATGAAGCCTTGTTATAATAATAAATGGGAATGTGTGAACACATTTCTTATTATTCTGAATGTGCATGAAGTTTAGTCGGATGAAAAATCTTTTTTCCTCTTTCGGTAGGCATAGTTTACACATATATAAAGTCAAGTGTGACTGCTGTCTAGGTTTGCAGGGTCACCATGGCCAGACATCGCACAAGACAGGGAGGTTTGGAAGCAAAAAGGGGAGGCCTTTGCAGTGGAACACAAAATAGGCTAACAAAAAAAAAGTTTGTGAATAACAAGATGCCTAATTTATAAGATATTTTGAAACCGATTGGAGCACACTACCAACAATAGTATTATCGAATAAGGTCTAAGATAGTCGTAAAAGGATATTATATAATGGGTTTAAATATAGGTAATGATCACAAAAAAAAATATACTGAACACCAAAAAATTTAGTCTAATATTACAATAGTTCTAGCTGGGCACCCCGAGGTTAGGTTTGGTTAGGTTACTTTAAACCCTTTACACAGCAATAAGAGCCCCGCTTCGCGGGGCTCCGTCGACATGGGTTACATGAGCGAGCAAATGAGAATACAAATACCTTTGGTGATCATTTACTATTTTTGGCAGTAAAAAATGTTTTTTTGATGTTATATTTTACTTTATCTGTTGATAAGTTAAACATAAGCCTTATATAATGTTGTAATAAATATGCGCCTTCTGTATTCGACCTTTTTAATAGGTACTGTCTATGGTTAAAAAAAAAAAAAAAAATCTCTCTGTCACTCTACTCGGTTGTCATTACTAGCACATTATAATATATTGAACTTAAATAACTATTATAAGTATTTTTATTTAATTTCATCAGGTTATGGGCCCAGTAAGCCCGATAAATATATCAGTGCAAAAAGTTAACAAAATAAATGTGAAAAATAGTTCTGAAGAAAACCTAACCTACAAAGGCAACGTGTCAGTTTTTCAGAACAAAAGAACTTGAATTGTATTACAAATTCAACATGTCTTCAAGTAATCAACTGGCATTAATTGAGAAATTAACCGGCCGTGATAACTATGCTACATGGCGTTTTGCTGTTAAAACGTATTTACAGCATGAAGAGTTATGGGATTGCGTGGAATGTGAAAATTCAAGTACAATTGACAAAAAGCGTGACACTAAAGCCAGAACGAAGTTAATACTTCTTGTTGATCCTATAAACTATATTCATATTCAAGAATCAAGCACTGCGAAAGAAGTCTGGGAAAATTTATCTCGCGCTTTCGATGATTCCGGGCTCACACGCCGAGTTGGCCTGCTGCGAGATTTATGCAATACTACACTAGCTGAATGTCAAAATGTAGAGGAGTATGTCAGTAAAATAATGACAACAGCACATAAATTGAGAAACATTGGCTTCAATGTGGATGATGAGTGGCTAGGCACACTTTTGCTATCCGGCCTGCCAGAAAGTTATAAGCCAATGATAATAGCCATTGAGAGTTCAGGTATGAAGATTTCCTCCGACTCAGTGAAATCAAAAATATTACAAGATGTCAAACAAACTGAAAGTGATTCATCAGCTTTTGCTACAAGCCAGAAGTTTCACAATAAAAATAAAAGATTTTCTAAGGGCCCCCGGTGCTACACTTGCAACAAATATGGTCATAAAAGTCCTGAGTGTAAATCATCGAAACCTAATAAGGATCAGAAGAACACAGATAAACAAAACAGCTCGTCTTATGCCGCTGTCTTTATAGGTTCTTCTGAATTCTCCGATGCCTGGTATGTTGATTCTGGTGCTTCTGCTCATATGACCAAACAAAATAATTTGCTTAAAGAAGAAACAACTCCACAAATCAAAAATATCAAAGTTGCAAATAATAAAACACTCTCAGTTCAAAGCTCCGGAAGAATAAGCTTGAGTGTTTATAATACAAAAGGCCAAGAAAATGAAATATTATTTACAAATGTCTTGTACGTACCTGAACTTGCGACAAACCTGCTGTCAGTAAGTCAGATTATTAACAATGGTGGCCAAGTGAAATTTAATAAGAGTGGCTGTGTTATTCTTAATAGAAAGAATATCATAGTAGCAACAGCAAGCTTAATAAATAATATGTACCGGCTGAACATGCCTGGCGGCTATGCATGCATATCGGATGTTATTGAGCAAGATACTTACCTGTGGCACCAGAGGATGGGACATCTGAACTTTCAGAGCATGAAGAAATTGACTGAGAATACCGCAGATTTGAACTTGAGTCAAGTTAAAGAGAATGTTAAGTGTATAACGTGTCAGGAAGGAAAACAAACACGTCTGCCTTTTAAAAGTCAAGGGTCTCGAAGCAAAGATCTACTTGAATTGATACACTCAGACGTTTGCGGACCGATGGAAACTCAGTCTTTGGGCAAAGCCAGATATTTTGTAACATTCCTTGATGATTGCTCAAAGAAAATATTTGTTTACACCATGCACAACAAGTCAGAAGTCCTAGAAAAGTTTAAAGAATTTAAGAACCAAGTTGAGAATCAGTTAAATCGTCGTATTAAAATTCTCAGATCTGACAACGGACTTGAATATGTCAATGAAAAGTTTTCAAATCTTCTTAAAGATGCTGGAATAATACATCAAACTACCACACCTTACACACCAGAACAGAATGGTACAGCTGAACGCATGAACAGAACCTTAATAGAACGAGCGAGATGTATGATGTTAAATGCCAACTTATCTAAAACCTATTGGGCTGAAGCAATTCATACAGCTGCTTACATCGTCAACCGCTCTCCGACAAAGTCTCTGTCTTATAAAACCCCAGAAGAAATGTGGACTGGTCAGAAACCTAATGTCAGCCACATGTGTACATTTGGTTGTGAGGCAATGGTTCATTTACCAAGGGAAAAGAGAAAGAAGTTAGATTCAAAATCACATAAATTAATTTTTATTGGCTACTGTGAATATTCTAAAGGGTATCGATTCATATTACCTAGTTCTAGAAAAGCAATAAAAAGTAGAGATGCAATATTCTTAGAGTCAACAGTTAAAAGAGATTATGTACCGATTGAATTAACTACAAATGAAAACAGTACTAAAATAGAAAATGTAGAAGACATTTCAAGTGATGACTCATTTGACACTGTGACTGATAGTAAATCACACTCAGACAGCGAGTACATCCCCGATGAAAGTATAGAATCTTCACCAGAACGAAACATAACAATAAGAACAAGAAGACAACATTTAAATGCTCAGAAGCAAGAAGGAAGTTCTCATTTGTGTTATGAAGACCAATTATCAGAAAATGAAGTTCCTGATAACTATGAAAAGGCATTAAAGTCTATTGATGCCACAAAATGGATAAAATCTATAAAAGAAGAGTTTGATTCTCATGAACAAAATAACACTTGGACATTAGTTGATAAAACCCCCAATATGCGATTAATTGGATGTAGATGGGTGTTTCGCATCAAAGATGAACCTACAGGTCCACGTTATAAGTCTCGGCTTTGTGCGAAAGGATATTCACAAACCAAAGGTATCGATTACCAAGAAACATTTGCTCCAACAGTCAGGTATGATTCCATACGTCTATTACTCACAGAAGCTGCCCAACACAATCTTCAGATAATTCAGTTAGACATTAAAACAGCTTTTCTATATGGTGAGCTTGAAGAAGACATATACATGGCTATACCTGAGGGCTTAACCTGTGATGCTAACAAGGTATGTAAACTCAACAAATCACTTTATGGTTTAAAACAGGCTCCCAGATGCTGGAACACAAAATTTGATGCTGTTTTAAAGAAGTTTGGGCTAGTCAATAGTAAAGCTGATCAGTGTGTGTATGTTGGAACTATTAATGGAGCCAAATGTTACCTGTGTTTGTATGTTGATGATGGACTAATATTGGCAAAAGATACATCAATTATAAGGGAGTTAATTAATGACTTACAGTCAATATTCGAAGTAAAAACTTGTTCACCTAAAAATTTTGTTGGCATGGAGATAAAGAAATGTGATAAGTACATTTTTATAAATCAGTCAAACTATATCGGGAAATTATTAAATAAGTTTAATATGTATGACTGCTTACCCAACAGCATTCCAGTTGATCCACATATAAAGTTGGAAAAAGGAACTGGAGAAACAGAAAAGAATATTCCATATCGGGAGGCAGTTGGATCATTGATGCACCTAGCAACAGTAAGCCGACCTGATATTTCATTCGCCGTAAGCCTGGTGAGTCAATTTTTAAACTCTTATAATGAAACACATTGGAATGCTGTGAAGAAGATTTTCAAGTATTTAAAAGAGACTAAAGATTACGGTCTGTGCTACACACCAGTGCCAGAGCCTAATGTAGTAATTGGCTACAGTGATGCAGATTACGCTAACGACCCTAGCACAAGACGTTCAGTCACAGGATATGTTTTTACTAAAAATGGAGCAGCAGTGACTTGGGCTTGTCAGAGACAACAAACAGTGGCCCTGTCAACCACCGAAGCAGAATTCATGGCAGCCTGTGCTACCACCAAAGAAGCTATGTGGATTAAACAATTATTATGTGACATCGGTGAATTTAAACAAAAGTCTGTGTGCTTGAACTTAGATAATCAAAGTGCTATAAGTGTAATTAAAAACATAAACTTTCACAAACGGTGCAAACATATAGACATTAAATTTCATTTTATTAAAGAAAAATATTATTCTAAGATTATTGAATTAAACTATGTGTGTAGTGAGGAGCAATATGCTGACATTTTTACCAAACCTTTGTGTAAAATAAAATTTTGTTATCTTAGAGATGAAATTGGAATGAAATCTTGTCATGTAGTCAAGAATACTTGAATACTAAACTTATTGTTTCTATAGTGTAACTTTATGTCTAAAATGTAAAATTAATAATAGGAAGGCATTAATTTAGGGGAAGTGTTGTAATAAATATGCGCCTTCTGTATTCGACCTTTTTAATAGGTACTGTCTATGGTTAAAAAAAAAAAAAATCTCTCTGTCACTCTACTCGGTTGTCATTACTAGCACATTATAATATATTGAACTTAAATAACTATTATAAGTATTTTTATTTAATTTCATCATATAATTTCTATTAAAAAACATTATGACGGATTTTCAGAGCTTGTGGAGAATTATTCCATTATACAAACATATTTAAGGTTTGTAACCTTCAAAGTCAAACCAACCCCATTTGTACCAAAACGCAAAGTTCCCATGATTCATGGAAATAACATTGAAAATTATACAAAGCCTCTCTTCCATCATAATTAGAAGTATGCAAATAAGAATTAACGGTGATTGAAATCACACACACGCACATACTTAAGAGTTTATAAAATATTCATATACAAGGCGGAATAACTCGAAATTTTAATTGTTTTCAAGCTGTTTGGTGGAGAGCGTAAATCGGCTAACGTAAGGCATTATGCCCTCAGGCTAGGCAGAGCGATTATTTTTGCAAGGTGGCTAGTAGCAGCTGGCTGAGAGTTGCTAATTTAAATACAATGTTGGTGATTATTTAATCTATGGTTTTAAATATTAATTTTGAATATGAATGCAATGTTTTTTTTATATTATTACTAGCTTCTGCCCGCGACTTCGTCCGCATGAAATTTCACCCTCCCCCCATTCACCCTCTTAGGGGTGGAATTTCGAAAAACCCTTTCTTAGTGGATACCTACTCTTCACTAAGAACACACCCTCCAAATTGCATGTCTCTAGGACCAGCGGTTTAGGCTGTGCGTTGATATATCAGTCAGTCAGTCAGGACTTTGAATTTTATATGTATAGATTTTACTAGCAGCGCCCCGCGGTTTCACCCGCATAGTAGAAATACTGAGTAAAGTATATTGAAAAACCGATTGAAGTTTATTTCTTTGTTTGTACCCATAATTGCAAATATTACTTAATCAGCCACCAAAATAAAAATCATAAAAATCCCAAAAAATCTAAATCCCACAAGCCAAGCAAAAAGCAAGCATAAGTATCTAAGCTTAATCTTCCCACTGCTGGGACACAGGCCTCCTCTCTGTGAGAAGGAGTGGGCCGTAAACCACCACACAGGCCCAGTGCGGGTTGGTAGATGTCACATGTCTTTGAATTTTTGGTTCTAGGACATGCCGGTTTCTTCACGATGTTTCTCTTCACTGTTATTTACGCAATGTAAGGCTCATGCCTGGATTCGAACCCACGATCTACAACTCGTAAGTTGGGGCCGTTACCACTGGACGACTATGGCTCTTCAGTGAACAGTTCTGAGAGCTTTCAAACTAATATTGAAAAAAAAATTCAATCTGAACCTCAGTCATTCAAAAACGAATTAGCGAACTAATTGACTAAAGCTTTCTCCCTACTCATTTTTGCTTTGGTCGGTAAAAGCAATATATTTTGGCTTAATTTTGTTTGTCCTCAGGATTAACGCCAATTACTTGAATTTCGTAATTTTCCATTGCCTTTACTCATTACTGTTTAGTCTTTCCGAGGCCAAGTATTCCAAAGTAAGTTAAAGTACCATCCATAAAGTAATTAAAATTACTCGAAACCCTTATAATTCTTGACGTAACTTTGAGTGGTACTTTCGAGTTAAGTAATCTTACAAAACATGAGTTACGAGCCTCACTTAAGTAGGTAAATATATAAATTTAGCCTTTGGAAAAGGTTGGGCTCCTAGAAAACCGGGTCTAAAATATCTCTTTCCTATTTATTACAATGTTAAAGTAGGGTAAGTTGCGTAGTTACCGTTATTAAGATGCTCATCGGACTATAAATTGCTTATCTACGAGTAAGTTAAAATATTGACATATTTTTTGTTGCCAATATTTGATTTTACTTCGAATATCAGGCAAATGTCAAGTTTGAAAGCGGCACCAATGACTGAAAAGTTGTTTAATCGGCTGTCATGGTAAGGGCATATGTTACGGAGAAATGAGGAAAATGTCGTGAGAAGAGTTTTGAGTATGGATGTCGAGGGCTATAAGAGTAGGGGAAGACCAAAGAAACGATAGATGGAATGTGTGAATGATGATATGGTTAGAAAGGAGGTGACTGCCGAGATGACGACGAATGGAAGAAATGACATGTTGCGCCGACCCCTAATAAATTTAAATAAGGGCAGGAGAATTATGATGATGTCAACAATAACCTACAACCCACTTCTTTAAAGAAGTTTGTTAGATATTAATATCTAACAAAAACCAAAATGATGGAGATACTATGGAAACATTGTACTTACCTACTTGTATTCCCCAAAGGGGAATGCAGAAGTGTATCTACCTGTACCTACAGTGCTCCCACTAAAAACCTCTACAGTTTCATTTGCGACCAACAAAACAGTTTAAGGAAGTAAATACATTTTGTATTAATGGGGAGCCGTCAATGTACCTAGATCGCGAAATTTATAATTTCTTACTTTTTTAGCATATTCAAGCGCTGTTTTCTTTATATGTTGATCAAAATTCAATACGCGAGAATGATGGTACAAAAAAACACTAAATTATAATCACTATACCTCGAAATTATCCTTGCTGAAATTATGACCATTTCGTGAAAATGTGGCGAGGTGCAGTAAATATAATTTAGAGAGCTTAATTGCCGTATAATGAATTTGAATTTGTCTGCATTATAGGCATCACCTTAAGATATAACATACCACGCTATATTTCCAATCTCCATACCGCCGTCTTAATAGCGACGCAACGGTAAAATGATTACAGTACCGTATTCTACCCACAATTCCTAATATAGCCGAACACCCAAACATTCCCGGCCACTTGATAACTGTTCCCGAAATTAGATCAGACCGTCCCGCGGGAGAATTAATTTTGGACCCCAATCAAACTTGGTCCATGTTCTCTGAAGTCGGTTAAAGGCAAGACTGGAACTTGTAGCATAAGATTTCGCATATGCATTGGACTACGTAATCTTATATTTACGAGGATAGAAACTTTGTTAGGGGGCAGCAGCCATAACTTGACGGCGTCAGATTCATAATCATCATCATCAATCACCTCCCCCTTATCCCAGTTTAATTCGGGTCAGTGCAACGTGCCTTTTACTTCCATACCTCTCTATTAATCGTCATCTCCCGGTAGTCACTCCCGATGACGTCACTGTTTATGATCGATCAATAATGAGTCTGTCGAAAGAGGAACAAAGAAGTAGAGCTCATCTTCATGTTGTTTTAATTTTAGAATAAAAAAAAAACAAATGACGTCTTGATATAATTACAGGCAGAGTCTGATATGAGATCATCATCTGCTTAGTCTTTTCCTAACTATGTTGGCTTCCAGTCTCACAGGATGCAGCTGAATATCAATAGTTTACATGAAGCGACTGCCTATCTGACCTCTACAACCCAGTTACTGCGTAATAAGATAGGTCCCTGGGTAGCAAACTTTCGGGCTTCTGAAAACCTGTAACGACTGCCACGAATCCACGAATGACAGCCGGGACCCGTGGCCGGGACCAACGGCTTAACGTGCTTTCCTAGGCGCGGATGGGGTCTTGATATGCAAAGATGTACACCCATCCAAGCAGGCAAGCTAAAGTTAACCTGATCGATCGACCCGTGCGGCTGTTATTACTTAGCCACAAGTCCATCGCTGATAAGAGGTATGAAACCTCTTTTGGCCACAGTAAATAAAAGATTCTTTTTTTTTCTTTCTAACGAATGTAACATAACTTTACACAAAGTAAAGCGCCTGTCTGGGTTCGAACCTACGACCTACAACTCGTAAGTCGCGACCGATACCACTGGGCCACCCATGCTCTCATGTTCACCCATGTTCTAACGAATGTGATTGATGACTTTAGCAATTTTGAATTCTGTGAACTAAAAATAATGTTATGTTTGGCCACATTAATGGCCTCTTGTAATGTCATAAAAATCGAGTAACCGTCTGGTGTGTACTAAAATTCACAAATACTACTATGTCATGATCCTTCGTTCAATATGTTCGTTTATTCAGCAAATATCCAACAAAGTCTTCTACATTCAAGTCATTGCTTTGAGATGCATATAGACTGCATAATGCTACCTCATATTCTTTGAAAACTTTATTTTCATTCTGATATTTGATATAGTAGTAGTAGTGGTGCTTATGTTGATTCTCAGAAGCTTTTAAATAGCTTTCAGAATGATATTTTTGTACAAAGTAATCAACTCTTAAAAGTTTCAAAGTAAGTCTTTTAACGGAAGATGGTTTAAATTCTAGGTATTTTTTTGCCATTATTTCAGTAGTGGTCGCAAGGCTGTCATAAATAAGGAGGTTGATCTGAGTATTTTGTAACATTTTTGAGGCAAAGATGGAAAAATGCTTGCCTTATACACATAACATTTTACAGAAATTATACATTTTCTTCAAAATTAGAAATAAATAACTACAATTTTAATGCCTGGATTCCAATAATTATTCTCTTTTACATCACCCTTTCATCAATATCATAGAGTCTCTTTGTTGTTACTAAAATTATTTATTTAAAACACGCTCGTCTCTTTGTTGTTACTAAAATTATTTATTTAAAACACGCTCGTCTCTTTGTTGTTACTAAAATTATTTATTTAAAACACGCTCGTCTCTTTGTTGTTACTAAAATTATTTATTTAAAACACGCTCGTCTCTTTGTTGTTACTAAAATTCTCGTTTCTCAATAGCAGCCCGGAGTTAGGAATTTGTGCCCGATGGTGGCAACAGGCTCGCCCCCTATTACATGGGACTTAAACATAACTAGCGAAATGTGTGTTTACTATAGGTACACCTCTTTTTTTTGTGGATGGGAAATCATCAAATGACTCCTCCCGCTCTGGGTGGAGCGGAAGGGAGTGTCAGACTCTTACTGACTAAAACCCACCCGTGTTCCTTCCTTAGCCCTTTATGTTCCGGGCCAGCAGTAACCCTTTCGGACAATCCCGCTGAATAGGTACACCTCTGCCTTACTCTTCAGGGAAACAAGGCGTGAAATTACGTTTGTTATGTCACGCTCGTTTCCTGAGTGTTTAATGTAAAGTCTATTCATTTCGAGGTATAGTGATTATAATTTAGTGTTTTTTTGTACCATCATTCTCGCGTATTGAATTTTGATCAACATATAAAGAAAACAGCGCTTGAATATGCTAAAAAAGTAAGAAATTATAAATTTCGCGATCTAGGTACATTGACGGCTCCCCATTAATACAAAATGTATTTACTTCCTTAAACTGTTTTGTTGGTCGCAAATGAAACTGTAGAGGTTTTTAGTGGGAGCACTGTAGGTACAGGTAGATACACTTCTGCATTCCCCTTTGGGGAATACAAGTAGGTAAGTACAATGTTTCCCTAGTATCTCCATCATTTTGGTTTTTGTTAGATATTAATATCTAACAAACTTCTTTAAAGAAGTGGGTTGTAGGTTATTGTTGACATCATCATAATTCTCCTGCCCTTATTTAAATTTATTAGGGGTCGGCGCAACATGTCATTTCTTCCATTCGTCGTCATCTCGGCAGTCACCTCCTTTCTAACCATATCATCATTCACACATTCCATCTATCGTTTCTTTGGTCTTCCCCTACTCTTATAGCCCTCGACATCCATACTCAAAACTCTTCTCACGACATTTTCCTCATTTCTCCGTAACATATGCCCTTACCATGACAGCCGATTAAACAACTTTTCAGTCATTGGTGCCGCTTTCAAACTTGACATTTGCCTGATATTCGAAGTAAAATCAAATATTGGCAACAAAAAATATGTCAATATTTTAACTTACTCGTAGATAAGCAATTTATAGTCCGATGAGCATCTTAATAACGGTAACTACGCAACTTACCCTACTTTAACATTGTAATAAATAGGAAAGAGATATTTTAGACCCGGTTTTCTAGGAGCCCAACCTTTTCCAAAGGCTAAATTTATATATTTACCTACTTAAGTGAGGCTCGTAACTCATGTTTTGTAAGATTACTTAACTCGAAAGTACCACTCAAAGTTACGTCAAGAATTATAAGGGTTTCGAGTAATTTTAATTACTTTATGGATGGTACTTTAACTTACTTTGGAATACTTGGCCTCGGAAAGACTAAACAGTAATGAGTAAAGGCAATGGAAAATTACGAAATTCAAGTAATTGGCGTTAATCCTGAGGACAAACAAAATTAAGCCAAAATATATTGCTTTTACCGACCAAAGCAAAAATGAGTAGGGAGAAAGCTTTAGTCAATTAGTTCGCTAATTCGTTTTTGAATGACTGAGGTTCAGATTGAATTTTTTTTTCAATATTAGTTTGAAAGCTCTCAGAACTGTTCACTGAAGAGCCATAGTCGTCCAGTGGTAACGGCCCCAACTTACGAGTTGTAGATCGTGGGTTCGAATCCAGGCATGAGCCTTACATTGCGTAAATAACAGTGAAGAGAAACATCGTGAAGAAACCGGCATGTCCTAGAACCAAAAATTCAAAGACATGTGACATCTACCAACCCGCACTGGGCCTGTGTGGTGGTTTACGGCCCACTCCTTCTCACAGAGAGGAGGCCTGTGTCCCAGCAGTGGGAAGATTAAGCTTAGATACTTATGCTTGCTTTTTGCTTGGCTTGTGGGATTTAGATTTTTTGGGATTTTTATGATTTTTATTTTGGTGGCTGATTAAGTAATATTTGCAATTATGGGTACAAACAAAGAAATAAACTTCAATCGGTTTTTCAATATACTTCAGTATTTCTACCAATGTAACACGCCCTCCCGCTCCGCCCAGAGCGGGAGAAGTTATTGGTAATTTCCCAAAAAAAAAGGACCTCCAAAATAAAACCAAAATGGATTAACAAAGGTTGACATAGGAATTCATCGTTAGAAATTATTTCCACATTTCTCTTTTTTAATGTTTTATCTATCTATATACTTATAATAAATCTGTAGAAGTGAAAATTCTGTACATTGAAAATATCAAAAAAATTAATGACAGGGGGTGTTACTAGACCGACACCGAACCCAAAAATGTGATTAAAAAAATTTTGTCTGTCTGTCTGTCTGTTTGTTCAGGCATCACGCAAAAACTACCGGTTCGATTACGATGAAACTTGGTATAATTATTATTTAATATCCTGGGCACCACACTGGGTACTTTTTATCCCGGAAAAGTATATACAATAAAAAACAAACTTAATTTGTCGGTTCGATTCTTAGACCCGATTACTGTACCAACCGCAAATAATAAGTTTGTCGTAGGTTACGTGGAGAGTGAGTTTTTTGTGAAGAGTAGGTATCCACTAAGAAAGTGTTTTTCGAAATTCCAACCCTAAGAGGGTGAATGGAGGGAGGGTGAAATTTCACACGGACGAAGTCGCGGGCAGAAGCTATGGTAAAATAAATACAATAGAGACTTCTTTTTTGTACCTAAAAAGTCTCTTGTCTGGCTAGATACAAATGATGACCTAAATCATTGGAGGTCAAATAATAATAACAATTTCTCTACGAGATTGTACGGTTTAATAAAAGAAAACGTATTTTTATGAGATTGACAACTACCTTTCACGACTGTGGTCTAGACGAAGAATATTTTTTTATTTATATAAATGGCTATGTGTTTCTCATGTCTATCATTTATATGATTGGGTGGGCTGATTGCAGATGGCTTTTTAATACTTTTCGTTTAGGTATTAAACAGGCAGGCAAGGACCTCGACACGTAAACTGAAACCATGAATTCAGCAAATGATTCTAGACCCCCTAGCGTAGAAATTTTCGTCGGTTTTCAAAAAAAATCCTGCTGTTTCATAGAAAAGTGCAATACCTACGCGGTCAAAATGTATGGCAAATTAATTTTTTGTAATAACCGACGAAAAGTTTCAACACATGGGGGGTACAGAAACATGTACTGAATGTGACAGGTTATGCGTCTAATCTGCGTTCGCGATTTATCTGCCAAAAATTTAAACAAATATACGGAAAAATAACTTTAAATCCTACACAACAAAGTTCAGTTTACGCTACAACTTCAAACATTTTTATAACTTTTTCAATAGTGCTAGTTACTCTGAAATCAACTTAATTATTATCATTGAAATAAAGTTGATATTTGTTTAACTTGAAATAGGGTGGGGGTGTGCAGCACTGCGCATTTTTACTATAAAGGTACCCTTAACCTTTATTATGTTTTTAGAACCTTTTATAATCCAGAATTATAATGTTTTTAAAAAGGAATGGAAACAATGATACAAAATGGCAGATGTTCCCCTCCAAAATACGTAACAAAGCCTATTAATTTGAAAGCAAACTTTATAACTTCCATAACAATACAATGGTAGCAAATTTCCGTCACGCCATAATAAATGGAGCTATCAGTTGCATAAAATAATTTCAATTAATCCTTTCAAATTGTTTGTATTTCCAAAGACATTGCCCGGAAATTTCAATATTTGTTTCAAAGAAAGTAAGGTACCGCTGGTTACAATAGAGTGTACTTTTTAAGTCATTAACTTCATTGCGAGAAGTGTTGGCTCGTGACATTGTCAAATTTTCGTATTATATTTTAACTAAATTCTCTATACATTATCGCAAAGACGTTCAAAAGCTAGTTACAAGAATGAATAGGACAAGAATTGAATTTATTTACTGAAAGTATACACAGTTGGGCACAACAGAAAAAGGTAGGTATATTTTAGGCTACTATTTTTAAGTATAAAAATTTTCTGCAAATCAAATAATAACACGGCTTTGAGCCTAGTCTCCCAGAAGAGTTTTAATAATATAATTATCGAGATGGGCGGACGCCATTGTTGCCATAGTGGTTAGAACCTGGATGACGCTGGCAGAGGAGCATGGATATTGGCAGGTACAGACGCCAGCATATCAAGCTACCCGAAACTGTCAAATTTTCCCAATCAACTTTGAACCTTATGCTTTAGCGATAAAGTTGAAAATCTATTAAAGAAACTTGACAGATTGTAGTAGCTTAATGTGCTGGCGTCTGTACCTACACTCCGTGAGACGGTCAGTAACATCAAGGCGTTGCTTCCTTGAGGAGCTGGGATGGATCGAATAATCCAGTTTTCCACCTGTACGCAAAATAAGTGACGTGGAGTTATGGACACCAGCCCGTATTACCTATATGGGTATTGGCACGAGAAAAGAGAGGTATAAGCCCAGTAGTGGGTGAAGTTGGACTGTGTATGATGATAATCATTATGTTCAATTTCCACCAGAGATTCGTGTCTAAAAATAACCGTCATTTGACGGAACCCGGAATCGATTTTAGGAAAAGCTATTAGTAACACCCAACAAAGGAAACTGTTCATGACATTTAATTACTCTCGATTGATTCTCGATGAGTCAAAGCTTGCCGAAGTGATTATAATTGTACGGCCGAGGCACAAAATAGATATTTACAGAAAGCCGGCACTATTCAACGAGCGAAAACGCACGCACACATAGACGCGCGGCTTCACGTAATCTGCGTTCGCGATTTATTTGCCAAAAATGTAAACAAATATGAATTAATGAAAAAATTACTTTAATTCCTACACAATACAGTTCAGTTTACGCTACAACTTCAAACATTTTTATAACTTTTTCAATAGTGCTAGTCACTCTGAAATCAACTTAATAATCATTGAAATAAAGTTGGTATTTCTTTAACTTGAAATAGGGTGGGGGTTGACTGCTCACTTTTACTATAGGTACAGGGACTGCAGGCAGACGCTCTCCGCGACTGTCATTTGTTAGACATTATGTGGTTTGAGACTCTGTACCATTGACATAATATTATCTCCCTAGATAAATGGCAAAACAAAAACGAATTGTTTGACTGGCAAAATTTTATAATACTGCGAATGTCTGTCAGCTGAAAAATGTTAAATCGAAATCATTTAAAAGAAAATTCCTTATGATTTTTATTAAATAAGTAAAAATCGTACGGAGGCGTCTATGTATGTGGCGCACGCATACACAGACGTATCCGTACGATTTTTATGGTTTGTCTATGGTGTACGGAGTCGGCCTTCTGTATCTATCTATTCTATGGTCGCGGTGTAGCTACCCCAGGGGTGAGAAGGTTTAAACTTGAAGCGTTTCCAGTAAATGATTTGGGTTTTAATTTAATTAGAAGTGTAGAAACCTGACGAGGATCGATCTTGAAGCTAACACTGCGATTGGATGGACTTGTCTGTTGTAGTGGAAAGTGCAAACTTTGTTAAAATCTCTTTATCGGATTAGTAGGGGCGTGAAATAATTAGTCAACTAATGTTTTTTCTAGTAAGTTAATTTCGAAAGCAGGCAAAAGTGTTCGAGAAGTAATTACTTCTCGATATATATAATGTATTAACTTTGTGGAAAAAATGTAGTCAATAACCACCATATTATGGTTACAAACAATTTCAAAAGAAAGAATTACGTTTATTAAGACACGGTTGATGAAACACAAAATGCAAATAATAAAATGAAAAAGCGAAAATAAAAAAACCCGACCGCGGTAAAAAACTTAAGTTAAAAAAAACTGAAAAGCTAAAAACAAGCCCATTTTAAATTAAATAAAAGTTGGAAGCAGGCGGGACCCATACCATTTTTCCATTTTCATACTCAAACGGGTCCCGCCTGCTTCCAACTTTTATTTAATTTAAAATGGGCTTGTTTTTAGCTTTTCAGTTTTTTTTTAACTTAAGTTTTTTACCGCGGTCGGGTTTTTTTATTTTTTTTTATTTTATTCTTTTTAGTTATGAGTTGTAAATCCCACTTAAGTGTGATAAATTCCCTTTAAACTTCGTAATATATAGGTACTACTGCCGCGTTTAGTTGGTAGAGGGGGGGGACACTTGATTCTATTTCATTTTCACAATATGGCGTCTAGTAGTCGCCATATTGAATTTTCATTAACGTCATGTCTTTAGTGACACTCTACTTGACTTAGAGGAATCGATTGACGTGTGAATCATAAAAATCGGCTCAGGCGTTTGGTCTGTATAGTGCTTCAAAGGAACGTACAACCATACATACATACTTACATACATACATACATAGGCTAATAAACACATTACCACTCCTTTGCGTCGCGCAGTCGGGTAATAATGTTTTAACTTCAATAATGTGTGCCTCACGGCTGCGCCAAAAAAATTCATTTCAGCATTAATTCCAGACAGACGACGTTTTTTTTTGTTTTCTTATTTTTAAATCACATACCAAACCATTTGTTTGTTCTATGATTGAACGTATACTTTCGAGAATGATCTAAGTTCGCGTTGCGAATGACATCGCACACCTAAAGGAGCTTAGCGTGGAAGCTGCATACTAAACTAACTCAGTAAAGTCATGTAAAGAACGCAGATGACTCGATGGGACCCGGAAAAATGGTGCTACTTCTTCTTGCCCTGATGTATGAACTTCCTTAGTATTCCTCCATCGTCCCCTAACAAATTTTCAAGTTTGTTTTGATAGCTGCCATCATAAAAGATGTCGGCCATAAAATTACTTCATACTTTCATTTTGTCGAAACGCTGTAAATAAAGCTACTGCACGGTTTATGAGTCTACATTGCGTATTATTACGTTTTGCGTATTATTACGTTTTTATTATCATCCCCATGTTTTTATTTTGGTGCTAGTGATGTTTGCATTATTCGCATTCGTGTGGCATAAGAATGCCCGAATTTACGTTTTTTTTGATATCTCATATAACTTCTTTCAAATGTGAACACGTTTTATGAGGAGTATGAGGATATGATGTAGTTTGATATATTTGAACGTTTGTAGACTAAAGAAAACTAGTTTAAGTTTTAGATTTAGTTTCCATAAAGAAGTTTGAAATTGTATCAATAAAAGAAAAATTTTATATGTTAGAAATTATTCTCCTAGTTATGGACCAAACAATACTTACGGTATATTCTACGTCTCATAATATTAAAATTTTTCTTGTCATGGTTTTATTTTCTAGAGGTCAAAATGTACCAGTAACTCTTAAACTGACAAACTTTCGGGTGTCGGCCTCAGTACACGCACATTACGTCAATGTCAACGCTTTTACGAGTAAGGTAATAACATACTAAAATTAATAGTGAATGAACCATTTCTTTCATATAAATACAGAACATATTGCTACTTGCAACACAACTACAGATATTTAGCGACCAATCCTGACCAAGCCCTTAAGTGTAACTGTCCGACTTAAGACACTTGGAGCATTTTTTCTTATGTCGAACTGTGTAACATAAGACATTCGAGAGGTTAAAGGATGATGAAGTGTGCATGCAATGTTACGTTTCGATTTTACTTTAAAGGTTTATAGTGTCTTCTACACCGACATGATTATAACATTTCTAAAAATCGTTTATATCGTGCGTTTTTTTCTTTTATCAAAATTGTATTCTTCAGCAAAGGTTGGCTTGTCATTTTCACTGTTCACTAGTCAAAGGCTTCCTTATTTTTAACCGACTCCAAAAAAACGAGCAGGTTCTCCATTCAATTGAATATTTGTTTTTAATGTTTGTTGCGTCAGAACTCCTTTATTTATAAGCCGATTTGAAATTTTTTTTTCATTATTTAAAGTATATACCTACAATGTATACATACTTGTAGATTGGTTCCATAGAAATTTCATAAAAATCGGTTGAGTTGTTTGGTTTTTAAACCAAAATTACTGGTAAAAATTCAAGTAAACGAAATTGTTTTTGTATTTATGTTACGTGATATCTCCGGCAATTGTAAATCGATTTCAAAAATTCTTTTTTTACTAGATAGGGTGGTCCCATGTAAATTCTATTAACTTTGCTGGGTATTTTTTGAGTTATAGCATCAATAATACGTATTTTTGCCACTGATGATGTTATAATAACTTCCTGACACTAATATTTGCATAGCAAGTAGTATTATACGCATTTATGTGGGGTACCTTAGTACAACTTATAATTGAAAGTTAAAAACTTTTTACAAAAAAAAAATAACGGACTTCCATAAAAGACACTACAAAGTGAAAAATAACTTTAATTGCGAAAGTCAGTGGCAAACAAAGAAAATGTGAACCCAACGACACCGACTTCCGATTCTTGCCATTTTGATTTGGCGCCAAATCAAAATGGCAAGAATCGGAAGTCGGTGTCGTTGGGTTCGCATTTTTCAGTGGCCAAAATAGTTGTTTACATTCAAGCTGGTCACCGTGTATTTTAATTTTATGGCTATCATTTTTGAATAACCATCCGACAAACAACCGTGTGATATCCACTATTTATCTAGTAAAAACGTGGAAAATTCATTATGCATCGACCGACTGACAACACGATGACTACCTACCACATTAACTTCAACAATGTTATCCTAAATTTCCTAAGCGGATTAAAAAACGACCCAATTCTTTTCAGTAAATCAGCACCTACGAATAACCAACTACATTTTAACTATAGGTATATAAACAATATGACTTACCAACTGAACTTCGACAAACTTTAATACGACAAGATTTTAATTCGACACTACGGAACTCCGACACGTCTTCATTTCGACAATACTTTAGTTCGAAATACCTTAAGTCCGACACTACTGTACTCCGATAAAGCGTTTCTTCGACATGACTTAACTAGGAAACGATGCGACTTCGACGACATGCTTCTCCGACAACTATGGTAGTCCGACATGTGTCAATTTCGACGTACTCTACTCCGGCATGCTGTACTTCGACAATATCTTACTTCGACGTTATATATCTGAGACACGATGCTACTTCGAAATTATTCTGCGACATTAGGGAACAACTAAACTTGCGTATGGTTTTTATACGTACTATCATTTTTTTGTTATCAGCGAAATCCGCTTTGGTGTGAACAGTAATATTACCGCATACCCACTCGGTTTTATCTACCGCAGACGGAAGCGAATACCGCTTAGGTTTGAATAGGCCTTTTTGTTTGTTTGAACGAGCTAATATCTGGCACTACCCGTCGGATTTCTTTGAACAAAAATGTAGTTTAACTAATCTCAACAGTTAGCGTAAAGGGTATCGATTTGTAATTTACCGATCATGTAAAGAAAAAATATGAGGAAATAAGGTAGGTACTTCAAATATATTTATTATTTATTTATTTTTACTTACAGAAAATATCCATAAGCGTGTATGTCCTGCTAGCATGTTTACTGATTACAAAAAAACGATAGTACGTATACAAACCATACACAAGTTTAGTTGTTCCCTAATGTCGCAGAATAATTTCGAAGTAGCATCGTGTCTCAGATATATAACGTCGAAGTAAGATATTGTCGAAGTACAGCATGCCGGAGTAGAGTACGTCGAAATTGACACATGTCGGACTACCATAGTTGTCGGAGAAGCATGTCGTCGAAGTCGCATCGTTTCCTAGTTAAGTCATGTCGAAGAAACGCTTTATCGGAGTACAGTAGTGTCGGACTTAAGGTATTTCGAACTAAAGTATTGTCGAAATGAAGACGTGTCGGAGTTCCGTAGTGTCGAATTAAAATCTTGTCGTATTAAAGTTTGTCGAAGTTCAGTTGGTAAGTCATTGTTTGACTTACCAACTGAACTTCGACAAACTTTAATACGACAAGATTTTAATTCGACACTACGGAACTCCGACACGTCTTCATTTCGACAATACTTTAGTTCGAAATACATTAAGTCCGACACTACTGTACTCCGATAAAGCGTTTCTTCGACATGACTTAACTAGGAAACGATGCGACTTCGACGAAAACGTTAGGAAACGATGTTCACTATTGTGGAAAAGAGCAATTTTTTTGATCACGTGGATCCCTAAATTATTTTTGTCTGACTGGTTAGGTTGAGTATTTACATAATTTTTCATTGAAAGGGCTACAGAACAGATGCTGCTGTTACTGCGACTAGCAATCGCAACAATGTAAAGATTTTTTAGTTTATTATTTCATCAAACCAATCAGTTAGACCTAGAAAAGACATGGTTCCAATAAGGCGGAGCCAAAAACCGCAGTAGGACTAAGCATAATCGATACAAATAATTAATTCCAAGAAATGTGGACATTAATTGACCCCTAAATTCACCAGATTAGACAAGTTCTACCTTTTTTCTATGGGATTATCTAAAGAGACATCGTCGTTAATTTGAAACACTAAAAGCAGAATATTTGTGACTGATAGTCGAATACATAATAAAGTATGCAAAAATTTGAAGGGACACACCCGGACACGATGAAAAGTGATAGCAATTTAAACCAGCGAAAAGTTCGAGATTTGGCGGATACAATTTATTGTAATCTATATAAGTATGGGAAAATATCTGGTAATTTTGGTTTGTAATCATAATAATCTTAATTTAAAGTTGTATAAGTACTTCGAATTGGCCACTCTGTATTTAAAAAGATAATCACTGTAATCGTAATTTTACTACATATTTAAAGAGATAATTCAACATTCGAGTGTGTTCAGTGACTGTAACATTATCAGATAACCATTATTTCCACAATTTATTAGTATCTACAGCTTCATTCTTTATTCTAACAAAGTTTATGTTAAAAAAAAACATGAGAAAAATTTGGTGTAACCTCATGGAACTTCAAACAGTTGTCATTAGCCAAGAATACAAATTGATAAACATAAGTTATACACGAGTTTAACTTTTGTTTATCAAGTGTTCGAGGAGTAATCTCCTCGAACCCGGACCCACCCTACAAAGAAGAAGAAAGGCTCGAGTTTAACCTTGCAGTGGTTAACAATAGTTATAACTGTCACCGTAACTTCACCGTTAAGAAAACCCTATCCGGATATTCTTGAAGTTCAAAAATGGATTTGAGAAATCAGGCAACATAATTAGCCTACATCAGTCCACTGCTGGACATAGGCCTCTTCTATTGCACGCTATACAACTCGATTTTCTGAAACTCTCATCCAGCTGTCATCCTGCGAAGATCGTCGCTCCACGTAGCCTGAGGGCGCCCTATCTTAAATTTTCTGTTTCGCAGTCTCCACTCAAGAACACATCTACCCCAGCGGTCATCCGTTCTAAGGCTAATATGGCCGGCCCATTGCCTCTTCAGCTTTCTTATTATGTGAGCTACGTCGATAACTTTGGTTCTCTGTAGGAATCAGGCAAAATAATTTACGAAATTGACTTTAAAGGATTTATCCTGCAAAACTTTCGTCCCTAGACGAATAATAATACGAGTATATAGAATAGCTAAAATGAATTTCGACCCTGAGACATCCCTAAAGGGAATTATTCTTTTAAAAAATTGGAAATAACATAATTACATTGTGCCACGAATCCGACAAGATGGTTTTGGATCAATATTTTTTTATTTAAGTTAATATCAAATGAAAAGGAAAATTAAATAATACATAGGAAACGTGTTTTGTTTCCAAGCTCGTGCCTGATTAATAAAAGTTTAAAAAGGAATCTTAAATTTGATTTTTTTGTCGTTCACAATTAAAGTAGAAATTGGCCCAAATATTGTTCCACAATATATTAATAGCAGCAGCGCCCCGCGGTTCCACCCGCGTTAGTTTCGATCCCGTGGGAATATCGAGATAAAAAGTATCGTATGTATTAATCCTGGTTATAAACTATGTGTGTGCCAATTTTCGTCCAAATCTGTTCATCGGTTTACGCGTGATTGACTAACAAACATCCAAACATCTTCACAAACTTTCACATTTATAATATTAACTAGCTGCGTCCCGTGGTTTCACCCGCATAAGACTCGATCCCGTGAGAATATCGGGATAAAAAGTAGCCCATATGTTAATTGAGAGTGTCAGCTACCCTCATACAAAATTTTATCAAAATTGGTACAGCCGTTTGAGCGTGAAGAAGTAACAAACATATAAACACATACACAGACACTCACAAACTTTCGCCTTTATAATATAAGTGTGCTGATTAGTGTGATAGGACCGTCTACTCTATTTTTATAGAAGAACCACGGCGTCCTCTAGACCAAATCATTTTTCGTAGAATGTACAAAATTTTTCCTAGTTTGTTCAAATGTGCTTTTTGACGAAACAGTTCATTCTAGGAAAATATATTTACTACTCCTTTCCGAGTGTCGCATGTTGCAACGAAGAAGAGCTATTATAACCATTGAGACTTGTTAAATCTGAGTATGGGAAAACCCTTGTCTTGCTAGAACTGACTGTTTGATGCACAGATGTAGATAGGCCTAGATAACGCAAGTATCACGAACTGTATGAAAACTAAGCGTGCCACTTTTTGACTACCTACTATGACGTCATAAGCTCGCGCTCTCGCTCACGCTCACCCAGCCAGCAGTAAGCAGGACTGAGCGCGAAAGTGGTGGCTTACGATTTTCGAACGTAAGCTGGTGCGATTTTCGGCACGCGATGTAGTTGCTCTTGCGTTATCTAGGTGTATCTATATCTATGGTTTGATGAGACTCCGTTTGATAACGCGCTTTGAACACACATTCCTGCCCTTTTAATTGATAATTGTTAAAAAAAGTTCAGGTATTAATTGACAGTGTAGGAATGTGTGTGCGTCTCTATGTCTGTGATTGTGGTGTGGTTGTGAGTATGTAAATTATAGTGTTTTGTGTAGGTTGAATTTTCAGTTCGTACATTATCTCGAAAATGTTAATCTAGATTCAGCTACAGCCTTTTTATAAAGTTGTTATGTGTGTCATATGTGTGTGTGCTTTAATTTATGTGATAGTGGAAAACTTCACACATGCTGTTACTCAATGTTGGGATCAACTTGTAATTCTGCGTATGCTGCACCTGCTGCAAAGATTTGCTATTGTCACTGAAACAAAATGGCCTTAAATATTTTACCTACTTGTACAGGTATTTTATAAACAGGAAGGAAGTAGTTAACTCGCAATTTATTTACCTACTGATAGTACAACATTTGAATGTATTTATGTACTCATTGGCTGTGAAATTGTTTCGTATCTATTGACTTGATTTTAATCGGTAACTACTACGATTTAAACGAAACACCAATTAATTTGTCTATTGCAACTATGAAATATTAATGTCACAGTTCCAGCATGTTGGAGTTGCTATTAAGTAACGTACAAATTTTGATCAAAATATGAAATATAAATGTTGTGCAATATTGGTCTTGCAACTTCTATCGGTTGTGTATTGCGTGAAGTATAAAATGGTTAACAAAGGTCATGAACTCTGCGTGGGTCCGGATCCACCATACGAAAAAAATAAAAAAGTTGATGTGACCATGGCTTTGGTAAACGATAATGAGAACCTATACTACAATGTCAACTTCACTGTCAGAGAAAATTTGTATGGGTATGTGAGATTTAAAATTGGATTTGAAAGATCTGGAAAAGTATATTACGAAAACGACTTCAAAAGATTGACCTGCAAAAGTTTTATTTTTAAAGAAATTTTTGAACTTTCTACACTCAAGTTTGACCGTAATACATGCGCAATATCCAAAGGGAATTATTCTATAAACAAATTGGAAGTAGCTGCATTAGATCGTGCTGTAAATTTTTTACCAACGAGGCGATTTGGAATAAACGTGTTCTACTTAAGCTTCTATAAGCCTAAGGAAACCTTATTCTGTATACAGTCCCGTATTCTGTATACCAAAGTCTAATAAAGTGTTAATTAATGAACTGGTGTTTCTGTGATGCTGGAACCAGCTGATATATTTTTGTCCTTTTTCCAGATATTCTTTGAAGTTCTTCTTTGACAACTTCTTTTTGGTGCAAATCCTTCTAGTTTGCTTTATTGAGAGCCAATTGACTGATCTCCTCACTTAAATTAATTTTAATAAAATGGTCAATACTAATAGGTATCAATATTTAATATTTACCTAAAAACATTTTTGATGATATTGTCGCTAAAGGCATCAGCGAAGAGGGGAGGAAGGGTAATCTAGGTCATTAACGTGTATAAGGTGCTCAATGTCTGTAAAGTTGTTTTATAGATAAAGTAATTAGGAACTGGTATAACACAAATTACATCCTAATGAGCCTGTCAAGCAGAACTCAGTACATCAGTAGTAAATAAGTATTCAGTCTAAAAATATATACTTTGTAAATATGAAATCTATTTTATCAAATAAGAATACTAATATTTTGTATTAGAATTACATGTTTGGGTCTTTTTAATATAAAATATTAGGTAGGTGCCCACGCCCAGATACAAGAGCAAAATATACTAAGTAAATTCCCGGTTACTCCCATCCCACTTACTTTGATATGATTTACGACATAACCTTTAAGACTCTTAGAAGATGCCCAACCTACCACTACGTGATAATATTTTATACTTAAGGCGTTATATTACTATTCTGTCCTATAAAGCAGTATTGCCCCGGTGGTAACAGCCGCGACGTATGAGTTGTAGGTCGTAGGTTCGAACTCAGACAGGCGCTTTATTTTGTGCAAATTATTTCTTCACCACTGCTCTCAAAACTGCGAAAGAAAATATCGTGATTAAACCAGCATGTTGTACTAGAACCAAAAATTGGAAGACATGTAACATCTACCAACCCGTAGTGTTCCCGCGTGGTGGATTACGGCTCACTCCCTCTCACAGAGAAGAGGCTTGTGTCCCAGCAGCAGGAACAGTAAAGGCTGATAATGCGCATATGCTAAATAGCTTCTGGTCCCCAGAAACATGTTGTTTTCCCATATTGCTGCATCCGGATTCCTCAATCCAGTTAAACGGTGAGACTCGGCAACAGGGAGTTGGTTTGAAAATTAATTTCTGCAACAGGTTCTTAATTAGTTTCAGGAAATGGCTGGCAGTGTAGACCGAGCAATACCAACATATTTGTATACTGGCAAGCCGTGAGCCCGGACGAAGAGTGTGCACATCGGCAAGAATTTAAAAAACAACATAATAACTTTCATCCCCTATTTCACCCCAACAGGAGACGAATTTTCAAAAATATTCCTATGTGCTCACTTTCATTAAATAAAAAACCGGCCAAGTGCGAGTCGGACTTGCGCACCGAGGGTTCCGTATAAAAATTTAAGGTTTTCGAAATTTTTCCTTTATGTGTGCTATAAAACATTGCTTCATGCCTTTCAAGATTCTAGGTCGACTGGAAGTACCCTTTAGGTTTTGATTCCCTAGCAAGTGGTAGCGAGTTTGAAAATATGCGGCTTAAATTGCTGATTCTTTTGATTGCGTTGACATAGAAGGTTGATTTTGTTACAGCTTAAAGGTATTATAGACCTATTTGATATTAATTTCAATTTAATACCTCTACCCGTTCATGAGAAAAGACGTAGTAACTTTAAAATTTTCAAAAATATATTTTTTTTGTATGATGTAACTAAAAATTTACGGTTTTCGCACTTTTCCCTTTATCTGTACTATAAGACGTTACTTTGTACCAAATTTCAAGATTCTAAGTTCACGGGAAGTACCCTGTAGGTTTTGATTCCCGTGCGAGTTTCGAAAATTTGCGGTATAAACGGCTGTATCTTTTGATTGCTTTGGCTTAGAAGTTTGATTTTTCACAGCTCCAAGGGACAGTAGACCTGAGTATTAGATATAAATTTCAGTTTGATACCTCCACGCGTTCCTGAGAAAAACGGTCGTGACAGACGGACGGACGGACGGACGGACGGACAACAAAGTGATCCTATAAGGGTTCCGTTTTTTTCTTTTGAGGTACGGAACCCTAAAAATTAGCAGCGCCCCGCGGTTTTACCCGACACACAGACCCACACATTCACTCACACACATACACCCCGTATGTGTGTGACTTGTCAGCTGCACGTTACAGGAACTAATGGACGCTAGTGATTTGATATTAATTTCAATTTAATACCTCTACCCGTTCATGAGAAAAGACGTAGTAACTTTAAAATTTTCAAAAATATATTTTTTTTGTATGATGTAACTAAAAATTTACGGTTTTCGCACTTTTCCCTTTATCTGTACTATAAGACGTTACTTTGTACCAAATTTCAAGATTCTAAGTTCACGGGAAGTACCCTGTAGGTTTTGATTCCCGTGCGAGTTTCGAAAATTTGCGGTATAAACGGCTGTATCTTTTGATTGCTTTGGCTTAGAAGTTTGATTTTTCACAGCTCCAAGGGACAGTAGACCTGAGTATTAGATATAAATTTCAGTTTGATACCTCCACGCGTTCCTGAGAAAAACGGTCGTGACAGACGGACGGACGGACGGACGGACGGACAACAAAGTGATCCTATAAGGGTTCCGTTTTTTTCTTTTGAGGTACGGAACCCTAAAAATTAGCAGCGCCCCGCGGTTTTACCCGACACACAGACCCACACATTCACTCACACACATACACCCCGTATGTGTGTGACTTGTCAGCTGCACGTTACAGGAACTAATGGACGCTAGTGATGGCGCCAAACAAGTAGCCCAATTGGCCGAGTACATTTAGATTGCTATCGACACGCTAAGAAGAAGAAGAGTGATATACTAACATTAATATCACAATTTACTCTTGAGAGCCAAAAATGATATTCGTCATAATTGAACCTTAATGGAAAAGTTTACAATCGATCACTGTATTTTGATGCGGACATAAACGTTTATAACTTGTTATTTTTCAACCTTATTTTAAAGAAATTAGTGGCAATAAATTCCCCTAAATACAGCATGTTGTTTAGAAAATCGCACATAACGAGATTTAGAATGTATTTTAATTGGTCACTGCTGGATCCAATTGGTATGGCTATTTGAACCTTGTTTTTAGTACAACCATTACGCTTTATACATGGTTAACCAAAATTATTATGATGCCGTCATGGAAATTTATTCTAACAATGGTTTTAATTCAATTCGTAGTATCAGTGTCATCAATGGTGTTAAAAATAACGCTGCGTAGTACTGAAAGGTGTAGCAATCCTGAACCACCATATGAAAGGAATCCAATGGTAGAGCTCAACGTCCAACCCTACAATAAAAGTGGCGGAATCTATTTCAGAGGAAATTTGACGATAAAAAAAAACCTGAAAGAATATTTTTGGAAAATAAAAACTGCCATCGAGAGACCTGGCAACGTGATAAAGCACATGAATACTTTTAAAAAGTTATCCTGTAAAAGTGCGATACCCAAGGTCATTTTAATGTCGGCTAACATCAGATATAATGTCAAAACCTGTGAGTTATATAAAGGGAGCTATTCTTTTGAAAAAATTGATTTAAACGGGTTGGATTCAGGAGCTTATTATTTTCCTATTAAAGAGACTGGTGAAACAATCGTGTTTTTCAGTATGTACAAATATACAGGGACTAGTTTCTGTTTTAAGTTACGTTTCGTGGTTAAGAATAATTAATTCGATTGTTGAAATCTTTCATTAGTGAATGTGGAGAAAAAATAAACATACAGCTCTGTGTCATCTTATTGTTTTATTTAAATACAGCCGTGTGCCCAATGGGATTTTTCATTGAAAAATTACGAATTTCCATACAAACTTTCATCCCCAACTAACTCCTTCAGGGGACGAATTTTCAAAATTACCTACGTCTTTCTTAGCTCACCTTCGTTATAAATGGAACATTTGAATTTCATCAAAACCAAGCGATTTGGACTGTGCGTTGTCTGTCAGTTAGCGATTAAATTTAAAAATATGTTAAAATATAATGGTAAATTACATAGCGAAGATACCTCGCGATGGCAGTTTAGCTCGCTACCTCGATGTCAACTCCATGTAAAACAAACGGATGCTAATAGATAGGCACGCACATGCCGAAGGATACCTCACTGCGATACATCGTAGGGTTGCTTGGGGTTTACCTCGATGCCTGTACATGAAAACAAAGAATATTGTTTTTATATCGCGGTCGACGGCAAGCATCGATGTGATCTGGCTCGTTATTGGTCAAATCGGTTCAACTTGTTCTTCTGGAGTAGGTAGAGTATAACAAAAACAGAGGACTGGGTAACTGAGGTTTCAGGTACGACTGGACAGACACATGTTCGCACCCCTATACATGTAGAAATAGCGAGTATCAATATCGAGTTATCGACAAGCGGCCGCGATCGCGAGCATCTTCGGCCTGTAATTACCCTTACAAAGTAGATCCTTCCCTAATGTTGTTCTAACGGGTATAAAAAGACACTTAACGAAGCCAAGAGTCAGTTGTACTCCCTGTTATTTTAATTTTTTTTATTAGACCATAACCTGGGACCCTTCTGGTTACGGAGATATTAAAGGTCAAAATTCCAACTTTTACTGACGTTTTTTTTTTTTTTACGAAAATCAGTTTTTAATGTTATAACGCAACTTTAAATCGGTTATTCCGTTCATCTACCCTAAGGTGGATACGCAGAAACGCATGTCCGAGAATCCACCCTAAGTCTTTAAATTCCGTTTATCCAACTAGGCCTAGGGTGGATTCTTCGACATGCGTTTCCACATATCCACCGTAGCGTGGATTTTTTGGGGTGGATAAACGGAATAACCCCTTTAAATACCCCCACGACCCCAGTATCGGTGCACGCCAAACTCAATGGTTTGCGTATGTTACATCGCAAACAGCAAATATTTACACCAAAAATAAAAGTCGTTTCCCAGCAATTAGTTTTATGCGATGTTACTTAGTTTGATTCAGATGTACAGAATGCGTAGTTGATGGCTATGTGATGGGTCTTTTTACACCATGTATATTTAAAAGTGTTTTCTAATGAAAGAGAAATACTGGTTTTGTTTTTAAATAGCCTACCCTGTTCTTGGCTAAAACCTAATAGGTAACACATTGCCTGGACCAGGTGTAAAAAACAACCGACTTAAAAAAAACTATAAACTGATAAATAACTTTAATTTCGGAAGTCGGTGTCGTTGGTTCCGCATTTTCGTATTTTGACACCGACTTCTGAAATTAAAGTTATTTTTATCACTTCGTAGTTTTTTTTTTTGAAGTCGGTTGTTTTTTTTTTTGTAAAAAAGTTTTTATATTTCACTTTTTAATTGTAACCTACCCCACACAAATTCAATTAAAACTAGTGCATTGAAGAATTGAAGACACCGACTAGAAGAATCATCAAAAATTCGCATAGAAATGCCGGACAAGCAGTACATTTACGCATGTAACTTCGTACATAAGAATAAGTACCTAATGTATTATATACTAAAACCTTCCTGAAAGTATGTAGATCACATTAGTGAAAAAAATACCAAAATTGGTTCATTAGTTTTTGAGAAAATCGCGGACATACAAACATACATACGCACATACGGGTCGAAAACATAACCTACTTTTTTGAAGTCGCTTAAAAAAAAGAGACCATAACCTCTGAGTTTTTTTCGGCATTTCTTCTCAAGGATCAGTCAGCAAGGAAATGCAGGCGCAATCCATTTTTTTTTTTTATTGGACTACACTGTCCCACTCCTGAACAAAGGCCTCCCCTAAATCCTACCAGACATCCCTTTCTACAGCCAGCGTAAAAGTATCTTAAAATATCGATTTATTCCGGTCTGATCCCCTATTTGCATAAGTAAACATTTCATTTCATTATTGAGTCAGTATTACGGTCAGCATCAAAAGTTGATTAACACTTCAGTTTTTTTAATCTTAGTTATTGAGCAAAATATTTGTTCAAAATTGCAGCAGCAGATTTTTTTTTAGAATATATACTCTTGTCTATTATGTGAAAAGCTAAAAATCAGTTTATTGAAAAAGTTGTTGTCAATTTAATAACATGTAAAAATGATAGTGTTAATCGACTTTTGATGCTGACTGTACCTACAGTAATTTAGGACTTAAGTATCTGACAGAATCTAAATGTTTGTCTTCAGCACGTTGATGTAGGTATATAGCAGTTGGTCTGGATCTAGGATTTTTGGTCTAATCAACAAGAAGAAATAAAAAACAACTAAGTAATATTTTTGTTTAATAATATAATACTAAGATATTTATACAAGTAATAATTGCAACACAATTTTGTACAATTTTATCTTCCCGTAAGAAAGTCAAATATTTGAGTTGTAGACTTCAGGTACTAAAGCTTTGTTAAGTTAATAGTTTTAGGTAGATTCTTGAGGTTTTTGCTCTGCTGGCTCCTGGACTATGACCACTTGCTTGTTTGCCCTCCTCCTAGCGTGAGGTCCCAGCCTGATTCTGGTTGGCTCCCCGGCTACTTCTGATGTCACCTGCGTGGGAGATTTAAATTATTATTTCTATTTTGAATTAGTGTTCTGCAGTACGGAGATGACGTATGCTAAGAATTGTTATTAATCCTAGTCGGAGAGATAGTCATAATATCATCATCTTAGCCTAAAGACATTCACTGCCGGACCTAAGCTTCATCTCAGCATCATTACAACGCTCGTTTCTGCCCAATTTAATAAATTCCGCAAATCCAATTTTGGTCTGCGTTATAAAAGGTACATCATCAATATGTGCAAAGTTATTTAAAAATCAATGCAAAATAGAAATAGAACGTACAATTTTCCAATTTAGTGTATGGTTTCGTTATTAAAAATAAAATAGGAAAAAAATGATTTAGATTGATTTCGCCTGCGGCATTGAAATCCATTCAATGCAGCTTGCAAAATTTTCCTATTTCACTAAAATAAAAGTATTTCACTCGTACGTACCTGAACTCTTTTCCTTCCTGCAACGTTGTTTTCTAAAAATTTGTTTACAGCCGACAAAGTGTTAATTGGTATCTATAAAAACACAAAGTTTTATGAGATAAAGATTCAAACGTCAAAAATGTAATCAAAAAAATTATAAAACCGTGCAAATAGGTACAAAGCGGTAGGTACTTACCAGACCAGACACCCACCCTTTTCATAACCTTGATAAAAAAAATAACACCATGTACACAGAACATGAACCGATCCATTTGTTAGTGTTACTAAAATACATAATATCGTTAGTACCGTTTCTATATATAATTATTATACCACCATAAGCACTTTAGCTAGCAAATTGAAATGATTGGAATATTCGTGTCATAAAACTTCCACCCACATTCAACTTCTTTTGAACCCATCTTCGGCCACAGCTGAGTAATCAACTATTGGTTTCAGTTTATAACTATTTGAACTTACAACGGATGTCTCAGTTGCAGGTGATAAAACTATTCAATAGAAGGAAGGACATGAATAATACAAGGATTCTATTATCCTATAGGCCCTAACACGAACGCTTGAATTAATAGTAGCATAAATTAGGACAATTTTTGAATCGAAAATACAACTACCCTATAGTATTAGGGTCTTCCCACATTTATCGACGCGGAATCGGCTAACGTCGGTCAAAAAAGCCTTTATGTCTACGTAATAAGGGTGTTACTAATACCATTCGCATCGGCTCGGCTCGGACAACGCGGCGCGACGCCGATCAACGGCGAAACGAGCCGTTTGCCTATTAGCTCGGCGATATGTCGAGTAGTTTGGTGATACGCACCCGCGTCGATAAATGTGGGGACACCCTTATCCTCTATAGGTTCAAACGTATGCGACACGCATAATAAGTATCAACCGTACGTTTGAATGAAGTCCTAAAACTGAATAAATAGTTTTTGAGAAACTAGTATTTTCAATTATAAGATCGTACAACGGAACGTTTACTCCACGCGTTCAGGCTAGGCCACATAAAGTTTGAATTTGATCGACGAGTCAGCCTCATCATGCTCTGCTACCCAGAAAAAAAATACTATATTTTGTGTTGTGCAAGTTTTTGTTAGCCAAACTCAACAAGCGTCCCAGGTTGATAAATTATGTAGTTTGTTCTGCTCCCAGTGTCAAAACCCAATTCAATTTGATCAATTTACAATTCACACATATATTATTAAATTTGACAGAAGATTAATTAATCTAAAGTGGGTGATCGACAGGCGAGCCGTATACCGCGGTTTTGGAGACGACGGTTTTTACTCGCGGAGTCGTGGCTCGTAGGTGCTGATCGACTAGCGAGCAAAACAGTCGAGTGTGAACCGCAAATGAGGCAATATGTCTTGTTCGAAGATTGAAGTTTTGTGTTACCTCGGTATAGCATACCACGAAATGAATAAAAAAAAGCGAAGACGCCCTAAAGTTTGGGTTAAAAGTTGGATTCAAAGAACTAACTAGAACAGTTGTCGTATACCCATTTGTCGCGGAAAACTGTCGGCTCGGCTCGTCAGTGGTGATCGACACGCGGTCTTGCGCAGCGTGCCGAGCAAAAAATTAAACATAACTAACGAGCCACGAGCCGATCATCATCATCATCATCGAGGCGAATAAAACCGCCGTTTTATGGCTCGTCGGCAAAGCTCGCCCGTGGATCATTGCAATACCGCGGTATTAAAAACCAACGAGCCCGGCTCGCGGCTCGTTAGTTATGTTATGTTTAATTTTTGGCTCGGCACGCTGCGCAAGACCGCGTGTCGATCACCACTGACGAGCCGAGCCGACAGTTTTCCGCGACAAATGGGTATACGACAACTGTTGTCTTCTTTGAATCCAACTTTTAACCCAAACTTTAGGGCGTCTTCGCTTTTTTTTATTCATTTCGTGGTATGCTATATCGAGGTAACGCAAAACTTCAATCTTCGAACAAGACATATTGCCTCATTTGCGGTTCACACTCGACTGTTTTGCTCGCTAGTCGATCAGCACCTACGAGCCATGACTCCGCGAGTAAAAACCGTCGTCTCCAAAACCGCGGTATACGGCTCGCCCGTCGATCACCTACTAAAGAGTGGATTAATTAGACTTTAAGAAACTGGCGAAAATTATTTTTGAATATCAAACGTGCATAACAAACTGTGTGAAAAACTATATACATTTGTGTTCTACATAATCATAAAGACATGCAAAAATCATAATTAAATTTTAAAAATCTAATTTGTCTTTAAAAGATCGCTCTTAGCGATAAGACCGCCTACTGTGTCACCCTTTGTAAAGTTTCTGTATTTATGTCTGTAATTTATATGGCGTACCTACATAATAAAGAGTATTCTATTCTATTATATCATGCAAATTACACAAAACAGTAATGAATTAGAATTATGATCGTGCACTTACAGAGAATATGTCATCTATAAATGTGGAGGCATTCGGTGTCTGAACCGAGATATGAGCCTCGGATGCTGATGATGATGATGATGATGGAGAAGCATGCTTCGATGTTATATCTGAGTCTGTAGGAAAGGCAGAATTTTATGAGAAATCGTTCATCACAACAGGAATCTTATAGTAAAATACTAAAACCTGCTTAACAGATGAAGATTATAAAGAACTACCAAACGATGATGGAAACGAAAAAATAAAATGAATACTGGATATTAAGCAAATTTATAGATACTAGATGTATATCTAATAAAAGAGATCCTTTTATTTCTAATAAATGTCACAATATATCTTTTTAAATAATCGCTACACATTAGCAATAATTTACTAAACCAAACAAAACATCGGTTTCATGTTTTTGGAGATAAAAAAGGGTTTGTAATGTAATTTAATTTGAACTTCTAAATATTTCAGAATGAAGGTACTCCTACGTTTAAAATTAAACAAGTCACATTATTTCGAAGAAACAGAGAAATTAGAGCAAAGAGTTAAATTAGCAAGAAAGGGCAACGCCATAACTGTCAAAATAAATTCTTATTTTTATTACCTACACTTAAATTTAAATAAACAAACCAAGCGGAATTTGATGCAGCTGTTATTTTGTGTGAATTTATCTATTCTTTTAATAAGTCCAACGAAGGCGTTTTGCTACAAAAGGGGGTGCTCGTAAAAATAAAAACGTAATAAAAGCTAGCAGATAAAAATATCATGAAGATTATGAGGGCAAACGAGAGGGCAAGATTATAGTGAGTTGTTCCCTGCAGGTCGCTTACAAGGCTTATCACAATTTGTAACAGCGACATAAAATATTTTCAAATTTACAGAAGGTACTACTATTCTAATAAAATTTGATAAAAGCCTGTTAATGTTATTACTCCAGAGACATTTTAGCTGCATACTTCAGTTGCAGACTTTTAAAAGCCATCATTATGATGTTAATTAACAATTTCGATCAACTCCAGTTTAAAATAATAAAAACTATTTGTGATTTTTATGTTACTTTTTATAGAAATGTCTTTATTACAAATAATTTTCTTGATACCCGTCACTTGTAGTAATTGTATTAAACTTAAGCTCTAAACATAAAATAATTTAAAGATTATTTTTAATAATAACTAGAATAGCCGGAATGGCCAGAATATCCGGCATTTCCAGAGACACCAGAGTAACCACCTGCTTTGAATGTAGCTGACTTTTGTACTGAAATACCAGTATTTCCAGCGGTATTTGACAGAAAACCGCTCACTGCCTTCAAAGTCGAAATAGGGATCTGCAAAAGACAAAATATTAATTCGTCACACCAAAATTACATTCACCCTTAATGTAGTTTATAAATTATTATATAAATAATCACTACACGTACAGTGGATAGATTGAAATATATGAAATTGCTGTAAAGGGAATGAATACTGAGTAATCGTTTTTTAAATTTGTTTGGCCCAAAATTCACCATAACGCGAATACCATTCGCTGACGCAGCCATTAAGGCCTCACGAGTGTAAATGACAAGGCATCCGGTGCAAGATCGGAGGTGAGCCATTGTCGGTAGAGAGACATCGCATACACACCGAAAGGGTGCATGAAAGGAGCCTCTCCGAGTCCGACATTTTGTTACGTCCGGCGCACCCTGGGGCAATCGACTTTTCTCGATTGGCTAATCCTTTCACCACGATGGCAAATATAAGTACTGAGATGATGGTAGAGAGAGTCGTGTCAATAACACTTATAGAAGCGAAGACGACATATTGTGTCAACTTCAAATAAGATGACTACAGGAGAAATTGTTTATACTCACATTGAAAATATCCTGGAAGAAAGTACTCGGTTTTGCGTTTGCATTGACGACGACCTCCTTGCTGTTACTGTAAGTAACTTTTCCTGGTCCGTAGTGTTCTCCGTTGATAGAAGCTCCTGCTCCACCATGTGCTTCAACATCAACATCAACTCTCTTCTCTACTGGCTGCACAGTTTTGTAGACTGTTTTTGTCTCTGGAGCAGCTACTTCACCACCAAGTCCTGCATAGCCACCAACGTAGACGGTCTTGTGTAAGTGATGTCTGTGAGGCTTGTGTTTGCGAACGTATACAGTTTCTACTGGTGCAGGTTCAACGTGTACCTTTGCAAAAAGATCCGTTTTAATTGATGGCGTCAGAGAAAGGGATAATGTTGATGTAAGTATTGAAGTAGTAAGGAGGTTAAAACTGCGTAATTTGCACTTGTTAGAGATTCAGGAATATTCATTGATAAAAAAACATGAAAAATCAAAAACGGCTCTTTTTAGAGAGAGAACTAAAAACGTAAACTGAGACCTGCTGAGATAGGAAGATTTTATATCTCAGTGTTTGTCAAGATTGTATAGAACCGAAAGTTTTTAATGAGTGTTATGTTCTGTGAACAGATAAATATGAAAAGAACCAAAATAATTATTAGATACCAAAAAGTAACCGTTCAGGGTTATTTATTACTGTATATTGTTTATTACTATGTTATCTTTTTATTTCATGTGGTAGCATTGGTAATCATGTTTGGCACCTAGAAAAATAACACATATAGTCATATAGGTTAGCAAATGTCACGTAGAGATAGTAATGCACTAGTAGAAGTCAAATGTGTTATTATGAACAAGGTGCAAAGATTTTCGCAGCTGTCTTCAAGCCTCTAGGTGCACGTACAAATTCACCAAAGACAATTTCAACGAACCTGCTGAATATAATTATATTGTGGTGGAGGCACCCACATCGGTGGCCTATAACTTCTCTGTGGACTCCTAAACAAAGAACTCATTATATCTTGAAAATGAAACTGAGGAACTTTACGTGCGTGAAAGTGTGGTCCTTTCCATGTACTCACTTCTTTTACAAAGTCTGGCTGGGCGTTAACGTGAACGTGTGCGTTTGCTTGAAAATCAGCATTTGCACTAGGGGTAATTTCATTAGCAGCTTCGAATTTTGTTTCTGCATGCACGCTCTTGGGTACCGATTTGACTTCTTCCACAGGAATGACAGAAACTTCCGTTTCTTTTACAACTGGTACTCCAATAGATTTGTGGGCCGAGATTGAAAATCCTGAGGATCCTGATACGTCTGATTCACCTCCCTGAAATGATAAAATTAATTTTAAACGTTTGTGTTTTGTTTATTTTGTTTAAAGTTCATGTCATGCATGACTTTCAAACATCTAAAATGATGGACTTTTCATATAAAAGTGTTGATCATTGTACATATTTTTGATACCTACACAGCATCCTAGAAAGCACCATGCAAGGTATTTTGCGGCGTAACAGAGAAAGTGAAAAATGGGGTCCCAAAAAACGAGACTCGAAATGACAAATGGACGTGCATTGTGAGTGCATGCACAGAGAAAACATGGTACTTTTACCTTATTCCAGTAAGTAACCACCCCTTACTCGCATCTACGTCACGTTTTGTAGCAGATTTTTGATGACTGAATAGTAGAAAGACGAGATACCAGCCATGATCCGATAAGAAGGAGTTCCCATTGATATATTAATGATAACACATTGTTTGTTAGATATTTATTTCTGAATAAAATGAGTATTAATTTACGAGTATAAAAGAAGATATTATTTTATGATTAATACCCTCCATTCACATTAACTTGATCCATAAACGCTCGATAAGATTGCATACCAAACTTACCCACTGTATTTATTAATGTTTCAATAGCCATAGGTAAATACTGAAATAAAAATCATATTCAACTGTTACAAAATGCAGAAATATTTCTTATAGAACGTTTATGAAAGAGAGTAGTTTGTACATAAAATTATAGAATCCTCCACCAATCAATGACTTTTCAGCTCTTTGAGAAGTTTGTGCAACTCTTTCAGTCTTCGTCTGTCTTCTTTCCTCCTAGCTTTTTCGGCTTTGTCACCTACCAGGACAGAGGTAGCGGATTTTCCTCCTGCTTGAGCTGAGGAGTAGCCTCCGCCCACTGCTTTTCCTTCACCTACGACGCCTCCAAGACCTGCAGCTGCGTTAACGTTGCCTCCAGCTGTGGCACCAGCGTATAGTCCACCTGCATAACATAAAATGTTTGCTCTATTAATGTACATAATGTTCATTTGGGTTACGTTAAAACGGTTGGAGCTAAGTTAGCCCCTCGTCTCGTCTGCCAGGCAAGCTTGTTGGTAAAAATAGAAAAAGTAATTGTGACTCAATAGTGAGAGTTGATTTTTTATAATAAATAATAGCCTCCTGACCGATTACGGTCACGATGACCAATCTCAACGGAGATTAGCCAGGTACGCTGGAGATATTACAGTGCACAAGTGTGTGTTCAAACACAGGTGCACTCTCTGTTCCTTTACTCTCAAAGTCCAATGGGACGGCAATACGACACGACTGGGGAGAGATCAGGCGCAGGACCAACGGTTTTACGTGCTTTCAGAGGCACGGGGGTATTAAGCCGCCAAATTCCAAACTACCGGCTGTTACTAAGAAATTCCTAATGGAAAACCTAATAACACTTTGTCCGACCTGGGAATCGAACCAGGGAGCCACGCTCAGTAGTCGCGCTTACAATCACAAGACTAACGGGGCAGCCAAAGCTAGTTAAAGAAGTCAAGTCGAGCTTTTATACCATCATAATGTCATATCTACGTTCGACGTAAAATCATGTTTTATACATCTGAATTTTATAAATTAACTCTTCTATTATTTGATCTACTATAACAATAAGTAACAGTTAACGGACCGTTATTAATTACATTTCAATTGTTCAAAATTAAGCCAAATATAATCTCCAAATCATTTTCTGTTTCGATTGAACATTAGCACGTATCAGAAAACACTATCCATATTCAAACAACATTAGTCGCTAATAAATGAATGGTTAAACTGGTTCATTATATTCATAGAAATTAATATTCATTTTGGCTCTGATATTGGTTGAGCAAACGTGGCATATGCAATCAAGACGATGAGTTTTTTCCCACATTTTTCAAACGTCACAAGTTAATTGCAAACTGACTTCAAAGGTCGAAGTGGAGTTGACGCTCAATTGATAGTTACTGCGATCATTGTGTTGAGTCTAGCTATATACAGGGTGTTACGGAAAGGGTATATCAATACAAACGGGTTGAAGAGTGTATCTGGTCTAGAATCTCTGTACAAAATTTCAGCTCAAAAGCATTAACTTTGAAAATACTTCATATTTTTTTATTTCGACATCACGGCGCTGCACTGGCGCGCGGCGGCGTGATGTGCGTGTACTAGGCGCACAGACACACTACAGATAATGGATAATGACCCTCGTAGTGCGGTGACACGTTTGTTATGATTTCAATTTAATAAACTATCGAAATAAAAAAAATATTAAGCATTTTCAAAGTTACTGCTTTTGGGCTGAAATTTTGTACAGAGATTCTACACCAGATACACTCTTCAACCCGTTTGTATTGATATACCCTTTCCGTAACACCCTGTAAAATAGCGTCTTATAAGGTATTCTATTCTACAATCTCCTTGAATCAATCTTCACTTATATTATTCACATTGGAACAAAAAGGATTAGGACTTCATAATCCTTAACATCTTTTATTTTGTCACATTTGAGTCGTTATAGTGATTGACTTGGTCTCTCACAAGATTTTTTTATTTTGAACATTGTGATTGCAATAAAGTGGACTGGATAGGCACGTGAGATTGCATCAAATGTGTTTAATAAAACACCTTTCTTTCTAGAGTACAAACTCAATTAATAATAATTCTAGTCATTCTGTGAGCAGTCAGTAAAAATAATTATTTTTGTAATTATTTTGTTATGGCAGCTAAAACCAGGACGATAAGATTATAATTATTAAAAACCTACCTACAAAGAAAGGCTGAAACTATGGGAAAAAGCTTTGCAAACCCTGGTTAGACGGTGCGGTTTACTTGCCTGTGGCATACCAAAAGTCGAAGCAAGAATCACATTTGCAATGTCTTACTCGTAACAATATTAAGACGATGCAAGTTGTTTGTTACTTCAATTTAATTGTAAGCCACAGGCAAGATACGTGCATCGTGTAAATGGAGCTTTAGGTATTTCCTTACCAGCAGTGCCACCGTTGCCATCAACTGATCCACCAAGGCCAGCCTTTGCTGCTGGTCCAAAAGGTGTGCCGGCTTCAGCGTAAAGACCGCCTGCGGTGCGTGCATTTCCACCAGCTATAACAAAAACATTGCAATATTAATTGTTTATCATCGTTATCTTCAAATTCTGTTTTTGATGGTAGAATAGGCACTCGTTACCCGTGGTTCCGGTGGGTCGACGCATTACCGGGTGTCCATGGGTAATTTTCATTCTCTGTGGTTCCATGGTATTAGGGGTTAGTCCGGGACTTCAAAACATGTATAAGCTGGTAACGTATTGTATTGAAACTCCGTAAAACACTAAACCAGCTCAAGGTCCTATTATAGTTTTACCACCAAAGACAAAGGAGAACTTAGCGACGCGTGCCACAGATTTTGAAAGGCTACCTAACTGCATTCTTACTTGTGCCACTCACACTTTGCCGTCCTTTCCAGGAAAAGTCTCCTCTATGATAAAAGTCCATCGGGTGCAGCGAATGCCACTAGTGATCTGATAGGCTTTTCGTACAATGAGAAGTTAGCTTATACTTAAATCGTCGTGTGCATATCATACAATATTCTCCCAATTACTTACAATCAGCGATATATATTTTTTGAAGTGTAAACTTCTTTAGCGGCGTTGCATACTTTTAGTAATGGGTAAAAAATGTTAAACTCGCGTCAGGACACGTGACCGTCAGGAGAGATTTCCCCCCCCCTCTCTTTCTACGGCGTCGCCAACCGAAGTGAAGTGACACACGGACACAATGGATGGATGGATGGATAGATGGATGGATGGATGGTGATGGAAGTGGAAGTGGAAGAGGAAGTGGAAGTGGAAGTCGAAGTCAAAGTCGAAGTCGAAGTCGAAGTGGAAATCGAAGTGGAAGTCGAAGTCGAAGTCGAAGTGGAAGGCGAAGTCGAAGTGGAAGTGGAAGTCGAAGTCGAAGTCAAAGTCAAAGTCGAAGTCGAAGTCGAAGTGGAAGTCGAAGTGGAAGTGGAAGTGGAAGTCGAAGTCGAAGTCGAAGTGGAAGTCGAAGTGGAAGTCGAAGTGGAAGTCGAAGTGGAAGGCGAAGTCGAAGTCGAAGTCGAAGTGGAAGTGGAAGTCGAAGTCAAAGTCAAAGTCGAAGTCGAAGTGGAAGTCGAAGTGGAAGTCGAAGTGGAAGTGGAAGTGGAAGTCGAAGTCGAAGTCGAAGTCGAAGTCGAAGTGGAAGTCGAAGTGGAAGTCGAAGTGGAAGTCGAAGTGGAAGTCGAAGTGGAAGTCGAAGTAGAAGTCGAAGTGGAAGTCGAAGTGGAGGTCGAAGTGGAAGTCGAAGTGGAAGTCGAAGTGGAAGTGGAAGTGGAAGTGGAAGTCGAAGTGGAAGTGGAAGTGGATGGATGGATGGATGGACAGCTGATGGCTCGACCGTCTGTGTAGTAGCCACACTGCTGTGTTTCCGTAAAATTCGTGTATATAAAGTGTTTAAAATATGGAAATTGAACAAAGTAATAGTGAAAAAAAAATGAGTTATATTAATTAAGTTAATAATTGATTTATTTCAACGTTAATATTCAAGTTTTCACTTCTGCCGGCACTCCCGGAGTGCAACCCGTCTTTTTTTTAATTATGTATAAATTTATTGCTTCATAATAAGTAACTATATTCACTAAATACTAAAATAAAAAACTAACTTACAATACAAATAAATAAATTAAAAAAAACAAAGGACACTTAGGCGTCGAAGTATCAGTGATATTTTAGATTTTAATATTTGGGATTTTTCCCGATTTCCGAAAAAAAAAATGTCATTGTAAGGTAGTCTCCACTTTCTGTCTCTGTTCTCCGAAGTTTAGGTAAATATAGTCAGCCTATTCCGATCACTGCTTATAATATAAAAGACATTCTTGGCAGTATGATTTCTAAAGTTATAAAAGAAAATATTGTCATCCTGCGTGATTATTATTAGCCACATTATTATAATGGAATTTACAGAAAATGACGGCATTTCAATCACATAACTGGCACTCGACAAAAGTTTAGGAGACAGTTAAGTTAAAGCTATTAGAGAATGAAGCTCGTATACTTTTGAATAAAATATATTTCCATATAATACTCAGCACACCTAAATCTAGATTAGCATTGAATAAATCTACATTTGCAATGAGCCAAACTTTCAGAATCTATTATATTCTAAACCTTGTTTATTTAGTTTGAACTGAACAAATACATTTACCTGAGTAACCATACTTAAATAAATATTTCAAATATTTGCGAAAGTAAATAAATTATTATAAAAAAGCCCTGAGGTCAAAAGATCTTACATAGACAAGAGTCTCGTTAAATATCCTTAAGATAAAAATAAATGAGTGAGCAATTTCTCTACACAAAATAAGATATTATTAATGTAGGAAATTCATCAGTTTATTTTGATCCTCATATTTTTTTATGAAAGGAAAAATAAGATTTGATGAATGCCAAGTATTTAATAAGAAAATGAAACATTGTGACTAGATAATATATTTTTTTTCTTTCTGATTTCATGGCTTTTATTTTGAAACTCAAAAGTTGAGACTACGTGAATTTAGTAGAATATGAAGCTATTCTAGACTAACTTTAAGAGTTCCAAATTTGATAGTCATTAAGTTCAAAATCACTACTTTAATTACTACTGTGTACTTACTAATATTATAAACTTGCTGACCCGACAGACGCTGTCATGTCCTTTCAATAACTCATACAAAAATCCTATAGAAAAGACGTTCGGTTTTTCCAAATTCGCAAATTTTTCGGGAAACTTTTAAATATTTTCCTTTCGGCGAAACTTCATTTGGATTATTTATTACGAACATTACCTACGGTAGTAGGGTGTGATTGTGGAGCTATGTCACAAACCTCCACCTCCTATCCTGCCGTCTGTGTCGCAAAACATGCAGTCAAAGTGACCTCTGCGCTGCCACCGACAACGCTGGAAAAGTTTTGGGGAAAACCAGATTTAAAATACAGTCGTGCCAGCGACACGAGAAAGAAGATTATGAACATTAAAAAAAAAATAGCCAAATCGGTCCAGCTGTTCTCAATTGATGTACTTGCCAACGAACAGAGATCAGATATACATAGATAGATGCAAAAGTAACTCTGTCTTTTTGCTACCCTTTTATGCCTTATCGGGTGAACGGATTTTTATGAAATGGCGTAGGTACGGGTCTACCTGTACCTACGCCATTTCATAAAAATCCGTAATTTAGTAGTTCGAAGTTTTTAAACGTAGTTCGTGTGCCGTAGTTTTACAATCAAGTCAGTCATGACAGATCATGACCGGGGTTAGGATACCATACCTACTGTAATTTGAAAACATTCTAAAAGCCAAATATTTTTAAAAGAGAAACAGTGGAGTTTCTTGCTGGATCATCTCCATAGGAAACGACCAATTGGAACCGTGCACCTAGCTTATGACGTATCATAAGTGCCCATGTAGGTTTATGTGAAATAAAATAAATTGATTTGAAAATCGTTGTAAATTTACTACAGGAACGTAGGTACGTTCCTGTGGTAAATTTTCAACCATCACGCGGGCGTTTGAATCCCGCACCCCCGGCTATAGGTAGAGGTGGAACACCGCGGTGGTTTTAGCCCTGTCACCCCCACGAAACAGGAAGTCCATGAGGATTTCCACCGCGAGAAAAAAAAAAAAAAGGTAGTTGTACTTGACCTGATAATGCCTAGTAGTTTACGCACTAAACCGTTAATGGATCACAAATGATAAACTACAAAATATGCAAAACATGAGACCCACCTGAGCCTCCGAGGCCGACGCCAGCATGATATCCTCCGAAGTTGACCCCCAATTTGCCTTCACTGAAAGTAATAAACTGCGGAGCCTGTAAAGAGACAAACAATTAAATTAACACAAATTAAGTTGAGCACAACGTTAATAACTTTACTACTATTTTATGGCGCGGTAATTGATCAAGTTTATGAGTTAATTTATTTTACTTTGCGTAATTTTAATTAAATTATTGCTTTTGCGGTTTTTAGTACCTAGTAGATTTGGGGTGAAATTTTGTGGTCGGGATAAGTACCTAGTAAATTTCAGTGGACATTGGAGACACGTTCTCAATATCTAATGTTCTATTTTAAATAAATTATTTGTAAATGCGGACGAATACTTCGAAGCCTAAGTGTTCTTTTGTTTTTGTATGTATTTGTATAGTTAGTCATTTAATTTAGTACCTAGTGTAAATAGTTGTGTTAAATATTGTAAACATTATTTAAATAAACCAATATAATATAAATGAATATTAAATTTAATGTATTTGTAAATTATTCTCACAAGTATTGGTAATATCAGAAGATGCTTAATTTTAGTCTAGGTGTGTTTATGTCTAAGATAAAGGAGCAAAGGGAGCTTTATATTACAAAGACTTGAGTGTAGCTGCGGGCTAAGTTATTTCTTAATAATATTATGCATGAAATCGGCCCTAAGGTGTATAGATGTTTTGGGACAATTTTTTTACTTTGTTTTGGTAAAATAATTTGTATACTATGTTTGGACCTATACGGTGGATACAATGTTATCATAGGTTGTTGACATTAAAATGATTTCTTGTCCATGTATATGTCTTTTTGGGGCAAACTGTATCTATGGGCAATGTCGAGAATCCCTAGCCATGAAGCGGATTTTACTCTTTGGTCTGTCTAATTGGTACTAATTGCGATTCATATGAGTGGCTTAATTTAGTCTCACGATCAATGATAATGCTAACAAAACACATAACCTAAAGCGCGGTCACTGTCGGACTGCATAGAAAAGAAAGAGAAACGCGATGAAACAACGCTGCAAATTTATTGCAAAATATGACGCAATTATCTATTTACAAAAATTTATTCTTTGGACTAAAAAATTAAAACTTTAGTGCTTTAGTATGTTGCTTGCAGAATAATCTGACAAAAAATCAGAATGATTGTATGTATATTAGTATGGTTTTTATTGTGTTTTTAGAGGCATGTACATGATTTTTTCTATCGTAACAAAATTTGTTGTATTATGATTTCAACACACTATCTAACTAGCATATATCCTGAAGAATGTCGTATATTTTTAAGGTTTTGTTTACTGTAGTCGATCATATACTTTAAGGCATTATAAAACTTGCGCTTTTTGCGTTTAGGTCCTATAGTCCCCTTAATGTAATTGTGAGCAGTAATAAAATGGAACCTTATTACGTCATGAATTATAAATAACTCCAGTAGATAACATTAATGGTAGATATTTAAACAGAATTAGACTCAAGAGAGTTGTTAATTGAAAACGTTATAGAGGTTAGGCTATAAATTGTGTTTCAAGAGATCCACTTAGTTATTTATTGGTTTTATCACAAAAATATGAGCTCCACCAATGTTAAGATTATGGCTTAAATAACTACTCTCCACTTTGTGGTACCTATTTTGTGTTACGAAAAAAGTAGCTAATAAAGTAACTTAAAGAAATGTGAATTTTTTATAAGTAAGCAGAAAGACGATTTATAAAATTTCAGGTGTGTAAACGGTGAAGGAAAATATCGTGAAGAAACCAGCATGTCGAAGAACCAAAAATTCGAAGACGTGACATCTACCAATCCGCACTGGACCCGCGTGGTGGATTACGGCCCACTCCCTCTCACAGAGAGGAGGCCTGTGTCCTAGCAGTGAGAACGTTATAACATAGGTAATTATATATATGTTATGTAGGTATAATTATGTAGGTAACTTGGTATTTTTGGAACACTTAATATGACCTTTCCTGTCGTGACGCGTTCTGATAGTTTTTATCTCAAAATATCCATAATAGCAGGTTAGATTATGTTTATCTTAGTGTTGGATGTTAAAAATAAACAAATCCGATGCACTTAGCAAAGCATGAACAAAAGAACAATAACATTAGTAAAAACTCTATTTTCCCAGCATTCATAATTATTACGCAAGAACTTTTTTTTGTCGGGAGCCTCACAGTTAAGTTTTTATGGGTAGCGCGTTATGCAGCGGCTAGTTGCGTCATCATCTTTCTGTTAGAGTTGACAACTTCAGAATCCAATTTTCTTCAAAACCAGCGCTCTATACAGGGTGTTCGGCAGAACGTTGAACACATGAAAATGGCAGATAGGTGGGGTCGTCTGCTACATACCCAGCCCAAAAAAAAAATACCTAGGCCCCGTAAATTTTTTATTTTTATTTTTTAAAGCCGATTTTACTATTTGCACCAAACAATAATTTTATATGAATCTACCAATAGTCGACGAGACAAATGTAAAAAATGGAATGCCTGTTTCGTCTATCCTACATAAAGTTATAGGCCTTCAAAGTTTTAAAACTCATGAATTTCTGTAATAAGAAAAATGAAAAAAACTATTGGGCCTGGGTATTTTTTTTTTTGGGCTGGGTAGGTAGCAGACGACGCCATTTGTCTACCATTTTCATGTGTTCAACGTTCTGCCGAACATCCTGTATAAAACGACCCGCCCCTACTTCGCAAAGGGTGTAATGGCGAGATGTCAAAGCATCGATATTTCTGTACTATATGTGAATCAAATATTAATGTTTTATACATATCAGTATTCTGGAATAAATACTCTAAAATATGGTGAAAACGAAATCAAAGTCCAATGTGCAGTTATGGAGATATAGCAGAAGTTGGGTATCCACTATATTGTTGTCTCTACAGTCTCCGCGCACCTCTAACGATGACGACCGTAATGCTAGAGTTGAATTTGATTTCTCTATTTCAAATTCTCAATTTAGAAACCAGAGGGGCAATTCTCGTAATTTTAAGAACGTTCTCAGTCTGATCTCAGTCTCAATCTGTCAAATATGCCTCTGATTTCCCTACATTTTTGACAAGTTTTTGACATTGATTTTATAAATCTAGTATCAAATACGCAATCTCATCTCAGCAAATGAGGTTGCGACTAAATTTTGAACGTTTTTAATCAATTGAGAATTGGCCTTTTAGTTTAAGTTTGTTTGTTCATTAAACTTTATCTGCCTTCAAAGCAAAAGTAAACAGGCATCTTCTGGGCACGCTCGTTCCATCATAGACCCCATCCATCTCTTTCCAACACGTGATCAAGGTCAAGACAAGGCCAAATCAGCAAAAAAAAAACTTACGAGTTTGACGGACGATTCTTCTAAGTATCGTATGTGTTTTTAAATCCATTATCTACTTCAATAACATAACCATTAGGAAGCATAAAAACAACTTTTTATAAATAATTTATGGGAATTACCCACACATACTGACTCACAAGATATAACACGTGTTTTAACAATATACAGCGTTGTGTACTGCATAAGTTTATTTTATTGGCAGTTATAAGGTGATTCTGATTACTAACGACTGTATTAGAGGTACTTGTAGTTACAGTTGTACCTACCAACCACCTACGTCTCATAGACAATGGCTTTTGTTTGAGATTGTAAGAAGTCTTATGTGCGAGATACACAATGCCCGAGATACACGAGGCTAGTTCCTTAAGCCAGGATAGTAAGCTAGCAAACTGGTAACTCTGACTTCGTGTGTACAGAACTAGCTATTACGCTAGAGTCTCAAACTCAGTAGCTGCCCAAAACTGATTTTACTCGTACTATCTTGGCTTGTGTTAGCTTAATGTGGCCGGCGAAGCTGGTATATTTTTTTTTACGAATGCAGATATTTTTACTTCACGTAGAGAGCAGTGGTTGCCAAGTGGTAACGGCCGCGACTTACAAGTTGTAGGTCGTAAGTTCGAACCCAGACAGGCGCTTTACTTTGTGTAAATTATGTCATCACCACTACTCTCAAAACGGTAAAGGAAATCATCGTGAGGAAACCGGCATGTCCTAGAACCAAAAATTCGAAGACATGTGCCATCTGCCAACCCGCACTGGGCCCGCGTGGTGGATTACGGCCCACTCCCTCTCACCGAGAGAAGGCCTGTGTCCCAGCAGTGGGAACATCATAGGCTGATTATGATATATGATGATGACGCAATCGTGCTGGTTTGAAATTCTCTGGCATCACTAGCATAATATGCTAAATCAGAACAGCAAGCCAAGATGGTATACTGAGGTTCTAGCGTCCTAGCTTTGAAAAAGTAGCCTCATGTATCTTGGGCATTACGCAAGCTAGAGTATAAGGTAAAAAGAAGGATCTAACAATTTGTTGTCTGTCAAAGAACTTAGAAAACAAAATATCAGATTCAAACAAAGACTCTAGAGACTGTAAAAGTATTCTATAGGTACAAGTAAATACAATCGAAGCCTCTGTTTGTAATACAATACATGCTACATACATATATACGCAAATAAATAAAACGGAGATGTCTCTTTGTAATGTCAGAATAACATTTTTTTTTATAAACGTATATGATACAAAGCAAAAAAACAATTTTAAACATTTTCTGTTTGTTCCGGCAAATCTCCGAAACTGCACGACCGCTTTTTCTGAAATTTGCTATGAAGATACTTTGAACCTTGGACAAAAATTTATAGGTCACCCTTATTATCAACATAAAACGTGGGTGAAGCTGCGGGCGGAACCAAGTTATAAATGAAAACAATAATTTTGTTTTTGTATCTTTTATTCTCCAAGATAAGAAAAAAGTTCTCGATTTCCTTTGATTAGTCTTAATACAAACCGTGGAGCAATACCATGGGTACCTACTGTGATTGTTCAGTCAAGGAATAAATGTGTTAATTACTTGAAGGATAACTTTCAACTCAACCCAACTCAAACCATTATTCAATTAGCTAAATCAATTACAGGCTACTTTTGAATTGTCAAGGCGTCGGTCAGTCAGAAAGATGAAGCTAGTTGCCCATTCCAAAGCGTAGTAGGATCATATGGAGAAGAACGGGCAAGAAACTCCACGGACACTCTTTTACTATCTTTATTTGTATCTTATATTTTTAACCCCCGACGCAAAAACGACGGGGTGTTATAAGTTTGACGTGTCTGTGTGTGTGTGTGTGTGTGTCTGTCTGTTACATCGTAGCTCCCGAACGGATGAACCGATTTTGATTTTGTTTTTTTTTGTTTGAAAGGTGAATTAGTCGCGAGTGTTATTAGCTATGTTTGAAGAAAATCGGTCCAAGATGGCCGCCGCCACAAAATGGCGGATTACATTTTTTTTCACAAGTCCCTCAATATGGGTATCAAATGAAAGGGCTTGACAAGTAGAATACCAAACACTATGATAAATTACAAAACCAAGATGGCCGCCACCACAAAATGGCGAATTATATTTTTTTTTTCACATTTCCCTCAATATGGGTATCAAATGAAAGGGCTTGACTAGTAGAATACTATACACTATTACAAATTTCAAATCCAAGATGGCCGCCACCAGAAATGGCAAATTCACAGAGGAATACGTTAGTATGGAATAGGGCATGCAAAACCGGTTTTCCGGTTTTGCGCAAAACCGGAAATCGGCCAAAATTTAACGATATTTGAAAACCGGTTTTGAGAGCCAATACCGGAGCTCAGCTCCGGTTTTGTCAACATTTTTTTCGAAGTAATGTTATTTTGTAGTTCGTCTTCAAAGTTACAAAAATGTTGATTTTTTTTGGTTATTGTGGGTGGCTGTGTTTAATATTTGAAGATGCTGATTGTGTTTTCTATGTTTAAAATATATTATTAGGTCCTTACATATGAAATTGGCGTTTTGTATGGAAGGAACAAAAAGTCGAATATTTTTTAATATAATATATTTAATTAATCAAAGTATGAACCATTGTTTTCAATGCACTTTTGCCATCTTATAGGTAGTTCATTGATCAATTTACTAAAAAAAACAGTCGGACGGGAATCAATAAAATCTTTGAAGGCGATTTGGACTGCCCCATCGGAGTTGAATTTTTTCCCTTGCAAAAAGTTATCCAAATTGCGAAAAAAATGGTAATCTGTTGGAGCAAGGTCCGGGGAGTACGGAGGATGTCTAAGACATTCCAATTCAAGCTCTTCTAATTTGGTAGCCGTCTGTTGCGCAGTGTGTGGTCTGGCGTTGTCGTGAAGCAGCAGTGGCGTGGAGCTTTTTAATCTTCCCAATTTGCTTCAAGTGAATTAAAACAGTTTTATCACTAACATCGAAGCCTGCAGCTAACTCGGACGTGGTTTGCGATGGGTCCGCTTCCACAATAGCCTTCAATTCTCCATTATCAACTTGGGTCTCAGGCCGTCCACGGGGCTTGTTCTGCAGGTCGAAATTTCCAGAACGAAAACGTTGGAACCAAAAACGAACTGTGTTTTCTTTTGCAACATGACCGCCATACACATCATTCACCCTTCGAGTCGTTTCCGCAGCACTAGTGCCACGGCGGAACTCGTACTCGTAAATAATGCGATATTTTAAATTTTCCATTTTGTAAAATGAGTGACGCAAACAGAAAAAACAGAAGAAAAAAAACAAATGAATGACGGTCATCGAAGCACAAATACATGAGTAAATAGCTGTACAAATTTGAATTTGGAATTCCTTACCAAAGAGGAGCAATTCGTGATTAAAGTGGCCAGTACGAAAAACGCCAATTTCATATGTAAGGACCTAATATTTTTGATAGCAGACTTAATAGGTACCAAAGATACCAAAAACTTACTTGTTGTTGATTTGATCTCAGTTAATTAATCTTTATACTATTATAAGTTCATTGTTATCTGTACAATTATTATGGTTTGGATTAAAAAAAAAGTAAAAAAACTAAAACCCGACTACGACAAAAAAAAACGACGCTGAATAAGTATGAAACAAGATTTTCATACTTCGAACAGAACAAAAAGAAAAACCGTAGTCACACGTTATTAGAGTGTTTCGGTTAGTACCTATAACGTGTGACTACGGTTTTTCTTTTTGTTCTGTTCGAAGTATGAAAATCTTGTTTCATACTTTTTCAGCGTCGTTTTTTTTTTGTCGTAGTCGGGTTTTAGTTTTTTTACTTTTTTTTATTTAAACAATTTTGGTGTTAAATTTAACACATGACTTTTGTCCGGTAGAGGGCGTCGCTTTAAATTTGAGCAATATTTTGGAAATGTACAAGTGAAGCCCTTTCAAATGATACCAAACATGGCGTATTTATTTTGTCCACTAGAGGGCGCCGTATCGAGTTTTGTGCAACGTCACGTAGCCTATGTTCAGCGGACAATTAAGACGGTTCTAACGATACCTCATATGTCGAGTTCCGATAAGTAGATTAGGAGCTATCAGGGAACAGATGAACATACTCACATATATACATAGCCTGTTAAAATCATAACCCTCCTTTGGCTTTGCCGTAGTCGGGTAAAAAGAAATGTATCATACAATTTGTTTTATTTGTAGACTTAGTGGGTATTTAAAAAAAATGGTGTTTCTTTTTAAATTATACTACATTCGATTTTTTTTGCTAAAACCGGACCTAGCTCCGGTTTTCGGTTTTGGTCCCAAAAAAACGATGTTCAAAACCGGTTTTGATGACTTTCCGGTTTTGCATGCCCTAGTATGGAATGAACGCCAAAGACCACGAGTACCTAACTAGCTTCGCTTCACTGTGGTAAAAACATACGTACAGCTGCGCAGATTTCGGCGAGTCACGTGTCGATCGTATAGCATGTTTTCTAGTAATATAATATTATAAAGTTTAAAAGCAAGAAATAAAAGTTAAATTAAAAATTTAAAAAACCCCTGACTCAAACAAAAACCTCTAAAAACTAAAATAATCCATCCAAAGGTTGTCTTTAAAAGATCGCTCTTAGCGATAAGACCGCCCATTGTGTCACCCTTTGTAAAGTTTTCTATATTTATGTCTGTAATTTATATGGTGTACATAATAAAGAGTATTCTATTCTATTCTATATATTACCCCTTTAAGTTTAATATAAGTTGCAGGAAATATTTTGATCCAAGCGTCCTCATGTCGGGGGACGGCTAATGAGAAGGCCAAACAGATGAGGCTTAAGCAATAATTAATGTAGCTATTGTAGAAAACATAACTGCTGTTAACTTCCAATTTTCATTAGCCGTCCCCCAACGTGAGGACGCTTGGATCAAAATATTTCCTGCAACTTATATTAAACTTAAAGGGGTAATATACAGGGTGAATTTTCCAAGTGGGCGTGGATGGCCAAATTCTAAACTATAAGGAATAGTGAAAAGTACTCAAAGGAGTCGCGGGCTCGATTTTGATGAAAACTAAAACTGCATCATTGGATTTTTGAAAAATCAATATTTCTAGCCAGGAATCGAACCTGTTGATTTTGAAAAAAAAAAAAGACACGCTGTATTATTACACCATTCGATAGTGTCTCTAATAAGGATTAAATTCTGGGAAGTAATGACACACGGCAAACTTAAGAAAAATGTTGAATTTTAATAAACTTCTTATTTTAAAGTATTCGTACCTACATTACGTACCTTGTTCGAAATGATGCTCAATATTTTTATTATGAACACACCCGCCGTGCAGTAACCCTCACAACATAATGTTTTTCATTTAAATTTCTATTACGATCTTTGGAAAATATTATAATGGAATCAATAATATTTTAATGCTGAATGCAGTACAATCTTTGAGACGTCGAATCCAGCTATGTATTGAAAACAATGGTCATAATTTTGAACAATTAATCAGTTAAGGTTTAGTAGGTAGGTAACATAACCCGGGCCCGGCTAAATAATAACAGCCGCACAGGTTCAATCCATCAGGTTGCCGCACGCTTGCCGCGGTTGGTCTGTGGATGGGTGATCATCTTTACATACCGAGACCCCTCCATGCCTCGGAAAGCACGTTACGCCGTTGGTCCCGGCGGTCATTCCTGGATCTTTGACAGTCGTTACGGGTAGTCAGAAGCTCGAAGGTCTGACAACCAGTCTTACCAAGGGGTAGGGGTATCGTATTACCCAGTAAGTGGGTTGTGGAGGTCAGATAGGCAGTCGCTCCATGTAAAATACTGGTATTCAGCTGCATCCGGTTAGACTGGAAGCCGACCCCAACATAGTTGGGAAAATGCTAGGCAGATGATGATGAGGTAGGTAACATAAGAAAAATAAAAAAAGTACCTATTTTGTTAAAAATGAGCTCTTTCCTTTAGTTTGCCGTATGTCATTACTTCCCAGAATTCGATCCTTATCAGCGACACTATCGAATGGTGAAATAATACAGCGTGTGTTTTTTTTTTTTCAAAATCAACAGGTTCGATTCCTGGCTAGAAATATTGATTTTTCAAAAATCCAATGATGCAGTTTTAGTTTTCATGAAAATCGAGCCCGCGACTCCTTTGAGTACTTTTCGCTAGTCCTCATAGTTTCGGATTTGGCCATCCACGCCCACTTGAAAAATTCACCCTGTATATTATTATTTTAGTTTTTAGAGGTTTTTGTTTGAGTCGGGGGTTTTTTAAATTTTTAATTTAACTTTTTCCTACAAAGTCAATGCCAACATTTTGTATGATAATAACAGTTCAAAAAGGTGACATATGTACGTGTGCTATGTGGGAAAGGAATTTATTTGAAAATTGACTAATGTTACCGCTTCTTGACCGTATGAACTAAAAAATCTTTTCATATTTTTCTTGCAATTTGTACTTTATTAGCAACTAATAAGACTATGCTTACATTTACTTCTTTACTAGAGATGAACACAATAAACCCTTTGAGACATCGCTCCTTCCGCAAGCAAAGAATGTATGTATGCATAAATAAAACATCTATATAAATAATACATACATTATTACGCGCGCAACTCTTCTGACTGCGCCGACGCAATTGTTGACGTGATGCGTCAGGGAATGGAATATTTTATCTCATACTCTGACGTTTCACTTGGCTGCGAGACTCAGCCTTGGTACAGCGCGTCTTGTGCGCAAGCCGATTTGCTCAAAGAGCAGGCATACCAGGCCTGGGCTTCTGCCCGCAGTGTCAAATGTAATAGCGAAAATGCTCGCGCAATGAAAAGAGTATATAACTCTGCCGCCAAGGATTGCAAACGGGCGTTACGGAAGGCGCGTTTTGACCATGTTGGACGAATTGGGGCCAAACTGGCGTCCTACCCTTCGGGTAGCAAGGAGTTCTGGTCCCTGGCAAAATCGGTTGAGACGAATTTCTGCCGTCCTACACTGCCTCCTATGCTGAAGTCTGATGGAACGCTGGCTCATACCGCGCAAGAAAAGGCAAATCTATTTGCCTCCATCTTTGCTGAAAATTCACGCCTTGATACGGCCTCTAACATACCACCTAACATACCGCACTGTATATGATGTGTATACCACTCTCGATCCATCTCAAAGAGGTCCGTAGGGTCCTTAGCAATCTGGACGTGAATAAAGCCAGCGGACCTGACGGAATACCCGCAAGAGAACTGAAAAACTGTGCTCCAGAGTTGTCTCCTGTCTTGACGCGTTTGTTTCGCCTCTCTCTAAAAACCGGAGTGGTGCCGGAGTCTTGGAAGCTTGCTAATGTGCAGCCGGTGCCCAAAAAGGGTAACCGTGCCGATCCTGTCAATTATAGACCAATCGCCATAACCTCCATACTGTGCAAAGTGATGGAAAGGGTATTTAACAAAAAGCTGCTGGCATACCTCGAAGACAATGAGCTCCTCAGTGACCACCATGCAGTATGGCTTCCGTCGTGGTCGTTCAACTGGGGATCTTCTTGTGTATGTTACGCATTGCTGGGGCGAGGCCATTAAGAGACACGGCGAAGCCCTTGCTGTGTCGCTTGATATCTCAAAGGCCTTTGACAGGGTCTGGCACGCCAGTCTGTTGGGCAAGCTTCCCGCTTTCGGCCTCTCTGCTGACTTTTGCAACTGGATTTCAGACTTCCTGAGTGATCGATCGATCAGAGTGGTCATTGATGGCTGCTCATCGAAACATATGGGCATTGATGCAAGTGTTCCTCAGGGGTCTGTTCTTTCTGCGACTTTATTTCTGCTGCACATCAACGACCTGCTTCAGCTTGGTGCATTTGGGTACGCAGATGACAGCACAGTCGCAGAAAGATACCTGTCCAATGCAAGAGCCAGCAGAGAGGAAACGGCTACTCTTAGAGAGGCCATGGTGCAACGAATGAATTTGACCTTAAATCTCGTTTCCCAGTGGGGTGACGACAATCTGGTCAAATTCAATGCCTTAAAAACACAGGCGTGTCTTTTCACTACGAAAAGGAGCCAGTTCTAGTTATGCCCTGCTTTCCGAGGTGCATCTGTACCGGTTACCGACCGCCTTCAGCTTTTGGGCATGGAGTTGACATCAGATCTCAACTTCGGCTCAGCCATCGAGTCAAAAGCTCAGACCGCAGCCAAGAAGCTGGGCATTCTAAATAAGGTGAGGCGATACTTCACACCAGGACAGCTTTTAAGTTTGTACAAAGCTCAGGTCCGTTCCTGTGTGGAGTATTGCAGCCACTTGTGGGATGGCTCAGCAAAATACCAGCTTGCTGCACTTGACTCGGTGGAACGCAGAGCTAAAAAGCTTATAGGCGACGAGACGTTGGTAGCTACGCTTCCCAGCCTGGCTCATCGGCGTAATGTCGCTTGCCTGACGGTCTTCTATAGACTGTACTACGGAGAGTGTGCGCAGGAGCTCCACGACCTGATCCCACCATCGCCCTTTTACCACCGGACAACCAGACGTACTGCAGCGTACCATCCGCACTTGATTGATATCCCGATGAGTCGTACTCGGCGCTTCTCCTCCACTTTTATTATGCGCACAGCCAAAGTGTGGAACTCTCTGCCGGCATCTGTGTTCCCTCCCACATTTAACCCGTCTGCCTTCAAATCAAGAGTGAACAGGCATCTTCTGGGCACGCGCTCGTTCCATCATAGACCTCATCTATCGCTTTCCATCAGGCGTGATCGGGGTCAAGAGTGCGCCCATTTAGCAATAAAAAAAAAGCAATTACAAAGTTAATACTTATTAGGAAAATTGTGTTTTCGTAAATTTTCCTTTCATTATTGTTTGTTGTAATAAGATGTTCTCTCATATTTGTAATATTGTTTGTACACATCGACCAATTAGCGGGAAAAGGTCGGTTTCCTATTACATTAATTATAAATACGGAAGCATAAATAATACGGTTAAGCAACATAAATAATATGGTAAGCAAAAAGCGCTGTCTTTCATTATTAATTAGACAAAGATTTAAGTGCGTACTTTTTATTTACATTGAGATATTAACATACGCAAACGGAGTATGTAGGTAAGAGCTGGTGGCGTTATTTAGTTTCTGCCTACGCTACCTAAGTAACCTTTAGCAATGTGAAGTTTACAAAAAGCACCAGATTTTTTTAAACTTATATTTTATGTACCAAACTACACTAATTATTACGGTAGTTGACCCCAAAAAAAGATCATCAGCTAACCATCACGTCTGCGGAGTTTCGCTAACTAATTTAATTCGACTCTGAATTTAACCACATGCCCCATACCCTGATTAGGTTACTGATACCACCCTTTCTGACAATCCACTGAACAAGAATGACATTGTCTATTCTCGCACAACTTATGCTAACACAAAAGAAGAAGATCAAAAAATCTTCTCCATTTTAAATAACAGAAGTGACCCTAATGTCTGGTCCCGAGTTGCTATATGACAGCTCGGGACATAGCCTACATATTGTAGGTCCCATTCTAAACCCCGCACGTTTGCTCCACAAAAACCGCTCTTTTCTCCGCCTGTGTATAAGGAAAGTGTTCGATATAGATAGTGCTGTGATTTTATCTCCAACTTCGCTTCGTATCGACGGAAATGTGTTTGCGGTAAGGTGATCCGTTCCCGATAAATGAACGTGTTTTGTATAGAAACTAGTCGTGCGATTGAGAAATCGACACCGCAATGGGATTAGGTAGGTACATATGTGGTAGGCGGGAGAACAGATTATGTTGGTATCGACATTGGTTTGTTATGGAATATAACTTTGGCGATCTTATACGTATTGTAAAAGTCCAATGTTACACGTATTTGTCACCGGAGAAGCTTTCGACTAAATTGTGAATTATAAGACATTTATAAATCTGCGTTACTAAATAACTATAGAGCTATTGCAAAATAGATTCCCTTCTCATAATAATCATTTTGCAATATGACTCAAAATATTCTTGAGATCATGATCAGTGGATGTTCGATTTAGTTTATGTTTTTTATCGCCTTTGATACGATACAAAATTTTAATTCAAATTTTGTTTTTTTTTTTATTGAAGAGAAAAAAAATCATCAATAAAACGTATTCCATTTTATTGCACGCAGCAACATATCGAGTTTTATCCCCATACGTTATAAGTATATACCTACGTTACTTTATGGAATACTATGATAGCATACAAAGTGCTCCTCAAGTTGGGGTTAAGTATAATCGGGATATTTACTGCCAAACCTTGATGTCTGCATTATATGGTTCGGTATGTTTTATTTCTTGCCACTCCAAGCCTTGTTATCTGAGAAGGGTGCAGCCGTTAGTTATTGAGAAACCCTTTTCTTGATGATGGCGGTATTTATACATAAAACCCATATAGGATAATAACTAAGCAGATTTCATGGAGAAATATATTTTTTTTCTTTTTTTTATCGTGATCTTTACCAGAAGAGATCGTGATAAATTAAACCAATCAGCAATGTTGATAGCGGATTGACTGTCTACAGTACACACACAAATTGGTACAAAATGTTTGTTTGTGTAAGTAAATCTTTAGGACACTTAAACACGTCCATTTTTTTGGTTAATATTTTAAAACAAGATGGCTCCGGATATGTAGGTAGGTATCAGCAGAGTAATATGCGGTAACTTTGATTAAAAAAAAATATCATGAAAATTACAGAGCGTGTCTAATTTAAGTCTACGGTATGAACAACGTCATCCAAATTACAGTCGTTCCACCAAATCTAAATTTTATGTTCGGTGTATATCATTATCTATATTTAGGTTTTAGGTATTATATATAAGGTGTTTCAAAATTAACCCAACAAACTTTAAGAGGTGCTTTAGACCATCGAACTGAACAAGTTTCACTATGGGATTAACTCTGAAATCACGAAAAAAAATTAGCTGTTTTCATACATTTTGGTCAAGTAGGCATTGAACTTTTGTATTGAACAGTTGATTTTGAGCTGCACCAACCTTTTTGATGCGGTGTTCACCATCATTAAGAGACTTTTTTCTGGAACGTTTATGTGTACATTAAATTAATATTAAACTTACATATCATAAAGATATTTCGATGGTTTTTCAAGTCATAAATACCGTACGAAGCAGGGACTCGCTAGGTATTTATAACTCTTTTCCTCCACTCCCTATGTCAACACAATATCGCAAAATCGTTCGAGGCCGCCATTATAATTATACACAAACTTACTCAATAGGAAATGATACTAGCCGTGATTACTATTCGCTGTTTTTCATGTGCAATGCTATCCGCTTTGAACGAACCTCATTAGCATTTTCGGGAAATTATATTTAGAATCAAAAGACGCAATAAGTATTATTTTGATATCAGTTACCCAAAGGGGCCCGTGGATAAATAATAACAGCCACACAGGTCGATCGAACAGGTTAAGCTACGCTTGCCGCGGTTGGTCTGTGGATGGGTGACCATCTTTACATACCAAGACCTCTCCGTGCCTCGGAAAGCACGTTAAGCCGTTGGCCCGGTTGGCATTCGTGGATCTTTGACAGTCGTTACGGGTAGTCAGAAGCCCGAAAGTCTGACAACGAGTCTTACCAAGGGGTATCGTATTACCCATTAACTGGGTTGTGGAGGTCAGATAGGCAGTCGTCATGTAAAATGATGGTATTCAGCTTCATCTGGTTAGACTGGAAACCGAACCTAACATAGTTGGGAAAAGGCTAGGCAGATGACCAGTTACCCAAAATACTATGACTGTTTGCTAACACTTTATAATCTCAAAGTCAAACAGCTATTTTGTCAAAAATCACTATTGCAGTAATTTCGTAAATGTAGGACGAATGGAAAACGAGGATGATGCAACTCCGAAGCTGACCACGATCCTCAGACATGAGGGACCGACTACAGAGAGAGAGAGAGGGAAAACGGAAACACCCGGTTTTGACATTAATTTTGACATTGACAATACAAACATTATTTCGATAGTTTTTTTTTTCGAAATGACACTCTTTATTACGGAATTGCTATAAACGTACAGTTAACAAAAGAGATAATATGCAGGATCAACGGATATGGTTGAAGTTTAGTAAGAAACCGATGGATGTTGTCGACTGAAATTTAATTTGATAAATGAGCTGTTTATTTTCTATTAATAAAATTAAATTCCATTCGAGAACATCCATCAGTTTCTTACTAAACTTCAACCATATCCGACGAACCTGCATACTTATCTCTTTTGTTGACTGTACCTACACAAATATAATTTTGTCGTTGAATATTTTTGTTTAGGTGAGGAAAGTTTTGAGTATGAATGTGGATGACTTAAAGAGTAGGGAAAGATCAAATAAACGATGGATGGACTGTCTGAAAGATGATATGGCTAGAAAGGGACTGACTACCGAGATGACGACAAATAGAGAAGTATGGAAGAAAAAGACATTTATTTTGCGCCAACCCCAAATAACTAGGGGATAAGTACTTGCAAGAGAATGCCTTTATCCTTAATTTTTAGGGTTCCGTAGTCAACTAGGAACCCTTATAGTTTCGCCATGTCTGTCTGTCCGTCCGTCCGTCCGTCTGTCCGTCCTCGCTTAATCTCTGTGACCGTTAGCACTAGAAAGCTGAAATTTGGTACCAATATGTATATCAATCACGCCGACAAAGTGGTAAAATAAAAATTGGAAAAAAAATGTTTTATTAGGGTAGCCCCCCTATATGTAAAGTGGGAAGTGATTTTTTTTTTAATTTTAACCCTAATGCGTGATGTATTGTTGGAAAGGTATTTAAAAATGAATAGGGGTTTACTAAAATCATTTTTTGATAATGTCAATAATTTCGGAAATAATCGCTCCAAAAGTAAAAAACAATGTGTCCCCCCCCCTCTAACTTTTGAACCATAAGTTTAGAAAATATGAAAAAAAATCTGAAAAGTAGAACTTTATAAGGACTTTCTAGGAAAATTATTTTGAACTTGATAGAAACAACAGTTTTTGTACAAAAAAGAAAAGAAGTTGTACAAAATCATTTCTGGACTAAGTTCGTAGTATAATCGTATATGCAAGCATTTTTTTTTGACTTCGTTTACATATTTTATTATCCTGAACGTATCTTTTTTAAAAAAAAAAAGAATTATTAAAATCGTTTCTCGCAATCCAAAATTACCACCGAAAACTTCTGGCACGTCTATGTATTAATTAGTAACCCAATTCCCCGAGAGATGGCGCTGTAGGTACTTATTACATTGAGTCGGGTATTATCGAATTGTACGTGGGAACACTTATTATGACGGACGGGAAACTACGGAACCCTACACTGAGCGTGGCCCGACACGCTCTTGGCCGGTTTTTTTGAATGATGAGGTTATAGTAAATGAGACTAACCACGACTTATAGACACCATCCTATCATCAATAGATATTCACGCTACTCTAGGTTTCCAGTAAAATCATAAATTTTACCAGCTATGCGTTTAAAATAAGAAATATGTACAATGTTACCGCATTGTCTGGTTATGGTCCAGTCATTCTCTATACAACCAACTTTCGTTGCAACGGGTTTCATAACGTTTGAACCGAGGCAGCGCCGGACAATGCCCTATGATTCATTCGACGTTTATTTACAAATAGTATAGTATTGGCAATAATTTTCTAAACTAGTATCAGTCAGGCCATTATCATACTTAGAATGTAAAGAAAAAAACACGAATACCTACTGTAGATGAATTATAAATTGCAATACTCCTATGAATGATCGCAACCAATCCAAATAGGGAAAACTTTCTGTCTCTGTACCTGCAGACAGACAACAGATTGGCATGCACTCAGGCAAACCAAATTGTTTTGCAATTTAATACGTTCCAAAATAAAAACTTTTTTACAAAAAAAAACAACCGACTTCAAAAAAAACACTACAGTGATAAATAACTTTAATTTCGGAAGTCGGTGTCGTTGATTCCGCATTTTCGTTTTTTGACACCGACTTCCGAAATTAAAGTTATTTATCACTGTAGTGTTTTTTTTGAAGTCGGTTGTTTTTTTTTTGTAAAAAAGTTTTTATTATTCACTTTTTAGTTGTACCTACCCCACAAAAAAGTAAACAACAAAAAGATCGTTAATGTAGACAATGTAGATAAATTTTTAGATTTTTGTTGATTTTTCAAAAACCGCTCATCCGATTTCGATAAAATTTTCATGGGACCATTTGGGAAGTATACCCTTTCTAACAAAAAATAATTTTTCAAATCGGTTGGCAAACGACGGAGTTACGCGCGAACAAACACAAAAAAAAAAAAAAATACAAACATTCGAATTGAGAACCTCCTCCTTTTTTAGAAGTCGGTTAAAAAAGAATATTTATCATCATTCTCCTGCCCGTATCCTAATTTATTTGGGATTGGGGCAACATGTATTTTCTTGCATACTTCTCTATTAGTTGTCATCTCAGTAGTGACCCCTTTTCTAGCCACATCATCATTCACACAGTCCTTCTACCCAAAAAAAGAATAGATATTATAATATTTTTTTGTTTAACATTTTTACTGTTATTAGAAATAAATTTCATAAAACAATGACCTATGAATCACAAGAGGGGTCATTCTCAGTTACAAAATACAGCTCATCATAATTCACTCTATCGCAATCTGCAACTTATTCAGAATCACTCACGTTATTTTCTAAAGGGTAATTTTTTAATATGTCAGATGCATGGTTGTGTCACCTATTGTTCAAGAATGGATGTGTCCATGGCCCGCGCTGTTACGGCAATTACACGATGTAATTATTACGGTGATAATGTTACGACATACAAAGATACTGCGCGTAAATTATTTTACGTTTTGATATGCGTTAATTAGGATTACTAGCCTAATAATAATACTAGCCTATTACTGTTCCACTGCAGTGCAAAGGGCACTTCTTATACAGAGAAGGCGCGAGCATCGTTCACCACGCATGCTCAAGACGGGTTGGTGATTTCAAGCTTATATTAATACGAGTATAAGTTCAGCCGATCGAATCTGTAAAAATCTCACCATGAAAACGTAGGTGAAGAGAGCTTGGAGTGAGCTGTCAATAGTGTCAAAATCAATAGCATCAGGTGAAATGACAGCTCACTTCACCAAAGAAGAACGGTCATTTGTGACTCAGATCCGACACGAAAGAGACATATCTCAGTTTTTTTGTTATTTTAAATATAGCTAAAATATATATTTTTTATATTCCAAATCAATAGCTAACACCAAAATATTGCCTTGTGTTTTTGTTCAGGCGATATACAATTTTCTTTTAATACCTATTTACCTACAAAATTCGTAATTGCATGTAGGTAATTCAATGACGATACAACAATTTAGAAAAAAACAACCGACTTCAAAAAAAAAACTACAAAGTGATAAATAACTTTAATTTCGGAAGACGGTGTCGTTGGTTCCGCATTTTCGTTTTTAGACACCGACTTCCGAAATTAAAGTTATGTATCACTTTGTGGTGTTTTTTTTTTTCAAGTTGGTTGTTTTTTTGTAAAAAAGTTTTTATTTTTTACTTTTTAGTTGTACCTACCCCACACAAATCCAATTAACACTAGTGCATTGAAGAATGCATATAACTTCTTATATAAGAATAATTACCTAATGCATTATATACTAAAACCTTCCTGAAAGTATGTAGATTACATGAGTGAAAGAATTATCAAAATTGATTCATTAGTTTTTGAGAAAATCGCAGACATACAAACATACATACGGGTCGAATACAGAACCTCCTTTTTTGAAGTCGGTTAAAAAACGCACAGATCTCAACACATCAAGCCAATTTTATTTTATATTTTTTTAATGACATCTCGCAGTTTAACTTTGTAGGTTATCGTCTGCTTAACCGGGCTTGCCTGTGGATGCCTCAATAAATTAAGCCTCCAGCTGTCTATTTTTGTATTTTTATCTAAATTGGCGTCATTTTAAATGGATATAATTGCTATTCATTAAAAAAAAATATTTTGCCTTACCAAAATCAAATGGCAATATATGTGTGATAGCCACTGATATTCAGAATAGTGTTAATTTATTTCTGTTATCTATATAAATAAAAACAAAAGGCCTGACTGACTGACTGACTGACTGACTGACTGACTGACTGACTGACTCATCAACGCCCAGCCCAAACCCTTGGACCTAGAAAGCTGAAATTTTACACGATGGTTCCTTTTATGATGTAGACCAGGAATAAGAAAGGATTTTTTGAAATTCAACCCCTAAGGGAGTTAAATAGGGGATGAAAGTTTGTATGAAAGTCCGTCAGTTTTAAAGATAGGATCTTCAAGTTTTGTGTTTCGGCTGTCGATTGAAAATTAATTTATACGTGTCTCAGCGTTTTTGATAATTCCACCCCCAAAGGGTTAAAAAGGGGGATGAAGTTGTGTATGAAAGTCCGTCAGTTTAAAAGTTAGGATCTTCAAATTTTGTGTTTAGGCTGACGATTGAAAATTAATTTATACGTGTTTCAGCGTTTTTAATAGTTTCACCCCTAACGGGGGATGAACGACCTGACTGAGATATCAACGCACAGCCTAAACCGCTGGTCCTAGGGACTTGAATTTTGGAGGGTGTGTTCTTTTTAAAGAGTAGGTATCCAATAAGAAGGGGTTTTTGGAAATTCAACCTTAAAGGGGGTAAAAAGGGGCGATTTTGTTTGTATGAAAAATCTTATTCCTTGAGTTAATAACCTTGAAACTTGGCACGAATATTTATCTAAGTAAATTATGAAGTTTAGCATTTTTCGTTTTTCTAAACTACCCCCTAAAGAGGTATTGGGGGGTGTCAAAATTTCTATGGAAGAATTTTAACGCGCTGTCAGATTAACTCGAAACTCAGTATTTATACTAAGGACTAAAAGTAAAGAATAGCGTGTATCAGGGTTTTTCGAAAATCTACCCCTAACTGTGTGAAAAGGGGTAGTTAATTTTGCAAGGTCATATTTTACTGCGTGGCTTGATTAGCTGCAAAATTGGCATGAATAATCTTTGAGTCAAGTTATGAACACGTCTTAAACGATTTTTCTTAATTCCACCCATGTAGGGGTGAAAAGCGGGAATACAGTTTATATGAAAAATCTTATTCATTTGGTTAATAAACTTGAAACTTGGCACGAATATTTATCTAAGTAAATTACAAAGTTTAGCATTTTTTGTTTTTATAAACTACCCCCTAAAGGAGGATTGGGATGGGGGGTGTCAAAATTTGTATGGAAGAGTTTTATCGCGTGGTCCGATTACCTCGAAACTCGGTTATTATACTTAAGATCAAAAATAAAGAATAACGTGTATCAAGGTTTTTCGAAAATCTACCCCTAACGGGATGAAAAGGGGTTGTTAATTATACAGGGGAGGATTTTAACGTGTGACTTGATTAACTCAACAATTCGTATAAATAATCGTTAAGTCAAGTAATGAACACATTCCAAACAATTTTTCGAAATTCCACCCCTATGGGGGTGAAAAGCGGGAATACAGTGTATAATATAAAAAATCTTATTCATTTGGTTAATAAACATGAAACTTGGCACGAATACTTATATAAGTAAATTATGAAGTTTGGCATTTTTTGTTTTTCTAAACTACCGCCTAAAGGGGGATTGGGGGCGTCTAAATTTGTATTGAAGAATTTTAACGCGCGGTCCGATTAACTCGAAACTCGGCATTTATGCTTAAGACCATAAATAAAGTATAAATTGTATCAGGGTTTTTCGAAAATCTACTCTTAACGGGGTGAAAAGGGGTAGTTAATTTTACAGGGGAAGATTTTACTGCGTGGTTGTATTAACTCGAAAATTCGTATAAATAATCTTTGAGTCAAGTAATGAACACATCCGAAACGATTTTACGAAATTCCACCACTGTGGAGGTGAAAAGCGGGGATACAGTTTATATGAAAAATCTTACTTATTTGGTGAAACTTGGCAATATTTGGGTCATTAAATAGTAAAGATAGTCACTTTTAGATTAAAAAAACCCCTCACAGAGGATTTAGGGGGTGACAAAGTTGATAGGTTAGAAAAATATGTAACTCGCTGTCGGATTACTCGAAACTCGGTACTACTAAAACAATAAATAAAACGAGTATGTGTTTTAGGGTTTTTCAAAAATCGACTCTTATCAAGGTGGAAAAGGGTAAGTAATATAGTTTAAGGGGTGGATATTACTGCTTGCTTCCATTAACTCGAAAATGGGTAGTTATGAACACATCACGAACGATTTTTCAAAATTCCACCCCTGTGGGGGTGAAAAGCGGGGATACAGTTTATTTGAAAAATCTGATTCTTTTGATCTATAAACTTAAAAATTGGCCCGAATACTAATTATTAAGATCATACTAATTATTATTACTAATTATCTAAATAAATGATTAAATCATACCTACATACATTTTTGAAATTTTTAGAGGAAAGTACGAATTTTACGCGGACGAAGTCGCGGGCAGAAGCTAGTATTTAATATAACAATATAACTGAGATGCGTTCCTTTTGTGTCGGGCCTGGGTAAATTTTCTATGGGACGTGACCCTTCTTCCCAAATTTTTACCGGTAAGTTTTTTACAGAATCGATCGGGTGATGTTTTCCTTCGCCGTTAGTGAAGGCCAAGATAAACTCAGAAATGTACAAGCCTAAGTTTTTTAATTTAATAATATAGACTTTTTGTCTCATTGGTCCAAGCAGCAATCATATAAGAGACCAGGATCGATTTCGAGGTCAAGCAATGTTATTAGATTTTTCGAGTAGAAGCCAGAGAGGAAAATTGGGACCTTTGAACTTCGTAAATGGATTGCCACTATAGACTGAATAGAATACTTGTGAGATCGGTTTTCCTATTATATTTAATGTAAGCTATAGGACCGACATTTATTCATATAACAAGTTGTTTATTTCCGTAGTTATTCATGAACGTTGGTTTTTAATCATCTCGCGCAAGTCATTAGTCAAATGAAGAAAATGAATGGACTTTGCTTGCAACGGAAATTACTCAGTGTTGCGGTTATGAGTCTTCCCCTTTGAAATCCATTCGTTGCATCTTAAGAACGAGATTGCTGTTTTATTTTAAAGATGTTGTTTGAATAAAATTTTCGCATTTCAAGCAAAATAAACTATCACTAATAAAGGATGCTCAAAAATTTCAAAAGTTCAAGCAAGGAAACATCAGAAATAATAGTTTCCCAATATTGTAAGCCAATTATAAATTTGATTCACTAATCCATTTTGTAACTCAATTTCAAGATGTTTCGTACATTTTGATTCCTTTGAGTAATATTAAAATGAATTATTCAGATTTGGTCATTGATTCATTTGGCTCTCGAAGTCAATCTTGTCAGTTCCATCATTAGGGGATAGCAAAAGGTGGATGGTTCAATTAGTTGTTAATAGGATAATTCGATTGGCATGCTCCGTTGGCGATTATTTGATGGGCTAAAGAAAGTTTGTTGTAGCTATTTTTGAAATTTACAACTAGAATGTTTTTGTCATTTTCTTAACTTTCAAATTGTATTATTTAAGGACCTATTTTAGGGAGATGATGATAGACAATCCTACATATTAAATAAAAACTTAGAAAAAGTGATAAGAGGGTGATTGAATGAATTCTTTAGTATAAAGCTACATAGTTTGTAAAATTTGCAGTAAGTAACTGAGCAGAAGGGCTGGTCTCTTTGTTGGCCAAAGAATCAGCATCGCCATAAAATGTGGCAACGCTGCATCCTTTTGGGTACTTTTGCTATTGACAGCGACGCGGATTTTTTTTTTTGATGGCTTAAGATTCTTTTCCTTCTTTTTTTCATATACATGACGTATATATTATTAATATACAAATACAAAAAAAAAAAACAACTAGAACTAAACTAGTACATTAAAAAAACGGTGGCACTCCGTGAGTGCCGAAAGAAGTCAAAACAAAACAGAATACTTTGCCATCACTGACTGACAAATTGGATATACATTAAAACCCGAGTACATCCTGAGGATAGCCGAACACATCCGAAGCGGTGTCGATTACGGTAACAGTGGCGCGAGTTCAATAGTTTTTCCCATCTCGAAAAATGTCCAACGCGCCTTAAGAAGTTTTCAATTCAAAATTGTCAGTCCTCAAACCACTTCACTTGTTACTTATTAAATTAAAGAAATAGGTAGTACCCAACAATCGTGTAGTAACTTGGGTAATAAACATATAATTCATGCTATGATGTTCGCCAGTCAGTTCACCGTGTTTTTCCAAACATTAAAATTACATTCGGTGAAGGCTAATGTATTATGACATCAGCAGTAATCACTTGCTTACTGAGAAGTGTCTATGAAGCAATGTGGTAGGTAAAACGTCAGTGGATATTTGAGTGGTTTTATAGTGTTCATTATAATACTCAGTATATCTATACTATAATATAATACTAAGTAATAATAAAGCTAAAGAGTTTGTATATTTGAACGCGCTAATCTCTGAAACTACCAGTCGGATTTGAAAAATTCTTTATGCATTTGATAGCCCAATTCTTGAGGAAGGTTATAATAAGCTATTTAAAATCCCGCAACAAGCCGAGAAAAAAGAAAAAAAAAACTAAAAGAACGCTAAGTGATAACGAAGTTATTAGCACGAGGATGTGGACGTGCTGCAACCAGAAATTTCACGCGGACAAGGTCGCGGGCAGAAGCTAGTTTCATAATAAAGATAACCATTGCATACTAATCTGCAATCCAAAAGATAAAAGCAAATAAATTATTTTAGTAATAATAAAAAAAACGTCACGTTGACGTCACAGATCACTCTTTTCTTCTTGTTCTCATATAGGTACTATCGCCTACATTTTTTTCCCATTTCTTTCGCAGGTCTGCTGGAAGAAGTTTCTTACTAAATAATCAGTACCTTTGTAGTCAATACTTATATAATGTCGCATGTGTACCTATTTCTTTTACTGTGTGTACAATAAATAATAAAATAAACAGTAAATTAAAATCTATAGCAACTTTTGTCTGTAATTCGATGTGAGGACGCTTATCAGAGAATTTTGCCAATGAAAGCCTCAAAATTAAAGAAAAGGGAGTGAATGATAGCGTGACGGTTGACAAGGGAGAATGGAAGAAGAAAACGTGTTGCGCCAACCCCAAGTAACATGGGACAAAGGCAGGAAGATTATGATGAAGATGATGGAAGCTGTTAATGGACAAGGACCTTCCCGAAGTTGCACAATAAGTAAGTATAGACAGTGTTCTGTTTTTGTTTGAACTGATTTTAATTGAGTAAGTTAACGCATTGTTTAACCCCGTGGCAGCACAATATTTTTCATTTGTTTTTTTAATCTGACTTTTAAATATGGAACAGTTCACGTGCGTATTTATTATGCAACTGTTTTTTTTTATGTCGTAAGTTAATAAAGGTACTGCAAAAAGGCCGAATTGTATACTTTTTCCTTTAGAAGATAAGTTAATAAAATAATTGTAACGGCGAAGGATAGCCTTTACCAGAAGTGTTTATCGTATATGTGGTTGAGCAGCTTCAATATCATCAAGATTGTGCTGAAATATAGCAGTTCGTCGTGGATGTGGTACGTCAGCGGATCCCCTGACATCATCTCTGACACCAAAAGACAGCCGCCACACTACCATCGATGCAACGCTCCACTAGAGTGACAGTAATCAGCCATTGTCACACTTATCCGACCTTTTGGGTGATTCCTAATTACTTCATTAAAAAACTAGACGGCGCCACTTGCTGCGCCGTCAACTGTATTATAAAATAAAATATTTAACCTTTAACCCTCTTACTACTAAACGTAGGTACCTACCTATTATATCAGATGAATAGTTACAAACCGATTTCTTTCCTTCAGTCGTCAGTAACTTGACTTTCGAAAGAAGAAGACAAAGCGTTGTGTAACTATACAGACGCTATACAGCGTTTATTAGTAAGGGGTAAGTATTTGACGGTACCTACTAAACAAGTTATAGGAAGTTCTGAAGCAACGAATAGTTCGAACGAAGCTAATAATAATTGACGTAAATGCTAATTGACACGTCCTGTTGGTTCGGGCAATAGTTTCGTCAGTTCCTACATAATTTGTTAACCTTACTTGTAGGTCACGCTGTCTGAATTATACATCGACTATTTCCATCCATCAGCATACCTACATCAAGGTTCATAACTACCGTTAAACCGCGATATTAGTATCTGAAACGGTGCTAGAGGTAAACGTCAATGTCTGCCTTGAAGCCAATAGCTTATCCAAACTTCTATATTACGTATTATAAAATAAGGTCGATATTGTCTCTGTCTGTCTGACCGCGTTTGTTCTTATAAACTACACAAATGATTTTGATGCGGTTTTCTCCTGTCCTTATCCCAATTTATTTGGAGTCGGCGCAACATGTCTTTTTATTCTTCCATACTTCCCTAAGGGGTTAAATATAATGACCACCAAAAAAATAATATACCAAAAAATGAAGTCTAAAATTACAATAGTTCTAGCTGGGCACCCTGAGGTAGGTTAGGTTTGGTTAAGTTACTTTCGCGATGGTTTCCTTCTGCGAAGTCGTCGTTTCGCAGAAGGAGGCTGCGGAAAGGGAGAGGGAGATCTCGTCCACTCACCCGGCCCGCAGCAGGCGCACCGGGCGTCGGCGGAGGGCGGACAACGCGCTCTTCCAGCCCCCCTAAATGGGTCCAGGGGCGACGGACTCGGGGACGTCCGTAGCCCCCCATACACTAGGACCCAAGGTGGCGGCGCGTAGTGTTCCACGCGCGCCCCTCTTAGACGTCGCGGGGGGAGTCAAACACCTCACTCCCCCCCCCTGACCTGAGGAGGCCTGCAGCGGCGGGCCGACACCAGCCGGGGGTTGCGGAAGGATCGTACGTTCCCGCGACCCCTGGCGTAGGTGTGAGATGGAACACCGGGGTGGTTTTTAGTCAGTAAGAGTCTGACAGACCCCGCCGCCCGCCCCAGAGCGGCGGACATCCATGAGGATTTTCCACCCCGGAAACAAAAAAAAAATGGTTAGGTTACTTTAAACTCTTTACACAGAAATAGGAGCCCCGCCATGCGGGGCTCCTATTTCAAATGAAAATACAAATACCTTTACCTAGGTATTTTACAATAAAATAGAGGTTGGGTTTGGTAATCATTTACAATTTTTGGCAGTAAAAAGTGTTTTTTTGATGTTATATTTTACTTTATCTGGCGATAAGTTAAACATAAGCCCTTCTCTAATAGTCGACCATCTCGGTAGTCACTACGTTTCTAGGTATGTCATCTTTTATACAGTCCATTCATTATTTCTTTGATCTTCCCCTACTCTTATAGCTACCATGTTCATTCTCAAAACTATCTTCATGACCTTTTCCTCATTTCGTCGCATCACATTCCCATTCCATGAAAACCGATTTCCACATATCCTTTCAGCTACCGGTGCCACATTCTGTTATATACTCATTTCTGATTCTTTTCATTCGTATAACACCACACATCCCTCTTAGCATTCTCATCTCAGCTGCGTCATGTCATTTCAAAAGTAGAATTTCAAATGTCGACTTAACGGGTAATTTGTTTGTTGAATCATAAATTAATTTTATTGTAAATATTTTTTTTTTTTGCAGTTTGTAATTTAAAATCTTTGGAGCTCATGGGAAAGATTTCATTTAATAATAATAAATTGCTTTTTAATTTTGGAGCCGCTGGGAATTAAATTATGGAGCGCATGGGAATAAACCCATGCAATCAAGTAAAACCTGTACAAAGGCGGACTATTGCAATATTTCTATTTAAATTGGCAATTGCCTTTCATTCATCCCTTTCGTGGCAATACATTTTGATCCGTACAGTACAGCATTGTCCGACTGTGATAAATAGAGAGATGTTATTTCTTTAACATGACAACTAAAATTAACAGTAACTCACTGTAACTGAGGATGGTGTTATTTATGCATAGTTATTGTACCTATGTTTATTCTTAGTAAGTTCGTGTATCGGTGTCAATCAAGACACTAAGCACAGTGTAGAAAAACTAAACAACTGACAATCAGTAAAGTGGACTGTGAGGGCTGAACACTGTTGAAAACCAGAAAAATACGCAAACCCCGTGTACTCTTAAATCATGCAACCAAAACACAGCAGATTCTAAGCTTCTACACCATAGACCTTCAAAAATGATTATTACACAATATCCCGAAAACGTAGCCAAAGCCGGCTACCGGGTACTGACCGCATAATATTTCACAAGTCACATAGCGCTCGAGGTCCGTGTGACAATGATAAATCGTTTAATTCTCCATATGAACTCGGTCACGCAGGTCAGCTAAAATAAACAAGCGTTTTTAGAGACAGTGCCACGTCTAGGCAAAACTTTATGAAGGTTAGCATACATTATGACAGGGCCAGTGGCTTGTGTTATTAACTTATTACCATACGAATGTAATTGTTAATGAAGATTATAAATGAATATGAGCACTAAAATGACTGAAATATCCATCAACCCATCAATAAGAAGCAACGGATCTATAAGGTTGACTCTTTATTCATTGCTATCATTTCAGAGGACAAAAGTTCACAGGAACTCTGTAACACAGGAAAGCTTAGCTATGCTCCATTCAACCTGATTGTGTATCAACCCTAAGGGGCCGTCTCCACGAGCGAGAGAATCGCGGCGATAGTGTCGCCGTGCCATCAAATTTTCGTCGCGATGATAATTATCGCCGTGTGGAGACACTTTCTAAGAGAGTGTATTTCAAATACGTTGCACGACGATAATATCGCCGTGATTCCCTTGCTCGTGGAGACGGCCCCTTAGATATTATTCTAGCCTTCTTACGCAGGACCTGTGCATGACTGATTGACGTGTAAAGTAAACATGACACAAAAAGTTCATCGCAATAGATGGGCTTGCCCAAAAACAATTGAAAGACGACTGCTGATAAATATTTAACAGAACCCCATTGTTTGATGGCGTCTGCTGTTTAAAAATGAAAACGGTATTCGTTTGTTTTAAAATATTTGTATTTGTCACTGCAATATTTACGAGTCTCGAAGTCATTTAGAGTCAAAGGTTGAGATTAAAATTTTATCTATGATGTTTATAAAACTTGAAACTCATTGCGTAAAATTTACTCAAAGATATTAAGCAAACACTGTTTGATGGAACACACATAAAATATTAAAACTCTCATCAATCACGAATGCTAATGAGTCCACAAACACGTTTGGTGATCCATACTAATATATAAACGCGAAAGTGACTATGTCTATCGTCTATCTTTAACCTTTTCTCGCCTCAATAGCTGAAGGGATTTCGATGAAATTTGGCACACCGGTTGACCATAACCTGGGCTAGGTCATGAAATACTTTTACATAGGATCCCAGTAACAGGTTCCCGTGGGATTATCTCCGACATCACGCGGACGAAGCCGCGGGAAAAAACTAAGGTAAAAGAAAACGAGACTGGTTTTCGCACTACTTCATTAATACTGTTGCGCGCCACAATTGATGGCGACATTAGCTACCACTAGCGCCATCTAGTATCGAGTAGCAGAACTTATAATTATTCGGGTCCCTTCTAGAAACTTCGATGATAGAACTTTCCAGAACTATCGACGTCTGGTCCGTCGGGTTCGGTATGTACTCGAACATTCTAGATGTTTCTACGGTAGAAGGTTCTGGAACTATCCGAGGCCTATATAAGACCGGTGTCGCCGCGTCCCGGATTCAGTGTTGGATAAGCGATACAAGCGAAAACATCGAAGTGATCTTCAAGTGCGACTTTCAAGTGATCTTGTAGTGCGATTGTGTTTTATTGTTAGTGTGTTAAAGTTGTAATTGCTGTTTTTAATTAAAGTGTCTATTTTTGGTTTTTAAATCGGCAGTTTTTATTGTCACGAACCCCAAGCTCGTAACAATTGGTGTCAGAAGCAAGGATTAAAAATCATGCCGATTCTACCGAAGGACGACACGGAGGGTATCCGTACCCGGAGTCAACGCCAGCAAGAGACGGACCAGAGGCGATTCGGTGGAGCAACGCCACAGACGTCGGAGGGACAACTACCAATCACGGAGGCCGGCCCGTCTACAGCTGCTCCAGCATCATCAGCACCAGATTTTGCTGCTCTGATGATGATGCTGCAGGAGCAGTCTCGTCGGTTGGAAGAACAGCTCCAGCGGGACAAGGAGGAACAGGCCCGCCGACAGGAGGAACAGGCCCGCCGACAGGAGGAACAGGCCCGCCGACAGGAGGAACAGGCTCGTCGGCTGGAAGAACAGCTCCAGCAAGATAAGGAGGAACAGGCCCGCCGTCAGCAGGAGCAGTCCCGCCGACAGGAGGAGCAGATGCTCCTTCTGAAGGAACTTCACGCTACCTTCGGGAAAGACATGAAGGAGGTGAAGGATAAGGTTGCTCAACATGACAACCGCCTGTTGGAAGCTGAAACCCGAATCGACCAAGTGAATAATCGGGTTGACAACGTGATGGCTGACGTGAAGAAAACCGTAATGGCTGACGTGAAGAAAACGCTGGATTACCTCAAACTTGAGGATGGAATCGCAGCCCCCGTAGCTACAACACCTTCGCTACGGGGATTCAAAGTGCCACCGTTCGACGGAACTTCTTCCTGGTCGGCCTACAAGATTCAGTTTGAGGCTGTCATGAAGGCGAACGGGTGGAATAAGAGTCAGGCCATGACTGCCCTCACCCTAGGCCTGCGCGATCAGGCCTTAACTGTGCTGGAAGCTCTCAGCAAAGAAGTGACTTACGAGCAGCTCCTTGAGGCATTGGAAGCTCGGTATGGCGATGCTCACCTGGAACACGTGTTTCGTGCGCAGCTCAAGGATCGCGTGCAACGCAATAACGAAAACCTGCAGCAGTGGGCCCTTGAAGTTGAGAAGCTGGTTCGGAAAGCATACCAGTCTGTACCTGCGCTTATTGATGGGAATTTGGTGCAGGTATTTATCGACGGCATCCGCGACCTTGAAGTTAGGGCTGCTGTGAGGCTCGGTCACCACGGGACGCTTAAGGACGCCTTGGCCCATGCACTGGAGGTGGAAGCTGTGCGGCAGGATCATCGTTCCCATCGTGTCAGGGAGGTTGCAGCGGCTACAGTTCGCGACCGCAATAAAGGATACAGCCCTAGGTGCTACGGCTGTGGGGAAAGGGGCCACCTTCGATCCAGTTGCCCTAAGCGAACTGCAGAAAGAGAAGACCGAGCTCCAGAGGGTAGTGCGGCTAACAGCACCGCCCAGCAACAGCAGCAGGGAAACGAGTAATAGCCAGGACTGCGGGGCGGGTGCTGGCTGATGCTCAAAGAGCCCCAAGGATTTCGATCACACAAACCCTTGACGGGAACAGCTTAATCATCAAGGGCGAGGTCAACGGAACGCCGTGTAAGCTGACCATAGATACTGGAGCCTCTCGTACGGTCGTCAGTTCCCAACTTCTAAGTCGGTTCCTTGGGAACTCCGCATACAACCGAGAACGCATTAATTTGGTAACAGCCACCGGTCAGCGCATACCCGTCCATGGAGAGAAGAAGATGGAGTTGAAGCTAGGCAACAGAATCTACCTGCATAATGTCATCGTGGCCGATATAATGGACGATTGCATCTTGGGCCTTGACTTTATGAGGAAGAATTATTGCGAGATTGACGTCAAGCAAGGGGTTTTGAAATGTGGACAAGAGGAACTTTTTATGGAAGGGGCATTACCAGGGAATGTGTACAGCCTTAAAAAGATTGTTCTTCCGCCGAGATCAGAAACGATTGTGCCGGTTAGTCTTCCTCGGAATCCTGGGAAAACTAATCGTTGTGTGCTCGTGGAAAGGGTAGACAATGACCTTCCATGGAAAGTGGCACGAACTTTGGTCAGAGCCACCGACATCTCAGGGGTACGTGTGCTGAACCTTTGTGATCAGGTACAGATTATAGAAAAAGGCACACTAGTTGGTACTTGCGAGGAAGTGGATTGGTTGCGTCGATGCCAATATCTATCGACTGGGACCCTCAGCAAGGATGCACACACGAAAGTGTCCACACTTTTAGAAGACTGCCGTAGCGCTCTGTCCCAAAATGAAATGGTGAAGGCTAAGAAGATGTTACTCAAGTACGCCGATGTTTTCTCGGCAAACGATGCTGACATCGGGAAGACTGGCTTAGTTCAACACAAAATAAACACAGGAGAAGAATTGCCTATCCGTCAGCGGCCAAGGAGATTGCCGGTAGCACGTGAAAAGGAAGTGGAAACCATGATTGAAGGAATGGTGAAGGATGGTGTTATTGAACCTTCATCTAGTCCATGGTGTTCACCTGTAGTGCTGGTAAGGAAGAAGGACGGCAGCATGCGGTTTTGTGTTGACTATCGTCGTCTGAACGACGTTACGAAGAAGGACAGCTATCCTTTGCCAAGAATTGATGACACGCTGGACATGCTTACTGGAGTAAAGTGGTTTAGCACGCTGGACCTGAAAAGTGGCTACTGGCAAGTTGAAATCGATCCCAAGGACAAGGAGAAAACTGCGTTCTCGACAGGAAAGGGTCTTTGGCAATTTAAAGTTATGCCGTTTGGATTGTGCAATGCTCCGGCAACGTTTGAAAGGTTGATGGAACTTGTACTTACCGGGCTAATTGGCGATGCCTGTCTGGTCTACTTGGATGACATCATCATCGTAGGCCGCACGTTTGAAGAACATCTTCAAAACCTGGAACGCGTGCTCATGAAGATCCAGAGTGCCAACCTCAAGTTAAGTCCGAAGAAGTGTTCACTATTCAAACGACAAGTTAGCTTTTTGGGGTATGTAGTGTCGGAAGAAGGTATCCGCACGGATCCTGAGAAAATCACCGCTGTCAAGGATTGGCCAGTTCCAAAAGACAAGACGCAGGTCAGAGCATTTTTGGGTTTGTGCTCTTATTATCGGCGATTTGTTAAGAACTTTGCGGATATAGCCAAACCCCTGCACAAGCTAACCGAGGAGAAGCGACATTTCTGCTGGGATGAAAGTTGCAACATCGCATTCCAGGAGTTAAAGGACCGACTGTGCAAAACACCTATTTTGGGGTACCCTGATGCAGGCAAGGAATTTATAGTTGACACAGACGCAAGTGACATAGGACTTGGTGGTGTATTGTCTCAACGGAATGGTGATCAAGAGGTTGTAATAGCGTACTTCAGCAAGTCGTTGTCAAAGCCGGAAAGGAACTATTGTGTCACGAGACGGGAATTGCTTGCTGTGGTAAAGTCATTGCAGCATTTTAGCAAATATCTTCTGGGGCGGAAATTCCACTTACGAACTGACCATGCTGCACTGAAATGGCTATTGCAGTTCAAAAATCCAGAAGGTCAAGTTGCGAGATGGATTGAACTACTGCAGGAATACGACTTCGTGGTCGAACATCGCAGCGGAAAATCTCATGGCAACGCGGATGCATTGTCAAGAAGACCTTGTCCTGAAGACTGCAAGCATTGTACTAGGCAAGAAAGTAAAGAAGTCGTACCTGTGAGGATGCTCAAGACAGACCTCAGCAACGAGTGGAAGGAAACCCTACAACGTGCCCAGCAGGAAGATTCAGACCTCAAGCCGATTCTCGAGTGGATAAAGGCCGGTGCACCTAAGCCCACGTGGAGCGACGTCTCAGCGATGTGTTCGATCACAAAAAGCTATTGGGCCCAATGGGACAGCTTGGTGATTCAGGAAGGAGTCCTGTGCCGTAAATGGGAAAATGCTCGAGGAGACAGCTGTCATTTTCAAATGGTTGTCCCTAAAGCTAAAGTACCTGATGTTCTACAGCTGTACCATAATGGTTGTTCAGGAGGCCATTTGGGAGTTAAACGGACCCTACTGAAGATACGAGAACGGTTTTACTGGGTCCACTGTCGTGACGATGTCGAGGACTGGTGTCGCAAATGTACAAGTTGTGCGGCTGTAAAGGGACCTCAGACGCGTAGTAGAGGTGCATTGAAATTATACAATGTTGGTGCACCATGGGAGAGGATAGCCCTGGATGTTGCAGGACCATTTCCGGAAAGTGAAAGTGGTAACAAGTATTTCATGGTTGTAATGGATTACTTCACTAAGTGGCCGGAAGTCTTCGCCATTCCAAACCAAGAAGCTTCAACAGTTGCAGATAAATTGGTTCATGAAGTCTTCTGCCGTTTTGGAGTACCTTTAGAGATTCACAGTGATCAAGGAAGGAATTTTGAGTCCCAAATATTCCAGGAAACTTGTCGAGTTATGGGTACTCATAAAACGAGAACAACTTCTTACCACCCACAATCGGATGGAATGGTGGAACGATTTAATCAGACATTGGAGAGATACCTGGCAAAAGTTGTGGAAAATCGGCAACGAGATTGGGACAAGCACATACAACCGTTCTTGTTGTCATATCGAAGTGCTGTTCACGAAAGTACATCGGTGACACCAGCTTTCGCAAACTTTGGAAGGGAATTACGGCTGCCTGCAGACCTGATCACCGGAATACCACCTGATGCCCCACGCAGTATAACCGATTATGCGAATGACTTGCGGAACAAAATGAATGACATCTATGAGCACGTCAGACAATCGGGCCAGCAAATGTCTGAGAAGATGAAAACCCGTTATGACCGCAAAATGAACAATAAAGGGTTCGACCAAGGTTCACTAGTGTGGTTGCACAATCCAGTCCGCAGCAAAGGGAAATCTCCTAAGCTTCAAGCTAAATGGGACGGACCGTACCGGATTGTGACAAAGATCAATGACGTAACCTACCGGATACAGAAAGGTGCGAGATGTACTCCTAAGATCGTCCATGTGGATCGACTGGCGCGTTATCATGGGGCCAATGATGCTCGGGACGAGCATGTTTTAGGAGGGGGCAGTGTTGCGCGCCACAATTGATGGTGATATTAGCTACCACTAGCGCCATCTAGTATCGAGTAGCAGAACTAATAGTCGCGAGCGTTCTAGAAACTTCGATGATAGAACTTTCCAGAACTATCGATGTCTGGTCGGCCGGGACCGATATGTACTCGAACATTCTAGATGTTTCTACGATAGAAGGTTCTGGAACTATCCGAGGCCTATATAAGACCGGTGTCGCCGCGTCCCGGATTCAGTGTTGGATAAGCGATACAAGCGAAAACATCGAAGTGATCTTCAAGTGCGACTTTCAAGTGATCTTGTAGTGCGATTGTGTTTTATTGTTAGTGTGTTAAAGTTGTAATTGCTGTTTTTAATTAAAGTGTCTATTTTTGGTTTTTAAATCGGCAGTTTTTATTGTCACGAACCCCAAGCTCGTAACAATACGTCTTCATCCATCTTCCTTTTAATAAACTAAACGTAACACGACCTACAAAATTTTCATAAGTGACACATTGTTAGAGGCAAACTTGTAATAAATTAAACGATTTTCAAGCCTTGAGGAAATTATACGAGATTTTCATTAATTATACGAGAAATCATATAATATTACGAGAATTTATATAATATTAAGTCTTCCAAATATTATTCTGATTAGTCCCTGAACTTATGTAGGTACCTTCTTCAATGGTAATCTAAACAAGAACTTGATTGTTCTTAGATAAGTTATTGGGTGGCTAAATAGGTTTCCAAAACGGTGGTATGTTTAACGATAATATATTATTATATATACAAATATTGGTAGTACCTAATTAAAGTCGTCGGCCTCTGTAAGTCCTTGGCGTAGTACAAATACTTGTCCGAAACTCCGAAGTGATTGTAATTGTATGATTTATGAAATAATTTAAATCATTAAATTAGGTTAGGTTCGTCGACATCTGTTTATGAGAATGATATATGGAGATACTAGTGACCCGCCGCTGCTTCGCATGGTTTTTACTACTTGACAAAACATCGAGATTTTTCTGTATTATAAATATGTTAGTTCATCCCGGAACTTCGTAAAGCCACAGAATCATTAAGAATGAATGTATGAGAAAATGAATTATCTTCATTTTTTTTTTCGTGAACTTTCCCATGTTTTCATAGTTATTCGGCTATTCATGGCGGAGATAATCCAAGAAATCAAAGATTATAAAAGTCGGTTCAGCCGTTCATGAGTTACAAATGGTGTAACTTTCTTTTATATAAATAGATATTATAGATTGATCGTGTTAACCGACGAAAAAAGGGGAAGGTTCTAAAGTCGCTGCGGAAGTTTTTTTTTTTTTCATTTTTCATCGTTATTCCTCCATTTCGAATATACAATAAAATATCGTAATAGATACCTTTATTAATAGGAACTCAATTACAGCTAAATACTCAAAAACTTGATCATTACCGCCAAAATATTGTCATCAAAGTTTCGCAGAAACGTATAATGGAAATAATGTTACTTCGATTCAAAATCGCTTCATTTTTATATGAATTGTAAAGTTAATAAAAAGAAAATTACTTACCGAGTACGCTTGCACGACAAGCACCGCTAATAATATTGTGCTTGATTGCCTCATCTTTCCTGGAAGAACAAAAAAAAAATAAGTTAAATGTTTTTCATTTACAAAATATTCAAGTGACGCAGAGGTTTTCGGTTCTGCTTTTAAGGTGGAGGGTTTAAAACCGAGTCTTTTAAAATGTTCCTAATTTATTTCCTACCTACCTATGTTATTTCTGAGTTCCTGGTGATTCGACTCTAAACGCTGGTTTAGACAGGGTAAGTAACTGACTCCAAACTCGAGACAAGTCAGTGCTGACCCGATATTTACCTAGTGTAAATTTAATTTGGAGTCAGTGGAGTCAGTACTACTCAATTTACACTAGGTAAATATCGGGTCAGCGCTGACTTGTCTCGAGTTTGGAGTCAGTTACTTACCCTGTCTAAACCAGCCTTATAGTTCGTCACTACCTTCAGTCCTGCGCCTCTAATTGCGTAACACACGAGTCACGATCAATCACAATCCGAAAGAATTTGAAGAATATTGCTAATCCATTGCTTCATATGTTCATAACATTTGACTGATCAGCAATGCAAAAAACACAATGAATGATGTTGTAAGGCCATTGCTACTGATATTTTGTTATGCAATTACCGCAGGTTCTACCTGTAGTGACTATGACTTAGCTGTGACCAAGGCCAGGCATCATAAATCATCGCTGTAGATTTGTAGAATATTTATTTCTAATCATCAATTTTACTACAGATTTTGACATTCATATAACTTCGATCAGGTAGGTAATGAAAATCAACAGATCAAAGGTTGAAACTGCACAAGATACAGACATAAAATCCAAGGTGTGATATTTAAAATTCATGTTGATTCACAGACTTCAAAGCCGGATTTACAAATCTGGACCAAGAAAATGTTTTCAAAGTTAAATAATCACCGCGGAGAATGAGCGAGGTTATGTTGAATAGGTATATTTTTACGAAAAGACTGACAGAAATATCTTTGAGCGAAAAAGCTCACACAAATAAAATTCCAAACCGCTTTCTTTCATTCATTTATTCGAATTCTTCAAATAAGTACCTATAAATATATAAAAATTGTCAGCATGTCGGTACTTATTGTGAATGAACGCAAATTCTACCAACAATATTTTTTATGTCTTTCGAATCCGTAAAATTCTTTCATACGATGAACGTAAAAGTTTTCGTTTTGATGTTCGATTTGGAATGATGTGGAAACTTTGCGTTTTAAAGATGAAGTAAACTCTGAATAACGCTTTTTTATTGATGCTGTAACAACTAAGTTTATCGATAGGTACAAAGCATAACCATTAGCATAATCAGATTATAATGTTCCCACTGCTGGGACAAAGGCCTCCTCTCTGAGAGGGAGTGGGCTATAATCTGCCACGCGGCCCCAGTGCGGTTTGGTAGATGACACATAGTTTCGAATTATTGGTTCTAGGAAATGCCGGTTTCCTCAATCGCCTGTTTTCCTTCACCATTTTGATAGGTAGATACAGTCAACAAAAGAGATAAGTATGCAGGATCGTCGGATATAATTGAAGTTTAGTAAGAAACCGATGGACATTCCCGAATAAAATTTAATTTTATTAATAGAAATCAAAGAGCTCATTTATCAAATTAAATTTCATTCGACAACATCCATCGGTTTCTTACTAAACTTCAACTATATCCGACGATCCTGCATACTTGTCTCTTTTGTTGACTGTACCTATCAAAATGGTGAAGGAAAACCGGTGGTTGAGGAAACCGGCATTTCCTAGAACCAATAATTCGAAGATATGTGACGTATATAGGTAGGTACAAAATTAGTTTTAGTAGTAGAAGCTCCGAGAATCTATCTGAATTGTTAATGGGTAGGTAACCGAATAGATGAATGAGCTATGTGGATAGCTAACCTGATGAAGATGAATCAGATAGACGATGCTGTAGACCACACCATAGGTAACTAATAAATATGTATAATTTATTTAGCCGTATGTCCAAGTACTTTATTTGAATTTCATGCATGTAATGCCGAAATAACATCCTCATGATCAATAAAAGGACAATACGTGATAAAAATTCGTTTGACACCTACAGTTTGTGCAGGTATTTATATCACCCACAATAGTCAGGAACGTTTGTGTGTGATAATGATACCATTATCTTCTATATTCTATGAGGAAAGATTCTAGCTCTATATAGTCTAGTCTAGCTCTAAAGCCGTGACTGCACAAACTACAAAAGATTTCTAGTATAAATAAATGCTTTACTTTTCTCGATGTAAAACAATTTTAGAAAATATTAGGTGTGTGGTGTGTTTGTGGTGTATGTACAGACGCCATCACATCAAGCTACCCGAAACTGTAAAATTTTCCCAATCAACTCTGAACCTGATGTTTTAAAGATAAAGTTGAAAATCTATTAAAGAAATTTGACAGATTGTAGTAGCTTGATGTGCTGGCGTCTGTACTTACCTACGGGCGAAATGTGGGTGTACACTGGACTATAGGTACACCTCTACGAACACTTTGGAGATTACAGGCGTGGTGTTACGTTATGTAGTCGATATGTCTACACACCTAAAGAATAACAATTATGTATATTTAATTTAAGTCCAAGTTGTTTTGATATTTATTGAAGACAGTAACACGGGGCCCGGAAACGTTTCTCAGACCCGCAGGGCCTTTATTCATGAGCACAACGCAGGTCGACCCAAAACGACGTCCCATGGAAATGGCGTAGCTCGAATTTCAATAAGCGGCCAATAACGTCACTTGGTTACAATCTGTTCTGGGTTGGTTGTACCAATTCAGGTTAGTTAGTATGTTTGAGGTTTACGTCTATGAGTAATTTGTTAAGTGAAAACTTCTTAAGGCGCACTTTGGGCTTTTTCTGATCAATAAACGAAACTGACCTGTCATGCTCGGGTCGATGACGCTGATTCGGGTGGGGTATACGACTATAATTTTTTGCTATTTATTATTGGTTTGGTTTGATTTTATTGATTTGGAACTTAGTGTAAATTATTTCACCACCACTGCTCTCAAACAGATGGAGGAAAACATCGTGATCATCGTTCCTCACGATGCTTTCCTCCATCCATATTCTAATATAACAATCGAAAATATGTGACAATCACCAATTTGCACTGGGCCCGCGTCACGACGCGGGCCACATCAGGCACATCAGGTCCAGTTGAAAGCCAGCGTCAGGCACTAGTTGTCCGTCTTATTGCTGAACTGGACCTTTTTGGCCCAGGCGTGAGGCACACTTTCCTGCTAATTACTTACATCGGACTTTACGCTTTTTATTTGACTTTTTTTTATCTGATGTATCTGGTATATTGTGTGTCTTTTAGTCTGTGCTAAATAAATGTATTTTCTTTCTTTCTTTCTTTCCTTCACTACCTCTCCCAGAGGCATGTGTCTGGCAGTGGGAAATTATAGGCTGAATATGGTGTATGTTATGTAAGTACATACGTGCTAAAAAAGTAACTTAACTTCAAGTCAAACTCTTCCTTCACTTCACTTCAAACACTTCAGCATCACTATACTATGTTTGTGTCAAAGTACTGTGATAAATATCCATTTCTCAGAAACATTGATTTACCCTATGCTGTGATAATGTGGACTTTATTCAGTGATCTTCGATTAATTAAGGTTCTACTTCCAAAGCAGTTGACTTAATGGGCCACCTGCCTAATATAATTTGACTTCATTAGGTTAATTAACCCTATTTTTACGAATATTATCTAATTAATCAAGTTACGGTATTTGTCATTTCTTAGGTTTCTTCGCTGAAATCTTTAAGAGTTTAGTACTGGCGGTCTAATTTACACATAAGCAAAATAATATGATTGATTGACTTTAATATTATGCCAGCCAGTCTGGAATGTTCAAACATTCCAGACTGGCTGGCATTATATTATCAAGCATGTTTACGTGTATAGCCTCAAGGCTATACACGTAAACATGCTTGATAATATATGTACTTTGTTTCTTATTATTTTACTCTTTTAATAATAATAATATCCAAATTGTTGAAGAACAGTAAATTTATGTATAACTTTGAATGTAATAATATGCGAAAACGCGAATTACAAGTAGGTATTTTTAATGAAAACTTTTAATTCATGTTCAGATTTTCCTCAATTACATGTTGAATTAAATTAGTTAAGGTAAAATAAAATAAACTTAATCTAGCAATTAATACGTATCTAGCTTCCTTATTTTATATTCGTATAGTAATAATAGACTCCATTTTAACCTTGCTTTACAGTGTTGTATGTAAAAAATTTACAAAAAAAAATTCCATTTTTTTTTTTATAATGGTTTTGTTTATTGTTGACGATAATTGTATAATTATTTCAGAATTAAAAAATGATGTTAAATTTTTTTTAGTTTATATACCAATTCCAAAATATTATCAGGTACCTACCAGATTTTAATAATAATAATTTAATTAATACGTATGTAGCTTCCTTATTTTATATTCGTATAGTAATAATAGACTCCATTTTAACCTTGCTTTACAGTGTTGTATGTAAAAAATTACAATTTTTTTTATAATGGTTTTGTTTATTGTTGACGATAATTGTATGATTATTTCAGAATTAAAAAATGATGTTAATTTTTTTTTTAGTTTGTATACCAATTCCAAAATATTATCAGGTACCTACCAGATTTTCCTCAAAAATATCCCAGGCAGCACACAAATAAAGTTTATGTGCATCTTACTTCAGCGCGATACGCAGTAAGGTTGGAATCATTGCATCAATCTCAAATGCTTGTGTCGTCATAGTTACTTTCACTTCATCCTTACGTCATCTTAGAGTTATTATGACATATGCAATCTGATATCCCGAACTTAATTGTATAAGTGGTTAATCATAGTTAGTTTTATTGCAATCGAAACGTGTGTGTTAAAATCTACAGGGTGTTACGGAAAGGGTATATCAATACAAACGGGTTGAAGAGTGTATCTGGTCTAGAATCTCTGTACAAAATTTCAGCTCAAAAGCAGTAACTTTGAAAATGCTTAATATTTTTTAATTCGATAGTTTATTAAATTGAAATCAAAACAAACGTGTCATTGCACTACGAGGGTCATTATCCATTATCTGTAGTGTGTCTGTGCGCCTAGTACACGCATATCACGTCGCCGCGCGCCAGTGCAGCGCCGTGATGTCGAAATAAAAAAAAATTAAGCATTTTCAAAGATAATGCTTTTGAGCTGAAATTTTGAGCAGAGATTCTAGACCAGATACACTCTTCAACCCCTTTGGATTGATATACCCTTTCCGTAACACCCTGTATATACAGGGTGACTGGAAATTAGTGGCGGAGCCGTTAAGGGGAGGTAGTCTAGGGTTATTCCGACAGATATCACTATGAGACCTACCGTCCTTACTTAACCCTTTCCAAGATATTCCTACTTTTTGTTTAGCAGTTTTTGCATAAAATAATGACAGTAGCGGAAATTTTACAATTAATATTACTTATTTAGAATATCTTTGTTGCAAAACAAAAAAAAGTAGGCCAAAATCACTTTTTTTTAGGATTTATTACTATCTCTTTAAGTAGGAATATCTTGGAAAGGGTTAAGTAAGGACGGTAGGTCTCATAGTGATATCTGTCGGAAAAACCCTAGACTACCTCCCCTTAACGGCTCCGCCACTAATTTCCAGTCACCCTGTATAAAAAAAAGTTAAATGTCACCGCATCACTTTTTAAAATGTTCATAATAATCCCAACAAGGTTTTTAGGGCAGGTGAATTGAAAAAGTTTCTCGGAAAATTGGAAAAATGAGAAAAACTGAAAGTCCTATTTTCTATGGGATTTTTATGTGAACTATTGCTTGGACAGCAAAATGCAATGTCGGGTCAGTCTATACATAATATAAGAAAATAATAACGGAGTCAACACAACACTGTGACGAACATAAAATATTTTAGAAAAAAAAAAGTAATTGCTACGAGGTGTGCAAACGAGTTAGATGCCGAAAATATTACAGTTTTTAGATTTTTTGCCAGTTTATCTGTATCTGGATGTATTTTTCCGATTGGCTCAAAAAGGGCTGAAAGTGTTTGTATGAAATTTGTCACACAGATAGTTTATACCCTAGATTAACACATGGTACTTTTAGTCCGGTAGTAGGAACGTTCCCGTGGGATATTTTCCGACACCTATGCGGGCAAAACCTAGTATTTAATAAAAACTAAATACCTACTGAAAGTTAGACTGGCAACAATTTCAATTAGGTACGCGTTGCAACTTTATATTTCAATATGGCAATGTTTACAGAAAACGAGTTCGGGAAGTTTAATTAGAACTTCACTTATGTATACTCTTTAGGGATCGGTTTGTGTGTAAAATTATAGTACATGCAAGTTCGCTCTTTTTATCGAATATCGAATCAACTGGTATTGGTTTAGCTATATATGTATGTAAATAAACCAATACCGAATTCATTTTGTCAATATAAATTTTATTAGCATAGTTTTTTTCTAAATAATAATAATAATAATATTCCACAACTATCACACAACGCCATCTAGTCCCAAGCTAAGCAGAGCTTGTGTTATGGGTACTAGACAACTGATAAACATACTTATATATTTCTAAATACATACATATTATAGATAAATTACACCCAGACACAGAACAAATGATCGTGCTCATCACACAAACATTTGTCCTGGGTGGGAATCGAACCCACGACCTCCGGCATAGCAGTCAGGGTCACTAACCACTAGACCATCAGGCCTGTCAAATATTTGTTGAACAAAATATTGGAGGTTGTGTGGACAAAACATGCGTTCTCATCATCTACTTTTAGAATAAGATCTTTTACTTGCTTATTTGAGTTTTTGAAATTTTTAAAGCATAAAATTTGTATGGTCGTGTACTTATTCCTATAAAAATACAAAACCTATACAAATACTAATAGTAGATATGTATATCCTTTACTTCCACGTACTTATTCCAATTTAAAGTATTCTCGATTGAATACTCTAAATACTTTAAATTTGCATGGTTGTGTACTTATTCCTATTTAAAGTATTTAGAGTATTCAATCGAGAATACTTTAAATAGGAATAAGTACGTGGAAGTAAAGGATATAACATACTATTAGTATTTGTCCTACTGTGAAAGATTACAGTAAGTATATCCTTTCTAGTATACCTGACAAGCAAACTATCTAAGCACATAATTTAATATAAAATCATAACCAGTTGGAAGACTTCTTATACAGCTGTGGTTTATCAGCTAAAACCATGATGATGATTAAATTGTTATCAAATAAATCAGCTAAGTTTTCCAAAAACAACATAACATAACATAATCAGCCTATAATGTTCCCACTGCTGGGACACAGGCCTCCTCTCAGTGAGAGTGAGTGGGCCGTAATCCACCACGCGGGCCCAGTGCGGGTTGGCAGATGTCACATGTCTTCGAATTTTTGGTTCTAGGACATGCCGGTTTCTTCACGATGTTTTCTTTCACTGTTTCCAAAACCTTGTCTAAATAGCACCATTCCAAAAAGCTACGTACTGGTAACTTAAAACTAAAAATTCGTTCAATATTACGAATATTCCAATTTTCTGCCAGAGTCCATTACGTACCTGCGCTGGCGACAAAAGGCCCGTCTGTTTGAGGCACAAAGGAAACATTACACATAGCCTATTAAGAGCTACTTCATGTGACCGATGCTTCGGTAACATGATAGTGAACGGATGTGATGAAATAGGGTTTAGATGGACTTTATTTGAAATGGGAAGTCATTGTATGTAGGTTCTGCTAGTCAGATTTATTTTAAAAATTATTGTTATAAACTATGAGAAAAGAATATCTTTGATAAGATATAAAATAAATTATTATACTAGCAGCACCCCGTAGTTTCACCCGCATAAGTCTCCGTCCCGAGGGAATATCGGGATAAAGCCAAATCCGTTTAGCCGTCTTTTTCGAAAACTTGAAAAAAATACCTTTAGATTTTTGACAAGTTTTTGATATTTTGTTTGTCGCCGAGATGAGACTGCGACTAGATTTTGAACGTTTCAAATGACTAGAATTGGCCTTCAGGTTGCGCGTCGAGTTCCCTGCCGCTGCCATATTGTGTATAGTATCTCTAAACATCTGCAACTTGAAAGCACTACTCTATTATCCATATGTTCCAAATTAAAAACAAAGGCAATTTTAAATACACAGCATAATGCTTGCATACATAAAAATGCACGGCCGCAATTATTTCACTTATTGCCGTTGAAAATAATTAAATTGTACTCATTATACTGAAAACCCACTATTATAGGTCGGTATAATGTTGATTAAAACATAATTATAATTTGTTGTTTAATGCCTACTTTTGTTATTAAATCAGTTATGAATTTGTGAGTAAAATTATTCAACAAAACTCTTTTGTCTTTGTTTATTATTTTGTGTGGCTTGTTTATAACGTTTTATAGTTTAAACTGTTATGTCGTTTGTAGTTTTTACCGGCCTTATCGATTAAAAGATTGACGCCAGTGACATCCTCTAACATATAACGTAAACCGTTACTTGTATAACGGTTTGCGTTAATTAATTTTGTTTGATTTGTATGTTTGAGTATTATTTTATTATTTAAGTGTTATTATCAAATTAGAATTTCGGTTTTAGGCATTCAAATAATTGAATCAAAGCAGTCATTTTGAAATTGGCACCGTTGGTCCACAGGCACAGACGCCAGCACATCAAGCTACTACAATCTGTCAAATTTCATTAATAGATTTTCAACTTTATCGAAAATTTTACAGTTTCGGGTAGCTTGATGTGCTGCCGTCTGTACATTTTCTGATTTATTTGTTTACATTTTAATCGGATATTTACTTTTGAAACAGATCATACCTGAAAACAAACAGCTAAATTAAATGGAACAGAATTTATCCAAATTGGCTGAACATTATACATATAGGCTTCCTGATCCTTGGATGTTGGCGGTTGTGTTAATAGTATTAAGACTTCCGTGGTTCCCACCATAGATACTTGATCCAATATTTAAATTACTTGGCTTTATATATGTAATATCGCCAATAATCAGTACAATATGCTGGCGTATTATTAATTAATGTATTATATTAATTATGACATAGCTGACTACCGATCCTCTGGATAATTATAATAACATAGATATTAGAAGATAATCTTAAATTAAACTAATTGGGTGTAGGTACATTATTAGCTTAAAAACTTGAATAATAAAAAAGTTTGAGAGATTGATGTTGAGCAGAAGAGGGGCCCATCATCATCATTATCATCATCATCATTCCAGTCGAAAGACGTCCACTGCTGGACATAGCCCTCCCTCAAGCACCTCCACTTCGACGGGTTTTGTGCTTCTCGCATCCAACGGGTTCCTGCGGCCCGCGTCGCTGGGTTGCTGGCGTGGCGTGGGTGGGGTGGGTAAATAATAACAGCCGCACAGGTCGATCGATCAGGTTAAGCTACGCTTGCCGCGGTCGGTTTATGACCATCTTTACATACCGAGACCCCTTAGTGCCTCGGAAAGCACGTTAAGCCTTTAGTCCCGGCTGTCATTCATGGATCGTTCGATTTGTAGAAATTTTAGTTTAGTCCTGTCAAATTAATCAGCGCCTGACGTAAATTGACGTAATTTTAGTAGACAAGTTTTTAATTACGTCTAAACTTGTATGGAGTAGTGTCAGGCGCTGAGTAATTTGACAGGACTAAACTAAAATTTATTTTCTGTCCTTCTCTTAATGAAATAGAAAGAAAAATATGCACTGAACTTAAATTTAGTTTAGTTTGTGAACGAGGGAATCGGCAGCATTGTACAGTTTTAAAACAAGTTTACTGACTAAGACTGCTTCGTTCACCACGTTGGTAGCAAGCGCTACTGCTGACCATGGGGTCCTGGTCTCGATTCTCTAGTCGAACAAAGTGATACTGGGTTTTTCCATCAGGAATTTATCAGTAGCAGTCCGGAGTCTGGGTTTTTAACCGATTTATGACAAAGGCTCGCCCCCTATTTCATAGGAATAGGTACAACTCTGCCAAACCCTTAGAGGGATTCTGTAATTCCTAACACCATCCACCTAATATCATATTATGCCTGTGCGTGATATAAAAAAGTAGGTTACAAAATTGTGGCTCATAATTTTTTTTTGAGGTTTTAATAAAATATTCCTGTATAAAATACAGGCTGAAAAATGCTGGTTCATTTCTAGATTCGATCGGCACTCGATACGTATCTACCTTATCCATAGTGATTGAATTGGCTGTACCAATTACCGTGCTTTGCTTTGGAGAGCTGTGTACGGAAATTCTAAAGGGTTGTATATATTTTTTTTTTGTTATTTTCTACGTATTCAATTCGTCTTAGGTGCTGTTAATTTAATACGAAAAACCTTGTATCTAGGTAGATTTTTCATAAAAAAATATTTTCTAGCAAAGAAACATCAACGATTAATTTATTAGGTAAAAGGTTATCAGTGGTAGGTATTCATATCTATGAATACCTACCACTGATAACCATAAACACTGATCATCCTAAAGCTTGGCAGGCCTACTTAAAATATCAATGTTTTAAAAATCTTCTTAAATAGAGTCCTACTTACTTAATAGTCCTTCAGTCTACAGCCAAAAACTTCAGACGACCCAAATTAGTTTATCTTACATTTCCAACACAAAAACCTCAATAAACAAGAAAATTTTCTTCATAATATTTTGTATAACAAAAATATTTTTTTAGGATCTCATAACGGAACTCCAAGCGACTCTTGCGTCCGCCTCAGTGCGTTACAACAATGAACTTGACCTGATGCTTTGTAGAACAACAACTGTGTTACAACTGCGACTGCGGCCGTAGTTACGTCATAACGGAGCTCCGGTTCTCGACTGCAATTATGATAACTTAGGTACTGGTTAAAAAATATGGTCGTTACTGAGTAATTTAGGTTGTTAGGAAAGTTACGAGATCTTCGACGGTCGGTACGGGTAGTCAGACAAGACAACCATTCTTGCCAATAATTTTTGTGTTATCCAGTAACTGGGTTGTATAGGTCAGACAATCAGTCGCTCCATATAAAATACTCGTAATTACTCAGCTGCATCCGGTTAGACTGGAAGCCAACCCCAACATACTTGGAGCAAAAGCTAGGTATAGTAAAAGTGCTGCACACCCCCACCCTATTTCAAGTTAAACAAATATCAACTTTATTTCAATGATGATTAAGTTGGTTTCAGAGTGACTAGCACTATAGAAAAAGGTACACACATTTTTGAAGTTGTAGCGAAACTGAACTTTATTGTGTAGGAATTAAAGTTATTTTTCCATTAATTCATATTTGTTTATATTTTTGGCAGATAAATCGCGAACGCAGAATAGGTGATGATATTGAGGAAAGTTACGAGATTATCTCTTCCTTTCTTGAGATCTTTGGCGCAGATCGTGTCTTGTCTGTAACACCTAAATCCAGTTCATCCATTGCCGTCATACTTTCTTTAACAAAATCATCCAACTACAATCTATTCTGTACATCCGTCAGTCCTAAATTCTAGTAAGTACCTGTATTTAAATTTGGATGTGACTCATTATAACACACTACGGCCAATATGCAATCAAAGGTCAATTATAAATCACTAGCAGTGCCCCGCGGTTTCACCCGCATAAGTTTCGATCCCGTGGGAATATCGGGATAAAAACTATCCTATGTCCTTTCCCGGGACTCAAACTGTCTCATCTAAATCAGTTCAGCGGTTTAAGCGTGAAGAATTAACATACAGACAGACAGACTTTCGCATTTATAATATTAGTATGGAAGTATGAATATGGATTGCGATAGGATCGGAAAAAAAAGTTTTATTGCAATAACGGGAAAAAGTAAAACCGGTTTTGTTTTTACATCGATTTTGAAAGCTTTTAGCCCACTTAAGGATACCTAAGTATTATACGATATTTTTTAACTAATTGACGTCGAATAGCGTCGCCGTTCATTGACCTCACTTTAGAGTAAAAGTATTCTAAAGAATATTAAATCGTTTGATCTCTCAATATAAACTCAATCAAGACCGACTTGAGCTTTGAAGCTACAGTAATTAAATTGGAAATCATTTCTGACAACACAGTGGTATGTTTTTCGTTTCCTAGACACAAAGAGCAACGAAAAAGAATAAAAAAAAAAAAACAATAACTATGGACGTCTCATCATAATGTCACTTAGGCCCATTTGCACGTTCATGGGTTTTATATCTATATTAAATAACTCGGAGTTAACAGCTAACTTACGGTTAATCAAATAATTCATCTTGTGCTATCAAGAGTTAGAGGTAAACCTAGATTAAACTATTAAATATTAAACCCTATGTGGGAGAGTTAAGTCACTAAACTCTGGGTTATTGTTAGACTGTTAGTAATTTCAAAATCAATTGTGACGTTATAGTACCGCTGATAACTTAATTTGTAGATATTTTACACTGTTTGACGTTTTAGTAAGTGAAAATTCGGTACTATATCAGCAGGTACTATTTTCATGAATTCATATAAAAATAAATACAAATTAAAAAACTTAAAACATAGTTTTTCTTTATAAATGACGTTCATCAATAAACTAAATCTCCATGGAAACCACATGCGATACAATTAAAATGAAATCCCATGTCTAAAAATAAGAAAGTATTACGTATCGTAATGTAGTGTAAAAGAGATGGGTATACAGTTTCCGTTCATTGTTCGTTCATTAATTTATGGTCGGATTACATATCAGGGCACAGATATTGCAATTCTATTTTAACTGCAATGTTCCTAACTCCAAAAACACTAAGTACATCAGGTCAACTAACACGGTGTTACTTTTTAGTGAGGCAACGCGTTATAAGAGTTAATTACTTAGTTCCGAGTTTACAAACTACATTTATTAATTTAACCCGACTAAACATGCAAGTGCACCTAAAGAACATAATATGCCAGATGCAACCACAGAATACAGTCAGCTGAATGCAAGGAATGTCCAGAATCTGTGTTGCCAGTTTAATTAAAACATTGAACGCCAGGCGAGACGGACAGACATGCACCCATTTGTGTAGCGTTTAGTAATTAGTTTTGTGGTAACACGCTATAACGAGAATGCGACCACTTGATAGCAACGTATGTTAATTTTCAATTATAATAGTTAATTACCGTTTTTGGGGTTACTAATACCTAGTAGGTACCTACTTTAATTACTAAAAAATGTAATGACTACTTCATTACATATTTCGCAAAATATTTTTCCAGATGAAACTATTAAAAAATGAGGCGTTACGATGTGTGTAGTCAGAAATTGTTTTTGCATCAATCTAAATAAAAATTATATTTTGTTAACTACCGATGTAATTTTGTTTAAAAGTATTAATTCTTATTACTTTTTAACAACAACACATACATAATATAACAATCACTTCTGCAATTTTTTTAAAGTCAATATTTTTATGAACCTCTATTAAAAAAAAAACCAACTGCTGTCGGTTTTGAAATCTTGCGTCACAAGATTCTGAATATTTCTTCAGCCTAGATCACATCTGTATCATTTTTGCGTACAGACGCTAGTACATCAAGCTACCCGAAACTGTCAAATTTTCCCAATCAACTTTAAACCTTATGCTTCAGTGATAAAGTTGAAAATCTATTACAGAAATTTGACAAATTGTAGTAGCTGATTGCTGTACGTACAAGCCGACGTTTGCACGGGCGTAAAAATATCGTGGCGGAATTACATCGCAGACTGGATTTTGAACTTTTGGTCTTGAGTCAAGCATTGAGAATCGCGTTTTTCAACTCTCGCGGTCGATCGAACGTCGGCCAGCGGTCAACATCGATCCCTCAAAACATATGCGATATTTCAATATCGATCAATGAACGGGCGACCATGAACCAATATGGTCGATTGATATTTGTGAATTCCACATCATCGATCGACGTTGAATAAAAAACATCACACTGAATCATACTGTGGGGCTAGCACGAACGGGCGGTGTAAACGTAAGGTTTAACATTTTAAAATTCAAATTATAATTTTAGCACATAATATTTAATTACTTTTAAGGCTTTATTTATGTCTATGGGTGCATAACACTTACATAGTTTTTACATTGTTTTTATTTCTATGGGTGAATCTAATTGTGCGTGTCACCAAAACCAAACAACTGTAGGTAATGTTGCATTTTCGATTAAAAATCCATTCGAATTTGCGACATATGTATTTATTTACGTCGCGCACCTTAACAAATCCTTTCCATAACACCAAAGTTAATGGTAATTTAAATAAATCGCATGTTTGAATGCGAAGTATTCATTTTATTGCATTAATTTGAATCCGATTTCACATTTGACTGGTTATGTTTATGAACATGATTATTTTAACTTTTTAAATCTCTGACATTGTGCAAACGATGCTAAACCTGTATTTTATATTGTTAAACGTTATGCTGTTACACATAGAATGTTGAGTTTAGAATGCAGCAAGCAACGGTACAAACGGTGAAGGAAAACATCGTGAGGAAATCATCGGCAAATCTTAGAACTAAAAATTCGAAGACATGTGACATCTATCAACCCGCACTGGGCCCTCGTTGTGGATTACGGCACACTCTCGCGGAAAGGAGGCCTGTGTTCCAGCAGTGAACATTAGAGGCTGATTTTGCTATTATTATGCTAAGCAACAATAGTTAATTTTTAATGTTAAGTATAAGAAGTATTCAATTAAAAAATGGCATCTTGTAGTGCCCCTTTAGCGTCCTTTTTCTCGTTGTAATTCTTTAGAGAACCTTTGCACTGCGGCCGACGAGAGAATGCGTTCTTGACAACTGTCAGTTTCATACAAACGTATACGTGTTTTGCGAATTTGATCTTTATTGGCTACTAGAATTGTCGCCCTGACGACGGTATCAGGAACGCATTCTCCCGACGGACGGCCGGATTGTAAGTACAATTTTAGAGCATTTGTAAAGATTTGAAATTACTTTTTTTAATTTTGGTAATGGATAATTTTTTGGGCAAATTTTGAAAACAGCATGAAATTTCTTGCTTTGGTATATTTTCCACCTATTTGTGTCAAGATAGCTGAAGTTCTAATGCTTTTTAAACTTAGCATAAACTAAAGCATGTTTTTTCTGGGAATGGCATCTCGCAAGTCTACCTAGGAGGTTGTCGTCTGCTTAACCAGTCTTGCCGGTACCGTACCTTAATAAATTGAAGCCTTCAGCCAGGGCTTAAAAAACTTAAAAACTAAGCGACTACACGCTAAGTGTCCCTATGGGGTACGGACCTCGGCTTAGGGCATCGCTGGGAGAGGGCAGCAAGGGGCAGGCTGGATCGGAATTATTGCATAAAGTAAAGCAGATTTACGTATACATTTGGCCTTATATACTTACGTACCTTCGCAATAATATTCCCTTTGGAATACATAGGTACATTTGTAAGTACAGCTAAATAATAATGAATGAACAAAGACAACCGCATTACTAATGCTATACGTAGTATGCGTCTATCGGATTGTGATCATTCGCTGTAAAGAATACAAAATCAGTCTATTGTTCTAGCTGTACATCTTACCATAATAATGGTTTAAGTGACCAACAAGTGGAAGAAATAATTTAATTACTATATAATTATCATTGTAGTTATGTACTTTAGTTTTGCCTTGAAACGTTTCGCAGATTGGATTTTATCTGGATTTAGTTGTATGACAAGTATTATAATTTTTCTGATTCAGTGTATTTCCTCATTAATAAATGAATATAAGGTGTGCATTCTGAATATTAAAACAGTTTATTTTACACAATACCATTTCTTAAAGTATTTATATTTCCATTAAATCATCATTGTAATATACTGCGATTTTTTTTTATTATAAAAATAGTTTTTATTAAACGCGATGCACACCGGTCACACTCTAATAAAAAGATAAAAGATACAAAGTTTAATTGAATGTAAGCACTCAATACATTTTCGCTCGTACAGTAATTAAAAATGTTATTACAGTAATAATTAACAAGGAAAAACTTACTTCGTGAAAAAGGACACTCCACAGTAAATTCAATTCACAAAATACTTTAAAAATTCGAGCGTAAAACGGTTCGGTTTCGGTTTGAACGTCGCGTGCGCCGGCAGAGGCTTTGCTAAACAAACTATCGACCTGTAGGTGGTAGAGCATAGGCCTTGCCATTCTCCTGGTCACCGTCGTTCAGCAACCGGTGTACAACCGGTCCGTTAGACCTCATTTACACCGACAATCTATTAAAAAACCCAGTTTAACTTGCCTTACATTCACATCAAAACAGTTTATATTAAAAAAAATAGCAGCTTCTTTTAAAATACATGAATGTTTTAATGTACAATTCACGTCGAACAATAAGAATGAAGTGGGATATTTATTCATAAAGTATGAAAAATTGAGCGTAAAATATTTCATCTAACTTGGACATGAAATATTAATAATATGTTGATAGCGTTGATTGAGTTTTTAATGGATGCTTTGTAATACTTTGGTAAGCTTCTATTGGAGTTCTCAACTTCTAAGTGGAATATATTTGGATTTTAGCAACGATCATGTTGTGTTTTGTTTTGTTTTGAATGTTTGATTAGTTTTTCAAACTCACACTAAGCTCGCGTTGTAAATCAAAGAGAAGGTCTGCGTCCCAGCAGTAGGAACTTTATAGGTTGCTTATGCTATAATTATCCTAATTCGTATAATGCCAGCTGTATTAAAAAATATGACAAAATAAAACATTAATAGACGTATATCTTACCTGCCATTAAGGCGCGGTAAGAAAAATTTTTTTAGGTAATTGACAATAACGCATCGCAGCAACAAATAAATTTCAAAATAGTTTGATATTAGTTCAATCGAATGTTTACCAAAACAAAAGTAATTTTGCAGTTTCAATTAAATAAAAAAATAAATACACGGCTCACTGGAGTAACTTTTAAATATTTTTTTAGTTGATTGAATTTCCTTTATTATCATTACATAAAATATGATAGTTTACGCTCAAAACAATGAAACTATTTTTTCAGCTCTGTTTTACGGTTGTTTTATCATGATACTACTCGTATGTATGCTACTTTTTACAAAATATTTTTGAATAAAGACTTATTCAAAAATATTTTGTAAAAAGTTCTTTGAACATTTGACAATACATAGATGTTTTTTCTGGCTATTAATATTTACCAATACGCGTAACTGTGCGATAAAAACTGAGCATTTTACGGTGTCCTACGTTTGGGCAGTGCCTTGATAAATCCACGTTTTATCAACAACATCGACGCTATCAATGCATTTTAGACTTGCTTATAGCCTCGCAAATAAAATGGCACCCACAAAGGATGGGTCTACTTTTAACTATCGTGACCTGTATTTTTCTCGCTCTTTTTTGTGCAAGAGCTCTCATATTGCACCTCTGTAAATAAAATATGGAAATTCATGGAAGTCCGGTTTCATTATACCAGCAGACGCGCTAGAAACAGTTTTTAATGTGTCAGGAATTTTCTATTCAAACACTAAAATATTTCATTACTAGCTGCGTTTATAACTATATCACACTAATATTATAAAGGCGAAAGTTTGTGAGTGTGTGTGTGTTTATATGTTTGTTACTTCTTTCCGCTCAAACGGCTGGGTCAATTTTGATAAATTTTTATCCCGATTTTCCCACGGGATCGACACTTATGCGGGTGAAACCGTGGGGCGCAGCTAGTTTTATATAATAGAATATAATGCTCTTTATTATTTGTACCTACACCATACGAATTACAGATTCTGTTATAAATGTATACTTCTTCTTCTTCCTGCCCTTATCCCATGTTACTTTGGGTCGGCGCAACACGTTTTCTTCTTCCATTCTCCCCTGTCAACCGTCACGCTATCATTCACTCCCTTCTCTTTCATATCATTCCTCACACAATCCATCCATCTTTTCTTCGGCCTTCCTCTCCCTCTCCATCCATCAACGTGTATATTCATCACTCTTTTAGTCACATGCGTTTCGTCCCTTCTCATCACAAGCCCATACCAAGCCAAACGATTTCCTTTCAACTTTTCTGTCACTGGCGCCACTTTCAAACTTCCTCTTATATACTCATTTCTTACTTTATCCATTCTCGTCACTCCACACATCCATCTCAACATTCTCATCTCCGCTGCATGCAATCTTTTTTCATCCGTCTTCTTCACAGCTCAGCATTCAGACCCATACAGTACGACAGGCCGTATCACAGACTTATAAATTTTCCCCTTGTTATAAATGTATACATTTTACATAGAGTGATACAATGGGCGATCTTATCGCTAAAATTAATATACCAATTATTACATTATTATTTGATATTCTTCTAATCGGACATTCATGTCTTATTTCCTTTAATTATTTATTTTTGTAATGGTGTACTACAATGATTGTAGGTAATGGTGCAATGTAGGTAACTGTCTACCTCAATTATTTCAAATAGAGTGGTTTAGGTTTTTTATAGGGTATTGTATCAGCTTAATTATAAATATTCACAGAAATAGGTATAAATAACTGACTACAATAAAATTATAACATCAATCTTGAAAAGCTCAGAACTTCTACATAAAACTCTATCTGAGTCTATAATAAGAAGCCAGGATAAACCTTTTTTTATTTCTTCCAATCCACTGTTACGAGTACGCTTCGGTGTAAATGATGCTAGCGGAATATTTTGCAACTGATTTGCGTAAATGAATTAAAAGAAATCTTATAATGGAATTTCCTTGTTCTATTTTATAAACAATAATATAATAGACCGTAAAGTACAGTGTCATGATGAGTAACATAACATCATGAAAATACAAAAAACATAAACATCACGCCTCGTTTTCAAGTTTTGGGCAGAAGTGTATCTTTAGTAGGTACACCTACATTCCGCCAGTTATGTTTAAGTCCCAGTAATAGGGAGCGAGCCCATAGCCATTAAACGGGCACAAGTCCAAACTCCGGGGTGCTACACTGTGCCCGACCTGGGAATCACCCCGAACCTCATGCTTGGCAGTAGCCATTGCGACTACTACACCTACGAGACTGTCTTTTGCAAGCAACATATCAATATCAAGCGCAATACATATAAAGAGCAGAACGAAAACTTGCCTTTCTAAGAAACAAAACTTGGAGGTAGAAATTTGAACACAATAAAGCTTGCAGGCATTATTAGGCTTTAGGCATTTATTTAGCATCCCGAGTTGGTGCTGCAGTGTTCCACGCACGCCACTCGAGAGTGGGTGCGGCCATTATAGGAATGGGCGCACGGGGAGGTGGGACCCGCTGAAGAACAGCGGGTCGAGGCCTGCCGGGGGAGCGGTGAATGCTTATGCGAATCCCGCACCCCTGGCCATAGGTAGAGGTGGTAAGTGGTAAGAGTCCGGCATGCCTTTCTGTCACCCCCACGATAGAGGAAGTCCATGAGGATTTCAACCGCGAGAAAAAAAAAAAGAAAAGGTAGGGCATTTATTTAGCATTATGTATTTTCTATCTTTTTCTTTCTTTCTTTCAGGCGTCTCGATACCAATGAAGTCCCATGTTACGGGAGCGAGTATATTTCCATCAATCGGGCACAAACCCAGACTCCGGACTACTACTAAGAAATTCCAGATGTATAAACCCAATAACACTTTGCCCGGGGACCGAACCCAGGACCTCATCTAAGCAGTAGTGTTTGCGACGACTAGGCCGACGGTGCAGTCTTGATGAGTAACTTAGTGGAAATCATCGTAAACGCTACCGTCTATGTGCTAACCCATCCTTTTTGTTACGTTAGAAACAAGAAGTCAATATGTATTGGCAACTTGTATTCATAGATGCGAGTCATTCGTTTCATCAGCCACTTCTAAGGGCTCGTACACATAGCGATCCGTTTTACAGGTCCGTTATTTCATGGCGTACGTAGTTGTATGAGCGAGTTCACACACAAAACAGTATTCCGGATTCAGTAACCATGCCACTACGGCCAATTCTGATCCGTTAAAACGGATCTAGTAAAAACGGAACTATATGTGTATGAGCTCTAACAGGAAACGTAAAGAAGCTTTCTAGAGTTACGTAGAATAAGGAACTTCCACAATTTTGTTACAACGATATGTCTCACTAGAGCACTTTCTAAGCGTAACTACATGTTTGAAAATTAAAGCTCTACAGTAAGGTACCTTATTTAAATTAATTTTTTGTACTTAACCTTGTTTCAATATATTTTCACTAAACATTTGCCATACTAACGTTTTTTCTTTTGCATGAAGCTCTGAGCCTTACGGCTATTGTCCACGACGTTACCCACAAATCACCAATGAGTAACCATGTCACAGCACTAGTAGGTATTTCAATAAGAAAGAAAGAAAATACGTTTAAGTATTTGTGGTAAGCATGATGTAGAGAAAAAACACAAAAATAACAATTTGGGGGAAAATATGCGTCATATTCACGCAAAACGGCCATTGCTCAGAATAATGCTACGAGTTTTTGCAAGACAGAGCCCCAGCGCTGGATTGGCGGTCCGTAAATGTTTACCCGTGATATGACATGATAGAGTGGTTATCAAATTATGTCAAACTTGTATGTCAATATAGAGCCACAGAAGTACATACATATTATTATGTATATGTCCGCAATAGAGCTGTTTCGTTTGGTACCAAATTTGATGTGAATGCTATTTCTACGAACTGCCTATGAACATTTCATTTCAATTTTCCGCATAGGCCGTTCCAATAGAGGATAAATAAACAAAAATAATCTGTATAAATAAAAATGTATAAAAACTCCATTTGAAACTAATGACAAAGTTACAACAAAAAATATTAAAAACAATTATCCAAACTGACGTTATTTCAGAAAATACTTTTATACATTGAAACGCTTTTTATAAATGTGTAATAACTGAATGTAAAGAGTCGAAGCTGTAGGTACATTATTTACAAAATAAACATAAAAATCTTCAGAAAATGGAAAGCAACTTGCCCTTAAACTAACTAATAGAAAGAAAATCTTTGTTGCTTTCGTCTTAATAGCCATTTGCAGACCTTTTATGGTGCCTTAATGTTCAACGGAACAGCTGAACAAAAACTCTCTTAATATGATCCATTAAACATTATGGCAACACTGTAATCAAATAACTTAAAGAAAAAAACCACAAAAAAAACTGTTTAGAAAAATAAGACACCAATCTAAGAGAAAGCTTGATTCATGATGCTATTAAAAAACAGTCTAAGGGAGGATGCTCACGAGCAACTCGGTTGCCCAGCAATTTTCCGTCTCTGATTTGGACGATGCGCACACGGGAGCGACAGCAACGCTATTCTGTCGACGGGAGCCGTTGAGCGGTAACTGGCTAGCCGGCAACTTTTTGTCGCCGTGTGCGCACTTGCATTGCAACCTATAGACGGGCGACAGTTGCGTCGCTGGCCTATCTCCAAACCCGCGGACAAAATAGTCTCCCAGCTTTCGCGTCGCTACACGCGCGCACTTTCATACAAACCCGTAGACTTGATGTAATAGACAAATTAGATACGGCGACAAAAGTTTCTCGTGGGCACCGGTTGCTCGTGGACGCGGTTAATAAAGAACCACCAACGAAAGCTTGATAATTATCAGTTTACAGAAAAGGCACAAGCAATTCATCTGTGTGCACACCACACATAAATAATAGATTAGTTTAAGGATGGGAAAACTACGGGACTGCTATTAAAATTACTAAACAAATCTATCTTTGCTCTTTTGCGGCAAAACATACCTACACAAACAGATTAGTTTTCTAACAAAGGAAAATACACTTTCAAAACGAAAAACAACAATAATTGAACAGGTTTAATTTTTTAGTTTCAGCTTAAAAACGATTTAATGTAATCGAAACCCTAAAATAATAATAACAACCGAGATTCCCATCACACAGCCTATTGTCCGCGGGATTAACTACACAAACTCTGTTCCCGTCACGGGAAAATGAGGAAGCGGACAGCACTATTCCCCGCTAGATAAGCTTGCCTTAAATACTAAATTACACAAAGGAAATTAAAGTACTTTAACTTTTACGCCTTGTCCAGACGTGTGTAATGCAATGTATTCAAATCAAATCAAATCAAAAGTCATTTATTCAAACTAGGCTGAGAATCAGCACTTTTCGAACGTCAAAATTACAAAAGACAGTCCCCCAAAACGCCCGCCCTTCTACCTACCCTTATTGTGTAATGTAATACTCGTACAGACAGTACAAATGGCCGTTTGGGCTGAAAGGTTCTGGAGTGGCGACCGCGTACCGGAAGACCTCAAGGCCTCCCACAAGATAGACCGTTGATCTTCTAAAGGCCACAGGAAGCCGCTGGATGCGAGATACACAGAACCGGGCGAAGTGACGGTGCTTGGGATAGGCCTATGTCCAGCAGTGGACGTCTTTCAGCTGAAATATGATAATGTGTTATGTAATGTAGTGTGGATGGCATGCAGCGAGACCTTTAGTGTTCGCGCGAAAAACCGACAGCCGATGGATCAGCGCGAGCGCCAGTCCGAGCGTTACATGTAATGCTCGTAGTGCCGTCTATTTTTTTTTTTTGATGGGAAATCATCAAATGTTTCCTCCCGCTCTGGTTGGAGCGGAAGGGAGTGTCAGACTCTAACTGACTAAAATCCACCTGTGTTCCTTCCTTAGCCATTTATGTTCCGGGGTAGCGGTAACCCTTTCGGACAATCCCGCAACCCCGGCAGGCTTCGGCCCTAACAGGCCCCTTCCTTTATGCTGACATCTCTTTGAGGCGCGCGTGGAACACATACGCGCTGTCCGGCACGGGCCTGGTCCTGACCGAGCGGTGAGCTACCCATTACTCTCCGTCCGCACACATTACTCACGTCTGGACTCGGCTTTATACAAAGAACCTGTTGGCATTAAAGTTGCTGATAGGGCATAAAAAATGAACACTAAAAGCTAGTGCTGCACTATTTGTATTAAGAAACTTGTTTTGCTTGCGAATGTATGATCGCAAAGGCTCCTGACATTTATTGCTATAAAAAGGTTCTTGTGCCCTTTTGCTGTAGTTTTATTTAGCTTGTGCTTTATTTTATCTCTAGCTTTTGTCCACGGCTTCACCTGCGTGGAGGTCAGATATTATCTCAAGGGAACGTACAAACGCCAGCACAAGCTACCCGAAACTGTCTAATTTTCCCAATCAACTTGAACCTTATGCTTTAGCGATAAAGTAGAAAGTCTATTAAAGATATTTGACAAATTGTAGTAGCTTGATGTGCTGGCGTCTGTACTACCTACTGGGATAAAATATCCTATGTAATAATCCAGGTTATAAGATATCTGCGTGCCTTTCAACCAAATCCGTCCAGCCGTTTTTGTGTGATTGACTAACAAACATACAAACTTTCACATTTATTATATTAGTAGGATTATAGTAGTGCTATTAACAAATACTCTATTTACAACTGTGGTTCAGAAACTAGTCAAAACCATTTTATTAATTTTCTAAACAGATTCACAATCAACCAAAATTTTCATTACTTGGAATTTTGAAAATAACCCCAATTCCATAAAATATAATTTTAAGTGGCCAAAAAGGCCGGAGCTCTTCTTGTTCTATTAAATCATGTTATAACTTTATTTGCAAGATAAACTCGAAAATTACAGGTATAATTACATGAAAACGTTCCTTGCATTTTAGATTCTGCTAAATGAATTTCAGCTCATAGATTGTAGTCATAATTCTACAGAGGGTTATTAAGATCTTTTCAACACACTTGCTCGTAAAATGGCTCTTAATGCACAGCTTTTAGATCCATAATGCAGTGTATTACAAACGCGTGCTTTTTCTTTACGTTACGGTACTTGTGCTTTATTTCCACAGATAACAATTTAATTTACTAGTCGGAGGTCGGAGAAGTGCATTTTTTTTTTAATCTCTTCAAAGAGACTTCATGCCAAAAAGAAACCGCGAGCCATATTTTACTTTTTTTTTTAGATAGTCTGAATTGTCCTTGGTCCCAAGATGAACTAAAATTTATTTACCTTAAGATGAATGCGCAGTTGTAGCCCACGAAATTAAATTTTTCTAACGTTTTTTGCAATTTTCAGGTCAGTGTCACGTTGTATCTTGATCAAAATATGATTCGCGACTATAACAGATACGTATTTACTGAATTATAATCATTAGAATCATTAAATACATATTTCTAAGTTAGGTTCTTAGGGAACAAATCTAACTTAAATATATATATATTAATGATTCTAATGACTATAATTCTTTAAATACATATCTATTCTTGCGAATTGTAAAAAACTTAAAAAAAAAAAAATTTCGCGGTCTACCACTGCGCATTCACCTAAGGGTGCATCCACACATAGCGAGGCATGTGCCGCAAATGATTTTTTTATATGTATGGTTGCCTCGGGCTGAGGCATCTAACATACCAAAAAAGCACTTGCGGCGCATGGCTCGCTCTGTCTGGATGCACCTTATAATTTTCCGTCGTCCCTCCCGTAACCAAACGGAAAAGACCACTGGCGTTCTATTATTGCAGATTCTTACTGAATTAATGTATATTTCTCTATGCAAATAGTACTTTCTAATTCCATACTAACTAAACTACAATTTGACATACGACAACACTACGATCAGTCTTAACATTATTTTGTGTTTATTATATTTTTTCTATAGGCTGTATATTGGTTCTGTCTTTGCCTTTAAGTAAATAAACGCGCGCCGCGCTAGTAATGCGCGCGCAGGTGTAGGACTGAATGACCATTACTTACTCTATGGGTAAACCTGCGCGCGCACGTCAGCGCGGCGCACGGAATGATAAACCAAGCCCGCCATTATCCATACAAGTTAATATTTAACAATACAAGTCTGTTTTTTTCCTCACAAGTGTGTTGAAAAACGTCGTATGATACGCGTGTGCATTGATAATTAAACTCTCGGCTACCTTATCGCGCTCGCCTACGGCTCGCGCGAATAATACCGCCTCGAGTTTAATGATCAACATAGCACACATGTATCATAATGTACTATTGTGACCATCTGTTTTATGGCTAAGCTCGGCATAATGTGCATCTTCGTTAGTGTTCATACGGGCTACTATCGCTTAAGATAATCTTACGCTGTTACTAACAATGTTCCTTTATTTTAATATAGTCTGCTCTATTTCTGCAGGGAATAATAAACTTTTCAACACACTTGCTCGTAAAATGGCTCTTAATGCACCGCTTTTAGGACCATAATGCAGTGTATTACAAACGTGTGCTTTTTCTTTACGTTACGGTACTTGTGCTTTATTTCCACAGATAACTATTTAATTTACTAGTCGGAGGTCGGAGAAGTGCGTTTTTTTTTTTAATCTGTTCAAAGAGACTTCATGCCAAAAGGAATCCGCGAGCCATATTTCACTTTTTTTTTAATAGTCTGAATTGTCCTTGGTCCCAAAATGAACTAAAATGTATTTACCTTAAGATGAATGCGCAGTTGTAGCCCGCGAAATTCAATTTTTCTAACGTTTTTTGCAATTTTCAGGTCAGTGTCAGGTTGTATCTTGATCAAAATATGATTCGCGACTATAACAGGTATGTATTTACAGAATTATAATCATTAGAATCATTAATACATCTTTCTTAGTTACATTTGTTCCATAAGAACAAATCTCTTATGGATAAGTTCTTAGTTCTTATTATGATTCTAATGACTATAATTCTGTAAATACATATCTATTATACATGTTAGAGATAAAGACTTTTTAATGGTTATTTAATTTGTCCGAGCGGCAACACTTCGGACTTGTCAGTGTTGGGCTGTCAGTGTCAACGTGTTATCTATCAGTAGTGCGTTCGTTTTATATTGGAGTAATCTGTTTTGCTCTGGAGACAGCGCCTGTGCCGGATGTGCGCACTGATTTATAAGAAATGTGACATGGCGGACCCCAACAGCGAACGTAAAGACGCCAATCCGTCCGAAGCTCCGACATACATATATACACATTTTGATCAAGATACAACCTGATACGGACCTGCGAATTGCAAAAACTTAAGAAAATTTAAATTTCGCGGTCTACCACTGCGCATTCACCTTAGGGTACAGCCAGACAGAGCGAGGCATGCGCCGCAAATGATTTTTTTTTTTTGTTGCCTCAGGCTGAGGCATCTAAAATACAAAAAAAACACTTGCGGCGCATGCCTCGCTCTGTCTGGATGCACCTTATAATAATATGGTCCGTGGTCCCTCGCGGAACCAAACGGAAAAGACCACTGGCGTTCTATTATTGCGGATTCTCACTGAATTAATGTATATTTCTGTATGCCAATAGTACTTTCTGATTCCATACTAACTGAACTACAATTTGACATACGTTTTGTCTGTGCCTTTAAATAAATAAACGCGCGCCATTACTTACTCTATGGGTAAACCTGCGCGCGCACGCCAGCGCGGCGCGCGGAAAAACAAACCCAGCCCGCCATTATCCATACAAGTTAATATTTAACAATACAAGTCTGTTTTTTTCCTCGCAAGTGTGTTGAAAAACGTCGTATGATACGCGTGTGCATTGATAATTAAACTCTCGGCTACCTTATCGCGTTCGCCTACGGCTCGCGCGAATAATACCGCCTCGAGTTTAATGATCAACATAGCACACATGTATCATAATGTACTATTATGATGCGTTCAAAACTGTAAACAGTTTATACTCGATGAAAGTTGGATTGATTTTTTTTTTGTCACAAAATATGGAAATATTTATTTCCGATATGAACTAGAAAAATACATTTGATGTTTCCATAGAGTTAAAGCTATTCCAATCAAAACGAATATTAGAAAATAGTAAGCATAGCTATCTACGAATATCAATCCATACAGAAATAAAATATGTAAAAATACTTTTATTATAATTTACAGTGACCTAACACGTTTCAATTGTAAAAAAATGGCAATTCATGAATGAATATTGATATCAATAGATGGGTATTTGGCTACTTCTTTTATCCAACACTACCCCGTCGGTCTCGTGGTCGCAAGCGCAACTGCTGAGCGTGAGGTTCTGGATTCGATTCCCGGTTCGGGCAAAATGTTATTGAGATTTTTCATTGGAAATTTCTCAGTAACAGCCGCACGCACTTTTGCACTATAATATCTCCCGTGCCGATGACTAGTCTCCGCTGAGACTGATTGCCATGGCCGAAAACCGGTCTGGAGTACTTTATCTTATCCAAGTACAAAGTAATCTAAGTTGGAAATCTAAAGAAAACTGCTGATCTAACCATCGAATTTTCGGAAGGTACTATAATAATAATTATAATTCGTTGCTTCATTTTTCAGATATGATTATAACAACGTAGTTTCCCTACTTACTTGGTAACTTCGCACATATTTTAAAGATTTTTAAAACTATTAGGTGACGTAATTCCGGTCTGACTGCCCCTCTGTTGACACTATGACGTTTAGCTCATTCCTTTTTCGTGCGCGGTAACTATCGCACGCGCCCTTTAAGCAACATGCCAAAAAGAAGCGCGCAATCAAAAATTGATCACTACGCCAGAAAAATTAGAAAAATTGAAGAGAAAGAAAGACGAATAATAAGACCGTTACAATCGTCATCAGATGATGAAGGTAAGCAAAAGTATATTTAATTCGTTGGTGATCTAGAAGTGAATAGTGAAAATATCAGTTTTGTAAATGCTCTGGGATTGACTGCGAGTCAATAACTTTGACATTGTTCAAAACTAAATTAAAAAATTTAAAGTTTAATATTGCATCGGGATTGACTGCGAGTCTTTAACGATGACAGCATTAAAATTGTCATAACAGACATCATAAAGACATCCGCACCTGGCAGAGACCAGCCAATATTGTTCCTGCCATACTTCAGGGAAAATACGCGTATATGTCCAGCTACGGTGCTCTCAGACTATATTTCTATAACTAAAAACATAAGACCTGAGAGTACAAGCAATCTGTTGTTGACATACAAACGGCCACACAAACCTGCTACCACGCAAACCATCAGTAGATGGATCAAACAAGTCTTGTCAGAAAGCGGCATTGATACCAGTGTATTCGCCGCGCACAGTACACGGCACGCGTCAACCTCGGCCGCGAGCTTAGCAGGAGTTAATATAGAAACCATTCGCAAAACCGCAGGGTGGACTAGTTCATCTAACTCATTTGCTCGTTTTTATAATAGGTGCGTTATAAACGAAGGCGAATTTGCCATGTCTGTTTGCTTACGCTCAGACATCCAGACTGATTATTAATTCCTAATTAACTATATTATAAGAAATGCTTACTTATGGTAAGTTCATGTTATCGATAAGATATTTATGTTTAGTTCGTTGAAATTAATTTGAATTGAGTAAATGTATACCATTACGGAAACATAAGTATTACTATAAGGCTGATTTGTCTATAAATAAAACCATAATGTTTAAAACCTTATTGTTTATTTTCTATTCCAAAACTTTCTGACTCTTAACATCTACGTTGTTATAATCATATCTGAAAAATGAAGCAACTCATAATAATAATGATCGAACTTCACTTGGAAGTTCGTTTGATCATATATATTATAACCGTAGACAATATTTCAACAAAAGATAAAAGTCCATTCGATTCAATCACGAGAGGCAAAAACTAAACAAACAAAAGTTTGTAGGTATAAAAAGTCCGTAAGCATCAAAAAAGGAACAAATAAAAACATGTGAAAAAACTCAATTGACGCACGGTCTCGTGAAAGGCTCTCGTCCTTCCACATGGGACCAAAAAACCCAGAGTGCTATTAACTTTTAATAAAACATGACTGACTGATACGAATGTAATCCGCAAAAGTTTCCATTCGGTGTTTACGTATGAAATATTTTTATTATAAATAGAATGTGTTTCGTTTTACGACATATTATTACAGTTTATCAGTCTTTAACAACTTTGATATACAGGGTGTTTTGCAGCTGAGTGCAAAGCTTTAAGGGAGTGATAGTTAACACCATTTACAGCATTTCGAGCCATACATGTCTTAGACAAAGTATGTTTTTTTTATTTTATTCCCAGTTAAAATTGGTATGTTAATTTTGACTAAAACTTTGTTAAAAAAAAAAAAACATACTTTGTTTAAGACATGTATGGCTTAAAATGCTCGAAATGGTATCAACTATCATCTCCTTAAGGCTTTGCATCCAGCTTATAAACACCCTATATCATCCAACAAAAAAAAAAGATCTTTTGGGTTATATTAAAGTTCTAACACAACATCATCCCTGTATTTTCCGAAAGGTTAGGCAGAGGTTTACCTATGCTAGATGCTAGCAAAATGTTTGTGTACGGTACACTTATGATTATGATGATCTCCCATGTATAGGCCGACTGCTTAACTAAGGCGTTGCCTGAGGTAGCAGCGTGGTGCGGGAGGGGTGTGGTGACGTGATGCGAGAGCTCAGTGATTCGTCAACTTGTGACAACTATCACCCCTCCCGCACCGCACAGCTACCTCAGGCAACGTCTCAGTTAAGCGGTCGGCCTATAGTAATAAGGGGTAGATCTTTATGGCTCTAAAGATCTACAAATATATTTTAAGACAATGTAGTAGGTACTTTGGAAATACAAAGTACTACATTTGTAATTGTAGATCTTTAAAAGTCGTTACGGACAGTCAGAAGCCCGATAAACTGACAACCAGTCTTACTAGTCTTATTGTATTACCCAGTAACTGGGTTATGGAAGTCAGATTGGCAGTCGCTCTATGTAAAATACTATGTATTTACGAGTAGCTCACGGATATCAAATTTATCTGCACGTGATTACACTGGAAGCAGACTAATTATGTTCTTGGTCAGAACTAGTCTAGCTAAAACACAATTCACTACTCGATTCTACATTAAATTCAGTGGATTCTCATACGAAATTTTTGCATTCAAACTGGATTAAGGCCCAAAATCTTGCAAATCCTGTTCAGCCTTCAAAATTCTAAAGATTCTTCAATGTTTCCCTAGCCTTGCACCTTCTTATAAAATCTCCTTATGTTGTCAGAACAAAATGTATGTAAAAGGTTTTTTCACAACAAACTCGCAGGTAAAACTCTCATTGCATTTATCTAAGTGCAAAAAACCCTGCATTCCAGTTCATGATCATTTCCTTGCTGGATCTAAGTGCAAGACTTCTCCCGCAGATTTCTATCGGTAGCTATTCGCGCTCAAGTAAATTAGATCGCTTGCTCTTTTTTCTCGGAAATTCCGTCTAATTTTGGTTAGATTTTCCTCAGGAATTCTCTTAAAGAATAGCAGATTATCTTGGTGTTTTTGGTAAACTTATTCATACGGTCACTCAGAAAGATGAAGCTAGTCCATGCCAAAGCATAGAAGGTTCCTATGGAGATGAACGGGCAAGAAACTCCATGGAAACTGTTTTAAATCAAAATATTGTTCACATCATTCATGTTGAAATTATAGGCACCTACATGTTATGTAAGAACTATGTAGAAAGACGTGAACGTTAAAAGCATCCATGATAAAAAGGATAAAAAAATATATACCTATTTGTATTGTTAAAAAGATAAAGGATGACCTTAGTAACTCTTTGTTTTTTATTGTGTTCTTCCTCTACAGTCTGCTTTTAGCGCGAATTTGATGTTGTGTGTGACCGATATGATGTCTGACTCAAAGTAGAATACCTTTTTTTTTTAACGTGGAGAAATGCTCATGCTTTCTGCACTACCACGGGGAGATAATGCAGTTATGTAAGACTCTAACCCACTAAAACACCACGGTGTCCTCCTCTACCGCTTACGGCGGCAACACGCACACTTTAGCACTCATCCGAGGTGACAATAAGGAAAAACGACGAATTTTATTACTTATATTTCTTCATAAAACCGTTTCGTAATATAAACCGGTCCTAAGACTCATTCCAAATTGGTAGCACAGTGTGATAATTAGATTAACAGGAAAAGTAAATAAAATCTTATCAAATAGGATAAAACATTGCAAGTGACCCAATAAATACAAATATAAACGACTTATACTTATGATATTAATTACAAATTGCCTACTTGCCGTTTAATGTTTAATTTCAAAAGGTTACTAAATTGCTTATTAATTTGGGAATATTAATGTTCAAAACAATGTATTTTATCCTCATTTAGAGTTTCCCCAAAAATACCTAATCATTAACGTGTTAACCCAATCATCTCTTTGACTATTTAAAGAAAAAAATGTGTTGTTGCCCAGTGGTAACAACCTAACAGCAAGGTTAAGGTACCTTGACTAGTCAGTACTAATAGTCTGTCAAAGACGAAGTGATATTTATTATTTGTACAATTTATTTATTTATCCATTTATTTCAGGCATCAAGGCCCATAGGAAACACATAAAATACAATATTATTATAACTTAAAAATACTATAAATAAATACATCATTATAATTACAAACTAACTAAACACGAAGTGACGGCGTCGTGTTTCGCTGACTGGTGTCATGTAGCCGGCCACGAAACCGGCGGTACACAACACCCTTCGGCCAGAACTCTTCTTTGAGGAACTTCTCGAGATGGTGTGTCGGAACACGCACCACGAACGACTTGAAGTTCGTGTTGTGACGCGCCTCCAACTTCTCGACCCTCAAAGTCCAGTTGGTCTTCACACGCAAGTACTCCACGATCTCCTCAACCTTCGTGGAGTGGTGCAGTCTGGACACGTACAGCTGCGTCGTCGGGATTGCTGGACGCAGCAGCATGTTGGGTCCTGCCAGCGCGGTGCCGCACTGGTTCCGACAAGGAGGTTTCTTCTTCTTCTTCTTCTCCACTTTGATGAAGGTTGTAGTTGAGTTGCTGGGTCCATATTGGCTCAACTGAAGTTCTTTACCCGAAATTGTTCTTCCTAACGATTTGTAATCCGAATGATCACTCTTCCTAAAATTTTTCATCCTAAAGTTTTCATTCATACTATAATATTTGTAGTGCTACCGGCGATGTTCATAACACTCATGTTTCCGAAAATTGTAATTAATAATATCATTAATGTAAATATTTTAAACTCCTACTGTTTTTTATCATAACGCTTTTATCCCTAAACATAATTACCATAATATTTTCATGGCCTGGGAGTTTATACGGGTAAGTAATATATGATATAATTACAAAACCTCTAATATTTACAAGATATAACAACTGAACCTATAATTTTATTTGATATAATGATCAGTTAATTTAATAAACGATTGATATAATTTTAATGTAACTAATTTCTATAAGAATAACAGACAATTAATATAAAATCGTTTGATATACCACTCAATAGACATAAAACCTATTTCATCTAATATGATAAAAACTTTTTTTTTTCATCCTATGTCATCTTATGTTGACGGAGCCCCGCTTCGCAGGGCCCCTATTTCTGTGTAAAGGGTTTAAAGTAACCTAACCAAACCGAACCTCGGGGTGCCCTTTGCTCGCTTTTGCATCCTATGTTGACGATCTAAACAAAAAGATATGACTTTGAATAATAGTGTAAAAGGTGGTTATGTTGAGAAAACATAGGAAAACAAATAAAAGTATAATAGATGTTTATTGCTACTGACATTATGAAGTTAAATGATTCGGAATTATGAACATTAGAGACAGAGTAGTAAGGAATTGTGATGGTTAGGATGAAAAATGTTAGGAAGAACATTTTCGGATTTCCAATTATCGGAGTTGAAAATTTAGGTGAACTTTGTCGCACCCTGAGTTGCTGCTATCAGAGGTAAAAAAGCTGTGAAAGGATTAGTGGTGTATGTCCAACTAAATAATTAATATAGGTACCTATTTGGTACAAACATGGTACAGAAATACATAAAAAAACGAAACAAGAAACGAAGCTTATGGAAAAACGAAAAGAACAAGCAAACTAAGTGGAAAATCAAGACTCTTTACTCGTTCTACAAAACCAATACAAAACAAGAAGGCAGAGGATATCAAAAAGGTTTTTATTACCCCTATAAAGTCAGCTTCAATGGCGCACATTTACAACAGTTACGCTTCATTACACGAAGTATTTTAGTTCTTGCGTTGTTTCTACATAGTCTAATTACATAAGCCATTATATAGACTCCATCTTGCTAGTCCGTCCAGTGATTCTAGACTGCGTCGTTTGTATAGTGGTCGCAAGCAGAGGTTCTCTTGGGTTTTTCCATGGACAAAATTGTTCAGTTTGATGGTCTTTACCACACCCTTGAATTTGGCTGGTCTGTGAAAACTAACCCTATCGAGTACACCCACATTTCGCCTATTATATCTCTGTCTAGCCCTTTGGGGGATACAGGCATGTTGTTATGTTAAGGTTTTAGTTCTTGTTTCGTTACTACATAGTTTAATTACATGATCCATTTAGAGATTCCATCTTACAAGTCCGTCCAGCAGTTCTAGAACTTCGGATGTTTGATGTTTGCAAGTAATTTTATGCATTAAGGAACCAGCTATGTTTCTGGATGCCCGGCGATGCAATTTAATATAATATTAGATGTAAATTGCTTGCAAACTTCGAGTTAAGGCATCTTGATAATATTGCTTGGAGAGTTAATTAGTTGCTTATTAAAATATGTTCTTGATGGAAAGGATTTTAAGCTTGCATAAATAGACCTTTCAACATTCTTTGTCATCCACTGCTGCACTTAGCGCTCCCCCAAGTGTCGCCATATCGACCGGTTTGTGCTTCTCGCACCCAGTAGATTCTTGCGGCCTTCACAAGGTCATCGGTCCACGTTGTGGGATGCTTTCCAATGCTACGCCTTCCGGTACGCGATCACCAAACGGCCTACTGTCTAAGTCCGTTCAAGAAGACACTGGCTCGTCTGAAAGTAGTTCGACACTTCGGACTGAATCCTACAACCGATCAATTATTTTTTTCACACATCGGGAGAAGAGTCATTCATTCTTAGGGAGGGGCCCGTGGTTAAATAATAAGAGCCGCACAGGTTGATCGATCAGTTTAAGCTACGCTTGCCGTGTTTGGTCTGTGGATGGGTGACCATCTTTACATACCGAGACCTCTCCTCCGTGCACCGGAAGCACGGTAAGCCGTTTATCCCGGCTGTCATTCGTGGATCTTTGACAGTCGTTACGGATAGTCAGAAGCTCGAAAGTCTGACAACCAGTCTTACCAAGGGGTATCGTATTACTCAGTAACTGGGTTGTGGAGGTCAGATAGGCAGTCGCTCCATGTAAAATACTGGTATTCAGCTGCATCCGGTTAGACTGGAAGCCAACCCCAACATATTTGGGAAAAGGCTAGGCAGATGATTCATTCTTAGGTCGGGTCTTAAACGAATCATAAGTCCGTAAGTGATATATATTAGGTATCGCCGGTAACTTCGCCCATAACTACGGATTTCGTGCTTAGGGAAACCTCTAGAACCTTTCGGCCCCATCGGCCATTTGTTCTGCGAGCACATTTCGCAACATTATTATTACATTGTTTTGTACCTATTTGTGAAAGTACTTAGTATCATTATCCTTATATATCTATTTCAAGAGGCAATCCTACTATATCACATCACACTAATCATCACATCATACTAATATTATAAAGGCGAAAGTTTGTGAGCGTGTGTGTTTATATGTTTGTTACTTCTTCACGCTCAAACGGCTGGACCAATTTTGATAAAATTTTGTATGGAGGTAGCTGACACCCTGACCTAACATATAGACTACTTTTTATCCCGATATTATCACGGGATCGACATTTACGCGGGTGAGACCGCGGGGCGCAGCTTGTTTTATTGTAATGGCGAAAGTTTGTGAGTGTGTTTGTATGTTTGTTACTCTTTCACGCAAAATCTACTAAACCGATTTTGATAAAACGTTAAAGTTATATAGCTTATACATCATAATAACATATAGGATAGTTTTCATCTCGATATTCTCTCGGTATCGACACTTATGCAAGTGAAACCGCGAGGCGCTGCTAGTGTTTCATGACGTAGGGTAAACTTACGTATAGGTCTACATCTACGTTATATTACGTAACTCTACAACTTCGATTATTAGCTCAGGGCAATTGCGTAATACATTATCAATCGGAATGGTTTCATTTTGACAGTTCAACAACATTCATTGCGTTACTTACGTGTTTAGCGCACAAATTTTTCGAACTTATGAAGCAATGGATTAGCAAATTGTTTCAAAATGATTCAGATTCCGATTGATAGTGTGTTATGCAATTAGGGTTCTGGTTTCTGTAATAGCCGATCGAGCCTTTCCGATTGGTTGATTGTAATAACAACAGCCAATCAAATCACTCGTCGCACAATTTAACAACAGATTAAATTCAACAAGCTTTCAGAGACCGGGTGAAAATGGTACAGAAATGTTTTGTCTATTCCGTTTAAATGGCCACTGGAATAATAAGCCGTGTTTAGACTGCGTATAGCACACAGATTGCTCCTTCAATCTGTGGTATGGCATTATGGCACATAATAGTACCTACAGAAGGTCTACTTCATTTAGGACACGTGACAATATTCGCACGCCCACATAGACGCGTACGTACAGAGATCAAAGAACGTTGTCAAACTATTAACTAATGCTAGTCGCAAGTTCGCTTGCAGTCGCTGTACATGAAGCGTGTTTAGTCTACGTTGTAACGTTGTGGCTTTACAACATATTTAGTCGAGTAATGAGTAAGTGTCTAAGCTCTTGCTGCACGCTATATAAGCGGACGCTTGTCCAGAACGCTCTGGTCTTACGAGTACACTAAGCACCTCGACCAAGAGGTTCTACGACCACGTTGAGGGCAAAAGGAGTTCGCACTGCACGCGGAGCTGAACCGTACGCTCCTTGCCGGCCTGATATCACTGCATGCTGCATGGAACTGCATGCTGTACTGAACCGAAAGCTGCCTGCGGTCCTACGTTCATAGGGGCAATTCTCGTAATTTCAAGAACGATCACAGTCTGATCTCAGTCTTAATCTGTCAAAAACACCTCTAATTTCACTACATTTTTGACAAGTTTTTGACATTGATTGTCGCTGAGATGAGATTGCGACTAGATTTTGAACGTTTTTAACTATGGGAATTGGCCTTTTGATGTACAAGACCTACTCTGTGGAACCTACCACGTGTACCACGTGCTGCTAAGGGCGATACATTCTCAGCCTACCCTAGTGTGTGTAAGTGCTTAGAAAAGACTGTAACCTGTACCTACGACGTAGCTGTGTTACTTTTTTTTTATTGCGAAATGGGCCACCTCTTGACCTCATCCATCGCTTGCCATAGTTTACTTGTCCAGAACTTTACCCATAATAGAATTATACGTATTAACTAAATCTGGTAGTTTATTTTATGTCTCTACACTACCTATTAGTTAACGGCCTGCGCAGTCTACCTGCAAAGCCATTACAATGTGTGTGAGCCTTTTTTGATCGTTGTATAGAGCTGACCTTCTGTAACTATACTGTGGCATGACAGCTAATTAACAGTTTGCTATTAGAAATGTGGAGTCAGAATGCAAATGCAATTCACACCAAGCAGTGAGATCCTTGTGCGTCAGAAGTCAGAATATAAGTAGGTTATAATGTGCTAGACTTTGCTTAGACGCGTTTTTATAGACACGAATGATTAGAGTTTTTATTTTTGTTTGTATTGTTAAGGTTCATTTTTACGTCGTCTATGACTTCTTGTCTTAATAATAATCAATATAAGCCGATTGTCGTATCGCCCAATGGCCTTATGGTCAAAAGCCTCGATCAACATCTATCGAGGCTCTCGTTAGGCGGTTGGATCAAGGGCCTGATTCAGAAGGCAGTACTCCTCGATACGGCTCGTATTGTGAGGAGGTTCCTGTCTTTGGAGCCCTAACCACCGGTAGCTGGGACCCTGCTCCCGACACCGGCGGACTACTATTTTTTTATATTTTTAAATGTCTTTTATACTTATTTTTTATATTTTAAAAAATATTTAAAAATGTAATTAAATATGTACAGACGCCAGTACATCAACCTACCCGAAACTGTCAGATTTTCCCAATCAACTTTGAACCTTATGGTTTGTTTGGTGATAAAGTTGAAAATCTATTAAAGAAATTTGACAGATTGTAGTAGGTTGATGTGCGGGCGTCTGTACATAGATAAATAAACGGATCAATATAATATAGGGTTTCATCTAATACATAATGTATAGGTTGCAAGGACATCGACGCTCAAATTCAGCACAAATTACTCTAGAAATTTTTCTTCGGTTAAAAAAAATGCTATTTCATAGAAAAGTGCAATAACTACGCGGTCAAAATGTATCTGTAATTTTTATTTTTTATAAGTGACCAATAGTTAAAAAAGGGGGTTCAAAATCATGTAAGTACAGCCGCGGAAAGTGGCGGTCGACCACTTTTTACCCTTATGCCCTTGGTAATAAGGTTGAAAAGTGGTCCACCGCCAGTGTCCGCGATGGTACCTACTGAATCAATGGTAACGGGTTGCGCGTCTAAAGCCCTACTACCCTGTATAATAATCTTAATTGAGTAATGTACGTGAACTTACGAGTATATAGCCTAAGGAGAATTTATTAACAACAATCTGAGTTCCGTGTAGTTAGTAGACAGACTGGAGTAACGTTGCTGCGGTTTGTGGTCGCCTGTGTGCCTACTACGTCAGGATATTAGTACAAATATCTTGCCTAAGTATCTAGAATATTTCCTTACAACATATTTCAGATCGACTTAACTATAAGTAATGATGACGTATTTGTGGCGGTGCTATTTCGTCGTACATTCTTTCACCCACATTTCTGAGAAAAAGTTCCTCTGTCGTTTTATAATTATTCCTTGAACAATTATGCCGTGAATAATTTTGTCCGTGAACAACGCGGCTCAAAAGACCAGCATGGCCCAATCCACTGATAAAACTTATGATATCGATCTCGATCTTTTATAGGATAGTTTACATTACTTATATAATATTAAGTTAATGACTAACAATATTGTACCTACTTCTAACTTCAAACATACCGTTCGATACTCATTCCAATGTACAAACGCCAGCACATCAAGCTACTACAATCTGTTTTTCTTTAATAGATTTTTAACTTTATCGCTAAAGCATAAGGTTCAAATTTGATTGGGACAATTTGACAGTTTCGGGTAGCTTGATGTGCTTGGCGTCTGTACGTTTATATGTATGCATTTATGCAACCAGTTTTTATCATTCTAAGTGAATAATTGTATTCTGGTTTTGGGGAATAAATGTTATATCAAATCAGGATTATTATTCCAGAAGACGGGCTGCGACAGCGTCACACAATTAAATTCAAAATACGACTCAAAAGTGGCAACACCTGAAGGCCAATTCTGGTAATTTAAAACGTTCAAAATCTAGTCGCAGTTTGTCAAAAACTTGTCAAAACGAAAGGAAATTTGAGGTATTTTTGACAGATTGAGACTGAGATCAGGGTGCTTACTCTCGAATTTAATTCCGATAGATCGACATCAGAATTGTGACGTTTCGTACTTTTGAGTTCGGTTTAATTTAACTAAAAGGTAAAATTGGGTGTCCATTTTGGTGAACTAAGTGGAAATTAGGGCCGGGCTCCAAAATCAATTATCCAATTTTACCTTTTAGTTTAATTAAACCGAACTCAAAAGTACGAAACGTCATAATTCTAATGTCGATCTATCGGAATTAAATTGAAGAGTAAGCACCCAGACTCTGAACGTTCTTAAAATTACGAGAAATGCCCTTCAGTTCTCAAACTTGCACTACACGTAAAATATATTATATTTTACTCGTCTCACATTTTTATTTTGGAATTTTTCGAAACAATTACCTACTCACTTTTGTTGTCTTACTTTGAACTCATGATCACTTCTTCTAGTGTATTGATGTCTTACACACTGAATGTCTTAGACATACTGAATGTCTTCTTTCATTAGTATCAGGACAACTGCAAACTTTGTCGTGTTCAAGTTTCTAACTCCAAGTTTTGCTACTTAGAAAGGCAAGTTGACGTAACATCTGCCTGTATCTAGTTACTTTCTGCTCTGTATAATTATTGTGATTGACATTGATATGTTGCTGGCAAAATACAGCCTTGTTGGTGTAGTAGTCACAAGCACTACTGCTGAGCATAAGGTCCTGGGTTCGATTCTCAGATCGGGAAACGTGTAGCATACCGGAATCTGGACCCGTGCGCGGATGGGAATACTCTCGTTCCCCATTTCATTGAGAGTAATGAAGGTACACTTTTTCCCAAACCGTCTGGGAATACAGGCACAATGTTGTAGCGGTATCTACAACGCCACATGCAAACAACGCGTCATACTGACGTGACGCAAAATCCTGCATCTCGCAAGCAAAGTTTACTCCGCAACTAGCGCAGATACAACGGCCCGACATGAATCATCGGGCATTTGCCCGCCAGACACATACACTCGTCTGGTCAGAGAATCCTCCCTTATCTATAGAGGATGAGTGAACTTTACTTACACCCTGTTCCTCATACATCTATAATGTTATGTTATGTTAGCAAAAGACAGGTTTTCCGTTTTTTGGGAATATTCCCTGATTTTATCTATGATGCACGTACACGGTTGTGTTTTAAATGCAGCACTATTCCGTAGATTTTGGGCGGCAAAACCCAGCATTTTAATACCAACTTGATTATAATATTTATCACATTGTGGTTTGACCGAAATAGTTGTTTTTTCCTGTATATTTTAATAGAGTAAGAATTCCACCCAGCGAGTTCCATTTATATCATATCTCATTGACGTTCACAGAACCACTTATATGTCGTAGCAAGCTTCCGTATAAATTTTCCGTGGAGGCAATGGTACTATCATAAAATTTTTTAAAGTCAAGTTATTTAAAGAGTGTTATTTACATTTTTTGCCAGTCACATGTTTATACTTAACTAACAACCCGCCACTGCTTCGCACGGATACTTGACTTGACAAAACATCGACATTTCTATATAAAAATGTAAGATTAATAATCATAATCAGCCTATAATTTTCCCACTGTTGGGACACAGACCTCTTCTCTATGAGAAGGATATAATCCACCACGCAGGCCCAGAGCACGCTGGATGTCACATATCTTAATTTTTTTGAAGTGAAAACTTCTTTAGCGGCGTTGCACACTTTTTGTAATGGGTAAAAATGTTAAACTCGCGTCAGGACACGTGACCGTCAGGAGAGATTTCCCCCCCCCCCCTCTCTTTCTACGGCGGCGCCAACCGAAGTGGACCAAGTGACACACGACAATGGATGGATGGATGGATGGCTCGACCGTCTGTGTAGTAGCCACACTGCTGTGTATTCGTAAAATTCGTGTATATAAAGTGTTTAAAATATGGAAATTGAACAAAGTGCATCTATTAATGAAAAAGAGTTATATTAATTAAATTAATAATTGATTTATTTCAACGTTAATATTCAAGTTTTCACTTCTGCCGGCACTCCCGGAGTGCAACCCGTCTTTTTTTTTTTTGGTAGTCCTCTCGATATTTTCCTTCACCGTTTTGAGAGTAGTGGTGATGAAATTAAATACACAAAGTAAAGTGTCTGCCTGGGTTCAAAATCACGAAAAATAAGATTAATATTAATGGTATTATTCATATAAAACTTCCGGAATAAATTCTGTAAATGGTTGTGAAAACCGCATTAAAATCCGTTGTGGGGTTCACAAAAATAACGCGGTCACACAGTCAGACAAGAAATGTGAATTAAAAATTTAAATTTGTATAGATAATATAGAAGTCGTCTTCTCTAGAATAAGGACCGTCTGATTTCAATTTAAAAGACGTTGTGTTGACAAAACTTCACACGTCTGCTCGCATTGTAATAACGAACGCAGTTTATTTAAAGTCGTTTCGAGAAAATGCCTTTGTCTTGTTTTTGTAAACTTAGATTAAAAACTTGAGTTTCATAGAGATTCTGTTTTAAATTGCCTGCCTATTGTGCTAAATAGAATAGATACTAGACTAGGTTAATTTATATTTAAAGAGGTTTTACATTCCTTTTTCGAAGATTACATAATATAAATATTCAATGTATAAGGGCCAAAGCACACACGCTACTTTTTGCATCGGCGATCGGCGATTTTGCGGCTGTATCGATGCTGCATCGCGTTTTGGTGACTCTCTGCGTTCGGACGCGGTATCGGAATCGCGCGTTTTAGCGACTGCTCCGATGCTGGCGCAAATGCCAAATCGCTGCGACCGGCATCCGAATGTGTGCGGAGTTTAGCGTTCAGCCGCTGTATCGAGCTTCCGAAAAGCGACTGAATCGCCGCGTTTGGCGTTTTTAAGTGTGCGGTGTGGAATGCTTGGTCGCTGCATTTAGCTTCTAAAAAACAGCTGAATCGCCGATGCAAAAAGTAGCGTGTGTGCAGCGCCCCTAATTGAATAAATATTTTTATATTGAGTGGCAAGGACATCGAAGCGCAAACTGAAACCATGAATTCAACACATGATTCTAGTTTCTAATTTTTCGTCAGTTATCAGCTGTTTCATGGAAAAGTGCAATACGTAAGCGGTCAAAATGTATGGAACAATTTTTTTTTTCATATTTTGTCTTTGGCTGGTTTATGAAAAGAAGTTGCAAAATTTTATCAATTTCAGGCGAGACTGCATGGGGAGAAACCCTTTGAGCTATTACCGGCGACTGTGACTTACTATAGTTTAAATAGGTGTTTACGCACTTGGTCGCCGGATAATGCCTATGTTTTGGTCGCCGAAGGACCGAGTCGCCGGCGACTAGTCGACAGTGCGTAATAGCTCTTAATGTATGGAAGGAAGCCTGGCGTGTTGACCGACCTTTTTATGCCTTTTGGGCGCATTTTCTACTCAATTAATTTAGGTGTGGGATAATTTATGATAACCCTGCGGGTAGGTACTACACATAAGATAGATAGATAGAATTCTCTTTATTATGTACACCATAAATATAATTACAGTCTAGCTTCTGCCCGCGACTTCGTCCGCGTGAAATCTCCGCCTCTGACCCATCGCGTCGCATCCCATTGCTTGCCTGTTTTACTACTTCGTTTTCGCTAGCGTTATTTCTGTCTTTTTTTCCTTTTTCTCGGCTCCTAAGGGTCGTAGCGTGATGTTAAATAGCCTTTAACCTTCCTCAAGTTTTTTTTTATTGGGCTAACCTAATTATGCAAAAAGAATTGTTCAAATCCGACTAGCAGTTCCAGAGATTAACCCTCTACATACAAACAAATAAAGGATATAGTTTTTTGTTCCGCGAATAGGTCCACCAAAAATTGTGGCGTCTACTAATGAAATGCATGTTGATTTGTTCCTTAAGATCTCTAGATTACAGTGGTAGTAATAATTGTACCTCTTTATTATATTATTATTAAGTATAGATATTAAATGTAGATATTTTACAAGGGGTGAAACGATGGGCGGTCTTATCGCTAAAGGCAATCTTATAAAGACAACCTTTGGATGGATTAAGAGCGAAAGTAGAGACAATACTGCAGGTAGTCTGTGGTGTACTATTTACGTAGCTATATACAATCAAATATATATAAAAAAAGAATATATTATGGAAGGTAAATAATGTATTTAGGTTGATTTCTGTACCCTTTTTGGATTGAAGATAATACGGTTTACGGGTTTTAAAAAAGAATCTTCAAAAATACCATTATTTTTTGGCTTTAAATGTTAAACTTATCACCAGATAAAGTAAAATATAACATAAAAAAAACACTTTTTACTGCCAAAAATAGTAAATGATCACCAAAATTAAAACTCCATTTTATTGTAAAATACCTAGGTAAAGGTATTTGTTTTCTCATTTGCTTGCTCTTGCATCCTATGTCGACGGAGCCCCGCTTCGCGGGCTCATATTTCTGTGTAAAGAGCTTAAAGTAACCTAACCAAACTTAACCTCGGAGTACCCAGCTAAAACTATTACAATAGTTCTAGCTGGGTACTCCGAGATTAGGTTAATTTTTTGGCGTTCAATATATTTTTTGGTGATCATTATATTTAAAACCTTATTTTTTGTTATTGCAAAGTCAAAATTTAATATATTAGGCTCCCTAAGTTAAAAATAGATAGGTACAGTCAACGGCACATCAGTGGTAAGACTTGCACTACGAAAATCGCCCTTACTGCCACGATATAAAGGCACTGTCAATGTCAAATTTTAACCACTAATGTGCTAACTTTTACTGTACCTAACTTTGTACTTTGATTGCGTAATTCACATTCGATCCTCCAAAACCCATCGTAATTTTTTACTACAACATACTTTTCCGTCAATATGCTTGCTTACGAACAAAACAAACAAAATTAAACTAAAACACCTAATAAATACGATTCATTTTTTATTAGCAGATCGTGAGTGTTTTGACATGTCGCCTCGTTGTCTGTTTGTTTACAACCTTAAATCCGCAAACTTTATTACTCCTCTAGATCTGGAACTAAAAATTATCTCATTCGGTTTATGTCCCTCAGACTAGTATCACTAACGCCTGGGTTACATGAGGCTAGTTTATCAAGCTAGGATATAAAGAAAAGATTGTGCTAGTAAGCTAGTCACTCTAGCCTCGTGTATACAGAACTATCCTAATTTTTAGGCTAGGAAGCTAGAGAGAAAAATAGTATGAAAGTGTGAAAGTTTATAAAGATGGGGTTCTATTTTTGAGCTAATAGTGCCACCACCACTGACTGGATACGAAAAGCCAATGCGAAGTCAACTAAAACTGGAAATGTATAGCTAGAAAAATGTCGTCGTGTGTACTAGCCTCATGTTACCGGCAAAGCTCCAATCCCAAACATCCAATCGGATCATTTTACTCTACGGACTAAGTCACTGCAATGCTACTGGCTTAAAATGTCCGAAAACAGCTCTACCATGACAAGTCAGGATATAACTTGCTTGCTATCCTAGCTTCAGAAACTATAACCTCATGTAACCCGGGCATAAGGCAGATTGTTTAGAAATGTCCTTGACATTAATTAAGTGTAATATTTATTAGGTTATAAAGATATGGACAGAATGTTAGTAATAAAAGTATAGCAATCTATTACCTACATCTTGCTAAGGGCAAGATTCACAGACCGCACTAGAATATTTATCGTCATCATCAGCCTACAATGGCCCACTTTCCGTCCTGCACTGTGTGCTGTCACCAGTGCAGTCGGTGATCTTATGACTGCGTCAGTGAGCAGTGTTCACGCAGCTGAATTTTGGACCAAAAATGTTTGAACTTTTTGCTATCGATGCTTTAAGAAGAAGAAACCTACAGCAGTTTACTGCTGGACAAAAGCTTTTCCTATTGCGTGGCGTTCAACTCGATTTACGACCACTCTCATCCAGCTGCTACCAGCCACCCTTCGAAGATCGTCACTCTACCTAGCCTTAGGGCGCCCTACCTTACATTTGGACTACCACAACGGTCAACGGTTGTACGTCAAATACGTACGGCCCGTTGCCACTTCTGGTTATGCAACCTGAAAATAGAATAACAGAATATAATGTATGCACATATATTGTTATTCTAATATTCATATTTGAATAAAATACTTGCTCACATTCGCTTATACGAATATAATAATGGGGTAGTTTCCTGGGTAAAAAAATAATAATTCTAATTAGTCCGTCAGTTAGATTATCGAAAAATAATGGACCCTTATTTTTTCTTTTGTCAATCAAACAAAAAATGACAAAGATAAAGCGCGTCAAAATTTGGGAGTGGGGGGTCGTGACGTCACGCCGTGCGACATTTTTTAGCACGGCGTGACGTCACGACCCCCCACTCCCAAATTTTGACGCGCTATATCTTTGTCATTTTTTGTTTGATTGACAAAAGAAAAAATAAGGGTCCATTATTTTTCGATAATCTAACTGACGGACTAATTAGAATTTTTTACGAAACTAGCCTATTGCTGGCAATATAATAAGATTTATAACCGTATGAGACACTCACTTTACTGAGTAAAGTATATTCAAATGCGACCTGTGAATCTTGCCCTTAGGATTGTATCCTTGACTTGGGATAAAGTTGGTCCTTTGAGGCGTGACATCATTGTTATAGAGATAGTTCTGTTGATTAGATACTTAGCAAAACTATCTCTATAACAATGACGTCATCGTAACAATGACCAGGTGATACTGTTATATGTATAGGTAAATGGGTGTAAGGAAGTTTAATAGAGGAGGTGCGTGCTGATTGATTATCTGGGACAATTATCGTCTACATGGATAGTTTCTTGTGTTCATTATTCATGCTTGGGGGAGCGGGTGATATAGTCTTGTTTATGCTTATGTTATACCTAAAAGATGCAGACTTAGACACCTTAAAATAACTTAATAATGGACAAGGAAAAGTAATACGAAATATTGCAAAATTGGAATAAATAAAAGATATAATAAAAGACATTCAAAGACTTTTCCTTCCTTAAGTTTTGATTTATTTCAAAGACATTTAATAGACTTCACTCGAGAAAAACGAATAAAGGGAAATATTTAAACAATTTTCTACTAATTTATTGACATATTATTGATGCTGGATACTTTTTAAAATTAATAACCATGTAAAAACGTTTTGTGCTTCTAATGATGACCAAGGTAACCGACATAGCCCGAAGAATTGCCAAACTTAAGTGGCAGTGGGCAGGGCACATTGCTCGCAGAACAGATGGCCGATGGGGCCGAAAGGTTCTGGAGTGGCGACCGCGTACCGGAAGGCGTAGCGTTGGAAGGCCTCCCACAACGTGGACCGACGACCTTTTGAAGGCCACAGGAACTCGTTGGATGCGAGAAGCACAAAACCGGTCGAAGTGGAGGTGCTTGAGGGAGGCCTATGTCCAGCAGTGGACGTCTTTCGGCTGAAATGATGATGATGATGAATGATGCACAATTAAAAAAAAAAGAATTGAACCACTCTTAAACTTTCTGGCGTTTTCTCACAGTTGGCCACAGCTACTAATTTGGAGCCACGACCAAACGGGTTGGAACTGCGACTAACCACGTGCGAGCCGAATTGGTCGCAGTAACTAAGCTGGGGCACCCCGACCTAATGGTTTGGAGTAGGTTAGAACTGTAACCAACCGTGACCAATAGACATTGTTAGAGGTTTACAAAAAGAGGCGCAATTATTATAAAAGAGTGTTCAATAATATTCTTAGGAACGCAAAATGAATTATTAGATGTTCGATGAAATACATACATACCTAACTTTTAAACACTAGCTATTTTATTAGGCGTTCACAAGACAGAATTTGGTCATTTATTTTTATTCGACCTTTAAAATACGTTAATACTCTCTTCGCCTATTCACGCAAGTAATATAAAAAAGTTTTTATTATTTTTTAAACGGTCTAAGTTTGTTTTATTACTAAAAGTTGAACTAGAAAGTCTTTGTCCGTGAGTCCTCTAGACCTTTCCAGTTCTCTATGACAGACAGACATGGTTTAGTGGATTTCAAGAGACGTTTACTTCACGAAACGTTAGTTAGACGTGTAGTGTAGGTACAGTTGCCATAGAATATAAACGTTGAGAAGTGAAACTCTTTGTTCCTAAAAATCCTTCTGAATGCCTACAGTGCCAGGCAGGTTAGGTTACGCGGGTCGGCGCGCTAGCATGAAGAAAAAAAGGTAATATGTTTATTTATGGCCAGTAACATAAAAACGGACCAATACAAGTAAAATATATGTGTCATATACAGGGTGAATTTTCCAAGTGGGCGTGGATGGCCAAATTCTAAACTATGAGGAATAGCGAAAAGTACTCAAAGGAGTCGCGGGCTCGATTTTGATAAAAACTAAAATTGCGTCATTGGATTTTTGAAAAACCAATATTTCTAGCCAGGAATCGAACCTGTTGATATTGAAAAAAAAAAAAGACGGGTTGCACTCCGGGAGTGCCGGCAGAAGTGAAAACTTGAATATTAACGTTGAAATAAATCAATTATTAATAGAATTAATATAAGTATTTTTCACTATTTCTGTGTCACTTTTTTCATTAATCGATGCACTTTGTTCAATTTCCATTTTTTGAAACACTTTATATACACGAATTTTACGAATACACAGCAGTGTGGCTACTACACAGACGGTCGAGCCATCAGCTGTCCATCCACGTCTGCGTCCGCGTCCGCGTCCACTATCACCATCAAATCACATCACATCACATCACCATCGCCATCACCATCGCCATCACCATTACCATCACCATCGCCATCACCATCGCCATCACCATCGCCATCTCCATCGCCATCACCATCGCCATCACCATCGCCATCACCATCGCCATCACAATCACCATCGCCATCGCCATCACCATCACAATCACCATCCATCCATCTATTATCGTGTCTCACTTGGTTCACTTCGGTTGGTGCCGCCGTAGAAAGAGATGGGGGGGGGGAATCTCTCCTGACGGTCACGTGTCCTGACGCGATGCCCTGACGCGAGTTTAACATTTTTTACCCATTACAAAAAGTGTTCAACGCCGCTAAAGAAGTTTACACTTCAAAAAAACACACACTGCATTATTACACCATTCGATAGTGTCCCTAATAAGGATCAAATTCTGGGAAGTAATGACATACGGCAAACTTAAGGAAAATGTTGAATTTTAATAAACTGCTTCTTTTTTCATACCTTGTTCGAAATGATGCTCAATATTTTTACACCCGAAACACTCGTAGCGCAGTCACCTTCACAAAATTATGTTCTAAATTCAAATTTTTAATTGCAGTACAATCCTTGAGACGTCGAATCCAGCTATGTATTCAAAAACAATTGTCATAATTTTCGGTTCAGGTTCGATTCCTGGCCAGAAATATTGATTTTTCAAAAATCCAATGATGCAGTTTTAGTTTTCATCAAAATCGAGCCCGCGACTCCTTTGAGTACTTTTCGCTATTCCTCATAGTTTCGGATTTGGCCATCCACGCCCACTTGAAAAATTCACCCTGTATACGTACGCTGATACAGCGATTGTTTAGCACAATGCTTCCATCACATAACACAAGCTGACGCCTTATTCCCATGGAGATAGGAAGAAAATACAGAATATCACCTGCTACGATCCTTACTACTCCTTTTGCATCGTTTACTTTCATTCTACGCACCTGAACTTTCTGAAGAACTTGATCCATTAAGGTCACTATATGTCCTCCCAGAGCGACCCCTACTGGCGTTTCCACTCAAATCTGCTGCAATCACACATGCACGAATTAAAACCACTGCGCTGGTTTTCACCAGAAGTGTTTACTGCTGATTCTTTCGGCTTACGCAGTAACAGGTAGGTCGCTTCTACACGCTTTTATATATTCTAAGATTCGACATACATCGTCTTGGGTGTAGCGGTCATTGGACGTACCCGCTCGCATCGAGGCAGGAGACGAATAAACAAAAACAGGCAGCCGGGACAGGCAAGAATCCGTAACAAACATTTTTATTTAAAAAAAAGGAATTTTGTTATGCTTACTGTTTATTTTGTATAATATCTAGGTGATGTTTTAGCATAATGCTTCTGTGATACATGCCCTTGCAATCAGAACCACTGCGCTGTTTTCAGCAGATTTTGACTGGAGATTTTTTCGGGCTACGCAAAAAGGAAAGTAGGTATGTACCTACACGAGTTTCGCTACTACACACTTTTATTATTCTATGACCCTACATACATCGTCTTGGTAGTGAGTATAGCGGTCATTGGACCTACCCACTCGCATCGAGTCAAGGGGACGAATAAAATAAATGAGGTAGCTGGTTCGGCTCGACTAGCAAGTCTTCTAGCGGGTGAATATAAACAAAAGTAAGCAGCCGGGGCAGGCAAGAACGGTAACGAATGTTTTTATTTAATGAAAACGTAGTGGAATTTTGTTGCACTGGCTGAGTGTCAGGACAAGGGAAAGATGTTGTTTTGTTTCTTATACCGAAGGACTCTTGAAAGTTTTTGGTATTCATCGATAACTAAATCATCAATATATTTACATGAATAAGTATTTTCATATAAATGTACAGTAAAATATATGAAATGTATAAAAAAATCTATCTGCCTAGCCTTTTCCCAACTATATTGGAGTCGGCTTCCAGTTTAACTGGATGCAGCTGAATACCAGTATTTTACATGGAGCGACTGTCTATCTGACCTCTACAACCCGGTTATTGGGTAATACGATACTCCTTAGTAAGACTGGTTATCTGACATCTGACGACCCGTAACGACTGTCAAAGTTCTTCGAATGACAGCCGGGACCTACGGCTTAACGTGTTTTCCGAGGCACGGAGGAGTCTTGATAGTGTAAAGATGGTCACCCATCCACGAACCAGCCGCGGCAAGCGTGGCTTAACCTACTCGTTCGACCCGTGCAGCTCTTATTACTTAGCAATGTATTATGTAATGTATATATTATGTACGATATTCATGATGCTTGTCCAGATACTCTTGACTAATAATTCTTACAATAAGTTCTTTGATTTGGAGTTTTGTCGCAAACTATGCTCCACCTCCTATCATGCCTTCTGTGTCCTAAAATTCAGCAAAAAGTGACCTCTATACTGCCACTGTCGACGATGTATAAGTGGTGAAGTTTTGAACAAAAATTTAATAAACTGTCGTGACATCGACATGAAGAACAATAAGTTTCTTTGGTCTTTTGGTACAATTTGCTTCTAACTCCAAAGCGCAAACTTTACCAACACGCAGTGAGCACGCAGTTTGGCCAATGCTTGTTCCTTCTCTGTGTGAGAAGAGATAAATAAAAAGAAAGAAAATACATATCTTTAGCACAGATAAAAAGGCACAAAAAATATTTTTTTTAAATGAAAAAATAATTATGATGAGGCCTTTTGAGCTGAGCTTTTGCCCACCAGTGGGATCAATTATTATTAGCCTGTGACGTCCCACTGCAAGGCAAAGGCCTCCCTACTCTCTTTCCACCTCTCCCTGTTCAAAGCTGCTAATTTAAGGACCAGTTCTTGTTGAAGGAGTCCAGCTCACTGGGACCAATAAAGAATATTATTTTCCAATATTAATTTTAGTTCCTGTTAAAATCCCACTGAAAGGCGAACATGTGCGGATAATATTATCAATATTTATCTAATTAAGCTAACCCATTATTTTGCCACAAGCAGATTTTAATTAAAAGCTTTTATTATTTATGTGTAAATGGAACGCGAGTTAAAATATTCAAGCATAATCCAGAGTTATACAACAGTTTTAGTGCTAAATATTAAGGTGTTAGTTTTAAGAAAGGGTTAATTTTAACAGCAGCTCTATCTATTTTTTTTTTCACCATATTTTATTCTTTTTTGAAGTCAAACTGTAGTAAAAATAATAATTTAATCAATCTTTTAAAATAAGTTTATTAAAGGTTCCTTCATATTTAACAAACTTGCTAGACACGAAAAAACACCTTTAATTTTTTTTTTGAAGTCAGGTATACTTGTTAATGCAGTCACCTACGTGAAGTATACACTATACAATCCATACTAATATTATAATAATGTGAAAGTGTGTCTGTCTCTTACCTCTTCACGCTTAAACCGCTGAACCGATTTAGATAAAATTTGATATAGAGATAGTTTGAGTCCCCGGGTAAGGACGTAGAATAGTTATTATCTCGATATTGTCACGGGATCGGGACGTGAAACCGCGGGGCGCTGCTAGTAACAAAATATAACAGGCAAGTTAAATTTAGGTTTAAAGACAGGAAAGTTATACTTATTCTTTATTATTCGTTTGTACGTAGCAAATTTGAATACAATGCGCTGTTGTGGGATCCACATGAGCAAAAATAAGCTCATGATAGAACGCGTCCAACAAAAATTTGCTCGCTACCTGTATAAAAAATACGAGGTGTATGAGTATCATCCCTATTTGTATCAACCAGTGTTTCCAGTGACCAGTAACTGGGTCATGGAGGTCAGATAGGCAATCGCTCCATGTAAAATACTGGTATTTAGCTGCATCTGGTGAGACTGGAAGCCAACCCCAACGTAGGTTGGGAAAAGGCTTGGCAGTTGATGATGATCCCTATTTGTATCGCTCTCACTTTATTGCGGAAATGGTAGGCATCAACACGTTGGAACTGAGGTGTGTTGTTGATGCACTACTACTTATTGCTCAATAACAAGGTCGATGACGCGACTGGTCTAGCTCGCTGTTCATTATTTTCTCCGGACCGGCTGCGGCGGTTGCGCGCCTTTTTTTATCGTGGAGAAATGCTCATGCATTCTGCACTACAACGGGGAGATAGTGCAGTTTTGTGGGACTCTTATCCACTAAAACTCTACGGTGTCCTTCTTTGCCGCTTACGGCGGGAACACGGGCACGCGTTAGCACTCATCCGTGAACCCGCCGCGGCTGTCCGTCGCCGGACCCTCCTATGGGGAGTATTTTCCGTCACCAGTGCACCAAATCACATAGCACGCAGTGACCACCGCAGGGACCAAACCAGCACATGGGTGCCAGATGACGCCGTGTCTGGGCATTCTTGGTCCCCCTGCGACGGGTCAGGTCATTGGCCCCACCGCCTGCCAGCCGCAGAGGATAGGGAGAGCGGCCAACGTCATACCAACACTCCGCCTCGCGGTGCCTGCTCGCGGCCTCTCCAGTGCGTACCCATGCTGCTCGATATGCTCCTACAACTTAGGCAATCAATCCGCTGAACACCTTGATCGCTCAAGAACCGGATGTCGATATATTTATGTATATCAGTAAATCTATGTTTAATGTTTGTATGAAGCTTTTTAGTTATATGTTATTTGCTGGCTTGCTGCGTGCTTTGGTGTTTACTGTTAGTACAGCAAGCTGTTGTTATATAAATAAAAAATATTTATGTTTATATCTACTACCCAAAACATTGGTCAGAATATTAAATTTTCCAGTTAAAGTTAATACCTATAAGTTCTATTTTTAGTGTACCCATTTTAAACCTCGTTAGATCAGTTAATTAGTCGCTTATAAAATAAGGATTCGTTAGACGTTATAATTGGTTGACTTATAAGTAGATATTTAATTGGAATAATTACTTGTATAATTAAGAACAACCGGTATTATTACGGACGTAGTATGGAAGGTCAGTGGGATGGAAAATAAAAGATTGTTTTTGCTAGCTGTATTACCATGTAACAAAAATACATTGTTCATAATTATATTATTACTAGCTTCTGCACTCGACTCGTCCGCGTAAAAATTCTTGTTTTAACTTAAAATATATCCTATAGCATCGCATTCGCTTTTGCTTCGTTTTCGCTTAGCGTTCTCTCTGTTTTTTTTTTTCTTTTTTCTCGGTTTGTAGCGTAATTTTAAATAGCTATAACCTTTTTTCAAGAAATAGACTATCAAGTGCATAAAGGATGTATCAAATCGGACTGGTAGTACCAGAGATTAGTGCGTTCAAAAAACAAACAAACTTCAACTTTAAATACTCGTACATGTGACATTTTATGACTTTGGCCGCCATAATTACATTGTGATTACAGCCCATTCGAGTTAGTGCGTATTTTCGTGGTGATTATTGTGCGCAGTGTCCATATCAAACTATCAAGGTCGATTATTCTAACACATTATTTATAAGCACGTAGACTATTGGGCACCTTCATTTAGTACTGTACCATACAGGATATAGAAGTACCTGCTTACAAAGATATAAAAACCCATCATCTCGAAACAGTATAGCAATCAATCTGCCTAGCCATTTTCCAACAATGTTGGGGTTGGGTTCCAGTCTCAGCGGATGTAGCACCACCACCACTACCACCACCGCCACCACCACCACCACCACACCACCACCACCACCACCTCCAACACCACCACCACACCACCACCATCTTCACCGCCATTACCCACCACCACCAACACCACCACCACACCACCACCACCACCGCCACCATCCACCACGACCAACACCACCACCACCACCATCAATCACCACCCACCACCACCAGCACCACCACTACCGATACCATTATTTTACATGGAGCGACTGCCTATCTAACCTCCACAAATCAGTTACTAGGAAACATGATACTCCTTGGTAAGACTGGTTTTTCGACTTTTGGGCTTCTAACTACCCGTAACTACTGTCAGAGATCTACGAATGACAGCCGGGACCATTCCGAGGTAGGTACGGAAGGATCTCGATATGCTTGTAATATTATAGTAATATAATACATGTAATATTATAACATATAAAAATAAATATAATATAATTATGTAATATTATATCCTTAAGCTATTCGTAAACGTAATTCTAAATCATCAAAGGTACCCAGAAAACCCTAAAATATTTTGAAGCAAAACACAAAATCACCTAACTAGGTATTCAGAGCCGCGAAACTCATTTTATACTGCCAAAACATGGTACAACTACATAAAACAGCCATTTCTTCGCACAAACAGAATATTTTTATGGCACCTTCACACGTTTGACAAAATAAGCCTACTACGTCAGCCCAGATGTGTCACGAATGTATCTTGTCATAAAAAAAAAATGCTGAAACCGTTCAAACTCCTATATTAAAACGACATGAGAACGGAAGGTACGCAACGCGACGTGTGAAACCGGCTTTACGTGTCAGCTATTTGGAATAGGGTTAAATGATAATTTTGAGCGGTAAATGTGATTGACATGCAGTGATTGGCAATGTTATTTTTGTTAAAAAAAATATGAAATTGATACCGTTGCACAGAGCACTAAACGCAAGTAAATACTGGGGTGCCCTGTCAGTTCACCAAAAATTAATTTACAAATTTTTACTTGGCAAACAACGATTGGCAAAAACATGATTTGTCATTTCATCACTATACAACAACAAGTTTGCCAAATAATTCACTTTACAAAATAATCACCAGATAAACTTTTGTTTAATAACGTGTTATTTAACAAGCAATTCATTTTTTATTTATTTTATCTCATAAAACAATGTTTGGAATAAAAACGTTTTACATATTGACTTACTCATTACGCAATTTTCTAAAAATGAAACTCATTCTTTCATTGACTTGCGCTAATAGAAAAAAAGAGATTATCTTTAGTGGGCTACCCGGAACTGAACCAGTTAGATTAGGTTAATTATTACAATAAAAAAAATGTTAGGTTAGGATAGGTTAAAACTGTGACCCCTACGCACGAGCCGAGCGAGCGAAGCGAGCGGTGCCGCGGCAGCGGCCGGCGAGTGCCAGAAACGACTAGATTACATAGCAAAAAAAATAACTTTTACACAAAATATAGGTGTCAGAAACGACATGCGATATGCGCTAATAGAAGAAAAAAGAGATTATTTTTAGTAGGCTACCCGGAACCGAACTAGTTAAATTAGGTTAATTATTTTAAAAAAAATGGTTCGGTTAGGTTAGGTTAAAACTGTGACCCTACGCACGAGCCGAGCGAGCGAAGCGAGCGGTGCCGCGGCAGCGGCCGGCGAGTGCCAGAAACGACTAGATTATATAGAAAAAAATACTTGCCTGAAAATTATTTGAACCAAATGGAGAATACCGTCATGATCACTTTGTGACTGGTTTAGAATATCTTTACATAGTATAAAACAAAGTCACTCCCTCTGTCTGTCAGCTTAGATCTTTTAAGCTTAGCAACGGATTTAAATGCAGTTTTTAATGCAGTCGCTAGTGTATTATAAAATGATATTTTGTATAAACGTTATTTTTCCAAAAGAATCTAAATATTAAATGAAAAATGTATAAATGATTAAATATCATCCGTAACATTTGTAAAGAGAAGCATTTGCCAAATAAATGTTTGTAAATCGAGTGTTTATAAAATAAAACATTTGCAGAATGAGTTCTTTGTGAAATAAATAGCATACGAAACGTTGGTTGTAAACTAAAAATTTGTCAATGGATTTTTGGTGAAACATTAGTGAACCAAATACTGGTCCCATGCATGTATTCATTAATTTTATGTGTGCATTCTAAATCATAAAATCAAAATCAAAAGTAAATTATTCAGACTAGGCAGAGAATAAGCACTTTCTGAACGTCAAAATTACATAAGATAGTCCCTAAAACGCCAGAACTTCACCACTTCCTATGGCTTTAGCTGGGAAGAAGTAATGGAGAAACAAACTCCCCAGCAGTACAGCTGTCTGTTCATGGTTGTCACAAGAGAAAACCTCATCAGTACCTACTCATTATTTCCTATTTATCAGTTTTCTCTTTCTAAGATGAATGTTAAGAGAAGAAGAAGAAAGAGAGAGAGAGAGGTGAGAGTCTATTGGCATTAGAACGAAAAAACACCTTTTCACTAATTAGATAAAGAAAACAATGCAAGCATATAAGCTTATACCTATTGCCAAAAGGGCCTCAGCTCAGCATAATTAATTTATTAACCCAACATCACTATCATGACAGGAATTTCCTAATTCAATAGTGTGGCCATAGTTACAGTTTCATCATTTACTATAACATATTTTGTACATCGTGGTTTTTGTGAATTCACTCAGAGAACAAGTAAAAATATCTATGCTGTCTGCTACGTCATTGAGTATACGCAAGGTACGCGTTATAGGGGCTTTACTCAGTAGATTGGTCCTACTACTGGGCACCGCCAATAGCCGTGGCTGTCGCCTTCGCAATACATAATTGTCGGGCACACAGAGGTTTATTTCTTTTCATATACCTGGGTAATAATGGGTGGGATAATGTTGGATGATAACACAAGGTATACCACCTGACGCTGATTGTTGTTTTTATCTATCTGTTTGAGATAATCTACTCTTGGCCGAACCTTATTACGGAGGTTTTAGAGTAGAAAGTATAGGAATATATTTAACTAGCTTTTGCGCTCGACTTCGTCCGTGTATTTCGGGCTCCGGTCCACCACATCGCATCGCATTGTCAGATTAATTCGAAGACTAAATTTTTAAGGCGGACCAGATTGCCATACATTGTTTTCAATTACATACAACTGTTTAGGCAGCACAAATAATTCTGTTTTAAGAAGTATTACTTTCCGACTTGCTAGACAAAAATTGTGATAGCTCGGCTAATATCCATGATATAATATGATTTATAGCTAATAACACAAAAAAATAATGTAGCATTCAACCAGTAAAAAAAAAATATAATTGGATCATTAGTTCCGGAGATTACCCCCTACATATAAACAAACATTCCTCTTTATAATATTATGTAAAATATTCATAGATAATATAGATAGCAGTCATGGTTTCTAAAAGTAAATCTGTATTACGAGCGTCCCTATATTTATAAACATACCTAGGTTGCAAAGTCTTTAAGCTACCGAATCGCAAACAAAATTACATAATGTTATAGAAATAAGATCAAAGTCTCCAAGTTATGCCGTTTATAGGTAAGTGAATTTGAACCGAATTAATTGCACATAAGGTCGATAATATTTATCACTTTGAAATAAACTAGTCTTTGCTCTTATTTTACGAATTGACGTCATATTATATTTTTCTGTCTTATTGGAATTAGCCGGGTTTCTTCAAAAGGTTTAAAAATACTTTTGAATGTAGCCAATACAAGAACCGCAATCTCGTTTTGTAAAAGGTAAAGCCAAGGAACAAATTGGCTACCAACTCAAATTGTCCACATATTCAAATCGCCACAGTTGTATGAAATGTTGTACGGGAAATGGGAGTAAGTTGTTAATTTGTTTAACAATTAATTTCCCTGACTGTATTAAGTAGTCCGTTAACCCAATCAAAGCTGCTATAATTATAAGTTCTCTAGTAGACTGCTACAATCAACGATCTGTCGGTGGGAAATACCACAATCACTTAGCAAACGAGCTTTGATTACTTTACCGTTGTTTTTCTATAGAACTAGCGAACCGGCCCTGCGGGGTAATTACATAACACACTGTCAGTGGCAATGGGTTTCATTTTGAAAGTTCAACAATATTCATTGCGTTATTTACGTTGTTCAGCAGACACATTTTTCGAACATATGAAGCAATGGATAAGCAATATCCTTCAAAATGATTCAGATTGAGATGAATGTGTTACGCAATTAGGGTGCTGCTTTAACAACTTGCCAGTACATCCAGATTTCTTTGTTACATTTAAGTTTAATGACGACTAATAGAAAAAAGAAAATGGCATGTTGCGCAAACCCCAAATTTAATTATTTATTTATTTAATACTTCAAGCACATAAATGTACAGAGGCGTTCTTATTCCAAATCAATCAGGATAAGGGCAGGCGCATTCGTCATATTCATCATCGTCATTACGATGATGAATATTATTAAACACATAAACCTTCTGGAATAAATTCTCTAAATTATGGTGAACACTGCATCAAAATGAATTGTAAAGTTTAGAAGAACTACGAAAATAAAATGAATCAAGGTGGAACAGGCCAAGTGTTAAAAGTACACCATGGAGCGAGCTATACCTTCAGTTTCTTTGATGTTTACGAAGGTGTAACTTGGTAAAGGCCTAGTTATGTCAAGCAGATTTTTTTTGAGCACACATTTTAATCGGCATTCTTTTTAAAACGTTAAGCGGTACACATCTGTGATCAGGGCTGATGATAGAATTAGGCGTGATCCTGTTAAGGGGCCAGTGCAAACCCATTAATTATTGGGCCCCTCGGTAATAAATCAGTTCGTAACAGAGAACGAAATTGCATTTTTGCTAAGCTTGCTAGCAAGAAACAGGAGGTAAAATAATCTCATTAACAAAACTAATCAATAAAAGAATTAGCATTGCCATTCAACGTGGCAATGCTGCCAATTTTTTGGGCATGTTTCCGGATGACAGCGATGCGGACGAACACTTCGTCGCCAAGTTTTTTTTTTTGTTTTATTTGTATATTTATTTATTTGTATAGGTAGTTAGTTAGTCATTTAATTTAGTACCTATTGTAAATAGTTAGTTGTGTTTTAATATTGTAAAAGAAACAGATGACTATAAAAAAAAATGTTAAGTTACTAAATTAAATAAGCAGATGACATGTGTAACTTTAATATAGTATGCATCCTCATTTTGCCATGTATATTTAAATTCCATATAAATAGTAATAGGCGGGCGAGCCTATTGGCATCAACCGGGTGGGGTGAGGGATTACAAGTGTGATGTTATGTGTGTAAATTAAATAACTTAATAATACGAGTGGTCCTTAGGTTAAGTACACACAAAAAGCCTACAATGCCCTCACAGTACAAAAAAATAACATTTTCAGGGCACTGTTGCGGCTCCCGCGTTCTTGTAGTGCTTCAGGTATGTTTGCGGACGCGCATATAGTTAGATAGCTAGTGGATAGTTAGTGGGCTGGCCATGTCTGTCGAAGGACTGATGGCCGGTGGAGCAGAGTCCTGGAGTGGAGACCGCGTACCGGCAAGCGTAGTGTGGGACGCCCCCCAGCTAGATGGACGGACGACCTAAAGAAGGTGGCTGGGGTAGACTGGATGCGGAAGGCGGAGGACAGGGTGCTGTGGCGCAGTCTGGGAGAGGCCTATGTCCAGCAGTGGACTGCGATAGGCTGAGTTGATATAGTTAGATGATTTCTATGCAATTATGCGGAAGAAAACCACGTCAGTCTTGAAACATGTGCGGGGAGTAGCAACAGCATCCTGAAAATGATAGGAGATAGATTGGACGCGGTTGTGTTCAATCGATTCAACAATCTGCATGTGAGAGGTGCGGGTTGATGAAGTGACATTATTTACCACTTTTATTGTTGTACCTACTAACACAGCTTTTAAGTTTTTGAAGTGAAAACTTCTTTAAGCGCGTTGGGCATTTTTTGAGATGGGAAAAAGCCATTGAATTCACGCCACTGTTACCGTAACCGACACCGCTTCGGATGTGGTTGGCTTTCCTCGGGATGTACTCGGTTTTAATGAATTTCCGATATGTCAGTGAGTGATGGCAAAGTATTCTGTTTGTGTTTTGTTTATTTGACGATTCAAAAAATACACACGCAATTGTTCAAGTTTTCACTTCTGTCGGCACTCCCGGAGTGGCATTTTTTTTTTTTTTGTAATTGACATTATGAGCCCTAGTTGTCTGAAAATAAAATATCTTTTATATTAATAACAGCCTATTATTATCCTATCTGCAGGGCAAAGTGGGACATCGGTTACGACTGTGTGCTGCGGGCCGACCTCCCTGATGGCGTCAGCGTGGTTTGCTACGCTGACGACACGCTGGTCCTGGCGCAAGGGAGGTCGCATCAGGCGGCGGCCGACGCGATGACACGCGGGGTTGCGATAGTCGTGGAAAGAATCCGGCGGTTGGGTCTCGAGGTGGCATTGCACAAGTCCGAGGCCATGTCTTTCCATGGGCCTCGGAACGGGCCACCATCGGGATCCCAACAAACGGTGGGAGGGGTTCACATCGGCGTCGAGGCAACGATGAAATACCTGGGTCTCGTCTTCGACAGCCGGTGGAACTTCGTCGAACACTTCCGACGTTTGGCCCCCAAACTGGAAAGGACCGGGGCCGCCTTCAAGCGGCTCCTGCCCAATCTGGGGGGGCCAAACACCTCCTGCCGGAGGCTTTACGCGGGGGTCGTGCGGTCCATGGCCCTATACGGGGCCCCGGTGTGGGCGCGTTCTCTGCGGCGGCGAGCCGCCCACTATCTGAACGCGCCCCAAAAGGTGGTAGCCGTAAGGCTGATCCGAGGGTACCGCACGATCTCGGGCGAAGCGGCTAGCCTCCTTGCCGGACTGCCGCCATGGGATCTGGAGGCGATAGTCCTCGCGCGCCTGTATGAGTGGCGCGCGGAGGCACTGAGCCGGGGGGAAACTCCGCTTCCGCGGCAAATCGCGGCGGAGCGGACAGACCTCCGGCGCGATCTCATGGTGGCATGGAAGGAGCGACTTTCGCAACCCAGCGCAGGGCACGCCACGATCGTGGCGATAAGACCCCTCTTTGAGGAGTGGCTAGAGAGGCGTCACGGCGTCCTCACCTATCGCCTGACGCAGGTCCTCACCGGACACGGATGTTTTGGGAGGTTCCTGCACATCATCAGGCGGGAGGAGACGCCCGGGTGTCACCACTGCGAGGATCGCCCAGAGGACACGGTGGAGGTCTGCCCCGCATGGGCGGAGCACCGCCGTGCCCTCGTAGAGGCGATCGACAGCGGCGGCGACCTCTCGCGTCTGGCCCTGGTTCAAGCCATGGTCTGGGGCGAGAGGGAGTGGGAGGCGGTCACCTCCTTCTGCGAAGCAGTCATGCTAGCGAAGGAGGTGGCGGAACGGCTGAGGGAGAGAGCCTCACAGCCCAGCCGCCGCGGGAGACGCTCCGGGCGTCGGGAGCCGCGTGACGACTCCCGGCCACCGTAGGCGCGGGCCTGCGGACGGAGAGTAATGGGTAGCTCACCGTCCGATCAGGACCAGGCCTTTGCCGGACGGCGCGTACGTGTTCCACGCGCGCCTCAAAGAGATGTCAGCATAAAGGAAGGGGCCTGCCAGGGCCGAAGCCTGCCGGGGGTGCGGGATTGTCCGAAAGGGTTACCGCTACCCCGGAACATTAAGGGCTAAGGAAGGAACACGGATGAGTTTTAGTCAGTAAGAGTCTGACACTCCCTTCGCTCCACCCAGAGCGGGAGGGGTCATTTGATGATTTCCCATCCATAAAAAAAAAGGGCAAAGGCCTCTTCTCATATAGAGAAGGCACGAGTATTGATCACCACGCTTGCTCAAATGGGTTGTCGATTTCCAACTTATAGGTATTAATTATTATAATTTCAGTAATCCTCACGATTTTCTTCATTCACTTATGTAAATTTATATAAACTTAATATACGCATGAATTATTTTCACGACGTTATGTGTATCATTTTAAAAGGTTTTTTCGCTAGAAAAGAAATAGTTCGAACGGTTCGTATAACTCTTAGGTACTTGTTCTACAGACCCTATCAAACTATAATATTAGTTTAGGGTTCATTTTCGAATAACTTTATTTTCAAATATTTTCACAACCTCTTTCGCAATATCTAGAGTTTCATATCTCTGAGGTACTATAATCGTGTTCATTTTATAACCATATACTCCTTACCTACTTATAAGAGCCTGATCAAATTTAGGATTCAGTCGGGTTGTGTACTGTAAAGGTGGCCTGCTAAACTAACCTACCTACTTCTAGAAATATTTTATTGACATTCTCTATCTATCTATCTATTTAATCTTCTAATAATAAAACCATAGAATTTGTTTGTTTGAACGCGCTAATCTCTGGAACTACCTTTTGGATTGATAGCCCAATTCTTGAGAAATACTATAGACTATTTAATATCACGCTAAGACACCTAGAAGCCGATTAAAACGTAAAAAGTCGGAAAGAACGCTATGCAAAAACGAAGTATAATAGCGCTAGCAGGCGAGCGATGCAACGGACGATGGGTCGGGGGAAATTTCTTGTCGGGACCCATCGCCGGGGGAACAAGAAATTTCACGCGGACGAAGTCGCGGGCATAAGCTATAATAAGTCAATAAAAGTTTCAGAAGCAGCTCTCTTCAATCCTCTGTTTAGCTACCAAGGTTCACCCTCAAAATAGATAGCCATTGAAATATTCAAAGACCGAAAACAGTCATCTCTCGGTATCATAATCATCAGGCACTTTTACGAGACCTCAAAACACAAAAAGCCAATCAATCAACTCAGCCTTTAGCAGTCCATTGCTGGACATAGGCCTCTCTCAGACCGCGCCACAGCACCCTGTGCTCCGCCTTCCGCATCCAGTCTACCCCAGCCACCTTCTTTAGGTCGTCCGTCTATCTAGATGGGAGGCGTCCCACACTACGATGCCGATACGCGCACAAAAAGTCTTTGCAATAAATCTTTATCGTTGCTGGTAATCACTGTAACAGGTTAAAGCTCTTTCCTAGCAAATGTGTAAAAAATACAGCATTGTGAAATAAACCAAGCTCCGAGGTTTGCCAAAGAGATGTCAGCATAAAGGAAGGGGCCAGTTAGGGCCGAAGCCTGCCGGGGTTACAGGATTGTCCGAAAGCGTTACCGCTACCCCGGAACATAAAGGGCTAAGGAAGGAACACGGTTGGGTTTTTAGTCTGTAAGAGTCTGACACTCCCTTCCGCTCCACCTAGAGCGGGAGGGGTCATTTGATGATTTCCCATCCAAAAAAAAAAAAGTTTTGCCAAAGAGCGATGGAGCCAAATTCGCAATACCACAATAGACTCTAAGACTGGTATCATCGATTTTGGCGATAAGTCTGCGAGACTGAAGTGGAACTGGGCAGGACACACCTATATATAGGATGCATCCACAAAGATGGAAAAATGTTATGAGTGCCTGAAGACGGGCGTCGTCACCGAGGTTGGCCTAAGAAACGATGGCGTGACGATATGAACTCGTTCCTAACTGATTGAACGGAGAAGGCACAGCACAAAGAAAAGTGGAAAAGTATGGGGGAGACCTCTGCCCAGCGGGTAGAACAATACAGATACCTACACAGAAAAAAAAAATTGATGTAGGCTTTGTCACATCACTTACCAGTTTGATCATTTTGATGACGAAATACGTAGGTACATAATTCCGTTGAACGTAAGTAAATAACGACTGATTTATTCAATTTTATTGATATTCTAATACACGTATTTGAAGAACTCACATTATGCTTACAAAATAGTCAAACAAATTGAAGAAAATACAACAGTTTCTTATTTGTTTTACATCATTTAGTTATACCTGTGGCCTCACATGCATATTATTTTAGAAGTTTCTTTAAAGTGTACAACTTGAAAGTGATTTATGCGAATTTTAACACAAGTGTTACTGAACGGCTTGATTCATTTAAGACTGTGTTGCACCCTAATTGCGTAACACACTATCAGTCACAACCTGAATCATTTTGAAGGATATTGCTAATCCATTGCTTCATATGTTCGTAAAATTCGCCCGCTCAACAAGGTATATAACGCAATGAACGATGTTGAACTGTCAAAATAAAAGCCATTCCTACTGTTAGTGTATTACGCAATTACCCCGCAGGACAGAGAAGAAACCGCTAAGTGCTTCAAAATACGTAAGTCAGGATAAAAAAAAACCCAAAAAAAAACTTAAACCACAAAATAATATTTAAAAAAATTAAAGCAGCGTTTAACAACAACAACAAGATATCTATGTTGAGACTTGTGCTACTTCAGTAAGAGACATTCCTACAAAGAGTCGCTCTTATTTTATTCTTATTAGTTAAGATTCCTGCAACGTTCGAGAGAATCTAGAATAAAATTGTCCACGGCGACAAGGACAACCAGTGTTTCAAGGAATATAAATTCACTGTAGTTTTTTTTTTTCATAAAATAAAAGACTTGTATAATAATTTACATTAACTCGCTAAGTAATGTGGCGTACATTGCCCTTTTATAGAATTTTTATATTAAGAATTTGTAGACGTGATATTCGGCGTACGCGCCTGTTGTCATCCGCGAGCAATGCTCTCAGGAAGTCATAGTGCCTATAAGAATGTGCAAGTTTTTTTTTCCTATTGCTTGTCACCTATTCTCTCATGTTAGTACCATTTACATAAACTAACGCCTTTTGCTCATGGGGTTTAGGCAGAAACTATAGAACGCATCCATACATACTCTTTTTGCGTCGTCCACGTTCATATGGTCAGTGGTTAGACACGCACACCAATTGTGAATATTTAGTATCTGATCTTTCTAAAGAGAGCAGTGTGAGAGCAGTGGTGGCACAGTGGTAATGGCCCTGACTTACGAGCTGTGCAGGTTGTGGGTTTGAACCCAGGTAGGCGCTTTACTTTGTGTAATTTATTTCATCACCATTGCTCTAAAAAACGGTGAAGGAAAACATCGTGAGGGAACCGGCCTATCTTAGGTCAAAAAATTCGAAGATATGTGACATCTACCAACCCGCACCTGCCCGCGTGGTGGATTACCGCCCTCACAGATAGGAGGCCTGTGTTCCAGCCGTGAGGACGTTATAGTCTGATTATGCTTAAATGCTTTCTTAAGAACATCAGAAGTTTCACGAAAGTAAATTCGTAACTCACGAAGTGAAAATTTTGGCTTCAGATCTTAGCTTTTAGACGCCAAGAAAATTTTTGGTCGCTGTAATAGCTTTGTAGAGAAACCCTTACCTACTTATTTCTTCAAATAGAGATAGTTATGACGTTGCTCATCGCTATGTAAATTTTGTGAAAGCCAGCTACAACTTAGCTAAAAGCATACTAAATACACCAAAGTGCTATGCTATTCAATACTGAGATACATCTAGCAGTAAATACTTCCGAACTGTCTATAAATACTGAGCGTTACGATACCGCTGAGGAGACACCTGCTCTTCCAAATATACAATAGGTACTAGCTGTCCTTTATTCGCATATACTTCTTATACAAAGTTGAACGTACAGTCAACAAAAGAGATAAGTATGCAGGATCATCGGATATAGTTGAAGTTTAGTAAGAAACCGATGGATGTTCTCGAATAAAATTTAATTTTATTCATAGAAAACAAACAACTCATTTATCAAATTAAATTTCAGTCGACAACATCCATTTGTTTCTTATTAAACTTCAACTATATCCGACGATACTGCATACTTATCTCTTTTGTTGACTGTACATAGGACAGACTTAATTAATGCCACAGGCACAGGCATTCTCTGTCAGTCAACTTTCCCGCCAAAAAGACTGCCTTCAGTCTAACCTTCTGACTGACGATCTTCTGACTGCTAACTTTATGTCACCTATAACAGTTTCAATCGTATACTGTCAGCCCAAGGGGACATACTTCATGTATCCGGTTATGAAAAATTTCTTGTCTATATACGAGTTTTGACAACGTACGTCAGGCGTCAAGCAGGAACAAACAAATATACCCTCCGATTTATATTTTTAGCAGGTGAGAACTACCCTCGCCCGCAGTTTTACTAACTTTCTAGTAAAAATTACTTTATTCAGGTACCCGAATGAAAAGTACCCTCTGTTTTGATCCAGAACATGGTCTACTTGTGTGCCTAAAATAATCAAAATTAGTTTAGCTGTTTCTACGAGTCTGAGTAACAAACAAACTTGAGACATCTTTACAAACTTTCACGTTAACAATATTAGGGAAGTATGAATAACTAAACAGACACCCAATTCAGCTTCCTTATAATTTTCTCCGACAGTCTAAACACATAGAAAGCTAAATACGGTATTAATTTAGCCCCTCCGAAACAGTTAGCGTAGATATTTGAAATTCAATTCGCCGTCTCAAATTGGGTTTCGTGTTTGGACTTGAATGCTGATCAGTACAGTTTTGTTTGGTAATTAACGGAAAATGTGCTTTGGAACTGACAAAATGTTTTTATGAGTCATAATATCTATTGGTCATTTTTGTTGCACTCTTGTGGTCCCGGATATAAAAGCTCTACGAAAGGTTTAAAGACAAAAATCTATAGGTGGTAAAGAAGCCATAGCAACGAATTTATTTATTAATAACGATTTTTTATTTTAAAATTGCCTAAGTCATTTTGCATAAAACCTTTACTCCACTTCAATGACATTAATACTACCTACGTAGAAACCAGCGTAATTGATGTGAAAAATATAAGAAGGAACCAGTATTTATTATATATGCCGAGTAATTATTTTAACCAAAAATAATATACAAATAATTTAAAATATTATTTAACAAATTAAATAATTTAAAATAATTACTCGGTACACATAATAAATAATGGTTCCTGGTAGTAAGATTCAGATTGAGATTGACAGTGTGTTGCGCAATTAGGGTGCTGAATTTCAGATTTCTATATAAAACTATCGATCGATATACCTAACAAGAGCCTCTTCAGTAAACCCCACATTTATTATTACAAATCCTAATCGCTCCAGGGATTCCTTAAGGCCAGGTATTCCCAATTTTACATCACTTTGATTTAACAATAAACAAAGAAATCGTGATTTTTTAAATCGAAAAAAAAAACTTGTTCTAGTTTACTTTATGTATTTTGACAATTTGTGGTTCAAAACACGATATCGAAAACTTCACTCGATCAAAAAAAAATCCGAAAAACAGGCTTAATCGATATTTTTTTTATGTTTTTCTTGTTTTACTCATAGTTTATAAATGTTTTACTACTAAAAAATCATATCTAAAAAAAGGCAATAACGTAGAGAAAAGTAATTTGTGGTTGCATTTTACAAAATAGCTTAATTCTTTTAATAATAAATTATAATATTAGGTCCTTACATATGAAATTGGCGTTTTTCGTACTGGCCACTTTAATCACGAATTTCTCCTCTTTGGTAAGGAATTCCAAATTCAAATTTGTACAGCTATTTACTCATGTATTTGTGCTTCGATGACCGTCATTCATTTGTTTTTTTCTTCTGTTTTTTCTGTTTGCGTCACTCATTTTACAAAATGGAAAATTTAAAATATCGCATTATTTACGAGTACGAGTTCCGCCGTGGCACTAGTGCTGCGGAAACGACTCGAAGGGTGAATGATGTGTATGGCGGTCATGTTGCAAAAGAAAACACAGTTCGTTTTTGGTTCCAACGTTTTCGTTCTGGAAATTTCGACCTGCAGAACAAGCCCCGTGGACGGCCTGAGACCCAAGTTGATAATGGAGAATTGAAGGCTATTGTGGAAGCGGACCCATCGCAAACCACGTCCGAGTTAGCTGCAGGCTTCGATGTTAGTGATAAAACTGTTTTAATTCACTTGAAGCAAATTGGGAAGATTAAAAAGCTTGAAAGCACGACAACGCCAGACCACACACTGCGCAACAGACGGCTACCAAATTAGAAGAGCTTGAATTGGAATGTCTTAGACATCCTCCGTACTCCCCGGACCTTGCTCCAACAGATTACCATTTTTTTCGCAATTTGGATAACTTTTTGCAAGGGAAAAAATTCAACTCCGATGGGGCAGTCCAAATCGCCTTCAAAGATTTTATTGATTCCCGTCCGACTGGTTTTTTTAGTAAAAGGATCAATGAACTACCTATAAGATGGCAAAAGTGCATTGAAAACAATGGTTCATACTTTGATTAATTAAATATATTATATTAAAAAATATTCGACTTTTTGTTCCTTCCATACAAAACGCCAATTTCATATGTAAGGACCTAATATTATATAACACAGCGGCTCGCGTTCGTCAATATCCAGCTTTATAACCACTCATACCTTGAACCGCTCTGCCGCCCGGCCCCCGACAGGACCCCGATTCAGTTTTTGTCAGTACCGCTTCGGCTATCAGACGGGGAACCCGTGTCACTTTGCTTGCGCTCAAAAGACCCGATTGACAACGTTTTATGTTCTGAAGAAATTATGTAATAAAGTAAAATGAAATATAGATGTAAAATATAAGGCCTCGTATTTTTATTTTTTCCAAATTTTGTAGTTTTCATTCATAAAATAATTTTTGAAATGGTTTAAAATCGTAATCTCATGTCAATGTCAAAACATTGTCAGAAATTTAGGGAGGTAAACGTACCTATTTTAGACAGTTCCCAATGTGTAATGGTGTTTTCAATATATTCAGCAAAACTATTTTTATAAATATTTTATCTATTTATTGATACAGGGTGTAAAAAGACTTATAGCCGTCGTACATCAAACTAAGTAACATTGCACAAAAGATCTGTGACAAAAGTAATTGCTGGAAATCGACTTTAATTTTTGGTGTGTTTTGCTGTATGCGCACTACCACAAACAGCAAATTTTGCACCCGCATGTACTGGAGGTATTTAAAGTTGTGTTATAATATCAAAACTTGTTTTCGTAAAAAATATCGTTTATGCTCACTAGTTCCTTCGCGTAGTTCCTTTGAAGGAACTACTGAGAATTTTTGGATCAGTAGTTCCTTTGCAAAAGCTGAAGGAACTACTAAGACTAGATATTTCCTTTAGCAGTTCCTTTGAAGGAACTACTGAGAACTTTTTGATCAGTAGTCCCTTTGCAAAAGCTGAAGGAACTACTGAGACTAAATAGTTCCTTTGAAGGAAATAAACATATATAATGCTGCCCGTTGCTGCCGCATGCAGGACCGTAGGTTCGGTAGGAAAAGAAAGAGAAGCGCGATGACACAACGGTGGTAATTTATTGCAAATATGAAGCTATTATCTATTAATGTTAAGTTTAATCATTTTATTTCTTGACATCCTTCCAACAATAGTTCAGTTCACCCTAACTGAATCAGTATGTCAGTGCGAGTGGGATAGAATGATACATAGCGCGGGGAAGTGGGGACAAAATCTGAATTTTAGCTGAACTATTACCAGCCCTTAACGGAAAAATATTTTGACTTATTATGATTAAAAAAGAAGGAAATTTCAAGTGTTTACCGTCCCAATTTCAAGAAGCACTCGAGTGGTTTTCCTCTTGTGTGTTGAGTATTTGCTGCTACGAACAGAAACTAACCGGACCATTCGTAGGAGTTTCTTTAATTTTCTACGAAAATGTATTGTACCCACTAAGTAGGGAAAAGGTAGTGGGGGGAATACCGATACTTCTAATAAAGAATATTATACCTCATGTGAAATAGTTGTGTGTGCAACAAACAAAATCTGCCTACCCTTTTCCCAACTAATTTGGAGTCGGCTTTCAAACTAGATGGATGCAGCTGAATATCAATATTTTACATGGAGCGACTGCCTATCTGTCCTCCACAACCCAGTTACTGCGTAATACGATACTCCTTTGTAAGACTGGTTGTCAGACTTTCAGGCTTCTGACGACCCGTAGCGACTGTTAATGATCCACAGATGACAGCCGGGACCAACGGCTTAACATGCTTTCCGAGGCACGGGGGTCTTGGTATGTAAAGATGATCACCCATCCACAGACCAAGCGCAGCAAGAGTAGCTTAACCTGATCGATCAACGCGTGCGGCTGTTATTACTTAGCCACAAGCCCCTGTGTGCAACACACAATAATAATAAATTACAACTACTAAAAAAAAAAAAAATTCCCATCCATTGTTAAGTTTAAATCGGATATAAAAGCTTTTTAGCTCGATTCAACCGTATAAAAACAAAATCTTTTTGCTGGAAGTCATTAATTAAATACGTATGCAGTGTGTAAAGCTAATTTTTCAAAAAAGCTTTACCCGCTATTTCAAAATTCCACTGATGAAATGAAATGATCTATATTTCTGTAAGTAGATCATATTTTAAGATACTTTTAAAAAATTTGGTCAATATTATAAAACTAGACGGCGCCGACATTTCTTAGCTGACTGAGAAAAAAATGCTGAAGAGATCATGGTCTCTTTTCTCTGAGTTAACTTGGAAGTCTTTAAACAGACTCCGGTCCCAGGTTGGCCGGAGCAAGGAAAACCTGTTCAGGTGGAGATTCATAGACGACTCCGCCTTGGAGTGTAAATGTGGTGCTGTTCCACAAACGATGAAACACTTAATATCGTGTCCTACGTGTTCTGTCAGCTGCACGTTACATGAACCGATGGACGCTGGTGATGGCGCCAAACAAGTAGCCGAATTCTGGGCTGAGTACATTTAGATTGTTATCGACACGCTAAGAAGAAGATGGTCTCTTTTAAGTCCAATTATTAGGATTATAATTATGCTAGTCTAACAATGCAGGGTGTAGCTAATTGCCACCTAACCACTTAACCTCTATCATATCTACCATAAACGACGATTTACTCATCACCATTTTGATACAAAGAGGAATTAAGCCTTGATAGTGTAATATCCAGATTGTCAAATATAATTTTCCATCCCAAGGATGAAGCCTCAAGAGAGACAAGTTATGTTGAGGTAATAAAGTTACATGTTTCCAACTTAACGGAATCGAAATCATAATAGTATTGGGAAGTTTGAGACTCTAAGGGGCATAAATATGTATCTACAGGGATATAATATGTAATACTTATGAGGAAGTTAGTAAAACATAAAAGACAAAAAATATGTACTTACTAACACATTTTTATCTTATATACTTTTGAATGATCTATCCCGCATCATAACTTAATAAAAAGGCCACTTCTCTGTGAGAGGGAGTGAGCCGTAAACCACCACGCGGGTCCTGTGCGGGATGGTATTTGTCACCTACCTTCGAATTTTTGGTTCTAAGACATGCCGGTTTCCTCACGATGTTTTCCTTCGCCGTTTTGAGAGCAGTAGTGATGAAATAATTTACACAAATTAAAGCGCCTGACTGGGTTAGAACCTACGACCTAGAACTCGTAAGTCGCGGCTGTTGCCACAAGGCTACCTGCAATTACTAACATAATATATAAAAACAAAATATTGGTAAAGGTATGGGTTTACTCATCAGACAAAAATATTGTAGGTAAAGATAAGCTATGGATCCTGTAGTAAACTAATGCGGAGAAACGAATTTAGAACGAGTATTCAATGAAATACTCTTAATATAAAAATGTTAGTAATAAAATATCTACTTCAGCGTTCACTCAGGGAGTCTATAACTAGTACAGAATTTTCAAAGCTTTGAAAACGAACTGTAAACAAAGTAAAAAATTTAGTTACAGCAAGTAAAGAAGAAATTCTCGAGTACAAACTTGTATAAAAAGATTTTATGGAACGCTTCCAGATTGAAGCGTGTTTGAAAACTTAGAAAACAGATTATTGCAAGCTTGGCGCTTATTGGATTCAACGAATATAAAACAGGTTTTCTTTTAAGCCTGGTTGAAATGGAATCGGTAAGGATTACTCCTGCCAATACAAAGTTGGAATGATGTTTGTGTATCGAAATAAATACTCTGTACTTTTGTTGTAAACCAAGCTTATTGCTAGGGCTTCCTAAGCCGGTGGCGGCCCCATAGCGTCCACAATTTTCCGTCGAATGTCGCCTCTGAAGCGTTATTTATGAAAGTAAGTTGGTTTGTTTCTCTAGAGAGGGGTTTTTAGGGTTCCGCACCTCAAAAGGAAAAACGGAACCCTTATAAGATCACATCGTTGTCAGTCTGTCTGTCCATCTGTCAAGACCCTTTTTCTCGGGAATGCGTGGAGTTATCAACTTGAAATTAATATCAAATACTCAGGGCTGCAATCCCTGGAAGCAAAAATCAAACTTCTGTGAAAAAATTAAACTTTAAGTCAACGCAATCAAAAGATACGGGCGTTTATGTTTCGGAATCAAAATTTATTAAATTATTAAATTTCATGTTGACCTAGAATCATGACATTTGGCAAGAAGCATTGTCATGTAACACAAGTAAAGGAAAAAAATCCAAAAACCGTAAATTTTTAGTTACATACTTACAAATTTGTACGGAACCCACGGTACGCGAGTCTGACTCGCACTTCACCGGTTTTTATAACGTAAAGTCAAACCCGGCTGCCATCATTTTCATGACAGCTGCCACTGCAGCCGTTATGTGCTAGACACCGCTGTCATAGAAAACTGCTTAAAACTGTTCCTTATTATAATACTAGCAGCACCCCGCAGTTTTACCTGCATAAGTTTCGATCCCGTAGGAATATCGGGGTAAAAAGTAGCTTATATCTTAATTCAGGGTGTCAGCTACCTCCATACAAAATTTTATTAAAATTGGTCTAGCTGTTTGAGCGTGAAGAAGTAACAAAAATACACACACACTCTCACAGACTTTTGCATTTATAATATTATAAGTGTGATATTTACCCTTACTAATAAACGTTGTATATCGTCTGTATAGTTACACAACGCTTTCTCTTCTTCTTTCGAAAGGCAAATTACTGACGACTGAAAGAGAGAAATCGGTGTGCAACTATTAATCTGTGATAATACGTTTATTAGTAAGGGGGATAGTATTTCATTTCATTTTCGGTTAGGTACTTGGTAAAAATGTATGAAACAGGATTAACACTGCACGAAGTTTTTAAGCTTGCAACTAGTTCTCGAAATATAACGTACGAAAGTCTTTCAAATAAAACCACTAGATGTCGAATTTTCGTCCAAAAATATCTCACAAATCGTAAAACTTATGAAGCTGAAATTTTATACGCAAGTAGCCTTTGCCCCTAAATGTACGCTTGATTAAGCACTTCAAATGCCTCTCATTTTTATGGTGTACTCTGGAATCGGATACCGAATATATATATATATATTGTAATTGGTACTTTATCACAGTTCGCTTATCGCTGCTTATACGTTAGGCAGTGTATGTTGGTATGCAGGCTTTTATGAGATGAGATATTTATTTATTTTATTCTAAAGTAGGCTTACAGACTAACAAACCAATGATATAAAGAATGTAATACTAACAAAATTGCTAATAACAAGCCTCCACATATAGCTAAGGAAATAGTCGACAAAAAGGATGTACATACACAAATAATATAATTAGTAGGAGAATAGTAGAAACAACAAAAAAAATTAACTATCCTTGAAAAATGACTGTGCCAAAAGCCGTCTTAAGGTCGCCACACTGGTGCAGAACAAATCGACATTAAGGTCCCTAGGAAGCCTATTGAAACAAAGTGCACTTCTTATTGAGAAAACATTCCGCCTGTAATTACTTAGTCATTGCAAAACATACACACCTAAACAAGCTGACCCAAGACGTTCCGTCTTTTCAATAATTCATACAAAAATCCAATTGAAAAAAGGACGTTCAGTTTTCTCCGAATTTAATTTGACTTAATTCTTAAGTTTTTGCCTTGCAAAACATTGACAGTTTCTCCATCAAAGGTAAAATCAAAAATAAACCCACCAAGTACGAGTAACCTACCTATTTGTCCATTTCCTCTCCCTTGATGGTTTTAGTTCTCGATCCTTATCCTAAAGACATAATTAACTTACTTACAACTACAACCAACTAGAAGGAGTACCAAAACCTAATTGGGTCACAAAAAGTTTGGATATCATTTAACAAGTTGGATGGTAATCAGAGAGTAATTTACCGTAATTTGTAACCGCTTATGAAGCTCTTTCGAAATAAAGTTACGAGAACGGTAAACAGGGCTGACAAACTCTAATACGAGATACACATTATATCTCCATTAGAGATTGCAGAGGCATTAGGAGATTGTGAAATACATCAGAGGCACGAAGATTTTAGTCTGTTATTAATGATTAGCTCCCTTCAAAATGGTTGAGCTGAATGGTGCTGATGATGCGTCATGTTCGTGAACGGGCGCCGTCAGTAGGGACTGGTCATCTCTTTGCTGCCATGGCTTATTTTAATTTGTTATTTGAATTGTTGTTTTTTCTCATCTTTTCATTCACATGTATAATTTTCAACATTAATGATGTAACCAAGACTTTGTAACCACATTATTTTGATTTAAAAGAGTGTCCATGGAGTTTCTTGCCCGTTCTTCTCCATAGGTACCTACGCTTTGGAATGGGCAACTAGCTTCATTTTTTCTGACTGACTGACTTCTTGACAATTCAAAAGTGCCTGTAAATGGTTTAATTGAAATAAATGCTTTGAGTTTGAGTTTTGAGTTTGATAGATTGATGAAATTCTTTGATACGCTAAGTGAAAAAATACAAATGCAAGTTTAGATTTTATTCGTTTTTATAAGACTACTAAGTACATACTTAGGAGTATTTTCATTACAATTTGGAGATTATTTCACAGTGGAAAGAAAGATAAGTCCTTGCCTGCAATCTTTTGCCAGTTTTAAGGTAGCTGAAACTTTTCAGGAGGTGGTGAAACAAAAAAAAATATCGTTAATAGTTAGTGCCACTACACCTGAAGTAAAGTTTTCAATTGAAGGACACGATGCCTATGGCGGAACATTGTGAGAAATCATTAACACATTCAGAGAAACACGGATTTAAAGAGGGAGAAAAGTTGAAGATTCTCGGCTATTTAAAGAAACTGGACTATTTACACTTTCATCCATTACGGTTTCCAAGTGTAATTTATCAGGATGAATGTCTAAGGCGGCATTCGCTTAAGTCCCCGCGGCTTGGCCCAGCCTGGCCAACCGTAGATAATATTATTCTTGACTTGTTTGTATATTTTTACGTCGCAAAATCCAAATCTTCATTTTTGTGGCCATAAAGTTAACTGCCAGCTGGATTTTTATTAAATAAAGCACGTAATCTGCGTTCGCGGTTTATTTGCCAAACATGTAAACAAATATGAATTAATGGAAAATAACTTTAATACCTACAAAATAAAGTTCAGTTTGCGCTACAACTTCAAACATTTTTATAACTTTTTCAATAGTGCTAGTCACTCTGAAATCAACTTAATGATCATTGAACTAAAGTTGTTATTTTTTTAACTTGAAATAGTGTGGGGGTGTGCACTACGCACTTTTACTATAAGTACTGCCGCTCTTATGTTTAATTTTGGCCCAAAATTTAATATTGCGATCTCATTGTGGTTATTATGGATTCAATTGTCATTAAGGATTAATTAGGTTTTGGTAAGTGTGTATGTCTTTGACCACCACTTTAGAATTCCATAAATTAATAGCATTTGCATTTTCGATAGCTAATATATTGAAAATTATTGGTAGGCATCATTTTGCACGAAAGCTGTCGATAACAGCAATTTTATAGTTATTCCTGTAAGGTTATTCAATAGATACTTTGCATTGTTGGGTAAAGGGTAATTTTGTACCGGTATTTTATGGAGCGGAAAAGATATTACTTAGTAAGAAGATAAACCGCCACGACCCTATTATGTTGTCCTCACATTGTATAAAATTATTATTGCCTTGTAACTTATACCGTGTCCTTTCAGGAATATGTTTTTTTTTTTTAAGAATTGGATATTTCTTTTTACTGTGCTATTTGAATAATTATGATTATTTATCATCTCTTATAAATAAACATTTGTATTGACCACTTCTAAATTATAACAGTAATATCAGCTTGAAATGACAAATTGTTTCCATTTCGTGTCTGTTTGTTCCAGCTAATCTCCGAAACGGCTGGACCGAGTTTGACGGGATTTTCACTGGCAGATAGCTGATATTATAGGAAGTAACTTAAGTTTTAGAAAAAGAATTTTATTATGTTGTTGACAGTCTACCAAAGCGTCTCCTCTATAATAGAGCTAAAAAAATCGTCAGATTAATCTAACAATTTCAATAAATTACAGAGAAATCCTACCTACAGTAATAAATAAATAAAAAAATAAAGAAAAAGAATTAGTAAAGAGATACATTATTGTTTTCCGACATCCACGCGAACAAAATCGCGGGCTCAGCTAGTGATATCTATAACATGAGACTTAAACACAACTGATGAATGCAGGTGAAACCCATGAAGATAAGAGGAATGATAAAATAAAAATAAATTACGGAAAAAAAAATCTCCGAAACACTTGCATAAAACCGCTGTTTTAGGGGGCTCAGGTCAAGTGTACCTCCATAAGTGCGTCTAGAATCCGAGCCTCAAGTTATTCTTCAACAATCTCGCATCACTGATAACAGTCTCATGAGAGGCCCAGCTTTGTATCTTCACCAGATTTAACTACAAAAACCACAAAATTCTGAAACGGAATGAATAGGTACAATGATGAATTTAAATAAGATAAAGCTTGACGCCGGACCACCTTCCCACAGGAGTGGAAGGGTGGTCGCAAACCAGGCGGGAGCTAGCCCTACCACCGCAAGGGAAGAATTGACCAGTCAAATAAGGTGTTGGGTGTGACTGTCCAGGATGCGCCGAGCGCTCGGTTCAGTTGAGTAACTGGCGGAACAAACTGCGTTACACGAATTGAATGGAGATCGAGTAGAACCTTTTTTCCCGACTTCAAAGATGGTTTATTTCAGGGATGTAACGGAGGTAGTTTTATCGGAACCGAAGTCGGAATCGGAGTTTTTAAATTTGATTTATCGGAGTCGGAATCGGAGTCGGAGGCAGGGTCAGAAGTGGTGGCATGAGAAAGAATTTTTATTTAAGGACAAATAAAACATTATTTACTCATTTTTTTTAAATTATAAAATAAAACACAAACAATGAAAAAAAAAATTAGCATATCTGAAGTGCACCATTTGGTATTCTTCAGCAAAGTTTCTTTTAAAGTAATTTGTTTTCTAGCATCCTGAAGGGGCGTCGAAGTCGAAGGCTGTACAGTATTTTTTTTTTTTCGATTTCTAATTTTATTAGTTCTTCATATTCAGTGGCATGGACAGACTTCAAATGGCCTTTTAACGACGTTGACGTACCTCCCTTTCTTGAATACGTCTTCATACACAGTTTACACTTTGCGGAATCTGAATTAACTTCAATGAAGTAGTTCCAAATACAACTTGATTTTGGTTTCATTGTCCAACACAAAAACAGATCACTTTTATTGATAATAAGCCGCAAAAATCAAAACAAATATCCATAGGTAACCTATGAACGTGTCGTGTGCGTAACATACCTATAATTATATAAAAGTACTCTGTGGTAACAAATTAACAACAAGTGAAAAAATAATTGACGATTGAGTGCACGTAGCGGGGGTCGGCGAGATTCCCCGCGCGACATGTATGAACCTGTTCATAACAGTCGACACTATGTTATGCTTCGACCTCCGATTAAAACCTCCGATTTAAAAGTGTCGGAGCCGAAGTCGGAACCGAAGGTGTAATAATAATCGGAAGTTCCGACTTAACGGAACCGGAGTCGAAGCTCCGTAACATCCCTGGTTTATTTATAGAATTGGATTTTTTTTATGGTCAAAGCTTGTGATATGTGTATTTTAAGTAGTTTATTAGGTACTATGTTTACCTAGTAAGGGAACTAAGGGAGATGGGGAGGGAGGGGGGAGGGGACTAAGGGATGCTACAGTATTTTTATCTCACGAAGTGACGTGGGCTTTACTTGTGGTAACCGAGTGTACGAACACGCTGTGAATGTGAGCGTGAAGACGAGTAGTATCAGCACATAACACACACACACACCCCCCCACACAGACACACACACTTCCAATATATAAGTAATAGAATCACCCACACAGCCGTGTTTCTCGTTCCCACATAGTTAAAGTTTTAATTACTTCAGACACAGAATGTAGAAAATACGAGACACAATCTCATTACCTTGACATCATATGGAAATAGCTGGTACCACAAAATGAGGCAATTAGTTTTCAAATTTGTGGGCACATATGAATAAACTAAGCGCTGAACTCAGAAGATATTAGACCATCAGTGGTCTGTGTGACGTGTCTGAAAATGTTTAATTAGCTAGAAAATTAAACATATAATTAGGAGGAGATACAAAGTCGTGTTGCTGAGAGGTTTTTTAATTATTTATGGAATACTTACTACTATCTACTATATAATAATATACAGGGTGGCAGCACAGATTACTAAATAGCTGTGGCAGGGACATGAACGCGCAAACTGTAACCACAAATTCAACACATGATTCTACGCTAGGGGGCTAGCGTAGAAAGTTTTTGCCGGTTATCAAAACAAAGCAGCTGTTTCATAGAACGGATGTTTTTTCCCAAATTCTTATTTAGTTTGTTTTGTTTGTTTTTTTTTTTCATGCGTCATGTTTGCCGCAAATAAGGATTATTCCACTTTGCCCTACCGGCCGCCCCACTGGTGGGGCAAAGTGGAATGTCAAAAATTTTGCTGTGGTATCTGCCCCACTAAATCGAAATAGTGGGGCAGATTCCACTGCTTTAAAATCCTGTTGGATTCTGCCCCACAAACGTATTTCCTTTCTTCTTTCTTTACCTACGCGGACAAATAAAATATGATTTTTGACATTTTCAATCTCAAATAGCAGCCGGGGGGTTATTGGTAGACATTCATTGTAATAGTAAAAAATGCCCGAGAGGTCATTTTCCATAAGACAGCAGTACCTTTTTTTTCTGGCCGGCACTTGGAATTTTTGGGTACGAAATTAATTGTCCTTTCTCACAACAAAATTGAAAAGAACAGTTGAATTAACTAGGCACTTGTTGCTAACTGTGACTTTGAGTGATACCAATGCAGAGTAACTATTTATAATCCTTACATAGTATAAAACAAAGTCGCCGAAATATCTGTACGCGCATAACTTTCGAATGACTGCACCAAATTGGCTAATTCTTTTTTTTTAGTATTTGGTATTGCCAGGACAAGGTGTGTATGAAAGAAAATTTCGGAAATTCGAAAAAAATATTGCACCCGTGGGAAGCTGGAGCGGCCACTAGTAGGTACTAAATTAAATGACTAATTGGGGACTAATACTTGCATACTAGTTTAATATAGATATGCAGGGTCGCAGGGATATTGATGCGCAATCTGTTACCATGGATCCTGCACATGATTCTGAACACACCTGCGTTTAAATTTTTCGTCATTTAAAAAAAAAAATGTTCTTCTATGAAACAGCAGATTTTTGTTTTAATAACTGACATAAAAATTCTACGCTATGGGTAGTCTACAATCTTGTGCTAAATTCATGGTTTCAGTTTGTGCGTCGTTACCTACCACTCTGTATAAACATTACCTGTTAATAAATAAAATATGAGATTTTTCACGATATTGGTTGTGCCTATAATTATTGTTTTTTTTTTCAGGAATATCACAATGTTGTGTGTTGTTGTGTTGTCTTGCATGTTTGTTTCACTTATGAAAGAACTAATTACAAAACCTCTACTGCTTACCATCTGACGAGTCGACAAGAATAACGAGATTTTCGCCTGTTCTTTTACATTTTGTTATCCTTATATCAGTCAGGAATCAAAACCCGATTCTCGCGTGCCTTCCTCAAACAAGTTAATCCTCCATAAAGTCCAACATCGAATAAAACGAATAATAACTTAAGAAGTCAGTCTCCCAAACGACGAAATCTTATTGAACCAATTAAAGTCTCCGGCGTGAAACTTAATGTCTGAAAAAACACGTAATTTGAATAAGTAAAAGCTTTGTAGAGTGGCCCATGCAGACTGGCCCAATCTGGCCCACCTCTACAATAAATCCCTTAACGAGCGAGTTGTCTATGGAGCAATTTGTTAACATAATAATCCTCCTTTCACATTTCCGCTATTATTTGTAGCCTAATTGCATGAACGAATTGCTGTTTTGGGATACCGAGAGTGAAAAGATTATTTTTTGTTGTGTTCGCTTATGTGTTTTCGGCTGAAAATGTTTGCTGTTTTTGCGCTCATTTGTCCAATGATACGATTTATTTGTATTTATTCAAAGGTTTTCACAGTAACTAGGTTTTGTTAGTTTCTCCAGTAAGATCAATTGTCTCTACTTTATCCTATTCAATCAAATTGATACGGTTTTCGCACAAGTAGACCGCTTTTTGGGTAGCAAAGAGTTGTGCAAAAAATATACTTTGCTATGAGTTTTTGAAACTATTTACGCTCAATTACTTTTTAACGTTATGCTACATCTTCTCGTTCTAATAAAACAGTACTACTTAAGTACTTAACTGCCCAAAATAAAATGGTTTTTAATGAGAAATAAACAAGTTCCACATATGTTTTATCCAAAAATATTTACTTAACATTAATATTAGGAGGTAGGTATCTGACGTTATCAAAAGGACTGTGTGAGTGGATCAAACATGTTTAGGAATCGACTTTCTCATCCCTGTATTTCAGTCGTATTTGTAGATTTGTTTGCTTTTCATTCGAAATTCCAGGAACATTCACATATAGGTCATATTATGAGGGGCGATAGATTTATATTTGTTTAATGCGCTATTCGATAAATTCAGGTTAACCTGCAATAAAACTTTTTAAGTAGGTAGTTAAGGAACGTAGCAAATGGTTTTCTGTACATAGTTTATGAAGACCACATGAGATTTAAAGGTGGTGTCTTATGTAATTACATATTCAAATTCATTTATTTGCCAGAATGTAGGTTTACAAAGTATGATCTTATAACTATAAGGTGTTTCAAAATTAACCCAACAAAATTTAAGAGGTGCTTTAGAACATCGAACTGAACAACTTTCACTATGGAACCAACTCTGAAGAAAAAAAATCAGCTTTTTTAATACAAAAGTTATATACCTACTTGACCAAAATGTATGAAACAGCTGATTTCTTTTCGTGATTTCAGAGTTGATCCCATAGTGAAAGTTGTTCAGTTCGATAGTCTAAAGCACCTCTTAAAGTTTTTTGGGTTAATTTTGAAACACCTTATATAAGTGCGCAAATATAATGTCAGATTAACAATAAATAATAATGATGAAATATAATTATATATGAATAACATGATGTTTACAAAGATATGGTTAGCTTCCATTAAAAACCTACTATATACAACTTTGTTATCAATATCTGCAATCATTAGCAACACAGAGTTTCGTAAATATGATAAAATCTGTTCTAACATTTGCATCAACAAATCGAAAACAAAACACGAATCGTATCAACCAATCAAAGGGAACCTCTATACACCATGACCTATCAAATATCAGCCATATTTAGGTACTACAAACGAAACTAAGAGATCTCAACGAATCGCGAAACTCAAGAACTCAAGTAATCTGATATTCCGCGTTCGTATTTTATTCGCTAATTAAAGATTTCAAAGTCTTGAACGCAATTAAGGAATTTAGTCACATAAGACGGTGCGGATATTATTCGGATCACGTAACATTGTTCATAACTCCAAGTTGGATGTTTGTGCCTTTATTAAATTAACCCTGAAAACACTCTTGGTGAATTTGACTTACGCAAAAACATTGTTGAACGTTTTCTATACTTTATTTGAAGGATGCTTTATTTAGGCTGTATCGTCGACAGTCAATGTGCTCTATACTATCTTTAATGTACTACAACACTGACCTCTATTAAACAAGTGTATAATACAGGTTAGTGTGCTACAAATAATACAGGTTAGTGTGCTACAAGGATCTTAGCGCCTGGACAGGGTGGCGTTGTTGGAAAACATTTGTGAAATTTTGATAGAAATTCTATTCTCAAAACAAGATGGTGGTTTTGGTGGGAAAACATTCAAATAGTTGCTGAATCCGTGTGCAGGTTTAAATGTGACAGAGACGAAAGCATCGCGACCTTATCTTCTTTCTAGTTAGCTTACTTTTTAGAAGTAACTTACTGAATGCGATTTAGATTGAGCATTTAGACGACTTTTAGCCAAATGAAATAAGCCCTGAAAGAAAGAAAGAAAAAGTATTTATTGTGACTCGTACAGGAAGATCACAAACTAAACTAAACACAGTAAAAACAAAAACCAAGTTATATAAAAAAATAAAGTAGCAAAAAGAAAAATGAGACAGAAACTCCTATACGAGGCCAAAAGGCTCCTATCTCAACATGATGCTGCGACATTTAAAAAATAAATGTCGCAGCGCTGGTAAATAAATGTCGCAGCCTGCAAGTAAACATGTGCCACTCATCGCACAGACTTCATTAACTCTTCCTTCTTCGTTCAGCCTATCTCTCTGTGGAATGCGCTCCCCCAGGAAATCAAGATGGGCACCAACCGATTATCCTTTAAAAAGGTTCGCGAGCACATTCGCAAGAAGCTTGCAGTATTATCACAACGGTAATATTTTCTCATTGTTTGTCTTATTTCTTCTTACCGACTTCACAAAAAGGAGGAGGTACTATGTTCGGCTGTTTGTATGTTTTTACCGACTTCACAAAAAGGAGGAGGTACTATGTTCGGCTGTTTTTTTTTATCATCATCATTATTATTTTTATTTTGTATGTTTGTTCATCGAATACTCCGCCAATTGTCGATGGATTTTCAAAATTATTTTTTTGTTCGAAAGTAGATAGTTCTGAGGTGGTCCCGTTGTCACCAAGTTAGGATCTGATGATGGGATCTTAGAGAAATCGAGGGCAACCCTCAAATTTTATAGGCTCACTTATTGTTTTTCGCATATTTTATGAAGTATCTTGTTTATTTGCGTATGGTTGTCACCATCTCAGGTAGCTGGGCTGATGATGGAAGGTACAACTCCTTAACAGTAAGAAGTTACTCAAACAGGCAAGGACTGTTTTAGTAAATTGTTTTGATGTTTGATAGGGCATTTGTCACATTTGGTCTCATGATCATCAAGTCATGACCTGATGCTGCAGTCAGGATAGTCTGAAGAGTACCTAACTCCTCGACAACTAACAGCAGATATATCGTGTTTAGGCTCATTGTAAAGGGCTCGATGTGTGGATAAACGTACTGTTAATGAGGAACACCGAAGTACATAGAGACCTGATGCTGAAGCCAGGAGCATCAGAAAAAGTACAAACCTTGAAATAACAGCACCGTAGTCGTGTTTGGGCTCATTTTAAACAGGACAAAATTTTAAGTTCAATGCAATGTTGACATAAGTCTGGCCTGATGCTGCAGCCAGGATTATCAGCTTCTAGTCTAAAAACATCAGGTCAGGATTTGATGATGAGATCCTGGAGAAATCGAAGGAACTCTTCAAATATTATAGGCACACCTATAGCGATTTGGGTATTTTTTATAGTAACTCGTGCACTTGCTCTCGGAAAGCACCATTTGGTGAAGTGGAGCTGATGATGAAGACCACAGATGGCCACCGGAACTACTCAATAATATCTAAGTATTTCACGGGTTGCGATTCGATTACTTTAATATGGTTGCTAAGCAATTCATGCTCATCACAATTTGAATGGTGATATGGAGCTGATGGTGGACCTGGAGAACTCCTCAACAATTAACTTCCCTGCATCGGGAAAAGCAATATTTTGTTTGTAAAAGGCGATGATCACTAGGCTATTGTAACTTAGATAAATTATAAGCAGACCCACTAAAAAGCGTGAAATAAAAACTTTTTAAGAAAAAAAAAACCGACTTCCAAAAAAACACTACAAAGTGAAAAATAACTTTAATTTCGGAAGTCGGTGGCAAAAAACTAAAATACAGATCCAAAGACACCGACTTCCGAAATTAAAGTTATTTTTCACTTTGTAATGTTTTTTTGGAAGTCGGTTTTTTTTTCTTAAAAAGTTTTTAGTAAGTATATTCATGTTTTTATGTATTTTTATTTGTGCTTATATGTAATTAGGTTTAAATTACGAGTATATTCATAGTTTTAATAGGTTTATGCGTATCTTTATATTTAAAATATTTATTCCTCAATTTTCATGATTGCACCTACCACTGTTTGTCTCATCACCCAAAGGTTGACTGGTAGAATTAATGGCGGCCTATGGCATTAAGTCCACCTCTGTACATTTATGTGCTATAAGTATTAAATAAATAAACATGAACACACTCCCGTCCGTTCTTTAAGTGAACTGTTTATTAAAAAAAAACCTTTACTTTTTCAGCCTTTTTATATAAAAAATGTATGAATTATTGGAAAAGCAACTCTAATGAGCGTTAAGCTGTTTATAATTGGCAGCATCAACTCACTATTTCGCTATTACTCCCAGATCAGACTTCTGAAAGGAGCGTATTCACTGCAGCATTTAATCCTGCAATATGTACCTACATTCAATATTATGATACTATGAAAGACCGATTATTAAATGTAGGTAAATGTAGGTATTACGAATTGTGACCAACTTAAAATATAACATTCTCTTTTATAACATTATATTAAAATAGCTCATGCTTTTTCATTTTGTACACTGATAAATAAAGTGAAAAACTGTATGTTATTAAAATTTGATTCCGCAATTATTTTTTTTTATGGAAACGTTGGTCCGTGGATGGATGACCATCTCTATATATCAAGACCCCTCCGTGACTCGGAAAGCACGTTAAGCCGTAAGTCCCGGCTGTCATTCGTAGAACTTTGACAGTCGTCACGAGTAGTCAGAAGCCCGAAAGTGTGACAACCAGCTTACCAAGGCGTATCGTATTACCCAGTAACTGGGTTGTGAAGGTCAGATAGGCAGTCGCTTCATGTAAAATACTGGTATTCAGCTGCATTCGGTGAGACTGGAAGCCAACCCCAACTTAGTTGGGAAAAGGGCTAGGCAGATGAAATATCTGCATACTGACGCCACAAAAATGCCATGCCAATTGTCTCGCCGTCATACCTACGAGGGCCGCACATAGCTCTCCAAAAACTGTGCTTGAAGTTTCGTCTAATGTGTGCATAATGAAACGTCGCTACAGAAACTTTGAGTACTTAAACTAAGCTAAATGAACTTTGCATAATAACTTGGCAGAACTGAATTTTCCTAAGTGCCATGAATTAATCAGCACCTGACTTCCATATTGCATTCTCTTACAGCGTCCCCGAGAGAAAACCTGACGAGATAATGTTATTTGATTCCTGAACATCCTGAATTCGCGAAACTTTTGCTATCTCCGCAGATATTTACACACTACCTTCTGCCCGCGACTTCGTCCGCGTGAAATTTCAGCCACCGGCCCACTGCGTCGCGTCGCAACGCCCGCTCGCGCAATTGCCTCGTTTTCAATTAGCGTTCCTATACCCTTTTTTTTTTTTTTGTTTTCCTCGGCTCCTTAGAGTTGCGGCGTGATGTGGTATATAAAACCTTTGTCGAAAAATGGGCTATCAATTGCAAAAAGAGTTTTTGAAAACTGTCAGATAGTTCCAGAGATTAGCGGGTTCAAACTTCAAACAAACAATCAAACTCTTTAGCTTTATTATAATTCGAGATAGATTAGTTCGATAAGATAAGTTTTGCCATCAAAGTGAATATCGTCTAAGGCAAATTAGTATCCTTATTACCAATACAGAAGGTACGGCAACAAAAAGTACTTAGAAGTTTTTAGTTGACTCTGTTTAAATATACATGAGAAAGTTTCTATCTAAATCCCGAAAAAGGTCCTCGTACGATCGAGTTGTGTACCTGCGATACAAACTGTTCTAATTTTCGTCCCAAGTCAACATATCCACCGTTATATTATGTATCTGGAGCCTCTACTGTAGCTCAGGCCATATTACGAATGAATGACAATTTATTAGAAAAAAAAAAATCTTTTCAAATATATACTTCGATTTACAAAAATACAAAATACCACGGAACACAAAAGAAACCTATAAATATCTTTAAAAAAATAACATCAAAGCATAGTAACGAAATACATTTGTGAAAATCAGAAGGGACATTTTTTGGGCTCCGCCGCGACAATAAGGGTCTCGGATTTATGATAAAATCTCCGATTACTTTTTGATTTTTTGATTGGCACATAAACCATATTAACTTCAAAAGCCTTTTCAAGTCCATATTATAATAAAAGGATAATGCATTAAGGGTGCGTATAAAGTTACGACAATTTCTCACCCACTTTTGCACACCCCTGAAGGCCAATTTCCGTAATAAAAAACGTTCAAAATGAAGTCGCAATCTCATCTCTGCGACAATCAATTTAAAAAATGTAGGGAAATTAGAAGTATAGAATTTTCCCTCTGATTTGTGAAATAAAAATATGCATATTATAGTTCCTGTGACATGCGACGAAAGGCGATTCCTTCCTTGTTATTCCAAGGAAGAAGTCGAAAGTAGAACTTAAATGCTGAAAGCGTTTTATCGTAATAAATCCAAAAATAAAAGGAATCTCATAAAATGCCTAAACAAAATCTTTCCTTCTGTATTAATTCAATTAATTATCTATTTTGTATCCCATTAGTCTAATAGAAATTAAAGGTAACTTCGGGATTTTTTCTATCAAGAAAATTGTATTATTTTAAGTTTCTGTTCTACGAAAAGTTTAGAAATATCGTGGTTTACTCATATTTATTATGTTTATTTTATGTTTTAATAGTCAGTCTTATGAAAATTTTAATTATCGCAAAGCAATTTTGCATTAGGCCCCCTCTTAAGTCTGTCTGGCAGAGAGCCTTGTCTGGGTTCACTTTGCACAATTCATAGATTACGTCGGGTATTAAATATGAAACGAACGCTTTCGGAGTTCAGCCAGCATGAATTAGTACAGATAGTTCAGTGCTGAGTACATAGATAAGCTAACCAGTAGGAGCCGTACAGTTTTACTACTTTGAAATTTAAGATTTAGTTCGTTGGTGTTTTGATGAGTGGCTAGAAATTAGACTGTTTGCTGAACTTTATTGATAATTTAGTTTGTCTTTAACGCATTGATGCGCTTTCTTTTGTTATTAAGAGGGACGCGTTAAGGTAGCCCGCAAAATTCAAAACTTACTTTTTTGCAATTTGCAGGTCAATTTCAGGACATAATAATATGTTGATTCAAATATGATCGAGACCGTAAAAAATATGGCTTTACAGGATTATAATAATTAGAATTAGCAATACAACTTTTTGGTTCTATTACTTACAATTACTTATTGTCCTCAAATGTCCAAAAGCATGAATATCGTGAAATATTCATTTAATAGGGTAATATGAATTAAGAGAGTTGTAGTAATGATTTTATGATTATTATTCTACAAATAAATATTTGTTACGACCGCAAGTCGTAATTTATATCAATATACAACCTGGTGCTGACCTGCAAATTGCAAAATCTTAAGAAAATTTTAGTTTTGCGGTCTAACCTGACGCTTTCGCCTTAAGTGAAATCTTTCCTAAATTACCTCAAGTAGCTGGTAAGTGAATTGTAGATTTGCGTTCTTACAAAAAAGGTTTGTTTCAAATTGAATCAGATTATTGCAGTTTATGTTTGAAAGTTTGATACTTTCTTTATATTCTTCATAATTATTGTTAAGCAACTCTTCACCTAGGTGCCTGTGTAGTCCATGTTAAGTTGTAAACCTACAACGATACTTGAAATTCGAAACTTAATTTGATGACAATACTATTAAAAGAACGTCAAAGAACAACAAAATGTGTTATTAAACAATTAGAAATCGCATTAAATGCCCTAGTAACAAACCATGTTAGTTCAAGGTGCTAATACATTATATTAACTCTAAATTAGAGGCGGTTGGGACTAGATATGTGAATCTTTGACTTTGATTATAACGCGAACTCATGCCGTCTGCAAAGCCATTCTCCCCTGGTATAATTGTATGATGGCGCTCAATCTGTCTACCGCATTTCAACAAGTCTCACGTATCAACAGTCTGTCTGTTCCAATCATTAAGCAATTCTGGTAATATATGTATTTGGTGCCAGACCTGCTACCTAAGTATTATGCATATAGTTGCTTGGCGACATGTAGTGTTGACTTGCATCACACCCCGGACACTCCATACAACGCTCGCAAAATAATTACCTACTACCACTACATTGACAAATGACGTTTGTATACGTGTAAATGTGTGCGTGAAATCTAGTAGGGCTGGCTGGCAGTACTCGACCAGTAGTGCGTAGGCGGCGGCGGCGCTGCCCGAACGTGTGCGACAATGGGGCGCCGCGCGCCGCGACAATAGGTACTCGCAGAAATCTAATTAATAACATTTCTATTGTACTACTTTTCAAGTCGAAGAACGAATAGATCGTGAAAGAAAGAGACATAACTAAGACAATAAAGAGAGAGAGCAATAATTTAATAGTTGATATGTTAATATTACGGAAGTTTTAATTGTTCTAAAACGAAGAAAACTTGGAAAATAAACGAATAATAGAGAAAATTATGAAAATAAATTATCACAACACTGGCTTAACTTGTTTGTCTGTAATATACTAGCTTTTATTTTTTATGGGTTTAAAGGATATTTGAGTTGCTGTTCCTTACCTTCTTTCATGTTTCGGGAACCGAAAGAAACTCCTGTCTTTATCGTTCCTTGATGATGATAAGCATCCAAATAATGCACAATATCGTGATTAACACAAAATATAAAACTTTAAAAAAATAATGTATTCGTGTCAGCAGTAGGTAGGTACAGCGCTGCGGTTCTTGTGTATGCGAGCGCCATTGTTAAAGAGCAGGCGACGAACACGTCGAAGTGCGGGGTGAGGTGCGGTAACTGATGTTAGTGCGGGGAAGAGAGTGGCCTTTCTGTACGTAGTACTTTAAGTATTCTGTGCTTGCATGTACCCCTGTATGACCCCATGTATTGTATGGTAGGTATAGATATCACGTTGAAATTGTCTTTGAACCCTCATGCAGAAGTGAAATTTTACTTAATTTAGGAATCGATCGACGACAACAATTAATCGATTAGGTAATGACCTGATGCGCAAGCCAGAGTCTTCAGAGTCATAAAAAACAGCTACGCTTGTTAAAAATAGGTAGATGACACCCCTAATGCTTCGGATATGGTTGGTTTATTAAGGCTCCCGCAGACAGGCCCGACGCAACTCTAGAAGCAGTTTCTATGCAAAAATTCACGGGAATTGTTCTACAAGAATCGCGTCGCTGTCTGCGGGACCCTTTATAAAAACCTTGCTTGTGTTTTTGTAAACACAAAGATCTTATGTATAATTAAGTGAAGGACCTCATGCCCTATTTGCAGACGATAATTAATAAGATTAATTGGGCCTATTAGCATTTAATTAGTAATTAACGGACATGAAACGTGTCAATATCAATTGGCAAGGTCCCAGGTATAGAACGAACAAGAAACCATTGGTCGTACGAACGAAATTTAATATCCGATGCTGTCTGTGACACTCATCGTCATCGTCTGCCGAGTCTTTTCCTGACTATATTTGGATTATTCCACTTTGCCCCACCGGCCGCCCCACTGGTAGGGCAAAGTGGGGGTCGGCTTCCAGTTTAACCAGTATTTTACATGAAATCAATTTACATGAAGTCTATCTGAACTCCACAATCCAATTACTGATACGACGATGTCGATACTGACGATATCCCTGGTTATGGAGGATTCTGACTAAGAAAAAATAAAGAAAGAAAATGCATTTATTTAGCACAGACTAAAAGACACTCAATCGATCAGATACATAGATACTTACATCAGATAAAAATCAAATAAAAGTGAAAAGTGTGTGTTTGTGTGACTACCCATAAAGACTGTCATAGATCCACGCATGACAGCCGGGACCAACGGCTTAATGTGTTTTCCGGTGCACGGGAGGTCTCGGTATGGTAAAGATGGTCATCCATCCACGAACTAACCGCGGCATTGCTTACCTTGATCTATTGATCCGTGTGGCTGTTATTACTTCGCCACGAGTCTTCCTGTCTCACAGTCATTGTATAAAATCTAGATTTAACGGAAATAAAGTGAAAGAAACTTCTAATGGATTCAATGGAATGAGCTAACTTTTACAATGAAGGTAGAATAATGAAAGTATTTACTTAGGACTTAAAAGTTTAGCAGAAGAACAACTTAAGTCTGTTAATAAATCATGTTTAATTACAATTATTGTTAACCCTTTGAACGCCACGGTCGTGTACAGCCGACAAATGAAAACGTGCCCAACACGCCACCATCGTCTATAGACGACAAGAAAACGACATTTTTTTAAAACAAAATAAAATATACTACATTAAGTTTTCTGTGTTTCTTTTTCCTATTATTTAAAACTACATTAAAGTTGCCTGGCGTCAGGGGTACGGCGGGCGATACGTTTATACTCTGGCGTTCAAATGGTTAAAATATTATTCGCTTTAGATCAAAGGTAAGTACATAAATAGGTTTCATTACTTTTTTCAAAGAAATCCGTCTGCATGTACTTCATGAAAAACACTTAATTAAAATATGTTTTCTAGAAAAATAAATAAGCTTCACTTTTTATAGAAATTCTTAATTAAGATTTGCGTTTGAAATTAAGTTATATTTGCACAAACGTTTTTAAACAACACAATAAAGTCGGGAGACATCTCAAGAAGAACATCGCCAGAATAATGGTTGCTATTCTTCGAAGAAATAACAAATTGAACAACAGCCACGTACCCACTTATAAATAGATCTTAAAACTTGAGTCATTGGGTTCAAATTCACAAAGCTGCGTAAGTTTCAAAAGAATTCAGGCATTATAAGCAACGAATCGTACGAAACCCCGAGAAAATGGAGTTTAGAGTGCAAATTGAATGACAAAAGCTTGCTCCGTCAAATCAAGACGGATAACGGTGTCAGTTGTGTTTTAATGCAGTTGATGAAATTGCTTTGAAAAAGAGCCACGCCACCCACCCCCGCTAATTTGGAAACTGGCACGCGAAGAAAAATGCTAAAATAACAAACAAACGCTCGATTTCACTTTGGAAAATTAGAACTATGTCTGAGAGTTTATTTTTATAGAATAAACAAAGAAAATATAGCTGTTTATGAAAATGTGTAAATCAAATACAGCCCATAATTTTAAGACGCTCCAAAAACTGATCCAGCAATTAATATCTACACTTAATCGTACATTAAGAAAATATATACAATGTATGTGTGAGAGCAGTGGTGGCCCAGTGATAACGACTGCGACTTACGAGTTGTAGGTCGTAGGTTCGAACCCAGACAGGCGCTTTACTTAGTGTAAATTATTTCATTACCGCTGCTCTCAAAACGGTGAAGAAAAACATCGTGAGGAAACCGGCATGTCCTAGAACCAAAAATTCGATGGCATGTGACATCTACCAATCCGCACTGGGCCTGCGTGGTAGATTACGGCCCATTCCCTCTTACCGAGAGGAGGCCTGCGTCCCAGCAGTGGGAACATTATAGGCTGATTATGTATTATGTAATCGTACATACGTTTACATAATATGTACATAAACGCCTTTCTCTTACGGCGGTAGACAAAATCTACAGAACGCCACCTGCAACAATCCTTACATACCTACTGTCTTTTCTTCGTTTACGTTCAAAGATCATCCAAAAACAACCCTATTACAAAATGTGTTAATATAAAGAAACGTCCCCGTTTGATCCCTTGCCAATGAAACTACAGACACAATTGCGACATTTCATCCGTTTCTATGGGTGACGGGAATGATGCAACGTCACGTAGACCACGTCCTTTCTGGACGTGACTTACGTACGAGGTATTGCAGTTGTAATGAGAGGTTACCACTTATCACAGACGGCTTCATCTGCCCATTCTCTCATTAAATAAAAGTGGGCACACATACATACGTTTTTTGAAGTGAAAACTTCTTTAGCGGCGTTGTACACTTTTTTTGTAATGGGTAAAAAACGCTAAACTCGCGTCAGGACATCGCGTCAGGACTCGTGACCTGATCGAAAATTCGTAAGACAGATGGAGAGTAGACAGCCGGCGCGGCGTAGGAGAGGAAGTGTCCCCCTTTCTTTCTACTTTTTTAAAATGTATGCCTGCTGTTTCGTTTAGGCGGCGCAGGGCGCTTGCGCGAATTTTCGTGTGTGTTTATGTTACAACGCGCCACGCGCATCCATGGATGGTGACAGCTGATGGTTCGACCGTCTGTGTAGTGGCCACACTGCTGTGTATTCGTAAAATTCGTGTATATAAAGTGTTTAAAATATGGAAATTGAACAAAGTGCATATATTAATGAAAAAAATATCAAAAATGCACAACATTAATATTCAAGTTTTCACTTCTGCCGGCACTCCCGGAGTGCAACCCGTCTTTTTTTATTGCTAAATAGACCTGCTCTTGGTATCAATCAAGCCTGATGGAAAGCGATAGATGAGGTCTATGATGAAACGAGCGTGCCGAGAAGATGCCTGTCCACTCTTGCTTTGAAGGCAGACGGGTTAAATGTGGGAGGAAAACACAGATTCCGGCAGTTTCCACACTGGCTGTGCGCATAGTAAACGTGGAGGAGAAGCGCTGAGTACGTCACGTCGGGATATCAACCAAGTGTGGATGGTACGCTGCAGTACGTCTGGTTGTCCGGTGGTAAAAGGGCGATGGTGGGATCAAGATACATAAATTCACGCCTTTTTTCCATGGGAAAAAGGGTAGGCAGATAATAAGAACGCCCCTTGCTACGATCCCTACATACTCCTTCTGCTTCATTTACGTTGATATATCTGGTCATAAATGCAAGCCAGTTGCGAGTACTACGCACGTAACAATTCTCAAGAACACTAAAAATAAAATGAGCTGTAATATCCTCGACAAGGCCAAGAATGAAGAAATACGCTATTTAGGGTATTAGGCATAGTCTTTTAAACATCTAGCTAATCTAAATATAAAAAACCTTTCGTCTACCTTTTTCTTTATATTTGAAGAATCATCATTCATCTTAGAATAAAGACGTTGCAGTTTTCTAAAACAGTCGATGATTGACAAGATAATTTTCGAGACGAAAATTCATTGAACATGTTCGCCTACGAAATGAGCCGTTGTCACGACAAAATAAGTACCTACTCACGGAAAACGGAAAGCTAATTTTATTCACAACTAGCAATGTCGAGACATCGCGGTTTCCGTACTATATTTGAGTAAAATATGAATGTTTTATACGCATAACCTTCCGGAATAAAAATCCTCTTAAATACATATACGAGTAGATCCTAAAAATCCTTCCATCCGCAAATTGTATGGTTTAGTAGGATATCTGAGTGGTCTTACAGACAGGTACGAAAAGGGACTTTGTTTTAAGCAAAGACATTAAAATTATATGTACAAATCTTAAATCTCTTTGGTTTTAAGTATACTATGTATAGTTACAAATACTCACAATTATATGCTAAACATGGCTCAAATTACATAGCAAAGATTACGAACAAAGTCACAATCCACTAAACCCACATACCTCATATTGACTTGGGACTACATTTAACTTAGGTATTGACTGGGGAGCTGTGCTCTTGCCAACTCCTAAACAATCAGCTGAAAACGTTTGCGGTACAAAATTTGTGTACTTAACCGGTAACTGTGTACGTTTGTAATGTACTAAACGGCCTCCATTTGTTATATTTTTGTTAGTATCGACAGTTATTCCGCTGTATTTTAATTGACCACCCACGTTCAAAAATCGTGGGAAGGTTTAAGGCCAGGACTACATGACGTCGTCGGTTATAATTCGGGACCGCAAAATTTTAACTCAGAACCATAACTCAGGTGGGTGGGTGCCGGAGTTCATCGGCCTTCATGTAATCCCAGCCTTATCTACGAATATATCTATTTATATATGTATACAAATAAATTATATTGAAGTGTCTGTTTGTAATGTCAAAATAACAGCTTTTTACTAAATATATATGAAAGTATACCTATGGTACCTACTTATAACAAAACAAACAATTTTGAAAAGTTTTGTCTGTCTGTTTATTCCGCCGAATCTCCGAAATGGCTGGACCGATTTTGATGAAATTTGGTATGGGGATACTTTGAACCCTACTTTTTACCGACATAACACACGGGCGAAGCCACGTACGGATGCTAATTGTATCAATAAAAACTTTACAGTCTACTTTCCAATTACGTGCAATCGTTTTGCATTTGAATACATGTTTACATTTCACGATAACTTCCGGTCAGTTACATCTTTTAGGTAACTATTTTAGCAAGTTAAAACAGAGGGGCAATTCTCGTAATTTTAAGAACGTTCACAGTCTGATCTCAGTCTCAATCTGTCAAAAATATGATAAGTTTTTGACATTTTTTTGTCGCTGAGATGAGACTGCGTCTAGATTTAGAACGTTTTAAATTACGAGAATTGGCCTTCAGTTTTTCAAGCAATGTTTGAAACATTTGTGACCAAACAAACATGACAAAACAAAACGCTTCTGGAATGGATGAGCAAAATGTAAAAGCTTAAATTACGTAGCAATGTTCGTGTTCTATAGTTCAAAACTTCGACAATTTGTCGAGTACACCGCCAAACTTTGACTATTTGTTATCACTTTTCGGGATTTAAATACTTGGGCATACTTTGGAATCGTAAATCAAAAACAAAAAGGTTTTGTTCCTGGTTTTAGAAGTACCTTGTTTTAGTCGTGCTGATAGACATGAGCGCCGCCCACAAAATTTGCGGCGGCGGCGTGCTGTTGAATTTAGTTCGACGGCGGTGTGACAAAGTTTAAAGAAGGTCTAAAAAAATAACTAAAGAATGTCACTATGAAATAACTCGCTTTATTAATGAAAAACAAAATAAGTTCAACATTTCTTGAACTAAATTATTTTCTTATATTATAGCTTTTGCATTTCTTGTAGTTGTCATGGATGAAAATTATTTTCTTTACCCTATGTGGCATCATAAAACACGGTTACAGAGAGTTTACTCAGACTAGTATTTAGTAACTTGTAATTTTAAAATTAAACGCTGTAAAAAAAATTAAACAAAATGACGTACGAGCCGAACTTACGCCGATCGGTAAATGGCGGCGGCGGCGGCATACGGCGGCGGCGGCGCGCTCTGTCAACACGGCGCGGAACCCATGTCTATACCGACTGCTAATGTATGTAGGTAGAGAGGATCTACATCTAAATCTCAACATGAAAACATAGGTGACATGAGCTAGCTGTCAATAGTGTCAATGCCTAGCATCGGGTGGAATTGGCAGCAGTATCTAAGAGGCTTACGTACACGATATCATGCAGCGATTACCTATTCTGGCGCGGTCCTGATGTAGCCTACATCAGAAAATCATACTGCGGTCACCAAGTAGACATAATGATAGGAAAGTCATAGTCAAGTATACTATGTAATAGGTTGATAATGAATACTATTTTATTTTATTTATTAAGGGATAATAAACAACTACAACATATTATTATATAATACATAAGGTTAACAAAAGTTTAGGAAGTAATGTTGCAGTCCACTACATTATCCGCAGATAGGACATATTAAAAGATCAGAGGTTGCCACTAGATGAGCATTACAAAAATTAACAAATATTTTAAAACAAATAAATAAGTTACTATAAGGCTAGCTATAGCTACAAAACCAAATCAGATTAGCAACAATTTCATTTACCATAGCAAAGAACTGTCTCGTTGGTCTAGTGGACGCAAGCGCTACTGCTGCGCATGAGGTTCTGGGTTCGATTCGCGTATCTTGCAAAGTGTTATTGGGTTTATCCATATGAAATTTCTCAGTAGCGGCCCGAAGTTTGGATTTATGGCCTCGGACTTAAACATAACTGGCGAGTACACCCACATACACACATCAAAAGTGTCTAGGGATCAACATATATTTTTGCAATAACTTTTCTCCTGATTGATATTAATTAAAATTTTCTTTAAGGATTCATCAAATAAAGTGTTTTCGTTTGTCACAGTAACGATAAACCAAGTCACCTTTGCATTAATAAAGAAATTTGCCATTTTCCTAATAAAGGGATTTTTGACATTTGAACCACTAACACAAAAGTTCGAAAAAAAGACTGAAATAACAGTTTTCTTTAAAATTTTATTGGGTAACTTAAACAATTAATAATCCGTGTTTCTACCGCGAACACTAACAACACAAGAACATCGGTTTGGCATACTCAAAATGAGTTCATCCAAATCACGCTGTGGAATGGCCGCCCATGTTCGTTGCAACAACAAAAAAAGGTCTTCTTGCGACTGGATACCCTCCATATTCGGCAGAGCTCTTCTCTGTAGCATATCCCATGCATGCTCAATCGGGTTCAAGTCTGGCGACTGAGCAGGCCAGGGCAGGACATTGATGTTAGCTGCGGCGAGAGTCTGTCTTACAACTCTTGCGGTGTGCGGTCGTGCATTATCATGCATTAACTGAAATAAGGGACCGATTTGCACTTGTAGAGGAACGATGACGTCTGATACAATCGTCTCAGCATAAATTTGAGCGTTGAGGTTGCCTCTGATCCAAATCAACTCAGTTCTTCCGCCGATCCAAATACCCGCCCATACCATGATGGTTCCACCACTATAAGGATGGACTTCCTGGCAGGATTTTAATCGCTGTTGGCGTCCAGGGGTTCTCCAGTGTCGTATACGTCTTGTATCCGGTCTCATACCAAAACGAGACTCATCAGAAAAGCACACGAAACGCCATTGTTCTTCTGCCCAATTTCTGTGTTCAAGAGCCCATTGATATCGAATCCTACGATTGTGCATTGCTATAGGTGGTACCCGTAGCGGTCTTCGGGAATGAAGGTTCACTTCATGCAAGCGGTTTCTGACTGTTTGGTCGCTAATTAAGTTCCCTGAAGAGTGATGAAGCCTCACGGCTAACATCATGGCGGTTATTGTTGGAGCTCTTCGAGTTAAGATTTGAATGTATCGGTCTTGTCTCCGTGTGGTGCAGCGATACCGTCCTCCATGGCGCTCAGCCACGGTACCAGTGCTTCGGTAACGTGTCCAAAGTCGACTGATAACACTCTGACTTGTATTCAGAGCTAAAGCCACAGTACGTTGCCGGGAACCAGCTTCTATCATTCCCACGGCTCTGAGCATTTCTTCCCTGCTTAAATGACGTCGCCGCTCCATAATAACGTTGGTTTTAATCAGTAGTAGGGAAACAGTAGCACTAATAATGTCTTCAATGCGTTGTATGTTTTTATAGGGAAAATATTGACAGCTGATTTTCATCTTTTACTCGAATTTGATTCACAGTTCCTGATTCAAATTATGAAATGCACCAAAAAGGATCCATCTAAATTTATAAAATCATAAATTTATTACAAAGCCACATCTCAATCTCAAGAAATCCGCATAAAAATGCTTGATCCCTAGACACTTTTGATGTGTGTATTACACATAATATGTGGGTGTACTCGCAAAAGTAAAGCATCCCGGTAAGGTACACCTGTGGGTGTACTTTACCCTTTGGGGTATACAGACAATATCACGTTATGCTATGTTATAAAAAACAACAAAATGACAGCCCGTTGTCTGCATTGTACCAAAGATAAATTGGAGAAGCATCGATAAACTAAGTTGGGAGCTTGTCGACACAACTTATTGCTTGGCGAGTGCCCAACAAAGCAACTTAAATAAATTAGAACAAATGAACTGAAATGTGGCAACGGTATTACAGGGACAATATCTATTTTAAGATATTATATTGGAAATGAAAATTGGTATAAATGGGTACAGCACCGAATTCTTGCCCCTATTATTAACGATCTTCGCAGTTTTGTTGTTTCTCAACTATTTATGCTCATACACACGAGCGACACGCGTCGACGGTAGACGCAACTGCAGCCGTCGAAGCGTCGGGGTAATAATGTTCCCACTGCTGGGACACAGGCCTCCTCTCTGTGACAGGAGAGTGTATTTGAGTGGGTGTGTGACTCTGTGTGTGTGGTAGATGTTATTTGTCTTCGAATTTTTGATTCTAGGACATGCCGGTTTCCTCACGATGTTTTCCCTCGCCGTATTTGAGAGCAGTGGTGATGAAAATAAATTACACAATGTAAAGCACCTGGCTGGTTTGGGACCCACGACCTACAACTCCTAAGTCGGGGCCATTACCTCTGGGCCATCACTGCTCTGCCACACGTGATGCTGTATCTGTGTGTGTAAAAGGTTGTCTTTAAAAGATCGCTCTTAGCGATAAGACCGCCCATTGTGTCACCCATTGGAAAGTTTTCTATATTTATGTCTGTAATTTATATGGTGTACATAATAAAGAGTATTCTATTATATTCTGTGTGTACAAATAAAGAAAAAGTTGAATTCAAAAATACGGATGGAAAAAACGCTGAAGCGGAAGAAATCACACTAATATTATAAAGGCAAAAGTTTGTGAGTGTGTTTGTATGTTTGTTACTCCTACAAGCACAAACAACTGGACAGATTTATATTAAATTTGGTACACATATAGTTTATAACTAGGATTAACACAAAGAATACTTTTTATCCCGATATTCCCACGGGATCAAAACTAACGCGAGTGAAACCGCGGGGCGCTGCTTGTCATTCATAATGCCGTTAAATGACTGACGAGGGCTATGAAAAAAAGCAGTATTTATTGTGATTGCCAGCTCATCAGCGTCAGCCGTAGATCACTCTTAGAGCCGCGATAAAAATTGGATCAGGAATTGAAAATTCTTTGCCTCCTGTCTCCAATGAAACGCGAGCGTACTTTTGAAAACTGCAAGTAGGCAACCAAGTTAAATTGGCTTTAAATCTGGGATGCTTTTCAATTTGTGCAGTAACTGATGCCTTTTGAATTCATTTTTCTTAACTTCCATAAAGTGTAAAAACTTTTCAAAATTATGACCATTTTTATTAAGATTGGACACGCATGCAAAATGTTTTTTATTTTAAATTCTTGTGAGAAGGAGTTTCTTATTAAAAGTTTTATTCTTAAGTTTTGAGTACAGCTGAAAATATACTGCAAATAACTCAATCCCACTTCAACAAACTTTATTTTATGAATTCAATAATTTATTTAAAGTTTTCGAAAAGTTTTTTAAAGAATTAAACAAAATTGACAAGCAAGTTTTTGAACTGGATGATAATAGAAATGATTTCGTGTGTCAAATTATCGGCATTCCATTTTCGTGTTCGACTTTCAAAGACAAATTATTGGAATTACGACTTTCGTACAACTTTTAGACGAATTACGGCATTACTTTTAAAAAAAGAGCAGTGAGAGTAGTGGTGGCCTAGTGTTAACATCCGCGACTTACGAGGTGTAGGTCGTAGGTTCGAACCCAGACAGGCGCTTTAGTTTGTTTAAATTATTTCATCATCACTGCTCCCAAAATAGTGAAGGGAAAACATCGTGAGGAAATCGGCATGTCCTAGAACCAAAAAATCGAAGACATGTGACATCTACCAATCCGCACAGGGCCCGCGTGGTGGATTACGGCCCACTCCCTTTCACCGAGAAGAAGCCTGCTTATAAATACATGTTTCTGTCTTTTAACGTACTTCACATCCCTCTCGCCTCGCCATAATTTATTAATGTCAAAAAGACCCTGTTTACAATCCAGAAAACGTTTCAGTAATATGTGCCCTTTTATGTTATAAATAAATATTAGATATAATATCCGTCCCATTCATAACTCAACCTAATACTCGTCCATTTATTTATAAACGAAATTCGTTAAAATTCGTAACTTCTGTATTACAATGTAATAATATTCAAACACCAGTTTGTGTTGTGACAAATTTATTTAGTCTCGTCTAAAAAGTTTATCTTGTAGTTTAAATTAAATTATCTCAGAATCGCCAAAGCCTTATTTGAAACAAGGGATTGTTCAGTTGTAAGTATAACATTATCACATTATCTATACTAATAATAAAGCTGAAGAGTTTGTTTGTTTGAACGCGGTAATGTCTGGAACTACTTGTCGGATAAAAATTATTTTTGCATTTAATAGCCCAATTCGTAAGGAAGGTTATGTGCTATTTAACATCACACTACCATCCTTAGGAGCCGAGCAAAAAGAAAAAGCTCTCATCGGTTAGGCCTATATTCGTCAGAGAATTTTAACACTGCGCGCTGCGGTGTAGAATATTGCAGTTTTAGGTCAGCGCCATCTCTTGACCGATAGTGGAACTAATGTAACTTTTGTTGATGGTTTTTGAAAAAGTGTGCTATTTAGAGACATTGTTTTATTTTTCCTGTAATCTTTACAAAAACTTCTATGACGTAGAATAATTTCAGATTTTTCTCTATGCAAACTTCGGAGACAAGGGAGGGGGAACCGTATTTTTTTTTTTCATCAAGTATCGAAAACTATGCGGCCTAAAAAAAAAAAAATTGAAAACACGCAAACTACGCTCTTTCATAATATGATCCCCACATGCGCCCTGTTAGCCCCACTTCGAATTTTTCAGACCCCTTTTAGTCCCTGTTGCAAAAAATATATTTTTATTTCTTTCTTATTATGTATCCTCCTCAACGATGTGTTTGCTGATAACTTTCCAGAAATGAACTGTAAAAGTATCTTCAATCAACTCAGCCTATCGCAGTTCACTGCTGGACATAGGCCTCTCACTGTCTGCGCCACAACACCCTGTCCTACACGAAAGTATCTTCTTCCAAGAAAATGAAACAAAACAAAAGACTTTTCGTTGACTAATGGATATGTCGGTCTTCGTTAGGAAACTTTCAGAAGCTACCTTGAAAGTTTTGGATTTACCAACTCCTTTGAACGTGTAAAGCAAGATTAAGGAACAGAGAATATTTTTATCAAAACTATATTATGTAAGTAAATGATGAAACTTCCAACTTGTATTCATAATTATATTATAATTAATCGACTTATGACAATACAGATAGGGTAATACTGATACCTAACAGCTAGGAAAAAATGATATATTGAAAAAATGTGGTTTTTCTATTTACTGTAACCTGTTAAATATGTGGAATAGGGATTTAGGTAACATTTTAGTATATGTTTTTTGACTGTTTGGTCTAGTATCATGTAAAAGGAATATACGATCCAATTAATTTTTCTCGATACAAAAAAATTGCAAAGTAAATAATTTTTTTTTTTAATTTGGCGTAACGCTTCAAAGCTTCAATGGAATTTACTTTGTAACATATCTATGTTACAGAGTAAATTCCAAAGTAAACTTTGATGTGATAATTATCTAATTATCACATCAAAGTTTACTTAAAGTAGTTTTAAATTTAATTCATTTGTTTTGTTAAAAAGGGAGTAAATTCGTTTTGGCACATACGTCGTTTTATTCTGAGCGCACGCACATCACTCTTCTTTTGCGTTTCAAAAGTAATTGCATCACTATCACTCGCTTAGTAGGTTTCCGTGGATTTTAGATTTTCGAGATAGCGCCATTCGGGGCGGAGACAAATCCAATAAATCAAAGATCATAAATACGTTCCAGCCGTTCTTGAGTTACTTATAAATAGTGTAACTAACCCGACTTTGTTTTATTTATGTAGATAAACATAATAAGAGCGATAAGAACTCCAACCTCACAGCAAACTAATCCTATATTTAATTCCAGTCAAGGATGCAAATCTAAACACAGCTTCCATCTTGGAAACGGCTCCTAATTCTAAGTAAATCGCTCTAGATGTCAAGATAGCGCACAAATTCAATTTGCCGCCAATAGACGAAAACTTACGGTGTCATCCATTCCAATTGCCCTCATTCTAAGAAAATTTAAACCAATTACTACAGAATTCCGGCTTCAGTAACCATAATTTCAGTAATTGAACGGCTACGAATACCCCGTTTCTTGTGTATGTTACTTAATAGTTACAGTTACAGTCAGGTCAAGTGAATTTGTGTGAAACGTGAGGCAAATTAGAGAAATAGCTTACGTTGTTTGTTGAATATTAATTAACGAAATTTCAGAGGTAAGAGCCTATATCGTGCTCCAGTTTGACTTGCTTAATACTGGTAACAAGCTACGTGTGAACCGAGTGATGGAGCATGCTTGCAATTTCACTGTAGAATTTACTTCGAGCGGAGCAATTACTATAAGCTTTAATAATGCCTTGAAATAGAACGGCTTGGGTTTGATATAGCAAGGCTCTATGCACAGACAATATTGCATGCATAGATTACCTCTCACGTCATTTTATCTCATATGTCTACTTGGAAGCAAAGTAATTTGTGTGTTCTGCCCCGTAGGTCTCGTGTTATTAAGTTTTATTATTAAGAACTGGCTGCTGCCCGCGACTTCGTCCGCGTGAAATCCTATACTTACTAAAAGTTTTTTTTCTTTTTTTTCTAATATAAAAGTAGCCTAAGTTACTTCTTATTACATCAGCTATATGCCAGTGAAAAACCCGTCAAAATAGGTCCAGCCGTTTTAAAGATTAGCCGGAACAAACAGAGAGACAGACAAAAATGGTAAAAAAAAATATATTTTAGTATATGTACCGTGTATACATCCATATGCATTTAGTAAAAAGCGGTTATTATAATATTATAAATAGACACTCCAATTTTATATTATATTTGTATAGATGTATACATTTCTTAGTACCAACCCGAAGCTTTTAGCAAATGTAGGTATTATGTTTTGTATAAAGTCATAAAACGAATGTTGTTGTTTAGTTTTAGTCCTAGAAGGTTGTTATTTACTTATTTATTTATTTATTTAATACTTCAAGTAAATAAATGTACAGAGGCGGACTTAATGCCATAGGCATTTTCTACCAGTCAACCTTTTTTTGTTAGTGTTTTACCAATAACCCTGTATGCAGAAAGAAATACAAAAACAATTTTATCAATGGCCAAAGGGCATTATAGTAAGCCATCTTTACCAATTACCGCAACTAAATGACAAGACCCAACATTTATTTTTATGTTAAACTTGTCTGCTCCCAGATAATGACAAAAAGAAACAAAAGATAGCGAAAGTCAGTATGAAAAACTACAAAAGATAAAGAAAAAACAACATCGGAAATGAGAAAAGATAAAAGGAGCGCTGTTTCGACGTTGAGTTAGCTAAGAATAGAATCTATTTTACCGCTAACATTGGATCTGGGATCTTAATAAAAAAATCTATTAGAATTTGCAGTGTTCGTCGAAAATGCATTGTTAGAGAGAGAGCTTCCACTACGCTATTCATTCCATTACACCACCGCTTATTTTAATAGTTATTCGAATGTAGTACTGGAGGAGTTCGTGGCTAAATAATAACAGCCGCACGAGTCAATCGAAGGTAGTTACGCTTGCCGCGGTCGGTTTGTAGATGGGTGACCATCAAAACATAATGAGACTCCTTCGTGCCTCGAAAAACACGTTAAGATGTTGGTCGCGGCTGTGATATGTACATCTTTGACAGTCGTTACGGGTAGTCAGAAGCCCGAAAATCTGACAACCAGTCTTACCAAGGGGTATCGTATTACCCAGTAGGTAACTGAGTTGTAGAGGTCAGATACTCCATGTAGAATACTGGTATTCAGGCACATCTGGTTAGACTGGCAGCCGACCCTAACATAGTTGGGAAAAAGCTAGTAGATTGAAAGATTCGAATGAAGTACTACTGAAATGCTAAGAAAATGTTTTTCGATAAAGGAGATCGATTTCAAGAAACGTCTGATTAGATTCCTGAAGTGTTTAAGCTGACACACATATTTTAGTCAGCGGAAAATTTAATATTGATGAAGTTGATTACAGGAGTTCCTCATTTTTGTGTTTTAAGGTTTTGCCTCCTATTAATTATCGTAATTATTTTTGACTTGACCAACTAAATTATCACACTAATATTATAAAGGGGAAAGTTTGTGAGTGTGTGTGTGAGGGTGTGTTTATATGTTTGTTACTTCTTCACGCTCAAAAGGCTGGACCAATTTTGATAAAATTTTGTATGGAGGTAGCTGACACCCTGGATTAACATATAGGCTACTTTTTGTCACTATATTCCCACGGAATCGACATTTACGCGGGTGAAACCGCGGGTCGCAGCTAGTTTACCAATAAAAGTAATATGTATGGTTATTTATCACTTATGAAAGTACTTGTAGCACATTACAGATGGTCGGGTTTTTTTTAAAATTCGCTAAAATTAACATGCTACATTATTGATAGCAAATTATTTAAATAAATGAAGCTAATAAAATTGGTAAATAAATCAAAGTTATTAAATATTAGCTGCGCCCCGCGGTTTCACCCACGTAAATGTCGATTCCGTGGGAATATCGGGATAAAAAGTAACCTATATGTTAATCCAGGGTGTCGGCTATCTCCATACAAAGTTTTTAAAAAAATTGTTCCAGCCGTTTGAGCGTGAAGAAGTAACAAACATATAAACACACACACACATACACTCACAACGCTTTTATAATATTAGTGTGAAGTGTGATAAAATGCCAAGTATTGGTCAAATTACAATAATATGATGCCATTTTTTTTATTATTATTGTAAGCCTGTGTTGTTCCACTGCAGGGCAAAGGCCTCCCTTCGATGCCATCATTCACCGAATGGAATGATTTTTCTATAACGCTGTTTCAAATTGATTTATTGGTGGTTTCCTAAACGGTTTTGGTAGTTTGTTAAATATCCTTATACCCATTGGATAGCAGCTTCTGTGATATAAATGGCTTTTCATTGGAGGAATAATTAATCTGTCAGGATATCTTGTCTTAACCATATAACGCTATAAGCCAATTAACGTCATCAGTTCGTTAGTAAATACGATATTTTGAGAAAATACTGCTCGTACGTGAATATTATTTTAAATGAACCTCGTAGAGTTATCTATACAAATAAATAAAATTGGAGTGTCTGTTTGTAATATTAAAATAACCGCTTTTTGCTAATTGCATATGGATTTATACACGGTACATTTACCGAAATAACATTTTTTACAATTTTTATCTGTCTGTGTGTTTGTTCCGGCTAATCTCTGAAACGGCTGGACCGATTTTGACGTGACTTTCACTGGCAGATAACTGATGTAATAAGGAGTAACTTAGGCTACTTTTATTTTAGAAAAAATTAGGGTTCCGCGCAAAAAAAAAATCTTTTCCGTCATGCACGCGAACGAAGTCGCAGGCACAGCTAGTGTTAGAATATAAATAGAAAGTGGGTTAATCTTAATAACGCTAATTTGAAATTCAATAACAAGAAAATTCTTTAACGAAACATCTTGAAAATTCAGCCAAGTCGACATGAATGAAGGAAATGGCGAAAGCCAAAAATTACGCTTTTAGACGTTCGTGTTCTGAAACATCTGCAGTTCCCCGGAACCTTTAAATATGAGAGTCGACGCTTCAGGAAGTGTTCACGATCTTATCTTAAGTATCTCGAAAATGGCGACTCAGTGGATTAAATAAAGGAAAGATTAGGGCAATCTGCGCGAATGGCCTTAATGTGAAAACATGATAATGGGTCGTTTATGCTAGGTGGTATACGTGGGTTCACATGTGTGTAGAATATGATGCCTTTTTTCTCTGATGTGAAGGGCAGAGCTGTTCTGTTTTAGATCCACATTTCAGCCAATATAAAGTCCTGAGCAGTGATGGCTCAGTGTCGTTGGTTAGAACCCAGACTGGCACTATACTTTGTGGGGAAACCGGCATGTCTTAGAACCAAAAATTCGAAGACATGTGACATCTACCATTTCTACCAAACGGCACTGGGCCCGCGTGGTGAATTACGGCCAACTCCCTATCTCAGAGAGGAGGCCTGTGTCCCAGCAGTAGGAATATTATGCTTATGCTAAGGTCCTAAGGTTTGCCGAATATCGCCCAAAACACTTGACTGGAACTCGAGACAAATTCTGAACCCACCCAATCGGTTTACCGATGCAGCACTAAAATCCACATTTATATTCCTTGATAACGTATCCAGACATATCGAACAGTCATTGTAACTGACGTTGCGCACCGGGATTTGCATATTCAAACACATAGCTGTTTCAATAGCTCCACCTGCACTATACTATGTGAATTTCGTGCGTGAGAAAACAACATGGTACCAAACAAGTACTTTGAAACTATGTAAGGCCCCGTTCACGGACTCGAGCGATGCGACTTGCGACGCGACTTTTGTCAAGAGAAACGCGCGTCACTTGTTTCCGTCCGTGGCTCCGCAAGTCGCGTGACTCGTGGCATACTCTAAACGACTTCCTTCATTTGTTTTCTCCGCAGACACTGTCGTGAAACGCGTGTCGCTTGAGCGTGTAGCTCGTGGCCACGGTGTAAGTAAGGCATTGGAATCGGTTTACATTCGGTTTCATACAATAGTGAAGCGCCAGACTCGACGCTAAATGAGTGACGCAGTCACTGACGCTACGGGACTCCTTAATATTTTGCCTAATAAAACTGCTCAGGGTGAGAATAAGGAAAATGTCGTGAGGAAATTTCTGATTAAGAATGTCAATGGCTAAAAGAGTAGGGGAAGACCAGTGAAACAATGGATGGACTGTATAAATGATGATATCGTTAGAAAAGGAGTGATTACCGGGATGACGACTAATAGAGAAGTATGGAAGAAAAAGACATTGACGCTGATCTCAAATAAATTAGGATAAGGGTAGGATAATGATGGTGATGAAAACTGCTCCACGTCTAGAGTTAAAAATCCAACAGTGCGCTTTTATTTCAGCATTCATTAACGTTTCAGCTAGGGTAAGTGAGATCGGGCATAAGCCTTTCACGTGTTAAGGCAAAGCCGACGCCAGATACCCGGTAGCCAAAGTGGCAACCAAGTAAATTAATTCCGTATGAAGGCTTCCATACTTGTGCCCACATACGGGTGCTAGATAAACGTGTGAAAAGGGGCTTATAAACGTAGCAAGTTCTTCCATTGGTAGCAATGTAACCGCAACGATAACATGCAGGCGTCCGAGTTCGAAAGCATTTGGCTTGCAACTGATCGTGCGAACAAACGTTTAATGTAAATTAGGTGTAATTCAGTCCAGTGAAACGCGGTTTTAGAAAATGGCACTGATTTTGCTATTGACAAAGCACACGTTGGCTATTGTTTTCATTTCTTCGCAGAAAAGCAATAATGTATAGAATATAATAGTCTTTATTATGTAAACCATATGGATTACAGATATAACAGTAAAATTTTTACATAGGGTGACACAATGGGCGGTGTTATCGCTAAAAGCGATAAAATCACGCTAAAGAGACAAAAATGTGCTGCCGATCAGTTTCAAAATAACTTCAGAACATGCCGCCTTAAACAGGCTGACAAACGCAAACTCACGCAAGCTATGTACAGTCAACAAAAGAGATAGTATGCAGGATCGTCGGATATAGTTGAAGTTTAGGAAGAAACCGATGGATGTTGTCGACAGAAATTTAATTTGATAAATAAGCTGTTTGTCTTCTATTAATAAAATTAAATTTTATTCGAGAACATCCATCGGTTTCTTACTAAACTTCAACTATATCCAACGATCCTGCATACTTATCTCTTTTGTTGACTGTACATACTTTGACAGCTCTAAACCATCACTGAAAGAAAGAAAGAATTAACCTTTCTTTCATTCTTTTTTTGACTGTCCTTTTCTCGCGCATCCTGTTAAAAAAAGACAACAAATCCCTTTTTTTAGTTTACTTCATCATCATCAGCCTACAGCAGTCCAATGCTAAACATAGGCATCTTCAATCTCACGCCATGCAGCTCGATTCTCGGCAACTCTCATCCAGCTGCTACCAACCACCCTGCGAAGATCGTCACTCTACCTAGCCTGAGAAGTTTACTTGGAACAGAAAAGCACTATTTCCAAATTGACATATGAACTTAATGCTCCTGCAGCTGATACTAAGTTATTCAGTGGCTGAGTAAAACTTGAAATGTTCGAGTCACCGGTGATTTACCTCTTCTCGCAGTCGATGGCACTTTGCTAGGAAGACGTATGCTTTTCGAAGACTTCAATGTTGGAAGGCGATTTTCAAGTGCTTTTTAAATTTTCAGTGGTACCTGGACAGGTAGACGGTTTATTTATTGATTCACTTTTCAGTTTCGGTTAAGTTAGGTTTTTAAAAACCTAACTTTATAAAATGTTTGTCTATGTCCAGCGAAAGCATTAGGAAGTTGTGAAGGGCGGGTGTTTTGGAGGCTGTCTTATGTAATTTTAACGATCGAAAAGTACTGATTTTCGGCCTAATTTGAACTATTCTTAAAATGATTTTGATTTTTATTTATCTTCACAGATAAAAAAAAGACGGGTTGCACTCCGGGAGTGCCGGCGGAAGTGAAAACTTGAATATTAACGTTGAAATAAATCAATTATTAATTTAATTAATATAACTCATTTTTTTTCACTATTTCTGCGTCACTTTTTTCATTAATAGATGCACTTTGTTCAATTTCCATATTTTAAACACTTTATATACACGAATTTTACGAATACACAGCAGTGTGGCTACTACACAGACGGTCGAGCCATCAGCTGTCCATCCATCCGTCCATCCACTTCCACTTCCACTTCGACTTCCAATTCGACTTCCACTTCGACTTCCACTTCAACTTCCATTTTGACTTCCACTTCGACTTCCACTTCGACTTCGACTTCCACTTCGACATCCACTTCGACTTCGACTTCCACTTCGACTTCCACTTCGACTTCGACTTCCACTTCCACTTCCATCCATCCATCCACCCATCCATCCATCTATCCATCCATCCATCCATTGTGTCCGTGTGTCACTTCACTTCGGTTGGCGCCGCCGTAGAAAGAGGGGGAAATCTCTCCTGACGGTCACGTGTCCTGACGCGATGTCCTGACGCGAGTTTAACATTTTATACCCATTACTAAAAGTGTGCAACGCCGCTAAAGAAGTTTACACTTCAAAAAAAATAAAATCTTATCAATACTTACTCAGGCCGGTAAGTACCTACCTACTAAGATTTCATAGAAGTTAATAAGATAGGTCAATGTTCAATTCAGTACGGGTACACTAACTTCACATCAATTTCTTAATAAGTAGGTAAGAAGTCCACAAAACTTATTAACCCAATTTAACTTATGGAAACTACTGACAAATCTGACGATATACTAAAACGACCCTTTGAAGAAGTTTCATTATTGGAAACAGCTGCGCAAATTCTAGTTTGAAATGCCAATAAAATCGCGCCCCTAAAGTTAATTAAAACAAAAAGCGCTTTTGTAATCGCGAACCAATGCGATGCACGTCTGATCTCCTCTAAAAGCTATATCACAACTTATCTATAGCACTTTGCATTAAACTGTTTGTATCGAGAGCCGCAATACATGTCCCGCACGGCCCACTTGCGTCCAATCGATCTACATAATTACAGCCAAACTAAAACCAACCGTATCTTTCCCTATTAAAGTTTAGTATCGCTCCAGCAAGGAGTCCGATGGCGAGTGTTGCCGATAAAAATGTTTTAAGCTCAAGAGGATGCTTCATACGCATTCGCCTACACTTTCTTTGTAACGGGAACATTATTTCGAGGTCTTAAAAGTTGGGTGCTTGCGTTAAGTACTTTTCAAGGGAATTGATCGGGATATATATTTAGATGGGGGACCAATATGGAAATGTATGTCACTAGGACAGGAGAGGATTTTTCTAATATGTTTTTCTGTGGTATATGGACCAGGATAACTGTATGGCCTTGACTATCTCCGTGGCAAAAAACAAGACGTTTTTCTGGTCGTGACGCAATGATCTATAAAGTAAAGAAATACTACAATCTAGTGCCGGAAAATAGCGTTTAGTCCACTCTCGGCCCCTCGACCCCTAAAAAAATATTTGTTCATTTGTTTCCTCTCGACCCTTAAACATAGTTCATACTCGACCCCCAGGGGGTGAGACTGAATTTTCATACAAAGGACAGGCATACCTCGTCCACTCTCGACCCCTAGTTCGGTAAGTATCTAAAATTTATATTTTGGTACAGTAAGGTACAAAAAGGTAAATCAACGAGCAATAATTCTTTATTACCCGACTGCGCCAGAAGGAAGGTTATGTTTTTCGAGTGTTTGTTCTTTGGCACGCTCTGTAGCCTAAACGGCTTGATCTATTTCAGTTTGAGAGGTGCCGTTAGATTCGTCTTAATTGTGAAAGTGACACTGGGTAGGTATATCAAAATTGAAAAAAATTAAAATGGCCGATTTTTGGCGCCATATTAGGTCTTCAAAAAAGTTTTTTTCTTATCTTAATAAGAAAAAAACCTATCGAGTGGAGTATCAAAATAAAGAGTTTCATAAATAGCTTGCAAAAATTTATGCAACTTGTATGTTTACATGAAATTTGGAATGAAAAATGCTATAATAATAAAAAAAACAACAAAAAATATTCAACGTTATAACAATGAACTAAAATTATTTAGCGGAATTAGCCCTCCACGTAACGTTTTAAAAGTTTTTTTTTTTAATTTTTAACATTTGTCAATCGACTTGGGTACTTCATACTGCCAAGTCTATTCTATTCTATTTTTAATTATGGCAAGTAAAGCCGATGTCGACTATTCTGCCAAAAACTGCCAAGTCATAAAATGTGTCTTTGCGTTTTTATATAATGAATGACAACTATTTTATCTGATTTTATAAAATTAACCATAGAAAACACGGAAGTGGTATAAATTAAATAAAATGAAATAAATCACGACTTTAATCTGCGAAGTTTTATTGTGCGTGTTAGTCTTCGAAAAAAAATTACTTTATCCACTAGAACATAAAATGCGATTTTATGTCGCCTAAGCAAAATAATTTTATTTAATTGCTTTTTTTATTATCTGCAAAAATAAATGGACTTCATTTTTCTAAACAAAGACTAGGTAACTGGTATTTCTTTAGTAGGAAACTTATTCAGAATATAACTAATACGTTTGTCGTTGTCAATATCGTCTGATCATCGTTTAGATTGTGTTGAAGACATTCATATATAGTTGAAGATATCATCTTAACAAGTTTTTGATAGCTGGAATCATCTTCTATAACTTTCACAAATTGTATAATGTTCGTGGTTTTTGCTTATTTTCTATTTAGCATAGCATGCCAATCTTCCAGTTTATTATAATTATATTAGGGTATTTTAGTAAAATAGTATGCAACTATTATTATTATTTATTTATTTCAGAGAAATCTCCATTATAAGTTAAGTACCCAATATAACAAAATAAACACAAAATAACAAAATCATAAACTGTTAGTGTGTTAGTAACAGAAAATTGTACCTAAAATTATGTTAGTATGGTTAGTACCTATACCTAAGATAAGGACAGCCATAGGCATCAGCCTATGGCTGTCCTTATCCACTGTTTTTGGAAAGGACAGTCAAAACGGGTAGCAATAGCAATTAGGATGCCGTTGCTGCTGCTTCGTAGACGGTGAAGCAAGGAGTTTGCTTTCTTGCGCATGATGGCTTGGAAGCCATCCGTACGCGCTTCAGCAAACATACCAGACGCGCTGCAGCGCCACGGCAACCCCAACAGCATCCTATGCACTATAGGGTAGACTGATGATTTATCATCGTAACTGTACTTTGGGGGTCGAGAGGAAACTAAAACTAGGCTGGAAAATAAAATCCACTCTCGACCCCCAAGGGCCGAGAGTAAACTATAGTTAGGGGTCCAGTGGACACATTATTTATTGGGGGTCGAGGGGCCGAGAGTGGACTAAACGGAAAATAGTTTAATTAAATTAATACACACCTAAAATTTTCGAGTACAAGAACATTTTGTTTCGTATCTGCTTTTACTTCTATTGAAACAAAACAGATTCACTTGCGAAAATTCTGTATACTCCGTAGCTATTGTCACTCGCTTTCCGTTCTAAAGACTTTCACAAGATATTTGCTGGAAACTTGTTTCGGGACATACTCGCTTTAATTTCCTGATCATGCAAATAAGTTCCCCTACTTAGGCACGCTAAACTTAGTAAACACTTTAGTTTAAGAAAGAGGCTGAAGTCAGTCTTTGTCCTTATTTATTTATTTATTTTTATTTATTTATTTATTTGGGACAAACAAACAGCAACACATTACATCTGCGCAAATAATATAAGCAAATATATAATACAAATGTGAAACTCACACCGTTATCCACAGCATATACTCACACCGTTATCCACAGCATATTCAAAACAAGTGGAAAAACGTGGTCTGTCTAGGAAGTATTATTATTTTTCACTATGTTTTGGTGAAAGTCTTGGTTGTAGAGTCGCTTCATGTAAAAAACATTCAATTCAGCTACATTCGGTTAGACTGGAAGCTGACCCTAAAAGGCTCGGCAGATTTATTGTTTTTTAAGTTTTTGTTAAACACTGAAGAGTAACCATTAACCATTGTTTTGAGGATTTCTACACAGAAGAAGCCAAACGACTTAAACTTCACCTACACTGCAGGTTATATACGCAGCATAAATCACTTGTGCATGCTACAAGCACCGTGTACAAGCACCATTAAATGCTCAGTAATGCCATGGACGCTTTTACTGCTGTCGCGTCAGCTGATGAATGTCTACAGAACAAAGGCGCCTGCCAGATAAAATAACAAAGCCTAGAGACATAACTCACCACCTCACATGACTAGCCAAGCGTTATTAGCATCATATTTCCTAAGATATTATTCAGAACTCTTCAAATGAAAATCTTCAGGGAAAAACAATTTGAATCTGAGCGTTGAGCGTAGTAGAAAAGGCGCGGCCACATATCACGTTGTTTGGGAGCGAGCCAACGTAGTCGCGACCGGCGACCCGGTCGACTTCGCGTCACTATTTATTATGTACCGGACCAATCTTTGTTTTACGTTTTATGTGTTCAAGCCATACTCCCGTTTCGAAACCGCTTGTTTATTTACGCACCTTCAGATTTATAGCTCTTATAGTTTTGTGTGAATTGGACTGTGCGATGAATATTTATGGGGTCGCGAAACATTTTTCATTGTTGCGGTTGAATATTTTATTATGCGAGAGAATATTTAATAGACCTTTTTACACAGTCAAATAATCAATTTTTAAATCAACTGTCACTAATGAGACACAATTACTTTTTCCATTGTTACCGATCTCTAGGAGATTTCTTGACAGTTGAAGGGATTACTTACCATAACTCATATCCTATCTCAGTTTGGAAAAAGGCGAGAGGAAGAGGAGGGAGGGGATTACATACATAATCAGCCTATAATGTTCCCACTGCTGGAACACAGACCCCCTCTCTGTGAGAGGGAGTGGGCCGTAATCTAACACGCGGGCCCAGTGTAGGGTGGTAGATGTCAAATGTCTTCGAGTTTTTGGTTCTAGGACATGCCGGTTTCCTCACGATTTTGTCCTTCACCGTTTTGAGAGCAGTGATGATTAAATAATTTACACAAAGTAAAGTGCCTGCTTGGGTTCGAACCTAGGTACGTCCTACAACACTTAAGTCGCGGTCGTTACCACTGGACCACCACTGCTCCCAGAGACAATGCGTATTGTTTTAGTGTTTAGTCTTTAGTTACAGCGAAAGACTAAAAATCCATTATTATTAGTTTTCTTGTTGATTTTTACTGTTATTGTGAGTGGTTGTTGATTTTAATTATGGAATCATAGTCTGGCAACACATGATAGATAAAATAGTAGATAGTTTTGTAATCAATACGACTGATTTGGACTCTTCTGACTTCGCCTAATACAAACGACAACGATTAGAATAGGAAGTTTAAAATGTGTAAGTACATAACTACTTTAAACAAAAATGTTATGAACCCCTAAAAGTTTGTTTACATTGTTTATCTCGTCTCGTTGGCAACACTTTACCTAATTATGCATTGCTTTTTTCCAACTCTGCCGATGAGAGACTGGATACCATGTCATTTCAATGTAAAATTAAACATTGCAATAATGAATTATTCATCAATTAAAACGTAGAAAATTAAAAGCGAAAAACGGTTAAAAATTTTAAAGCTGTCAAATTATTTATCGGCCGTTAAATGAACTGCTGCAGTTCTCGGGAATTTGACCTTATATTTTAATTTTGTCATTTCTACCCTCCCTCAACTGAAAATTAACGCAATTATCTTGTGGCTCAGTCATAACAACCGGCCGGCCGATCGATCAGGTTAAGCTACGCTTGCCGCGGTTGATCCGTGGATTGGTGACCAAGTTTACATGCCAAAACTCCTCCGTGCTCCGTGGAATCGGCCAACATAGTTGGGACAACGCAACTTAACGCGTCCACTTCGATTTTGTTAACAGTTATCAAGATTAAAAAGTTTATTAATGCGCGCTCGTTAAATGATATTCAATATGAGTGTTATTATTGTGTTGAAATCAGATATTGGTTTTCCTAGCTAAAAACTGTTGCTTGGAAATTGTGAAGATATTCAAGGTGGACCGATGGCTTTATGAAGGTCGCAGAAATCCTCTGGAAACGAGAAGCCCAGAACTGGCCGAACTGGCGATGCTTGGGGGCCTATGTCCAGCAGTGGACATCTTTCGGCTGAAATGATGATGATCTTGATGATTCTCAGAATACCAGTGCTTGGACTGGTTGGGAACTTTCTGTTTTTTTTTTTTTTACCATATTTTTATAGTATTTTGTTTTTAATTTTATTAATGATTGTGTTTAGTTTGTGATCTTCCGGTACGTACGAGTCACAATAAATACTTTTTCTTTCATTCTTAGATTAAATAAAACTCCCTAAGTAAAGGAAACAAATAACGAAGCCAATAAGTTCTCTTATGGCAAACAACAAGAATCCAATGAGCGAAAACTCCCTGCATTTCGATATTAAGCCCAGTGAAATGGAATGACCAATCTCATCGTCAAATAGGTTTACCTTGAATAATTTACAAGTTTTTATTGGTTTCCATGAACTGTGTTTTATGAGTTAAATTTTTCTGCGTGTAATTGCCACTGGCCTTTCATTTGATTATCTAGTAGTTAGTTTTCAGTGTGATGGTTTCGATATCCGTGATTCCAGTAAACGAGAATTTAATGTTTTTTACTGGAGTTGAATCCCCTAATAATTTTTTGAGGCACCTATTGCAAACATAGGTACGTCATCAGTAGAGGCCGACGGTTGATCTCATATATGTGAAGTCAAGGAAAATAATTGTTAAGCAAAGTGATTACCAATTTATATTGTCCGTATAATATTCAAATCACAACTATCATTATTTAGTCAGTTGTGTACAATTACGAGTACTACAACATGAAAAATTTAATCATGCTATTTGCTTAACAATTAATTTCCTTGACTGCACATCAAAATAAGTCAGTGTCAACCGCAGTGTAGTACCGCAGTCAAAATCAAAAATGTTTTATTTCATTATTACACGTTGTACATTATACAGTTGGTGGGGTACATATTTGAATTTCGAAAATTTAAATATCTACGGTTAAAATGTCAATGTTCAAAACATCGAAAATTTAAATATCGAACGACCATAAAACCGAAAATTAAAATAACGTAAGTTTATATTGTCGAATGGTTAGATAATCTACGTCCAATATATCTAAAATCTAATTATCGACAAACATAACATCGAAAGGCTTAAATATCGAAGTACAGATTATCTAATGATGTAAATATCGAAGTACAGAGTATCGAATGTCCTAAATAACGATATTTATTTATATGTTGTGCTACAAAAATTAGTGACAGAAACAAATCGCTGCAAAACCGACTCCACGTGGTCTTGTCTGCCCTACCCCTAGAGTGTAATTTAAGCCCGCGTAGGCGCAGAGGGGTGAGGCGGCCCGCGAGCTGAGGCGGAGGTGGCTTTAAAGGCCGCCGCCGCGGCTGAGGCTGGCCGGCGAAGCCGGCCAGCAAGCCGAAGCTGCGGTGGTGAGCGTTAAAACCATCGACGACGATAAGCTCGCGTGGGACCGCCGGAGCCCCGCAGCGCCGGAGCCGTGACAGAAACCATGCCTGCTGCATGATGCATGCTCGCTTGCACTCTGCATGCTTAAGTAATATTATTTTCACATAATAAATAACTTAAAAAAATACACATTTGTAGGCCGCGCCCGCTCTTGCATCTTATGTCGACGGAGCCCCGCTACGCGGGGCCCCTATTTCTGTGTAAAGGGTTAAAAGTAACCTTACCTAACCTAACACCGGGGTGCCCTTCGCTCTCTCTTGCATCCTGCAACCATGCCTGCCTGCAAGTTCGATATTTTAACTAGTAGGTATTTTAACGTAAATATAATGAACTAAAGTGTATTGAATGTTGACATTTTGAACTTAGGTATAATGATTATCGATGTTTTTTATCATTAGATATTTTTATAACTCGGCATTTCAATGTTAGACATTTTGTGCTTAGGTATAACAATTTTCGATATTATGATATAACCGATATTTAAATTTTCGATGTTTTGAACGTTGACATTTTATACGTAGGTATTTTAATGTTCGACATTCAAATATGTACCCAGTTGGTGGCGTCCCCTTTTAAGCATATAAATGCCTGTGCCAGGAGGCGCCGCTCTTTTATACAGGATGTTACGGAAAGGGTATATCAATACAAACGGGTTGAAGAGTGTATCTGGTCTAGAACCTCTGTACAAAATTTCAGCTCAAAAGCATTAACTTTGAAAATGCTTAATATTTTTTTATTTCGACATCACGGCGCTGCACTGGCGCGCGGCGGCGTGATGTGCGTGTACTAGGCGCACAGACACACTACAGATAATGGATAATGACCCTCGTAGTGCGGTGACACGTTTGTTATGATTTCAATTTAATAAACTATCGAAATAAAAAAATATTAAGCATTTTCAATATTACTGCTTTTGAGCTGAAATTTTGTACAGAGATTCTAGACCAGATACACTCTTCAACCCGTTTGTATTGATATACCCTTTCCGTAACACCCTGTATGTCTTGCAATTAGTCAGTACCCTTACAACATTTATATACTTTTGTTTATTTAACTTTTTCCTAATATCAATACATTCAATGGCTATAAAGTGGTTCAAAGTTTGTAGGTTAACAAATTCGCTCCGGTTTTTTTTTTTACTAGCCATTATTTTCCCACTGCTGGGCAAAGGCCTCCTTCCATCTCTCTCTGTCCAGAACTGCCAAGGAAGAATCTTTATCTTTGCGCTCCGGCTTTATGTTTTTGTTTTTTTTTTTTAAATAAAATAGGAAATGTGTTTTCTGGACATACCTAATATTGCTTGTGTAAATTCTAAAATTTTAGTTTATTAATAATAAGTATATTTATACCTATCGTCTATCGACAAACTTCTACGCTGCGTACAATTCTATTCCGACATTGGTACGTATAAAAGTTTTTGTTGTTGTCATATGTATCGCTCCAGGTAAATGAATGGTCTATCCTCGGAGCCTGTCCATGTTTTAGAATACTGCCAGATTTTTGGTCTCGGCACAAAGAGATCCACAAAAAAAAATTTACAACATTTTTTTGATAGATGCTTCCACAGATACATATTTTTGTAAATTGTAGACTACGGTAAGGAATTTGCATAGTGACTATAAAAATGTCCACCATTTTTCAAAGGATTTATCCGAATAAAAGACGCTATTTTTATATTTATAAAAAAATGATCATTTTGCCTACATCGTAGTCACGTCTCATGTAAACATTCGAAGCGATGTGAAAGCTTGAAATATAACTTTAATGCAAAATGTTTTCATACCACCATCGAGCAAAACATGAATGGTCCAAAATATAAATTGCTGTTTGAGTTAAAACTTTGCGCACGTTCATAAATAAAGCGCTTCTAAATAAATATCTAAATAAACGACGCTTAAAATATTGAGCGGTTTTCTTACTTTTACCAAAACATTTCAAAATTAATTATATTTATAATGCCAGCAGTTTAATTAGTAATTTTTATTATATCCGTGCATACAACAGATTTCATCATATTTTGATGAAATCTGTTTTCTCAAAATCATTTAAAAATACATTAGTAAGCCTTGTGTTTACCAACATTTACATCAACTAAAATACATAATTAATCAGTACCTACTATATTTACCCTAGGAAACTGTTTATATAGGTACCTAACCGGTGGTTTGAAAGTTCGTGAACACAGGCCTAAGTCCTAAAGTTGAGTTGATACCTAATTATGTATGACCTCTTTTCTTAATGTTATACGACATACTATGTTTTGCTTTGTTCCCTGATAAACGCATCATCAGAGATTATTCACCATCCAAAAATGGTATTTATCAGGAAATAATAACCAGCTACTAGTAGCAAAGAATCTATCCGCTCATTTTCGAACCGGTTTTCCATGAAAACTTTAACCCTTCACCGCTGCGGACTGTCACTAACTACAATGAATGTTTCCCTTCCATTTCGCCAACCGGCATTCAAACTACAATGTATGTAGCCTCTATGCTGTTTGTTTTATCTGTGGCCTTTGTGACAACAGTCTGGGTTGAGTCTGGGTTTGTTTTTCATTACGCACGGGAATCTCATTTCGTACGTCATTTAACAGGACCAGTTATGAGTTGCGCGTTCTGTTTTACACTGGACAACGTTTATGTTAGTAAATTTTATATTTGTTTTCTATGTGACACGTGTTGGGTTCATAAACTGTTAAACAGAGGTTGGGAATTATGAGAGAAGTACGGGAGGTTCATCGTAAATTATCTGCCGTCTGATCATAGTGGACAAACGGTAATTTTTAACTTTAAAACAGCTTTGCAAAAAGTGCAAATACCATTTAGACCAATAACGACTGGTAAACTAAAAATATTCAATAGTACCCTAAATAATAAGTTAAATGATCTGGGCCATGATATGGATGATGCAAATAAATTGTACGAGGATTTCTTTTCATTAGTTCAGACTCAATTCAATAAAACTTTTGAAAAGAAAACAAAAAACATTTGCCCTAATTTTATATTTAGTGACTGGGCAACTAGAGGTATTAGGATAAGTAGGGAAAGACTGTTCGAGCTGTATGGCCTTAAGCCTTACATTAATACTGTTACTTTCAGCAAGTATGTTGCTACATATTCCAAAATTTTTAGAAATACTTGCAAAATAGCCAAAGCCACCATTAGCAACAAAATCGAATCGGCAGAAAATAGAATAAAAACGGTTTGGAAAATTATAAATAACGAAACTAGTAGGAATAAAAAACGAAACACTGATTACACGTTGGAGACTTCACGTGGTGCCATAAGCTCTAACTTAGAAGTAGCTCAAGAATTTGTAAATTTCTTTACTAATATACCATCAAAAACGACGGAAGCCTTAAATTCCTCACCCGACGTGTCAATTGATTTATTAAGAGCGAACGTTCAAGCCTGCCCGGTTGAATTTCAATTTAAACATATTAACCCTGTAGTAGTAATAAAAGCTTTTAAGCAAATTAAGATCAAATTGACCGAAGATCTTTGGGGAATGTCCATTAAAGTGTGTACCTCCATAATTGAGACTATTGCGCCTTACTTAGCCTTAGTATTTAATTCTTGTGTAGATCAAGGAGTCTTCCCCGATCTAATGAAATATAGTAAGGTAATACCACTTTACAAATCCGGGGACAGTAAAGACACCAATAATTATAGACCCGTATCCGTGTTGCCGGTTTTCAGCAAGGTGTTTGAAAAGATAATGCTTAATCAGATGCTCAATCATTTTAACACGAATAAAATCCTTCACGATCAACAGTATGGTTTTACCAAAGGACGTTGTACGACCGACGCCGGTGAAACCTTATTAAAACACATTTTTAACGCGTGGGAAGAGGCTCAAGACGCCATAGGAATCTTTTGTGACCTCTCCAACGCATTTGATTGCGTCGATCACGAAACCTTGCTTTTGAAACTTGAGCATTACGGACTTGGAAAACTTGCGCTCAGTTTAGTTAGTTCTTATTTAAATGATAGACAACAGCAAGTTCAAATAAATGGTGTCAATTCACATGGTTTAGCAGTAAAAATGGGTGTGCCACAAGGCTCGATTTTGGGTCCTTTCCTCTTTTTAGTGTATATTAATGATCGACTCCATTTATTAAAAAACCAACCACAAATGGTGTTATTTGCTGATGACACTTCTTTAATTTTTAAGGTAAATAGACGTGCTATAAATTTTGACGACGTAAATAACGCCCTACTGCAGGTCCAAAATTGGTTCACTGCTAATAATTTAGTATTAAATGAAAAAAAAACTAAGTGCATAAGATTTTCTTTACCAAATGGCAAAGATAGTGATTGCGAGATAATATTGAATCAAGAGAAACTAGAATTCGTCGATACAACTGTTTTCCTAGGGATCACGCTTGACTCAAGGCTACAATGGGGTCCTCATTTAACATCTCTTCCAGGACGGCTAAGTTCAGCTGCTTATGCTGTCAGAAAAATCCGTCAGTTTACTGATGTAGATACCGCGAGACTGGTCTATTTTAGTTACTTTCATAGTATCATGTCTTACGGTATTTTACTTTGGGGACGGGCTGCAGACATCGATTCTATTTTTATTCTGCAGAAAAGAGCCATCAGAGCTATATATAATCTTCGCAGGCGCGATTCTCTAAGGGAACGGTTTAAGGAAATTAACATCATGACGGTACCTTGTCAATATATCTATGAAAACATCATGTATGTAAGGAAAAATTTACATCTTTTTAGTAGAAGAGGTGAAAGAAATAATTATAGTACTAGAAATAGGGATCTATTAGTTCAACCAGGTTTCAGACTAGCTAAAGTAGACTCATCTTTTATGGGGTACTGTTTAAAATGTTATAATAAAATACCTCCCCACATTCTTCAACTGAATGAGACAAAATTCAAGTCTTGTATTAAACGCACACTATGCAGGCAGGCATATTATAAGTTAGGGAATTACATCGCGGATAAAAATGCCTGGCTCAATGCTGGTCCTGCTCCACAACCACAACTAATTGATTAACACTTGAAAATACTGTTGGAGCTGCTGAAGATTGTAAGTCTATCTTTGCATTGTATAAATTCAATCTCCTAGTATTGTATAATTGCATAACACATGTGTGAGTACTATGTACACACTATAAAGCTACCATTTACTGGGTACGTCTTTCATTGACTTGAATGTGCTCTGGCGGCTGAGAGTATGTCATGCTCACTCAAATGTCTCGCTGATGGTGGCACATGTGTTGGATCATTTAGCTCCCTTCAAAATGGTTGAGCTGAATGGTGCTGATGCATGCGTCATGTTCGTGAACGGGCGCCGTCAGTAGGGACTGGTCATCTCTTTGCTGCCATGGCTTATTTTAATTTATTATTTGAATTGTTATTTTTTCTCATCTTTTCATTATGGACGCTTTTAACGTTCTGCATCGTTCTCACATGTATAATTTTAACATGAATGATGTAACCAAGACTTTGTAACCACATTATTTTGATTTAAAAGAGTGTCCATGGAGTTTCTTGCCCGTTCTTCTCCATAGGTACCTACGCTTTGGAATGGGCAACTAGCTTCATTTTTTCTGACTGACTGACTTCTTGACAATTCAAAAGTGCCTGTAAATGGTTTAATTGAAATAAATGCTTTGAGTTTGAGTTTTTGAGTTTGAGTTCGGTATTTATCATATCGAACCTTCCCATAGGTGCTTCCCAAAATCGATCATTCTCAATCATTTTTTCGACTGTAATACTTATAACTTTTTTCTTGTAAATGCTGTAATGTATAACTGCTTTTTGTCCCAAATAAATAAAATAATTTAAAAAAAACAATTAAAAATTCTTTCTTCAGTGATAGATAATAATTATGCTTGAACAAATTAAGAAAATGCTTGATAGAAAATTATAAAAATCTTCAAACCTTTTGCCAATCACTCGATTGGCTAATATTTGCCTACGTTCATTCCACTCACAGTTTACGAAAACTAAAAACACTTTTGTTCGTACTTAATTTATTAATTTACTAGCTGTGCCTGCAACTTCGTTCTCGTGCATATTGGATATCATGGGTTATATTTTTTTTTTTTACGCGGAACCATAATTCTTTTTCATAAATAAGAATAGCTTAAGTTACTCCTTAAAACATCAGTTATCGGCAAGTGTAAGTCCCGTCAAAATCAGGCACGTCGTTTCGGAGATTAGCCGGAACAAACAGACAGACAGACAAGAATTAAAAAAATAGTTTTTTATGGATTTATTAAAAAGCTGTTATTTTTAAATTACAAACCGACTTCATTTTTATTTATTTGTATGTGTAGATTTTGCTTTAGTGAAAAAAACTTTTCTTCTAAGATCAAAATAGTTACCAGTATAAAAATTTATGGAAAATGTGTGTGAAACCTTTTTCCAATCTATAGTGTTTACCAACACCGAGCTGTGAAGGGTGATCATCCACATATTGTATCCTATATCCCACCCACTTAAACCACGTAATAATATTTTATGTAAGCGTCTTCCCCGATGCAGTAATGGCCGTCGTGTCTACTTAATGGACTCGTTACCCCGAGATTAACTGTTGCTAGGAAATTGGGTCTTTACTCCTAATGGATAGATCTTGAAAATGCGGAGTTTGCATCTCCCGACTGAGATGCGGACGAAGCGTTCCACTGAATAATTGGATGATGCAGTAGCAATGCTGTAATTGGTGTTTTATGGAGTGACAGTTTGACGTTCAGATTCTCATTTTAAAATGGTTGCAGCGAATCGTGAGTGGAATTTACTGGATGATTAAGAAGAAGACTCGATTGTCGATTGTTTTAATGTAATCGAATTAGTGTTGTGTCGATTTGGATTTGGAAGAACTTCACCGTACTGCAACTTAGTGTTGTTCTTCATTTTCTCATCATGGAACTTGATGGGTGTCCAAATCGTTGGACAAAAATTTGTTTTTAAATGTCACCTCGCTGCTGTTGTAGCTAACTACAGCCTTAATCCTTCGTAGATTCGGATCGTGGATCTGGAATGTGGAGCCACGCAAGACACAATGGCTTTTTAATTGTTTGTGCAATTACGGCATTCAACTGGTTAATAAACAAAATACGTGGTTAGAATTATTTTGGAATAACAATTGTGAGATCACGTACCGTGTGTACCATGCCTAACTCAAAAATAAATGCTTATTACTTCCAAAACAGCTCCAAGTACGTTTTTTTAACATTTCCGTCTTATTATTCACGTAGGCACAACCGTGCGTTGTCTCATTTGTGTTGCAGCCCAGACCCGAATATTGCCGCGATGTTTCTGAAAGATAAGCTCATTTCTTATCAGACGGGGTATGAGGGTAACAAATGAAGCCATTACAGTCGCTCCGAGAAATTTGTCATTGAGTAGAATGATTTCATGTGTACGCAAACGTATGGGTGGTTTTGGGAAAATAGGAGTTGTAAGTACTAGCTCAAACAACAGCAATTATTAATCAAAAAGAGTAGGTACGCCTATGGTACGTTTAATGACCAACATTTTGGTTCTTCTGTAATGGAAGTATACGTATGTAATATTCATTGTCATGTACCTATACAGGGTGTCCCTGGATGTATGGATCAAATCGAATAGGGACGTGGGCAAGGTCACTTACAAAAGTTTTAGCAAAAAAAAAACTAAAAAAAAACTTAAAAAAAAATACTAAAAAATACAGAAGAAAATCAAATTCGTGAAAACTATCAGGGCTATCAATTAATTTTTTTTAGATAGCCCTGATAGTATTTTTTATGATTATTTTCTTTGAGCACTCAGAGAAGGGATTGAAAAAAAAAATGGGTCATAACTTTTGAACCGTAAAAAAATTCACTGACATTCTCAGGGTTAAAAAGTTTGAAAATGACCTTGCCCACGCCTCTATTCGATTTGATCCATACTTCCAGGGACACCCTGCGTATAGGGTCAAATTAAATTAGCTAGCGAAACTCGGCGGACGTGATTAGTTAAGATGAGGACTGCCTTGTTGGCATAGTGGTCGCAAGTGCTATGACTGAGCATGAGGTCTTGGGTCCGATTCCCAGGTGGGGCAAAGTGTTATCGGGTTTTTCCACCAGGAATTTACCAGTAGCAGCCCGGAGCCTGGATTTATGGCTGGTTGATGGCAATAGGCTTGCCCCTATTCCATGGTACTTAAACATAACTGGCAAAATATGGGCTTATTGTAATTACATCACTGCCTAACCCTTCAGGAATTACAGGATTAATGTTATGTTAAGTTGTGTGTAAATGAAGATGTGACATATTGGACAAAGAGGAAAATACAAACCTATTAATTATAATTCTCATGCGCACATTTAAACACCAACCTATTAATATCATAACAAATTCTCTTTTTAACCCTTAGACGTTTACAATTAAATTCTTTCCATTCCGATGTAAACTGTTCTCTATCGGGAAATACACAGGCAATTAGATTTCACAAAAGACATTGCGTCTACAACCTAGACAACATTTTACAAAATGTTGTCTAGGTTGTAGCCGTTTGAGGTTGAAACCCTAGAGTCGAGGGTCCGAGTGCTCATGCCTTGTTCAATGAAATCTCTAAACAGCTGGTTGACACTTTCCGTGATCCAAAGGCTGGCTTTTACCTTGGCCAGTGGATAAATATTGCCATACAACGCGGCAATGCCGCCAGTCTCTTGGGTACATTACCAGTCGACAGCAAAGCGGAGGGATATTTCGACGCCTTATTTTAGTTTGTTACTTTAAGTTAAGATATTATATTTTTATTTTAAAAGTTTATTTAGTACTAGAAGTTTTTTCATTTAGGTATTATATAAAAATCTTTTAATACTTGTGGAATGGGGAAATGAAAATACTTCAAAGGAATCTTCGATCAAGAAAGGAATGATGTAATATCGAATGTCTTTGCCGACAGTCATAATTTCGAAATTCATATTCATGTTTTTCGTACACCATTTTTCAGTCATTCATTATATTCTTTAAGAATAGTTAAGATATAGCCGAATTTTCACCATTATTATTTTAGACCAGCTTAATTGTGCCTGCTACTTCGCCCACGTGAAATTTCTTGTTTTTTTTTTTTAATAAAATATATCCTATGACATTCGGCAATCAATCAACTCAGCCTATCGCAATTCACAGCTGGAGATAGGTCTCTTTCAGGCTGCGCCACAATATCCTGTCCTCCGCCTTCCGCATCCAGTCTTTCCCAGCCACTTCGTTCGCTTCCTTCGCTCCCATCGCTCAGCGCTTCAGCTTCCCTTTAGAGGAACAATTTTCTGAATTGGATCAAAAGTTTCGAAGATTACCCTTTACATACAAACTCAAAAATCCTTACAATAATATAAGTATGTAGTTATGAGTAACTATTTAAAGACTCCTATGGCCTAATATTGTCAGCTGAATTCCAAGAAAAGTTTTGTAATACGTATTTGTAAGCGGAAAACGTGTGAAGGGCTATCCCTTATTTGGTAATAGGATTTGGTAATATCCGCCCACACCATACATTCACTACGAACTTTAATATGAAATATTCGACAAATAATTTATTATCGTCCTACACGAAAGCCATTTAATCAGACATACTCGTAGGCGTGTGAATTATAAGCATATTGCTTTAATAAATCTATAACCTAACAAGAAAGGCCTGTAAGAGAGCTTCAGTTTGATTGGTTCCATAACTTAGATTATTAGGTTATAAAGCACCTGAGAAATTATAACTTACCTACTCATCACTGGGAAATTACTCATCGCAGACAGGTCCGGTCCGGTCCTTCTGGTCTTCGGTCTCTCAAGGGAGTGATGTGGCGGCATCTACATGGCCGCATGCATACTACACATCACAATGACGTCATGAAAAATCCTGCATCTGCATCAAGCAGAGTTTACCGCGTGACCAGACAACTAGACAACGCCCAGACATCAATTGTCGGGCAGTTGCCCACCAGATAGGACACCCATCTCGTCGGTCGGAGGATCCTCCCTTTTCTATGGAGGATGAGTAAACTTTACACCCTGTTCCTTATACATCCATCCCGCTAATTTCCCCACACATAATATTTCACGCAATTTTCCACATTTCGATTGTTTTTAACCGACTTCAAAAAAAGGAGGAGGTTCTCAATTCGTCGGAATCTTTTTTTTTTATGTATGTTCCCCGATTTCTCGAAGACGCCTGGACCGATTTGGAATTTTTTTCTTTTGTTGGAAAGGGTATACTTCCCAAACGGTTCCATGAAAATTTAATCGAAATCGGACAAGCGGTTTTTGAAAAATCAACAAAAATCTAAAAATGTATCTACATTGTCTACATTAACGATCTTTTTGTTTACTTTTTTGTGGGGTAGTTACAACTAAAACGTGAAAAATAAAAACTTTTTTTACAAAAAAAAAAAACAACTGACTTAAAAAAAAACACTACAAAGTGATAAATAACTTTAATTTCGGTAGTCGGTGGCAAAAAACGAAAATGCGGAATCAACGACACCGACTTCCGAAATTAAAGTTATTTATCACTTTGTAGTGTTTTTTTTTAAGTCGGTAGTTTTTTTTTTGTAAAAAAGTTTTTGTTATAAGTATTTTTCAGTTTGCTTTCATCATTGATTTAAATATGCTATAGTATATTGTTATGCTCAACTCTTTCACATTTACTGTATAACTAATTTTGTTTACATTCCGTGTGGCCCTGATGATCTGATATATTTGTGTAAGTATCATATGCTTTTTTTTTCTAATACTTAACTGTTGTATTGTGTGTGTCCTCTAGTCTGCATTAGTAATGTATTTTCTTTCTTCCTTTCTTTTTTTATATACAGGAGGTCTACTCTTAAAGTCCGTCAACGAAGATACGGGCCCGTCCGAATAAAGTAAAAGTAAAAGTTTATTGACAGTATAAAAGAACAAACCTTACACACAAATCCCAACAATCCTGTGATTTGTGAATACTAGTACAAAAAAAATAAATATATAATAACGTATGTCTAATAAATACCTGTGTATATGCGGTTGTTTGGGCTTAATTCACACTGACCTCCGTACTAGTAAAAACTGTATCACGGCAGGTCAGTCTTCCTCGTTCACAAACACTCACACACTTCCACACAATTAAAGATAATCTGCATTAGACTACTAAATAAATCACTGAACAATGAGTATGGCTATAAGAATACAGGTGATACTTAGTGGGTACTTTTTATCATTCGATGATTTGATGACAATAATCACGAGGGTAATTATAAAATATTAAAAGTATATGCAAAACTTTCAGACAAAAAAAAAAAAAAGTTTGGATCTTATGAGTTCTGGTTATGAACTTATAACAACAAAATATCAATATAAAAAAATAAAATTTGTGTCACTAATAACTAACAAAAAAAAAAAATATAATAATAAAAAGGAGATTATAAACATAAGGATGAACTGATTTATTTATGTGAAATGTGAAATGTAGGTTACTGAATGCGTGTGTAGATGAGTAGAATATGAAATAGTTTGAAATAATGTATGTATAAAATAGTGTGTGTATTTTTGTAGATCTATTTATGATATGGATATTAATAGTTTTTCTGTGTTATTATAGTTCATTTCGATGAGATATTGATTTAAAGTTTTTTTGCAAACAGAGAGAGTCGAATCGCGTAAATTGATAGATTTCGATAACTGGTTATATAAATGAGGCCCCAGATGGTCAAAAAATTTATCTGAAAAGGCCGTCTTACGTTTAGGTATGGGGTACACCAGATCTTTTCTACGTCTTGTAGCGAAATTAGGTATCGGTAACTTGCAGTGCTGAAGTAATATAACATTATTTACAAATATTTGTCTTACTGTGAGCAAACGTAAATTCTTATATAATAGATGCGTTGGATATCTAAATTTCTTGAAGCTCATTACTTTTAAAATTGCTCGCTGAGCTCTTTCGAGTCTTAACATCGTGGTTTTTGATGCGCCTCCCCAAACAGTGATGCAATATGATAAAACTGATTGACATAAAGAAAAATAAATAGTTCTAAGTAGTTTGAGGTCACAAATATTGCGAATATTTTTAAATACCTACATGGATCATTTTCCTAGCCCGAGTTATTACGGCACCGATATGTTCCCCCCAATTAAGGTTTTGGTCCACTATCAAACCCAGATATTTTATAGAGGATCCTTTTGTGAGACTATAGCAGGAACATGCTGCAGCACTTTTGCAAGTATGCAACTTTATTTGCAAGTTATTTGGTGGTTGCGTATTATTCCTAATGCTGAAGGTTAAATATTTTGTTTTCTGTGCATTCAATGTGAGAAGGTTGTGATCAAGCCAAGACGTAACTAAAGCAAATCCTTCATTAGCCACGCTGAACACTTCAGTCCACGTGCGACCATGAAACAAAAGTACCGTGTCATCAGCATAGGAGATAATTTGTCCTTGTTTCAGATTGATACTGCTCAAGTCATTAATATAAGCGAGGAATAATGTAGGGCCCAAAATACTGCCCTGTGGCACGCCGAATTGGACATTTTCCTGTAGACTGGTGTAGCCATCAATCCTAACACATTGAGTTCTGTTTGACATGTAGTCTTTTACAAGATCCAATGCAATACCGCGGATCCCAAGGCGTTCAAGCTTATTGAGGAGTATGGGAACAGAAACTGTGTCGAACGCCTTTGCCAAGTCCAGGAAAATTCCTAGGGTCTTATCTCCTTTATCCAAAGCATCGACGGTAAATGATATGAGCTTGTGTACGGCATGAGCAGTTGATTTCTTCTCTCTAAACCCAAATTGGCTTTCTGAGAGAAGCTGATTGGTTTCAAAGAATTTTTTAAATCTAGTGTTCATAATCCGTTCAATAACTTTAGAGAGGGATGGCAGTAATGAGATTGGTCTATAATTTGAGACACAGTCTCTGTCCCCAGATTTGTGAATGGGAATAATGACCGACTGTTTCAGAGCGTTGGGAAAGACGCCTTTGGCAAAACTCAAATTACAGATCCTAGCAATAGGTATGGCGAGAGTGTCGACAGCCAGTTTGAGTAAAGTGGAGGGAATTTCATCCCAACCACTGGAATTAGAAGATTTTAAATTCAATATGGTACTTTTAATTTCTCTTTCATCTGTAGGTAGTAGGACGAATGACTTCAGCGAGGAACTGTTTGAGTTTGATATTCTAGCTAGTTCCATTTCATTCTTTTGTGTTCTTATTTGGATACTTTGAGCCAGTTGGCTACCCACGTCAGCAAAATAGTGATTTATGTAGTTTATGGACTCTTGTGGGTTCCTTTTAATTAAAAGAAGGTCATCATAATTATTAGGGTTAGTATTGTAGTGACATATTTCTTTGATAATGGACCATTGTTTATTTAAATTATTTTTGTGGAGATTTATTTGTGATCTAAAATACCTATTCTTTAAGTTCTTTAATAGTTTGTTACATGTATTACGATACCTTTTGTAAGTTATTTGAAGTGTTACATTGTCTGGATCCTTACGAAGTTTTTGATGTAAACGATCTCTATTTCTCATGCAACGACGTAGCCCGGGAGTTATCCATGGTTTAATATTACGTTTTCTATTAGAAAGTTTGTAGGTATAAGTATATTTTTTAATACAATCACTTATTGTGGATAGGAACTTATTTGTTATTTCATTCGGGTCATCACACGCTAACATTTCAGTCCAATTTATAAGTTTTAAATTATTAACAATCGCGGAATAGTCTACTTTTTTAAAAGTTCCTCGATTTTTTTCGGTTGTTGCCGATTTTTTTGATAGTGACATCATCACACTGCAGTGGTCCGTGACAGTCGAATTGCAGACTACAGTATATGTAGTGGAGGTGGTCTTAACAAAACAGTGGTCAAGGCAGTTTTTTTCACGTGTTGGTAACAAATGTGATGCAAGGAGTCCGTGTGAGGCTAGCAAGTACATATAATTGGCAACCTTAGGATCAGTATTATTTGTAATATTGATATTTATATCACCTATGAGTATAATATTTTTGTAGTGTTTAAATTTATGTAGTGTTTCATCTAAAGTGGTTAGAAATTTATCGATATTTTTAAAGGCGGGAGGCCTGTATAGTGATATAATAGCTAGCTCCTTTTTAATAGTGGTAACTAAACAATTTACTTCATCACTAACTGTAGTTGTTTCCGCCACAGTAACTTTTAAATTATCCTTACAGAAAACAACTATACCATCGTTTTGATTCAAATGGTTACGTGTTGCAAACACCTGATATGAAGGAATATTGGGTAATTTTCCGGTCTTAGATAGCCAGCATTCTGTTAAAATTATGAAGTCAAAGGATATGTTAAGCCTAGCAAGGAGGACTAAAAAGTCGTCAAAGTTATGATTCAGACTTCTGATGTTTTGCGTTAGTACTTTATAGGTATTGTCTTTATCTAAAATAATTTTGCACTGCTCCGGGAAGTCTACGGTTTGAGCTTCACCCGCATTGATGTTTTCATCAATGTCTGAGGAAATATTGACTAAATCAACCATAATTCTTATGGGTGTTAGAGGAGATATTTTTTTGAGGGAAGCTACAGGACCAACAGACGATAACAGTGCAAGAAAATGAACTATAATAATAAACTAATAAAAGTGTGTGTGTACGAATAGTGTATGTGTTATGTGAAGTGTTATGTAGTACAATTGAGTGTAAAAGAACGGATGAAAATACAATTACACAATTCAAACCTTGCAAGAAAATCAAGATGCCAAATATTTTAAAGAGTACAGGACCAGTTAAAACTAAGACTATTAAAAAAACATAAGAAACGTACAGTAAGAGATTAGTAAACTTATACGCTAGTCATTGATCTGTGTTTGGGTGAACTTGCAGCTTCAATATATCGGTGGTAATGTCTTCAATTTGACTTGAAGATTTTACAAGAATTGATGGTAGTCCATCTTCTTTCTTTAGAAAGACTCGGCCATTAGCTACCCAACAATATTTAAAGCCATGGTTTCTTTGAGCTTCTCTAGCTAAGTAGTGTAGTTTTCGAGCGGAGGGAGTTAAAGATTCTGAGACAAAAACCGGTTGTTTCTCACCTGGAACTTGTAGAATTTTGGAGTTAAGTTTGTCATCCTTGTTATTCCTGTTAAATGTTTTTAGGGCTTTCATAACATTGACACGAGTTTGAACCGTCTGGTATTCGACAATAATCAATTTTTTCTGTCCTGACTTCTGCCTGTAAGCTTGTCGGATATTTTGCGGCGGTAAAGATACATCGAGGACCTTGTGTATCTGTGACACGATATCATGAACATTTTCATTTTCGGTGAAGGGCACGTTCTTTACTTCAATCGTAGTGCTACGCTGATGTCTTTCAAGCGATTCAATTTTATCCTCCAGCTGCTCAATCTTGGCCTGTGCTTCTTTGTTTTCCAGGATCACGTAATCATATTTTTGTTTTAACTCTTTATATAATACTGCCGAATCCTCAAATGCTTTCTGTAAGAGCGAGTTCGAGTTGATGATATCTATGTTCTGGTTCCTGATGTCCCTAATCATTTCTTGTAGGTCATGAAATTTGAGATCTTGATCTTCTTTCATGCTCGAGAGCATTTCCTGAATATCAGATATTTCTTCAGAATCTGGATGTACTTTCCTCTTCCTTGATGTGACAAACTCAGTGTCTTCTTTATTACTGGTAGATAGCTCCGGTTGAGATGAGTAAACAGTTTTTGGCGGCGAGTGATACATGTTTACTTATCCGAAAATCTTGAATGTAGTTGATCCGTCAAAACAAGTGGCAAAAATAATTTTTCCCCTGGTACTCCTAGTGCAGAGACCAGCGCCTCACAAACTTTGTCATCTAGTTTTTAAGCTTGTTTTAAATAATTCATCATGTCATTCTTTGTGAAGAATAAACACATTAATTGAACTTGAATGAGAAACATGACTGATGACATGACTAATTGTTTTGTAACAATAAAAATAAACAAAATAATTTTACTGCTTGATTGCTTATTCTATTTAATCACTCATGAATGAAAATTATAATTATTATTGTTTTATTAAACCGTCCGAAACAAATTAATTGTTCGGTTGAATTTGTTATAATTAATAGTTAATTAAAGCGCGATGAGATAATTTCTGTCGATTAATATTGTTAAAAATAGTTCTAGGGTAGCAAATCATATATAGAAAACTTTGGGATTTTATTTATTTATTGATTTTAAACAGAACGATGAGTTGTTTTAAAAGGGTCGTCTTTCAACGTCAATTTCTCTCTAGGCGTTTATATATTTATTAAAAAGGCACACCAACGACATTTTTACAAGGATAGTAGCAAATTCATCACTTATAGGCATGCTGAATATTCTTATTAAAAGGTAAACAGCTGCCTCGCCAGGAAGTGGAGGCAAAATATGAATTTCAGCTGAACTATTACAAGCCCTTAAGTATTCAAGCAACAAAATCACTTCGGTAATGAGTTAAAAGTTTCTGAATGTCCATGTGCATGTTTAATAAGCCAGTCTAGACGAGTCTACCGTGTGTATTCGTAGAAAGCTTTACAATTTTAACGATCGTCTGACTGCAGTCCCGCTTTGTATCGTGTGTAATTTTATGCTAGTTCCCTAAAATATCCCAAGATATTAGTCACAATGAACGGTATTAAAATAAATAAACTAGTTATTTTAAATATAAATTAATGATATTTCCTAAAAGACAGAAATTATGTAAATTCCTAAAACGTTTTCCTAAAAAAAATCATAGATAAAAGATACAGTACAATAAACTACTCATTTCATAAAATAGTAATAAATTACAGAAATTCTTCTAATATTATTTTTAACAAAATGAAAACAATGTTTTTTCTTTGAACGCTTTCCTTGAAACATCATTTTTAATTAATTTCAAGCCTTACCAAGAATATTAATTTAGGAAAAATTGTAGAATCGCTCGACACTTTTCTTTTACAGTCCCATCGTAAAATAGAATTATTAACACTTATTTTTCTTCCATCAGATCTCCAGTTTCAATATTATACATTCAAATTGCGAATACCATAAAAAACTGAAACACTTTTTACATACAATTACATTACGAGCGCCATTTTGAAATCTCTTTAACTACAAATCACGTCGTTCACTATTTCACAGCAGGAGACAGGTTTTTAATCCATTTATCACTAAAATTAAATTCCAGATTTGTATGAAGCGAATGGTGTGCTGTAATGTGCCTTTGGTCACGGACTAGGCGACTGGCTCCTCGCCAAGAGTGGGCCATGGCAATAGGATGCAGCGTCAAACAAATATGGACGAAGATGCTGTCGGAATTCATATTGCGACTCCTAGACTAGCGAGCAGTTTTGGAGATTTCAACTTTCAAGCAGGACGAAAACGGCGCAGATGTTTAATGGGAAGTTTGTAGTGAGTAATCGATAATAGTCATGCAAAAACATAACATAGATATCTATAGTTAGGTCTTTGTGATCTGTGTTATACAATGTTGCCTCTTGCTGACTTTTTTTTCCTTTATCGTAATGGATATTCTATTTGCAAACAGGTTGAGTATATTTTGTTTATCCACAACTTATGTCCATGTGTATCAAATCCTTTATTTTTGGTAGTTTTTTTTACACATTCACGCTTGCTTGGTAGTCAAATGCAAAATTGGATTGAACCTTTCCCGAAAATCATTTTCATATTCCTGTCGTGAACTTTGAGAAAAAGTTTTCTTGTACGTGCGTTATAACGTTGTTTCTACAAAGAGAGAATGTCTGTATAAATTACTTGCTATTGTCTTATCAGATACCTTATAGTCTTTTGTGGCACCATAATAAACCCATTTATTTGCATTTCCTTGCCTCTGCAAGTCGTAGACCTGAGGGGCAATTCTACTAATTTTACGAACGTTCACAGTCTAATCTCAGTCTCAATCTGTCAAAAAATACCTCTAATTTCCCTACATTTTGACAAGTTTTTGACATTTGTTTGTCGCCGAGATGAGACTGCGACTAGATTTTGAACGTTTTAAATTACGAGAATTGGCCTTCTGAAAACGGGTGTATTGTCTAATTTTCATATTTTTGTGCGTCAAAAATAATAAACGAAACGTTTCGTAAATTATTTTTAAGAATAGAGAAAAGATTACTCATCGGTATTTTAGAGACTTGTCTAGATCGATTAATGGATCAAAAATTTAAACTCACAAAAATAATGAAGCTTCATCAATGAACCAATCACTCCCCCAACTATCTCGAGGCGGCTTCCAGTCTCAGTCAATGTTACAATATAACAACTACCCGTGGCTAAACCAACTAATTTAATTCCGAATATATTCACCAAATCGACCCTAATATCGTAAACTATAAATTATTGTCTAGTCTAACTCTATGTACGATATTTCAGGGATAAGGAAAATAATAAATGAAACACCAAGATATTATCATTCATTTGTTTCATGTCAACATCAAATCCAATATTCTACACCATACCACCACATCTCCTATTCTCTACGTAATATCACTATTTATTGAGTATTCAAATATTTACGACTAGCTTCTGCCCGCGACTTCGTACGCGGATCCTGTTGATTATGCCAGCTGCAGCTTCATTTGTTACTGGAGCATTGTATCTGCCACGATGTCCAGTAGCGGGTCGTTTATCAGCATCTATAACTGTTGCTTTGTCCAGGGGGGATAGATTCTAATGCAGATTTAAAACTGTGTACGTAGGGATTTACTTCATGCAACATACTTTGAAGCAGAGAAATCAGACTATTGTTCAATTGCGGAAAGTTTTGGTTTCTAATATTTGCCTGATCTTGATAATTGGATACGAAATATATTTGGAGAAACTTGGGGTCATTTTCAGGCAATAATGAACCAATAAGGCGGTAAACTTGGCCTTGCACTTTGCATGTTAGCATAAATGGGCCTTCTGAAATCTGTTTCGCAACAAAAGATGTCATTTGAAAGGCATTATTGTACGAACGGATGTTGTCCAAGAAATGTTTTGACTGTGGATGGTCAACGATAAGCAGTAATCTTAATATTTCTGGAGGATTTTGTAATATTTCAATACGTACTTTCTCACCTGAGTAACATTTTTTTTGCCATTTAACAGCTTCACAAAAAGTACAATTGTGAACTATACCTCCGATGGCGGAATATGTGGCGTAGTCAATCATAGGAGTATACGTAAATGCACTCCGTTCCTTATCAACCCAAGGAAGGTCGCCATGCCCTACGGCTATATCCTGAGACATATCCGATTCTTCAGATGATATCGAAATTCTGTTCAGAGAATGTCGAAGTCGATCAGAATTCAATTGTTCGTTGCGCTCTTCTTTTGTCTCTTCATGCCGTACTCCAGCAATTCTTTCTCTCTCACTTTCTAACTGATTATGAATATTTTGTTGTGTGCGTGTTCGGGACAATGTATGATAATCTCGATCAGCAGTTAGTCGCGCATCACGTTCATCACTCGTTTCAAAAGACCTGTTAGTAGATGTGCGAATACGCTGAGAACTCAAGCGTGATTCTGTATCGGTGAACGTTTCCGATTCGCGAGACAATGCATGACGTTCACGATCAGCGGTGAGTCGCGCATCATATTCTTCACTGGTCTCTAGAGACCTGGATGTAAATGTGTAAATACGCTGAGAACGCAGGCGTGCTTCGCGATTCAAAGAGGTTTCTAAGGAGCGAGTTTCAGCCTGATGTTCTCGAACAGCATCAAGTCTCTCCTGACGCTTTTCGGTAGATTCTTGGGATCTTATGATCATCAATCTTTTAGCTCCTTTGGAACATTGGGAAAGACTTCTTTCTAGGCATGGTTATAGTTTTATTGTGAAGATATCTGATCAATTAAAATCTAAGTGACTGCTCTTCTGCGTTACCGGGTAGGCTACCGTGTCACGAAGATAAATGGAAAAGGAAATTAGACACTCAAATAACATAAGCCCGAAGGCATATTTATTCGATAAAATAAAAAAATTAATGGGAGTTTTTGCCAGCAGAGTCAAATTTTCAATGATATACCATCGTCATCGAAAATCAGTCCTAAACTCGCCTTCACCGCGTGGAGGTACTCCCAGCTTATTTTATTTTATAATTATACAGTGAAATTAGTGATAGCTTTGATTGTCACATCAGATGCTTCTAATCTTCGATTTTTTTAAGTCAGCAGAAAATGCACATCAGACCGAACAACTTTTGCTAAGACGTCATTCCTATATGCGTTATGGTGCAGCTGGGCTCTTGGAGTTCCACATTAGGTGTTCCAGATCTTCAAATTTATTCTCTCAGCAGAAAATGCTTATCACGAGGAACAATTTTTGCTATGGTATCATTTTTGTAACTTTTATAGTTTAACTGGTCTGTTGCGGTTCTGCATGAGGTGTTCTAGTTTCCAAGATAAATTATAGCCTATATGTTGCCCAGACATAATAACTATACAACAAAACAAAAATCATTCAAATGCGTCCAGTAGTTCCGAAGATTAGCGTGTACAAACAAACAGACACACAGACAAACAGAAAGAATTTTTTTTTTGGATTCGTGCCCTATTACTGTTTCTAAACCCCCCGCAATTATTTTTTTTTTTTAATATATTCAATGTACAGACACAGTTTTTTTACTGTTTTATTATATGTATAGATTAAACTAATAGGTTACTTTAATTTACTGTAGATCTTCAACAACTCTATGCCTGAATATATTTTAACCGACAGTGAGTTTCATCAATGAATACCGTCATTATTTCAAAAAACTACAATCATGAAACCGATAACTAATATTATCACAAGTACAAAACATCCCTTCATAATCATTTTACCGTACCTCATGAGCACGGGCTACACTCTCAAGCGATACGCGTCTTGCGACTGCGTCTGCGGAGAAAATTATTGAAAGGAATTTGTTTAGTTAGAGCACAGATAATTATAATACCTACTACGAAGAGCATGCCACGAGTGACGCTAGTAGCGTCGCAAGTAACACACTATCAATCATATTCTGAATCATTTTGAAGAATATTGCTAATCCATTGCTTCATAATGTTCGAAAAAATTGTATGCTCAACAACATAAATAAAGCAATAAATGTTGTTGAACTGTCAAAATGAAAGACATTGCTTCTGTTAGTGTATTACGCAATTACCCCTCGGGGCCTTATCCGTATGGCGCTTACCTCAATGCAATACAAATATTCGCAGTGCCTCTGACATTTGCACTTGTCCCGGTCTGTAGCGCCGAATTGGAGTATCCGAGTGTTGCAGTACCCTTTGAGTAACAGCTGCAATCCATAAACTAATTAAATGGTTAGTTTAGTAAATAGAAACTTGAGTTGATGTTTTGTTACTTTAATGAAATAGTCTCGTTCAGATTATCTAGGTGTCAGTGAAATAACTGAAAATGTGTCATTGTAATCGTCATCGTCATCGTGTAGAAATGAAGAGATCCGCAGGAGAACCAAGGTAACCGACATAGCCCGAAGAATTGCCAAACTTAAGTGGCAGTGGGCAGGGCACATTGCTCGCAGAACAGATGGCCGATGGGGCCGAAAGGTTCTGGAGTGGCGACCGCGTACCGGAAGGCGTAGCGTTGGAAGGCCTCCCACAAGGTGGACCGACGACCTTGTGAAGGCCGCAGGAACTCGTTGGATGCGAGAAGCACAAAACCGGTCGAAGCGGAGGTGCTTAGGGGAGGTCTATATCCAGCAGTGGACGTCTTTCAGCTGAAATGATGATGATGATTATAAATCGTCATTATAAACATCATTATTTTACTTAGGGACCAACACAGAAAGCGTGAAAAAAGTCAATTACTATTCCCGACTCGATAAAAATCGAGGTATGGTGAATATAAATGTATGAAGCCACTTCAATTTTTATTCACAGTTGGTCCCACAGTAAAAGTTATTCATAATGATGAGTACAATGAACCCTTTTGACATTTTCAGTTATTTCAATTACACCTCGTAAAAGAAGATATCAAAAGACAATTTTAAAGTCATAACAAGATCAAGCTGGGCTTGTGGCTAAGAAATAAAAGCCGCACGGGTCGATCAACCACATTAAAGCTACGCTTGCCGCGGTTGGTCCGTGGATGGGAGACCATCTTTATATATCAAGACCCCTCCGTGCCTCAGAAAGCACGTTAAGCTGTTGATCCTAGCTGTCATTCGTGAACTTTTGACAGTCGTTACGGGTCGTCAGAAGCCCGAAAGTCTGACAACCAGTCTTAGCAAGGGGTATCGTATTACCCAGTAACTGGGCTGTGGAGGTCAGATAGGCAGTCGCTCCATGCAAAATACTGGTATTCAGTTGCATCCGGTTAGACTGGAAGCCGACCCCAACATAGTTGGGAAAAGGTTAGGCAGATGATGATGAACACGATCAAGCTGCCTGGCTTCGTGATTGTTGCTGAAACCTTGCATCAACTTCTCATTCAAAGTGCGACCACCATTTGTCAATATTCATACCCTTGTCAATTTGCAGCAGCATTCCCATTCAGCATTCTGCAGCTAAGGTTTTCCCCCTTATAGCCATTGATACGCTTTTTCTGGAATTAAATCTGAATTGCTAATTGGCATTAGAGCGATATCGATTCCACTTAAAAGTATTTCTTCGGACCATCTTGCTTCTCAGCGTTGTAAAAACTCTATGCTTATTTCTATAGACAGTCGGTTCAATAAACTTTACTTTTACGTTCAGGGCGAGATAATTATGTTAAAAGATACAATGTTTATTTTTATTTCTCACTAGCAACTTGGAGTCTGGATTTGTGCCTGGTTGACGACACAAAAAATTCGAAGACATGTGTGACATCCTACCAACCAGCACTGGACCCGCGCGATGGATTACGGCCCACTCCCTCTCACCGAGAGGAAGCCTTTGTCCCAGCAGTAAAGCGCCGTTTTGGGTTCGCCGTTACCACTTGGTCCCCACACTTTACTTTGTGTATTTCATTTCATCACCAGTTTTCTCAAAATGATGAAGGAAATCATCGTGAGGAAACCGGCATATCCTAGAACGAAAAAAAATGTCTGTGTTCCAGAAGTGGGAAAATTGTAGGCTGATTATATGAACACACATACTTACACCTACCCACCGCCACCACCACCTACCACCTACATACCTTGTACACTTCTACCTAGCTTCGTGACACATTTAAGTACCTTTATAAAGTTAGCAATATTCCTGTACTAATAGAAACAGTACAGAAACCAGACAATGAAACTATAATTCCGAATCATCCAAAACGATCAAGGCACTCCAGACCTTTGAATATTAACTCAAAACAATCCAAAACTGCATTCTCAGCTACACACCCGTATTACGTATAAGTTGAATGTTCCAACAATTATTCGGCTCGGCGGATTCGATTTAGGGAAAGCTCCCATGACTCTGCATACTTTCAGGGATTTCGGTATTTGTGTATCCCACCCCTATAGAATTCGATATACACCTGAACGCTGTGAGGATGAAATTAAACCTTTTTCTGTTCGGAACATTAGAACAATTGGGTGTTACTACGGATTTGTGTCGGATTTTACTTGACATAGAGTTACAGGGAACAATAAATGAAAGAAAGACTAGTTTTCTTATGTAGGCTTCAAAAGTAAAGCTACTTTTTTGTATAATATTGCAATGAAGAACTGTCAAAATGGAAACCATTGCTACTGTTAGGTTACCTTTCCACCAAAGATGAGCGAGGATGTGTAGCGAGGGATGTGTGCTGACAAACACTGCAAACTGCCGAGTTAGGTGAATGTGACATGGTAGATCGCGAAATTTAAATTTTCATACGTTTTTTGCAATTTGCAGATCAGTGGCAGGTTGTATCTTGATCCAAATATGATTCGCGACTATAATAGACATGTATTTACAGAATCACAGTCATTAGAATCATTAATATATCTCATTAAGTTAGATTTCTACCACAAACACTTTTCCATACGAGATTTGTTCGTAACGGTAGAAATCTAACTTAGAAAGATGTATTAATGATTCTAATTATTATAATTCTGTAAATACGTACCGGTTATAGTCGCGAATCATATTTTGATCAAGATACAACCTGACACTGACCTCAAAATTGCAAAAAACGTAAGAAAAATTGAATTTCGCGGGCTACAACTACCCATTCACCTTAACGCAACTGTCTAATCGGTAAAACTGACGAATCAGTGAAACTGACTAATCAAAGAAATTGACGAATTAAATAAACTGACGACTGAGGGAAACTGACCAGTGATATGCGGACTCGTAAAACTAACCAATACCAACGCTAACTTAGTTCAAGCTATAAAAAAGACGGGTTGCACTCCGGGAGTGCCGGCAGAAGTGAAAACTTGAATATTAACGTTGAAATAAATCAATTATTAATTGAATTAATATAACTCATTTTTTTTTCACTATTTCTGCGTCACTTTTTCTATTAACCGTTAAGTCCCCAGCGTCTCCATTTGTCACATACCGGCGCGCACCCGTCAGGCACCACCGTCTCCATTTGTCACCACCCGATTCACGCGGCTTCAACCTCTATTATTACTGTTAAATACGGTCTAATATCCTGTGCAACAGTTTGAGTCTATGGTCCGGTAGATAAACTAATCGACTAAATGATTCAAAACGAAAAATATGGGTTGGCAATATTTGAAAAAAAAAGTAAAAAATAGACTTTACGATTCTTAATGGCAGCTGCAGTGTGTGTTGTTTTGTTATGATGCTATGTTGTTTATTTTAATAGTTTTTGTGTAAAATCGACGTTAAGTGGATGAATATTCGTTTATAACATATTATACGTCCTTGTAGATAATATTGTAGATAATATTTGCACGAAATAACATCACAATCAATCAATAATCTTTTTTTTTGGTCAAACAAAATTTTACGTAAGTACTTCAAGAAAATCTTATGATTTTATAATTATAGTGGTATATTTTTACAAGATATAGGTAGTTATCAGTTAATAAAGGTTTGTGTAGTATCCTAGTAACACTTTTTTAATTAGAAACAACTCAATATGACTAGGATTGGGCGATTACAGTCATTGCGTTGTAATAAGAATTGAACGGCTCGGCGCACTGAAATTTGAGTTTCAATATTATTAAAATGTAAGGTAGGACTTTCAAAAAAACGCTGTTGTTAGATTACTTGTCTATTCATAATGTAACTTGCAAAGTTTCGTGTAAATTCATATAGTAGTTTTATCAGAAATCGACATAATACGGGAACGAACACACTTTCAACCTATTTTCTGATGACGTCATTTGTTTATAAATACAATACTCGTAATACGAGTATTGTTTGCATTTTATATTATGGTCTGTTTATTCAAGAACCCAAAACAGTTTACATTAAGTGGCTTGAGCCCATATAAGCATCAGTAGACCATTTTTTGTGAGCAGGGTAATAAATCACGCGCTGAGCGGGTGACATCTGGAATTTGACAGGAGTTTTTTTGATGTTACGTCATAATGACGTCTGGGCTTGAACGGGATGCACTTTGTTCAATTTGCACATTTTAAACACTTTATATATAAACGAATTTTACGAATACACAGCATTGTGGCTACTACACAGACGGTCGAGCCATCAGCTCTCCATCCATCCATCCATCCATCCATCCATCCATCCATTAATCCATCCACATCCACATCCACATCCAGAGAGGGGGATACTTAGTAGTTAAGAGTAGTAGTTCTCCCCTGTGTAGTCTCTCCTGACGGTCACGTGTCCTGACGCGATGTCCTGACGCGAGTTTAACATTTTTTACCCATTACAAAAAAGTGTGCAACGCCGCTAAAGAAGTTTTCACTTCAAAAATGAAGCGATTTTATTGGTTAGTTTTACACACATCCCTCGTTACGCATCCTCGCTCATCTCTGGTGGTAAGGCAGCCTTAGTGTGTAACTATCACCTAGACCAGCGGGGTAATTGCGTAACAACGCAATTACCCCGCTGGTCTAGGTGATAGTTTAGAGTTCGTACAAAATCAAACTCAAAGAATGTATTTCAATAAAACCATTTACAGACACGTTTTAATTATCAAGGGGGCGGTCAGTTACTCAGAAAATTTGAGATTATTTTAAACCCGTTTCAAAGCATAAACCTTTTGAGAATGTAAATCTCCATGGAGAAGACCGAGCAAGAAACTCCATGGACACTGTTTCAAATCAAGATATTACAAAATACTCGGTTCATTATATTTGGCTCCTAGGTATGAGTACAATTTGAAAAAAAAAAACCGAGTGTGCTTATGACCACACGACTGAAGTGAAACTTCAAACGTATTTGGCTATGAGAGGAAGAGAGAAAGAAAATGTGCGCGCGCACTGCTTTCTCTTGCTTATATCCCCCACTCAACTCCCGTTCGCCTCGCCCGTAGCCCTTAGACATGAGTCGTACTTGCAAAATCGAGTACCAGGGCTTCCAAGTACGTCCACCTTAAGAAACCAGGGCTCGAGATACTTTCAAGTATTTTCTATCTGCATCGAAAACTGATCCATAAATTCATACAAATAAGAAGTACAATCGCGTAATCAAACAAAAGCCCTGTTGGAAGTAAAAAGTACTTGCATAGGAAATTGATCCGTGAATTCCTATAAATAAGGAGCACAATCGCGTTTACAAATAAATACTTTTACAAACCATTAAAGTAAAAATACTTGCATACGAAATTGTTCCGTAGACTCTTACCACACCTCGGACACTCCATACAACGCTCGCAAAATAATTACCTATTACTACTACATAAACAAATGACGTTTGTATACGTGCAAATGTGTGCGTGAAATCTAGTAGCGTAAAAAAAAATGGCGCGGAAAGCAATTTGTGTCGGGGAACCGAACGACGTCGGCGGCGGCGCTGCCCGAACGTGTGCATTATTATGAAGTGACCATGTAGTTCAATTGTTTATTTATATAGTCGGGTTCGTAATGAAATAAAAACACTGAAATAGTTTAGTTTAAATGACTTATCTGTAAATAATCGGTTATTAAATCGCATGTTATTAAAAATGCGAAATCATACAAACAGTATATGTAAATACGAATTCGGAAAAGCATCAGAATATCCAACCATCGTGATTAAAACTCAAATAAAACTTTTAAATCGCATAATTGTGTGTCAGCAATACAGCGCTGCGGTTCGCGAGCGCCCTTGCTAAAGAGTCGGCGACGAATACCTCGAAGTGCGGGGTGAGGTGCGGTATCTGATATGAGGGCGAGGAAGGGAGTGTCCTTTCTGTACGTAGTACTATTAAGTATTCTGTGCTCTTACTGATAAGGAGTATGATCGCATTTGCGAAAACAAACGCGGTTGTTGAACTATTTGAGTACCTACGTACTCGAGCGTCGAGGCACGACGGAGCGAGATACTTTCAAGTATTTTCTATCTGCATAGAAAACTGATCCATAACTTCATACAGATAAGAAATACAATCGCGTATTCAAAATCCCCGTTGGAAGTAAAACTACTTGCATAGGAAATTGATCAATGACTTCAAATAAATAAGGAGCAAAATCGCGTTTACAAATAAATACTTGCAAACCATTAAAGTAAAAAAAACTTTTTAAGAAAAAAAAACCGACTTCCAAAAAAAACTTTACAAAGTGAAAAATAACTTTAATTTCGGAAGTCGGTGTCTTTGGATCTTTATTTTAGTTTTTTGCCACCGACTTCCGAAATTAAAGATATTTTTCACTTTGTAGTGTTTTTTGACAGTCGGTTTTTTTTTTCTTAAAAAGTTTTTATTTCACGCTTTTTAGTGGGTCTGCTTATAATTTATCTAAGTTACAATAGCCTAGTGATCATCGCCTTTTACAAACAAAATATTGCTTTTCCCGATGCAGGGAAGTTAATTGTTGAGGAGTTCTCCAGGTCCACCATCAGCTCTATATCACCATTCACATTGTGACGAGCATAAATTGCTCAGCAACCATATTAAAGTAATCGAATCGCAACCCGTGAAATACTTAGATATTATTGAGTAGTTCCGGTGGCCATCTGTGGTCTTCATCATCAGTTCCACTTCACCAAATGGTGCTTTACGAGAGCAAATGCACGAGTTACTATAAAAAATACCCAAATGGCTACAGGTGTGCCTATAATATTTGAAGAGTTCCTTCGATTTCTCCAGGATCCCATCATCAAATCCTGCCCTGATGTTTTTAGACTAGATGCTGATAATCCTGGCTGCAGCATCAGGCCAGACTTGTCAACATTGCATTGAACTTAAAATTTAGTCCTGTTTAAAATGAGCCCAAACACGACTACGGTGCTGTAATTTCAAGGTTGGTACTTTTTCTAATGCTCCTGGCTTCAGCATCAGGTCTTTATGTACTTCGGTGTTCCTCATTAACAGTACGTTTATCCACACATCGAGCCCTTTTCAATGAGCCTTAACACGATATATCTGCTGTTAGTTGTCGAGGAGTTAGGTACTCTGCAGACTATCCTGACTGCAGCATCAGGTCATGACTTGATGATCATGAGACCAAATGTGGCAAATGCCCTATCAAACATCAAAACAATTGACTAAAACAGTCCTTGCCTGTTCGAGTAACTTCTTACTGTTAAGGAGTTGTAACTTCCATCATCAGCCCAGCTACCTGAGATGGTGACACGCAAATACACAAGATACCTACTTCGTAAAATATGCGAAAAACAATAAGTGAGCCTATAAAATTTAAAGGTTGCCCTCGATTACTCTAAGATCCCATCATCAGATCCTAACTTGGTGACAGTGGGACCACCTCAAAACTATCTACTTTGGAACAAAAAAAGAATTTTGAAAATCCGTCGACAATTGGCGGAGTAGGTATTCGATGAACAAACATACAAAAAAAAAAACATACAAACAGCCGAACATAGTACCTCCTCCTTTTTGTGAAGTCGGTAAAAAATACTTGCATACGAAATTGTTCCAAAAGGAGCATGATCGCAATTGCGAAAACTAACGCGGTTGAGTACCTACGTATTTGAGCGAGTAGCCGTATAAGATACTTAATAGTCTTGCAAGTATTTTGAGTCGGTACCCGGTGTGCGTACTTGGAAGCAAATACCTGGTGTAAAAACCCGGTCGCATATTTATGCGACCGGGACCGGGTTTTTACACCAGGTATTTCCAGCTATTTTTTACGTACCTTCCCTACTCGCTATCACACGTTTTCGTAACGCATTCGCCAGTTTACTCCCCAAGTCAAGCGCGCCTAAAGAAGTTTCACTTCAAAAAAATTATTACAAAACAAATCAAAATACATACACTAGCACTTTACCCACTTTTCATCTATTATTGGCCTGCTTTTAGAGTGGTGGCTACTTTTTTTCGCAGTAAACCTCAAGTGTCTACTTAATAAACTTAAAAATATTATTACGTCTACTATGTAGATTGTAGTGCACTTAACTGTTTCTTTGTGAAATTGTGAATAAAGAACCAAGACGAGCGGTCCTCTTCTCATAAAAAGTCTACGCTAAGTATGTATTCAAATAGTTTGAGTGAAGATCAAAGACCTCTATGAATAAAATTAAAACTTTTATACGGGGTGACTGGAAATTAGTGGCGGAGCCGTTAAGGGGAGGTAGTCTAGGGTTATTCCGACAGATATCACTATGAGACCTACCGTCCTTACTTAACCCTTTCCAAGATATTCCTACTTTTTGTTTAGCAGTTTTTGCATAAAATAATGACAGTAGCGGAAATTTTACAATTAATATTACTTATTTAGAATATCTTTGTTGCAAAACAAAAAAAAGTAGGCCAAAATCACTTTTTTTTAGGATTTATTACTATCTCTTTAAGTAGGAATATCTTGGAAAGGGTTAAGTAAGGACGGTAGGTCTCATAGTGATATCTGTCGGAAAAACCCTAGACTACCTCCCCTTAACGGCTCCGCCACTAATTTCCAGTCACCCTGTATATTATCATATGGTAAGAATAATGTCATATTACTTATGATCTGTTCGAATAGTACGTGATGAAAATGTATACAAATTAGTTAGAATACGTACATACCTGCCCATGCCAATTTGAAGTGCTACTTTTGATTATTTTAATCACCTTAATCATGTTTTTCATTTGACTATTATTGAGGTTAATTTCATAACCTCAGATTTCGTCGATAAGTTCTCAATTACAATTTAATAATGTAATTTAAACAATTATTGTTAAAATAAAATTGGTGAGATATGCAATTGAAACCATTTAAATAGAGATGAATGTATTATTAATTCCCTTCATTGTATAATTATATAATTTACCTTAAACAGGGTTTGTTTACACTGCACTTTCATCTGGTACTTTTAGAATAGACTATAGATAGAATGAATAACGATATCGAGATTTAGCGCCAATAACTATTGTATTTTCGATTTGCAGCTCAGTGTATCGAACCATAAAAGTCAGTGAACATTGTTAACCTGTCAATATTAAAGCTACAAAAGAATTGAATAAAAATTCGGTGAAATCGAACAGAATTTTGAATTTATTCATAACAAAAGTTGTATAGAAACGATCATTTAAATATAAAATGTTATCAAATCCAGCACACGCAGTACACAACGAGCATAAGTGCTTAAATACGAATCCCATTTATTCCGGTGCAGAGTGTTTGTGAAAATTCAAGAGATAAACGTACAAAACTTAGGTAGTGTTGTGCGTCCATTTTGAAAATTTATGCCAGTTGTGGAACTACAAAAATATCTGGGCACCTCTAGCGAGTGCTATTATTTAGTTTAGACTTAAACGTTTATAAATTCACGGTGAAATGCTTTGTAATTTTAATAGTTTTTTGTTTCGATAATAGTTGGTTTTAATGTCCGCTGATTTTCATTATTATTCTTAACTTCAGAACTTTACAAATCGCAAGAAGTCGAGTCAACCTCGTAGGTGCTTCATTAATTTTAACAGCAATTCCCATTAAATTGAAACTTCACTACAAGTCCTTACACAGTTATTTTACCGCTGATATTGCATCACTGTCCAAGTAAAAGTGTTCTTTATTTTCATTCTTATAAGGTTGCTGCCATTGACAAGTTTGTCAAAATCATTGTGATCTTTATTACTCGTATCATCATAATAAGGTTGCTGTTAGATTGCAAACAATTGAGCCTTAGAAATTTCTTGTGCTGTACAATGAATGCAGAATAATAACTGGTGACACAATTGACTTATTTATTCTCGTAAAGTACAGACGCCAGCACATCAGGCTACCCGAAACTGTCCAATGTTCCCAAACCTTTGAACCTTACGATTTAGCGATAAAGTCAAAAATCTATTAATGAAAGACAGATAGTAGTAGTTTGATGTGATCTGTACAAGTACAAGTGACATTCAACCTTAAGGTGATAAAGCAGTAACGAGGTTTACTATACCTACAAATATTTGCTTTAATAATATAATCACAATCCCTGCAGTATTGCCTAGTTCTACAAAAACGCGGAAATAAAATCAACATTTTTTGTCCCTGCGACAGCGATCAGTCAAAGGCGCTGTAATCCATTTCTTGTCGACCTTATTTATAAGAAGTCTGTACTTTTTTCTTGTACTTCCACTCCAACGCTCAGTTTTAATTATTATTCCAAGATATAAATATACTAGCTGCGCCCCGCGGTTTCACGCGCATAAGTGTCGATCCCGTGGGAATATCGGGATAAAAACTATCCTATGTCCTTTCCCGGGACTCAAACTATCTTTATACCAAATTCCATCTAAATCGGTTCAGTGGTTTAGGCGTGAAAGGTAACATACAGACAGACAGAGTTACTTTCGAATTTATAATATTAGTATGGATTTTCAAGCAGTTTTTGTATTACCTACTTACCTACGTCACACGAGAACATGTTTCAAGATTAGGTACTAGGGCGGCATAAAAGATTAATGGTTTAAACGACCTCAATTACAGTCTGGTAATCCTAAAGTAGGTATTTAATGGAGGTTTTAAGTTACATCAATCCTTCAGGCTGAACAGATTTTTTATCTATCATTCCGTTGACTTAGATATTATATTTTTTGATCTGAATTTTATTAAAATAGAACATGATTAGTGAGTTTAGTCCCACACTGAATTCGAATTCCTTGCATAAAAATCTGTGTCTATTTGGAAAAATGCAGATAAATACCAGTATCTACATCCAGTTAGATTGGAAGCCTACCCTTAGTTCCTAGTATGATGAGAAACCTGTGTCCATTTTTCCAATACGCAAAAATATAAAAAAACACGTTCGTTCCAAATAGTAACAAAAATTGAAAATAACTAGGAATCCACGTGTATATTAAAGTTACTGAAATTCACGTACCGACAAAGTAAAGTATTAGATCAATGTGTTGGACTTAAAAACAAATATTTTAAACACTATCAAAAACAATACTTATGCCTCGCAAGACTTCAAGACTACTAAAAGACTGCGAATTCTACGAATAGTATCTTGGGGTCTACTAAAGTTTTCTTATAAAAACTTCCTTTTAACTTTAGTTTCCAAAAAAACCTGTCAAGTGCGAGTCGGACTCGCGCGCCGAGGGTTCCGTACAAATTTGTAGGTATGTAAATAGTTTATCACGGGCTTTTTTTTAATGTAACGACAAATTTACTGTTTTCTGATTTCTTCCTTTACCTGTGCTACATGACCTTGCTTCTTGACAAATTTCATGATTCTAAGTCAACGGGAAGCACCATAAACATTTTGATTTCCTTGAGAGTGTCGAAATATACATTTTTTGCGGAATAAACGGCCGTTTTTTACGTTAACAAAGAAGTTTGATTTTTTCACAGCTTCAAGAAACCGCAGACCTAATATACTTAGGTCCTCCTTACTTAGGGTCTTACTTAGCGCTCCTTTTTTTGAAGTCGGTTAACAATATACTTGTTAACCGACTTCAAAAAAAGGAGGAGGTTCTCAATTCGATGGATTGTAATTTTTTTTTTTGTGTTTGTTACGCGATTACTCCGTCAATTGTGGACCGATTTTCAAAATTATTTTTTTGTTCGAAAGGAGATACTTCTGAAGTGGTCCCATAGTCACCAAGTCAGGATCTGATGATTGGATCCTGGAGAAATCTAAGGAACTCTTCAAATATTATAGGCACACCTATAGCGATTTGGGTATTTTTTATAGTAACTCGTGCATTTGCTCTTGAAAAGCACCATTTGGTGAAGTGAAACTGATGATGAAGACCACAGATGGCCACCGGAACTACTCAATAATATCTAAGTATTTCACGGGTTGCGATTCGATTACTTTAATATGGTTACTAAGCAATTTATGCTCGCCACGATGTGAATGGTGATATGAAGCTGATGGTGGACCAGGAGAACTCCTCAACAATTAACTGCCCTGCATCGGGAAAAGCCATATTTAGTAAAAGGCGATGAGCAAGTTGACACTAGGCTATTGTAACTTAGCTAAATTATAAGCAGACCCACTAAAAAGCGTGAAATAAAAACTTTTTAACAAAAATACAACCGACTTCCAAAAGAAACACTACAAAGTGAAAAATAACTTTAATTTCGGAAGTCGCTGGCAAAAAACGTAAATACAAAACCAAAGACACCGACTTCCGAAATTAAAGTTATTTTTCACTTTGTAGTGTTTCTTTTGGAAGTCGGTTGTATTTTTGTTATAAAGTTTTTTTTTTAATTTCAACTAGATACTTCCACGCGTCCCCGAGATAAAGGGTCTTGACAGACAGACAGACGATCAACAAAGTGATCTTATAAGGGTTCCGTTTTTTTCCTTTTGAGGTACGGAACCCTAAAAAGCCGAAGAAGAAACAAACCTAGAATTTGTACCTCTCTTCCTGGTATAAAAAGGTAAGAAATAAATTATAGCCACTATAAAATAGAATGATAACACTGCACGGACAAGCATCCCATCAAATCCGCTTTACAGATTATGTTTTCCTACCTTCATTTGTTTGCAGCCAAATTCAGTTCAACTGACGTTAGGTACCTACAAACGGGGTGAATAGGGATGCAGGGGTGAATCGGGAGGAAATTTTAAAATAGATTTTAATGTTGAAATAATATAGTTTGTTGTCAATAAGGGCACGTCATCGTTAATTAAATTAGGGTTCCTTTTTGGCCACAAACTATATTATTTTATTGTTAAAATCCCTTTTAAAGTTTTGTCCCGATTCACCCCTGCATCCCTATTCACCCCGTTTGACGGTACTCATAGTCCGAGATAAATCTAAATGTCACAACTCCAACAATACTGTCCTCCATCACACAATGGTAGTCCTCATCCGATCCCAGTGTGAGGTACTTGAGCCTACTCGCACTTGGCGATATAAGTACGTGCGCTGAATTTTGGTGGAATGTCGCTGGCGGGGTACAAACGTGAAGTTATGGGCACAACGAGACCGTTCGCATCGTGACACCAGAAATACTGGCGTGCAACGATTTTGCAGGTCGGAGGAGCGAATTTAGTGCTATCTGTGTTTCTGTGATTTCAAATGCGTCTGTGTTTTGGGAGCCGTGAGTGTAATTTAGTGGGGCATTTATAATTTTGTAAGCTTCTAATTGTAGAACGAGGAATGCTTGTATAGAAGTGGAAAAATAATTTAAACACAATTATCATAAAATATAAGTTAGTGTTCTTTCAAGACCTCTTTCTGACCTTTGTATTTCGGTTCTTACATACTATATCTCAGGACAGTGTTTTACCAACCCATGTGCTTAATATTTCAATAGTAGAAAGTGTTTTTAATCTGAAATCCGTCGTGCACAAAGTAACATATCACCGTCTTTAACCTTTTAAACGCCAGAGTATAAACGTATCGCCGTACCCCTGACGCCAGGCCACTTTAACAACACACACACACACTTAAATCGATATTGGTGGTATATTTATATTAGTATCATGCAATACAATATAGACGGAAGCTTAAACTTTTAAATTATATAAATAAAAACACACAAAAGTAATATTATTAAATTGTTTCTTTCATAATATGGTGCGACCCGTGCGACGTGTATTTTGTCATATATTTGTGACGTTGGCGTTCAGGGTAAGATTTCGCTTGTCACATATATGTGACAATGGCGTTCAAAAGGTTAAAGACAATTGTAGATCTTTACAAATTAGCTCTCTCTCCCCCGCGAAAAAAAGGTCTACCTTTTTTTTCGTGGGGAAATAAAGGATATCCTCCGTCTGGGAAGAACGGAGGGTTATGTCGGACTCCTACCGACTAAAACTCCACTGTTCCTTACAGTACCACTGCACACTACACTTTTCTAGGAGATATATGTACAAACGCCAGCATATCAAGCTACTACAATCTGTCAAATTTCTTTAATAGATTTTCAACTTTATCGCTAAAGTATTAGACTCAAGGTTGATTGGGAAAATTTTACAGTTTCGGGTAGCTTGATGTGTTGGCGTCTGTACATTCGCCTCATTCCCGACTGGTTTTATAAGTTTACTTATTTCATAATCCACAGATTTTAACAAACACATTTTAGATGTCTTCTTTTAGATATAGAGACATCTGTAACTGAAGACCTCCCTCTTTTGTGTGTATGTGTATACATACATATATATTAAGGACAGAATCAATATCAAAAAAAATGTTCCAATAAGACAAATTAAACCAGAGAATTAACATTATAATTAGTTTAGGTACTTGAATTCGTAATCACACTAATATTATAAAGGCGAAAGTTTATGAGTGTTTGTATATTTGTTACTTCTTCACGCACAAATGGCTACACCAATTTTGATAAAATTTGGTATGGAGGTAGCTGACATCCTGGATCAACACATAGGCTACTTTTTATCCCGATATTTCCACGGGATCGAAATTTATGCGGGTCAAACCGCGGGGCACTGCTAGTCTGAGATAGTTTACATTTCATCCCCACTTATAAACGATACAGCCCGCCATGCCTAGCGGGCTCCATCACCAAGTGTGGCCTCCGATTATATAATACTGCGTGCCACTTCTTTAAGCCTGACTGCTCAAGCGGCGACATAGTCAGCTCTCGGTACACCTCAATTCTTACATCAACTATCTCCATTATGTGCCTCAGCCTATTTTAACTTTGATACCTAGCAGCCATAGGTAGGTATAGACGATAACGAAGCCTACGGTATTCCAGCATCCACGTAATTTTCTCAACGGAAACTTAGTATTGATAACTCAAAACCGATATTGGGTTATTTGAAGGGTAATTAATTATAATTAATATTGGGAAACGTTGCAAAACTTTGTTACGGCGTGAATTTGAATAATTTGAAAAAGATGTTAGTTACCTACCTAGATACCTGAATAGAAGCTTTGAACCTAGGTATATAAAAGCGAAGTGTTATTGGGTTTTTACATTAAGATTTTTTTAGCAACAAACCTGGAGTTTGGATGTTGGCGGTGACTTACCAACTGAATTTCGACAAACTGTAATACGACAAGATTTTATTTCGACACTATGGAACTCCGACACGTCTTCATTACGACAATACCTACTTTAGTTCGAAATACCTTAAGTCTGACACTTCCCCGTACCCCGGAAAGCACGTTAAGCCGTAGGTCTCGTGCCTGATCTCTCTCTGGTAGAATCGTATTGCCGTTCTATCGGACTATGAGAATGGGGGAAGAGAGAGTGCACCTGTGTCTGCGCACACACTTGTGCATATCTCTCGCACCGAAGGATAGTCTCCGTTGAGATTAGCTGCCATTGCCGAAATACAGTCTGTAGGTATATTATTGTAAAAGAATATGTTCACTATAATTCTTTTACACAAAACTTGCATTGAAATGAGGCTATTTCTCTCACAAGTGCCTTTTTTTGATAGAAAAAGCATGAGCACTGATCATCAATCTATGTAGAGGTCCAAGTTTCCACAGCATTCTTTGCATTAACATAAGTCACTCTGTATTAGTCCTTAGAAAGAAAGAAAAAAAATAAGTTTATTTGACCCGGGGTAAAGCAGAGTACAATGTTCAAAAAAAAAAAACTTAAAATTGTATTGTGTGCCTCACGGCTGCGCCAAAAAGGCGCTATATTTTAACCAATGACAAACACGAAATCAGTAGACCAATCTCCGAAATTAAAAACGTTCAAAATCTAATCGCAATCTCATTTCAGCGAAAATCAATGTCAAAAATGTAGGGAAATTAGAGCTATTTTTGACCGATTGAGACTGAGATCAGACTGTGAACTTTCTTAAAATTACGAGAATTGCCCCTCAGAGTAATTCCTTATAATTTCACCTTTATTTAGCCTCATTTTCATGCCCCTGTAATCTGGTAACCTCAGGCTGCCACCTTGCTCGTCAGTGTCCGGAAGATGATTAATGAGGTCGGTTCAGTGGAAGCTGTGGAGTATGAACTAGGCAATGAGATTGTGCCTGCCAAATAATAACGAAAATTAATCTTAGATTTTTAGCCAAAAACCCAGTTTCTAAATTGAGAATTTGAAGTTGGAATTTGTCAAACTTTACTTTAGTACTAGCCTCTGCCGCGCGACGGGTTTTCGTTGGCGTGGAAGTTAAACTCCCTCAGCAACTTCATTTTTGCTTAGCGTTCTATATGTTTTTTTTTTTGTTTTTGCTCGGCTTCTAAGGATCGTAGCGTGAAGTTAAATAGCCTATAACCTTCCTCAAGAATATCTCAAGGCTATCAAATGCATAAAGATTTTTTCAAATCGGACTGGTAGTTCCAGGATTAGCGCATTCATACAAAAAAAAAAACTCTCTTCCTGCGTATGTGTTGCCTTCCATGTGTAACCCATCAGCCTTCACAGCAAGAGTGAACAGGCATCTTCTGGGCTTGCTCGTTCCACCATAGACCTCATCCATCGATTTTTACAAGGCAAGATGAAGGTGAGGTGAAGAGCTGGACCATATTGCAATAAAAAAAAATTGTATCTAGAATACTTAAGGTGATTTCTTCAATGTAGCCGCGAATATAGAATTTAAATAATCTGGCTGCAAGAATTCTAGAGGTTTTCTTCGTGAAAGCGCAGAGCAAGGTTGTTATTTGCAAAATTATGGTCTTAATTTAGCTAATAATTTATTCCAGGTTTCGCTGAGTACCTAATTAACTTCAATATTTCATAATAAGTGGCATTACATTCATTTGTTATTGTAGCTCATATGAAAAGCTGCAACTTTACCGTCTCCAAAGTTTCAGTAGCAGTCAAGTCACAAAATAAAATTTTATGAAAAAAAAAATGTGCATTTCAGTGTAACTTAACCTTAATTCATACTGAAATTACTAAGTTAACACTGAATTGCCTATCTCGTAACGTTTAACACATTCAACACATTAATGCAAATTTAATGCACATTGACCCAGAATCCGTATGAACTTAATTTTTTCTTACTAAAAGATTTTACGTGGCTCGAGCCGTAAAAGCGCCATGATTATGTTGGGTGCACGTGACGTTTTGTGATATTGCACTAATTTAACTCTTTCTGTATATTTATAGTGTGTACGGGTGTATATTAGTGTATGTGTTCCACGGCCATAGTGTGGAACTCTCTGCCAGCGTCTGTGTTTGTCCTTCCACATTTAAACCGTCTGCCTTTAAAACAAGAGTAGACAGGCATCTTCTGGGCACGCTCGTTCCATCATATACCTCGTCCATTGCTTTTCATCAGCCGTGATCGAGGTCAAGAGGAGGGTCATTCAGCCACAGACACGTACACATTTGAGTAAATTTTTATTTACATGTGATCTAAGTATTAATACAACATACACTTAGAAAAAGGACGAGTAATACATGCCAGCTCACCGCTGCTTTAAAATTTCGTGATTTTTTCATTCCGCGTGTTACATGCGTACCTATTAAATCTTTTGTCTTGAGAAAACAACGTAGCTTCACAAGATATAAATGTGTGTGAGTTCGAATATGTGAGTGTGTATAATAAAGTGTCGTTTGTAGTTCTGCAGCATTATTACTGGCGCCAAACTCCTAGATAGCTCTCCAAACCGTAACAATTGTTAAAGTTATAACCATGGCGCGACGGCTGCAGCTTTTCAAGGGGACCACGATCCCTATGAGGATGGAGCACCAAGTTACTGAACGACTATTGAGTACAGTTTGCTAAGGGTCTTCCCACATTTATCGTCGCGGAATCGGCTAACGCCCGTAAAAAAGCCTTTATGTCTACGTAATAAGGGTATCAACTACCAAAATGAAAGGCGCTGGTTCGGAAGTAAAACAAAGAATATAATAAGTCAATCAAAAACCAAAAGGTAGAAAAAGCATAAACAAAAAGGTGCAAAAAGGTAAAATATCAAAAAGACTTGCACAAAGGGTGTTACTAATACCATTCGCATCGACTCGGCTCGGACGACGCGGCGCGACACCGATCGACGGCGAAACGAGCCGTTTGCCTATTAGCTCGGCGATAAGTCGAGTAGTTTGGTGATACGCATTCGGCTTAAGCCGATTCCGCGTCGATAAATGTGGGTACGGCCTAACGAGGACAATGATCATTGGAAAAAAAATCTTAAAGCTTCTTTGCCGCCATTTATCCATATGAACTGGACCCCCTTTTAAGCTATCAAGCGTGTAACGAGTCACTTTGAAATAAAATGCCATATGGAAATTCTTAACCTAAAATCAAGAAAGTGGTGTTAAAGTCAAAGTGAAAGTCAAATCTTTTATTTCAAATAAAGGCACTTTTGAACGTCAAAAATTACAATAAAATGAAATTGATCCTAGTCGCCCCTTCCAAATGGTAGTTTTTGAAAGGTAAATACGTAGTTACGTATGCAACTGAAACTGTTTCACATATAAAATGATTATCAAAGTAATGACTACCTTTAATAGGTAAAAAGCTTCTAATAATTTGACGTGACACTAAAGTTAAACATGGCACTGTTACTGCCGGATATACACAGGATTAACGACTGAATTTTTTTTTCATAACCGACGCTAGGAGGTCTAGAATATTGCTTTGAAGTCATGGCTACGATTTGCGCATCGATGTCTCTCTCATCTAAAAGAAATCTCACCTTTAATAAGTAACAAACTTCAAGTGTTCACGTGAGAGTAAAGTTAGCGTGGCACTGTCACTGCCGGATACACACATGATTAACGACTGAACTTGCCGCCCGGTGGCAAACTTTTGATGGACGAGGAAATGTTGCCGTCTTGCCCGAAGTCGAGTCACGCTAAGTTTTTCATTATTAAGTTTGCTTTGTGATTATTATTGTTAGACACTCTATTAGGGTTTTGGTTTACTGAAGTCAGTATTATGAATGAATAAGCTAATCAATCTATTTGATTTTTCAAATAAAGCTCTGTGATTTAGTTGGTTATTAATCATCGGAAAGAAACAAAATAATGAACAAAAGGATGAAGGATGTTTGATGAACGTATTGTAAACGAAGTAATAGGATTATTTAAAGATTGTAGGAGTTGGCGTTCTGTAGTTTCTACCTACCCCCATGGAAAAATGGTGTAAGTTTATGTATGTGTATGTAAATTCTATTCAAACATGTTCCAAATTGATGTTATTTCATGTTAAACAAATACCAACATTATTTTAATGGTTTTTCAGTTGATTTCAGAGTGATTAGAGTAGCGGTATGTACAACACCACATGCGAACTACTGACGTAACGCAAATCCTGCATCTCGCAAGTAGAGTTTACCGCGCATCTAGCATAGAGACTACAGCCCGACATGAATCGTCGGGCAGTTGCCCGCCAGACACAATACCCGCCGGTCGGAGGATCCTCCCTTTTCTATAGAGTATGAGTGAACTTTACACCCTGTTCCTCATACCTCTATACTAGCACTACTGAAAAAGTTATTGTTTGAAGTTGTATAAACTTATATTTATTTACATTTTTGGCAAATAAATCGCGAATGCAGTTTAGTCATCAGGATGCAATTAAAATATAAATTATTTCGTTTTTCTTCGAAAATGCAATTCTTTCTTTGGAAGAGTTGCCCTGCTAAATGGTTTTTCTCGCCAAGAAATTCAAATTCATTTATTGTTTGTTACAGGTGGAAAAGCAGTTTTTACCTTAATAATAGATATATCGATCGCTGTAACATAGGGCGTACAATATCTAGTAGTCATTCAAAATCTATTATCATTAACATCATTATAAATTATGTCAAAATACATTATAATTAATTAGTATTATTACTCATGCCAAAATAAATTATAACTAATTATTACTATCACTCATAAAGAGCCTGAATGTATCAGTTTCTATAACTGATAGATTTATCACTCCTCGAACACTTCTGTTCAGTCTGACATACAAATCTGTACGAGTATTTTACGCGCGAGCATCTTTCAGAATCTCGTAAATATATTCATGAGCAAAGTAGTTTATACTATAATATCCAAGCAAATGGGTAGTTCTGATCTACTTTAATGTTCTACTTGCTTCTGCCCGCGGATTCGACCGCGTGGATGTCGGAAATAATCGTATGTGCTACTGGGACAAAAAGTAGCCTATGTACTTCTTATAACATCTGCTATCTGCTAGTGAAAGCCCCTTACAGCCGTTTTAGAGATTAACCGGAAAAAAACAGACAGACAAACAAAAGTATAAAAAAAATGTTTTTTGTTATTAGAACCGCATTTATACTTTCTTAAGCATTTAGTAAAAAGCAGTTATTTTGACACTAAAAACAGACACTACAATTTTATTTATTTGTATATGTACCTATAGATGTATAGGTTTCGTATTTTTCTCAAGCAAATAGCTAACTTATATGTCCACTGCTCTTAAAACGGTAATAGAAAATATCGTGAGGAAACCGGCATGACCTAGAACCAAAAATTCGAAGACATGTGACATCTACCAACCCGCACTGGGCCCGCGTGGTGGATTACGGCGCACAGAAAGGACGCCTGTGTTCCAGCAGAGTGGGAACATTATAGGCTGATTATGTGTGTGTATGTATACGCTATCCATTAGGCATATGCCTAATAGACCAATAATCTTGGTAATAGGAATATGCTTGTAACACAGTAAGTACCTACTTTACTAATTACAGACATCCATTCTGGAATATGATCGACACTCCAGCTACCAGTCACGCGTGAATCCTGATTGGATAGTTACTCACGGCGAACATGAGTGGCTGTTTATTAGATTACGTACTGCGAGACAATACTTGACGGGCTCCATGAAGATTTGATCAATATTGGGACTTCCTTTGAGTATAAGACAACATGGTATGTACAGACGCCAGCACATCAACCTACCCGAAACTGTCACATTTTCCCAATCAACTTTGAACCTTATTCTTAAGTGATAAAGTTGAAAATCTATTAAAGAAATTTGACAGATTGTAGTAGGATGATGTGCTGGCGTCTGTACATACGAGTATGTTGCATGCTTTTCGTTAGTTCGATTTATTCCGATCTGATCTCCTAAGCCCCCTCGTCGATCCCCTTCTGATTGTTTGGAAAAGGAATGGAACTACTATTTGCTTTTTTGTTTTTTTGAAGTGAAACTTCTTTACGCACGCTTGACTTGGGGAGTAAGCTGGCGAACGCGTGACGTAAGCGTTACGAAAAGTGTGATCGGGCGAGGCGAACGGGAGTTGAGTGGGGGATATAAGCAAGAGAAAGCAGTGCGCGCGCACATTTTCTTTCTCTCTTCCTCTCATAGCCAAATACGTTCCGTATATCTAAGCACAGGGCAAGCCTATTGCCTATTGTCTGTATCACAGTGTAGGAGCAAGAGAAAGCAGTGCGCGCGCACATTTTCTTTCTCTCTTCCTCTCATAGCCAAATACGTTCCGTATATCTAAGCACAGTGCAGGCCTATTGCCTATTGTCTGTATCACAGTGTAGGAGCAAGAGAGAGCAGTGTGCGCGCACATTAACTTTCTCTCTTTCTCGAAGTTTCACTTCAGTTGTGTGGTCATAAGCACACTCGGTTTTTTTTTAAAGGATTTTTAAAGAAAGACGTCCACTGCTGGACGTGCCTTTTTTATTTTTTTGGTGAATGGGCGCGGTCTTGACCACGATCACGCCGGATGGAAAGCGATGGATGAGGTCTATGATAGAACGAGCGTGCCCAGAAGATGCCTCCCACGCATTGATGAAACACAGCAGGCTGCTTGAAGCCGGACTCCGATGGGAGGGTGGTCGCAAACCAGGTGGGCGTTAGCCCTACCACCGCAAGGGAAGAATTGGCCAGCCAAATAAGGAGTCGGGTGAGACTGTCCAGGATGCGCCGAACGCTCTGTTCAGTTGAGTAACTGGCGGAACAAACTGCGAATGTTAACCGGTTGAATGCCGTAATTACAGACACAATTAAAAAGCCATTGTGTCTCGCGTGGATCTACGTTCCGGCATACGAAAGGTTAAACAAGTTTCTACACGTAAAAGTGAATAAATATTACGTTACTGCTTCTGCCCTCGATTTAATTCGCGTGGAAGAATCATATTTTAGGGCACGTAGTAGCAATAGTGTAGCTGTCTTTCAGTGAAATAGTGTTTATCCTAGCCTACGGTACTGGTCGCTCACCGAGTCGCAAAAGCTTCGCCTTGGAGTTTGCCAAAGAGCAACGAACGCAGCATTCTGGGTGTTATAAGACAGAACAGAATTTGCGACACTACGCTGCGTTCTAAAACGGGCGTACTGGATGTAGGAAAAAGGCTGCCAGGCACAAATGGGATTGGGCAGGTCACATCAGTCGCATACACGATGACCGCTGGGCAAAAATCTCCACACAGTGGGTGCCTGAAGATGGACGGCGCCGCCGAGGCCGGCCCAGAAAGAGATGGCGAGATGACCTGGACGCGTACCGCGACGGCAGTTTCGAGGTGGTACGGGAAAAGAGTTCCTAGAAAGATTTGGGGGAGGCCTTTGTCCAGCAGTGGAACTGTATCTAAAAATCGGATCAGTGCATCCAGAGATTAAATTTTACAAAAATAAACAAACAATTTTACATCTTTATAATAGGTACTGGTTTAGGTAAAGCACAAACAAAAGGCAAGGCTTCTGATTATTCATTTGATAAATCTCTTCCAGCAAACCTGCAAACAAAAAAAACCCAATTAATTTCACGATATATTAAATAGAAACACACTGAGGTACTTGCAATTCAATTCCGGCCCCAATCATTGCAATTCTATTTTCCAATAAACGGTACGATCCTTTCGTATGCAGCAGTCACACTTTGCCGTTTGTAGATTAGAAAATTCAATTTGCTACAGGGTTTCCCTGTCCGACAAACATGTGAGGCACGATCGAGAGGGTACTCTACGAGTGCGAGGGTAATCGATATTTAAAAGCACGATTTTATACATTTGCATTTTGATATCGATATGATTTTCAATTTTGAGGTGATTGCTGAATGGGTGAACTGGTGAAATGGGTTTCATATTTTTGCTTTTAATAGAACGCGTTTTGCGTAGGCTATTTTAGAAAATTATGTATCACGTATGTAAGGTTGTATAGAATGTGCATATTATAATATTACCTACTCTCATACAGTATTTAGTCAAACTTCGAAACATCAATATTCTGCAATTCAGTGGTATTATTTGACTAAAAAATATTGACCTGAATTCGATTTAGGAACAAGTCATTTGGTCATTACGTAGTCTAAAATAATACTGCATAAAACATAAACATATTCAGCGTATAATGTTCCCACTGCTGGGACACAGCCCTCCTCACTTCGAGGGGGATTGGGTTGTACTCTACCACGCGGGCCCAGTGAGGGTTGGTATATATCACATGTCTTGCGCATTTCGTCACGCTCCCCGGCCAGGTGTGGCCAACAACTGGCCGGGGGAGGGTCCGCATGAATCCATGCTGACCCCGTCACCCTCAGCGGCCGCAAACGGCGACCATACCTCCAGAGCGAGGCGCACACCTCGTAAGTCACGGCCGTTACCACTGGGCCACCATTGATCTAATATAAATACTACTTAATATTTGAAAAACTTGTGCATATCAGTAGGTAAATTTTTATGCTTTGGGTAATACAGGGTGTTACGGAAAGGGTATATCAATACAAACGGGTTGAAGAGTGTATCTGGTCAAGAATCTCTGTACAAAATTTCAGCTCAAAAGCATTAACTTTGAAAATGCTTAATATTTTTTTATTTCGACATTACGGCGCTGCACTGGCGCGTGGCGGCGTGATGTGAGTGTTCTAGGCGCACAGACACACTACAGATAATGGATAATGACCCTCGTAGTGCTGTGACAAGTTTTTTATTATTTCAATTTAATAAACTATGGAAATAAAACTACTTTTGAGCTGAAATTTTGTACAGACATTCTAGACCAGATACACTCTTCAACCCGTTTATATTGATATACCCTTTCCGTAACACCCTGTATAAAATATGATTTTATAAACAAGATTCTCTCACATCACTTTCAATTCAATCATAGGTAGTACATTTTTAGTAGGCAATACTGCAAATTGCAATGAATGGGACAGCTCAATAGATTTGACGATCGAACGTGACACCATTTCCTGAATTCCATTTCATATCCCAGCACATTAAAAATACGATCACGTAACGACTCCTCTGAGTACAGTTTAATTCTTTATTGGACTAATCTTAAAATTATTATTCTAAAGGTATTTGTTATAAAAATTCGTCACAAAAAGTAATTACCGGGAAAGAAAAAGGGGGAGCTATTTCCCAGAAATGGGAGAAAAGCGTGACGATTTGAGTCACGAACGTATGAAATTGTGTATGAATGCAATATCTAGAATAGGGTAGTTTCCTGGGTAAAAAAATAATAATTAGATTTAGTCCGTCAGTTAGATTATCGAAAAATAATGGACCCTTATTTTTTCTTTTGTCAATCAAACAAAAAATGACAAAGCTAAAGCGCGTCAATATTTGGGAGTGGGGGGTCGTGACGTCACGCCGTGCTAAAAAGTGTCGCACGGCGTGACGTTACGCGGAACCTTAACGGGCGATATCTTCATCATTTTTTATATAATTGACAAAAGAAAAAATAAGGGTCCAATATTTTTTGATAATCTAACTGACGGACTAATTAGAATTTTTTAGGAAACTAGCCTATTCCACGGTCCAATCCATCACACAGAGAGGAGGCCTGTGTCCCAGCAGTGGGAACGTGATAGGTTCCTAATGCTCATGTACTACAATGCGTGAATTCAACAAAATTATTATTATCATTCAGTCAATTTGACGACAGCAATCCAAACAATAACTACGTCAACCTGCGTTTAATTTAAACGTAGGTAACTTACGTCAATTCAAAACAGTGGTTTTCCAATAACTCTATTCATAGCGTATAAATACGTCAATACACACTTAATGGAGCCTAAGTTCTTGGCCAGACTGGCAACGCGGGGCGGGAAGCGGCGCGGCTGTCCGCAGTGGAGCGCGGCTTCGTTTTGAGTGTTGTCGTGTCCAGTGTCAAATATGGATGAATAGGACTTATTTTTACTAGATAAAAGCTCGAACTAGTTTGAGAACCCCGGTCCCCGCACAGGCCTCCCGCGTACTCACTGCGGCCACTTGTATGAACGAGCTATAGCATGAGTTGCCCGCGCGCTCCCCGCGCCAAGCAGCTCGCGTTCTCACCGCGCCCGCGTGCCTACTATGGACGCTCAAATGAAGTTTCCCTCGCCCGCGCTTGCAGTCTGGCCAAGCACTAACCCTATATATAGCAATGAATATAATTACTCGAGAGTGATTCCAAGCCGTAGTTCGATCTAGCAAGTGTCTTGGGATCTCCGGGACTAAGACGTCAAACTAAATAATTAATGGTTTAACCATGGCATTTGGCGAACGATCGATTGAGGGTTGAATGTAAGTTGAGTCGTGTTTCATGCATATGAGGGGTTAAATTGGAAGTTTGAGGTGAGATATTAGAGTGTGTGGTTTAATGTTAATTAAATACAATGATGCGATGAAACCAATACCTCAATATAGTGCGTAGGTATCGTTAAGGCATTTATTCTCGGTTACGGTACTTTGGTCACATTGCCCGTCGGGAACCAGATAATCTAGTTTAGTTTGTGATCTTCCTGTACGAGTCGCAATAAATACTTATTCTTTCTTTCTTTAATCTTGAAAAGTTGGTGGTGATGGGCCAGGTAGATGGGAAAAAAGACCTCGCGGCCGATCACCTAATCGCTGGTCAACTAACCGCCGCCGGCCCTCACTGGACTCTCTGTTACGACCGCCTTTGAGAAACTGAGAACCGAACGAAATGGAGGAACTTCGTACATAAAGCCATGAAGGCCTTTCAAGGACACGACCTTCAGTAATGTAGTACATGACCAAGTAGAAGGCAACAATATGACGTAGGTACGGTCAGCAACAAAAGTCGATTAACACTTCAGTTTTTTTAATCTTAGTTATTGAGCAAAATATTTGTTCAAAATTGCAGCAGAAGAATTTTTTTTGAATATAAACTCTTTGCTATTATGTGAAAAGCTAAAAAGCAGTTTATTGAAAAAAAAAATTGTCAATTTAATAACGTAAAAATGACAGTGTTAACCGGTCAAGTGACCGGTGAGAGCAGTGGTGGCCCAGTGGTAACGACCGCGACTTACGAGATATAGGTCGTAGGTTCGAACCCTGAAAGGCGCTTTATTTTATGTAAATCATTTCATCACCATTGCTCTCAAAGCGGTGAAGGAAAACATCGTGAGGAAACCGGCATGTCCTGGAACCAAAAATTCGATGACATGTGACATCTACCAACCCGCACTGGGCCCGCGTGGTGGATTACGGCCCACTCCCTCTCACAGAGAGGAGGCCTGTGTCCCAGCAGTGGGAATATTATAGGCTGATTATGTATGTGTAACCGGTCAAGTGGCGCGGTTCGCCGATCGGCGACGAAACAATAGAAAATCGATTGTGTCTCATTAGCGGCGCTTGACAGATTAATCGACTTTTGTTGCTGACTGTACCTGCCTACCTTTACCTACTACAGCTGTTATAGGTAGGTACTATTAGGTAGTAAGTTTACTTCATAAAACCAAGTTATTCTTCCACATAGTATACTATAATATTTCCTCTTACAATACATCTTTATTTTTCACTTCCACAGCAGCATTTTTATACCAAAATAGAAAAATGTTACCCCAAATAAGCTTATAAAGCTTACAGCTAAGGCGAACCGAACGGAACTTTTAAACCAGGATAAACAGTTTATCCAGAATCCGGATGTGGGTTAGCCATCGATACCATTACGCGTGACTCGGTATCGGTATCCGAAATATAATTAATGTTGCCGCTAAAATCGGATGCCATAAAGGAATTATTAATTGACCGTTAATAGCAGATGTTGCTTGCTGCCATTATCGTAATAATAATGGTGTATTAAATTTTCTTTTACGCTTAAAAATATTTTCAGGAATTATCGATCCTGCATGTTTCTTCTGAAACGCTGACGAAAAGTTTATGTTTTTGATTAAGTATTTCGATGCAAATTATTTCTCGTTATTAACGTTTCTAGATGAAGTCCATTTGGTAATTGAATCAAAGTCGACTCCGGGCAATTGCCATTAATGTTGACGTGGGAAAACACAAACTCGATGGAGTAATAAATAGCTGGGCTTTTGAATATTAGGTATATTAATAGAGTTCTTTCATAGTCCATTTCGTTTGGCACACCGCGCCGTCATAGTTAGATAGTTATCTCCTCTTCCAGTATTGTTTCTATCTATAATCTGAACTGTTATCTTATTTAATATATTGTGCACGTCTTTCTACATCGTTGTCACATAAATAATTTCCACCAACCAATATTGTGATTTAAAAGAGTGTCCGTGGAGTTTCTTGCCCGGTCTTCTCCATAGGTGCCTACGACGCTTTGGCATGGGCAACTAGCTTCATCTTTCCGACTGAGTGACTCCTTGACAATTCAAAAGTGCTTCTGCGTTTTTTTTTTATTTTTTTATGTTTTGAATTTGAGTTTGAGCAAGCATCTTTTTTGAAAAGAGGTTTTTTTCTTGAATGTACGTAAGTAGTTGTTTTCGAATTTTCGGTATACTACGAATTTTCTATAACCCACAGGTTACATACACACGAAGGTTGATCTGAAGCAAAATTCACCGTATTTTGTGTCATATTTTCGGGACTCATCCATGTCACTATAGATTTTGATTAAGTTTTTGAAATCCGGTGCTTTTCAAAGTCAGTCTTACATCACGTTTTTAATTCATTTGCTCTGCTCTGAATCTGGTAGGTCTCCCTGCATTATTCATACCTTTTAGGTTATATAACTTCAACCTTACGTACATAGGTTGTTAAGAAAAGTAAAAGCTTACTTTAATGTTCCCACTGTTCTATCGATGTCACTTAAGACTACAGGGTCGAATTAAATTACCTAGCAAAACTCCGCAGACGTGATGGGTATCGGATATCTAAACATGATCAAACAAAAAAGAATTTAATTTGATATTATAGCCATTAAAGTATTGTTAACTTAATTCAACTCATTTGTCTATCTTTATTAGCCTCTCAAGCGTCACGTGTACACCAAGTGTACAAAGTGTTCGAAACGTCAACGGTACACCAAGTGTACCCAACAGTGTTATTGTTCTATTGTCATTGTCGTGCGCCCATTCAACTACTCCGACGCGTGGAGTATTTCAACGTTTAGGCGGGCAAACGTATGAGAGGTTAAGAACACAAACGCTTCATCTTACTGCACCAGATTTTTCATTTTTATTAAACGCTTAATCCCCGCTAATGAGACACAATTGCTTTTCTATTGTAATGGGCCGCTAGAGGCCCGTGCCGGGACGGAGCGATTAAATCCCTACCTACATCTGCCCCACGAGATTATCATAATATTTTTGTTATGACATATTCTAAAAGTCTCGGTTTATTTATCCCAAGACATTTCTATAAACTCATTGCTTTAATCCGTGTGTACTCAAATGTTTAGCCTTCTGTAATTGGATGTAGTGATGAGCTTAGGTACCGCAGTCAAGGCATGTCCCAGAAGACGACAGTGAAATAATTTTGTTAGGACTCCAAAGCTTTAATTACATAGTAATTACTGTTGTTAATTTGATTGTGAAGGTCGGTTCTGCTCAGTTCGCGCCCCTTAAGTACCATTTACTCGCTTGCTAGTTATTACTTTTTTATATTACCGAGGTAGAAGAAATTGCGGAACGCTGCGTAATGATCGCAATCTCAAATGTTTTATGTGTTGTTTACGAGACGAGGAACAAAAATAAAACAAAAAATCTGGTACAATGATATTAACGTTGTTGGATTCGCCTCGCAGACCTCCTTGTTGTGAGAGAAAACGGTTCGTAAAACACAGTGCAGAAGCGACTAAGACATTACGTCCAGAAGATAATAGCATCGAGCATAGTATACAGCGATCACAAATGCGTTTGCAAAGCATTTGTCAGTTATACTGTAGTAGCCATTCAGGATAATCAACCCTCGATAATTTCTCATGCATAATAACATAGACATACCGCCACATTTTACAAAGTTATGTTTAAGTCCCATGTAATAGGGAGCGAGTCTGTGGCCTTCAAACAGGCATAAATCCAGACTCCGGGCTGTAATTGAGAAATTCCTGATAAAAAACCCTATTATACATAATCAGCCTACCTATAACGTTCCCGCTGCTGGGACACAGGCCTCCTCTCAGTGAGAGGGAGTGGGCCGTAATCCACCACGCGGGCCCAGTGCGGGTTGGTAGATGTCACATGCCTTCGAATTTTAGGTTCTAGGACACGATTTTTTCCTTCACCGTTTTGAGAGCAGTGGTGATGGAATAATTTACACAAAGTAAAGCGCCTGTCTGGGTTCGAACCTACGACCTACAGCTCGTAAGTCACGGTCGTTACCACTGTGCCACCACTGGTCTCCCCAAAAAACCCTATAATAACACTTGGAAATCTGAACCGGGACCTCATGCTCAGCAGTCGCGTTATCAACCACTAGACCACCGTGGCAGTCCCAAACATGATGTTCATAATAAACAAAAATGAGGAACATTATCCGCTTAAGCTCTGCGGTGCAAAAACATAAGTCTAGTCAATTTATCGGAGTACAGAAGTTACGTAACATTGCCGGAAAAGTGACGGCAATTAAATGGAAGTGGCATTAATTCGAGTAATTGCTGCTCGACCGCTGTGCACGCCGAAATATTAACTCGCGCGATGTTACTCGCTGACAATAATGGGTGGTCTGTTTGAGCTGGTGAGGTGTGTTGCCGCAGTCTTGTTGTGGATAACTAGTCCGTAATTGGTGCGTTGAGTGTTTTAAAGAAAACATCAGGGTGTTCTGTATCAAAGGCTGATATCAGCAGCATAACATAACATACTCGTAACAGAATGCTTGTTATCCCCAAAAAGTTTGGCAGAAGTGTACCTATGGTGCATCCACATTTCGCTAGTTATAAATGCTTAAGTCCCATGGAATAGGGGGCGAGACTATTGCCATCAAACGGGCACAAATCCTGACTTCGGGCCGCTACTGAGAAATGCCTAAATTTATCAGCAGTAGTCGCAAATGTTTGTGCCTGTAACATGTGTATTGGCATTTTGAGCTTTTGCCCATGTCATTATTCATGGTTGTCATTAACAAGACCCTGGAAAGATACAACTAAATGACATGTTCTTGGTCAGTATCGCACGCCATTGTTTTGCTTAATAACCGAAAATCATTAACCTGTAACCGGGTTACACGTGCCTAAAACAAAATAGAAACGATAACGGGTAATTTTTTTTCAAACAGTAGCTCTAGGCCCCTAACAATATATTTTAAAAAGGCCCATTTGCACAATGCACATACATTGACCGTAAGCATGTTTCGAGAACGTTCCCCGAGGACTCGCTCGTGACTGGGACAAAGAGCTTGAAATCTGGAGCACAACAATTTTTAAAACTTTTCCCCGCAAATATCTTCTTTGTGAGCGGGATCGGAGAATCGAGCGTGGGATTTTTATTGAGAAAGTACGGTTAGTTTGCCTGGTGCTTATTGTTTCTTTTTTAAAACTTCCCCTTTGCGACTTAGAGTCAATATATTCGCGTTTGTAGCGATCCCGCGGGATTCGCGAATGTGTACTTAAGAGAAATATTCAAAAATCTATCGCAATATGTAATATAATATCGCAAGCAATTTCGTTACGATTTCCCATCAAAGAATCCTCCTCTTTGATGGGAAAGCGTAACGAAATTTCTCAGTGCTTTTTGAGAATAGTCTTAACTAACTTTTGCTCGCGGCTTCGACCGTGTGGAGGTCAGAAATGATCCCACGGGAACGTACTACCGGGATAAAAAGATTTACCCGGTGATATTTTACCGGGATTTTATATGTGTCATATATCTGTATCAAAATTCGTTTAGCCGTTTTTGCGTGATTAGGTAACAAACATCTAAATATACAAACTTTCACTTGTATAATATTACGTACTAGCTTTTGCCCGCGACTAAGATCGCGTGAAATTTCACCCTCCCCCGTTCACCCTCTTAGGGTGGAATTTCGAAAAACCCTTTCTTAGTGGATACCTACTCTTCACAAAGAACACACTCTCCAAATTTCATGTCTCTAGGACCAGCGGTTTAGGGGCCGTCTCCACGAGCGAGAGAATCGCGGCGATAGTCTCGCCTTGCCATCAAATTTTCGCCGCGATGATATCGCCGTGTGGAGACACGTTCCAAGACAGTGTATAGAAATACGCGGCACGACGATGATATCGCCGCGATTCTTCCGCTCGTTGGGCCGGCCCCTTAGGCTGTGCGTTGATATACAGTCAGTCAGGACATTGAATTTTATATAGATATATAGATAAGAAGGAAGAAGGATATAGAGACCATCACTTGGGGGATTCCTTTTATCTTACCCAAAAAGCAAAAGTTAATGGGATATCCCTTACAATTAGGAGCTTCATCTCGATTCACTCACATTCATGAAAGAATACTTTACCTTTTATCAAAGGAGACTAGAAATATAATATCTTGTATTTTTTGCGAAATTGAAAGTCCAGTTGAATTCTTATGCATCACAGCTTCAGCAAAGAATTCTTAAGTAAACTTTTATTATCTTGAATTTAATCAAATTGCAGAATTGGAGCAATTCTTCAAATTATTATGGTAATTTATTAAAAAGATAGATACATGGTTTGTTTGGGGTATTTAGCTCCGTTACCCGCAGTCCGTCGCGTGGCGCGTTGTAATGTGAGATCCGCCTGCTTTAAACCATCAACCCATATCAACAAACCAATTCAATTTGACGTACGTATATTAAGACCAAATTCTTTTTACCCTCCCAAGTTCAGTCAAGACTCGTAAAAATTCTCGAGGCATCGTCGGATTAACAACGTCGTCGCGTATCAAATTGAGTCAGCGGCAATAAAAGACAATTTTTAATATTGTTCTTAATTCTTTTGTTTTCTATTCAAAGACGGGCTTATTCAACGCGAGATTATACAGTTTGATTTAAAAATGCCATTTTATATTTTTTTCTTTTGGAATTTTTATTAAACATTTTTTAAGAAAATTTGCCCACGCTTTTCTTATATACAGGGTGAATTTTCCAAGTGGGCGTGGATGGCCAAATTCTAAACTATGAGGAATAGCGAAAAGTACTCAAAGGAGGCTCAAAGGAGGCTCGATTTTGATAAAAACTAAAACTGCATCATTGGATTTTTGAAAAATCTATATTTTTAGCCAGGAATCGAACCTGCTGATTTTGAAAAAAAAAAACACACACACTGTATTATTCCACCATTCGATAGTGTCCCTAATAAGGAACAAATTCTGGGAAGTAATGACATACGGCAAACTTAGGGAAAATGTAGAATTTTAATAAACTGCTGCTTATTTTGAAGTATTCATACCTACATTACGTACCTACCTTGTTTGAAATGATGCTCAATATTTTTATTAACATACCCGTAGCGCAGTCACCTTCACAACATTATGTTCTAAATTCAAATTTCTATTACGATCTTTGGAGAATATTCTAGTGGAATCAATAATATTGTAATGCTCAATGCAGTACAATCCTTGAGACGTCGAATCCTATGTATTGAAAACAGTGGTCATCATTATGAACAATTAATCAGTCAAGGTTTAATAAGTAGGTAACATAACCCGCTGGCTAAATAATAACAGCCGCACAGGTCAATCCATCAGGTTAAGCTACGCTTGCCGCGGTTGGTCTGTGGATGGGTGACCATCTTTACATACCGAGACCCCTCGGTGCCTCGGAAAGCACGTTAAGCCGTTGGTCCCGGCTGTCATTCCTGGATCTTTGACAGTCGTTACGGGTAGTCAGAAGCTCGAAAGTCAGACAACCAGTCTTACTAAGGGGTATCGTATTACCCAGTAACTGGGTTGTGGAGGTCAGATAGGTAGTCTCTCCATGTAAAATACTGGTATTCAGCTGCATCCGGTTAGACTGGAAGCCGACCTCAACATAGTTGGGAAAAGGCTAGGCAGATGATGATGAGGTAGGTAACATAAGAAAAATAAATACTTTGTTAAAAATGAGCTCTTTCCTTTAGTTTGCCGTATGTCATTACTTCCCAGAATTCGAACCTTATTAGGGACACTATCGAATGGTGGAATAATACAGTGTGTGTGTTTTTTTTTTTCAAAATCAGCAGGTTCGATTCCTGGCTAAAAATATTGATTTTTCAAAAATCCAATGATGCAGTTTTAGTTTTTATCAAAATCGAGCCTCCTTTGAGCCTCCTTTGAGTACTTTTCGCTATTCCTCATAGTTTAGAATTTGGCCATCCACGCCCACTTGGAAAATTCACCCTGTATAGGTACGTGTTCTGACGAGTAACAGACATATTATGTGGGTACTTACTTTATGTATATTATAACTTATTATTATTTTACTACTAAAATATGCTCTGGGAAAAGAACATAATAATGATGACAACATTATAGATTATAACAAAATACTTACAAATTAGCCGGAAAATTTATACATACTGTCCCAGCGCCGAACTTACCGCAACATACTCTAATTGCAGGTAGGTACAGACGCCAGCATATCAAGCTACTACACTCTGTCAAATTTCTTTAATAGATTTTCAACTTTATCGCTTAAGCATAAGGTTTAAAGTTGATTGGGAAATTTGACAGTTTCGGGCAGCTTGATCCAGTCTGTACAACAAATATTAAAACAATCGCCAATGTCACATAAATATGAATATTATATTTCCAATTTGTATTCATCATTGAGAATAAAGTAATCAAATAATAACAATCACCAACACAGTTTGCATGAAATGATGCATTTGTATTATTGAAAACGTTATACGTAGTTATGCATGCTGTATCGACCCCTAATATTATAAGTTCGTGTTAGTTGTTACGCGCCTTGGGCGGCCGGAGCTGACACAGCATTCGCGGTAGCGCCGGGATGTTATGGCTAGACGCCCGGCGACACACATCCGTAGAGATAAGAACCTAGGCTAAGAACAATGTATTAGATTTAGTAAGCGCGCCATTTTAGTCTTGAATAAAACATCATCGCGACAAGACTCCTGTCGTTTCTTTTTAAAAACCTTCGGCAGTGCCTCCGGGAGTTAACTGGCGCAGCCGGTAGGATATCCGCTGTCTAAACGCTGTGTTCGAGTACACAAAAATCGGTCTCGCGCGCGGCTTCGGGTATCCTCGAACCAAATAAATAAGTTACCACGTCTGGCGCCGAAGGTTCCTGTCCACGGCACGAGCAGCTCTACGGGAAGGCATGGGATCGAGCAGACTGTAAGTAGACCTTTTTACTATCCTGTCTCGTCCTTGTTATTTCCTGTGTTGCTCCTGTAGGACTTATTACGTAACTTCCAAACTAAAATCGTTGAAAGTTATTTGACTTCTGCACAAAATTGGCAGGCCTATTTTTAAGTATAATTTTATAAAATAAAGTGTTTAAGTAAACTAATCTGATTAAATTGTTGATTAAAATGCCGGATCAAATTGGGGGAGCTGTCCAAATGATCCCTAAAGATATTTTAAGTTTAATTCCTAAGTTTGATGGTGACACAAATATATTAAATTTGTTTATAAAGAAAAGTGAATATATTTTAAGAAATTTTAACGGCCCTAATAATGCTGTTCAGACAACTTATAATTTCCATGCTATAACTAGTAGATTGTGTGGCAGAGCAGCGGCTCTATTAAGTGAAAGAGAGGATATAAGCACATGGGACCAACTAAAATTTATTTTTATTCAACATTTTGGTGACCCCAGATCAGAGGACTGCGTGGCTATTGAGCTAGAAAATTTAAAAATTAAATCTAATGAAGCTTATCTGGAATTCTGTAACAGAATTCAGCAAATACGCAGCACTCTGATCTCCAAGGTCAATTTACTCGCTAGTGAGGAAATGAAAGCAGCAAAAATGGTGATTTACAATAACTTGTCTCTTAACGTGTTTTTATATAATCTGCCAGAGGATTTAATTAGAATCGTAAGACTCAAAAATTGTACAAGCTTAGAAAGTGCACTTAGCGTCGTCATGGAAGAGGTCAATTTTCAATTTCAGTATAACGCAAAAAATAAAAGTAATACAAAAACAGCCCAGCCTCTTCCGAATACTAACCTTCAGGGTTTTAAATTCCAGCCTCCAATTAAACCTAATGTTCCAGCTGTAAATAATTTCGGTTATCCGGTTAACCAAAATTTTAAGTTTGGAGTTCCGCATCCGCCCCAAAATAATTTTAGGTCGGGTTTTAATAACAACTCTAGATTTGGTATACCAAACCAAACGTATCCCAAACCGGGTATGCAACAGCCTCGAGGCTATACACCAGTGTACATCTCAGGCGGCCCGCCGAACCAGAACAATTTTAAATTCGGTAACGGACCTCAACAAGGATTTAGACCTCAACTTAATAACGCACAGAATAGACCCAATTTTAATCCACCAAACCCGCAATTCAAATTCGGTATACCGCCGCAATATCAACCACAACGTAATTTACCCCAGCCACAAGACGCTGATGTATCTATGCGCACTGTCCGTCCCCTTAGAAATAATATGATTACAAATAACCCCGATGATGAGAATACGCTTTACTTTTATAATAATAATAATGAAACGCCTGTAGTCCAAGACCTGGATTTCCAACCTGACTACGTAAACTGTGAAAATAATATACACCTTACTGATAGTTACGAACACACCGCCTATGACAATAATTTCTACTTCGAAAATGTGGAGCCTGTTTCCAACGAGACTACAAACCAAGAAGAATACGTAAATTTTCCTATGATAGCCTCGGGAAACGACCGACCGAGGTAATCAATTTAAATTGCAATAGTATAAATCGATTACCACACATCTATATTCCGGAAATTAATGCCCGCCTAATGATTGATACTGGAAGTACAAGAAGCTTTATTAGCCCAGGAAAAGCCGATCAATACTTTTCTGCCTATAAATATTACGAACCATTCGAAGTTATTAGTACACATGCACGTAGCTCACACGACCAAGTTATATACATACCCTTATTGAAAACCTTCAAAAGCTTCCTCAAACACAAGTTCTATGTTTACGATGTCGATAGCCGATACGACGGATTAATAGGTTCGGATCTATTAAAAATGTTAGATGCAACAATAGACATGAAGACGCAAATTTTAAAAACACGAGATACAGAAATACCTATAGTATACAGCCTCACATGTGAAATCACTTTAGACCCTCGAACTGAAACAATAGTAAAAGTACCAACTGATCTAAATAACGGTGATGCAATCATTGACTTTAAAAATTTCGGTAATGACGTACGTATGCCTAGCGCTATAGTCACATGCATAGATTATTCTGCGACAACCGTTATTCAAAATGCTTCACAAAATAGCGTGACTATTACGTTTACTAAGCCTCTGACTACAACTAAACTTAATGACACTAATACCTGTGAAATAAACGTAACATCGGATGAGTTACTGAATAACTATGAAGTTGATGAATTACTGAAACAAAACTTAGCTAAATTACGATTAGATCACACTAACTTAGAAGAACGCGAGGCTATAGAAAAACTTTGTTTTGAATATAGAGATATATTTTATTGCGAACATCTTCCCTTAACATTCACAAACCAAGTAAAGCACCAAATCCGGACTACAAACGAAGAGCCTATTTTTATTAGACCTTACCGACATCCACCGTCACAAAACGCTGAAATACAAAAACAAGTTGATAAATTATTACATGATAATGTAATTCAAGAATCATTTTCGCCATGGAGTGCCCCCGTGCACCTAGTCCCAAAAAAGGTGGATGCTTCGGGTGAGCGTAAATTCAGAATGGTTGTAGACTATCGACGTTTAAATGACAAAACGACCGACGACAAGTACCCCTTACCGAATATTAATGACTTGTTTGACAAACTAGGAAAGTCATCTTACTTTAGTACACTAGACCTCGCTAGTGGTTATCACCAGATAGAGATAGAGAAACAAGACAGACACAAAACCGCGTTTACAACCCCGTCAGGACACTTTGAGTTTACCCGCATGCCATTTGGGCTTAAAACCGCACCTGCAACTTTTCAACGCGCAATGGATAACGTGCTAAGAGGTTTGCAAGGTATCCATTGCCTCGTTTATTTGGACGATATAATAATATATTCGAATAGTTTACAAGAACACATTGAAAAGTTAAGAAAGATATTCGACCGCCTTAGACAAAACAACCTCAAAGTGACACTAGACAAATGTGAGTTCCTGAGAAAGGAGGTACTTTACTTGGGACACAAGATTACTGAACATGGCCTAGAACCTAACGATGACAAAATCAGAGCAGTACTTAACTTCCCCCTTCCCCGCACACCCACCGAAATCAAAAGTTTCCTTGGCCTGGTTGGCTATTATCGAAAATTTATAAAGGATTTTTCTAAAATCACACAACCTCTTACTTCATGCCTGAAAAAGAAAAATAAAATAGAAATTACTCAACCATATATCGATGCTTTCCAAAGGTGCAAAGAACTACTAGTCAACGCTCCTATACTACAATTCCCTGATTTTTCAAAGCCTTTTATCCTAACTACAGACGCGTCAAATTACGCCGTAGGTGCTGTCCTTTCACAAGGAATTATTGGGAATGAAAAACCCATTGCATACGCCAGCAGGACATTAAATGAGGCGGAAACACGGTATAGTACTGTAGAAAAGGAATTGCTAGCCATAGTGTGGGCAGCAAAACACTTCCGTCCATACTTGTACGGACGCAAATTCACAATATACACCGATCACCGACCGTTAGCGTGGCTTAATTCAATCAAAGAGCCGAATAGTAAGCTAACTAGGTGGAAACTAAGGTTAGCCGAATTTGATTTCGATATAAAATACAAGCAAGGTAGTCAGAATAGCAACGCAGACGCCCTGTCTCGGATAAAATTAAATGTACTTACCAATCAAGATAATAACACATCCTTACAGGGTAACGTAGGTGATACTGAAAGACCTGATAGTCCAATATCAATATCGGACTCTTCAGAAACATTGACTGCCCCGTCACCTTCAGACATTATGTCATCTTACCCAGTCCGAGCATCTTCCTCCAGCACCCTCACAGCAGACTCATTACCTGAAACAATACACTCAGCACAAGATATCGATACAAACGGCATCCCTATCCTATATGAAGCTGTAGACACGAAGCCCCATCAAGTTCTTGTCTTTACCTGGAACAGAAATCAATTATCAGTAAAAGATTTATCACGTGATAAACAAAAAATTTTCGAGATACACTTACCTGTAGATAATCCACACTTAGTAAAACAATTCCTTCTAGAATACATACAACCTAAAATAAAATATTTCTTTTATTTTGAGGATCAAATACACCGTAACCAGTTTACAGACGCTGTTATTAAACTGTTTAAAAAAGATACTGTTAAAATTTACGAATGCACAAAAAGAATTATATATGTAGAGGACGAAGACGAACAACGTTCAGTCGTACTTACCTACCATCAAGGTAAAACCAGCCATCGCGGTATCAAGGAAACTCTCATGAAAATAAAGCGAAACTACTTTTGGAAAAATATGGACGTAACTGTCGCCACGGTAATAAATTCATGTGAAACCTGTAAAAAACTAAAATACGATCGTAAACCCTTGAAACCAGTATTACAGTTAACACAAACACAAACAAAACCCTTTGCTGAAATATTCATAGATCTTTTCTCAGTAGAAGGGAAATACTTTTTGACGATAATAGACGCTTTTAGTAAATTAGGACAGGCTTTCATACTCTCAAACCGATCCACTCCCGAAGTAGTCCGTGCATTAATTAAATTTTTCTCGTTCTATGGTGTACCAAACCGGATAAGTGCCGATCCTGGAACCGAATTCAACAATACCTTGCTTAAAGAAACACTTCAATTTTATAATATCGATCTACACATAGGTACAGCACATAACCCTAATTCTATGGGTTTAATAGAACGCTTCCACTCAACCATCTTAGAAATATATCGTATCGCAAAATATGAGCGCCTAATTACTGATGCTGCCGACGTAATGACGTACGCGATTATGTCCTACAATCAAACTATACATTCGACAACAGGTCTTACGCCCTTTGAAGTTGTTTTTGGACACACCGATTCGAATAGCACCTTCGCAGTAAACTTTAATAAACAATATACGCAACAATTAGTTAACGATCACATGAAGCGAACTAAGTATCTCTACCAATACTTAACGGATAAAATAATAGCAAACAAAGAAAAGGTCAAAGAAAAGCGTGGTGGTGAAACATCGTTCGATATACAAGAAGGAGACACTGTATTCATAAAAGGAGTGAACATTAGACGAAGTAAAGACAAACCTCGTTTTCAAAAAGCACAAGTATCAGGCGAAATCGTTAGGAACATTTGCCCTGTTAAAATAAATAATCGTGACACAAAAGTGACACTTAAGGACATTAAACGACCTCCACAGGTTCCTCCTCGTGCTCCTGGCCCTGACCTCCAGGATACACACCCTTCAACTTCAAAGGATAGATAAGAACCCTGGCGTATTGATTCTGAAACAAGGTCAAGCTAGCGTAAGTTACAATAAGTGGACTATTATTAAGATTTTAGATTTAAGTTCGATTCACGAGGATTTAGAATTTAATATTAAAAGGTATGTAAACTTTAATGAATATATACAGAAACATTTGGGAAATGAAACCTCGAATTATCAGCTGTTTGATGCAAAACTCCAAACGGATTACGTTATGAACAGTAGCATAGAAAAATTTAAGCAGTTAGCCCCATCGATGAGGATTAAACGTGGAATTCTAAACCCTCTAGGATCTATTATTAAGATTATTACCGGTAACCTAGACAATGACGACGCTAGCAGATATGATAATATGATTGATAATATAAAAACACGTCAGGATGCATTAGCAAACAAGGTAACGCTAATAACTGAAATTTCCAAAGCTTTAGTTAAAATAACGAACTCTACTAAAAATAATTTCATTCAAATTGAAGAAGAAATTTGGGAAGTGACAAAATTAATTAATCAGACTAGCATTAACATTGCCATACATAACTTTGTAAATATCTATAATCTATTTTTACACAATTTCCAACTATTGTACAGCCGACTGAATGAGATTGAAATTTCTGTCACATTCAGTAAATTAAAAATATTACACCAGTCTCTGATAAAGTCTGATGAATTGTTCAAATCATTAAAATTCATAGAAAAATCTAATAAACTTATGTACCGAGTAAGCTATGATAACTTAGTTAAACTGGAACAGTGTATTGAAATAAAAGCTTATTCGAAGAGAAGTCAAATAACGTTCATATTAGAAATACCTTTAATTAAAGATGAAATATATACTTACTACAGAGCAATCCCCATACCTATTACCAATCATTTTAACCAGACCACAATCATTATTCCCAAATACCCCTACCTCTTAGTAAAAGGGTCCGAAATAGTCTCGCTCTCCCAGCCTTGCAACGAACTCTACGAGGCGAAGTTCCTGTGCTACGAGGACGAGTCCCAGCTGCCAATGGAAGACACCTGCATAACCGCATTAATGGGATTCTCCCATAACACAAGCTCCTGTTATCCTGTACCAGTTGAAATTCACACTCTTAAAATACAACCTGTGGGGAAAAGGCGTTGGATTATCTATAGTAGAGCCAAAAGTATACTATCAGAAATCTGCAATAACGAGATAACAAAAGAAGAAATAAAAGGTACTTACTCTCTTACCTTGGATGGACACTGCGATGTCAAGATTGGTAGAGTTACCCTAAAATCTAATCATACTACAAGTAATATCGGCTCTTCGAAACTACCAATTGTCAATCTCCCTGATGTAACACCCATCGAGCCACATCTGCAAAGCAAGCCTATCAATTTGGAGACTAGTGATTTAACAAATCTGCAACACCTAAATAACTTATTGGAAGTTAGTAAAGGTGAAGTGAAAATCGACAGTGAAAAGCCAATTAACGTGAAAAGTGTTAGCGTCGGCACTCTAGTGTTATATTTTATTATAGTTTTAAGCATTTCTGTATTCATAGCTTGTAAGTACAAAAAAACCTTAAAAGAACGTTTATCCCGAAATGATCGGAGTGACAATAATCATCCCAATGATAATCATCCCTCCGATAATTTCGAACTTATGGGGGGAGGAGTTATGCATGCTGTATCGACCCCTAATATTATAAGTTCGTGTTAGTTGTTACGCGCCTTGGGCGGCCGGAGCTGACACAGCATTCGCGGTAGCGCCGGGATGTTATGGCTAGACGCCCGGCGACACACATCCGTAGAGATAAGAACCTAGGCTAAGAACAATGTATTAGATTTAGTAAGCGCGCCATTTTAGTCTTGAATAAAACATCATCGCGACAAGACTCCTGTCGTTTCTTTTTAAAAACCTTCGGCAGTGCCTCCGGGAGTTAACTACGTACTAAAATTGTTTTATGATTGTTGTTTTAGTATAATGGTAAGCCATTATAGCCAAATATGCATCGCTGAAATATCTGTCTACGTTTGTTAGAAATTCACGTGTTTGGACACTAATATAATTATAATTATGATAATATAAATAAAATAAAAATAAAATGATGTAAAGTCGAGTACCTACATAGGTATTGTTGTAGATAATGTGATTCTGGCTGGACTCAGATGATTTCAATGGCAATGCGTCACATTAAACATCCATTGCTTCATTTACGTTGTCAAGCAGAATTATTTATCCATTCATCCATTGCTTCATAATTATGTTTAAATTTAAACATAATTATGAAGCAATGGATTAGCAATTTCCTTCAAAATTCTTTTGATTGTGGTTTGTCGTTAGTTTTATCTCGCTTGGTTAGTTAGTGTTTTCAAATGTCTTACGTTTTTAGACCATTCGCTTTTGTTACTTCTCATTGCAAAAAACTCTTTTAATGTTTGTAAATAAACATGTAAAAACATCGCATTCGTCAATCTGTCAAAGTTCCCACTGCTGGGACTCATCTCTCTCCCCGACGAAGGGTTCGGGATGTACTACATGACGTGGATCCCCTGCAATAGGTATATGTAACCATGTTCTCCGATTTCTGGTTCTAAGACATTCCGGTTTCCTCACGATGTTTTGCTTCACCGTTTTGAGAGCAGTAGTGATGAAATAATTTACATAAATTAAAGCGTCTGTCTAGGTTCAAACCTACGACCTACAACTAGTAACACGCGGCCGTTACCACTGGGCCACCACTGCAGTAGACAAGTAAATACTAATAAGTTTGTAATTTTATAATGTTTACCTACAACATCATAAAGTAATATTGACATACACACATTTGATTCCAAAAGCAAGAACAGTACCAACTACCTACACGGGTTATAAAACTTCATATTGATTTGATGTCCCAAACGGGCCGTCACCGGTCAGCCTCTGATTGACATTGGTTTAACTTTCCGCACATTTACATTCCCTTTTACCTTTCTCTGGGGCAAGCTAAACTTTTATACCTTTTGAAATTTCTTTTAATATTACTTTGGAGGTTGACGGGGATATCAATATTAGTTTTACTCTTTTAGAGATTTGAACTTGTTTATGACATAGTTTGATCCACGAACTGTATTGTGTCAAAGTATGGAGCCATTAAAAGTATGCATGATAGATTTTTTATTCAGTTGTACGGGGAAACCAAGACGTCATAGGAATGAACATTTAGTAAAGCACTAAATGTACTACTACACTTCTATTTCTTTGAATAATTATAACTTGGTCCTAACGGTCAAATAAAAGGGGGTTAAATGTAATAACCACCAAAAAAAATATACTAAACACTAAAAAATTAAGACCAAAATTACAATATTTCTAGCTGGGCACCCCGAGGTTAGGTTTGCTTAGGTTACCTTAAACCATTTACGCAGAAATAGGAGCCCCGCGAAGCGGGTCTCCGTCGACATAGGATGCAAGAACGAGCAAATGCGAATAAAAAATGAATGATCACCAAAATTAAAACTTCATTTTATTGTAAAATACCTAGGTAGGTAAATGTATTTGACAAATAGTGATGATTTACTATTTTTGGCAGTAAAAAGTGTTTTTTTTAATGTTATATTTTACTTTATGTGGTGATAATATAAACATAAGCCAAATAAAAGTGTTTTTGTTAGTATACATTTTCCGTTTATTTACTTAGCTATAAACAGATAATAATAACTCTCAAAGTCATGCATGGTGTTCATAAAAGCGATATTTAGTATGTAATTCAGCTGTATTCAACCTCACACCCGATCATGCACACTTTAATACGTACCTCCTCGTTCCAAAGGTCCATTCAATTCCAAAGGTTAGCTCCATCCAAAGTTTGACGCTTTTTAACTGCATACAACTAAGTCTGCAATTAAATAGCTTTGCTTACGGGACTTGGTGCCGTGAAACTTTATATGACTGTTATACTTAAGCCAGCAAGTTGTGTGCAAGAAACGGGTTGCAGTGAAAAACCACTTTAGTTTAAAAAGTGTCTAAGTACTCACTGGGTAACAATGAGGTTACAGAATTGAAACTTAACTCTAAATTATACTTGCCAGATTTAGTTCTTATTGATTTTGCGTTTTTTTTTTTTTTAATTTTTGCGACTACGGTTTGTTTAGCTAAGTCTGGAAGGTCTAGAGCTTTTTTGTTTTAATAATAAAAAAAAAAAATATTTTTGTCTTGCAATATAAACACGTGTATTTTTTTTTGACGTGAAATGTCATACAATATTTTTTCATAACATTTTTCATCATTCTTTAAATCTTTTATTTTTTATAAAGCCTAAAAAGCATTTGTATAATATTATTCGCACTGTTAATGACAAAATACAAATCGGAAAGAAATTAAAATTAAAATCAAATATTGAATAATTACGAATACAAAATATTATTTGAATATATAATTTACAGAATGATAAATCAAAGCTGGATAAATCATCAAACGATCCGTATAATATCGGATGATAACCACATCACCACCGTCGCGAAGGTCAATATATCATAAATCCGCAGCGATAGAATAAATATCAATATATAAGATATTTAGCTTATGATCACACATGAAAAACAACCTCAAGTCCCAATAGAATATTGGTATTTATTGAAACACAAAAGTAGAAGCGACAGGAACAAAAACAAATACGTGTGGGTGAAGGAAAGCTAATCAATTTCTCGGAAAAGAAGACGCTAGTTATGAGAACGAACTTTCGATTATGACCAAGGAAAGAATCTTATATTATGTATTATTGTTTAACGGAACTGCTGTATTATTTTAGTGAGCAGTCCTATTCTATCGCTCAGTTTTTATATAGGAGAGAAACAATAAGGCTTAGACTAGATGTTCAATCTAACTTTCTACATCCAAGTCTGCAACGCGAATTATTTGGGAGTCGCAGAACTGCTGAATCAGATGTATGACGAGGCAGAACGAATCCGCACGTATGTTTCAAACCTATTGTTAAATTTCAGGAATTGCGAGCGATATTAGTAAGATGGATAGGCTGGTAGCATCTATCATGTATTGACAATGTTTTAATGTAAGCTGTACCTACCTAAGGACCAATACAAACCTTGAGATTTGTTGCAGTTTTCTCGATAAAAAAATCTTATTCACTTAAGAGATTACACAGGAAATATTTTCTTTCAATAGATGCCTTTCCCTACATTAAGAGGAGTTAAAGATAATTAATTATACTTAGGGAGATTAGGGAAAAATTTCACTCCATTACACATGACAATCGTATTGAGATGAAACGGAAAAGTTTTCTGTATTTTTAGAAGCTCGCTGTTCTTTGCTTCGTCTATTTAAGTTGCAATTAAGGAGTTTTATTCAAAGTGAAACGAATGGTGAACATTTGAGCAGTCGGAAAAGGGAAATAGAAACAGTGGTGTTAAATCTGTCTTGTTCTAACAATGAGGTGACGGAAAGAGACATATATATTTTCTCGCTTGTGGAATCGGATTAGTTCGGTGGCTGGATTGTTGCTGGTTTAATTTATAGCGTGGACGGGCGTCGCGTTGTTAATAACATTGTTACAGAAGATTTGACGTCTGAACAGTCAACTGGTGAAATAGGACGCTAACAATTTGTTCACTGTCATTGTTTTACTGGTATTCAGGCTAATAAATTTAAGCACTAGCGCTCATTCGTTTGGTTTAGAGAGTTATACAGTGAAACAGCGGGCTATGCTTTTGCAGCTGCGTGGGATAAACAAATGCATGTCTAATTGGTAGACGCTATAACTATTGTAGACTGCTATTGGTCCTGGATTCATTGACGTCTATAAACAAAGGACATGGGAGCTGTACCCAAACCGCTTGGGTATAGTCCATCACACGCAGCTTTTTTTTTTTTAAAATTGAACTATCGTAGTTTTCATGATCAAAAATCTACGTACTTAAATACATAGACTCTCTGACAGAAAACGCAAAACCTATTCGCTGGGTCTTGAAGCATGACATGTGGCACAAAAGTTACTTACCTATACAACGAAGGTGAGTAACGTATAAAGGATTTCAAAAAATTCATCCCTTAAACGGGCAAAATTTGGGATGACAGTTTGTATGGAAGTTCGTAATTTTCACTGATAGTAACTCCTATCTGGCACTCGGCTTGTAATCCAATTAAGCTCCAGGATCTAGATCCAGCAACTTTGCACTGAAACTCTCGTCTTTGTTTACATAATGCGAAGGAGATTATGAAGCCATAATCTGAAATAAATACGCCTTTGATTACGAAAGATTCAATTGTGTTTATAAGCAAAGGGTATCCACGAATAATATTGCTAAAATAAAATTGTTACTCTATGGTTACAATCGATTAATCAACAGTGGAAGGTTACCATGTTCTAGGCCACTTTCAAGATAGTTAATTTTCTATTTGAAGTTTCTAAAACTAGGCGAGTATTTTGAGCGGGTCCGGACCCGTGCTTCACCTAGTTTCTCCACCTGGGTACTAGGGTCCCGTGATCTGGTCCCGTGCTCCAACTGATGATCAGAACAGTCAAGACGTGGTCGTTGGTGTTCATTCCATACTAACATATTTCCTTTTTGTTTCTCCCTAGATAATGATACTAGTCCAAACATTTTTTTGCGACAGAATGTATATCTACCACTGCCATGTATCTTCGTTTTGTTCTTGGCGTAATCATCCTTTTTTTTTCTAAAAACATTTGGACTAGCATCATTGACCAGGGAGAAAACCGAGGAATACAGTAAAGAAGTGTTAGTATGGAATTGACGCCAACGACCAAGTGACCGCGTTTCCTCTTAAAGAAAGTATAATTGTTTTATTTATAATTATTTTTTATTAGGTACTCATTAGCCTTTGTCCCGTTAATAACTAGAAAGAGTATTGCAATCATAAAGAAAATTGGCATATTAACAAGTTTAGGAGGTTCTGTTACATTATTATTGGTACGAATCATCTATCCGTTATGTTATTGAGTTTTGCAAAGCCTGTTCTTCGAATACGTTACCACCACGTTACATAGATCCATCTGCTGTACGGGTAGATACAGTAAGTTATGTATATTAACGTAATTTTCCAGTCGAAGCTACTCTAGTGCAGTATTCCACCAACAAAGGCAGCCGGACCATTGTACGGCCAACAGTAGTGCCGGAAAATTAGATATGTCGCGTGTCGTCGCGAAACATATTGCTAGGTCCAACAAATTCCCCAGCATTTTGTACTGGAATTAAACATAAAAGCTCGTATCATAGGATTATTTTTAACTTTTCGAGGGCCTAGTAACTGGGTGTTTTTCTTATGTTGTTCATCATTTACTTCTACACATAGTTATGATAATATGTTAAAGTAAGTGTTCTTACACTCTAACTAAGCTAATACAAATCCTAGAAGTTGCTCCAAAGACGAACTAGCAGGGGATCGAGGAGGGGGGTGGAGGGGGGGTTCGGACAGCTGTTCCCTACATTTATGTTCGCATAACTCGTCAAAATGTAGGGAACAGCTGATTTTTTTCACGATTTCGGATTTGGTCCCATAGTAAAACTTGTTCATAACAATGAGTACAATGACCCCTTAATAGGAAAACGGTGCTTAAAATTTCACCCTGTATACACCGTGTTCCGGACGATTTACATAAACTTCGACCAGATGTTCAGACCATGGTAATAATCATTTTTCATTATGAACACATTAATGAATTCTTATTTTTTGTTAGTTCTCATACAAACTAAATACCTTGACGTAAATCACCCGATATGCATGCCGCTTTATCCGAATTGACAACGACACGTATTTTCATTCATACGATTTGGCGGGTCGAAACTTGTCAAAACTAAGTTAAGACCCTTTCCTACTGCATAGCTCAATTAAATTTCATTAAATGAAATTACAAATATCTTTGTAACGAAGCCTTTTTATGTACTTTATTACCTTTTCCTTTGTTAGATTTAAGTTGTAAAAGCTATAGAAGCGTTTGACAAAGTTTATGGAGAACGTGAAGAACACGGTGTATAATAATAAGCATGAAACAGGAGCAAGGAAAATATAATGATGATGTAGAAAAAAGAAGAGGTCTAGAAAATCTAAAGCATAGTAAAATAACACAAACCATCTAATATAACTTCTACGAGAGTTATGATGTCGTTAAGATGATTAATGTAGTCCCGGAATCTCGACTTGATTGGCATAAACTGAATTTAACTTTATTCCGAAAGGATCTTCTATTAAAAGATCTGGGAAGAAAGATCAATATAAACGTAGGTAGCAGGTTGCTTAGTCACAATATCATAGTGATAATTTGCCTCTCTTCAACCACTATAACTAAGTCTATAAATATCCCACTGTAAGTAAAATATGTCGGTATTATAGAGACTATTAAATTATACAACGTTATAATTATTACGTTTTTTCCATGCGAACGCGTTTGCATAAACGCGCCTATTATATCACTGTTTTTCGAAACAAAAAATCTATTCAAAATAATTTGAAAGCTTATTCTAAATTCGCTTGAATGTTCCAATGTAAATAGAGTTATTTTTCTGCCAGCCTTCACAACATAAGGTCGACTTTTGCAAACAACCTTTACAGTACAAGAAAATATCATCATAATATTATTGTTTATTTCAGTAACACAATATAATTTAACATAATTAAGCGCCCATTGAGATCGTTTAAGCCTGAGTGCCCGACAAACATGCATTACATACTAGATAATCAAAATAACTCTCAATTTTGGCTCATTCACCTGTAAATATTATATACATAGTTTTTTTTTTTTATATTAATCAAGATAATATTTACAATAATAATTAAACTGTACAAACGCCAGCACATCAAGCTACCCGAAACTGTCAAATTTTCCCAATCAACTTTGAATTTATGCTTTAGCTTTGTTTAAAATCTATTAAAGTTTGACAGATTGTAGTACCTTGATGTGCTGGCGTCTGTACATGTGTATATGCAAAAAGAATCAGGGCATCAAAAAGTTCGTCCGCATCGCTTTCAACAGGAACAGCACCCAAAAGGCTGTCAGCATTGCCACGTTGAAAGAAGAAAGAAAGAAAAAGCATTTATTGCTACTTGTACGGGAAGGTCATAAAATAAACTAAACACAGTCAGAAATAAAAAACCAAATTTTATTAAAGTAACACAAAATCCTATACGACGCCAAAAGGCTCCTATCTCAGCATGATACTCTGACATTTAAAAAATTAATGTAACAACGTATAGGTATAACGTTGTATCGCAATGCTAATTCTTTGACCAAGAAATAGGCGAGCCCTCTGGTCACGTGTAAATAAACGAATTCATAATGAATTTGTACCTTCATTTATATAAATATTTCCCCAGCAAAATGGTGCGATCCATTGAAAAAAATGTAGTCATGCAGGATACTTAACGCTCAGAAACGGGGAAATAAGTGCTGAAACAATTTTGGGCCGTTTTTGTATTGTTTTTATACAATTTGCTGTTTCCGCAACAAAGAGCAGATACACCGACTGCCAACAGCTGGTCGTTACCGAACATCCCTTTTTGCCTGATGTAACAAATGGTAGGTCTAATAAGACAAATTTCAGTATAATAGTTATTCAGGTCGGTCTTTATTAAAGAGGTTGGAAAATACCTTTCCTTTATGGACCAATTTGTTTGCTTCATGTGACTTTGAGCAATAAGAAAGTGTGATTGCGATAAACCGTAGCTATGAACCAAACCAATCTGCCTTTCTATTAACGGTCTTAACTTTATTCTCCGTTGACAAGGGTGAAGTACCAAAAAATCTATCTGGACATAGTATAAAACAAAGTCGCCTTTCTTTCGTTCGTCTGTGGGATATTGACGCAGTTTTCACCATCATTTCAGAGGGAAGCGCTAAGCTAGCCCGCGAAATTCAAATTTTCTTACGTTTTTTTGCAATTTGCTGGTCAATATTAAGTTGTTCGTTGATCGACTTAACGGATAATTTGTTATTTTATTTATTTTATTTTATTAGGGAAAATAAACAGTTACACATTATAATGTAGGGTATAGAACTTAAGACTAAAATGGAAGTATAAATGTATAACCAACAACATTTTCCACAAAATATTAAAAAGTTAAACAAACACGAACGACATGCGATACAGATTACATTATATTGAAAATAGAGTATGGTAAAATACTTAAAAAAAAAAATTTAACTAAACTGAAACATACACTACATAGGTAAAAATAATAAAAAGAGAAAGAAGATATAACTGAAAATTTAAAATTGAAATTTTGATTTAAGGAATGTTATGTACTTAATTCTGCTATGATTTTAAACACAATACTTCTAAATTTTCCAGCAGAAACGGCAAAGAACTCGATATCCCGGAAAATCTTATTGAATTGAGTAGTAAGACGCCGTAGGGGTGCTCGCGATCCTGCGTTTGATCGACAAGAGGTTACAGCAAACAACGGTCGTGCGCGCACACCTCGACATAGTAGTTCTGGGTACTACATAACTTATTCTATTGCTTATGTCTATGCAATTATATGAATTGTTACATAAATCAAACAAAAACGTCGAATCCAACATTATACGTCTAGATTTAAGGCTTTGAACTTTAAATTTATTCAGTAAGTCACTGTAAAACGTATACGTATGAAAACAACGGAAATGCATGGCCTTTAAAAATTTACGTTGTACTTTTTCTATCATATTAGAATATTTTTCATAGAAGGGATTCCACACCGGGACCGCGTACTCCAACTGAGACCTGACCAAGGTTTTATATAGGTATAAATAAGTACCAGGGCGTTTAAATTCCTGAGCCGATCTCATCACAAAACCGTACATACGAAAAGCAACAAATGTAATTTCGCGGGCAACCCTGGCGCTTTGGCCTTAAGATATCTACTCCAGAATGTGTATGTATATAATACCTACATGTATATTTAGCACAGAATCTGGAAGTCAACCGTGTGAAGCAGGGACGAGACGCTAGTATATCATATATTGTACTAGCTTTTGCCTGCGACTTCGCCCGCGTGGATGTCGGAAATTATCCCACAGGAATGTAGTACCGGGTCAAAAAGTATCCTATATCCTGACCTGACCCAGGCCATGGTCTATTTGTGTGCTATTTTATCTGAATATGTTCAACTTTGAAGGCGGGAAAAGGTAACTGACAGAGAAATAGTTACTTTCGCATTTATATTAATACTAGCTGCGCCCCGCGGTTTCACCCGCATAAGTTTCGATCCAGTGGGAATATCGGGGTAAAAAGTATTATATGTGTTAATACTGGCTATAAACTATCTGTATGCCAAATTTCATCAATATCCGTTCAGTATTTTTTGCGTGAAGAAGTAACAAACATACATACACACTCACAAACTTTCGCCTCTAAAATATTAGTGTGGTTTTTGATGTGGAAGTCACTTTGTTCCAGATTATTATTATTATTGTTGTGAGGTACCGCTCAGAATAGAATGAAGTGTAATATGTGTGTGTGAAGGAAAGTGTGACATAAGGCTACTCAGAATTTAATTTTGTTTTATTTAATTATGCTTTAAGTTCAGCTAGGAACGTAACCAACATGGCTGCCTGATCTCCGCCGCCAAAGTTTAAATTGTGCGTAATTAAGTACGTAGTTAAGGCTGTTATAGTTGCAAACACGCCTATAATTTGATTCGCGGTTACGTCAAAGTTAGTTACTTAATCCTTAAGAAGGCGTTAGATCATTATGCCTCATTTCCATGTGCATGCAAAACTTTGACTTCTCGTCCTGTGCGTGGGATAAGGAAATTGCCTTATCACCAAGGCGTATGTTGCTATTACATTGAAAGAAAGCTGCGGGATATTTGTTTAATCATTTCTTATTCACCACGAGCGAGTGTACAATGTTTTACTGCGAATTACAAAGAAATAAATTGCGACAAACACACAAGTACAAAACTCGTATAAAACAAACGGGGACAGTTACAAATTGTCAATTAAAAACCCGTTAACGATGTTGCAACAAAATAAAAATAAAACTGCAGGAAACTAAACTGTCCATTCTAAAAAAAATATTATTTATCTTACACAGCGACGGAACGAATAAGCCAACCAATAAAACTCTGAATTCTGGTGTTGAAGCTCGACCGCTGTAGCGGCAGTAACAAATTGACCCGTCGCCGCCGCAGATCTATTAACGGATTCTGTTTTGCTCTGAGCCTTTGTGCACTGCATTGACGATTCTAGCACGAAGTAAATGGAAATGAAGACCGTGATAATCAAATTTATTGTGGTTGTAGAGGAAATGGCTGTGATGCAACAATATTTTTTTTATCCAATTATTTTTGAGGTAAATTCAGGCGTTTGTATCGAAAAAGTGTTTCCTAATAATGTTGAGTTATTTGATTCTGAAACAAAGGGCAGATTATGAAATCTAGATGATTAAAATTGTTCATCTCTACTGCCCAATCTCTCGTTATCCTAAAACGAATAGCCACGCCGTGGACCCAGGCTATTGATGTAATAAAGGCATCCTGCCTTTTTGGGAGGGACCGGAATGTGAAGTCATTTTTCAAGACTATTTCCCGCCAAATATCCAACAATATGGCCGCGTGCTTGTTACACAAATAATTGAAAATTGATCCCTCGGGTATCTCTCAATCAAGGTCAATTTGATTGAGAGGTACCCGAGGGATCAATTTGTTTTTGTTCTATCTTCAATATTGAACACTGAGTTTTATCACTTGATGGAGACGTATGTTGGTGATGCTGACCTATTTCGGTTTATCGCTGCAACATCGGTAGTAGTAACAATCGATTTTCTGAACACATAGCCTTAATCGCAGTCTTGCTATTCTAACTCGATACCTGATCAGATTGCTTTATGACTATAATTTATATTCCGTTCAGTCGACGACAAGTCACGTCCGATTTAGATAGGGTTGGTACCTGTTTCAGACGTGAACTTTTCACGGGTTAGTGGTTCCTAAAGAATGCGGGAACACGTACTGGCTAAACTTGCCAATAAAGGGAGCCATGAGCGAAGTGTTATTACAAAATGGTTGTAAGTTACCACTGCCCTTATTATGGTAATGTTTCCGCGAAAGTTTTGATTTCATACAATGGAGGTTATCCATTATCTTTGTAGTCCCGGTTCAAAGTGAAGATGGAATTCAATAAAAATCAGCTGGTGGCGGTCCGTCATAAAATATTTCATTGGAATGCTTTGATGCATGAAATAAAGCATAGCGTAGATTTTAATGATTCAGAATAACCAAAATTGGTTCGCAAATATGGCGCAGTACAAAAATATTTGCCTACCAAGCCTTTTCCCAACTTTTTGGAGTGATTTCCAGTATTACCGCATGCAGCTGAATACCAGTATTTTTAACCGACTTCAAAAAAGGAAGTTATCAATTAGGTTAATTTTTTATGTTTGTTGCCTCATAACTCCGTTATTTATAAGCCGATTTGCAAAATTATTTTTTTATTTAAAAAGATATACTTTCAGATTAGTCCCATATAAATGTAATCAAAATCGATTCAGTAGTTTGGTGTTTAAACCGAAATTACTGGTAAAAATTCAAGTAAATGAAATTGCGTCGTTTGCTTTCCTATGACTTTTCAGTTTTTAGTGGCTTAGTGGAATTGTCATGGGATGCTTTGTGGCAATAAGTGCCGTATCTTTACATAATTAACTGACTTCAAATAGGAGGAGGTTCTCATTTCGACTGTATTTTTTTTTTGTATGTTACGCAATATCTCCGGCAATTGACAACATTTCAAACCTGACACGACCTTAAAACAAAAATACTATTTCTTTATTTTCGTATCCTGAGTTCAAATATATTTTTCACTTCTCATGCTCTAAAAGTCCGTCTTTATGTTGTGCTTAGGCGACATAAAATCGCTTTGTATGTTCTAGTGCATAAAGTAATTTTTTTTTCTAAGACTAAAGTAATCAGGCCCAACAGCCACACGCACAATAAAACTTCGCAGATTAAAGTCGTGATTTATTTCATTTTCTTTAATTTATACCAATTCCGTGTTTTCTATAGTTAATTTAATAAAATCAGGTAAAATAGTTGTCATTTATTATTTAAAAAAAACAACCGACTTCAAAAAAAACACTACAAAGTGATAAATAACTTTAATTTCGGAAGTCGGTGTCGTTGGTTCCGCATTTTCGTTTTTTGACACCGACTTCCGAAATTAAAGTTATTTATCACTTTGTAGTGTTTTTTTTTTAAGTCGGTTGTTTTTTTTGTAAAAAAGTTTTTATTTTTCACTTTTTAGTTGTACCTACCCCACAAAAAAGTAAACAAAAAAATCGTTAATGTGGACAATGCAGATAAATTTTTAGATTTTTGTTGATTTTTCAAAAACTGCTTGTCCGATTTCGATAAAATTTTCATGGGACCATTTGGGAACTATACCCTTTCCAACAAAAAAAGAATTTTTCAAATCGGTTGGCAAGCGACGGAGTTATGCGCGAACAAACACAAAAAAAAAAAACATACAAACATTCGAATTGAGAACCTCCTCCTTTTTTAGAAGTCGGTTAAAAAAGGCAAAGAAACGTTTCATTTTTTGGCAGTATGAAGTACCCAAGTCGAATGACAAATGTTGAAAATTAAAAAAAAAAACTTTTAAAAAGTTTCGTGGCGGTATTATCTGTGGTGGCGGGAATTAGCTATGCTTTGCAACATTTTTGATTAATTATGTACTGTATACTTTATGCCTGTGTCATTTTCTCGCAATCGAAGTGAAAAGCAGAGTGTATAACTCAGGCATAAACGAGCCATTTTACCCCTCGACTTAACTATCCACCCTCGCCTGCGGCTCGGGTGGATATAAACGTCTCGGGGTAAAATAGCTTTTTTTATGCCTTAGTTGTACAATCTACTATTTATTTTATTTTTTTATTTCTAAACTAGCTTCTGCCCGCGACTTCGTCCGCGTAAAATTCGTACTTTCCTCTAAAAATTTCAAAAATGTATGTAGGTATGATTTAATCATTTATTTAGATAATTAGTAATAATAATTAGTATGATCTTAATAATTAGTATTCGGGCCAATTTTTTAGTTTATAGATCAAAAGAATCAGATTTTTCAAATAAACTGTATCCCCGCTTTTCACCCCCACAGGGATGGAATTTTGAAAAATCGTTCGTGATGTGTTCATAACTTGACTTAACCTTACCCATTTTCGAGTTAATGGAAGCAAGCAGTAATATCCACCCCTTAAACAATATTACTTACCCTTTTCCACCTTGATAAGAGTCGATTTTTGAAAAACCCTAAAACACATACTTGTTTTATTTATTGTTTTAGTAGTACCGAGTTTCAAGTAATCCGACAGCGAGTTACATATTTTTCTAACCTATCAACTTTGTCACCCCCTAAATCTTCTGTGAGGGGTTTTTTTAATCTAAAAGTGACTATCTTTATTATTTAATGACCCAAATATTGCCAAGTTTCACCAAATAAGTAAGATTTTTCATATAAACTGTATCCCTGCTTTTCACCTCCACAGTGGTGGAATTTCGTAAAGTCGTTTCGGATGTGTTCATTACTTGACTCAAAGATTATTTATACGAATTTTCGAGTTAATAAAGCCACGCAGTAAAATCCTCCCCTGTAAAATTAACTACCCCTTTTCACCCCGTTAAGAGTACATTTTCAAAAAACCCTGATACACTTTATTCTTTATTTATGGTCTTAAGCATAAATGCCGAGTTTCGAGTTAATCGGACCGCGCGTTAAAATTCTTCCATACACATTTAGACGCCCCCAATCCCCCTTTAGGCGGTAGTTTAGAAAAACAAAAATGCCAAACTTCATAATTTACTTATATAAGTATTCGTGCCAAGTTTCATGTTTATTAACCAAATGAATAAGATTTTTCATATTATACACTGTATTCCCGCTTTTCAACCCCATAGGGGTGGAATTTCGAAAAATTGTTTGGGATGTGTTCATTACTTGACTCAACGATTATTTATACGAATTGTTGAGTTAATCAAGCCACACGTTAAAATCCTCCCCTGTATAACTAACTACCCCTTTTCATCCCGTTAGGGGTAGATTTTCGGAAAACCTTGATACACGTTATTCTTTATTTTTGATCTTAAGTATAATAACCGAGTTTCGAGGTAATCGGACCACGCGTTAAAACTCTTCCATACAAATTTTGACACCCCCCATCCCAATCCTCCTTGAGGGGGTAGTTTATAAAAACAAAAAATGCTAAACTTTGTAATTCACTTGGATAAATATTCGTGCCAAGTTTCAAGTTTATTAACCAAATGAATAAGATTTTTCATATAAACTGTATTCCCGCTTTTCACCCCTACATGGGTGGAATTAAGAAAAATCGTTTAAGATGTGTTCATAACTTGACTCAAAGATTATATACGCCAATTTTCGAGCTAATCAAGCCACGCATTAAAATCTTCCCCTGTATAATTAACTACCCGTTTTCACCCCATTAGGGGTAGATTTTCGGAAAACCCTGATACACGTTATTCTTTATTTTTGGTCTTAAGTATAAATACCGAGTTTCGAGGTAATCGGACCACGCGTTAAAACTCTTCTATACAAATTTTGACACCTCCCACCCCAATCCTCCTTTAGGCGGTAGTTTATAGAAACAAAAAATGCCAAACTTCATAATTTATTTAGATAAATATTCGTGCCAAGTTTCAAGTTTATTAACCAAATCAATAAGATTTTTCATATAAACTGTATTCCCGCTTTTCACCCCTACATGGGTGGAATTATGAAAAATCGTTTAAGATGTGTTCATAACTTGACTCAAAGATTATTCATGCCAATTTTCCAGCTTATCAAGCCACGCAGTAAAATACGACCTTGCAAAATTAACTACCCCTTTTCACACAGTTAGGGGTAGATTTTCGAAAAACCCTGATACACGTTATTCTTTATTTTTAGTCCTTAGTATAAATACTGAGTTTCGAGTTAATCGGACAGCGCGTTAAAATTATTCCATAGAAATTTTGACCCCCCCCAATACCTCTTTAGGGGGTAGTTTAGAAAAACGAAAAATGCCAAACTTCATAATTTACTTAGACAAATATTCGTGCCAAGTTTCAAGGTTATTAACTCAAGGAATAAGATTTTTTATATAAACAAAATCCCCCCTTTTTACCCCCTTTAAGGTTGAATTTCCAAAAACCCCTTCTTATTGGATACCTACTCTTTACAAAGAACACACCCTCCAAAATTCAAGTCCCTAGGACCAGCGGTTTAGGCTGTGCGTTGATATCTCAGTCAGGTCGTCCATCCCCCGTTAGGGGTGAAACTATCAAAATCGCTGAAACACGTATAAATTAATTTTCAATCGTCAGCCTAAACACAAAATTTGAAGATCCTAACTTTTAAACTGACGGACTTTCATACACAACTTCATCCCCCTTTTTAACCCTTTGGGGGTGGAATTATCAAAAACGCTGTGACACGTGTAAATTAATTTTCAATCGACAGCCTAAACACAAAACTTGAAGATCCTAACTTTAAAACTGACGGACTTTCATACAAACTTTCATCCCCTATTTAACTCCCTTAGGGGTTGAATTTCAAAAAATCCTTTCTTATTCCTGGTCTACATCATAAAAGGAACCATCGTGTAAAATTTCAGCTTTCTCGGTCCAAGGGTTTGGGCTGGGCGTTGATGAGTCAGTCAGTCAGTCAGTCAGTCAGTCAGGCCTTTTGTTTTTATTTATATAGATTTCTGAGAAATAAAATAAAAATCAAAAAACATGTGATGACGTCACATAAACGGCGGAATGAGGTAGTTACCTTTGTGCATTCCAATGTCTTTGATTGAAAACATTATATCAAACAAGACATGTCAATGTCACCTAAGAAGTGTAACTAGAAAACAACTAAAAAACTGAATTGAATTCAACAATATTTTTTCCTATCAACTCGACACGCTGCTTACTGTTAATATTATCAATTTTTGATTGATATTTCGCCAATAAAATGGATCCCAATGAAAAATATACGCCAATGACGGAACCAAAACAACGACTGAGACAAGCGACATCTAACAGTTTTTTTGACGGGTCACAATAAAGCAAAGGTAATAGGTATCGCCATTCTACCGTCATCTGGCACTTACGTCTTTTTAGAATACACCGAATTTCAAAGTTAAAATTATGAATTAAAAGTATATAATTTCGAAAAACGAAAAAATATGGGCGCCCTAGATTTGAATTTACTTTTATATAACGTAATAATACATGCAGGTTAAAAATATGAAATGTTGTCAATTGTAAATCGATTTAATTATTTTTTTTATTGATTTTGTATGACTCAGGGTGGAGATGTGGTTCCATAATATTATTAACTTTGCTTGGGAAGTTTTTGAATTAGCTTCAATAATACGTACCTTTGCCACTTAGTTTATATTGATGTTATAATAACTTCCTGTCACTGATATCTACATAGCAAGTACCTAGTGTTAGACGAATTTGTGTGGGGTAAGTACCTACAACTCAAAAAAACAACCGACTTTCAAAAAAGACACTACAATGTGAAAAATAACTTTAATTTCAAAAGTCAGTGGCAAACAACGAAAATACGAACCCAAAGACACGGACTTCCGAAATTAAAGATGTTTTCCACTTTGTAGTGTCTGTTTTGGAAGTCGATTGTTTTTTTTTTCTTGGAAAAAGTTTTTTACATAAAGCGACTGCCTATCCGACCTCTACAACCCAGTTACTGTAAAATACGATACCCCTTGGTAAGACTGGTTTTCAAACTTTCGGGGTTCTGACGACCCGTAACGACTGCCAAAGATCTACGAATGACAGCCGGGACCAACGGATTATCGTGTTTTCCGAGACACGGAGGGGTCTCTCAAACAACAAACCTCTAATTACTTAACTGTAACTAATATTCAAAAACCAGCTATCTATTAGTCCAACGAGCTTGCGATTCCCACCTCAACAATGTTGGCAATTGCCCGGAGGCGACTTTGATTCACCTACAAAATGGAACTCATTTAGAAACATTAATAACAAGAAATAATTTGCAATCACACTTCAGTCATTTTGTCAAGAACTTCGTTGCCCCGGGCGAAGTAGGTAATTGTTTTTATTGTAGACACAAAAATATGGAAAACGATTCTTTATATTTTGAGCGAAAGATTTGTAGGCAATTTTGTTCAGCCTCATGCTTTTGAATAATAATTAGGTGTTCGCACAAACAATTGAGTATATTCTTCTGGTATGTTTTAGTTTCAAGTATTTTCAGGCATTAAAAATTAAAACAAAATCAATAGTCATTTATTCAAATTACTTATTGTATGATCAACAATAATATTATTGATCTTTTCAGCGGAAGAGGACCAATGTTTGGCTTCAGGCTTGGTCTTTTTTTGGCGACTAGAATATCGAAAATGAGATTACGCTGTCCCGCTCCTGGGCAAAGGCCTCCCTCCATTCCTTCCGTCTTTCGCGAGCCCGCGCCTCTTCCTTCCAGTTTTGACGAAACCTATCCAGCTCGTCCCGCCATCTCCTACGTGGTCTGCCGCGATCCCGCATCACTGTCTCAGAACACCAGTTCTAGCTCACCGTCCGGTCAGGACCAGGCCCGTGCCGGACGGCGCGTACGTGTTCCACGCGCGCCTCAAAGAGATGTCAGCATAAAGGAAGGGGCCTGCCAGGGCCGAAGCCTGCCGGGGGTGCGGGATTGTCCGAAAGGGTTACCGCTACCCCGGAACATAAAGGGCTAAGGAAGGAACATGGATGGGTTTTAGTCAGTAAGAGTCTGACACTCCCTTCGCTCCACCCAGAGCGGGAGGGGTCATTTGATGATTTCCCATCCATAAAAAAAAAAGGACACCAATTCTGTGCTATTTGGGCCCACAGTTTGTCCGGCATGCGGCAGACATGTCCTGCCCAGTCCCATTTAAGTTGGGCAGCCTTTTGAGCCACATCTGCTTTCTTTGTTTTGGAGCGCAGTATTGTGTTTCGAACACTAACTGTAGCTACATTATTAACTATTAAAACTGTTGAAATGAAAATCAATAATTAAGAAGTAGAAGAAAAGTTTGTATACGCTCCGTTACGTTCAGCAGTCTGTAAATATAATATTCTTACAAGCGTCTCGTGATCCAACCTTATCCTTCGAATCTTTGCGTTGTTGGATGCATATTTAAAATTGTCTGTATATTTGAGAGTTCTCGAAAGTCTACATCAATTTTATATTTACAAAGCGTTTCTAGTTCACTCGCATTGATAAGTTGTATGAGCATAACTTATGTAAATTGGATATGTTCTCCTTAGATATGCATAAAGTAAAACTATTGTTACTTGATATATAATATTCGAGATAATAATGTACCTAAGGTTATTATAGTATAGGTATACTTAATAGTAGGTATAACTAGCTCAACTGCACTTCTTTTTAACCGACGAAAAAACGGCGGAGGTTATATATAGAACAGCTTTGGAAAATGCATTCGTATTATAGAAACAGCTTACCTACCTGTATACATAGATTTAAAACATACCAACCGATCTGTCAGATATAAAAATATGTTACCCTCCTCGCATGAAACTACATTCTATAGCCTCTACGTAATGTCCATAAAATTATTTGATAAACTACCAGAAGCTATAAAGGATGAAACCAGCGATGCTACATATATAAATAAGCTCAATCAAATATTAAAGAAAAAAACATAGACTACATGATAGACGAATACATACATAACAAAAAAATCTATTGAATACAAACAGACACCACACACAGCTAGCCGTATAGATACATTTTTACATAGATAGATAAATATTATAATATGATAGAAGTTTGTTTAATTGACCTTACCAAATAATTATTACGTACCACAACCTATTATTATAACAAACTGATCTCAATAAAACGAAATGTTACATTAACTTATTTAATGTTACTAACATATTTTAAAAATTGCCTATTGTTAATTTATGTCCTATTTTTATTTTAAGAATTAATTTTATACTTTTTGACATGCCCTACAGGGTCCATAATTGTACCTTAGCTTTAAGCCATTGTAACACCTCTACAACATTATGACATTCAAATAAATATGTATAGTATAATTATCTATCAACAAAGCTCATTACACATTGAACGCAAAATGCCTATGCCACATTAAGTCCGCCTCAGTACATTTCTGTGTTTGAAGTATTAAATAAATCAACAACTTTACGACCTTATGTTTTAATATGTGAACGGGAAAAAAATTAAGGCTCATAATTTTAATTTTCACTCAAATCAATCTTCTGACCTATAATTTCGTATTCAAGCCGAAACAACTCAAGTAATTTAATACAAAAGAGCTTAACAATAATTACGGCCCTTATCTTTCACATACACTCAGTGGCATATGAGAAACCTGACTGTGAAGCGCCCTTTCAATGGCGCTAAATATCATCTCCATGTGCCGTTATATTAAATTTTCTCGAATAAAAGCCTATAACAGTAGCAGGAAACCCGAAAGATTATTATGCCCTTTAGGACCGCAAGGCGCCTTTGAAGAACCCAGAAGTGATCTTTGATATTTCCTAAAAGTATACCTACAGGATATTGAAAATATTGATTCGGCATTTTCGTTTTACGTCACGTTTTTCGCTGGGATTTGTTTGCGCATTTTGTTAGCGTCATCGTCTTAGCTTTCAGTATTTTCATATTTTTGGGGAAAATGACTTTTCGTTTTTTCCGCGTTCATTAATTTCTTTCTAATCCAATGATTTGCGAGGCACGTCCTGACCAGCTGAGTACTTGCCTCACGCCGCGGCTTTCCGTTCTGAATAGATGATGTAAAGCGGACCGTTTTGTTCACTCGTAAAGTTTACTTTAAAGTTACTGTGGCTTTTATTGTTAGCATATTAGAATGCGTATAAAATAATCATCATAACAGCGCGAGGGCACATGAGAACATGATCTTTTCATACATCGTTATAAATACGTACCTATATGAAAATGTACATCACCAGGCTCACGGCGGGACAAGGAGGAATTTACTGGACATCCCCATTCCCCTTTAAGCTTTCACGAAGCTGACGGCAACATGGTAGCTTTTCCACAGACACATGCATAGTCATTTCCTCCATAAAACCGATACACAGTTTCATGTTGCCAGTACGTCCAAATAAGAAGTAAAAGTTTGTAGTTTGCAAGTACGGGTGTGTACTTTGCGAACTGGATCGGTTCTGGTCGGCTAGTGAGTTAGTGCACTTAACGAAACTCCTTTTACACCGTGTCAGTAATATAGTCGAGAACTTTACGATAAATTGTTGTAGCTCAGTGGAGCTATTACGAACGCATGGAGTAAACGTAATCAATAATCGAACGATTTTAAAATTGTAAATACACTTTTCGCCGCACATATTATTTATTATACTTCGCTGGATGACTTTATTCATGCATATGGGCGATACTAATGCTTGTCGTAAAAATTCTGGCCAAAATGTCATAGGATACTTGTGTTTTTTTTTTTTAATTTAAAAATCGTTCGAATTTACGTTACATTGACGTTCTTTAGTTTGTGCTATGCCCTAAGTAATTGAAACAAGGGTGATTGTGTGGGGAAGTAGCATAGCATGTATCGCTTCATGATATGCACAAAATTCACGTGAAATGAAACAAAGTTGGTGAAATTATAAGGCAGATTTAAAATTTCGTTAAAAAAAATATGACCTGTTTTTAAAGATTGTATTATTTTTCTTGCAGATTCATCAAGAAAGCAAAAGCTTCTCAGGTTTCCAGCCGTCTTGATAAGTCAAAGGGTCAAACTGGGAGTCGACCCAGAACAGCTCTACAAGGAAAAGCCTTATGCCTGAAGACAACTCGACAGTATAACTTTCAGAAAAAGTTAAGTGCGTTCGTAATAAGCATACGACCAATTACATAAAACAAAGCGAGCCTGCTATGAAAAGCTAGAATGAAAAACGTATGGTACAGACGCCAGCACATCAAGCTACTACAAACTGTCAAATTTATTTAATAGATTTTCAACTTTATCGCTAAAGCATAAGGTTCAATGTTGATTGGGAAAACTTGATAGGTTCGGGTAGCTTGATGTGATGGCGTCTGTACAAGGCATGTTTCCGCTACACATGCCTGTAGTTTCCTGAATGTGGGACATTTATTTTTATAGCCAGTGAGATTGTCATCCCTACTTGCATTCGAGTCTGCGTAATTGGCTCTTGCTATAGTGAGCATTGGTACATACACGGTAGATATTGTTCTTCTTTTCTTATGTTACTACGAGAAGATACATTACATACAAAATACGTTAAATACGTTTACTTTAAATACCTATGAACTCAGTAAAAGATGAAATGATTTAGGGTAAAGCCAGATGAGCGTAAAATGTCCGTTGTCAAAGCAACGTTGCGTTATCCATACTAATATTTTAAATGCGAAAGTAACTGTCTGTCTGTCTGTCCGATCAGCCTTTAAGGCGTGAGAGGGATTTCACGCCTTAAAGGCTGAACGGATTTTGATGAATTTTGGCACACAAGTAGACCATGACCTAGGTTAGGAAACACATGCGGGGTTCCTTTTATCCCGGTAGTACGTTCCTTTGAGATAGTTTCCAACCTACACGCAGGTGACGCCACAGGCAAAAGCTTATGTTTTACAAAATATTATGGTATGTCTCAACTTATTTTAATATGTCTGTTACTCGTCAGAACGTGTTGTGTTGTGTGAACGTTACGTAGATGTAAGAAAAGCGTAAGCAAATTTTCTAAAATATTTTTACTAAAAAATCCTAAAGAAAAAATGTACAATAGGCTTTTTAAATCAAACTGTGTAATCTCATCCGCTAATTCTTAAGCCGCATTGAATAACACTGCCTTTGAATAAAAAACGAAAGAATTAAGAACAATATTAAAAATTGTCTTTTATTTTTATACGAGCGACTCAATTTGATACGCGACGACGTTGTTAATCCGACGATGTCTCGAGAATTTTTACGAGTCTCGACTGAACTTGGAAGTGGACGTATTTGGTCTTAATATACGTATATTAAATTACTTACTAATATATGTTTAGGTACTGTCAAGGTGGCCAACTCGCACCCCAAATCACTAAATGAATTTAGCGCTAAATTAATTTAAAATCTTGTTCTAAATCTGTCAATCTTTTGCAGTTAACAGATACAGAAAAGGTGTTGACAGACAGTGATCTTACATAAACACAAGTTCGTAATATATTTTGGTTTTAGGTACCGTTGACCCCCAAACTAAGTATCTTGGGGGCTATCTTGGGGGTCGGAGTGCGATTGAGCAGAAAGAAATATGTCGATATTTAAGGCTAGTTTAATAAAGCGTGTATATGTTGTGATTGTGTTTGTGTGTCTGTGATGTTGTTTGCTTGCACCTGGGCATGTCGACAAACGTTAGTGAAATTACTATGTTCCGGTGTATGTTAGTTCCAGAAGCCTTTGATGTCAAGTGATTTGTAGACCTTGTTAAATAGGTAGTGTATAGGTTAGAGTAAGCTGGGCCCCGTCTGGTCAAAAGGGACTTCGCAGGCGTTAATCGCATTTAGTAATTTGTGGTGCAAGCGGGTCTAAATATTATGCAACTTTCAAACAAACAAATTCATTTTTCACATAGCGGGTGCATCGCAACTTTTAAAACTTTAATTTTTATTCAAAATGATGGCAATGACGGACAAAGTCTGAAAAATAATACGATACAAGTAAAAAGTAATCTTAAGACGCTTAACATATTTATAAAATAAGTGTACAAGCCACCACAACCACTTAATGCAGCTAGTCACCATGTAGAAAAAGCCTATAATGTTCCCACTGCTGGGACAGAGGCCTCTCTTCGAGAGGGAGTGGGCTGTATTCTACCACGCGCTTAATTAAAGACGTATTTATTTTAGACTTTGGGTTCATAATCTCCTTCGAATTATGTTAACAAAGACGAGAGTTTTAGTCGAAAGTTGCTGGATGTAAAGCTTTATTGGATTACCTAAGCTTTAAGCTGTGTGTCCGATAGAATTCCCATCGGCATAAATGACGAACGTCAGTACAAACTTTCTTCTCAAATTTAATAATAATAGTCCTACAGACCGTATTTCCGCCATGTCGGCTAGTCTCTACGAAGACAAGGCTTCGGCGCGGAAGATATTAAAGTGCACAAGTCACAAGCTATTGAAGACACAGGTGCACTCTCTCTCTTGCCTTACTCTCATAAAAAATTCAAAACCAAATTCCCAAATTTAACCCCTTTAGGGGTTGGATTTTCAAAAATCTTCCTTTATGCTTTACTCACCTTCTCACCCTCTTTACCTTGGTAAGTATATACATTAAGTTACTCACCTCCGTTAAGTAACTCTTATGCCACATTTCACGCTCCGAGCTGTGAGTTTTCTGTCACTGAGGCAATGAATTTAAGATTTTTACTAAGTAGTTTTTTGATCATCGAAATTAAGATAGCTCAATTTAAAAAAAAAGTCCGCTTGTGGAATTTATCCAGCGGCCTGAATACGGCTCCCACGTTCTTTGTTTATAGATGTCAATGAATCCAGGACCCATTGTAGGCTACAATAGTTACAGCGTCTATCAATTAGGTATACATTTGTCTATCCTAAGCATTTGCAAAAGCATAGCCCGCTATTTCACTGTTCTCTCTAAACCAAACGAATGAACGCTAGTGCTTAAATTTATTAGCTTGAATACAAGTAAAACAATGACAGTGAACCAATTGTTAGCGTTCTATTTCACCAGTTGACTGTTCCGACGTCAAATCTTCTGTAACAATGATATTAACAACGCTCGTCTAAGCTATAAATTAAACCAGCAACAATCCAGCCACCGAACTAATCCGATTCCACCAGCGAGAAAATATTTATGTCCCTTTCCGCCACCTCATTGTTAGAAAAAGACAGATTTAACACGACTGTTCCTATTCCCCTTTTCCGACTGCTAAAATGCTCATCATCCGTTTCACTTTGAATGAAAGTCCTTAATCGCACCTTAAATAAACGAAACAAAGAACAGCGAGCTTCTAAAAATACAGAAAACTTTTTTGATTCATCTATACGATTATCATGCGGATTAAAGGGTAAGTTTCCCCGAATCTTCCTAAGTATAAATAATTATCTTTACATCTCCTTAATGTGAGGGAAAGGCATCTATTGAAAGCAAAATACGGTATTCGCGGAAATATTTTCGGCTAAAAAGCGACGTGAATCTGAAAAGCGTTTTCGGTTTTAGATACCAACTTCGTAATTTACGACTTGATCTTAATTGAAGTGAGGTCCAGTACCTAAACTACACTCACCATGTAGGGTAAACGGGTACCTAAAAATTAAAATTTCTGTAGCACCTACTTACGTGCCCAGAAACTGGGAATCTCTTAAGTGAATATGACACACTTTTTTTAAAGAAGAAAACTCTTCAACAAATCTCAAGGTTTGGATTGGTCCTTAGGTACAGCTTAAATTCCAATATTTTCAATAACCATAGATGCTACCAGCTTAGTACGATTCAATCCGTCTTAGTAATATCGCTCGTAATTCCTGAAATCTAACAATAGGGTTGGAACGTGCGCGCGGATCCGTTCTGCCTCATCATACATCTGATTCATCAGTTCTGCGACTCCTAAACAGTTTAGTTCGCGCTGCACAAAGTTAGGTTTAACATGTACAAAGTTAGATTGAACGTCTAGTCTAAGCCTTATTGCTTCCCTTCTATATAAAACTAAGCGATAGAATAGGACTGTTTACTAACATAATACAGCAGTTCCGTTAGTCAATAGTACTTCATATAAGATCCCTTGGGCATCAATCGAGAGTTCGTTCTCATAACTAGCGTCTTCTATACTGGGAGTTTGATTAACTTTTGTCCAACCACACGTATTTATTTTTCTTCCTGTCGCTTCTATTTTGTGTTTCCATTAATAGCAATATTCTATTGGGACTTGAGGTTGTTTTTCATGTATGTTCATAAGCTAAATATCTTATGTATTTTTATCAATTCTATCGCTGCGGATTATCGTATGATATTTTGGCGTATTTGTTTACCTTCGAGACGGTAACTCGTCATGATTTGATGATGTAAAACATTTTTATTTTATCCAAGAAATCTCTGTTCCTTCCATTAAAAGCTAAACAAAGCGTAGTCCCAAAAAACAACAAAACGCAAAATCAATAAAAACTAAGCCTGTTTGAAGGCGCCCGGATAATCTATTACCCGAAAATCCAAAGTAATCCTTATTTAAAATAAAAATACTAAGCTTCAGTTCGAAATCATTAGCAAGTATAATTGCAGACTTAGTTGTACCTATGCAGTTGAAAAGCGTCAAAGTTTGAATGGAGCTAACCTTTGGAATTGAATGGACCTTTGGAACGTGGAGGTACCTATTAAAGTGTGCATGATCGGGTGTGACGTTGAATACAGCTGAATTACATACAAAATATCGCTTTTATGAACACCATGACGTTGAGAGTTACAATCTGTTTATAGCTAAGTAATTTAAGCAAATAGTAAACTAACAAAAACACTGTTATTTAACCGTTAGAACAAATTTATTATTATTATTTAAAGGACAAGTTTATTATTATTTAAACAACCGACCGGTGAAGGCTCGTTTGGGACATTAAATCAATAGAAAAGTTTTATAACAGGTGTAGGGAGGTACTTTTCCTGCTTTTGGGACCAAATATGTGTTTGTCAATATTACTTTATGATGTTGTAAACATTGTAATATTACTAACTTATTTGTATTTGTCTTCAGTTACATAAAGTTATACCTACTATTATATACTATCACAACCTTATATTATTATCTTGAATATTATTTATCAAGTAACAATAGTTTTACTTTGTGCATAATCTAAGGAGAACGGCCCCAATTTACATAAGTTATGCTCATACAACCTATCAATGCGAGTTAACTAGAAACGCTTTGTAAATATAAAATTGATGTAGACTTTCAAGATATCTTCAAATATACCTAGAGATAATTTTAAATATGCCTCCAACAGCGCAAAGATTCTAATGATAAGGTTGTATCATGCCTATGGCATTAAGTCCGCCTCTGTACATTTATGTGCTTCAAGTATTAAATAAATAAATATTACAGTAACAGGCTGTTAAGGGTAGTTCTTCGAAATTTGATTCTTCGACTGATCCATATGGCCAAAATTTAATTTCACTTTCAGCTCTGTGACACATGCTCATATGAAAATAGACATACCTACCAAAGAACATATGTTTGTATGAGGGGCTCGTTTTTATAAATTAGTTTTCAAGATATCGACGTTCGAATATTTTATGCCCAGATGAATCAGAAACAGAAATAAAAAGTAATAAATACACCGTTAGTTTTGATTGATAATTCTAAACAATAATTATTTATTCTTAACTAAGACTAAGACATATCAAAAGTGTCATATTTAGAACAGTTTTATACTCCTGTCACTTTTTAATTATTCAAAAGGTTATAGCTAAATAAATGATAATAAATAAGACTAGAACTACTGACTTGTACACGGTCAAACATTGGACATTATAATGCAACAAAAGCACTCCTTTCGTGCTGGAAAGGGGAAATCGAATTTATTTCATTAGTCATATGGGGGTTTTGACCATACGAATCAGGCACAGTTGAATCAGATTTTTGCCTACAATCATGCATAACTCATCATACATACAGACTTCATTATTGTCATTTTTCTACACGATTCCATAACCTAAAAGCATCACACGAAACACAGATTGAAGTTTAAAAACAATAAAATAAATTTTATAAAGTAGGCATTGTAATCATAATGCCACCTGAACCAAACACAGGTGAATCAGATATTTCCCTTCGTAACACCGGGATTTAAGCCAACCAGCCGCAGGTCCACCTTCTAGCTCGTCCGTTGCACGACTGGCTTCCCCCCGCGCGGGAAGCCAGACTCTCATTATTATCACCTGACCAAGTACGGTCAAGTGAAGCTTACGCCACATTAATCAGTATTATACGCCGGACACTCCTTATTTACTTATTTATAAACAAAATAACGTAGTTATAACCAATACATATTTTTTTTGTAAGAGGACAACTCATTTCCTTTCGATATAATTATAATTTAAATTGATATATCAAAGGGAAAATGCGACATCGACCATTTTGTACCGGAAAATGGCAAACGGACGCGTTATATGAATCAGAAGAACACACTTCAAATATTTTTATTTTGTACCTAGACAGCAAGTATTTAAAAAATATCATTTGTCCTAGTAAGCCATAAAGCTAAACTGTACAAAAAAAAAATTACATGCCGTTTTGTTAGTTGGTTACAGAAATATACCCATAGACATCGAAAATTTTGTCCCTGAAGAACTACCCTTAAACATTCTACGAAGCATATGAAAGAAAATAAAAGTTTTTATACGCCGTGACTTGATAGAGAAATAATTGATTTACAAATTCTCCAGTTTTATTAACAATCAGCCAAGCAGTTCATAGACTATAATTATCATCTCATTATTGGAATTCTAGTCGGTAACAAAATACAAAGCCTGAAACCAGCCATTGATCCTTTACCGCTGTTAAGGAATAATTTTATTATTGTTGATCATACAATAAGCAATTTTCAATGCAAATACTTGAAACTGAAACGGTCCACAACAAAATAGTCAATTGTTTTTGTGCAAATACCTAATTATTTATTGTTCAAAAGCATAAGGCGGAAGATAAATTACAAATCTTTCACTCAAAATATAAATCGTTTTTCATATTTTTGTGTCGACAATAAAAGCAATTACTTCGCCCGGGGCAACGAAGTTCTTGACAAAATGACTGAAGTGTGATTGCAAATTATTTCTCGTTATTAATGTTTTTAAATGAGGTCCATTTTGTAGATGAATCAAAATAGCCTCCGGGCAATTGCCAGCATTGTCGAGGTGGGAAGAAGCAAGCTCCTCGGACTAATAAATAGCTGGGTTTTGAATATTATTTGTTGTTAAAATAATACCTTACAATTAATTATTTTTCTTTTGACCCGAAGGATCTCCTTTTAGACAATTTTTTTGTTGTTAGTGGCATTTTAATTTTCTGGTCTTATACTCCGAAGTCATTTTTACGCCTGATGCGAAATGTAATCTCAGAAAATTGCTGTTTTAAAATGAATGTTAGTGAAGTGGGCCGTAATACGCCACGCGGGCCCAGTGCGGCTCGGAGGATATAAAATGTGGTCGAATTCCTAGTAGTAGGACATGCCGGTTTTCTCACGATGTTTTCCTTCACCGTTTTCAGAGCAGTGATAATGAAATAAATTACACAAAGTAAAGCGCCTGTCTGGGTTCGAACCTGCGGTCTACTCGTAAGTCGCCACCACAGCCACACTGGGCCACCACTGCTACTACAAATTAATACTGAATTAGTATTATTTCTGACTATAAAAAAGGAGTTCGTTTTGGTTGACAGGTTTAAATTTTCAACGTGATCAAGCTTTTTTATACCGCGATTTCGCAAAATATCCATCAGCCTCAAAATGACAAAAGAAATTCCATTTGCAATATATTCATTAGAACGACGCAACTTTAATTCTGATAAATTTGTCTACTATTAAATACGAGTACACTCAACAGACGTCTATTTTTGTAGGTATACTGCGTCATATTAGGGAACCAATTTCGGTTATTCTGAATCATTGAAATCTACGAAATACTTGATTTTATTTCATATCAAAGCATTCCAATGAATTATTTTATGCCAGACGTGAATATATAACCATAAATATTAATGACGGACCGCCACCAGCTGATTTTATTGAAATCTATCTTCACTTTGAACCGGGACTACAAAGACAACGGAAAACCTCGATTGTAAGAAATCAAAACTTTCGCGGAAACATTACCATAAGAAGGGCAATGGGAACTTACAACTAGTACGTAACAACACATCTCTCATGGATCCCTTTATTGGCAAGTTTAGCAAGTACGTGTTCCCGCATTCTTTAAGAGCCGCTAACCCGTGAAAAGTTAACGTCTGAAACAGGTACCAAACCAACCCTATCTAAATCGGACGTGACTCGTCGTCTACTGAACGGAATATAAATTTTAAGTCATAAAGAAATCTGATCAGGTATCGAGTTGGAATAGTAAGACGGCGATTAAGGCCAGTTTTTCAAAAAATCGATTATTCAATCTGTCTTTTTGCCTGATTTTGGTCCTTCGTAATGCTATGGACCACCGATGTTGCAGCAATAAACCAAGATAGGTCAGCATCAATACCAACATACGTCTCCATCACATGATAAAAGTATAAAAGTCAGTGTTCAATATTGAAGATAAAAATAAAAACAAACGGTCAATTTGATTTAGAGATACCCGAGGGATCAATTTTCAATTATTTGTGTGACAAGCACGCGGCCATATTGTTGGATATTTGGTGGGAAATAGTCTTGAAAAATGACTTCACATTCCGGTCCCTACCAAAAAGGCAGGATGCCTTTATTACATCAATATCCTGGGTCCACGGCGTGGCCATTCGTTTTAGGACAACGTGAGATTTTGCAGAAATGAACAATTTGAATAATCTAGATTTCATAATCTGCCCTATGTTTCAGAATCAAATAACTCAATACCTATTACTAGGTAACACTTTTTTGACACACAAATCAGTAACGCCTGAATTCGCCTAAAAAATACTTAAATAGAATAAATATTTTTGGTCCTCTAAGTCAAGAAGGCTCTATAAGGACCACGATTATTTTTCTCTCAGCTGCCAGTTCACTGTGGAATAATTCAACAGCCATTTCCTCTAAAACTAAAATAAATTTGATTATCACGGTCTTCATTCTCATTGACTCCGTGCTAGAATCCTCAGTCTAGTGCACAAAGGCTCAGAGTAAAACAGAATCCGTTAATAGATCTGGGGCGGTGACGGGTCAATTTGTTACTGCCGCTACAGCGGTTGAGCTTCAACACCAGAGTTCAGAGTTTTATCGGTTGGCCTATTCGTTCCGTCGTTGTGTAAGATAAATAATATTTTTTTTAGAATGGACAGTTTAGTTTCATGCAGTTTTATTTTTATTTTGTTGCAACATCGTTAACGGTTTTTAATTGACAATTTGTTACTGTCCCCGTTTGTTTTATACGAGTTTTGTACTTGTGTGTTCGTCTCAATTTATTACTGTGTAATTCCCGATAAAACATACACTCGCTCATGGTGTATGTATAAGAAGTGACTAACGGAATATCGCGCAGCTTTCTTTCAATGTAATAGCAAAACTATGCATCCACAACATATGCCTTGGTGATGAAGACGATTTCCTTATCCCACGCACAGGACGGGAAGTCAAAGTTTTGCATGCACATGGAAATGAGGCATAATGATCTAACGCCTTCTTAAGGATTAAGTAACTAACTTTGACGTAACCGCGCGAATCAAATTATAGGCGTGTTTGCAACTATAACAGCCTTAACTACCTACTTAATTACGCACAATTTAAACTTTGACGGCGGAGATCAGGCAGCCATATTGGTTACGTTCCTAGCTGAACCTAAAGGAAACGTTTTAACATAATTTGATAAAACAAAATTATGTATTTACCGTTTATGTACAATCAACAAAAGAGATAAGTATGCAGGATCGGATATAGTTGAAGTTTACTAAGAAACCGATGGATGTTCTCGAATAAAATTTTATTTGATTAGTAGAAAACAAGCGGCTCATTTATCAAATTAAACAGTCGAAAACATCCATCGCGGCATTGGTTTCTTACTAAACTTTCATTATATCCGACGATCCTGCATACTTATCTCTTTTGTTGACTGTATAAGTAATTACCAGGTATATAAACAGACAAGAAAAAAAGAACAGAAAAATAGGTGCAAAGGTGATGCTAAACATTCAATTCTGAGAAAAATTAGTGTTGTCACACACTTCATATACACACATTACACTTCGTTATGACTTGTCTGAGCGGTACCTTATAATCTGGAACAAAGTGACATGCACAGCCATAATAATATCACAGAATACTTAAAGTACAACGTACAGAAAGGACACTCCCTTCCCCGCACTAACATCAGTTACCGCACCTCACCCCGCACTTCGGCGTATTCGTCGCAGTTCTTTAACAAGAGCGCTCGCAAACACAAGTAGGTACCTCACGCACACATTCATACGTATACAAACGTCATTTTTTAATGTAGTAGTAGTAGGCAATTATTATGGAGTGTCCGGGGTGTGATAATATTATAAATGCGAAAGTAACTCTTTGTTGTTTTGTTTGTGTTGTTTTGTTTGTTTTTCGCTTTAACAACTGAACAAAAAGTATCGTAATACTTTTTGTCCTGGTATTACGTTCCTATGGGACCGACATCTATGTAGGCGTAGCAAAAGCTAGTAAAATCTGTAAAATACTAGTGGTTCGCCCCTGGTTCACAGGGTTGACTTCAAGATTTCTGTGTTCAATATTCATGTAGGTATTATACACAAAAACATTTGTTTTGTTGATTCGTTTATCATTGGGGTTGTTCCACTGCGCTCCAAAACCCATTGTTCTCATAATTTTATTGTTCATACATTGATTCCACTGCGCTCCAAGAAATGTTGAGTAGAGTTACCAAAAAAATAAATTAAGTATGAAACATTATATTAAATATCATAAAAAAATAAAACAATGCATATCAAATATGTTTATTCAGTCACACTAGAGCCATAAATGTGTATTTTTGTATTTAATTAATGTAATCGGTTTTAAACCGTTTTAATTAAATTAAATAAATAAATAAAGTGCGAAATAGGCTTGAGCATTTTTGACACACGAGATGAATCCACGATAAAAAAAATACTACCGTTATTTATATTTGTGTATAACAAACAACTATGGTTTGCCTCTTATGCTGACTCTTCATATTTTATTTTGGAGCGCAGTGGTATGCATTCCTAGAGCGCAGTGGAACTACCCTATCATTGAATTTACAGGTGAATGAGCCGAAATTGAGTGTTATATCATTTTTTTTTATATGGAATGGAATGCCTGTTTATCGGGCACTCAGGCCTAAACGATCACAATGGGCGCTTAATTGTATCAAATCATTTATTGTGTTGTTGAAATAAACAACAATATTATGATGATATTTTGTTGTTTGTAAAATATGTAGATGCTGTAAAGATTGTCTGCCAAAGTCGACCTTATGTTAAACAGGCTGGCAATTAAATATCTCTAGTTGCATTTGAACATTCAAGCGAATTTTATAGGAGCTGTCAAATTATTTTGAATAGTTTTTTTTTTTCGAAAAGCTGTGATATAGTAGGCGCGTTAATGTAAACAGGTTCACATGGTATAAACGTAATAATTTATAATTTCGTTGTATCATTTAATCACACTAATATTATAAAGACGAAAGTTTGTGAGTGTCTGTGTTTATATGTTTGTTACTTCTTCACGCTCAAACGGCTGGACCAATTTTGATGCAATTTAGTATGCAGGTAGCTGATACCCTGGATTAACATATAGGCTACTTTTTATCCCGACATTTCCACGGAATCGACATTTACGCTGGTGAAACCGCGGGGCGCAGCTAGTAGTCCCTATAATACTGACTTATTTTACTTATAGACTTAGTTATACCGGTTGAAGAGCGGCAAATTATCACTGTGATATTTTGATGAGGTAATCTGTGGTAATAATAAATGGGGAACAATAAGGCTCAAGTCATACCGAGATGGCAGCGAAGTGGCGAGCAGTTTCAGTGTCATATAATTATAAACTTTATCTTCATTATTGTAATACATAGTATCGCTTGAGAAACTTGATAAGGTTGCGCGGCCGCCCGCGGCGCCGCGAGCACTCCGACGACTAAAGTTTCTCAAGCGATACTATGTATTACAGTAATGAAGATAAAGTTTATAATTATATGACACTGAAACTGCTCGCCACTTCGCTGCCATCTCGGTGTGACTTGAGCCTAATGCTTTGATCGGCTTAAGTAAGTATATATTGGAGCTGTTGCTCTAGGATTCGGATTAGCTTAGTTAGAGTTGACATACTACACGGGTACAGAGGGTCAAATCAAATTAGCTAGCGAAACTCCGCAGATGCGATGGCTATACAGGGTGTCCCTGGAAGTATGGATCAAATCGAATAGAGGCGTGGGCAAGGTCATTTCCAAACTTTTTAACCCTGAGAATGTCAGTGAATTTTTTTACGGTTCAAAAGTTATAACCGATTTTAATTTTTTTTTTTCAATCACTTCGCTTAGTGCTCAAAGAAAATAATCATAAAAAAATACTTTCAGGGCTATCTAAAAAAAATAAATTGATAGCCCTGATAGTTTTTACGAATTTGATCTTTCTTCTCTTTTTTTTAGTATTTTTTTTAGTTTTTTTAGTATTTTTTTTTTTTGCTAATACGTTTGGAAATGACCTTGCCCACGTCCCTGTTCGATTTGATCCATACTTCCAGGGACACCCTGTATATCTTATGACGATAAAAGACAAAAAAGAGATTTTCTAAACTCATAATTTCAAGTAACTACTCGACCAACGTCTTTTTTTCCGTAGATATCTGAAGCACATGAAATTAAGGGTTAAGATTTTTTTTTTGTTTTATATCATTAGATAGGTATCAATAACTATCACGTCTATGGAATTTAGCTAGCTATTTTAAATATCCGTCTTGTTTAAATAACTTAAAATAGGAAATTTATCATCTTGAAAGTGGTCTTGCATATAGAGCAATTGATTGTTGATCCATTTATTGTTAGTCTACAGTAATATGTGTTTTTTTTTTTTTGTTTGTTTATGAAATCATCAAATGACCTCTAGCGGAAGGGAGTGTCAGACTCTTACTGACTAAAACCCAGCCGTGTTTTCCTTCCTTAGCTCTTTATGTTCCGGGGTAGCGGTAACCCTTTCGGACAATCCCGCTACCCCGGCAATTCGTGAGTACCCTTGACTTATAAAGACTGTTGACGCCTATGCTTAGGTGTGTGTTAGGGAGACTAAATGAAATACTGTTATAGAACAAACCAATACTTATTTAGATCTTTTAAATTTAAACTGACGTGTACAAGATTACAGAAATTCTAGGACCCGTTACAATATTAAGCGTATGTTGACCGATCGGTGGTGCCGCGTCGGAGCAAGTGCCAGACCCCGGCCTTCTGCCGCGGAGCCCGAGCGAGGTCCCCCGCCGTCGTGTGTGGTGGCGCGCCGCCATTGGTCCGCTGCGGTATGGCGTGATACAACGGCGCACTGATTGGCTCAGCGGAGACTTCGGAGGATGACGTCGGCCCGCTGCCTGCGCGCCGCGCTCGTTGCTATGCGGGCACAGGCCGCAACATACTCCCGGGCGTTGAAGACTTCGACTTCAACTGGATGACATGTCCCGCCAGAGGGGACACATCGTGCGGACGGCACGAGTGACCGTCCCTTTGGTGGTGGCGACGTCCGCCACCCGGCTGACCCCGTCTGGGCCTGGGTGTAGGCGCGTGACACGCCCCAGGCGCCACTGGAGCGGCGGAAGGTTTGCCTCCCGCAGGAGCACGAGGTCGCTGAGGCAAATGCCTCGCTGCTGGGTCCTCCACTGGGACCGTTGCTGCATCTCGGCCAGGAACTCCTTCTGCCACCTGGACCAGAACTGTTGGCGGATTTTTTCAATTAATTTGTAGCGGTTGGGCCGCAGTGCTGTGATGGGTGGTGATGGGACGGCGGTCAACGGCCTGCCCACCAGAAAGTGCCCCGGGGTTAGTGGAGAGGGGTCATTAGGGTCTGACGAGAGGGGAGAGAGGGGACGGGAATTGAGTATGGCCTCAATCTGCGAGAATAGTGTCGCCAGCTCCTCGAACGTCAAACAGGCCTCCCCAGCTACTCGTTTAAGATGATATTTAGAGGATTTTATACCAGCCTCCCATATGCCTCCGAAATGGGGCGAATATGCAGGTCCAAACACGAAGCGGATTCCCTCGTTCGCCGTGTAATTGTACACAGATTCTTGGGCCTCCTGCAGCATCCTACCCAGCTCATTGCATGCACCTAGAAAATTACGACCGTTATCACAATATATGACATAGGGTTTACCTCTCCTAGCTACAAACCGGTGGAGACACAGAATGAATGCCTCAGACGTGAGGTCGCTGACCACCTCTAGGTGAACCGCCTTAGTTGTAAGACACACAAACAGACATAGATAACTTTTAGTTATGCGGTTCCCTCGGCCTTTACGACTCGAAATTTTAAACGGGCCCGCAAAGTCTACCCCACAAGAACTGAAGGCGAAGCTATTATCCGTTCTAACGGCCGGCAAATCACCCATAATTGGTTCGAAAGGTTTACCTCTCAATCGCGTACACACAACACACTGCCTGGTGGTCGTGCGAGCAAGGGTTCGCCCTCCCAAGGGCCAATATTCCTCACGGATGGCTGCAAGCAGTGCCTGGGGACCAACATGGAACAAGCGCAAGTGTTCATATTTTACTAACAGCTTAGTGAATCTATGTTTAGCGTCTAGAAGAATCGGGTGCTTCTTATCATAGCTGAATCTCGAATTTTCTAGCCGGCCTCCCACCCGTAGCACTCGTTCCGAGTCTACAAAAGGATTAAGGGGCAATATTTTCGAATTTTTATTTAACTGCAGCCCTTTGCTCAATATTTCGATTTCTTCAGAGAAAGTCTCATGTTGACTGAGTTTAATTAGAAGAGTGCATGCCTTTTGCAACTCTTCAACCGATAAGGTTGGACTAGCATTTATCTGCCCTTTTCCTATCTGGACAAATCTTAGCACGTAGGCAACTGTTCTTTTCAGCCGTAGGAAATTAGAGAACCTGTTGAAATCTATAAGCTTTGTATTATCTACTCTATTACTATTATTTGCCGCACATGAGTATGGGTTAAGTGGTTTGACTTCTGGCAGCGATTTTTCCTCTAACGGAGCTAGCTTGGGAGACCACTCACTGTCTTCTTGTTTTAAGAAGGGAGGGCCTTCCCACCAAAGCGTTGAACCTTGCAGCACGTGAGGTTCTACTCCTCTTGATGCCATATCTGCAGGGTTCAAACTTGTGCGCACATGACGCCATTGATATTCAGCTGTTAACTCCTGGATTTCATTTATTCTGTTACGAACAAACATTTTAAGTGAGTTTGGCTGCATTTTTAGCCATCCTAGTACTACCGTGGAGTCGGTCCATATTAATTTTTTATTTATTTTTCCTTTCAAGGACTGAATTACTTTATGACTAAGTCTCGCGCCGAGGAGCGCTCCACATAATTCTAGTCTAGGGATAGTCATAGGTTTAAGGGGTGCTACCCTGGCCTTGGCACATAGTAGGCGTGAGGTGTAGCTACCATTGTTACTCCTTGACCTTAAATAAACGCAGGCGCCATAGGCTGCCTGTGAGGCATCTACAAAACAATGCAATTCAATATACTCTGGTAATTCACACAGAGTGTGTCTAGGTAGATGCAAGTTATACAGATATGATAAATTATTGCTAAAGTTGAGCCAGTCCTTAGCAAAATGATTTGGTACTGGCTCATCCCAGTCTAACTTGGCGCACCATAGCCTTTGGAGTAGAATTTTTGGCTTTATGATGGCCGCACTCAGTAGTCCTAATGGATCAAATATTTTACATGTCATCGATATAATCGTTCGTTTAGTTATCTGAGCAGCTATAGGTATATTTGTGGAAAATTGAATTGTATCATTCACTGGAGACCAGTTTAATCCTAGCACAGCGGATTCCTTGCTCAGATCTAGAACATCAGTACTAAAGTGGTCCTTCTTGAATATTTGCGGACAATTTGTACGAAATTTTCTAAGCTTGAAACCCGCCGACTCTAACACTCTAGTAGTACCCTTATGGATGTGCGTCAGCTGCTCTTCTGATGCGCAGCCAGTGCTTAAGTCGTCTATGTAGAAATCAGTTAGCATAACCTCCTTTATAAGTTCGTCATCACATTCTAGCGCGAGTTGTTGAAGACACCTCGTACTAAGGAAGGGAGCTGACGCTGTACCATAAGTCACTGTATTTAACTGGTAAGTTACAATGTTGTTAGACTTCTCACAACGCCATAGTATTAATTGCAAATGACGTTGTGACTCATCAATTAGAATTTGCCTATACATTTTAGTAATGTCTCCGGTAAGAACAAACCTATGCTCTCGAAAACGTAGTAATATGGACATTAAGTCACTCTGAATGACTGGACCTACTGCTTGTATCTCATTCAGCGATTTTCCAGAGGTAGTCTTCGCAGATGCGTCGAAGACTACTCTGAGTTTGGTGGTGTCACTATGTTCCCGAATGACACAGTGATGGGGTAGGTAGTACCCGAACTGCGGTTGTGCAATTTCGGTTAGGTGACCTAATTCCTTATACTCCTTAATGAACTCTGAGTAAGCTTCCTTTAGTTGGGGGTTTTTATTTAATTTGGTTTCTAAGTGGGTAAGTCGCTTCCTAGCTATTGCATAGGAATCGCCTAACGCGCTCTCAGGGTCTTCCTTTAGAGGCATGGCTACAGAAAATCTTCCGTTTGACAGGCGTTTGGTATGTTGAACAAAATGCCCTTCACAGAAATGTTCATCGGGGGAACGGGAATAGTGTTCAGCATAACCCTCTTCGATTTCCCAGAATTTTTTTAGACACTCTTGTGCGTCTTGGCTAAAGTTACAAGTTACAGTGAGGGACTTTAGGCTACCTTGCCCTGTAGGGCCTGACACTACCCAGCCTAGTTTAGTGTCTTGTAGTGCTGGTTTATTTTTGCCTAGATATATGTGATTGGCATTCACAATCGCCCAATATACATCCGCACCTAACAGAATGTCTATCTTCGAAGGTTCATAGAAAGTGGGATCCGCTAGACTAACTTCCTTTGGTATACCGAGTTGCTTAACGTTTACCTGCATGTTGGGCAACGTACCCATAATATTTGGTAAGACAAGACAGTTAACCGAGATACAGAAATTAGTCACGCGCGACTTGAGTTTAATGTTTACCCTTTCGGAAACCTTTGAAATGGAATTATTTATTCCGGCAACGTGAGTGGGACGGGAAGTGTCACAAATTAACCCGAGCTTTTGTTTCATGCTGTTGGATAGTAAGGACATCTGACTACCTGTGTCTAGTAACGCTCTTGCCTGATAGATTTCCCCAGTTTGCGGATGCACTATGTCTACTAGAGCCGTGCCTAGCAGTACTTGACCTACTGAGGCCGCTGAGAGAGAAACCGGTAAGCTAGAGGGCTCAAGGGCCGGAGCGTCTGCTGTGGACCTATTGGTCTTAAACTCGTCATTGTGTACTAGTGAATGATGTTTCCGTTTGCATACACGACACGTAAGCTTGGACTTGCATTGGAATGAGTTGTGACCGCTCTTAAGGCAATTTTTACATAGTTTTAATCTTGTGACTTCAGATAGCCTATCCCCTATGTCCATATTCTTAAATTTGGAGCACTCGGATAAATGGTGACTGTCATTGCAGACATGACACGTGGACGATCCACCTTTATCTCCTAATGCAGCAAAAGTCCTATTCGGTTTAGGCTCTTTATTGCTGCTTGGCTTTCGGTCCCTTTTCTCGGCATTTTCCATGCCTGCGAAATACATTGTTTCTAGAATATCGGCTCGATTTCTTAGAAACCTTGTGAAATTTTCTAAGCTATGGTAATCGGCTAACGTAGACCTATGCTCTTCCCATTTTGTATTAGTCACCGGATCTAACTTTGAAGCTAGAATGAATAGAATAAGTGCATCCCATTTGTCGGTCGGCTGACCCAAAGCTTCCAGCGCTCTCAAGTTTTTTGACATATGGTCTACTAAGTACCTTAACGCCTTGTATGATTCTCGACTACACTTTTCAACACTAATTAAAGCTTTGAGATGATTGTTTATGAGAATATTCTTATTATCATATCGCTCGCATAGTAAATCCCATGCTAACTTGTAGCTATTCGAGGTAAACTCTATTGATTTAATTATCCCCTTAGCACTCCCTTCCAAAGCTGATCTTAAATAGTGAAATTTATTTATTTCTGGAATTGATTTATTGCTGTGAATAATAGAATCAAATGTATCTTTAAATTCTAGCCATGTTAACAAGTTTCCATCAAACTTTGGAAGGTGTATGGTTGGCAATTTCACTCCGTTAAATGCATGAGAACAACAGCTTGGCTGATGAGAACAATTACTATTTTCTCCAACACTGTTTGTTTTATTTATTGGTAATGGGGTAGCCTCAATTAATTCTTGAGCTACAGAGAGAGCAGAGTAAAATTGACACTCTGTTGCCTCTCTTTCTTCCAATTGTTCATCTACATCGGAGCAACATATTTCAATTTCTGACTGTAATTCGTCAAATGTTTTAAATAATTCTTGAAACTTGGCTAGTCTCAAAGAAATTTCTTTAACTTGGACACTGGCAACCTCTTTAGGCTCCAAGTTCTTCATAGTACCTAAATACTCTATGAATTTTGTTAATCTACCCTTTATGGTGCCACGCTTTCTAATTAACTCTTTAATTTTGACCTTCAGGTCGGTATCTACACTGGTCATTTTGCTATCAACGAGACCTATTGTCTATCGCAATACAAAACACAAAACAATGAAATACAATGAGCTGAATAGATAAATGTGCAGTGAACCTGACAATGTTAGGCGTTGCTCCAACACGGTCCCAGGTACGACTTCCGCGTCGTAGCGGGCCGCCGGCCGGCCGCCGCTAATGTAGTCGGCGCGTCGAGGGAATCCGCTGTGTTGGCTGCGTTGGTTCTGCACCGGAACAGTTGCCGTATGGCCGGAACTCTGAAATAGTCAGCAAGATGGCTGGTTCACCAAGCTTTGGTTGCGTGCACTTAATTCACACGCGTGCATGAATATGGATTGGGTAGGAAGAACAATGCGTGCAGCTTAAAATGCTAGCTTGCGTTTTACAATATCGCCAAAAGTGAGGTTATGCGTTACGTGGGATTAAATTTATGAAAATGAACTTAAGCGGGTAGGTGCACACGAACATACAAATGATTCGACTAGAGTGGAAAAATTGCAGCTTAGCGCCTAGCCAAGCATGAAGCATAAGCCAGCTCAACCCACGTGCAATTAACCCTGCAAATTAGGAAAAGATATGGCCCTTTTCCCGTTTGACGTTCGAACAGCAAGCCGCGCACTGGTTCACAGCGCAAGGGCACACAGGAAAAAGATTAAAGAAAGGAAATGAATGGATCAGGGCTTACTCTCCTGGGCTAGACCTTCGGCAGACGTGTTGAGTTTGACCCGCCGTCACCCTCCGAAGTCTCCCTGGACACAGCAGCTCGTCCGCGCTCCCCTTCTTCTTGATTACGCAGCCCGGCTGGATGGATGGCGGGCTGCGGCACTTGCTCCACGCGACGAATTTTCCGTCGACGCTTCTCGACGATTCGATCTTCCGCCGCTTCTCGATGATTCGATGAATTTAAATTTTACGCAACGAGTCCTGTCACGGTCGCCACTTGTTGACGCCTATGCTTAGGTGTGTGTTAGGGAGACTAAATGAAATACTGTTATAGAACAAACCAATACTTATTTAGATCTTTTAAATTTAAACTGACGTGTACAAGATTACAGAAATTCTAGGACCCGTTACAATATTAAGCGTATGTTGACCGATCGGTGGTGCCGCGTCGGAGCAAGTGCCAGACCCCGGCCTTCTGCCGCGGAGCCCGAGCGAGGTCCCCCGCCGTCGTGTGTGGTGGCGCGCCGCCATTGGTCCGCTGCGGTATGGCGTGATACAACGGCGCACTGATTGGCTCAGCGGAGACTTCGGAGGATGACGTCGGCCCGCTGCCTGCGCGCCGCGCTCGTTGCTATGCGGGCACAGGCCGCAACAAAGACAATTGAATCTTTCGTAACTTAAGGCGTATTTATTTGAGATTATGGCTTCATAAACTCCTTTGCATTATGTAAACAAAGACGAGAGTTTTAGTCAAAAGTTGCTGGATGTTGAGCATTATTGAATTACAAGCCGTGTGCTAGATGCGAGTTCCCATCAGCGAACATGACGAACTTCCATACAAACTTTCATCCCATATTTAACCCCTTTAGGGGTTGAATTTTCAAAAACCTATATACTTTACTCACCTTAGTTACATATAAAGAAGCCTACGGTACGGAAATCCCTTTTTTTACAAAAAATAATCTCTTCAATCAAAGGATTTGAATGTGGTTACAAATTCATTGATAATTTCAGCTCTTAGAGTAGGGGGGAGCCCATACGTTGAATTTTTATATTATATTTCGATTAGCTTGTTTTTTTTTTGTTTTTGTATCAAAAGTATGAAAAGCAAATAAGTAATAGTATTAAATTTATTGATAGGTTAATTTCATTTTAGGTTTTTGAAAAAGTGAAATCTCTTTTTTTCTATAAGCTTTTACTCCATTCACCTTTTATAACCTGTTTTTGTCCAGACGGTAAAAAAGTCAGTCATCCGTCCGTCCGTCCCATCTCAATACGATTATCATGCGGGTTAGAGGGTAAATTTTCCCGAATCTTCCTAAGTATAAATAATTATCTTTACCTCCCCTTGATGTGAGGGAAAGGCGTCTATTGAAAGCAAAATACGCCTGAATCTGAAAAGCGTTTTCGCTTTTAGATACCAACTTTGTAATTTACGACTTGATCTAAATTGAAGTGGGCTTCAGTACCTATACTACACTCGCCATGTAGGATAAACGGGTAATAAATTTAAAGTTTTGTGGCACCTACTTATGTGATAGGTATAATTGAGCCGAATACTTTTCTACTGAAGAAAACTCTTCAAAAAAGCTGAAGGTTTGGATTGGTCCTTAGATACAGCATACATTCAAACATTTTCAATACCTGATAGATGCTTAGTACCATCCAATCCATCTTAGTAATATCACTCGCAATTCCTGAAATCTAACAATATGGTTGGAACATACGTGCGGATCCGTTCTGCCTCGTCATACATCTGATTCAGCATTTCTGCGACTCCCAAACAGTTCGCGCTGCAGACTTGGATGTATAAAGTTAGATTGAACGTCTAGTCTAAACCTTATTGCTACCCTTCTATATAAAAGTAAGCGATAGAATAGGACTCTTCATTAAAATAATACAGCATTTCCTTGAATCAATAATACTTAGGTAATTACGAATTTTCCCTTGTGCATCAATCGAGAGTCAATCAACTCAGCCTATCGCAGTCCACCGCTGGACATAGGCCTCTCCCAGACTGCGCCACAGCACCCTGTCCTCCGCCTTCCGCATCCAGTCTACCCCAGCCACCTTCTTTAGGTCGTCCGTCCATCTAGCGGGTGGGCGTCCTACACTACGCTTGCCGGGACGCGGTCTCCACTCCAGGACTCGCCTGCTCCACCGGCCATCAGCCCTTCGACAGACATGGCCAGCCCACTGCCACTTCAGTTTGCTTACTCTGCAAGCTATGTCGGTAACTCCGGTTCTTTTCCGGATAATTTCATAAATCGTAAATTTCATTTATTAAATCGAGAGTACGTTCTCATAACTAGCATCTTCTATACCGGGAGTTTGATTAACTTTCGTCCAACCACATGTGTTCATATTTCTTCCTGTCACTTCTATTTTGTGTTTCCATAAATAGCAATATTCTATTGGGACTTGAGGTTGTTTTTCATGTGTGTTCATAAGCTAAATATCTTATATATTGATAGGTATTTATTCTATCGCTGCGGATTACGTATGATACATTGGCTTTTTGTTTACTTTCGAGACGGTAACCCGGCTTGATGTGGCTATCATCCGGTATTATACGGATCGTTTGATGACATATCCAGCTGGGGTTTAACAATTTTTTTATGATCTTACATGATATACTGAAACAACATTTTGTTTTCATACCTATCCAATATTTTTATGGTCTTTTGTAATTTCCTTTTGATTTGTATTTTGTCAATAACAGTGCAAATAACATTCAAATGTTTTTTTGGCTTTATAAACAATAAAAGATATCAAGAATGTGGAAAAATGTTATGAAAACATATTGTAATGACATTTCACGTCAACCACCGCAACGCTACAATTTTTTATATTCCAAAACAAAAATACTTTTTTTATCAATAAATCTATGGTCCTTACATTAAGAGCTAAACAAAACGTAGTCCCAAAAAACAACAAACCGCAAAATCAATAAAAACTAATTCTGCTTATCGGCGCCCGGAATTATCTATTATCCGAAAATCCAAAGTAATCCATATTTAAAATAAAAATACTGAGCTTCAGTTCGAAATCATTAGCAAGTTTACCTAATTTAGAGTTTCAGTTCAGTGACCTCATGGTTACCGAGTGAGTACTTTGACACTTTGTAAATTAAAGTGATTTTTCACTGCAACCCGTTTCTTACACACAAACTGCTGGCTTTAAATCATCATCATCTGCTTAGCCTTTTCCGAACTATGTTGGGGTCGGCTTCCAGTCTAACCAGATTCAGCTGAATACCAGTATTTTAGATAGAGCGACTGCCTATCTGACCTCCACAACCCAGTTACTGTGTAATACGATACCCCTTGGTAAGACTGGCTGTCAGACTTTCGGGCTTCTGACGACCCGTAACGACTGTAAAAGATCCACGAATGATAGCCGGGACCAACAGCTTAACGTGCTTTCCGAGGCACGGAGGGGTCTCGGTATGTAAAGATGGTCACCCATCCACAGATCAACCGCGGCAAGCGTAGCTTAACCTGATCGATCGACCTGTGCGGCTGTTATTATTTAGCCACGGGCCCCGCAAAATAAATTGCTAGCTTAAGTATAACTGAGTCATATAAAGTTTCACGGAACCAAGTCCCGTAAGCAAATCTACTTAATTACAAGCTTAGTTGTATGCAGTTGAAAAGCGTCAAAGTTTGGATGGAGCTAACCTTTGCAATTAAATGGACCGTTGGAACGAGGAGGTACGTATTAAAGTGTGCATGATCGGGTGTGAGGTTGAATAAAGCTGAATTACATGCAAATATCGCTTTTATGAACACTATGACGTTGAGAGTTACAATCTGTTTACAGCTAAGCAAGTAACTGAACGTAGCGTAGGTAGAACTTACATAAAAACTCATTAGTCATTTTACCGTCAGGGCCGAATAGAATAGAATACTCTTTATTATGTACACCATATAAATTAAAAAAAAAAAATAATAAAGATAAAGATGATGATGATGATGATGATAAAGATGTTTTCTTTCTAACCTTCCTGTGTGCAAAGGAAGGTTAGAAAGAAAACATCTTTACATCAGAATTAGATTTTATCACGCTTTTACTACTTTTTCTTTTGGGTTTCCCTGTACAATTTTTAGGGTTCCGTACTCTAAGGGTGCCTCTAGGGGGAAGCTGTCCGACCGTCCGTCTGACTGTCACAGGGCTGTATCTCGTGAACCGTAATAGGTATACAGTTGAAATTTTCACAGAGTATGTATTTCTATTGCCGTTATAACAACGAATAATAAATATAACATAAAGTTAATAAAAATTAAAGGGGGTTTATTTATTTATTTATTATATATTTACTTTATTGTACACCACAAAAATACATAACATGAAATAAACACATCAAACACTACAAAATATACAATGGGCGGCCTTATCGCTTCGCTTCGCTTTGGGGTTTCTATACAATGAACGTGTTTTTTCGGTGTTTTTTGCCTTGTGGTACGGAACCCTTCGTCATCGGTTTTTATTTTTTCTGTCATGCTATCATGGATCAAACTATATGTCATAAAAAAGTTAAAATCTCTAAAAGAGTAAAATTGTTATCCCGTCAACCTCCAAAGTAATATTAAAAGAAATTTGAAAAGGTATAAAAGTTTAGCTTGCCCCAGAGAAAGGTATAAAGGAATGTAAATGTGCGGAAAGTTAAACCAATGTCAATCAGAGGCCGACCGGTGAAAGTCCGTTTGGGACATTAAATCAATAGAAAGTTTCATAACAGGTGTAGGGAGGTACTGTTCCTGCTTTTGGGACCAAATGTGTGTATGTCAATATTACTTTACGATGTTTTAAACATCATGAAATTACTGACTTATTTGTTCTTGTCTTTAGACTCATCAAACAATACACAACCGGAGCATAATATGTGTACCATCTGTCTATCTGAATAATATTCCACAACTATCACACAACGCCATCTAGTCCCAAGCTAAGCAGAGCTTGTGTTATGGGTTCTAGACAACTGATAAACATACTTATATATTTCTAAATACATACATCTTATAGATAAATTACACCCAGACACAGAACAAATGATCGTACTCATCACACAAACATTTGTCCTGGGTGGGAATCGAACCCACGACCTCCGGCATAGCAGTCAGGGTCACTAACCACTAGACCATCAGGCCTGTGAATGGAGGGCCTTTAGAACGTTTCGCTCAGTTTGTGACTATTATAATATTACCTAATTTGAATTTTATTCGTTTTTGATTTAAGTAGTGACTAACATAGTTTTAAGACCTGAATAATTATGGAAAAACATGTAATTAGTCTGAAATAGTTAGTTTCTAAAAGAATAAATAAAACTTTATCACTAAAAAAAAAAAAAAAAAATTAGTCTGAAATAAATAAATTAATCTGAAATAGAAATAAATTAATCTTATCCATCACCTCTTATAGGCTGAATATAATTAGTTTACTGCTAGAAATACCTACGTAGAGCCTTTTAACTAGACAGGAAAAATCTATTAAAAGGATCGTCCTTTTAATAGGTTTTTCCTGTTGAATAAATGTGTTACGATGCTGTTACTCATACGCGATCAGAAAATATCAATGTTAATAGGTGTGTGGGTGTATCTACGTCACTTTACCAATAACAGGCTTATACGGTTTCCTACCTTACATAAAAACTGTTATAAATAGAGATAAACTAATAAAATTCAGAATTAACATGTTTCGTGTTATCTCTTTTAAACCAGCATAATCAGCCTATAATGTTTACACTGCTGGGATACAGGCCTCCTCTCTGTGGGAGGGAGTGGGCCATAATCCACCACGCCGGCTCAGAGCGTGTTGGTAGATGTCACGTCTTCGAAATTTTGGTTCTAGGATATGCCTGTTTCCTCACGATGTTTTTCTTAACCGTTTTGAGAGCAGTTGTGATGAAATAGTTTGCACAAAGTGAAGCGCCTGCCTGAGTTCGAACCCACGACCTACAACTCGTAAGTTGCAGCCGTTACCACTGGGCCACCTGGACACATAGAGACCAAATAAATAATTACCTAGCAAAATTCAGAATTAGCTCTTTTGAGCCAGAAGCCCATTAAATTCATTCAATTTTACTGCAATTGCTTGCAATCACGTTAATGTTGATGATTATGGATCAATTATCTCATACACTACGTCCATTGACGACCATCCAATGACTATTAACGTCAATGATGGCCGTCACCCATCAATTACAATTTTATAATTGTTCATGATTTGCGACATTATTACATACAAATAACCGTTAAACAGGCTCTTGAAAAAGCATGGTTAAACTTCAACTGATAACGTAGTGCCTATTATTCATTTTATTTGTTTATCCAAACCAGAACAATAATTTAAAGCCGATTACGCTGATTAATTAATCATGTAATAGTGTTTTTAACAACGTTTTTTTGCCAACTAGCTGACCCGATAGACCTGTCTTTTAAATAATTCGTACAAAAATCCCATGAAATCAAAAAAATTACTTTCAGTTGAATGAATTTGAAATTTTTCCGGGATACTTTTCCAATTTTTATTTCCATAAAAACATAAGGGCTGATTTTTCAAGACAGATAATTTTTATCAGAGGAATAAATATTTCGGTTTGACAGTTTTTGTATAGAAAATTTATGTCATACTGTCATAATTATTTTTGAGATAAAAGTTATCTGACTATTGAAAAATCAGCCCTAATCCGGACTATTACGAACATTTTAAATAAAAAAATAGCCAACTAGGTCCCACCGTTCTCAAGTAATGTGCTTACCAACGAAAAGCATTTTTTTTGTATATGAATAATGATGCAACAATTCCTTTTTTTTCAAATATACAGGGTGAAATTGAATTCATGGGCATCCTTTTAAAGAGTCATTGTGATCATCATTATGAACAACTTTTACAATGGTATTAAACCAAAAATCGCGAAAAAAAAATCAGCTGTTCCTTCCATTTATGTTCACATAACTTGTCAAAATGTAGGGAAGAGCTGATTTATTTTCATGATTTCAGGTTTGGTCCCATAGTAAAAGTTGTTCAAAATGATGATTACAATGACCCCTTAAAAGGATGCCCATGAATTCAATTTCACCCTGTATATAACGTCCTCCTGAAAACAATTGAATGCCGAACAAAACTCGACAAACGACAACCCTATCTTCAATTTAGCGTAATACAACCAACCACCTTTACAAATTCAAACTCCAATCGCTTTCATGGAATCTTGTCGTTTCCTTTGTAGCACAATGATAAATGTAAATCGATTCGTAAACGATGAATCATTCGGAAATTAGCCGCTTATTTGTGATCAATATAAGGGCCAAGATAAATTGCTGGGTGTAATGAATATAATAGTGCTTACGTCTTCTCTTTGTCTGGAAAAGCGTCGTTATACCGGTATTATTTTAGTCTGTAGAGGTTTTACAGATTTATCCCTTTTTTTTTTTAACGCTGACGCACGGTTTGACGGGCCGCAACGTGTTTTTTTTGTATTGAAATGCGATGTGCTGTGGCCTAATGCGGCTGTAATTTGCCCTTGCCTTTAGATGACATTTTGCATTGGAAAAAAGGATTTTCTTTAGCAAAAATACAATCTTCATTGCTATTACTTCTTGAAAATGCAGCCTAATTTTATGCTTTAATCTCTGCAGTTTAGAACCAGCAGGGTAATTGCGTCACACTAACGGTAGCAACGGCTTTCATTTTGACAGTTTAACAACATTCATTGCGCTATTTACATAGTTGAGCAGCCGAATTTTTCGAACATATAAAGCAACGCATTAGCAATACCCTTCAAAATGATTCAGATTGAGATTGATTGAGTGTTACACAATTAGGGTGCTGGATCCTTTATACGGTTACAGACCTTAACACCATAATAACTTAAGAACTAATTTTGAGATACTGAGTGTAATTATATAAAATCTTTACATCATCATCATCAGCCTATAGCAGTCCACTGCTGGACATAGGCCTCTTCTATTGCACGCCATTCAACTTGATATTCGGTAACTCTCATCCAGCTGCTACCAGCCATCCTGCGAAGATCGTCGCTCCACTTAGCCTGAGGGCGCCCTACCTTAAGATTGACGAAAAAAAAAACCTGTAAACAAATTAAAAATTGGCGCTTATTTGTGAACAACAAGGGTCGTGATTAATTGCTGGGTGTAATGAACATTGTAATGTTTTCGTATTCGCTTTGTCTGGAAGATCGGGTTATTCCGGTAAGATCTCCTGAACCCCCGCCTCACCCCCCCCCCCTCCTCGATGCCCTACTAATTCTTTTTCTGTTTTAATCTCATCGTCGTTATACCGGTATTTGATTAATCTGTTGGTTATTTACAACTTCTTCAGTTTGTTTGATTGATGAAAATCCTGATTGTATTTTCGCTAACTTCGATAATCTTCGTCGTCGCCAGCCGTTTGGGGACTTTTCCTGTTGATAGCGATAGTTTAGTTGCCCTGTTATTCTTCATCTTTCTTTTTTACATATTATTATTACTATTTTCAGACGGTTACCTTATATTATGTCAATATTGTCTTAGAAATTGGAATTTTATAGTTTATAAGGAGGTGCGACAATATAATCAGGTTTACAATTCATAACTATACGGGTAACCACTACATATGTGGGTTTTGTACAGGTCTTAGGTCTTCCAATTTTGAACTAGGATTATCAAAACCAAAATCATTATGAGTGAGATAAAGTAAAAGATCATTAAATACTATAATATTTTAAATCATCTTAAATAAATAAAGTAAAGTTGGGTTAATTACCTAAACTATTTATAACTTTAGAACGGGTGGACCGATTGTTATGATATTTGATTTGTTCGATTTCTCCGCACCGAATAGCAGAATAATTATTAAAGCATGGAAAAAATACACGAAAAAAAAGAATAAAGAAAGAAAAACATATTTCATTTTCTGATACATTTTGTATGGAACGGCGATTTTGATGAATAAGTTAACACAACATTTATTGATTCTGAGGCGGTACAAAGTTCGCCGGGTCAACTAGTAATAAATAAAACAAAGTCGGGTTAATCAACATTTATAACTCAAGAACGGCTGGACCGACTTTTGTGATCTTTGATTTCTTGGATTTTTCTCCACACCGAATAGCAGAATAACTATTAAAACATAGGGAAAATTTACAAAAAAAAAAATGAAGATAATTAATTTTCTCATAAATTTTGTATTAATTGATTCTGAGGCAGTACGAAGTTCGCCGGGTCAGCTAGTTAATCATAAAAGAGGCATATAAAAGCTTTACTGAATGAAGGTTAAAATCTTTAGGGCAAAAATGAAATGAAAATTTCATTTCATTTTGGCCGTAAGGATTTTAATATAAAATACCCAAATAATTCATGCTGTTGAACAATTAACGCAACACCAAGAATAGGTATGCATAAAACACAATTTATCGCCAGAACAAAAATAAATAAAATCTATCCAAACCAGAATAAAGCTTCCGGCATCACGTTAGGCTTGCTCGATTAAAAGGTTGTCTGAATTTTTTTCCTCTTAAAAGCGGAAAATATCTTGAAAATTTTAAGAGAGGTCACTGTTTGTTGGTTAATTACTGAAAATTCTTTGGCTTTTTGTCTTCAAAGCGTCTCGGTATACTCATAACATGCAATAAATTTAAATGAAAATTCCGATGTTATTAAATTGTCAGCGCCAAAGGTTTGCAGACGCGGTGTGGGTTCAGTATACGTATTCTTAATTATCAATAAGTATACATCAAATCAAATCAAATTCTTTATTTCAGGCCAAATATCCATATTATGTGTTAGTATCACCTTAGCCAAATGTTAATAATAATAAATTAATTGGCGACATGGACGTCTGTGCGCACATGTCTTCCCGCCCAGTGTCTAATAGATGGTCCATAAATTAATATACCTACTGTTTTTGCTAAGATCTCCGTTAGAGGTAGAAATTATCATTATATTATTACTAGCTGCGCCCCGTGGTTTCACCCGCGTAAATGTCGATCCCGTGGGAATATCGGGATAAAAACTATCCTATGTCCTTTCCCGGGACTGTTTGTCTCTGCATCACCCAAAGGTTGACTGGTAGAAAATGCCCATGGCATTAAGTCCGCCTCTGTACATTTATGTGCTTGAAGTATTAAATAAATAAATAATAAACTTTCTCTATACCAAATTTCATCGAAATCGGTCCAGCCGTTTTCATGTTATGTCGTGACAACGGAAAACGGGTTTCATTTTTATATATATAGATTAATTACGTACGCTGCGTGTGTGAAAAAGCGATATGTTTTTGTTTCGCTGACTTCGCTCGACACCAGTGTATAAATTCTGAGGTGCGTTCTGTGTTAATACATCACTTATACACACATACGTATATACGGCCTGTACCGCTCGTGTTCACAGCAAAACAATCCTTACGGTGCTAATGCAGTACTGACCGTTACCGTACCTATGTATGTAGGTCTAATATTAAATATTCATCAATAATTTTTCGTAATAAATATATTCCATTACACTGATCAAAAATATACAGGTTGGCAGGGATATTGACGCGTAAACTGTAACCCTGAATTCAGCACACATGATTCACCATCTACTGTAGAAATTTTTCGTCGGCTACCAAAAAAACCGACCAAGTGCGAGTTAACATTACATACAAATAACGGCAAAAAAATCACGTTTGTTGTATGGGAGTCCTCTTAAATATTTATTCTATTCTGTTTTAGTATTTGTTGTTATAGCGGCAACAGAAATACATCATCTGTGAAAATTTCAACTGTCTAGCTAAGCTATCACGGTTCATGAGATACAGCCTGGTGACAGACAGACATACAGACAGACGGACAGTGGAGTTTTCGCAATAGGGTCCCGTTCAGAACCCTAAAAAACAGCTGTTTCATAGAAAAGTGCAATACCTACACGGTCAAAATGCATAGAACGTATTTTTATTTTAATAACCGACGAAAAATTTGTTAACAATTTGGTAACAGGTTACGCATTGATGTCCCTGACACCCTGTATATGCACCTCTTATATATCAAATACATTGTGGTATTAAAATGAAATAGCTCTCCCTCGTAACTTAGCACGTTCATTTGTTTCTCAGCTTATTTCGCAGTAGCGGAAGCCCGGGCAAGACGCATATGTTAAGGTACATAGTGTAAATAAAACCACAATCTAATAATTAATAGATTTTTTTTTAATTTTAATTTGTACCATATTTCATCCTTGGAAAATAATGATTAAAATTCAAAAACTTAAACAATTTCTATAATAATTATGAGCTTTAAGAAAAAGTGTCAATTATCCATTTTGCCCGGTGGGGTCGGGCAAAAAGGATAAGTAGAATTAGTTTAGATCAGTCTTCGCATTCATCACAGAAGTAGCTGCCAACCACTACTACATAAGAAGTGCAGACTTCATCCAAATGTTGCACTGATTACAATGAATCTAATCTTCCGCTGGTGATTCAGTGTATTTGTTAGCGCACACTAAACAATAAAAATCTGGTTTTGAATTTTTGTTTTGTTATTTGACTGAGGAAATTTATGTTTTAGTTTTGCTGGGGCCTGCTAACTCAGAAATGGTATATGTAATGGTAATGGTAACTAATACTAATAATATGCTTGCTCTGAGCAAAACGGATACCTATCCGTTTTGCCCATATCCATTTTGCCCAACACTCTAATATTAGAAACAAGTCAAGAACTTGAAATGTTTTTAGTAGGTAAGACAAAAAGTAACGATCACAAATAATACTTAAATAAACGTGCAATTGAATATATAAAATATATTTTTAAGAAACTGATGACTAATACAAAAAGTTCGTATAGAAAACTTTACAAAAATCGTAACAAAACAACGATAATCCTTTTTTATCCCTTCCACAACAGATGCACACGCGTATTGTATTGGTTGAACTGCCATGGCGTTGCCGGTCGTACGTGTCACGACTTGAGAAAGTGTTAATAGCGCTATCTATTATATATTTATGGAAAACTCTGTTATTCTTCTTACCCACATTATGCTTCTTGCCCGGGCTTCCCCTAGTTGATTTCCCATCAGACTTTGCTTCAATCTAAAATTTCAAACATAATACGGATGAGGCCATACAAATTAGTTTTTGAACAATACCGTCATCTACTTTACGAAATATAATAGATAGATAATACCTAATTTGAATATGAAACCTTGTAAGTTTGGGTTCTGCCTACTGTAGGTACAAGGTAAATTATGATCCGTCTCTACGGATAAACTCAGTGGAAATTCAATATTACATACATACATACATAATCAGCCTATAACGTTCCCACTGCTAGGACACAGGCCTCCTCTTTGTTAGAGGAAGCGGGCCGTAACCCACCATGCGGGCCCAGTGCGGGTTGGTGGATATCAAATGTCTTCGCACGATCTTATGTTATCAATAGAAAATTAACTTTTGATATGGCGCTAATGAGACAATTGATTTTTAATTGTAATGGGCCGCTAGAGGCCCGTGCCGGGACGGAGCGATTAAAACAGTAGCGAGTCAGCAATCTAGTAGCGGGACAGACTGCCCGAGGTGCGCCGGATGACCGTGTATATTTTCATTCTACCAAAAAAACTTCTTGAAATCTTGCTATAAAAATGGGAAGGACACAATTGAGAAAATGTAACTACAACCTGGAAAAGTGTGGTTACGGAACGGCAGTAGGGTGTGGATGTGGAGTTATGTCACAAACTATGCTCAATAGGGTGTGAATGTAGTGTTATGTCGCAAAATATGCTCCACCTCCTACCCTGGCCTCTGTGTCCCAAATCATGCAGACAAAGTGACCTCTGTGCTGCCACCGATAACGCTGTGGAAGTGGCGAAGTTTTGGGCCAAAGAAGACCTGAGATTTGAAACACAGTCGTGCTAGCAACACGAAGAAGAAGACTATAAAAATATCCTTTAAAAGTTATGCATTATCAAGCCGTGTGCCCCGTGGGATTTCCGTCGTCAAAAATAGCGATGGGAGGAGTTTTTGAAGTGTAAACTTCTTTAGCGGCGTTGCACACTTTTAGTAGTGGGTAAAAAATGTTAAACTCGCGTCAGGACACGTGACCGTCAGGAGAGATCCCCCCCCCCCCCCTCTTTCTACGGCGGCGCCAACCGAAGTGAAGTGACACACGGACACAATGGATGGATGGATGGATGGATGGATGGATGGAAGTGGAAGTGGAAGTGGAAGTCGAAGTGGGTGGAAGTCGAAGTGGAAGTCGAAGTGGAAGTCGAAGTCGAAGTGGAAGTCGAAGTCGAAGTCCAAGTGGAAGTCGAAGTCCAAGTCCAAGTGGAAGTCGAAGTGGATGTCGAAGTGGAAGGCGAAGTGGAAGTCGAAGTGGAAGTCGAAGTGGAAGTGGAAGTCGAAGTGGAAGTCGAAGTGGAAGTCGAAGCCGAAGTGGAAGTCGAAGTGGAAGTCGAAGTGGAAGTCGAAGTGGAAGTCGAAGTGGAAGTCGAAGTGGAAGTCGAAGTGGAAGTCGAAGTCGAAGTGGAAGTCGAAGTGGAAGTCGAAGTGGAAGTGGAAGTGGATGGATGTATGGATGGACAGCTGATGGCTCGACCGTCTGTGTAGTAGCCACACTGCTGTGTATTCGTAAAATTCGTTTATATAAAGTGTTTAAAATAGGTATGGAAATTGAACAAAGTGCCATCTATTAATGAAAAAAGTGACGCAGAAATAGTGAAAAAAAAAAATGAGTTATATTAATTAAATTAATAATTGATTTATTTCAACGTTAATATTCAAGTTTTCACTTCTGCCGGCACTCCCGGAGTGCAACCCGTCTTTTTTTTAGAGAGATTAGGGCATGAATTTTCAAGAATCCTTTCTTAGTACTCTCTATCGATAGCTTTTGTGCAAAATCTAATGCTTCTAAACCCAGCGGCTTACGCTGTGCATTGTCTGTCAGTAAAGGATTTAATGAATTGATGGTAGAAAATAATAGATTATGACCTGCACCCTTATTACATAACACACAATTAATCTAAATCTGAATCATTTTGAAGGATATTGCTAATCCATTACTTCATATGTTCGAAAAATGTGTCTGCTGAACAACGTAAACAACGCAATGTATGTTGTTGAACTGTCAAAATGAAACCCATTGCTACTGATAGTGTGTTACGCGATTAGCCTGCTGGATACATATGGAACATATAGAAAATTTTCTATATGGATACATGCAGTAATTTTTCAAGGATATGAGCAAAACCGAGGGCAACATCTAGTTCTGAATAAGTCCGTGCAGTAACATTTAAGCACATATGAACTTGACTGGTCATCGCTCCTTTAATAGCCTGCGTAATCTAGAATCTCGATCTAGCCTTAAATACGAAACATAAGCTTCGTTATAAGCTGCCTCAATTTAACTTCACAAACTAAGTAACTACCAATTATGTTGTTGAGAGCTTAAGCTATGTTTCTAATTCGCTCGGTATGTTTCATTACAACGTTCTAGACGACCGAGGGTATTTTCTAGTTTTAGATTATGCTGAAAATTATGGCATGAATTAAATAACTTCAGTGGAAACTTCAAGACAGCTTGTGTGAATGGGTTTCATTTTGACAGTTCATCTACATTCATTGCGTTATGTACGTTATTGAGCAGACGATTTTTCCAAACTTATGAAGCAATGGATTAGCAATATCCTTCAAAACTCGCGGAAATTAGCTTGAAAGTATGTTATGTGCTGGGCAGAGAATCGAAAGCCAAAACCTTACTATGACGATTGGCAGTGATAGATAAAATATATAATATATTTTTTTATATTTTATGATGTTTCTAATTCGCTTGGTATGTTTCATTACAACGTTCTAGACGAACGATGGTATCTTCTAGTTTTAGACTATGCTGATAATTATGGCAAAAAATAAATAACTTCAGTGGAAACTTCAAGACAGATTGTGCTTCTTAAAGGGGGAGGAAGACGTCAATTTGGTAACGTATAATGTTCATATGTAATTATTTCATTTCTATAGAAGAACTAGCTTCTGCCCGCGACTTCGTTCGCGTGAAATTCATACTTTCCTCTAAAAATTTCGAAAATGTATGTAGGTATAATCTTTATCATTTATTTAGATAAATAAGTATTCGGGCCAATTTTTTAGTTTATAGATCAAAGGAATCAGTTTTTTCAAATAAACTGTATCCCCGCTTTTCACCCCCACAGGGGTGGAATTTTGAAAAATTTTCGTGATGTGTTCATAACTTGACTCAAAGACCTATACCCATTTTCGAGTTAATGGATGGAAGCAGTAATATCCACCCCTTAAACTTTATTACTTACCATTTCCCACCTTGGTAGGAGTCGATTTTTGAAAAACCCTAAAACACATACTTGTTTTATTTTTTGTTTTAGTAGTACCGAGTTTCGAGTTAATCCGACAGCGGGTTACATATTTTTCTAACCTATCAACTTTGTCACCCCCTAAATCCTCTGTAAGGGGTTTTTTTCAAACTAAAAGTGACAATCTTTATTATTTACTGACCCAAATATTGCCAAGTTTCATGTTTATCAAATAAATAAATAAGATTTTTCATATAAACTGTATCAGCGCTTTTCACCCCGACAGGGGTGGAATTTCGTAAAATCGTTTGGGATGTGTTCATTACTTGACTCAAAGATTATTTGTACCAATTTTCGAGTTAATCAAACCACGCAGTAAAATCCTCCCATGTAAAATTAACTACCCCTTTTCACCCCGTTAAGGGTAGATTTTCGTAAAATCCTGATAAACGTTATTCTTTACTTATGGTCTTAAGTATAAATACCGAGTTTCGAGTAAATTGGACCACGCGTTAAAATTCTTCCATCCAAATTTGTCGCCCCCAATCCCCCTTTAGGAGGTAGTTTAGAAAAACAAAAATTGCCAAACTTCATAATTTACTTATATAAGTATTCGTGCCAAGTGTCATGTTTATTAACCAAATCAATAAGATTTTTCATATACACTGTATTCTCGCTTTTCATCCCCATAGGGGTGGAATTTCGAAAAATTGTTTGAGATGTGTTCATTACTTGACTCAAAGATTATTTATACGAATTCTTGAGTTAATCAAGCCACACATTAAATTCCTTCCCTGTATAATTAACTACCCCTTTTTACCCCGTTAGGGGTAGATTTTTGGGAAACCCTGATACCTACACGTTATTCTTTGTTTTTGGTCTATAAATACTGAGTTTCGAGGTAATCGGACCACGCATTACAATTCTTCCATACAAATCTTGACGCCCCCAATCCCCCTGTAAGGGGTAGTTTATAAAAACAAAAAATGCCAAACTTTATAATTTACTTTTATGAGTATTCGTGCCAAGTTTCATGTTTATTAACCAAATGAATAATATTTTTCATATATACTGTATTCCCGCTTTTCACCCCCATAGGGGTGGAATTTCGAAAAATTGTATTTTTGAGTTAATCAAGCCACGCATTAAAATCCTTCCCTGTATAATTAACTACCCCTTTTCACCCCGTTAGGGGAAAGTTTTTGGGGAAACCCTGATGCACGTCATTCTTTGTTTTTGATCTTAAGTATATACAGGGTGAATTTTTCAAGTGGGCGTGGATGGCCAAATTCTAAACTATGAGGAATAGCGAAAAGTACTCAAAGGAGTCGCGGGCTCGATTTTGATGAAAACTAAAACTGCATCATTAGATTTTTGAAAAATCATTATTTCTAGCCAGGAATCGAACCTGTTGATTTTGAAAAAAAATACACACGCTGTATTATTACACCATTCGATAGTGTTCCTAATAAGGATCAAATTCTGGAAAGTAATGACATACGGCAAACTAAAGGAAAGAGCTAATTTTTAACAAAATACTTTTTTATTTTTTTTGTTACCTACCTCAATGATGAGGTAGGTAACATGGATGATGACATCTGCCTAGCCTTTTCCCAACTATGTGGGGGTCGGCTTCCAGTCTAACCGGATGCAGCTGAATACTAGTATATTACATGGAACGACTGCCTATCTGACCTCCACAACCCAGTTACTGGGTAATACGATACCCCTTGGTAAGACTGGTTGTCAGACTTTCGAGCTTCTGATTACCCGTAACGACTGTCAAAGATCCTGGAATGAAAGCCGGGACCAACGGCTTAACGTGCTTTCCGAGGCACGGAGGGGTCTCGGTATGTAAAGGTCACCCATCCACAGACCAACTGCGGCAAGCGTAGCTTAACCTGATGGATTGACCTGCGCGGCTGTTATTATTTAGCCGGGCCCGGGTTATGTTACCTATACCTACCTATTAAACCTTAACTGATTAATTGTTCATAATGATGACCATTGTTTTCAATACATAGCTGGTTGTGAAGGTAACTACACTGCGGGTGTGTTAATAAAAATGTTAAGCATCATTTCGAACAAGGTACGTAATGTTGGTATGAATACTATAAAATAAGAAGCAGCTTATTAAGATTCAACATTTTCCTTAAGTTTGCCGTATGTCATTACTTCCCAGAATTTGATCCTTATTATAGACACTATCGAATGGTGCAATAATACAGCGTGTGTTTTTTTTTTCAAAATCAACAGGTTCGATTCCTGGCTAGAAATATTGATTTTTCAAAAATCCAATGATGCAGTTTCAGTTTTCATCAAAATCGAGCCCGCGACTTCTTTGAGTACTTTTCGCTATTCCTCATAGTTTAGAATTTGGCCATCCACGCCCACTTGGAAAATTCACCCTGTATACTGAGTTTCGAGGTAATGGGACCACGCGTTAAAATTTTTCCATACAAATTTTGACGCCCCCAACCCCCCTCTAGGGGGTAGTTTATAAAAACAAAAAATGCATGAGTATTTATGCCAATTTTCCAGCTAATCAAGTCACGCAGTAAAATCCTCCCCTTTAATATTAACTACCCCTTTTCACACAGTTAGGGGTAGATTTTCGAAAAACCCTGACACACGGTATTCTTTATTTTTAGTCCTTAGTATAAATACTGAGTTTCGAGTTACTCGGATAGCGCGTTAAAATTCTTCCATACCAATTTTGACACCCCCATTACCTCTTTAGGGGGTACTTTAGAAAAACGAAAAATGCAAAACTTCGTTTTTTACTTGGATAGGTATTCGTGCAAAGTTTCAAGGTTATTAACTCAAGGAATAAGATTTTTCATACAAACAACATCCCCCCTTTTCACCCCCTTAAAGGTTGAATTTCCAAAAACCCCTTCTTACTGGATACCTACTCTTCACAAAGAACACACCCTCCAAAATTCATGTCCCTAGGACCAGCGGTTTAGGCTGTCCGTTGATATCTCAATCAGGTCGTTCATACCCCTTTGGGGGTGAAATTATAAAAAACGCTGAGACACGTATAAATTAATTTTCAATCGTCAGCCTAAACACAAAATTTGAAGATCCTAACTTTTAATCTGACGGACTTTCATACAAAACTTCACCCCCCTTTTTAGCCCTTTAGGGGTGGAATTATCAAAAACGCTGAGACACGTGTAAATTTATTTTCAATAGTCAGCCTAAAAACAAAATTTGAAGATCCTAACTTTAAAACTGAGGGACTTTCATACAAACTTTCATCCCCTATTTGACTGCCTTAGGGGTTGAATTTCGAAAAATTCTTTCTTATTCCTTGTCTACATTATAAAGAGAACCACTGTGTAAAATTTCAGCTTTCTAGGTCTAAGGGTTTGGGCTGGGCGTTGATGAGTCAGTCAGTCAGTCAGTCAGTCAGTCAGGCCTTTTGTTTTTATTTATATATAATATAGATAGATAGATTACAGCTAAATGACACAGCAGTGAGATTGTCATCTAATATTATCAGGTATAATATAAAGATATCAGTCCCATCCTCTGCAAAACGATTTCGGAAATCTCAATACATTTTCCTAGACCGAGAATGTCTGAATGAATGAATGAAATGATTCAGTGACTCTCTTTTCAATCAACTCTCAATCCAATCTATATAATAACTAGCTGCGCCCCGCGGTTTCACCCGCGTAAATGTCGATCCCGTGGGAATATCGGGATAAAAACTATCCTATGTCCTTTCCCGGGACTCAAACTATCTCTATACCAAATTTCATCGAAATCGGTCCACCCGTTTTCATGTTATGTCGTGACAACGGAAAACGGGTTTCATTTTTATATATCTATACCTATAATAATAAATAAATAAATCATCACTGACAGGACTATTGTTGCCAATAAGCCTGATATAGTGGTGGTGGATCGATCAGAGCGGCGCGCAATGATTGTTGACATAACTGTCCCGCATGATGAGCCTCGTGAAAGCTGAGAAAGATAAACAAATTAAGTATCTTGACTTGGCTCACGAGGTTGTCGACATATGTGGGATGTGGACTCAGCGACCATTGTGCCGATAGTGGTTACAGCCAATGGATTAATAGCCAAAAGCCTCGACCAACACCTAAGGAGGCTCTCGTTGGGCAGCTGGATCAAGGGCTTGATTCAGAAAGCTGTACTTCTTTCTGGACACGGCCCGTATTGTTAGGAGGTTCCTCTCTCTGGAGCCCTGACCGCCGGTAGCTTGGACCCTGTTCCCGACACCGGTGGGCTACTATTTTTTATAATTTTAAATGTTTTTACATACTTTTTTATATTCTAATATTTAAAAATATAATTTATATGTATATAGTGAAATAAAGGAAATAAAAAAAAGACTGGTTAGTTACACCATTTATAACTCAAGAACGGCTGGACCGATTTTTATGATATTTGATTTGTTGGATTTGTCTCCGCCTCGAATAGCAGAATAACTAAAATTCACGGAAAATTCACGAAAAAAAATTTATGAACATAAAATTGAAATGAATTTTTTCATACATTAGTTCATATTGATTCTAAGGTGGTAAGAAGTTCGCCGGGTCACTAGTATCGTATAAACCAAGAAAAGGTTTAACTACGCTACTTATATCTATTAGGTATAAGATCCACGCCAAAGTAGGTACCAATTTTTTTACGTTCAAACATTAACAATTTACATAATCTTCAGTTAACAGTCCATTAGCCTTAATGAACATCTGAGGGTACTGCGGTAAACGCAATTTTGTAACCCTTCAATGTATTCACAAGGCTTCACATATAGGCCTGAGATAATTAAGGAAGACCAACAATCTCTCCGAGTCCGCTATCTCCGAATCAATTATGCACAAGGCCTGATAACTCCTGATAATTATTAATGGGAGAATGGGCCGACACGTCAACCTTATTTGCATCGTAGATCATAGTGAATATATGATAATTACGCTTCCTACCGCCTCGAGATTTATCCGTATCGTCAGTTTGATGGAGGGCCCGAACTTCGATCGAATGACGACGGTAGAGAAGTTTGTGACATGGTTTGTATCTCAGAGCTGTCGGAAGTTAGTTGTCACGTGTGAGGTATAGTGACGTATTGTATCGTTATCTTATATTGCTGAGTTACATAAAAAAATTAGTTTGTCCATGAGGAAATTCTGAGAAACAGCCCAGGACTCTGGACTTGTGCCCGATTGATGGCAATAGGCTCTCACTCTATTACATGGGACGTAAACATAACTGACGAAACACTGACGTGATGTTAATGTTATCTATAGGTTTGTAAGCACCGCAACCGAAAATGCCTGGAAGAGCAGTAGCTCTTTCAAGAATTTTCTGCCTTTGACACTAAAGCATAAAATTATGGACATTTGCGTCCTTCCTATTCTGACCTATGGATCCCAGAGTTGGTCTTTGACAAACATTTCAAAACTCTAAACACAAGGTTTGCCAACGTGTAATGGAGCACAGTATTCTAGACGTTAAATTGACAAACCATAATTATTCGCAACAACACACTGCGCTCCAAAACAGAGATACTGACGTTGCGTTGCTCAAAACCGCGCCGCGATAAAAGAATTATAAAATTCTACTGATTCGTATTCTAAAAAATCTCAACCATTTATGCAAAGGTGGGGGACAGTTAATTGCTATAACTGAATGTACCTTAAAGTCATGACCAACTTAGACACCGTTTACGTTTGTGTCAATCATAGTTACCCACCGTGGTCATCATCTCATAATACGGACAACTTTCTCATCTCACTGGAACTCTGACAAGTGATAAAAAAGCATGAGGAAAAAAACTACCGGTTAGTTAGGTAAGAAAAACTACTAGTTACTCTTACCTAACTAATTTAATTCATTTTATTGGTTTACCAAAAATTTTTAACACTCGTGTTTGTTTTGAGTGAAATGAAAATAAGCGACTGTCTTGCAGTTTATCTTTTCTAAAATCCTTGAAAGTTATTATTATTATTCTGGGTGCTTTATTAATCATTGTCGTCGTTAAGTATATTCCGTATTTGACGGAGCGCATCAGAGGGCACCGGCGGGCATTGAAGCGCATTTTGCAATGAATTAAACGCTATGACGCGCTACGTCAAGTGTGAATATCTAGTCTGTCGTGTCTAGTGAGGTTATATTTGCTTGATAAATTAGTTGGTTAATTTTGATGTTAATTATTTATTTATGAACACACATGTATAAACAGACAAGACTCTTGTCTGACTTTTGTACAAAAGTGAAACTTATTTCTAAAGAAATCTCGTCCAGCATACCTGCGATAAGAGTGTACTTATAAAGAAACGTAAGGTCCGGCTTTCTAATTTTTCTAGTTAGCTCGGAGATTTAGAGGAAAACAAATATTACTTGAAATAAATGTTCTTGTATATCGATTTTACTCAATTTCGAGCGGCCATCTTTGGCAAATTAAGAAACGCCTGACTATAGACAACGTGTGAAAGAGTAGAAGGGAAAACAAAATTCATAAATGCAAAAACAATTCTCTAATATACTTTAGGCCTGGATCGAAAGAGCTGGAATCCATGATGCATGGTGCATGGTGCCTTTGCCCAGCAGTGGGATGATGCAGGCTAACAGTAACAGTACACAATATAAGAGTAAACTTACATACCTACATACATACTTTTAAAATAAATACTACTGAAATAATACTGAAAATCTGAACTTTACTATGGATATTGTTAGCCTAACTTTATACCTTTTGTGAGAGCCTAAGTCAAATACTCGAGCTCACACAAAAGATCTAGGTACTATCAGATTTATTGTAATACTAAACTACACGAAGCACTAGATAAACCTAAAATTATTGGACTAGCTTAAATAACATTCATCTCAAACCCAAATTAACGCGGAGTAAAATTACAACCAATTTTGTTTTAATCGAGTTCTATCAATGTTAATATTAAGTATAAGTAAAGATTAATCGAGTCCTGGAGTGGACACTGCGTATCGGCAAGCGCAGCGTGGGACACTCCCCAGCTAGATGGTCAGACGACCTGGCAGCTGGCGACTGGCAATGGCAATGGTGACTGGGACAAACTCGATGCGGAAGGCGCAGGACAAGGTGTTGTGACACAGCCTGGGTGAGGCCTATGTCCAGCAGTGGACTACGATATGCTGAAATGATTGAGTTGAAAGATTAAAGGTAGACATCAGCATATCAGGCTACCCGAAACTGTAAAATTTTCCCAATTGAACCTTATGCTTTAGCGATAAAGTGGAAAATCTATTTAAAAAAATTGACAGATTGTAGTAGCTTGATGTGCTGGCGTCTGTACAACTCAACAATAGTGGACAGATAGTAGCAAAAAGGGCACTTTCGGCGATACACTCGATAAGTTTCAGATTTGCCATACATTTTACCGAGTTTAAGTTTGCCATAACTTTAATAAGGCGATGAATCTTTAATACGATTTGAGGCGATTAATATTTATTTATATACAACATTATTTTTAGTATATGCGAAACCTGAATATAGTTTGTTCAGAATTAGTAACTGAATCGATTCCAATAATTTTTACCCCATGTTATATTTTGGCCCAAAAATATTTAAAAAAGGTTAATAGTTGGACACCCCGAGTATATTATACTGTGCCCCGAGGAGCGACTAAGTAGGTAGTTATCTACCATACGCGCACAATGGCGCGGCGCGGACGCACAGCGAGTGGGGCGACCGGGGCGGGGGTGCAGCAACCTCAGTCACCCGGGTACCACTGGTTGGCGCGCACGTGTCGCGTGGGTCCAACTGCATAATCGCGAGCGCGCGGCCGCCGAGTTGTGTTTCGGTTGATCGTGTACTTACCTATCGTATGTAAAAAGTGTCGTGTAACCATGACTTTCTCATACACAAACGTCTAGTACACAGAAACAACGATAACAGTGATAACGTATTCCTGGCAGTGCGGCGGTACGAGGAGCAATCAGAGTATCGTGGAACACAATGCTTTGCCGTGATGATTAACATTTTTAAACACGCCAAGATGGTTAATTGTAGAAAGTTATTATTTGTACAGTCTGTTATAGCAATTAGCTGACCCCTTAAAAATTAAACGAATTTGAACCTTCTGCTTGTTAGAAGTAAGCTTATCGAACTAGAACAGTTCAACGTCTACGATTAATAAAACAGTTATTCGAATTTGATATTTAACACGCAGTGTTAAGGTAGGTATGATCTTGAATATTGTTCTAACTTGTAATATATTATTGCTAATTTCAACGACAATCACCATGTTCGTGTGGTCTAGTGGTAGCTGCAGTGAGCTGACAAGAGCGTGGTTGCGAGTTCGAAACCAACATATTTTCTGCTGCGCATTTTGTTTTATAATATTTTTTTTTTAAGTTGTAAATAATAAATTATAACTTTAGCAACAAAAAAAAAAGGTGAACGAAAATAAAAAAACGATAATGATGGTAAAAACGATTTTATTTTATAAAAAAAATTATTATAAGAATAACGTAAATGATATAACAGTTACTAATAACGTTGTTACATACTTCACAGAGTTTAATGTAGTGAATCAACATGTTATAATATTTAGAAATATATAGGTATGTATTTCTATTTCATAACAATAACATCACCACATTAAATATCGTTGAACTAAATAAAATAGCATTATACGTTGATGTTTTACCTACTAGGTATACTATAATTATATCAATTTGTTTTGTAAGTATGTAGTTATGTTTAGTTATAAATAAGGTTTTGACAAAGACTTCTCGTCGGTAAATATGACAACATAATCTTCCCAATTAAAATTGAGATATTCTTGGGCAAAGCGGACCCTTGCTTGGCGATGTGCAGCAGTCAGTTAAATTTTACGTGCTGGCTTGTATTGTTTCAGTCCAGCAACATGCAAATGTTTTCTGACCGTCTGAACAGAAACATTATACTGCATTGAGTAGGCAAAAATGGGTGTTCAGTATGCCTTCTAACAATTGCTTGATGATGTTCTGACACAGGAGTAACATTGCAGGTTTTGGTTTAGGACGATCCTTTTGAATATTCCCTGTCTCTTCAAAACGTCTTAGCCACAGTCTGACTGTATTTCTCTGAAACAACACAATAAGCATAATTTTAATAACCCGGTAATCATAATTTTTCGAATAAGTTTGCAAAAATACCTTTAGATAAACCACATTAGACCTATAAATGATCTCATAATGAAACAGTTAATTTTCTATTATTCTATACAGACGTTTTTAAGCCAACTAACGAATTAAGGAAGTATAAAAAAGAATACACTTACCGCTATATTAAGTTTCCTAGCAATCGCTTTAATACCAACATTCTCCTTATGCAAATACAATATTTTGTATTTTAAATAATCACTCAACTGAGACATGACGATTAAACTATCAAAACCGATAATAATAATTAATAAAAAGGCGTGAATTTTCGCAACTTAGTAAGGCAATATAAAAATGTTCGTGCGTATTCACTGCTATTTGTGCATAGAATGTCTTGTTCAATTTATTCTTCTACCCCATATTCCTAAAATCATTTCAATAGCAGTTTTTGTTGAATACGCATATTGACGTCGAACTACCCACTTATTGAAAAAGGTGAAACGTTTATCGTTTATCAACTTAATTGATATGCTTGTTCTTTACAATAATGCAAGAAATATGTAACGAACAATTTATATATTGAAAACAAAATTAAACATGAGACTAGATTTGAACTCGCATCTTGCACGTCTCAGCCTTACGCATGAACCACGACACCAGATTAACTTGAGTAAGATAGATGAAATAAGGTATTAGTAGCAATGACACAAATTATCACAACATTAACCTAACCTTTAAGTCTTGCTGATTAAAAATGAAAATTGCGTAACAAATACCCATACATAGTAAATGATCTAACACCAACATCTTAAAGCTCAAATTTGCGTATCAAAATTATTTATTGTTTCTGTTCATCGAGTAGTGTTAGTCCGATTAACTCATACATATTGAATAACCTTTAATGTTATGAGAGGAGGTTGCAAAATCGAGTAATTTTTAGGGGGGTCAGCTAATTGATATAACAGCGTGTACCTACAGCCTGCTGTGGTTAAGTAATGCGATGTTTAACACTTTTCATCCACTTTGAACAAATCGCATTGACTACATTGTATCACTTACGGCTTACGAATAAGTAATTACTTATTCGTAGCTTACGGCTGCATTTATTTACGAATAAAGTACATTATAATAACTACCTACACTTGACCATTACGACAGTCCAAAGCCTGCAAGTGTGATGGAAAATGTTATCACCAGTTAATTACAATACAATCGCCGCGCGGTACGTTTAGGCACGCGGTGGGGGAGACCATGTTTTTGGACGGACAAACAGGTAACATAACAAGCTTATAACTTGGTGATTATTCATGATACAGTTTTGAAATTTTGTACATAGATTCTTTACATAAAAATACTAGACACGTGTTTCGGGTTTCGCATATACTAAAAATAATGTTGTATATTAATGGAACCCAAATGCAACAAGGTGGGAAGTATTGATGCAATAAATATAAACAAATCTAAAACATTAACATAACAGAAATAAACCAAATTCTTCAATCGGAAAAATCTTTCAAGCTAATCCGAACCGCTTTCCAACCAACAAAGGAACCAATTCCAATTGACAAGCAATTGCAGACACATCGTACGCATACCTTACACACGATAATCAAAAGGGTATGCTCTTGACTACTGCTACAGACAATCCAACCACTACAGCGCTCAAGTCATGATTTATCAATGCAATATTGTACGGGCACTGAGAACTATCCAAAACATTAATGTCCTATCTAAAAACCCTCCTTGTTACACTTCAGATCGTAATACTGGTCCATTAAAGTCGAAAATCGAAGGACGGCGATTATCACTTAACACCTTTTTGGTATACAATCGGTCTTTGCCCAGACCTAAACGGAAACACATGGTATATAACTTCACTGCAAACACTAACATATGCTGGCTAAACTATTCCGAAGCCAACTTATGATTAAATTAGTAATTAATCTTAATTAAGGGTTGTCGAACTTCTAACATGCTTTGCAGCTTAACTTGACGTTTCATAATTTGGCTGGTTTGTTTCGAATAAAAACGTAAGTAAAACGAGCATACCTATTCCAAATGAGCTTATCGTGCAACATAAAAACAATAAAATAATCCATAAAGTTGAAACTTCCAAATTTTTTCAGATCCGATAGACGAAATTGTAAAATTATGAAACTAGGTATACATAATGACCGGAGAAGGCCCCTGATACACACACGTTTTTCTTTTCTGACTACCCGTAACGACTGTCAAAGATTCACGAATGACAGCCGGGACCAACGGCTTAATGTACTCTCGGAAGCACGGAGAGGTCTGGTATGTAAAGATGGTCACCCATCCACAGACCAACCGCGGCAAGCGTAGCTAAACCTGGTCGGTCGACCTATGCGGCTGTTATTATTTAGCCATGGCTCCCACAACACTCATTTAAACATTGGATACATGATAATGATTATCATGTACCCAATTCTCCATCTATTCCTCTGTTGTCTATACCGTACAGTGTCTTGAAGCAAATCTGATAGATACACAGTATATTGACACAGCATGTTTACCTGAACACAGAGACCAGGTAAGCTATAGACATAGGGTCTACAATGTATAGACATAAGGTCGAGAATGTCAATGTCAGTCTTTCAATTAGTAGCGGAACAATATAGATTGGATGGTCGCATAATTTTGTACGTAGACAGGTTCATTGGGGCAGTAATGAAGATATAGGCGACGGAAACAATGCCCGGACAGTATACAGCAATACCTATAATAATGGTGATTTAAATATATACGTGTAAGGAAGGGCATAAGGATAAGGAGAATAAGGAGGGATAGCATAGGGAGGAGGGGGCATAAGGAGGAGGATAGGATTGGTTTCTACAGGCAAAGTTATTAGCTAAACCGATAAATATTAAATCTTTAACTACTTTAGAAAAGAATACTCTCGATTTCTCTCTTGCAATATCTTAGAATTTTAATGGTACCTCTGTAGCGGTATCTTCAACGCCACATGCGAACAACGCGTCATACTGACGTCACGCAAAATCCTGCATCTCACAAGCAGAGTTTACCGCGCAAACGGCCCGACATGAATTATCGGGCGGTTGCCCGCCAGACACAACACCCGTCTGGTCGGGATTGATAAACATCATTTGATAATATCAACGCTTTAAAATTTACTCCGAAATAAAATCCTTACAAAAGAGCAGTGGTGGCCCAGTGGCACGGTAATGATATCTTTACAGTATTACGACTCAGCCTTGTCCTTGAAATAAATACCTACAGCCACGCGGTACGTAAACACGCGTTAGGGCTGCCCGACTTCAGTTTGTTAATTTCATCTACTTACCTACTTGAGTTTCTTTCTGTTTTGTGTATTAAAATTATTATATAATTATAGTGTACCTATTATATATAATATTGTAAACTTATTATATTTATTACAAAAAAGAAATTCGTTGTGATTGAAAAAGGAAGCGTTCAATAAAAATACATAAGTACTGTGTTTATTGATTAATCGATTTAATGATAAAATTTTCTATTAAAAAAGAAACAAATTACGCATCAAAAAGTATACAAAAACTATTTATAGTCTTACCTTTCGGCTTTTCCAGGTAATTTAAAAAATGTAATATCTGGTTGCGTTATTGAAGAATTCAAGCAACCATAAACAGCACAGTATAGCCTATAACTTGCCATATCGATTTTTTTTAAAGTAAGTAGTAGTCGCCCGCTTACTAATTACCACACGTTCGATCGTCACTACGGCGCATTTCCGACTGTTGTGGACCGAGTGAGTACCGAACTCCGAGGCGCGTAGGTATGATTCGCTTTCCGACCGTTTGTATGAAGACAGAATACTGTAGATATCATTACCGTGCCAGTGGCGACTTGCGAGTTTGTAGGTCATGAGTTCAAACCCAGGCAAGTACCTACTTCACTTTGTGTATTAAATTTCAAAGACATAATCACATCCATCAACCCGCACTGGGCCCGTGTGGTGAATTATGGCCCACTCCCTCTCGCAGAGAAAGGGCCTGTGTCCCAGCAGTAGGAACATTATAGGCTGATTTTGAAAATTCTTCCCACAAAAAAGCTTATCTAAGGTCTTTATCACATTTGTACTACCATAAACAACCGGAACGTGGTCACACGGTTAGCAAGACAAGACAGTCCAACCAACCGTAGAACGCACACAAGACAGTTCTGGTGTAACCCACAACACTATCATCTGTCACCCTAGTAGAGCGTACACCAGCGAACTGATTCGACAGACCATTAAACCAGGGGTACAGCCATGGAATGAGAAAAAACAGAAGCGCCACTCACGTATTTCCATTTATGCGTGAGTTTTTTTGCCATCGTAATAATCACGTCAAACTCAGACTACATCTCAAAGCATTTATTTCAATTAAACCAACTACAGGCAGTTTTGAATTGTGAAGGAGTGGATTGTTAGTCATTCAGAAAGCTGGAGCTAGTTGCCCATTCCAAAGCCTATTATAGTAGGGTACTTATGGAGAAGAACTCCACGAACACTCCTTTAAAAACTTTTTAGTTGTAAGTACCTACCCCACACAAATTCAATTAACACTAGTGCATTGAAGAATTGAAGACACGATTTGAAGAATCATCAAAATTCTTATAGAAATGCCGGAGATGCAGTACATTTATGCATATAACTTCGTACATAAGAATAATTACCTAATGTATTATATACTAAAACCTTCCTGAAAGTATGCAGATCACACTAATAAAAGAATTATCAAAATCGGTTGAGAAGTTTTTGAGATAATCGCGGACATACAAACATACATACATACGGGTCGAATACAGAACCTCATTTTTTAAAGTCGGTTAAAAAAGAGTGACGCTTGTACTTATTTTGATAAAGTACAAGCGACACTCGTTTTAAGCTAAAACGATTGTTAATTTAGTTTGTTCATGATCGAGCGCAGAGCGACATCTTGACTGTATTGAATATATCGTATCAGCACGAAAATGTTAACATTCAAAATGCATTCGGAACGAGAGAATCAATTATCTCGACATCATAAAGTAATTCTAACCAGAGCCTGTAAAGGCTATGGTTAGAATACAAAATCTTAAATAGATAAAGGTGTCTGAGGTAGAAGGGTCCTGACTTACAGATCATTCGGCTCTCCCAGATAGGACATTTTAATTTACAAAGAATCGCTTCTATACATTCTTATTCTATGGCACAACCGAACTATTTGTAACACGATTTATGTACCAGGCCGAATCTACAACCAGACTATATGTTCCTAGTGTTAGTTATTAGATAACGTGCGTGCTGTGCCTACTAATCTTCTCGAAACTACTTGAAACCCTAATGTGTCGGCGTAATAGGAAGATTTAGTGTAATTAACTTGATGGTTCAGAACAGGGATAAAGTGAACAGTTACCTACTGTAGACATTGATTTGATTGTCAAAGGGTTTAAAAACAAAATTAAACTTTTGGAACTTTATTGATCACCCTGAATGTCGTAAATCAATCAAAATCAATCTGTCTAGCCTTTTCGCATGCAGCTTTTACCAGTAATTTACATAAAGCAACTGTCACCTGACCTCCACAACCCAGTTACTGGGTAATACGATACCCCTTGGTAAGACTGGTTGTCAGATTTTCGGGCTACTGACTACCCGTAACGACTGTCAAAGATCCACGAATGACTGCCGGGACCAACGGCTTAATCTGCTTCCCGAGGCACGGAGGGGTCTGGTATGTAAAGATGGTCACCCATCTACAGACCGACAGCAGCAAGTGTAGCTTAACCTGGTCGATCGACCTAAGCGGCTGTTATTACATAGCCACACACAAGCCTCCCGAATATCGTAAATATTGACAACTAGCTGCGCCCTGCGGTTTCACCCACGTAAATGTCGATCCCGTGGAAATATCGGGACAAAATGTAGCCTATTGTGTCAACCATTGTAAAGTTTCTATATTTATGTCTGTTATTTATATGGTGTACATAATAAAGAGTATTCTATTCTATTCTATTCCTATATTTAGTCCAGGGTGTCAGCTACCTCCATACAAAATTTTATCAAAATTGGTCCCGCCGTTTGAGCGTGAAGAAGTAACAAACATACAAACACAGACACACACACTCACAAACTTTCGTCTTTATAATATTAGTGTGATGTGATAGTGTGATAACATGTAGTAAGCTTTACTTTTACAAATCTTTCCAAAAAGAATTGCCGTGAACTCGAATCCTCGTTCCCAAGCCACTCATAAGCCCAGTTAATTTCAAGCCTAATAAATGTAGGAATTTCATCGAATGAACTTGATTTATCAACGTCAGAAGTTGCCGATATAAATTTCAATAGAAACTTCAGCGCCTGTACAATATCCTAGGACTTTATTTAGAGTAAACTGTAGGAAAATTCAATTACTGAACATTAAGTAACAGGTGTAAGTGACGGCTGAAAAATATTGCTTCTACTTAGACATTTTTAGAGGCATTTTCTTAATCAGCCCCTCGTGTGGGGAAATGAGTTCGCTTGAATATACGAGTTCGCTCACTTCGCTTAGCGGGGTTCCCACTATCTTATCTCACACGTAATTTTGCACACTTGATGTAAAACTACGTTTAGTTAAACCTTCATTAACTGTAATGGTTACTTTAACCGTTTTCACTAAAATTGTCCAGATTTATGTGCATCTTTATTTTAAGGTCATTGTGAATGTTTTTATTCTGTAAAGACAATAACCCCCTTATTAACCGCTCAAGGACGGCGGGACACCGATCGGTGAATTAATAAACTTATTAAATCAGATGAATAGTTACACACCGATTTCTTTCTTTCAGTCGTCAGTAATTTGAATTTCGAAAGAAGAAGACAAAGCGTTGTGTAACTATACAGACGCTATACAACGTTTATTGGTGAGGGGGTTAATGTATTAGAAGTTTACTCTCTATAAAAGTCGCAGAGGGCGAAATATGTACTGACTTTGTAAGGTCTTCATTAGATATCGATGAGAAGTTTCACCAGCTTATTTGAACCTGTAGAAGTTACGTCCTGTCAGAAAAAAATGAAGGTAACTGAATAACCGCCCACACTTAACACCACGTGGCATGAGCGCCGGAAAGCAATCGGAAACATAAAATTTAACGAGGCACCCCAAACGTATTTTATAGCTTCTATTTAACCGCAGGAACGAAAAAAATCGGGGACCTCAGTTGCTAATATTTTGGTGCGCGTTTTCACTTAAGATAAGCCCCCTCCCCGGACCGTATTTCACAAGATTAAGTCATCCCCACACCCCCACTCATTGTTTTAATCCGCAACAGATCCAGAGATAAATCGGCCATAACTGGCTTGAAATCTTAGGCAACGCTTGTTCACAATGGTACGATAAATATCACCTACTGTTGTTTTTACACTGACTTCGCGATTATCTGTGCGATTACCGCGAGTTGTTGTAACAACTTCATTTTTGTTGTCGGTGGGAATAATTATTTGTTGATGTGTTTTACCACAGTGCTGTCGGATAAGACTTTTTCATCGGTGTTCGTTACAAAACCAATGCCTTTGAAAGTAATTTCTGTCTGGCATTAATGCTGAAATGACCCTTTTTGGCGCAGCCCTGAAACACACACTATTGTTGTTAGAAACATTGTTTTTATTTTGTTAATTTTGTATTTTGAGTTTCACGAACTTTGTCCAAATAAACGTTTTTTCTTTCTTTCTTTGTAATTGAATAACAGAATATGCCTTCTTGATATTGATTGGACCCTCCCAGAGTAAAGTTATGATAAATGTGGGCACTACCACTTACTCATACAATTTACCTTTTAAATTGACATTTCGCTTGGCATAACTTCATTTCATATTTTACTGATAAAGACAGATATTTAAATAGGGCATGTGTTCATTTAATGAGAATTAAAAATAAACGATATTTTCTCTTACTGAATTTCCTACTGCATAACGATCACAGAGCCCGCAAAAATCGCTGTGAATATTTTAAATCCACTTCAGACTTGCAAATACGAATTATCACCGCAATTCGATCGTGGTGCAAGTCGAAGGTGCACCATGGGCGGTTACCGAGGAAGCATTTTGACAGAGGATTTATAGCTCTCCGGCTTTGAATACTAACGTAGATAGGTACTATAGAAACTGTTCGTGCATTAATTCATAAGGCGCTACTCCACAGTAACCCACGGCTAAGCTACGCACGTGTAGCGTTTGTAGCTTCGTTTTATATGAACACTAGCAGCGCCCCGCGGTTGCAGCCGCATAGGTCTTGATCTCGTGGGAATAACGGAATGAAAAGTATTCTATGTGTTCACCCAGGTTATAAACTATCTGTGTGCCAAATTTCATCCAAATCAGTTCAACCGTTTATGCATGATTAAGTAACAGACATATAAACATTAACATTTATGATATTAGTAAGAAAGGAAGTACCTACGTTTATTTAACCCTAGTTTAGTAAGGCACACAATATTCACACAAAAACAAAAGAAATACAGAAAAATACTTAAAATAGTATTGTGTACCTCACGGCTGCGCCAGATAGGCCCAGACCATAGGCCAGGGATGGCGAACCAATGGAACGCGTGCCATTGGTGCCACGTAAAAAAATCTTTTGGGCACGTCATAATTTCAGAAATTTTGCTGTACATAAGTCATATATTTTGCAACAGCAGAAGTCGTACTAATTTGTCATTACATTTTAATAAATATAAAATTGTTAATATTCACATTAGTCCTACACCAACCAGGGATTGTCCTAAGGTGCACTTGCATAGTGCGAACAGAGATAATCGCCGGTTGGTGTCTAAAAACGTCTAACGGGTCTCTAAGATTTGGTTTCGGCCCCTCGTACACCTTCCAAAGCCAAGAGATTAAAAATAATAATAATACTTAATACAAAAGTATATAGTTTTTTTTTTTTCAGCATTCACTCTGCCACGTTATGGCCGCATTTAATATTTATTTGGAAAAAATGGCACGTAGATGTATAAGAGGTTCGCCATCCCTGCCATAGGCCATAGGTAGGATGAAGGCTGCATCACTCACTGCGACTGACGGCCACGCTACGCACGTATGCATAGCCAGCAAACAAATGAACCGCGCAGCTAATGTGGGCTACCTCTCCGTGCATATCCCACGTGGCAGTAGACGGTAAACTTTACCTTTTCGGCTCACGAACTAAACCTTCATACTAACTGAATGAATAATAAGCGACGTAGAATAAGATGATACGAGATAAGCCGTTATTCGACGCTTTATTAGATACTTTATTGTTATAAGCCTTTTCGTTACCATGGGAATAAAATCTATGGTTATGGTCGTCGTATATAATAGGCGGCGAAAGGGCGTTTTATTTTTTCCCCATATCGTTCAAGTTCGTTTGCGATAACGGCGGAAGAATTCCGTGAATCAATTTAGAAGGGGCGAATACAATGGAATACTCTTTATTATGTACACCAAATAAATTACAGACATAAATTTATAGAAATTTTACAAAGGGTGACACAATGGGCGATACTGGGAGGTTGTTAAAATGGGTATGGAATAAGTTTTTTGTTCCAATTAAAAAATTCACGTCAGTGGTAATGGCAATAGCGTTCCCCTAGCAAGTAGGAAAGAAAGAAGAAGCACAGACTAAAAGATCCACAACATATTCTGCAAATTAAAAAATCAAATAAAAAATTTAAAGTGCGTTGTAAGAAATTAGCAGGAATATGTACCTCACGTCTGCGCCAAATAGCCCTCCATATCCTAAGACGATATAATTGATGGTAAGCGTCACACAACATGACTAAACTATACAACATCTAATTAAATCATGAAACAGAACAGCCATTTTATATTTTCACTCTCTAACAACCCCAAAAGCCTTTTCAACTCAATTTCGAAACTTACTAACTTTTAATTTTAATTAACTGTTGTCATTTCACGCCTTTGCCGTGTATTTCGGTCTCGGCCACGAATTGGCTACCCGCTGCGCCAAAGAGAATACTATTAGGGAAATGGGACGCGCCGTGCAACCGCACATTATAACACAGTGGCGGAGTCGCCATGATTGGTTTCTGGGTTTCTGGACATGGATAGAGAGAGTGCTACAGGGACATTTTGACGATTGAATGACATTGGTAATTTACCAACAACGCCAAAAACCGGCTGTGTGTTGGACCACCCACAGTGGAGGGTTCTGTAGTTGGGATGAATTTATCCCAAAAACAAATTTAACATTGTACTCGTAGTTAAAAAACATGTTCTCCCATACATCGATATACGTCACGATCAATTCTCCAACTGCAAAAACTTTATCATCGCAATTTTTTTTGTACATAATAATATGTGATAAAACTACTATTAACGATTGGAATTTTCCTTTACTTGTAAGCTAGGGCTAGGTCAACGGGAGGCACACTATAGGTTTTAATTGATTTGTGAATATCAAAATATTGTATCGCATAAATGGAATATTTTATTATTGCGTTGACTTAGAAGCATAATTTTAGAGCTCCAAGGGACTGTAGACTTACGTATTTGATATTCATTTCATGTCGATACCTCCTCGCGTTCCTGAGAAAAAGGGTCTTGACAGACAGACAGACAAACGGACAGACGATGAAGTGATTCTCTAAGGGTTCCGTTTTTTCCTTTTGAGGTACGAAACCCTAAAAACAAGATGGCGCCGTTAGTTCCGATTTTGACCACGCGCCAAAGATCCTTGTACAGCTATAGGTATACCTACCTCGGTATACCTATAGGCGCATGGGTGGAACAGGCACAGAACAAAAATGTATAAGGTCTATGTTTTTTTAATAGCAATCTATAAAATTCGCTTCGAACCTCACTCTCAAACCGCACACAAAAGAGAACGCACTTGTCTTTTATTTATATTGGCATAATGTCGGGGATTAACACGGATTCTTAACTTTTTGAGTTTCATTGTAATTTTTAAAGAATAGCACAACTTGCAGTAGGTACAGAATTTTTGTGCATGAATTGTGAGAAATGTGTCTATTTACCTATTCAAACCCGACACCCATGATATAGCAGCAAAATTCAAGCACCTGAAGTTCTTTTTATGTATTTTTATTACCGGCCCAGGATAGATTGGGCCCGTCTCGTAAAAGTTGATTAGTTCACCAGCAGAAGGTACATAAGCTTGGCAACAGCATCCCACTTGGATTTGAAGGCATCTGTAAAATTCTCTCATAGTTTTACGGGTTGTTTGTCCGTAATACTGTATTCCAGTCCCTGATTAGATTCCAGACTAACCCATTTGGATTTGACCAATAAGCGAACGTGTCGTGTACCAGAATTCGGAATATAGTCGATTGAAATTCAGTGCACGTTATATGGCCCGAATTGGGAGCCCAAATCCATGGGAGTGGACCCAGGAATTGAGGGTAAAATGATTTTAAATTCGTCATCAGTGCTGATGGATACATGGAACAATAGGACCCTATTTATGCGTCTAAGACCACGTGGTATAGATCATTTTAGTACCTGATCCTTAAGGCAGAGACTCGGTCACGTCTTGTGTTTTGTCTATAAAATCTAGGAAATATATAATATTTTCATGAAATATCAATAAAATTAATAGGGTTATAATATGAAGTGTATGTATAGATAACTAACTATTATATTTACACAAGGTTATAAATTAAATGACAACTATACAAATAAATACAAAAACAAAAGGCGTCGAAGTACTCGTCCGCATCACTGTCATCCGGAAACGTGCCCAGAAGACTGGCAGCATGAACATATAGGGTTGTATTGATGATTTTAATTCTGTAAATACCTATTTGTTACGGCCGCGAATTATATTTTGTTCAACATACAACCTGACACTGACCTGCAAATTGCAAAAAACGTAAAAAAAATTGAATTTCGTGAGCTACCCTGGCGCTTTCCCTTGAGGAGTAAAGGCCATCGCAAGCCTACTCGTTGCTACTTGAAATCAACAGTTTGAATTCGTCAAAGTCAAAGATCTTTATTGTGAGACAGTGGTTACAAGGTTGTTATTGAATTATTTTGGTGTGCGTTTGCACTGCTCCACCATGTGTACAATAGTTTGGACAATTAAAAAAAAAATTAATTAGACATTTTAATTTAAATATTTTGCATCAAAACATAGTGTGGCACTAACTCGTCACGAAATTGTCGGACAGAAATTCATGTAGGTACTGTATAATATGGTCTATTTACCAAGAAGTCATTTAATTTTTTCTTAAACAATTTAATGTTTTCAATTTCTCTTATTTGCTTAGGAAGCTTATTATAAATTCGTGAAGACATTCCGAAGAAACTTTTTTTTGGATTTGTCTCTTTTATATGCATGACCAAACTGCCGTATGGAGAATGCATGTAATGTATTAGTAGGTACGGAATCTCTGAAAATTTTGAGACGCAGCAGATGGTGGTTACTAACCATGTCTGTAGGCAATCGCCTAGTAAAGCAATACCAAGAGGCAGCAATATTTTGTCCATCAACCCTCAGAAGTCCCAAACCACCACCAGCGCAACCAGCGTTGGAGCTCCCGTCTCACATAGGGTCGTAGCATTATGCTGAGCGATGGCCTACTACTTATAAATTGCCGTGTTTAATTACTTATTTAAAAAATGTCTATTCTTCGTTTGTTTCTTCTCCATAAAGGTTTCATAACGTTTCTATTACCTCAATAGTTCAATATGCTTACCTGGAAGGAAAAAAAACAAAAAATCCTAGTTGTTTTCGACTTATATTTCGGTGAATAACTCCGAAACCTGACGCTTTAGGATATTATGTTAAATAACATTTTTTGTTTGTATAAGTGTCCTCTATCTAAATATATAACTTTTGTTGTGCACCGCGATTCTGAAAAATAAAATAAAATGGCGGCTGATTTTAGGGCCAAAACCTTCAAACCCCTTTTCCCAATCAATCTTGAACCTTACTCTTCAGAGATAAAGTTGAAAATCTATTAAAGAAATTTGACAGATTATACTAGCTTGATGTGCTGGCGTCTGTACATAATTAGCGACTGCGCTATAATAAATATGAAATTTCGTATCGCATTTAGCCTGCAAAATCAGGCACGCACCATGTAGAAGGAAGGTTAATATGTAATAACTTTTTCGCGGAAAATTCATACCATTATCATACGGACATTGTGATCCGAAGTTTTGCCCTTTCCTGTTCGACGGGAAAATGATCTGCTAATAATCTTTTTTACATACCAACCCAAAACTTTGTTCACAGTGCCAGAAACACCAAGATGCCATAAACTTTTTGAAATAAGGAAAAAACAAAATGTTATTTAAAAAGCGAACTCGAATTCACGTGTTCCAATAGCTTTCGGATACTTTTTATGTGTGAAGGTGTTTTAAACCTACGAGGTCTACAGGCTCCCTTGAGATTAAAGAAGGCGGTCAGTGGGTCGTCTTAGGAGCGTAGGCTTAGAACTGCTTAGAATCTTCGTACGTGCATGCATTTCGACATCTTAAGCCGGATCCAGACCTGTGTAATGTGATGACGAATTCTGCGTGTGGACGGCACTACCATAATTTAAAGCTCGGGCTGGCGCCCGCGCTGATCCATCGGCTGTCGGTATTTAGCGCAAACAACGGCACTCGCAGTCGAACGCACACAGGATTCGCGTTGAGTTTGTATACCGTCCACGCTATTCGCATTATATTACACACGTCTGGACCCGGCTTTTTAAAAAAAAACCGAGTGTGCTTATGACCACACGACTGAAGTGAAACTTCAAACGTATTTGGCTATGAGAGGAAGAGAGAAAGAAAATGTGCGCGCGCGCTGCTTTCTCTTGCTTATATCCCCCACTCAACTCCCGTTCGCCTCGCCCGTAGCCCGTAGACATGGGTCGTACTTGCAAAATCGAGTACCAGGGCTTCCAAGTACGTCCACCTTAAGAAACCAGAGCTCGAGATACTTTCAAGTATTTTCTATCTGCATCGAAAATTGATCCATAACTTCATACAAATAAGAAGTACAATCGCGTAATCAAACAAAAGCCCTGTTGGAAGTAAAAAGTACTTGCATAGGAAATTGACCCGTGATCTCCTATAAATAAGGCAAATGTGTGCGTGAAATCTAGTAGCGTAAAAAAAATTGGTTTGTAATGAAATAAAACACTAAAATAGTTTAGTTTAAATGACTTTTCTGTAAACAATCGGTTATTAAATCGCATGTTATTAAAAATGCGAAATCTTACAAACAGTTTATGGTAAATACGAATTCGGAAAAGCATCACAATATCCTACCATCGTGATTAAAACTCAAATAAAACTTTTAAATCGCATAATTGTAGGTTCGTATCAGCAATACAGCGCTGCAGTTCGCGAGCGCCCTTGCTAAAGAGTCGGCGACGAATACCTCGAAGTGTGGGGTGAGGTGCGGTATCTGATATGAGGGCGAGGAAGGGAGTGTCCTTTCTGTACGTAGTACTATTAAGTATTCTGTGCTCTTACTGGTAAGGAGCATGATCGCATTTGCGAAAACAAACGCGGTTGTTGAACTATTTGAGTACCTACGTACTCGAGCGCTGAGGCACGACGGAGCGAGATACTTTCAAGTATTTTCTATCTGCATAGAAAATTGATCCATAACTTCATACAGATAAGAAGTACGATAGGCTGCAAAAGTGCATGGGTAGTACAGAAACAAAATCGTATGAAGCGAGAAATGACGCCATCTAGCGTAAAACCAGTTAACGACTAACAAAATTTAATTATGCTGGTATTAGATGGCGTTGCTTTGCTTTATAATTAAAATATTTCTGCAGTTTCTTTTTGTCTCTTCAAACATTCAAACAATTTATAATTAATAGTTTCTTTTAAAGAAAATTGTTCCTAAATTAACCTACTATGTTAAAATTGAATATCAATTTATAACTAGGTAGGTATCTGATTTTCTAAGTTTTAGTTTTCAAACTTGAGAGGGTAGGTTGAATATGGATTTATAAATAATTGGTAGGGTGGTATGAATAATACTTAGATCGAAGATTTATGACAGCTCAATTGATCGTTCGCTAAGTTCATTTCGATTACCTCGTTCGAGTGCCTTTTGTTCAGTTTTTATTTATGATCAAGCCGATTACCTACATATTTTACCAAAACGAGCACGAGTTATAATATTGATTTCTTACAAGAGCTCAAATAATTGCTTTGAATAATCAAGCCAAAACTTGTCAGAAATAGCCAGAGACCGGTGTAAACGTAAGTAGTTTTTTTTGAACACTTTTATATTAAAAACCGCATTATTTTTTTGTTACTATACTACATAATAATCATTATTGGGTATTATATATTTCTGTTTTATTGTTGCAGAGACAAACAGTTGTTCTTTGAGTACGACGATCTGAAGAGGAGGGTTCTTTGAAACACCATCAAAGAACTGATAGACCACGACTTATAAAACATATTGCAGCATCAATCCATGATAAGCGAGTATGAAGAAAATGGATTTCTGCCGCCGAACCACTATGCTGGTTTATTTGACACAAGTTTTGACACTGTCCGTTGTGCTCTTCATAATGGGCCGCGGAGGCATGCTGTGAAACCCTTGCTCACGGAAAACCATACAAGGGCAAGATTACAGTTCGCTTTGGATCACATAAACTTCGATTGGAGTAATGTCATCTTTATAGATGAAAAAACTTTTAAGTCCAGTGAACACGGACTTTTATGTTTGTGGCGTCGAAATAATACGCGATACACAAGTGGTTACGTAGCTACGAGCTAAATAATTATACTTAGATAATATTATTTATATTGACTGGAGACCTGGTTATGTGTGTATAAACTACATATAACATACGTATTTTTAATAATTTAAAAAGTTATGAACACTTTAAGTTCAAACAACATAGTTTTTAGTTTTTTATGTTGCCTACTAACCATTTGATATGTTTTTGTGCAATTTTGTAGTTTTTAGCCTACTTATTTAGTATCCATTTAATCCGTTTGACCTTTGTAATAAAATAACCTGGTCTCCTGTTTGTTTTTATTGAGGTTACATAAGCTTCAATCCTCTTTTCGATTTTGGAAACAAATACTTAAGCTAGGTATCGCCTCAATAACTTCATAATATTATAATGTTATACCTATAATAATTAATAAACTGACTATTAAATTTGAATAATAAACTGTAAGAAATAAACCTCTATAATTTTTTATGGTGCCTTTTTTTGCGAGCCCACAAGGCGAGCCTGTTTACCTGCGATGAATCTGCTCTTTTTTCCTGTTGCTAAGTAAGTACCCACCAATTCGAATATTAAATTAATTATTAAAATACCCACTCGTTAGCTTAATAAATATATTCCTATCGGTTTCTATTATTATTTTTATCATTTAAGCTACGTATGCTGGTAATTGTAATGTAATAATTAGATAAATGTAACTCCTTCGTTTCTTCCTAACTCCTTACTTACGTTTCGTAAATTAGTCATAGTTGTGAAGAAACCAACGCCATCTAGTTTATTTTCGAAAACTTGAATTCAAACGTTCACGGGAAAATAGACACTAAGGTACCCATGCAATTTTGCTGGCGACTGTACAATCGCGTATTCAAAAGCCCCGTTGGAAATAAAACTACATACTTGCATAGGAAATTGTGCAATGACTTCCTATAAATAAGGAGAAAAATCGCGTTTACAAATAAATACTTGCAAACCATTAAAGTAAAAAATACTTGCATACGAAATTGTTCCGTAGACTCTTACTGATAAGGAGAATGATCGCATTTGGGAAAACTAACGCGGTTGAGTACCCACGTATTTGAGCGAGTAGCCGTATAAGATACGTTTACGTCACGCGTTCGCCAGCTTACTCTCCAAATCAAGTGTGCGTAAAGAAGTTTCACTTCAATAATTTTGACACAACAAAAATCGAATTTGACAATCGCGACTCGTCGACACGTGGTACTTATTTGCCCTACCCCGTGAATTGTTTTTTAGAGCCGCAGGCGCGGAGGGGGCGGCCTTGGCGTGTTTTTAAGGAATTTTTCACTTTTTGTATGGAAAATATGAAAAATTATTACCTACATGTTGAGTTTTAGGAGTTTATGTGTTTTATAAAGGGGGTCGAAATTTTCATTATTTTTGCGATAGGACGCACCATTTTAGAGATATAAACAAAACAAAAAAAAAGATACAGACAGTACCTAGTACTGTTTTTGCACCTGAAGTCGAGGTGTTGGTGTGAATTTCTATTCATGACAACTAATTTTATTCCACACCTTTTTAATCACGATTAAAAATAGTCAGATTTAGTTCGATTTAGTTAGACAATCAAAATTTTTGGTTGAGTACCAACGTATTTGAGCGAGTAGCCGTATAAGATACTTTATAGTCTTGCAAGTATTTTGAGTCGGTACCTGGTGTGCGTACTTGGAAGCAAATACCTGGTGTAAAAACCCGGTCGCATAAATACGTACCTTCCCTACTCGCCCGATCACACGTTTTCGTAACGCATTCGCCAGTTTACTCCCCAAATCAAGCGCGCCTAAAGAAGTTTCACTTCAAAAATAAACAAGCGATACCTACGGCATAAAAGGTTCTGTAGGTAATTTTCGTTAAACACTTAATAGTCCTCCAAACTGAATTTCGGCCATGGCGACCAATTTCAGCAGAGACTAACGTTCGACGCGGGAGGTATTATAGTGCACAAGTGTGTGCGCAGACACAAGTGCACTCTCTCTTCACTCACCCTCATAGTCCGATGAGATGGCAATCCGGCACGACCCAGCCATCAGGCGCAGGACTAATGGCTTAACGTGCTTTCCGAGGCACGGGGATATCACACCGCCAACTTCAAAACTTCGGGCTGTTTACTAAGGAATTCCTTATGGAAAAAAACCGTAACACTTTGCCTGGCCTGGGAATCGAACTCAAGACCTCACGCTCAGCAGCCGCGCTTACAAACATGAGGCCCAAAGGGCTGTCAAAAGATTGAAAAAAAATACCTGAATGCCCAATGATGCCTGTAACTTGGTTCTTCTCATTTTTTTAATGGGTTTCAAACTCAAACTGAAAGCATTTATTTCAATTAAACCAATTACAGGCCATTTTTGAGTTGTCAAGGGGTCGGTCAGTCAAAAAGATGAAGCTAGTTGCCCATTCCAAAGCCTACCTACAACTCCGCTTCCGCGGCAAATCGCGGCGGAGCGGACAGACCTCCGGCGCGATCTCATGGTGGCATGGAAGGAGCGACTTTCGCAACCCAGCGCAGGGCACGCCACGATAGTGGCGATAAGACCCCTCTTTGAGGAGTGGCTAGAGAGGCGTCACGGCGTCCTCACCTATCGCCTGACGCAGGTCCTCACCGGACACGGATGTTTTGGGAGGTTCCTGCACATCATCAGGCGGGAGGAGACGCCCGGGTGTCACCACTGCGAGGATCGCCCAGAGGACACGGTGGAGCATACGGTGGAGGTCTGCCCCGCATGGGCGGAGCACCGCCGTGCCCTCGTAGAGGCGATCGACAGCGGCGGCGACCTCTCGCGTCCGGCCCCGGTTCAAGCCATGGTCCGGGGCGAGAGGGAGTGGGGGGCGGTCACCTCCTTCTGCGAAGCAGTCATGCTAGCGAAGGAGGTGGCTGAACGGCTGAGGGAGAGAGCCTCACACCCCAGCCGCCGCGGGAGACGCTCCGGGCGTCGGGAGCCGCGTGACGACTCCCGGCCACCGTAGGCGCGGGCCTGCGGACGGAGAGTAATGGGTAGCTCACCGTCCGATCAGGACCAGGCCCGTGCCGGACGGCGCGTACGTGTTCCACGCGCGCCTCAAAGAGATGTCAGCATAAAGGAAGGGGCCCGCCAGGGCCGAAGCCTGCCGGGGGTGCGGGATTGTCCGAAAGGGTTACCGCTACCCCGGAACATAAAGGGCTAAGGAAGGAACACGGATGGGTTTTAGTCAGTAAGAGTCTGACACTCTCTTCGCTCCACCCAGAGCGGGAGGGGTCATTTGATGAATGCCCATCCATAAAAAAAAAAAAAAAAAAAAAAAGTACCTACCTACGGAGAAGAACGGGCAAGAAACTCCATGGACACTTGAAAATTATACATGTGAGAACGATGCAGAACGTTAAAAGCGTCCATAATGAAAAGATAAGAAAAAACAACAATTCAAATATTAAATTAAAATAAAATAAACCATGGCAGCCTTTGCTGCCATGCCTTATTTTATTTTCGGCGCCGTCAGTAGGGACTGGTCATCTCTTTAGATGACCAGTCCCTACTGACGGCACCCGTTCACGAACATGACGCATGTATGTTTGCTCTTGACTCTAGTTGTTTGCACCTAGTTCTTATTCACGTGACTGATGTACAATTTTATTTCTTGTTTATCGTTCTATCTGATTAATAGTAGATAGTAAAAGAAATGGAGGCGAGCATTACGTTTTATGTTGACATCGAACGTTCGTCAAGGGCTTCACAAGTGGCTATATATGGCACATAAATAAATACTGCCGTATTTTCAGAATATATTTAGTTTTTTGTCTAGTTGATAGATTTAGAAAAGATTAATATGTAGAATGCTATAAATACGAAATTGTAATTTGGCTAATAGTTACACTTCCGCATTTAAAAAAAATCAATTTATCAACTATTACACCTACACATATTTTGTTAATCTACACTAGATTTATTTGTAGTATTGCATTAACTTGCATGGATCAGAATTTTAGACCACAAGAGGGATGAATGAAAGGCAATTGCATGCAGCTGAGATGAGAATGCTAAGAGGGAACTGTGGTGTTACCACAGATATAGATATACCTAGATAACGCAAGTATCACGAACTGTATGAAAACTAAGCGTGCCACTTTTTGACTACCTACTATGACGTCACAAGCTCGCGTTCTCTCGCTCACGCTTACCCAGCCAGCAGTACGCAGGACTGAGCGCGAAAGTGGTGGCTTATGATTTTCGATCGTAAACTGGTGCAATTTTTGGCACGCGAAGTAGGTGCTCTTGCGTTATCTAGGTATATGTATATCTGTGGGTGTTACACGAATGGATGGAATAAGAAATGATTACAAAAGAGGAAGTCTGAAAGTAGCACCGGTAACTGAATGTCAACCGATTTCCACACAACTTTGTGTGGAAATCGGTTGACATGGTATGGGTATATTTATGATACGGAGGAATGAGAAAAATGTCAAGAGGAAAGTTTTGAGTATAAATATCGATGCCTATAAGAGTACGGGAAGACCAAAGAAACGACGGATGGACTGCGTGAACGATTATATGGTTAGAAAGGGGGTGACTACCGAGATGATGAAAAAGACATTTTACGCCGACCCCAAATAAATTGGGATGATTCAGATTAAGTTTGCGGAAGTTATTAATTAAATTCGTAGCTGTGAGTTTTAAATTGTCTTTAGGGAACGCCGCGTTATTTAAATACGTACACAAATAAATATAAACCTCCTACATGACATACAGCCGAGCTCTTTGTTCAGACAAAATGAAACTATTGAACCTTTTTTCAGAATTTCAGTGTTTCGTTAATTGACCGCCAGTTCGCACGTGAACTGTCCTATTTTGTAAATATATTGAGCACCAGGGACAATGTAGTGACACAAACTGAATAATTGGTTATATTTTATTTGTTAAGACCGACCCGTTGTTGGTCTCTAGTGGTCGAAAAAAGCGACTGCTGAGCTGTTCCAGGGTAAATACACGGCACCCTAATTGCATAACACACTTTTGAAGGATACTGCTAATCTATTGCTCACATGTTCGAAAAATTTGTCTGCTCAATAACGTAAATAACGCAATAAGCGTTGCTGAACTGTCAAAATGAAAACCAATGCTATTGTAAGCGTATTAAGCAATTATTCCGCTGATCAGGTAGTGTTTTTGAGCTGCTCGCTCTGCAAAGCGTTATCATAAAACCATAAAACTTGACATTTTAATCATTATGCAAAATCGCCATAAAATACCTTTATATATACGAATTTACATTGATGAATATTATACACAAAATGATATGAATATTTACTTCGTAAATATTACATTACTTTCATTATTGTGAATGTGAGGACAATGTAGGTCATTTTTATACTTATTTTATTTTTTCTTTCTGTATTATTTAATTACAGTTATGCGGCCTACCCAAATGTCCTCTGTCTATGTTATCGCGTATCGATTCGTTAAGCTCCTTAAGATCTGAGTTGAGCTACACGATTACTGACAAAATGCTTGCACTGAACGGACAGGTCCACTCAAATCTTTGTGGTTCTTCCCTCAAATGACCAATTCAGACACTAATGTACATGGTCTTCACATGATGCAATACCAATATTATGTCTGGACTTGATAAGAGATTTTGACCCCTGAGTTTGTTTCGCCATTTCTTCTCAAGGGTTGTCAAATAGGAAATATCGACTCCATGTAGCTTTTTTTTTAATATGACCTAAAAATGATTCCGATATCTTATTTACAGAATCAATCAATCAACTCAGCCTATCGCAGTCCACTGCTGGACATAGGCCTCTCCCAGACTGCGCCGCAGCACCATGTCCTCCGCCTTCCGCATCCAGTCTACCCCAGCCACCTTCTTTAGGTCGTCTGTCCATCTAGCTGGGGGACGTCCCACACTACGCTTGCCGGTACGCGGTCTCCACTCTAGGACTCGCCTGCTCCACCGGCCATCGGTCCTTCGACAGACATGGCCAGCCCACTGCCACTTCAGTTTGCTTACTCTGCAAGCTATTTCGGTAAATTTACAGAATAAACAATTCAATTTCATTGTTACTGGGTTTTTCCACTCGGAATTTCTCAATAACAGCCCAGGATCTGAATAAGTGCCCGCTTAGTGACATAAGGCACGTCCCTATAAAATGCGAAATGAGCGCGAACTAAGATCTCTGCCTTTCCCTTTGAGCTAACTTATTGCTCTTATTACCTGAACCACGTGGGCGAGTTTGATCCTACTTTGAATTTTCTCGGCACTAATAGATTCAAGTTTGAGTTGTACCTAAAATAAGATGAAAGGGTCGACTTCTTACTAATACTACTTCACCGTTACCGTTATAAACTACGAAAATACTTAAACTAATTTCGGAAGATATTTCAGTCTCAAAGTAAACGGAACCTACTCTAATATCCTTGAAATTAGGTAAAGTGGATTATTATTTATATAGGAAAATATAAAACTGATCCTCTTTATACGTATTAACTTTCTAATGATAGACACTTTTATTAAATAATGAACCTCTATAAACTTTTGCGTTTCTAATGATGCAAACTTTTTAAAATAGTTAAGCATCTTTTTAACTTTCTTGCCTTTTCTTAAAGTTGGTCGCAGTAACTAAGCTAAGGCACCCCGATCCCCCGATCCCGATCCCGATCTAATCTTACCTAACCTTACCCATGACCAACCGCGCGCCAGACTAGCGAGCGAAGCGAGCGGGCCGCGGCAGCGGCAGGCGAGCGCTACACCCAAGTTGGTCAGTTACTTGGACATTTTGTAGTTTTATAACCCTATAAGAATTCAATTCAATTCAAATATTTTATTTCGGATAAATCCATATAATGTTAGTATAACTTAGCCTAATGTTAGTATTACTTAAATTTAACACACCTGTTATTAAATGAAGTGTGTCTGGACTCCTAACCACCTTCGTAAGAGGGGAGTGTCCCACCGGTCTGAAAACACATTCAGGATGCCATTGGAGGAGGAGCGCAAGCGCGCCATCATGGAAGCGCATCGCTGCGAACATCCCTGACGCGCTACACCGCCACGGCAACCCCAATAACACCCTGAATGCGTTATTGTACTATAGAATTATTTGAGGTTCACAAAAAGAGGCGCAATCATTACATTGGAGTGTTCAGTAACAGTTTTAAGAGCGCAAAATAGAAATCGTTAGAGGTTCGATTAAATAAATGCCATTTTTATATAGTCAGGGAAATTTATTGTTAATCTATACACTAATCTGCCGAGTTATAACCATTTTATAAAGTTGGCAGAGAATAACAGTTCTGTTGTGATTTCAATACGAACAATTTAAGTTGGTAATCAATTTGCTAAACAATCAATTTTCCTGACCTTACAACCAGCGTAGATATTAAATTTTCTAGGTACTTATTGATTCCAGTGTATCCTATACTTACAATACAGAATATTTAAATATACCAATCTAAAAAAAGGTCTAGGTATTGCTAATATCGGTAAAACTATGGCGCACACAGTACATTCATATAAATCTAAATTAAGTTGTTGGTACATAATATGTCCGAGAAACGAAAATATATTGCTCGTGCTCACGCTTCGAACTTAATGAAAATCTTACTTCGCTTTCAAGTATAGGAAAACCCTAACTTAGTTCTAGGAAGAACTCCAAGTCCAAGTACATAGCATACCCTATACATTTACTTCTCTAAAGCCTGTTCGAAAAGTATTTGATGAAAATGTAAACAAATACTGTTCAGGTTAAATTCTGACGCAATCATTCACTAAAGGGAATTAGTAACACATTCATCTGTATTCAGAAGGTTTCAACTTTATATGTCACCACTTTTTTTTAGGGTTCCGTAGCCAAATGGCAAAAAACGGAACCCTTATGGATTCGTCATGTCTGTCTGTCCGTCCGTCCGTATGTCACAGCCACTTTTTTCCGAAACTATAAGAACTATACTGTTGAAACTTGGTAAGTAGATGTATTCTGTGAACCGCAGTAAGATTTTCACACAAAAATAGAAAAAAAACAATAAATTTTGGGGTTCCCCATACTTACAACTGAAACTTCAAAAATTTTTTTTCATCAAACCTGTACGTGTGGGGGTATCTATGGATAGGTCTTCAAAAATGATATTGAGGTTTCTAAAATCATTTTTTTCTGAACTGAATAGTTTGCGCGAGAGACACTTCCAAAGTGGTAAAATGTGTGTCCCCCCCCTCTAACTTCTAAAATAAGAGAATGATAAAATTAAAAAAATATATATAATGTACATTACCATGTAAACTTCCACCAAAAATTGGTTTGAACGAGATCTAGTAAGTAGTTTTTTTTTTAATACGTCATAAATCAAAAACCGCAATTTACCTTTCACAAGGTTACAACGAACTACAAGAACTTTTATATTATGTTACTTGCTGCTACGGAACCCTTCATGGGCGAGTCCGACTCGCACTTGGCCGGTTTTTTTAAACGACTATTGTTTGAATAACATTATTAAATTCTAATTGAAAAATCATCGACGAAAATTGAGGAATTGAAAAAAGAAAAAAAATCATAAATTGAAATTGTTTATTTCTTCAATTTATCAAATAAAAAACATCTTATAATGATTTAAAATAAGAATATCGGGCTTAAGTATTCAAATAATAAAAATAAAATACTCATTTTGTAATTGGGACTATAAATTGGCATCCACAGGTACGTCTTCTGATCCATTTGATTACATTTTTGTCGGATACTTTTGGGACAGACCATACATTCAATCTGGTTCACTCCTGAGACTTTGCATCGCTGAACGATAAAAATGTAGGTTTTCGGTAGAAGGATGGATCTATGAAAACTGGACACGACGTCGCATGACAAAAATCGAAATGGTCAACAACAGTAGATTAACAATTTTGTGTTTCCAATCTATATTAATTAATTTAATTAAATAATAGATAATAATATTAATTTTATTAAAATTTGGCCAAAAAACAATGCAGTCGCTAAACACAGATGGTAAAACTATCCCGCGTATGACTAGGTCTAAATTGCTCTGGCTCGTAATCCAAGAAAATCTGGCCCAAGATCTTAATCAAATCACTCAATTCGCTTGGCCGAGAGCCAAGTACCATGAGCCAGCTGATTTAGTACTATGTCATGAGGTAAATAAGTAATTTCGTCAGATTCTCGGTGTTGAAATACAAAATCGATATTGTTTGCTGAATGAATGGATTACCTCGTAAATCTTGGCTGTACTACTATTTTATGGTGCCTGTAGATTATAGCCAATGTTGGCCACGCGTCAACCTCCATTAAAAGGTTTAATAACTGCTTTTATAGGCCTACTATGTCAATGCGCGACGGTTGAAATGTCGCCAACATTCCATGTGCTTAAAGCCAGGAAATAGCAAGTACAAAATATGTCGTGCATAATTTCAATGTATTTTTAAGAACGTCGTAGCAGCTCGTAGCAAGCGTAGCAGAATAATTTTGCTACGCGGCTACGAAGCCTACGCTACGTGATATTTGTGTTCCGTTGACTTGGTTCTGCGATGTTTCTCATGTTTTTCATTTCGGAATTTAAATAATGCAGTACCGGAAAATACGTGTTCTATTCACAGGATTCTGTAGAGATTTGGTGTATATGTAAGGTTTACGAACAATTGTTTAAGATCATACATGTGGAATGTTCGTTAATGTGTAAATTAGGTTTTATTCATTCACCTCCATAATACATTACTGTTTATTATAAATCACTATAAGTATACCTACCTAAATACTCAAATGATGTTCCAGAATCAAAATACACACAACCTATAAAATATTGTCAACACATTAATCCATATTAAATCGCTCATCAACTGAAATTTTTCTTCATTAAAACGGAAAGTGTAAATCAATGCAACTCCATATATTTACAAAGTTCGTCGCACCATTACCACAAATGTTCGACTCCATGATATTGCTGTCATTGGAAATATTGAATTAATTTTGTAACTCGATAACGGGGGCAATAAATATTCGTTTCCGAACGCCCGATCGAGTCGCGCCTGCTTTATAACCGAACATAAACTTTGCAGTTGGCAACACCGAAAATCGGCCAGTGAATGGATTAACTATTATTATTTATTCGATTATGTATGGCAATGTTTATTTAAGGTAAGTTGCAAATGGGAGTTTACCTTCCTTGCGCTTGTAGAAACATTATATTTATTATAACAACAAGCTATTTGTCGGGTGATGGAAAAATTATCGCTGGATGTTTCTTTGTCTTTCAGTTAGGTAGCTCATCATATTATTACGAAGGTAATAATCTTACGTATTTAACAAGAATATCGGCTTGTTATTGTCTCACTGCAGGAAAAAACTCTCTTTGTAGTACAGAAACAAAACGAAAATGGATCGCAGATCCGTTCTTACGAACGTTATGTTGGTAAGTAATTTCAGACATGAATAAATTGACAATTCTTCACTATTAGATAACATCACGCCTAAATTCCCGAAAGGGTTAGACAGAGGTGTACCTACAGTCTGACTTTTAATTAGCTGCAGTAAAATGACACTTCTTACTGTCATTTCGATAGATTATGTTGCCACACTATCTCTACTGGTGATATAACGCAACGCAACTGGCCAATTTTTGCAAAGGAAAACATCGTGAGGAAACCGGCATGTCCTAGAACAAAAAAATCGAAGACATGTGACATCTACCCACCCGCACTGGGCCCGCGTGGTGGATTACGGCCCACTCAGCCTATAATGGTTGTTGTTAATGTTGTTTGCCTAAAGAATTGCTTAGATTTTTTTGTTATGTAAAAAATAAGTTTCGTTTCTATAAATAAGCCAACAATCCCATCGGAGTCAACTACATAACACATAACATAGTATAACTCCTGTATTCTCCAAAAAGTTCTTAGGTAGAGGTGTACGGTCACCAAAGGAGATAAGTAACCAGGGTCGGCGGTATAGTTGAAGTTTAATAAGAAACCGATGGTTTTTTTTTCCGTGGCCCCTGGAACAGGCAACTAAGGAACACGGGTGGGTTTTAGTCAGTAAAAGTCTGACACGCCCTCTCGCTCCGCCCAGAGCGGGAGAAGTTATTTGATAATTCCCCACCCAAAAAAAAAATGGACGTTTTCGAATAAAATTTATTGAATTAATAGAAAACAAACAGTTCATTTATCAAATTAAATTTCATTCAAAAACATCCATCGGTTTCTTACTAAACTTCAACTAAGTATATCCGACGACAATGGTTACTTATCTTTTTTGGTGACCGTACCTATAGTACACCCACATTTCGCCAGCCATTCCAGACTCTGCTACTGCGAAACTGCTGCGCTGCTACTGAGAAATTCCAGATAGAAAACCCAATAACACTTTGCCCGACCCGGGAATCGAATCCAGGACAGTACAGCACAGGTTAGGCTCAGCAGTAGCGTAATGAAAAATTACTTTATCTATTTATATATATCCCATTGTCTATAATGTAATTTTCAACAACTTTTTTGCTCCCGCAGATTCAAGGACACAACTTTTATATGAATAGTATTTGACCCAGCGAACTTCGTGCCACATCTGATTTTTTTTTTTTTTTTTTGTTTTAATAATTATTTTGCTATTCGGGGCAAAGACAAATCCAACAAATAAAAGATCATTAAAATCGATCAAGCCGTTCTTGAATTATAAATTGTGTAACTAACCCGAGTTTTTTATATACCTATCATCATCTGCCTAGCCTTTTCCCAACTGTGTTGGGGTCGGCTTCTATAATATATCTATATAGGTATATAAAAAAGTCGGGGTTAAAAACCAATAATATTAAAAAGAAAACAGATTCATTCGAAAATCTCGTAGGTGAATTATGTAGAATACATATGATTATTATCACCGCCAGAGCTTGAAAATGTATTACACAACACAGAAAGTACGCCCAAAACGGCACTTATAACCGCCTAACATTTTGTAAGGCAGAGAATTTCTATCAAAAATCCAATTATTCTCAAGCCCGCTATTCACCGCTGTGCCTATTGAAATCGTCACGACAGCGTAGATTATAAGGTAGGCAGGTAGGCTATTTACTTAACCTCAAGGCGGCATAAAGGCGCAGTTACATTATTACCCGGGGCCAAAAATTTTATTATATTCTTATGTGTTTTCACCTATTTCTAAGATTGCTGGTTAACGTGTAATTGGCGACTATGTTAGTCCGAGGCTATTGTTACCTAATGTACTTAAGTTATGTTATACATAGAAGTTGTTGGTATACCTAAATAAATTAATAAATAAATTACGTATCCTTCGCTGTGTTTGAAAATGTAAGCGGGATCGACCTCTGTGATACGGCCATATGACGTCCGGATTACGCAGCAGTAGAAACCCGTCTTAAATAAACGTAACTACTAAAAGTTCAAACTTAGGCTTTATATTTTATGACGTCATAAAAAGGCGTTGGTAAAATACTCTACAAGCTGACGACATAAGGATAGAACCTTAACGATTGTCAACTGAGCCTTTTATTCTTCGTCATAAAAGTTGACTTTCATCACATTGTAATAGGTAATGTGAGTAGAACAGGGAGAAAAACGGTGAGTTTCATCTTTGTTTTACAATATAACAGTTTGTGTTGAACTTGTTAGGAAATAGTACTGCAAAGACGTTAGAACTGTTACGAATGTTATTTTAAATAGATACATTTGAAAACAAGCGTTGTACGTGAACTTCTGTGTTTACGTGCGCTTGATAAAGTGTCCTTGTAAATAAGTTGCCTTTACAGTTAATAATAAGTAAGTGACGCTTTTTCTCCCACACATCTATCATCCATCTTCTCAGTAGTCACTAGGGTTGCCAACTTTTTGTAGAAGAAGTAGAGTATATCTGATTTCAGAGAGAGTATATAAACAGTACAGATTAATAAAAATAGTACCACTTAATCAGTTTAAAAAAAAGTATTTTTTTGTACTTTTTGCGGTACATAACCATTTTTAATTGTCTTTAAAAGAAATTTAGGTCTCCAAACATCCTAATTATCGGTGTAAATAGATCAGGAGCACGTTTTTAATCAAATTCAGTAAGTCAGTTGATGTAAAAAGAGTATTTTAGCGTACTCTATTAGTGTTATAGATTATAGAGTACATCCACAAGAAAAAGAGTACCATACTCTATTTTAGAGTACGGTTGGCAACCCTAGTAGTCATCCTCTTCCTAACAATATTATTGGACTAATATGATAAAACGAAAGAAAAACAAAGACGGGCAAAGGCAGTTTCCCATAAAAATACGGGAAGACTCGGGTGATTTTATAGGACATTACACACGCGTGTATAATGCATGAATAGATCTCAAGTATCAACGAGTGGGTTGCGTTGGCAGTTCGTGACAAACATAACAAGTGACGTCGTTTATCACTTCCTGTGCATCTCTGTGCTCCTGGTACTCAGAGTTATTCGAGCGATTTGCAACTTCATTTAAAGCATTTGAACGAGTATATTGGGTTAAACGAGCAATATTAATAGCGATTTATTCAATTCTGCAGCTTATCGGAATAATCCGCAAAATTCAAATTTTCTTACGGTTTTTGCTCAAACTCAAAGCATTTATTTCAATTAAACCATTACAGGCACTTTTGAATTGTCAAAATTAAGTAGTCGGTCAGTTAGTCAGAAAGTTGAAGCTAGTTGCCCATTCCAAAGCGTAGATCTCTATGGAGAAGAACGGGCAAGAAACTCCATGGACACTCTTTTTAAATCAAGATATTACAAAATCCTTGGTACATTATTCTTATTGCTTCTATATGTGAGAACAATGTAAAAAAAACACATAAATGAAGAAACAATACAAGAAATAAGATTAAAAATAAGCCTTGGCAGTTAAGAGATGACCAGTCTCAACCGACGGCGCCCGTTCACGGACATGACGCATGGATCAGCACCATCCAGCTCAACCATTTTGTAGGGAACCGAATGACCCAACACACGTGCCACCATCAGTGAGACATTTAAGTGAGCATGACACATTCTCAACTGCCATGCTCTTTCAAGTCAACATCAAAAAATCATAATAAACGGATCCATGGTTCTTACATTTACAAAAATTGAAAAAATGCTTCTAAATTATACAAAACTATAAATTGCAATTTATTTAATAGATGAATAAAAATTTTAATACCAAACAGGAAAAGGTGTTTAGTATTGCAGCATTAAACATGATTGAATAAAATAAAAATCAATATTAAGATCGTAATGTCAGAAACACTAAAAAAGAAAAAATAAAGGGAAGCACCTCTTCTAAATATTGAAATTTTAACTAGTGAACTCAAGCGCCTGTGGAGCAGGACCAGCATTTGCATGCTATTTGGAGGTCAGTGTCAGGTTGTATATCTCATGAAATGGTTATTCAATAGACCTTATAGGGTGATATTGATGATTTTAATGAATATATTTCTGTAAATATATAAGTAGTTAGTACGGTCGCGAATCATATTTTGTTTAACGTACCTGACACTGACCTGCAAATTGCAAAAATGTGTCCATGTGTTACCAATCGTCACCATCATCAGCCTATAGCAGTCCACTGCTGGAACTCGATTTTCAGCAACTATCATCCAGCTGCTACCAGCCATCCTGCGAAGATCATCGCTCCACCTAGCCTGAGGGCGTCCCACCTTACGTTTACCGATTCGCGGTCTCCACTCAAGAACATGTCTACCACAACGGTCATCGGTTCTACGGCTAATATGGTCGGCCGATTGCCACTTCAGCTTGCTTATTCTTTGAGCTAGGTCGACAACTATCAAAAGCAATAATAGAGTTACCAATAGCAAGGACAAATTAACTACAAAACTAACTAAGTATTTACGCTAGGTAGTAAATTAAATAACTAATGACTGTTATCAATTAGTTACTTAAGATATCATAACAAAGTAATCGATAGTAATTTTCATAATCTATTTTAAACCTCGGAGAGAAATGTTACGTTTATTAGTTTTTACAAAACTTTTAGAACGAATAGACTAAACTTCCACAACCCATTGTTGCATCAGAAAATAGAAAAAAAAAACAATTTAGAAAATCCAATGAAAAGGTCATCCACAATTTTTCAATTGAAATAGCCACGAAGTGATAACAACAATTATGTCGAATTCAAATCTCTAAAATGTTCTATTGAAATTTGCACAAACAGGGCAGATTATTGAGCAGCGGAACAAATATAAAATATAGACGCGGTACAAAAGCGAACAAAGAGGGCTTATCTACCCGCTTTACAAAGCACAGTTTTGTTCTTAAACCGGCGCGGTCGGGGAAAAATCGAAAAGTAATGATTTACGCACTTGCTTAGTAAATCGCGCACGTTCTCTTGTATTCTGTTTGGGTCAATATTGATTTATTATATGTCTGGCGAGTGCGAAATTGGGGGTTTGATTTCCAGACTGTGATATTGGTTTACTTTTAGAAAAATAAGGTTTGCAATATACCTCGTAATTTTTTTAAATGTTTTTTGAAGTGAAAACTTCTTTAGCGGCGTTGAACACTTTTTGTAATGGGTAAAAAATGTTAAACTCGCGTCAGGGCATCGCGTCAGGACACGTGACCGTCAGGAGAGATTTCCCCCCCCCCCCCATCTCTTTCTACGGCGGCGCCAACCGAAGTGAACCAAGTGAGACACGACAAAGATGGCCGAAGAAAATGACATTTGACGTACAAATGTTTGAAAAGTCAGTTTCGTAAACAATAGTACTTCGAGGAGCCGCAGTTGTATTTAATTTATTTTGAACTTCTGTTTAACCAATTTAGTTTATTATTATATACCTACCTACAATGTACCAGTATGTCGCGGGGTGCGCGCACGGCCGCTGTTTGCAGTTACCTCTTGTCGCAGTAACGCAGGTATGCGGGCACCCTTGCGGCGACTTACTAATAATTTCAACAACAAATTCCATGATATCGATATGTTTGCTCTTTCTGCTGGTAGATTCAAAAATATTGTACTCAAAATACTTAGTCACCAGTCATTTTAATTTTAATTAAGATTTGCATGCCTTTTGATTTTTTACTTTGTTTGCTTTTACTTTTGTTTTTGTTTTACTATTAATTTAACACAATAAATGTTTTCTTATTAACTTAAATTATTGTTGTAGGTTTTAGTTTAAATAGCATAGTTTGTAAAGATAATTATTTTTTATGTGTATTCCGTGGAAAATGTTGTTGGTTACACATTTGGCCGTATCTTTTTTGTATTTCTTCGGACAAAATGTAATGTGTCACTGTTTGTTTTCCCTAATAAATAAAATAAAAAAAAAAAAATAAATAAATAAATAAATACAATACAAAATAGAAGCGACGAAAAATATAACGAAGCACATTATAGCAACAAGAAATACTGTAGACATTGCTGCTTTTGTGTGAAAACAATGCTTCCGTGTCGACCACGGAAGTTTACACCCTGCAGGGACATGCTCCAGTAGGGTGTGGCTGTGAAGCTATGTTGCAAAACATGCTCCACGTCCTATCCTGCCTTATTTGTCCTACCCAAAACATGCAGTCAAAGTGACCTCTGCGCTGCCACTGACGACAACGTGGAAGTGGCAATATTTTGAGCCAACAAGATCTAAAGTAAAAGAGAAGAAATTTAGGGAGTAGTTCATTAGTAAAAAGCTTGTATACAAATATCAGTTTATTTTTATAATACTTGTACGCATCGGGACTTACAGCTTAGTACGGCTGTTATTCCAAATGTATATAGTATGGCTAAGTTTGTAACAATTGAGCCTGTTATCTATGGTTACCTCACCCTACTGATTATAAACCTACAGCAACTACTTAACACCCTAGTTATCCTAACACCCTAACCTATCATACAAGCCTACGGGAGACCTACGGGAACAGACAGAATTTGGTTAGGAATAGGGGTTTGTGTACGTCGTGCAATGTGTACACAGGAAATAGTTTTGTCATTGCCGGTCCCACAGACTCATAGAACTGGTGATGGCTAAAGGTGTCTTGGCCATAGTGAGAGGAATTATGGAACATGAATCAAACTCTACTCCAGCTTGATGACGAATTTATTCATTTACTAATTACTAATTTATGTGGAACGAATGTATGTCGCTCTTGATGCTGACGCTGGCGTATGTAACTCTTGCCTGTTCACGGCTGAACAATACTCTAAACTCTAATTTGGCTTCTAAAACTTGTGCAAGCAGAACAACATTTTTTAAATGTTTGCTTTTCATTTGCCATCTGTGCCATCTCTTCTGTAGGCCGTTTCATTTTCTGCTATTCGTAGTGAAGCACCATCTTTACTAGTCCTATTGACCTGAAATACAAAACTAATGTTATAAATTCTTTCTCTTCATTATCTTATTTATACTGATTTAATTAATCAGTAGCGGCATCAAAATAACAGTCATTATTATTCTTATGGCGGGTTTTATTTTTTGTTACAATGAGTTTTGTACAGGCAAACGAAGTTCTTCGTAAAATTGTAAATTGGATAGGCACCTAATTCGTAAATCATGCCAGGCTGCCCCTGTTTAGCGTTAGTGCTTGTGTCAGTGTTTTTATTTTCTATTATGGAGACCTCTCCTTGACCAATTCTTCCAAAAAATCTAAGGATTAGAAGCAAAAGCAAGCATAAGTATAAGAAATTGAGAATGTTTACAAAACATAACTTACTTTGAACACATTTTAGCTGTAACAGTAGGTACACACCTTATCCTCCTCCAACCAATATTCAATTCTTTGCCTTTTATTGCAACTAGTCTCCGGTCTTAATTTCATTTATTTTAAATACAAAAAAAATATTCAAAAGTTTTTTAGTTTGACACATACAATACTTATCAAATTCATTCATTGACATATTCATATTGTTTCCATGACGATCATGACGTTGTCGCGTCAAAACTGTTGAAACTGTAGACAATAAATTAGTTTTTCATACGTAATAATGTCTATGGACACAAATATTCGGTTCGTAGACAGATATTCTCGTATGCCGATTTAATGTGTTGGCCAATTTGTTGGATGACTTCATTATAATGGCACCATTTAGAAGTTGTAGTACATTCTAGTTATAGAACGTTTATGAAGCGTTTATGAATACAAAATTTTATCGAATGTTTTAAAGGCCTATTGAGCATTTTAAATAATGAATGGTTTAAACCTTCAATAGGCTTTTTTTATGAATAAGACCGAAAGTGTTTAAAATATGGAAATTGAACAAAGTGCATCTATTAATGAAAAAAGTGACGCAGAAATGTTGAAAAAAAAATGAGTAATATTAATTAAATTAATAATTGATTTATTTCAACGTATTCAAGTTTTCACTTCTGCCGGCACTCCCGGAGTGCAACCCGTCTTTTTTTTTTTTAATATTTGTTGTTATGTATAATGTTCTAGTACGTTAATTTATAATGACGTGCTTTCCTTAGATACATGCAAGACCTATATTACAATAAAGACTTTGGGTTAATGCTGTTAATTAGCAAGTTTATTGTATGTTCCGAGTTTTGACATAAATTTGGATTCGTTAGCAGGTTTAAAAACTTTAACGCTAATTAAAACTTCACATTAAATCATGCTTAACATAATGCGCTGTAATAGGATTCATTCCACCACAACGCATTCTGCAAAATGTGAAACGTGAAACAACTGAACACAGTAACTTTCCTTTTTCCCATAAACATAATGTGCCACTTACGCCACTAACGTATTGCCCAGATTCGTCGTAATTCGTGTTTTTGCCCACAATTCCCCCACAGCGGCACTATTTGCATTGTGCCCGGATAAATCCCCGCAGAAACACATAAAAACATGTTCTGTAATAAATAAAAAAATGTCCGTGCTCCTAAACGGTGGTACACATTGTTGGTTAGTTCTTTTTGTCCTTTTTTATTGTGGAATCTAGTTTGTACATTAAATGAATGGCTTTACTAACAGTCGTCTACACTTACTTAGATGTGTTTGTTTGTACATGTGTTTCGGCGGATAAAGGACTATGCCCACTCAACTAATTAGTGTCGTAGGATCCAGCTACTCTCTTACTGTTATCATCACCTGGTAAAGTGGGGCTACCTCGACGGAACGGCAGCAGGGTGTGCGTGTGGAGCTCCTCCTATCCTGCAAACAAGTTTTGGGTCAGAGACGGTAGTTGGTGGCGAAATTTTGTGCCAACAAGATCAGAGAAAAGTCGTGCCAGTGACACGAAAAAGAAGAAGAAGATCATCACCACAGATATCTAATAGACCTAGATAATGCAAGTATCACTATCTGTATGAATATCAAGCATACCATTTTTTTACTACCTACTATGACGTCACAAGCACTATTTACCGATGGGAAAATCAAATCGATTCAAAGACGCCGCCGCGTGCGGCACCCTTCTCGTCCTACCCCCGGGGCCTAGCGCCAGCGCTCACGCTCACCCAGCCAGCACTGCTACAAGACCGAGTGCGAAAGTGGCGGCTTACGATTTTTGTACGTAAGCTGGGCACGCGAAGTAGTTGCTCTTGCGTTATTTAGGTGTATCTATATCTGTGATCATCACCATTATTGGTTATTTTGATAACTGTTAAAGTTCTGTTTTTGATAAAGTGCCGAGGAAGGCCATATCCAGCATAGAGGTGTGTCGTGATTTTTTAAAATTTTATGTGAAGATAATTAAAATAAGTACACATATTGTTTTTTTTTTTTTTCACTTGATTATATTTCGTTTTATTGTATAAGTTTTATTTCGTTTGTTAATTTTGTAATTTTTTTCGTGTTTATATAATTACGTTATATACTTACTTATTTTAATTATATTTTAGCTAAACTACTTACGTAGGTATGTATGTCACCTTTGTAATACATTATAGTTTTTAAATTGCATTATACAACGTTTTGGCATTCTGTATTTTGTATTGTCGTGCATGTACAGTTACATTGAATAAATAAATAGAAAATTAATGGATCTGTAACTGTAATAGCACTACTGCTAAGCGACCTAGGTACGACACACAAAGAATTCTGGTAGACCGATGCAAAAAAAGTACGAATCGAGTTTCTAAACAATCTGGCCAAAAATTTAAACCAACGTGTGTTAACTTTGCCGAGTTTTAGAATTTTATTTACCTAACAAGGTTTAGTTTTCGTTTAATATTTTCTGTAATCCCGCTGGAATAATCTGGTTCGCCGTCGTTGCATTGCAATATACTGCTTCAAAGATCAACAGGTTGAATTTGAAACAAACAAACTATACGCCAAACTTTTATTATGCACGTTTTTACGTTGTTTAAAGAGCGCTGAATGAAAGAGCGGTAGATACAGGCACTTTACTGATTTTTGGTATACAATTTGATTTGTAGATGCAATGTTTTTCCTTATGATTGGAGTAATTTATGTTGTAACGGGTATTTGTGTGAGGAGATAATTTAAATGCAAGATCGTAACACTAAAATCGGTTTATTCTTTAAATTATCTCCTCACACAAATACCCGTTACAGTGCGGCGCGTACTATAAACTGACTGTTGACTTCGTTAGCAAAACCGCACAGTCAGTTTATAGTACGCGCCGCAACTAGGGCTTCGATTAGGAACTTTCTTACTATTATTATTGTATTTAGAGTAATTTTAAAGAATAAACCGATTTCAGTGTTACGATCTTGCATTTAAATTATCTGCTCACACAAATACCCGTTACAATGTATTTTTTTCTCTTTACAATATGAAGTTTATTGTAATAGCGAACGGTATCCCAATATAAACATAGCATAATCAGCCTATAATGTTCCCATGGCTGGGACACAGGCCTCCTATCGGTGAGAGGTGTGCGGGTTGGTAGATGTCACATGTCTTCGAATTGATTCTAGTACATGACATACAAGTTTCCTCACGATATTTTTCTTCGCCTTTTTTAAAGCAGTTGTGATGAAATTATAAATTATTTACACAAAGTAAAGCACCTGTCTGGTTAAGAACTCACGATCTCAAACTTGTAATTCGGGGTCGTACCACTAGGCCACCACTAAAATACCTCTTGTTTCCCTAATATAAATTTTTTACAAGTTTTCGACAAAGATTGTCGCTGAGAAGAGATTGCGACCAGATTTTGAACGTTTTTAACCGACTTCAAAAAAGGAGGTTCTTTAATTACAGGAATTGGTCTTCAGATTCTTTCTATCATAGTCTTTATTTCTTTTAACTGCCCCGTTGGTCTCGTGGTCGCACGCGCGACTGCTGAGTACGGGGTCCTGGGTTCGATTCCTGGGTCGAGCCAAGTGTTATTGAGTTTTTCCATTAGAAATTTCTTAGTAACAGCCCGTAGTTTGGAAGTCGGCGGTGTGATACCCCCGTGCCTCGGAAAGCACTTTAAGCCTTTGGTCCTGCGCCTTATCTCTCTCCGGTCATGTCGGATTGCCGTCCCATCGGACTATGAGAGTGAGGGAAGACGGAGTGCACCTGTGTCTGCATGCACACTTGTGCACTATAATATCTCCCACGCAAATTCAAACTCAAAGCATTTATTTCAATAAACCATTTACAGGCACTTTTGAATTGTCAAGAAGTCAGGCAGTCAGAAAATATTAAGCTAGTCCGAAGGCTACTCCGTTGAGATTGGCCGCCATGGCCGAAATACGGTCTGGAAGACTATCATAGTCTCTATGTAGCCCACTACGTAAGTTCTGTAAAAGTTGTCTGCAAGTCGAACTTATGAAGTGCAGGCTGGCAATAAAATATCTCTGGTTGCATTCGAACAGTCAAGCGAATTTAGAATGAAGTTTATTTTTGCCTTTTGTATTAGGGTTTTGTTCGGAAAACGGTGATAATATAGGCGCGTTGATGTACAGACGTTCGCTTGAAATAAACGCAGTAAATATAACGTATAATCTTAACGCATCCACACAATATTACACACACCATAGTACCCTAGTAAGGCGCCAACGAAAGAATGAAGATTTTTGTAACGTCTTCAAGCAAATAGCCCTCAGTGCAAAACCGATGGCTACAGTTCTGAGTAGGTACATCTGTCATGTTAATTATAGGCACTTCATTATACCGCCTCGCTGACTTCACCCGGACTTTTTAAACAAGTTGAATTGCGAAATTCTTTTTCCTTAGCATTAAATCTCTTCGTTAAATTAGATCTAGGCGAGTCTCGGACTCATTGGAGACGGTAACGACCCGCCTTCAGGGTTCTTTGTAGCCAACACTGCAAGCCAGGACATTTATCTTTAAGGCGTTCTACACACTTGCTTATTCGGCTTCGGCTTAATAGCCAAGCGGTAACAGAAGATATTACAGGAAAAGCCACTCCGATAGGGCCGAGCCAACCAGAATATGATTTGGGTCGATGCCGAACGGAGTTTGTTGATCGGCAGGAGCCGAAAAGGCGAATATATATTAGGTCCTTACATATGAAATTGGCGTTTTTCGTACTGGCCACTTTAATCACGAATTTCTCCTCTTTGGTAAGGAATTCCAAATTCAAATTTGTACAGCTATTTACTCATGTATTTGTGCTTCGATGACCGTCATTCATTTGTTTTTTTTCTTCTGTTTTTTCTGTTTGCGTCACTCAACCTAATATATCAATTGCTTGGGGTCTGCTTGTTGTTTAACAATTACTGCCGAATCGAATTTACCGACCCGGATATTAGGTAGCACCCCTAAGATGTCACCTACTTAAAGTACCTAAAGAATATGGCTTCACAAATTTGCATAAAGTGTTAGGAAGGAAGCCGATTCGAAGTTTGCTTCAGTACGCTTGAAAAACTTTTCTTTTATCCGTGTTATCCCGTTTTCATTGTACTGTAATTATATTTTTCACAAAAGAGTTGATAATGCAACTGTTTTCTTTATAGGATCATCTGCCTGCTTAATATAAAAAGGAATCCCTTTACGCCATAACTTACTTTGGTGCATACGTGCATACCTGGCGAGCCAAGAAAAACGAGCGCAATAACTTGCGCCCTTTACATGTCGCCCTGGTACCATTGGCTTTCATAACCCTCCCTTGTACAAGCTTATGAGATTCCTGAATAAATTTTCGAATAAATTCGTTCAAACCAAGTCAGCCTTTTAGAATGATTCAGATTTTCAATGACAACAGTAGATTGTAAAACACGTGTTTTATTTTTTTTTTTTCTTCGTACGTTATGTTCTGAAAATCAACGGGTTAATATCCTGTTGTCGACATCAACCTGCTAGAGTATAATTATCAGTGATCGGAATAGGCTGAGTATATTTACCTAAAGTTTAAAGAACAGAGACGAAAATCGGAGACTTCCTTAGGACTAAATTTTTTTTTTAATTTTTGAAGTGTAAACTTCTTTAGCGGCGTTGCACACTTTTTGTAATGGGTAAAAAATGTGAAACTCGCGTCAGGACACGTGACCGTCAGGAGAGATTTCCCCCCCCCCTCGCTTTCTACGGCGGCGCCAACCGAAGTGAACCAAGTGAGACACGATAATGGATGGATGGATGGATGGATGGTGATGGTGATGGTGATGTGGATGGTGATGGGGATGTGGATGGGGATGGGATGGGGATGGTGATGGTGATGGTGGTGGTGGTGGTGGTGATGGTGGTGGTGCTGGTGGTGCTGGTGGTGGTGGTGGTGGTGGTGCTGGTGGTGCTGCTGGTGGTGGTGATGGTGATGGTGGTAGTGGTGGTGGTGGTGGTGCTGGTGGTGCTGGTGGTGGTGGTGGTGGTGCTGGTGGTGGTGGTGATGGTGATGGTGGTGGTGGTGGTAGTGGTGGTGGTGGTGGTGCTGGTGGTAGTGGTGATGGTGGTGGTGTTGGTGGTGTTGGTGCTGGTGGTGGTGCTGGTGGTGGTGGTGGTGGGGGTGGTTGTGGTGGTGGTGCTGGTGGTGGTGGTGGTGTTGGTGGTGGTGGTGGTGCTGGTGGTGGTGGTGGTGCTGGTGGTGGTGGTGGTGGTGGATTTTCCCTTTTTGTTTATACTTGTACATATTATTATTTTAAGATTGTTAGCTTTTTAAATTAATAATTGATTTATTTCAACGTTAATATTCAAGTTTTCACTTCTGCCGGCACTCCCGGAGTGCAACCCGTCTTTTTTTATTTTAATTTTTTTTGAACATTTCAATATACTTAACATGAATATATTAAAGACTCTTTTAAAAATATATATTTTTAATATTGTGAATGGTTTTTTAGAGCCGCAGGCGCGGAGGGGGCAGCCTTGACGTGTTTTTTAAGGAATTTTTCACTTTTTGTATGGAAAATATGAAAAATTTATACCTACATGTTGAGTTTGAGGAGTTTATGGATTTCATAAAGGGGGTCGAAATTTTCATTATTTTGGCGATAGGACACACCATTTTCGAGATATAAGCAAAAGAAAAAAAAAATACAGACAGTACTGTTTTTGCACCTGAAGTCGAGGTGTTGGTGTGAATTTCTATTCATGACAACTAATTTTATACCACTCCTTTTTAATCGCGATTAAAAATAGTCAGATTTAGTTCGATTTAGTTAGACAATCAAAATTTTTGGTGAAAAACGTGAAATTCAGAATAGCAAAATTGCCATCTTCAATAGATTAATAACTCAGTGCCATCTTAGTGCTGTCAAACTAAAATATAGTTAAGTTGCGTCACTTTAGTCAATTTCAGAATGGGAAATCGTCGCATGACAGGAATAAATTAAATTTTAGTGATTTTTAGTCTAGTTTAGAGGCACTTGTGACAAGAAAATCGGCACCATTGTTACGTAAAAAAATATAAGTGGTTTAATGAATCAAGTTTATCTATTTATTATACTATCCTTAATCCCGTCCTTCTTATATTTACCCGTCAGAAAGGAAGTGTAATCTTTCATTAGTCCCGAAGGCGTGAATAGTTTTTATGATTTTACTACTTCAAAACCAAATCCCGGGACTCGGGGAATATCCATATTATTCTAACCAACCAATTATTCTAAGCAAGTACATAAAACAGCTCTACCTATTCCGATCTATGTTGATTACGATTGATTAAAGCATTTATAATCTTAATGATAAAATAAGATATTAAAAAAATATTTAGTCATAAGGAAGTCTCCGATTTTCGTCTCTGTTCTTTAAACTTTAGGTAAATATACTCAGCCTATTCCGATCACTGATAATTATACAGTGATAAATACATAATTATTAGTTATTGGTTACATTACCAGTCGACAGTGTTGTAGATATTTTTCGACGCCATATTGAGTTAGTTAATAGTTTTAGTTAGGTTATTATATTTTAATTTTAATATTTTGTCCAACTTATAAGGAGTTTATCCATTGTACTTGTATATATTTTTATTAAACTAGCAGGGACAAAAAAAGTTAAATAAGTTGTCTAATTATACATGTGTCGATACCCTAGCGCCATCCTCTTTTCCTAGCACGGCGGGCTGTGCAGGTGCGGCAAGACTCAACCGGCGAAAATATTCCAACCTTGTTGGAATATGTTCGAGCCGTTTGGGGTTAAAACACTAACTCAAACTCAAAGCATTTATTTCAATTAAACCATTTACAGGCACTTTTGAATTGTCAAGAAGCCTGTCAGACAGAAAATATGCACTTAGTTACCCATTCCAAAGCATAGGTACCTATACTGAAGAATGGGCAAGAAACTCTATGGAAGAACATCCACTAGGGTCATGGGATCCGAGTAACTACTTGGTTTTTCGAGGCATCGCCGAGCGGTTGGTCATCTCTTCACGTGACCAAAGGGCTGGCCTATTTTTGGCCAATAAATCAGCATCGCCATACAACTTGGCAATGCTGCTAGCCTTCTCGGCACTTTTCCTGCTGACAGCGCGAGCGATGCGAACGAGTTTTTGATGCCCATCATTATTTACCCCTTTTTTTTTGTTTTATACATATACATATTATTATTTTAAGTCTGTTAGCTTACATTATACAGTGTTGATGATACATTTTGTTGATGATTCAACTGTATAAATGCAAAAAAAAAAAAATTGGACGTTAAAAAAAAACGCGTACCTAGTTCTTACAAATTCGAATAAATACCGAAAGTTTTGTTTATTCAAACCCTTTTTTCGTTCGAATAATCTACACTTCTAAAGACACAACTAATTATTCGGCGATTTGTGTCTTCAGTCCGAAAATACGTAAGCACATTTCTTTTACAAGGTCCGTTTAGGGAGTTAATGAATCGAGTAATTTGTTACAACGTAAACTAATGTTCTATCGACTTTAATTCCTTTTTCTGGGAACGTTACTCCTGTTGGGCTGGAATATTCTTAAACATTCGGGCTCCCACAGACATGCGCGACGCGACTCTAGTAGAACAGTTAACATGAAGTTTTTATAGAATTTTTTCTAGTATAGTCGCGTCACGCCTGTGTTCGGGAGGCTTTTTTGTAAATTTAGTAACATATATTGGAACAAAAAACGCCTGCTTAAAAAAATTAGAAGACATAAATAATATAAAACATTTAAAGAAAAAAGGAGAAACGGAGAAATATTAACCAATAGGATTGCATAACATCTCAATGGCATTTTCTATTGGTTAATATTTCTCTGTTTCTCCGCTCCGGCGGACAGGCAGCCTCTGTGTAGGTACTAGACTAAAAAACCTTTTAATATGAATGAATATTAAAAGGTTTTTCCTACAAAAAATACGACTTCAATAAACGCCAAACGGGCAAAAGGTTTTTATTGAAATCAATTAACATTCCGAAATTAAATTTTCACCCACCAACGTGCTAATCGTGGTTCGACGACCGCACAAAACCACGACGACCCTAGTTTGAACCAGCTTTAATGAAAAATTATTTAATTATTCGATGGAATAAAGGACATTGATTAAAAACCGAAATTCACTAGTGTCATTTTCAAAAATCAATTATAGATTTGTAGTGATTTCAAATACTGAATGAAATTGAAAGTATATGAAACGCCAAAACTATTTTTTTTTGAGTAAAAGAATCTCTAGAACTCTGCCGCATGCGAATAGTACTCACATCTTTTTATACTCCGCTAGGAAATGATCTGCCAAGTTCACCCACATAAAGATTTTTGTATAAGTATAGTCATGAAGTTTCAAAGTATATCATTTGAAAGTTACCGCAAAAGTACTGGTTTATAACGGAACGGACTGGAAACATAAGGTTTATGCTTCGCCTAATTTCGAAGTTTGTTTTCTTGGGGTTGTCTTCAAGAAAGTCTGTATTGATATTATTGAGTACCTAATTGAATAGTTTATTAAATATTGATAGATACCATGTTTGTATGTGTGCATGATTATACCTAAATACAGAAATATTTATACTGGAAAAGGTATATTAATTTCACTATTTGTGCTACAAAATCATCGAGTAAATAAGATCCCGAAAACGAAAGTGTGTTTTGAACTGTTGCTGAGAATTTTAACCGAAAAATATAAAAGTTTTTATAAATCATTTCTTCTTTTTAGCGTGTCGATGGCAATGGACTCGGCCCAGAATTCGGCTACGTATTTGGCGCCATCACTAGCGTCCATCAGTTCCTGTAACGTGTAGCTGACAGGACACGCAGGACATGATATTAAAGTGTCTCATCGTTAATGGAATAGCACCACATTTACACTCCAGAGAGAATTTGTTAATGCAATCTACATGAGTGACTCCTACACGTATCTCAGATTTATCAACTTATATTTAAATGTCTTCTAAATCTAATATTCAGAAATAATTTACCCTTTATGAATCACCCACCCAATAAACCAACCTTAGATTGTATAAATCGGCCTAATAGAGGCAAGGGTTGGGATTAAACGGTCTAAGAAGACATTTCTCTAATAGATATACAGTCTGTATAATAACCTCAAAGGCACAGTTTGAAGTCACCCTTCATGGACGTTGTAATGCAGTAATCACAGTATAAGTATAGATCAAGAATGTATCAGAAGTGAAACTCGCTTTGAATGCATTCTAAATGCCTATAGTTTCGTGCGTAAGAAACGTTCAACAAAGCCAGGGTTGGCGCATGTTACATAGGCCGGGTTCGTTTTTTTAACAAGGTGGTAGGCAGTAGGTGATCCTTACGTGATTATTTTGCCAGCATCAGTGGCAAAGAATGGTAAGTATAGCCAGGGTTTTTTTTTTTCAAATTGACACACTTCGTCATTTTGCCGTGTTATAGCCATTTCATACAACTATCAAAGAATGACAGTTGTGATTGGAATATACCGACAATTTAAGTTGTAATCAATTTGTGGACTTAATCTTTCTGACTTTACATAAGTTACGCATCTGTACAATTTTCTTATTCCGTGGTATGAGGTCCTAATAGGTATCATGCTTTACTCAACCCGTCGAACAATATTAGGTTGAGTAATAAATTAATCCGGGACGAAGTACTCCTTTGAGGAGACTTAGCACCCTGATGTATTTACTTGGTCATTAGTTACGTTATGTTAGGCTTAAGAGGCTGAATTGAAACTTTGGTCGTGATGTGTCCTTGCGTATGTACTTTTGGTCTATTCGTGAATTATTTATTTACGTTTTCTTTGTTTTGATATTAGGCATTCATTGGAAAGTTTATTGGTAATAAGCATTACACTTACTATTTCAGTATATTTTTCTTAGAAAATTAAAAATATTTAGTAATTAGCGTCCATGAAAACTCATCATATGTATATCCAGCCCGTCCTAACCTACGGTGCTCAGACCTGGTCGCTCACCGAGTGGAAAAGTTCCGCCTTGGGTTTTGCCAAAGAGCAATGGAACGCAGTATTTTAGGCGTTAAACAAACTCACAGCATACGATACACCACGCTGCGCGACAAGCTGTGGCTGTGACATGCTGGGCAACAGTCTCCATACGGTGGGTGCCTGAGGATGGGCGGCGCCGCTGAGGCCAGCCTAGAAAGAGGTGGCGAGACGACCTAAATACGTACCGCAAGGGTTGGATCGAGGTGGCTCTAGAATCGGGGGTTGCGGAAGGATCGTACGTTCCCGCGACCCCCGGCGGGTCTTGACGCAGAACGTCACTTTCGCAAAACGTCACCGTAAAAATTTTGGTCACTTTCGCATAATGTCACTTTCTCAAAACGTCATTTTCGCAAAACGTCATTTTATCAAAAGGTCATTTTCTCATAATGTCACTTTCGCAAAACGTCATTTTCGCAGAATGTCATTCAAGGCATATTTTTCTTTAGGAGAGATCTAATACTCACACTGTAGAATCGGGTAAGTAATTTATTAAAACTAGCTTCTGCCCGTGACTTCGTCCGCGTGGAATGTTTGGTTCCCCCGACACATCGCATTGCATCGCCTGCCCGAGCTTTATTACTTCGTTTTCGCTTGGCGTTCTTTCTGACTTTTTTTTCTTTCTGCACGGCTCCGAAGAGTCACAGCTTGATGTTAAATAGCCTATATCCTTGCTTATATCCTACATACATACAAACAAACAAATTTCACCTCTTTATAATATTATTATAGATTATTATCTTCGTCGTGTGTGATAGTCCATTGAATTGTATGGCGAGCGATATTGTATCTTAAGATAAAACATTATAGTATCTATAACTGTACAATGTAGGTACTTAAAATCATCTATTTTTGGTTATTATAATTAATATTTTTAAGCTAAAAAATTAATGTGCTATGAGACGCCTTGTGTAATTTTCGAGTCTAAATTTTAAAGTAAAACTGATTTGCTATAATAATTGCAACAGGCGTTCAATGAAATAAAGATACAAAGTAAAGGATATTTATTAAGTACATTTTCAGTTTCATTCGTAGAACTCTATCAAATTAATTAATGACAAATCTATTTTAAAATCTCATTTAATTATTAAAAAGAAATAAAAAATATACAATGAGAATGAGTAACAATACAGTCGATTAAAAAGTAAAAGTGAGGGTATTTCGATAATTTAAGCTTGCTTAGATCTTGTTTTTATCAATGTTTACATACATCGTATTGTTTTGTGACTTGTGACCGTGTAAACAGTAGAAACAAAAATATATTTGCGTTATTGGAAAAGTTTGATGTTTGATAAATATGTGTTTGTGCTGAATTATGGATCAAAAACTGAAATTTGTTACAAATCAAAAAGGACACATCAGTTTAAAATTAAATGGATTTAGATACAATCAACACAAGGACAATAAGGATGGGAGCAGCTCATGGCGTTGTGCTGCAAGGAAGATATGTAATGTGACAATAAGAGTTGATCAAACGAGGAAAAATATTATAGGTAAAAACAAAGAGCGTAATCACACTTGCTGTTCCAAGAAAATGAATGATATTTTACATATACACATAACGTCTTTGAAGAGGGCGGTTTGCGAGGATCTTCGGTCAATTCAGATTATTTATGAAGAACAAACTCAAAAAACTATGGAAGAACATCCCGATTGTGTTGACTTACCATCATTTAGATCATTAAAGGACACTTTGTACCGTAGGTACGCGCAAAACATTTTTAAAAACAGCCATATTAAAACATTCGTCGTCATCTACAGTAAAGATACCGCATTCTCTTGGTGAAGATTTTTTAGTTTGTGAAGATGGCGTCACGGAAAAGATAATAGTGTTTGCAACGAAATTAAGTAAAAATGTCATAAAAACATGTAATTTTTTTTATGCAGATGGGACATTTTATGCAGCTCCTGATCCATTTTATCAACTATACGTCGTACATGTAGACCTGAATTCTAACAAGTCTACAACTAATATAATACCCGTAGTTTATGGCCTGCTTCCCAACAAAACGCAAGCAACATACGAACGTTTTTACCATATTTTACAAGAAAAGTTGGGTATAACAATTAAGCATTTTAAAAGTGATTACGAACTGGCGCAGTTAAACGCAGTTCAAACTGTATATCCGAATGCTAAAGTAACAGGTTGCTACCGCCATTATAATGCAGCCATATGGAAGCAGTCGAAAAAGTTGAAAGTAATCAACACTGAACAAGGTCGCAATATTACAAGATTATGTGCGATGTTACCATTGGTGCCAGCCCATGCTATTCCAGAAGCATGGCGATATATTGCGGATAAGGCACCTAGTACTCCTGAAATGCAACAATTTAAAAGATATTTTGAAAAACAGTGGTACCCAAAAGTGCCACCAGAAGTAATTAGCTGTGCAGGGCAACGGCACCGGACGACAAATGCGCTTGAAGGCTGGCACCATCGGATTAATGTCCGGTTACCAAAAAGATGCGGTCTGTATTTATTTATTTTCAAATTGAAGAAAGAAAGCCGCTATTGGGATAACCGTATTAAAGAAAGTTTATGTAAATCATACCGCGGATACAGAAGACCGGATGATATATATTTTGACATGAAATACAACAAACTTTTGAAGAAATTTGACCGCCAATCATTGACATTACCCGAGTTAATGCATAAAATAATTTTTTTGCAACTTTTAAAAAAATAAACAGTACTTTAAAACAGTACTTATTTAATTTTAATTCCTATACGTATATATTATATATACATATTAGCATTATTATATACATACATATTATTAGCTTGATTATTATATTTTGTTAAAAGTTGATTGAGGTTTTATAAGAATTGTGTAAATTATTATTGTGTTCTATTGGTAATTATGTATTTATATCTATTAATAAAAACGTTAATAATATTATTGTAATATTTTATATTTGACTACATATATTAGTTATTACGTTATTCCAAGAGTTAATTTATAGCTGGTTTTATCATTAAATGATTAATTCTGACATCATTTAGTGATCAATTATATGATAGATGATTTTAAGTACCTACATTCTATAGTTATGTGTGTAATAAAAATTTGGTTGATTTTTTTATATTTTTTTAATAAATTACTTACCCGATTCTACAGTGTGAGTATTAGATCTCTCCTAAAGAAAAATATGCCTTGAATGACATTCTGCGAAAATGACGTTTTGCGAAAGTGACATTATGAGAAAATGACCTTTTGATAAAATGACGTTTTGCGAAAATGACGTTTTGAGAAAGTGACATTATGCGAAAGTGACCAAAATTTTTACGGTGACGTTTTGCGAAAGTGACGTTCTGCGTCAAGACCCCCCGGCGTAGGTGTGAGATGGAACACCGGGATGGTTTTTAGCCGCCGCCCGCTCCAGGGCGGCGGACATCCATGAGAATATTCTAACCAAGAAACAAAAACAAAAAAAGTTGACTCTAGAAAAGGATGCCTGGAAGGATTTGGGGGACGCCTGTGCTCAGCATTGGGACAGACACAAAAATAATGTAAAACCTAATATACTATGTATTTGTGTGAATGTACTTGATTGATGAGCAAATGGACCTGTATACTTAATGTTTCCGTGAACTCAAATAAAAACTGTAATTATTTGAGAATAGTATTAATATGGCTTTTCCGTGCCTCAGTATAATACGGCAAAAGGGCGCAAAGTATCCTAATGAGTGTATATTTATTTCATTAATAAATCTCTGTCATAATTTGACACATAATATGGGGCGGAATCAGGTCAAGTTACTTGCGTAACGGGCCACACTAACAATATTATTATAACTAATAAAGGATATTATTAACCTGTGGTTTGCTACAAATGTAAGGACATTCATTAATAATTAGGGTTATGAATGACGAAATAGCTAATAGTTAAATTTAAAATATCAGTCTGTTTCGTCGTAGTAATACTTAATATAATTTATTCGATAGGTTTTGATTAAAATAGTAAATTACCAGATTACCTATATTTTATTTTTCATTTTAGTTAAATTGTGCGCGAATTTTTTTATTTCTTGCAAATGATTAAGTTTTTTTTTTTAAGAATATCGGGCGTCGTCACTGAGGCTGACCTAATCAACGCTGGCGTGACGATTTGGACTCACACAGCACAAAGAAAGGTGGAAGAATATGGGGGCCTTTGCCCAGCAGTGGTCAGTGGTACAGACGCCAGCACATCAACCTACACCTAACTGTCACATTTTCCCAATCAACTTTGAACCTTATGTTTTAGTGATAAAGTTGAAAATCTATTAAAGAAATTTGACAGATTGTAGTAGGTTGATGTGCTGGCGTCTGTACAATATAGGCTAATGGAAAAAAGAGAATATAATAGTATGATAAATACCAATGCACAGCGTCACGCACTACCGAAAAATATAATCGTAGAGATCCACAAAAGATGACAGCCAACAAATAATTCCGCGGGTGCCAAAACTTTATATTTACTTACGCGCACACCTGATTTCAAAGAGGTTTATAAATTCACCCCTTAAATATACATACGAGGGAATTGACTTTTTGTGATTTTTTCGTAAACTACTGTCGCAATATCGACGAATAAGATGGCATTATATTTTCACCAATGGAGTTTCCGGATTTAAATAGACGATATTTTTAAAAAGTATCGTTTTGGGTGCATTTTTTTTCGAAGTTTTTTTTGGAAACCATAAAATATAAAAACAATGGGATGTTCCCGAAGAGTATAATTTGTTAAAGTCTGGACAAAAATTACCACGCAAAAGTAGATAGGTACATTCCTCTGACACTGTTCATTGACAATCATAACCTCATACGCGTGGGAAGGTCGATAACTCCTCAATCGATTTTATTGTGAAACATCCCGTCACATATACAGGGTGAAATTGCACACATGCGACAAATCGAAATGGGAGATTGTACTCGTCATTGTGAACAACTTTTACTATGGGACCAAACCTGAAATCGCGAAAAAAAAATCAGCTGTTCCCTACATTTATGTTCGCATAACTCGCCAAAACGTAGGGAACAGCTGATTTTTCTTTCGCGATTTCAGGTTTGGTCCCATAGTAAAAGTTGTTCACAATGACGAGTGCAATCTCCCATTTCGATTTGTCGCATGTGTTCAATTTCACCCTGTATATGTGACGGGATGTTTCACAATAAAATCGATTGAGGAGTTATCGACCTTCCCACGCGTATGAGGTTATGATTGTCAATGAACAGTGTCAGAGGAATGTACCTATCTACTTTTGCGTGGTAATTTTTGTCCAGACTTTAACAAATTATACTCTTCGGGAACATCCCATTGTTTTTATATTTTATGGTTTCCAAAAAAAACTTCGAAAAAAAATGCACCCAAAACGATACTTTTTAAAAATATCGTCTATTTAAATCCGGAAACTCCATTGGTGAAAATATAATGCCATCTTATTCGTCGATATTGCGACAGTAGTTTACGAAAAAATCACAAAAAGTCAATTCCCTCGTATGTATATTTAAGGGGTGAATTTATAAACCTCTTTGAAATCAGGTGTGCGCGTAAGTAAATATAAAGTTTTGGCACCCGCGGAATTATTTGTTGGCTGTCATCTTTTGTGGATCTCTACGATTATATTTTTCGGTAGTGCGTGACGCTGTGCATTGGTATTTATCATACTATTATATTCTCTTTTTTCCATTAGCCTATATTGTACAGACGCCAGCACATCAACCTACTACAATCTGTCAAATTTCTTTAATAGATTTTCAACTTTATCACTAAAACATAAGGTTCAAAGTTGATTGGGAAAATGTGACAGTTAGGTGTAGGTTGATGTGCTGGCGTCTGTACCACTGACCACTGCTGGGCAAAGGCCCCCATATTCTTCCACCTTTCTTTGTGCTGTGTGAGTCCAAATCGTCACGCCAGCGTTGATTAGGTCAGCCTCAGTGACGACGCCCGATATTCTTAAAAAAAAAAACTTAATCATTTGCAAGAAATAAAAAAATTCGCGCACAATTTAACTAAAATGAAAAATAAAATATAGGTAGTCTGGTAATTTACTATTTTAATCAAAACCTATCGAATAAATTATATTAAGTATTACTACGACGAAACAGACTGATATTTTAAATTTAACTATTAGCTATTTCGTCATTCATAACCCTAATTATTAATGAATGTCCTTACATTTGTAGCAAACCACAGGTTAATAATATCCTTTATTAGTTATAATAATATTGTTAGTGTGGCCCGTTACGCAAGTAACTTGACCTGATTCCGCCCCATATTATGTGTCAAATTATGACAGAGATTTATTAATGAAATAAATATACACTCATTAGGATACTTTGCGCCCTTTTGCCGTATTATACTGAGGCACGGAAAAGCCATATTAATACTATTCTCAAATAATTACAGTTTTTATTTGAGTTCACGGAAACATTAAGTATACAGGTCCATTTGCTCATCAATCAAGTACATTCACACAAATACATAGTATATTAGGTTTTACATTATTTTTGTGTCTGTCCCAATGCTGAGCACAGGCGTCCCCCAAATCCTTCCAGGCATCCTTTTCTAGAGTCAACTTTTTTTGTTTTTGTTTCTTGGTTAGAATATTCTCATGGATGTCCGCCGCCCTGGAGCGGGCGGCGGCTAAAAACCATCCCGGTGTTCCATCTCACACCTACGCCGGGGGGTCTTGACGCAGAACGTCACTTTCGCAAAACGTCACCGTAAAAATTTTGGTCACTTTCGCATAATGTCACTTTCTCAAAACGTCATTTTCGCAAAACGTCATTTTATCAAAAGGTCATTTTCTCATAATGTCACTTTCGCAAAACGTCATTTTCGCAGAATGTCATTCAAGGCATATTTTTCTTTAGGAGAGATCTAATACTCACACTGTAGAATCGGGTAAGTAATTTATTAAAAAAATATAAAAAAATCAACCAAATTTTTATTACACACATAACTATAGAATGTAGGTACTTAAAATCATCTATCATATAATTGATCACTAAATGATGTCAGAATTAATAATTTAATGATAAAACCAGCTATAAATTAACTCTTGGAATAACGTAATAACTAATATATGTAGTCAAATATAAAATATTACAATAATATTATTAACGTTTTTATTAATAGATATAACTCCATTGGTGAAAATATAATGCCATCTTATTCGTCGAGAATAAGATGGCATTATATTTTCACCAATGGAGTTTCCGGATTTAAATAGACGATATTTTTAAAAAGTATCGTTTTGGGTGCATTTTTTTTCGAAGTTTTTTTTGGAAACCATAAAATATAAAAACAATGGGATGTTCCCGAAGAGTATAATTTGTTAAAGTCTGGACAAAAATTACCACGCAAAAGTAGATAGGTACATTCCTCTGACACTGTTCATTGACAATCATAACCTCATACGCGTGGGAAGGTCGATAACTCCTCAATCGATTTTATTGTGAAACATCCCGTCACATATACAGGGTGAAATTGAACACATGCGACAAATCGAAATGGGAGATTGTACTCGTCATTGTGAACAACTTTTACTATGGGACCAAACCTGAAATCGCGAAAAAAAAATCAGCTGTTCCCTACATTTATGTTCGCATAACTCGCCAAAACGTAGGGAACAGCTGATTTTTCTTTCGCGATTTCAGGTTTGGTCCCATAGTAAAAGTAGTTCATAATGACGAGTACAATCTCCCGTTTCGATTTGTCGCATGTGTTCAATTTCAGCCTGTATAAGACAAACTTATTGGCCTCTAGGTGGCACAAACGTGTCTAGGTTTGTCGTGAATACATGTCTTAAATGTTTCAGACATAAGGCTCAGAATGTATAGCCTATAATGGATCAACTACCTAGCTTAAGAACCAATCTTGAGTTTCCTTTCTTTATTTAATAGTTATGTTGACTATGCTGGACCAGTATTGGTGGCCAATCGTAAAGACCGAGGATACAAACTTACAAAATCCTATATGTGCATCTTGTTTACTCGGCAGTGAAAGCCGTACATTTTCAGCTCGTCACCGACCTCACCACTGAAGCATACATGGCCGCTCTAAATCGTTTCGTGGCACGTCGTGGGAAGCCTCGAAGTATCACGTCCGATAACGAGACTAACTTTATAGGCGGACCAAACAAAAATAAGAAAATTAAGTCAGATTCTTTTGTTTTTCTGTTTTGAAATATTAGGCAAATTATTTAGGCAATCAACATTCACAAATCCAGCCCTAGAATTTGGCAAGTTTATCTGGTTACCCACATAAATAAATCTAACTGATACATCATTTCCATACCGAATCTTAAAACCATAGCGGGTTTATCCTGTTTTTTTTCAAACCCAACAACAATAAACTAGACGTACAAAATCTACCACAAAAAAAATCATTCTTACTTCTTACATTATTTTTCATCACGACGCGACGAACTTAATTTTTAATTAGGGCAACATTCTTGAATCAACGTGTCATTTACCGCCTACAAAAATATGCCAACTATGAGATTTTTTATCCTTATTAGTTTTGGGTCCCACTAAATTGAAGAGACACCTGTTTCCTATTACGAAGACATTTGTCAGGTTCAATATTATTGCTCATTCGAGGCGACTGGTTAGGGGCAAATTCTTCCATCATGGTATCGGAATTAAAGGAAACTAGACGGTATTGGCTGATTCTAGTTTGAATTTTAGTTCATTGAGTTCAATAGCTCAAAAATTTCACTAGTAGAGTCTGTTCAATAGTATACCTTATCTAGCTGAGAATTCAGTGCAAAAAAGCATGTCTTCTATGATTTTTACAGACTCAATTTCAATTCTCGTTTTGTTACTAAAGATCTGTAGCATTTGTCGGTATAACCCTGAGCAATCCATCTGCCATTTTACTAAATACATATCAGTATTACCAAATATTACTTACTACGTAGTAGTATACGCAGGCTATTAAATTAAAATGAAAAAACTCTTTATATCTACAGGTTTTTTTTTAACTAGTGCGCAAACTGTAACCGTATGATTCTATACCCCAAAACGTCAGCTGTTTCATAGAAAAGTGACCTAGGCGGTCAAAATGTATTCAACAATTTTTTTTTTTGTTTTTGTACTGGTTAAATTTTTTCCTGTATACATAACCGCATACCTATGTACCTACATAACGTTTCCTTACATAAGCTAATACCAGCACGTTTGCACCATCATGTTTGCTATTGCGTACGGTTTAACGGTACGTGAGTAACGTGCAAGTTATGAAATAAGGATAAACCTACTTTTAGACATTTTTTTGGGCTCCGTACCCAAAGGGTGCCAACGGTACCTTATTGCTAAGCCTCCGCTGTCTGTCCGTCCATCTGTCACAGGGCTGTATCTCTTGAACCGTAATAGGTAGAAACTTGAAATGTTTACAGTGTGTACTACTATGGGTGCTATCACAACAAATAATAAAAATAAAATAAAGTTAAACAATAAAAGGGTTCCTCTTTAATTTTAAACTATGTATATTTTTGGGTACATATTTGAATTTCGAAAATTTAAATATCTACGGTTAAAATGTCAATGTTCAAAACATCGAAAATTTAAATATCGAACGACCACAAAACCGAAAATTAAAATAACGTAAGTTTATATTGTCGAATGGTTAGATAACCTACGTCCAATATATCTAAAATCTAATTATCGACAAACATGACATCGAAAGGCTTAAATATCGAAGTACAGATTATCTAATGATGTAAATATCGAAGTACAGAGTATCGAATGTCCTAAATATCGATATTTATTTATATGTTGTGCTACAAAAATTAGTGACAGAAACAAATCGCTGCAAAACCGACTCCACGTGGTCTTGTCTGCCCTACCCCTAGAGTGTAATTTAAGCCTGCGTAGGCGCAGAGGGGCGAGGCGGCCCGCGAGCTGAGGCGGAGGTGGCTTCAACGCCCGCCGCCGCGGCTGAGGCTGGCCGGCGTAGCCGGCCAGCAAGCCGAAGCTGCGGTGGTGAGCGTTAAAACCATCGACGACGATAAGTTCGCGTGGGACCGCCGGAGCCCCGCAGCGCCGGAGCCGTGACAGAAACCATGCCTGCTGCATGATGCATGCTCGCTTGCACTCTGCATGCTTAAGTAATATTATTTTCACTTAAAAAAAACACATTTGTAGGCTGCGCCCGCTCTTGCATCTTATGTCGACGGAGCCCCGCTACGCGGGGCCCCTATTTCTGTGTAAAGGGTTTAAAGTAACCTAACCTAACCTAACACCGGGGTGCCCTTCGCTCTCTCTTGCATCCTGCAACCATGCCTGCCTGCGAGTTCGATATTTTAACTAGTAGGTATTTTTAACGTAAATATAATGAACTAAAGTGTATTGAATGTTGACATTTTGAACTTAGGTATAATGATTATCGATGTTTTTAATCATTAGATATTTTTATAACTCGGCATTTCAATGTTAGACATTTTATGCTTAGGTATAACAATTTTCGATATTATGATATAACCGATATTTAAATTTTCGATGTTTTGAACGTTGACATTTTACACGTAGGTATTTTAATGTTCGACATTCAAATATGTACCCATATTTTTTTACTTTTATTTTGACCATACAAGAAACCTGTTTTTCTCGGCGTTGTTTTTTTTACTAAAGCTTAAAAAAGCAGTGTTAAATATTGAACGGTGGTACTAAAACCTAATTAATAAACCTAACCTAATTAATTATTTCATCACCACTGCTTCTTCTGCTGCAATTTTGAACAAATATTTTGCTCAATAACTAAGAATAAAAAAGCTGTAGTGTTACTCGACTTTTGTTGCAGACCGTACCTACGTAATATTGTTGCCTTCTTCTTGGTCATGTACTACATTGCTGAGAGCAGTGGTGGCCTAGTGATAATGACTGCGACTTACGAGTTGTAGGTCGTAGGTTCGAAAACAGACAGGCGCTTTACTTTGTGTAAATTTTTTCATCACCACTACTCTCGAAACGGTGAAGGAAAACATCGTGAGGTAACCGGCGTGTCCTAGAACCAAAAATTCGAAGACATGTGACATCTACCAACCCGCATTGGGCCCGCGTGGTGGATTACGGCCCACTCCCTCTCACAGAGAAGAGGCCTGTGTCCCAGCAGTGGAAACATTATAGGCTGATTATGATGATGATAGTACGAAAACCTTCGTATACGAGTCCACTCGTACTTTGCCGCTTATTTATGAGATAAAATCACGCTGAAACTTGCGATCCACCATGTTTCTGGCAAATAAATATTCTATTAATATTCTATCAATAACGAAAGCCATCATAAAATAAAAAATAAAGGCGACTAATAATTATAATAAACCTAAATTATAATCACAACACCAGTTTAAGGTAGCTGTACTCTAATCTATCACAGACTCTAGGTGTAAGAACTATAGCAGGGGTCGTCAATCTTATCCGACATTTAATTCCGTCCACTACTCACTTACGGGAACCATATTGCATTTGTTGCCATACATAAAAGTTCAGTCGTTCCACATTTTTCTCTTCCGACCTAGAAAGCAAGGATGTACTTAGATATATTTGGTCTGTTTCTCTGTAAATATTATTCGGCTCAGGTCTCCGGTACCGAATTGACATCATTTTTCTTGTAACTTAAACCGTTGCACGTTGAAGTCTTTTAGCAACAAAGTTTGGGCTGGAAAATGTTGTCGAGTGGATTATAATTTCTTTGTTTGCCCACTTTATTTTTAGCGTTTACTCTGCGGCCGTTTATATTTTGTTTTAGGTACCTACTTTATATGTATTGATAAACTGCTTCAATAATCGAAAGTAGCCTTGAAGGTGATTTGTGCAATATTTGTTTCAACCTAGTACCTAAATAATACTGCTGACTTAATCATATTCGAGTCATAACTATATTTTTTCTAATACCTACCCATTTTAATTTTTGAATCAATATTTACTATCCATACTCCATACTAATATTATAAATTCGGAAGTAACTCTGTCTGTCTGTCTGTATGTTACCTTTTCACGCCTAAACCACTGAACCGATTTAGATGTTTGGTATAGAGATAGTTTATAGTAGTTAAGGACATAGGATAGTTTTTATCCCGATATTCCCACGGGATCGACACTTATGTGGGTGAAACTGCGGGGCGCAGCTAGTTATTTATAAACGTAAGTTTTCTATATTCCTTCCAACTGTTTCATTCATAATTTTAATTGATTTTACCGTTTTTGTTCACTTTTGAAAGCCATAGTTGTAACAGCTAGTAATATGGCCTTTTGTATTGATAAAGATGGCATTAACGCGAATACAGCCAATCAGTGACGGACAAAGAGAGAGCAGTAATTCATTAGAAACACTCAGTGGGCTCTTAGCGCTAAGAGATTTATAGTGATCGCTTGTCACTAATAGGTACCTGTTTAGAAGACTTTTACTATTAAGAGTTTCTGTCTTCCTTTTAATTTGAGTGATAAAGAAGATAGACGCTAATTGGCACGCGTTTATTTTCACCTACCTACAAAATAGAATAATCAGACTATAAAGTTCTCACTGCTGGGACACAGGTCTACTCTCAGTGAGAAGGAGTAGGCCGTAATCCACCACGCGGGTCCAGTACGTGTTGGCGGATGTTACATGCTTTCGAAGTTTTGGTTCTAGGACATGCCGGTTTCCTCACGATGTTTTCCGTCACCGTTTTGAGAGCAGTGGTGATGAAATAATTTACACAAAGTAAAGTGCCTGCTTGGGTTCGAACCCACGACCAACAAGACGTACGCCACGGATCACTGTTACCACTGGCTACAACTGCTCTCCATATTCAAAATAACTGATCGAATATCCGAAGTTGGAGGGTTCAAAATCAATCCAAAACTTTATTTCAAGAATTAAGAATAAACAAAAGAAGCGTATAAATTCAATTAATTCTGTTGCAAACTAATAAAGTATACAAACATAACAATTGAAAGCCCTACCTTAGAAGCTTTTCAATTAATTATTTTGAGAATTCATAAAGTACACAAAAACAGACAAATAAAAAGTTATCAGCCTATAATGTTCCCACTGCAGGGACACTGGCCTCCTCTCCTCGAGAGGGAGGGGGCCATAATCTTTTTTCACTTTTTTTCGGGATGACAGGTACCCTATGTCCGTTTCTGTACACCTGACAACATACATATAAACAAAATTTCAGGATGATCGTTTCAGTGGTTTAGGCGTGAAAAGGTAACAAACAAACAAACTTACTTTTGCATTTATAATATTATATAGTTAGGATATGAAGATAATAATATTTAAACAATTGAAAGCTGCAACCTTGTGAATAAAAACAAAAGTAAATATTGTTACAGACGGCAGAACACGGACAGACAGAAGTAAGCTCTAATAGTCACGATACCTACCTTCTAACCTAGTTTCTTTGCCATTCGCTCCACAGCTCCCACAGCTCTTTCCTTCCAAGATTTAATATTATATTTAGTTTAAAGTAAGTGTATTTTTATGTTTCATAATAAAATAGTCTCCATAGAGACTAATAAATTCAAAAAGTTAAATTAACTTTTGGCCCTGTTCCTGAAAAATTCTTTGTATTTTTACTGAAAACTCATCATCTGCCTAGTGTTTTCCCAACTATTTTGGAGTTGGCTTCCAGTCTAACCGGATGCAGCTGAATACCAGTATTTTACATGGAGCGACTGCCTATCTGATCTCCACTACCCACTTACTGGGTAATACGATACCCATTGGTAAGACTGGTTGTCAGACTTTCGGGCTTCTGACTACCCGTAACGACTGTCAAAGATCCACGAATGACAGCCGGGACCAACGGCTTAACGTGCTTTCCGAGGCACGGAGAGGTTCAATTTCAATTCAATTCAATTCATCTTTATTGTGGATCATAGGAAAGTTTACATGATACAGCTGGTGTTAGTCTAAGAATTTGCGAACAGCTATGTCCTGCCCTTAGGGCGTACAATAAAATGTAGGTAAGTAGATAAAGTTAGGTTACATGCATGTCAACAATATTATTATAATAATTCCTTACAAATTTTATAACAATTTTCAATAAAGGACAGTTCTTAAATGAAAGGACTCTCGCCTGAGAAAGAGGTCTCGGTATGTAAAGACGTCACCCATCCACAGACCAACCGCGGCAAGCGTAGCTTAACCTGATCGATCGACCTGTGCAGCTGTTTTTATTTAGCCACGGGCCTCTCTTTTTTACTGAAAACTACAAAAAGAAAAACATTGCTTGGAACTCGTGTGATTTTCTTTTCCACTGTGATTTTCAATTATTCTTTCTACATATTCCACCGGAGTGCCTGGATGAAAAGGTCTGAGACATAAGGCTTGAAATAATTCAAGAGCCTCGACTCGCGATGTTTTACCACATCCCACATCGCCTCTCGTATGTCGTTCTGTCGGAATAAAGCGTCGAATGAAATGGAGACGGAAAACATCTCATTTATGTATGAGACTTTCTCAGTTGATTTTTTCACGTAGTTTCAATAATAAGTGTTCTAAATTATTTGGTAAACGTTGACTCTAGAATATATAGGCCCGCTTGTACCACAAATCACTAACCACGATATTTTATCTCTTTCAACTTGAAAAAATTTACAGAAATAACGTAGTCCTCGTTATTCAATTATTATTTGTATTGTAGTGTAAACGGGCCTTATGTAAATACGTCATACATGTACTTATTGACACATATAGAACTCATCATTTATGGAATTTGAACTAGCACCGATGCTTGCAACATGGAATGAAGATCAAACGTTCCGAAGTTTCAGCAACGACCAAACTTCCTCATATTCGTATTCAAACGCCTGGATCTAATATTATCGAGTACCTAACATCGTCTCTAATATTATGCACTACTAGTTTTTGAACGCGGCTTAGCCCGCATAGAGGTCGGAAAATATCTCACGGAAATTTACTACCGGGATAAAAACGTATCCAATATTCTAACCCAGATCATGGTCTTTCCGTGTGTCAAATTTCATTTCACATTTATAGTATTAGGATGGATGGATATGCTAAAGTACATTAGTGTGTACTATAGGAAATAAATCAAATTCCTTTTTACTTGTTTAGGATATATTTAAAAAAGACTTTTTTCCCATTTACATATTAATTATAATCATCGACTTATTTTATATACGTCAAACCTACGACTCCTATATGACATCTGCTTGTATGTTCGAAAGGAACTTAATACAAATATAACCATCGAGTCTTGTAGAGGTGTGGCTTTCCAGCCAGGTTTGCTTTAGAGCCGACCTCTACATGAGCTACGCCCACCCTTGAATAACAGTCTGGGCATAGGTCATGACTTTTATTCACATCATTCGAATTTACAAGCCCTATCTACCTATCCTATTATAAGTTTACCTAAATCCGAGGAAGAAATTTACAAGATGAGGTCCGTCTCTTGCAAGAGTAAGCTTAAGTCAGGACGCACGAATCGCGAATCCAACACCACGTTAAGTGTCAAGCAAGCTAACATCTATATGTGCCAATATGCACCCATACAAACTAACGTCGTCATGCTTAAACCTCGTCGTGCCAAAACCTCGGTAAAAGGCGCGACGCGGCCTCCTAATTATTAATAATACTTGATGTGAGAGTTCACATCGACCTGGAAGAGGCTTAAGAGAATTAAACGATCTTAGCATCAGATTCTTTTAACTCCATCGGACGGGATTGAGCCAGAGGGAGGGAAAAGTTTAAGAGGCCAGGGTTCAATAAAAATCTAATATATTATGCTCGTACTCCAGAAATAAAACTTTAAACTCCTACTACGTTCTCTAAAATTCTAATATCATTAAATATCAGTCAATGCTGATAAAACTGTGTGTCCTCAAACACAAGTTGAACCAAAAGTGTCAACCAAACACACTTTGCAAGGGTTATACCCCTGTTAGCAAAGTCGGTGACAACTTATGCTGAGTGTCTGTCACCCCCCCTTCTATAGGAGTGACCACAGTTTTCACAATAACTATCCTCCTATCACTCGCGTCATTAAATACTGGAGTACGAATCATGTCCTAGGCCTACTTGTAATCACGTTGAAATCGACAATCTATTCAGGCCTCCCTTTGACCCGTTGCAGGTGTGAGGGCGCACCTCATAGCCCTCTGGGAGGTGCGGATACCTCACACGCTCCCGGCCGCGTCCGATGTATTTTCTCACAGCATATGTAACACACAAATGAACACATATTAATAAATTGTAACATATTATCCAAACAAAAATAATGCATTAAAATATGATGTTTACATTCAAGTGACATATTTACATTACATGACAAGATACATGACAATTAAAAAAAACACAACAACTATTAACACACTAATATGAAAAAGTTTTAATTAAATAATCTGAATTAAAAAGGTTTCTATCTCTAAACTTTCTTTTTCTAAATTTATATTTTAAAATTGAAAACTTCTTTATAAAATGATGTTTCTTTACAAAAAATGTTTTTATAAAATTATCAATTATCAAAAAACTTTTTGGAAATAATATTTTAGTTTTCGCTTTTTTAATCAATGGGATTCTTTTCTTCTTTCGTGCTTTTCTTTTATTGTTTGCAGCACATTGCGAAAAAACCTTATTTATTTTGGGGATATCTACATAATGTAATATAAAATCACTACAACTAAGAACTACAACCTCATCCGTAGGAAAACTAAATGAGTTTATCAACTGTGCGGAGTTGTTCGACGCTGCATCTTCATCTCTGACCGCATCCACGTTCATATCATCCTCAACTAACTCATCACTAATCATCTTATCATTATTATTCATGTCGATGAAGAAGTGATCTTTCTTCTCTATTTTGGAAAAATCGAAATGACCATTCTCCTTCATTTCGGACGAATCGATCGACACATTATCCACATCAAAATGATCAGCGGCGATGTTAATTTTATTTATTCCCACATCGCGATCATCGTGCTCATTCTGTGGCTCTGAAACATTGCTAATTACATTAATAATTGGACAGAACTGACCCGATTCGTTGTTTTCATCATTGTGTTCGCTCTCGAACACTTCTATCGGCTCCTTCTCCTCCTCTGCGAGGATGCACACCTCGCTGCTGCGCTCGACACCATCTTCTCCATCACCTTCAACTTCCACGCTGCTTTCTAGGCAGCACTGCTCGTTCTGTAGCGGGTCATCTTGTCTTCCACTAAATAATATAGAAGCATCATTATCTAAATTTACAATATTTACAACATTTTCTTGTCTGCTTTCCTCAGACCGATCTTGTGCTATCTCGACTACTTGCACCTTATTAAATCTTTTGTCTCTGTGACATCTGCAAGGAAGCTCTTCCCATAACACATCACATATAGCCTCAAATGACATGTCATCCTCATATTTCCATTTATGGACTGCTAGGGCAGCACCCTCAAGATATGCCATTAATATGAGCGCCCAGTCGCTCTTACGCCATTTATTATAGGCGGCAACAACTTCAAATCGCCTAACAAAATCTTCCAGGCATACACCGTCCGTGCCCGTAAAAACTTGAGCCATCTTTCTCTCCTTATATAAAAAAATACATATAACCACTTAGCTTTATATTCTCCTGGCGACGTTTCTTCGCATCTAATAAATACTCACAGTATACTTTGAGGCCTCGCTTGGCATACAAGAGGTTTTTTGTTCACTTCTATGAGTGCTGAAACAAAAAACTATTTCGCAAGCTTAGCGAAAATCCGGCGACCTTACCCGGCGCCTCCACCATTTATAGGAATTAAATCAAATTCCTTTTTACTTGTTTAGGATATATTTAAAAAAGACTTTTTTCCCATTTACATATTAATTATAATCATCGACTTATTTTATATACGTCAAACCTACGACTCCTATATGACATCTGCTTGTATGTTCGAAAGGAACTTAATACAAATATAACCATCGAGTCTTGTAGAGGTGTGGCTTTCCAGCCAGGTTTGCTTTAGAGCCGACCTCTACAGTACCTACGTATATTTCTGGCTGTTGCGATACTTGTCCAGGGGTAAACTGTCATACGATTTTGATGACTGAACTGTCGCTTCGTACGAAGATTTATAATGCTTTTGAACTCTGGACTTAGTGTTTGGCCAGACTTGGACGCGGGCGCGGGTGCGGGAACGTGCGCGGGATTCCCGTCCACACTGGAGCGCGGCTGCGTTCTGCATGTTGTCGTGTCCAGTGTTTGTCAAAATATAATATGGACGAAGCAGACTTATTTTTACTAGAAAAAAGCTCGAACTAATTCGAGAACGCGAATCCTCGCGCGGCCGCCCGAGCCCGCACCGCGCACCCGCTGTGGCCACTTGTATGAACGAGCTATGGCGTGAGTTGCCCGCGCGCTCCCCGCGCCGAGCAGGCCGCGCCACTCACCGTGCCCGCGTGCCCACTATGGCACTCAAAGGAAGTTCATCATTATTATGTTTGAGTTCGCCGCGCTGCGGATTTAGCGCCCGCCCCGCGCCCGCGCTACCAGTCTGGCCAAACACTTAGGTTTAAATACTTTGTTCTCAAAAAGACAAAAAGCCACTTACATGAGAACATAAGATGGCATATTGTAATAAACTTATTCTAGGTAACGGTCTGTGGTACAATACAATAGGCTTAAAATTATTACTTACTCACTACAGGTACATTCTGTATGCCTATACTTTTTGACCTCTTTTTTCTTAACACGAGAAGAATCGAGCTCGAAAACGAGCCTTTGCTCTGCAGTGTGGAAATGACAAGCAAATTACTTTTTTATGAAACTGGTCTTTAATATCGAACTGAACCAGGCCTCCATCACTCGCCTATAAATACCGCGATAAGCACTTGCAGCGCGCGACAACTTAAAATTGCAAATCAGTCGGGGCCGCCCCGCATTTGTGAGTAGGTACACGCGTGCCTATACGACGACGACGGTCAGTCGATCATCGTCGCAACGCAAAGTTTATTGCTCCAACAGCACTGTACTCTTCTTTATAATGGAAAATCGTAATAAACTAAAACGTATAATATAATATTTGACTATAATCTTTTAAAATTGTTTGTTCGATTTCGAATTTTCGCAACACTGAAGTTTAATAATAGGTACTTTAGAGATTGTAAGAAATACATACAACACTACATTAAAGTTAAACAATTGTAAATACAATAAATGATTCTTAAAATTATGTTGTTATTTATTTTACTTTGCTTGTACAACCCTGACGCTTGAGCTGTGGTGTAGGTAAATTCTGAACACAAAGGAATTGCGCTCTTGTGAGCGTAATGGTAAGGTGCGACTTCGAATGCACCAGGTGCGCTGGAAATTTTGTACGCTATTGAAATGGCGGCTTTCTTCGAGATCAAAGGAGTGCAACTTCTGTACGTAGTACTATTATTATATTCTGTGACTGAACTTTCCAGATTCTAAGAAATGCACTCAACTTCAAAACATTTTGAGCTAAGAGCGATTTTATATGACACCTGCAAAGAAATTCTCATAAGGGTGGATTTGCAAAGGTCGTGGGCGAAACCTGCATAACGAACAGTTTCATGTACAACTGGTTTGTTCCCTGTGTTGACAATTTCGTGCTTAAGGCACAGTCGAATACTCACAAAAAACTTCCCTCTTGGCACAAGCATACAAGAATATTACCTCATGCAGTGGAAAAAAGATAGAATGGAATAGAATACTCTTTATAATTTTATACACGATATAAATTTACATATTTAAATGTAGAATTTTTACATAAGGCAACACAATGCGATCTTTTAAAAACAACCAAGATGTCGGAGGTGACAAAAAGAAACAAAAATGTGACTATCTTATGACGCGATAGGGCAAATCTAGCAATTTTAATCTTTCGTCTAGGCTCTTCCAAAGGCTCTTTTATGGCAAAAATTATGCTTTTAGGATGAAAATGTACTCAACTCCTTCTAAAATACCTATGTATCAACCCAAAACTGCGTTACGGTAAGGTACCTCAATTTAATTAAAACACTCTCAGGATTCATTTCCCAAAACTTTTGAAAGTATTGAGATTTGAGAACAGAGAAATGATTGATGAGTTTGGGAAACATCAATTTATTAGAAAGAAAATTGAAAGGTAAATTAAGAAAATTACTAATTAACTGTTCCGTTCAATGATGATGATTAATCTCTCTAAAAGTAAACCTTACAATGATTACTTAGTTTCTCTCATATTACTTACTTGGAGAAGTCGAGCCTGCCCTTAATTGAAAGAACTCGCAACTATAAGGGCCAACGCAAACGGCCCACCGGATGCCAGTCCAGGCCTGTTTCATTTATTCACAGTGTTACACGAATGTCACTCGACCCACAACGATATGGGAATGCTTGTTACATTCTAGCTTTTATTGAGGGAAAACTATTGTTTTCACTAGGCTGAATGAACGAGCGTGTTTTACCTAAATGTACGTATGTTCCTATTATGAAAGGAATTTAACCACAGACTTTAGATTTGTATTGTGAGCAGATAAAAACGTGAACAAAAGGTCGAAAGTCCTCATACCAACGGGTAATTTTTAATCGCACACTGGATTTTCATCGTACTGCTTAGCACCGAGAGGCAAAATTCCAACAGTGTATTTTGGTTTTTGCAAGCTCGAATTCACATTAATGGATTTTCAATGCTCTTCTAACCTAAAGCGCGGTCACTATCGGACTGCATAGAAAAGAAACAGAAACGCGATGACGCAACGCTGGTAATTTATTGCAAAATATGACGCAATTATCTATTTACAAAAAATCTATTGTTTGGACTAAAAAATTAAAACACTAGTGCTTTAGTATGTTGCTTGTAAAATAATCTGACAAACAATCTGAATGATTGTATGTATATTAGTATGGTTTTTATTGTGAAAAGAAAGTTTTTAGAGGTATCTTCGTGATTTTTTTCTACCGTATCAAGTTAGTTGCATTATGTTTTCAACACACTATCTAACTAGCATATATCCTGAAGAATATCATATATTTTTCTGATTTTGATTTTTTGATAACCGACGGTAAATTGCTGAATTCCTGGTTGCAGTTTGCGCATCGATGTCCCAGCCACCCTGTATTAATGTACCGTGGAATGGGGTTAGTTTGATTCACGGGGTAACTTTGATAAAAACTTTATATTTTTTTAAAACAGGAATTGTTTAATTTCTGAACGCAACCGAATGATTTCGTCTTTTGCGTTGGCAGCACTGAATGTCACTCTTTGACATTGCCCAAGTGCTGCACGTACAAACAGATCGCTACCGGAGATTTTCATAAAAAACTGTGAGTATTGTGTTTAAACTATTTTAAGGGTTAAAAGAACTTCAATCTTATCCCTTGAAGTTATTTTAACCCTTAAATTGCCCAAGCGCTGGGCAATGTCAAAGAGTGACATTCAGTGCTGCCAACGCAAAAGACGAAATCTTTCGGTTGCGTTCAGAAATTAAACAATTCCTGTTTTTAATTTTTTTTTTTTTTTTTTTTTTATCAAAGTTACCCCGTGAATCAAACTAACCCCATTCCACGGTAAACCTTAATTTCGGCGGAATTAAATCAAAAGTCTTTTCAAAAGCTTCAAAAACAGTGTCAAAATATTGTTCCACGGAAGAATGATTTTTGACTTTCGCCTAATCTTACAAAATATTTTGCAAGAGCCATTCACGAGTGAGACTGCATTAAAAATTAAAGAGGGGAGAGTGTTTTGGAAGCATAATACGTTTAGTGGCAACTGAAGAAATTCGAGAACAGTTGGTGTTGTCGTAGCAATTAAGGATTAATCCATCATTCTCATTATTGCACATCACGCTATGAGATTGACCGAAATATAAACGCGGAATCTTTCGCCAGATTTTGTTACGGATAGCGACTTTTTTTCTTCACTTGACGGTTTAGCAGTTTTTTTTTTTGTTAGGCAGCCGCTCAGGTCGATCGATCAAGTTAAGCTACGCTTGCCGCAGTTGGTCTGTAGATGGGTGATATCTTTACATACCGAGACGTGGCTCGGAAAGCACGTTAAGCCGTAAATCCCGGCTGTCTTTCGAGGATTTTTGACAGTCGTTACGGGTAGTCAGAAGCCCGTAAGTCTGACAACCAGTCTTTACCAAGTGGTATCGTATTACCCAGTAACTGGGTTGTGGAGTCAAATAGGCAGTCGCTCCATGTAAAATACTGGTATTCAGCTGGATCCGGTTAGACTGGAAGCCGACCCCAACATAGTTGGGAAAAGGTTAGGCAGATGAGTTGTAGAGCGGTTTTGGTAGATTGAGTTGATTGAGTGAGAGTTGATTGAGTTTGGTAGAGTGATTGATCTTATTAAGAATGTTCGCATATTTAACCTACTTCAAAAAAGGAGGTTCTGTATTCGACCCGTATGTATGTATGTCCGCGATTTTCTCAAAAACTAATTAACCGATTTTGATCATTTTTTCATTATTTTGTTGTCTGTATGATCCAATGTTGAAATACCCCAAACAAAAACTACAACGCGGCTGGCTCAGCAGAAGATGAGCTAATTCCCTTTTCAATAAATTGGCATAAAATTGCATTAAACCAGGAAAATCGTAACCAGTTTTTTTTTTTTTTCATTGGGCCATATAAACTCTATTCAAACTTATGTTTCAAATTAATATTATTTCAAATTATACAAATATCACCTTTATTTAATAGTAATTAAGTTGATTTCAGAGTGACTAGTACTATTGAAAAAGTTACAAAAATGTTTGAAGTTGTAGCGTAAGCTGAACTTTATTGTGTAGGATTTAAAGTTATTTTTCCAGAAACTCATATGAGTTTACATTTTTGGCTAATAAATCGCGAATGTAGTATACTCCCGGATTCTTCCCGTGGAAGTAAGCATTTATCATCGGGCCTTTAATTGACAGTAGGCACCGCGTACATTGCTATTATCACTAAAGCAATAAAGGACATCTGCAATTAAATTACTTTGCCCAATGATAATACCTACAGCAAATAAGTAATATTAAACACTAAAAGCCGGACCGAAAATTGCCTTCAACTTTCGTTTAAACGTATTTTTCATTTACAAAATTATTATGTCGAGAACAGACAAGCACCGTTATAATTAAAAACAAACTAGAAGTTTCATTAATTTAGTGCAGTTTGTTTATTTTGGAGTAATGGCTGGCTTAGACATGTTGTTTGAACAACATGACTCTGCAAAAACTTACAGATGCTTTTGTGAAAAAAACAACCGATCTCAAAAAAAAAATACAAAGTGATAAATAACTTTAATTTCGGAAGTCGGTGTCGTTGGTTCCGCATTTTCGTTTTTTGACACCGACTTCCGAAATTAAAGTTAGTTATCACTTTGTAGTTTTTTTTTGGAGGCGGTTGTTTTTTTGTAAAAAAGTTGTTACTTTTCACTTTTTAGTTGTAGGTACCTACTCCACACAAATTCAATTAACACTAGTGCATTGAAGAATTAAAGACACCGACTAGAAGAATCATCAAAATTCGCATAGAAATGCCGGAGATGCAGCACATTTATGCATATAACTTCGTACATAAGAATAATTACTTAATGTATTACCTATATACTAAAACCGTCCTGAAAGTATGTAGATCACATTAATGAATTATTAAAATTGCTTTACTAGTTTTTGAGAAAATCGCGGACATACAAACATACATACGGGTCGAATACCGAACCTCCTTTTATGAAGTTGGTTAAAAAAATAACTGTAATTATTTAAAATAAAATAACTACTTACCTATAGTTATAGCAATTTTAAAAAAACACAAAAATCATAGGCTCTTGAAAACAATGTATAATTATTCATAAAACCACGTCACACATGAATTTAAAACATTAGTTAAAAAACTTATATTATGTGAAGAAATCATCTTTTGTAAGTATAGAAAATAATACAAGTTATCTAAATATTGAAACATTGAAATCAACCCAAACTTTCTTTAAGCCTAAACAGATTTACAGGCTTATTAAATTCCCTCGAAACGTAACTGAAGGTTTAACAATAAAAAATACGTAAGTATTTATTTACGCCAAATGGAAAACAGTTTCCGAAATTAACTGTTAGCACACAATTCTAAGAGTGCTCACAAAAACCACAAACCCACCCTACATACTATTGACACGTTTACAAGTACAAAACTTCTACCCAAACGCAAAACTAATTGAACAAGCTCAAAAACCGAGAGATTGCAGAGCCTCTAATTAAATGGAAAAGTTTTTCATCGCACGCGCTTTTCAGCGGTGAAAGCGCTGGCAGTGAAACCATTCGTTGTAAATTATAACTAGGGACCTACCGACCTACATGGTGGTTGGTGACTGTGGGTTAGTTCATTATGGAAGTTATTTCCTTAGAATGAGTCACTGTAGGTTGGGATGTGTTACATTGTATGGTAGGTTCTAGGGTTAAATCTATTAAGAAGTTTCATGGACACTAAAACAATCACATTTTTTGCCGCCTTGGTTTCTAGGTCCTTGGGGATCGTCGGTTAATCACGTGGGGCTCGAAGAAGAGGTCGGCGGGGTTCGGGAAAAACCACGAAATATCACAAGGGAGGGAGGGGATTGGTTACAAAGTTGCCAAAAACATCATGTGATTAATGAACAGCCTTTTGTATAGATAAAGTCTCTTCCATTTATTTGTTCTACCTATGTTTAAGCTGTAAAGCCCAACATAGTACCTATTTTAAGGAAAAATGTTCAAATAACATTTTGTATCAGATTAAATGAGACCACACATCTTGCAAAATGTGAGTATTCCTACACACCTGTCTGTTTCTGTGATGTTATTCTGTGACTTATTATAATGTCTAACACAGCTTATCCTTACTAATATTATAAATTCGAAAGTAACTCTGTCTGTCTGTATGTTACCATTTGACGCCCAAACCATTGAACGGATTTAGATGAAATTTGGCAGAGAGATAGATTGCATCCCGGGGAAGGACATAGGATAGTTTTTATCCCAGAAATCATCGTTTAAGGGGGTGAAAAGGGGGGTGGAACTTTGCATGGGGAATCAATAACCGTTGAACCGACCTAGATGAAATTTGGTATGGAGATAGTTTGAGTTGTGGGGAAGGATGTAGAATAGGTTTTATCCCCGAAATTATCCCTTTAAGGGTGTAAAAAGGAGGGTGGAGATTTGTAAAGGAAATCAATGAAAAAGGACTATAATACTTTTATCGCGGGTGAAACCGTGGGGCACAGCTAGTACTATATACTCAAGAAACCCTATTAAGGCTCCTGACACACGATTTACAAACGAAGCAACAACGATCACACGACACTACTTGATTGATAACAGCCGTCAAGAACTTCGCCGGAATCTGCCAAGTGCAGCCAATTGTGACTGTGTAGCGGAAAATGTAATTTTAAATCTGTTTCGTGGTTAATTTAACGGTCTAGTTGGAGTTTATGCATAACTTACTGTCGCAGCGTTTGATTTAGTTGCTAATTTGGACGGTTTTATATTGATATTGCCTGTTTTGGGAGCCTTTGCCGCTGACATGACAGATTCATTGTTTTCGTTTTTACCGACTTCACAAAAAGGAGGAGGTACTATGTTCGGCTGTTTGTATGTTTTTTATCATCATTATTATTTTTGATTTGCACAGTTATTTGAAGTTAACTCTCTGGCACAGGCAACTGAAGGAACACAGGTGGGTTTTAGTCACTAAAAGTCTGACACGCCCTCCCGCACCGCGCAGAGCGGGAGAAGTTATTTTATAATCTCCCAACCAAAAACAGAAAAAAGGGGGTGCAAATAAAAGTTGCGCAACTCGATTGCGTGGTATTCCGTTGCTGAAAACGTGTTTCACACAAAATGCATGCAATGTATGGCCAGCAACAAACGTAACATGTTGCACAACTTTTGTTTATGTCTAAATACACATTTTGTATGATTTATTCTAGTCTGATCCCCTGAACCCCCCCTCAAACCCTACCCCCCTCCCCCCTCCTCGATCCCCTGTCCGTACGGAATTAATTTTCTTTAGAAGATCTGTAGTAGCGGAGTTGAGAAATCGGAGAAGCTATTATTATTATTTGCTTGTACGTATTTTTCAGGTACTTTATTCATATGAATATTACATGAAAAAGGGTCACGTCGTCTCTTATCATGAGAGCCCTGGCTTACATCGGGGCGGGATAGACAGTGTTCACTTGCAAATTATTAACACACTGTATTGTCAAGATTTCGTTATTATATCAGAATACACTCGAGAGCAATGAATCCGGGTTAACCTTAACATCTCGGAAACTAACTTGGAATGGTTTTTATTGGTGACCCGGATTCATTGCTCCTAAGTGTATTTAGACTATTAAGCCCGCTCACGCCACAAATCACTAAATGCATTTAAAATATCATTTTGTTTTTGGCAATCGTTTAAAAATAATAATTACAGTCAGAATAATGTTTTAAATGCGTTTAATCTGTCAAGCTCCGCTAATGAGACACAATTGATTTTCTATTGTATCGTGCCGCTTGACCGGTTAATACCTATTTTAATCAGGCTTTTATACTTAGGATCGGTAGCTAGATGGTATTCCAAATCTGCCTTTAAAGGTAAAGGAAACGAAGATCTTTGGGGTCAGCAATTTTCTCCTCTGAGAAACCGTGATGATTAACCAATAAGCACGATTGGTGGCAAGGATACGACTGAAATATTATCAAGAAATAGCAAAATTATTATTTACATGCAGAAGTAAATGGAAACGTCGAGAGGTGACGCTTTAGAAAAAGCATATACCGACCTTATAGGGTGTATAGATATTCTGGGACAAAATGTACACTTTGTTTCGGTAAAATAAATTGTATACTATGTTTTGTATGTACAGGGTGAAATTGAAAACATGCGACAAATCGAAATGGGAGATTGTACTCATCATTATGAACAACTTTTACTATGGGAGCAAACCTGAAATCGAGAAAAAAAAAATCTGCTGTTCCCTACATTTATGTTCGAGTAACTCGTCAATATGTAGGTAACAGCTGATTTTTTTTTTTCTCGATTTCAGGTATGGTCCCTTAGTAAAAGTTGTTCATAATGATGAGTACAATCTCCCATTTAGATTTGTCGCATGTGTTCAATTTCAACCTGTATACTGTGGATAGAACGTTATGGAACAAAGTTTGTTGACAATAAAACGGTTTCTTGTCCGTGTATATGTTACCGGCCAAACCCGATTTCAGGACAAACTAGTTTAGCCTAGGCTAAACTAGTTCCGTCGACATAGGATGCAAGGGCGAGCGAAGGGCACCCCGCGGTTCGGTTTGGTTAGGTTACTTTAAACCCTTTACACAGAAATAGGGGCCCCGCGAAGCGGGGCTCCGTCGACATAAGATCCAAGGGCGAGCGAAGGTAATCCTATCGCGTATAGGAAGAACTAGTTTAGCCTAGGCTAAACTAGTTTGTCCTGAAATCGGGTTTGGCCGGTAACATATACATCTTTTTGGGGCTGATCATGTGTATGAATGTAAACAAAGCAAAAAGAGTATGTAAGGATCGTTGGAAAAAAGGCGTAAGATTATGTATGTTTCGCAAAGAATTTCAACAAGACTTGAAATGCTCACGAGTCTTTCACGAGGCACAAACGATCCTTTAACCGAGGAACATAAACTAGATCACTAAATTTCGTTCTCCGAAGCGTTTCCACACATTAAAGAGCATGCACTTACCGATGTGTCCGCCGGGACAATATATTGTTCTTGTGGCCCGAGGAAGTGCATACTATGTGATTCAGGAGACCTGACGTAGCAGATTATCTGCCCCACAGCGCAGTCGTTAGGGACGAACACTAAAACTCTTTTAGAAGCTCCAAAATAACACAAATAATGTTTTTAATTAAATCACAAGTTCAGTTAATGATACAGAAAATAAAAACTTCTTTCGAAAACTAATGAAACTTGTATGGGCTACTAACTGACATCGTTGACAACCAATTAGAGGGAAACCTACTTTTACGAACTAAATAGTCGTCACAATAAGGTTGATTTTAGGTTGCTACTGTCAGAGGTAAAATAATTGTGAACGGACTGAAAACAGCATAACATAATCAGCCTATAACGGTCCCACTGCTGGAACACAGGCCTCCTCTCATTGGGAGGGGGTGGCCCAGTGCGGGTTGGTAGATGTCACATGTCTTCGAATTTTTGGTTCTAGAACATGCCGGTTTCCTCACGATGTTTTCCTTCACCGTTTTAAGCAGTGGTGATGAAATAATTTACACAAAGTAAAGCGCCTGTCTGGATTCATACTTACGACCTACAACTCGTAAGCGGCCGTTACCACTCGGCCACCGCTGTAAACAAGTACTAATAAGTTTGTAATTTTATAATGTTTACATCATTCTCCTCGCTGTAAACAGCACCTGCCTGGAAAATGTGTCAATTTGGTAATTTTTTAACAAATACACCATCATGTCAGTTATATTAAATAGGGCCCTGATTGTATAGATAGTTACTTATGTCGGTATCTTATGTTATAGTCGATGAATGCCTTTTTTTGACACCCACGAAAATAGAGATGGCGCTACAATCGTTGCTGGAAACAACACGATCACCGTTAAACAAATAAAGAGTTTCCAACCCAAAATTCGTCGCGGTCGTATAAATTAATCTTGTCAGGTCTCTGTGCAATATATCAGAATGAGTGTGTCGTAATACACCGCATTACGCGTCGTTTGTACGCGGTTTGTCTGACTGGCTGCCATTTTGGCCGCGTGCTACAATACTATTCGTTTTATCACGTTTAAATTACGTATGAAATCATCAATTCATTTGATATGAGTGATTTGATTTGATACGAGTGTTTGTTTCGGCCTTTCTTTTCAGAGTAGTCAGATAGGAAACGCCGACCTCATCTAGCTTTAAAAAAATATGATTGACTTGTAAAAGTGTTTGTACAAACCTACTTACAGAAATAAATAATTTATCATTTATCATTTGAGGTAGAATTTGATAAGGTATAATATATAAAATACAGTTTCGTCCGGTTACACTGGAAGCCGACCTCAACTTAGTTGGAAAAAGCTAGGCAAATGATGATGTGGTTGGTTTTGAGGTAGCCAACTAAATTAACTGTGTTTACCGAAAAAAAAATGTTTTGTCGTCGCAATAGCGGCCCCCTTGGTGGAATGGATTGCTTTTTTTTTTATTTGAAATGGGCTTGCTCTTGACTCTAGCCTAGGTCAAAGGTGACAGAGATAAAGTCGACGATGGAGCGAGCTTACCCAGAAGAACCCTGTCTACTCTCACTTTGAAGAGATTCGGGTTGCATGCGCTCGGAAAAACAGAAAAAAAAATTACCAACATCCATGAACATCTGCTATACTAGAAGCATCGCAGATGCGTTACCACCCTAGATACAAAGCTAAAATGGCTCACCTGAGCTACCGCTTTCGCTTTTAAACTTTGATGATATAAAACTTCGTTTTTAAGCACGAAAATGTAAAGTAACGTATTTCGCTAATGTTATAAAAGAGCCAATTACGAGAAATAGATGCGAGGAGCTCTTTAATGTACGTCGAAAAAAGGCCAATGATGTAAATTTTCTTGTTAGAGCTCTAATGGTGCACATTTTGTTTTTAAACGATCCATTGTATGTTAAACAGCAGAAAGCAGACAAAGCTGTGAAATTTCTCCTTTTGTTTTCCAAATGCAGGTAGAAATACTTTCGTTATTCGTTCAATGTTCTAAAGCAACTAAAGCAACGACGTAAAGTTCTACTACCTCGTTGGTCTAGTTGGCGCAAGCGCATGAGATCCTGGGTTCGATTCCCAGGTCTGGCAACGTGAGTTTTCCATCTGGAATTTCTCAATAGCGGCCCAGAGCTTGGATTTGTGCCCGATTGACAGCAATAGGCTCGCCTCCTATTACATGGGACTTACGCACAGCACCAACGGTCACATGAGCTAAAAGTCATAAATATTGGTATACTAGCTTTTGCTCGCGACTTCGTTCGCGTGGAATAGTGACTTCCGGCAGATATTTGGTTTTTACCCACATAGTTCCCGATCTCGCGGGATCTCATCAAAAATGAAATGTGGATGATATTCTAGGGAATTCTTCAAAAATCTCTTCTCTTCTCTTCTTTCTCCAGGGCCAGCCCTATCGAATCGCCTTATAAAATGTATGAAACGGTGTATAGTCAACTATACACCTGCCCGTGAACATAAGGTACCTGGATGTATCATTAAAGATACACCGGCCTGGGAAAAGAGGTACCTCGGTATATAGTTAAGTAGATATACACACATCAAAAGTGTCTAGGGATCAAGCATTTTTATGCGGATTTCTTGAGATTGAGATGTGGCTTTGTAATAAATTTATGATTTTATAAATTTATATGGATCCTTTTTGGTGCATTTCATAATTTGAATCAGGAACTGTGAATCAAATTCGAGTAAAAGATGAAAATCAGCTGTCAATATTTTCCCTATAAAAACATACAACGCATTGAAGACATTATTAGTGCTACTGTTTCCCTACTACTGATTAAAACCAACGTTATTATGGAGCGGCGACGTCATTTAAGCAGGGAAGAAATGCTCAGAGCCGTGGGAATGATAGAAGCTGGTTCCCGGCAACGTACTGTGGCTTTAGCTCTGAATACAAGTCAGTGTTATCAGTCGACTTTGGACACGTTACCGAAGCACTGGTACCGTGGCTGAGCGCCATGGAGGACGGTATCGCTGCACCACACGGAGACAAGACCGATACATTCAAATCTTAACTCGAAGAGCTCCAACAATAACCGCCATGATGTTAGCCGTGAGGCTTCATCACTCTTCAGGGAACTTAATTAGCGACCAAACAGTCAGAAACCGCTTGCATGAAGTGAACCTTCATTCCCGAAGACCGCTACGGGTACCACCTATAGCAATGCACAATCGTAGGATTCGATATCAATGGGCTCTTGAACACAGAAATTGGGCAGAAGAACAATGGCGTTTCGTGTGCTTTTCTGATGAGTCTCGTTTTGGTATGAGACCGGATACAAGACGTATACGACACTGGAGAACCCCTGGACGCCAACAGCGATTAAAATCCTGCCAGGAAGTCCATCCTTATAGTGGTGGAACCATCATGGTATGGGCGGGTATTTGGATCGGCGGAAGAACTGAGTTGATTTGGATCAGAGGCAACCTCAACGCTCAAATTTATGCTGAGACGATTGTATCAGACGTCATCGTTCCTCTACAAGTGCAAATCGGTCCCTTATTTCAGTTAATGCATGATAATGCACGACCGCACACCGCAAGAGTTGTAAGACAGACTCTCGCCGCAGCTAACATCAATGTCCTGCCCTGGCCTGCTCAGTCGCCAGACTTGAACCCGATTAAGCATGCATGGGATATGCTACAGAGAAGAGCTCTGCCGAATATCGAGGGTATCCAGTCGCAAGAAGACCTTTTTTTGTTGTTGCAACGAACATGGGCGGCCATTCCACAGCGTGATTTGGATGAACTCATTTTGAGTATGCCAAACCGATGTTCTTGTGTTGTTAGTGTTCGCGGTAGAAACACGGATTATTAATTGTTTAAGTTACCCAATAAAATTTTAAAGAAAACTGTTATTTCAGTCTTTTTTTCGAACTTTTGTGTTAGTGGTTCAAATGTCAAAAATCCCTTTATTAGGAAAATGGCAAATTTCTTTATTAATGCAAAGGTGACTTGGTTTATCGTTACTGTGACAAACGAAAACACTTTATTTGATGAATCCTTAAAGAAAATTTTAATTAATATCAATCAGGAGAAAAGTTATTGCAAAAATATATGTTGATCCCTAGACACTTTTGATGTGTGTATACCGGCGCTGAGTGTGTTAAACATAACTGGTGAAATGTGGGTGTGCCTACTACAGGTATACCTCTACCTAACCCTTCGTGGAATACAGGCGTGATATTATGTTATTACATTGTAATTGCCCCGTTGCACGTTGGTCTCGTGGTCGCAAGCGCGACTGCTGAGCGTGGGGTCCTGGGTTCGATTCCCGGGTAGGGCAAAATGTTATTTAATTTTTCCATCAGGAATTTCTTAGTAACAAACCGGAGTTTGGAAGCTGGCGGTGTGATATCCCCGTGTTGGTCCTGCGCCTGACCTCTCTCTCTCCGGTCGTGTTGGATTGCCGTCCCATCGGACTATGAGAGTGAGGGCAGAGGGAGTGCACCGTATCTGCGCGCACGCTTGAGCACTATATCTCCCGCGCCGTAGGCTAGTCTCCGTTGAGATTGGCCGCCGTGGCCGAAATACGGTCTGCAGAACGATACCTCGTTTATTATGTTATGTTCAAAAATAAAACAAAATAATGCGGGAGATCTCACCTACTTTAGCAATACGTATTGAAACTGCCACCCACCCTAAGGTTTGACGCAGAGATTTTTATTAAATCAAATGTACTCCGTGAGCTGTTTATAAGAAAACACTATTCTGATGCGGATAGGTTCAACATAATATCCTTATTTCGTATCTTGCAAACCACTGGCACGTCGTAAATGCCGTCTCCTCGACGTACGTATTCGTATATGTATCTATATTACGACCGATTCCGCCCCCAAGAGAATATTTTTCGTATATTTGCAAATTCTCGTATCAATAATACCGAATTCCGTTCAGAACTCGAGAATTGAGTGGAAGGATTTCTTTTGATGTACCAATTTTTGACAAACTAAATGTTTTGGCCCGTTTGAGGTATCACCTGGGGCGTCAGGTGACTTTTTCTTTGAACTAGGTGCGTAGGAACGTGGTGGTGTGCTATTCTAACTAATTTATAAAGTTGATCTTTAGTACATTTTTTTTTATTTCTTGATCTTTTTACCACAATACTATCTAGCGTTTACATGGACAAGTATGAATCTTTTGTTCAATAACTAGATCGCAAAAAGTATAAGTATAATAGATACACTATAAGCTATAGTAGCATTACTAAATGTGTATTGTCTTTGGTTTTGATGTAGACCATTAAATTGTGACCTGCCCTTCCATCAAGCAATGAACAACATCAGACAGGTAATAATATAATAAGTCCATGTGTTGAGGGTTGAAATGAGTCTCTCAACTTTGATTACATACATTTATTGTAATACTAAAATGAAACGGCACTTTTAGTTACATTGATGGCGGGCACTCGCGATCGCGACATTAAAGATCGACGTACGTGCGCTAACGCTGTTTCTGGCCGAATGCCGGGCGGGCGCGCTCTTGCGCCGGCGGTAGCCGCGTCGCTCCCCGCGCGTCCCTCTTCCTTCGGGCGCGTTCGTATTACGCGCATAATTCTATTCAGGCGCGTTCATCCTCCGCGCCGTTGAAATCTTTCAACTCTTCTTGATGAGCCACAGGTAGGGGGCACATTTTATTGACTGCCCGTTTGATGGTGCCGGTAGTAGTGTAGATCTCCGCTACTCGGCAAATTCCGTCGGCTCCGGGGTATAATTTGGTGACTCGACCCATACGCCAGTGGAGCGGCATCAAGTTGTCCTCTTTTAGAATGATGAGGTCTCCGACGTTGATTGGTGCGTATCCCTTCCTCCATTTTGCTCGGTTTTGTAGCTCGGCCATGAACTCTCGTCGCCACCTCTCCCAGAACCGCTGTCGCATTTGTTCAATAAGCTGGTACCTGTTGGGTCTGGACGTTTTCACAGGTAGTGAAGGTACTGACATCAGCGGGCGTCCGATTAAGAAGTGCCCAGGAGTTAAAGGATTGGTATCAGTGGGTTCTGATGACAGAGGGGAAAGAGGTCGGGAGTTTAGGATTGCTTCTATTTGGGTGAAGAGCGTCGCTAACTCTTCAAACGTGAGTGAGGCATTGCCAGCTACGCGTTTTAAATGAAATTTCGCGGATTTAACACCGGCTTCCCAAATTCCACCAAAATGTGGAGAGTATGCGGGAATAAAATTGAATTTAATAGCCTCGTTAGCTGCATAATCTGAGACCGCTTGAACGCTGGACTGTACAACCCTACCCAACTCATTGTTAGCGCCAACAAAGTTCCGTCCATTGTCGCAGTATATGGTATAGGGCTTGCCGCGACGCGACACGAATCTGCGCAGACATGATATGAAGGCCTCCGTGGTAAGATCGCTTACCACCTCTAAATGTAGGGCCTTAGTAACTAAACATACGAATACACATAAATAGGCTTTGGTGATACGATTACCTCGTCCCTTTTTCGAAGAAATCATAAAGGGTCCAGCAAAGTCAATTCCACAAGAATTAAAGGGAAAATCTGGGTTGACTCTTACACTCGGCAAGTCGCCCATTAAAGGTTGTGCAGTCTGACCTTTCATTCGAGTACAGACTACACACTGTCTAACTATAGTGCGAGCTAAGATCCTACCACCTAGTGGCCAAAATCTCTCGCGGACTGAAGACAGAAGCAACTGTGGGCCTGCATGCATTAAATGTAAATGTTCATATTTCATAATAAGTTTAGTGAAGTGGTGTTTAGCATCCAGTAAAATTGGGTGCTTTTTGTCGTACTGATAATCAGACTGACTTAACCTGCCACCTACTCTTATTAACCCATTGGTATCTAACAGAGGATTTAAGGATAACAATTTACTTTTGTGATGCAGTTCTATTTTGTTTTGAATAAGTTTTATATCCTTTGCAAACGACTCTAATTGACTAACTTTAAGTAATAGTATTAACGAGTTTGAACGCACCTGAATAGAATTATGCGCGTAAAGGCTCGTACACACAGGCGCGACTTGTAGCGCGACATGTCGCGTGGCGATTCTGCGATACTATTGCGACGCAACACCTTTCACACCAGCGCGACGCGAATCGCGGCCGCGACAGCGATTCGCCGCGAAATCGCCGCGACGCCATACAAAATGGACATTTAGTATGGTGTCGCGGCGAATTCGCGGCGAATCGCTGCCGCGGCCGCGACGCGACATGGAGAGTGTATAAATACCAGAGCAATCCAAGCTGAGCTCAGTACTAGACAATCTTCGTCAGAGGACGAAGGCAGGTCTGTGCGTGTTTGCCCAGCGGGGGTAGGTTAGGTTGGGTTATGTCGGCCGACATAACCCAAATTAACCTAAGTAGGTACCTAAGCTTAACACACAAGCACAGAATATATAATAGTGCTAGACGGACGCTTGTGTCGTCCACAAGCACGAACGAAGACACTAATTCGGACGTACCTACTTTTACGAAGTATTTATTTACTAACCAAGGTTTTTTAATTACTTAGGTATTATCTACATTTCTTTTTTTACTTTTCCTTTCGCAGGTCTGCTGGAAGAAATTTCTTAAGAAATAAGCAGTACCTTTGTATTCAAATTGTAATTATGACATATCCTTATGTATTTCACTATGTGTACATAAATAATAAAATAAATAAATAAATATAATTTTTAAGATTTATTTTTACGGACTTTTTGGTTTCAGATTTATGTGATTTCGGAAAAATAACTTTAATTTATACTTATTAGGTAATGCGTACTTTCGGATGCAACACGTTTGTGTGGCCTTTATGAGAAGGTAGGTACTTACTTACCATATTAAAATCATCTTAATTTACACATTCGTAAAGTTGAAAACAACATAGGAGTACTTAAATTGGAACTAACTTAAGTAGGTTACTTCTAATTTGCCTACTTATCAAACCAATTCGGTAGGTATCTACGTGAATTCTTCACTAGTAAAATTATGCTCAATACCTATGTTTAAGCATAACTGGCGAAATGTGGGTGTACCTACTAACCCTTTGGGGATTACAGGCGTGATGTTATGTATGCGTGTATGTTTAAGAAATAATCAATTATAACTTATTATGTCGTAATGAATGAGTGATCTAATTATAAATATAGTACTTAGTGTTATACTAACAGACTGCGTCGTTGGTGTAGTGGTCGCAAGTGCAACTGCTCGTGAGGTCCTGTGGAAGCTGCAATGTTGTACGTTGTAGCTAAATGTAACACAGCCGTTCGAATTCAGACGTTGACCTCGAACTGACTCACGCACAGCCGCAGAGCTGATATCACGCACTCGACTCCTAGCGGAGCCTACCCAAGCGCTCTCTTACGATGAATCGGGCGCCCGCTCTCAACAGACCGCGTCCGCTAAAAGTAGGTACGACGAACGCAGATCGTTGCAACTTGCGTCGCCCGCCCATTTAGAGTTATGTAGATATTATTAGTGATAATAATTTGTTAAGTAATTTGATTGTTACCTAATAAAAATTAAGAAAAAAAAACCGACTTCCAAAAAAACACTACAAAGTGAAAAATAACTTTAATTTCGGAAGTCGGTGTCTTTGGATCTGTATTTTAGTTTTTTGCCACCGACTTCCGAAATTAAAGTTATTTTTCACTTTGTAGTGTTTTTTTGGAAGTCGGTTTTTTTTTTCTTAAAAAGTTTTTATTTCACGCTTTTTAGTGGGTCTGCTTATAATTTATCTAAGTTACAATAGCTTAGTGCTCATCGCCTTTTACAAACAAATTATTGCTTTTCTCGATGCAGGGAAGTTAATTGTTGAGGAGTTCTCCAGGTCCACCATCAGCTCCATATCACTATTCACATTGTGACGAGCATACATTGCTTAGCAACCATATTAAAGTAATCGAATCGCAACCCGTGAAATACTTAGATACGAGGCGACTTACCAACTGAACTTCGACAAACTTTACTACGACAAGATTTTAATTCGACACTACGGCACTCCGACACGTCTTCATTTCGACAATACGACGGACAATATACGGTTCGAAATGCCTTAAGTCCGACACTACTGTACTCCGATAAAGCGTTTCTTCGACATGACTTAACTAGGAAACGATGCGACTTCGACGACGTGCTACTTCGACAACTATGGTAGTCCGACATGAGTCAATTTCGACATACTCTACTCCGGCATGCTGTACTTCGACAATATCAGATATTTCAGATATTTCGAGTTCTTTCATTTTCTGTGTTCCTTTGTTCTTTCTTTATTTAACTCTATAATAGTTTTAAAAATATTAATTTTCTTTCTATTTAAGAGCACTATACATTTTTTTTTAGTAGTAGTCGGTAGTCACCCCCATTCTAGCCATATCATCTTTCACAAATTTCAATTTCGAATTAGCATCGTGTCTCAGATATATAACGTCGAAGTAAGATATTGTCGAAGTATAGGGGGTCTAAAAAGGCCACTTTGGCAGAATCATAAAAGGATAACATTATGAATCATAATAAAAGTCGTAAAATGGTCGCAAACTGACAATTCATAATATTATTTGCGTACAATTTCATATCACGCAATTCATCTGTTTGACAGTTTTGTATGGAGATTCATAAAATGGTCCACAAAATATGAATTGCTTTAATGTCAAATAATATTATGAATTGTCAGTTTGTGACCATTTTACGAGTTTTATTATGATTCATAATGTTATCCTTTTATGATTCTGCCAAAGTGGCCTTTTTAGGCCCCCAGCATGCCGGAGTAGAGTATGTCGAAATTGACTCATGTCGGACTACCATAGTTGTCGAAGTAGCACGTCGTCGAAGTCGCATCGTTTCCTAGTTAAGTCATGTCGAAGAAACGCTTTATCGGAGTACAGTAGTGTCGGACTTAAGGCATTTCGAACTAAAGTATTGTCGAAATGAAGACGTGTCGGAGTTCCGTAGTGTCGAATTAAAATCTTGTCGTAGTAAAGTTTGTCGAAGTTCAGTTGGTAAGTCATACGAGGCATGCCTTTTAAGTTTTGTCGTTTGAAAAATAAAACACAACTAGAACCTTATAGTACTTTTTATTGTTTTTCAAAGTATTCACCACGTAGCGTAATACACTTTTCCATTCGCTCAAACCAGTTATTATAACATTTATTCCACTCTAAAGTGGGGTGTTCAAAATGGCTGACTTGAAAGCGTCTACTGCTTCTTCACCGGACTGGAACCTTTGACCACGAAGACTTTTCTTAATTTTAGGAAATGTAAAGAAATCGTTAGGCCTTAGGTCAGGACTGTATGGACGATGGTCAAGAATTTCTACTTTTTCCTGCTTCAAATGCTCAATCGTTTGATGAGCGCTGTGTGAGCTTGCGTTGTCGTGGTGCAGGATGATGCGTCGCTTTGAGTTACATTTTCGAAGTTTGGCGATGACTTGTAAACAAACTGTGGTATACCACTCTGCGTTAACCGTTCTACGATCTTCAAGAGCAATAGTCGCAATATGGCCGGTTTTTCCAACGAACGTGGCCACCATCTTCTTTGAAGTGCTTCGAGAACGAACAAGTTTAGTCGGCTTTGGCTCGTCTTGAAAGACCCAGATTGTAGATAGTTGTTTGGAATCAGGATCGTAGGCATAGATCCAAGATTCGTCACCACTGATGATGTCGTAGACGTGATTTGACTCTCCTCGGTTGAACCTTTGCAGAGTTTTCTTACACCATCTGACGCGGGCCGCGTTGTGATCGTCGGAAAGCAGATGCGGTATCCAACGGCAAACTAGCTTTTTCACACCAAGCGCTTCATGCAAGATCTTCTGAATGGTTGTCCCTGAGATGCCTAATAGAGCCTCTATCTCTCGATATGTCACATGACGATCTTCGAGAATTAGTTGTCTCACAGCAATGATGTTATCTTCAGTGAAGGCGGATTTTGGGCGTCCTTCGCGAGATTTGTCACTAACACTAGCATGTCCACCCTGTAATTCTAAATACCAGCGTTCGACAGTCCGCAGACATGGGGCTTCATCACTGAACACAGATGTTAGCTCTTCAATACACTGAAGCCGTGTCAGGCCTCTTCTAAAGTTGTAGAAAATTATTGCACGAACATTTTCCTTAGAACGATTCATTTTCGTACGTAACCTGACAGCTTCCAATCGACGCTGTGACTAAACAATAGCATTAATCCTAATACTTTCAACTGTTTTGAGATTCAAAATTTAAACACATTCGAATATAGAACAGTTCCAAATTCAAAATTGCCGGGAAATATGGAAACGACAGAACTTAAAAGGCATGCCTAGTATTATTGAGTAGTTCCGGTGGCCATCTGTGGTCTTCATCATCAGTTCCACTTCACCAAATGGTACTTTTCGAGAGCGTGCACGAGTACTATAAAAATACCCAAATCGCTATAAGTGTGCCTATAATATTTGAAGAGTTCCTTCGATTTATCCAGGATCCCATCATCAAATCCTGACCTGATGTTTTTAGACTAGATGCTGATAATACTGGCTGCAGCATCAGGCCAGACTTATGTAACATTGCATTGAACTTAAAATTTAGTTCTGTTTAAAATGAGCCCAAACACGACTACGGTGCTGTTATCTCAAGGTTTGTACTTTTTCTGATGCTCCTGGCTTCAGCATCAGGTCTCTATGTACTTCGGTGTTCCTCATTAACAGTACATTTATCCACACATCGAGCCCTTTTCAATGAGCCTAAACACGATATATCTGCTGTTAGTTGTCGAGGAGTTAGGTACTCTGCAGACTATCCTGACTGCAGCATCAGGTCATGACTTGATGATCATGAGACCAAATGTGGCAAATGCCCTATCAAACATCAAAACAATTTACTAAAACAGTCCTTGCCTGTTTGAGTAACTTCTTACTGTTAAGGAAATGTACCTTCCATCATCAGCCCAGCTACCTGAGATGGTGACAACCATACGCAAATAAACAAGATACTTCATAAAATATGCGAAAAACAATAAGTGAGCCTATAAAATTTGAGGGTTGCCCTCGATTTCTCTAAGATCCCATCATCAGATCCTAACTTGGTGACAATGGGACCACCTCAGAACTATCTACTTTCGAACAAAAAAAGAATTTTGTAAATCCGCCGACAATTGGCGGAGTAGGTATTCGATGAACAAACATATAAAAAAAAAAAAACATACAAACAGCCGAACATAGTACCTCCTCCTTTTTGTGAAGTCGGTAAAAATAAGTAACAAACAATATTTGCATTGAACAATTTCTGATGTCTTAAAGTCCGCTGACTGTAATATTGAAGCACCAACTAAATGATTGAACAACTAAACTTCCTGCAGACTCGAATGTTTGACAAAGTATTTCTTTGTAATCATTGAAACCTGCCAAAAGCATTATATTCTATAAAATAATGCAAAAGAAAAGGCGCTTTATTCGCTGTTTCAAAGAGAAGCCACCATGCCGAACCGCGTACGCGCCCGTAACACACATTTGAATTAATTTTATTAAGTTTTTAAGCATTCATTTTCATAAAATACAGGCAATTAAACAAAAAGTATTGAATTTAACATAAATAAATACGTCTTTGGTACTGCAGGTAATCTGAATTATAACATAAAACATTCATTTTAATTTATTTGCAACGCCAGCACATCAAGCTACCCGAAACTGTCAAATTTTCTCAATCAACCTTGAACCTTAGTTTGTAGCGATAAAGTTGAAAATATATTAAAGAAATTTAACAGATTTTAGGTGCTTGATGTGCTGGCTACATAAGTAAAGCTAGAATAAAAATAGGATGCCAAAATAACTAACACCATGGATTCAGTCATGATTCCGAACCATCCTGCGTTGAAATTGTTCGTAGGATCGTCTATTCCCGTTGTCCCCATTAACGGTGTCCCCATTATGGGGACAACGGGAAGTCATAAAATATCCTTCCCGTTGTCCCCATTGATGCTTTCTCATCATGGGGACAACGGGAAGTCATAAAATATCCTTCCCGTTGTCCCCATTGATGCTTTCAGTCATGGGGACAACGGGAAGTCATAAAATATCCTTCCCGTTGTCCCCATTGACGTAAGCATAGTTTATATACATACAAATGATACAAATTATTAAAGCATAATTATGGTTTTTAATCAAATATGAAAAAAATTAATTACAGAAACACAAATGCAACCTTAATGTTATAAAAGTAAAAATAACACAATCATTTATTTATTAAAGCAGCTAATTAAAGAAAACACAAATAACACAACCTTAGAATGGAATAGAAAAGAATAGAATACTCTTTATTATGTACACCATATAAATTACAGACATAAATATAGAAACTTTACAACGGGTGAACCTTAACGTTATAAAAGAGTAAAAATAACACAATCATTTATTTATTTAAGCATCTAATTAAAAAAACACAAATAACACAACCTTAACGTTATAAAAGAGTAAAAATAACACAATCATTTATTTATTTAAGCATCTAATTAAAAAATACAAGTAACACAACCTTAACGTTATAAAAGAGTAAAAATAACACAATCATTTATTTGGATCATAGAATCAACGTTGTATATTTACCTACAAAAAATATCACAAAAATTAATTTATATCACACAATTAGCATTGTACCTAGAAGAAAATAAAGATAGGTATTACCTACATAGTTAATACCCCGCCGTGGGCCCAGTCCCATTTTTTTATAAACATAACATATACAAAATTATACGTGTTTAATAGCAAAAAGTGTTAAACTCTCATTCCATTTCGCTACAGTATGAGTCAAAAACCAAGCGTTTAAAAAATGTGCTAGCGGTCTATCGAATGATAAAAATGACAGTTTTTAAGGACTCACAAAAGCTAACGAATTTACAAAAACACAACTACATATATTTGTGTATTAATTATATCTCAGAATCAACATAATTATACTTAAAGAAAACACATTACATACATAAATAATTAAATGTTAAATTAATAATGTAAAATTAAGTTATGTGAACATTAAAAAACAAAACAATAGTAAATTATAAAACAAGTGAAAAAAGGGAATTTAATTCGAGGGACTAAGTTGGATCCCGAAATTGAAATAGTTAAGAAATATGGACTCTGAGAAGGAAATGGCGCCATTCGTGGTTTTCCAGACGCAGAACAAATTGTATGTTTTCAGGTACAACTCCCGAGATTTTGGCGGCAACAAATTATCTACTATAATTGCTGCTTTATTTCGAAATGATTCCGGAGTCAGTGTCTCATGTTTACTGGAAGAACTCAATTTACTATAATTTATGTTATTAGATTTTCCAATGACTTAAAACCACCACGATAACAGATAGAAAAGATTTTTTTTTCACATTCTTAATATCATAAAAAAAGTTGGCGCTCTATCTAAATTTGTTAGGTTTTATTTTATCACGTAAAAAACATAAATACATATAATATATACTAAAAGTTGTGCTACGGCATCCCGCGGCGTTCCGTGGCATGCCGTGGCATACCGTGGCATCCCGTGGCATGCCGTGGGATCCTGCTGAAAGCCCGTACCGACCGGACTGCGCTCCATTAACAGAAATGACCGCTGCACAAGTTTCAACCTTATACAGGGTGAATTTTCCAAGTGGGCGTGTATGGCCAAATTCTAAACTATAAGGAATAGCGAAAAGTACTCAAAGGAGTCGCGGGCTCGATTTTGATGAAAACTAAAACTGCTACATTGGATTTTTGAAAAAAGCCAGGAATCGAACCTGTTGTTTTTGAAAAAAAAAAAAACACACTGTATTATTACACCATTCGATAGTATCCCTAATAAGGATCAAATTCTGGGAAGAAATGACATACGGCAAATTTAAGGAAAAGGTTGGTAGACCCTTAAGTATATTACGTATATTCATGTTCTGAAGGTGGAAGACATTTTTTGGTAGGTCAGTTCGAAGTTTGCTGGTCAGGGGCCAGGGGCCCTCTGAGCTTGGGGGCTAGCCCTCCGACAGCTGTGCCACTGCGCACGTCCCAAAGTGACAGCGAAAAAACTAACGCGTTCCGGCCAGCAGTATTTTATTTTTAGTATTTTTGTCTATGGGATTATTGCTTGCGTTCCAGGTTCTTTAGTCGAGTGGTTACATGTAATATATTTGTTCTAAAGGCCGTGTGGTCGTATCGGAATTACGAAATAAGTTATCTGTAGTTGAAAATCATTAAAAAAATAAATGGCTGCGATGACGACGCATGCGAAACTGCGAAATGCGATATTCACGTGATGTAATTGTTATCATATTTCAAAACTTTGGAAGAACATGTCATTCGATTCAGTATGAATAGGGCTATTTCTAGGTAAATAAAAAAATAGGGTCACTTTCACTTACTTAAACTATTTTACACAGTAACAGTAAGGCGCTCCACACACTGCACCGCGCTCCGTCGCGGTGAGCAGATTTTTACATACAAATTCAACTCCGCGCGCGTGAGCGCGGGAGCGCGGGTGTTGAAATTGTATGTAAAAAATCTGCTCACCGCAACGGAGGTGTGGAGCGCCTATGAATGTGTGTTTTAAAGCAAAAGTAACAGCTATGTATATAATTATTGTACCAATCTAAACTGCATTTAACGTCACTCGATGTAAGGACAATCTTTATTTTATTAAGTTTCGCTTGTCCCCATTAACATGAAATCGTCAATGGGGACAACGGGAATAAATTTTAATTATTTTTATTTAGTTCCGTTGTCCCCATTAACATGAAATCGTCAATGGGGACAACGGGAATAAATTTTAATATTTTTTATTTAGTTCCGTTGTCCCCATTAACAGGAAATCGTCAATGGGGACAACGGGAATACATTTTAATTATTTTTATTTAGTTCCGTTGTCCCCATTCAATGGGGACACCGATAATGGGGACAACGGGAATAGACGGTTAATATGACACGCTGACATATTTTATGGCAAATAATTTAATTTAATGTTCTGTGTCTCGTAATGTTAATTACTTTACATAATTATCTACTATTGTACAGGATCAAGTATTTTTTAACTGAAGCTGAACAGACATCTGTGTTGCTGGGGAGTTTGTTGCGCCACTTCTTCCCAGCGAAAGCAATAAGAAGTTTTTATTTTAATTTCATTATCTCTGCTGTATTAGGGCGGGTTGTTTCGTGACCAAAAAATATCATATACCCTCCGTAGTCGGGGAAAAAAAAAGCGTTGTTTCACAAAATTATGGCCTTTACTTACCTACCTACGTCAATAATAACGATTACGATTTTATAACGGTTTCGATTTTCCGATTACGTACCTAAGTCTTAGGTCTATAAAGAGCTAAACATGAACGTTGAATTTTTAATTTCTTTAGTGCAGGCGAGGCCTGTACCTACATTATGATGTGAGGTGTGCTTCCTACAAAGATAACAGCAAAATACAGGCTATGGAGGCAAATTGCAACGGAACTACAATCAACAAGTAAGTACCTACTTACATCTTTAGATTAACTACCATGATCAAAATCTGAAATCGGTACCGTAGGTAGGTAATCGTACCTCTCGCGTCCGGCCCTGGTTCAAGCCATGGTCCGGGGCGAGAGGGAGTGGGAGGCGGTCACCTCCTTCTGCGAAGCAGTCATGCTAGCGAAGGAGGTGGCTGAACGGCTGAGGGAGAGAGCCTCACACCCCAGCCGCCGCGGGAGACGCTCCGGGCGTCGGGAGCCGCGTGACGACTCCCGGCCACCGTAGGCGCGGGCCTGCGGACGGAGAGTAATGGGTAGCTCACCGTCCGATCAGGACCAGGCCCGTGCCGGACGCCGCGTACGTGTTCCACGCGCGCCTCGAAGAGATGTCAACATAAAGGAAGGGGCCTGCCAGGGCCGAAGCCTGCCGGGGGTGCGGGATTGTCCGAAAGGGTTACCGCTACCCCGGAACATAAAGGGCTAAGGAAGGAACACGGATGGGTTTTAGTCAGTAAGAGTCTGACACTCCCTTCGCTCCACCCAGAGCGGGAGGGGTCATTTGATGATTTCCCATCCATAAAAAAAAAAAAAAGGTAGGTAATCGTAGGTTAGGTGGGTATACATAGCCGTATAGGGCCTCGGGGCTAAGTAATAACAGCGGTACGGGTCGATCTTCAAGGTTAAGCAACGTTTACCGAGGTCGGTCCGTGGATGGGTGACCATCCTTATCATACCGAGACACCTCTGCTCAGAAAGTGGTCTCGGCTGTCATTCGTAGATCTTTGACAGTCGTTACGGGTAGTCTGAAGCTCGAAAGTCTGAGTCTTGACGTGAAATTGATTTGACCGCGCCGCGCGCGCGCCGCTGATGCCATTAGTGAGTCATTCAAATACAAGTCTTATCTCATTGCAATAAGGTATAAATTAGAATGATTGATATTTGCAAGGACTTTTTCAGTTTGCAATGGTTGGTTGGTTGGTGGTTTAGTTTCAAAATTTCATCAAACATTCTAATTTATACCGTAAAACAATGAGAGACACATTGCAATGGTTATTATTTTGCTTATGATTCTATTTTATTTTGTATTCCAAAGGTAAAACTTTAAATAAAACCACAGAATACTTAAAGTACTACGTACAGAAAGGCCACTCCCTTCCCCGCACTAACATCAGTTACCGCACCTCACCCCGCACTTCGGCGTATTCGTCGCAGTTCTTTAAGGTGCCACTATTCGATATTTTTTCCATACAAATTTCGGGAGAGTATTACTCCACTGTTTGACATTGTACATCCAATGTTAAACATTGTATCGTTTTGTCTAATTATTAATTGTGTCTGTACGGAAGCAGAATTGTAAAATAACAAGTCATTAAAAAGTTATGAGCCAACAAAGATTCGTTTTTCTTGCTATTTTTAACGTAACTTTGGGTGTAAATAAGTAATAAAAGAAATGAAAAATATTAAAAATTAAATCCGTACCGACAATGCTCAGTTATCGAAGAATTTAAAAAACTTTATTTGTGATTGATTTATGTAGTGGATTTTTCATAGAACTCGATTTTCCAAAGCACTTCTCAAATATTTTTATGCGCCTATCAGTTCGGAACGGTGTTTTTGTGCGTGAGAACTAGATGTTGTGCGTGTAGATTAGCGTCTAACTGCTCATCACTGATACTAGCTCCGTCAGACCACACCCCGGACACTCCATACAACGCTCGCAAAATAATTACCTACTACTACTACATTAAAAAATGACGTTTGTATACGTGTGAATGTGTGCGTGAGGTACTTGTGTTTGCGAGCGCTCTTGTTAAAGAACTGCGACGGTAACCTCGAAGTGCGGGGTGAGGTGCGGTAACTGATGTTAGTGCGGGGAAGGAAGTGTCCGTTCTGTATGTAATACTTTAAGTATTCTGTGGTCAGACCCGAAGCCAAGTTAGACATCGTGATTTTGGCCATGACCACCAGTGAGTTCGAGCTCGCGACTAGTTTACTCTTAACAAGAGCGCTCGCAAACACAAGTACCTCACGCACACATTCATACGTATACAAACGTCATTTTTTTATGTAGTAGTAGTAGGTAATTATTTTGCGAGCGTTGTATGGAGTGTCCGGGGTGTGATAAAACTAAGCCTAAGTCGGCACGGACGTAAAAACCCGCAGCGGAAAAAAAATTGATGATACGAATCGATATGTAGGTACTTACACCTACATATCGATTCGTATCATCAATTTTTTTATCGATATGATCCATATTTATTCGAAAATCCTTGAATCCATGAAATAAAACAACTGATGCATGAAATAGTTGTATAATAATAAGAAAATTATATGTGCAGGGTGCACATTTGTTTGCTGGGGTTGGTGGGGAATAAAAGCCTTCTTGATTCTTGGTAGTTCTTCTTTATTTTCTTCTTCCAGTTTCTTCTATGGCTGCTGCTCGCCGACTGTGTCGAACCCGTTTTTTTTTTATTTTAAAAATGGTATCTCGCAGTTGAACCTATGAGGTTGTCGTCTGCTTAGCCGGGCTTGCCTGTGGATGCCTCAAAATTAAGGCCTCCAGCCAGGGCTTAAAAACTTACTAAACTAAGCGACTACACGCTAAGGGCACCCCCTGTGAGGTACAGACCTCGGCTTAGGGCGTCGCTAGGGGAGGGCGGCAAGGGACAGGCTGGATCGGAATTAGTGTCGAACCCGAAAACCTCTTTTATACGATATTTCCTAAGAAAATGTAGGCCCTCTGATTGGACAACCAACCATAGTACGAGAATTTTGACCAATAAGAACAGTCGATTTTGGCACAGTAGGCCTAAGTACAACGAAACTTTACCGTAATGAGAGCCGCGTGACATTATTTGCGTTTTTCACTATGTTTTTAAATGGTAACATATTTTAAATTATATGTTTTTGGAATCTACGAGTTATAATCTATACGAGAAAAATATAACATATAGGAAAACATGACATAAAATTATCAGTCATCCATCATAAATTTAACTTCCTACTTCTAAGTACTATGAGAGTATAACAAACTATCAAAACTATCAATTTAAACAAGGTCAAATTAACTTAAAACTAATACTATAAATCCTATAAGAAACATGTAATATTCTGATAAGAAACTTAACTAATAATATAAGACTACAAACCTTATATACTAACTATCACTAACACTATGTACTGTCCTTATCAGTTCACTCTTCACTTTTAAATCACAGATATTTACACGATTGTTTAACTAGTCACTTTATTTAGTTGTCCCGCATATTATACGTAACTACAATAAAAATATAAGTAACAACATTTATAATAATAATGATTTGTAATAATTATGTCAGCCGACCGGAGAATCGAACCTTGGACCCCACGCTCAGCAATGCGTGTTTGCTACTTAGGTTATAGTGGGTTATGTCGGCCGACATAACCCAACCTAACCTACCCCCGCTGGGCAAACACGTACAGACCTGCCTTCGTCCTCTGACGAAGATCGTCTAGTACTGAGCTCAGCTTTTTTTTTTTTTTTTTTTTTTTTAGAAATGGCATCTCGTAGTTGACCTTGAGAGGTCGTGACTACTTAACCGGACTATCCTGTGGTTGCCTTAAGAAAACTCAAAGCCTCCAGCCAGGGCGAATATCTACTATATTAAGCGACTACACGCTAAGGGCACCCCCTGTGGGGTACGAACCTCGGCTTAGGGCGTCGCTGGAGAGGGCAGCAAGATGGGACAGGCTGGATCAGATTTTTATTATTTAAGCTTGATGGGGCCGGCATTTCCTATCTGACTGCTCTGAGAAGAAATGCCGAAACAAACTCAGAGGTCACAGTCGGGAGTTTAAAGCTACAGGCTCAGCTGCGGCGCGGGCTGGCACTTCATCGAGCAAGGGTCGGGGTGGCTGAGCTCAGCTTGGATTGCTCTGGCATTTATACCCTCTCCGTGTCGCGGCCGCGATTCGCCCGCGATTCGCCGCGAATTCGCCGCGACACCATACTAAATGTTCATTTTGTATGGCGTCGCGGCGATTTCGCGGCGAATCGCGGGCGAATCGCGGCCGCGGCTGCGATTCGCCGCGACGCCATACAAACTTCCTCTTGGTGTCGCGCTGCTCGACGCGCCGCGACCGTGTAGCGGCGCGACAAGTCGCTCCTGTGTGAAGTGTCGCGCGCGTTTCCATAGGAATTGTTCTACGGATATATATCGCAGAATCGCGTCGCAATGTCGCGTCGCGCCTGTGTGTACGAGCCTTTATACGAACGCGCCCGGAAGAAGAGGGACGCGCGGGGAGCGACGCGGCGACCGCCGGCGCAAGAGCGCGCCCGCCCGGCATTCGGCCAGAAACAGCGTTAGCGCACGTACGTCGATCTTTAATGTCGCGATCGCGAGTGCCCGCCATCAATGTAACTAAAAGTGCCGTTTCATTTAGTATTACAATAAATGTATGTAATCAAAGTTGAGAGACTCATTTCAACCCTCAACATATGGCGACCGTGAACAAAGAAGAACCGTTTCTCAAGCTCAGACCGTGGTAAACCGGCGAGTTTTGGCGGCCCTCTCGAGTCCGTAATATGGCGGCGATGGCTGTTCGTCGGTGATCTCTGCTGCGTGTCTCCGAGTCAAGTCAAAGGTTCCTGGTGATCTCCATGCTACGTCTCCGAGTCGACCGCTGTCTGCATTCGTCGTGTCAGCGTGGGTCTCAAACCTTCAAGCTGCGAAGAATCAGCGCCAGCGACGCGGCGGCGTTGGTAGTGATATTGGAAGTAAGCCCGTTCCTTATATACTCTCCTTTCCCTGTTTCTATTTGGTGTATGGGTGCCTAGCTCGTCAAGCTACTTTGCATATAAAAGCCTAGGTATTTGCGTCTATACTGGCGCAACTCATTGCCACGTGCTTGGGTGGGCGTCTATACTGGCGCAACTCATTGCCACATACCTCTATATAGGTACATAATTATTGCCATAAAGCCACTATTCGGTACTATACTGTACCTACAGTCTGCTTGGCCTAAATATTAAAAAATATAACATTGTTTGTGAGCACGTGCTTGGGTGTGCATCTATTCTGTCGCAACTCGCTGCTGCCTGCTATATACCTCAAAACAGTCATTTTGCTGCCTGAGAGGTCACTATTCGGTACTATACTGTACCTAATGGCGCATGGCTTCATCGCTCAAGAAACATTAAGTTAAAGTGCACGTTGCACGTAATTCTCTTATTCGATTCGTTATCGATAATATTCTATAATTTGTTTTCTTATAACATAATACCTTTCTATGGTTCTTATTACTTTAGAGCTAAGTCTCTTTATTTTAGTATTTTCTAAGTCCTAGGTATTCTAAATACCTACGAATATTCATTTTCGTAGGCGTGTAAAACCCTAAGGTAGCATTATATTCAACGACATTTGCCGAACATTCCAGCGCTGTGGTCCGCGCGCTCAAGTACTTCGTGTCTCGTGCCTCGCTGCGACCGACGCGTGCTGCAGTTGCTGCCACGTGCTGTTGACGAGCTCGGCGACAGCGGGTGGCGGGTTCGGCGGCAGCGGTGTGGTTGGAGCTGTTTTGTCTGCTGGATTGTATAACCGGTGGGATTGCACATTTTATTTAATTAAGTAGTTACCTACTGTCTGCAAGGTTTGCCCGACTCATTGTTTGCTTGTGTTATTTATTGTAAGTAGTGTTTCTTTAAATTTCACTCAACATGACGGACGATACGGTTACCTCTCCTAATGTGGAGGGTAAGGACAATGTCAAAACATTGATTCGCAAACGTGGTGGTATACGTAGCAGGTTAACAATCTTTAAACAATTTATTAGTAAATACCAAATTGAGAAAGCCTCTAGTCTTAGTCAGTTAGAAGTGAGGGAGCTGTCTTTGCGACTCACACAGCTACAAGATTTAATGTCAAAATTCGACGCAATTCAATCTGAGATAGAGGAGATTGCTCATAATATAGATGAACAAATGTCAGAGCGAACTTCTACAGAAGGTGAATTCTTTGCTATGATTTCTTTTACACAAGAATTAATAAGTATATGTTCATCAAATAGTAAAGGAAATTGTGAATCTGTACATTCCAGTTGTAGCAAAATGAACAACTCGGTTAAATTACCTACCATAAATTTGCCCACGTTTGATGGGAACTATTCTAAATGGCTAGAGTACAGAGACACATTTGACTCATTAATTAATAACAACGAGTCAATACCATTAATAAATAAGTTTCATTATTTAAGAAATTCATTAGTAGGTAGCGCTTGTAATATAGTAAGGTCTATAGACTTTACTGCAGCAAACTATCAAATAGCATGGAAGTCTTTATGTGACAGATTCAATAACAAAAATATTCTTATAAATAATCACTTGCAAGCATTAGTTGCTATCAATCCGCTCCAAAAAGAATCTTTCAAAGCGTTAAGATATTTTATGGACCAAATTCAAAAGAATTTATACGCTTTAAATATATTAGATATTCCCACAACTGGCTGGGATCCTTTAGTTATATTCTTGGTCTCAGCTAAGTTAGATCCCAGAACTAAGGGTAAATGGGAAGAACACAAAGGTCATTTAACACACCTGCCTTCTCTTGAAGAATTTGTAAAATTTTTAGATAATCGAGCAAATGTCTTAGAAACCGCTAATGGTAGTCGATATTATGATAGTAAAAGTAAGGAAAATAAATCTGTTAAGTCATTAACAACTACGTTGGCTGGCTCTCAAACTAAGACATGTTTTATCTGTAATAAATCACATTATGTATATCAGTGTCATAAGTTTAAAGCTTTGAGTTTAAATGATAAGCTGTCTGAAGTGGCTAAGCATAAGTTGTGCATCAACTGTCTTCGTGGTGGTCACAACAATTCAGAATGTCCATTGAATAGTTCTTGCCGGACCTGTAAGGAAAAGCATAATTCAATGTTACATAACAACAGTACAATTACTAATGTAGCCACAGAAAGTACAGAATCAACTCAGCCATCAACTAGTAATCTGCCTGTTAGTTTGTCAGCTCGCTCGCCAGGCCAAGTTTTATTATGTACTGCACAAGTTAAAATAATTAATACACGTAACAATAGTACTCACCTTGCGCGTGCGTTGTTGGACACTGGAAGCCAGTCTTCATTTATAACTAAAAATCTGAAAGAAAGGCTAGGGTTACAAGCAACACAAATAAGTTCTTTTAATGTTAGTGGTATAAATAATGCAGCATGTAAAATAACAGAATGTTGCAATATTGTGTTAAAGTCTAGAATTAGTTCATTTAATAGAACTGTTAACTGCCTAGTAATTCCTAAAATTACAGGAACATTACCCGGCGTTCAAGTAAATGCTGAGCGTTTGGGATTGCCCAATGGGGTAGTTCTGGCAGATCCTTTGTTTTATGAGCCTGCCGAAGTAGATATATTGCTTGGTGCAGACCACTTTTTTGATATTGTAAATAATAATAGAATAGTCTTAGGAATGAATAAGCCTATATTACAGGATAGCCAGTTAGGATGGCTAGTTACTGGCCCTATCGGTGAATCTTATTTTAGTCATAATGTACATTGTAATTTAGTAAAAAATGATAAAATAGTGTCACTTCAAGATATCCATGATTCTGTTAAAAGATTCTGGGAGGTAGAAGAATTACCTACAGGTTCTAATAATTATTCAATTGATGAGCAATATTGCGAGTCTCATTTTATAAAAAACACTTGTCGTTTACCAGATGGACGATTTTCGGTAATGATGCCGCTGACTGAGGCCCCGGAGGAGGCTCTTGGCAAATCGTTTCCTATCGCAGTTAAACGTTTTGTAAGTCTAGAAAATAAATTAAATAAAAATGTTGAAGTTAAGAAACAATATAGTGAATTCATAAAAGAATATAGTAGGTTAGGACATTTAAGCGAAATCGAAAGGCCTAAATTTGGTTGTTACTTACCCCATCACTGTGTCATTAGAGAGCAACACGATACCACCAAGCTGAGAGTAGTCTTTGACGCTTCGGTTAAAACAAGTTCAGGGAAATCTTTGAATGATATCCAGGCTGTTGGTCCCACTGTACAGAGCGATTTATTATCTATTCTTATTCGTTTCAGAATACATAAATTTGTTTTAACAGCAGACGTCGAAAAAATGTATCGACAAGTAGCCATAGATAAATCACAGCGGCATCTGCAGCTTGTTTTGTGGAGGGATCAAGTTGAACAGCCTTTCAAAATCTTACAACTCAATACTTTGACATATGGGATGGCTTCAGCTCCATTCTTAGCTACTAGGTGTCTGGTTGAGCTGGCTGATAAATGTCAGGATAAGATTATTGCTAATGTCATTAGGAACGATTTTTATATGGATGATCTCAATACAGGTGCCTCAACTGAAGAGGAATTAAAACATATCTATTTAAATGTAACCGAAACATTAAATTCTGCTTGTTTTCCATTACGAAAATTTCGCACAAACTCTCATATTCTTAGTGGCAAATCAGAATTATCCAATTGTCTTAATTTCCATGACGAAGCTAATGTCTTAGGTCTGAAATGGTCACCTAAGGCTGACAATTTGCATTTTCCAAATGGAATTGAGTTCACTTCAAAGGTTACCAAACGTACTATTATTTCTACAACATGCAAAGTATTTGATCCCTTAGGGCTAGTTAGTTGTTGTATCATTAAAGCAAAAATTTTATTGCAACAGTTGTGGATTGCAAAATTAGACTGGGATGATCCCGTTCCCGAGCCTTATGCTAAAAGATGGTTTAATTTCATCCAAAACCTGCATCATTTATCAGATATTATTATACCTCGCTATGTTTTAGGTGATAATTTAGAAACCCAGTCAGCTGAGCTACATTGCTTTGTAGATGCAAGTCAGCAGGCATATGGAGCGTGTGTTTATTTACGTTCCCAAGATAGTAAACATAATATTACAGTAAGGTTATTATGTGCAAAAACTAGGGTTTCTCCAATTAAGGAGCTCACAATCCCACGTTTAGAGCTATGTGCTGCTCTGTTAGGGGCTCAAGTTAGTGAGAAAGTATTACAGTCAATACCATGCAATGTTACAAAAAAATATATGTGGACTGATTCCACAGTTGTACTCGGATGGCTGAAAACTCAGAATAAAGTCTTACAGACATTTGTACGGAACCGAGTCAACAAAATTAATGAAATTACAAAAGAATTTGAGTGGAAACATGTTCCAACAGAGTTAAACCCAGCAGATTTTGCTTCTAGGGGCATTGACCCACAGCATCTGCAGTCATTACATTTATGGTGGGAAGGTCCTTCATTTCTTAAACAGGATGAATCTTATTGGCCTACCCAACCTCACACTATACATAAAAACTTACCTGAAATCAAAGTCTTAGTCTCTGTTGATGACATGTCTGAAAATAAATTGTTAGTACCATTTGAAAAATATTCAAGTTATGTCAGACTCAAAAGAGTTTATGCACATGTTTTACGTTTCATAAATAACTGTAAAAGTAAACAGTTGAAACTAAAGGGACCTTTGCAAGCTAACGAATTAGAGAACTCGTTAATACTATTACTTAAAGTTAGTCAATTAGAGTCGTTTGCAAAGGATATAAACCTTATTCAAAACAAAATAGAACTGCATCACAAAAGTAAATTGTTATCCTTAAATCCTCTGTTAGATACCAATGGGTTAATAAGAGTAGGTGGCAGGTTAAGTCAGTCTGATTATCAGTACGACAAAAAGCACCCAATTTTACTGGATGCTAAACACCACTTCACTAAACTTATTATGAAATATGAACATTTACATTTAATGCATGCAGGCCCACAGTTGCTTCTGTCTTCAGTCCGCGAGAGATTTTGGCCACTAGGTGGTAGGATCTTAGCTCGCACTATAGTTAGACAGTGTGTAGTCTGTACTCGAATGAAAGGTCAGACTGCACAACCTTTAATGGGCGACTTGCCGAGTGTAAGAGTCAACCCAGATTTTCCCTTTAATTCTTGTGGAATTGACTTTGCTGGACCCTTTATGATTTCTTCGAAAAAGGGACGAGGTAATCGTATCACCAAAGCCTATTTATGTGTATTCGTATGTTTAGTTACTAAGGCCCTACATTTGGAGGTGGTAAGCGATCTTACCACGGAGGCCTTCATATCATGTCTGCGCAGATTCGTGTCGCGTCGCGGCAAGCCCTATGCCATATACTGCGACAATGGACGGAACTTTGTTGGCGCTAACAATGAGTTGGGTAGGGTTATACAGTCCAGCGTTCAAGCGGTCTCAGATTATGCAGCTAACGAGGCTATTAAATTCAATTTTATTCCCGCATACTCTCCACATTTTGGTGGAATTTGGGAAGCCGGTGTTAAATCCGCGAAATTTCATTTAAAACGCGTAGCTGGCAATGCCTCACTCACGTTTGAAGAGTTAGCGACGCTCTTCACCCAAATAGAAGCAATCCTAAACTCCCGACCTCTTTCCCCTCTGTCATCAGAACCCACTGATACCAATCCTTTAACTCCTGGGCACTTCTTAATCGGACGCCCGCTGATGTCAGTACCTTCACTACCTGTGAAAACGTCCAGACCCAACAGGTACCAGCTTATTGAACAAATGCGACAGCGGTTCTGGGAGAGGTGGCGACGAGAGTTCATGGCCGAGCTACAAAACCGAGCAAAATGGAGGAAGGGATACGCACCAATCAACGTCGGAGACCTCATTATTCTAAAAGAGGACAACTTGATGCCGCTCCACTGGCGTATGGGTCGAGTCACAAAATTATACCCCGGAGCCGACGGAATTTGCAGAGTAGCGGAGATCTACACTACTACTGGCACCATCAAACGGGCAGTCAATAAAATGTGCCCCCTGCCTGTGGCTCATCAAGAAGAGTTGAAAGATTTCAACGGCGCGGAGGATGAACGCGCCTGAATAGAATTATGCGCGTAATACGAACGCGCCCGGAAGAAGAGGGACGCGCGGGGAGCGACGCGGCGACCGCCGGCGCAAGAGCGCGCCCGCCCGGCATTCGGCCAGAAACAGCGTTAGCGCACGTACGTCGATCTTTAATGTCGCGATCGCGAGTGCCCGCCATCAATGTAACTAAAAGTGCCGTTTCATTTAGTATTACAATAAATGTATGTAATCAAAGTTGAGAGACTCATTTCAACCCTCAACAGAGTTCTCTAATTCGTTAGCTTGCAAAGGTCCCTTTAGTTTCAACTGTTTACTTTTACAGTTATTTATGAAACGTAAAACATGTGCATAAACTCTTTTGAGTCTGACATAACTTGAATATTTTTCAAATGGTACTAACAATTTATTTTCAGACATGTCATCAACAGAGACTAAGACTTTGATTTCAGGTAAGTTTTTATGTATTGTGTGAGGTTGGGTAGGCCAATAAGATTCATCCTGTTTAAGAAATGAAGGACCTTCCCACCATAAATGTAATGACTGCAGATGCTGTGGGTCAATGCCCCTAGAAGCAAAATCTGCTGGGTTTAACTCTGTTGGAACATGTTTCCACTCAAATTCTTTTGTAATTTCATTAATTTTGTTGACTCGGTTCCGTACAAATGTCTGTAAGACTTTATTCTGAGTTTTCAGCCATCCGAGTACAACTGTGGAATCAGTCCACATATATTTTTTTGTAACATTGCATGGTACTGACTGTAATACTTTCTCACTAACTTGAGCCCCTAACAGAGCAGCACATAGCTCTAAACGTGGGATTGTGAGCTCCTTAATTGGAGAAACCCTAGTTTTTGCACATAATAACCTTACTGTAATATTATGTTTACTATCTTGGGAACGTAGATAAACACACGCTCCATATGCCTGCTGACTTGCATCTACAAAGCAATGTAGCTCAGCTGACTGGGTTTCTAAATTATCACCTAAAACATAGCGAGGTATAATAATATCAGATAAATGATGCAAGTTTTGGATGAAATTAAACCATTTTTTAGCATAAGGCTCGGGAACGGGATCATCCCAGTCTAATTTTGCAATCCACAACTGTTGCAATAAAATTTTTGCTTTAATGATACAACAACTAACTAGCCCTAAGGGATCAAATACTTTACATGTTGTAGAAATAATAGTACGTTTGGTAACCTTTGAAGTGAACTCAATTCCATTTGGAAAATGCAAATTATCAGCCTTAGGTGACCATTTCAGACCTAAGACATTAGCTTCGTCATGGAAATTAAGACAATTGGATAATTCTGATTTGCCACTAAGAATATGAGAGTTTGTGCGAAATTTTCGTAATGGAAAACAAGCAGAATTTAATGTTTCGGTTACATTTAAATAGATATGTTTTAATTCCTCTTCAGTTGAGGCACCTGTATTGAGATCATCCATATAAAAATCGTTCTTAATGACATTAGCAATAATCTTATCCTGACATTTATCAGCCAGCTCAACCAGACACCTAGTAGCTAAGAATGGAGCTGAAGCCATCCCATATGTCAAAGTATTGAGTTGTAAGATTTTGAAAGGCTGTTCAACTTGATCCCTCCACAAAACAAGCTGCAGATGCCGCTGTGATTTATCTATGGCTACTTGTCGATACATTTTTTCGACGTCTGCTGTTAAAACAAATTTATGTATTCTGAAACGAATAAGAATAGATAACAAATCGCTCTGTACAGTGGGACCAACAGCCTGGATATCATTCAAAGATTTCCCTGAACTTGTTTTAACCGAAGCGTCAAAGACTACTCTCAGCTTGGTGGTATCATGTTGTTCTCTAATGACACAGTGATGGGGTAAGTAACAACCAAATTTAGGCCTTTCGATTTCGCTTAAATGTCCTAACCTACTATATTCTTTTATGAATTCACTATATTGTTTCTTAACTTCAACATTTTTATTTAATTTATTTTCTAGACTTACAAAACGTTTAACTGCGATAGGAAACGATTTGCCAAGAGCCTCCTCCGGGGCCTCAGTCAGCGGCATCATTACCGAAAATCGTCCATCTGGTAAACGACAAGTGTTTTTTATAAAATGAGACTCGCAATATTGCTCATCAATTGAATAATTATTAGAACCTGTAGGTAATTCTTCTACCTCCCAGAATCTTTTAACAGAATCATGGATATCTTGAAGTGACACTATTTTATCATTTTTTACTAAATTACAATGTACATTATGACTAAAATAAGATTCACCGATAGGGCCAGTAACTAGCCATCCTAACTGGCTATCCTGTAATATAGGCTTATTCATTCCTAAGACTATTCTATTATTATTTACAATATCAAAAAAGTGGTCTGCACCAAGCAATATATCTACTTCGGCAGGCTCATAAAACAAAGGATCTGCCAGAACTACCCCATTGGGCAATCCCAAACGCTCAGCATTTACTTGAACGCCGGGTAATGTTCCTGTAATTTTAGGAATTACTAGGCAGTTAACAGTTCTATTAAATGAACTAATTCTAGACTTTAACACAATATTGCAACATTCTGTTATTTTACATGCTGCATTATTTATACCACTAACATTAAAAGAACTTATTTGTGTTGCTTGTAACCCTAGCCTTTCTTTCAGATTTTTTGTTATAAATGAAGACTGGCTTCCAGTGTCCAACAACGCACGCGCAAGGTGAGTACTATTGTTACGTGTATTAATTATTTTAACTTGTGCAGTACATAATAAAACTTGGCCTGGCGAGCGAGCTGACAAACTAACAGGAAGATTACTAGTTGATGGCTGAGTTGATTCTGTACTTTCTGTGGCTACATTAGTAATTGTACTGTTGTTATGTAACATTGAATTATGCTTTTCCTTACAGGTCCGGCAAGAACTATTCAGTGGACATTCTGAATTGTTGTGACCACCACGAAGACAGTTCATGCACAACTTATGCTTAGCCACTTCAGACAGCTTATCATTTAAACTCAAAGCTTTAAACTTATGACACTGATATACATAATGTGATTTATTACAGATAAAACATGTCTTAGTTTGAGAGCCAGCCAATGTAGTTGTTAATGACTTAACAGATTTATTTTCCTTACTTTTACTATCATAATATCGACTACCATTAGCTGTTTCTAAGACATTTGCTCGATTATCTAAAAATTTTACAAATTCTTCAAGAGAAGGCAGGTGTGTTAAATGACCTTTGTGTTCTTCCCATTTACCCTTAGTTCTGGGATCTAACTTAGCTGAGACCAAGAATATAACTAAAGGATCCCAGCCAGTTGTGGGAATATCTAATATATTTAAAGCGTATAAATTCTTTTGAATTTGGTCCATAAAATATCTTAACGCTTTGAAAGATTCTTTTTGGAGCGGATTGATAGCAACTAATGCTTGCAAGTGATTATTTATAAGAATATTTTTGTTATTGAATCTGTCACATAAAGACTTCCATGCTATTTGATAGTTTGCTGCAGTAAAGTCTATAGACCTTACTATATTACAAGCGCTACCTACTAATGAATTTCTTAAATAATGAAACTTATTTATTAATGGTATTGACTCGTTGTTATTAATTAATGAGTCAAATGTGTCTCTGTACTCTAGCCATTTAGAATAGTTCCCATCAAACGTGGGCAAATTTATGGTAGGTAATTTAACCGAGTTGTTCATTTTGCTACAACTGGAATGTACAGATTCACAATTTCCTTTACTATTTGATGAACATATACTTATTAATTCTTGTGTAAAAGAAATCATAGCAAAGAATTCACCTTCTGTAGAAGTTCGCTCTGACATTTGTTCATCTATATTATGAGCAATCTCCTCTATCTCAGATTGAATTGTGTCAAATTTTGACATTAAATCTTGTAGCTGGGTGAGTCGCAAAGACAGCTCCCTCACTTCTAACTGACTAAGACTAGAGGCTTTCTCAATTTGGTATTTACTAATAAATTGTTTAAAGACTGTTAACCTGCTACGTATACCACCACGTTTGCGAATCAATGTTTTGACATTGTCCTTACCCTCCACATTAGGAGAGGTAACCGTATCGTCCGTCATGTTGAGTGAAATTTAAAGAAACACTACTTACAATAAATAACACAAGCAAACAATGAGTCGGGCAAACCTTGCAGACAGTAGGTAACTACTTAATTAAATAAAATGTGCAATCCCACCGGTTATACAATCCAGCAGACAAACAGCTCAAACCACACCGCTGCCGCCGAACTCGCCACCCGCTGTCGCCGAGCTCGTCAACAGCACGTGGCAGCAACTGCAGCACGCGTCGGTCGCAGCGAGGCACGAGACACGAAGTACTTGAGCGCGCGGACCACAGCGCTGGAATGTTCGGCAAATGTCGTTGAATATAATGCTACCTTAGGGTTTTACACGCCTACGAAAATGAATATTCGTAGGTATTTAGAATACCTAGGACTTAGAAAATACTAAAATAAAGAGACTTAGCTCTAAAGTAATAAGAACCATAGAAAGGTATTATGTTATAAGAAAACAAATTATAGAATATTATCGATAACGAATCGAATAAGAGAATTACGTGCAACGTGCACTTTAACTTAATGTTTCTTGAGCGATGAAGCCATGCGCCATTAGGTACAGTATAGTACCGAATAGTGACCTCTCAGGCAGCAAAAATGACTGTTTTGAGGTATATAGCAGGCAGCAGCGAGTTGCGACAGAATAGATGCACACCCAAGCACGTGCTCACAAACAATGTTATATTTTTTAATATTTAGGCCAAGCAGACTGTAGGTACAGTATAGTACCGAATAGTGGCTTTATGGCAATAATTATGTACCTATATAGAGGTAGGTATGTGGCAATGAGTTGCGCCAGTATAGACGCCCACCCAAGCACGTGGCAATGAGTTGCGCCAGTATAGACGCAAATACCTAGGCTTTTATATGCAAAGTAGCTTGACGAGCTAGGCACCCATACACCAAATAGAAACAGGGAAAGGAGAGTATATAAGGAACGGGCTTACTTCCAATATCACTACCAACGCCGCCGCGTCGCTGGCGCCGATTCTTCGCAGCTTGAAGGTTTGAGACCCACGCTGACACGACGAATGCAGACAGCGGTCGACTCGGAGACGTAGCATGGAGATCACCAGGAACCTTTGACTTGACTCGGAGACACGCAGCAGAGATCACCGACGAACAGCCATCGCCGCCATATTACGGACTCGAGAGGGCCGCCAAAACTCGCCGGTTTACCACGGTCTGAGCTTGAGAAACGGTTCTTCTTTGTTCACGGTCGCCATATGTTGAGGGTTGAAATGAGTCTCTCAACTTTGATTACATACATTTATTGTAATACTAAATGAAACGGCACTTTTAGTTACATTGATGGCGGGCACTCGCGATCGCGACATTAAAGATCGACGTACGTGCGCTAACGCTGTTTCTGGCCGAATGCCGGGCGGGCGCGCTCTTGCGCCGGCGGTAGCCGCGTCGCTCCCCGCGCGTCCCTCTTCCTTCGGGCGCGTTCGTATTACGCGCATAATTCTATTCAGGCGCGTTCACCATGCATCAGACAACATTGTCAAACTTTTAACTTTTAAGGTTTTGAATATGAGGCTTTTGGCTACTTTGTAGGTATTAATGTGTGTAATCTGTCTATTTTTTTGTAACGTGCGTCTTGTTTACATGTGCAGAATAAACATTTTTTCTTTTTTGGAACGAATTTCTTTAACGCGGCTTGCGGTAGGAGTATATACTGGTAGAAATCGTCACGTAACGATGAACTGTTATAGGACTTTTTTTATTCCTTTTTTATATATGGGGACAGAGAGAGAGAGATATAGTGTTCGTGGTTTTATGGGGTGCTGAAGCCAATAGTGAAGTCAAAATGAATATCCAAGTTGGCGGCAGCAAAAATTTTCAAATGTGTCATCATGGCAGTCATTTTCATGATTACGTACATTACTCGAACATAATAATGGCCAAAATTATCATTCAACTAAAATAAATTACATTCCAAACCCAAAGCCACATCACAAATAAGCCAGTTACTACCACCCTGGCGAATAAGGTCGTAAGCGACATTTAGTGAATCGTAGTAATTTACGCCAATTTGTTGGGGCATTCAAACCCAAGCCATTATGAATCGAGTCGTCCTGAAATCAATGAGGCCGACCATTTTGCTCATAGTTCAAATAATAATGGCTAATAGTTAAATTGTTCTAATTTTGCCGATTAAGCACTCGGTATTTATAGGTTTCATCTGGGTAGGTTTGATAATACAGGGTGGACGCACAACCTGTTACAATGGGTTCAGTACATGACTCATCATCTGCCTAGCCTTTTCCCAACTATGTTGGGGTCGGCTTCCAGTCCAACCGGGTGCAGCTGAATACCAGTATTTTACATGGAGCGACTGCCTGTCTGACCTCCACAACCCAGTTATTGGGTAATACGATACCCCTTGGTAAGATTGGTTGTCAGACTTTCGGGCTTCTGACTACCCGTAACGACTGTCAAAGATCTACGAAGCACAGCCGGGACCAACGGCTTAACGTACTTTCCGAGACACGGAGGGTCTCGGTATGCAAAGATGGCCACCCATCGTCAGACCAACCGCGACAAGCGTAGTTTAACCTGATCGATTGACCTGTGCTACTGTTATTATTTAGCCACACTCCTTTTTCCAGTAGATGACTCTGAAGCTGAAATAAAAGTTATAGTGGAATAAACTCACATGCATACAAACATAAATATCAACCTTGAATACATTAAACTCACTTGGGCAGTCGTTAAAATGCTAAAAAACTGCTGTGCCATACATTATGGCCGCGTAGGTATTGCACTTTTCTAAGAAACGGCAGATATTTTTTTGTTAACCGACGAAAAATTTCCACGCTAGGGCAATTCATGGTTTCAATTTGCGGATCGGTGTCCCTGCCGCCCTGCGTTATTGGACAGTGTGCCAGATATTCCGAGAATCCGAAAGGAATGGAATAAGGATAGAACTCTTTTCAAAGAGCTCAGTTTAAGAGGATTACAGGACCTAAACGCAAAAAACGCAAGTTTTATAATGCCTAAAAGTACCTATATAAATGACTACAGTAAACAAAATCAGAAAAATATATGATATTCTTCAGGATTTAAGCTAGGACAGACGCCAGCACATCAAGCTACCCAAAACTGACAAATTTTCCCAATCAACTTTGAACCTTATACTTTAGCTTTAGTTTTTTTTCCGCCTACACTATTTTGTTTGGCAATTCTTCGGGATATGTCGTGGCACAGTGGTTTTGACGGTGATTCAAAGTCAGAGGTAAAATAACCTTTGAATGGACTGTAGCACTCTAATCCAAACGTCAAACGTATTTTGTTAAATATAGAATCATCGATGGTTATGTACAGACGCCAGCACATCAAGCTACTACAATCTGTCAAATTTATTTAATAGATTTTCAACTTTATCGCTAGAACCTAAGGTTCAAAGTTGATTGGGAAAATTTGACAGTTTCGGGTAGCTTGATGTGCTGGCGTCTGTACTTCAATGTTTCCACCCAGTACCTGCACAGTAATTCCATCCAATAATCAATCCAGATTAGATCGAGCGATCGCATTAACAGTGTAATAAATTATAACGATAACATAACCAGCAAAATCAATGCTCATTGGTTGGAATTTATTTATTGTTGGATTTTAATTTGGCATGTTAAATACTTATTTAAACAGCTTTATTTTTAGTGCCAGTGAATTTTGATGCCATGTTCATAGTATGGAAGTAGATATGATATGATGATGGATATGATCGATATATGATGGAATCAGCGGGGTAATTATTAGTAGCAATTGGTTTCATTTTGACAGTTCAACAACATTCATTGCGTTATTTACGTTGTTGAGCAGACACATTTTTCGAACACAAGAAGAAACGTATTAGCAATATCGTTCAAAATAATTCAGATTGAGATTAATGGTGTATTACGCAATTGGAGTGCAGGACAGATCTTTGATCTCTAGAAATGTTGACATTAACACTAACGTTCCCACTGTTGAGACACAGGCCTCCCCTCTCTGAGAGGGCCATAATCGACCACGCAGACCCAGTGCGGGTTGACGGGTGGTCACAATGTCTTAAAATTTTCGGTTCTAGAATATGCCGGTTTCCTCAGGATGTTTTCCTTCACCGTACTGTGAGCAATTTTGATGCCATGTTCGTATTATTTTCCACGTATAATTATGATGGAATAAGGACTGATCCTCAATCTCTAGAAATTTTGTCAATGCTTTAGCAAAAACATCATAAGAAACTTGATATTCCACAAAATGGGACCAACTATATAGCACGTTTGATTCTTCGACTTATTTACCCATTCCTTCGATCATTATTATCTGCCTCTTACGTACTTTAACATAAAAAATACAATCAATATTATATCAATAACATTATTAACCAGCTGTCTGCTTTCGTCCGTGTGAAATTTCGGCCCTCGACCTGTCGCGGCGCACCCCATTGCTCACCTGTGCTAGTAATTCGTATTCGCTTAGCGTTCTTTCTGACTTTTCTTCCTTTTGCTCGGCTCCTGATGGCCGTAGCGTGATATTAAATAGCCTATAACCTTCCTCAAGAATTGGGCTATCAAATGCTGAAAGAATTTTTTAAATCCGACTGGCAGTTCCGGAGATTACCCCATCCATACCTACAAACAAACCAACAAATTTTACCTCTTTAAAATAATTATCATATTATTCTATTATATAGATTCGAGAGTAACTCTGTCTGTATGTTACCTTTTCACGCCTAAACCACTGAACGGATTTCGATAAAATTGTCAAGAAGATAGATGGCATCCTGGGGACGAACATAGGCTACTGCTTGTCCCGTTCGCATGTTCCCATGGGATAATTTCATAATCACTGTCCATTCCAAGGTTGCCTGGAAGAGATAGCAGAAAACGATAAGGCCACTCATTGTCGGGACCAGTTACGCCCGTGTCTTCGTCGGTGGTTGGCGCTGAGGTAAGTTCTCCGTGTTTAAGGTTTTTGGCCAAAGAAATAGCTGATGTCATTAGAAAGATGGTCGGAGGCAAGTCTCCGGGACATGACCACCTCAGCGTCGAGCACTTGCGATACGCGGGAGTTCATTTACCGAGGGTGTTGGCCACATTTTATTCGTTATGTATAAGTCACTCGTATTTGCCAGATAAGCTTATGAAGACCATAGTCGTGCCAATAGTAAAGAACAGAACGGGCGATGTTACAGACCCCGCAAATTATAGGCCTATTTCCTTGGCGACTGTTACAGCTAAGATACTGGACTGTTTGCTTGATACACATATGGCGAGTCGTATAAATATTCACGACGCCCAGTTCGGTTTCAGACCCAGGTTATCGACGGAGACTGCCATCATGTGTCTTAAGCAGACTGTTCAGTATTATGCTGATAGGAAAACACCGGTCAATGCGTGTTTTCTGGACTTATCGCGGGCATTTGACCTGGTGTCATACGATGTCTTGTGGGATAAGTTGCGAAAGGAAAGCAGCGTTGACTGTACTGTTATTTCTTTATTTAAGTTTTGGTACGAGAATCAGACGAACTATGTCAGGTGGGGTGGAACTTTGTCTGATGTGTATGGGTTGAAGTGCGGGGTGAGACAGGGGGGCATTACCTCACCTCGCCTTTTTAACCTTTACATTAATCAGCTTATTGTTGAACTCAGCAGCACCCGTATCGGCTGTCACATTGACGGGGTTTACGTTAACAATATAAGTTACGCTGACGACATGGTGAGTCCGTCAATAAGCGCACTCAGGCGTCTTGTTAAGATTTGTGAAGACTACGCGGTCACTCAGGGACTCAGGTACAATGCAAAAAAATGTGAGTTATTGGTATTCAAGGCGGGCACCAAATGTTACTCTAACGTGCCAGATGTGACCATAAATAATACTCCGTTATCTAGAGTAACAAAATTTAAGTATCTGGGTCACTGGGTCACTCAAGACCTGAATGATGACCTGGACATAGAGAGGGAACGCAGGGCGATGGCTGTCCGAGGTAATATGCTGATCCGCAGATTTGCACGTTGTACGACGGAAGTCAAAATTACCCTTTTCAGAGCATACTGCCAGTCTTTTTACACGTGCAGTCTGTGGGTCAGGTATACGCTGAGGGCATACAACGCTCTGCGTGTCCAGTATAACAATGTATTCAGGATGCTGTTGGGTCTACCACGCTTTTGTAGCGCTTCCGGAATGTTCGCCGAGGCCAGGGTTGATGGTTTTCATGCCATTATACGAAAGCGATGCGCTTCCATTCTCGGTAGATTGCGTGCTAGCTCCCACAGCATCTTGAGTGTATTGTGTGATAGGTGGGACAGCCCCATGCTGGCTCACTGGATACGGCTGCACACTTAGGTGTCAGTCGTATCAATTTACAATTTTCAATTTTGTGGTTTTGTGTTTTTTTTTTACTAACATTAGGTTAAGACTTTTACTAACAACATATGGATTTTTAATCTGAAATAAATGTGTTATTATTGTATATTTTATAGTGTTTGATGTATTTTTTCATGTTACGTATTTTTATGGTGTACAATAAAGTATTATATAAATAAATAAATTCCGATATCGAAGCGGGTGAAGCCTCGGGTAGAAGCTAGATTAGCATAATTTCACCAGAACCAATACATTACCAGAGATTTCTAATCGTAATCCAGATAAGTAATTAGAACGAATAGAACATAGCTGGCTAAGTGCGTACTGTAATCCCATCAATTATTCTCAATCCCTGTCAGAGCCGAATCAAATGACAACTATCGGGCCTTTAGACCTGTCAATCTAGCTTGCCAAGCGAACTTCGTACCGCTTGAGGATCAATAAGTGTGAGAAAATGCATTAAATATCTTGATGTTATTTTTTCGTGAATTTTTCCCATGTTATAATAGTTATTCTTCTATTCGGGGCGGAGAAAAATCCAGCAAATCAAATATCATGAAAATCGGTCCAGCCGTTCTTCAGTTATAAATGGTGTAACTAACCCGACTTTGTTTTATTTATATAGATACTTTATTGTACACCAGAAAATACATAACAAAAAATACGATTATTACTAACAAAACATACAATTGACGGCCTGTATTTATTAGCATTCAGAATATTAATGTGACACAATGCGATAATTTTCTACAATACATTTGTATTTTAAAAAATCGTATGCTGTTTCTCTTTTGCATTGTCAATCTAACGCTTGTAGTATATACTAAATCTGTGACTGTAAGGACATGATACCCTGTGGTAAAAGTAACCAAAATAAAAATAAATATATGTGGGAGACGAGTAAGAAATAATACGAAAGAAATAGTTTAAAATAGAAAATAATACAGCAAATACACAATTTAAATAGCCGTTCAATAAATAAGTAACTTAAATATCACATCAACAAAGCAACCGACATAGTAACAGTATAAAGTAATAATTAACTCAACGTTACCTGACAGTTCAGAGCACCTTCGTACCGTGTCTGCTACTAGACAACTTCTGATCTGTCGAGCGCCGCGCACCTTGTTTTATACTCAACTCGATCGGTAGGTGGGGAGCGGCGCGTAACGAGAAGTCAATACAATACTTTTTATAAATCGGAAGTTGACTTAAAAAAATACAATTAATGCCTTTAATTATTTCTAATTTCGAAAAATTAAATTATCTCGCACACGGCCATTCTGACGAGCAGCCGTCATGGCTCGCGAACATAATTTATAAATATTAAAGTACTTAAAGTAATACCATCTGTTAATGATCAAATCTCATGATGATCCTACTGCCAAATCGCATGGCTTACAAACAAGATGGGTCAAGTCACATGACCACAAACGCCAAATCACATGGCTGCTTGTCAAATCACATGACAGCAAAACATAATTGCCAAATCACATGGCTGCTTGTCAAATCACATGACAGCAAAACATAATTGCCAAATCACATGGCTGCTTGTCAAATCACATGACAGCAAAACATAATAAATAAATAAATAAATAATTGCCAAATCACATGGCTGCTTGTCAAATCACATGACAGCAAAACATAATTGCCAAATCACATGGCTGCTTGTCAAATCACATGACAGCAAAACATAATTGCCAAATCACATGGCTGCTTGTCAAATCACATGACAGCAAAACATAATTGCCAAATCACATGGCTGCTTGTCAAATCACATGACAGCAAAACATAATAAATAAATAAATAAATAATTGCCAAATCACATGGCTGCTTGTCAAATCACATGACAGCAAAACATAATTGCCAAATCACATGGCTGCTTGTCAAATCACATGACAGCAAAACATAACAAATAAATAAATAATTGCCAAATCACATGGCTGCTTGTCAAATCACATGACAGCAAAACATAATTGCCAAATCACATGGCAGTTGTCAAATCACATGACAACCAAATACAATTGCCAAATCACATGGCAAAGAAAAAATGCGATTATCAGGCATAACAATGTTCGTTGGCCAGGCGATTACTGATTATGCAAGACAATCTAACCTAATCAATTAAATCAAATCTACAAACAGTTATAAATCAGATGTATCTAAAGATTCGGTCAACTCACATCCCATATCGGGAGTAACAACTCGCAAGTTATCATGTGAAACATAACTCATTACCTGTTTTATGAACCTTAACTATGTATCTATCATTGTCTTTTACTTCATCAGGATCAGGAGTAGGTTATTGACATCTAGTTATTATCAGGCATATTTGATTAACTACTGTGGGCGTACTGTGGGTAGTGTTGGTTATTGCGCAATAGAAAAACCGTTTGTAGTTCAAATCAAATTATAATATCACGAACAAATTAATCACACACTGTAGGTACACGACACAACTAGATACACAGTAAAATAATTATGTACAGTAACAAAGTAATTGCGAACAAATCGTAGGATCGATTACTGTTCGTATAGTGACAGAGCCACCCAAGTAAACCGACAGGTTTGTCGGGAGCTAGTACTCTGTCAGGAGTCGAGTCCGAACACCGACTGACTCAACGACTGTCACTGACTGTGACTGACTGTCACTGACTGTTATTGACTGTCCGGCACAAACGAGTGCGCTCAGTTATAAAGGTTTGTCCCCACTACGCACTCGCCCCACAACAACTCTGTCCGATAGCGTACGGAAATACGTCATCGTGTTTACTTGATACAAAATATTAAAATGTGCTAAATCAAATAGATTCACATTATAACTCACATTATAAATCAAATAATACAACAAGAATAATTGTCTTAAATAAACAATAGTGATTTCACAAAGTTAATCGTTTTAAAATCAAAGTAACATGTCATCAATTGGTTTGAACAAAACCATCGGTTACAATTATCAAAATAAGTTGCTAAAATCAATTAGCGCGTACACTGAGTACTCAATACATTATGATTCGATTTATTAGACAATATTTGATAGTAAAATCTCTTAAATTAATAATAAGAAAACCAATCATAACGAATTCTGTTGACTATCGCTCAAATTTAATTGACAACTGTCTCCGACACGGCCAGAACTGACGTTCTACACGTCCTCGTGTAATCTTGGGATAAAAAAATGTCTAGGTGAATATCGATCGGCCTTTCTGACCAACAAAAGGTATACTCAAAATAAAAATCCTGAATTAGTCAAATAAAATTATCATCAAAAGCAGTGAGTCAACATAGACAACTTGTCAATTCAGCCATAGTATGTCAGCAGCAGATGAATCATCATCATCAGTGTCATCATTGACATCATCTTTAACAGTAACTAGACATTCAGGCATTTTTGTACACAATCATGTGCGTACTTGATTTAACCAGAGAGCCACAGCAACAAAATTTTGATGATCATAGCATAAATCATCTACAAGACATAATCATCAACAAACTTTGACTATATAGCCAAAGCGAAAATCATCAACCAGAGCCATGTACCATCGTTATCCACATTAACAACCATCTTTTTCACTAAGAGCCTTAGATACCTGGAAACCTACACACGAGTAAACCACTCTAACGCCACAGCTCTCTAGCCAACCAGCAATCACATTGCTGTCACACATCCAGCACATGGATACGTATGCATCACCCTGTGACTACACACAACTTTACTACGGTCGATAGAGAACCCCTACTCGCGTGGTGCCACTACTTAGGCTTGCTCATCACTACAGTGATCACCATCTACTTTGACTGGTACATGACCTACTGGCATCATTCTTAATTTATCGTTAAACCTGATTGGGCTATAACTAACAATGTTACCATTTTTGCCGTTGTTTACCAAGGAAGCACTCAGTACCAGAGTCAAAACAAAATGAAAACGATTCAACAGATTCGGTAGACAATAGATCTGCAGCTGGCCCAATGGTACAGACATCAACTTGCTGCCACCGCTTCCTTGGCAGAAGTTGTTAAACTTCTTGCACGAAAAGCACCGTCCTTGATCAGTGATTATTCGTACAGGAGATCCAAAGACTGCAGCACCGTCCGACACTGCCATCCTGCCTGCACACGTCCTTGTGTGTTAATCTGTAAAAAATCAACAGCAGCACACATTCCACTCGGCCAATTCTGACCACATCCATCGAAACGCATAATAAAAACAATAACAATCATCGACAACAAAATATTCCTCTAAGCATCAGTAACAATTGACTAGAAACTGTATCAACCCACTAGCAGATCACATACAACGCTCATGGCCCGGCCGCCGCAGCAGCCAGCGACACTCATGCCACCCATATCGTCACCACCCCAAGTGACACGACCAACACACATCACTTCACATAGAGTCCACGACTCCCAGGCCATCACAAGACCAACACAACAATAGTCCCATTTGAGACTCGGGTCCCCGCTGTACCTATCGCTTCCCGAACAAGTCACAAGTTAGTTGCAGCCACGACCACAGACAAGTGCGTACAGTGTGACCCAGCCATGGTATGTGCTCCAACTACTCGGTGGAGGAACTCTCCTCACCGTCTTAGGAACACCTACTTAGAGGCATCCCCCGCACGCGACCGTGAGCGCGTCTATACGTACGATTAGAATTCAAAGCCATTTAGATAAAGCGATCACCATTCAAAACCTCCGCCACTTCAAACGGACCTCTGAACTTCCAATCCAGCTTAGACTGATGAAATCGCCAAACCAAAACTTTCTAATAGTTGCTTATGTCGCATCAAATGGATCCTTGTTATTGTTAACTGAAAACTAATCGCAAGAACTTTATGTAACAAAAACTCTAACGTAGTCATATTAATTGAAATAGGCTTTTCAATATTTCACGCACCATCATAATTCCCTTTGCAAGTCAATGTCGGGCAGAAGTTCAACAAAACCCCAATCTTCGCTCGTTACACTACGCCATAAGAATTGTTCCGTACCGAACACACATATTTGACCAATACCAGTGAACGCAATAACACTATAAAGCTGACATTCAGGATCTTCGCACAAATTGAAATGACATTTTGTTGTAGGGTTGCCAACCGTACTCTAACATTTTGAATTGGTTTGCCACTTAATTTGGCTGCACAACTCACTCTTACTATCGAGCATTGAGCACCAGAAAAAAAACGATACAGCTCACCCTCATTTTCTAAGATGTCCGAGGGTAGGTGCAAGACGCAAACATCCAATCGCCATTGCTGCTTCCAGCACATGCTCCACCATCCGCTTGCACTGCAACTGCTCGTGCACTGGGCCACGATATGCCCCGGAATCGCTCACTAGCAGCACACGAAGGGCCTCGCTGACGGCTTGCTTGGCTCGATTCAGCCACTCCACGTCACTGGTAGCTTTACGCGTTGGTATGCCATTTACGATAGCTACGTTGATGCTGCTCCTTTGCGCACCCTACTGATGGCCACTACTCGTTTGACCACCTGGCAGTGAATTTTCAGCAAAACAAATCACCTGTTGTGCACTGTTATGTTTCCGCAACAGACGCGTTACTAGGCAAACGTATTTCTGCATACAGCCTATGCCGAAAACAACATGCACCACGATCGCGCATCCGTATCTGGTTTGTCTGGGTCGAATTTGGACAGATCCACACGATTATCCAATAAGCGTTCACACGCCTACACTTTGTTTTTCAAATGTCAACGGTCACTTTCACTTTTGGCGCTCCCATTTTGCGCATGAACCAACACGAATTATATCCCGCTTCTGATGTGGGAGACGAGTAAGAAATAATACGAAAGAAATAGTTTAAAATAGAAAATAATACAGCAAATACACAATTTAAATAGCCGTTCAATAAATAAGTAACTTAAATATCACATCAACAAAGCAACCGACATAGTAACAGTATAAAGTAATAATTAACTCAACGTTACCTGACAGTTCAGAGCACCTTCGTACCGTGTCTGCTACTAGACAACTTCTGATCTGTCGAGCGCCGCGCACCTTGTTTTATACTCAACTCGATCGGTAGGTGGGGAGCGGCGCGTAACGAGAAGTCAATACAATACTTTTTATAAATCGGAAGTTGACTTAAAAAAATACAATTAATGCCTTTAATTATTTCTAATTTCGAAAAATTAAATTATCTCGCACATATACAGGCTGGACGGTAATTAATGGATAACCTCTTCAGGGGTCATTGTACTTATCATTATGAACGAACGAACGAAAAAAGAATCAGCAGTTTCCTAAATTTTAAATGTAGGGAATAGCCGATTTTTTTTCGCGATTTCATGTTTGGTCCCGTAGTAAAAGTTGTTCATGATAATAAGTACAATGACTCCTTAAGAGATTAGGACACCCTGTATATATTTTTTTTTTTCAATCTGAAATATATTTTGTAACTCATCTATATTTACTGAAGTACTTTGAATGTAGTCAACTGAAATAAGACAGTTCAATTGAAAGCGACACTTCAGATTTGCACTGTTACCCTTACGTAACGTAAATTCATTTCGTCTTATTCAAATTCCTTATTTCGACCTTAAACCCTTATTCTAGGTAGAATAAAATACTAGAACATTATTACTGGTCTGTTTGGCAAAGGCCTCTCTGTTATTGTCATAAATACGGCTGTGAAGGTATTTAAATATCCTGGCTTGCTAACATTCCTAGACCCTAGCAGTAATGTGAGAAATTCCTACCATCCTTTTGTCCCTACCTGAAAATAAAGATGGGGTCGGATTTTTTTCATTTAGGTAGGTACAGTCAGCAACAAAAGTCGATTAACACTTCAGTATTTTTAATCTTAGTTATTGAGCAAAATACTTGTTCAAAATTGCAGCAGAAGTACATTTGTTTTAATATAAACTCTTTGCTTTAATGTGAAAAGCTAATAAACAGCTTATTGAAAAAAAAAATTGTCAATTTAATAACATGTAAAAATGACAGTGTTAATCGACTTTTGTTGCTGATCGTACCTGTTTGCAGGCCGACTTTTTTTTAAATTTGAAATGGGTTTCCTCTTGACTCTAGTCTAGGTCAGAGGTGACAGAGACAAAGTCGACGATGAAGTGAGCTTACCCAGAAGAAGCCTGTTCACTCTCACCTTGAAGAGATTCGGGTTGTATGCGCTCGGAAACACAGACTCAGTTAGAGAGTTCCACTCTTTTGCTGTGCACATTATAAAGGACATTTAAAAACGCTTAGTGCGAATTGGTGGAATGGCAACTAGGCAGGGATGGTAACTTGCAGTGCGTCTGGATGACCGAAGGTTTTAAGGGAGCCGATGGGTTTCTTGGGCACAATCACCGAAGTATAATCTACTTCGACTTTTAATGCGTTCGCAATCTTCAGCCAGTTATTTTATTTATCTTTGGTTAGTTTTAATTATAAACCACATTTATATTATACATAAATAAAAAAAATATTTATTTAAACTTAAACATTGTGTCATACATAAATTAATGAGGCAGCCCCGGTAAGTTACAAAAGTACTCGTGTCGGAGCCGTTTCAGGTAGCTTCACAATGATGAGGTCAATAAATAGAGAGTTGAAAGACTCCCGCAGTCTGGTGCGTCACGACCCTGCACGCGTCGCATGACCACCATAAAAAGGGGTTATGTCGACGGATGAATAGACAAAGATGACGTTCCGTGTAGACAGTACGACGGCAACGAAGTAGAAAGAGTCAACTGCACTTTTTACAAAATTCACTTTTACATTATTCGAATTCTTTGTTTTGTCATAGTTTTTTTTTTTGTTTTACTGATATATAGGAGAAGATAGCTTTGTTCTTCTATTAATTATCACAGTTTTGCGTTCAAAAAGCTGTCCTGTAAAATCATGATTTTGTAGACAACCGTATATACTTTGTGGCCGTCGAGTAGAAAGTTTTCTAATGTCTTTAGCATGGCGATGGCGATTACAAAATGTCAGTTGTCAATGTTATTTTGACAGTTTGGGATAGAAAACTTTCTTCTGAAATAGTCTACATAAAAAAGGACCTAGACAAAGATCGTTAGAAACGAAAGACAAAATGGCAGATTGTAGAAGGATTTCTACGGTGCGATGTCAAAAATGGAGAAACGAAATGTCACTTTGTATAGAAAGAGCTGTGTCTATTCTTCGTAGAAATAGAAAGCGTCATGCTAAGCCTGCTGGTAGATTTGCATGAAGTTTTCATAAAAAATGTTCTACTAGAGTCGCGTTGCGCTGTCACGTCATGTCTGCAAAAGCTTTATAGAAAAATAAAATATAAAAAAAACCATTAATTTAGCAGCTCTCGGTGTATACGTAGGTTGTATTTTCTCTGAAACACAGTGGATAGCTACATACCCTTGGTCTACCTATTTGTGAATCAAGCAAGGAAAAACAGGCAAATATCAATTAGGTACGTCCTACTGACTACAAGAAAAATTTAAGCACCTGCTGTAAAAGATCCAAAAAAAAAAACATGCTAAAAGATTTAAGTCACGTAATTAAGAGGAATTAAACCAATCCCGTTCCATAAACCCTGCCTCTACTAACTAAGTACGAGAATTTAAGATTCAATAAAACGTATAATTTGTTACTCCAAAGGTTTTCACCCTTTTAATGCCGAGAATAAAACATTTCAACATCTGACCAAGCAGAGGACTTAACGGGGGTGCTACGTTCCGATTTATAGTCCATAAAACGTTTCAACAAGCTGCAGGGGTTGCGTCGTTGTGACATTTATAGTTAGTCACTCCTCGGAGACCTACCACTTGTAATCTTCGATATTCCTAGTTTTGTTCGTGATCAGTTCGCGGTCGTGGTCGGAACTGATCACGAATGAAGTGATCACCTCTCACGAATGGTGTGAGAAATTTATCTGACGGATTTGTGGCGCAAATAGTGGGTAGTTGTGGGACTGAGATAAAGCTGTAACCAATAGTTGCGTCGACTTCGTGTCAATTCACCCATCTTTTTTGATTCTATGTCCTTATCCTATTGTCCTTGAATTCTAATGACAAAAGCCGTCGCAAAGCAACTCTTGAAACTAATATTAATCGAGGTTAATTTAAAAATAATTTAAAAGTTGTATCTTTATCTTTTATCCTTGCAATTTATTTCTACAGTGCACTGTGCATGTTTAAAATCCCTACCTGCATTTGTTTTTATTATATAATTAATGTACCCATGCAAAATATTGTACCTAAAACATTTTAAAAGAGTAAAGGTGGAGTTTCTTGCCCATTCTTCTCCATACGAAAACTACCTTTTGGAATGGGCGACTAGAATCAATTCTATTTTAAGATAATTTTTGACGTTCAAAAGTGCCTTTTTTGTGCCTATTTGAAATAAATGCTTTGACTTTGACTTTGATTCGTAAGAACTACATTGTAACGTAAAATGCCTACACAGCAGCAGGCTTCAATTAGGTACGTCACCCATACTTCACGTCCAACACGACGGATACCTATACGTAAATGTTACTCCGACATTACACACGTTGCACTTTTACTCAAAAGAACGAAAAACATTTTTATCCGGACTTGAACCAAAACTCGAACTCCGTTTGAATTTCTGGTATCCCTTAGTAGCCCACAAACTTAATGCAATTAAATAAATTAAAACGTAACATTAACGTACGTTTAAAAGGATCCTTAAAAGCAAGGACTCTTCAATTAACGTCTTTTTTATTGCTTCCTGATTTTGGTTTCGAAATTAAATACCCCTTTTTAGCGTGTGTATGTATACCGAACTCATAGACGAATATAAAAAAAAATGTATTAAGAAATATTTCGACCGAAAATTCTGAACATCAGAAGGGGATCATGAAATTGTCGGTAATAAAAAAAATATATTAAAGTCCGCATTAGTCCGTTGTAAAATTTTATCTGTCGACTTCTCCCGATCTCCTTGTTGCCATAAAATTTATAAGACTTTCTTGACTTCCATGTTATTGCCAGAGAATCCTGTTGAACTTTTGTGTTGAAAATGTTGGAAATCACAGTGCTATATCGCTTAAACGTACGAAATAAAAATATATAGTCCGTGATATCGCTCTGTTCCGTATCAGTGTAGGAAATGCTATCCCAGACATTAAGGTATGACTAGAAAGAACGGACGCGAATGCGTTGAACTGAAACGCTGACACTAGCCTTCTCAATTACATTGTCGTAAATTGCCAAAACATAATTTCTTCCAAATATAACATTTTTGTTCGAATAATTTTTATTTGATAACAAATACGGAAAATAACAATTAAAACAAAAAAAAAACCGAGTGTGCTTATGACCACACGACTGAAGTGAAACTTCAAACGTATTTGGCTATGAGAGGAAGAGAGAAAGAAAATGTGCGCGCGCACTGCTTTCTCTTGCTTATATCGCCCACTCAACTACCGTTCGCCTCGCCCGATCACACTTTTCGTAACGGCGTTCGCTAGCTTACTCCCCAAGTCAAGCGTGCGTAAAGAAGTTTCACTTCAATAGTATTTGAAACTACAACCGCTTATCGGTTTAACGGTTGTTAATTGTTTATAGATCTATAAAACACAAACTACTTGATAACTTTTCCAAATGTTACCTATGATCGTTTCTCCTATCCTATTTCGCAACAGTCGCGACATCCTCTCATGTATTCTTTCAGAAGAGTGGCTCCACTGAGATGAACCAAGTTGGCAGATACCTACTGCATTATTGATTGAACTAGTCCCGAGTTAGCTACCGCCTTTTGGAACAGTGTAACGTGTCACGTATCTTCGTGGATTAAAGCAGTGAAGAACGCCGTAACTTCGGCGAATAAGTTTTGTTAACTAAGTATAGAGTAGGGAACAGTTCGTGGATTGTTATGTACAGTCGATTAATACCTACTTTTATTCATTGTGTTTTGTTTTCTGATTTTGGACGATGCCCTGCGATGCCCATATTAGAATATAAGGAACAGGGTGTAAAGTTCACTCATCCTCCATAAAAAAGGGAGGATCCTCCGACCAGCGGGTATTGTGTCTGGTGGGCTGCTGCCCGAAGATTCATGTCGGCACGTTGAATACTCGTATAATTATGCTAGTTGCGCGGAATACTCTGCTTGCGCGATGCAGGATTTTGCGTAAAGTCGGTATGATGCGCAGTTCGCATGTGGGGATGAAGATGCCGCCACAAGAGAATCTAGGTGTTCCGTGGTTTGCCGCGGTCGGTTTGTGGATGGGTGACCATTCATTAAATGATATATCGAGACCCCTCCATGCCTCGGAAAGCACGTTAAGCCGTTGGTCCCTGTCGTCACGGGTAGTTCGAAGCCTAAAAGTCTGAGAACCAGTCTTACCAAGGGGTATCATGTTACCCAGTAGGTATAGTCATTCCATAAAAAATACTGGTATTTATTTACTATTCAGCTGCATCCGGTTAGACTGAAACCCGACCCCAACAATGTTGGGAAAAGACTAGGCTGATTAATTGAGTACCTACTACCTACCTATAATTACTATTAACCTAGATACAAATTAATACTGCATAAAACCCTTAAAATTTTATTAGTCAAAAACATATTCCAAGACCATGTACAAAATAACAAAACACCAAAATTACAGAAATGCAATAAATAAACTCAGAATAAATATTATTTCGTCCCACGGTTCGTATTATCACCTAATTCGCAACAATACGTTACGGCCCACAAAGATAAGTGGCAAAGGTGAAAAATATATTTTTTATTCGTCTCTCTTTGTGTAATCTGTTGGGAGCTTGGGGAATCGGGGGCTTGGGGGATCCGGAAGAAGCTAATGAAATGGCTCGATGCTCGTGTGTTGTCGACTGTACATAATATATTGCCGGAGTAACGATATTAACTTGTTTTTTCTTTGAGTGTTTGTTGTTTTTTTTTTCGTGGAATTCATTTGTTTTAAATATGGTCGTTGTGCGGGGCTTGGGGCAATAATAATGTACCTTTACCTACATCTGTTAATGATTTTAATAAAGTAATAACAACAGTTCGTAAGCAGATCCGTGTTCGCAGAACTTGTTGTCATTTTTGATGCTTCTGCTTTTTATGTCACCACGACTTCTTATATAGTTGCATCATTATGTACATTAAGGATTCGTTAGACAAGGAAGTAAATCAAAAAAGAAAAATCAATTTAAATCCAATTAAACTCAAAGCAAGTAATAATTTCCGTTATTTCAACACGAGTGGGTTCATACAAAAACTTCAAGACGAAATTCCCGAATGGAAGACTAAACATAATCCATTTCAAGGACAAGCGACTCAACTAAACAAGTTGAATACGGTGCACAGCTAAGCCCAAACAGCTCCGACTTTATTAGGTAACAATGGGACAAACAAGTCAAAATACCCTCTTTCACAATAGCCATCCGGAGTCCCGTAGACTTAGGAAAACATTAAACCAACATTAGCATTCACAAATTGAGATCATACTAATAAGACGGGTTTCTTTAATTCACTTATAGACGCTAAACGCCAGATGTACTGTTTTGGCACATTTGTGAATGTAACGATGTTTTCATGAGTCTAATTGGCACTTTAATTGTTGGGTTTGCATTTTGGGAGGAAGATAAGAGAATGGGTGTACCTTTTCTCCCAACTTCAATTAGAAGTTCTGACGACGGTCGACGTGCAAACTGAAACCGTAAATTCAGCACATGATTAAGTACACTTCTGTCGGCACTCCCGGAGCGCCACTGTTTTTTTTTTAATTTTAAACTTTTTTCTATGTAATTGTTCGTCGGCTATCTAAAGAAAATCAGCTGTTTCATAGAAAAGTGCAATACTTATGCAGTCAAAATGTATTATTTATTTGCATACTCAGAATAAAAGAGTTAGAGATTGAGTGAGTGTGAGTGAGTGAGTGTGATCCTTAGTTTTTTTCATGAATTTTACTGCTATTCTGGGCGGAGACAAATCCAACGAATCAAAAATCATAAAAATTGGTCTACCCGTTCTTGAGTTATAAATGGTATACTTAACTAACCCGACTTTGTTTTATTTATATATAATAATGCAGAATTGCCCTACATTTTGATCGCGTGGGTATTTCACTTGTGTAGGAAACAGCTGATCGTTTGATACTAGCCGACGAAAAATTTCAACGCAGGGTGTTTCACAATCATGTAGGAATCCGGAATCCATGGTAACAGGATACATAAACACAATAACTGGATTGCGTAGTATAGACTTGACGGCATACGGATAGTGACCGACTAACCAGTGACTATGGCATGATGACTTTGGCGTTATCGGTAAAGGCTACTAGAGGAGTGCTACATATTCTGTCATCTTACGTTGACGATATCAATGGCTTCTTACTTATAGGCCGTGAAAATGAACAGTTATACACAACTCCTAAAATAACGTAGATGTCGCCAGCACATCAAGCTACCCGAAACTGTCAAATTTTTCCCATCATCTTTGAACCTTATGCTTTCTTAGCGATAAAGTTGAAAATCTATTAAAGAAATTTTACAGTAGCATAATAGTACAGAGTTGATGTGCTGGCGTCTGTACAAGTTAGTTGACATTTTTCCATTTCAGTTGTAATGCCACATTTTAATTTAAAATAAAAAATAATCAGGTTATCCTGAAGCATTAAGTACTTGATTATTTTCTATGATAAGTCATAGGTTGAATCACATCACACTGTCACACTAATATTATAAATGCGAAAGTTTGTGTGTGTGTGTATTTATATGTTTGTTACTTCTTCACGCACAAACGGCTGGACCAATTTTGATAAAATTTTGTATGGAGGTAGCGGACGCCCTGGATTAACATATACGCTACTTTTTATCCCAATATTCCTACGGGATCGATATTTACGCGGGTGAAACCGCGGGGCGCAGCTAGTTAGTCAACAGAGGCCTAGTGTACAAATTTGACAAACATTAATGAAAAAAGAAAAACATAGGGACTTTTGAAACATATTTTAAATTGGTTCAATATTGGAGGAGGAAATAGGCGAAAGCCAAACCTCGAATAAATAAATCAGCAATACTACTCTTTTAGTTAGTGGATGGTTAGTGGCCTCAAATATCGTGACTGAAAAAAACGTAAGAAAATTTGAGTTTTGCGGACTACGTCAGGGTAGCCCGCGAAACTCAAATTTTCTTACGTTTTTTTTGTCTTAACTAGGTTACATTCAAAATGAACTGTTTTCAATATTTTTTCAGCTTTCAGCCAGTACCGGATAAGACAGAACATCGATTTACTTCGTAAAAATTACTGAAATTCAGTTTACCTTCTAAAGAAAATCACCCTAATAGTCCCTAAGGGCTTAAGTAGACTTACTTTTTACCTTATTTAAATAAGTCTAAGCGTTCGTACTCTTTGAACATTTTCGTGCATAATTTTTCGGTACATTTTCACGTCTCTTAGTACCGGCTCTTTAATCACGTCGGGTTAGTTTTTGCTCAAAAACTAATTTGAATGTAAATTTATTTTATTATTTTAATTTTGTATTTTCTCTGTTGTATTGAATACCATTTTCTATACACATTTAGTTATTCATACCCTATGGATTATAAAGTTAATACTGCTGGGACACAGGCCTCCTCTCTGTAAGAGAGGGTGGGCCGTAATCCACCACATGGACCCAATTGATAACTGATGTCACATGACTTCAAATTTTTGGTTCTAGGATATGCCGGTTTCTTCACGATGTTTTCCTTCACCGGTTTGAGAGCAGTGGTAATTTACCTTTAATTAAGAAGTTTTTAGCTGTATTAACAAAAGCTGAATAAAGAAAATCTTTCCAAATTGAAAAAAGCTCGTTAACGTTAGTGCCGCGGCGTCATCAGTAGTTACTAGGTACTTTACGAACGATGCCATAAAAAACTTTGCTAAACACGTAAAGGTAAATGATCCGTATCTAAGTATACCTTAACTTACCATCTAAACAGAATTGGGGCGTTCGAAAACATATTTTCTAAAGGCTTTTTCTGTAAACATACGAACGAAACAAGCTCTTTTTTTTTTTGATACGTTTGTTTTTACCTTACGAAAAGTGGTAACCTCTGTCTCTGCCTCTGTAGTGCCTCTAGTTAACCCTTCATTGAAAGCAAAACCTTCATGTTCGCGTTACGTCACCAGCACCGATACCTTCCAAACGACAACGTTACAGTATGGTTGTGGTACCAGGTATTTCCTCTATTCAGGGGAAGCACCTAAACTTTACTGGATATACCTTCAAAACAAAATACGTAAGTAGTAAGAAAACCTATTTCTTATTAAGGTGATATGTTGAAAAAAAATTGGTTTTTCTATTTCGTGTAACTTGTTAAGTATGTGAAATAGGGAATTTAACATTTTGATATATGTTTTTGACTCTTTGGTCTAGTATCATGTAAAAGGAATACACGACTCAATAAATTTTTCTCAATACAAAAAAAATCGCAAAGTTATATCTATTCTTGTTTTTACTTTTTCGACGTCACGGCGTAACGCTTAAAAGTTATTCAATAGAATTTGCTTTAAAATATAGAGAACTAGCTGGGCCTCGCGGTTTCACCTGCATAAGTGTCGATCCCGTGGGAATATCGGGATAAAAAGTATCATATCCTATGTCCTTTTCCGGGACTGAAACTATCTCTATACCAAATTTCATCTAAATCGGTTTAGCGGTTGAAGCGTGAAAAGGTAACATACAGACAGACAGACAGAGTTACTTTCGAATTTAAAATATCAGTAAGTATGGATAGTATGGATTATCATATCAAAGTTTACTCGAAGTAGTTTTAAAAAATCATTTATTTTGTTAAATAAAAAAGGAATGAATTCGTTTTGGCACATACGTCGTTTTATCCCGAGCGCACACACATTATAGCGTAGCTCTTTTGCGTTTCAAAAGTAATTGCATCATTTTCGCTCGCTTAGTAGGTTTTCCAAGATTTTAGATTTTCGAGGTAGTGCCTTAAGAAAAACTATATATCTCGCGGAACCAACCTTTATTGTACGTTATAAAAACAACAAGGAACCGGACTATTGCCACGGTCCGCCACATTTTTCACGTTCAGTGTCGATTTCCGGGCTATTTCGTACTCGAATAGTTTACAGCGAGCAACATGGTCGAAATTAATCTTTCATATAAATGATTGTGATACCTAAAGGCGAGTTTTGTTTGGTAAGCCATTGAAATGGAAATTAGTTTGTGATTGATTTGCGATTCAAGCATCGAAAAGATTTATTAGCTTTTACCCGCTTTTTATCTCGCATACTAAGAAATTTTTATGAAGTTAAAACTTCTTTAGGCACGTCGGGCATTTTTTGAGATGGGAAAAAAACATTGAATTCGCGCCACTATTACCGTAACCGACACCGCTTCGGATATGTTCGGCTGTCCTCGGGATGTACTCGGTTTAATGTATATCCGATATGCCAGTGAGTGATGGCAAAGTACTCTGTTTGTGTTTTGTTTTCACTTCTGTCTGCACTCCCGGAGTGCCTCTGTTTTTTATTATTATTGCTGAACTAATAACTAAACTAATCCATGTAGGTACTCGTATTTGAAGTGTCCTTTGTGTTAATCCAGGACATGGTCTGTGTGTGCCAAATAATTGAGCCAAACATAACTATCTTAAGATACTATAAATCGAATCAACTTTGACATTTCGACGATTCATCTTGAACAATCTGGCCACGAAATACCAAATTCTATTATCTAGCACAAGCCGCCTCAAAACTTAATTCTGTCCAAAATAAGCGAACAACAGATAATCTCAGTAGTGTGACTTTGCAGACCTATTGTCCCTCAGAGACGGGCCCTACATAACTAGGGTTACCAACCGTCCGGACATATCCGACCTTTTTGGCATTCCATCCGGTGTTCCGGACTTTGACAGAATTATAGTTAAATGAAAAAAAAATAATTATCCGAAAGATCGAATTCGAAATGAGGTAATGTGACGAAGAATCAAAGTAGTCGACATAGCACATATAACAAAAAGTAGAAGTGCCAACGGTCCGGCCATATTAGCCGTACAACTGAGGGGCAATTCTCGTAATTTGAAAAACGTTTACAGTTTGATCTCAGTCTCAATCTGTCAAAAGTACCTCTAATTTCCCTACATTTTTGACAAGTTTTTGACATTGATTGTGGCTGAAATGAAATTGCGACTAGATTTAGAACATTTTTAATTACGGGAAGTGGCCTTCAGATCACTGTTGGGGTAAACGTGTCTTTCAGAGGAGACTGCAAATCGGCAAACGAAAGGACTTCAAGCTAGGTGTATCAACGATCTTCGCAGGGTGACGTAGCAGCTCAATCAAGCTAAATAGCATGTAATTGAAGAATGACTGCTATATGCCAATGATAATGAAATTTCCCGGACGCTCTAGCAAAAATCCAGATTTTTGTCAGGACTTTTATTATTTTTTTCTGGCAACCCTATTCACAACGGAATTCTGATCTTGTCCGTCAAAGTGGCCTGTAATTTATGAACGAGTCTATTAAACCCGCCCGTAATTAAGTCCAGGTCCTAGACAAGTAATGTTTGCCCTGAGACGAATACAAAGTAACGTGTCGCCATTTCATAAATAGTGTGACAGTTTGGGTCAAATAAAGCGTGCTCTTTATGGGTTAGATTTACTTTTGTAAGCAGAAGGAGGACTAAAATGTGGCCTGCGGGGTCATTGCGTAATACACTGACAATGACCATGTTTTTTTACAAATAAACACTATGCATTGCGTTATTTATGTTATTAGGCAGACACATTTTTCAAACAAATGAAGTAATGGATAAAGAATTTCTTTGAACAACTTTTGGATTGTGATTGAAAGTGTTACGCAATTAAGGTGCGAGTTTCAGTGTTTGTACCTTACAAGGTCAAAATAAGAAAAGACCTTCAAGGATTTCGATTACAAAAGTAATTCCTAAGGTTGCGAAGGTCTAAAACGGATCGTGTTACATAACCATCAAGACGTTTTGAAAAGCCCAACTAAACCTTTGAAAGGATTCTGAGGAGATGAAGTAATTTTACCTGATTACTCTCCAATGTTATGTTAGTTGTGGAAACTACGTTTCGATTTTGACGAAGATACACGAGTTAGATTTATCCATCTCATTACAGTCATAGAGCTTCTGTCAGAGGAAATGTTTCCATACGTAATTTATTACTGAAAACACAAAACAATTGCCCTATCACGGTACTTATGGCATCCGACATGAGCGCCATGTTTGCCCATTTCCACCCCCACCATCAATCCTCGCGATCATCATTGTTTGTAGCGAGTGATTGGAAAGGCTCATTCCATTTCGAACGTTATCCTTGGGAAATGTACATTCAATAAGAAAAACAAACATCTGTGTACTGGAAAACATTATGCGATTTCATTTGTGGTAGAAAATGCCCAAGGCATTAAGTCCGCCTTTGTACAGTTTTTGCTTGTGCATAAAGCTTTAATAAATAAATAAATGGAGTTTCCGATTAACCGCGAATTACTTATACATTTTCGGTTCAACAGATTGAAAAAGGCTTGAACGACACGTGCACACATTGAATAATTCAATGTTCAATTCTTTGACATGTTTTTACAACTTTTCCTGTTACATTGCAATACCTACTAATCTTATTATTCCACTACACACGCTCGATATAATCTCCACGTCAGCATCTACACATCTGACATCCGACGTTCGCGTACGCCAACATGAATTCCGAAGCCGGTCCCAGAAGATTCCAACGAATAAATCAGTCACTTGATTTGTACAGCGATTGAAGAGGTTTTGTCTCACAAATGCGCTGGAAAAATTACCAAGTCAAGTGGAAATGTGACGGACTTATTCGACAATGGACCCGCAAAAATATGATAAGTTATATTTTGATTAGGACCCCGACATTTACCATCCATATTTGCTATTTCATTCATAAAAAAGTGAACATTTCTATCGAAGTGTTAAATAGGAAACCCAGTCACAATCGGAGGGCTCATTTCTATATTTTTATATGGATATCGGAAAATCGTTTCCGCTTGAATCTCTTTTAAATGTATGCAGGTCACGTCCTTTATAAAGCAGCTTAGGGTCTGATAACTAAATCAAATTTATTCGCAGGAACATTCCAGGCGTTGCAAAGCAACTTTTATAAGATGTTTCGAGTGGAATTTGACAACTTTTAATCAGATAGGAATATGGAGTTTTATGTAAACACGGAACATTATGTGTGTGCTCTGGTTGGTTGCAGACTCGCAGTAGGAGTCGAACTGCGGGTACCGATAACAACTTGTGCCAAATATACAGACGAAACATTGTAGATAACAGTTTGGTAGAAGCAGTAACAATATCGAGCCCTCAACTTTCTGTATAAAGGGAACGGTTATTAGTTTCGTGTTACGTGTTACTTGTATAATTTGCAAGCGTAGGTTTTTATTAGGCGCCTCAATGTAACTTTGTTAGAGAAAGTGATGCATTTAATTGAATGGGACTATAGGTTCTATTGTAAACTTACTACTTACCTTCGTCGAGAATGAGGCTATCATCTACAGACAGACGGCAGCACATCAAACTACTTGAAACTTTCAAATTTTCCCAATCAACCTTGAACCTAATAATTTATCAATAAAGCTGAAAATCGATTAAAGAAATTTGACAGATTGTAGTAGCTTGATGTGCTGGCGTCTGTACCTACATAACATTTCATTCATATTTCTAGTATTGACTGCCTCTTTGGTCTAGTGCTACTGCTGAGCATGAGGTTCTGGGTTCGATTTCTAAGTCGGGCAAAGTGTTGTTGGGTTTTTTTATTAGGAATTTCTCAGTAGCAGCCCGGAGTCAGGCTTTGTGCCTGGTTGATGGTAATAGGCTCGCCCCATATTACAACATGGGACTTAAACATAACTTCGCAATGTGGGTGTGTGTGGTGGGTTACACCTCTGTCTAACCCTTCGAGGAACACAGGCGTGATGTTATGTTATAGATAGTTGAAGTAAAAAGTATAATTAATCTTATTTATTGTATTTTTTGTACAGCCTTTATTATAAAGTGCAATAATGGTTAGAACTCAACGCCAATTTTTACAACAAAAAAACCGTAAGAAGCTCGTTAGGTATTCCGCTATGCTATCTCGAATTAATTCCGGGCACGGTGCAATTTCGAGGAGCCTTCATGATAGAGTGGTGCAATAGTCCGTGCAAGGAGAATTGTTCTAAGTATTTTAATATCAGAAAGACAATGGCAATATTTTTAATGTGCTTGCTACGTGGAACTATGACAAAAGCGGGTTTTAGCTACTAAAAGAAAAGAGATTAATTATTATTCGTCTTAACTCTACCTGCTTCAGTTTTTTTCAGTACCATGGTATTATAATTTTCGTTATTACACCTACCACTGTTTGTCTCTGCATCACCCAATGATTGGCTCGTAGAAAATGTCTATAGCATTAAGTTCATACATTTATGGACTTAAAGTAATAAATAAATAAATGTAATGACGTTATTTTATGCGAAAAGGCAGCAAAAGTAGTCCATTATCAAAACAACACAGTAAAAATTATCATCTTAGCGAAAAGGTGCGTGGGCATCGTTAACTAATTGTATAAGGTTTCCATGTCGAATGTGTTACGCCGCAAAAACCAGGCGATTGTAGCAACGGGCCTAGCTACTACGCCATAGCCAATTGCGTACTAAGCTTTAGCCAAATGCATAGGTACTACACTCAGCCAAAAGCGTACTATGCATATTCCGCCATAGCCGATGCGTACTAAGCCGTAGGCCATCTTAACTATACCCAAATCGCTTTAGCGTGGCAATGACCGTTCAAACTCAAACTCAAAGCATTTATTTCAATCAAACCAATTACAGACACTTTTGTATTGTCAAGAGGTCGGTCAGTCAGAAAGATGAAGCTAGTTGCCCATTCCAAAGCGTAGGTACCTATGGAGAAGAACGGGCAAGAAACTCCATGGACACTCTTTTAAATCAAAATAATATGGTTACAAAGTCTTGGTTACATCATTCATGTTAAAAATTATGCATGTGAGAACGATGCAGAACGTTAAAAACGTCCATAATGAAAAGACGAGAAAAAAAAAGCAATTCAAATATTAAATTAAAATAAGCCATGGCAGCAAAGAGATGACCAGTCCCTACAGGCGGCGCCCATTCACGAACATGACGCAAGTATTAGCACCATTCAGCTCAACCATTTTGAAGGGAGCTAAATAATCCAACACATGCGCCACCATCAGCGAGACGTTGTCATTGCGCTTCCCTAATATCTCTCCAAACTATGTATGGGTTTTCGTTATTGGAACATGTTGAAGATCACAACGGATATTTATTCAGGACGTTAACGGTCACTATGCCAGTTTTTTAAATAAAGAATGCTAGGAAAGGGGTGAGTCATTGACCGCTATTGCCACGCTAAAGCGATTCGGGCATAAACCATAACTTTAGAAAGCCCTTCTTAATCTCTCCAGTATAGTAACCACAATATTTTATGAGCACTTAGATCTTTGTGAAGCAATAAAGCAGTACGTTGTTTATGGCCAGATAAAACCAGAAGCTAGCAACAAAATACTGTGGGTCAAGATAAAACAAAACTATTTATTTAATCGTATGAGAGATTTATTCGTCGCATTTGTTTCCCTACTATTGCGCGACCCTTTTTTTAATCTGACAAAATGTTTATCGAAAAATGTAATCCCTTCAAAAACTGGAGCTGAATAATTCAATGTAATCTAGAATGTTCTCATAGCAACAAACCGCACCTTAATTGCGTAACACACTATCAATCTCAATCTGAGTCATTTTGAAGGATATTGCTAATCCATTGCTTCATATGTTCGAAAAATGTGTCTGCTCAACAACATAAATAACGCAATGAATATTGTTGAACTGTCAAAATGTGTGCTACGCAATTACCCTGCAGTTTGGTAGGAATAAAGGTAAATAATTCCTCTTCAGGGATGAGGTTTTTGATTAGATGATTTATACTGAAACCTCTAGAAACCCACTGCAACCAAATACCTGTGATATAACTCTTTTTTTCTCATTGTCATCATCCCAATTTATCTGGGGTTGGCGCAGCATGTTCCATACACCTCTATGGATGTTTTTTTTTTTTATGTACAATAAATTGTGTAACTGGTTACCCATTGCATTGTACCCAACGTCCTTTTGTATCCTAGCTCATCACGGTTATGTTATCAGACCTAAAACACATCATGCAACTCTTCCAAGTTTATTTGAATACTACGAGAACTACAATCGTCAAAGTTTATAATCCAACATAGAATAATGAGAAAAAATAACCAAATTAATGTGTCCGCAAATGTATAACCGAGGCAGTTTAGTAATTTCACAGCAATGACGTGCACAGTACGTCCACCGTTGCGTCCGTTCAACTTAATAGCCACTTAAATTCAGTGAGCGCAGCAGCCAAATAACGAACTGTTCGCAAATAACTAGCGAGGACTTATACAGTGTTACGTACTGCATATTAGACGCTTGGGTGAGATTTGAGGCATTTAGTTTTTGTTTTTACTGTCGATGAGACATACAATTTATGTTGACAAATCTTAAATACAATATACGAGCTAACACTACAAATTACAATATAATGTATATTACACACATCAAGCTACTCGAAACTGTCAAATTTTCCCAATCAACTTTGAACCTTATGTTTTAGCGATAAAGTTGGAAATCTAGTAAAGAAATTTGACAGATTGTAGTAGCTTGATGTGCTGGCGTCTGCACAAGTATATGTATAAAAAATGGAAAATACATTGGGCTAAACGTTCTCTCTATAGACGGTAAACATGACATGTAACTAATGATTTTTTATTAATTTGAAACTCTTTTACAGTCGTAGATAATAAGTAGAAAGTTCCTTAGACAACAAAATATCGTTGTAAAAAATAGCACGCTTTTATCTTACGTTGTGCTAGCAAACCTAATTGTATAGGTACTTACTGACGTAAACATATCTGCATAAAGTGTTAAATATAGAACTCTATCTATACTTTTATATGAAGAGCTTGTGGCGGCATCTACATCGCTACATGCGAACTAAGCATTATACTGACGTCACGCAAAATCCTGCATCGCGCAAACAGAGTTCGCCGCGCGACTACCATAGATGAGTGAACTTTACACTTTGTTCCTCATACCTCTATAAGCTGCTCGTTTGCAAACAAACGAGGTACCTATACATCATTGATTGTTGCAAGAAGACGAAAAAAATCTCCCAAAAAATAAAACATTGTTTTATTTAACAACTGAACAAAAACCCCATTGGCAATTGACAGGTTGCAATGGCACTATTTCACTCGAAATCCCAGAAAAACTATTATTCATTCTTATACAAATCTGTTCTGATTGGTCCTATTAAAAATCGCAAACAGGAAAGCTTCTCCTTACGGATTGAAGCCTCGAGAGCCTCCAGTTTGTAACGCCTGCTATGGTGAACAATTTATGGGCACCCCTGAATACCGCCAGTAAAGGGTGTACGGTTCAACGAATTTATGTGTGGTTACCCCTTAAGAGTACCCCGCGAAATCCAAATTTCCTTACGTTCTTGTAACTTACATAGTTTTAATTATTTTTGGGATAAAAAATTACCTATATTCAAAATTACAGAAATCGATTTAGTGAATGATTGAACAAACTACTTTTATAATGTGCATTAATTCGTCGGATATGGTAGGTACAAAGTTGGTTAGTAGAGTTAGTTCAGTTACGCATTGTATAGCTTGTCAATAATCAATAGAATATTATAAACTTACCGTCTTGGCCCTGGTACTCCTCTGGCAATAGACACGCTGATGCGAATGCGAAAACCAAAAACAGGAACATTAAAATTTTCATTTTTGTTTTTTTACTTTTAGAGACATTTTGGATAGGTTCCGTCAAAACTGGAGGGAGGACGCGCGGGTTCGCGAAAAATGGAAGGAGTGGAGGGAGGCCTTTGCCCAGGAGTGGGACAGCGCAGGCTAGATAAAAAAAAAAAAAAAAAAGAGACATTTTATTCGAGTTCGGCGAAGCACACATGGAGGGTTATGTATGTGTTTACAATGGTTTATATATTATGATCTAGGTATGTGACCAATGTAGGTTACCATTTATTTGCAGAGCATAATAAATTATTATAAATTGCCTTGGCATTACTTGGTTTGCCATTATTATAATAATTATGTCACTGAACTAATCAGATTTTAAGACAAACTAGTTTCTTAATGCGATATATTCTTAAGGAATCAGTAGAACTATTTTTTTTTTAATATCACCGTGGAAATTTAGGTGAAGACAGTAAGTTTGAAGTGAGCTGTCTCTCCGCTTGATGCTAGGGATTGTGACACTTTGACAGCTCAGTTTCACGGAGATATTTTTACAGGATAGGCCTAGTATAAATACGGATAGGTAAGTAGGTACTTTAGAATTAACTAGTTGGAATAAATGTGGCAAAGTTTTTGGCGAACAAAACTTGAACTGTCGTGCCAGCGATACGAAAAGAAAAAGAAGTAGGAATAAACAATAAAATCAATGATAAAAATCTAAGCTCATTATAAAAAAAAACGGCAAAGTACGAGTCGGACTCGCACACGCAGGGCTCCATACCACCGTACAATATTGAACACCACATTGTTTTTAAAATACTTTAATTAAAAAACATGTTTCTTGTATAGGGGCCTCTGTAATAGTAAAACGTGGGTGAGAATTCCTTCAAGATTTCCAGTATCTTGGTTTGAATGTAACTAAAATGTCCCAGACTCACTTTTTTAGAAGTCAGATATCAAAAACTGTTGAAAATTCAAAATTTATTTGCAGAAGAAAGTTACAAAAGTTTGGTTGAATTCTCCCTAATGCTTTGCATGCACAACCTTCCTACATGATAGGATTTGTCCAACGACTTTCTGTAAATTTTACAACCAAAGCTCTCTCGTAATTCTCAAGAAATTCTACTTCCAACGCTCTCTCTCTCTCTCATCGACTTTAATAACACGAACTGGATTTCAAATAGAAAACTTAAATCATCTCGAAATATGTAGATATTTTCCCGGCAAGACAAACAAATATCTATTGACTTAAACACCTATTTAAAGTAATAAATAGTGTCTATTATACCGGATCCCAATAACAGATTTCGCCAAGCATAAATCGCAGACAACCCAACCGTTATTCAGCTCCCGCTATATTGCCTGTGGAATAAAGCTACGAATTTTAAAACAATGCAAAATGATCTCTTACCCCTTGAAATAAGGTGCAGGTCCAACGCAACAGAAAGCCGGTAGTTTTTAACGTGCAGTTTCATAAATCGCATGCCGTGAGCATCACGACGCACACAAAACAAGTCTCACAAATTGCCTCCTGACATTTCGACGTAAAAAGTTGTGAAAATGACTTATAGCTCTGGTTTTATAAGGTCGCTGGGTCGCTTTATGAAATGCCGTGGCTGTGCAATTGTCGCGATCAAACAGTGCAGTTGGCAGGCTGCCTGCTTCAAGCATTTGAAATTCGAATAAAAGGTGATCCGCAGATTTTTGGTTGCCAGTACTTGACCCCGTTGTTCTATGATTCAGAAAATAGAAGATAGAAGGCAGCGAAATAAATGAGCATCTAACACAGTTTGCGGTTTTGGTGCCACTGCAGTAATAAAATGGCAAAATGTTCTGGTACAAAATAGATGGCATAGCATAAGACCCGGTAAGTTATCTTAACCTGGTTTACATACTCTACAACGCTATAAACCAAGCACTCATTGTAAAGTGTGTCTCACTGTAACGTAATACTGTCTCACTTGTAGCATTATCTCTTAGCCTTATTGCGAAAATGTATACAAAGAAGTATTACTTTTAAGTGCTTAAATGCAACCTTTACGTAGGTAAATAGGTCAATATAATATAATAGGTTAATAGGTCATAGGTAATACGGGCTGGTGTCCGCAACTCCACGTCAATGCGCGTATTTTGCGTACGGAACCTTTACGTAGATGGCAGAAATAAGAGACAAACTTTTTTTATAAAAACAATAGAAAAAACAACGGTAAGAATGAGATTTAGCTGACAAGCAAGTGACAAGGACAAACATGTAAAAAAAAATAGAACCATCTTCTAGGAATAATTATTCAACTTATACGACAAACCGTTGTCTTATTTAGATACCCGTCCCAGCAGTGAAAGCTCGTAAAGCTCCCACCCTACATAGCATAAAACAAATCGTTTTTCGTCTGTCTATATGACCTCGTTGTTGTTAGCAACAGATTTTAATGCGGTTTTCACAATCATTAATTTAGAGAATTATTCCGGAAGGTTTAATTGTAAAATAGATTAAAATTTAACTAAGATATAGCGGCGGCGAGATGGGCGGACGACATTGTTGCCATTGCGGGCAAAACCTGGATGAGGCTGGCATAGGAGCGTGGAGATTGGCCCAAGAAAAGAGAGGCCAATGCCCAGCAGTGGGTGAACTCGGGCTGTGGATTATGATGATGAAGATATCACTGAAATCTCGAGGTTTTATCGCCACATTAAGGGGACTACATGACCAAAGGCGCGGTCACTGTCGGACTGCATAGAAAAGAAAGAGAAGCTCGATGATACAACGCTGGTAATTTATTGCAAAATATGAAGCAATCACCTATTTACAAAAAAATCTATTGTTTGGACTAAAAAATTAAAACACTAGTGCTTTAGTATTTTGCTTGTAGATTATTTTTTGTTTATTATTATTCTGATTTTTTGTTAGATTATTCTAACAAAAAATCAGAATGATTGTATGTATATTAGTATGGTTTTTATTGTAAAAAGAAAGTTTTTAGAGGTATCAAATTAGTTGTATTATGTTTTCAACACACTATCTAGCATACAACATTATTTTTAGTATATGCGAAACCTGAATATAGTTTGTTCAGAATAAGTAACTGAATCGATTCCAATAATTTTTACCCCATGTTATATTTTGGCCCAAAAATATTTAAAAAAGGTTAATAGTTGGACACCCCGAGTATATTATACTGTGCCCCGAGGAGCGACTAAGTAGGTACCATACGCGCACAATGGCGCGGCGCGGACGCACAGCGAGCGGGGCGACCGGGGCGGGGGTGCAGCAACCTCAGTCACCCGGGTACCACTGGTTGGCGCGCACGTGTCGCGTGGGTCCAACTGCATAATCGCGAGCGCGCGGGCCGCCGAGTTGTGTTTCGGTTGATCGTGTACTTACCTATCGTATGTAAAAAGTGTCGTGTAACCATGACTTTCTCATACACAAACGTCCAGTACACAGAAACAACGATAACAGTGATAACGTATCCGTGGCAGTGCGGTGGTACGAGGAGCAATCAGAGTGCTTTGAACAGAACACAATGCTTTGCCGTGATGATTAACATTTTTAAACACGCCAAGATGGTTAATTGTAGAAAGTTATTATTTGTACCTACAGCCTGCTGTGGTTAAGTAATGCGATGTTTAACACTTTTCATCCACTTTGAACAAATCGCATTGACTACATTGTATCACTTACGGCTTACGAATAAGTAATTACTTATTCGTAGCTTACGGCTGCATTTATTTACGAATAAAGTACATTATAATAACTACCTACACTTGACCATTACGACAGTCCAAAGCCTGCAAGTGTGATGGAAAATGTTATCACCCGTTAATTACAATACAATCGCCGCGCGGTGCCCATGATTTCATACGGACAAACAGGTAACATAACAAGCTTATAACTTGGTGATTATTCATGATACAGTTTTGAAATTTTGTACATAGATTCTTTACATAAAAATACTAGACACGTGTTTCGGGTTTCGCATATACTAAAAATAATGTTGTATATCCTGAAGCATATCATATATTTTTCTGATTTTGTTTACTGTAGTCGATCATATACTTTTAGGCATTATAAAACTTGCGTTTTTTGCGTTTAGGTCCTGTAGTCTCTTTATAGAACCCAGCAAGGGCGGGTCACTAGTCAATTATAACATACCCGTACCTCTTTGGAAAACACAGATCCCGTACTTTTCTTTTATCAACTCTTGAACCGATTTTGATAAAATTTCTATAGGACCAATCTGAAAGTATACCATTTCGGTAGTCGGTTTATAAATAAGGGAGTTCTAAGGTAAAATACATTAAAAAAAAATATTTAACCGAATTGAGAACCTCCTCCGTTTTTTGAAGTCGGTTAAAAAAGAAAAGTAGGTCTCAAATTAACGACAAACGAAACTGTAGAGAACCTACCAAAAAGGTAAACCTACGGATTCCCTTTTCCAGCAGAGACCATTAGAATGACAGCAAGCAATCTGTCATACCTTGTTACAACACCAAAAAAAAAAACAGAAAAACTACGTTTCGTGCGTCAAAAATGTTTCCTAGAACAAACTTTTCTCCTATCCAGAGTCTATATCTAAAGATTTTCCGACAGTTAGATAACTGTCGGAAAATCTTTAGCGACATCATTTGCGACGGCCATTTTTCGAAGTTTGTAGATACAAACTTCGAAAAATGGCCGTCGCAAATGATCGCATTGAAATATTTTGAAACGTAAAATTTTTAAGATTCCCACCGAGATTTTGCGAGAGTAGAGATTATTATTTTTATTCTTTATTTATGATCTTATCCTGGAAAGGTATTACTTAGAGATAAATAAAATCGCGTTTATCGAGTAGGATCAAACAATAAACATAAAATAGAAGAGCGATTCAAAGGTATTTAACCGGTTATTATAGAAACAATTAAAAAGCCATTATATCTCGCGTGGATCCACGTTAATACGAAGGGTAAAGGATGATCAATGTATTTATAGTTTGAGCGAATGTTTGCTTTTATCATTTCTAGCGTGACGATATAATCGCGGACATCCACGTCCACGTCACGGCATCACGATAACACAGGGAATTAAAATGTATATGGAAATATATGAAGACTAGCTGCGCCCCGCGGTTTCACCCGCATAAGTTTCGATCCCGTGGGAATATCGGGATAAAAACTATCCTATATCCTTTCCTGAGACTCAAACTATCTCTATACCAAATTTCATCTAAATCGGTCCAGTGATTTAGGGGTGAAAAGGTAACGTACAGACAGAGAGACAGATAGACAGAGTTACTTTCGAATTTATAATATTAGTATGGATTAGTAGTATGGATGCTTTTTTCCGTCCACGAAAACGTTATAATGCATGTACTTCGATATATTGGGGAATAATATCATAGCTAAAACAGTTTTTTTTTTTATTATTATAACGTTTAACTGCAATGCAAAACGCCTTGTGTCGACAAAAACACGTTTCGACTGGAAAAAGTATAATAAAATATAAAACTTTGTTTACGTCTGTTTGCAACATATAGCTTAAAAAAATAAATGATAATTTATTTAAACTAACAATAGTATTTTTCCAGTTAGTTTCGATGTTAAGATATTCCAGTACCATTATTGTTTTAGTATTTCAATTTCTATATATATACTTAATGTACATATTCTAATAATTGTGGAAAAATTGAATCTGCCTAACCTTTTCCCAACTGTGTTGGGGTCGGCTTCCAGTCTAACCGGATGCAGCTGAATACCAGTATTTTACATGAAGCGACTGCCACCTGGCCTCCACAACCCAGTTACTGGATAACACGACAGGCCTTTGTGAGACTGAATGCCAGAGTTTCGGCCTTTTGACTACCCGTAACGACTGTCAAAGATCTACAAATGACAGCCGGGACCAACGGCTAATCGAGCTTTCAGAATGTTGAAACAAATGAACGTACCTAAAGTAGCCAGTCGTAAATATACCTATAGGTACATAATAGAATCGAATAGTTTTATTTCAGACAGGCAGTCCATATGGTTAGTAATCATTTTACTTAAAACTTCCATTGTTATCATATCATAATCAGTCTATAATGTTCCCACTGCTCGGACACAGGCCTCCTCTCTTCGAGAGGGAGAGGGCTGTAATCTACCACGCGGGCCCAGTGTGGGTTGGTAGATGTCACATGTCTTCGACTTTTTGGTTATCGTACTAGGTAGTTTTACTATTATTAGATATGTACTTAGGTATTTTAACAATGTAGGTAGGTAAGTTAAGGATTTATTTCCCCATTGTTTCCAAGCCCACCGGCAATCGAAAAACTGTATTCTATAAAGGCAAAAACAAAACAACGTCACATCCCTATCCGTATTTTACTAAGCAAACACCACACACACATGGCCATAACTTAAACCATTCCATTCTGCAGCCATAAAGAGAACATTATCGCCTTTTCAAATAAAATCGGCACCATACCTATATTTTACAAAGAACATTTGGAGCTGTAAAGCTATAGTAATTGTGATAAAAATCAGATAGTCGGTAAACGCGTCACGTAAGGGTTGAGTAGGGTATTTCCGGGGCTACGGAGTGTCCCATGTCTCGAGACACCTCTTCCGTATTATTTGAGAAACCCACACTTGTCTTTACCTTAACGTGGCAGTAACTTTAATGAAAGTTGGGGGTTCTTGTCTTAATTAAACACATTAAGAAGTATGTACCAAAAACCATAGTAAAGTCTATTTGTGACATTTTTTTTAAAAACCCTCATCTCAGCGACAATATCAAAAACTTGTAAAAATTGTAGGAAAACTATAGTAGTATTTTTGACAGATTGAGACTGAGATCAGACTGTGAACGTTTTTAAAATTACGAGAATTGCCCCTCAGATATTATGTAATGGACAGACAGAAGCGTATATTTAGTAAACGCTATTGTGCATCCATATTTCGGGGGGACACCTATTGCAATCAACCGAGCAGAAATCCAAGCTCCGAGCTACAGTAAGTTGTAAACCCAAGAAGCAATACGCCAAAGCCACTCAGCATATATTTACCAAACTCAAAGCAGCCTCAGGCCCCACATACATCTGTCTGCATTAATCCAATCAAGGCATTCTGAAAGCGTTTGCCAAAATTCATTCAGTTTTCGGATCAGATAAAGCGAGACACTGACAAATGATCGGACGAACTGAACGGTCGTCGCTCGCGCCCATGCTGACGGAATCCAACCTTCCCCATAAATCTACTTCGAAAAACTCAAATTAATCTTACTAGGGGATGTTTAGCTATCACTCTAAGATTCCCGGCTATTCGCGAGCCCCCTAAAGTCACCGTTCGAGCCGTTCGAAGGGTGATTTATTGAATGAAATTGAAAAGTGTCTCGGTTATCTGTCAAGAATAACTTAGCTTGAATTCTTAATCGCTGCTGAGGGGTTATTCAGAAACCAGATACATTATATCAACAAGGGTTTTCATAAAATCTTATACCATCTCCTGACATTATATCAACAAGGGTTTTCATAAAATCTTATACCATCTCCAAAAAATGTTCTAATTGGTGTCAGACTTTCAAAAGCCTACCTAGTTCTTAAAATTAAAGCACGAATACAAAGACAGAGAACACTTCAGTTAAGTGTTGTTTTCTGAAACAATACGCCTCTAAAATGTATATTCACCTGGAAGTAATATAAAATAGACTTCACAATAACTTAAGTATGAACACAACACAGTGATAATGTCAAAGTTACAAACTTATGACACGGGCCAAAGTTACAACACCTTACAAACTTCACCGGGTGGTTCGCGTAAACTTTCATAAAGTTGTAAAAGTAAATTATGTGTAATTATTAACTTCATTCCGCTTAGGTGTGCAAAATGTTGTATTAAGTTACTGGCAACACTGGAAGTTTTAACGTCTCACTTTGTTTAAAGCAACGATTATCGCCTGGAGTGCCTAGTATGTTATGATGAATAAGTGATGCTGTATTGTTGTCAACTATGTTCTCCCAAAGTTTGGAACATTGCGTCCCTCTGGCTAATTCACTGAATACTTTACACCATTCTGTGTAATAATTTATTAAATTATGACCTAGTCGCGGAACAAAAGTTTGTAAATGATAGATCAAAACGTAACCCTTACCATCTGGTTCCGTACAAAAACCGGGCCACCCCTTTTAACCTGTTGGATTTGTAAGTAACCTAGGGTTGGTGCTTGTTCTACGATCAAGCGAATGGGCAGCAGGATCCTTTCTGTCAATTATAACACAAGCGTAATCAGCCTATTGCGTTCCCACTGCTAGGACTAGGACACAGGCTTCCTCGCTGTCTAATAATTGTTTGCTGCACCGGACGACGTCATTACGTCAGCGCCGGCTGTCGTTGAAAACCAGCGCTGGGGCTCTGTCTTGCATAGGGTCGCAGCATAATGCTGAGCGATAGCCGTTTTGCGTGGATGTGACGCATGTTTCCCCATATCTTTTCATTTTATTTTTTGTGTTTATGTTCTTTTTGCGTCATTTTCACCGCAAATAAACGTATTTTCTTTCTTTCTGTGAGAAGGAGCGGGCCATAACCTACACGCGGGCCCAGTGCGGGTTGGTTAATGTCACATGTCTTCGGACTTTTGGTTCTAGGACATGCCGGTTTCCTCACGATGTTTTCCTTCACCGTTTTGAGAGCAGTGTCTAATTATAGGTAACAAAAAACTGCAGATCTGATCGAGCACTATCCATCTGCCAAGAATGCTTTATATATGAAATCCCTTTTACTAAAGCTAATATTAAGCTCATAAGTCATTTTTTTTTTTATATCCACATCCCAAAAAAATCCTATTCAAATTCATGATATTCAACATAATATTTAAGATGGGACACGACTTTTAACAGGCGTGTAACAGTAATAAAAGACTCAATGTTTTATGACCACTGGAAAAGATCCAAATGAATTATGCATTTCCATTTATACATATTTCATGGCGACTATTTTTCATTGCAGGGACGTTAAGAGCACTTTTTTTTTTTACTGAATAGAGTTGCGGATTCACTTTGTGCGGTTTTTACAATATGATGTTTGTTTCTTGGGTTATTAGGTCCATTTATAGAATCGATCAAGATTCTATTACTTTGATGTAGGCAACTCTGCACTCTCATAAAAAATACGGCTAAGATAATGCTACAGGTGAGACAGTATTACGTTACAATGAGACACACTTAATAAATACAATGAGTGCTTGGTTTATAGCGTCGTAGAGTACGTCAACCAGGTAAAAGACCCTCTGAAACTTAAAAAAAACAGTGGCACTGGGAGTGCCAACAGAAGTGAAAACAAAACACAAACAGAATACTTTGCCATCACTCACTGACATGTCGGATATATATTTGTTCTGTGTCTGGGTGTAATTTATCTATAATATGTATGTATTTAGAAATGTATGTTTATCAGTTGTCTAGTACCCATAACACAAGCTCTGCTTAGCTTGGGACTAGATGGCGTTGTGTGATAGTTGTGGAATATTAATATTATTATATTAAAACCGAGTACATCCCGAGGACAGCCGAACACATCCGAAGCGGTATCGCTTACGGTAACAGTGGCGCGGATTCAATGGTTTTTCCCATCTCAAAAAATGCCCAACGCGCCTAAAGAAGTTTTCGCTTCAAAAAACATAATTATGCGAGTGTCGGTTTACCTACGAGTATAAATAACATAACGTCACGCCTGAAACCCCTTAAGGGTTAGACAGAGGTACCTATAGAACGCCCACATTTGACCAGTTATGTTTAAGTCCCATGTAATATGGGGCGAATCTGTTGCCATCAATTAGGCACAAAGCCTGACTCCGGGTTGCCACTGAGAAATTCCAGGTAGAAAACCCTAATAACACTTTGCCCGACCCGGGAATCGAACGCAGGACCCCATGCACAGCAGTACCGCTTGCGACCACTAGACCAACGAGGCAGACATATTTAGCATAATCAGCCCATAATCTTCCCACTGCTGGGACATAGCCTCCTCCCGGTGAGAGGGCACTCCCTCTCACCGGGCCCGTAATCTACTACGCGGGCCCAGTGCAGGTTGGTAGGATGTCACATGTCTTCGATATTTTGGTTCCAGGACACGACGGTTTCCTCAAGATGTTTGAAAGCAGTAGTGATGAAATAATTTACACAAAATAAAGCACCTGTCTGGGTTCGGACCTACAAACTAGGTACAACACGTACTTAAGTGGCAACTGTTTCCGCTAGAAATATTTATTACAGTAAAATTATGCGTCAATTCCGTGGAACCTTTACGAAAATATATTACTTTTAATTAGGTAACGAGAAAAGGTTATTCTTACCAGTGACAATTTAAGCAACGCAATAAATTTTACTTTACCATCTTCCCAATTTCACGGAGGCGAAGATTTCTGTCGTCGTTAACAGATAAGCCTAAAACACGACGGTATTACTTAAGATGACAGATTTTATTGCCATCTCCTTTTCATTTTTATGACACACTGATTTATTATTCGCACAATGGCCGGAACTCTTACTTATTCCATTTGTTCGCTCACAGTGACTTGATCTCTTGTCGTATTTTCTCGTATTTTAGATTTCAAGAATATAAATAGATAGAATACTCTTTACTAAGTACACCATAAAAATTACAGACAAGTAGGTATATTAAGTTTACACGGGGTGACACAATGGGCGGTGTTATCGCTAAATGCGATCTTTTAAAGACAACCTTTGGTTGGATTAAAGGAGGAGGAAGAGAAAATTTTGCAGATAGTCTGGGGTGTGCCATTTACATATGTATAAAGTATGAACATAGAGAGTTGTATTGATGCTTTTTATAGTATAATATTCAACAAATAAATATTTTATACGGCCGCGAACTATATTTAGATATTGAATTAATTTTTTAATCATATTTATATATGTTTGTTGTCCCTAAATAAATAAATAATTAATTGATTTGCAAATTGCAAAAAATGTAAGACAATTTAAAGGAGAAGGGAAAGACTCCATAGTTTCCTGGGTCCAGGTGTTAACTCAATCAAACTAGCTTTATTTGTAAGTGGATATAATAACAAGGCCTCACTGAAAATTTGGTGAAATTTGGCTATCCAGGAGTCAAGTTATATGAAATATAGTAAAAATGAGGTTACATTATAACATTGTAGTTTTTTGATGTTATTTGCGAAATATTTTTGAATGGTTTTGGTTGTATAATGGTTTTACACATGGAGTGCAAGTAGAGAGCCTCCATGTGCGACGTGTTGAAGATCCTGACACGTTTAGATTGAGAACGGAAAATACGTGCGCACTCACAACGAAAGAAAACGAACGAGTGCCGGTCAGAGTACTTTTTGATAGGTGCCGGTTTTTTTCTACCTGACATCTGTCGGTCGGTGACCAGCACAGATTACTTTAGACTATACTCAGTGGCCAGTGTTGCTAACAGAAGAAAAATTAAAGGAACTCGATTCGCTTTGAATCGATTCCACGAAAAGATTGATAAGCATTTGACACACGATTTTCATAGATATTCTGAGATTTTACCGTTTTATACACTATCGATTACTTAGAATTCAGGCATGTACTTTATCGATTATTTAGTTTTAAAACTTAATTTAATTTTTCTCGCTTCCTAGATAGAAACATGGTACTGTATTTTGTGATTGCCTTTAGAAAAATATAACGGTTTTTTTAATACCCATTTCAACTAGTTAACTGCTGGGCCCAGGATTTCCCTTCTCCTTTCGCGGTCTACCCTGCCGGTTTCGCCTTAAACTCAATCACGTCAATTTCGCTAACCAATCACAAAGTGTTAACACAGAAACCCAACCCAACGCTTTAGTAAGCTCTTTACCGGTCTTAGGAGCCAACAAGCCGCGTAAACTTTAAAGTTTAAACAACCTACCTGGCTTAAATACTTGTTAGGGTACACTATTGTAGCGGAATAATGTAACCTAGAGCACTGTCACACTGGCGATTTGCGAGCGTATTTCGTAGCTTGTTCGTCGCCTGTGTCACAGTATAATATACAGTAAGTTATCTAAGGCCGCCCGCCGAGTTATTAGCCTACTCTTGCGTTGATCCCCAGGGTTGTCACTTTTACTTTTAGTAAATATTTTCGAACAAGCAGCACTTGATCTAAATTTATGAAATAAAAAGCATATTATGATTGAATATTTTACCAATTTATAAATTTAGTAAAAATAAAAAGCCTTTATTCACATAACATTTATTATACTAAGTTACAAATTTGATACCGAGAAAATTTTTCTCCTGTTTCTGCACGTCCGGAACGCTTTATTATTATTTGTTAATGTAAAGTAAATTCTCATTCTTATGTAAAGTTTTTGTAAAGTTTTTGTAAAGCTTTTGGGAAAGCATGGACAAGGCATCTTAAATTCTATATCATTCAGTTGATCGTAAATTGACCGGCCAATTTTAATGTTGATGTGGTCCTTTTCGAACGCTTTGCGAAACACCTGCTCCATCCTTTCTACATTATCGACAAAATCATCAGGTGGGATCATGAGTAAATTTCGATCTTTGCCGTAATTCCTGTAATGGGTGTATCTAGATTCTACACTTAAATTACACGCTCGTTGATTAACGTCGACGTAAAGCAACCCTAAGCGTTAGTCGGTCACATGTTACTGTAATTTTGTTAAGTTAATATTATGATTAAGACACCATATTTGGATTGAACAACACATCAGACAATAGAAAAAATAATAATTTCAATAGTAATTAATTTGCAATATTAATTATTGTGAAATTGCCCTTATTACAACTATACGCGACAAATACGTTTACCTAAACGATGTTTCGTACTCAATCCTCTGTTTTATAATATAAAAACTTTTTTACAAAAAAAAAACAACCGACTTCAGAAAAAAAAACACTACAAAGTGATAAATAACTTTAATTTCGGAAGTCGGTGTCGTTGGTTCCGCATTTTCGTTTTTTGACACCGACTTCCGAAATTAAAGTTATTTATCACTTTGTAGTGTTTTTTTTTTGAAGTCGGTTGTTTTTTTTTGTAAAAAAGTTTTTATTTTTCAATTTTTAGTTGTACCTACCCCACAAAAAAGTAAACAAAAAGATCGTTAATGTAGACAATGTAGATAAATTTTTAGATTGTTGTTGATTTTTCAAAAACCGCTTGTCCGATTTCGATAAAATTTTCATGGGACCATTTGGGAAGTAGGTATACCCTTTCCAACAAAAAAAGAATTTTTCAAATCGGTTGGCAAGCAACGGAGTTATGCGGGAACAAACATAAAAAAAATACAAACATTCGAATTGAGAACCTCCTCCTTTTTTAGAAGTCGGTTAAAAACTAGACTTCTTAAAATAAACTTTAGCTCTAAACATAGTATTCAGAAAGTAAATTTGGGAATACATTTATATGGAAAAATGCGACTCGGCTACGCTCTTAATAAAGCAAATAAACTGTGAAATAAACAATACAATACCACATTTTCTAATAATATTTAAGTATAAGTAGGTACTTACATTTCTGGTTGAGTAGGAACTATGAAGAATGATAAGTCCGGGTTTGCGAAATCATTATTGAGGCACCCGAAAACACTACAATATTTTTTTCCCCTTTTTGAAGTCATGATACTCGTAATTTAAGTGGCCGCCGCCGGCGAGAGTTGACGAACGCAAGCGGTCATGTAGCGTACGCGCGTGCTCACAGTCGCGCTGCACAGCCCGCACTGCCGCCACCTTATTCCCTCATATATTATGCTAGCGTGTGCGTGAAATCGCGTGCCGACATGGCGCGCGGCGCGCACGCACACATTCAAACCGAGAGCGGCACGTTTGTATGAAGATGTTCTACTGTATATTATACTGTGCCTGTGTGTAGCAAGTTCACCGCAGGTATGTAATAAGTTCGCTGCGGTTGGGTAGCAAGTTCACTGCAGGTACGTAGTGAATTCGCTGCGGATGCGTAGCAAGTTCACCGCAGGTACGTAGTGATTCGCTGTGGGCCCGTAGTGAGTTCACCGCGTGTGAGTAGCAAGTTCACCGTAGGTGCGTAGCAAGTTCACTGTAGGTGCGTAGCAAGTTGACTGTAGATGCGTAATGAGTTTACTGCAGGTGCGTAGTGAGTTCACTGGGGGTGCGTAGCAAGTTCACAGAGTGTGTGTAGCAAGTTAACCGCAGGTGAGTAGCAAGTTCACTGTAGGTGCGTAGCAAGTTGACTGTAAATGCGTAATGAGTTTACTGCAGGTGCGTATTGAGTTCACTGGGGGTGCGTAGCAAGTTCACAGAGTGTGTGTAGCAAGTTAACCGCAGGTGAGTAGCAAGTTCACTGTAGGTGCGTAGCAAGTTGACTGTAAATGCGTAATGAGTTTACTGCAGGTGTGTAGTGAGTTCACTGGGGGTGCGTAACTAGTTCACCGAGTGTGTGTAGCAAGTTAACCGCAGGTGAGTAGCAAGTTCACTGCAGGTGCGTAGTAAGTTCACTGCGGGTGCGTAGCAAGTTCACTGCGGTGCGTATCAAAGTAGCTGCGAGTGCGAAATGAGAGCAATTTACGCTAGTATGACAAAAAAAATCGTCTCACTAGAAACACGCTTGCAAATCGCTAGTGTGTTAAAACTCTTAGCGTGTTCTAAGATTGTAACAATGCTAAGTAGTTCCAGTTTCCTACAATTAATTTTAGTTGTAGCCACAATAAATTTAAAGTTTGACGTGATTTGTTATAAGTTTGAAAGTTGAAGCGAATGAGTTGTTGAGTTGAGTTGATTCAAATTAGAATTTTAGTGAGACGAAGTGAAGTTTGGTGGTGAAGTTGTTGTACACATTTCGGTTTTTATAATGTCATGTTTATACAAGCCGTGCGCCCGATGGGATTTCCCCATTGGTAAAAATTACGAACTTTTATACAAACTTTCATCCCCTATTAAACCCCTTTTTTAATTAGCCTATGCTGTCTCACTTTTGGGCAAAGGCCTTCCTCAAGTCCTTCTAGGAACTCCTTTTCCTTAACCCCTTTAGGAAAATAATTTTCAAAAATCCTTCTTTAATGGTCATAAGGTACTCTTGGTATTTTTTTTATTCTTTTCGGTCCAGAGAAAGCTGTGCGTTGTCTATCAGTGAATGAGAGATTTTAAAATTTTTATTAAGGAAATACACCTAGGTTTTTCATGTGGATATCGAAAGACTATTATGGATATATTAGAACGAACATGCAGGAACATCATGGTTTTTGTGGTGGTCATGATACAAGAAAAAGTGATACAAATATTTAGGAGGTATTATTTTATTCCATATGCTATTAACAAACAATCACAACATTTTAATATTTAAACATAATATGAAATATTATAGATAATAAGAAAATATTAATAGATATAACTTAGACTAATTCTTATACCTAAGTACCTACATCAAAGAAACTTCAGGAGAACCTTACTTCTGTTTTTCCTGTTTCCAATTACTGTAGTGCTATTATGTAAAAAGATCACCGTGAAAACCTAGGTGAAGTGAGCTTAAAGTGATCTTTCAATAGTGTCAATCCCTAGCATCAGGTGGAATAACAGCTCTCTTTGAGCTCACTTCACCTCAGTTTGCACGATTACATTTTTAGAGAATAGCCCGGTTGATATTCGTTGCGCGTTGCGGTTCATTTTGTTCTCAGGACCCTTCTGCAAATGAATTTCATTATTATGAGAATCTACGATCAGACTCACTCCATCCAGAATTAAACAAAAAAAAATTTATTCGTCCAACAATGGATCACAAAACATAAAAAAAAACTTATGATTAAAAAGATTTGACATAAACATTTGCAAACATACAGCAATGGTTCAGGTAGTGACAATCGAACCTCCGCGCAAATGCCCTCAGGACACCGCTGGAGCTAGCCTGAACTCTGCGCACCATGGATGTGAATCGTTTTCGCATAGAATAGAAACAGTCTACTTGCTACTCAGCGAACATCCAGTTTTTATGTTTTAATTTAGAACATGCCTGCCACATGACTTCTTCTAAAATAAAGCATAAAAACTGGAGGTTTCCCATCGATAAAAATTATTTACAGTATTCTTGATCGCAGATGAGAATATAAAAAGTGGATGGAGACAATCATCAAACATCCTCATTATACACATAAACCCATCACGTGATGAGCAATCTACTATACTATACTATAAACTCATGTTAAAAACTCCTGTGATAGGCTCACTGAAATAACAACAGCCAATTAGGTAAATCACGTCTTGTTACAGACAAGCCACTTAAATTTTTATGTTGATTATTTTGTCGTTCAGAACATGGACGGTTACAGGAATAGGGGAAGACCAAAGGGACAATGGATTATGTGAAAGACATAATTTGCCTAGAAAAGCGCTGACTGTTGAGAGAACGGCTAATGGAAGAAGAGGACATACTACGCTAACCATAAATGCGTTTTACGTGGATATGACGCATATTTTCGTTCAACTTGTTCTTTTTTGTGTTCTAACTGTGTCATGTTTACCGTAAATAAACGTATATTCTTTATTTTTTTTAATTCTAAATAAATCGGAAAAAAGGTGATAAAGAGATAATGAATCTTTCAGATACCTGATGTCATTCTAGGTCTGGCGGACGCACAGGTACGCAGAGCTCGAGTCTAAAACTCCTGAGTTCCTTAACTGTTGGCATAGCACGGCACCATTGAGCGCTTTTTAACTTGCTGGCTATCAAGCGTCCTATCTTAAGCACTGCCTACGAAAAGTTAGAACTTTTAATATCGGCATCGTTTTAACCTACAGAAGAATAAATTTTAACATTTATGGGAAACACATTTGGCATTATAGGTAAGGCTGCTGATAAATTACTTTAAATACTTACAGACCGAGTAAGGAGCGGTAATGTTGGTTGGATGTAAATTGGCGTCAAACCTAACAACAAAGATAATGGCACGAACATCTTCATGACATTGAAAGGCCCTGCAAACAGTAGTTAGCATTTCTGAAGTAAAAAATACATTACGTTCGAGTGACGACGCTATTGTCGTAACTAAAACCAATAGCCATTTTCACTTACCAGGGTATAATCGGCATATGTACTTAGCGGAAGTCGAGAAAATGGGTTTCACAGCGGGATAAAAGTCTTGTGTCCTTTCCCAAATTCGCAAAATGTGTCCCTCCTTCGGACCTTCCACGTATAGCATCACTGTGTCCCCTGTATCTAACGCGAATCCTGTCAACAATCCCCCTTTATTCTCAGTTGGCTTCACTGACTCATTTATTTCACTTATTATATATAATAGTGACATTATAGCTTCACGATCACTAATAAGACAGTATAATCTAGAATATATTTCAGCGTCTGACTTAGGTTTACACCCAACGATACCTAAAGATACTTCTATCATCATTTGTGCCTCTAGGATGACACTTGGCTGAATAATGAAGTCAGGTTTAACTGTAGCTCTCACTGCATTTACATCGTTTGTACAAATTCCTTCACGTTCCAATGGCACCACAGATGCCTCAGGGGGATATAACGGAAAATCTCCTTTGACAGATCCATTAATTTTTGTTAGTGCTCTTGCATCAATCCTTGTTTGTGCGATCAGAACATCTACGGCTTGATTAGGTATTGGAGGTGGCACGCCTATGCCAAAATCACGATCTGTTTTTTCGTTGCCAAAAAATGTCGACTTCTTTGTTATCGGAGGAGGTATCCTGATTCCACGGAGCTACAATCACATATGCAAAACGTAAATACGCATGCAAAATCATTAACATAATTATATTATTGTTTTAAAAATAATACCAGTACATACAGTACCTTGAATCCCTATTGTTTTTTTCTATAAATCAAGAATTGAAATACTAGTTTTGTTGTATTCAGTTTCCCAGTAGGATCAGAGTGTGACAAGGGTGCTCAATCAAGAACCCTTTGCTTGATTAAGCACCCTTGTCACACTCTGACTGGTTGAGAGTAGCCACAGGATCGAGACGAGTGTAGTGCGATTGAAGACATCCATGATCAGCAGCGGTCTGCTATAGGCTGATGTAAATCAATTACCTCTAATCGAAAAGGCTCATCCATGAATGTAGTCATGAAATCCGATGCTACAGCACTTGAAAGTGGTACCGAATGATGATCATTGAAATCCACCTCAGTTCTGGGTGTTTTTGTTTGTAAGGATTGTTGTTCTGAATTTTGTTCTTCTTCACTGATCGTCCATCTTGTATAAATGTGTGTAAATCTGTAACGATTCGCACTATAAATCCAAGTATTCAATCTCAATTACCAATTTACCCAGCTTCATGTCCCCCACATGAGGCAATTTTTGCTCTAGATTTCTTCTTGTTAAGTTACCCTACACTATCTCACTGCTGAGCAAAAGTCTCCCTCAAATCCTTCCAGATATCCTTTTATAGAGCTAGCTTGATCCAGCCCTTGTGGTACGCGTCAAAGTCATCTCGCCACCTCTTCCTGTGCCGGGCTGAATTACCTTACAAAAATTATTCCTTGGACCGACTTTGAGGAAATTTAATATGTATAAAGTAAAACCTGCTAAAATGTGAACGTAGTCAGCCTGTATTATAATATCGGCTTGAGACGAAAAATATACCTATTTTGCTTCAAATGTTCTATTGGAACCTCAGTGAGATTGCGTACATTTACAAAGAAAACTGGGAAGTCGTCTTGCGCCGGCAGATTTGTGCTGCTTATCAGTGCTATCACTTCTCCATTTCCTTTTGGACAATGCACTGGTCTTACAAATGGAGTGACTCTTCCAATTCCTAAAATTAAAATATATTTTATTAGGCGTCTTGGTTAGCAAAACGATTTTTAGAATCTAAAATTACATTATTCTGCGAACACAAACAAAACCATTAGGTAATTTAATACAAAGTACTTCACAGCACTAATATTTTAATCGGATCTATTCTTAGTATTATAATTAACTAGCTAACTAAATATCCAAATATCAGGAACTCATAAAAATCCCATAGTAATAATATCGTTCAGTTTTTCCCGAATTTGAAAATTTTCCGGGAAACTTTATCATTTTTTCTTCCCTTAAAAATCTAATTTGGACTGTTACGTAAAATCGGCCAAATCGGTACAGTCGGTATATAAAACCGCGTGAAATGAAACAAGTCAGATTGTAGATTTGAATTCCAAATTTTATCGCAGAAATAAATAAAACGAGTAATATGAGTAAAAATGACCCTAACACAAGTGAAAACAGCGATTTAAAGGAAAATTTTAATGTAAAGTTATCAGAGTTTTACATTAAATTTTATTAATTACTCCCTCTCACCGAGAGGAGGCCTGTGTCCCAGCAGTGGGAACATTATAGGCTGATCATGTGTATCAGAGTTTTATGAAAGTCAGTCTCAAAAATACTAAATGTCCAAGTAAAGGCCCATTTAGATGGAGAGAGTTTCTCGAACGGTTCTTGGCGAGAAATCGTACGCTACTATCGCAAGCAAAAATCGCCATAAGACTATTGTATCATAATGTTTACATACCGGCAAGAACGAAATTCTCGCCTACGGTTATGTCATACGAGATTCGTAAGCAATTATCGCTAGGCGATAAATTACTGCGACTGTTTAGACAACGAAATATATAGTAAGAAGATTCTTGCTTACGAGTTCTCGACTTGTCTATACACGATCTCGTATGATATTTTTTCAAATTCATACGAGGATCGTACAAATCGGTTTGAACGGATTTGAGTGCGAGATTTGCCATTCGAGTTCAGTGATTAGGTACTACGGTATTGTTCTCAAAATGACACAAAAATCCTTCAGGTACTGCCGATAGTGTTAAGTTCATTGAAATTTATGCTCCAAAAGTACTTCAGGCTATCCATTTTTTAACCCAATATCTTTTTTTCCGTTTTCGTTTTAATAATTATTGTCTCAGAAGAGCAGATATAATTAAAGCACTCTCGGGTACTGCACTCATGGTAGCGACTAGCACAAAAACTCGAAATACTATTCTCGCTCTGTAGTTCTGTTTACACGGAGACAGATACTAGTATTATATTCTATTGCGAGGCAATTGTCGGCCAAGGGGCAGGGCGACAAGCGTGAATGTTTACACGAAGAGACTTTTTTAATGTTCTTTCGATAATCGTATCTTCGAGTCGAGAAACTCTCTCCATCTAAATGGCCCTTAACTGCGACCAACTTGGAACTAGCGCTCGCGCCGGCTGCTGCCACGGCACCGCTCACTTTACTCGCTCGACTAGCGCGCGGTTGGTCACAGTTAAGAAGGTAACGAACCTAACCGAAACCGACTGGTCAAGATGCCCAAGCTTAGTTACTGCAACAGATTCAGCATTAGTAGCCACATCAAACGCTTATTGTGACTGCAGATAAGCCATTCTGCATTACGTTTAAACGTGTGTAGGCAGCAGTTTTGTTAAAACTAACGCAAAGGCGATCCAGCTGAACGTTGTGCAACTGTTTAACGTTACTGAGTGTTTTGTAAAACAGCTAGCGGTTATATAAAACCGCTAATTAAGAAATTGTTATTAGGTGTATCAAAACTTCTTTAAAAAGTTAGACAAGAAATTTCGGGCAGAAGCAGCCAATACTGCTGTATATTTAAAAATAGGTCTATTTCATCGGGATTGGATAAAACTCCATATGAATTGTGGTATGGAGCAAAATCAGATTTGAGTCACATACGTTTGTTTGGGAGCAAAGTCATGGTGCATGTCCCTAAACAGAAACATTTAAAATGGGACAAGAAAGCCACACAACACATTTTAATTAGATATGGTGAGAATGTAAAAGGTTATCGTGGTCTATAATCCAACCAAGAACACTGTTATCACCAGCAGAGATGTTATAGTGATGGAGAATGAGATAGAGATCATGGAAACCAATGAAGAGTCAGCCATCTGGATTCCTAATGAAGAGACACCAGCAAACAGTCCGGTTGAAAAGAATAGTGATTGAGTGGGAGAATTGTCTCAGAATATTTCAGAAACTGAAGACCCTTTTGATTACTCTTCAGATTCTTCAAAGTATGTTGATGGCAATGAAAAATTATTTGAAATTCCAACACAAGATGTTCATGAACATGTAGTCCAGTCACCACCAACATCTGAGCAAGTGACAGAGGTGTATAGCAAGCGTTAGAGAAGGAAACCAGAGAGGTATGGTGTCAGCAACATATGTGTTTCCAGAGGCTCTTGAGGGGCCCAGAAAGAGAGCAGTTACAACTTGTTTTATTAGAAATCCATATGCGACAGATAGATTACAATATTATTGTTCAATTACCTACCTACATTAAAAGTTAATAAGGTGCCCGATTCGTGGCAGTCACGAGGCATAAATGTTAGCAGCCATCAGTTTACAAACCTCCGCTTTGCCGATGATATTGTGCTATTCTCCACATCACCTTCAGTATTTGAGTAGTGAAGGATTTGCTGTGCTCCGATCTTGGAGCGAGGTAGACCATGTATTGTCGATGTATAATTGTATAATTGTATAATTTGTCGATGAGTATACATACTTGGGCCAGATAGTCTTTCAAGAAGAGGCAAGACAAGGAATTCGAAAGACGAATCCAAAATTCTTGGAAGACCTACTGGGCCCTTAAAGAACACGTAAGAAAATCTCTCAATTACATTAAACAGAAATCCTATTGACATGTGCATCCTGCCCGTCCTAACCTGCGGTGCACAAAAGTCCTAACCTGCGGTGCACAAAAGTCCAAACTCATTGCGTACGAGCAATGGAGCGCAGTATAATAAGTGTCAAGCGTCCACGTCGCGTTTAAAACACCACCCGCCGCGTTACACAAATGCACCCGGAGAGATGGGCAAAGATCGTCACTCACTGGAGACATCGCCGTCGAGGTAGACCGTGGCAAAGGTAGTGTGGGAAACCGAACAATAGAGAGATTTGAAAGGAAAAGGGGAGGCCTCTGCCCAGCAGTGGGACACAATGTTGGCTATAAACTAAAAATTAAAAATACTTGGGTACCTACTTAATGAAATTTGAATAAACAGTTCAATATAACAAGGGCTTTTTAAAACCACGACTTTTGAAGAATCCATCAGAAATTCGAATGGCGACGTTTGACCTTTTCCAACTACAAATAGATTAGAGACCCGAAATGGCTAAAGTTACTTAAAAATAAACGCTTTTTCGGATTTCTGCGCCTGATCTCTTGTACTGTCTGTCGCGTCGCTGCATGCGCGCACTTTCATACAAACCCGTAGACTTGATGTGAGAGACAAAAGTTGCTCGTGGGCGTCCTCCCTCATTCTACCAGTTATCGTCGGTACACATTTTTCATGTTTTTCTATGTACGCAGTACCACAGTAATGTTAAGAAACTACCAGCTGTGATCCAATCACCGGATAACTTGAGTATGTATTGATTATTTTTTTCTTCAGGAGGCGCTTCTTCCTTCTCTATCCGGCCATTTAAGATCACATCTTGTACTTGGTAAAGTGCTGCATCTTGATGCCTTACGTCTGTAATGTAGGACCAGTTTCATGAAACCTTCGTATAACGCTATTTAATTACTAAACAATACTATACAATGATACCTGCAGTCACCTCTACCGTGTTTATTAATTCAAACATTTACAGTCGGAAACATAAATCGATTCAAATGTAAACGGTTAAAATTCTCCAAGTAGAAAAGTTAAATTAAAAATTTAAAAAACCCCCGACTCAAACAAAAACCTCTAAAAAGTAAAATAATAATATATATTAGTCCTTTAAGTTTAATATAAGTTGCACGAAATATTTTGATCCAAGCGTCCTCACGTCGGGGGACGGCTAATGAAAATTGGAAGTTAACAGCAGTTATGTTTCTACAATAGCTACATTCATTATAGCTGGGTTTAAGCCTCATCTGTTTGGCGTTTTCATTAGCCGTCCCCCGACATGAGGACGCTTGGATCAAAATATTTCGTGCAACTTATATTAAACTTAAAGGGCTAATATATATTATTATTTTACTTTTTAGAGGTTTTTGTTTGAGTCGGGGGTTTTTTAAATTTTTAATTTAACTTTTATTTCTTGCTTTTTAAACTTTATAATATTATATTACTAGTAAACATACTATACGATCCACACGTGATTAGCCGAAATCTGCGCAGCTGTACGTATTTTATTTACCACAGTGAAGCGAAGCTAGTTAGGTACTCGTGGTCGTTGGCGTTCATTCCATACTAACGTATTCCTCTGTGAATTCGCCATTTCTGGTGGCGGCCATCTTAGATTTGAAATTTGTAATAGTGCATAGTATTCTACTGGTCAATTTGATACCCATATTGAGGGAATTGTGAAAAAAATATATAATTCGCCATTTTGTGGTGGCGGCCATCTTGGTTTTGAAATTTAGCATAGTGTTTGGTATTCTACTTGTCAAGCCCTTTCATTTGATACCCATATTGAGGGAGTTGTGAAAAAATATGTAATCCGCCATTTTGTGGCGGCGGCCATCTTGGACCGATTTTCTTCAAACATAGCTAAGAACACTCGCGACTAATTCACCTTTCAAACAAAAAAAACAAAATCAAAATCGGTTCATCCGTTCGGGAGCTACGATGTAACAGACAGACACACACACACACACACACACACACAGACACGTCAAACTTATAACACCCCGTCGTTTTTGCGTCGGGGGTTAAAAACAGAACCTCAAGCTTTTTCATTATTATTATTTATTATTCATTCTTATTATTCAATCTCGTAAATTACAGATAGTCAAATAACACGAAAAAGTAATTCATGAACTCATCATCATCAGCCTATAGCAGTCCACTGCTGGACATAGGCCTCTTCTATTGCACACCATCGCCATTCTTGCGAAAATCGTCGCTCCACCTAGCCTGAGGGCGTCCCACCTTACATTTACCGATTCGCGGTCTCCACTCAAGAACATGTCTACCCCAACGGTCATCGGTTCTACGGCTAATATGGCCGGCCCATTGTCTCTTCAGCTTGCTTATTCTGTGAGCTATGTCGATAACTTTGGTTCTGCCGGATCACCTCGTTGTGGATTCGATCCCTCAGAGAGACTCCAAGCATAGCCTGTTCCATAGCTCGCTGAGCGACCTTGAATTTATGGACCAGCCGTACCGTGAGTGTCCACGTTTTGGCTCCGTAAGTTTTAACTGGCAGGACGTACTGATTGAAGACCTTTTAACCTCTTTAGGATCTGTGGAATACGCGACGAGAAAAATCGACGAAGCTTCCCAAACGCTGCCCATGAGCTCATAATAAAAAACATCCTGCTAAACACCCTACTAAACACCCTGGCTACTGCTATACCTACATGACTGATCACCCTGAATGGCCTAACACTGTCCCCTAAGATACAGGACTACCTAGTTTAGGAAACAGGGTCCTTACATAATCTGTGTAGATTTATGTACCATGTTATTTGTACATCAGCTCTTGTGTATCATGAATGTTGTGTGTATCGTAATAAAGATATTATTATTATAGTAAAGTATATTTGCAATTATTACCTAACCTTGAACTGAATACGGCGTATCGAACAATCCATCCATATTCGAGTTTGGAATATGATTCACAACGAGACCAAATATCATGTCTTTGATACAGTTCTGTAAAGGATACTCTTCCTCTACAACTTCGCCGAACTGTCGACGGTCGCAAAATCGCAGATGAGGCAGGTATACTTCGGTGGCATTCCCGATTGTGGAACTGAATAAAAGTGAAAAAATATTTTATACTGGACATTTTTTAAGAAAATCATTTATAACTGTCCTGTTCACTGTTTTAACCTGAAGGGTAATATCTTTAGCTAAGTTTTTTAAGCTAGCGATATCTTGTGGCTAACTACATCGTCTGTAAGAGGGTAGCTCTTGGTGTGTCGTGAGTATCTATGAGTATACGTGTTTTCTATTCTATATGAAAGAATCTGCTTTCATACTTGGCGCTAAGTGACCGTATTCCGAAATTTGGAGTCAATGTCGCCACGAAGTTGCGCATAACTGTCACTCTTACAGGAAACGCGTGACGTATCGAGAACGCCAGCCATCTTCTTTCTAGAAACTGCCAAGTGCGAACCCAACCGTAATTGGTTCCGCAGACCACCTGGAGGATCATGAAAAAATATCCAGACATTAAAAAGTCTTATTATTTCAGTATATCAGAAAGTAACACAGCCGCACTGGGCCCGCGTGGTGGATCATGGCCCACTCCCTCTCACAGAGAGGAGGGCTGTGTTTTAGCAGTGGGAACGTTATAGGCTAATTATGCTTATGCTATGTCAGAAAAGAAAAAAAAATGACAATTTTCTTTTATTTTCGTATTAATTTATGCTTTCAAGTTTCATGATTCGTGCAGAGATATAGAGATGACAACTTAGCGATGTATCAACGAAAACATGCGCGCCGAACCCAAGTGGATTGGGATGAGAGCAGGAGGATGATGAAGATAAGCCAAAATTATTGGCATTTTTCAATTCACCCCAATCCACCTTACCTAGCTAGTGGAAGCTGTGCTTAAGTGGACTAATAATATCCTCCCGACCGATTTCGGTCACGGTACTCACGGTGGCCAATTTCAACGGAGATTAGCCAGGTACGCAGGAGACATTATAGTGCACAAGTGTGTGTGCGAACTCTGATGCTCTCTGTTCCTTTACTCTCATAGTCCGATGAGACGGCAATCCGACACGACCAGGGAGAGATCAGACGCAGGACCAACGACTTTACGTGCTATCCGAGGCACGGGGGCTTCCCACCACCAACTTCCAAACTCCGGGTTGTCACTGAGACATTCTAATGGAAAAACCCAATCACACTTTACCCGACCCAAAACCAATCAAACCCAGGACCCCACGCTCAGCAGTCGCATTAGCGACCACGAGACCAACGGGGCAGTTGGAATAATACTAGTTCATCAACGAATCCAAAACATAAAGGACCTATCCAAAAAACCCGTTGTATTTCAAACTCAAACTCAAAGCATTTATTTCAATTATACCATGTACAGGCACTTTTGAATTGTCAAAATTAAATAGTCGGTCAGTCAGTCAGAAAGTTGAAGCTAGTTGCCCATTCCAAAACGTAGATCTCTATGGAGTAGAACGGGCAAGAAATCACATGGACAGTCTTTTAAGTCAAGATATTCCAAAATCCTGTGTACATTATTCTTGTTTCTATATGTGAGAACAATGTAAAAAAAAAACACAAATCGATACCTTAATCCGCAAACCAGCCAACTCCATTTTGCTATAGTTTACAGGAGACACTTAAAACTTTCTAGTTTTTATTTTGACTAAAAAACGACATCATAATATTTTTTTTGACAAAAATGGAGTTGGCTGGTTTGCGGATTAAGGTATCGAAATGAAGAAACAATTCAAAATAAGCCTTGTTAAGAGATGACCAGTCTCAGCCGACGGCGCCCGTTCACGAACATGACGCGTGGATCAGCAACATGCAGCTCAATCATTTTGTAGGGAACCGAATGATCCAACACACGCGCCACCACCAGTGAGACATTTAGTAGGTACAGCACCTACCAAACGCATAATTTTAAAATATTATTGCTATAAACTATGACATTTGCCGTCACCTTCGCAACGTGTGGCCATATAACCACATCCACATCAAAGTTCTGTCCTGGATACAATTCGTATGATACTTTGATTCCTTGAACTACCGGGCCGAGGTCAAGCCATCCCTCATTGCAATCGTGCCAGACATCAATGCCAACCACTTCTATAACAAAAGTGAGAGTGAAGGTACTTGAACTGAATTTAAGCTCTTGTAAAACTGGTTCTACTTTCTTCGGAGACTTCTTACTCATTGTAACCAGAGATATGTATAAATGAAATCAATAATTATTGTAACTTTATCCCAAAGAAAATTACGTTTCTATTTTGACATTGACGTCGTTCGATTGGAAATCGATTGACATAAAATTATTGTCTTTGCTAAGTTTATTTTCGGCCAGAGTCACGTCTTCAGTATTCATTAGTCAAAATCATAATGGTGTCATATCCGTGTATTCGTCATCATCATGTTATGAAGTAAGATCCTTCTATTAAATCGTCACGAACGGTCAAATTGCCCTTCCAGTGCTATCAATAAAATACAGTGCTATGTATGTACTGTAATTTTCCAGCAAACCTTGAGTGTCGCGTTGGATGCTTGCTGGCGTTTTATATATTTCCAATAATTTATCAATTAGAGGAATTCTTTGTAAATCATATGCAGGGCATTCAAAAATTATATGATCTAGGGTCTGATCACTTCCTAAATTTAAAACAAGGTATAAACTACTAAAGACGAGGCTGTGGCCTTATTTACTTTTGGACAAAAAGGATTTTTAATTTATTTTATTAGGGAAAATAAACGGTTACACATTATAATGTAAGGTATAGAACTTAAGACTAAAATGGGAGTATAAATGTATAACCAACAACATTTCCCACAGGATGAAACTGAAGACGAGGCTTCGGCCTTACTTACTTTTGAACAAGAAGGCTGAAACTGAAAACTAAAATAAAAGCCAAAGCCATGTGCTTTGGCTTTTATTTCAGTCAAGAAGGACAATAAGCACTGAAGACGAGGCGGTATGGTCCAAGACCTTAGGCTGCCCAAGTAGGGCGAAGGAAAAAAAAGTCTTTGATAAGTTCAAATGATGGAATTAGTAAGTACTGGTTCAGATAAAAATATAACATTCTATATGCTGCCAGCCTTTTGGGCACGTTTCCCGTTGACAGTGATGCGGACGAATTTTTTGACGCCCTTTGATTATTTTCCCTCCCTTTTTATATACTTGTACATATTATTATTTTAAGATGCAATAAGTAATCTGTATCTATACTTGAATAAAATTTAAAACATTCTATATCTTAAAGAATAAACATTTTGTAGGTAGGTAGGTATATCTCCTTACTTGTAGCACGCAACATATATTCGGAGGATTGTATCTCCGAGTATTCGAGTTCGCAGCGTGGTGCTTAGCAAGTTCACCGCGTGTGCATAGAAAGTTCACCGCGTGTGTGTAGCAAGTTCAGCGCGCGTGCGTAGCAAAATCACCGTGTGTACTTAACAAGTTCGCCACATGTGCGTCAGCCCCTTCGAATCTAATCTGTCCGCGTCGGGGTGCCCTATGTTTCTGATCACACTTCACTCGCTCTGGTACTGTACCTCTACCATGAGTTGTTATCGAAAACTTGCTCGCTAGCGTATTAACGTGGATCGAACACATTTCAATAATGCTTGCACTATGAGTTTACGAAGTCTTACGCAGGCGGGCCATTCCGCGCAATTAGGCCGACTTTTGTTTGGAAATGGTAAGGACATTTGGTGCGTGTTGATTGCAATAATAAATTAAATAAAGGTGTTATACTTTTTTAGATAGCGGCGCCATACGTAAAAACATGTAAGAAATGTATAAAGTAAAACATATAAAGTAAAAAAAGAATGCAGCTATGATATTTAATTTATTATTAGCATATATTCGCCGTTACTGGATTTCCGCGGAATGACCCAGGCGCTAGCGGCTAAGGTAAACTCGATAGATCGTGTCGTCTACCTAACTTCACTGCGTAGTTTTGTTTCTTTCTTTCTCAGTAATAAGAAGAGATAACGGCTTATAGTGCTCAAAATGTAGTGCTATCGCCTATGCTAGAAAGGTTGGCGGTTAGTGAACTACTTAAGGTATTTGGTGGTTGTTGCATTTTTATTCCTTATATACAGGATGTTCGGCAGAACGTTGAACACACGAAAATGGCAGATAGATGAGGTCGTCTGCTACCTACCCAGCCCAAAAAAAATTACCCAGGCCCCAAAGTTTTTTTTAGAAGTGTAAACTTCTTTAGCGGCGTTGCACACTTTTTGTAATGGGTAAAAAAATGTGAAACTCGCGTCAGGGCATCGCGTCAGGACACGTGACCGTCAGGAGAGATTCCCCCCCCCCCCCTCGCTTTCAACGGCGGCGCCAACCGAAGTGAACCAAATGAGACACGATAATGGATGGATGGATGGGTGGATGGTGATGGTGATGGTGATGGTGATGGGGATGTGGATGGGATGGGGATGGAGATGGGATGGGGATGGTGATGGTGATGGTGGTGTTGGTGGTGGTGGTGGTGGTGGTGGTGGTGGTGGTGGTGGTGGTGGTGGTGGTAGTGGTGGTGGTGGTGGTGGTGGTGGTGGTGATGCTGGTGATGCTGGTGATGGTGATGCTGGTGGTGGTGGTGGTGGTGGTGGTGGTTTTGGTGGTGGTGGCGGTGCTGGTGGTTTTGGTGGTGGTGGTGGTGGTGGTGGTGGTGGTGGTGGTGGTAATGGTGGTGGTGGTGGTGTTGGTGGCGGTGGTGGTGGTTTTGGTGGTGGTGGTGGTGCTGGTGGTTTTGCTGGTGGTGGTGGTGCTAGTGGTGGTGGTGGTGGTGGTGGGGGTGCTGGTGGTGGTGGTGATGGCGGTGGTGGTGGTGGTGGTGGTGGTGCTGGTGGTGGTGGTGATGTTGGTGGTGGTGGTGATCGTGGTGGTGGTGGTGGTGGTTGTGGTGGTGGTGGTGGTGGTGGTAATGGTGGTGGTGTTGGTGGTGGTGGTGGTGGTGGTGCTGGTGGTGGTGGTGGTGGATATTCCCTTTTTATATACTTGTACATATTTTAAGATTGTTAGCTTTTTAAATTAATAATTGATTTATTTCAACGTTAATATTGAAGTTTTCACTTCTGCCGGCACTCCCGGAGTGCGACCCGTCTTTTTTTTTATTTTTTAATACCGAAATTCATGAGTTTTAAAACTTTGAAGGCCTATAACTTTATGTAGGATAGACGAAACTGGCAACACTTTTTTTGTTTTGGTCTCGACTATTGTTAGATTCATCTAAAATTATTGTTTGGGGCAAATAGTAAAATCGGCTATAAAATATTAAAAAAAAAAATAAAAAAAAACTATGGGGCCTAGGCACTGACCTCTGTTATTACCACTGGACAGGCTGTTCCAAGCGTTTGACAGCAATTTTTTTGTGTCTTTTTGAAGCGCCACTAGCGAGTGTCCAGAGAACTAATTTTGACATATCGATACCTTTGGGTAGAAAGGTGGTATAAACCAAAAACCGAACGAATTCTTGGTTAATACACCCCATGAAAATGTACTTAAAAAAAACTGTATAAGTCGTATATCCATTTTTGTTAAGCTTATGGTCACATTTACTGTCGTAAAGACCCATATATGTAGTTTTTTTTTTTGTATTAAAAACCATTTATAATCATAGATCAATTGAATTCTGACTAATAAACAATCCTGTTACCCTAAGAATTAGTAGGAACTCAATTATTATTATTCTAATACCCAATAACGGTCGATTCAAATAAAATAAAACTACCTGAAATACGAAATCAACATTTATTAAGTATTACAATACCTTCTAATCAACATTTACTATTATTTCAATAATGGTACAACATACCTAACAGGTTTAACACTTTTAAATTGAAAAAAATATTTATAACAACTTAAACTGAAAAGTGAAATAAAAAAATCTACTTAATCATAAAAAAACAAAAATTATTCTATTAAAAATTAACTTCTTCTAAATTAAAGTAATCAGGCATTTTAGTCATTTATAAAATTATGACTTGATCGTTTTTTTAATTTTTGTACATATTTAGATGTAGGTACTTAATACAATAAATTATTGAATTAAGCCTTTGTACTAAGGCTTAATTACTAAGTAATTTATTGAATTGCAACTAAATAATAAAAATTAAAAAAAAACAATCAAGCACTAAACGTAACTAACTTATGTACTAAAAAGTAACTTAAAGTTTAAAATTATTTATGAATTGTTACTATAAATTATTTTAATTATTATTATAAATCATTTTAAAACGAATTATGAATTGAGAAACACATTTTCAAAAAATAAATTTAGGTGACAAAGAATACAATCATTTAACATAGTCTCTAACCATGGTACCACCATGATTATTTAAACTTACCCCATGGAAATGTGGCTGACTCTCTTACGCTAACCGACGAAGAAGACGAGGAAGAGCTAATTGAATAATACAATTATTATTATAACAGAATAATAACTTTTCCTATTTACGTAATTTCACATTTCGTTCGTTAGCAAAATATTATTTGGAAAAAAAACAAGACTATGTTAAATGATTGTATTCTTTGTCACCTAAGTTTATTTTATGAAAATGTGTTTCTCAATTCATAATTCGTTTTAAAATAATTTATAATAATAATTAAAATAATGTATAGTAACAATTCATAAATAATTTTAAACTAATTATGAATCGGTACAAATTAATATCATAAATAAGTTACTTTTTAGTACATAAGTTAGTTACGTTTAGTGCTTCATTGTTTTTTTTTTATTTTTATTATTTAGTTGCAATTCAATAAATTACTTAGTAATTAAGCCTTAGTACAAAGGCTTAATTCAATAATTTATTGTATTAAGTACCTACATCTAAATATGTACAAAAATTAAAAAAACGATCAAGTCATAATTTTATAAATGACTAAAATGCCTGATTACTTTAATTTAGAAGAAGTTACCTGTTAGGTATGTTGTACCATTATTGAAATAATAGTAAATGTTGATTAGAAGGTATTGTAATCACATCACACTATATCACACTAATATTATAAAGGCGAAAGTTTGTGAGTGTGTGTGTGTGTGTGTGTGTGTTTATATGTTTGTTACTTCTTCACGCTCAAACAGCTGGACCAATTTTGATGAAATTTGGTATAGAGATAGCTTGAGCCCCGGGAAAGGACATAGGGTACTTTTTATCCCGATATTCCCACGGGATCGAGACTTATGCGGGTAAAACCGCGGGGCGCAGCTAGTACTTAATAAATGTTGATTTCGTATTTCAGGTAGTTTTATTTTATTTGAATCGACCGTTATTGGGTATTAGAATAATAATAATTGAGTTCCTACTAATTCTTAGGGTAACAGGATTGTTTATTAGTCAGAATTCAATTGATCTATGATTATAAATGGTTTTTAATACAAAAAAAACTACATATATGGGTCTTTGCGATAGTAAATGTGACCATAAGCTTACCAAAAATGGATATACGACTTATACAGTTTTTTTAAAGTACATTTTCATGGGTTGTATTAACCAAGAATTGTTTTTTTCTTAGGCGTAAATCCAAGCTAACTTTAAAACTAAAGAAGATAGATAGGTTTTGATGATTTAACTTTTTTCATTTGCAAATTGTAAGAACCTTTCTCATAGATCATTTTTTTATAACTTCAAAAACAAAACAGTTATGAATTTTTATGTATAAAAAAATCTAAACTTTGTACCTATTTTTCTGTTCTGTTTTTTCTTGTCTGTATATATGTGTGTACATAAATGGTAAAATAAATAAAAATAACTAAATAAATAGTTTTTCTGCTCTCCTGAAAAGTCGGGTTTTGGTTTATACGACCTTTCTACCCAAAGGTATCGAAGTAAACAAATGCGCCGGTATCTGTCTATCCCGCTCGCTCTTCTGCTTGTCGCTGCGCGCCAAATGCGAGCCTTGTGTGTCGGTCGTAAAGTGCTTCTTGCAATGAACATGGTTTATACACCAACGTCGAGAACTGCCTTTGGATTTACGACGTCGAATTTAAACTATGTTTAGGTAATGCATTTAACACGTTAGGGCGTATAAACCATTTACAATTAACGACTATTTTTACGCCCATAGTTAATATAAATTATGGTCATTACATCATAACAAAACTACAAAAAAACATTCGGCTTTCACATTCAAAATTTACCTTTTTTAAGAGGCTATGACCGAAAAGAAGGTTGGTCAAAACGTACCTGGCAACGAAACGATAGCGTCCCTATATGCCATGTATGTGAAAAATACCCTTATTTTTTAAGGTCATAAAAAACACAAGAATTATCTTTTTAAGTAGCCACAAAAAAAAGTTATCCTTATTTTAGTTTTTTGTAATTATTTTCGTATAATAGTTTCAGAACGCACCTATTGACGATTCATTTCGCGTATGAAATGACTTTTTATTCATAGACTATAAATATTCAAGTATTTCTGAATAGTTGTTAACTGTTATTCAATTAAATTAGTATTTAGGCATCATATCAACTACTATGCTGATTTATTATGCATTGGAACCTTGTCATAAAAATAATTAAGTGAAAGCGTTTTGTTCAATTGCGTACAACGGAACGTCATTTGTCATCGACAAGTTACTTGATCTGTGGTCATCGACTCGCGCCATTGATTGACACCCGGCAATATACGCATCTTATTCGCTTCGCTTCACTTGTTGTTGTGAATTGTGATACGTGCTATACTATTTAGGATTTCCTTCTGTTGTTTTGACCTTGGCATTGTTTTACAGACTGATAACTACACTTGTGACGACTCTGTGCTTTTGATTTCTGGACACCGATGGACATGGATGAAAAGTATAGTGGTCGTTTTTATAAAAAAATGTGGCTATTTAGATATGATTTTCAAACGGGATGATGTTTACAGCATAAGAACAAACCAATCTAAATAAATCTTATTTTGGGACATGAGAAACAAAAGTCAGGTCCAGCTCCTATAGAAATCTGACCATTGTTCTTTCTGGGTCGTATTAACCATTTTTGTGCGAATTTCTGCATTTCGTATATACAGATCGATAGAGAAAAAAATTCTGAGAAAAATGGTATATATAACTCAATTTGGCCAAAATGGTTTATGCGACCTTTCTACCCAAAGGTATCGATATATTTTGGTTGGGCTGTTCCAAACAATGTAAACGAAACATCGAAGCAATGTGTGGGATACATAGCAGGTTTTGTGATTAGATCTATCAAGAACAAAATTACATGTATTGATTGTTTGAGCGCTTGTGAATCAATACCGTCCGATGCCATATCTGATCGACGAAACGGTATCGCTCTAATTATTCAAAAAAATAGAGGTGGACTAACTATTCCATCACAAAGCATCGTTTCTATATGTTTGTTAGTGGAATCACTTTTTCGACAAGCATGCAAAAATACCAATGGGAAGCCGCCGGTGGAAAAAATATTTCCGGCAGTTCTCACAGCAAAAGTTATAAAAGAATTGCTACCAAAATCAAATACTTTGTTTCCAGAACTACGCGTTCATTTTTTGGAAACAATGATGTTTGAAACTTTAACACCTTGACTGCCAGACAACAGACACAATAGAAAATCTATTGTTCGCGGTCACCGGTGACCTACACGGCTGCGAATGTGTTAAATAGTCATTATGATGTATTAATTAAACAAATTATATTTAAATACATATATCGATGTTAGAATTTTTGCAACAACGAAAAATTACTCTTCGTCAATTACAGGTCAAACCGTCAAAGTATTCGAAATTTCTTAACCCGTTAAATAATTTGGGCACGTCAGTAATTAAAATCGCTTATGCTGTTAGGAAGGATGTAGAAACCGCGCGTTTAGTCTATTTTAGCTACTTTCACAGCATTATGTCGTACGGCATTTTACTATGGGGTCGAGCTGCTGCTGACATTGAATCCATCTTTATTTTGCAAAAGAGAGCTGTCAGAGCCATTTATAATCTACGTCGCCGCGAATCTCTCAGGGAACTATTTATAATAAATGCTTTGACTTTGAAAAATATAAATTAAATATATAAAACGTGTTTTATTTTACCTTTTCGACTGTTACTTAATACATTCATTATTCCATTATTATTATTCATTATTCCCTGTAAATTGTTAACATAAGTAGTAATTATGATGATACGTTTATTAATGTAAAAATATTATCAAAAGTAATCGATATTTGCTCGCTGATATCGACATCACTAGTTTTAGTACCACAGACACTCGCTACGGCTAACAGCGCCAAAATGGCGATTATCAATTAGGCACAAAAGCACTTTGACAGCCGCCAGTCCAGTGGTAATAATAGAGGTCAGTGGGCCTAGGTATTTTTTGGGCTGGGTAGGTAGCACACGACCCCACCTATCTGCCATTTTCGTGTGTTCAACGTTCTGCCGAACATCCTGCCAACTAAAACGACGCCAAACCAACCAACGAAAAATTCTACGCTATGGTAAAATTTATCGTTGGTTATCAAACAAAAAAAAAATGGTTGTTTCCTAGAAAAGTGCTATATCTACGCGGTCAAAATGAATTGAACATCGAATTTTTTTTAATAACCGACGAAAAATTAAACGAAGGGTTTTCAGAATCATGTAGGTACTGAATCCAAGGTTGCGCATCGATACTACCCTGTTTAACAGCAGTTATCGTGATACAAGAAAAAAACTATAAATGTGTAAGGTAAACTTTTATTAATGCAAAAGAATATACTTACGTAAAGTTCAATACTAACAATATCAAACAATCATAACATTTTAATAATAAGTAAACAAAGGCAAAATAAAATTATAGATATTTAAAAAATATGTATAATTTTTAAAAGTAGTAAGTTTTAAAAGTAGGTACATTTTAAAATTGTTATATCTACCTACTAATTGATGAACCTTGCTTCGATTATTTCTTTTTCCAATTGATCTTCGTTACGCTGTGCACGGAGGGTCGCGGTTGTTCCCAGGAATCTACTGCAGCTAAAATTTCAATTCATAATTAAGTACAATTGAAATTATAAAACACCTACAAACTGCCGTCTGTTCAAAACTTTGGTAAGCCGCGGGAAAAGATAGTCTGAATAAATAGGTAGAAGACAATCATGTGACATCTACCAACCCGCACTGGGCCCGCGTGGTCGACTACAGGCCACTACCTGTCGCAAGCGAAGGGATGGCACATTCATATCACTGTCCTTTCACAGTTATTTTACTTCTCGACAGAAACTTGGGTTTCTGTCGAGCTGCAATCCATCAGCAACCTTAAGTATACCAATTATCATAAAAATCATTGTGATTTTTACACTAATACAAAATCAGAGATAAGATAACTGTGAAAAACTGTAAGGCTACGGACACGAAGTAAGCGGGCGCGGGGCGACGGCGGCGGCGCCGGCGCGGGGAGCGGCGCGTTTCAATGCATAGATTTATATGGAACTGGCCTCGAAGGTAGCGGCGCGGGGAGCGGCGTACGAGCGATGCGCACTAGTCTAGCGGTGCCTGTGCGTTTTTACCGACTTCACAAAAAGGAGGAGGTACTATGTTCGGCTGTTTTTATGTTTTTTATTATTTTGTATGTTTGTTCATCGAATACTCCGCCAATTGTTGATGGATTTTCAAAATTCTTTTTTTGTTCGAAAGTAGATAGTTCTGAGGTGGTCCCATTGTCACCAAGTTAGGATCTGATGATGGGATCTTAGAGAAATCGAGGGCAACCCTCAAATTTTATAGGCTCACTTATTGTTTTTCGCATATTTTATGAAGTATCTTGTTTATTTGCGTATGGTTGTCACCATCTCAGGTAGCTGGGCTGATGATGGAAGGTACAACTCCTTAACAGTAAGAAGTTACTCAAACAGGCAAGGACTGTTTTAGTAAATTGTTTTGATGTTTGATAGGGCATATGTCAAATTTGGTCTCATGATCATCAAGTCATGACCTGATGCTGCAGTCAGGATAGTCTGCAGAGTACCTAACTCCTCGACAACTAACAGCAGATATATCGTGTTTAGGCTCATTGAAAAGGGCTCGATGTGTGTATAAACGTACTGTTAATGAGGAACACCGAAGTACATAGAGACCTGATGCTGAAGCCAGGAGCATCAGGAAAAGTACAAACCTTGAAATAACAGCACCGTAGTCGTGTTTGGGCTCATTTTAAACAGGACTAAATTTTAAGTTCAATGCAATGTTGACATAAGTCTGGCCTGATGCAGCCACGATTATCAGCTTCTAGTCTAAAAACATCAGGTCAGGATTTGATGATGGGATCCTGGAGAAATCGAAGGAACTCTTCAAATATTATAGACACACCTATAGCGATTTGGGTATTTTTTATAGTAACTCGTGCACTTGCTTTCGGAAAGCACCATTTGGTAAAGTGGAACTGATGATGAAGACCACAGATGGCCACCGGAACTACTCAATAATATCTAAGTATTTCACGGGTTGCGATTCGATTACTTTAATATGGTTGCTAAGCAATTCATGCTCGTCACAATGTGAATGGTGATATGGAGCTGATGGTGGACCTGGAGAACTCCTCAACAATTAACTTCCCTGCATCAGGAAAATCAATATTTTGTTTGTAAAAGGCGATGATCACTAGGCTATTGTAACTTAGATAAATTATAAGCAGACCCACTAAAAAGCGTGAAATAAAAACTTTTTAAGAAAAAAAAAACCGACTTCCAAAAAAACACTACAAATTGAAAAATAACTTTAATTTCGGAAGTCGGTGGCAAAAAACTAAAATACAGATCCAAAGACACCGACTTCCGAAATTAAAGTTATTTACTTTGTAGTGTTTTTTTGGAAGTCGGTTTTTTTTTTCTTAAAAAGTTTTTTTGCTTTTTAACGACTAACGTTTCAAAATGTCGAATCAAAAAGATGTCGTCGCTGTTTAGACATTTCGTTCGCGAACAAAGACACAAATTTCTCATAACACAACACTACGCCGCTCTAGCGCTGCACGATCTGCCCGCTGGCTTCGAGACCGGGTCTGCGTAGCAGCGCCGCTCAACGTGCCGCCCGCGCCGCCGCGCGCCGCCGCCGTTACCCGCAATCGCTGACTTCGAGACCGAGGCCTTAGTACCACATCAACCCGCCATTTTTGTCTCTCACTGACTCCCTCCGTGGCTCGGAAGGCACGTTAAGCCGTTGGTCCCGGCCGCCATTCGTAGATCTTAGAGTCGTGACGGGTCTTATAAAGCCCAAAAGTCTGACAACCAGTCTTAGCAAGGGGTATTGTGTTACCCATGTTGTGAAGGTCCGATAAGCTGTCGCTCCATGTATAACACTAGCATTCTGCTGCATCCGGTTAGACTGGAAGCCAAGCCAACAAAATCATAGGATTATTTAATTGCTAATTTTTGCGCTGATAAACCTTGCACATACCTGATGTTATTCTGGGTATTGCCAAAATGTGAACGGGCAGAGGCCGAGGTGCTACGCAGAGCTCCAGTCTAAAACTCTTGAGTTCCGTGGCCGTTGGCATCGCATGGCAACATGGAGGGCTTTTGAACTTGCTGGCTATCAAGCGTCCTATCTTGAGCACCGCCTACAAAGAGTTACAGTGTTTAGAATTGATATCGTTCTAACCTATAGAAACAATAGTGTCAACATGTCTGGAAAAAATACATATGGCAGGCTAATAGGCAAGGCTGCTAATATAAGTTAGATTATAAGATACGTAAATGATAAGTACTCTTCTCCACATATCTTTCTTTTGCTGTGCCCAACAGGGTCCACGATTGTTTCTCTTGGCAAATATTTACCACGTAAGCCTACATCGTGGAATGCAGTAAAGAATTTAGTATAATAATAACAGCTTATTAATTTCCCAATGCAGGGTAAAGACCTCTTTTCATACAGTGAAGGCACAAGCATTTATAACCACGCATGCTCAAGATAGGTTTGTGATTTCAGACTTATATCATATTAACTATACGTCCAGATGTCCTCACGATGTTTTCCTTTACCGATGTCTCATGTCAGTAATGCCCAAAACAAACTCAGAAAAGCTGCTGATAAATAACTTAAAATACTTACAGACCGAGCAGGTAGTGGTAATGCTGGTCGGGCGTAAATTGGCGTCAAACCTAACAACACAGATAACGGCACGAACATCTTCATGATATTGAAAGGTATTGCGGCTAGTAGCAATTCTGAAGTTAAAAAATACATTACCTAAAGTCTATTCAAGTCCTTGTTTCAAATGTATGTTATCCACTTAAATGAATATTAACTTTGCATAATTGTCATAATAGTTATGTTAGAAGTTGTAGCACCAACTAAACTTTACAAACTTTAGGTTTAAAAGTTGATTATCCACCATAACCATAACCCATTATTTGATTACATGTTTAGAAACCAAATGGCGAACGCAGTATACATTTGTGTAAAGGCGTTATTGTTGTAAATAAAACCGATATCCATTTCCACTTACCGGGGTATAATCGGCATCTGTACTTAGCGGAAGTCGAGAAAATGGGTTTCACAGCGGGATAAAAGTCTTGTGTCCTTTCCCAAATTCGCAAAATGTGTCCCTCCTTCGGACCTTCCACATATAGCATCACTGTGTCCCCTGTATCTAACGCGAATCCTGTCAACAATCCCCCTTTACTCTCAGTTGGCATCACTGACTCATTTATTTCAGTTATTTTATATAATAGTGACATTATAGCTTCACGATCACTAATAAGACAGTATAATCTAGAATACATTTCAGCGTCTGACTTAGGTTTACACCCAACGATGCCTAAAGATACTTCTATCATCATTTGTGCCTCTAGGATGACACTTGGCTGAATAATGAAGTCAGGTTTAACTGTAGCTCTCACTGCATTTACATCGTTTGTACAAACTCCTTCACGTTCCAATGGCACCACAGATGCTTCAGGGGGATATAACGGAAAATCTCCTTTGACAGATCCATTAATTTTTGTCAGTGCTCTTGCATCAATCCTTGTTTGTGCGATCAGAACATCTACGTCTTGATTAGGTACTGGAGGTGGCACGCCTATGCCAAAATCACGATCTGTTTTTTCGTAACCAAAAAATTTCGACTTCTTTATTATCGGAGGAGGTACCCTGATTCCACGGAGCTACAATCACATATGCAAAACATAATTATGCATACAAAATCATTTTTACAAAACACCAAAGCCAGAAACGTAAAAACATGCCAACTGGCTGAGAGTAACTATAGGATCGAGAAAAGTAGAGTGCGATTGGAGAGGCCTAAGATCAACAGTGGTCCGCTATATATTCTAAATAAAAACTACAGCTAAAACAAACCTTGTGATGAAAGAGACTGGGCCTCACGACACAGGGTGTCCTAGTGTGGGGTCCAGTGTTACTCGAAACCAGAATGTAAAGTTTTATGAGATTAAATAAATATTATTATATAGGCTAATGATGACGATTAACTAGCGCACACCTGAAATACTGTCGTACCAGTGTGCAGTGACACAAAGAAGAAGAAGAAGCGTACAAAAATCAACTACCTCTACTCTAAAAGCCTCATCCAAGAATGCAGCCATGACATCCCATGCCACAGCACTTGGCAATGGTACTGAGTGATGATCATTGAAATCAACCTCAGTTCTGAGTATTTTTGTTTTTAAGGGTTGCTGTTCTGAATTTCGTTCATCTTCACTGATCGTCCATCTTGTATAAATGTGTGTAAATCTGTAACATAAATCTCTTTTAGGTAAATCAATGAAAGTGTTAGAGCCAACAAGAAGGTATAAAACCTCTTTTTATTATTTTTATTGTTCTTAATTTAAAATATTTTACATCTTTTGTTTTTTCTTCTATAAGTGACATCTCATGTATGTGTCGAAGTCGCAGCCAAATGCCGTTTAGCTAACCGCCTGGCCTTTGGAAGTAGTGCTCGCCTCGCTTCGCTCTCTCAGCTCGCACGCGGTTGATCAAAGTTCTAACCTTTTTTTTTTTGCGTGGAGAAATGCTCATGCATTCTGCACGACCACGGAGAGATAGTGCAGTTATGTGGGACTCCAACCCACTAAAACTCCACGGTGTCCTCCTCTGCCGCTTACGGCGGGAACACGGGCACGCGTTAGCACTCATCCGTGAACCCGCCGCGGCTGTCCGTCACCGGACCCTCCTCTGGGGAGTATTCCCCATCACCGGCGCACCAGAACACATAGCACGCCGTGACCACCCCAGGGACCAAACCAGCACATGGGTGCCAGACGACCCCTTGTCTGGGCACCCTTGGTCCCCCTGCGACGGGTCAGGTCATTGGCCCTGCCGCCTGCCAATTTTCGGCCGCAGAGGATAGGGAGAGCGGCTAACGTCATACCAACACTCCTCCTCCTCTACGGCCCCACCGCGTCCGCCATCAGACGGTGGCGACCCCGTTAAGGCCGCGGAAGGTAGGGAGAGCGGCGCACCGCAATACCGGCACTCCTCTCCCGCCGCGGCCTCCAACCCTCAGCCGCGATGCCTCCGATACGACATCGCGGCCCGCCTCAGCTGCGATGTCGCTCAAGCGGCACCGCAACCTACTTGTTGGCCGCTACGTCGTCGGCTTACCGGCAAAAGCCCTGACGAGCGGCCCCTCCTCGCGTTCCTCTTCGCTTCACCGTGGGTGTCCAAGCCACGGCTACTGAGCCCCCCCGCCTCGACAATGCGGGAACCCACCGGGGGGGGTCACAGTTCTAACCTAACCTAACCCATTTGGTCGGGGTGCCCTGGCTTAGTCACTGCGACCAATTTGGCTCGCGCGTGATTGGTACACAGTTCCAACCTAAACTATAATTGCATATCATTCAGGCAGTTAGTGGAACGGCCGCCATTTAGTTAAAAGGCTAGGCAATTAAATAAACGGCTAATTCCGTCAACAGGGCGCGACTAGGCCTCCAAAATCGAAACAACGCACTAAACCACTTGTTTTCTTTGTACTAAATCCCGAACGCCATATTAGAGCGTCATCACCCTAATAGCGTAACATACTATCAATCGGAATCAGAATCATTTTGAAGCAAATTACTAATCCATTGCTTCATAAGTTCGAAAAACTTGTCTGCTCAACCCGTAAATAACGCAATGAATGTTGTTGAACTGTCAAAATGGAACCGATTCCGATTGATAATGTGTTACGCAATTGCCCTGCAGTTGACTGCGACATATGCACAAAAGCTAAATAGGTAAATATTTTATAATATTTCATTATTTTGTTTGCTTAGGTCCATCAGAAAGACATCATCATTCATACTATAAATCCAAGTACTTAATCTCGTTTTCCGCCCCATCCAAATGTGGAACCTAAACCTAACCTTGCCTCTGACATACTTTTTTTATTGCGAAATGGGCCACCTCTTGACCTCGATCTCACTTGGTAGGAAGCAATGGATGAGGACTATGGTGGAACGAGCAAGCCCAGAAGATGCCTGTTTACTCTTGCATTGAAGGCTGACGGGTTATACGTGGAAGGGGAACACAGACGCTGGCATAGTGTTCCACACTTTGGCCGTGTGAATAACAAATGTGGAGGGGAAGCGCTAAGTACCTACGACTAGTCGGTATATCAACCAAATGCGGATGGTACCTTGCAATACGTCTGGTAGTGCGGTAATGAAAAGGAGATAGTGGGGTCAGGTCGTGGAGCTCCTATGCACACTCTCCGATGTACAATCTATAGAAGACCGACAGGCAAGCAACATTACGCCTATGAGCCTTTTTGCTCAAGCTGGTATTTTGCTGAGCCATCTTATAAGTGGCTGAAATACTCCATATAGAAACGGACCTGAGCATTGTACAAACACAGAAGCTGTCTAGATGTGAAGTATCGCGTTACCTTATTTACGATTATTAGGACCCAGCTTTGCGCTGTGCTTTTGACTCGATGGTTAAGCCGAAGTTGAGATCTGACGTCAACTCCATGGCCAACAACTCCAAAGGCTAGGTAACTGTAACTGGTCTGCAGATGCAGATCGGAAAGTAGGAAATAATTGGAACTGGCTCTTTTTGGCACTGAAAAGTCAGGTCTGTCTTTTCCGAACGTTGAATTTGACAAGATTTTTGTCGCCCCTTTGGGAAACAAGATTTAGGGCCAAGTACCTACATTCGCACCACCATGGCCTCTCTAAGAGTAGCTGTTGCCTCTCTGCTGGCTCTTGCACTAGACAGGTATCTTTCTGAGACTGTGCTGTCAACTAAGTACACGCATAGACGTATCACGTCAACAATTGCGTCAGCGCAGTCGGAAGGGTTGCACGAGTAGAAGTTCGCCGCCATGGGTGAGATGTACAGAAATGCCGCATCTCATAACAGACGTTAGTGAATTGCACTCACAAAACCAACCAATCTGAAATAAACGAACATCCGAAGTCGCAATGTGCCAGCCCGCATTTTTCAAGGAAGCCATGACTCACACTATTTATTTCAGATATCCTTGTTTACCTGAATTAGCTTGCAAAAATAATAGCGTTGACCGATTTAGAGGAAATATTATGGAGTTTGTAAAACCGACAGGCACTTTGTGAAAATCATTTCATCACCATTGCTCTCAAAACGGTGAAGGAAAATATCGTGAGGAAACCGGCATGTCTTAGAACCAAAAACTCGAAGACATGTGACATCTACCAACACGCACTGGAGCCTCTCACAGAGAGGAGGTTTATATCCCAGCAATAGGAACATTATAAGCTGATTAAGATTATGATATGCTTGTAAAACCCGCTCAAATGTCCCTCCACTCTATCTAAGTTGAACCTAGTCAACACAAGAATGAGCTACCCATACATGTCCGGCTACAACGAGTAAATTACCTGTTTTGTATCAAATTTTCTATTGGAACATAAGTGAGATTGCAAACATTTACAAAGAAAACTGGAAAGTCATCATCCGCCGGCAGATTATTGCTGCTAATCAATGCTACTACTTCTCCAAGCCCCGTTGGGTCCCCTGTTATTACAAATGGAGTGACTCTTCCAATCCCTAAAATGAAAACATGTTTTAGTGGATATTTTAGGTAAATCGCTCTTCGGAACCAAGCTGACGAACGATCTTCAGAATTTAAAGTCATGATTCTGCGAACACAAACAAAACAATTACTTTAAGACAAAGCACTTCACAGCACATATACCTATTTAATCTGCTAAGATCTATTCGTGGCAGGAATTTAAATTAATTACAATATTTTTCAATGTAAAATTGATTCAATGTCGCCCTGTCAAATGAGGTTTTAAAGGGCAATTTCACATATAGGTTTACCTTTTAGACACTTTAATTTTTGAAGTGAAAACTTCTTTAGCGGCGTTGAACACTCTTTGTAATGGGTAAAAAATGTTAAACTCGCGGCAGGGCATCGCGTCAGGTCACGTGACCGTCAGGAGAGATTCCCCCCCCATCTCTTTCTACGGCGGCGCCAACCGAAGTGAACTAAGTGAGACACGATAATGGATGGATGGATGGTGATGGTGATGGCGATGGTGATGGCGATGGTGATGGCGATGGTGATGGCTATGCCGATGGCGATGGTGATGGCGATGGTGATGGCGATGGTGATGGCGATGGAGATGGTGATGTGATGTGATGTGATGGTGATGGTGGACGCGGACATGGATGGACAGCTGATGGCTCGACCGTCTGTGCAGTAGCCACACTGCTGTGTATTCGTAAAATTCGTGTATATAAAGTGTTTCAAAAAATGGAAATTGAACAAAGTGCATCGATTAATGAAAAAAGAAACGCAGAAATAGTGAATAAAACTTAGTTATATTAATTCAATTAATAATTGATTTATTTCAACGTTAATATTCAAGTTTTCACTTCTGCCGGCACTCTCGGAGTGCAATCCATTTTTTTTTTTAAGAGTCGACAACTACGGTCGTCAAGAAATACAATAGAGACCACCTTTTTTTTCTAACTACATTGATTCCAAATCAGGAATGACGTTAGTAACTTAAAAAAAACACGTTGACCGAATTACGCCATATATCATGTTTACAAATTATCACCGGTTTATCGTCGTTTTCCATCTACACAGTCATCATCATCATTTCAGCCGAAAGACGTCCACTGCTGGACATAGGCCTCCCCCAAGCACCTCCACTTCGACCGGTTTTGTGCTTCTCGCATCCAACGAGTTCCACACACACCTCAACTCGTTCGAGATCTACACAGTACTGCTACATAATATAAAGAAATTACCAGCTAAAATCCAATCACCGGGTAACTTGATTTCATTTTTAACTTTTTCGGTAGGCTTTTTCTTGATATCTTTGGGTAATTGTTTCCCTTTTGGTAGTTTAATGTCTTCTTCTTCTTCTTCTTCTTCCTCCTCTACCCGGCCATTTAAGATTACATCTTGGACTTGGTATTTTACTGCATCCTGATGCCTTACGTCTGTAATTAATGACTAGTTCCATGAAATGCTCTGTAATTACTAAACAGTGATATACACTTCTAGCGTGATTATTTATTCAAGCATTTACTCTCGAAAATATTACCTAATCGATTCAAATTAAACCCACCACGGTTAAAATTCTACAAGTGGAAAACAGAACCACAAGCTTCCTTGTAGACTTTAGCTAATCAAACAAACCACTTATTCATTCTCGTAAATTAAGGATACCTAATCAAACAGCACGAAAAACAATTATCAATTAGCTCATCACACTAATATTATAAAGGCGAAAGTTTGTGAGTGTCTGGGAGTGTGTGTGTATGTGTATGTGTGTTTATATGTTTGTTACTTCTTCACGGTCAAACGGCTAGACCAATTTTGATAAAATTTTGCATGGAGGTAGCTGACACCCTGGATTAACATATAGGCTACTTTTTATACCGATATTCCTACGGGATCGACACTTATGCGAGTGAAACCGCGGGGCGCAGCTAGTACGTAATAAAGCAGAATTACTATGATTAACCTTGAACGGGATACGGCGTATCGAACAGTCCATCCATAAACGAGATCGGGATATAATTCACAACGAGAAACCATATCATGTCTTGAATATAACTCTTGAAAGGATACTCCGCATCTACAACTTTGGCGAACTGTCGACTTTCGCCAAATCGCAAAGGAGGCAGGTATACTTCGGTAGGTAACTCGGCTTTTAAGCTGAAGAAAAGTGAATAACAATAAAGAAAATCCTTTATGTGTCTCGTCTTAACCTAATGGGTATGAATCTCTTTGCCAGTGAAATCTTGTGACTTAACAATATAGCCATTGTGTTGAAGTATCTATGATATGGCGGTAGCTAGTTAAGCTAGGTACTCGAAGCCTGCCGGGGGTGCGGGATTGTCCGAAAGGGTTACCGCTACCCCGGAACGTAAAGGGCTAAGGAAGGTACACGGATGGGTTTTAGTCAGTAAGAGTCTGACACTCACTTCCGTTCCACCCAGAGCGGGAGGGGTCATTTGATGATTTCCCATCCATAAAAAAGGGGACATTCGGCGTGTTTTCTATTCTATAACATGAAAGTAACTGCTTTCATACCTGGCTCCAAGTACCCCTATTCCGAAATTTGGGGTCACTGTTGCCTCGAAGGTGCACAGGTCTGTCACTCTTACAGGAAACGCGTGACGAATCGAGAAGGTCAGCCATCTTCTTTCTAGAAACTGCCAAGTGCGAACCCAACCGTAATTGGTTCCGCAGACCACCTGGAGTATCATGAGAAAAAATCCAAACTTTTAAAAGTCTTCTTATTATTTTAGATAGGTATGCCAGAAAGAAGTTTGTCAATTTTGTTTTTGGTCTGCAGTTTCTTAACGCGGCTTGCGGAAGGAGTTGACTGGTAGAAATCGTCACTTATAGAAAAAGTGTTATGCCTCTCAATGTGACTTTCTCTCTCTCTTTCTACCTCTTTCATCTCATTATATGACGAGAATGACTAAGGTCCCCCGGCCGCAGACGTTTTTTTCGTCTATTATCTACCCCTTCATCATTCGGTGAAAAAGAATGATGGGCATTTTTGTATGGAGCCTGGCCTGGTGACCAATAGAGTTAGAGAGTAACGACTGTCAAATATTCGCGAATGACAGCCGGGACCAACGGCTTCACGTGATTTCCGAGACATGGAGGGGACTTAGTATATAAAAATGGTCATCCATCCAGGGACCAACCGCAGCAAGCACAGCTTAGCACAGTTATGACTAAGCCATAAGCCAACTAATACTATTGAAGACTGCAGTGAACATTAGCGTCATAAACTAATATGTTTACACGGTACTTGTAGGTCAGATATCTCTTTAACCCGGTATTTCACCGCCTTCTGCTAATAATGAAAATTAATGCTTATGATATAAACCTTCATTTGATGTATGTGTGGTTTTATTGTACATACCGGCCAAAACACCCGTCATTCTTTATCGTGGCTAGAAGGCGATACAGAGAGATAGAGATGATGACTAAGAGATTTATGGAAGGCGGACCCACACTTGCGCCGAACCCAAATAAATGGCAATAAAGACAGGAGGATGATGAAGATAATGATTTTAACGTTATAGGTAGTATAGCCCAAAATTTTAATATATCTAGAACAAAGTCGGATTAGTTACACCATTTATAACTCAAGAAAAGCTAGACTGATTTTGATGATCAGATGATCTTCGATTTGTTGGATTTGTCTCCGCCCCGAATAGCAGAATAACTATTAAAACACGGGAATAATTCACGAAAAAAAAAATGATGAAGATAATTCATTTTCTCATTATATTTTGTATGGAAAGGCTTTTTTGATGATATCTCGAGAACGGATTGACTGATTTCGATGGCGGTACGAAGTTCGTCGGGTCAACTAGTTTATCAATACCTATTTACAACCCAATCCACCTCAAGGTGTAAGGTGGATGGGCTGGGCAGCAAGTGGCTCGGTAGCTTAGTGGAAACTGTGCTTGTATGGAATAAATCCTTCATGGCTTTCTCCTGCAATTCTTCGAAAGTCAACACAGCGAAATTGTGAACCAAAAAAATATATTCGGGTAAATAGTAACAACTCAACGAATCCAGCAATCTATCAATTATAAACCTATTAAAAAACCTGTTGTATTTAGTACAGCATCTCCCAAACGCATTATTTTAAAATATCAAAGCTATCAACTGTAACATTTGCCATAACCTTCGCAACGTGTGGCCATATAACCACATCCACTTCAAAGTGCTGTCCTGGATACAAATCGTATGATACTTTGACCCCTTGAACTGCCGGGCCGAGGTCAAGCCATCCCTCATTGCAATCGTGCCAGACATCAATGCCAACCACTTCTATCACAAAAGTAAGCGTGAAGACACTTGGAAAGTATTTATTAAAGTCTGTGACTAAGCTTTTCGGTCCTTTCGTGTCTGATTTTGGTTCTACTTTCGTCGGCGGCTTCTTACTCATTGGATCCTTGTTCCGCCTTCTTTTGTACAAAAAAATATGCTTCACAGAGTACTTTTTGATAGACTGATATGCTTCTATTACATAATTAAATAATAATTTGACTTTGACATCGTTCGATTCAAAACACAGAGTACTTTTTACCGACTTCACAAAAAGGAGGAGGTACTATGTTCGGCTGTTTGTATGTTTTTTTTTGATAGACTAAACAATCAAAAGCAGCTAAACTTCGTTTTTTTTTATTCCTAGATAGTAATCCGACATTTAAGTCTTTTGTGTTTGCGTTTTTTTAGTCTAAAAGTATGACATTACACCTGTCAAATTAGTATCTGGGTTTTGAAACCGGCCAAGTGCGAGTCGGACTCGCACACGAAGGGTTCCGTACCACCGTACAATCTTTAACACTACATACCTATATTAAAAAATCACGTCTGTTGTATGGGATACTCCTTTTTAAATATTTACTTTATTTTAATTATTTATTTTTAAATTGAATATACAACTAAATATTCTGTGAATATTTCGAGCGTCTACCTGTTGCCGTTATTAATATCGAGCAAATAACGGCAAAAAAATCACGTTTTTTATATGCGAAAAAATAAATAGATATTAAATATATTTTTTTGTGTTTTTTTGTTTTTTTAGTGCACTAGTGTTAATTGAATTTGTGTGGGGTAGGTATAACTAAAAAGTGAATAGTAAAAACTTTTTTACAAAAAAAAACCATCGACTTCAAAACAAAAACAATACAAAGTGATAAATAACTTTAATTTCGGAAGTCGGTGTCCAAAAACAAAAATGCGGAACCAACGACACCGACTTCCGAAATTAAAGTTATATTTATCACTTTGTAGTGTTTTTGTTTTGAAGTCGGTTGTTTTTTTCTTTTGAGGTACGGAACCCGAAAAATAGAGCAGAGCCCTGATTCACAACCATACGACATGCTATCGTATCGAAAACCTGACATTTCGATAACCTGATTTGACTTCCCTTCAACAGCAAATAGCTGTTGGAAGAATTAGCGGGCGTCTATTTGATTTAAATTGACAAAATTTTCAGGTTTTGGACTTGTGAACAGCATTGAAAAGACTCCTACGATAACAATGATTAATGTTCGATACGATACGGAAGCGTATCGAGTGTTTGTGAATAAGGGGGCAGCTGTGTCATACATTTTGACCAAGTAGTTATTACACTTTTGTGTGAAACAGCAGATTTTTTATTTTTGATAACCGAATATAAATTTCTACGCTAAGGGGTAGGTAATCATGTGCTGAGTTCGTGGTGCCAGTCTGCGCGTTGATGCCCTGCCACCCTGTATAGGTAAACACTTAAATCTACAACTTGGTATAAGTAAGTACAGAAATAAATCTGTCTCTTGATAAATCAATAATATGGAAATATCAGTTCTCGTGGCTCTTGCGACTTGCGAGGCTCTAACTTTACTTTAACTTCGCCAGTCGTGCATTTCGCAATCCAGCGAGAGGATCAAACTCGATTGAGAGAGCTGTTCCATCAGCTAATTGAACACCGAAACTTGTCGGCGCAATAATCAGTCCAGGCATTGTTTGCTTTCACTAAGCTGAGACATCTGTAGGTATATGCTTTACCTACGTAAAAACTAATGAAACACTTTTCGCCTTTTAGTACGAGTAAACTTTTTCCGAGTTTGAAACACCATCCTGCGCTCCATAATTCATGTAGCGGCTGTTGGAGACAAAACAGCCAAGTTGAAATAGGAGTAGGCGGACACGTCTCACGAATGCACCCGGAGAGATGAGTACCTAAAGTTCACTCACTGGACGCCTGAGGGAGGACATCTTGGTAGACCACGGCGAAGCTGGTGGTGTGGTGATCTGAATCTGATAACGTTTGCAGGGCCAACATGGCCAGAGATCGTACAAGACAGGTTTGGAAAGATGAAGGGGGCCTTTGCCCAGCAGTGGGATACAATATAGGCTAAGAAAAAACAAAAACTTTTTCTATCGTTTGTAATGATCAATTGTTTCAAACATTGTTTTTAATAAGACTAGAGTAGGTATGTTTGTTTTTAGGACCATAGCATACGAACTTTACAAGGCCTCGAGATTATAGTTGCAAAACTTCTGAAAAATTCTGAATAATTCCGGAATACTTCTGGGAAAGTTTCTTTAAATCAGAATTATTCAAAATGAATTTTATTGAAATTTTTATTTTTTTTTGCTGAAATATCGTATTTTGCATCGATACTAGCATACAGATGCCTCATCCTATACAAAGAAATGTCCCGACGTAAATAGCAGATTTCATCATCAAAAAAATTAAACCTCCGAAAAAACTGAAAAGCAAAAAATAAAAACCTTTTTTATTTTACCTTAATAAATAAGTTCTTAAACTAATGCAAGTATACCTAAGTAATTTTGAGTCGGCGGCAAACAATCAATGAACAAAGATCACTAAATTACCTTAAATTTAAAGAAATAACCAAATCAAATTAATAATGCAACGTGAAATCTCCAGCGATAAATATAACATTCCAAACAAAAAATGCGCTCTCCGCACGACCACTTGCAACGATATTAAGTTGCTTGTTTGGCGCCGACTCAAAATTACTTAGGTATACTTGCGTTAGTTTAAGAACTTATTTATTAAGGTAAAATAAAAAAGGTTTTTATTTTTTGCTTTTCAGTTTTTTCGGAGGTTTAATTTTTTTGTTAAAAAGTTTTTATTTTATAATTTTTTGAGGCTATAATTTACTAATTACTACATGCTTAATTTTTTATTACTTTTAAAATAGCTACCTACCTTACTTTAGATATTAACTGTTATATAATCCTAATTTAATTATTTATTTATTTATTTTAGTACATGGAGGACTTACAGCTAATAAAAACAAACAAAAAAGAAAACCATGGTCACCAGAAAGCCAATTACAAATCCTCACGTATAGACTTATAATAGTTATTTAAGGTGTGAGCACAAAAACAATAAAAACACCGCCTAAATTAAAGTAACAAGTAGCATAAATAATACATTATTATTTTTTGTATAATAAAATACTTAAAAAAACAGGCTTTATAAAGCTCAGCATTAAAATCTGTGAATGAACAATAAATCACCCCTATTTTCCCACCCTTAGGGTAGGATTTTTTTTCCAAATTTACATGGAACCAACTTCGAGGTATGTCCTATCCAATAAAAAAAGAATTATCAAAATCGGACTACTCTGTAAAAAGTTATGCGTGCTCATACATTACAATCAGTGAGTGAACAATCAGTCCATAGATCAACATACTGAATCAGTCATCCCCTGTTTTCCTACCCTTAGGGTTGGATTTTTTTTTTCAAATTTATATGGGACCAACTTCGGGGTATATCCTTTCCAATAGAAAAAGAATTATCAAAATGGACTGCTCTGTAAAAAGTTATGCGTGATCTGATCATACATAAAAAAAAAAAAACAAAAAATATACGCGTCGAATTGATAACCTCCTCCGTTTTTTCGTCGGTTAAAAAATCGAGATGTTAACCTTTGAAATTTAATACAGCGCCATCTACTGGTATAAGTATTAATTGTGCATTCCAATCATCTTTGAAATTTGAAATAAGAGCTTATTGTTACATAATTTGGTGTGTATAAGAGTTGATTATGTATAAATAAACCTTATAAAAGTCAATAAAAACTTGAAAATTACACTTCAACCATTAATCAATAAATGTCGTGCCATCTAGTGACATTTATTTGAAATTCTTTGTTAGCGGTGATGCAGGCGATGGCGGTGCGGGGTGCGGTAAGAGGGGAGATGCTCCCCGGAGAAATTTTCGCCCGCGGAGAAAGATTCATACCCCGCAATCGAATGTTTCCGCGGAATATTTCGCCCGAATTATTCAGGAATAAACGTGTTTATTTGTTGTGTGGAGGGTGAATTTATTTTTCAGTGGCACATAAGTAAAATATAAATGTTTATTTTATTATAAATATGATTGATTAAGTATAATATATTATGTTGATATTTTTATAGGTAAATATGTTATCCTGCGATTAACAGGATTTTTATTTCTTTGTGCTATTTTTGCAAATGCTATTTTTCTAAATGTTAGGTACTTGGTTGTGGAATAAAAAACCACCGAGCATATTTGATTTGTTTTTTGAAAAAGGGTTACCTATGTTTTTGATTAGTTTGTATATAGCTCTTCTGTTCGCATCCCGAGTATTCGCGAGTCACATACTAACGCGAATATTTTTAATAAGACCCATCAGAGGTAACTGTACTCAATTGAGTACAGCCTTATCCCGAAGTGTAAATTACAGATCTTGTAAATTTTAAGTGATACACCTTATTATTTTACTTTGTTACGCTGCACGCTGTACTCAATCAAGTACAGTGACTTTTAATAGGTTAATACAATTTTTCCGGTTTTTTTTTTTGACAATTGAAATATTCCCAAAGTTTCAGAATATTTCGGAATACTTTCGAAGTATTCGACGGGAATGATTCGGAATTTTTCCCGCCAGCATCTATACTCGAGATGTTCCCGGAAAATTTAATAATTTAACACTATTTAGGTTTTAGGTGGACGAAAAATAGATCAGGTAGGTACCTACTGTCCCATTTTTCGCCTTAAATTAATCGCAATTAACAGGAAACTTGATTTCCATGCATATACAGTCAGCAAAAGAGATAAGCATGGAGGATCGTCGGATATAGTTGAAGTTTTGTAAGAAACCGATGATGTTCTCAAATAAAATTTAATTTTATTAATAGAAAACAAACAGCTCATTTATCAAATTAAATTTCAGTCGACAACATCCATCGGTTTTTTACTAAACTTCAACTATATCCGACGATCCTGCATAGGTACTACTTATCTCTTTTGTTGACTGTACATACATTCATACTTTTCCAAATTCCAAACAATCTATACATATTATAATAATCTGTACTAATATTGCTGAAGTAAATAATAATAAGAATAAGCTGAAGAGTTTGTTTGTTCAGTAGAACGCGCTAATCGCAGTAACTACTGGTTCGAATTAAAAAAATATTTTTGTGTTGGATAGTCCATTTATCGAGGAAGGCTATTCGCTACGACTAATAGGAGCGAAGCATCAACGAAAAATGTTTCAAAAACGGGAAAAATATTCCTGTTGAGAGCGAAAATTGTTCCGTTGCGTACGCTGAGCAAGCGGTTAAAGTTACGCAAAAATCATGTACCTACTATAACGGAATTGTTCCTCTTTAAAAGTTCTAAAAAAGCCCGAGATAACATATGTCTATCTTTTAAGGTTGACTCACTATTACACCTAGAACCTATAAAAGTTTTTATTTCTCGCATTTTAGTGGGTCTGCTTATAATTTATTTAAGTTACAATAGCCTAATATCAACTTGCTCATCGCCTTTTACAAAATATTGCTTTTTTCGATGCAGTGACGTTAAATGTTGAGGAGTTCGCCTGGTATTTCACCATCAGCTCCATTTCACCATTCGCATCGTGACAAGCATAAATTGCTTAGCAACCATACCTATTAAAGTACCTAATCGAATTGCAACCCAAGAAACACACACACACACACTTTTCAATAATATCGACTGGCTAAGAAAAGATAATAGTGGAATGAGTAAGCGAACACTAAAGATAAAATTAAAAATTGTCGCAACATGCGACAATAATTAGTTGCGCTGCTGTTAAATCTTCTTACCGTCCATTTAAAGTTTATGTATTTAGGTACCTACTTAGATGTGTAATCAGGTTGTTGATACCAAATGTTTAACCTTTTGAACGCCACGGTCGTGTATAGCCGACAAATGAAAACGTGCCCAACACGCCACCGTCGTCTATAGACGACAAGAAAACGACATTTTTTTAAAACAAAATAAATATACTAAATTAAGTTTTCTGTGTTTCTTTTTCCTATTATTTAAAACTACATTAAAGGTGCCTGGCGTCAGGGGTACGGCGGGTGATACGTTTATACTGTTGCGCGCCACACTTGATGGCGACATTAGCTACCACTAGCGCCATCTAGTATCGAGTAGCAGAACTTATAATTATTCGGGTCCCTTCTAGAAACTTCGATGATAGAACTTTCCAGAACTATCGACGTCTGGTCCGTCGGGTTCGGTATGTACTCGAACATTCTAGATGTTTCTACGGTAGAAGGTTCTGGAACTATCCGAGGCCTATATAAGGCCGGTGTGCCTGCGAGCCGGCATTCAGTGTTGGATAAGCGATACAAGCGAAAACATCGAAGCGATCTTCAAGTGCGACTTTCAAGTGATCTTGTAGTGCGATTGTGTTTTATTGTTAGTGTGTTAAAGTTGTAATTGCTGTTTTTAATTAAAGTGTCTATTTTTGGTTTTTAAATCGGCAGTTTTTATTGTCACGAACCCCAAGCTCGTAACAATTGGTGTCAGAAGCAAGGATTAAAATCATGCCGATTCTACCGAAGGACGACACGGAGGGTATCCGTACCCGGAGTCAACGCCAGCAAGAGACGGACCAGAGGCGATTCGGTGGAGCAACGCCACAGACGTCGGAGGGCCAACTACCAATCACGGAGGCCGGCCCGTCCACAGCTGCTCCAGCATCATCAGCACCAGATTTTGCTGCTCTGATGATGATGCTGAAGGAGCAGTCTCGTCGGTTGGAAGAACAGCTCCAGCGGGACAAGGAAGAACAGGCCCGCCGACAGGAAGAGCAGATGCTCCTTCTGAAGGACCTTCACGCTACCTTCGGGAAAGACATGAAGGAGGTGAAGGATAAGGTTGCTCAACATGACAACCGCCTGTTGGAAGCTGAAACCCGAATCGACCAAGTGAATAATCGGGTTGACAACGTGATGGCTGATGTGAAGGAAACCGTGACGGCTGATGTGAAGGAAACCGTGATAGCTGACGTAAAAAAAACCGTAATGGCTGATGTGAAGAAAACGCTGGATTACCTTAAACTTGAGGACGGAATCGCAGCCCCCGTAGCTACAACACCTTCGCTACGTGGATTTAAAGTGCCACCATTCGACGGAACTTCTTCCTGGTCGGCCTACAAAATTCAGTTTGAGGCTGTTATGAAGGCGAACGGGTGGAATAAGAGTCAGGCCATGACTGCCCTCACCCTAGGCCTGCGCGATCAGGCCTTAACTGTGCTGGAAGCTCTTGGAAAAGAAGTGACTTACGAGCAGCTCCTTGAGGCATTGGAGGCTCGGTATGGTGACGCTCACCTGGAACACGTGTATCGTGCGCAGCTCAAGGATCGTGTGCAACGCAGTAACGAAACCCTGCAGCAGTGGGCCCTTGAAGTGGAGAAGCTGGTTCGGAAAGCATACCAGTCTGTACCTGCGCTTATTGATGGGAACCTGGTGCAGGTATTTATCGACGGCATCCGCGACCTTGAAGTCAGAGCTGCTGTAAGGCTCGGTCATCACGGGACGCTTAAGGACGCCTTGGCCCATGCACTGGAGGTGGAAACTGTGCGGCAGGATCATCGTTCCCATCGCGTCAGAGAGTTTGCAGTGGCTACAGTTCGCGACCGCAATAGAAGATACAGCCCTAGGTGCTACGGCTGTGGGGAAAGGGGCCACCTTCGATCCAGTTGCCCGAAGCGAACTGCAGAAAGGGAAGATGGCTGGTCTCCAGAGGGTAGTGCGGCTAACAGCACCGCCCAGCAGCAGCAGGGAAAACGAGTAATAGCCAGGACTGCGGGGCGGGTGCTGTCTGATGTTCAAAGAGCCCCGAGGATTTCGATCACACAAAACTATGACGGGAAATCTCATGGCAACGCAGATGCATTGTCTAGAAGACCTTGTCCTGAAGACTGCAAGTATGGTACTAGGCAAGAGGGTAAGGAAGTGGTACCTGTGAGGATGCTCAGGACAGACCTCAGCAACGAGTGGAAGGAAAGCCTACAGCGTGCACAGCAGGAAGATTCGGACATCAAGCCGATTCTGGAGTGGATAAAGGCCAGAGCACCTAAGCCCAAGTGGAGCGACGTCTCAGCGATGAGTTCGATCACAAAAAGCTATTGGGCCCAATGGGACAGCTTGATGATTCAGGATGGAGTCCTGTGCCGTAAATGGGAAAATGCTCGGGGGGACAGCTGTCATTTGCAAATTGTTGTCCCTAAAGCTCAAGTACCGGATATTCTACAGCTTTACCATAATGGTTGTTCAGGAGGTCATCTGGGAGTAAAACGGACTCTAATGAAGATACGAGAACGGTTTTACTGGGTCCACTGTCGTGACGATGTCGAGGACTGGTGTCGCAAATGTACAAGTTGTGCGGCTGTAAAGGGACCTCAGACGCGTAGTAGAGGTGCATTGAAATTATACAATGTTGGTGCACCATGGGAGAGGATAGCCCTGGATGTTGCGGGACCGTTTCCGGAAAGTGAAAGTGGTAACAAGTATTTCATGGTTGTAATGGATTACTTCACTAAGTGGCCGGAAGTCTTCGCCATACCAAATCAAGAAGCTTCGACAGTTGCAGATAAATTAGTCCATGAAGTCTTCTGTCGTTTTGGCGTACCTTTAGAGATTCACAGTGATCAAGGAAGGAATTTTGAGTCCCAAATATTCCAGGAAACTTGTCGAGTTATGGGTACTCATAAAACGAGAACAACTTCTTACCACCCACAATCGGATTTAATGGTGGAACGATTTAATCAGACATTGGAGAGATACCTGGCGAAAGTTGTGGAAAATCGGCAACGAGATTGGGACAAGCACATACAACCGTTTTTGTTGTCATATCGAAGTGCTGTTCACGAAAGTACATCGGTGACACCAGCTTTCGCAAACTTTGGAAGAGAATTACGGTTGCCTGCAGACCTGATCACTGGAATACCACCTGATGCCCCACGCAGTATAACCGATTATGCGAATGACTTGCGGAACAAAATGAATGACATCTATGAGCACGTCAGACAATCGGGCCAGCAAATGTCTGAGAAGATGAAAACCCGTTATGACCGCAAAATGAACAATAAAGGGTTCGACCAAGGTTCACTAGTATGGTTGCACAATCCAGTCCGCAGCAAAGGGAAATCTCCTAAGCTTCAAGCTAAATGGGACGGACCGTACCGGATTGTGACAAAGATCAATGACGTAACCTACCGAATACAGAAAGGTGCAAGAGGTACTCCTAAGATCGTCCATGTGGATCGACTGGCGCGTTATTATGGGGCCAATAATGCTCGGGACGAGCATGTCTTAGGAGGGGGCAGTGTTGCGCGCCACACTTGATGGCGACATTAGCTACCACTAGCGCCATCTAGTATCGAGTAGCAGAACTTATAATTATTCGGGTCCCTTCTAGAAACTTCGATGATAGAACTTTCCAGAACTATCGACGTCTGGTCCGTCGGGTTCGGTATGTAATCGAACATTCTAGATGTTTCTACGGTAGAAGGTTCTGGAACTATCCGAGGCCTATATAAGGCCGGTGTGCCTGCGAGCCGGCATTCAGTGTTGGATAAGCGATACAAGCGAAAACATCGAAGCGATCTTCAAGTGCGACTTTCAAGTGATCTTGTAGTGCGATTGTGTTTTATTGTTAGTGTGTTAAAGTTGTAATTGCTGTTTTTAATTAAAGTGTCTATTTTTGGTTTTTAAATCGGCAGTTTTTTTATTGTCACGAACCCCAAGCTCGTAACAATACTCTGGCGTTCAAAAGGTTAAGACGAGCGCTAATCCCTGCCGACAAACTGTCACGCAGTTTGGCAGGTTTATGATAATGTGTACAAGTGTTTGGTCAAAATAAATTATTTATTTATTATTATTACTTATTATTGAGTAGTTCCGGTGGCCATCTGTGATCTTCATCATCAGTTCCACTTCACCAAATGGTGCTTTCCGAGAGCAAATGCACGAGTTACTATATAAAATACCCGAATTGCTATAGGTGTGCCTATAATAATATTTGAAGAGTTCCTTCGATTTCTCCAGGATCCCATTATCAGATCCTGACCTGATGACAATAGGACCAATCTGAAAGTATATTCAGATAAAAAAAGAATTTTGCAAATCGGCTTATACCTAAATAGCAGAGTTCTGAGGTAACTAACATAAAAAAAATATTCAAATGAATTGAGAAACTCCTCCTATTTTTTAAGTCGGACACCTACATTATTGGTTACTATAAAAAACTGAAGGGAGACGATGCAATAATAGACGATATAGATGGTTATTGGGGTGAACCTCACTTTGATTTAGATGAGGAGTACGGTAACTTTTGTATTTTTAAAATAAAAATAATAAACATTTTTGTTTCTATTTTTGTCATACTTTGGTACATTTTTGCATTTTTCTTTCCGCAGCCTACACAGCAAATTCCATACAAAATTTATTATGTAATAATGATCCACGCGCAAGCTTTCTTGAATATCTACTAAACTATTAAAATTCATTTACTAAATACATGCATGTAAATTAGTTTAGTACACTTAGAATAACATAAAATTAAAAACACAAGCCAGGAAAATACTACAATAAACTTTAAACTCAATTATCTTGAACTGAGGTTTGTATGGGTTGGATCATTTTTGCTTAAATCGATCCAAATTTCATGCAAAACATACTTACAATTTTATTGTAGGTACAAAAAATTGCAATAAAAAAAATAGAAGGTTTAAATAAATAAATGCCTACTTCATTAAAGTTTTCGGTGTAAAAATAATATTCTGTTTACTTTATAGCCCAGATATTAAATCATAATTTTATATTTAACCGTGAATCGTTTTTCTGAATCAGTACCTATTCTGTAGTCGAAGGTTATTTGGAATTGAGTTAAAATGATACAAGGTTAATGATTTTTGTAATATTTTCCATATTTTATAAAAACCATAATTGTTCCTAGTAGTTTGAATCATCACATCAAAAAAAAAAATTACACATGGCAACCAAGAAAATGCAAAAATGATTCAAATAGCTTGAAACCAAAGAGATTTAAGATAGGTACAATAGAGAGGCTATGCAAAGAAATGTCATACAAAAACTGTGATCCCATGTCTCACTGACGCCATCTAGCATAATATAGCAGAATTTGAGCGGCATAATATAGCAAACATGAATTATATTTGTCAAAATATATTCAGCTATCGCTCGGTAGGTGGCCAGTGTGGCCAGTGTTGCCAGATCCGATTTTCAATCCATGGATTAAGGTAAATAAAAAAATATCGAAAACTTGTCTCAGAAAACAAAAAATATTTTATTCGCTACTATTCATTGTCCGTGTCACCATCTATGATAGGGTATCAGTTTCAGTGTGTGTTTTTAACCGACTTTAAAAAAGGAGGTTCTGTATTCGACCCGTATGTATGTATGTATGTTTGTATGTCCGCGATTATCTCAAAAACTACTGAACCGATTTTGATAATTCTTTCATGAGTGTGATCTACATACTTTCAGGAAGGTTTTAGTATATAATACATTAGGTAATTATTCTTATGTACGAAGTTATATGCATAAATGTACTGCATCTCCAACATTTTTAAGTGAATTTTGATGATTCTTCGAGTCGTGTCTTCAATGCACTAGTGTTAATTGAATTTGTGTGGGGTAGGTACAACTAAAAAGTGAAAAATAAAAACTTTTTTACAAAAAAAAACAACCGACTTCAAAAAAAAAACACTACAAAGGGAAAAATAAACTTTAATTTCGGAAGTCGGTGTCAAAAACGAAAATGCTGAAACAACGACGAATTTATGGTCTGTACTGTATGGCATGGTTCTTTCCTCAAAATACCATTTCAGTATGGAACGAGGTCATCAGGCGAATGAGTGCACTAGACATGCTGAAACGTCACAGTGTGCAACATGCTTAACATTTAAAAAACCAAGCAACCATAAAACAGGCTCCAAGAATGCCCTGCAAAGAAAATAGCTGAGACAAGATACATTAATTCATAAGCACTTCAGGACGTGTTGCCCTCTTGTCGCTACGTCACTATGTGCTAGCGACCGTTCCCGGGGGCCCATTATTGAGTGTGCAAGTCACCCCCTGCTATTTTATCCGTGTATATATAAAACATTGATCAGGCAGGGGTCATAGTTCTTCCATAGTTCTTGGTAACCAGTCCACTTTAGCCACCCAAACCCATAGTCCAACTTTTTATTTTTCCATATCCTGCAATAGTCCTACACCAACCGGGGGTTGTCCTTGGGTGCACTTGCAGAGTGCATACAGGGATAATCGTCGGTTGGTGCCACATTTCATTAAAATTTCCTAAAGGTCCTCTGCGGGTTGGCTTCGGCCCCTCGTACGCCTTCCAAAGGACCGGGACCCCACGGTCCCGAGATTATGTAAAATTATCCTCTTTTATAAAATCAATATAACAATCATGATCGATTTTGAACTGAATGTTACTAAAATTAATCGATTATTTGGTTAAAAATTTCGTTAAAAAGTGGTAACACTTATGCTGTCATTTTACTGCAGCAATAGTAAGGCTACTCAGCAATAGATGGCGTTTATTACAAAATAAGAAAATTTTCTAGATCTATTATGAAAATTATTTGATTCAAATTACTCAGTAAATATAAATAATGCATACGAAAATAAACTGAAGCTAGATCCAGTCGTTCTACCATAACGAGACCTGCAATAACGCAATGCGCAACTCGGCATATTTCTTTTTAAATAAATTTTTTTTGGTGGACACGATTGCGTCGATGCGACTTGACGCACTTGACGCGCAGGCGTACGTCACTAGACTGAGAGACTTGAGACCACTAGGTACAAGGTATCGGATCACGATTTTGTTCGCAATGTCCCGTCTATTGTACATATAAAATTTTAATGTCTTTGCTTGAAACACTTACGCATTATAAAAAATGATGTTTGCCATGACAGCTGTGGGTTGGACTACACGGATTTTCGTCAATTATTAACATGGAGTTCTGAGTCTTTGATATGTTAAAATATACCTTATTTGGAGTACATAGGTCACAAAAACTCAAAATTGTCGAGGTTGTGGGTTGGATCATTTTTGCAGAAATCGGTCCAGTTGATATACAGGGTGTTACGGAAAGGGTATATCAATACAAACGGATTGAAGAGTGTATCTGGTCTAGAATCTCTGTACAAAATTTCAGCTCAAAAGCAGTAACTTTGAAAAAGCTTAATATGTTTTTATTTCGATAGTTTATTAAATTGAAATCATAACAAACGTGTCACCGCACTACGAGGGTCATTATCCATTATCTGTAGTGTGTCTGTGAGCCTAGTACACGCACATCACGCCGCCGCGCGCCAGTGCAGCGCCGTGATGTCGAAATAAAAAAAATATTAAGCATTTTCAAAGTTAATGCTTTTGAGCTGAAATTTTGTACAGAGATTCTAGACCAGATACACTCTTTAACCCGTTTGTATTGATATACCCTTTCCGTAACACCCTGTATTTCGTCGGTTATTTAAAAAAATGCTGTTTTGTGTTATGGTTCAGAATCATGTGCTGACTCTGAATCCATGCAGCCATGGTAACAGGTTTTACGTCGATGTCCTTGCCACTCTGTATAAAATTGCTAAGCAGAATCACTCTACGAGTCATTTTGTAGTTTAGGCTCCGCTGTTACAGCCCACTGCAAGAAAAATCCGTTGCAAAGCCATTGTATTAAGAATTAAAAAAAAACCGACCATTTTATTGTTAGTTGTTAGTCGAGTCAACATTGAATTTCGTTTTCGTTTCTAACATCTTCTCTACGACGAAAAAAAGCGAGGTTGTGGTTATGTCATTAATGTCAAGTCAAAGTAAAACTAAAAAAATCAAAAACCGGTATTTATTTACAATTTATAATTTCTTGTTTATAACTACGAAAATGTGGTTTAGGAAATTAAGCAGATATGTTTTAGATAAGACTAGGTACGTATGTATACTAACCGTTGACACAGTTATATTGAATTGGTGTTGTTAATGTTTGTATTGGTTGATGTTATTGAAAACTTACAGAAATACTACATCAAAATTACCTCAATGGGGTTTCCTGATGTCCTCAAGACACATGCAAAGCACTGAAGTTCCTACACAGACTCCCCAAACTGTCGAGCCTACTAGAAAGGCTCCCTCAACGATCGACGCCGCCGATGTGGAATTCTTTGCAAAACAAATGAATGAGTGGTGGGATCCTGATGGAAAAATGGCTCTGCTACACAGAATGAACATAATAAGGTAAGACGTTAATAAATGTGTCTTACAATTAATCATAGGTGAATTTATTATCATTCAGGATTTCAGGATAAATTATTAAATGTGTCAAGAAACAAGCATCATCACTAAACATTATACTCTGATTAATTATTTTTCCTAGTCAGTTCAGTCGTTCAACCTCTCGGTTTCGAATAATAAGATGCCCAGTGTACCCAGACCTGCTGTATATGTGACAAGCACACTGCTTGTGTGCAGTACCAGTAGCACTTTTATTAAACTAATCAAAATACAAGCATAAAGCCTAGCAGTATCTATATATTGCTGGTTGCACATGTCCCTGCCACTCTGTAGTGGCAGGGACATGTGCAACCTGTTGCCATGGATTTAGTACATGATTCTGGACACCCCATGTTGAAATTTTTCATCAATTATTTAAAAATAATTGCCTTTTCTATACATTTCAACTGTGTAGGTATAGTCAACAAAAGAGATAAGTATGCAGGATCTTCAGATATAGTTGAAGATTAGTAAGAAAGCGATGGATGTTGTCAACTGAAATTTAATTTGATAAATGAGCTGTTTGTTTGGATATAGTTGAAGTTTAGTAAGAAATCGATGGACATTCTCGAATAAAATTTAAGTTTATTAATAAAATTAAATTTTATTCGAGAATGTCCAGCGATTTCTTACTAAACTTCAACTATATTCGACGATCCTGCATACTTATCTCTTTTGTTGACTGTACACTTTTCTATGAAACAGCAGATGTTTTTGGTCTAGAATCATGTGCTGAATTCATGGTTTTAGTGTCAAGCAGAAGTAAATGTCTGTTGGGTATACCAAACAAACACTTTTATAGATAAATGTTACCAAACTCAACAGCCTAACTAGAAAACTTTATTTCATTTCATCTTTATTTCATTTCATCTTTTACTATGTGATTTAACCTAATTTTATGATTGTATGACATGTCTAATTACTAACATTGACCAATAACTTGTATGAGTGGTGCAAACTGTCAATATAAGTTGGTTATTAAGTAATAAATAAATTAAAAAAAAGAACATCTCTTTAAAAGATGTCTGACTTAACTGGCAGCTCCTAGATTTAATCAATTATAACTCCTATTTTTATATTTACAGGGTCCCTTTTATCAGAGATGGTCTAATATCTACTGCTAAAAAAGATTTGTACCCACTCAAGGGTAAAAAGATTTTGGATGTTGGCTGCGGGGGAGGTATACTTACGGAGGTGAGAACCACAAATAGTATCAATAAATTCTTCCACAGATAGAATATATTTTTTAGTTTACCAAAATTTAATCTATCTCATCAGCTCATGTACATCAACAGTTTTTATTGTGTTAACATTACACTATTGTATGGAACAGCAGATTTATCTAAAGTAATATTATAAAGAGAAAAGATTAGATTTTGGTACCTATGTTTGTTTGTTATGCTTTCACACTATAACGGCTGAACGGATTGGGATAAAATTTGGCACCATGGGTACACCATGACCTGGATTAGGACACAGGATACGTATTATCCTACCGGATTGAGACTTATGCGGGTGTAACCGCTGGGCGCAGCTAGTTTTTCATATTTCTGAGTTAGTTTAATCATAAAAGTTGTTCATTTTCATGAGTAGGTACTACACTCCATTAAACTGAATCTGTTCTTTTACCTGCCATCCATACTTAATAATATTATAAATTCGAAAGTAACTCTGTCTGTCTGTCTGTATGTTACCATTTCACGCCTAAACCGCTCAACCGATTTAGATGAAATTTGGTATAGAGGTAACTTGAGTCCCTGGAAAGGACATAAGGTACTTTTTATCCCGATATTCCCACGGGATCAAGACTTATGCGGGTGCAACCGCGGGGCGCAGCTAGTACTATATAAGTACTGTCACTGCAACCCAGTAACAATACAGGGTGGCAGAACTATGTACATGCAACCTGTTATCGTTGATTCAGTACATGAGTCAGTACCCCTTCATTGAAATATTCCATTGGATATAAAAAAACAATCAGCTGTATCCTACGAAACTGCAATACCTACTCTGTCAAAATGTATTTTTTCCGTGGTAACAGGTTGTGCTTCGATGTCCTTGCCATTCTGTATAATTTTGTCCATGTGGAAGTTCACTTGTTAAAACAATTTCCGTAAACAATGATGAGAAAAACCTAAACAATTGGTATTTAGATTGTGAGATTTAAAATAATATAATGCTTAAGAGGTAATATTTATTATAATCTTATAATTACAAAAACAATGAACAGTTGCTTATTTATACTAATTAAGTTATGGAATCAGGTGTTTCTTAACTCATAAATAGCAATGATTATAAAAAGAGTTATTATAGCATTATAGCTACAATCATTGTTATTTTTAATAAATAATAGAATAAACACTATCTTTAGACAGGGTCACGTTAAGTTAGCTGGAGAAACTTCAATCACATGACGCTAATAAAAACACTAACAATAATTTCAAGTAACGTCAACGGGCAGAGAAAATCGTTTTGTTTTATCGTCATTTTATTTTGGATTAGAGATTCGCCAGCTTGTTTAATTTGACCCTGTATATCCAAAGATTTAAATAAAAAAAAATGTTTCAAACATAATGAAATATTCGAACAATTCACCATAATTATTGATAGTACTGTCTTTGGTAATTAATAAAGCAATATTTTACTGGGATTGCTTGCCAGTATAATAATCCATATCTATTATATACTAATAATAAAGCTGAAGTGTTTGTTTGTTTGAACGTGCTGATCTCTGGAACTACCAGAAGGATTTGAAAAATATTTTTGCAATTGATAGCCCAATTCTTGAGGTAGGCTATAGGCTGTTTAAAATCACGCTGTGACCCTTAGCAGCCGAGTAAAAAGAAAAAAAGTCAGAAAGAACGCAAAGCGAAAACGAAGTGGTAGCGCGGGCAGTTGATGCAGATGAGGGGGAACAAGAAATTTTATGCGGACGAAGTCGCGGGCAGAAACTAGTACAAAATAAAGATATAATAATTATTTTCTTCTTCTTCGTGTAATTGTCGTCAGTTATTATATTATAATCAGCCTATAATATTCCCACTGCTGGGATTCAGGCCTCACACACCACTGCACAGGTCTTAGGAGGTCCACTAATCCACTACGCGGGCCCAGTGCCGGTGGGTGGATATCACATGTCTTCGAATTTTGGGTTCTACAACATGCCGGTTTCCTCACAATGTTTTCCTTCACCGTTTTGAGAGCAATGGTAATGAAAAAAATTACAAAATGAAAATTGTCTTTCTGTGTTCGTACCCACGACCTACAATTTGTAAGTCGGGGCCGCTACCACTGAGCCACCACTACTATTTATAAAAAAATATATAATTTTCAGGGATTAGCAAGACTTGGAGCATGTGTGACGGGTATCGATGCTAGCGAAGACCTCATCAAAGTGGCCAAAAAACATAAAGAAGTTAACCCTAAAATAATAATGAATCAACCTGAATACATCCATTGTACTATAGAAGTAAGTATTTACATACAGGGTAAAATTAAATTACCTAGCGTCACTCTGCAGACGTGATAGGTCACGACATCTAAAAAAAAAAAGTTATTTGAGGATATATTTTTTTTGGGGTCATCAACCGTAAGTAGATCTGTTAAAACATCTTTTTAGGGTTCCGTAGTCAACTAGGAACCCTTATAGTTTCGCCATGTCTGTCTGTCCGTCCGTCCGTCTGTCCGTCCTCGCTTAATCTCTGTGACCGTTAGCACTAGAAAGCTGAAATTTGGTACCAATATGTATATCAATCACGCCGACAAAGTGGTAAAATAAAAATTGGAAAAAAATGTTTTATTAGGGTAGCCCCCCTATATGTAAAGTGGGAAGTGATTTTTTTTTTAATTTCAACCCTAACGTGTGATATATTGTTGGAAAGGTATTTAAAAATGAGTATGGGTTTACTAAAATCATTTTTTGATAATGTCAATAATTTCGGAAATAATCGCTCCAAAAGTAAAAAACAATGTGTCCCTCCCCCTCTAACTTTTGAACCATAAGTTTAGAAAATATGAAAAAAATCTGAAAAGTAGAACTTTATAAGGACTTTCTAGGAAAATTATTTTGAACTTGATAGAAACAACAGTTTTTGTACAAAAAAGACAAAAGTTGTACAAAATCATTTCTGGACTAAGTTTGTAGTATAATCGTATATGCAAGCATTTTTTTTAACTTCGTTTACATATTTTATTATCCTGAACGTATCTTTTTTCAAACAAAAAAAGAATGATTAAAATTGGTTCTCGCAATCCAAAATTACCACCGAAAACTTCTGGCTATGTACTAATTAGTAACCCAATTCCCCGAGAGATGGCGCTGTAGGTACTTATTACATTGGGTCGGGTATCATCGAATTGTACAGACGCCAGCACATCAAGCTACTCCAATCTGTCAAATTTCTTTGATAGATTTTCGACTTTACTACAAAGTGATAAGGTTCATATTCAATTGGGAAAATTTGACAGATTGGGGTAGCTTGATGTGCTGGCCTCTGTACGTGGGAACACTTATTGTGACGGACGGGAAACTACGGAACCCTACACTGAGCGTGGCCCGACACGCTCTTGGCCGGTTTTTTTTTTTTTTAAGGAGTGTGGTAAACAAATGTATGGGGTCTGGGCCCACCCTTCAATAGTAACAATACACAAGCCGAAATTAGCCGATTGTCTCTTTCCAAAGGTCGATGTGCAATATTTATCGCCGGGTACTGTACTAGTATTTAAATGCGTTTCCGTGATATAAAATATTTTTAATTTTATATTAACACAGAAACAATAGCTATGGGTGTGATGGTCCCCCATTCTCTTTAGTTATTTTTTATGGCTCAAACCTTATGTTTTTTTTTTTCTTTTAGGAGCATGTAGAAAAGGCTTCAAACCTCTACGATGGAGTAGTGGCTTCAGAAGTCATAGAACATGTACAGAACCAGGAGTTATTTGTCAAATCTTGCATAAAAGCTGTCAAACCAAGAGGCAAATTATTCTTCACGACTCCTAACAGGACAATGCTGTCTCAGTTTGTAGTCATATTCCTCGGTGAAAATGTACTAAAATCCGTACCTAAAGGGGCACATCAGTTCGAGAAATTTATTACGCCTAATGAACTCACATTTTTCTTAGAAAGAAGTAAGTATTTGTAATCAAAACAATTCATAAAAAAAATCCTTATCCACTTGGGGATAGTTTTACCAAGCAATGGGGTGGTAAACCCTTGTTCCTGCTCTTGTTCCAATGTTGTTCCCACTGCCGGGGACTTGGGGTCCCTTTGAGGGGGAATGGGCAGTCAAGCTAGTGGCAGGACTGGCAGACGAAGTGTCGGTCTTCCGGCGGCGAGATAGGGGGACAACTTTGCTACAATCGCGGGTAAACCTGCATGAAGCTGGCACAGGAACGTGGGGATTGGCCAAAGAAAAGAGAGGCATGTGCTCAGCGATGGGCGAAGTCGGGCTGTAGATTATGAGGATAATGGACAGTTAATAAATGGCCCACCGTTTTCCACCATGCTGGCCCAGTGCAGGTTGGTATAGTCTATTCAAATAGTGTCTGATGAAAGTTTAAACAAACCTTGTTCAGGTAAAATTCTTACGCAATAATTCACTAAAGGGAATTTGTAACACATTCATCTGTATTCAGAAGGTTTCAACTATATATCTCACCACTTTGTCCAAAAATTGTTGTTTGAATAACATTATTAAATTGTAATAGAAAAATCATCGACGAAAATTTTAGTTATATAATTAACCTCAATACTGTCATGTGGGGCTTGTGGCAAAGTAATAACAGCCGCACGGGTCGATCGATCAGGTTAAGCTACTCTTGCCGCGGTTGGTCCGTGGATGGGTGACCATATGTATTTACAAACCTCCGTGGCTCGGAAAGCACGTTGAGCCGTTGGTCCCGGCTGTCATTCGTGGATCTTTGACAGTCGTTATGGGTCGTCAGAAGCCCGAAAATCTGACAACCAGTCTTACCAAGGGGTATCGTATTACCCAGTAACTAGGTTGTGGAGGTCAGATAGGCAGTCGCTCCATGTAAAATACTGGTATTCAGCTGCATCCGGTTAGACTGGAAGCCGACCCCCAACATAGTTGGGAAAAGGCTAGGCAGATGATGATGATGACGATGACTGCCAAATGAAAAAATCTTTAAGGTGATTTGTGTTGTGTTTAAATTTTCAAATAATGAAATCAAATACTTAATCTACAAATTGGCATCCATATGTTTTCTATTACGTTTGTGTATCATCAGATACTTTTCGAACAGACCATAGACGTCACCTTCTTCGAATTTTTGGTTTTAAGACGCCGGTTTTCTCACCATATTGGGACTATGTTAAGACCCACTAATGACCTTTGTCCTTACATTAGGGTAGGCTTGTAATGCCTATGTCGTCGCCATATCGTACATTTGCTCACTTCATGAAATGCTCGAGAATTTCATGAAATGTTTCACTGTCTATTGGCCACATCATGATGTGGTCTGGTCAGACCAATGATTACTCAACGTTTGATGATATGAACAGTTAAACGCACGACTACTTCATGATTTGCCCAAACATTAGTGATCAAATCTGCTGCGCGGGGCTCCTATCTGTCTGTAGATAGGGTTTAAAGGAACCTAACCAAACCGAACCTCGGGTGCCCCTGACGTCGTTTAGTATTATACGAACCCTAAATTCATGATATGGCCAAACGTCGAATGATATATCATTAAACGTTGACTTTTAAATGATGTGCTCAATCTTAGCTGGCCATTTCATGATACAGAACCATTTCATGAAATGGCCGAACACTTCATGAAATGATCAATTCTATGATCTGGCCACGACACCTATACCATCTTTGAAACAAAAGATTATAATAATTTCTTAAGCTTCGGCCAAACCTGCGCGACAAAAGCGACTGCGAAGCGGGAGCGTCAGTCGCTCGGCGGACGCTGCTCGTGTTTATCTATGGCGCCTTGCACACCTACGTGACCGCTGTAGTCGCGCAGGTGTTCACGTTTAACCTGCGCTCGCGATTTATGTGCCAAAAATGTCAACAAATATGAATTAATGGAAAAATAACTGTAATTCCTATGCAGTAAAGTTCAGTTTACCCTACAACTTCAAACATTTTTATAACTTTTTCAATATTGCTAGTCAATCTGAAATCAACTTAATTGTCATTGAAATAAAGTTGATATTTAGGGTGGAGGTGTGCAGCACTGCGTAGGTTCGTGTTGTTTTCTCTCCTGCTTCACGTTCCGTGTACTTGAGGCGCCGCGCAGGTTTGGCCGAAGCTTTATACTTTTGCATGACTTAATTTTAGATCTTCATCTTCGTTTATTTCTTACAGATAATTGCCATGTGGAACAGACCTACGGCTTGACTTACAACCCGGTGACTGGCAAATGGGACTTCTCGCAATATCAACACCTAATGTATGCTATACAGGCTGCGAAATTAAGCTAATTTCTGTATAAAAAAGAAAGGGTTATCTAAGAAATTCTTCCAGTATATTGGTGACAGTCAGGACGAGTTTTTTACGTATTGAAAGTGTTGAAATAGAGCCGTTGTGTTATAATTTGCTGTTTATTTTTATTAAAGTTTTTTTTAAACATGGAAACTTATCTATTTGAAGTCACAGTATGAGCTGTACGTCAGTGGTTCAAGTCAGTATAAGCTTATTCTATTGAAAATCCGTATCTCGATAGGCCAGCTCAAGGTCAAAGTGTTACCATCGACGAACTGTCGACTGTACTGTCGTGAATTTATTCGCAAATCGACGGAAATAAACGGTACCTACTGCCTACTTTGTATTTTATTGCCAAATGGGCCTGCTCATGACCTTGATCTGGTCTGAGCGAAGGCGAAAGCGATGTATGAGGTCCACGATGGAACGAGTGTGCCCAGAATATGCCCGTTTACTCTTGCTTCGAAGGCTGACGGGTTATAGGTGGATGAATAATAACTAGATACTTGGATGAACACGGGACCTGAGACCCAAAGCGGTTTTATAATATAATGTGTTTCCAAGCTATGTTATTCTAGCGGTCGCAAGCACTATTACTGAGTATGAGGTCCTGGATTCGATTTCCAGCTCAGGCAAAGTGTTATTGGGTTTTCCCAGCAAGAATTTCTCAGCATCAGCCCGAAGTCTAGATCTGTACCCGGTTAATACGAATAAACTCGCTGCTTACATGAGACGTTAAAAGCATAACTGGCGAAATGTAGGCACACATCTGTTGTGTTTCCAAGAACCAATTCATACTTTTTCGTACTTTAGTCTTTATCACAGACCCCGCAAAAATGGAAAAAATATTCATCAAAATCTGCTGTCAGTAACAATGACTTTGACGTAATGAAATCAAAGAGTACTTTTTGATAGACTCAAAGAATCATACAAAATTGCAAAAATACTTTGTATACTATGAGATAGACGTATATTTATAACTTTTAAGGGCATTTAAAGTGATACATTTATACGATGTCACTAACAAAGCTCTTAAAAGCACCTATAAAACTGTTTAGGAAGGATGTCATTACATTTGTCACCATTCGACGGTATGACCTCGGCGGTAAGTACTTGTTCGAGTTATTCCGCTTATCAACCTGTGTTCACTTCGAGTGAAACATATAAGACAAAAAGTGAAGCGCCTGATGTCTGCTTCATCATAATCAGCCTATAATGTTCCCACTGCTGGACACAGGCCTCCTCTTTGTGAGAGGGAGTGGGCCGTAATCCACCACGCGGGCCCAGTGTGGGTTGGTAGATGTCACATGTCTTCGAATTTTTGGTTCTAGGACATGCCGGTTTCCTCACGATGTTTTCCTTCACCGTTTTGAGATCAGTGGTGATAAAGTAATTTACTCAAAGTAAAGCGCCTGTCTGGGTTCGAACCTACGACCGACAACTCGTAAGTCGCGGCCGATACCACTTGTTCACCACTGCTCTTTATGATGTCTGCTTAACCACATTCAAAATCCTGAGAAAATGGTGTAAGTGTAATGCAAGCGTCCTGCATAGCTATTCACAATCACTCGATCCGCTTCCGTACCGTATCGAACATCAATCAATGCTATCGTAAAAAAAATCCGCCCTAATGGTGGATATGCGGAAACGCATGTCCGAGAATCCAGTCGTAGGCCTAGTTGGATAAACGGAATTTATAGGCTTACCCCCTTACTAATAAACGTTGTACAGCGTCTGTATAGTTAGACAACACTGTGTCTTCTTTCGAAAGTTAAATTATTGACGACTGAAAGAGAGAAATCGATGTGTAACTATTCATCTGATATAAGTCCCTACTTAACATTTCCCTGCCATGGGAACCGCCGGCGACCCCCAAAAAATTTTGTTCAGCAGGCCAAAGCACATTTTTTAATACCTACTTTTACCACATTTTCCATAACAGCACGCCAGTAGTTCTAAAATCTATTTGAATTCGGAAGGTCAGGGCGGATCCCATGGCGTCCTGAAAGATATTTTTTTTGGACCCGCCGGCGTATCCCACGGCCTCTTGTAGTACCTAATTTTGACTGTTGACTCATAGCGTTCACAAGCAGAAACTTTGGGACACGCCGGTGACCTCCATGGCCTTCTGGACTTAAAAAGTTTTATATATTGTCGGCAGGGAGTGTTAATACATTTATTAGTAAGGGGGTTAGGGTGGATTCTTGGACATGCATTTCCAAAGTAGGCAATCACCTCGCGTATGTTTCACTTTTTGCCTTTCACACACATAATGAACACAAAATGAAGTTGATATCAACGTGAAAGTTTGCATAAATGATGCTTGGTTGTCGCAGTGGCTGAGCGATTAGCTTCAGCCCGTTCAAAGCCTATGTCCTTCCCCAGGATGCCAAATTTTAACGTCATGCTCCCCAGACACCCCATCTATTTTGCTGTTTATGAATTTATATCACAATTGTACGCAATGTGTACCGAATTAGTACATACTTTAAAAAAATAAGTACCTACCTTAACAGGTACAGCTTAGGCAACTGAATTATGGCTTGCTGTAGAGCATCTCCCCAGCAACCCGTATCTAACATTTGAATAAATTTTACATAGACACTTACTTATTAGGCAAATAAGTGGTTCATAAAAATTGTAAGTACCTACTCTTATTTTTACCACTGGATGTGCTAGCTACGATTATAAGCGCCTGAGAAAAAAATAGTGAAGTGTATTTCAATCTCTTTCATTATCATAAAATTGGTACTTAGGTACTAATTCGGTACACATTGTGTACAATTGTGATATGAATTCATAAACAGCAAAATAGATGATGTGGTGTCTAGGGAACATGATTGACGTAAATTTTATCGTAATCCGCTCAGTGGTTTAGGCGTGAAATGATAAAATGCAGACAGAGTTACTTATTTGAGAATTTAATATTAGCATGGATTCACATTCCTAGGTACCTACTTGGGTTTTATTATTTTTAATATCTGTCCCACAGCATGTCATAACGTGTATGTGCGAATGATATTGGAAATGCAATTCTATTATTTATTTATTACCTTACCTTTAAATATAGAATAATAATACCATGGAGCACAACAATGTGCTCCATGAATAATACCAAACTATAACTGTCCCACTGCAGAGCAAAGGCTTAATTTTTCTCATACTGCATAGAAGACATTAGAGCTTTGATGGCCACGCTTGCTCAACAAGGCGGATTGTGGTAAAGTCTAGCCTAGGTTTCCTCAAGATGTTTTCCTTCACCGAAGTCTGTGATCTCCAAAATATAAAATGTAGGTACATTATCTATTGAAAAAGTCACATTGCTACATGCCCAGATGACCCACAATCTCACGAGATTGTGGGTCATCTGGGCACTCTTATGCACGCATAAGAGTCGAGGCCTTAACCACTGAGCCATCACGACATTATCACATTAGGTATATATAATATTTCCAGTTCTCGAAGACAGACTCCGGTACATAGCAGTAAAGCCAACTGCTTCTACATCAGTGCTACGCCAAAAAGTATGGCATTTGTTGGACCTGCCCGATTTTTGCGAAGAAATTATTGTGCTCAAGTCAAACCAAGATCTTGTGGTACCCCTGTTTGAATTGCGGAAGGGCAATGACCCCCAACATCCGTACGTTCTTGAAGTATTTCCGCCAGGAAATCGAATGCAAGGTGAATGGAGATATTTAGTTTTCTTTATTATTTATACTTATTCTTTAATATTCATGTTTAATACAAATAAACCTTCCGGAATAAATTGTCTAAACACCACATCAAAATCCGTTCCGTAGTTTAGACGAAATGTGGCTTTTGTCGGTTATTGTAGTCTCGGGTTCGATTCTCGAGTACAAAAACTTTCTCCTATAAAAATACGGAAATCTCTGTGCATGACATACCTAGCCCACATAAACATATTAATTTATTTATGAACTTTCGCCTAGAAGAACTACATTCCTTTTACTATAGCAGTAAGAACTCTGTAAACAAAAAAGAGGTGATGCTAAATAAATGATGCAACCACATTGCGTATGACGCACATTAGGTATTTACTGAGTAAATTGTCACCTTGAATATTAACAATGAATACCTATTACCTTACCACATATTCTATGTACTTACAGCCTCGCCTGCGGTCCATAACAACATGCTAACCATCGGAAATGGTGACGATCGGGCAGAATATGCAAATAATAATCGAGTAACTTCCACTGAAACGATATTTGAAAACGTCCGGCAAGACAATAAAGACGAAAAATTGTGTGGTTATAACAACTGTTTCTGTAAGTACCATCATTAATTTATTAAGATGTCTTCCTAAGTAGGTAAGTACCTACTCCTATGTAGGTATAGACAGCAACAAGATCGATTGGCATTTCGGTTTTCTAAATCTTACTTAATTGTTGAGCAAAATTATTTAATTAAAATCGGGACAGAAGTACCTAAAATTTACTCTTATCTCTTAGCTTCTTCATAATAGGTACACGTTTTCCTTTTTCATCTTCCTCGTTCCTCCGCATACTACCTATTCAATGCGGAGGAATGAGGAAAATGTCGTGAGGAAATTTTTGAGTACGAATCTGGATGGCTATATTAATGAGTAGGGGAAGCGAAGACCAACGACACCGATAGTTCCCATTTGTTCTATGGAACATGACGTCAGGACCATGAAGTCATTAAGAAAAATAAACGATGAATGGACTGTGTGAAAGGTAATGGCTAGAAATGGGGTGACTACTCATCACCTCAGCCTATCGCAGTCCACTGCTGGACATACGCGGCTTCCAGGCTGCGCCACAACACCCTGTCCTCCGCCTTCTGCATCCAGTCTGGGTGACACTGACTACTAATAGAGAAGTAGATATGGCAGAAAAATATATGTTGCGCCAATCCCAGATAAATTGGGATAAGGGCTAGAAAATGATGAAGTCTTAGCTATTATAAGAGCACATGAAAGAGCAGAACATATCAGTTCACAACCATCCAGGGAACTCATGGATTGCAGTTGCTGTGGCCGAAATCGGCAAGATGGCATCATAAAGAATGCTGAAAAGCACTTAAAGCGCGGTCTTTGTCGGACTGCATAGAAAAGAAAGAGAAGCGCGATGACACAACGCTTGTAATTTATTGCAAAATATGAAGCAATTATCGATTTACAAAAAAATTATTGTTTGGACTAAAAAATTAAAACACTAGAGTTTTAGTATATTGCTTGTAGAATAATCTGACAAAAAATTGTAATGATTGTATGTATATTAGTATGGTTTTTATTGTAAAAAGAAAGTTTTTAGATGTATCTTCATGATTTTTTTTCTATCGTATCAAATTAGTTGTATTATGTTTTCAACATAAATCCTAACCTAGCATAAATCCTGAAGAATATCATAGGTATATTTTTCTGATTTTGTTTACTGTAGTCGATCTTATAGGTACTTTTATTGTTTCTAAAACTTGCGTTTTTTTGGGTTTAGGTCCCGACAGAATCATTTTGTGTTAATTTAGATGACGTATTGTGTAAAAGTAGCGGCAATCGACTTTTGTCGTTGGCCGTACAGCTAGCAGTGTCGTGTAACATTATAGATTTTAGTAAAATGAATTTTTTATCAAAATTGGTCCAGCCGTTTGTGCGTGAAGAAGTAACAAACATATAAACACACACTCACAAACTTTCGTCTTTATAATATTAGTGTGATTAAATAGGTAGAAGTACGGCTAGGTCGCGGGTAAACATTATATTACAGGAGAATGCTCACGGTGAATTGACTCCTCAATGTTACTAGATAGAAAGGAAAGGTGTTACTATGCAGTCAGCCATTTTAAAACATACACTTTCTAATGAACCAATAGGTGCACATACTAAAAAGGGTATTTCTATTCAAAGAAACGATTGTCATTATGATGTTAGTCTGTGTTCGAAAATGTATGCATGGTCATGGTTTGACTAACAATTAAGTGCAACTGATTGCTAATTAGAGGTTTCTATTTGAAAATTCTCCATAGCAGACTGGAATTAGAAAAATGTCTGACGAATGGCAATAACAGACTGTGAACAAGCGTATTATACGAATAAGAACTTTACATTAATATTAATAAGTAAGTACATATTTTACTTAGCAAAGTCAAAATGGGGTCTATGAATGTCGCCTTTGGAGACGGCGACGGTGGCGCAGCGTGTCTGTTTAGTCCATACCTACTTCTCTATTAGTTGTCATCTCAGTAGTCACCCCCTAGCCATATATTTCGCACAGTCCATCCATCCTTAAGGTCGTAGCACACTTCTTATCAAACCGGAAAGGGATCGGCACCGTATCAACTCGAGCCGTTCAGTAGGTATTCTTTGTATAAAACTCCCTACTGCAACGCACACTAATCGGAATCGTAACGTAATCGCCTCGCCTCGAGATAAGCTCACAAACCGCGGTGCGGTGCGTTACGGCTCGTCGTCCCCGCGCTTACGGCTCGTTGTCCTCGCGCTTACGTCTCTCCGTACCCGAGCTTACGTCTCTTCATGCAGCCTTGCCCCTCTCACCCCTCCGGCCTGCCTGCTGCACCATCAACTAGCGGTCGGCGAGACGCAAGCGCGGCGTCGCCTAGCCGTAGCCGAGTCGACGTATCGGAGCTTCTGCATAGCTATTCACAAACACTCGATACGCTTCCGTATCGTATCGACCATTATCGTTATCGTAGGAGTCTTCAAAATGCTGTTCACAAGTCCAAAACCCGAAAATGTGGTCAGTTTAAATCAAATAGATGCCCGCTATTCTTCCAACAGCTAGGTATTTGCTGTTGAGGACAAGTCAAATCAGGTTATCGAAATGTCAGGTTTTCGATACGATAGCCTGTCGTATGGTTGTGAATCAGGGCTCTGATCCGCTTTGGTTCCGTGCTTACGTTAGGTTGACGCCTGTTTGACGGCGACGCGAAAGGCGATACCTACGGTGCCGATCCCTTTCCGATTTGATACGTGTGCTATGACCTTTAGAGACGTACGGCGTGATATTCATAATGTAACCTAGCAATATCGTTATAATTTCCAGCTCAATCTACAATATCGAATGAAACAGTGGCTCTGAATAAACTCCGTATTCCAGATAACCAAATCTCAGCGCATCACTCCATGCTTTCAGGATTCAAAAAGTCCGACTTATCGTGTCGTATTTCCAGTACCTCTATGTTCAAACTAGGTGGCAGGAAGAGTCGCGACAACTTTGCTAACATACTGTTAAAAATACAAGGTGATCTGTCTACATTGAGCAATAAATTGGAAGTCTTGGAAAAGAAGCTACCGTCGTCGGCGTGAATGTTTCAGATTTTTAAATTAATTAAATGTACAATATTCTGTGTTTTTGTTGTCTTTTATTTTAATGTTGAAATGGATTTTTAAGGTGCCCTGCGTAAGTACAGTCAAACGGGGTGAATAGGGATGCTGGGGTGAATCGGGACAACACTTTAAAATGGATTTTAACGTTTAAATAATATAGTTTGTTGTCAATAAAGCATTTAATCGTTAATTAAATTACAGTAAACACATTAGGGTCCTTTTTGGCCACAAACTATATTATTTTAATTGTTAAAATCCTTTTAAGTTTTGTCCCGATTCACCCCTGCATCCCTATTCACCCCGTTTGACGGTACCTAATTATTGAATCATCATCTGCCTAGCCTTTTCCCAACTATGTTGGAGTCGGGTTCGAGTACTAACTGGATGCAGCTGAATACCAGTATTTTTTACATGGAGCGACTGCCTATCTAATCTCCACAACCCAGTAACTATAATAAATATGTACGTGATTACTGAAATCAAACGCTTCACTTGAGTGAATGTTTATTTTTGTTTCAATCCACGTTCACACGACACCGATAAAATTACATAGCCATTGCTATGTAGTTTAACGGAATAAGCGTTCCGGTTAATCCGTTTATCCACCCTGAGTGGTGGTGAAATTAAATACTTTTGTGTATTTAATTTCACCACCACTGCTCTCAAAACGGTGAAGGAAAACATCGTGAAGAAACCGGCATGTCTTTTTCTTTTTTTTTTTTCTGCGGTGGGAATCCTCATGGACTTCCTCTATCGTGGGGGTGACAGAGGGGCATGCCGGACTCTTACCGGCTAAAACCACCGCGGTGTTCCACCTCTACCTATGGCCGGGGGTGCGGGATTCGCATAAGCATTCACCGCTCCCTCGACAGGCCTCGACCCGCTGTTCCTCAGCGGTTCCCACCTCCCCGTGCGCCCATTCCTATAATGGCCGCACCCACTCTCAAGTGGCGCGCGTGGAACACTGCAGCGCCAACTCGAACCGGCATGTCCTAGAAACAAAAGTTCGAAGACATGTGACATCCACCAGCCCGCACTGGGCCCGCGTGATGAATTATGTAACAGCCCACTCCCTCTTACAGAGAGGAGGCCTGTCCCAGTAGTGGGAGCTTTATAGGCTGATTATGCATTCATGCATATTCAGCCTATAAAGCTTATTGCTGCAAAAATTATTTCCACGGATTGTACAAATTAGTATACAGGACATGACTCCACATCGGGGGAATCACGACCCTCACTAATATCGAATACGACGCGAGGAGCTACAAATTAGTAGTAAAACAACGCTTTAAATAAATACATATCTATATTTCAAAAATACTTATTATTTAACAATGTAACAGTATTTATATCTACATGGTATAAAATTGCGCTAGCTGATTATTATTTACAGTTCTCAGTTTTACACTGGTTATGTACAAAAATAATACTCTGCCGTCGGAGGTATTATTTGGACTAGTGTAACTGTTTTATGTTAGTTACCAGTTCATGTAAACAGAATCACCTTTGTGAACACCGAGTTAGTTCTCGGTATGGTTCACAAAGGTAACGCGGTGGAGGTGATGGTGAATATTAAGGTACCTTACTATTCTTGTCGTGCCCTTATTGCTACACTAAACATAACCCAAATTTTACACTGTGTAGGCAGTTATCTAGACTAATAAAAAATAAAGCTATAGAGTTTGTTTTTTTTTGTTTGAGCGCGCTTATCTCCGGTAATACGAAACGGATTTGAAGAATTCTTTTTGTATTTAATAGTCCAATTCTTGAGGAAAATTATAGGTTATTTAACATCACGCTACGGAGCCGAGCAAAAAGAAAAAAGTCAGAAAGAACGCTAAGCGAAAAGGAACAAGAACTTTCACGCGGACAAAGTCGCGGCCAGAAGCCAGAGACGCTAGAGTAGCTACTATCGAATTTCGTTAGCGATATATAGGACGTATAAAATGTTAACAAAAGTATGCAACATTACCTACGCTGTGCTCATTTGAAGCTCATATAATTGATGCCTAGCAAGTGATTCTATTGAATCTTGTCGTATTACGTCCATGTAACCACGCGCGCCAAATAGCTTTGCATTTTAATTAGCTAGACACTATTCAAAGCTTCTAGTGACTTTGTTCAGACTTACAAATCCCTTTACCATTTACAAAACAGAGTAATGTTTACTATTTCAACGAAAGCTTAAAATGTAAGTTTTGGTATAGACTGTAAAAATATAACAACACTAAAGACCAGCCAAACTTGAGTTTTAAAAATGATCTTCTGTAAATGGACGTCGAATTCTGAAACAAACAATAAAATTACTTAATGTTTAATATCGTAAAAGAAAACATGATTAATGTGGGACCGAATGATTATTATCGCGGTAAATAAAAAGTATAGTTGCGATTGTTGCGAAAGACTCCGATTGGGACACTGCAACCTTCAATAAGCGCGTACAAAGTAAACAAACTTAGAAAATTAAAATCACATATAGACAACCTTTTTGACAGTTTCGTAATGTCAAATGTGTTTAAAAAAAGAACTCACCTGATACTCGAGGTTGTACACACTCTGTACACAACACTGGCTCATGATAACGAACCCGCACATCCGATCTTGCATGCCGAGCGCGTATTCTATGCTACGGATAAGATCATTCGTTTTCAATACTAGCAGCGCTTGTCTATCGACTTGCTCTAGACATTGAGTAACATAGTGCAAAATGTTTGGTAACTCATTTTGGAATGTTGATTTCTGGAAAAAATAAAAGACAATTTTGTTAAAAATGATTTATGGTGTAGATCTTTAAGGGTACTTTGAAGGACGAGAAAAAGTTTTTGTTCATTCTTTTTTCGACCTAATGAATTTTGAATAACAAAGTAGTTACTTATGTATTTTGTTCATTATGTGCATATTTTGCACTTCAGTCTTGAACCACTGATTCACAGCATACATTATACGAGGGGCGGCTGATAAGTTTGTGGCCTAAGGTACTTAATGAATGAAAATTTTTCTTTTATTTTTCAATGTAATCCCCCTCAAGTGGAATACACTTTTCACATCTCGTAAAGCCTTTATGCCACTCAAAAAATATTCTTTCGGTTTCTCTTCAAAATAGCTTTCTACGTCTGCCTTCATCTCACTGTCGCATGTCGTCCGAAAATCTTCGCCCACATAACTCACTTCTTCAAAAAAAGGAGGAGCTTATCAAATCGGTTGCATTTTTTTTATGTTTGTTATCTCAGAACTCCGTTATGTATAAGCCGATTTGCAAACATCTTTTTTATTTGAAAGGATATACTTTCAGATTGGTCCCATAGAAATTTCATCAAAATCGGTTTGGCAGTTTGTTTTTTAAATCGAAATTACTGGTAAACGTTCAAGTAAACGAAATTGTTTTTGTACGTATATTACGCGATATCTCCGGCAATTGTAAATCGATTTCAAAAAAATCTTTTTTAATGTATAGAGTAGGCCTCAAGGGTGCTCTCATATTAATTTTTATTAACTTTGCTTGGGTAGTTTTTGTATTAGCTTCAATAATACGTATTTTTGCCACTTAGTTTATATTGATGATGTTATAATAACTTCCTGTCACTTATATTTACATAGCAAGTACAGTACCCGGCGATAAATATTGCACATCGATCTTTGGAAAGAAACAATCGGCTAATTTCGGCTTCGTAGTGCGTTATCTCTGTCGCACACTACTTATGTGACGTTAACTGACGTTTTGTCAGTCGTTGTTCAAGTGCAATAGAGTGTGGTCGCGTCCAGTTCAAAATATATATCTAGAGTTGTTAACACCCCCAAATTTAAATAATTTAAAGTTGTACTATGGCATCTTTAGGAAAAATAGGGGAACCTTTTTATTTTACCCCAACCTAAAGCAATCATTTATAGAAAAATTGGTGTATTTTATACAAAGAATAAAAAGAATTATCAAAAGAAGCAAATCATAATTGTTTTAACAGCTCCTAATTGATACCGGACTGTTTGTATTTCGTGCGAAGAGATAACGCTCTACGAAGCCGAAATTAGCCGATTGTCTCTTTCCAAAGATCGATGTGCAATATTTATCGCCGGGTACTGTAGTGTTATACGAATTAGTGTGGGGTGAAAAAGTGAAAAATTTTAATTTTTTTACAACAAAAAAACTGACTTCCAAAAAAGACACTGCAAAGTGAAAAATAACATTAATTTCGGAAGTCGGTGGCACTGGCAAACAACGAAAATGCGAACCCAACGACACCGACTTCCGAAATTAAAGTTATTTTTCACTTTGCAGTGTCTTTTTTGGAAGTCTTTGTTTTTATTTTAAGTCTCTGGGAGCCAGGTCCGGACTGTAGGGTGAGTGGTGCATTTTAAGACAGCCGTCTTTTAAGGCAGCCGTCGCAACCCGGGCGGTGTGAACGGGCGCGATGTCTTACAGAAACAGCACCCCGAGTGCCAACTTGCCACATTTCATCTGTACGACTGCTTCACGTGCATGACCCAGTAAATTAGCGTAGTACTGGCCATTCATTGAAGTCCCTTTAGGCAAGTAATCAATTAGTAAAATACCCTCACTATCCCAGAAAAGGTAGCCATAATCTTCGATGCCGACTTTTCCACTCTGAGTTTCTTTGGTGGCCTTTCTCCCTTTTTTATCCACTGCATCGACTCTAGTTTGGAGTCTGGATCAAACTGACGAATCCAAGTTTCGTCAACGGTCACAATCCGGTTGCAAATTTCGTCCAAATCAGTCTGACACAACTCTAAAAAATCTTTACAAGTCTCCAATCGTCGCAGCTTATCGAGCGGCGCGACAATTTTTTTTCTTGTGCAAATATTCATGTAAAATCTCTCCAATTCGTTTTTTGCTTATCTGCAGTTCATCTGCTATCTGCCACAATTTAATTCTTCGATCGGCCAGTACTAATTTTTCGACTTTTTGGACATTTCCTTCGGTCATTACCGCGACACGGGCGGGGGTCGTCTGCACAGGTCTCTCTTCTCTGTTGAAATAGCAGAGTTTGTTTCGGAGTATTTCCTTTCTTAACAAGAAATTTAATCACAGCGCGGTGCTCCAAATTGCGAGAATATTCAGTTTATGTCCACATAATGTTGTTGCTTGGTCCAGGGATAATTGTAGAATGAACCATTTTTTTTTCTCGTGTCTACTTAGCTGGACTCTCCTGTGGTTACCTTAAGTAAACTCAAAGCCTCCAGGTAGGGGCGAATATCTAGTATACTAAGCGACTACACGCTAAGGGGCTGTCTCCACGAGCGAGAGAATCGCGGCGATAATATCGTCGTGCCACGTATTTCTATACACTCTCTATGAAGGCGTCTCCACACGGCGATGTTATCGCGGCGATGCGACGAGTGGCAATGTGCGCGCGTAACGTCGTCGTATCGTCGCTACTGGTGGCGCGCACGCCGCGCGCTCGCCGCAGAACGTGGCGCTCTCGCAGCGAGCGCGCGACTGGCGCGCTGTCAAAGTTTCTTGAATGTAAACTTAACAGTTCATCGAAAACAGGAATTGGCATTAAATATTCATCTTCAAACCAATCTGCATGATTTCGATATTCTTCATAATTCACATGGAAATGTCCATGACTTTCAAGACGTAGTAACATAGGATGTGTCCACCAACGGCGCTTTTTTTCCTTTCTTAATAACAATAACTGCATAGGTTCACTAATGTTTCACCAAAACTCCATTGACAAATTTTTAGTTTACAACCAACGTTTCGTATACTATTTATTTCACAAACAACTCATTCCGCAAATGTTTTATTTTATAAACACTCGCTTTACAAACATTTTTTGGCAAATGCTTCTCTTTACAAATGTTAAGGATGATATTTTATCATTTATACATTTTTCATTTAATATTTAGATTCTTTTGGAAAAATAACGTTTATACAAAATATCATTTTATAATACACTAGCAACTGCATTAAAATCCGTTGCGTAGTTTAAAAGATCTAACCTTACAGACAGCGGGAGTGACTGTTTTATACTATGTAAAGATTTTCTAAACCAGTCAGTAAGACAAAGTGATCATGACGGTATTCTCCATTTGGGTCAAATAATTTTCAGGCAAGTATTTTTTTCTATATAATCTAGTCGTTTCTGGCACTCGCCGGCCGCTGCCGCGGCACCGCTCGCTTCGCTCGCTCGGCTCGTGCGTAGGGGGTCACAGTTTTAACCTAACCTAACCGAACCATTTTTTTTAATAATTACCCTAATGTAACTAGTTCGGTTCCGGGTCGCCTACTAAAAATAATCTCTTTTTTTCTTCTATTAGCGCAAGTCGTTTGTGGCACCCATATTTTGTGTAAAGTATTTTTTTTATATAATTTAGTCGTTTCTGGCACTCACCGGCCGCTGCCGCGGCATCGCTCGCTTCGCTCGCTCGGCTCGTGCGTAGGGGTCACAGTTTTAACCTAACCTAACCTAACATTTTTTTTTAATAATTAACCTTATTTACTAGTTCGGTTCCGGGTAGCCCACTAAAAATAATCTCTTTTTTTTATTAGCGCAAGTCGATGATAGAATGAGTTTCATTTTTAAGAAATTGCTTAATGATAAGTCAATATGTAAAACGTTTTTATTCCAAACGTTGTTTTATGATATAAAATGAATAAAAAATGAATCGTTTGTCAAATAACACGTTACTAAACGAAAGTTTATAGGGTGATTATTTTGTAAAGTGAATTATTTGGCAAACTTGTTGTTGTATAATGATGAAATGACAAATCATGTTTTTGCCAATCGTTGTTTGTCAAGTAAAAATTTGTAAAATAATTTTTGGTGAACTGACAGGGCACCGACACTACTTATTTCGCTCTCGTCTGGCACCTAACTGAACTCTTTCAACAAAACTATTGCACAACGTCTCGTCGCGGAAACACGGCGATTCCGTTACGATTCGTCGCGGGCACGCGGCGATTCCGTTACCAGTCGCGACGATACGCTGGCGGAATAATCGCTCGTTCGTGGAGACGACCCGACGATAGAAACGCGGATCCGTCGCGATTCTCTCGCTCGTGGAGATGGCCCCTAAGGGCACCCCCTGGGAGAGGGCAGCAATATGGGACGAGCTGGATCAAATTTTTATTATTTAAAGCTTGATGAGATCGGCGTTTCCTATCTGACTACTCTGAGAAGAAAGGCCGGAAAAAACTCAGAGGACACAGTCGGGAATTTAAAGCTACAGGCTCAGCTGCGGCGCGGGCTGGCACTTCATCGAGCAAGGGGCGGGGGGCGGGGTGAGGGGGTGTTACATGGGGACGTCGCGAGGTATCTCGGGGGCGAGGTCGGAATGTCGGTTTTCTGTGTTTGTGTACTGTACTGGTTGCCCTATTTCTCTCCTGGAGGAGGGTTATGGGGCCGTCAGGGTCGGAACCAGATAAAAAGGGGGTAGTATTTATACTATCAATGAGACACGCAATTAGTGTTATCAGTAACACGATGATGAGTCATCGCTAAGTACCTTAGGCCGAGAACTTATCAGCCACCCCTCGTAGAGATTATAACTTTGCTTGATCATTTTTAAATGAGGAAAAGAGATAAGTAAATATTATTTTGTATTTCTAATATACTTGCCTCATCTGAAGTTGGTCTAGTCTTACCAATGCCTTTCATTATAGAGTCCCATGGTCTCCCCGTGACCATACAAGCAAACAATCCATATAACTCCTTGCGAATCCCCAATTCTTCAGCGTGAATCTTCATCTCATCTCGGTTCCGATCAATTATTGATAGCCATAGTTTTGAATAGTGATACCTAAACTTATCTGTCAATTGCTGGAAGAAAAAGTATATATTCAGGCTTCGGAAGTTCAGAAGAATGTTTTGCCATAGTTTAGGCTGGGGCCAGATCTAAGTGGAAACTAATAACATTTGTATTTCTTTCGTTTACCGGGGGCCATATTCCATCATGAATCCAGTATGATGGAGAGAGATGGAGCTATGCAGAATGTATAGTACTGTCCCTTTTTCTCAATGGAATCAACATGGCTTTAACACTTTAGAATACGGCCTCTGTTCTACAATTAGGATATTTCAATTTAGAAAACGCAACGTGCACGAGCGTTCGCCCAGATACGAAAATTTTGCCGCGTATTTTCGCAATAGGCACAAGGGTAGAGCAGAGAGCACTGATGGGCCATTTACTAAAAGGCCGCCGACTAAAGTTCGTAGCACACGTATCAAACCGGAAAGGGATCGGCACCGTATCAACTCGAGCCGTTCAGTATTCTTTGTATAAAACTCCCTACTGCAACGCACACTAATCGGAATCGTAACATAATATCCTCGCCTCGGGACAAGCTCACAAACCGCGGTGCGGTGCGTTACGTCTCTCCGTACCCGAGCTTACGTCTCTTCGTGCAGCCTTGTCCCTCCGGCCTGCCTGCTGCACCATCAACTAGCGGTCGGCGAGCCGTAAGCGCGGCGTCGCCTATCCGTAGCCGAGTCGACGTATTGGAGCTTCTGATCCGCTTTGGTTACGTGCTTACGTTAGGTTGACGGCGACTCGAAAGGCGATACGGTGCCGATCCCTTCCCGATTTGATACGTGTGCTACGACCTTTATATCTGTGAATCATATCTGGCCGTAACCTTGTTTTTAATTTTTACATTCAGGACACGTAATTCGCGATATTCTTATGGTCAGTCACAAGTTCAAGTCTAATTAATATTTATTAATAATTCTGTATATAACGCCATGATAGACGTCAATTGGTACTTTGCCAAAGACACAAAAAAGTTCCTTCCATCATTCCATGCCCAATGTCACATGCTTTTATTGTTCAAGAACATAATAATTACTAAACACCAACTCAGGCCTGTATTACAGAAACTCACTCAAAACTCAAGCATTGCTTAAAACAAGCCATTTCACTGGTTAAAACTAGTTTTAAGTAATGCTTGAGTTTTGAGTGACGTTCAGTAATGGCACGTATTACAAAAACTCACTCAAGACGTAAGTTGGTGTTTAGTAATTATTATGTTCTGTAATACGGCCCTAAAACTACATCTACCTTATTGTTTTGTCATTCTAGATTGTATGTCTATATACCTACCTAGAATAACTTGGTAGGATTCAATAGCAGACCTATATACAAAATGAATGATTAATAGGCTACCAAAATGGAAACAGTTGGAAACTGGGTTGAGAAAAAACCACAACCAAAATTAAAAAAAAAAACTACTACAGCTCCACTACTAATTAATACCTATTACTTCTCGTGAAGTGTGATATATCACATCCAATTAATTAGCCCACAAATACCTGTATGAAATACTTAGCTGCAACTTACAGCATACAAACCGTGGTCCAATAAGTAGACGGTAACATCCTTGTCTTTTGGTTCCCTCTTTACAAGTATATTGCCTGGATGTGGGTCGCTGTGCACAAAGCCACTGATGAAGATCATATGTGAATACAGGTCACCCAGCTTTTTACATAGATCATATCTGTTGATTCTGTGCTCCTAAAAGGGAATATAGTAAAATTTAGTTATTGTTAACCTGTAAAACAATCGCCTACTAGAAGCCGTTTGCCTGTAAGCATTCAACGGTTTTCACAATTATATTCATTGTTGTTTCAAGTGTCTTATGAACGAATGCTGGTTCACACAACTTTAAATTTGTCAGGTTAAAACAAACTGTACAGTCAACAAAAGATATAATTAACCAGGCAGCTAATTATTGGGAATGTGCTCTGTAGATAAATCTTTGACATTGTGCATTAGTGTATTTGGTTTAAAAGTTATTATGCAATAATAATGAATATTGCCTAGAATAGAAAGTGCAAGAATGTTAATTTCTTAGCTCCTTACTTATCTCTTTTATTGACAAGGGAATTTATGCAATTTCATCATTTGTTTGACTTCACTATTCTGTCTGATGTAATATTTAGCATTCTTATGTGCAACATATTTCTTCATGTATACTTAAGAAAAACACAAATTTGGTCAAGGGTACATCTAAGAGTTGATTCTCAAAAAATAAAAATGGGCATAGCAAATAATCTACACATATTAGTCCTTGTATTTGACCTACATTTTGGTACTGTGTAAATTTTATGGTACAGCCCGATTCACTCTTTAAGGTAGCTCGGAACGGAACATGAGGGGAGTCGCTGCTGAGTAACAAATTTATCTGTTAGCGGGGGTGAGGTACTGCGCAGCCAGTAATGCATTTCAGAGCTGCCATAAAGTTTGAATCGGGCTGTACCTTACAATTTACACAATAGCAAACAAAGGCACAATAACATACGCAAAGTATGTGCATAGACGTGGAGTTGCAGACAACAGCCCATATTACCTATGTATTACCTACCAAACAAAGTACGCTAAACAAATACAAGGAGTATTACCTGTAGATTATTTCATAGCACACTATAACTCTATAACTTCCTATGTTCATTCATGTGCAATATACAAAGGAAACTGTAAAACATGCAGCATTCATACTTACATCAATATATTTTACATCATTAACTTGTCCACCATTTACATACTCCATGACAAGGACCCTCTCAGTACTGTAGTCCCAGAAAATCTTTGGCACCTTCAACCATTTGTAATTCTTAAATAAATCTGCTACTCGTTCAGCATTATGACCTTCTTGTACGAAATCTAATTCCTTTGCTATATTTCTTTTAGTTTCATCAATGAGCCATTGCATTTCAAAGTCAGGGAATATCTTTGACATTGTATTGATTATGAATTCCATCCATTTTAGGTCTATCTTTACATTGTCTCTTACAAAGTAATGCTGAACTTTGACTGCTACCTCTGTGCCATCTTTCAGTTTAGCTCTGTGTACTTGGGCTAAGGACGCAGTGCCTAGAGGTTCAGGGTCAAATTCATCAAATAAGTCTTTGGGCTAAAAAGTAAAAACATTGTGCAATAATTAGGTAACATTTTGAGGAAAAAGTGACACAATTTTAATTAAAGAATCTAACTTATAAAACTTACATCCTGTTTCAAATCTTCTCTCATAACTTTATACAGCTCTTCCACAGAATTTTGTGGTGCATCTTTATGCAATATTCTCATAGTCTTCACATATTCATTGGGTAGTAAGTAGTCCAATGCACCTACATGCTGCCCAACTTTTATGTACACACCTTTATTCGCTTTACATAGCGTGAGCAATTTCTCTGCCCCAATTTGGTGAGCTTGACTCTTGACCTCCAAATATTCTTTCGAGCTTCTGTCCCAATCTTGGCTGTACAGCAAGGATTTATATGTTCTTCCTATTTCCACGGCAGTGAATGCTGTCCTGGATAGCCTGACGATCGCCAAGGAGTCGTAATCACCATCCTGAAGTTTTACAGCAGCCGTAACTGTACCGCCGATAGCTACACTACCACATAGCCCATACTTAATTACCCGTGTCAGTTTCCTCGATAACATGTTTAAGAACTACTATTTGCTACGTAATAGTCACATATTACTATTTAAACCACTATTTCCTACATAAAGGCACTGAACAGTGCATGCACCAATCAACCAATGTCAATGTCAATATCACATATCACTATTATCACTCCTCCCTCAGTCACTGTCAAATCTTCAAAGTGTCAACTTGGTAGGCTTGCAGAAAAATATCGATGTATCGATAACCAATTTGTGTATCGATATATTGATGTTTTTTGTTCGATATATTGATATTTTTATGCGATATTTCAATATCAAGTATCGAAAATGTAGCAAAAACGATATATTTTTTCATGTTTTATTAGTGTTCCTAAATGGTATGGTATGGTATGTACCTATTTATGTTTATGGCATTTATTTATTGTATACAAAACTAACCCAACTGAACCTCGTAAAGTATTATTGTTTTAAAAAATTTCAAAATCTCACCGATATATAAATTTTTTTTTCGATATATTGAAATTGATATTGATACGATATAATTATATCGATATTTTTTGGCACTTCTTGCATCCTTACAACTTGGCGGTTGGGGTGAGGTTGGCACACATGGTTTTTTTTTTTTCTAAAGTTGGCGTACAGTTCCCTGGTGCTGCCAGTTAGAAGATGGAAATAATTACTTGGAGAAACCTATATTCCATTTACCATTTATTATAACATTAGACAAAAGAGGCTCGCAGAAGCAGGAGTACGAAACCTTTTATTTTCAAAGTTCAAACAGTTTTAATAAATAATGAATGTTCTTTTTTTTGTAAGTAATAATGTATGGCATACAATAAAGCATATTCTATCTATCTACTCGCCACGATGCTTGGATAGGTACAGACGCCAGCACATCAACCTACACCTAACTGTCACATTTTCCCAATCAACTTTGAACCTTATACTTCAGTGATAAAGTAGAAAATATTCAAGAAATTTGACAGATTGTAGTAGGTTGATGTGCTGGCGTCTGTACATGAAATGAAACAAGTTTTAGTAACAACAACTTTATCACATTGGCATGTCCATATTATGTTTTCAACAAACTAAACAACTACGACACAAAACACCACTTAACAATTTAGTCACTGCTTAAAAAAAAAAACATGTTACTTACAGGGATTCAACATGTTGAAAATGTTACTCACCGGTAACATTAGGTTATGCATATTGAAAAGAATAAAAACAATGGTTTATATAATTATAGTAAGCGCGTTTATTAAAGCTTTTGTTTGTCGCTACATCACGTCTTAGTTACGAACATGAGAGGAACGACGTTCATTATGAAACAGCTTTTATCTAGGTGAGTAACGTAACTAACATTTGTAAGCAAAAATCGTTGAATAGTAGATATGGGATGTTTATTAACAGTTACTTTTTACCCTATAAAACTATTCACCTATAATCCCAAATTATGTACGTTTCACACACAAATCACTTCCACCAAGAACAAAAAATGGAAATAGCGTCGTCTCGCTATTTCGTTTCATAATGTATTTTTATTTTTATATTATTATTGTATGGAAACTGCTTTACATAGCTTGTGAAGATGTTTGGATGTTTGTTACTCAATCATGCGTAAACCGTTGAACAGATTTGGATGAAAATTGGCATATAGATAGACCATCTACTGGATTAACACACAGGATACTTTTTATCCCGATATTCCCATGGAATTGAAACTTACGCGGGTTAAACCACGGGGCGCTGATAGTATAGTATAAAATAGGTTGATTTTATCCAACTAATTACAAATAAATTTATTTTTACTAAAAAGTTGATTGAAATCACACTTTTTGATAAGCACAACTTTATTTTGTGCGGGTGGGAATCGCACATAATTATAACAAAATTTAAAAAAATATACAAATTAAAAATATATATATATATTGGCACACATTGTAAAGTTTCTATATTTATGTCTGTAATTTATATGATGTATTACATAATAAAGAGTATTCTATTCTATTTTGCAATACCTAGTAACAGGAAATGCTTCCAAGCTAAACATGAACAAAACTTACAAACAAAAGTAAGTTACAATACAAAAAAACTTCCTATATTTCTCACTGCCCTAAATGTACAGACGCCAGCACATCAACCTACTACAATCTGTCAAATTTTTTTAATCGATTTTCAACTTTATCACCAAAACATAAGGTTCAAAGTTGATTGGGAAAATGTGACAGTTTCGGGTAGGTTGATGTGCTGGCGTCTGTACATACATACAGCCATCAAGCTACTACAAGCTGTCAAAATTCTTTAACCGGCCAAATACCTGCCGTCAATTGACGCAACATCAAAAAAACACCTGTCTTAAGGTGAATGCGTAGTTGTAGCCCGCGAAATTCAATTTTTCTTACGTTTTTTGCAATTTTCAGGTCAGTGTCAGGTTGTATCTTGATCAAAATATGATTCGCGACAATAACAGGTACGTATTTACAGAATTATAATAATTAGAATCATTAATACATCTTCCTAAGTTAGATTTCTACCGTTAAGAACAAATCTCGTATGGAAAAGTGTTGGTGGTAGAAATCTAACTTAAACAGATGTATTAATGATTCTGATGATTATAATTCTGTGAATACGTACCTGTTATAGTCGCGAATCAAATTTTCATCAAGATACAACCTGACACTGACCTGAAAATTGCAAAAAACGTAAGAAAAATTGAATTTCGCGGGCTACAACTACCCATTCGCCTTAATAGATTTTCAACATTATCGCTGAATCGTAAGGTTCAAAGTTTATTGGGAAAATGACATTGTTCGTGAGACAAGCGATACCAGTGACACCCGTGGCAAAAGTTATGAGTTTTCTTTCCCATTTTTCAAGAGTATTTATTCGTTCTCACTTTTTTCATATGGCAACATAAATAGACGCCATTTTTCTTTCGCGTCAGTGTTCCGCTTCCGTTGACAGATTCTTTTCAGACTAAAACCTCCGAAAATGAAGGCTAAAGGAGAGGTGAGTCTCGTTATTTTTAACAAAATAAGTGGAAATATCGTACAAAATCTACTAAATTTAGTCTACAAACTCTAATCAATACCAGAAACATGAAAACCAGTGGTTAAAAAGTGATAAATTCGGTATGAGTGAGGCGTACACGTTGTCGGTGCATTCCATCCAATTATTTTACTGAATACTTCATCGTTTACTGCTTGTGTGAATAAATTCTTATTCGTCTTGCAGGATAATACATTATTCAATATAATTTTCTCATTAACACTTGGCGGATGCAGATTTATTGAAACGTAAATAGGGGGTGCTTTTAGGTTATGTCATGTTGTGATGCCGTACGTTCTGAATCTCGTGTTTCAGAATTCTTCAAACAAATTGTTAAATAGTGGATATGAAGCTATTTACTTTACAGCTAGTTCATTACATTTTCTCAGCAAGTGTTCAAGTTAACAAGAACTTCTTCTATTCCTACAACAAGCATGCGCCCTGAAATGTAAATATCTGTTTCAGTTGAAGGAGTATGAGGTCATCGGCCGCAAGCTCCCTTCGGAGAGCGAGCCCAAGCCTCCTCTATACAAGATGAGGATCTTCTCCCCAGACCAGATTGTGGCTAAGTCCCGTTTCTGGTACTTCTTGCGTCAATTGAAGAAGTTCAAGAAGACCACTGGTGAAATCGTCTCCATCAGGGTGAGTATATCTTCCTACCCTAAATGAGGAGCAATCATTCAATTAGTGTTTTGTCCATAAATTAATGAAATACAACTGAGTATGGAGAAATATCATAATTACAGTAATTATGATTTCTCCATACTCAGTTGTATTTCGTTAATTTATGGACAAATCACTAATTGAATGATTGCTCCTCAAATATTGTAGTATGTTTATGGAAACTGGCACCCTTTGTGTAGTTACTATATAAACTGCTGAAATGCTGCTACTTGAAATAGTGTAAATATCTTAACATGAGCTGAGGTTAAAATCATTAACCTTCTGCAACTGAGGTGAGTTTCTAATCAACATTCGACTGAGGTGTAGTCTGTCAGGCGTCACTATATACAGCATGATTCGCTTATAACTTTCAGAAATATTAGAGCTCTAGTTTTATTTTATGATTAATGGGTTTATCTATAATGAAATAAAAATGAATAAGCTTTCTTAAAACAAAAAACGAGTTTAGTATGGAATAATTTATTGAGATCGGTATTTTCCTTATTTTTACGCTTTAACTTACAAAACTATTAAAAAAAAAAAGAAATTATAAAACTTCTATAAAACTGTTCATTAATCTTTTAAGCATTATCTCATAGCTGTAATACAAAAAAATCAACGAGATATCACGGTTCAATTAGGCACAAATCAGTCTCAAAGTTAACCCTAAATCTAATGCGTAAGTTTACAGTCTTGACATAGTGGAGAAGAACATTGTAGACAAATTGGCTTTTTGCATGCGCAACAGTGGTACCTTGTTTGCCTCTTCAATCTACTGGGGCATATGCTGCATAGTTTCCTTCCAGCAGGACCTGGTAGCTGAGCCACGGGTGGAGAGGGAGGCAAATCATTGCCTAAAACTCGCGTTATAGTAAGACGGAGTTCTCTGGGCAATCTGTCATTATAAACGCGTTCTTTTAAGCCAGGAAGAACCAATTCTCTTGCCAAAGATAGTAAAAAGTCCCCTCTTCGCAGTTTGGTGCCTGGACAAGATTGGTATAAAACAAATGAATTATTTCCAGATAAAGAGCTAAGGGGCTCCTCGTCTTCAGAGTTAAAATCACTCTCACTCGATTGGGTATTCTGTTCCTCGAGGTCTTCGTTTTCCTCTTGCTGTACATTTCCTTCCACATAATTAGGGTCTTCTACGGAATCATCAAAATCGCTAAACTCGTGTTCCTCTTCTAATTCTTTAAGCCATTCCTCAATCTGCTCATCATCATTTGTATATCTTCCACTGCTGTCTCGTTTTGGTGGCCTACTATCTGTGCTTTGAGTCGTCATCTAAAAAATATAAATATTATAAGTAAAGCAAATTAAATGTGAGGTTATGTCTGAGAGACACTATACTAAGTATTAATATGTTACTGATGAAACGACTCTCAGACACTATGAACCTAAAAAGATATTGGTAAGGTGACGTCTATCAGAACCAACGTTTATTGCTGTACTTACGTCTGTGGGACACCGGCTGTCGAAAACTCCAAACGTACACACCGCTGCGCTGCCCGCGCCTCACTGACCGTTAGCGCGAGCCATTACAGGAAGGTACTGAGCGAGGCAGAGCTACATCACGCCATGTTACGATCTGGCAACGTGTATTGTGATTAGTGGTGTCCGATAGACTACCACCTCAGTCGCAGAAGGTTAAAAATAAATTACTGGGAATCTACCGCATTAACCAGTAGTTCAAAGAAAACAAACAGCTGTGTAACAGGCCATAACTCAAAGAGCCTGAACAAATATGTTGAAGTAAGGCTTGTCAGACTTGAATATTGATGCAGCATTGCAAGAAGATTAAGATCTGTCTCTAGTTTGTGACAATACTGGAATTGTTATTGTACCAAAATTGTGCAGACAATCATCATCTGTCTGACTTTATTCCAACTTATTTAGAGTTGTGCAGTATGTTGTTTTTCTGCCATTCAAAATACTATTTTTTTTTTCACACAGTCTATCTTTTCTTTAGTCCGTCTCTTCTAATAGTGCTCATGGAACATATTTCACTACATTACTATTAGCCTGTATCCTACTGCTCCATCTAGTAACCCGCACTGCGCCCGAGTGGTGGATTACATTCCACTCCCACCCAAAGAGAGGAGGCTGGTGTCCCAGCAGTGGAAACATCAAAGGCTGATTGTGTTATGTTATCCTACTGCTGGGCAAAGACCTTTCCCCATGAAGTCATGGGGAGAGGTCTGCCAAACCAAACAAACAACCAACTCCACATATGTAAGTACATATGTGGAGTTGGTTGTTTGTTTTGTCCAACTCGTCCCGCCATCTTTTATGGGGTCGGCTGCGATGCCTTCTATTCAACTACTATTATTAAATACTATTCTAAAAAAAAAAAAAAAAAATATTATTATTAATTTATTAAAATTAAGATTGCTTTAAGACAGGACCAACCTATTATTATTTTAGACATATAGACAAGTTGTTCCAATAATAAAATCATGCTTTCATTGTTCAATTCATTTATTCAAAACCGTACATTACTAATTGCAGGAAATCCCCGAAAGGAGTCCAGTGAAGATCAAGAACTTTGGTATCTGGCTGCGTTACGAGTCCCGCTCCGGTGTACACAACATGTACCGTGAATACCGTGACCTCAGCGTCGGCGGCGCTGTCACTCAGTGCTACCGAGACATGGGAGCCAGGCACAGAGCCCGCGCTCACTCCATCCAGGTAACATGACATTTGTTATAATTTAAGCAAGCACATTACTTGGCATATTTCGCCAATTTCCAAAATATACATTATTTGCATATAAATACAGCTTATTATTGAATAGCGAAGAAATGCGAATGTTTGTACAAATACGCCAAGTGAAGTGCCAGCATAAGGTCTAGTTCTCCTGACAGAAAGTAATGTGCTGTACTTAAACAGTATACAACCATATTACCTATTTTTTCGAGTTTGCGTCAACAAAATTGCTCATCATAATGGTCATAGGTTTGACTGTAACTAGGTGTGTGCTTCAGAAAGGCGCGTTAGCTTGTGATGCCATGAGAGCCTGTCTCAGATGCCGTAGGATAATCTGCTTGAACAGATAATGGTAAAATCTCAATTCATGAGATATGTTGTTCTTCAGGTTTTCATCATAATATTCCTCACTTATGATAATCCTGCAACAAAAAGTATGCTAGTTTTGTCATATTCATAGTATTTTCGATTGTTTATATTATGTTGCCTGATGAAAACTAGTATTTTTTATGCAAGGAGGATGCTTTTGCCTATCCTTTTAACTTTTAAAGTCAAAGTAATAATCTTTAACCGTCATTATGAGGAGTCAGAAGCCTAAAAGTCTGACAAACCGTCTTACCAAAAGGGGTATTGTGTTACCCAGCAACTGTGTTGTGGTGGTCAGGTAGGCAGTTGCTCTATGTAAAACACTGGTATTCAGCTGCATCCGGTTAGACTGGAAGCCGACCCCAACATAGTTAGGAAAAGGCTAGGCAGATTGATTAAAGTAAAAGTATTTGCCTGAAACACGGTTAAAAATAGAATGTTTATACATTCAAGAATAAAAATAAATAGTGTATATTATTTTAAAAGCATTGCTGGATATTTTAAATTAATATATTTACTTCACTGCAGTGGTTCTACTATTTATAAGAAAACGATTCTGTCAAATCTTCTGCTAGTCTGCTGTGAACCTAGTTTTCTGTATATTTTGTACCTACCAAGGCATGTTTTATTGTTGAATTTGTATCAGTGATTATAATAACTATCACAAGCCGACATAACATCCCAAAGAGTGCAACAATAAATACAGGATCCTATATAAATAAACAATCCTTTATACACTGAGACACCTATCACAACTAAACAAAACCTACATCTTTTAGCGAAAGAGAAAAGTGTAAATTCGTCATCATTCACTTTTTTTTTGTTTTTACAGATCATCAAAGTGGAAGTTATCAAGGCAGCGGCGTGTCGCCGGCCGCAGGTGAAGCAGTTCCACAACAGCCACATCAGATTCCCGCTGCCCAAGCGCGTTCACAACCACAAACGCCTCAACACCTTCGCATACAAGAGGCCCAGCACCTATTTCCTCTAATTTTATTATGTATGCAATAATAATAACATTAAAATCCACATCCTGATGTGGGAACAAACTTGTTTTTTTATTTAAAATTAATGATTGGTGGCAAATAGTACCAATTAGGTGGCAATTTTTAGGGTCAGTTCACACCGAGACGCGACGCGACGCGACGCTGCGCGCACACTTTAAAAGAATGACTCAAAAATATGCTTTATTTTCTACACGAAAATTAACACATTGCATTGTGAGAGTTCAGAATACGTTGCGCTGCGCCTCGCGGCGTAGAGCGACGCAGCGGTACTTCGCCGGTACGCGCGGCCAAGAAGCTTATAGGTAAAAAATGATGGAGACAACACTCTAAATACCTAAGTGAAGCCGACTGTGGTCGGACGCTCTCTTTCTAAATACATATGAGAAAGAAGACACATATCACTGTCTCGTTCTTATGTATGTATTTAGAAAGAGAGTGTCCGACCACAGTCGGTTTCACTTAGGTGTTCAGAGTGTTGCCTCCACTTTTATCTATAAACTTCTTGCGCGCGGCGTGCGAGAGCGGCGCTGCGCCTCACGACGCCGCGAGGTGCAGCGCAACGCCGCGAGGCGCAGCGCGACGCAGCCGAGGCTGCCGTCGCGACTTGTCACTGCTATTTCCGTCCAGACTGCGTGCAGAATTGATGCAGTACGGTCGAGTGATATTATAATGATAGACTGGGATCTTGTTATAATCGGACTTCTTGCAGAAGAGGAAGAAGAAGTACGCAATACATGTTGGATAATTACGAGAGCAACTTCAAAATGTGATTTTTTGTTTATCGAGATATCTTAAGGCCGCTTGTATACGTCCGTTTTTCGTCCGGCATCCGTTGCGCTGAGGGGAGGCGGCGGTGTATCCGGCGTAAATTGTATGTACGTTTGCCTGGCTAGGCCCCCCGGAATTTGCGATTTAGGTATACACCAATGCAATGTACTCGCCTCTAGGAGTATATGTACCGCTTTCTTTTTCAATGTACCTCTGTACTTTGAAGAAATATGCAAAAAAAAGGGGGCCGTGCCAGCCAAACGTTTTCAGCACGGCCCTCGTGTAACTTGAAAAACGTATTAAAAAGTTTCATAGACTCAAGGAATGTACTTTATTAACACGTTCTATGTACCGTAACAGATATTGTGAATTCGTAATAACAAATAATATATAGACGTGGATAGGGGGCCGTGCTGAAAAAAAAGAAATGAGAAAATATCTAAAAAAGACAAAACAACCTTAGCCAAAAACTATATAAAAGTAATTCATGTTTGGCAAGTAACATATGTACCGCATTGGTTTCTCATACAACTTGCTGAATTAAAAAAATAAACCAATTTTAGTTTATTCAGCACGGCCCTCTATAGTTGCCTATATCTTTTTAAATATGACATGTTTCTTTACAAAATTCGACTTCCTGAATTATGTATAGGAGTACATTCGTTCCAAATAAATTGCGATTATGGTGTATTAGTATTTTAAAAGATAAATTGGATCAAAAATATCCTAACATGCAACTGATGGGGTGACCATGATTCCACGTGAGAATGGATAAAAAAACTTCTGAGTAAATTTTTAATAAAATAAAAAAATCAAAAATATCGTAATCTGTATTAACTATTAACGATAACTATAATAGTAGTAAGTAGGTAGTAGGTCGCAAATCGAACAAAACAACAAGTGTCGTTAAGACTAAATAGCTCAAAAGGCTTAAAAAAAATCACATATATATTTCCAATAAATCACACGGATTGATGTACGGTACATGGGTACATTACAATAAAATTACAGTTTCGGTACATTTCACAGATTAGTTACGTTTACCTATGGAATAATCGCAGAAAAACTATGTGTCACAAACACTACAATTCTTTTACCTATTGATTTTAGGTGCATCGTCCTCACATATTATTATATAGATGTAAAAAAATTAACCTTAAAAACTTTAAGAGGTGCTTTAGACCATCGAACTGAACAACTTTCACTATGGGACCAACTCTAAAATCACGAAAAAAAATGAGCTGTTTCATACATTTTGGCCGAGTAGGTATTGAACTTTTGTATGAAACAGCTGATTTTTTTTTCGTGATTTCGGAGTTGGTCCCATAGTGAAAGTTGTTCAGTTCGATGGTCTAAAGCACCTCTTAAAGTTTTTAAGGTTAATTTTTTTACACCTTATATAATTAATGTAGGTACCCATGCAAAATATTGTAGGTACCTAAAACATTTTAAAAGAGTAACGGTGGAGTTTCTTGCCCATTCTTCTCCACACGAAAACTACCTTTTGGAAGGGGCGACTAGAATCAATTCTATTTTAAGGTAATTTTTGACGTTCAAAAGTGCCTTTTATGTGCCTATTTAAAATAAATGCTTTCACTTTGACTACAGAGCTTAAAAGGCTTAAAAAATTACAGATATGTTTCCAACAAATCACATTGATTGAACCTTACCTAGTGAATTAATAGCGACCGCACACAACAAGTTTTAACTGATTTAATTCCCTTATAAGATGTCATCGCTAATATTAATTTTAAAGAAAAAAAAAAAACAAATTGTAAAAAAAGAATGTTTATTTCAATGTAGTCACATAATTTCATTAAAGGTATAGAATAAATCAACCTAATTTATGGAACCATGGTCACCCCATCAGTTGCATGTTAGGATATTTTTGATCCAATTTATCTTTTAAAATACTAATACACCATAATCGCAATTTATTTGGAACGAATGTACTCCTATACATAATTCAGGAAGTCGAATTTTGTAAGCACACATGTCATATTTAAAAAGATATAGGCAACTCATAGATAGATAAATCTATGAGGCAACTATAGAGGGCCGTGCTGAATAAACTAAAATTGGTTTATTTTTTGAATTTAGCAAGTTGTATGAGAAACCAATGCGGTACATATGTTACTTGCCAAACATGAATTACTTTTATATAGTTTTTGGCTAAGGTTGTTTTGTCTTTTTCAGATATTTTCTCATTTCTTTTTTTTTCAGCACGGCCCCCTATCCACGTCTATATATTATTTGTTATTACGAATTCACAATATCTGTTACGGTACATATAACGTGTTAGTAAAGTACATTCCTTGAGTTTATGAAACTTTTTAATACGCTATATATTTTTCAAGTTACACGAGGGCCGTGCTGAAAACGTTTGGCTGGCACGGCCCCCTTTTTTTGCATATTTCTTCAAAAGTACAGAGGTACATTGAAAAAGAAAGCGGTACATATACTCCTAGAGGCGAGTACATTGCATTGGTGTATACCTAAATCGCAAATTCCGGGGGGCCTAGCCAGGCAAACGTACATTAAATTGTTCGCCGGACCTGTGTCCGAGGCATGTGCACACATTCATTATAAACCATACACCACCGCGAATCCGGCGAAAACAAACGGTCCGTTGTCCGGTGAAAAAAACGGACGTATACAAGCGGCCTTACGATATTGGTGTCAAATGAAAGGTCTAGGTCTAAAACCGTTTTGTACGTTTGGATCATGTAAAAATATAGCTGCAACTTTTTACTTGAAGTATTTTTGCTCGTTAAATTATTCAGGCGTAGAAAATGTCAAAAACGAAAAATTAATATTGTAAAGAAACTACTAAGATCTCCGTCACCCAATGTTGAATTTCGGAGGTACTAAATACTGGTTTGATCAGAATGATGTAATTCGTCGTAGTTTTGGAGTATAGGCGTGGTCTCGTCATTATGATGCATCATAATGGCGGGACCAGTGTTATCTGTTATCGTGAAATTCCGTTATGCCGTGTGAGGTACAAAAATTTAAGGACAGGTACAAAATAGTACTAAATGGGTACTTAATATACGTGGTAGAATCTTTCAATTACAAGAGTTGGCGCCATTATGATGTTTATTTTATTTTTCTTCAAAATTGAGGTAGGGACCTAATCGTTTTGTTTACAACTTTGACATGCTGTAATTATGGATTCCCCCTTGGGTGCGGTCAGTGCCGGATTAAGACTAGGTACTAGATGCCCTAAGCAATCCACGCCTGTGGGCCGCCCTATCTTCTAGTCGCCTCCGTATTTTTCTCAAAAAGACGACGAGCGATTTGTTAAGATTAAAAAGTGTTAAGAATGACTTTTGGGTCTTTGCTGACGAACAGCCTTGCCGTTTATGTCTAGCAAATATTTTTTCGGTGCTGTTATGTTATATACTTACACGTAGTTTTATGTTTTCACGTGTGTCGGTATTCCCCACGACTGTGGTCGTATATAAATACGACTCTGGCGGAATGGACACGAAAACATTTGTCGGATTAATCCGAAATAAGCGGTTAAAAGGTTAATAATAACAACTAGCAATGAAATATATTTGGTAAAAAGTAATTGAGACTGCAAAAATCCAGTAGGGTATCACCTACGGGTTAGTACCTATACCTACAGCCTATAGTACAGGTTTTCATAACTCGTTTTAGGTGCTGACGTTACGTAGGTACGTAGGTAACGTCAGCCAGCACCTAAAACGAGTTATGTTATGTGAGTTACACACCTGTGTAAAGCCACAGAGACATGACTGTGTCGTCTAGTGTAGTGACTCGGGATACCTACACCATTCAAACGAAGACTCGTCAAATCACGAGTTTGGATTGGCTAACACTGAGCCAGAAGGCGAAACGAGAACGACAACACTGTAATATGAATCCCACTTCAGCCAGAACACGCTTTATGCCGCCGATGTACCATGTACCATATTTACTTTAACAAATTGTGATTAAAAACTTAATTTTATTTAAATCTGGCTCGGGTCGGGCAGTCGATGCAGCGTACCATCGATATGGTGTACTGTCGATACAACATACTATCGATATGGTATACTGTCGATACAGCGTTCTATCGATTTGATGTACTGTCGATGGAGCGTACCATCAATTTGGGGTACTGTCGATACAACGTACTATCGATATGGTATACTGTGGATACAGCGTTCTATCGATTTGATGTACTGTCGATGTAGCGTACCATCGATTTGTGGTACTGTCGATTCATTAACCCGTCGATGAAACGTTTTCGATACAGCGACCGTCGATGTAGTGACTGTCGATATTATGAACTAGACCCTGTCATAACTCGGTTGATGATGTTATAACTTGAAGCAAGGTTTTGGTATGTACCGTGGTATAAAAGCGTGCAGATTTATTTACGTAACCAGTGTCTCGAATCATAGCCAGGAAATACCTACGACCCGAAAGGGTTTACATGAACAAATACTAAAAATAAAGAAGGCAGTTTTATTTAAACTTTTTATTACAAATAAGTATCGCATATTAATAAATACATATCTAATAAAGGTACATAGGATCAGAAAATAAAATATAGGTACCTAATTACGAATTTTCATAACGTAAGTGTAAATATAAAAAAAATACAGAGTTCGAATTCATCAAAATTTGCATGTACTGACTACAGTATACACCTATCATACGTATTTTTATACTAACAAAGCTGAAACTATAGAAATGCTTTAAAAGAAAGTCGTAAATATAAACATGTATGAATTAAAAATTTCAACATTAAAACCCAAAACAAGCATAGCAAACAGCGCCTGACTGTTGTCGTTCCGCTAAAATATCGCGATTTTTCTAATTTACCTATTATAGTTGTTTTTTTTTTCAGATAAAATAATAAAAACATTTAAATAACGTTCCATTATGCTATGAGATTATCGAAAAAGAATTGCATAAAAAGTGGCAAACATACAAAAGGCCACACTAAATTTAAACGCTTACCCTTATTTATCTCCATTATAATCCCAGTCATATTTAAACTTTCCCTGTATGAATGTCTTTTTACACACTTCCCTCTCCTTATACATTCATTATAAATAAATGTCTATACTTATTTTAAAAATCCGCTTAACTGAGACGTTGCCTGAGGTAGCTGCGCGGTGCGGGAGGGGTGATAGTTGTCACAAGTTGACGAACCACTGAGCTCTTGCATCACGTCACCACACCCCTCCCGCACCGCACTTCTACCTCGGGTAACGTCTCAGTTAAGCGGTCGGCCTAGTGTCTAATCCTAACAGAGAAGATTTCATTTCAATAGTATAACATATATAACACGTCTTACTTTTCATATTTTATTATATGAGAGAACACAATTAACAGATACTTATCATAATATTATCCTATCGAGACATGTATGCCATAATAACGATAATTAAACAGTCTATAAATGTTGACAACGTTCACATTATATGATTTATCTCCATCCTATGGGTCTTACAAGGTCTAGAAATGTTATAACCACGAAATTGGCCACGCAAATGGGAGTAGGTACATGAAATTTCAGACGGACTTTCTAAACTACACAACGGATTTTGACGTGGTTTCGCTCAATTTCATCATCCGAGAATTTATCCCGAAAGGTTTATGTGTATGCTAAATTAATATTAGGTACATAATTATAATAACGAAATCTCTATATTTTGTCAAGTCGTAAAAATCGTGCGAAGCAGGGGCGGGCAACATAATAATAATACTTAGTTAAAAAATAATTGTAATTAATTTACTTCTATAAATAAATTCATTAAGTATAAAAAAATATATGTATATACCGGCTGACTTTTTACCGTCTGGACAAAAACAAAGTATAAAAGGTGAACGCTACGAATTCATAATTTCCCCGCGTAGAGTAGGGCCTATAAGTTGAATTTTTTATATTATTTGTCGATTTATTTGTTTATTGTATGAAAAGTTTACTTCAAATAAGTAATAGTATTTATTGATAGGTTAATTTAATTTTAGGCTTTTTGCAAAAAAAAAGAGATTTCTGTCTTCTAATCCCCTTTATACCCTGTTTTTGTCCAAGCGGCAAAGTCAGCCGGTATAATGAAGACGCTCATTGTGACCAACACCAGAATAAATGCCGCCATATAATTTAATGAATGGTAAAATAGGGTGAACAGAGGGCTTGGATCGAGACAAAACAATATGGTAATTAAATCAGGGCGTTCCCTTTAACCGGAAATGCTATACCGTCCAAAGTAAAAAAAATATTTTCATCCAAGAAAACAATTTATGTATTTCAGTGTAGGTACGGAGACTTCACCAGTAATAGCGGAAGCGTTGATACCTACATTCTAAAAAATATATGTACTTACATATTTTTTTGGGTGTGAATATTTTTTTCGTAATAAACAACTTACTACGGCAGCTAGATGCCAAGTTGACAACAAACAATAATTTATTTTGGAATTAAAAGACAAACGACGTTTTGAACATCGAAAGCAAAAAAACAACAAACAATAATTTATTCTGGCATTAAAAGATAAACGACGTTTTGAACATCAAAAGCAAAAAAAGAAAAAAAAAAGTTTCCGGCTTATCTAAAGGCTCAAGACTTTAAGTGCCATTTTTGCGGCAGCCCGTTTCGCTTGAGACTTGTTATGACCAACACCGAAGACTGTGTGTTGCCGGTCGTTCTTCGTTATTGTAACCCCCACCCTTATCTTTGGTATGTCGGGATTAACTACTTCCGCTTTCCTGAAAATAAAACACAAATACTGTTGTAACATGCTCAGCTAAATTAATTTAATTTTAAACTAATAGTTCTAACTGTCTACTTAGGAAAAGTGGTCTATGGTTGCAATATTTGTAAATGTATAATAAGTACCATGTATTTATTAACCCCCGACGCCAAAACGACGGGGTGTTATAAGTTTCACGTGTCTGTGTGTGTGTGTGTGTGTGTGTGTGTGTGTGTCTGTCTGTGGCATCGTAGCTCCCGAATGGATGAACCGATTTTGATTTTGTTTTTTTTGTTTGAAAGGTGAATTAGTCGCGAGTGTTCTTAGCTATGTTTGAAGAAAATCGGTCCAAGATGGCCGCCGCCAGAAAATGGCGGATTACATATTTTTTCACAACTCCCTCAATATGGGTATCAAATGAAAGGGCTTGACAAGTAGAATACCAAACACTATGATAAATTTCAAAACCAAGATGGCCGCCACCACAAAATGGCGAATTTTTTTTTTTCATAATTCCCTCAATATGGGTATCAAATGAAAGGGCTTGACTAGTAGAATACTATACACTATTACAAATTTCAAATCTAAGATGGCCGCCACCAGAAATGGCGAATTCACAGAGGAATACGTTAGTATGGAATGAACGCCAACGACCACGAGTACCTAACTAGCTTCGCTTCACTGTGGTAAAAAAATACGTACAGCTGCGCAGATTTCAGCTAATCACGTGTGGATCGTATAGTATGTTTACTAGTAATATAATATTATAAAGTTTAAAAAGCAAGAAATAAAAGTTAAATTAAAAATTTAAAAAACCCCCGACTCAAACAAAAACCTCTAAAAAGTAAAATAATAATATATATTAGCCCTTTAAGTTTAATATAAGTTGCAGGAAATATTTTGATCCAAGCGTCCTCATGTCGGAGGACGGCTAATGAAAACGCCAAACAGATGAGGCTTAAACCCAGCAATAATGAATGTAGCTATTGTAGAAACATAACTGCTGTTAACTTCCAATTTTCATTAGCCGTCCCCCGACGTGAGGACGCTTGGATCAAAATATTTCCTGCAACTTATATTAAACTTAAAGGGCTAATATATATTATTATTTTACTTTTTAGAGGTTTTTGTTTGAGTCGGGGGTTTTTTAAATTTTTTATTTAACTTTTCAACATAATTAATTAAGCTGTGATTACTTAATTTTTATACATACAGTAATTTTATTCTAGGTACATTGTCTTTTCATATAATATTATACTGAAGCTCACAAATCGCATGCTTAATGGAATACTGACTTAACTCAAAAAAGAAGATTTTTGGGACATCGCAAAAGAAGATCTTGCTATGAGGACTTATCCTACTTGTTGACGCATAAAATTAAAACTGATTTGATTTGACTATTTATTAATCATGAATGCTTGTATTTTAAACGTCTATAATTAACTATTGATGAGATCTGATTAAAGAAACATCTGTAACTCAATTCTGACCTATCTACTAATGGGTCAATGTTCCATTAAGCGTGCGAAATGATTTATAATATTATAAACGCGAAAGTTTGTGAGGATGGATGTATGTTTGTTACTCTTTCACGCAAAAACCACTGAATGGATTTGGATGAAATTTGGCAAACAGATAGTTTATAAACAGGATTAACACATAGGATAATTTTTATCCCGATCTTCTCACGGGATCGATACTTCTGCGGGTGAAACCGCGGGGCGCAGCTAGTGATTTATAATAATGTCCTTATTACATTGCCATATATCTATGACACCCTAAGAAATATACAGGCTGAAATTGAAAACTTGCATCCACTCGAAAAGGAGGTTACAGTAACTGTATAATCATTATAAATTGTCATTTCCCAAATCTAAATTCTTGTTAACAATCGTGTAATCATTGTCTTAGACAGTTCAAACAAAGTTGTTGCCTACAAGTAGAAACGAATTATCGGCGTTCCAGTAAAAAAATAAATATCATAATCTATCAAAACAAATAAGAAAATTACAGAATCAATTTTAGCGCGCGCCCGATAAGCAATCCATTCATCGCAGAGTTAACAACATAAAGCAAGTTGGCAACGCGTTGAACTAGCGGTCATTTACTTAATTTTGACCGCTCCTACGAAAAAAAGGGCGGGCCCGGACGCAGGCGCGACGACGCGCGACGTTGCCAAATTGCTCGCCTACGCGCACGAGTGTACTTTCCTTAATGACATGCTCTATAGTTTCTTTATAGTACGTTGAATTAGATATTTTAATTTGGTGCACCTATTCAATTTCATGTACTATGTCCAGCAGTGGACTGCTACCTATAGGCTGATGATGAATCAATTTCATCCTGTATACAGTAGTGAAATGAAGATAATGACTAATTAAACTCACCCAAACAAAGGACACGCGTGAATCTTCTCGTACAGTATCTTAACTGGTTGTTGCGGTATGCGGCAGGAGAAAGAATGTATTTCCTTGTGCATAATACGGTACAACACCTTCCATACCTCCTGGAGGTTGCCGCCGCTATCCAGGAATATCGCGCCGGTCAAAGCTTCGAATATATCGCTGAGGACCTGTGATACCACATTTTTTTTTTTAAAGGGTTTCTTAGAGCTTTCTTTTGGGTAAAGAAATGAAAGAAAGAATTTACATTTATTTGCACTAAATTTATATGTTAGACAATAAATTTAAAGTCTTCGTAAAGTACAAAAACACAATAAGAACAAGTTCCCCCCACTCGCTCAATATGCGTCTCATCCACACAAGACGGCCATAGTTCAGCATAATGCTGTGACACTGCGAGACAAAGCCACAGACAAGGTTTTCAACGAGAGCAGGCGTTGACGTCATGACGTCATAAAGCGCTTTTATAATGTTTAACGTGACAATATTATCGTGGACGTCCACTTCCACGTCCATATAATGTATGGAAATACGTGCACGTTATACTTAACGTTATCATGGGCGGAAAGTTAACAGCTTCTTCATATTTTTTCATACATTTTACATACCTGTGTTAAAATGGACGTCCACGACAATACTGTCATGTTAGAAATTATACACGCGCAGTATAGGGAGAGATTAAAAAGTCGGTCAGAAGTATGAAAATAGTTTCATGTTGCAAAATACACGACGTAAAATAATAATACCCACGCCTTTTCCTCGCAGTGGAAAGTGTTCCACTGCAAGGAAAAGGCTACTTCTCTTTAGAGAAGACATGAGCATTGATCACTAAACTCAATACAAACAGTCTAAACAAGTATGAGTTTGACATCCACACTGAGCCTAGTGTGGATTTAAAACTCATATTTGTAATGTCTAGGTTTCCTTTCCTCACCATGTTTTAATTCAACGTATAGTAGTGATATTAGAAATACTAGTTACTAGTAGTAGAATAAGATTAGAAAATACTAGTTAATGACTTTTGTTTTTTCAGAAATCTCAACGTCTCCATGTACTAGTGTTGTCACAGATTAGAAAGTATTAATTACTCTTTTTTTTTTCAGATATCCCAACTTCTCCATTTATATACATAGTTGTAGATTCTAGGCGGCAGAAGTTCAACATATCCCTACGTCTTACCGAGATGGGGAGAATCCATGCGAATTTCGACTAGAAAAAATAATGGTGCAGTACGAACCTTAGGAACTTCAACATATTCAGCAATATGACATTCTTCTTCATCTATAAGATAGAGAACGTCTTCTACGATCTCATGACCTCTTTGTTCTTGATGTTCCACGAACATTATGATAGCATTGTCTAAAGATGGATTTAGTTCGGAGCAGAGGAATCTGCAACAAAGTATAGTTTCTGAAAAAGATATTTCGATGGCGGAATAGAGGTTTATTGGGTACTAGCTTCTGCCCGCGACTTCGTCCGCGATTCAACGTTAATTTTCTAGTTAAAGATCTGAAAAATAATTGAAGATACTTTGCATTTTCACATGTAGTTGTTCCTCAATAAATAATATAATGATCGCCAAAGCAAATTATAAAACATATCCTCTTTCTGGCATATTAAAAAAAAAAAATATTCACAAAATTAAAAACTGCTATCTATGTAAATGTATTCAAAGATAATATTTTATTGTGCTTATTTTTTTTTAATCTTTTCGCATTTACAACTTGTGGATACTTTATTATAAATTTAATTTAATTACAACAACCATAACATGTACAGTCGCCAGCAAAATTGCATGGGTACCTTAGTGTCTATTTTCCCGTGAACGTTTGAATTCAAGTTTTCGAAAATAAACTACACTCGGCGTCACAAAAATCGCACCTCTTTAAAAATTCTGTTCAAAGTCATTTTAACCCTATTAATCAATGGTAGACATATGACTATAAGGTATCATTGGAAAGGCAATTTATTTCAATTTCAGAATAAATCAATGGATTTGGTTTTTTGTTTACCAGGGAATAAAAAAAAGCAAGCTAATGCAAATGATTAAAAAGTTAAATTTTATTTTATCAGCAAAAATTACAACAAAGTCCTTAAAAACAACTTAAAACCTAGTGTTACCACCCCTAGCCCTGATGACTGCTTCCATGCGTTCTCTCATGGACCTAATTAATGTGACAACAGTCTCTTGCGGAATGTTGTCCCATTCTGCAACGACGGCATCTTGGAGGTCTTGGAGAGTGGTAGGGGCAGGATCACGTGCCCGTACTCGCCGTTTGAGTTCATCCCAAAGGTGCTCAATAGGGTTTAGGTCTGGACTTCGCGTCGGCCAGCGCATAACAGGGATTCCAACTTCTTGCAGGTAGTCTTTTACAATTAAAGCGGTGTGACAGCGGGCGTTATCGTGCATTAACGTGAACCCACTGCCAACAAAACCCGCATAAGGGACAACCTGCTCCTCTAAGATCTCTGTTATGTACCGAGCAGCAGTCAGCGACCCTTGCCCGCGAGCACTTCCAGTCCGAGAAACACACACAAGGTTCGTTTTGCCGTCGATTGACATGCCGCCCCAGAACATGCACGAGCCACCCCCGTATTCCACTGTCTCTTGAATACAGGCTTCTGCGAATCGTTCCCCTTGCCTCCTATACACTCTTCGACGCCTGTCGTTGCAGAAAAGACACACCCTCGTCTCATCCGAGAAGAGCACAGCCCTCTATTGGTCTATTGTCCAATCCACATGGTCACGGGCAAATTGCAACAGGTCTCTCCTATGCTGTGCAGTCAATTTTGGCCCTGTAGCAACCCTATGAGCTGCAATTTTCTTTTCCTGCAGTCTTCTTCTAATCGTGGAGACGCTTACAGAAGTTCTGCGAGCTGATCGCAGTTGTTGTTGCAGCTCAACAGCATTGGAGAACCGATTACGTAAAGACGTCGAAACAATGAAGCGATCGTCTCTTTCGGATGTGCACCGTTGTCTTCCAGATCCACGTCTTCGGATATAGCCACCAGTCTCTTGGAAGCGTTGGAACACTCGTCGAACGGCAAAACGACTCAAGTTCAGTTGCCGAGCAACATCACATTGCCGCATCCCTGATTGCAGTAGTGCAATGACTTGAGCGGCTTCATCTGCAGTGGTATCCATCTTCTGGGGTATTTTTCTTGCTTTAGCTGTTCACGTGTGTTCACTTCAAAGATTGAATAGCGAATGACCCACATTTAACCCGGGTCGCCCGTTTTATACCCTTGTAGGGAGATGCAATTAAGTGACCGTTGTAATGCGTATTTTGACAACATTTTTTTTAACGTTACGTGCTAATGAGATCTGTTGTGTTTAGGAATTCTAACTGTTGTTAATTTAAAGGTCGTTAAACATACTTTCAATTGATACCAATATTAATTGGGTTTAATGTATTCGTTGCTGGCGGGATATGCTTTAAACTTATTTTCGAAGAGGTGCGATTTATTTGACGCCGAGTGTAGATGGCGTTGGTTTCTTCACAACTATGACTAATTTACGAAACGTAAGTAAGGAGTTAGGAAGAAACGAAGGAATTACAAGGCTAATACATTTATCTAATTGTTACATTACAATTACCAGCATACGTAGCTTAAATGATAAAAATAATAATAGAAACCGATAGGAATATATTTAGTAAGCTAACTAGTGGGTATTTTAATAATTAATTTAATATTCGAATTGGTAGGTAGTTACTTAGCAACAGGAAAAAGAGCAGATTCATCGCAGGTAAACAGGCTCGCCTTGTGGGCTCGCAAAAAAAAGGCACTATAAAAAATTATAGAGGTTTATTTCTTACAGTATATTATTCAAATTTAATAGTCAGTTTATTAAATATTATAGGTATAATATTATGAAGTTATTGAGGCGATAGCTTAAGTATTCGTTTCCAAAATCGGAAAGAGGATTGAAGCTTATGTAACCTCAATAAAAACAAACCGGAGACCAGGTTATTTTATTACAAAGGTCAAACGGATTAAATGGATACTAAATAAGTAGGCTAAAACTACAAAATTGCACAAAAACATATCAAATGGTTAGTAGGCAACATAAAAAACTAAAAACTATGTTGTTTAAACTTAAAGTGTTCATAACTTTATAAATTATTAAAAATACGTAAGTTATAGTTTATACACACATAACCAGGTCTCCAGTCAATATAAATAATATTATCTAAGTATAATTATTTAGCTCGTAGCTACGTAACCACTTGTGTATCGCGTATTATTTCGACGCCACAAACATAAGCGTCCGTGTTCATTGGACTTAAAAAGTTTTTTCATCTGTGAAGATGACATTACTCCAATCGAAGTTTATGTGATCCAAAGCGAACTGTAATCTTGGGTCAGTGGGTCGTCTTTTTATGGTTTTCCGTGAGCAAGGGTTTCACAGCATGCCTCCGCGGCACAAGTTTTGACGCGGCTCCGTGTCAAAACTTGTGTCAAATAAACCAGCATAGTGGTTCGGCGGCAGAAATCCATTTTCTTCATACTGCCTTATCATGGTTTGATGCTGCAATGTGTTTTATAAGTCGTGGTCTACCAGTTCTTTGATGGTGTTTCAAAGAACCCTCCTCTTCAAATTGTCATACTCAAAGAACAACTGTTTTTCTCTGCAACAATAAAACAGAAATATATAACACCCAATAATGATTATTATGTAGTATAGTAACAAAAATTTAATGCAGTTTTTAATATAAAAGTGTAAAAATAAAACTACTTACGTTTACACCGGTCTCTGGCTATTTCTGACAAGTTTTTGGCTTGATTATTCAAAGCAATTATTTGAGCTCTTGTAACGAAATCAATATTATAACTCATGCTCGTTTTGGTAAAATAAGTAATCCGCCTGATCATAAAAACTGAACAAAAGGCACTCGAACGAGGTAATCGAAATGAACTTAGCGAACGATCAATTGAGCTGTCATAAATCTTCGATCTAAGTATTATTCATACCACCTACCAATTATTTATAAATCCATATTTAACCTACCCTCTCAAGTTTGAAAACTAAAACTTAGAAAATCAGATGCCTACCTACTTATAAATTGATATTCAATTTTAACATAGTAGGTTAATAATTAGGGTCAATTTTATTTAAAAGAAACTATTAATTATAAATTGTTTGAAGAGACAAAAAGAAACTGCAGAAATAGTTTATCATTTAAAGCAAAGCAACGCCATCTAATAACAGCATAATTCAATTTTGTTAGTCGTTAACTGGTTTTACGCTAGATGGCGTCATTTCTCGCTTCATACGATTTTGTTTCTGTACAACCCATGCACTTTTGCAGCCTACTGTACCTACGTGAAAAACAACTAATACCTAATTATTTAGTAAAAATAACAAAATTATATCATACGTTAAAAAAACACACAAACACACATAGTTTGTCACAAACTAAAATATAACGTTTTTTTAAACAGTTTATATCGAGTTAAAAATAAAAAAAAACCTGTACTCAAAAATAATCTTAGTATTTTTATTACTTACTTATGCAGTCCAAGTTTCACAACGTATGACGCAAAAGTGACGTTGTTGACGAGAGCGGATCTCAGGTCCGTCATTTCACCAGGTTTTAGTTCTCCACAGTTCTCAAATATATGCGCCGTTATTAGGAAATCCAATATGGCGTCGCCTAAGAACTCTAATCGTTCGTATGAACGGGTCAGTCTGTTGCGAATGTATGATGGATGGGAAAGAGCCTAAAAAATAAACATAGAGGATATCGTCATTGAAGAACATAGGAAAAGTTAATAATATGATTCAAACAACTTGGATACTTCATACATTTAGAATTGCTACTACATCTAAAAGAGTTCCGCCTCGGTTTTAAATTTCAGTCCGAATCCGGGTTTACTTACATAATAGTGATAGTCTTGACCGTTTTCGGTCATAGCGGCCAATCTTATAGGAGACTAGCTAGTTAGCCATCGACATGAACTATTTTAAACCCAGGTTGGCCGAAGCAAGGAAAACCTGTTTAGTATAGCTATTCACAACCATCATTTTTAAAACCGAAATCGAATATTTTGTCAGTTACGACCGCTATTCTCCCGACAGTTGTTTGCTATTGGGGGCAAGGCAAGTCAGGTTATCGAAGTGTGTCATTTTCGATACGATAGCCTGTCGGATGGTTGTGAATAGCTATGCAGGTGGAGATTAATAGAAGACTCCTCCTTGGAGAGCAAATGCGGTGCTGTTCCACAAACGATGAGACACTTAATATCATGTCCTGCGTGTCCTGTCAGCTGCAAGTTACAGGGATGGCGACAAACACGTAGCCGAATTCTGGGCCGAGTCCATTTAGATTGCCATCGACACGCTAAGAAGATACTGTGCAAGAGCAAGTGAACCTTACTTACATACATAATACATGACCTTACGCCTTTTTCCCTTTCAGAAACTACGAAACACCGAGTGCAACATATAAATACTCCTTTTGGCCTTTCGAATGATGTCGTCAATAAGATCAGTGTTTGTTGTTCTAACTAGGGTTTACTTATCCACACAGACTCATTCTTCATATTATAATAATGAATGGACATAACAAACACCCCAGAAAGCATTTCATCATTCATTCATTGCGCAGCTGGGTCAAGGGCTTGATTCAGAATTCAGTACTTCTGGACACGGCACGCAGTGAGGAGGTTCCTCTTTCTAGAACCCTGACCACCGGCACCTTGGACCCTGTTCCTAATGGTTCACTATCTTTTTTTAATGGTTTTAAAAAATATTTAAAAATGTAATGAATATCATTCATATTCATTACATTTTTAAAGATTTTAATGTAATAATAGAAATGTACATCAAATGTGTTACTATTTACCTCTAGCAGGAACGACGGATCCTTGAACTTATAGTTCATAATTTTCTCCACATCAGATCTGCAATCGTTTAATAGGTAATCGATGCTTTCTTCATTCGCTTTTCCCTCTGTGATGACGGTCGACACTTGTCTGTGCAAATATTCTTCAAATTCATCCTAGAAAAAGTTTATTTAAGTTAGCACAAATATATTACGATAAATTCGACATTTCAAATCAGTAGCGATAATCATTACTTACTCTTAATTATAAATAATATTATCAGTCAGTTTGTATCAATTAAGCGCTATTTACACGATGCAAGTTTTTTGCCTAAGGCATACAATAACATGGAAACAACAAAATAATTAGCACTTATAAGGCCACAGGCAATAAAAGCGCTCTATGTAAATCAGGCTTTATTGTATTTCTAGACAAATAGGGATTTTTATTTTTTCAACACGTATGTAAGTTTTGACTGTAGGTCCTCATAATAAATTACATACCTACTTGAAAGAAGTATAAATAAATAGCATCATTATTATCTCTACCGATGGAATAAAAACCCTATAATTAAAGTTCTTATTCAAACGTCCATAGCTAATATACTTAGATGTTTCTAATTTATCAAATGTTTTGTTAGCATTTGAGTTATTTTATGTTTTTCACGTACCTCTGGAGGTATGACCTTCATCCACTCAATTACTTTGACGGCACCTGTTATTCCGCCGTTTAGAAGGTAGGTACCGATGAGCGCTTCCACGCAATCGGCGACTGACTGAAAAAGTGGAAGCACATTCTTAATTTATTTAATACCTATTGATTTATGTTTCAAAATATTTTCGACAGGTCCAACGGTTAGGTACCCAGGAAGGGCAAATCGTTACCTATTGGAGTTTTTCATTAGGAATTTTACAGAGAGCCTTTACGAATAATATTCGTGTCCGAATTTTGGCGCAACTGAGCGCAAGCCAGCTGTCACAGGGCATTGTTATACTTGTCTCGGGCCGTCAATTTCTATGAGAAAAACTGTGATGTTGACTGACACGCTTGGTTTGTGTCTAACAGCAGTGTCTCTAGCAGCGGTCGCCACGGCACCTTAATAGGGGGTCAAGTCCCATGTAATAATGAGACTTGACGACATGTGGGTGTATCATACACCATTGCCAACCCGGGAAAACAGGCGTATTTCCTGTTAATATTTCACCAAAAACATTTTCAATAATTTGCCGTCTGTATCGGGCGGGATATTCAATTCCAATCTACCGCCGGTGGTCAGGGCTCCAGAGAGAGGAACATCCTAAAAATATTTGAAGGAGTAGTACCGCTTTCTGTATCAAGGTCTTGACCTAATGACGGCCTCTTTAGATTAGATACCTCGGTCGAGCCTCTTGACTATATCTATAATTCTATAGTAATATTATAAAGAGAAAAGATTTGTATTTTTGTATGTAACGAATAAACTTAAAAAAGACGGGTTGCACTCCGGGACTGCCGGCAGAAGTGAAAACTTGAATATTAACGTTGAAATAAATCAATTATTAATTTAATTAATACCTATAACTCATTTTTTTTTCACTATTTCTGCGTCACTTTTTTCATTAATAGATGCACTTTGTTCAATTTCCATATTTTAAACACTTTATATACACGAATTTTACGAATACACAGCATACTACACAGACGGTCGAGCCATCAGCTGTCCATCCATCCATCCATCCATCCACTTCGACTTCCACTTTGACTTCGACTTCCACTTCGACTTCGAATTCGACTTCGACTTCCACTTCCTCTTCCACTTCCACTTCACCTTCCATCCATCCATCCATTGTGTCCGTGTGTCACTTCACTTCGGTTGGCGACGCCGTAGAAAGAGAGGGGGGAAATCTCTCCTGACGGTCACGTGTCCTGACGCGAGTTTAACATTTTTTACCCACTACTAAAAGTATGCAACGCCGCTAAAGAAGTTTACACTTCAAAAACTACTGGACCGATTTCAAAAATTCTTTTGCCGTTACAAAGCTACATTATCACTGAGTAACATAGGTTTTTTTTGATAATGGTATCCCTTACAATAAATAAATCCCAGGGACAAACTTTCTCGATGGTTGGCATCGACCTAAGGAAAGAGTGCTTTTCTTCTAATATATAAAATTCTCGTGTCACAGTGTTTGTAACAAAACTCCTCCGAAACGGCTTGGCCGATTCCTATGAAATTTTGTGTGTGTATTCAGTAGGTCTGAGAATAAGACGTAAACATTTTTTTTTACTATTTTTCGTGTAGGGTAGTGGTAGGGTTGGAGTAGGGTAGGGGTAGAGTAGAAGTAAGGTAGGAGAAGGGTAAGGGTAGGAGTAGGGTAGGGACAGGAGTAGGGTAGGGGCAGGAGTAGGGTAGGGGTAGGGTATGGGTAGGGTAAGGTAAGGGGTAGGACACCACGCGAAAGAAGTTTGGCCGGGCAGCTAGTGTTACTATAATTTCATTGCACGTAACGATATCAGCTCAATTACTGCATTAGTCTACATTCCATTCCACCTGTGAAACCTCGTGTGGCAACTGTGACAAGTCAATATTCTACTCTAGTATTTTTAAGAGATTCCTAAAATAGAAAATAATAATTATGGAATAGAAATAAAATTATAAAATAGAAATAACTTTAGCCTTGGATCGAAAGAGCTGGAAGTCATGGGGAGAGGCCTTTGCCCAGCAGTGGGATGATTCTGGTTAACAGTAAGTAAGTAAGAAATAAAATATACAAACATTGTTACGAACTTGGGGTTCGTGACAATAAAAACTGCCGATTTAATAACAAAAAATAGACACTTTAATTAAAAACAACAATTACAACTTTGACACACTAATTATAAAACACAATCGCATTACTGATTACTTGAAAGTCGCACTTGAAGATCGCTTCGATGTTATCGCTTGTATCGCTTATCCAATACTGAATCCCGGCTCGCAGGCACACCGGCCTTATATAGGCCTCGGATAGTTCCAGAACCTTCTACCGTAGAAACATCTAGAATGTTCGAGTACATACCGAACCCGACCGACCAGACGTCGATATTTCTGGAAAGTTCTAGCATCGAAGTTTCTAGAAGGGACCCGAATAATTATAAGTTCTGCTACTCGATACTAGATGGCGCTAGTGGTAGCTAATGTCGCCATGAATTGTGGCGCGCAACAATATATTAATAAAACAACATAATTATCAATATGGCCATGCCAGGAACGGGCCACCAGAAGATATGATAAATTATTACGAGGGATTTTTCAGATGGCGTCAGTCTTGACTGTGTCAAAAAAAGAAAGACACGTAGGTATTTCTGTTAATTACCTAACTCCTAAATTGTTATTAATCATCATCTGCCTGGCGTTTTCCCAACTATGTTGGGGTCGGCTTCCAGTCTAACCGGATGCAGCTGAATACCAGTATTTTACATGGAGCGACTGCCTATCTGACCTCTACAACCCAGTTACTGGGTAATACCCTCTCCCCTTTGTAACACTGGTTGTCAGAATAAATTGTTATTAATCTATTCTTTAATTCATTCATTCCTTCACTCATTGTCAAACAACGCAAACTGTATATACTCACAATGAAAGTGAGCACTGATAAAGGAATTCTGTTAAATAATCCCCTAAGGGTGTAAAATAGGGGATGATTTTAAAATCCACATGTAATATTTGTGTATACTTCTTTGCGTGTATGTGTGACTGAGCTAACATTTAGTCTTGATTTATTTAATTTAATTCGGTTTACTTGGTCAAAAGTTATTACAATATAAATATTTTTTGGTAAGAAATAGAGAATTACGTGTTACAACTTATTTGTAAAATCAACACCATGGAGGTAAATTTACATAAGTCCACTTTCATCGACCCACGAAATTCTCGAACGTAGTCACGCGAACGAAGTCGCGGGCATAGTTAGTTACTTAATATTTATCGAAATCACAATCAGATTCTATCAGCCAACAAAAAGTTGTAGCCACATTAAATAAATGTCATAGACCCAGAAACGACTCTTGGCACGTGGAAAACGTATATTATCATTAACGGCAAACTCGGGCACGACGGGCAATCGAATTAATGTCAGCGCCCCGTGGCTGGAAGGCACGTGTAAGCTTTATAGTTCCGCACCAAATCGCGACATGCGAGATACCTAATCATTTAGATAATTTTGTTTGTCACGTAAACAAGAAATTGATAGTATAGATATTTTAATTATAGCACAGAAGAATTCGTTGAATTATAAAAAACCGGCCAAGTGCGAGTCGGACTCGCGCACCGAGGGTTCCGTATAAAAATTTAAGGTTTTCGTAATTTTTCCTTTATTTGTGCTATAAAAGATTGCTTCATGCCAAATTTCAAGATTCTAGGTCGACTGGAAGTACCCTTTAGGTTTTGATTCCCTTGCGAGTAGTTGCGAGTTTGAAAATATGCGGCTTAAATTGCCGTTTCTTTTTATTGCGTTGACATAGAAGTTTGATTTTGTTACAGCTTAAAGGTATTATAGACCTGAGTATTTGATATTAATTTCAATTTAATACCTCTACGCGTTCATGAGAAAAGAAGTAGTAACTTTAAAATTTTCAAAAATATTTATTATTATATTATGTAACTAAAAATGTACGGTTTTCGCAATTTTTCCTTTATCTGTACTATAAGATGTTACTTCGTACCAAATTTCAAGATTCTAAGTTCACGGGAAGTACCCTGTAGGTTTTGATTCCCGTGCGAGTTTCGAAAATTTGCGGAAATTTGCGGCATAAACGGCTGTATCTTTTGATTGCGTTGGCTTAGAAGTTTGATTTTTTCACAGCTTCAAGGGACAGTAGACCTGAGTAATTGATATAAATTTCAGCTTCATACCTCCACGCGTTCCTGAGAAAAAGGGTCTTGACAGACGGACGGACGGACGGACAGACGGACAACAAAGTGATCCTATAAGGGTTCCGTTTTTTCCTTTTGAGGTACGGAACCCTAAAAACTAAAGTACTTAATATAACTTAGACTTAATAACTAAATTAATATCTAATATAACTTAGACTTATAATATATATTAGTACACATGACGACATCATATGTCGTCATGTGTACTAATATATTTCTGTGTTGATATTATCAAGCCATACATTTCCAGTTTTAACTGACCTCGCGTTGTATAGGCTTTTCGTACAATGAGAAAATTGTGATACAAAAAATAAAAATATTCAAGTTAGCAACACAATATTTCAATGCATTTCGGATTTACAACATATTAACTCGTATGATGTTTGAATAACAATACTTAAGAGAACACACGGCGACACATGAAGCTATATATTTCCAGTTTTAGCTGACCTCGCATTGTATAGGTTATTCGTACAATCAGAAGTCAGCTTATACTGGTTATTTAGCTTGATGTGTAGCCGTGCGTACACAAAAAAAAAGCAGTTTTAAATACTCAAATAAATAAAAAATAATGTACATGATACGTATTTACAAGTAAAAACTACCCACTTAAGGAGGAAGCGCCAGGGGTACGAGGGTTTTTTGCAATTTGCAAGTCAGTGTCAGTTTGTATGTTGAACAAAATATTATTCGCTAACGTAACAAGTATGTATTTACAGAATTATTCCACAAAGTATAGCGTCTGGCTGGGTTCGAATCCACGATCTACATCTCGTAAGTCGGGATCGTTACCATTGTGTCACCACTGCTCTTAAGTAATAAAATGTAAATAAAATAAAATGTCTCGTTTTCGCATTAATCTCGGCTACGGAACCCATGGTCTGTGGAATGTGTGACGAATTATGAATCAGAGGAGCAGACCCGCTAGTGTACATAATCTGCTTAAAATGTAGAATAACAGTGTTAACAAGAGTTCCGTGAACTCGGAAATTATGCGAAAGTTGGCATAAAATAATCTTGTAGAACTTGATTGGTATTAAGTATACATTGTAAGGTTCAATGTATGAACAAGCTTACAATATAATTTGTAAGTTCAATTAACACAACTTTACAAAAAATCACGCCTGATAAGTTTAATTAATAATAGTAGTCAAACCTATTGGCACAACCAGAAAGGCACGGCACAAATCGAGACTCCGGTATGCTACTGAGAAATTCCTGATGGAGAAACCCAATAACACTTGCCCGACCTGGAAATCCAGGACCTCATGCTCAGCAGTAGCGCTTGCCAACCAACGAGGCAGTCACGAGTCAGCTGTTTAATTTACCTAATGTCTTCAATTGAACTTTGACTTAATAACTTGTCCATAAAACCTATTTTAACGTTTATCTATACCATAGATGTCTATGGTATGGTGTGTTCCAGTCGATTTCTTATGAGAAATATACAGCAGCGTGTATCGGGAAGATGTGCTAAGATAATCATATCGAACCACTTTCTGCATGGGACCGACATCGTCATCATCTGCCTAGCCTTTTCCCAACTATGTTGGGGTCAGCTTCCAGTCTAACCGGATGCAGCTGAATACCATATATTTTACATGGAGCGACTGCCTATCTGACCTCTACAACCCAGTTACTGGGTAATACGATACCCCTTGGTATTTATTTATTATTTATTTATCCTCACACTGGAACGCCATACGGCAATTACACCAACGGAGTAAAAAATCACTTCATCTGCTGCTTAATTCCATCTGACTGGTTATCAGACTTTCGGGCTTCTGAATACCCGTAACGACTGTCAAAGATCCACGAATGACAGCCGGGACCAACGGCTTAACGTGCTTTCCAAGGCACGTAGGGGTCTCGGTATGTAAAGATGGTCACCCATCCACAAACCAATAGCGACAAGCGTAGCTTAACCTGATCGATCGACCTGTGCGGCTATTATGTCATCGTAATCGCTAAAAAATAATTACGTTCCATTAAAAACTTCAATACCTACTCAGCCTATGGAAGAGCTGATTATTTTTGAGCGACTACGATGTTGGTCCCATGAAGAATGTGGTTCAGTTTGATGTTCAGTACCACACCTTGAAATTTCATCACACCTTTCTGGTATACGTTGTACAGATTAAGGAAACGCCCATCAACTTTTTAGTTCGAAATAAAATTTTCAAAATAGAACATGAATCAAATATTGTTGTATAGTCAACCTCGTTATTGCTTAACCACTTTTGACAAAAACTCCCAGAATATTGAAACTTTATCTAACTGTCATATAGGTCTCAAGCCAAAAATATTATAGACCTTGACGTTTTATGACGTGTAAGTGACATTTAACCTTGAACCAGTTACCTTCAACGACGTCTTTTGACGTCAGATCGCCGTACCCCGTCTATGGGCACTCCGCCATTTCTGCGCCACTCGCAAAGTATGTATCATCATCATCAGCCTACCCTTTTCTGAACTAACGCGTGTAAAAAGACGCTTTACGAAACCGAATTGCAGTCCACATTGTTACGTTTTTTTTTACTGGACCATTCCTGGGAACCTTCTGGGTACGGAGATATTGAAAGTTAAAGTTCGAAAACAAGTTTCTAATGTTATAAGTTTATAACATAACTTTAAACACCGTAGATAACGGCTAAGTGATGGGTTTTTTACACCATGTATGAATATAGGGTGCCCTATTCTTACCTTGTCTGACACTGCCTGGGAATGGACGTACAACTGCATAGCGTTCTGCGCGCGGCCCTTTGGCTCGATCTCTGCAGCGCCATCACAGTCAGTGTATCGTTCCCGTACCATGTCCATGCTCTCCTTCGACAGCTTGCCATCGAGGACTTCCGACGCCGGGAACTGCACACCAATCAGGAATATCGGCCGAATCTGGAAAGATTTACCGCTGTTAATATGTAGGTTTTATTAGAAGTATTCAGACTTTGCTAGCGCCTTATACGTTGTCCGTACCACGCGACAAAGACGAGAACAATCCCTTTCAAAAACTTTTAAAGAGTGTAACTAGTTCAACAAGGTAAGATTAGTTCTACATATATTCTATCGATTTTACAGATTTTTTTCGCTTATCTCATTTTACTATGCCTTCTTTGAAATGACATTATTTCGAACATTTCTAATATTAGTCATCATCCCTACTGCCAAGACATATTTTTGTATTTGTACGAGGAACCTGGTACGGTTGGCAACATTGAAGTTATTTTTCTAATGACTATTAACTATCCTTTTGACTTACTACATCTGTTCTCTAACTTTAACTTACGCTACGCTCTATTTAATATTTGTTTGGTACCGGTACAGAAAAGATACTGATTAGAAATACCAATACCTGGTATTTCTAATCCTTGGCTTTGGTGTGCCAAGGCCAATGACATCGGTTCCCAAAAATACTGGTATTTTAAGCCCTGCTTGCAAGAAAGTACATAGTGAAACATTTTTTTCACTTCTCATGCTCTAAAAGTCCGTCTTTATGTTGTGCTTAGGCGACATAAAATCGCTTTTTATGTTCTAGTGCATAAAGTAAATTTTTTTTCTAAGACTAAAGTAATCAGGCCCAACAGCCACACGCACAATAAAACTTCGCAGATTAAAGTCGTGATTTATTTCATTTTCTTTAATTTATACCACTTCCGTGTTTTCTATCGTTAATTTAATAAAATCAGGTAAAATAGTTGTCATTTATTATTTATAAAGGCAAAGAAACGTTTTAATTTTTTGGCAGTATGAAGTACCCAAGTCGAATGACAAATGTTGAATATTAAAAAAAAAAAAACTTAAAAAGTTTCGTGGCGGTATTATCTGTGGTGGCGGGAATTAGCTATGGATGCAACATTTTTGATTAATTATGTACTGTATACTTTATGCCTGTTTCATTTTCTCGCAATCGAAGTGAAAAGCAGAGTGTATAACTCAGGCATAAACGAGCCATTTTACCCCTCGACTTAACTATCCACCCTCGCCTGCGGCTCGGGTGGATATAAACGTCTCGGGGTAAAATAGCTTCTTTTATGCCTTAGTTGTACAATCTACTATTTTAACGTCATTTACCACAGCATTTTACCTATGTGCCACAAATATATTTATTACGGAAATCAATCGATCAACGGGCTACCGTTGCTGCCGCGGTTGTTATCATATCCCCGATAGATGAATAATTATTAACAAACCAAGTCTTCTTATAGCCCCTCAGAGCAGTAATTTATAGGGAACACAAACATTGTAACCATTAGTTTGTAAAAAAAACCTGGTACCCAAAAATTAAGGTAAAAAAGAGAATCAATTTTAAAGTCTTATACTTAAGTAATATTCGAGGGATCAATGCATGCTTCTGTAACGATACATTTGGGAAACTGCCAATTTCATAAAAATCGGTTTAAAACGCACCAAAATACAGACTTTCACTTTTATATGGGTCTCCATATAAAGGTGAAAGCCTGTATTTTGGTGCGTTTATCTGATTGTATTAAGTGAGATGATACTGCGGTTACCAATGCGCCTGGTAACCGCAGCGATTAGGTATGTCAATATTCACATCATACCTTCAGAAATTGCCACATACATAAGTAGGTACTCCTCCGTAATTTATTTTCAATTCAAAGCAATTTCATTTGCTTTGGCAATTTCGTAGTCAGGGAAATTAATTGTTAAACAAATTGATATCTTACGTCAATTTACAGTGTTCAAGTAATTTCACACAATTGACAGAAATTACAGTTGTGATTTGAGTATACAGACGAGTTTCTTTTTCAACCTTATTTATTTATTTACAAATTTCTTAAAATAATAATATGTGCAAGTTACAAGTATATAAAAAGGTGGGGAAATAATCAAACAGAAAGTTAACTTGGTAGTCAAATTGCTTAACAATAAATTTCCCTGACTTTACATTATATTATTTATATTGTCTTTTTATAATGATAGGTATTTTAGTGTTTATACCTAATAGTTATGATCAAACAATAATGTTTTGCTAACTCACTCCCTTGGACAAACAAAAGTATGCAATTAGCCATAGTTATGTAGGTAACTAGAGTAAGATAAGAATTTGTAGCATACGAAGCGTTTTTTTTTTATATCTGAATGTGCTAAAATTCGTTTGATATCATGTCATGTGGTCAATTGAAGTAAAACGACAGACTTATGTGGGGAGGTCTATTTCCGCGTTAACACTTTCGTCCGAACAAAACATTCTTTCAATGAGGTTAATTTAATATTTAAAAAAAAAACAGTCAAGTGCGAGTCGGACTCGCGCATCGAGGGCTCCGTACAAATTTGTAGGTATGTAAATAGTTTTAAAATTATTTTTTTTGTAATGTAACTACAAATTTACGGTTTTCGGATTTTCCCTTTACTTGTGATACTTACATTGACATTGCTTCTTGCCAAATTTTGTGATTCTAGGTCAACGGGATGTACCCTATAGGTTTTGATTTCGGAACATATACGCCCATATCTTTTGGTAGCCTTGACTTAGAAGTTTGATTTTTTCACTGCTTCAAGCGATTGTAGCCTTGAGTATTTGATATTAATATCAACTTGATAACCCCACGCGTTCGTTAGAAAAGGGGTAAGGGTTACGTTTTTCCTTTTTAGGTACGGAACCCTATGAAACATATATAAATTGTATGTATAGATAATTATTTGCACTAGGTAGGTACTAAATTAAATGATAACTAACTATAGGTACAAAAACGAAAGGACACTTAGGCACCAAAGCTGCTGTCATCCGGAAACGTGCCCAGAAGCCTGGCAGCAACGTTAAATGGCAAGACTAATTCTTTTGCCAAAGAACGACCCAGCTTTCTGGTCACGTGAAGTGTCGACCAGACGCGGACGGGACGGTGAGAATTTAAAAAAAGAATGTACATATTTTTATTGGAAATTATAGTTTAATTACTCTGTGTCAATTTCGCAGCATTTGGTTCCAGCATTTAATAGACGAATATTGAGGCACGTGTCATTAATTTTATCGCAGCTAAGTAAATATGTAATGAGAAAAATGCGAAAACATTTCATTCTTACTAGAAATCATCGGCACTCCAATTCTTTAAATTGTATCATGATGTAGGAAATTCTGAAGTCTTAAAAATATGCAACTTAGGTACGAACAGCTACACATCAAGCTATATATACATAACCAGTATAAGCTGACTTCTGATTGTACGAAAAACCTATAAAATATGAGTTCAGCTAAAACTGGAAATGTATAGCCAGATGTGTTGCCGTATGTACCTATGAATATAACAGAAAAATTAAATGATGACCAAGGCTAAAGTCATTTTTTTTTCTTCAAACATCTAGCCTCATTTGTATGCAAAAAATTAAATGACGATCCAGCTAAAATGTCTCATTGATTTTAAACCTATGGTTTAATTAATTGATGCGACTCAAATATCCCACAGTTACGCACATACAAACGTGGTACACTACGTATTAACGGTAGGCAGGCTAACTGTTTTAAAAATTCAATAAAAACTGGGATTCGTCCCTGATGCACATCCCAGATTGATTGAGAACTTCCTTCTACAGGGTGTTACAGAAAGGGTATATCAATACAAACGGGTTGAAGAGTGTATCTGGTCTAGAATCTCTGTACAAAATTTCAGCTCAAAAGCCAAAATTTCAGGTCATTATCCATTATCTGTAGTGTGTCTGTGCGCCTAGTACACGCAATGTCGAAATAAAAAAAAATATTAAGCATTTTCAAAGTTAATGCTTTTGAGCTGAAATTTTGTACAGAGATTCTAGACCAGATACACTCTTCAACCCGTTTGTATTGATATACCCTTTTCGTAACACCCTGTATAATTCCTTAGGGGCTATATAATTTATTCATTTTACAGTACGTACCTATGTAAATGTTAACACTCAATAAGGGCTTAATAAGGTCAAGGCCGGGGGTTTGCCGGTTGTCGGTCGCAGGTCGCCTGGCGGCGGCGTGCGGCCGGCGAACTCGAAACGACGGACGCGAGCACATTATCACAGATTCACAATATGATTTCGGTGATCACAGGCGGCGCACGTGCCACGTGCGACATATAAAATAAATACGTATAAGTTGTGTGATCGATATACCTAGACAATAAGTTATTCTTTTTTTTATGTACCTAGCTGGGTGTAGTGTTTTTAATTCTTAGCCTGGAGTGTACCGAATAACTGAAAAGTGAGTCATATTTTAATAAATAAGTACCTATTGTTATTCAATATAATGAGTGAAAGTGTTTTGCACGGCTTCGATACGGTTCGACCCAAATTTTTGGTCGGGACTGAAAATAAAACTGAAAGTAAAACTTTGTCATAAATCACCCAAAAAATATGGTAACGTCTACTATATTTTAATTCGCTCTATAATGCACAATAGATATCATTATTTTAAATTGAACATGTACGTTTTTTTTTATTAACCTATTCTGTCCCACTGGTGGACAAAGATCTTCCCCGCACAATCTCAAATTTTCCTTATTTTGTGCCTTCTCCGGCCAATCGCTCAGGAAAGAGTCCAAATCGTCACGCCAGCGTTTCTTAGGCTTGTCTCGGTGATGGCGCCCGTCTTCAGGTACCTACTGTGTGACGATCCTGGCCCATCATGAACATGTTCTTTACTTGCCTAACATTTTCTAAATAACTACCTATTACATAAGTACAGGTACAGTCAACAAAAGAGATAAGTACCTATGCAGGATCGTCGGATATTGTTGAAGTTTAGTAAGAAACCGAAGGATGTTCTCGACTGAAACGTAATTTGATAAATGAGCTGTTTATTTTCTATTAATAAAATAAAATTTTATTCGAGAACAGCCATCGGTTTCTTACTAAACTTCAACTATATCCGATGATCCTACATACTTATCGCCGGGTTAAAGGCAAAACCGACTATCTGCGATTTTTTTCCGTTTTTCACTTTAATATACCATTCGAATCGGCATTTGATTCTTTATCTAATGGTAAAACCAACTAAGCCGTAGGACTTACCGTTCCCGAGTTACTGAATGTAAAAACCGATAATAAATCGAGAAAGTGTATGTTTAGAGAGTTAAAAACCAAATAATTCGCAATAATTTGTCTGCAATATTTCAAAATATAGATGCAAAAAATACCAAACTTTTTTAGTGGGTTTTAGTCCTACAATAATGTCAAAGAAAGGTCTTAGTCACTAATGGAAAAAAATAATATATTTGATTGGCACATTTTTGTTCTTGAACATTAAAACTAAATAAACATTATATAAATATAGTCGATTTTGGCATTCGGTTTTTCGGTTTCATTTTAGCGAATTGCCTAGAAAAAAACCAGATTAAATTATTATAGTTGGTACTTCCCCGCGCTGTCGCTGTCCCCCTCCCGCTTTACGGTGATTTAGTCGAATCTTTTATAAAGTGCATTTTTAAATTTTTGTGTATTTTTACTATGTGCGTTTTGTGTGTTTGCTGAGGAAAATTATTGCTGAAGAATCAGAACCGACAATAGCTGCAACTCCATAAAGTACACTACACTTTTACAGTGTTAAAATGGTTTTAAATTCTTTATAGAAAAAAAAAACAACACAATTTAATCTCAGATATGCCAAAACTTCTTCTGCAAAACTGTGCATTTCTGCTTCAGTTATGATACGATGGGATTTTACTCTCGAGACTGTGATCCGCGAAGATGACATGAGCCCCAAAACATAACGCCGCTAGAAAAAGATAAAGAAATCCGGCGTCATATCAAATCTTTCCTTAAAGATATTAAACGCCAATATCTAGACTGTAGTCTGTCAATTACAAAAATGTATGTATTGTATGTGGAGGAGCGTGAGAAGGAGAGCGTTACACCCGCGTCGGAGGCAACTGTCGAAATGTATTTTGCACAGAATTCAACTTGGGGTTTTTGTTCAAAAAAAAAGACCGGTTTATTTTGTGCACCAAGTATCGTCGTTTGGATACCATAGAGAAAACTAAAATTGAACAAGAGTATAAACAGCAAATTCAAAGAAAAGATACATACAATAGCGAGAAATAAAGGGAGGAAAGGGGGAGAGCAGAAAAAGAAATGAACTTCACTTCGGCATCCTTTGATTTCCAGGCAATTTTATAAATCCCTAGTGGAGATGTAGGTCTTTTGTATTATTGCAGGAAACTTACACTATACAACCTGACGATTTATGAGAGCGCTTTTCCAAATGAAGACGGAAATTAATGGCAAGAAAGGAAGCTCTGAGATTAGATCGATAATTTTAACTTACTTAAGCGAAATCCCCGATCATATCGACGAGGTTTTGTTATTTTGACACACATGTGGTGGACAAAACAGGAACCAATATGTGGCCGCTGTTTTGTTTTGGGCTGTCCATAAAATCTAAGCACGTCGAGCCAGTCCAAAAAGTTGTCACTGAACAACCACCGCAAGCCACAAATGACCCATGTTTTCCACTGATACTTTACCCGTTATATAAAGAACCATAATGCGTTTCAAAAGCCAAAAAGCTAAACTATTGAAACTTCGTGAAAAAGGAGTCATTCCCGACAATACCGAGGAATATCATGGATGGTTCCAAAGATTGAGAGCTGATGGACAAAAAGTGGATCGTATACCAGAGGGGCAATTCTCGTAATTTTAAGAATCTCAGTCTCAATCTGTCAAAAATACTTCTAATTTCCCTACATTTTTACAAGTTTTTGGCATTTTATTGTCGCCGAGATGATACTGCGACTAGATTTTGAACGTTTTAAATTACGAGAATTGGCATTCTGATGTTACGGTTCCTGAAGAATCAGAAGACTCGGAGAACCCAGATGAATCTGAGTGATTAATTTTTTAGAATTAATTTTTAAACACCAATTAGGTATTGTTTGTTTAGATTATAAACTTTTATGTACGTACAAAGTAATAAAACAATAAAATAAATGCTTTTTCTTGTCACCTGTCTGTTTTATTTTCTGAATGCCTATTTCTCGATGTCCGAATAGCCACTACTTACCGAATAAATTCAAAAATGGAACAAAATTGATTTTTTTATGGAATTTGTATGAAATTATCTGCCAAGTAAGTTAGTATGAACTCAATCGTAGGTGGTGAAACAGGCCCTGATAGTAGGTACACAATTTGAATGATTTAAGCAATGCAAATCAGTAACTTATAATGTTAGTACAATTTTGCATTCTAGATTCAAAGACATCTATTAAGAAGTAGAAAGGCAAAACCAACTACTTTTTCGTATTTTTTAAAATTGTTTCAAAACTAATGTTTCGACAATCAGCCTTACAGGTTAATTATCAAAACAATACTTTAACTCACGTAATTGCGAAGTCTGTTAGAAACAGGACAAGTACTTTTCCAGATATGCTTGTATTTGTACTATAAAGGCAAAACCAACTAAAAGGGGGGGTTATAATTTATTTTAATTTTTTTTTGTACAAAGTAGGTCAATTTTTGTGTTTAGTATGTAACTGTTTGAAACTTAGATAATTATAGAACACGCTCTTACATTTGCGACTAACATAATTTTATTACTAAGGACTTAATTTTAATAGCAAACTTTCAAAATGCGCTTACGGAAAATTTTATATTGACTTTTTTGGACTAAATAATTGGTTTTGCCTTTAACACGGCGTTATCTCTTTTGTTGACTGTACATAAGTTGTAGATAAACATGACATGTTTAATAATACAGTAGACAACGTTTATTTATAAATTTCAAAAGGAAAACTCTTATGTTGTTGGATTACATGACATAAATAAAACTAAGCTTGTGATATTTTTAGAAACGTGTGTGTAGGCTTGATAACAACATTGAATATTTCGAGCAGTTTCCTTTTCACATAAATATATTCCGATGAGTATGATTGTCCTTCTTAAGGATTTTAATTAAATAGTTATTTCACTAGTGCAAGTCATCTCAGATTTTTTTGTCTTTAATATATGTAGGTACGAAATCTAATCAATAATCGATAATAAAACAAAAAATGCATTCTAATTATCTATACAAGTTAATTGGGTACAGTTAAAATTATTATGAAAGACACAAATAGTACAGACGCCAGCGCATCAAGCTACTATAATCTGTCAAATTTCTTGACCTTGTCACCTCTTGTAAAATTTCTACACTTATATCTGTAATATTTATGGTGTATATAATAAAGAATAACAGCCCAGAGTTTGGAAGTTGGCGGTGTGATACCCACGTGTCTCGGAAAGCACGTTAAGCCCTTGGTCCTGCGTCTGATCTCTCTCTGGCCGTGGCGGATTGCCGTCTCATCGGACTATGAGAGTGAGGGAAGAGAGAGTGCACCTCTGTCTGCGCACACACTTGTGCACTATAATATCTCCTGCGTCGAAGGCTAGCCATTGAGATTGGTCGCTAAGGCCGAAATTCGGTCTGGAGGACTATTATTATTACCTAGCAAACCTAATATTTGTTCTATTCATTTTCAGATGAAGTTATTACTTTTATCGACGTTTGTAGTCATAGGAGCCATTTTTGTAGGACTTAAGTTCGTGATAAATAAAGTACATGACCTGCCAGAGTTGGATCTTCAAAAATTGTGGGGAACTGGCATCAGGCCCGAAAAACAAGAAGAGTCTATAAGGCCTTTCAAGATCGACTTTAATGATACGGTAAATATAGAAATAATAGCGAGCGCAAAAAAAAACAAACAAAAAATCACACTTTTTTGCTGACTCAGCTAAAATGAGAGTTTATTAAGTGAGAACCAATTATACCTACTTATACAATTACTATAATTTATTATAGTTTAATCTTGTATCATAATTGATAAATAATGGTTTTGTATGTACCTACTTATATTGTTGACTCACATTTGATTAATCGATTACTGACACCAACCATCTATCAAGATAAATTGTATATTAGATTAGGTACTTGTAACTATTACAGATGATCTCAGACTTGAAACAAAGAATAAAAAGCAGACGGAGGTTGACAAAACCCCTCGAAGGCATACAATCCGAGTACGGAATGAATACGGACTACTTACAAAAGATTCTGACCTACTGGGTCGATAAATATGACTTTAAAAAGAGGGCAGAGCTGTTAAATAAATTTCCTCATTACAAAACGAAAATACAGGGATTGGATTTACATTACATACACGTAAAGCCTAAAGTAAATAAAGGCGTTGAAGTCCTACCACTGCTCATGTTACATGGTTGGCCTAGTTCGTCCAAAGAGTTCGACAAAGTTATTCCAATGCTGACGACACCGAAAGAAGGATATAACTTCGTCTTCGAAGTTGTAGCTGCAGACTTACCTGGTTACGGGTTTTCCGAGGTAAGCAAAGTACTTATATTTTCATTAAAAAAAATAAGCCAATTAAATAACAACGTATTTATATCTATGTGTAAATCTGGTTATCTCTACCGACATCTTCAATACAAAGGAAAAGTTACGAAAACCAGTTTTCATATTTAAGTATTTATAGATTTTAACGTAGGTAAAGGTGACACAATGGGAGTAAGTATAGAATGGTCAAATATGTACACAAATTATAATTATACATAGGCATTTCCATATTTCGAGACGGGAGGCGTTCAAACGGTCCGCGGTGACCTTTATAAGAAAACAGAATTATATAAATCCTTGAATTCAATTTTGCCGGTTATCTCAAATACATTGGACGTTCCACGTGCTATTTTTTAGAACGCAATTTTGTCTGTAGCACAGAATAACTAATAGTACTAACGTCTTTAGGTAGATAGGTATAATTGACCTCGTAAATGCTTTACCTGTCTATGTGTAATATGTTGGGTCGCAGGTTTGCACCATGTAGGTACTAGACCAGTAAAGCCGTAAGCCGTGTCGTTTTACACGTGCAGCCTGTGGACTACGCAGCGGGCGTACAGCGCGCGGCGCGTGCGTGCAGTACAACAATGCTTTCAGGATTAGAGTTTCCGCAGAGTTGTAGTGCGTCGACTATGTTGTGTTTGCTTCGATACTAACTTGCCTACAAAACCGCTCGAATAGCGTCCTGAAGGTATTGTACGAGCGGTGGGATCTGTCCCTGTTGCAGAGGTGGATGTAAATTCATATCAACATAACATAAAACCACGTCTTTATTCCAAGAGGGGATAGGTAGAGGTTTACCTATAGTAGGTACACCCATATTTCGCCAATTATTCCTTATCAATGTCATAATTTAATATACTTGCATTCTGATTTAGGTGGCTCACTATCTATTTTTTTTACTTTTTTACAGGGAACAAACAAACCAGGGTTAAACCCATTGCAGATTGGAATAATGATGCGTAACCTAATGTTTCGACTTGGTTACAAAAAGTTCTACATTCAAGCAGGAGACTGGGGTTCGCAGTGCGCTACACATATGGCTACTCTTTTCCCTGAGAATATTTTGGGGTAATGTACCTTTTTAATCTCTAATCACACTTTCTTTAATCATTATTAGCCGATAACTGAAAGTGCTGTATTATTATTTGCTATCTTATCGTACAGTGGCAAAACTAATCATATCTTGTATATTTGACAATAAGTTTAATCCAAATAATTATGTACCTACATGATTTGCGGTACAGTTACAGAAACAATTTCAAGGTGCAAAAATTATGATATACACCGTCTTCTTCACGTTATCCATAAAATTTGTCAAACACTTCTATATCTTTTACAAATTAAATCTAATAAAGGAATTAGTACTTAAACAGGCTTTGTTACAAAGATATTTGTAATTTCATTTAATGAAATTTAATTGAGCTATACAGTAAGAAAGGGTCTTAACTTAGTTTTGACAAGTTTCAACCTGCCAAATCTTATGAATGAAAATACGTCGTTACCATTTCGGATAAAGAGACATGCATATTGGGTGATTTACGTCAAGGTGTTTAGTTTGTATGAAAATTAACAAAACATAAAAAAATAAGAATTCATTAATGTGTCCATAATGAAAAATGCTTCTTTCCATGGTCTGAACATCTGGTCGAAGTTTATGTATATCGTCCGGAACACGGTGTATATTAGTTTAGAACTAATTTTCAGACCATTATGTCATAGTAGGAAAAAAGACCCACTGAGTAACAATGAAAAATTTAATAACATAATACATCGGTTGGTCCATGGATTTAAATACCAAGACCCCTCCGTGCCTCGGAAAGCTCGTTAAGCCACTGGTCTCGGCTGACATTCGTGAATCTTTGGCAGTCGTTACGGGTCGTCAGAAGCCCGACATTCTGACAACCAGTTGTTGTCAGAATTTCGGACAGCAGTTGGGAAAAGGCTAGGCAGATAATGAATACATCAAGCATGTATTTCCCGAAGAGGTCGGGAGGGGGTCGGGGGGGGGGAGGAGGTGGGGGATTTTCACACCAATTGTGTTTAATTAAGTGAGCTTATTCCGATTAAATGGGCATGCCGCAATTATGAGTGTGACCGCAAAACCATCCAAGCTATTATTATTTATCCATAGAGCTGATTTTACCAAAGTCGGATATATTTTATCCGTGGAATAAAATTGAGGTCTGACAAACTGAAAAACCGTCAAAAATTCAAAATTTATTCTCAGAATAAGACTTATTCTAGGTATAAAAGTTTGGTGAAATTCGCCTTTAGTATAATTTCAATTATCTTTCAGATATCACTGTAACATGCCACTATCTTCAAGACCAATTAGCTACATAAAGTTACTGATTGGATCCCTGTTCCCAAGTTGGATAGACTCGGATCGTCCCGAAAGAGTATATCCCCTGAAGAAGCATTTTACTTATCTATTAAGAGAAAGTGGATATTTCCATATTCAGTCTACGAAACCTGATACAATTGGTAAGTAAGATATGTCTTATTTAGGGTTCCGTACACAAAGGGTACCAATGGAACTACTAAGCCTCCGCTGTCCGTTCGTCTGACTGTCAGCGTGCTGTATCATATGAACCGTAATAGGTAGACAGTTGAAAATTTCACAGTGTATTTCTATTACCGCTATAATAACAAATAATAAAAATAAAATAAAGTTAGTAAAAAATTAAGGGGGTCTGCATATGGGCTCCCTTCGTGTGCGAGTCTGACTCGGACTTGGCCGGTTCTTTAAAAAGACAGCTGCTACGCACTAATTTCTCCTGTAATCATGGGTGATTTTAGAAACACAAATATCACATTCTAACCCGGAAAAACTATATGAAGCCCATATCAATATTTGTGCCGAGCGAAATTTGAAGCTGCTGCTGCATTTGATAAATACAGTAAGTAACCGGCCACGTGCGTGTCGGACCACGCACAATGAAGGGGTTCGTAGTTGGGATGAATTTTTACTAACAACAAACTTAACAATGTAGTTGAAAAACATGTTATTCCATATATTCCAACTGCAAATGTAAGTGTGTACGCACACGACATTGAGATTTACCATGCTACTTTAATACCATAGACTTCTTACAGGTTTTCCTGTAACCTATAAGCAAAGAACTACATATTTTCAGTATTTACTATTTTCAAAATTTTTGCGTCAGTACTTGCGGAAATAAGGGGGAAATGGTAAATATCCATCTACTTTCTTATATAACTTTAAAACTATTTATTTAAAAAAAAACAAAAACATATTTGATTCGCTATCTACAAGCCCTTTCATGTGATATGTTAAACGGTACAATTTGCTAAACTATTTTATCTAATTTGCCCCCCAAAAGCCACCCCCATATTCAAAATTCGTTCATTTACGTTACACGTCCGTGTTTAGGTCAAAGTAATTTATAATGTGCACCAATTTCAACTTAATCGGTTCAGTTGATTCGGAACAAATTGTCTGTGACAGACGGACAGACAGTCAGATACACGAGTCATCCTATAAAGGTTCCGTGTTTTCATTCGGACGTACGGAAAACCTTAAAAAGCGTGTAACTGAGTTTTTATGTCGGCCAATGTAAATTTAATAAACAAGTTTGGCAATGGCCTTGGATAAAGCAGCAGTACAACAGTTTGTTTTAAAAATAAACTAAACATGTCTAATGTTTGAATATTAATAATGTTGCTATGTAAGCAACATGTTATGTTAACATTTTTGAAGTGAAAACTTCTTTAGCGGCGTTGCACACTTTTTGTAATGGGTAAAAAATGTTAAAATCGCGTCAGGACACGTGACCGTCAGGAGAGATTCCCCCCCCCCCCCTCTCTTTCTAAGGCGGCGCCAACCGAAGTGAACCAAGTGACACACGACAATGGATGGATGGATGGATGGATGGATGGATGGATGGATGGATGGATGGATGGATGGATGGACGTGGACGTGGACGTGGTTAATATTCAAGTTTTCACTTCTGCCGGCACTCCCGGAGTGCAACCCGTCTTTTTTTTTTTAGCAAGTAGGTATGTTAAACAAATATACACAGACATGTTTATAATTTCTAAGGGTGCAACTAGAATGTTGTCTATACAGGGTGAAATTGAAAACATGCGACAAATCGAAATGGGAGGTAGTACTCATCATTATGAACAGTTTTTACTATGGGACCAAACCAGTAATCGCGAAAAAAAATCAGATGTTCCCTACATTTATGTTCGCATAACTCGTCAATATGTAGGGAACATCTGATTTTTTTTTCGCGATTTCAGGTTTGGTCTCATAGTAAAAGTTGTTCATAATGATGAGTACTACCTCCCATTTCGATTTGTCGCATGTTTTCGATTTCACCCTGTAGAATAAAATACTCTTTATTATGTACACCATATAAATTGCTGACTAATTGCTGATTTTTGAGATTGCTGTCTATCATACTTATGTCACCTCATTTATCATGTTTCAAAATATGTATGTCGCAATCTCATGGATCGAAGGCAATCTACAATGTAGTTGCACCTTTACTGTTACGTCATTGCAAGAATTGTCTTCAACTCAAACAGAGCATCCTCAAGCCCATCTGGAGCTGATCACGCACTCTTAATTTATTGACATACATAAGTATTAACTTTTAGTGTTTGGCATGAAATGGTGACATCAACTTCTCTATTGGCTTTATTTTTTGTTTTTATTTTGGTAATTGACATTCAATTACCTAAGTTATTTTGGATGCTTTTTGGCGGGACACAGTATGGGCCAAAGATGTTTTATAAAACATTTGAACAATTTTGCCCTATGTTCACAAAAAAAAAAAAAAAAAAAAATGAATTTCAAGAATTAATTTTTATTTTTGCAGGAGTTGCGCTCACAGACTCTCCAACGGGTTTAGCAGCGTATATGATGGAGAAAATAGCAATTTGCAGTAACAGGGACCAATTGGACACGCCCCATGGAGGGTTGGAAAACCTTGACATAGATGACGTGCTGGACACAGTGACTATAACGTGGATGAATGAGTGCATTGTCACCGCTACAAGACTCTACGCGGAAGGGTTCTATTATCCCGAAATCAGTATTGTTCAGAAGTAGGTAGTTTCGAAAACTTATCCAATCTAAATTCACATTTCATAGGTTAACCTGTACACAATCTTATAAACAATTTTAGATAATTTACATGTATCGCCACTTAATCAACTATCTACTTCAACGTTTTGTAGTCTAAGTTCATTTTTGATTAACCATTTGTAATAAAAAGGTCATGAATAAATTTCGGTTGCAATGGAATCAGAACTTCGTCAGACATTGAGTTTGTTTTCCCATAACTTGATGAATCTGAGATTCTGACTTCAAATACAACATTGTTTTTCATAATGTTTTATTACGGTACATTTTCATAGCGTTGCCAGGTGCCATCAGCTAGAAAATGGAGGTATTTAACCTATAATGCGTTCGCGATTTAGTTGCCAAACACGTAAACAAATATGATTTTATTAAAAAATAACTTTAATACTACACGACAAAATTCAGTTTACGCTACAACTTCAAACCTTTTTATATTTTTTTCAGTAGTACTACTAGTCCCTTAATAAGCAATAGAATAAAGTTCATATTTGTTTAACTTGAAATAACATCAATTGGAACAATAAATTTGAATAGACCTTACTTTGAAATCTGCCAAAACTTTATAGACTTTAATTTGACTAAACCATTTCCTAATTTTCTATTTCAGCATACCGACTGAAGTACCAACGGCAGCTATTAAATTCTTATATGAAGTCTCCTATCAACCAGACTGGATACTAAGAGACAAGTTCCTGAATTTAGTTAGATCTACTTCCTTCGACTTTGGAGGACATTTTGCCGCGTTACACACACCTAAGGTGTTAGCAGATGACGTGTTTGCTTCTGCTGAAGAATTTATAAAGTTCCATAGTATACCAAAAAATAAATAAATACACTATTGCGGCAATCTAAAAATGTACGTAAATTGCCGTTTGTTGACGCGTATAGTACAGTCAACAAAACAGGGTTTATGCAGATAAAAAGTAACATGTTTCCATAAATTGTCATTTTCATTATGTTTTTTGCGTAATAAATGTTAAGCTTACGACACACTAAGAAGAGCAATGTCAAAGACTATAAACACGAAGGAGAGCTTGCACCTCAAATCACGAATTATATTTGTGAACTATTTAAAACTTTGTTTTATTTTTCTGAATTATTTGAAGTTGCCACAGGCTGAATGATATTGTATATCGCTAAATGTATTTAGTGGTTTGGTGCGAGCGGGCCTTACACATTCCTATGCCAGAACGTGGATCCACGCGAGTCACAGGGACGTGAATCCAAGCGAGACGCAGTGACGTGGATCCACGCGTGACACAAGGGCTTTTTAATTGTTTCTGTAATTATGGCATTCAAACGGTTAAAGTAGCTACTTAGTACATGTGTATTTAACTTTTTTGTCGACTCTACAACAACTCTGTCGACCTAGCCAGTATTTGTCATATTTTTTTGTATTTTCACATTCTTTTCTGACAAATCATAGTTGAGCGTTTTAAACAATTAAAAAGAGTAGTAATCAATGTCTGACCAGTTCTTAACGGCATATTACGTCTGTGAACTTTGAGCCAGTAAATTATAAAATTGTTGAGTTACGACATATGTTATAAAAAAACTGGCCATCGCGTCAAATGTATATTTTGAATCGTAAATAATAATAATACGTAATCACACTAATTGTGATAAAGGCGAAAGTTTGTGAGTGTGTTTGTATGTACCCTAATCCAGGTCATTGTCTACCCATTTGCTAAATTTCATACAAATCCTATAGGTATCCAAATCCGTTCAGACGTTTTAAAAGTGAAATAGTAACAAACAAACATACAAAACTCAAATTTGTTCTCTTTATTATAATATTAGGTCCTTACATATGAAATTGGCGTTTTGTATGGAAGGAACAAAAAGTCGAATATTTTTTAATATAATATATTTAATTAATCAAAGTATGAACCATTGTTTTCAATGCACTTTTGCCATCTTATAGGTAGTTCATTGATCCCTTTACTAAAAAAACCAGTCGGACGGGAATCAATAAAATCTTTGAAGGCGATTTGGACTGCCCCATCGGAGTTGAATTTTTTCCCTTGCAAAAAGTTATCCAAATTGCGAAAAAAATGGTAATCTGTTGGAGCAAGGTCCGGGGAGTACGGAGGATGTCTAAGACATTCCAATTCAAGCTCTTCTAATTTGGTAGCCGTCTGTTGCGCAGTGTGTGGTCTGGCGTTGTCGTGAAGCAGCAGTGGCGTGGAGCGATTGACCAGCCTTGGTTGTTTAGCCGCTAGCTTTTCCATCATGGTTTGTAATTGCTGACAATAGACATCAGCTGTAATAGTCTGGCCAGATTTGAGAAAACTGTAATGAACAATACCGGCACTAGTCCACCAAACGCTTACAAGTAACTTTTTTGGGGTTAATTTTCGCTTGGGGCAGGATTTGGCTGGCTGGCCAGGATCCAACCATTGCGCTGAGCGCTTCCGATTATCGTAAAGAATCCATTTTTCATCACAGGTAATGATTCGGTTTAAAATACCTTCATTGTTGTGCCGGTTCAGTAATGTAACGCAGCAGTCGACGCGCGTTTGCCGGTTTGCTTCAGTCAATTCGTGAGGTACCCACCTTTCAAGCTTTTTAATCTTCCCAATTTGCTTCAAGTGAATTAAAACAGTTTTATCACTAACATCGAAGCCTGCAGCTAACTCGGACGTGGTTTGCGATGGGTCCGCTTCCACAATAGCCTTCAATTCTCCATTATCAACTTGGGTCTCAGGCCGTCCACGGGGCTTGTTCTGCAGGTCGAAATTTCCAGAACGAAAACGTTGGAACCAAAAACGAACTGTGTTTTCTTTTGCAACATGACCGCCATACACATCATTCACCCTTCGAGTCGTTTCCGCAGCACTAGTGCCACGGCGGAACTCGTACTCGTAAATAATGCGATATTTTAAATTTTCCATTTTGTAAAATGAGTGACGCAAACAGAAAAAACAGAAGAAAAAAAACAAATGAATGACGGTCATCGAAGCACAAATACATGAGTAAATAGCTGTACAAATTTGAATTTGGAATTCCTTACCAAAGAGGAGAAATTCGTGATTAAAGTGGCCAGTACGAAAAACGCCAATTTCATATGTAAGGACCTAATATTAAGATTAGATGAACATGCCATTAAGGAGGATAAGGATTCAATCAATCTGCCTAGCCTGTTCCCAACTATGTTGGGGTCGGCTTCCAGTCTAAGATTGTTTCAGTAAAAATTAATTCCTACATAAAAATAATATTTTATAAGTTTGCATTATAACCGCTAGGAAGTGTATTTTAGAAGTTCCAGTAAGCGATTGTAAGATTGTATACATTTAGATTAAAAAAAAAATGTACATACTAGACATTAGTAGGGAATCAATTTCTATATATTTTTTTTACAACATCATGAATGCTGAATCGAAAGAAAAATATGTTATTAATTTAATGTGGACGATATTTTTCAAGCTCCTTTGATAAAAAATATTGTTCTTGCAAAACTAGCCACGCAATGTATGTTCACTAGGATGGGTCAATGATAAAAGGTCGTAATGGTGAAAAAAATATTTATGTGATATATTGTACTTATGCTTATAAATGAGCCCATAAAAAGAAAAAGTAAAATATTACATTATTATTATTACATTTTGGCATTTATACAGGGTGTTACAGAAAGGGTATATCAATACGAACGGGTTGAAGAGTGTATCTGGTCTAGAATCTCTGTACAAAATTTCAGCTCAAAAACAGTAACTTTGAAAATGCTTAATATTTTTTTATTTAGATAGTTTATTAAATTGAAATCATAACAAACGTGTCACCGCACTACGAGGGTCATTATCCATTATCTGTAGTGTGTCTGTGCGCCTAGTACACGCACATCATGCCGCCGCGCGCCAGTGCAGCGCCGTGATGTCGAAATAAAAAAAATATTAAGCATTTTCAAAGTTAATGCTTTTGAGCTGAAATGTTGTACAGAGATTCTAGACCAGATACACTCTTCAACCCGTTTGTATTGATATACCCTTTCTGTAACACCCTGTATACATATATATATATATATGTTAGTATACTTTGGCATTATGTATTTAAGTATACTTATTATGTTATTTTTATTGCATTATATGTGTAGGTATATTTAATTTTTTAGTTTTAGATTTCACACATTCATATTTTTCTCTTCTTGTTCTCACACACTATTGTCTACATTTCTTTTTTACTACTACTTTCGCAGGTCTGCTGGAAGAAATTTCTTAAGAAATAAGCAGTACCTTTGTACTTACTCAAATAATAATTATGACATATTCCTATGTATTTTACTATTTTTACTGCGTGTACATAAATAAACAAATAAATAACTTTAATTGTACCTTGTCTTTCATTTCTCCTACGTATATGAATCATATAAAATTATTCATGCAAATTTTAGCATATTATTATCATCATCATTTTAGCCCGGAATCACCCACTGCTGGGTCACACACGGCTGGCTCCCCTTTCTTCTACCATATTTCCCGGTTCCGTGCATCCCTCATCCAGGTGTTTTTTTTTTTTTTTTTTTTTTTTTTTTAATGGGCTTGCTCTTGACTCTAGCCTAGGTCAAAGGTGACAGAGACAAAGTCGACGATGGAGCGAGCTTACCCAGAAGAAGCCTGTTCACTCTCACTTTAAAGAGATTCGGGTTGTATGCGCTCGGAAAAACAGACGCAGGTAGAGAGTTCCACTCTTTTGCTGTGCGCATTATAAACGACATTTGCAAACGCTTAGTGCGAATTGGTGGAACAGCAACCAGGTAGGGATGGTAACCTGCAGTGCGCCTGGATGTCCGAAGGTAGAAGGGGGCCGGTGGAATGAGGTCGTGGATCCCGCGACTTTGACGATATCATCAACCCAACGCGCTTTTGGACGGTCCTGCGTGGTAATTGCTAGTGTTGCAAAGAACTCGAGCCTTCGAGTCCTATATAAACGGACTCGGATGAAGAATTACAAGACTCGACTCATTACAATAGGACTCCAAGACTAGAGAACTAAATTCTCTACGAGTTCTTGAATGTTACATGGGAGCTCGAGTCTCTTTGTGAGCTCGAGTCCTTTTTATGCGGCGAGTCGCACTCAAGTCCTCTTCGTGTATGAGTCTAGCAATAAAATTGTTACATTTACAGGACCGGGAGAAAGACTCAGATTAAAAAAAAAAACAGTATTGAATAAGGATATTTTTAATCATTTATAAATATAAAATTCAAAGTCCTGACTAACTGACTGATATATCATCGTGGTCCTAGGGACATGAAATTTGGAGAATGTGTTCTTTGTGAAGAGTAGGTATCCACTAAGAAAGGGTTTTTCGAAATTCCACCCCTAAGGGGGTGAATGGGAGGAGGGTGAAATTTCAAGTGGACGAAATCGCGGGCAGAAGCTAGTCATTTATAAACATAATAATTTTTTTTTAATGGTTATGAGTTACATCATAACCACTAATTTAAACTTATCACCAGTTCCGAGTCTTTTCGAATGATGAGCTTCAAGTCTCATCATCACGCTCCGAGTTTTTCTTGAAGACTCGAGTACATTTTAAGACTCGAGTCCTTTGTTAGACTCAAATGGTTGTTCAATGACTCGGGCTCGGCTTGACTCTAGACTCCGAGCCTTTTTAGCACATTGAGTCTTGCATAATTGAGTCGAGTCTCTAAAATTACGACTCGAGGACTCGAGTCCTTTGCAACACTAGTAATTGCGCAAGACACTACTCGTATCTATCAGTTGCAATGGGCTTCATTTTTACAGTTCAAAAACATTAAATTGTGTAATTTACGTTGTTGAGCACACATTTTTCGATCATATGAAACAATGTATTAGCAATATTCTTCAAAATTATCCAGATTGAAATTAATAGTGTGTTACCCGATTCGGATGTTGGATTCGTTGGCCTAACCTTGGCCATCATTTGGTCACAGCTTTACCCCATCGGCCATCTCCTCGTCTAACTAGATGTCCTGCCCAACGCCCAACTCGACTTGAGGCGTATCGCCCTGTCCCCGTGGTCGTAGACTTTCGACTATTTTTATTATTATACCATGAATAATTTTCCCATTTCCATACCTCATTGGGCTAGTGGTCTAAAATAACACCTTAATTGCGTAACACACTATCAATCTCAATCATTTTGAAGGATATTGCTAATCCATTGCTTCATATGTTCGAAAATTTGTCTGCTCAACAACGTAAATAACGCAATGAATGATGTTGAACTGTCAAAATGAAAGCCATTCCTACTGTTAGAGTATTTCGCAATTACTCCGCTGGACTACTGAGCATGTGGCCCAAGTGTTGATCGCCAGGTTAGGCAGTGTTTTTGGTGTTTCCATTAAAAACATATGTCTATACAGGGTGTTACGGAAAGGGTATATCAATACAAACGGGTTGAAGAGTGTATCTGGTCTAGAATCTCTGTACAAAATTTGAGCTCAAAAGCATTAACTTTGAAAATGCTTAATATTTTTTTATTTCGACATCACGGCGCTGCACTGGCGCGCGGCGGCGTAATGTGCGTGTACTAGGCGCACAGATAAAATACAGATAATGGATAATGACCCTCGTAGTGCGGTGACACGTTTGTTATGATTTCAATTTAATAAACTATCGAAATAAAAAAATATTAAGCATTTTCAAAGTCACTGCTTTTGAGTTGAAATTTTGTACAGAGATTCTAGACCAGCCCCCTTATTCACAAACACTCGATTGCTTCCGTATCGTATCGAACATTAATCATTGTTATCGTGGGAGTCTTCTAAATGCTGTTCACAAGTCCAAAACCCGAAAATTTTGTCAGTTTAATTCAAATAGACGCCCGCTATTCTTCCAACAGCTATTTGCTGTTGAGGGGAAGTCAAATCAGGTTATAGAAATGTCAGGTTTTCGATACGATAGCTTGTCGTATGGTTGTGAATCAGGGCTCAGATACACTCTTCAACCCGTTTGTATTGACATACCCTTTCCGTAACATCCTGTATACAGTGCCGGTTGACGGCAACAGGCTCGACCATTATTACATGGGACTTAATAAAACATAACAGGTGTGGGTGTATAATAAACCTCTGCCTACTTCTTTGGAGAAAACAAGCGTGATGTTATGTATCAATTGCTTTATTATAATTACTAGCAACCCGCTCCTGCAATACCCCTGCATACTACTAATTCGTACGATTTTACGACTTGACATAACATCGAGTTTCTTTATCATATTATTATAAGTTTAATATTCTGTATTTTTCGCATACACCTTTCGGAATAAATTCTCTAAATGACTGTGAAACTGCACCAAAATCCGTTACACTGACGCGGTTACACAGACAGACACGAAAAGCGACCTCCATATTTAATGGCCGACCTCTTAAATGAGACGTTGCTTGAAGTAGCTGCGCGGTGCGGGAAGGGTGATAGTTCTCACAAGTTGTCGAATCACTGAGCTCTCGTATCACGTCACCACACCCCTCCCCGCACCACGCTGCTACCTCAGTCAACGTCTCAGTTAAGCGGTCGGCCTATAATAATATATGTAGTGATATAGATTGAGATGGACTAACCTGTTTTTCCGCAATGAACTCCTCAACCTCGCGCGGCGCGAAGAATCCTGGCAACATAAAATCTTTTCTTGGACTGAACTGCTCTATTTTCATCCGACCCGCTAGGTTGAAGCGCTCCGCAGCGTAGTACAGGTTCCTAAAATTAAATATAGGATTGAAATAAAAAATGAAATGTAAGTCAGTTTGTAAATATACCTACATATTTTAATTAAAAACTAGATGAGGTTTCCTACTCTGAGAAGAAAGGCCGAAACAAACTCAAGAGGTCACTGTCTCCAGACATAATCTTAGTCAGATCATTTGAGGAACATGTAGATTAGTGTCTGAAATTGTATTTTTAGGAAAGAACCACACAGATTTGAGTGGACCTGTCCAGTCAGTGCACAATTTGTCAATTATCGTGCAGCTCAACTCAGAACTTAAAGAGCTCAGCTGAAATATTCTCATCAGTAATTTCGTACGGAACACACCCTAGGGGTTAGAATGCACTCAATATTTACCTTTCCCTACCGAGATAAGAGTTAACTATATTGCAATGACTGACTGACTGTTTTACGTCGATCGTCAATGTCCTACCAAAAACGACGGCTGGGACAGACTGGATGCAGTAGGCAGAGAACTAGGATTTGTGACGCCACTTAAAACAGGCAATTACCCAGCAGAGGACTGGGATAGACTGGATGGATTTAATTCATATCGGCCGAAAGACGTCCACTGCTGAACGTAAACCTCATCCAAGCATCGTCACATCGACCGATCTTGTGCTTCTCGCATCCAGCGGATTCCTGCGGCCTTCACAAGGTCATCGGTCTACCTTGTGGGAGGTGGATTGATAAATTGATTTATTTTCCATTAAAACTCGTAAGATTTTTATCATTAAATTAAATAATAATGTTAATAATTACCTGTTACTAATCAGTCTGCACTTAATGTTTGTTAGTTGTCCTTCATTTAGGGTCGAGAACTTGTGGTATAAATATAAGCTCGCAGCGAATTTCAAGAAAGAGTCTCCCAAAGTCTCCACGCGTTCTAGATTGAACGTATCGTGGGATTTGATTGTTGTCAGTGCAGCTAGAATGTCTCGCAACTCTGGTCCTTTTCCTGAAGCCCCTTGTCTAAGGATTTGTATTTGGTCATTGTATCTAGAAAAGAAAAAGAAAGAAAATACGTTTATTTGCGGTAAACATGACACATAGAAAAAATACAAACACAAAAAAGGACAAGTTGAAGGAAAATATGCGACACGCTTAGCATGATGCTTCGACCCAATGCGAGACAGACCCCAGCGCCGGTTTTCAGCGACAGCCAGCGTTGACGTAATGACGTCAACCGGTGCAGTAGGTATACGAAGAGATACAAATAACAGAATAAGAATCGTTATTATTTTAGATAGAATAATATTACTAGAATCGGAATATGTTTAATGAAAAAGTAGATGTTTGGATGTATTTCATGGCATAGTCGCCCCTATTTTGTAAAGTTCTGCTTTATCCTCTCGCAATGGCACGAACTATAAATTATGAGAAAAGCTTATGCCGTAGTAGTAACAAGGGACTGTCGTGTTTAGACCACGTACAACAAACAATTGTTTTCACAAGTCCAAATTCGTTACATTACTTTGGGGGCTCAGGTATCACGCTACCCAGTAATTGGTTTGAGGAGGTCAGATATGCAGAAGCTCCGTGTAAAAAGATACTGATATTCATCTGCATCCAATTACACTGGAAGCCGACTCCAATATACATGGCGTCAAATAACCCATCACAAGGTTGTTATCTACGCATACTATACAATGTACAGTCAACAAAAGAGATAAGTATGCAGGATCGACGGATATAGTTGAAGTTTAGTAAGAAACCGATGGATGTTTTCGACTGAAATTTAATTTGATAAATGACGATGATGATGAATCGGTTTCTTACTAATATATCCGTCGATCCTGCATACTTATCTTTTTTGTTGATTGTACATCAATCAAACTAAGTAACATTGAGGAAAAATTATTGCTGGGAAACGATTTTTATTTTTGGTGCGAAATATCTCTGTTTACGGCAGCGCGCAATGTTACACACTCAAAACATTATGGGTGCATGCAACGGCACACGAGTTGTGGAGGTATTTAAAGTTTAGTTATTGAATAAAAGTTAGAACTTTGACCCTCAGTATCTCTGTAACCAGAAGGTTACCAGGTATGGTCCAATACATAAAAATGATCACAAGGACGGGGGTAAAAGGGACTCTCGGCTTCGTTAGGCATCTTTTTACACGCGTTAGTTGAGAAAAGCGAAGACTGATAATGATGGTACATACTTTGCGGGTGGCGCGGAAATAGCAGCGGCGGAGTGTCCATAGCCGGAGGGCGACGGCAACCTAACTTCATAGGGCGACGTGGAACCCGGGATCAACGGCGCAGATACGAACTCGTCATAACATTCCACGTCCATTACTGTCACTGTTGACAGGTTGCGGTCTACGTCAATCGGCTCCATCTTCTCCTGTTGAAAGTAGATGATTATGTAGATTTTGTTAGATTTTTCTTCCTTTCGGATCGATAGTAAACGTAAAATTATTTAATTAATTATTGTCATGGTATGGGCATGTGATACGAAGGAATGAGGAGGTCGTGAGGAAAGTTTTTGAGTATGAACGTCGATGGCTGTAAGAGTAGCGGAAGACCAAAACTAAATTGCAAACTATAGTTTTATTTTAGTTTTGGTTTGTTTTGTTTTGTATTTAGAAGCATTTTTAAATTTTGTAAATGTAAGAACCATGGATTTTATTATTATGATTTTATTTATTACTAGCTGCGCCCCGCGGTTTCACCCGCGTAAATGTCGATCCCGTGGAAATATCGGGATAAAACTATCCTATGTCCTTTTCCGGGACTCAAACTATCTCTATACCAAATTTCATCTAAATCGGTTCAGTGGTTTAGGCGTGAAGAAGTAACAAACATATAAACACACACACACACACACTCACAAACTTTCGCCTTTATAATATTAGTGTGATTATTTATTATTATGATTTTTTGATGTTGACTTGAAAGAGCATGGCAGTTGAGAACGTGTCATGCTCACTTATCCCGTTAAATGCCGTAATTACAGAAACAATTAAAAGGCCATTGTCTCGCGTGTTTGAATTGTTTCTTCATTTGTGTGTTTTTTTTTTACATTATTCTCACATATAGAAGCAACAAGAATAATGTACCCAGGATTTTGTAATATCTTGATTTAAAAGAGTGTCCTTGGAGTTTCTTGCCCGTTCTTCTCCATAGAGATTTACGTTTTGGAATGGGCAACTAATTTCAACTTTCTGAATAACTGACAGACTATTTAATTTTGACAATTCAAAAGTGCCTGTAACTGGTTTAATTGAAATAAATGGTTTGAGTTTGCAGGCACACATCTAAAATCGCATGCAGCTGAAATGCAATACCCTTTAGTCGAAATAAACTTCAAACTGAAATTGAAAGGTACTTACGTCCCACGGAAATTCCTTGTTGAGCCTCTTCTGCTGCAATTTGTATAGGCATTCTTTCATAGATAAGATGCGATGTTTCCCCCCATCGCCATCAATAGGATTGTTAATCCTAAAAAAATAAAATATATTTCCAGCGTAATTTCGATTAAAATAAAACAACGTAAAGGCGCTAAAGTTTAAAAAGGAACTCGATTCAGAATTTCGTCAAAGAACTTGGATCAAAAATCAGGTCACCGAATCTTTGCCAATCCAAAAGAGCCTATATTTTTTTTTTTTTTATTGGTTTTGGGTTCATAAAGCTGCCAAACTAAAAGCCGGCCAGTTCCTAAGATATTAACATCTAGCTTAAACATGTTTTTATAAGTCGTATAAAGGACAAGCAGAATAGTAGCTACTTATAATGCTAAACAATTGTTTCAAATTGCTTGGGGCAGATTCACACCGAGTGTAACGCTCGCTTAAACTCAGCGCGGTTAGAACTTTGAAGTGCTACATGGATCTTTTGGCATCTTAATGACATTGACTGAAGGCCGTTGTTGGTAAACATTTGTGAAATTGTCACAGAAAATTGTATTGAACGGACAAGATGGCGGCGTTGATTCTGATTAATTTTGGCCACGCGCCAAAATATCCTTGTGCAGCTTTACGTTCACAGTCGGCGGCTGAAGTTTGGTGTAAAATGTCCCTAAAAACTATATAACCTCACCTGTCAACTGACGTAATTGGGGTTGGCTCCTCCACTTGGGCGAGAAGTGAGTTAGTAGCAATTTGTAAGTTGCTTTTTATCGGTTGCCAGTCTTGCACTGCAAGGAATTCAATAAAAATAAAAAATGACAACTACATAATAATGCACTTTATTTCGCATATAAGTCCTCGGTCTCCTTGTAAGAAATGCTTTCTACATATTATTATTATTCATTATTATTTGTTACTATATTATTATGTAAACTTAGGTTAAGGTATGTTTCTATGGGTCTTTGTAACCTGAAAATAAATGGTTTATTATTATTATTTTTCATACATTTGTTTTCCTCGGCCTAGCCGGATAGCTGATGGCACGGGCCTAAGCCAAGTGTTCATCAGTGGGGTTAATTGTTGGATTAATATTAGATACTGCGTGGTTATCCGCAGTAGGCTGTATGTTAGCCGAAACTATATTTGAGTGGGTGTTATGGTGCAAGTTATCCGACTCGCAATGGAGGAATTTTCTTACTAGCCTACATGTATTGAGAATTACTGCCTTCTGCAGCAGGTGGTAGGTGTTAGATGGCAGGTTGAGAGAACTAATGGACTGACGAAGCTGTTTGGGTATTACTCCTGTTGTAGATAGCACTATAGGGACTATTGTGACTTTTTCAAGATGCCAAAGTCGGGTTATTTCGTCTTTTAACTCTGTGTATTTGGATAATTTTTCGGCTATTGTAGTCTGTAAGTTGTGTGTATTTGGCACGGACGATACTTAGTTATCTATTAAGTCTATTGTATAGAAATGGGCTTACGAACGTTGAAAATAATTTTGTCAAGACTTGTTTCGGGGTTGAGTTTGAAATGTATATTACCTGTATAGTTAGTATTGTCGGCATTGTAAGCAAGCATGGTGTGATGTTAATGAAAAGTTAGCAAACAGTCAGCATGTTACAGGATAACAGATTAAAAAAAAAAAGCTACTTTATTATTGCTCCTCGAGTTCGTTTTAGAGGAAGTAAATTATTCTTTAATAATTCACCCTATGAAGTTATATAATGTTGAATTATAGCTTGACCTTAAACCAAATAAACTTGTGTGATTAATTAATTTTCAATTGTTCATAGTCATTTTAATTACAGTAGCCTCCAAAAGTTACTTGACATTTTTCCACTTCAGCTGTGATGCCACATTATGATTTAAAAAAAATATATCAGGAACTCCTCAGGGATTACCTACTTGATTATTTTTTATGATAAGTCAAAAGTAGTTGAATTAGTCAAAATAACAACGTCATAGCAGTTTAAACATTTGGATTACTAGAATTTTAAATCGTAATGTTCCAAACTCAAGATTTGCCAACGGGCAATGGAGCGCAGCATGTTAGGTGTTAAGCGTACAGATCGAGTTAGAAACACCACGCTGCGCTCCATAACTCAAGTAGCGGATGTTGGAGAAAAAACAGCCAGGCTGAAGTGGGAATGGGCCGGACACGTCTCACGAATGCACCCGGAGAGATGGGCAAAGATCGTCACTCACTGGACGCCTGAGGCAGGACATCGCCGTCGAGGTAGACCAAGACGAAGGTAGCGTGACGATCTAATATCATTCGCAGGGCCAACATGGCCAGAGATGGCACAAGACAGGGAGGTTTGGAAGAAAAAAGGGGAGGCCTTTGCCCAGCAGTGGGACACAAAAATAGGCTAACAAAAAAAAAAAAAATGTCACAGCTGAAGTGGACAAAAGCTTTTGGAGGCTACTGTATATTAATTTCCGCACTCTTTTAACCAGACTTAATGTTGTCTAAAGGAGTGTGTCGTCGATTATAAAGCCGTATTATTAAAATGAAGTTTTGAGGATAATAATAGGACATTGACACAAATGCTGATTGGATATGGATGAGGGTTAGTATGTTGAGTTGAGGCTTGAGCATGGAACCCAATTATTCAGGAATTTCTCAGTAACAGCCCGGTGTCTGGATTTGGGCCCGGTTGATGGCAATAGGGTCGCCCCCTATTACATGGGTGAAGGCGATTGAAAGTGGACGGTATGTATTAGTAGTTGGTGGAATGAAATAAAACTAAACCTCAGCGTGAGAAAAGGATTTTAGCGGGAAAATTATGAAAAATATTAAGTACATACACTACATACTCAAAACAAATCTTTTGAAAGTTACAAGAAGTGGCAAAAAAAGAAAAAAATAACATTAACTAGTTTAGGCCGGCTAATGAGACACAATTCTATATTTTTCTATTGTAATTTGCCACCAGTGGTACGCGCCGGGCCGGAGCGATTAAAATAAAAAAAAATCTAAAAAGTTTACCACAGCCAAGGAGTTTGCAACAATGGGACTTAAACATAACTGGCGTAATTTGGTGTACTTTGAAAATGCTTAATATTTTTTTATTTCGACATCACGGCGCTGCACTGGCGCGCGGCGGCGTGATGTGCGTGTACTAGGCGCACAGACGCACTACAGATAATGGATAATGACCCTCGTAGTGCGGTGACACGTTTGTTATGATTTTAATTTAATCAACTATCGAAAAAAAAATATTAAGCATTTTCAAAGTTACTGCTTTTGAGCTGAAATTTTGTACAGAGATTCTAGACCAGATACAGTCTTCAACCCGTTTGTATTGATATACCCTTTCCGTAACACCCTGTATAAATTATTAACAGTATAAAACTAAAGTGGAATTGGGCAGGCCACATCTGCCGCATGTCGCAACAGAATTGGGCAAAATTAGCCACTGACTGGATTCCGAATAGCAGGAATGAGATGGCGTGACGAATTGGACGCATATCTAAAGGATTGGCCAGATGTAGCAAGAGACAGGAGAATATGGAAAGACGAAAGGGAGGCCTTTGCCCTGCAGTAGGACATAACAGGCTCATAATAATAATAAAAAAAAACAGTATAAAAGCCTAGTTGAGCGTATTCGTACAGTTCGCAGTTAGATGTAGCGCAATTTTGCTGTGTTCAATAATTAAATTACACAAAAAAATATTTTACCAAGCAATCATTAATGTTCTTATGACAGCTGAGGGGTTAACTACCATGCACTGAGATGTTACCGAAAACTAAACAAAAACTCACGTGAAATATCAGGTTCATTTCTGTACTTGCCTTTTTTTCGTAGCGGGGTTCCGTATTTTGTGTCCTCGGCTATTTCTACGAGCAATTCGTGAGCTACCAGCAGCATAAAGACCCTGGAAAAGAACAAAGAGAACTTTATTCAGGTCTGAAGATTAGTTACTGTACCTATACATTTACACCTTTGTACACTAGTTTTTGCCCGTGGCTTCGCCCGCGTGGAGGTCGGAAATTACCTCAAAGGAACTTACAAAATTTCATCCAAATCCGTTCAGCCCTTAAGGCGTACAAATGTAACGGATAGACAGTTACTTTCCCAGTGCAGGTGCGAAGCCTCTGATCAGACCATGTCCCACTTGCTGGAGTGCCCGTTCACCTCTAAAGAATGTCACTGATGCCGCAATCAACGTGACTGCCTACTGGGCTCAAACAATATACAGTACCCGGCGATAAATATTGCACGTCGATCTTTGGAAAGAGACAATCGGCTAATTTCGGCTTCGTAGAGCGTTATCTCTGTCGCACGAAATGCAAACAGTCCGGTATCTATTAGGAGCTGTTAAAACAATTATGATTTGCTTCTTTTGATAATTCTTTTTATTCTTTGTATAAAGTACACCAATTTTTCTATAAATGATTGCTTTAGGTTGGGGTAAAATAAAAAGGTTCCCCTATTTTTCCTAAAGATGCCATAGTACAACTTGAAATTATTTAAATGACATGGCCGGATTCTGCCCTCAAATCAATTCAGAATACATAAATGTACAGTAATTATTAATATATGAAAATTACTTCTTAAATATACTAAAATTAATCGCAACAATTACATTTCTCTAGAGCAGGCGACAAAAAATGGCAAAGAAATATGTGTGTTAATTGTTTTTTTTTGGTTTTTAGCAATGCAATACAAATTGCATGTGCGTTTGAATACATGCATAAGACAAACACCGTATCTGTAGCACGCTTGAAGGTTACATTAAAATAAAAAAATACCCGCGACTGCCAGAATCGTATTGCTAAAGTAAATACCTGTAGAAGTCAACGTTTTCACGATTATTGCAGACATTATTTTTCGAGCTGCCGTGGCCCGTGCGTCATGATGTTGATCACGTTACGCATTATGCATCGACAATTATATTCAAGAGTGTGTATCCGAACGTCCTAGTTATTTTTTTCAAGTCTGTCACCTGTCACTCAGTGCTTTGTACCACGGTAATGTTATCTAACAGTATTGTGACTAGGCCTTGTTCTTGAAATAATTACCTACACCCGCGCGGTACGTAAACACGCGATAGGGCTGCCCGCCTACAGTATTTTAATTTCATCAACCTACTTGAGTTTCTTTCTAGTTTTGTGATTGTAAATTCGAATCAAAACCTCTAACTACCTACTACACAATCTTACTTAAAAAGTAAATTATAATGTAAATCAGAAGGTAGGTACCTACCATTTATTACTCTCATAATCATTTCATTATGATACTTCGTCTAATTCAATAATATGTAAGTAGCTAAGTACATAAGTAAGTAGATAGCTTTACTGCTTACAAAATCATCACACCGTCCATTCGTCACTGTGGCGCATTCGCGTCTGTTTGTTTACCGATGGTATACCGAACTCGAGTTGCGTAGGTATGACTCGCGTTCCAACCGTTTGTATGAAGATAAAATACTGATATGATAACATTACCATGATAATAGATGACATTACCTACTGTGACATTACCGTGTCTGTGCTCTGTGTAGTTTTGCGTTGACCTTAGCACGTATTACTGTATTCTGTTTATGTTACCCTGTTGGATATTTTAACTTGAACCCACGCTATCGTTTATCGGACTTTCGTTTACGTTAATATTCTGCTGTGCTTACTGGACTTTTTTGTTTACGATTTAGATTATTTGGATTCTGACGCTCACGATTTCAAGGTGCCTGAATTGTAGTGTGGTCACTAATCGAATGCGAAGGCATGTTGTAACCACTCTAACACCGCAGTTACAAAATACATACATGACATGACAGGGAGCCATCTAGAAGCAGTCATGCTAGCGAAGGAGGTGGCGGGATGGCTGAGGGAGAGAGCCTCAAGTCCCAGCCGCCACGGGAGACACTCCTGGCGTCGGAAGCCGCGTGACGAGTCCCGGCCACCGTAGGCGCGGGCCTGCGGACGGAGAGTAATGGGTAGCTCACCGTCCGATCAGGACCAGGCCCGTGCCGGACGGCACGTACGTGTTCCACGCGCGCCTCAAAGAGATGTCAGCAAAAAGGAAGGGGCCTGCCAGGGTCGAAGCCTGCCGGGCGTGCGGAATTGTCCGAAAGGGTTACCGCTACCCCGGAACATAAAGGGCTAAGGAAGGAACACGGATGGGTTTTAGTCAGTAAGAGTCTGATACTCTCTTCCGCTCCACCCAGAGCGGGAGGGGTCATTTGATGATTTCCCATACATAAAAAAAAATGTCATGACGTTGTTATGGTATTTGGGCTGGGCCAGGCATCAAGCAAATATAACGGCACCAGCCTCATTCCTTGATAACATTTTGTTGATCTTTGAAAATGAATAGGCTTCAAACGTAAGAGTAGATAAAAAGATAGAATGCCCATTCTTCTCCATACGAAAACTAGCTTATGGAAGGGGCGACTAGAATCAATTTCGTTTTATTGTATTTTTTTACTTTAATGTGCCTATTTGAAATAAATGATTTGACTTTGTATGTGTCTTGTCTGAGTAATTGGAATGATGTTTTTCTAAAATGTCTGTAAAACAAGTAGCTGTACATTTTATAAGCAAGTGTCTATTCTAGCTACTTAATTAGATAGGTACTTAAATAAAAATTCAAGTGCTATTTTAGTGTTTTATTGCCAATCCAATTGTATATTTTTTGCCAAGTCACTATGAGGAAGTCATAATATCCAGAAACATCTATATACGACGAGCTCTTCGCTATCGCGGCCTGCCTACAACGATTGAATGGTCTAGCCAGAGACTATTACCAATACATCAATAATATGATTTCTAATAAGTTTTACTTGGTATTTTGATTTTTGGCTCTTTCGTCACTAGCTGACACGACACGTTTAGTTTTTTCATACATTTTCATAGAATTAGATATTCACTGATATCGATGTGAATAAATGTCATGTCGGCTAGTGAAGAAACGGCATTTATATCCATTGATAATATTGTATTTCTCGTATTGTTTTGTCTATAAAACTCGAAAAGATTGATCATTGCTATTCAAAATGTCTAGGCGCTTTTTTTGTATCCTATTTGTAGTATCCCTCGCTTCTTCTCTGATCATAAAACTTAAACTATTATAAAGACACACCTGTAGGCTTTAATATGATGTACTTTAAGTCAGTGTACATGAATATTTTTTGTTAGGGCACAGCTCTCTAAAGATTCCGGCCATGTCCTTTGGGGGTGTTAACAACTCTAGATATATATTTTGAACAGGACGCGACCGCACTCTATCGCACTTGAACAACGACTGACAAAACGTCAGTTAACGTCACATAGGTAGTGTGCGACAGAGATAACGTACTACGAAGCCGAAATTAGCCGATTGTTTCTTTCCAAAGGTCGATGTGCAATATTTATCGCCGGGTACTGTAAAACATCGAAGAAGAGTACCATCGACACGAAAAGTATTATTTTATGTGAACCTTCGATAAATCTATAATTTACCTGTGTATGATGCTCGGCAACATAATGCCCTTGTACCAAAGAACGCCAGGGTAGTCGTATTTCACACAGAACTCCGCAACAAATATTTCCGCAAAGCCCCTGTTGGTCTTGTCATCTCCTTGGGAAGCCGACACCAGCTTCTTTTGTTTGTCCGTCAGAGAGTTAATGGTAGCCGCTCTGGGCAGTAAGCAGTTCATTCTTGAACTTATGTTGCGTACCTACGAAAATAGTGACAATATATATATATATTTTATTGATAGCCTATATTGTCCCACTGCTGGGCAAAGACCTTCTCCAAATCCTTCCAAATCTCTTGAACTCTTTTTCCGCGCCACCTCAAACCCGCCCAATAATTGTCGGCATGTCAGAAGTACTGTGAGAGGGATTTATGAAAGTTTTAAACCACAAATATAATTTATACAAAATATAACAATAGTAGTCAATTTATTGATAAATTAATTATTTATTAAAGTGTTGTTAACTTTGGTTTTAAGCCGTTTTGATTAAAGAAATAAATTTAAAACTCTTCTTTAAAACCTTAAAAGAGTCGACTAAAAATTAAAAAAAAAAAGGGGAAAGAGTTGGGCAGAGGTGTACCTATAATACACCCACATTTCGCCACATTTTCGCAATAGTTACGTTGCATACTCGAAGGACTTACCTCTAATAAAGGTTGTGTTTTTTCACCAATAACTTCCAATTTATATTTGTCGGCGTAGTAATCAGCAAATGTCAAATAAGAATCTGAATCGAATTGAGATTGCGGTGTCATGTATTCTAGAACATTCGACACAATGTACCTGTAAAATAAAAAATAACATTGGCACGACGTGTCGTGACAACTATGACGTGTTAAAGCCATCATTATTCCAATGAAGGAGAGTATCTTTTTACGAAACAGAACTGACGATATTAACATGCGTCCCCAGAACGGAAAAATAGGTGTTTTAAGCCCCGGTTACTGGTAAAACTTACCTGTCTGGTAGAACTCTATACCATGGCGTGACGACGCAATTTTTGTAGTTTTCTGGCGTTACTTCTATGAAGAGCCTCTCCTACAGAACAAAAACGTTTATAATTAATTTTCAAAGTGCTGCCAAGGACGGTACCGTTTTAACATTTTTAATTTACGGGTTAACATGCCCAATGTACTACGCCTGTATAAGATTAATAAGGTCGAAGTAGTTAAAAAGGTACTGTATTTGGCAGCACGTGGCAAACGTGGTGCCTAGGACGGTACCTTTTCTACCTAAGAGTGTGCGAGTGCTCAGAACAGACTGTGACCTTTAGGTACTCGCGACCTAGCCGTGTTACTTCTCATCGTCATATGCCTAGCCTTTTCCCAACTATTTTCGGGTCTGCTTCCAGTCTAACCAGATGCAGCTGAATACCAGTATTTTGAATGGAGCGACTGCCTATCTAACATCCACATCCTAGTTACAGCGTAATGCAATATTCCTTGGTAAGACCGGTTGTCAGACTTTCGGGCTTCTGACAACCTGTTACGACTATCAAAGATCCACGAATAACATCCGCGAATAACATCCGGGAGCAACGGCTTAACGTGCTTTCCGAGGCACGGAGGGGTCAGAGTATGTAAAAATCTAAGTGTTATTACTTAGTTACAAGCCCTTCATAGTGTTAGTTCTATATAGAGGACTAGCAGCGCCCCGCGGTTTCACCCGCGTAAGTTTCGATCCCGTGCGAATATCGGGATAAAAACTATCCTATGTCCTTTACCAAATTTCATCAAAATCGGTTCAGCGGTTCAGGCGTGAAAAGCTAACATACAGACAGACAGAGTTACTTTCGAATTTATAATATTAGTATAGTATGAATAGTATGGATTATATGTATTAACTTGACCTGCTAGTTTCTTTAACTCTCTACACTAGCTATTAGTTCCCCTAGCCGTTACAGTGGCATATTTGTCAAGTGCGTGTACGTGGTTGCCAAACATCATCGTGAGTGAGAGTGACATACTTGGTCAAACGTGAGCCTATCCAATACTATTAACGATTGTTGCATACAACAATATGACGGATTGGTGGATCACGGTCACTGGTTGTACGAGATTTTCACTGTGACGTATACGAGCGCGCAGAAACGAGCTTTTACACGTCGCTAATAAATGTTTTACAGAATAATAAATACCTCATAAGAAGTTGGTTGGACTGGTTGTATGAAGTCGTGTGTGGTCATAATATTCCAGTCTATATCGTATCCGTTGTTATCCTTTACGGGCACGACGTACATACAGTTGACTTTGCCCTCGAAAACTTGGAACTTCTTAGCAATAGCTAGTACTTGCTCGAATAAGAAGTAGTGGAATCTGAAAATTAAGGTGATTATAAAACATCGTGATGTTTGAAAAATATTAAGTAGGAGAGGGAAAGTCTACCGAGCAAAAATGATTGTTGGTACTAAGTGGACATTTATTAAAAAAAATTAAATTAATTAAAATTATTGCAATTTTTGTTTCAACTAAATAAATTATCGTTTTCTCATTTAAAATTCCTCAATTCAATTTGACTTCCAAAGTTTTGATTTTTTTTAAAACTATGATTGATTACTGTCTACTAAAATAACGTAAAATTAAGTACCACATAAGTTTCAAAAAAACACAAAAAAGAAAACTTACTGTTTCACCAATTGGAACATTTTCGCATTGAGCTTAATAACGGCATAGTTCACATCGATGGAAGTAGCAACTTCCCCAACTGTCATAAACATAGGGAACTCGCATAGTTTCGGCAATGGTTTCTGAGTCAAGAAACCATAGCCTTCGCTCTGCTGAAGAAGCTTGTACAACGCTTTCTCGCGAGAATCTTTAGGTTCTTCAAAAGCAGTCTTTAGGTTTATTATATGTAGATAGTATACATCATCGTCTGGTACACTGTCGAGGACCGATGGAAACTGAAAATTAGTTTATTGGTGACGTTAGGATGATATTTTATTTCTTATTAATAGTGCTAGCTTATTTTTGTCCACTGCAGGGCCAATGCCTTTTTACATACAGAGAAGGCACGAACATTGATCACCACGCTTGCTCAAGGCGGGTTGGCGATTTCAGACTTATATTAACTGGTCCAGCACCCTAATCGCGTAACACACTATCAATCGGAATCTGAATCATTTTGAAGCCAATTGCTAATCCATTAATTTAAGTTCGAAAAATCTGTCTGATCAACACGTAAATAACGCAATGAATGATGTTGAACTGTCAAAATGAAACTGATTCCGATTGATAATGTGTTACGCAATTGCCCCGCAGGTTTATTATTATTTTATTTATTTATTAATCAAAGTCGATGTTAAGTATCGAAACAAAACCAATATAATTATTTTCATTAAGATCAATCTGACTCAGGGCTGATTTTTTCCATCACCAGATAACTTTTATTCGAGGAATGAAATTGACGTTTGACAGTTTTTGTATGAAATAACTGTCAAAATTATTCCTCGAATAAAGTTACCAGATGATTGAAAAATCAGCCGTTAGTTTCGTTTCATAAGCATCAATCATCGAAGCGCTGTCAATCGTATGGGTGTTAAGCTACGATTTCCCAAAAAAGCGGTGGCTGCCTCAATTTACCGGCGAACGACGTCACTGAAACGTTGGTCATGAAAGTAAGCTGCGGGGTAATTGCGGAACACACTATCAGCAGGAATCGCTTTCATTTTGACAGATGAACAACATTTATTGCGTTTTTTACGTTGTTGAACAACTTTTCGGACACGTGAAGCAATGGATTAGCAATATATTACAATATGATTCAGATTGAAAATGACACTGTATTACACAATTAGGGTGCTGGGGTGTTTTCCTAGAGAGCGATTTTTGTCACCGCAAAGTCAAACCCCGCTGCCATCATTTTCATGATAGCCGTCACTGCGGCCTGTATGTGGCGGCCACCGGTACTCTATAGTAAAAGTGCGCAATGCTGCACACCCCCACCCTATTTCAAGTTAAACAAATATCAACTTTATTTCAATGAAAATTAAGTTGATTTCAGAGTGACTAGCACTATTGAAAAAGTTATAAAAATGTTTGAAGTTGTAGCGTAAACTGAACTTTATTGTGTAGGAATTAATTTTTCCATTAATTCATATTTGTTTAAATTTTTGGCAGATAAATCGTGAACGCAGATTAGGACACCGTAGCTTTAGAGATTGAAATTAAGAGCCTATACTACCTCAGCTAAAATTCACTCTTTATCTCGCTCATACGATACTGCTCGCTGACTGAGTGAGCGCGAGACAGAGTGCGGTGCTGGGCGGCAGGCAGCGCCAATAGTTGAGGTATTTGCTTTTTACAGTGAAAATAATGGTAATTATACAAAAGTAAATAACATAAGACCTGCTTTAAAGTAAGTTCAGTTAGTATGCAAAGTTTCATTATCTAATTTGAAGTATTTTATGAATACCAGCGGTTTATTGTTCGGGTTAGAGGTAACTTTGGATTTATTTTCTATCGAGAAAATGTTATGGAATCGTGTTTTCGTCTAACATAAGACTTAGCATTAATCCTCAACTTTACAGTACCCGGCGATAAATATTGCACATCGACCTTTGGAAAGAAACAATCGGCTAATTTCGGCTTCGTAGTGCGTTATCTCTGTCGCACACTACCTATGTGACGTTAACTGACGTTTTGTCAGTCGTTGTTCAAGTGCGATAGAGTGCGGTCGCGTCCAGTTCAAAATATATATCTAGAGTTGTTAACACTCCCAAATTTAAATAATTTAAAGTTGTACTATGGAATCTTTAGGAAAAATAGAGGAACCTTTTTATTTTACCCCAACCTAAAGCAATCATTTATAGAAAAATTGGTGTATTTTATACAAAGAATAAAAAGAATCATCAAAAAAAGCAAATCATAATTGTTTTAACAGCTCCTAATAGATACCGGACTGTTTGTATTTCGTGCGACAGAGATAACGCTTTACGAAGCCGAAATTAGCCAATTGTCTCTTTCCAAAGATCGATGTGCAGTATTTATCGCCGGGTACTGTACCATATATTTATTTCAAAATTAATGGTGCAGTATTTTCGACATAACGGAGGATCACGCTAAGCCATTTGAGGTAGTATAGGCTCTTAAGGGGGATGCGCTAAGATAGCCCGCGAAATACGTTTTTTGCAATTTGCAGGTCAGTGTCAGGTTGTATGTTGATGAAAATATGATTCGCAACCGCAACAAATATGACTTTACAGAATAATAATCATCATAATCAGCAATACAACTCCTTTGGCCTATAACGTCATGATTTCGTGAAATACAAAGTAGTCATTAAATAGGTTAATATAAACATAGAGAGATGTATTCATGATTTTCGTGATTATAATTCTATAAATAAATATTTGTTACGACTCCGAATCTTATTCAGATCAACATATTATTATAACCTGCTGCAAAATGCGAAAAACGTAAGAAAATTTGAATTTCGCGAGCTACCCTGACGCTTTCGCCTTAAAAGGAACGTTTATTTTTGAAAGCAGAAACTATTTGTAACACTAACCTGTATTCTGTGCTTCCGGACCCGTTTCTTTGTGCCTGGATATGGCATATCGGAACCCTCTTCCCCTAGATCATCGCTACGCCAATTCGGGAAGCAAGACTTTATATCCGTATCGTCAAAGTCTACTGCACTGTAATATCATTTTAATACGTTAATTATTAATAAGAGATCTATAATACGACCAAGCCTGCTATACAAGTAGTGAATCACTGAAACGTCGGCCTATATTTAACCTCACGATATTTTCCTTCACCGTTTTGAGAGCAGTGGTGATGAAATAATTTACACAAAGTAAAGCGCCTGCCGACATAACCCGAAGAATTGCCAAACTTAAGTGGCGGGCACATTGCTCGCAGAACAGATGGCCAATTTAGCCGAAAGGTTCTGGAGTGGCGACCGCGTACTGGAAGACGTAGCGTTGGAAGGCCTCCCACAAGGTGGACCGACGACCTTGTGAAGGTTGCAGGAGCTCGCTGGATGCGAGAAGCACAAAACCGGTCGAAGTGGAGGTGCTTGGGGGAGGCCTATGTCCAGCAGTGGACGTCTTTCGGCTGAAATGATGATGATGAAAGCGCCTGTCTGGGTTCGAACCTATGACTGATAACTCGTAAGTCGCTTACCAATGAGCCACCGCTGCTTCGCACTGCTGTTTGGGCTTGGATTTAAGTTATATCTCGGTTTGTAGAAGATGGCGTGTGTCATATTTACGGCCACATAGTGTAATTATAATAAGGAACGTACGTGTAACGGATGGGTAGCATTGTAATAGCATCCAACTCTCCTGCTTCGTACAGCTTGATACAAGCATTTAATGCTGCAGATCGTTTGGCAGCCTTCAAACTATATTTAGGCGCTCCCTGTAGAAGAAAATGAAAAATAATACTTCAGGATTCGTTGTGCATAATTGAGGTTTTGTGATACCTTACAGAAATAGTGGAAGAACCGTATACACCGGAAACATATTATATGCGCCATTGTTTTAGTAACGGGAAATGATTTTGCTGGCTTTTGTGGGATGATATAGTGGTGCTGGCTACATACTGTTCCTTATTCACGGAATTCCCATATTTTAAGAGATGTTTGCGTTTTAATTTCAATCTGATGAAAATACCTCTAATTTTCATACATTTTTGACACGTTTTTGTCATTGATTGTCGCTTAGATTACATTGCGACTAGATTTTGAATGTTTTTAATTACAGAATTGGCCTTCCGATGTTCCGCGATTGTTGCTCAACATTGTTACCGGTGTAGACGGGCCTTGTAAAGTAACAAATGAATGCGTTTAATTTCAATAATGGTGATCATTTTCTTTGACACTTGATGTCATTTTAATAAAAGCACGCTTAAACTCGAAGCATTTATTTAAAATAAACTAATTACAGATACTTTTAACCTGTCAAGGGGTCAGTCCGAAAGATGAAGCTAGTTGCCCATTTCAAAGCGTAGTATGTGTATATGGACAAAAACGGGCAAGAAACGCCACGGACACTCTTTTATATCAAAATGTTAATATACTCGTGAGAATGATTAAGAAAGACGTGCACGTTTAGAGCGCCCATACCTAATAAAAAAGATAAACACAAAAAAAAAACAGAAATTAAAATAAAATATTTTATAGAAGACTCATGACTGGATTTAGAAGATTCCAAATCTCAAGAGAGCCGTTTTCTATTTAGTAATTAAGGTTCATTAACCGACGAAAAAAAAACGGAGGAGGTTCTCAATTCGACGCGTATATTTTTTTTTTTTTTTTTATGTATGATCACGCATAACTTTTTACAGAGCAGTCCGATTTTGATAATTCTTTTTTATTAGAAAGGGTATACCCTGAAGTTGGTCCCATATAAATTTGGAAAAAAATTCCAACCCTAAGGGTTAGAAAACAGGGGATGATTGATTGTTCACTCACTGATTGTAATGTATGACCACGCTTAACTTTTTACAGAGTAGTCCGATTTTGATAATTCTTCTTTTGTTGGATAGGACATACTTCGAAGTTGGTCCCATGTAAATTTGAAAAAAAAGAATCCTACCCTAAGGGTGGGAAAATAGGGGTGATTTATTGTTCATTCACAGATTTTAATGCTGAGCTGTGTATTACAATTAAAATAATAAAAGGCCTATCTATGTTGGTATATAAAGCCTGTTTTTTTTAAGTATTACATTATATTATTTAGTATTATATTACACAAAAAATAATAGTTAAAGTAGGATTATAACAGTTAATGTCTAAAGTAAGGTAGGTATTTTAAAAGTAATCAAACATTAAGCATGTAGTAATTAGTAAATTATAGCCTCAAAAAATTATAAAATAAAAACTTTTAAACAAAAAATTAAACCTCCGAAAAAACTGAAAAGCAAAAAATAAAAAACTTTTTTTATTTAACCTTAATAAATAAGTTCTTAAACTAATGCAAGTATACCTAAGTAATTTTGAGTCGGCGCCATTAACAATCAATGAACAAAGATTACTTAATTACCTTAAATTTAAAGAAATAAGCAACGTGAAATCTATAGCGATAAACATTAACATTTCAAACAAAAAATGCGCTCTCCGCACGACCACTCGCAACGATATTAATTTGCTTGTTTGGCGCCGACTCCCTCTGGGAGTGTGTCGTAATGCACCACGTAGGCCCAGTGGGGGTGTTAGATGGCACATTTCTTCGAATTTTTGGTTCTGGGACATTCCGGTTTCCTCACGATGCAATTAAGGTTAGTCAAACTATAATAACTTACCAGTATTTCTTCTTTAATCGGACAGGAAATAGGCATAACAATGGTTACAAGCTTCTGCGTGACCCCCTGTTTGTCCATTTTATTTTCCTGAATCCACATTGGCGTTATAACAGTGAACTGATCGTGTGGCAATACTGAACAGTATCGGTTTAGCAGACTTATGGCTGATACTGATGATAAACGACCTGAAAAGGCGTTAAAAGTTACAGAATTAATAGACAAACTGAGTATGAAGGTGAGAAAAATATCGAAGAATTATGTTGAGTCAGAAAGAGATGATAAAACCAATAATAACTTTCGTTACGTATTTAAACATTTGGTTTTTAAGTAAAATTCGTTGTTTATTACTTCTTCTTCTTAGCGTGTCGATAGCAATCTAAATGTAATCGGCCCAGAATTCGGCTACTTGTTTGGCGCCATCACCAGCGTCCATCAATTCCTGTAACATGCAGCTGACAGGACACGCAGGGCACGATATTAAGTGTCCTATCGTTTGTGGAACAATACCACATTTACACTCCAAGGCGAAGTCGTCTATAAATCTCCACCTGAGCCCTGATTCACAACCATACGACAGGCTATCGTATCGAAAACCTGACATTTCGATAACCTGATTTAACTTCCCCTCAACAGCAAGTAGCTGTTGGAAGAATAGCGGGCGTCTATTTGATTTAAACTGACAAAATTTTCGGGTTTTGGACTTGTGAACAGCGTTGAAAAGACTCCTACGATAACAATGATTAATGTTCGATACGATACGGAAGCATATCGAGTGTTTGTGAATAAGGGGGCTGAACAGGTTTTCCTTGCTTCGGTCAACCTGGGTCCGGAGTCTGTTTACAGACTTCCAGGTTACCCATGGTAACTCATATCCAGGTGGGAGGTCTTCAGCGGGTGAAACGAACGGTTTGAGTAACAACGATGGCAATCCAAAGTTGTTTATTACTCATACATAATTATTAATTATGTACATTAAAACAAGGAAAACACACCTGTGGTTTGAGAACTAGTATTAGAAATTGAATCCGAAATCTTCCTAGATTTCGGATTCAATTTCTAATACTAGTGCTCACGTTGTATAGTTGACCTCGTCATTCAGCCAGGGATTATATAAAAGACTAAAGATATGAAAAGTTTCACAACCAGCTGAGTTTTGGTACATGTATTCTGTATGTGGTACTGAATCATTACCTAAAAGTCGCCGACCCTTCTCCACTTGCAAACTAAGACACAAAGGGTGTTAGAGTGAATTTCGATATTAAGGTGAATTCTGATCAAAATTAATATTTCAACTTTTTTAATGGCAACAACATATATCTTTTTCATACACATATTGCAACATATACATATTGCAACTGGAGCCTCCAGGAGGGCTCCCGGCATTAAACGTGTTAAAGTGATGATGTTATGTCAACAACATACCTCCATGTGGTGAAATGTATGGGGGTGAATCTTCATCTCTGTAGAGTTGAACGTTGATTTCGGACGGACCCGGTTCGTTGCGATCATCACTATTGCCGATTAGTATCTAAAAATATATTTTGAATTTAATTAAATACCTAGCGAAATCAATAATTATGGGTAATAGCCGAATGAAAAATAAAAAAAGAATATACGCGTCGACTTGAGAACCTCCTCCGTTTTTTCGTCGGTTAAAAAATTGTTCCAGTTAAAATCAAGTATTCAGAAAAAATCATAAAGAAAATGCATCAGGCTGAATTTTGATTACGGCCGAAAAAAAAAAACATTTTCCATTAGTCTATGTGAACATCTAAAGTAATTAACAAAATACAAACAGTTTCTTACCCTTTGTATAAGTTGTTCAGTATGTTGGAACGCTTTATAATTATTCATGAATTTCTTTTCATCTTGTCTGTCTATTAATATCACGTAATTGGATTCAGAACTCCTTGCTCGGCCTAAAATAATGATAAGTGGTTTCGAAATGTAGTGGGTCTGCATATTAATACACCAAGCGCCGAGACTCGAGTCGGAAATTAGCCGGAACATACACAGACAGACAGACAACATTTTACAAAAATTGTGTTTTCGTTATAAGTACCGTATATAATTATGTACTTTCATAAATATGCATTTCGTAAAAAGCTGTTATTTTGACATTAAATAAAAACCGACAATTCAATCTTATTTATCATAGATATTGTTATATTTTACGTGACAAACTTCTGATATTTTTTATGACATCATAGAGAAAACTGACTGTGAATGTTAGTATAGTTAGCGCCACGAAAGATGAGACTTGCCCCCCCCCTCCCGCGCTCTTTCCGCCGCCCCTATGACGTGCGGTCCCGTCCCGCACTCAGACCTCATACCGCTATAGAGACCTTAAATCGTGTACTGCGCATGTCAAACTGCCTAGTGTGTCAAGTCTTATCTTTCGTGGCGCTAATTATAACATGCAGGATAGATATAATACACGAGTTTACAACTGTCTGGCGGTTATGGGTATTTTATGCGGCCTACGCAAATGTTCTGCAGATCTGGTAGCGTCGTGTACGGATTGTTGAGCTTCCTAAAATAGGGTTGAGAGGTTGAGCTACACGATGCCAGATGCAGTCTGTCGGGACAGGACAACTCCAAGCTGCAATGGCTCTCTCTTCAAAAGGCAGACAGACACAGCCCTGCTGCATTGACTCGCATAAAATCATAATAACATAATGCTTGGACTTTAAAAAGGACCACGACATCTGAGTTAGTTTCTTCTCGGGGATCAGTCAGCCAGTCAGGGGGGCAGTTTTAAAATATTTACCAATTAAATTTACGTGTTAAAGTGTCTTAAAAAATCTACTTACAGAAATAAACATCATGTCATGTACAAATGGATGTTGATCCCATTTTACACTGTTACGTATCGTCTAGTGCAGCGCTGTGTGAACGGCTGCATAAAGTATACAAACCTTTACTCTGTATATACGATCGGTACTCCAAGGGCGGGTCGTAACGCAGTACAAGCAAACATTGCGGTATGTCTATCCCTTCTTCTATTACACTTGTCGATATTAGACAGTTGAGGTCACTGAAAATGAGTAATTTATTGATTAGTTTTAAATGCCTTGTGAGCATTTTTTAAGTTGATATTAACATTGTCATTATATTAATCAGACATAATCCGCTGCTGGGACACAGGCCTCATCTCGATGAGAGGGAGTGGGCCGCAATCCACCACGCGGGCCCAGTGCGGGTTGGTGCATGTCACTTTGGTTCTAGGAGATGCCGGTTGCCACACGATGTTTTTCTTAACAAAGTAAAGCTCCTGTCTGGGTTCGAACCTACGACCTACAATTCGTAAGTCGCGGCCGTTACTACTGGGCCACCACTGCTTAATCGATTGAATTGATTAATCGATTGGATTGTCATTATAATAATGAAGTGTATTTTAACATAAATATGTGTTTAATATTGTCACATTATCATCGGCCTAGTCTTTTCACAACGGAGTTGGGGTCAGTTTCCAGACTAACCGACACTAACCGTATGCAGTATTATACATGGAGCGACTGCCTATCTACGACCCAGTTAATGGGTAACACGATACCCCTTAGGCCGCTTTCCCACTGGCGTTTTACAAGCGTTGGCGCTTCTCCAACGTCTGCGACTCTGCGTAGCGCCAACGTTGCGCAGACGCGACGTTATCGTCGCGAGTTTCAGTGGTAACCCACCCAGCGCCAACACAGACAGAGCGGGACGGCGTGATTGTACCTGTTGCCAAAAAACGCAAGAAACTCGCGACGTAGACGTCGCGTCTGCGCAACGTTGGCGCTGCGGAGACGTTGGAAAAGCGCCAACGCTTCTAAAACGCCAGTGGGATAGCGGCCTTAGTAAAACTGGTTGTCTGTCAGATTTTCGGGCTTCTGCATAAGTTTCCCGTGGGAATATCGGGATAAAAACTATCCTATGTCCTTTCCCGGGACTTAAACTATCTCTATACCAAATTTCATCTAAATCGGTTCAGCGGTTTAAGCGTGAAGAGGTAACAGACAGACACACTTTCACATTTATAATATGACTAGCTGCGCCCCGCGGTTTCACCCGCGTAAATGTCGATCCCGTGGGAATATCGGGATAAAAACTATCCTATGGCCTTTTCCGGGACTCAAACTATCTCTATACTAAATTTCATCTAAATCGGTTCAGTGGTTTAGGCGTGAAGAAGAAACAAACATATAAACACACACACACACACATACTCACAAACTTTCGTCTTTATAATATTAGTGTGACTAGCTGCGCCCCGCGGTTTTACCCGCATAAGTCTCGATCCCGTGGGAATATCGGGATAAAAAGTACCCTATGTCCTTTTTCGGGACTCAAGCTATCTCTATACCAAATTTCATCAAAATTGGTGCAGCCGTTTGAGCGTGAAGAAGTAACAAAAAAATAAACACACATACACACACACACACACTCACAAACTTTCGCCTTTATAATATTAGTGTGATTAGTGTGATATAATATGATATAGTATATATAGTATGGAAGTAAGGATTTGTTATCATTTAAGTATATTTTAATAGGCAGTAAATAAATGGTTTATTTATCTATCCTCGTGACTGCCTCGTTGGTCTAGTGGTCGCCAGCGCTACTGCTGAGCACGAGGTCAGGTCAGTCCTACTACATAGGACTTAAACATAACTGGCGAAATGTGAGTGATGCTTTAGGTACACCTCTGCCTAACCATTCGGGGATTACAGGCGTGATGTTATATTCTATTTATCTAATCTGACGATATTAAATGAGAGTATGATTAGTAAAAATTCAAGATATACAGCAAAAACTTACTTGTTCCTAAACTTCAGCAAAGCTTGTTGGCTGGCCTTCTTGACATAGTATTCTTCCCTTGTGTTCTTCAGCGGGTTCACGTTGAATCCGACGACAAAATCGTGTTTTAGAAAGTCGAATTCCTTTGGATTAGCGGCCTTTACATCTTTCAGAAGGTTGAACAGAACTTTCGCTGCGAACCTTTGTTTTGTGAATATAATCGCTGAAAGCGGTTTCCTCGACTTATTCACTTTTAGTACGACTGCAAAAGAAAAACGAGTTTTTGGTAGATTCAGGGCCTAAGACAGCGGTGCCGCCACATTTCGGTCTCAGTTCAGCGGCAAATAATGTCACAAAACCGTTATTTACTTATGGCAATACAGGGTGGCAGGTACATTCAGTACATGATTCTAAAAGCCCATGCGTTGAAATTTTTCATCTGATTTTTTTTTTTAAATGCTCTTCCATACAATTAGACCGCATAGGTATTGCACTTTTTTTTATGAAAGAGCCGATTTTTCTTTTGATAACCGACGAAAAATTTCTACACTAGGGGGTCTAGAATCATGTGCTGAATTTATGGTTATTGTTTGCGCATTGATGAGAGCGTTATTTAAAATCGTAAAGTAAAACATATGGTACCGTCATTGTAGCCGTTATGTGGCAGCATCGCTGCTGTTATAGAAAATACAAGGTGTAGGTAAGGTTTATTATTATAATATACATAAATCAACCTATAATGTTCCCACTGCTGGGATACAGGCCTCCTCTCGGTGAGAGGGAGTAGGCCGTAATCGAGTATTCGCGATCAGTCACACCCTGTCGACAACACTTGATATGATTAGTTCAAGAGTCAAGGTTTAGAAAAGTTCAATTAAAAAAAAAACAGTACAAAGTGAAAAATAACTTTAATTTCGGAAGTCGGTGTCGTTGGTTCAGCATTTTCGTTTTTTGACACCGACTTCCGAAATTAAAGTTATTTTTCACTTTGTAGTGTTTTTTTTTTGAAGTCGGTTGTTTTTTTTTTGTAAAAAAGTTTTTATTTTTCACTTTTTAGTTGTACCTACCCCACACAAATTCAATTAATACTAGTGCATTGAAGAATTGAAGACACGACTCGAAGAATCATCAAAATTCACATAGAAATGCCGGAAATGCAGTACATTTATGCATATAACTTCGTACATAAGAATAATTACCTAATGTATTATATACTAAAACCTTCCTGAAAGTATGCAGATTACACTAATGAAAGAATTATCAAAATTGGTTCAGTAGTTTTTGAGATAATCGCGGACATACAAACATACATACATACATACGGGTCGAATACAGAACCTCCTTTTTTAAAGTCGGTTAAAAATGACACGGATCTTTCAAATAAAAAATTTACATCATTTAAAAATACTTCTTTTTTACTTTAAAATCAGTATATGTTTTACAGTAAGTAATTAGAATAATAATATTTTTATACTCATCTACAAATTAGTTAAGAAAATGCCAAATAAGGACTTTCTATATTGTATCACAGGTAATTATGTAATAATTTACAATTTCAACAGTGTTAACGATAGCGGTGTTACTAATCGGGAATAATCGAAAATTATTCCCGTTCGTCAACAGTGTGGACGACAATGTGTTATTGATCGGGAATATTCGGCCATAATCTACCCTGTGCGGGTTGGTAGATGTCACATATCTTCGAAGTTATGGTTCTAAGACATGCCGGTTTCCTCACAATGTTTTCCTTCACCATTTTGAGAGTAGTAGTGACGAAATAATTTACATAAATTAAAGCGCCTGTCTGGGTTCGAACCTACGACCTACAACTCGTAAGTCGCGGCCTTTACCATTGGGTCACCACTGGTCCCCCTACTCTGCCTGCTATTTTATAATGCAAAATAATTATGGAAGTTAACAGGAGAAATATATTTACCACCCGGAGTGTCCAGCATAGTTGGACTATATTCTTTCAATATATTCAACATAAGCAAAACTTTCTCTGAGGAGAACTTAATTATTTTCTCGTACCCAGTTTCCTTCTCCATCGCTCGCAATAAAACGTTTCGTGCGCTGCAATCATAAAAATTTATTAAATACTATTGAAAAACAAAATCGTTCATAAAATATTGAGATAGTAGCTAATAGGCGAGCTAATAGGCGAGCTATTAGGAAGCTGCTGCACGCGGATTCGTCCGCGTGGTTGTCGGAAAGGAATGTGCTACCGAGACAAAAAGTATGTTACTCCTTATAACATCAGCTATCTGCCAGTGAAAGTCCCGTCAAAATCGGTACAGCCGTTTTTCAGATTAGCCGGAACAAACAGACAGACAAAAATTTTAGTTTTTTGTTATAAGTACCGTATATTCTTTCATATGATAACGTAAAAACTGTTATTTTGACATTACAAACAGACACTTAAATTTTATTTATTTGTGTAGATTTTTTTCGCTGCTTTTGTAGTCTTACAAATATTTAAAGTCTTTTGCCTTTCGTTTGATCTTGAAAAGAAAAGTTAATTGAATGCACACAGAGCTGTACAAAAAGTCATCAGTTTCATGCTGAATTTCCATTATTTGAATCTGTATTGTCATACAGATTCAAATAATGGAAATTTGAGGTTCAAATTGAACTCCGTTTACGTTTTACGTTCAAGGACCGTACAACCCCGAATATAAGTAAATTCTTTCGAAAGTGTTACAGATTGTGCGCCTACAGTAACAGAAAATGTTACCTCTTAGTAGCCTTTTCATAACACTAACGTTAGGGTAACCCTATCAATAAGTTAACTAGTACAAGATGTTACCAGCTCTTGTATAATTTCCAATTGAAGAAGATAACCCTTTGAAAGGGTTGGTCGGGGTAATCAAAGGGTTTTAAATCATATCATTTTAAATTACGTACTATAATCTTATGTGTATGGAGTCGCTAGGGCCTTTTATAGACTGCGTGTTGCGACTTGACGCATACCCGCCGAATGCATGCAGTTTAGTACTTTAAAGTAAAGGCAAGAGAGATAAAATTACAATACTTGTAGTTCGAATGGGTAACTCTGTTACAGTCCTTGAAGAGGTAACCCGTTCAAAACGTCTTACCATTAAAAAGTATAACCCACCAAGAATGGGTTTTTGAATATACAGGTAATCATGTCGAAAGGGTTTGGAAGAGGTTATCAATTGATGAGGGTTTTCGTAAAAGAGTAATAAATAAGAAATTGGTTTTAAAACAACACTTTGGTCAAAACCCTATCAAAAACCCTTTCAATGGGTAACCAAAATGGTTCCTGATTACGTTACACGATTTAGTAAACTATACAGACTGACTGTGAACTTCGATCGATGTGTCATATTAACGACCCAACACTGTATCTACACACTTGTTTAGCTTTATTAGCTTTTGCCCGCGTGGATGTCGGAAAGTATCCCCATTTTTGTTGTTTGTTGGGATATTTCCCGGCATCCACGCGAGAAAAACCGGATATATTTCCGAGATCTTCAAAATCGTCGTCATATTTCAGCCAATTTACACAAAACCTTAATGAATTATACACCTAAACCTTCCTCAAGAATCACTCTGTTTATTGGTCAAAACCGTATGAAAATCCGTTCTATAGTTATTGAGTTTATCGCGTTCAGACAGACAGACAAGCAGACGCGGCGGGGTGACTTTGTTTTATGATATAAAGTGATACTTACTCGACAGAACGTGTTATAGCAATTTTGTAAAGATTTTCTTCTTCTTTTGTTGTCGCTTTCCGTTTCAAGCGCTCTAACAAAATAATATAGGCTAGTATACCCAAAGCGCCGCCGTAAATGCCCAATTCTTCTAAAAACATTATCATGGCAGCTATCATGTTTTTCACTGCTTTTACGATCTATAAAATAGAAGTATATTTTATTTTATTGGCTGGCAAACAATTAATGGATAGGTAAGTCCCCGCTATCTATGGATATCTGGAGTACCAGAAACATCACATCGTTTTCATCTGAGACAACCGGCAGTGCGTGTCGGGCCACGCACAGTGAAGGCACACTATTGATATTATCGACTCAATTTTTTTTACATTCATTGTACTCACCCAACTAGCGTTATGTAGTGAAAGTTGATTTTTAAGTGACCATTAACCTAAATAAATTTTGGTTGCAATGGAATTTGACATTTGCATGTCATTGTTTCAAAAACATGATAATTGTCTATGATTCTGAATTCAAGTCAATTACCTTCTGAGGATCTGCACTAATGTCTTTTTGCCACTGCTTTAGTGGAATAGTGCGTTTTGGAGTAGTACTAGGCAATGTTACTTGCGTGATGAGATTATGGACCTCCATCAACATCTCCACTACTTTGTTAGAGACTGTAGAGGGTGACAAAGCTTTGTACAATTGAACCATCTCGTTAGGGTTCGTCGAGTAACTGAAACATAAAATTTAGTTTATACAACACAGTTAAAAAGTTGTCATCGCAAACAAGATAGAATCATATTCATATACTTGCAATGTTATTGGTTTGGTTGGCTTCGGTTACTTAACTGGAGTTTATAATATATTTAATAGTCCTATTGGTTCAATATCTTGAATTCTTGACTCAACACTCGGGTAATGAATAAAAATTGTTTGAATCCGAATCACTAACTTTGAATCAATAGCCATTGAGATTTTATCTAAAGATCATAAAATCTGAATAATTTTGAAGCATATTGCTTGATATGTTCGATACATTTTTCTACTCAACAAAGTTAATAACGCAATGAATGTTGTTGAACTATCAAAATGAAAGCCATAGCTACTGTTAGTGTAGCATAATTGTAGAAAAATACATACTTTAAGACTTGGCCCAGCTCATCAACTGTAGCAATTGTGGCGTGAAAAGTAATTTCCAATTCATGGAGCGTCTCTTCCACCTTTCCCGTCTTCACATTTGCATTTAGGAGAGTCGCCGTTAAACCTTAAAAATAATCACATTAATAATCTACGCGGATAGGGAACGGCCAAACAAATGAAACAGAAAGAAGAAAGAAAAATCGTTTTTGGCATTACTGCGAAAAAAATTGTAATTAATCAAAATTTTGCTATGCTGTGCTGTTTATGACTAGCTAAGTAAGGAAAAATTATATTGGTAGCTTACTACCAAAGGAATTGCTCCATTTTTAAACCAGAAGTAATTCTGTTTTATTTATTATTCCAACTAGCGGAACCCTAATATGTATAGTTTTATCTGTTATTATTTGTGGCCACAGGAAGTTAATTGTCTATTAAGCGTTCATAAAAAAGTAGTTCACAGAAGCCATTACGAATAATTCAATGATAAATATTCCATAAACATAATATATTACCGAGAACTCGCGGCTGGTTTGATTTCGGGCAGTTCGCGAAGTGTTTCATGATAATTCGCATGGGATGGTCTACCACCGCGTGGTGGCATTCGTCGAATATCAACAGGTTAATATCTTCGATTTTTATGTACTGGTGTGTTAACATGTCACATAGAATCTGGCTTGTCATTACGATAACCTGAATAACAGTGAAGAATATAAAATAAGTAAACGCTTGTCGTGATGTACTTTGAAGTTTTTCAAAAGTTTCTTTTAAATTCTTAATTTATAAGTAGTATTCGTCAAGTCTCACAAATAACTCGAACTCTCGTTTAAGAATTTGGGGGTAAGAAGGTAGGGTCAGTAATAATAATCATAACGGGTGTAAAAAGACACTTAACGAAGCGGAGAGTCGCTTGTACTCCCCGTCAGTGTTATCATTTTTTTCTACTGGACCATAACCTAGGAACCTTCAGGCACGGTAATAACACTGTCGTGCTTCTGGTTACGGAGATATTGAAGGTCAAAATTCCAACTTTTACTGAAGTTTGTTTACGAAAAATTTTTTAATGTTATAAACTTATAGTTATAACACAACTTTAAATACCCCCACGACCCATGTACAGACGCCAGCACATCAAGCTACCCGAAACTGTCAAATTTTCCCAATCAACATTGAACCTTATGTTGAAGCGATAAAGTTGAAAATCTATTAAAGAAATTTGACAGATTGTAGTAGCTTGATGTGCTGGCGTCTGTACCGTTGCATGCACCCATAAGCACAATGTTTTGCGTGTGTTACATTGAGCACTACCGCAAACAGTAAATTTTCACACCAAAAATATTAAAATGCAATTATTTTTATGCAATGTTACATAGTTTGATATACAGAATACTTAGTTGACGGTTATGTGATGGGTCTTTTTACATCCTGTATATATTTATTGCAGTCCAGAGAATAGGTAATACATCGACCGCCTTAGTTATCTCTGCCGGACAAATTAAAAAAGTTGTTTCAGAACATTTTCATTTGTGTAAACTAAGAAAAACTTATGACTAACACTTTGAAACGAAGTAATTTATTACCTGGTTGTTTTCCAGTTCAGCGTCCCATTTGCCCTTATCCCAATAATCCACTCCTTCTTCACCGCTGTAAGCGCCGACGCCAGTCACAGCGCACAGCTTCTCTATGACTTTCTTCTACAAAAAGAAATGAAAAAAAAAATCAAATAAGTAAGAAAACACTCATATAGGTTCATAAACTAAATTAAAAGCTCGTGGCTCAATGATAACATCCACACGGGTCGATGAAAGTTAAGCTACGCTTGCCGCGGTCAGTTCGCGGATGTGTGACCATCTATCCATTACGTACATCCCTCCGTGCATCGGAAAGCACGTTAAGCCGTTTTGTGGTCCCGGTTGTGATACGTAGATCTTTTACAGTCGTTACGGTAGTCAGAAGCCCACAAGTCTGACAACCAGTCTTACCAAGGGGTATTGTGTTACCCAGCAACTGGGTTGTGGAGGTCAGATACGCAAGTCAGATACATGTAAAATACTGGTACCTATTCATCCACCATCCATCCATCTCAGACATTAATCTGCATGGTCCTCATATGGCCTGACCAAGAGCTTTTAGAATTTTTAGAAGCGGATACGTTGATAGGTAGGTAAATGAATTTTCTTAGGGTAGGGCTAAGCAAAACACTGATAAAGAACTATGTCGATATCAACTGAAGGAAAATTTACGTATAGGTTTGTGCAGTTGTACAACTTCTAATTTTATTGCTGCAGCTGTATTATTTATTCACAAAAGTACTTTTCTAAAACAGCCTCAAACCGTATATCGCATAAGGTTCAAAAGTGAATGAAATGAGATAAGCATATCCCTGTAGGTTATCGTAATGCATTTCAAAACAAAAGCGCCTTGTTATGGTTACGACTTCTTGTTCGGGTACACATAATAATGAATCACAGTAATACGGTAATACCTACTTTGTAACATTCTGGAGTACTTTTCAAGCGTTACGTTTGACGGTTGACTGATTATTATATGTTCCATTAAATTATCAGCCTTTCCAACAATTTACCAAGGAGGATAAATATTTTATGGTCAATACCTACATAAGCATAATTAATTGTGCCTCATTAGTCGACGCACAAATTCCGCCCGATAAGGCCTAACTAGATAGCTTTGTTGAATCATTAGGAAATGAGATTTTATATGAGGACTTCAGACGTCACCCTTCGGACTTCACTTCTTCATTCACCCAGGCTCCTGGGTGTTATTCCAACGAATTAGTTTTAGAACCAATTAGCTGAAGAGTTTGTTTGTTTGTTGGTTTGAACGCGCTACTGTCTGGAACTACCAGTCGGATTTTAAAAACATTTTTTGTATTTGACAGCTTCTTCTTCTTCTTATTTGACAGCTCAATTCTTGAGGAAGGTTATAGGATATATGGGTTACCTATAGGTTTACCATCACCTTACGACCCATACGTGCCGAGCAAAAATAATAAAAGTCAGAAAGAACGCTAAGCGAAAACGAAGTAATAGCGCGGGCGGCTAAAACCAAATAAAAAAGTCAAGACATAGCGCTGCGAACAATACAGTGAAGCATGCCAAAACTACACCTCTGCTCTGTGCATACACGCTCACACGCACACATTTACAACCATTTACAATCAAACTACACCTCACTAAGTGCACACATGTCTACGAAACCGGCTTCACTTTACTGTTCTGTGCTGACAGCCTTCTGTCTTGGTTTTTTATTTGGTCTGAGGCGGGCGGGCGATGCGTTGCGACGACGGGGTGGAGGCCCGTGGAGGCCGAAATTTCATGCGGACGAAGTCGCGGGCAGAAGCTAGTTCACTCTAAAACCGAAATCATTGACTTGATGTTCGCAAAGCCAGTCGAACCATGTCTGCCGAAAGATTTGTGCTAAGTAGGTACATTACATGACATACATAGATACTTGCAAGAATCGATTGCAGTTGTATTTTATAACTACAATGGAAACTTGTACTATAACACAGCAAAGCGGTGACGATACAGACCGTGATGTTTGGGCGAGCTGAAGCGATGTAATATCCATGGGCTACCATTTCCACAAGACCATGCAATTTGATAAACAAATTAGGTTGCTTTTGCCCAGTCATATGTTAAGGTCCCAGTCACATAAATACTGCTCAATCTTATATCTATGGTCCCAGTACATGTTGGGCGAGCCCATTGGCCGAATGCGTTTGAAAAATTGATTTGACGGTGGTGTTCACACGTTGGCGTACTTATTTCATTTTTGTGTTTCGTCGGCAAGCAAGATGGACGTAGACAATCGCGGCCGCTGCAATTTACTTGTACAACCTTTATGTGAACTGAACGCTCGGCAAACGTGTGATCGCAGTTTGCAACTTGCGCCAAATTCCATTCGATTCGTGCACGAAAATCAACAATGACGGATCGTATTCGAGGGTTGGTCGCAAACGACAAATACACGCAAAAAGGCCCAGTATACTATACAGTCAACAAGCTCGTCTAACGTGTATTGGGAGCTTAAAATGCAATGTTTAATTTTAAAACCACCACTAGGTAACTATGATGACGCAATATCGAGTGCATTTGTGCAATGAGACGCCGCGAAGTGGCGCGGACAGCGATCTGCTAGCACCATAGTAACATAACAGGTCGGGACACGTCACTGGCGGATCACGACATGAAAGGACACGTTAGGACGTGTGCCCCGACCTAAGGTTGGCCGCATACGTACGGTTTCCTGATCGGAAAACATAGAACGTATGCGCTTAGAAACGATATTGTATGAAATGCGTGCATTCAGGGTCTCCGAATCTGAATTCCTGATCAGGAAACCGTACGTATGCGGTCAGCCTAGCTCTCATAAAAACTCGACAAATTAAAGTCCTTACTATGTCCCGATTTTGGCGGGACGTCCTGATTTTTCTTGATTTGTCATAAAAACAAAAATTCGAAGACATGTGACATCTACCAATCCGCACTGGGCCCGCGTGGTGGGTACGGCCCACTCCCTCTCACAGAGAGGAGGCCTGTGTCCGAGCAGTGGGAACCAGGCGCGGTCGCAGCCCAAGATTTTGGGGGGGGTCATCATGGGTGCCAACTGCCAAGGAATATTTTAAGGGAGGTACATCTTCTCGTTGGTCTAGTTGTCGCCAGCGTTACTGCTGAGAATGAGGTCTAAGCAGGGTTCGATTCCTAGGTCGGGTAAAGTGTTAAAGGGTTTTTCCATCAGAAATTTCTCAGAAGCCGCTTGGAGTCTGGATTTGTGCCCGTTTGGCGGCAGTAGGCTCGCCCCCTATGACATTTCACTTAATAACTCGCGAAATGTGGGTGTAAGTACTATATGAAGGTACACCTCTCCCCAACCCTTTGGGGATTAAAGGCGTGTTGATATTAACATATCAACACGCCTTTAATCCCCAAAGGGTTAACCTTAACAGGTTCATGTACATCTCCAGCTCCTCATTACTTATGCTATTCAGGGACGCAGCTTTTACATAGGGGGGTGTTACTTAAATGCTGCCAAATTGGTCGTATTTATAAGAACGGTAGATCGTGTAGGGTGGGGACTGTGGGAAGAGTGAGCGAAGCTAGCTCGAAAATTTTAACAATCCGTCTCTGTTGATTAGGTGTTTTGTTTCATATTTTCAAGTAGAAATAGGAGTTACATTGTCGACTAATGCAGGCAAGTTCAAGCAGCTATCAGAATCTAAAATGCAAGAGCGAGCGAAGCGAGCTCGAAAATTTTGCACACTCTCGGATAGGTTCGATTTTCTTTTGATCCAAAGGACTAGGAATTACTTGCTTTGTCGACTTTTGAAGAAAAGCTCAAGAACCACCAAGCAGAAGAACGAGCGTAGCGAGCCTAAAAATGTTAGCACCCCACCTTGAATAGTTTCTGTTTTCTTTTACCTATCATACAAAAAGAGAACTTACTTTATCGAATTATGACGAAAAGCTTAATCTCGTTTTACAGCAGTTTAGGTTTTGGAATCTAGCCTTACATAAGCCTTTCAACCTTACCTACGAGCGGGGTGCCCAATAACCCGAGTTTGCTTCGCTCGCTCTTGATTCCTGGATTTTGTATTTTTATAACAGACTTTTTAAAGGAAAATATTTATTAGGCGCGTTAAAAAACCCACTGTCATTTCATGGTATTAAGTTTTTAGTTCAGTCGGCAGTCCCCGTGTCTGCCGATGTTCTTAATGTTTTTGAATATGCCAATCGGGGTTTTCGTGGCTTAAATAAAGTTTTAAGTTAGTAAGGCAAGTAAATTATTCAGACTCTCGACAGCTTGAATGATTTGGGGGGGGGGGGGGTCATGACCCCCACGAGCCCCCCCTCCCCTCGGACCGCGCATGGTGGGAACATTATAGGCTGATTATGTATATATGTACAGGGTGGGCCAAAAGAAATCACCCTATTGGAAGATGCTCTCATTTTTGAAAATGGCCGCCAATGTCAAATCTGTTTTGACATTTGTGGACTAGACAGATGCAGAATACAAGTGAACAAGCCATGGAGCGATACACTCCCCAAGAACGCGGAATAATCGTGTCTATTTTTTTGCGTAACAATTCGTCTGTGGTGTTGGCGCAGCGCGAATACCGTCGCCGATTCCCCGGTCGTCCGACACCGCGCCTGCGCAAACACTGCGCTGTTTGGCCACCAACCTTGAAGAGTATGGGACCACACGAGACGTTGCCAAGAGTGGCCGGCCCCGGAGCGCCCGTTCTGCCGAGAATATCGCCGCTATTGCCGAGGATGTCGAGCTGTCGCCGGAAACATCGACCAGACGCCGTGACACGCAATTAGCCATCAGCCAGACGTCCCTAAGGCGAATTTTGGTCAAAGACCTGCGCATGTTCCCGTACAAAGTCCAGTCCGTGCATCAGTTGCTACCTGCCGACCGCCAAATGCGCGTAACCTACGCCCAAGCCATCCTCAATTTCGAGGTCGCCTCATCTCTCGTTTTGGCGATTTGCACTGGCCCGCAAGATCGCCTGATTTAAGCGTTCCAGACTATTTTTGTGGGGTTTTTTGAAGTCCCGTGTTTACGTGAACAAGCCCGAGGCTCTGGAAGCCCTCAAGGACAACATTCGACACGAGTGCGAGAATCTGTCGCCCGAAGTTCTCGCCGAAATGATGAAAAATGCCATAAAACGAGCCCGTATGGCAATCAATTGTCTTAATCTTCTCGACTTGACCAATAAAATTCTAAAGGTTCAAATAAACATCATCAAAAAACAGAATCGAAGTTTTTCATTTAGGAAAGAGCCAAACAACATCGGATGACTTCTTTTGGCCCACCTTGTATATCCTGATTTTTAGCCTAAAATTAAATATCCCGCGTGGGACAGGCTCAGTCCCGCTTTTCGGGGATAGAAAAGTAAATAAGTTATTTGTAAGTGTATATTATTAATTTATACATAATAATAAAGAGGTAAAATTTGTTTGTAAGTTTGTATGTAGGGGGTAATCTCTGGAACTACCAGTTGGATTTGAAAAATTCTTCATGCATTTGATAGCATACAATGTTGCTAAAAGTGAGTATCTGATCTTTGCTGCTTCGGGGAAACATTTAAATTACGAGCCCTTAATATCCCTCAATGGACGAACCCTTAAAAGGCTCGCCCAATTTAAATACTTAGGACATTATGTCACCGAGGACCTCAAAGATCAGGTAGATATGGATCGCGAGCGCAGGGCACTAGCAGCCAGATGCAACATGCTGGCTCACAGATTTGCTCGTTGTAGTAACGAAGTTAAAATAACTCTATTTAAAGCTTATTGTCAAGGGTTCTACACGAGCGGTTTGTGGGTCAGCTATACGCGGAGGGCGCTAGATGCTCTGCGTGTGCAATATAATAATGGCTTCAGGGTGCTGTTGAGGTTGCCCAGGTTCTGCAGTGCGTCAAGCATGTTTGCTGCAGCACGAACTGACGACTTTTATGCTGTTATGAGGAAAAAGACCGCATCCTTAATAGGCAGAATGAGGGCTAGCCGCAACAGTATCTTGAAAACCCTAGCTGAACAGCACGATGCGCCGGTAGTGACACACTCTGTCCGGTTGCTCGTGTGGCAGGAATGAAATATTAAATTACCTACTCAGTTAATAGATACTAACACACAGTTGATAAGTTTGTTTGTGTACTAACCAGTGGACCAATGTAGTCAGATTAAATAAAGATAGTATTATTATTATTATAGCCCAATTCTTGAGGAAGCCTATAGGCTATGTAACATCACGCTATGACCCTTAGGTGCCGAGCAAAAAGAAAAAAAGTCAAAAAGAACGTTAAGTGATAGCGCGGGCGGGTGATGCGATACGACGGGGTGGCTCGGGGGAAACAAGAAGTTTCACGCGAACGAAGTTGCGGGCTGAAGCTTACATAATAATATGCTTCCCCTTGTGGACGCGTGAATGATATACGTTAGAACGTAAACAAAGCGAGTATGATGTAAGGTACTTAGCAGGTGGCGTTATTGTATGTATAAGTAGTTTCTGCCCCATCATAGGAAAAAGGCGTGAGTTTATGTATTAATGGATTGCCACAATTTCTCATTCCATGTTTATTGAAAGAAAAAAAAAAAATAAAGAAATATATTTTATTTGGGACACACAAAGGAAAAAAAAGGAACATTTAAAACTAACAAAGTTATGGAAGACAGGATTAACCGGTTGAATGTCGTAATTTCAGAAACAATTGAAAAGCCATTGTCTCGCGAGGATCCATGTTCCGGGTTATGAGGGGTTAATAGGAATGATCAATATTAACATACCTGCTGGATGACCAATGGCACAGTGTTGACCAGGAAGAAAGTTCGTTTCCCTCCTTGTCCCCATGGTTTTTGCAGCGCTTTGCGGAATTTTTTGATAAGACAGATTGCAATAAATGTCTTCCCGGAGCCTGCAAGGGATTAACATGCTAAAAATCTGTTCCATTTTCATGTAAGTTGCATAGTCTCTAAAGAAAGTCCTTGTGCATATTGTAAAGAGGAGAGCTATCTTTATTTTTGAAGTATTTAATTGTCATCATTATTGGCTTAGCACAGTCTATAGCCAAATATGATGGGCGATTGCAGGATGAAACCATACATACTAGAAATAACTGAACCAAAAAAACATTGTGAAATAGACATGTAACCTACTCTAAAAAGTTCAGTATCAAACAAAAATAAGAGGAAAAAAAGTAGGTAAATGATCAATAAACATAAAAATATAATTGTTATGCTGATAATTAATTAGTGGTTTGTGTCACACATTGCTAACTAAGTATAGCTTCTAAAACACTACTATTCAATTATTATACCTACTTAAATGACAAGTAGATATGTCTCCATTGTTAGCCTAGTGGTTGCATGTGCTACTGTTGAGCCTGAGGTCCTGGGTTCGATTCCCAGGTTGGGTGATGTTATTGGGTATACCTTCAGGAATTTCTCAATAGTAACCCGGAATCTGTATTTGTGCCCGGTTGTTGGCTTGCCCTCCATTACATGGGGCTTAAAACATAACTGACAAAATGTGGGTGTCTTGTAGATACACCTCTGCCTAACCCTTCTGGATCACAGGCGCGACGTTATGTTATGTAGATAAAGTACCCAATACACAAACCTGTTGGTAAATATATGATTGTGTTATTATCTGTAGCAATTTCTTCCAGTTGAGCTTGATAAGGCCTGGCCTTTAGCTGGTCACTTCCGACTGCATCTATTTCCTGGCCCAACTCCATCTTGATGTTGTCTAAGCAAATAATGTTTAAATTGTGAATAGCTCTTTTTACACAAGTGCCCAAAAAGGAGTGTAATGTATTCAGGGTTGATGTATAATTCAATATGGCGGCAGTATGGCTCCATTTTGAAAAGTGATTTAATCAGACTTTAGTAAGACTGAGAATGTCTAAATGAGTGAATGGTTTCATAGATGATTAAGTTTTAATATTCTCTTAAAGAAAAAACAAATATACAGGGTGAAAATGAACACATGCGACAAATCGAAATGGGAGATTGTACTCGTCATTATGAACAACTTTTACTATGGGACCAAACCTGAAATCGCGAAAAAAAAATCAGCTGTTCCCTACATTTATGTTCGCATAACTCGCCAAAATGTAGGGAACAGCTGATTTTTTTTTCGCGATTTCAGGTTTGGTCCCATAGTAAAAGTTGTTCATAATGATGAGTATAATCTCCCATTTCGGTTTGTCGCATGTGTTCAATTTCACCCTGTATTAGATAACATTAACGCAACACCATTTATTGCATCGTAGATGCGTGCTCGCACATCTGTGTCAACCTTCTATCAATAAAGCTTGTCACTAAAATGTATAAAATAAAAATAAATAATTAAAAAAAATTAAAAACATGACTGTTCTGCCAAAAAACAAACTAAAAAGTAAAAAAACAAGTTGTATTCCCTGATTAAACACATAAATAAAATTGTCATTGCAGTCGAGGGACCTCTTAGATTGAAAAGTGTTCCACAGAATGGTCCCCCGACTGCATTGACAATTTTATTTATTTGTTTAGTCAGGGAATACAACTTGTTTTTAACTTTTTAGTTCGTTTTTGGCAGGACAGTAGTGTTTTTAATTTTTTTTAATTATTATTTTTTTTTTTCTAAACTATTAATGCACTTTTTTGCATAAGGTCTGATGTCTATGTTATTGGGATATTTTCGTCTGCTATACTTAGAACAGAAATCTTCAACTACCTTTATTTTAAACTAATATTTGTATGTCATTATTAATTTTGTATTTGATCAAGAAATCATTGTGAAATAGTATTCGGAGAAATATAAATATTTACCTTTCTATAGAAGTATTGTGGTAATTACTAACTTTCACATGCTATAAATGTTTACTAGTTTTTATAAATATTTTATTTATTTACACGATTAAAATGAAATAAAATATGATGGAATTGTTCAACAATCAATGCTAAATGAACACACAATCTAAGGATTTATTTACTCTTAATATTTCAGTGGAGCGCTACTATATTGTATTATTACCTGAAATACAATACCTTTATTTACCGGCGTTAGGTATAGCTTAAATAAAAAATATTTATAAAACTGTAGTTATACCTACCTGGGTCAATAGGTGATGCAACTAGTATTTCTTCAAGGTTTACAATAAGTAAGGTTTACCGTGCACTAACTAGCACTGAGTTCACTCTACAAAGCAATAAGAAAATAATTTAATACAGTTCCAGTGTTCCCTCTCTCTACACTCCTCCACCTTTTGTTTTTAATGACAGCCCAAGGGCTACCATGCTCGCGAGTAAAATTTTCCCGGATTTTACACTATGGAACCACTGTACTTCCTCACCCGGCGCATTTTTATAGTAGGTATATTTTTGGATAGAATAGACCCTTTTTAGTGTAATTTGAAAACCGCAAATTGTGAAAAACCATAGGGGCCGAGAAAAAAATTCCCAGTTTGGTTTTTTCTGAAAACCTGCGATTTTTATAGTAGCTATTTTTTTTAGATAGAATAGACCCTTTTTAGTGTAAATTTAAAAACCGCTAAGATCGCAAAACCATAGTGGCCGAGAAAAAAAATCCCAATGTTTTTTGTAACCTAACCTCAAAACACTTAAAGTTGCTTAAAAAGCGTAGTAGGAGCCACAGAGTACTATAATAATACGGCAGTAGGAGCCCCGCGAAGCGGGGCTCTATGATCTAAAATAAAATAACCAATTCTAACCTAACCTGTCCGAGTCGGGGTGCCCCAAGACCCGAGCTCGCTTCGCTCGCTCTTGCATCCTAAGTTGTCATTACAAATGTGTTTTTTTTTGTATATTATGTTGAAAATTGTGAAGCTTCGAATAAACGGGTCAGGAAGTACAGTGGAGCCTCTGTCGATAAAACACAAAACCATTGCAAAATACGTGAAGATTTCTTAATTTCCCCTACGAATTTCCCCATATAAATGGTACTTTTAAAATATGGCATCTTTGGTTGTTGCCATTTTACGTTTCGTTTGAAGTATTACATTTTAGCTTCAGATTTCATGTGTTATTTCATGATCTTTAAAATTGATAATTATAATTAATAAGCCAAATTTTATCATGAAATACATAATGTTATACTTCAATATCTACAAGATCAAATTATAATATTTTTAAATTGAAAGTTACAAGCGGAACGTTCTAATTTACTGAAGTGGTTATTCCCGTGTCATAGAGTGAATAAATACACGTCATGCTATACGTGGTCCAAGCATTTCACAACAGATAAGATAGACCTAGAAAACGCAAGTATCACGCCGTACCCACCTTTACTGCCCTGACACGACTTTTGGCTTAGCGGCAAGCGGCTCGGTTTCTCTTGTTAGCGTTGACGCTGCGAGCGGTGCGTCATGATGATGGCATGGTTCATACATCATTGCATTTTCCTATATTTGTTTTTACCGCTCACCGCCCCGCGCTAATCTGCCGCTGATAGCGGCAAGGTTGTGGCCAGGCCGTTAGACTCAAAGCGAAGGTGAAACACTGTAAATACAGGTTGAAATTGAAAACATGCGACAAATCGAATTGGGAGATTGTACTCATCATTATGAACAACTTTTACTACGGGACCAAACCTGAAATCGCGAAAAAAAAAATCAGCTATTCCCTACATTTATGTTCGCATAACTCGCCAAAATGTAGGGAACAGCTGTTTTTTTTTCGCGATTTTAGGTACAATCCCCGATTTCGATTTGTCGCATGTTTTCAATTTCACCCTGTATATAAACATAGCAAAAAACTGCAAATAATACACATTTGTTTGGTCAAGATTTCTGTTTTTCCCCACGCATCGTAAAAAACTGCAAACATAGATGTAAAGTTTTGGATTATTAGTTTAGTCAAACAGTTATTTATTAGCTTGACTATAATAATACTACCATGCACTAGAAAAACTATGACACTTTTAACATTTATTTATAAGAAAGCGTGGGGCACTTTGTTGTGAATACCAAAGGACATCATTCATTTCGTACAGTACGCAAAAATTAATGTACGTTTGCCTGGCTAGGCCCCCCGGAATTTGCGATTTAGGTATACACCAATGCAATGTACTCGCCTCTAGGAGTATATGTACCGCTTTCTTTTTCAATGTACCTCTGTACTTTTGAAGAAATATGCAAAAAAAGGGGGCCGTGCCAGCCAAACGTTTTCAGCACGGCCGGCCGTGCTGAAAACGTTTAACGGGCCGCGGCCCTCGTGTAACTTGAAAAATATACATATAGCGTATTAAAAAGTTTCATAAACTCAAGGAATGTACTTTACTAACACGTTCTATGTACCGTAACAGATATTGTGAATTCGTAATAACAAATAATATATAGACGTGGATAGGGGGCCGTGCTGAAAAAAAAAGAAATGAGAAAATATCAGACAAAGACAAAACAACCTTAGCCAAAAACTATATAAAAGTAATTCATGTTTGGCAAGTAACATATGTACCGCATTGGTTTCTCATTAGGGCTTGCATTCGAATATTCGAATATTCGAATTATTCGAATAATCAACTGTTTCAAATATTCGAATAGAAAATTTATGATATTCGAATATTCGACGAAAAACAAAACAGCAACCAGACGTGCACATAAAATTAAAAGTTCATGCACGCCGTCCAAACAATGTAACGTCGTTCGACGCGCGAGTGTTACGACAGCATTCGGAAACGATCGGGAACATTCGGAAGATGCGGCCGGCGCGCAATGCGGCGTGTGGGGGTGGTTCGCCTTAGGGTCAAATCACACCGAGATGGCAGCGAAGCGGCGAGCAGTTTCAGTGTCATATAATTTTAAACTTTATCTTCATTATTATAATACATAGTATCGCTTGAGAAACTTGAAAGGTCGCGCGGCCGCCCGTGGCGCCGCGAGCACTCCGACGACTCAAGTTTCTCAAGCGATACTATGTATTATAGTAATGAAGATAAAGTTTAAAATTATATAACACTGAAACTGCTCGCCGCTTCACTGCCATCTCGGTGTGATTTGACCCTTAGTGCATTTGTCCGCCATTTGTACGCGTGTCACGTGTTAGGTTGTTAATAATTGTTATAGAGATTTTTATTTTGTTTAGTGTGCCCGTTGTTTTCTTTAATGTATACCCACAACGATCCAGTGAATAAGTTAAGGTAAGTAGCTATTATAAATGTATTTCTGACTTTTGATAATGATTTTATTATTATAATACTAATTTTACATCAAAAAGGTTACCCGGCTGTCGAAAGGAGAGTTACGTTTTTCGAGCATATGTATGTATGTATATTGTATATGTATGTATGTCTCATTCTTCGGCACGCTCTACAGCCTAAACCGTATAACGGATTTCGACATAATATGAGGCGTCATTGAATTCGTCTCAGTTGTGGTGACATAGGGTATATTCATTTGAAGAAAAGGAGAAATAAAAATAATAATAATTAAATCGGTGACTTTGTTTCTGTTTCATGTAATTGCTACCAACTTCCGAAATTTCAGTTGGGTTTTTGATTATTTAATTATTATTATTTTTACTAGTTAACTTAGCTAAAGCTTTTATTTTGTGAACTTGTTTACTTTTAATTTTTTAAGATTTTTAAAACACTATGAAGTGTGTTGACGGTTAATTTTTCAACTTTGCAGGTATTAGGTTAAACAATGGAGCAACCACAAAATCAATTAGAATTTAAAGAGTACACCAAAGGTACGCGAGATAAGTCGTCAGTATGGAACTTTTTCTTGAGAACTTCAGATGGAGTTCATGCGCAATGTAAAAAGTGCAAGAAAGTGATTAAATGCCGAAACACAACTACTTGTCTGCATAATCACATGAAACTTCACCCTGTTGAGAGTACTAGGGTTACTGTTGATGAACTTTCGGCGCCAGGGACATCGAGCACACACACGAATCTTTTTGTTTATGTCCAGAAGATTAGTTTATTTTGAGAAAATTTGTTTATTTTAAAACATTTTAAGCATTTGTTTCAAATTTTTGCTTTGTGGTGTTTTGATATCATCAGTACAATATTAAGTTGACCATTATTTATTCTTCCAAAAATATACGTTGATTTTGTTATTGATTGTGTTAGCTATTTTAATTGAAGAAAGTATGTACTTGATTATTTGCAGTTCAACACGAAGGATTAGAATAGCTAACACCTATTTTAATCCTTTGTGTTCTTTTAAAAGAAAAAAAAATGTTATTTTAATTGTTTTTTTAACACTGTTTGAATTGAATAAAGACTATTTAGAAATTAAATTACAAGATTTCTATAAAACTTATTTTTTTATTTAATATTCGAACAATTTTCGAATTATTCGAATATAGCCCAAAAAAATATCGAATATTCGAATTGCAAAATTGTCGAATATTTGCAAGCCCCATTTCTCATACAACTTGCTAAATTCAAAAAATAAACCAATTTTAGTTTATTCAGCACGGCCCTCTATAGTTGCCTATATCTTTTTAAATATGACATGTGTGTTTACAAAATTCGACTTCCTGAATTATGTATAGGAGTACATTCGTTCCAAATAAATTGCGATTATGGTGTATTAGTATTTTAAAAGATAAATTGGATCAAAAATATCCTAACATGCAACTGATGGGGTGACCATAGTTCCATAAATTAGGTTGATTTATTCTATACCTTTAATGAAATTATGTGACTACATTGAAATAAACATTCTTTTTTTACAATTTGTTTTTTTTTTCTTTAAAATTAATATTAGCGATGACATCTTTTAAGGGAATTAAATCAGTTAAAACTTGTTGTGTGCGGTCGCTATTAATTCACTAGGTAAGGTTCAATCAATGTGATTTGTTGGAAACGTATCTGTAATTTTTTAAGCCTTTTAAGCTCTGTAGTCAAAGTGAAAGCATTTATTTCAAATAGGCACATAAAAGGCACTTTTGAACGTCAAAAATTACCTTAAAATAGAATTGATTCTAGTCGCCCCTTCCAAAAGGTAGTTTTCGTGTGGAGAAGAATGGGCAAGAAACTCCACCGTTACTCTTTTAAAATGTTTTAGGTACCTACAATATTTTGCATGGGTACATTAATTATATAAGGTGTAAAAAAATTAACCTTAAAAACTTTAAGAGGTGCTTTAGACCATCGAACTGAACAACTTTCACTATGGGACCAACTCCGAAATCACGAAAGAAAAATCAGCTGTTTCATACAAAAGTTCAATACCTACTCGGCCAAAATGTATGAAACAGCTCATTTTTTTTTCGTGATTTCAGAGTTGGTCCCATAGTGAAAGTTGTTCAGTTCGATGGTCTAAAGCACCTCTTAAAGTTTTTAAGGTTAATTTTTTTACATCTATATAATAATATGTGAGGACGATGCACCTAAAATAAAATTACTATACCGCAATAGGTAAAAGAATTGTAGTGTTTGTGACACATAGTTTTTCTGCGATTATTCCATAGGTAAACGTAACTAATCTGTGAAATGTACCGAAACTGTAATTTTATTGTAATGTACCGTACATCAATCCGTGTGATTTATTGGAAATATATATGTGATTTTTTTTAAGCCTTTTGAGCTATTTAGTCTTAACGACACTTGTTGTTTTGTTCGATTTGCGACCTACTACTTACTACTATTATAGTTATCGTTAATAGTTAATACAGATTACGATATTTTTGATTTTTTTATTTTATTAAAGATTTACTCAGAAGTTTTTTTATCCATTCTCACGTGGAATCATGGTCACCCCATCAGTTGCATGTTAGGATATTTTTGATCCAATTTATCTTTTAAAATACTAATACACCATAATCGCAATTTATTTGGAACGAATGTACTCCTATACATAATTCAGGAAGTCGAATTTTGTAAACAAACATGTCATATTTAAAAAGATATAGGCAACTATAGAGGGCCGTGCTGAATAAACTAAAATTGGTTTATTTTTTTAATTCAGCAAGTTGTATGAGAAACCAATGCGGTACATATGTTACTTGCCAAACATGAATTACTTTTATATAGTTTTTGGCTAAGGTTGTTTTGTCTTTTTTAGATATTTTCTCATTTCTTTTTTTTTCAGCACGGCCCCCTATCCAGGTCTATATATTATTTGTTATTACGAATTCACAATATCTGTTACGGTACATAGAACGTGTTAATAAAGTACATTCCTTGAGTTTATGAAACTTTTTAATACGCTATATATTTTTCAAGTTACACGAGGGCCGTGCTGAAAACGTTTGGCTGGCACGGCCCCCTTTTTTTGCATATTTCTTCAAAAGTACAGAGGTACATTGAAAAAGAAAGCGGTACATATACTCCTAGAGGCGAGTACATTGCATTGGTGTATACCTAAATCGCAAATTCCGGGGGGCCTAGCCAGGCAAACGTACATAAAAATTAGAGTGCCGCCCCGGCCAGAAAAAAAAAGTACTGCTGTCTAATGGTGCGTACAGACCGGCCCAACGAACGCCAAACGATGGATATTTATCGTTCGCCGGCGTTGGCTTCCGCACGCTCGCGCGCTCGTTGGAGTTCGTTAATACGTCCAAACATTTAGTGCTCGAACGAACGTTCGATCAAATAGCTCGATTTCTTTGATGTTACCGCCACGCTTCGGATCGCCGACACACGCCAACGAGCGATCGTTGGCATTCGCTAAGCCGTCCAGATTGCAGCAACGAAGGTCAACGAAACCCGTTCGTTGGCGTTCGTTTAAGGGGGCCTAGACAAAATCCAAGCGTTTTCCGTTCACGCGTTTTCCGCACACGCTAAGGAATTGGCGTTAGCGTGATGAAAATGGTAGACAAGTTAAGGTGGAAACAAATTTTCGGACGCGGCTGACGGACGCGGCTGACAGCCGCGACAGATAAGTGTGCACAGTCTTTCAGCCGCGCCCGAGACGTGACTTGCGGACGCGTTCCAACGCCCATTCCACAAAGAACTGTAGACGAAAAAACATGTCGAGTAGTGAAAGTGAGGACGATTTTCTCGAATTAGCGGCGGCTGCTTTATGTTGTCCACCCAGAAAGAAAATAAAAAGAAGCGTTTGGGTCCATGATATAAATAAAGAAAGAACAGAGTCTGGTGAATTCCACACTTTGTATCCACATTTATTAAGAGATGAACGTCGGTATAAACTTTATTTGAGAATGAATGAGGATCAATTTAATTTTTTGCTAAATCTAATCGAAAATGACATTGAAAAAGAATTAACACAGTTTCGTACTCCTATATCAGCAAAAGAGCGTTTAGTCGTTACTTTGAGGTAAGTAAATAAATACAGTAAACTTATTAGGGTATTCTTTATTTAATAAACTTAAAATGATTTAGTTAATGAATTATTATTTTCATTATTATTTCTTTTTCTTTATAATTAAAAATTCTTTAAGAACAGTATGTGCTGGGCCTCTAAGATATATGTGAGCGCCCTGGCTGCGCACGGATGTCTTCTTACTTGATTGTTGTGAATTCAATTCTGGGATCGAAATTTCCATGACAGCACCTTGCGTGTTAGACGTTAAAAGAGGCTGAGATATTTGTGAAGTGGAAGGTTGAATGTTCGGAGGAAAAGCTGTATGGTATGCCATCTGTGGTAAAGGTGAAGATTGAGGTATGAATTGAGGAGAGGAAACTTGCTGAGTGACAGGAGGAGAAGGTGAGTATGCGGTCTGGGGTGAGGGTGACGACTGAGGTCCGTACTGTGGGGAAGAGACTTGCTGAGTGACAGGAGGAGAAGGTGAGTGTGTGGTCTGGGGTGAGGGTGACGACTGAGGTCCGTACTGAGGGGAAGAGACTTGCTGAGTGACAGGAGGAGAAGGTGAGTATGCGGTCTGGGGTGAGGGTGACGACTGAGGTCCGTACTGTGGGGAAGAGACTTGCTGAGTGACAGGAGGAGAAGGTGAGTATGCGGTCTGGGGTGAGGGTGACGACTGAGGTCCGTACTGTGGGGAAGAGACTTGCTGAGTGACAGGAGGAGAAGGTGAGTATGCGGTTTGGGGTGAGGGTGACGACTGAGGTCGGTACTGTGGGGAAGAAACTTGCTGTGTGGCAGGAGGAGAAGGTGAGTATGCGGTCTGGGATAAGGGTGACGACTGAGGTACGTATTGTGGGGAAGAAACTTGCTGAGTGAAAGGAGAAGGAGAGTAATGAGTGTCAAAACTCTTAGGTGAAGGTGAGAAATTGTGTGGAAAAAATGTATGGCGATTGGAATGTGGAGGTGTTGAAATATTAGTTGAAATAGAAGCTCCATCATTTTCCAAACACATTTTCATCTCTATCTCGTTGACTATATTCATAATCTTACATTTTAATTTAACCTGCTCTAATTTGGGAAACTTCTTGACAGTCTCAGCGATACTGTTAAAAAATAGGTCGATGTCATTTTTTTCAGATCTCCTCTGAGATCTTGCTTTCATCAACTTTAGCATATCTTCGTGATAGTTATCTAAGTGCCGTTTTTTTTGTTGGGTATTATTTTCATTAAAGGATTCTTCGATTATTTCTGCACCTGGCGGATCAGTAGTCTCGTACGAGTATTCTCCAATTGGTGCTGCAACGGTGTTTCTATTTGCCATAAATGGTAACAAAAAGGCCATTTCGTCTTCAAATTTCCATTTTTTGAAATTCTTCACTCCTTGGCCGGTTACTGTCTTTCTTCTAGACATGGCATGGATGAATGCATTGCGAAGGAGGTTCCACTTTGTTTTGCATTCTGTAGCTGGAATAAAATAAAGTTCAAATAAGATTGATAGTTATCTATTAATTTGATTCATATTTATAATATTTTTTTCAGGTTTTTTGCAACCGGAGAATCATTTCGATCACTAGGATTTAGATACAGAATGGGATTCAGCACAGTAAGAAGTATTGTTCAGGATGCCAGCATTGCTATTTGGAAAAATTTGAAAAATATATTTATGCCAAAACCTACTAAAGAAAAGTGGAAGAAAATTGCTAAAGCATACGCAGGCAGTTTCCTAATTGTATAGGCAGTTTAGATGGCAAGCACGTTATGTTGTTTTGCCCAAAAAATGCAGGGTCATCATTCTACAATTATAAACAAAGACATTCCGTGGTTCTTTTAGCACTGGTTGACGCCAATTACAAATTCATTTATGTTGATGTCGGTGCATTTGGACGTAACAGTGACGGAGGTGTATTCGCTCGATCAACATTAGGAATTTCTTTGGCCACGAACACCGCAGATGTGCCAGAAGATATTCCTCTGGAGAATTGTGGCGGACCCATGCCATATGTTATTGTAGGAGACCAAGCATTTCCGTTAAAACGATATTTAATGAGACCATATAGTAAAGAAACTGCTTCCATCGACGCAAAGAAAAAAACGTTCAACAATAGATTATCTCGTGCTAGAAGGACCGTGGAAAACGCATTTGGCATTTTGGCAGCCAGATGGCGGATTTTTCATACTGATATTGATGTTCAACCCGAATTTGTCGACAAAATTATTTTAGCTTGCTGTTGTTTGCACAACATGCTACGTAGCGACGAAGAAGATAGTTTTTTTATGCAAGAAGAACAACCTAATGGTATACCAGAAAACTTTATATCATTGGAAGGTACTCGTCAAAATTCGACCCAAGAAGCATTTGGTGTGCGTGACAAATTTAGTGACTACTTTATTTCTGAAAATGGGCTTCTGCCTTGGCTAAATGTACAACAGAATTAAAACATAAATAAGTAATTAACTTGTGTCCATTTATTAGAAAACTATCTATACTTCTAACTGAAAAATTTATCTTCCAAAAAATATTAAACTTCCGAAAAAATAGGTACAGACGCCAGCACATCAAGCTACTACAATCTGTCAAATTTCTGTAATGGATTTTCAACTTTATTGCTTAAGTTTATTGTTTAAAGTTGATTAGGAAAATTTGACAGTTTCGGCCTTTCGGGTAGCTTGATGTGCTGGCGTCTGTACCCATTTTTTCGGAAGTTACTTAACCTACCTACTGAATTGAAAAACATGTTCTCCTTAATTTCTGTTATATCTACTCTGTTTACTTTTTTACTCAAATTTGTAATAAAAAAATTGTCTACGCGCGTTTTGAAAATTGAAATAAATACTAACCCGAAATATTTAGTTCGGCAGCTATTTGCTCCCAGACTTCTTGTTTTTTTGCAGCATTTTTGTACTCTTTTAATTTATGGTTATATAGTAACTCTCTGTTGCGAACACACTCGATAATTCGTTCGTCCATTTTTAAGTAGATAAACGCACGTGTAAGCTCTCGCGTAGTCCGCGTCCTTCTGACGCACGGACGCGTCCCGCACCCCGTGCATACCGTCCGCGGACGTTTTCGGCTGACAAAAACATCCAGCGCGCCAGATTTCTGTCGGACGTCCGAACGCTCAAGGTCAGCCCAAGGTTACGTCCACGACTTACGTCCGATAGTTTGCACAGCTCAGTGTACATTCATTGTCTAGATACCTATAAGTCGCGGCTGTCAGCCGCGTCCGATAATTTGTTTCCACCTTTACACATGAAACGCAGAACGCCCATTCCTTACCCGAAACACTCTATAATAAGTCTATGGAATAGTGTGTGGCAAGTGTCACAGTGACATTGCGTTTAACATTCTCTCTGTCACTGTCAAACGCAATCGCGCGCTAACAAAAATATTTAAAAGTGTTGTGTGTGTTGAAAGTAATTGAAGAGTGTTTTATTACAAAGAAAGTAAGTAAACGGCTTTAAATAATATTTCAAGTTAATGTAGGAATTGTGATCTAATTAGTAGGTATCTTTGAAGAATTGAATATTAATATTGTTAATAGAAAAAAATGTTTTTATTGCGGTGAGTAATCAATAATTTTTTTATTTTTATATTAGATGGATTCTAGACTTCGTGCGAGTCCCGAGCAATTTAGTTTGCTGATAGAATTTATGGAAAGGCAGGTTTTTTACGATATTTTTTCATTTATTTCAAATTCCTATCCCATTTTTAACTAGCATTGGGCCTACTTGAGATTATGGAATGCATATTGTAAACAAACTCTCAATGGTGCAGTTATATGATTGTGGTTCTTACATTTGTTAATACTTTAAAGATAAACTCGATTCCAAACCTTATTAGTTGTTTTTTAAATAGGGTATTAGAATGTTAGTAGCAAACTTTGTTTACTGGCTCTTATTCTCACTGTACACTAACATGAATATTATTTTTAGCCATGGTGATCTTTCAAGGCTACAACCTGGACTTCAAGGAAAGGTACGGAGTGAACGTCTGTGGCAGGAGATAGCTGAAATTTTAAACTCAGTGGGTGGAAGTGGTGTTAACAAAACAGCTGACAAATGGAAAAGGGTAATAAGATTTGAATTAGTATGTATAGCTGTTGCATAAGATACCTATACAGACCATTTATTTCAATGTATTGTTTTATATTTTACTACAGGTATGGTCTGACTGGAAAACAAAAACTAAAAAGAAAGCCTCCCTTATAAATCGGGACATTCATGGCACTGGTGGTGGGCCTGGTAGGGGAAAACCATTAAGTCGACTTGAGGAAAGGGTATTACGTGTGATTGGGGTCAACTCAATTACTGGAAATCAAGACATACAAGAAGCAGGCTTTGAAGTAAGTGAACCCTTCATAATTATATTAATGTGTTTTCTTAAAAACTAAATGCATATTTCTGGTCAATAAAAGTTTATTTTTTGTACTCAAGGAATCACCTCAATCTCAAGTAAGGCATGCAGCTGATACAGAAGATGAAAGGGTACCATCACCAGTGGAAATAGAAATACCACCACCTTCAGAAGACACACTCACATCAGTGCCAGCAGATTTAACGGCTTCACCAGCCCGTCCTGTCAGTCCTGTGCTAGGTCCTTCAACTTCAAATACTAGACCTATACAAGGAGGTAATTGTTACAAAATTATTATTGTAAAACTATTAAGATAACAACTACTAAATTATTCAATAATTATTAAAAAAAAAAGTTATTGAAACTAATAACATCATTAAATAACTTCACTTCCACCGTATTTTGTTAGTTTTCTCCCCATGTTAGATTTTCTATTATTCAATGTCTTTTATCTGTGCTCACAGAAAGGTCGCCGGTATCTGCCGGCCCTTCTACTCCGCGTCGTCGCCACAGGCAGCGGAGAGTCCGCCAAACACCATTCGACCGAGCCACCAGTAAGTTTGTGGCAGTTGAACAAAATCGGCTGCGATTTGAAAGGGAGAGGGATGCTCGTCTTCATGACTTGGAAACCGAGCGTCTCAGAATTGAAGCGCAGCGCGTGCAACTCGACAGAGAGCGGGTAAAAGTAGAGGCGGAGCACGTTCGGGTCGAAGAAGCCCGCACCCGCATAGAAGCAGACCTAAGAGACTCGAACCAAGCATTAAGTGTACAAATAAGGGCACTAATTTCATTATTCGAGACTCGTGATTTGAGACCAAATTAGCATTTAAGTATTTATAAGTATTTGTTTTAGACCTATTAGTGTATATATTTTTAATATTTGTTTTCATATAGACTAGAGTTGTTAGAGTGCATAGTGTATGTAGTATTTATTGATGAAACATATTTTAAAGAAAATAACACCTTTTAATCTTGATATAGTCATTTATTCAAAGTAGGCTGAGAATCAGCACTTTTCGATCGTCAAAATTACAAAAGACAGTCTCCCAAAACGCCCGCCCTTCACCACTTCCTAGTGCTTTCGCTGGGGAGAAGAAGTGGCGCAACAAACTCCCCAGAAGCACAGCTGTCTGTTCAGTTAGAAAAAAACTTGATTGTATACAATACTAGGTATGCAAAGTAATTAACATTACAGGACACAGAACATTCAATTATTTGCCATATGTTAGCTAGCCACACCAATATACCAACAAATACAATAAAATCTATGCATACTCAAGCAAAAAAATAATAAATCAAAATTAAAAATGTAAACATAAAATTACTACCTAAATAAAAGGCTCCGTATAATTGGTGTGACAGCTTACATATTTATGCAATGCTGGGTTCTGTTCACATAGCTGTAACTTGAAGTCATAAATGATCAAACAAGTTAATACTAATAACAACAATAGGCATGAATAATATGATCAATCGTAGAGGTCGCTAGCTAACCACATATTGCAATCAACTCATTAGAAAACATTGAAATGAGTAGATTATGTCAATAATGTCTTCAATTTGGAAATGAGTGCTTTCACAAAACACTTACTAACCATAACACATTAACACTCCGTTATCCGCGCCCGTATTTAGCACGTAAGTGCTTGCGCGCTCTACATAATGTAGAACAATTTCAATTGTAAGATTAATTTAGGAAATTTGAATTAATTGAAAATTAAAAAATTAATTGTTACGTGAATGCTCACGCATTCTACTATTGTAGAAATCTAGTTTTACAGCCTGATATCTCACACATGGGCTGCGTCGGAAACCGCGGAGTCACTAGTTGTGTTCAATTCCAGTTAGCAGTGGAAGAATACTGTGAATTTGTTCGTTGACTACCCTCAATTTACATTGAAATCATCGAAAATGTATGTGTGTTCTACAATAGTAGAACGCGCAGGTAACGGAGTGTTAATAACTAAGACAGAAGACTATGCCTACTAAGACTGTTAAAGTCTGGATAAAAGATTATTCAGTGCTGCCCTGCCTTGGAGTAGCTCACTCTGACTACTAGCAGCACCAACATCAGATGCATTATGAGGTTGAGCATCATCTTCATCTAATTCCATAACAGCTGGAGGAGGTAAATTAGCCTCTAAAGCCATATTGTGTAACACACAACAGGCAAGGACAATTTTCCCAGCAACCACAGGATGGTAATGCAAGGTCCTGTGTTTTAATAAACACCTCCAACGTGACTTGAGCAATCCAAAACAGCGCTCTATACAGTTCCTTGCTTGTACATGTCGCTGAGTATATGTATCTTCAACAGAGCCAGGAACTGCATTTAATATAGGAATCATCAGCCACGGCCGCTGAGGATATCCAGAATCACCTAAAAATAAAGCAGAAATAGCAGTGTTATGTAATAATTATTTGCAACACAACAACAAATTATTTGTGACATTTATTTTTTTGTGCATAAAATGTTTTCAAACACAGACAAAAACAGCTTGCTGCTGCTGTAATTAATAATAAAGATAGTTTAAATCTTATTTTTTTATTATGTTTATAGGTGCATAAACTTCAGTCATTAAGATTGTTAACAGGGTACACCGTGTGCTCAATTATAAATTTAAAAAAAAGATCTAATAATATACCATATTAATTTTATTAACATACCTAATAACCACACTTGTTCTCCATTTTGGTGCAATTCTCGCATAAATGTTTCCATTCTGCTAGATGCCCATATGAATGAGTCATGGGTGGCTCCACCAAACTTTGAATTAACATTAATAATTTTTAAATTACTGTCGCATACCTGTAGACAAGGAAAAAAAATATAATAATAATAATAATAATTAAATATGACGGCTGTCAAATTCAGCCTCCGCCAAAATAAATCTCTGAAGACTATGAAAAACACATAATGTTGACGAGATCAGCAGCTCGCCGTACACGTCTACCACCTCCGGACTCGTCGCTCAGCTCCGCCCCGCTGCCGCCGGAACCCAGCCCCATCGAGAGTGCTGTGACACCGGCCGTGGCAGCTGCGTCGAGCTCGAGCGACGAATATTTTTCCCCGCCGACGTCGCCAACACCTGTACGTCGGCAGGGGAGAGGCCGGCCACCGAAGAGCTTGGGACTTAGGGGCCAACCGGCCCCGAGCCGGGTCCCCGCTACCGGTGGTTGTGTGCAGCGCATGAGATGGACTCTGTCTATGAACGAGAACGTCATGCGCGCATATTACGGGTCTACAGAGGGGGGAACTAACCTCACTGCGTACCGTGATAGGATGCTGACTCTGTTCCAGGAACTGGAACCAACCGTCAACGTCTCGGCCCAACGACTGTCGGATCAGGTGCGGGTCATCCAACGCGATCATAGGTTGGATGATATCGCACTTGATAGGCTGCGCTCAGAGGTACTGAGCAACCATATCGTCTCGACTCCGACACAAACCGCAGCACAAGCGTCACCTATTGATGCCAGCCCGCCGCAGTTCAATCGTGTTGAAGAAGAGGATGATAGGGTTGACACAGTAAGTAGCCAGTGCAACGATCGACTGAGGAGCGCACTGGAGGATGCGTTTCTCGAGTATAGATTCACTCCGACCGAGCTTAGACCCCGATTACCACGGTTACCCATGCACAAAAAAAATAGGGCGTTGGTGTGTGCCTTGGATTCGCAGCTCAAGAATTTCTTCGAGAGCAGCGAGGATCTCGTTGATACACACTCGATCCTGTATTGTGCGGCTGTGGCGGCATGTCGTTTAGCTAACGTCAAGTTCCCAAGTTGTGACGAAGCTACTCGACCAAAACCAGCCGTACCAGCCTGGCAGCACAGGATCGAGTGTCGTATCGATGAGACCAGGGTACTCATCGGCAAACTATACTGCTTCAGGGAGGGCAATACACGACCACGAGTGATGCGCTTTGTGAGACGAGCATTCACGGGGACTGGAATCAGCCCTCGAGAATACATATCCCGTGTCACAGAGCGCATCGACTTCCTGAAGCAGAAAGTTTGTGCATGGGCGAGCCGAATTCGGCGGTATAAGCGGCGGATTGATCGATACACGCAGAATCGCATGTTCCAGAGCGATGAAAGGTGGGTGTATAGAGCTTGGGAGCGACCTGAACAAAATGTGACAGATGTATGCCGCCCGGATGATGCCGCCACGAGTGCATTTTGGCGCAGCATCTGGTCGGTGCCCGTCTGTCACACTGAAGCTGGCTGGATACGGGATGTCGAGCGAGTGTGTGAGACTGTACCAGAAATGGAAACAGTACTAATTACGCCATTAGACGTTGCCAAAGCCGTCCGTCCGTTACCGAATTGGAAATCGCCGGGACCGGACGGACTGCACAACTTTTGGTTGAAATGGCTAATTAGTTCACACACTTGCCTGGCATCTCAGTTCCAGTCATCTTTAGAGTCTGGGTCGCTACCGCAGTTTCTAACAACAGGCGTAACCCACCTGCTCCATAAATCAGGTAGTCCCGCGGAACCCAAGAATTATAGACCGATCACGTGTTTGTCGACGGTTTATAAACTTCTTACATCCATTTTGAGAGCGAAAATTAATACGCACATTGAGAGTAACTCGATTATGTCTGCCTCTCAAAATGGATGTAGGAATGGGTCCCGCGGTACTAAGGAGCTACTCCTCATAGACATGGCCATTAGCCAACAGGTTCGTCGATCCCACAAGGATATGTCGACATGTTGGATAGACTATAAGAAGGCCTACGACTCGGTGCCACATACATGGCTCATGAGGGTGCTGGAGTTGTACAAGATAGATGCAACTCTACGCACCTTCCTTGAGTCGTGTATGGGGCAATGGAAGACGGTCCTTCGCTATCCAGGATGTCGGCAGATCCAGGGGAATAATGAACCTGTATGGATTAAGCGGGGAATATTTCAGGGCGACAGTTTGAGTCCACTTTGGTTCTGCTTAGCCCTGAATCCTCTAAGTACACTACTGGAGGATTCAGGTCTAGGCTATCGGTTGAGGAGAGGTGGTCAGGTCATATCTCACCTCCTCTACATGGACGATTTGAAACTCTTTGCCCCCAACAAATTGCGTCTGATGGAGCTACTGAAGGTAACTGAAACTTTCAGTAGCGCCATCAGGATGGAATTTGGTGTGGACAAATGTGCAGTCATGCATGTAAAGCGAGGGGAGATTATGGATTCTGAGGGAATTCAACTCTCGGATTCCATAAACCTTAGATCCCTCTCCTGATCTGAAAGCTATAAGTATTTGGGTATGTCGGAAGCGTTAGGCATCAACGATGCTGACATGAAGCAATCGTTGAAGGAACGCTTCTTTTGTCGCCTGAGGAAGGTATTAATTAGTCTTCTTTCGGGCGGAAATAAGGTGCGAGCCTTCAACGGTTGGGTCATGCCGGTTTTGATGTACTCTTTCGGCATTCTCAAATGGACTCAAACCGAACTCGACGCCCTGGATAGAAGGGTCCGCACACTGCTGACTGCAAATCGGATGCATCACCCACGATCATCGGTGATGAGACTGTATATCCCGCGGAAGTGTGGGGGTCGAGGCTTTTTAAATGCAAAGACCCTCCACAACCGCGAGGTGTGCAGTCTCAGGGAATATTTTTTAAAAGCTGAAGTGGGTATGCACCGTGATGTGGTCGCAGTGGACAAAGGGCTCACCCCGCTGTCCATGGCTAAAGAGAACTGGCGCAAACCTGTAGTACTTACTACCGATGACCGCAAGAAGGTATGGCAAAGCAAGGAGCTTCACGGGCGCTTCTATCGGGCTCTTCATGAGCCCGGTGTAGATTTCTTAGCATCCGTATCCTGGTTACGTTTTGGTGATCTTTTCGGAGAAACCGAAGGTTTCGTCTGTGCAATTATGGACGAAGTTATCTTGACGAATAACTACCGCAGGCATATTATGAAGGACGGGACGGTTGACGTGTGTCGGGCATGCCACCGTCCGGGTGAGTCTATCAGACATATTATCTCTGGTTGTTCTCGTCTGGCTAACGGCGAGTACTTGCACAGGCATAACCAAGTAGCCAGGATTATTCACCAGCAACTTGCTTTGAAATATAAACTTGTGGATTCTGAGGTACCGTATTACAAGTATGTGCCCGACCCAGTTCTAGAAAATGACCATGCCACGCTGTACTGGGATCGGTCTATCATTACTGACAGGACTATTGTTGCCAATAAGCCTGATATAGTGGTGATAGATCGATTAGCGCGCCGCACAATGATTGTCGATGTTACCATTCCACATGACGGGAACCTCGTGAAAGCTGAGAAAGAGAAACAAATTAAATATCTTGACTTAGCACACGAGGTTGTTGACATGTGGAATGTGAGCTCGGCTATCATTGTGCCGATTGTCGTATCGGCCAATGGGCTTATGGCCCAAAGCCTCGACCAACATCTGTCGAGGCTCTCGTTAGGCGGTTGGATCAAGGGCCTGATTCAGAAGGCAGTACTCCTTGATACGGCTCGTATTGTGAGGAGGTTCCTGTCTCTGGAGCCCTAACCACCGGTAGCTTGGACCCTGCTCCCGACACCGGCGGAATACTATTTTTTATATTTTTAAATGTTTTTTATACGTATTTTTTATATTTTAAGAAATATTTAAAAATGTAAATTAATATGTACATAAATAAATAAACGAAATAATAATAATAATGTTTTTATTTTGTACACAAAAACCAAACAATACAATTTAGTGACAGGATTTAGTTGTACAGCAGAGACAATTTATGAATGAAGCATTTGACTTCTAAACTAGGCAAGAAGCCTGTGTCTTAGAAGCCATTTGTTCCCCGAAGTGCGGTGATATACATCTATACATACAAAAACATCGTGCAAGTACTTTTAATTTTCTTTGTACAAATAGGTAACTGAATATTTTGCAAATAATTGCTGAACTATATTCTAATATTAATTAAGAACTTATTCTAATCAGACCTTCAGTTTCGTCATATGTCAACTCCTGCAACCACTTAGTAAGTATACTTTTAACTTCATACTTTGGACATTTATAAATGGATAATGCCTTATTGACTTTATTGTACAGTCGAGAGCTTGAGGCTAAGAACTGGCGTCCAGCGAAAGCGGTTCGACACTTGACAGTTTCACAGACAGGAAAACCTTTGCGTCTTAAAAGGAGTTTTGGCACTAGAGGTAACATGGAGTGTCTACGCAGCACAGCACGAAGTACAAACAGCTGCCTGACTGTCAGAACTCGAGCTTCGAAATAGAGTTGGGTTGTGGGGAAGTCCCTACGTTTAAAAAGCATTACTTTGAGGATAGCCCTTTGAGCTCGTTCCACGGTAAGTAAAAAGGTCTTATACGTTCCACCCCAAGCAGAGATGCAGTATGTGATGATCGATCGGCAAAGACTCTGATACACTAGTAGCGCAGTTTCTGGATCAGCAGAATGTCTCAGCACTTTGAATACGTATATTAATTTCCTGATACGCGCGCACAGTCTCTCAGTATGAGGTTGCCAGGTTAGCCTATAGTCAATGTAGACTCCAAGATATTTTATATCTGGTACCAAGGATATGTGTGCACAGTTGCAGTCATTTTTACCTTCCAGGCACGTGTGAGCTTTAACTAAATTGAATAATTTTGGTTTTCGCCAGATTTAGTGTCAGAATATTTTCCGAGAGCCATTCCATTACCAAGCGAAGAGCGTATTCCGCTCTTTGTTTCGCCTTTGTCCAGTCAGTATCATAGACTATTAATGCTGTGTCATCGGCGTATGTAAAAATTTCACAGTTTGGAATCTGGGCCTGACACAATTCATTAATATATAGAAGAAAGAGTGTAGGCCCAAGAATGCTTCCCTGTGGAACACCGAAATTGATTTTCAGATGGTCACTTTTTATAGAATCGATCTTCACACATTGAGTACGGTTAGAGAGGTAGTCTCTGAAAATGTTTAACGTCGAGCCACGCACTCCAACGCGCTCAAGTTTCGAGACAAGGGAGGGAATAGATACCGTGTCGAATGCTTTGGACAGATCAAGAAAGATGCCGTAGCACTTCATCTTTCTATCCAATTTATCAACCAGAGTTTTGGTAACGTCAATCACAGCATCTTCAGTCGATACTCCAGACCTAAATCCATACTGGTTACTCGCAATAAGTTTATGTTTATTTAGAAAAGAAGGTTGGTCAAAACGTACCTGGCAACGAAACTATAGCGTCCCTATATGCCATATATATGAAAAATACCCTTATTTTTTAAGGTCATAAAAAACACAAGAATTATCTTTTTAAGTAGCCACAAAAAAAAGTTATCCTTATTTTAGTTTTTTGTAATTATTTTCGTATAATAGTTTCAGAACGCACCTATTGACGATTCATTTCGCGTATGAAATGACTTTTTATTCATAGACTATAAATATTCAAGTTTTTCTGAATAGTTGTTAACTGTTATTCAATTAAATTAGTATTTAGGCATCATAATATCAACTACTATGCTGATTTATTATGCATTGGAACCTTGTCATAAAAAATAATTAAGTGAAAGCGTTTTGTTCAATTGCGTACAACGGAACGTCATTTGTCATCGACAAGTTACTTGATCTGTGGTCATCGACTCGCGCCATTGATTGACACCCGGCAATATACGCATCTTATTCGCTTCGCTTCACTTGTTGTTGTGAATTGTGATACGTGCTATACTATTTAGGATTTCCTTCTGTTGTTTTGACCTTGGCATTGTTTTACAGACTGATAACTACACTTGTGACGACTCTGTGCTTTTGATTTCTGGACACCGATGGACATGGATGAAAAGTATAGTGTTCGTTTTTATAAAAGAATGTGGCTATTTAGATATGATTTTCAAACGGGATGATGTTTACAGCATAAGAACAAACCAATCTAAATAAATCTTATTTTGGGACATGAGAAACAAAAGTCAGGTCCAGCTCCTATAGAAATCTGACCATTGTTCTTTACCAGACAGTTGTTGAGAATTCGTTCAAGAATCTTCGACAAAGAGCTCAACACGGAAATGGGCCGGTAGTTATTGACACTAGTCTTGTCGCCACCTTTAAAAACGGGATGCACTACAGCTTTTTTAAAAGCGGCAGGAAAAATCCCAGTCTCAATGGCTCGATTGCAGATGTGCGTAATGGGCACTGCCAGAGTAGAGCTTGACTGTTGAAGTACCTTCGCTGGAATATTATCATAACCAGTGGCACAATTTCCACGTAAGCTGTCGACAAGTCTTTTCACGTGAGCTTCGTCCACTGGTAATATTACGAGTGAATTACAGCAAGGGGGAGGGCGCACTCTTATCTCACTTCCGAGTGTAGGTCTTGTAGGAGGAGCTATGTTTGAGGCCAGAGATTGTCCAATGTTGACAAAGAAACTATTTACATTATTAACTGATTTTTTTGGGTCAGTATCAAGTTGAAGTAGCTTTTTTGGGGACTCTTTTTGTGAACAGGTGTTTGTTATTTCTTTTATAGCTTTCCACGTAGCTTTTGGATTATTTTTTGCGTTTGCCAGTTTATTTTTGTCATGTGCGTGCTTAAGTTTTTTGAGTAGTGTATTAAGAAAATTGCGATAACGTGTAGATATATAGAACACATAATAATAAATGCATATATATGCATTTATAGCAATAATATTATTACATAGTTTAGCCACAAACAAATGTAAACTTACCATTTGTACATTCAATGAATGATAACCTTTCCGATTAAAAAATAAATGCTCTTCTTCTGATGGTTTGACAATTGCCACATGGGTACAGTCTATGCATCCAACTATACCTGGGAGTCTAAACCGCCTCTGAAACCTGTTGTTTTGGAAAATATAATAATATTTTAGTTACTTAAAGGACAGATATTTTACTAGTATTTAGAACCTAGTGTGCATACATGGCTCCATGAGGAGTTTTCTAAATACCTATTTAAAGAAGGTATATTGTTTAGTGTGAAGTACGTACAACATCAGGAATATGTTACAAATAAAAACTACTTATACTATACGTATAATATATGTTTTAGTTGTCATTTAATAACTTACTCAAGTCTTATTTGGGCTCGTTGTTGTTGCGTCCTCGGAAACACAATCCATTTATTTATAATGGCTGGATGGCTCAATGCTTCAACAACTTGACGTATGCACCTACTAGTTGTTCTTTGTACCAATTGCTGCGATAGTCCAACAATGCGTTGATATGAACCCGTAGCTAAAAAGCTAAGAGTACACAAAACCTGAAACATGATTAATTAATTGAGAAATGACAATGGGCACTTTATATCTTAAGTAAGGTTGGAAGTACAAAACTTACCTTGATTTGTAAACTAATTTCCCGGGTGCCTTTTAATGAAGTTAAACGCCGAAGATCATCACAAAGATGCCGAAAACTTTGTTTATTTAACCTAAAACGATGAACAAATTCCAATTCCGACATCTCCTCAATTTGCTCCATGTTACGACGATGTATTCTAGTTTGACGTCTTTGCAATGTTGCTTCATTGTTAGCTGCCCATAATAATCTCAAAGTATGCATTTCCACTAATTAATTTGAATTGAATAAGTACACAAAAATTGTTCACCGATAACTTTTTTAAGCGTTAGCGTGAGGGTCCGATCTCCCGCTAATAAAGCGTGTTGCGGAAACGTCAAAATATCATTAGCGTTTGTCAGAAGTGGCACTTGTCTACCATTTTGATGAAATTTTTGTCGTTTATCTGTCACGCTCGCTTCAACGTTCCTTTCCGCATGAGGAATAATGACTTTGTCTACGAATTTAGCAGCAGTCACGTGACATCTGGTAAGTAAATGTCAACTCCATACAATTTGATTTTTCCGTTGGCGTTAACGCTTACAGAAAAGGGATTTTGTCTAGGCCCCAAGGCCGGTCTGTACGCACCATTATGGGAAATTACCTCTTGAGCATTTTTATCCGACTTCAAAAAAAGAGGTTCTGTATTCGACCCGTATGTAGGTATGTATGTTTGTAAGTCCGCGATTTTCTCAAAAACGAATGAACCGATTTTGATAAATCTTTCACTAAAGTGATCTACATACTTTCAAGAAGGTTTTAGTATATAAGACATTAGGTAATTATTCTTATGTACAGACGCCAGCACATCAACCTACACCTAACTGTCACATTTTCGCAATCAACTTTGAACCTTATGCTTCAGTCATAAAGTTGAAAATCTATTAAAGTTTGACAGATTGTAGTAGGTTGATATGCTGGCGTCTGTACGAAGTTATATGTATTAGTATGTTGATCTATGGTTATATGCATAAATGTACTGCACCTCCGGCATTTCTATGCGAATTTTGATGATTCTTCTAGTCGGTGTCTTCAATTCTTCAATGCATAAATGTTAATTGAATTTGTGTGGGGTAGGCCGTAGGTTACAACTAAAAAGTGAAAAAAATAAAAACTTTTTTACAAAAAAAACAACCGACTTAAAAAAAACACTACAAAGTGATAAATAATTTTAACTTTGGAAGTCAGTGTCAAAAAAATAAAATGCGGAGCCAACGACACCGACTTCCGAAACTTTAAAGTGTTTTTTTTTGGTATAAATGTTCGACACTTGAATGATGTCTTATGTTATTATATTTTATTTAAAATATTGGTATACCTATCCGTGGCGAGACATGTAGATCATAACCCTTTTATGAGGAACATTATTGTGTCATGTTTTATTGGCAGTAAATATATTCTATTGTAGTTATTAAAAGACTAGAGTCTGTGTAATAAAAAAATGTTCTGTCTTACCGGTCGAAATGATCGAAATTTGACATTTTGATTTGACTAGTGACAGTGACAACTAGTGAAAGATATTTTTTTAGAGTCAGTGTCAAATTCGACGAATAGATGGGAATTTGCGAATAAGATTATTTGTTTGCTTTACCTGAAATGAAACTCAATTCTAAAAAACGGCTCCTGCCCTTATACTCTACCTTATTACTCATTATATTTACAAGTGCTGTGTCGCCTGGTGGTAAATTCATCATTCTGTTGTTGTAGGTTATGTATGTATTAACAGACTACCATTAGGCGTTTATTATTGTTTATTTTACTATTACAGCTAATGATTTACACTTCTATGATGGCGTTTCTACAGCAGACGTTATATTTGGTGACGTGTTTTTCGAAATATTAGATCCTCCTGAACTCAGGTATTCCTATAGAATCAGACCAGCCAAAGATTTTGGTACACCTTTTGTAAGTAATGAAAACTTATTGAAAACTTTGCATACTGTAACTTAAATTATTAATTGAATATTAATTAATCATGTACCTAAATATTTTTCAGAATGAGAGTATACAATTCCAGGATGCTCGGTTGGTACCAACTGTACCCCTACATAGTTGCTCTGATATAGTAAATCATGATGATATTGTGGGCCAGATCGCTTTGTCTGAAAGAGGGTAAGTATGTTCATAATTATTTGCACCATGTAATGAAAACCTAAGGTACTTTGTATTCATAGGCTGTCCTTTTGTACCATGTTCAACGATGGGATGTGTTTTAGCCAGTGTAGAAAATTATTTCCATAAACACAAAAAGGATCCATATCCATAGAATTGTTTAATTTTTTTTTTTCTGTTATGTACAATCAATTCTGGTTTTGTGGTCTATTTCAAAAATACTTTAATTTGTACAGTTTGTGTAACTTAATAATAAATTCCAATTCTTATATATTTTTCAGGGAGTGTTCCTTTGTGTTCAAGACAGCCAAAGCACAGCAAGCGGGAGCAAGGGCCATTATTATAACAGAGTCTGTAGACAAATGGGATGATTCCCTTGATCATCTAATAGAGATGGTGGATGATAAGTAAGGGCTTTTATTCCATTATTTTAGTTTTTGGTTTCTTATTTCTTTTATACTGCATTTTTATCTGTCTTTTATACTAAATTTTAATAGCCTTGTTTTACTATTTTTTTACCTACCTCCTAGTTAGTCACTCTTAATGGCAAACAACATTGCAGCAAGCCCAGACAGAGATGGTAGGATGAGCTGGACTCCTTTAATAAAGATTTTTCCTTGGCAGCTCTGGACAGAGATAGATGGAAAGAGAGTAGGGAGGCCTTTGCCCAGCAGTGGGACAGTAAGGGCTAATAAAAAAAAAAACAGAATGTTGTTAAATACTATCATTAATGCTTATTTTTAATTGAATTTTGAGTTTCTAAGTGTATCCTCTTGTCAGATTTTCTTTAAGTTTTTGAATCCAAAGTTGACAACATTTGCTGTTTCTGATTCTGTAATTATTATATTTTTCAGAATGGAGCTAGATGTGAACATACCGGCAGCTTTTCTCCTTGGTCGAAGTGGCGCCACAATACTTCGCACATTAAGAAAATTAAAAAAAAGCTATGCAGTGGTCAATCTGCCCATAAACATGACACATGTGCCAGTTGGTAAGATGAACCAACCACCTTGGATTTCATGGTAATTTTGCACTTTCTTAATTAGTTTTAAGTACATAAGTAATTAGTGTTTTCATTGTTATGTGACATGTATTTTCATAACTCATAAAAATAATGTTTTGTAGATGTTTGTATGAAAGAAACATGGACATTAAATTTTAATGAACAATCTCGCCTACATTTATTGTTCTAGTAATTATTATTAGTGTGTCTATTCCGTTTGTAAAAGCAAATTCTTTATTTTATTCAATATGCAGTGTTGCACTAGTGTAGTAAAAAGAAAGAATATTTTTTTTACATGGGTACGCTAGCAAAGTAATTACGTAACCCAGTATACAATAAAGACAATCAATCAATCAATAAAGACATTGCTACTAAGCAATGTCTTTCATTTTGACAGTTCAACAACATTCATTGCATTATTTACCTTGTTGAGCAGACAAATTTTTTGACCACATGAATGATTCAGACTTTTTAATGAACAATGATTCAGATTGAGATTGAAAGTGTGTTACGCAATTAGGGTGCAGTTGTCCATTCTTCTTTCGTCTTATATTTTGGATTTGAACTTAGGGAATCATTAACTGCCATTGTTTATTTATTTATTATAATTTGCTTATTGTTTTTTTCATCTCAAGTTGATAGACAAAATACCTATACTTATATAAATCAAATCAAAGAGATTCAAGAAAGTGTACACACAATTTAGATTTAGTAATTTTCATTCCGTGAGTTATTATAATATTGATGTAACTGATAGTGATATGCCAGGCGACTGCAGTTTTATAACCAAAATATAAGTACAAATTTATTATTTGTGAACATGTTATGTAATTATTAGTAGGTACTTTTGTGCAATGAGTTTATAGTCTTGTTTTGTGACTGCTTACATAATTATTATTATATGAAACAGAACTGTCAAGTTCAAGAGAAATCAGATACAAAAATCTCTTGAATGTTGATGTCAAGTTATGAAGTATGTTAAGTGTTGTTTAATTATTTACGACTTAGTTATTTTTGGTTTATAAATTGAGAATTTGAGAACTTCAAAGGTTACTTTAGGATCACTTAAGGTAAAAGCTTGCGATTTTCAAAGGGGTTTGAAGGTTTTGGCCCTAAAATCAGCCGCCATTTTGTTTTTTTTTCAGAATCGCGGTGCACAACAAAAGTTATATATTTAGATAGAGGACACTTATACAAACAAAAAATGTTACATAACATAATATCCTAAAGCGTCAGGTTTCGGAGTTATTCACCGAAATATAAGTCGAAAGAACTTTTTAACAAAAATACAACCGACTTCCAAAAGAAACACTACAAAGTGAAAAATAACTTTAATTTCGGAAGTCGGTGTCTTTGGTTTTGTATTTACGTTTTTTTCCACCGACATCCGAAATTAAAGTTATTTTTCACTTTGTAGTGTTTCTTTTGGAAGTCGGTTTTATTTTTGTTAAAAAGTTTTTATTTCACGATTTTTAGTGGATCTGCTTATAATTTATCTAAGTTACAATAGCCAGTGTCAACATGCTCATCGCCTTTTACAAAATATTGCTTTTCCCGATGTAGGGAAGTTAATTGTTGAGGAGTTCTCCAGGTCCACCATCAGCTCCATATTACCATTCACATCGTGGCGAGCATAAATTGCTTAGAAACCATATTAAAGTAACCGAATCGCAACCCGTGAAATACTTAGATATTATTGAGTAGTTCCGGTGGCCATCTGTGGTCTTCATCATCAGTTCCACTTCACCAAATAGTGCTTTCCGAGAGCAAATGCACAAGTTACTATAAAAAATACCCAAATCGCTATAGGTGTGCCTATAATATTTGAAGAGTTCCTTCGATTTCTCCAGGATCCAATCATCAGATCCTGACTTGGTGACTATGGGACCACTTCAGAAGTATCTGCTTTCGAACAAAAAAGTAATTTTGAAAATCGGTCTACAATTGACGGAGTAATCGCGTAACAAACATAAAAAAAACATACCGTCGAATTGAGAACCTCCTCCTTTTTTGAAGTCGGTTAAAAACAACAAGGATTTTCTTGTTTTTTTTCCCTCCAGGTAAGCATATTGAACTATTGAGGTAATGGAAACGTTATGAAACTTTTATGGAGAAGAAACAAATGAAGAATAGACATTTTTTAAATAAATAATTAAGCACGGCAATTTATAGTTTTTTAATCCCAGAGACTAATCTGACAAGTGTAATGTCAAACTTCTATACTAAAAAAAAACGAAAACGCAAAAGACTTAAATGTCAGATTAGTCTCTGGGATTAAAAAACGAACTATAAATAGCCGTTTTTAATTATTTATTTTAAAAATGTCTATTCTTCATTTGTTTGTTCTCCATAAAGGTTTCATAACGTTTCTATTACCTCAATAGTTCAATATGCTTACCTGGAGGGAAAAAAAATCCTTGTTGTTTTCGAATTATATTTCGGTGAATAACTCCGAAACCTGACGCTTTAGGATATTATGTTACATAACATTTTTTGTGTGTATAAGCGTCCTCTATCTAAATATTAGGTCCTTACATATGAAATTGGCGTTTTTCGTACTGGCCACTTTAATCACGAATTTCTCCTCTTTGGTAAGGAATTCCAAATTCAAATTTGTACAGCTATTTACTCATGTATTTGTGCTTCGATGACCGTCATTCATTTGTTTTTTTTCTTCTGTTTTTTCTGTTTGCGTCACTCATTTTACAAAATGGAAAATTTAAAATATCGCATTATTTACGAGTACGAGTTCCGCCGTGGCACTAGTGCTGCGGAAACGACTCGAAGGGTGAATGATGTGTATGGCGGTCATGTTGCAAAAGAAAACACAGTTCGTTTTTGGTTCCAACGTTTTCGTTCTGGAAATTTCGACCTGCAGAACAAGCCCCGTGGACGGCCTGAGACCCAAGTTGATAATGGAGAATTGAAGGCTATTGTGGAAGCGGACCCATCGCAAACCACGTCCGAGTTAGCTGCAGGCTTCGATGTTAGTGATAAAACTGTTTTAATTCACTTGAAGCAAACGCCACTGCTGCTTCACGACAACGCCAGACCACACACTGCGCAACAGACGGCTACCAAATTAGAAGAGCTTGAATTGGAATGTCTTAGACATCCTCCGTACTCCCCGGACCTTGCTCCAACAGATTACCATTTTTTTCGCAATTTGGATAACTTTTTGCAAGGGAAAAAATTCAACTCCGATGGGGCAATCCAAATCGCCTTCAAAGATTTTATTGATTCCCGTTCGACTGGTTTTTTTAGTAAAGGGATCAATGAACTACCTATAAGATGGCAAAAGTGCATTGAAAACAATGGTTCATACTTTGATTAATTAAATATATTATATTAAAAAATATTCGACTTTTTGTTCCTTCCATACAAAACGCCAATTTCATATGTAAGGACCTAATATATAACTTTTGTTGTGCTCCGCGATTCTGAAAAAAAATCAAAATGGCGACCGACCTTAGGGCCACCCTCCATACAAAAATCTTCTAACCCCTTACTCAACAAGGCGTAAGTAATTTTGAATTTAGCGGGCTACGTTGAAGGACCTTTAGTACTGTTCGTGGCCAGTTCTCAAGTTCAAATTATGAAATCAGAAACCGGGTGTATAGTAATATAAAGTATCATAATAAGAGCTGATTTCACCAAAGTCTATCTTTTATTTGTGGAATTAGATTGACGTCTGACAGTTCTAGTATGGAAAAGCTGTCAAAAATACAAAATTTATTTTCAGGATTAGACTTAGTCTAGGTATAAAAGTTTGGTGGAATTCGCCCTTAGGCGTATTATTTTTGTCGCTATATTTTAAGGCATCGTCCGTGCTTATTTAGTATGTAAGCCTTTGACAGCTAGTATTTCTTTTGTAAATATTTATTAAAATATTCTTTATTTCTGCGTTGTTATCATCACCTATTTTAAAACAAAGGAAGATTTGTTAGGAAACAGTTGTTGAACTGTAATAAATAATTGAGTCTCACTTGACTCAATTGTAAATGAGAATGGTAGCCAGAGAATTATAATAGCAATAATACGTACATGATTTATCTAGCTTGAATTATTTTACATTTTGTTCTGTGTTTGACAATAGTTGTAATTACATTGTCTTAACAAATAAAAATGATATGCATATGTCTATGCATATCATCTTTATTTGCAAATCGTAAACAATTAAATCTTAGAATTTTTCAGGTATACAGGGTGAATCAGATGGATGTGGTCAAAATTAATGGTGTGGTAGGTGGTACAGACCATCAAACTGAAAAACTTTCTCTATGGGACCAGCATCGTAATCACGAAAAAAACAATTAGTCGACCCATATAAAACTTCAATATCTACTCGACCAAAATGTATGGGAAGGCTGATAATTTTTTTGTGAATATGATGTTGGTCCCATGCTGAAAGTTGTTCAGTTTGATGGCCTGTACCGCCACACCCGTAATTTTGACCACACCGTTCTGATACATCCTGTATAACGCGACATTCGCTATATTAATTTATTTTATAGGGACATAATCGATCTACCTAGCACATTGATTATTTACATTTCTTTCAAAATAGTCATTCTTTCATAATTATGAATAACTACTGAGTAGATGTGTTATTTTATCATTGATTCCCAACAGCCTGAAAATATCCCAACTGAATAATCTTTTTATGTTTTTGTAAAAGTACTTACTTACCTATCTTACACAACCTAAATATAACTTCTATTGTTTTAATGCTTGACATAGTGAACCTGAAAGTAATCGTAAATAAATCAGCACGCGTAGCGTGACCACCATACCATTGAAACATGTTTGTACGGAAGAAAAGACAAAATGATAGATAGAATTTCTTCTATATCTTCAGTAATCAGTCTACAATCTGTCATTTTGTCTATTCTTACGTCGAAAAAATCCGTTTCTATGGTGGTCACGGTAGGCATGTACTTATTATTTTTTTAAATTCAGATATGCCTTATTTTTTTTTTAAGTTATTCCATTTTAATCCTAATTCATCGACAGTAGATAAATTATGTCAGAGCTACTTAGGGAGTAAACAATATGTGATATTTTTTTAGGAATTGATACCAAGTGAAATTGGAATGGTTTTCAAGAGCAATCTACCAGAACTCTTAAAAGCAAAAAAAGTGATATGATTACCGGATTCGTAACTCAAAATATAAAATGAGTAATCTTATTTCTATTTACATGCTGTATGTAGTATGCACTGGCATACTCGATGGTCGACGCAATGTTTGGTAGAATTTAAAAACTTTCAACTTATCACAAAATGTAAAATAAGTTCAGCGATGACCAAATTTTTCTTATTTTGTAAGTGACTGAATTCGCAGCCAGTTATAAAATAATACTTTTTTGTGAATATTTCTTTCGAAAAGAGTTTTAGTGCAAAATTGCTAGATAAAGTTTTTTTATTTTAATTTTAAATTTGGAATCTTCTAATAGCCCAATATTTGATGGTAACATGTGGACAAGCTCAAGATTTTAGTTCTAAGGAAGCACGTTATCAAAGCCTGCGGCTAAAAACGCACTTGTATTTATTGTCATTTGTTGCAGCTGAAATTTGGTCTGAAAATGTGCTAGGAAATATATACTCTGTGATATATGATGTTAATTGTGAGACTTAGGTGGCTTCCGCAGCTAGTGTAGGCGTTTTTCGAACGTATACGTGACGCTAACGCCACGGCAACGCGACTCTGGCGCATCTTCTATGCGACAACTACCAACGCCCGATAAACGCGTGATTCATTCAGTCACCTCTAGTTATTCTTATCATTGTTATATTATATTTACCATGATTGATTGACCGTTTAGTTATTTTTCTTTGATTTTTTATACTATTGCTAGTCTGCTTATGTTTTTTGTTTTTGTTACGCTTTAGTTTCTGTGTGTCGTAGTTTAACTCCATTATTCATTTATTCTAGACCTTTAAATTTAGATGATATTAATAAATTGTGACGTACTTACCTATCTACGCAGAACAAAAAAGGCTTAAGGGGATGCGCTTGGTAGCCCGCGAAATTCAAGATTTCTTACGTTTTTTTTGCAATTTGCAGGTTAGTATCAGGTTGTATGTTGAACAAAATATGATTCACGAGTGTAACAAGTATGTATATGACTATTTCATGAAATATCAATCAATATGATTATATGAACTTGAGTGTTGTATATTGTATTGATGATTTTAATGATTACCTATAATTCTGTAAAATCATATTTGATACGCTCGCGAATAATGTTATCAACATTCAACATAACACTAACCTGCAAATTGCAGAAAACGTAAGAAAATTTGAATTTCCTTGGCTACCCTGGTGCTTCCTTCTTTTTAGGGCTGATTTTTCAATAGTCAGATAATTTTTATCTGAGGAATAAATATTGCGGTTTGACAGCTTTTGTATAGAAAATATGTTGTCATATTTATTCTTCAGATAAAAGTTATCTGACTATTTAAAAAAAATTAGGCCTTAATGAATTTGCACTCAGGTGTTGCAAGATCTTTGCTGTTCAGCAGTTGATGTGTTAAGCTATTGTTGTTCCCAATTATGTATTAATATTTGTGTAACAATTAATAGTCACCTTTTGCTTCAGGATTTTGTAAATAGATAAGTTGATTTATCGCCAGGCAGAAGTGGCGTGCAAAAGTTATCGCTTCGACCATATCTATCGAAGCACTCGGTCAATGACCTTTTATAATGAGGATCTCATTGTAAATAACTACAGCTAATATATTATGAAATATTACATTAATAATTTATGGCTTTTGTAATTTATTGTGTAAAGTATTAAAACTTGAATGCTCCAAATGAATCGTCTTGTTATTATTACTAATTTTGTTTAGACTAGTTCCTCAAACAAACTTTTCTGTTTATGGTTTATGTACACCCAGCAAGATACAAGGGTAGCATCCTCCGCAAGCAATAGTAATTGCTATTGATTACCTAAGTAGGTATAAAAAATAGACTGCTGTGATTCTTAAGTTAGTATTGTTTATACTGTTGTTTATATTTTATTCTTTTATTTCTTTTTACCCGACTGCGGCGAAGCCCAAAAGGAAGGTTATGTGTTTATTTCTTAAAACTGATGAGGATTTGTGAACTTTTTTCCAGAAATCCCCATTGATGGGGAATATCAATAGGGATTAGTGGAATAACCCCAAACGTTGCGTCTATAAAAGTCCTACCAAGGAGTGTAGGGTAGGTGTAAAGCTTAAGCATCTCAAAGAACTGAACTATTTTTCCATGAAAAAAGATGGCTGGGGTCAAATTCTAAAAACAAAATAAATAAATAAAAACTTAATTCAGTGCAGAAAAAACAGTACAAAATATTAAAAAAAAAAAACAACTGACTTAAAAAAAAAACACTACAAAACGATAAATAACTTTAATTTCGGAAGTCGGTGTCGTTGGTTCTGCATAATATTTTTCACTTTTTAGTTGTACCTACCACACAAATTAAATTAACACTAGTGTATTGAATAATTGAAGACACCGACTAGAAGAATCATGAAAATTCGCATAGAAATGCCGAAGATGTAGTACATTTATGCATATAACTTCGTACATAAGAATAATTACCTAATGTATTATATACTAAATCCTTCCTGAAAGTATGTAGATCACATTAAAGAGAATTATCAAAATCGGTTCATTAGTTTTTGAGAAAATCGCGGACATACATACATACGGGTTGAATACAGAACCTCCTTTTTTAAAGTCGGTTAAAATAAACTGGTAAGTAAGGCAAACATTTTCATTCATTTAGTCATGCTCGTCATGCGAGAAGACCACCCATTGAACACTATAGTTTGTGTTTTTTGGTTTATGTGGTGTACGATAAAGTATTATACAAATAAATAAAACATAAATCTGAAGAATTCCTAAAAATCTAATCTAGGAATACAACCTGCACGGTTAATTACAATAATGCCGATCTACTGACCCTAGAATTAATTTACAGACGTCAGTTAATTCTCTTGATAATGCTATTAGCGCCACGCAAGATCCTGCTGTGAACTATTGACTGAACTAATCCGGATTTATCGTTCATGGACGGTTAATTATTATCCGTCTAAACACCGGCTAGAGGAGATAGACTTTCAACGAATACCTTGCAGATTCAATGTGGATTAGTTCAGTCAAGTGCCGCTTCATAATAAGTGGCGCTAGTGATTCTATCGACTGATTTATTTCCCTGAATGTTAACTAGGTAATTGACTCGACAAAGGTATCTATGTACCAAATTATTAAAAAAAAAAATCATCTCCTGTAAGAAATTGCCGCTGAAAATTACTTGATCAGCTAACGTCGCGTCGTACGGAATTGTATTAGTCTGTGTTTATCTTAAACTAGCTGCGCCCCGCGGTTTCACCTGCATGAGTTTCGATCCCGTGGGAATATCGGGATAAAACTATACTATGTCCTTTCCCGGGACTCAAACTATATCTATACCAAATTTCATCTAAATCGGCTCAGTGGTTTAGGTGTGAAAAAGTAACATACAGACAGACGGGAGTTACTTTCGAATTTATAATATTATATTAGTATCAATATGGATAGTAAGTTTTAAATTTGTTTCATTGTCTCATTAGGTGTTGTAATATCATAACGGGAAAAAATCGACATTGATATAAAAACACCTCACTGCAAAGCAAATACCAAAAATGACACATTCGCGTGTCATAAGCACAGCATGCGATCAGAGTATTACAGGTGTTTCATTATTGAACAAACCCAGATATCTCGTGCAACGAAACATGAGGCTTTTATTTTTATTTAGTTTAATGAAACGAACGGCTGAATTATTTATTATAGGTCAACTTTTGCCGAGAAGCAGGTGACGTAGTAGCGGTTGAGGTCTGTTTGATTTTTTGCGGTTTTTGAAGTGAAAACTTCTTTAGCGGCGTTGCACACTTTTTGTAATGGGTAAAAAATGTTAAACTCGCGTCAGGACACGTGACCGTCAGGAGAGATTTCCCCCCCCCCCCCCTCTCTTTCTACGGCGGCGCCAACCGAAGTGAACCAAGTGACACACGACAATGGATGGATGGATGGATGGATGGATGGATGGACGTGGACGTGGACGTAAAATGAAAAAAGTGACGCAGAAGTAGTGAAAAAAAATTAGTTATATTAATTAAATTAATAATTGATTAATTTCAACGTTAATATTCAAGTTTTCTCTTCTGCCGGCACTCCCGGAGTGCAACCCGTCTTTTTTTTTTTGTCTTCTTTCCGAGATAAATGGACTACCTATCGTGTTGAAAAGTATAGTTAGCGCCACGAAAGATGACTTGACCCCGCCTCCCGCGCTCTTTCCGCCGCCCCTATGACGTCCGGTCCCGTCCCGCGCTTAAACTTCATACCGCTAAAGAGACCTAAAATCGTGTACTGCGCAAGTCAAACCACGTGGTGTGTCAAGTCTCATCTTTCGTGGCACGCATTGTAATGGTCAAATTGAAAAAGCGCTCGTTATTACTATGTACTTATTTGACATTACGGTTGTAGGTACCCGACGTACTCTCCAAGAATTAGTCAAAAGCAGCTTGGTACCAGAGAAGATTGCTACTTACCAGAAAACTTGACCGCTACTTACCTAGCATAAATAAGAAAAAACCAGCCAAGTGCGAGTCGGAGTCGAACACGAAGGGCTCTTTACCACGCGGCAAAACGCCGAAAAAAACGTTTGTTGTATGGAAATTAAAGGGGGTCTAAGGGGGGGGGGGGGGGGTTACTTTATTTTATTTTTATTATTGGTTTTACTAGCGACAATAGAAATATCTACACAGTGTGACTATAAATAAATAAATAAAATAAAATACATTTATTTCGAGCAACCAAGACTCATAACATGTAGAATGCACATACACAATAAATCACAATAACATAAGAAAAAGGATAATAAAAATACTAATATATAAAAATACACAATACAAACAAAAATGACAACAAAACAAAACAAAAAATGAAACAAAATAAAAGACTTATATCTAACCGGCCCTGCTGCCGGCAACGTGCCTATCACAGCAGTGCCGTATGTATGGGCAGTCCATCCGGTCCGCGATCATCGCCAGGACGGCATTGGTGCTGCCCCGCACCCTACGCACCAGGGACGCGCCCCTCTTGCGCATAGTCGCGTGGAAGCAATCGGTACGCGCCTCTGCGAACATACCTGAGGCGCTGCAGTAGCGAGGCAGCCCCAATACAGCCCTGAGCGCGTTGTTGAATTGGACGCGGAGGGCCCCGTACGATGCACGCGTGTACCTCGCCCACAGGCTGCACGTGTAGAGGGATGTGCAGTACGCCCTGAAGAGCGTTATCTTCACCTCCCTCGAACAGCGCGCAAACCTGCGTGCTATCATGTTCGCCCGCACCGATAAGGCCCTCCGCTCCCGCTCCATGTCAGCATTGTCCTTGAGGTCGGTCGTAACTAAATGCCCCAAGTACTTAAATTGATCCACCCTTTCGAGTGGACTACCGTTTAGAAAAACGAGTGGACAATTTTGCGAACGTTTCGTACCGGCCTCAAAGACCATGCATTTACTTTTGGTCACATTGTACGTCAACCCATGACTAAGGGCATACTCTTCACAGGTCCGCACTAGCTTTCTGAGGCCACAGACCGACGCGCTCAGCAGCACCATGTCGTCAGCGTAACTGAAATTGTTGACACAAACTCCCCCGACATGGCAGCCGACATGCCGGTTGCTGAGCGCGACGATCAAGGCATTCATGTACAGGTTAAAGAGAGAGGGGGAAGTCAACCCCCCCTGCCTCACCCCGCACTCCAGCCGATACGGCTCCGACATTGCACCCGCCCACTTAACGCTGTTGACCTGATGACTGTACCAGTATTTAAAGACGTTGACAAGTTCACGTGGTAGGTTTATACCCTCGAGTTTAGCCCACAGGATGTCGTATGACACCAGGTCAAAAGCCTTGGACAGGTCGAGGAAGCAGGCGTGCACTGGAGTCTTTCGATCTGTGTAATATCTGACGGTATGCTTAAGACTCAGTATTGCACTCTCAGTTGACAGTCGAGGTCGAAACCCAAACTGATTATCGTGCAAATCCAGGTACTTATCTAACTGTGCCTTAAGCAGACCGTCAAAAACTTTTGCAATGATCGTTGCAAGAGAAATCGGCCTATAGTTACTTTTGTCAGCAACATTTCCCGTTTTATTTTTCACTACTGGGACTACTACCGTTTTCATGAAATCAGATGGTAGGTACGAATGGCTCACGCACAGTGTGTAAAACATTGCTAAGACTCTATTTATATGTGGGTCAGCGTGAACTAGGTGCTCGATGCTGAGGCCATCGTGGCCAGGGGATTTGCCCTTGGATATAGCTTTTATAGCCTGAGCTACATCTTTGGCAATAAAGCTAGTCCCCACGTTTTCGTCTGGCATCTCAACATCGATCACCGCCCCCGCCGGTCCCCGTGGGGACAGTACACGAAAATGGTCCCTGAAAATCTCAGCAATCTCCCCAGGGTCACTCACACCCTCGACACTCACCGGAAGACCAGGTCGAACGTTTATTTTGTTGGTGCTCTTCCAAAAACTACGGAAGTGGCCCCTCTTATGTTTTTCAGCCAGGGCATCCATTTTGATTTGGTCCTGATGGTTTTGGCACCATTTAAGTCTGGACTTGAATATTTTTCGACTTTGACACATTTCGTCATATACACACCCAGACCTAGGCCTACCACACATCACCCACTCAAGAAACTTCGTCCTAGCCACCCGGTGAGCCTCGCTAACATGCCTATTCCACCCAGCAATGCGTGGGCCATTCCCACCTCTTCCCGCTCGAGTGCCTCCCCGAGCCGTCGCGGTCGCCGACGCCGCCCCTCGTAAGGCAGTCACAATGTCGGAGTAAAGCCTATCAAGAATAAGCCGATGGTCTGAGTTATTACAGTATCTATCTCCACAGCTTGTAAACTCCACAGGAAAATCAACACATCTTAGCCTACTATTACATTCTTTCGCATATAACGCAATTTGTTCATCAGTTCTGTTCCCCCATAACACATCGTTGCTTAATACAATTTTATCAGGTAGCTTTGGTGTTAATAAGTTAAAATTACAATCGATAATTATCTATTATTATCTATCTAGGTACTTATTACCGTTCATGAGATAAAGTCCGCTGACAGACAGACGGACGGACAGACAGCGGAGGCTTAGTACTAGGGTTCCGTGTTCCGTTGGCACTCTTTGGGTACGGAACCCTCAAAATGCTGGGAAGAAGTAAGTTCACAAGCCTTCTTTTGAGCCTTGGGTAATAATTCGGGCTGTAGGTATGAGGTAGGTACGGTAGCGGTCAAAAGCGGAGAAGCACCGTAAGGATTTTCTGATAAACGAGTCAAATGTGTAGGTTTTTTCACATCCCCATGTTTTGATTGTGTACCATGTTGCGTCTTTAATAGTCTTGATTGTAGACCAAAACACAACAGCGCGTAGGTAGGTACCTACTTACCCATTTATATTTGTAAAAGGGGTTACATAATATGGTGTAGGTAGTACCCATTATGTGGAGGACTAAGTTGTGGAGGCCCTACTAACTACAGTCTACTTCTTTCATGGGAATAAGTAGGGATGTCAAAATTTTGTATAGCATTTCATTTTCAGTGTACCTAGTTTTCACACAGATACCTAAGTCTATACTCGAAATCTCTTGCGAATGCTATATACCACTTCCAGTCTCGCTCGCCCCTCGCAGACGGAATCAAACATTCAAAGATATCGACGTTCCTTCCACCAGTGTGTCATGGACATGACCCGTTGTTGGACAGAAACAGCCGGTATATTCTGTAAAAATCGCACCGTGAAAACTTACGGTTAGTCCTGATTTCCCCGTTCTTGTTTCCACCCGAAAATACTTTAAAAATCCCGTTTTATCAGACGAAATCAAGTACCTACCTACCAAAGAAAACAGGATTAAGCGATTATTAATAAGTAGGTATGTTCATTCCAGATCAAATTATTCTACATTATCACAAATCAGAACACAGCTTTCTTGAATAATAATATTAAAAATATTTCTTAGAAGAAAATAAATACTTATAGATACTTAAATATATACTTATACCCTACTAAAATTTTACGTTTAAAAATATAAAACACCTTAACTATAGAATAGTTCTAAATTATACAGAGTTGATATGACTGAGGGGATTTTAAATTACAGTACGTAACTATAGGTGTTTAGTATTAATTCAATACGGTCTAAAAATAAAAAGCGCCAAAAACTAGAATTTGTTTTTTTCAAACAAACTAAATAGCTTACAAATTAGAGTAAAACGCAACAGCCTTTGTAAATGAAGTTTACTGAACTTAAATACCTGGGTAACAAAAGTGGCAACGTCGCGTCGTGTCGTCCGACGCCGGCAGTGGCGCGGTAGGCGGCTTTTATGTTAGGTAAGGTTTTGAAGTACGCGCAAAACAACAATCACAACAAAAACACTAAATTTTTAAATTCTCGATGTGTCCTCCATTCACATTAATGCACAAATCATACCGACGGAGAAGATTGTTATTTATTTTTCTAATTAAATCACTGTCCGTCGCTAAGAATGCTAAAATAATCCTATTTTTTAGTTCAAATACTGTCTTAAACTTATAATTTAGTGTCCTATCACAATAACTAAACAAAATCACAATAATAATTGTCAGCGCGCGAGTTCGGCAAAACGCGAGTTCGTTCTTCCGTGTTACATAACGCACCGCACGTTCCGTAAGGGTGGCGTCGGCGCACTGAAAAAACATGTTTTTTAGAGGTCGGGAAGCCCCACTTATCGATCGCATGGATCTAGGATGCAATAGCAATACACTGACCTATTTCTATTTCTTTTACGCGCGGGATGTTTTGCTATGATTGTCACTCTCGTAATGAAAGAGCAAGTATGTGTATTTATTGCTTCCTTGTTTGCATTGCCAACTTTTTTGTGAAATATTTGGTTGTACTCAAGGACCGGCCGGATACTCGTTGAAAGGGTTTTTGAAGGGGTTTTTTTAAGCGCTTCGAAAAAAAACCCTATGATACATGTTACACCTTCGAACGGGTGTTGTTAACCCGTTACGAACGGGTTACCCTTTCAACACCCTGTAACACTGTAACAGGGTAAGCCATTCCAACTCAAGACATTGTAATATGCACTGTTTACAATCTATATTAGTTTGAAAATTGCATAACCTCATGGTTATGTATTTAACGTGCGGTCATCCGCACGTGACATCGTACCGCGCCCGGTGGTCCGCCAATCTTGCGTGTACCGACTTGCCGAGCGACTTGTAAGGCGCCGCACGGGTGCAAGTATCCCCCCACCTACATGCAGCTCAAGTTTATTAGGTAAATTCCAGGGTAACACGAAAATAAGCTTTTCGAGAAGGTAACCTCTTCAAAGGCTTAAGTCATTGAAGGGGTTAACCCCTTCACGTGGTTACCTTAATAAGGGTGTTAACCATTTCGCTGGGTTTCGAGGATGTACTCGAACAAAAGGTAACACTGCGATATGAGTTACCCCATGTACGGGTTACCCTGTCCAAAGGCTTAACTCTTAAGCGGGGTTGTCCGGTCCCTGGTTGTACTTGTGACTTGCGTCAGAGCGGCAACAACGCATTCTAGGTTATACTCAGATTTATCGTTTTAAGGTGCATGACCTATGCGTTAGACATACTCAGCTGTTACGAAAGATACATCGTGTTCAAACGGGGTAAAAACTTAAAAAATCATTTGCGACTAAACTACTGCTGCTATTTAATTGATTTTTGGTACAGAGCTTGCAAATGGTACCTAGTATAGGCAGTTTAAAGGAAAGCCCCTCTGTCGTATCAACTCTGTATAAATCAACAAACAATAGGTATAAATGTTATAATTACAATATAATATTAATACAAGTACCTACCTACATATTTTAAACACAAATCACATCACACTAATATTATAAAGGCGAAAGTTTGTGTGTGTGTGTGTGTGTTTATATGTTTGTTACCTACTTCTTCACGCTCAAACCGCTGAACCGATTTAGATGAAATTTGGTATACTTAAAGATAGTTTGAGTCCCGGGAAAGGACATAGGATACTTTTTATCCCGATATTCCCACGGGATCGACATTTACGCGGGTGAAACCGCAGGGCGCAGCTAGTCAATAATAAAAATCGACAACTCTGAATAAAAACAACTAAATAATCATATTTTGGTGTGCGTAGTTATCATTGAGCTGATTTGTTGCAGGAATAATTCATTTATTCATCAAAATTGGCTCGTAAAAATAATATTTCGGTGGTTGCACTTTCTCGCTTCACTGTACTTAATTTTTAAATTTCGGGGGGAATCGAGAATGTAATTTTGTTATAAAAGAGATGGCTAAAAAAAAACCCAGAATCGCCAGAAACTTCATATATGCCATTTTTATAGGCATAATATGTACAACAAAAATATATAATAATATACTGCAAAAACGACGTGGTATACTAGATATACAGGGTGAATTTTTCAAGTGGGCGTGGATGGCCAAATCCGAAACTATGAGGACTAGCGAAAAGTACTCAAAGGAGTCGCAGGCTCGATTTTGATGAAAACTAAAACTGCATCATTGGATTTTTGAAAAATCAATATGTCTAGCCAGGAATCGAACCTGTTGATTTTGAAAAAAAAAAAACACACTGTATTATTACACCATTTGATAGTGTCGCTAATAAGGACCGAATTCTGGGAAGTAATGACATACGTCAAACTAAAATAAAGAGCCATTTATAACAAAGTAAAAAAAAAAAACACTCTGTATAAAGATTATTACTTAATAATAAAACACATTAAAAGATGAAGGGTATATTTTTTACATTATTTTAATATATTATCATAATTATACTAAAGAGATTGTGATAAAATAAATGTCGAGTAATCAATGTAAGTATGAATAACATAAACACACAAAGTATAATAACTTTTATACTATATGGTTTAGGAGGCTGATTTTTTGAAACCGTACTGGGTTTACTATAGTGAACCCATTTTTATACATTTCGTTGCTGGCGATTCTGGGTTTTTTGTCTATGAACTTTTAGCCATGTCCTTTAGGGGGGAAACAAGAACGGGGGGAATCAGCGATGCTATTCTGTGTTAACTTAGGTGAAGTGAGGTTAAAGTGAGCTGTCATTCCACCTGATGCTAGGGATTGACACTATTGACAGCTCACTTTAAGCTCACTTCACCTTAGTTTTCACGGTGAGATTTTTACAGAATAGCATAAAACTTAGGTGAAGTGAGATGTCATTCCACATTGATATCTACTATTAAAAGCTCACTTCGCTTACTACTTATACTTACATATATAACGACAAGAATTAATTTGATTGTCTACAATTTGTGTTGCATGATACTCTGATCAATGTGTAGGTACTTACCTAATTGTGGCTACACATTGATACAAAAATATGGAACAATAATTATTGTGAACAATTACATGAAATCCGCTGTTTCATACATTTTGGTGAAGTAGGTATTGAACTTTTGTATGATCTATTAAACAGCTGATTTTTTTCGTGATTTCAGGGTTGGTCTCATAGTGAAAGTTGTTCATATTCATGGGTAGAACACTCTGTACAAAGGACATGTCTGGTGGAGCAATGGGCGAAAGTCTCGGCAGTCAAAGAAAATGTTCAGTAATGATTTTTATATTATTATAATCGTCGTATTTTATAGTTTATTAATTAATAAGTTTCAGGAGTCAGGATCTTGCGTAAGCTGGTCAAAATAAGGATTATACGCTAGGGAATTTTCTTAGCTTTTTTTAGTATAATGACATCTGTGAGCGAATACAGGTACTAATTGGTGGTATGTCTTTGTGAGGTTAATGAAACATTTTGTTGGTCTGAGATCATATTCCACAGTTTTTTGGATATTTCTATTTGTGTAACAAAAATGTTAAGCACCTATTGTTTGTCACATAAATGCACATAATATTATATTGGCATCATCTTTAATTCCGTATTGTGGTTTCTATCTTCAATACCCATAATGTTATTTACTTATATGTAGCTACTTGTTGATACTTAATTGGGATTATAATAAATAAAACTATGTACCTATGTATTTATTGCAAAACAAATTACTTTATTGTAGATACATTCCTAAATAAAATGATAGAAAAATTAAACGTCTTCTAGAGACACCAAAACATTGTCCAAAAATGTAGCCAAGGTACCATACTAGCGTCATAACGTGGCCCATTGTATGACCTAGTAATCTCTCATTGTCAGCAGCTCTGGTAATTAATAAATTATAACAATCGTGACACTTGCGTATCCATCTAATGGGAGCTGGAACAATAAGAAATGTCATTGTATTTTTCAAATTATACCACAACTGCTCAATGTACTGCCTTTCCTGCATGGTTTACGCGACTGCCGTAGTATAGAGGCCTGATTTGATAACCATCGAGCAAGTCTCACTTGCAGGGGTAACGCCAGCCTTGACACGATATGTCTGCGAATCCGCAGCACAGCGATGCACCTCATCATAATATCCAAATCGAAAGGAAAAGCAGAATCCTATAAGTATAGCAATAGTCATCTTGTCTAGATGATGTCACTCCGTGTAGAATAGCAATGGTCGTTTAAAGAAAATATCCTATCCATAACGGAAAATAATCGCATAGTAAGCAAGGAACGCATACGCGCAACTTGGAACTGCAATGCAAGCAAAGCAACCAAAAAATAACTGGTAAATATGTCAATGTCATGTCAAAAAAGTAATAAATACTTACCTTCATGTTAGGAAATGGGTACTCAAAAGAAAAACACGTTTGATGTGTACACAAAAATATTTTAGTAATATTGTCGTATTTTATACGCAAATACGTTAATATATTACTTTGATCTAAAATAAGCGGCTTATAATTATTGCTCACACTATTTAAAGATAATTACGGGATAAAATGGAACGTCAAAAACATTTTTAGTACTTCCCGTTAAAAATGGCAAAGCGGAAGCTACGATTGAGTCCTGTTTTTTTGAGAATTGTGTTACGCAAGTAATACTGAATTAATTAATCCATAGTAATTTAAATCTAAATTTTTAAATCTTACTGAAAAACCTTAAATCATGAACATTTGTCTATACCAGAATTACCAGAGGGCAGAAACTGGACATGTCCTTTGGATGGTGATAAAAAATCTTCCTGTATTGCCGATAGATGTAGATATGTACCTACCTAATTATTGTTTTGAGGCTGACTGTACCTACTTAGGTTTTTTTATTTACACTCGTATAACTCAGAGATAAATGTGGAGTATTTTATAAAGTCTTTTGTTTCTATTTTAAAAGGGTGATGACGATGGGTGTTTTAAATGTTGAGTTAATTATTGCAATTTCAAGGGTTTGTTGAGATAAGGTAGGTATATTCAAAAGAAACTGGTTTATTCTAATAATTTTACCTGATATATCTCTTTTGTAACTTGGGAAGGACCCTGACTAGGGCATGCAAAACCGGTTTTCAGGTTTTGCGCAAAATCGGAAATCGGCCAAAATTTAACGATTTTTGAAAACCGGTTTTGAGAGCCAAAACCGGAGCTCAGCTCCGGTTTTGTCAACATTTTTTTCGAAGTAATGTTATTTTGTAGTTCGTCTTCAAAGTTACAAAAATGTTGATTTTTTTGGTTATTGTGGGTGGCTGTGTTTAATATTTGAAGATGCTGATTGTGTTTTCTATGTTTTAGACTTAATAGGTACCAAAGATACCAAAAACTTACTTGTTGTTGATTTGATCTCAGTTAATTAATCTTTATACTATTATAAGTTCATTGTTATCTGTACAATTATTATGGTTTGGATTAAAAAAAAAAGTAAAAAAACTAAAACCCGACTACGACATAAAAAAAACGACGCTGAAAAAGTATGAAACAAGATTTTCATACTTCGAACAGAACAAAAAGAAAAAGCGTAGTCACACGTTATTAAAGTGTTTCGGTTGGTACCTATAACGTGTGACTACGGTTTTTCTTTTTGTTCTGTTCGAAGTATGAAAATCTTGTTTCATACTTTTTCAGCGTCGTTTTTTTTTGTCGTAGTCGGGTTTTAGTTTTTTTACTTTTTTTTATTTAAACAATTTTGGTGTTAAATTTAACACATGACTTTTGTCCGCTAGAGGGCGTCGCTTTAAATTTGAGCAATATTTTGGAAATGTACAAGTGAAGCCCTTTCAAATGGTACCAAACATGGCGTATTTATCTCAATTTTTATTTTTAACACATTACGTTTTGTCCACTAGAGGGCGCCGTATCGAGTTTTGTGCAACGTCACGTAGCCTATGTTCAGCGGACAATTAAGACGGTTCTAACGATACCTCATATGTCGAGTTCCGATAAGTAGATTAGGAGCTATGAGGGAACAGATGAACATACTCACATACATACATAGCCTGTTAAAATCATAACCCTCCTTTGGCTTTGCCGTAGTCGGGTAAAAAGAAATGTATCATACAATTTGTTTTATTTGTAGACTTAGTGGGTATTTAAAAAAAATGGTGTTTCTTTTTAAATTATACTACATTCGATTTTTTTTGCTAAAACCGGACCTAGCTCCGGTTTTCGGTTTTGGTTCCAAAAAAACGATGTTCAAAACCGGTTTTGATGACTTTCCGGTTTTGCATGCCCTAACCCTGACAAGGTGGACCGAATGCCCAGTTAAAGTTGCGGGGATCCGTCGGATGAGGGCAGCTCAGGACAGGTTGTCGCAATCCTTGGGGGTTTTATTTTCAGCAGAGAACATGTTTCAAAGTAAAGTCGTACCCCTTTATTTATAAATGTTGCTTAAAGTAAAGAGCCGTTTAAACGTCAAAAATTTATGTTAAAACAGACACTAATCATTACTTAACTTTAATCGTTTGATCACCGCTAGTGAGATACAATTGATTTTCTCAGGGCTCTGAAACGGTTTAAAAAGAGCGGTTAATTTCGATTAAATACCGGTAAATATATCGTTCCTTCATTAACCGGTTAAACAAGTGAACCGTTCTTATGTAACCCAAATGATAAAGGTTACCGGTTACAAAGCGCAAACGGTTTTGACACCCAAATTAACCGGTTAATTCCGTAATTCGTAAATTTTTTTCGTCTACTTTTTTAACACTTCCAACAAGTAATAGTGACAATGAGTTGACATCGCAACGTCCAGACCGTGCCCGCGAGAGTGGCGGGGGCCGGGAGGGGTTCAAACTTGGTTTTAACCGGTTAATTTTCACTATCAAAACCAAAATTCATGAAAAACCGGTTTGCCGCACAAACCGGTAAAAACCGGTAAAGTGCAACCTTTAACCTAAATCGATTTCGGTTTGAGGTCAATGACCGTAACCGGTTAAGAATTTCAACCGGTTTCCGAGCCGTGGATTTTCTATTGTAATGGGCCGCTAGCGACCCGCGCCGGGACGGAGTTAGATAATGTTGAAAAAAATGTCGTTTTTAGGGTTCCGTAGTCAACAAGGAACCCTTATGGTTTCGCCATATCCGTCTGTCTGTTTGTCCGCGGTTTAGCTCAAAAACTATTGGTACTAGAAAGTTGTAATGTTGGCATGAGTATACACGTTAATGACGCCGAAAAAGTGGTAAAATAAAATTTTGAAAAAAAACAATTATTTAGGGTACCTCCCCTACATGTAAGATGGTGATGATAATTTTTTTTTTCGTCCTTCCCATAGTGTGGGATATCGTTAGATAGGTCTTTCAAAAATATGAGGGGTTTGGGAAGACCGTTTTTTTGATTAAGTAAACCGTTCGTGACTTATTAAGCTTTAAAATACCAATTTTCGTTAGAGTCAAGTGTCCCCCCTCTACCAACTAAACGGTTGTAGTTAGAAATTCAAATGTCACGGCAGTAGTAGGTACCTATATAATATAACGAAGTTTAAAGGAAAACTACCACACTTACCTAAGTGGGCTTTACATGTTTATGAGTAATAGTTGACCAACTTAAATTTGCAGTTGCAATGTATGGGACAACATGATTTTCAACTACAATGTTAAGATTGTTCTTGGAATAAATTCATTCCAACTACGGAACCCTTCATTATGCGTGGTCCGACATGCACTTGGCCGGTTTTTTCTATTTCGTGTAACTTGTTATTTATTATGTTTTTTGACTCTTTGGTCTAGCATGCATCGTGTAAAAGGAATACACGATTCAATGAATTTTTCTCGATACAAAAAATTGCAAAGTTAAGTACCTATACCTATTTTTTACTTTTTTCGACATCACGGCGTAAGGCTTAAGAGTTATTCAATGGAATTTACTTTAAAACATAGAGTTATCATATCAAAGTGTACTCAAAGTAATTTAAAATTTAATTGGCGCACGCACACTATAGCCATCACTCTTCTTCTGCGTTTCAAAAGTGATTGCATCACTTTCGCTCGCTTAGTAGGTTTTCGAGGATTTTAGATTTTCGAGGTAGCGCCTTAGGGTGCTATTTGGAACCGAGCTGCCAACTGCAACTGCCGACAGCACGTGCAACGACTGCATGCAATCGGCCGCTGGTATGTATGTATTTATATGAAGCCGCTGCACGTGCTGTCGGCAGTTGCAGTTGGCAGCTCGGTCCCAAATAGCACCTTTAAGGTTTAGTTTACTTAATTAAAAACCGGCCAAGTGCGAGTCGGACTCGCCCATGAAGGGTTCCGTAGCAGCAAGTAACATAATATAAAAGTTCTTGTAGTTCGTTGTAACTTTGTGAAAGGTAAATTGCGGTTTTCGATTTATGACGTATTAAAAAAAAACTACTTACCTACTAGATCTCGTTCAAACCAATTTTCGGTGGAAGTTTACATGGTAATGTACATTATATATATATTTTTAATTTTATCATTCTCTTATTTTAGAAGTTAGAGAGGGGGGGGGGGGACACATTTTACCACTTTGGAAGTGTCTCTCGCGCAAACTATTCAGTTCAGAAAAAAATGATATTAGAAACCTCAATATCATTTTTGAAGACCTATCCATAGATACCCCACACGTACAGGTTTGATGAAAAAAAATTTTTGGTTTTTCAGTTGTAAGTATGGGGAGCCCCAAAATTTATTGTTTTTTTTCTATTTTTGTGTGAAAATCTTACTGCGGTTCACAGAATACATCTACTTACCAAGTTTCAACAGTATAGTTCTTATAGTTTCGGAAAAAAGTGGCTGTGACATACGGACGGACGGACAGACAGACATGACGAATCCATGAGGGTTCCGTTTTTTGCCATTTGGCTACGGAACCCTAAAAATGGCCCAATCCAATGAAAGCTAATTTAACATTATTGATCCGTCCTAAGTAAGGCGTGAAGTTATCAGTAAAATATGACGAGTCCATAGGTAGTTAGACCTACATTAGATTATGTAGGTAAGGTAACTCGTGTACCTAAAAAATGTCGTCGTCATCCTTTATACCATAAGTAGGCCATACCTAAGGGTTGTAATGGCCGAAATGGCTCATGCAGGAGGTTGTGGGTTCAAATCCTGGCAAGTACCAATGTGGCTTTTTCAATTTATACATGTCCTTACTTTCTGAGTTTATTTTGGACATTACTAACACCGGTGAAGGAAAAACATCGTGAGGAAACCTGGACTTACAGTGATACATAATACATACCTAGTATGTTACAAAGTATGTGTATTACAGTATTAGGTATATGGCTAATAATGGGTTTCCCGCTGTAACACTGTGTGTGGATAAGTATAAAACATGCGAACGGACTGTCTGTAGTCTGTAAACTAAAGATATTTAAATACAAAGACAAAGGGTTCAGCAGTTTTAGGTAGGTATATATAGGCAAGCGGCGCGGTTCGCCGATCGGCGACGAAACAATAGAAAATCACTTGTTTCTCATTAGCGGAGCTTGACAGATTAAATTATTGAGAAAAAAAAATTTTTTTGATGAAGTGTTAAGAAAAAGGAAGTTTGAATACTTAATTAATAAGAGATTAGTTGTTTATCTTTTGTCTTCGTTTATGGTTTTTATTTGTTTGTTACACTTAAATATATCCAATTGTGAGAAATCTGTGTTATAAATTCGAGTAATACGGGTCATACACAATTTTTGGTATACCCCTAATGCGACAGTAATTTTTCTTTCCCCCAATTCCTTTGGAACAACAGCTCCATATATTACAGAATTTTGATGTTCACAATTTGATTGTAAATAAAAAGAAGCTTGTAAAAAGACCCCTTCAACCATAAATATTCCTCTCTAAGGGACGGATAACATGAACCAAACAAAGTTTTATGAAAGTAGGTAGGTATTTGAATATTACATACGACGACGTTGACGTTGCCGTGACGTTACTAAATTATCTGTCACGAAAAGTCATGGTAAGTACCTAGGTATTCAGTGGGTTAGTGAGTAGGTATTTTAATTTTTAAATAGGTAGGTAAATAGGTAAGTATGTAGGTATCTACTAACGACCAGCCCCATCGAGCTAATTGAGTAGGTACCTAAGACACTAACGGTAGGAATGGCTTTCATTTTGACAGTTCAACAACATTCATTGCGTTATTTACGTTGTTGAGCACACAAAATTTTCGAACATATGAAGCAATGGATTAGTAATATCCTTCAAAATGATTCAAATTGTGATTGATAGTGTGTTACGCAATTAGGGTGCTGCTTCTCACGGTGTTTACGACTTGACAAAACATCGAGATTTCTTTATTTTTTGTAAGTTTAATACTGTCAAGCTCCGCTAATGAGACACAATTGATTTTCTATTGAGTCGTCGCCAATGAGCGACGCGCGGTCCTTGACCGGTTAATGTATTTTACACATATAGGTACCTACCTATATATAGGTACATTAACCTTTTAAAATAAGTTAAAAACCGCATCAAAACCCGTTGCTCATTTTAAAAGAACAACGCCGTCAAATAGTAAGACACGAAAGGGGATTTTGTTTTATAATATTTTTAGGCCGAATTTCACAATTTCACCAAATTTTTATACTTACTTAGAATAAGTCCTATCCTGAGGATAAATTTTGAATTTTTGACAGTTTTTCCTTACCAGAAGTAGCTGTCAGACGTCAAATTTATTCCACGAAAAAAAGATCTGACTTTGTTAAAATCAGTCCTAAAAGTACCACACAAATTAGGCATAAGGCAAATATAAAGAGGTATAATATAATCTATAACATTTTAAGTTATAGTTTGCGTCGAAAAATAACCTCTTTGAAAAATTTAGGTAGCATATAGTGCCTGGTAAATAAGTACCTATTTACGTATTTATAATTAATTAAAGGGCAGTAGACGACATTCGTGTCAGAAATATTGTTGCGTGTTCCAAGCAGTAAAAAAGTTAAAACAAGCGAGTGAAAAGTACTGTTAAAGGCGTTATCAAACTAGAACAAATGTGAGTAAACTTAACTTAAACAGTGTTGGTACAATCACCTTTTACCGTTTTAAATGAAGGTAGTTCTTTGGTAACTACAGCTTTGTAGATACATAGAGACCGAAATTAACGAAGCTTTCTGTTACGCACCCGAAACATGGGAAAATTTTATGAAATTTTGTTTTCATGCCACCATGGCGAACGAGGAAACCGGCATGTCCTAATAGAACCAAAAATTCGAAGACATGTTGTGACACTACCAATCCGCACTGGGCCCGCATGGTGGAATACAGCCCACTCTAATCTTAATCATTTTATAACACAGGTTGGCATCCGACATCGACACCCCTTTTTTTTTTTTGGATGGGAAATCATCAAATGACCCCTCCCGCTCTGGGTGGAGCGGAAGGGAGTGTCAGACTTACTGACTAAAACCCACTCGTGTTCCTTCCTTAGCCCTTTATGTTCCGGGGTAGTGGTAGCCCTTTCGGACAATCCCGCACCACGTACATGCATTTAAATTTTTCGTCGGTTATATACCTAAGTATAAAAAAATATAGCCTTTCGATACATTTTGACCGCGTAGTGCGCGCTTTTCTATGAAACAGTTGATTCTTACCCGACTGCGCCAGAAGGAGGGCTATGTTTTTCGAGAGTATGTATGTAGGTATGTATGTTTGTATAATTGTTTGGCACGCTCTGTGGCCTGAACGGCTCGATGGATTTTAGCTTGAGAGGTGTCGTTAGATTCGTATTGACTGTGAAAGTGACACTGGGTATATCAAAATAAAAAAAAACAAAATGGCGGATTTTTGGCGCCATATTATGCCTTCAAATTATTTTTTATTCTCAAAACCTATCGAGTGCAGGTATCAAAATAAAGGGTTTTAAAAGGTGATTACAAAAATATATGTATACAACTTATATGGTTAAAAGTAATTCAAAAGTGACAAATCGCAAAAAACACGTATCAACAACTAAATCGTCTGCGAAATCTTTCACATTTGTCAACTAAAAAGCTGGAAATAAAAAAAAGTAATTAAAAAAATTAAAAAACCCGAATGCAACCTTATACTAAAACTAACTGAAAAGCTAAAAACAAGCCCATTTTAAATTAAATAAAAGTTGGAAGCAGGCGGGACCCATTTGAGTTTGAAACTATAATAATGGTATGGGCCCCGCCTGCTTCCAACTTTTATTTAATTTAAAATGGGCTTGTTTTTAGTTTTTCAGTTAGTTTTAGTATAAGGTTGCAGTCGGGTTTTTAAAAAAATTTTAATTACTTTTTTTTCTAAGCTAAGTATAGGGGGTCTCCTTGAATCATATACCTACTGAATTCATGGTAACAGTTTGCGGGTCGATGTACCTGCCAGCTTGATTAAGTAATTTTTCTTCATTAGGTACTTATAGTCCCTCATACATAAATAATACGATAAGCACTAGATATCCAGACTGAAATTATAGCTTCTAATAGAATAAGAAAGTAGCTACCTACGTAATCGCAATCGATGTTCCTTTGTCTATGGCTGGCTATTTGTGGGAGCAGGCACACATGGTACAATCAAACGTGTATTCTTCACTTGTGGCTCATTAATAGGTAATTGTCTTTGACTGGCTGTAAATGGTGACTGTGTATTAATATTTCAGTAACTGGCCATCGGTTTTTGCTGTTGCTTGTGGATATCTACGATAAAAGAGAATAGAATTTACGTAAATAACAGCAATTAACATGAATAAGCTAACATACTTAGAATAATATTAAAAATATGTACACACGCCAGCATATAATATCAAGCTACCCGAATCTGTCAAATTTTCCCAATCAACATTGAACCATCCACATGATTTAGCGATAAACTTTAAAATCTATTAAAGAAATTTGACAGATTGTAGTAGCTTGCTTGACGTGCTGGATGCGTGCTGGCGTATATTATTAAAAAAAAAAATAGAGCGGGTTCAATAAAGCATATCACACTATAACACACTAATATTATAAAGGCGAAAGTTTGCGAGTGTGTGTGTGTGTTTATATGTTTGTTACTTCTTCACGCTCAAACGACTTGACCAATTTTGATAAAATTTTGTATGGAGGTAGCTGAGACCCTGGATTAACATATAGGCTACTTTTTATCCCGATATTCCCACGGGATCAACATTTACGCGGGTGAAACCGCAGGGCGCAGCTTGTACAATATAAATAATAATGATAAGTCCTAATTATATACCTATAGTTACAGGTTGCTGTTGATTGAGTGAAAGTGCAACTTCTGTAAGCACTAGCGGAAAAGCGATGGACAACTACCCATCGAGGCATCGAACCTATGATTAGATGGTGCAATTTTATCAACTCTGAACCTAACATAATTGGCCGAAATGACAGAAAGATTGCAGTTCTTGTCTTTAATGTTTTCGTGACAGATTATTTCGTAATCTATAGGAGTCCTCAGCCTTAATTGTTACTTCAGTCTTTATAATGAGCTTACCTTATCATAGGTAGTAAGTAACAATGAAATACATACTTATCGTGACGATATTACTAGTACCTACCTAACTTACCTATATAAAAAAACAGGCGATGACTATATTCGAGATGACTCTAGAAATGGATTTTTCTTTGCTGAGAGTGGGAGAGAGAGTGGGAGTGAGAGGGAGGAGTGAGAGTGGGAGAGTGCAGGCTATTAAAAAAAAATATAAGGTCCGGCGTTTCTAAATTTGCCAAAGATATAAACAACAATGGCCGCTCGAAATTAAATAAAATCTATTTACAAGAACATTTATTAGTAATGTATGTTTTCGTCTAAATCTCCGAGCTAATTAGATGAAACTAAATGGTAAAGTAAAATGGATTTGAAGCTATTGCTTCAAATAAATTTTACCAATAGTCCTTCAGCTTAATTCATCGTCTGTAAATATGGTGTACATAATAAAGAGTATTCTATTCTATTCTATTCTTAAGTAGCCCTGTAGACATCATCATCATCATTTCAGCTGAAAGACGTCCTTTGCTAGACATGCTTCCCCCCAAGCACCGCCATTTCTACCGGTATGTGCTCCCCGCATTCATCCGGATTCAAAACGACAAGCACAAGTAGCCAGATCTACAATGAAATCAAAAACATATTTATGCAGCCGCGAACATGAATCCAAAACTAAGGAACCTACAGCAGTTCAACAATAACTTCTGCCACTATCAAGGGTCATCAAGCGAACGATTAAATCTAACCGCAGTATCGAAGTACCTTAGTTTAACTTAGTACGATCGATAATGACTCCTACGGTACATGCGGGCTCATCGCGTATGCGCATGAGTATCATGTAATTTGAATAGATGCGCCTGAACAGGCTTGAACAAAGGATAATCAACCGGAAGCGATAAACAAACGGGTTTCGTACACAACGTTGTTGGAAAGAAATAATGTAAGTCGTTTTGCTAGTTTTATTATAATTGTGACACCACACGAAAGACCATTCAGTGATAGTTTATATTGAACTATCGTACAACCGCAATACCCTAGCGATACATCCCCAAGTCCTAATCACATATTTTGTATTATTAAAAGCTTTTATATTTAGTTTCATCTTTCCCGGTGTCTGTCAGTCTGTAATCAAATAAGTTCCCGGTTTCCGATTGAGATAAAATTTTGCATGCATATGTAACTCGGGGGATCCTGCCGTTTTGCCGAAAAGATTTTGCCAAATTTTCATTACCCAAACAAATTTTAGCAACCTTTTTTTATACCAATGTAATATTTGGAATAATTTTAGTACGCACATTTTCATTTGGTCAAATGTTTACTCGGCAGAATATTACACACATCAACACGGTCTAGGGATATTTTTAAGAAAGCGAATTACTATCAATGTGTTAATTATTTATATGACATGTATATATTTAAAAGATACGTTATTTAATATTCTACCATTTTTTAATAATGGTTAAGGTACTTAGATTAAAATTTCAGGATTTTATGGAAAAAAAATGAAGCATAGACGGAAATCGTATATGAATGAACTTTTAATTTGTGAGTAAAAACTGAAAAAAATAGAAAAATCATTTAATTTGTGTTTATAAACTTGAAGTTAGTAGTAGTCTGAGAAAGCGCCCATGATGTTCATAACACATCGGCAACGATTCGGCATGCTCAGAACAAGGTTGTCAATGTCTTGCTGCGGAATATTGTCCCATGTCCTTCTGAGGTGCGCAAAAAGTTGATCTTCTGTAGCCAGATTTTCAGGAACTTCCTTCAGAGCTCTTCTTTGCAGCATATCCCACGCATGCTCAATGGGATTTAGATCTGGCGATTGAGCAGGCCAGTCTAAGGCCCTAACATTATGTGTATGTAACCAAGCTGCTACCGTTCTCGCCGTGTGTGCCCGGGCATTGTCGTGCATGAGCAGGAAATCTTGCCCCATTTGTGTTCTGTGGGGCAAGATTACGGGCCCCAGCACCTGTTGGACGTATCGTTCTGCCGTCATATTGCCCCGCACACAAACGAGATCCGTCCGCCCTCCAAGACGAATTCCTGCCCAAACCATAATTGTTCCTCCTTGGTATGGGTGAACTTCCTGAGGGTTCTGGAGACGGCTACATCGTCCAGGAACTCGCCAAACACGCGTCCTTCGTGAATCTGGATGGAAGCCGAACCTGGATTCATCCGTGAACAGCACATTGGACCATTGCTCACGGCCCCAGTCCACGTGGTTCCGAACCCATTCTAATCGTCGTCCACGATTGCCTCTCCGTAAAGGTGGGACCCGGAGTGGTCTACGACGAGAGCGTAGACTACTTCATTTAAACAGCCTTTTTGATACGAGTGACAATACTTAAGTACGTCCGGCGCACCCTTGGCCATCAGTTCCGCTACTAAACTGGCTGCCTGACAAATCTTTATACCACAGACGCCATTATCTATTCTCATATGTGGCACGTGCTATCCCGTACACAGAACAAGAAGAAATAAGTATTCTTTTCCTTCGAACAACATTTCATTCATGGTTAGTCACGATTATCAAACATGGTAAATATTACCATTTCCATATATGGATAAATTAAGCTACCATGGACGGCACTCATGCGTGGTTACCCAGGGGCGTCCTTAGATAACTCCTTACTTAGTTGCATATAAAACACCCAAGGGAAATAATGGAATAGTCTCCGAAGCGACGCACGGATAAGTGAACCAATATTGAAAGCTTTTGTAGTGCTCTAGATATTAGCAGCTTTATATAAAATAACTGTTGTTTCTATGAATCAGTCGGTCTATTCTGAAAAATATCACCGTGAAAACTTAAGTGAAGTGAGCTATAGTTTCACCAGATACTAGGGATTGACATTATTGACCGCTTACATCAAGCTCACTTTACCTTAGTTTTCACAGTGAGATTGTTACAGAATAGGTCGGCAGCTTTCAAAGTGAATTGCTGCTACATCACAAAATGTCACTTCATCCCGTACATACATTACATATGCACGTATTATATATTTATACGTTATTTTACCGTATCACGCTCTAATATTCTCTGCGTTTAGCTTCGTACAACAATGGCCGCAGTCACGCCCGTCGATTTCTCTACTGCGAACAATGTTTATGTAGAAAAAAAACTGTTCGCGCTTCAGTGGTCAAGCGTAACGGACACGGCGTGTGCGCAGTGCTCTATGCGCGCCATCTTGGATGCGCGGATTGGGTTGCGCGGCGCGGCCCGAGCGCATACCGCGAACACTTGGAGTTTCATTGACTTGCTATATCTACGGTTAATTTTAGTCAAGGTGTTTTTTGTCTCCTGTAAATATGTATATTGTTGAGAAAATACTGATTTAAATAAGATTTTAGCAACATTATTTTCTGTACCTAAATTATGTGGCCATTTTACTTGGTTCCAAGCTCTCTTTTTATATAAGTTGAAATCGCAAGGTACAAAAATGGGTTTGTAGGCCTCAACTTTACACAAACCTCCTTGATTATGCTTCATCAACAACCTTCCTAGTGCTCAGTTAAATACAGGTTTTTAACTCAAACAACTCTGCGCCGCTCTTCAGTAGGCTAGGATAACGCAGTGCCAGCTAAGTAGATTTGACTAAGACCACCAAGATGAAGATTTAATAGACCAAATGTTAAAACAATATTGTTGATACGTTAATACTTGGCTATACCAAATACAGGATTTCAATAGCACACAATCTTGACTGAATCGTAATATTATAATACACAATCATAATATTGTTGCATTAAAGACTTGCTTCATAATCCAACAGTGCAATGCCGGATAAACATGTGGATTTCGGTCGCAATTAGGTGTAACATAGATACTTTAGCGCTAGAGCTCAGTTCAACTTAATCCACATAACCAATTAGCTGAAGAGAGTTAAAAGTGAACACGTTATGATTATTTTAATTTTTCGTTTTAGAATAAGTTAGCTACATATTTTTATAATAAAGTTATGTTTTTTTTTCTCGTGGCACGTGTATTGTACTGGTACTAGAGAATATTTTCCGAAAGGTCATTGGCTCGTTGTAAAACCAAGCTATTAGTCAGCCTTTCAAGGTTCATTGTTGGATAATTTGTATTCATCATGATGGGATGGGGTTGGTGATTGAAAAGAAAGCCTTCTGGCACCAGTGACGCTGCTGTCTTTCTGCTTGCACTGGATGGAAATTATCTTCGTCAGAGTCGTATCAGATCCTGAGGACATGAGTAGTGAGTAAGTGACAATCGTTTTCAACGCGTTTCATATTACTACAACGACTTTCAACAGGATTGGCATAAGATTTTCTGTCAATCTAATACATTATTGATTTTGCCATCATCGTTATGTCACTTTGTCTTGAGCGTCTAGTAGGGGTTTTTTCTGTCCCAATAAACAAAAAAATTAACATGAATAGGTTCCAACAACAACTACAGGTCGAATTTACAAAATAGGATATTATTTTAACACAAGAAAACCATGTAATTTAAAAAACTAACAATCTTAAAATAATAATATGTACAAGTATATAAAAAGGGAGGGAAAATAATCAAAGGGCGTCAAAAAATTCGTCCGCATCACTGTCAACGGGAAACGTGCCCAAAAGGCTGGCAGCATTGCCACGTTGTATGGCAATGCTGATTCTTTGGCAAATTTACAAAATTATTTAACTAAGTACAGAAAGTAAAGTTTTGCCTATACAGGCTGTTTGGTAGAAGGACGGACACAATCTTCTTAAGGATAGGAAGTATCATATTATCCTAGTAATAATAATGAATAATGTGGTAATTGAGTTAATAATATTGTTTCTTTTTATTACCCGAAATATCGTCACCACTTTTTTGTTTGTGGTTGTAATAGAATAGAGCGCAATAATGTTTGGAGTTATCTGCATCGTAGGTACATTTATGTACAATTGGTTCTAGGAAATTACTAGGGTGCTTCCAAAGTCGAAAAATTGTGTTAAGAAACGAAACAATTCAATTTAAAAATTCATAACAAAAATGAAAAATAAAACAATTTCGTGCTAACAAATGACATCCCCAATCCCTCAAAAAATTGTGTCGGTCTTTCTACCAAACAGTACAGTATAATGACTGACAGGAACAACGTAGCCCCAATAGACATCGTGTTATTTAGAAGGGGTTAAAATTTATTAGTTGTCTAACAACCGCAAAAAGTTACCAGTAAAACACTGACTGCGCCCATCTTGACCCAGTTGATGTAAGTTTTGCGAACGAACGATAATCTTGCTAATTGACTCCCGGCCCAGTCGAGAGGTTTGCTTCTAATTGTTTGGGTAGCACGCAAACGCGTTCGACTCGGATTTCTAATTGTTTCTCTTAGCAGCCTTTAGTCTCAAGGCTTCTGTAATTTACAATAAACAATGGATCATAATGACTGAAATGATTGATATTAATATACAGCCTTCATCGAAATCTGATATTTGTTTGTTCTAGGTAATACGAATATTTTAGCAGTTGGATGGTGGTTCAGTTGGTCGCAAGCGCTACTGTTGAGAATGAGGTCTTGATTTCGATTATCGGGTCGTCAAAGTGATAGTGGGCTGGATTCTGTCTGGATTTGTGCCCGGTTGATGGCAATCTCATACCTATTACTTAGGACTTAAACATAACTGGCGAAATGTGGGTGTAGGTACTCTAGGTACACCTCTACCTGACCCTTTGGGGAATAGAGGCGTGTTACTCGTCGTTAGAAAATACAGTACCCGGCCGTAAATATGGCACATCGTGTTTTAGAATAAGTTTGGCTTTGTAGAGCGTCGTCTGTCATTAAAGGCGGGTACTGACCGGCGTTACGGAGCGTAATGTAACGTATTACACAGCGAGCGTTCGTGCATTCAGTACGGGGAAACAAGGTTACAGCTCTTTTATTAAATAAAAAAAATTTCAGTCGACATCATCCATCGGTTCCTTACTAAACTTCAACTATATCCGACGATCCTGTGTACTTATGTCTTTTGTTGACTGTACCTGTCATATGTATTTACGTCCTTGTTTATTTACTGTAGATATAAGTGCTTACTAGCGTAATGTGTGTACTCTGATGTCCCTCAGAGGATAAGGCGGACATGTACTGTTGAATCCATTTAAGTGCTCCGATGACAGCCACTGTCCCATGTAGTATGCTAGTCTATGTTTTAGAAACCCCGAACCTAGGCTGTTGAGGTATTTACAAAACATATCCTACTGACTTGTACAATCTATCCTGTAGGATTTTTACTATCTCTTAATCTCAGAATCTAAAAAAATAAAAACAAAATTTATTTTCCTTCAATCTTTTTAAAGTAAAATACGAGTAGACTTAAATATTTTATAAATGCTAACATCAAAATATATGATATTATGTACAAGTATATAATAAAGGGGAACAGCTCATTGGGTATTAAAACTTAGTCCGCATCGCTGTCAATGGGAAAAGTGCCCAAACGGCTGTTGCCTCGTTGTATGGCATTAGTTGAATCACATATTTTTGTATCCGCTTCCAAATAAGTACCATCAAATCATGCAAAAAACAAATCACAAAAGGTAACAGAAATCCGAATAAAGCCAACAATATACGTAAACATGATCCTTCAACCTACCCCGTTCACAAATAGCTCTCACATTCGATCGCATAACATTTTTGTAAATTAACCCAATAATAAAAAGAGCACCTTTTCCATATAGCCAGCTGTGATCCTACCCTACATGGTGGCTTCGTACAATAATAATATGCTACCAGACCGCGGACAGGTGAACCCTATTCTCGATTAGGCAGTTTCGATGTAACTGAGATCTGAAATGTGTTTTAACAAAATTGGTTTTAGTGTAAACTATGCTCTATTTTTTTTTAACAACTATACTTAAGTATAATTACCCATATTAGCAAATAAATGTATTTGAATTTGTAAATGGAAAATAGTTTTGTGATTAGTTTATATTGCTGTTCATTCCGTAGTTAAGTTGACTATTGGCCGATTCCTAATTTGATATCGAATTTACGGACCGTTTGAAAACTCTTATATCTTTACCAATAATGAAGCAAATACCTCATAGCTTTGCATAGTAGACCCTTTCATATGGAAGTAGCTATCACAGATAAAATTAGCTTACGAATCTATTTATATGCCTAGTTTGGCAATCAAAAAATAGTAAGCAAAACGATTTGTTATTGTTTATAGGAACAGGGCATTTATATCTTCACTGGCTCACTACCACACCAAGCCATATCATGTAGGCCTGCTTCACTTTTGTAACATTTACCGCCATTTCTCTTGACTTATAAGATCACATTAGTGACGGCAGCTACTTCGCTCTTGTGTGAATGAGACAGTCTTTACATACCTATTAAATAGATGCAATAGATGTACCTAGGTTTTCATGCCAAGGTATCCAGGAGTATCATGCTGTGCAGTTCACTTCGAACCTCACTTAACTGACCGCAACAAGTTAAGGCGCTACCTCGAAACTAAAATCCTCGAAAACCTACTAATCGAGCGAAAGTGATGCAATCACTTTTGAAAAGCAAAAGAAGCGTGATAGCTATAGTGTGCGTGCGCTCGGAATAAAACGACGTATGTGCCAATACGAATTTACTCCTTTATTAACACAATAAATGAATTAGATTTAAAACTACATTGTACTCAAAGTAGTTTGATATGAGAATTATCTATGTTTTAAAGTAAATTCCATTGAATAACTCTTAAGCGTTACGCCGTGATGTCGAAAAAAGTAAAAAAATAGATATAACTTTGCAATTTTTTTGTATCGAGAAAAATTCATTGAATCATGTATTCCTTTTATGCCCGAGCCACACCAACGGGAAACGCCGATAATTATCGCGATGACGGGCGTTAATCGTCCTTAACTTATCGCGATAATTATCGCCGTTTCCCGTTGGTGTGGCCCGGGCATTACATGATACTAGACCAAAGAGTCAGAAAACATATACTAAAATGTTAAATCCTTATTCCACATACTTAACAAGTTACACGAAATAGAAAAACCACATTTTTTTCAACATAATGATCACCTTAAAAGTGACTTCATTTTTTTTTAAGTGAAAACTTCTTTAGCGGCGTTGAACACTTTTTGTAATGGGTAAAAAATGTTAAACTCGCGTCAGGGCATCGCGTCAGGACACGTGACCGTCAGGAGAGATTCCCCCCCCCCCCATCTCTTTCTACGGCGGCGGCGGCGCCAACCGAAGTGAACCAAGTGAGACACGATAATGAATGGATGGATGGATGGTGATGGTTATGGTGATGGTGATGGCGATAGCGATGGTGATGGCGATGGCGATGGCGATGGTGATGGCGATAGCGATGGTGATGGTGATGGTGATGGCGATGGAGATGGAGATGGAGATGGTGATGGCGATGGCGATGGTGATGTGATGTGATGTGATGGTGATGGTGGACGCGGACGCGGACGTGGATGGACAGCTGATGGCTCGACCGTCTGTATAGTAGCCACACTGCTGTGTATTCGTAAAATTCGTGTATATAAAGTGTTTCAAAAAATAGAAATTGAACAAAGTGCATCGATTAATGAAAAAAGTGACGAAGAAATAGTGAAAAAAACTTAGTTATATTAATTCAATTAATAATTGATTTATTTCAACGTTAATATTCAAGTTTTTACTTCTGCCGGCACTCCCGGAGTGCAACCCGTTTTTTTATTAAGTAGTAAAGATCGCGCTTAGAAAATGAAAATACAAAATGGTGACGAGCTATCTATATCTTCACATCAACCCAGTAGAGTGCCTTAAGGAGTCTCAACTTTGTAATGAAGGAAATATTTAGTCACTAAATACGTTAACTGTTGGTAATTTTATTCAGTACAACGTTACACTTCAACGCTTTAAATGTTACATAGCGTATGTGCTGGCAATGGTATCTTAATCCCAAGAGGCCTGAATTTCATCGCTTGTGTGCCAACGACTATATCGTTAAAATACTGTATTCAAATGTGGTTAACTGACAAGTGTCTCCCTGGTAACAAAAAAATTAACATCAATAACAATAAATAAGTTTATACTGAAGGAAAACATCAAGGTCTTTTAGAATTAAAATGAAATGTACGTAAATAACAACTTATAGGTACCTAATTAATTAATAAAATAAAAATACAGGGTGGCAGGAATATCGACGCGCAAACTGTAATCACGAATTCAGCACATAGCGTAGAAATAGAAATTTTCAGTCGGTTATCAAATAAAAAATCTACTGTTTCATAGAAATGGCAGTAAACTACCTGAGGTAAGATATCATGTTTATGTGATTTCGGAAAAGTAACTTAAATGTCTGCACATACAGTTTAGTTTTGACTGCTGCTCAATATGTTTATGACATTTCAATAACTACGCGGACAAAATGTATGGAACAGCAATTTTTTTTAAATAATCGCCAAAAAAAATTTAAGGCAGGTTTAGAATCATGACTGAATCTATGGTAACAGGTTGACCGTCGATTTCCCTACCACCCTGTATTTTTATTTTATTAATTAATTAACCTAACCTAAGTAACCTAACCTTTTTTTTGTTTCCGATGTGGAAAATCCTCATGGATGTCCTGCGCCCTGGGGCGGGGAGGGGTCTGTCAGGCTTTTACTGACTAAAAACCACCCCGGTGTTTCATCTCACACCTACGCTTCCATCTTACACCTACGCAACTAACCTAACTAAACAATTTGCAAACTAAAATATGAAATACGATATTCTGAAAATGTTCTATTCATAACTTATTCGATCGTAAGAACAGTCCATTTCTCCGGATAGTTTTACTTAACTGATTATACAGTTAACTTTATCTTACAGACATGAAAGTCAGTTGGTAGGCTTGCATGGAGCCTGATGAAACCGTTGCGCATGTGCTCTTTGAGTGCACAGGCGTCACCCAGATTAGGTCAGAAACCCTCGGTACACCCAAATCTTACACAGATGTTATCGACAGACCAGGAGAGGGAGGTGGGCTGGTTGAAATAACCACCGACAGCCGCCATGGCCCAAGCACAATGGTCCACTTGAAGGACTAAATGCGGAAACCAAACCCATGACATAGAACAAGCCAGTAGGTATGCAAACCCCACTAAAAGTAGTTGCTAAAACATTCCAGTTTAACTTCTAATCAACAAACAATAATATAAAACTCTGTATAATTTCGTCATAACAACATGGTAACACACCGAGTTCCCATCCAAATGGACGGAGGTCGTCGGAATCCATTTTATCTCGAGCATTACCAACATGGTTATTCTTCAATATTTATATAAAATGTAAATTGTTCAGGGGCTCTGGGCCGTGACTGTGTTATACATTAACGTTAGAGACTTGTTTTTTCGTATGAAAATAACGTGCCCCGTGGAGGGTACTACACAGCGATGACGTAAAATTGTATTCTTTTCTCCGGTTTCTTTAACTGGCAAAATGTGGGTGTATTATACAGGGTTAGTTTTCAAAGACCAGCTAAATTTAAGGGTGTAGTCAGACCTTCATACTGAACAATTTTGTCCCTGGGACCAACATCGTAATCGCAAATAAAAATTCAGCCGTCCCATACGTTTAGGTCGAGTAGGTATTGAAGTTTTCTATGGGACAGTTGATAAATTTTTCGCGATTACGATATTGGTCCCATGAAAAAGTTTTCAATTTGATGGTCTATACCACACCCTTAAATTTGGCTGGTCTTTAAAAACTTACCCTGTATTATTACTTGTTCACATTACCAGTTTTATCCCCCATACGGGTGAGATACATCTGAATGAACGCCAAATTAGACCAGCTTGGCGAGTACTGGCTACCCTCGAGGCGACTGACCCCCAAAAAAAAAAAACTAACCCTGTATATGGGTACACCTTTGCCTAACATCTCGGGGAAAAAAAAAACCGGCCAAGTGCGAGTCGGACTCGCCCATGAAGGGTTCCGTAGCAGCAAGTAACATAATATAAAAGTTCTTGTAGTTCGTTGTAACTTTGTGAAAGGTAAATTGCGGTTTTCGATTTATGACGTACTAGCTTCTGCCCGCGACTTCGTCCGCGTGAAATTCGTACTTTCCTCTAAAAATTTCGAAAATGTATGTAGGTATGATCTTTATCATTTATTTAGACAACTAAGTATTCGGGCGAATTTTTAAGTGTATAGATCAAAGGAATCAGATTTTTTAAATAAACTGTATCCCCGCTTCTCACCCCTACAGGGGTGGAATTTTCAAAAATCGTTTGGGATGTGTTCATTACTTGACTCAAAGATTATTTACACCAATTTTTGAGTTAATCAAACCACGCAGTAAAATCCTCCCCTGTATAATTAACTAAATACCCCTTTTCACCCCGTTAAGGGTAGATTTTCGAAAAACCCTGATGCACGTTATTCTTTATTTTTTGTCTTAAGTATAAATACAGAGATTCGAGTTATCGGACCGCGCGTTAAAATTCTTCCATAGAAATGCCGACGCCCCCAATCCCCCGTTAGGGGTAGTTTAGAAAAACAAAAAATGCCAAACTTCATAATTTACTTGTATAAGTATTTGTACCGTAAGATTTTTCATATACACTGTATTCCCGCTTTTCACCCTATAGGGGTAGAATTTCGAAAAATTGTTTGGGGTGTGTTCATTACTTGACTTAAAGATTATTTATACGAATTCTTAAGTTAATCAAGCCACGCATTAAAATCTTTCCCTGTATAATTAACTGCCCCTTTTCACCCCATTAGGCGTAGATTTTCGGAAAACCCTGATACACGTTATTCTTTATTTATGGTCTTAAGTATAAATACCGAGTTTCGAGGTAATTGGACCACGTGTTAAAATTTTGACACCCCCCACCCCAATCCTCTTTTAAGGGCTAGTTTATAAAAACAAAAAATGCCAAACTTTATAATTTATTTAGATAAATGTTCGTACCAAGTTTCAAGTTTATTAACCAAATGAATAAGATTTTTCATATAAACCGTATTCCTGCTTTTCACCCCTACATGGGTCGAATTATGAAAAATTTTCCAGCTAATCAAGCCACACAGTAAAATATGCCCTTGCAAAATTAACAACCCCTTTTCACACAGTTATGGGTAGATTTTCGAAAAACCCTGATACAGGTTATTCTTTATTTTTAGTCCTTAGTATTAATACTGATTGAGTTTCGAGTTAATCGGACAGCGCGTTGAAATTCTTCCAAAGAAATTTTGACACCCCCCAATACCTCTTTAGGGTTGAAATGAGTTTAGAAAAACGAAAAATGCCAAACTTCATAATTTACTTAGATAAGTATTCGTGTCAAGGTTCAAGGTTTTTAACTCAAGGAATAAGATTTTTCATACAAACAAAATCCCCCCTTTTCACCCCCTTTAAGGTTGAATTTCCAAAAACCCCTTCTTATTGGATACTTATACTTTACAAAGAATACACCCTCCAAAATTCAAGTCCCTATCACCAGCGGTTTAGGCTGTGCGTTGATATCTCAGTCAGGTCGTTCATCCCCCGTTAATGGTGAAATTATCAAAAACGCTGAAACACGTATAAATTAATTTTCAATCGTTAGCCTAAATACAAAATTTGAAGATCCTAACTTTTAAACTGACGGACTTTCATACAAACTTTCATCCCCTATTTAACTCCCTTAGGGGTTGAATTTCAAAAAATCCTTCCTTATTCCTGGTCTACATCATAAAAGGAACCATAGTGTAAAACTTCAGCTTTCTAGGTCCAAGGGTTTGGGCTGGGCGTTGATGAGTCAGTCAGGTCGTTCATCCCCCGTTAGGGGTGAAATTATCAAAAACGCTGAAACACGTATAAATTAATTTTCAATCGTTAGCCTAAATACAAAATTTGAAGATCCTAACTTTTAAACTGACAGACTTTCATACACAACTTAATCCCCCTTTTTAACCCTTTGGGGGTAGAATTATCAAAAACGCTGAGATATGTATAAACTAATTTTCAATCGTCAGCCGAAACACAAAATTTGAAGATCCTAACTTTAAAACTGACGGACTTTCATACAAACTTTCATCCCCTATTTAACTCCCTTAGGGGTTGAATTTCAAAAAATCCTTCCTGGTCTACATCATAAAAGGAACCATCGTGTTAAATTTCAGCTTTCTAGGTCCAAGGGTTTGGGCTGGGCGTTGATGAGTCAGTCAGGTCGTTCATCCCCCGTTAGGGGTGAAATTATCAAAAACGCTGAAACACGTACAAATTAATTTTCAATCGTTAGCCTAAATACAAAATTTGAAGATCCTAACTTTTAAACTGACAGACTTTCATACACAACTTAATCCCCCTTTTTAACCCTTTGGGGGTAGAATTATCAAAAACGCTGAGACACATATAAATTAATTTTCAATCGTCAGCCGAAACACAAAATTTGAAGATCCTAACTTTAAAACTGACGGACTTTCATACAAACTTTCATCCCCTATTTAACTCCCTTAGGGGTTGAATTTCAAAAAATCCTTCCTTATTCCTGGTCTACATCATAAAAGGAACCATCGTGTAAAATTTCAGCTTTCTAGGTCCAAGGGTTTGGGCTCGGCGTTGATGAGTCAGTCAGTCAGTCAGTCAGTCAGGCCTTTTGTTTTTATTTATATAGATTAAAAAAAAACTACTTACTAGATCTCGTTCAAACCAATTTTCGGTGAAAGTTTACATGGTAATGTACATTATATATTTTTTTTTTATTTTATCATTCTCTTATTTTAGAAGTTAGGGGGGGGGGGGGACACACATTTTACCACTTTGGAAGTGTCTCTCGCGCAAACTATTCAGTTCAGAAAAAAATGATATTAGAAACCTCAATATCATTTTTGAAGACCTATCCATAGATACCCCACACGTACAGGTTCGATGAAAAAAAATTTTTGGCGTTTCAGTTGTAAGTATGGGGAACCCCAAAATTTATTGTTTTTTTTCTATTTTTGTGTGAAAATCTTACTGCGGTTCACAGAATACATCTACTTACCAAGTTTCAACAGTATAGTTCTTATAGTTTCGGAAAAAAGTGGCTGTGACATACGGACGGACGGACAGACAGACAGACAGACATGACGAATCCATAAGGGTTCCGTTTTTTGCCATTTGGCTACGGAACCCTAAAAAGGAGTGTAGTTATGTGTTATTAAATAAGCTGATTAGATTTCTTCCTGTCTCACATTGTAAACAATTTTCAATGATCTTAACCTTACTATTAAAACAGTTTAGATACTAGAATCATTGAGTAATGAAATCTAGAAGTGACGTAATTTTCACCTGACGCGTAGATAGCAAACAGGCGATCGAAGTATGATATCATCAGAGTACACACAGGTATAGAATTCTAACCGTGTCGATGAAGCCAGAATTTGGGTAGCTATAACGGAAGATGGGAGTACCCGTTTCCTCACCTTAGATCACCATACACAGGAGGACGCAATTACCCAACACTAATTTAAATAGCATAATATATTGTTAATATTACCGCTGAGTATAAAGTTACGTGGATCATTATCATAACAGTACAACAAAGCACAGTAAGTTCCGATCCATTGGCCGCTCACAAAGAACAATAAACCATTAATTTGAAGACACTTTATTGCTACCATTAAAACAATGCATTGCGACTACCGTGCGTAGTACAATATACCCTAATGTTATTGTTCTGTTGCGTGGCTCTGCTAGCTCAACTCAATGCGTGTGGAATTGTAGATAGTAATTCACGTGATTCATCATTGCAGTAAAACATTCTCTAACTTTAGAAATCGAGGAATTTCTGTACTTTTTACACATAATTATTTACCTAATAAATAATTTCAATTTGAGATATGAGGATGAGTTTACCCCATTTGCGAGAGAAATCTGTAAGCTTCTCCTCTCGCATCGGGATAAGATCATTAAACAGCTCACAAACAGCCTGGTGGTACAGATGCTAGCACATCAAGCTACCCGAAACTGTCAAATTTTTCCAATCAACTTTGAACCTTATGCTTTAGCGATAAAGTTGAAAATCTATTAAATAAATTTGACAGATTGTAGTAGCTTGATGTGCTGGCGTCTGTACTTATTTCTTTCTACCATCACTATCGTGTCAAGATTCTTGTGTTTTTTTCCCACATCATGTTTATTTAATTGAATGTCAATTTTCAACTTTTTTCATCATTGACAATACGACGCGCATACTGTAACCATGAATTCAACACATAACTTAGAATTTTACGTCGGTTATTAAAAAAATACAGTCGAATTGATAACCTCCTCCTTTTTTTGAAGTCGGTTAAAAAATATATAATTATATAGAAAAGTGTAATACCTACGCCGCCGTCAAAATGTATGGAACTACTGCTATATTAGCCGACGAAAAATGTCAACACGGGTTCAGAATTATGTATTGAATTCATGGTTGCGCGTCGATGTGGGATGCCACCCTGTATATAAAATCCAAGTATCACCATCTAAGTATTTAAGTTGGTTTTAAGTCCATCTACATGCTACGGAATGCCACCATTATCCACGTGGCGAATGCCGCTTGACCTCCACCTCTACAACAAAACACAGGGGATACTGGTATGCAAAGGTTACACAACATATGTACATGAAACACAGTGTTTGTAAGTAAAATATCTTACCCCAAGGGTAAAACTAGGGCGCTTCAATAGTTTATTTATACGTATAACATAGTGCAGTGTTTAAATGTCGCCGTGACCGCTCAACCTTGAGGTTGTCGCGTTTTTATTATCCTGCCGATGGTCGTAGGCTTATGGAGCTATGGTATAAAGCTTGTAAAGTATTTTCGGAATATCGCAGGGGAGTTTATTGGCCATATTTCGGTTTAATTATAAGTTCAGTGTTGGTTTGGATACTTATAAAAGAAAATACTGCGAATGTTTTAACCTTTAATTTTAAAAGGAAATGTTACGTATGAAGAGCTTGCAAATACTCTGCATGCCTATAAACTTACTAGATATAATATGCATAGTTTCTAAAACTTTAAAACGAGTCGTTTATAATTGAAATAGGTATATTGATGTCAAGAGAGTACATTCAACCAACAGATGACAGACATGCGTAGAATTCGTAGCGTGGCGTAGTCTTCGTAGCGTGGCGTAGTCTTCGTAGCATATCGTAGTTTTCGTAGCACGGCGTAGTCTTCGCAGCATGGCGTAGTCTTCGTAGCGTGGCGTAGCCGGTAATCTCTCGAATGCTATGCTTGGCGTAGAATTGTAGTTTTCTTTTCGTTTCAGTTTGTGATTAATTCAGCTGTATATTGGTGATTTTTTGATTGGGAAACTGGTTCTCTATTATCTGCAACAATTAACGATTTACATAATATCTATCATGATGGATAAAGCCGAATGCATGACATGACATTTATGTACAAGACTTTACTTTCCGTTGTTCACTTTCATAGCGACCGATTATTATCAAAGCTACGATTTTACTTTCCTTTTAATGTCATATGTTCCTACTTCCTTCACTCTACGCTGCTTACAAGTTTTCTGACCTTTTTAGTAACTTTTGTCCGAGAAAGTCGCGATTTCAATTCGTGTCGCGAAGTAAAATGATTTGACGAAATTTTAGCCCCCGTCCTTATCGCTAAGATTAGTTTTATTGCTCCTAATTATGCGTTAGAAAGTATTAATCTAAAAGCGAACGTGATTATTATAAAAATCTTTATTAATAATAATCACGCGAAGCGAGGTCATTTGCTTCCAGATAAGTGACCGCAAGAAGTGGTTCTTTGTATTTTTCTTTTATTTAACAAAGAAAATGTTGAAAAACATAAGAAATGCTATAAATTGTCACGCTATGCATACAGAAATAGCGTTTAATAAAGAAAACGTGGTCAGGTCAAGCATACTCCGTTTTGATCAAAATCTTGAAACGCTACAGAAAAGTTTTTCTTACAACTGTATTATGAACCAAACGTTTTTTCTCCGTAAGTTAAAACGTGCTGCTATATGCGGGCGTGTGTATTTTTAATTGTAGGTACGCAAAAAGAAATAATATATGAAGACTGTAACTCATAATTATAATTACTCGTGAGTAAGAATACTCCAACTAATTAGTGGGAGTAAACCTACTTGCTTAGCTTCAGTTACTGTAAAGAATATTTACTATTAATAGCCTATTTAATTATACTTTTAATCAAATGTTACCTACCTATCTACACGTGTTTGTGTCAATGCCCGGGGTAGTATCGTTCTTTTGATTCATTTCTTCATTTAAATTTATTTTTATAGTCCAAGTCGTATCAGTAAGAGATAACAGGTTGACTAATAGAAAAGTCGGAATCAGTAGACTTTTCCGTACACCAACGGGGAATCTAATATAATCAGCCTATAATGTTCCCACTGCTGGGTCACAGGCCTCCTCTCAGTGAGAGGGAGTGGGCCTTAATCCACCACGCGGGCCCAGTGCGGGTTGGCAGATGTCACATGTCTTCGAATTTTTGATTCTAGGACATGCCGGTTTCCTCACGATGTTTTCCTTCACCGTTTTGAGAGCAGTGGTGATGAAATAATTTACACAAAGTAAAGCGGCTGTCTGGATTCGAACTTACGACCTACAACTCGTAAGTCGCGGCCGTTACCACTTGGCCACCACTGCTCTCATGGGGAATCTAATAAAACTTTATTTTATTTATTCTTCAGAAAGCTTACAGTCTAATATCTGGGTAAATCATGTACAATTAGCGCTAACAGTTGCCATTTACAAGCTTCTACAAATTAAAAATTGTGTACTTAAAGTTAAAAGAAACATAAATACACACAAAATTTAAATATATTCTTTTTAAATAATTTACTAGGGCATATCTCTCTGCCAGTCCCGGCACAGACTGAAAGCGAGATGGAAAATAGAAACCCTAGACTCGGGCTAATATTCTCGAAACCGACAAAGCTATTTACTAACATGAAGCCTCAACCTCCAAGCCGCCAGAGCCCTGTTTTATCGACATCAACAACTTGTCAAAAGGGGGCCTACTGCGCATGTGCTCACCATCTGACAACTCTGACATTTTAAGGCACGCTTAGAAAATCACTGCGAAGCAATACACCCTGAAATTAGAGCAAAATAATATCTGCACCAACATCAAATCTATATAAAAGTGCGTCTAAGATACCGCTCAGGTTTTCACCTCGCTTTGCCCGTCACAGTGACCAGTAGATACGCAAATTCTGTGCTTGTTTGTAGGCGGTTTCCCAATGTAATCTAAACAGCAAGTCGCCATAGCCCGGACGAAATATGAAGTGATAACAACATCGGAAGCCCACAGTGATTCTCAAGAATGTTAACAAAAGTGAACAGTATACCGACTCCTCTCAGCCAACCTTGAAGGAACTGATCATTACTGCGGCTATGAGGCATGCAAACAACATGTACAAGCAAGAAATGACATAACAAAAAACACGATAAATCTACTGTAGTGACGAATATTCGATGACTTAGCATATAAAATAATATCAAACAAATACATATCATTACTGTGCCTGTAGAATAATAATAAAACATCCCTTATATTTACCTTAAATTTATGAATATTGCATTATACCTAAGAGCATTTTACAATATTTTGGCGATTTTTAATATTAATTAATTATACGGAGAAGAGTATCTTATAAGTGAAAACTGAACTGAATCTTGAACATTCTACAAACTACCTCTTTTTGGAAGAAGACATCGTTTGGTGAGTAAATCTTATTACTAAGTAGTATCTACATAGTTGTATATGTATAATTATATACGTAGTTTCATTCACGTGTTTAAACGGATTGCCATAATTATATTAGTATGAGGATTTTCGATATCTACCTGGAGCTATAGGTAGGTGCTGTCATACAGTTTTCCCCGCGAATGTGGAAAACTATGATTTATTAGCTTAGAACATCGTTTATTGAAAAATAATATAAGCTGAAATGTTGAAAGATAATTTTAATGTCTTTCTAACTGCAATTCATTATAAACACATTTGTATCTGACTTGGTTTGTATAGTAGACCTCGTAATTGCGTTACCACTTTTAACAAAGACGTCCATAAGGTAAATTGAAACTCTAGGTTGACTACTTCGGTAGGTTAAAACTATCTACTCTCTCGTAGACAAATGGACCTTGTCGTTTTACGAAGTGCAAGTGACATAAAAACTTTAGGGTGATAAAGAAATTGTGAGGTCGACCATAGATGGTCCCTGTCCTACGTGAAAAGAACAATAGCAATTCTCTTAACATGCCAGAGGCTCGCCTCCCCATTACGTGGACTTAAATATAACTGGCGAAATGTTTGTTATTTTAAAAAGAAACACATAGTTTACGCCTAAGTGCGATAATCTAATTTCACGACTGGAAATGAGCCATGAAAGGAATTGGTTAAAATCACCACACTTGGCAGACGAATTAGTGGCAGACAATTAAACATTTTTTGAAGTGACTAAAGATTTTGTTATGGCGGCTTAGAGGTGTGCTATACCAGGTATTATCGTTCTTGTTCCACCTAGTACGAGTATCAAAAATATTATACTAAGTCTAAATACTTGTTCCGAGTACGTATTAAGTATTTATTAAAACCGAAGGCGCGCCGAGGGACGTAGCGAATCGTATGGTCCTTTCGTCCGTGCCTATACCGTATAAGCCTTACGACCACGTATCCATTGCGAGGCATAAAGTCTCTCTAATATATAGAATAACTTTTTGTTAAATAAAACTACTACCTACACTTTCTGATGAACTTTAAATATATTATGTAGTTTAACACAACAAAGACTTTGTGAACTAAAAACTTAATAAAACCAAGATCGTTTATGTAATTAGGTTTATTTTTGCATAATATGAATAGATTGAAATAGATGGATAGTCGATATATCAATGCGGACTCTACGGATCGCGTCCCATATCGGAGAAATATTAAATCAGTATAGTTTTTATGTAAAGTCAGGTATTTTAAGCACGATATTGTGCGATGTTTGGGGGTTGACATTGTAAAGCGCAATTAACATCATAAATCGTGGAAATGATTTAAGAAAATACTTGATGTACTTCGTACTTTACGCGTTACAGTAGGTGCGGCCTAGTCCAGAAAAATACCTAGTTCGTATACCTGTTGTAGTAAATACGTCTTATGTCTAATAGAGATAAAGAAATTCACTAAAATGTTACACTTTTTGTGTAGCTTAGGAAAAGCACACATTGATAGGTATAAAGTACATTAACCTTCAGGTTGGTCATCATGAGTGATTCCTCAGAATTATGTACCTAAACATTATGTTCTATTTCTCAATTCTTTATTTTGGCAGCTCTAAATCGTAACAACAGAGCAAAACTTTATCATGGTCAAAAATGGCTACAAGCTATAATTATAGCAGTATTTAACACCGGTAAAATATCGCTTTCAAACCGTTACAATATCGCGTTGCGTACATAATGTATATTTACTGAGTCGTTTCCTTGATGGAGTGAAAATTTGGGGTAGTGACGGGAAGCCACACAAAGGTGAGGTAAGACAACATACACAATTCAAATTGGGTTTTTCCGTGAAATCGCCTTCGCTGTAATTTGGAAAGGTTTGCATAGAGCTATTTATACTGCAGTGTTGTTGCTACGGTGTCTACATTGGCGCCGATTCTGTTGTTCACAAACTACACTAAAAAGTTCAGTGCATCTTTTTCTTTCTATATCATTAACCGCCAGATAGAAAAGGACAGGAGATGAATATTAGTTTAGTCCTGTCAAATTAAGGTATTCCATAGACAATTTAGACGAGATTAAAAAATTGGCTATTAAAAATACGTCAATTTACGTCAGGCATTGACTAATTTGACAGGTCTAAACTCATATTTATCTTCTGTCCTTTTCTTAATGAAATAGAAAGAAAAAGATGCACTGAAATTAAATTTAGTTTAGTTTGTGAACAAGAGAATCGGCGCCACTGTGTAACTGAATTAATGAATATTTGTTCAGAATCGTTTACTGAATAGATTTTTGTAATTTATATCCCAAAACTAATTAAAATTACGTAAATTACAGTCTCACTACCGCTGTACAGTCAAAACAAACCAAAATGGATGAAATACCTACTGCACCAATTTTCTCCCACAATCAGTATAACTAATTTAATAAATAAACAATGTTTTATACATAACTAGCAGTGCCTCGCGGTTTCACCCGCATAAATGTCGATACCGTGGGAATATCGGAATAAAAACTATCCTATGTCCTTTCCCGGGACTCAAATCATCTCTATACCAAATTTCATCTAAATCAGTTCAGCGGATTAAGCGTGAAGAGGTAACAGACAGACAGACAGACACACTTTCGTATTTATAATATTATAGTATAGATAGCAAAAATTCAGTGACTGTAATAAACTGATTATAATATAACATAATATTTTAATTGGGGTGTTTGGTGGTGTGCATTAATTCCGGGACATGTTGTACATATAAAGTTATGTTTTTGTTAATCGATTTCGAAATAGTCTGAAGGAATACGTTGGTACTCAACGTAGAAAAAAATCGTGTACTGATCAATCCTTATTTTAAAAACTTATTTAAACTGGAAGCCACCACCAAACAAGTTTGTTTCGTATATTGCAATCCAGTAATTTAATGGTACAATCACGTCTAAAAGTATGGCCCAACTCAGTACTATCAGGTTATCATGCAAAATATGCCAATACCGTTGCTATACGAATAAAATATTTCAAATATGGAGTGCTTACCAATCAGTCATACTTCGCCTACGTATGTACTTGATAACCTCCTAATTAGACCTCCTTAAGTCCGTCGCGTGTGGAATGAAAGGCATGAACTGCTTCAACTTTTTATTTGATTGGAGGAATGTTCACGAATAAAAAATACTTCAACAGCGGTATTTGTGGGTTGACTTCCAACATTCGTAGCGGTTTAACAGTTAATCCTAAGATTTGTCAACCTATTTCCTTGAAAGTCTAAAATAAACAAGGATATATTTGGCTTTGTATACACCGTGGAGCAAAGTAAATCGCAGGATTTTTGCGTAAATCTGAAAATTTTCCTTCATTCCGGATTTTACATAATAAAGTGCAGATTGTTTCTTTTAACTTATACAATATTATCTCTACGTGACTTTTAAACGTTGAAACAAAATATAGTTTCAATCTAATATATCAATATCTATAGGTAATATCAGCTATCAGGTTTCAAGGCAACCACCTTGAAACCTTATAGTAAGTAGTTACCCTTGGTTTTAACAAATACTTGTCAACCTTATCACTAATATTCATATCGTAATGAAAATATTTTATTGTCTAAGTATACAGTTAGCAGGTTCACAGGTTACCAGCGAGTTGAGACGTCAAGAGTAGCTTAAAATACTACTTACAACTAACTTACGATATATTATTTGCCAGCCCCAAACTAGACATAAACACATAAACAATAGAAATGGAAAGGTTCATATGTAAGCAAAACTGAAGAAAATGTCGTGAAAAACCTTTATCACTTACATAAGTAATTAAATAAATTAACCAAATCAACATATTACACAAGAAAGTAACTTCATAAATATAAAGAAGACATATTGGAGGATGTAGGTATTACGTGTTCCTTAGATACAATTTCCTTCCTCGCGAGTTTTCAATTGATAACGATGTGACGCCGCTTCACTCGCACTGCGGGTACTTTTACGAGCAAACAAGAACGTTATGTCAATAGCAGAGAACATTAGCTATTTCCCCTATAAAATGTTGACTGGAATGGAACACACCGGGGCGCGGTTCGCGTGTTCACAAGCGCTTGCGTTTCCCTCGCATGCTGACGGTACCTAACCTCCATAGTGGCTGCCTACATTTTTCCACATTTTAGTATACAGCTAAGCAATTATGGATATTGACGTTCGTGTTTTACTATATTTAGGCTTTCAAAGAAGAGACCGACTTCTGCGTACCTATTGTGTATGTAACCCAATTAATTCTATTACTACATTCATAGGCATTACTTGGTGTACTAAATTCAGTAGACATATATAGGCTTTTAGTATTGGGAGTTGTTAATGAAGATTTTGCTGATAAAGTGGTAACAATTTTTGTGGAAGCATTTCGAAGACATGTGAGGAAATTCCACGATGAGCCATAAGGCGGCCTTTTATGACACGACGCGTCTCAAAGGCTGTAGGTACAAGTGTACTCAGACATAGGTACGAGTAGTAAGGGTAGTTTTGTAACTGTATTATAATGATGGATTTGTCGCTTCTGTGAAATTTTTATCCATTAAGATACAAGAGCTATTTTTTCGTGGGATTGGATGTCTTATTTTGTTCTAGCTAAGGAGTCAATTGAGAGTCTTTCTGTTGTGCCAAAATTATCTAGATAGGGCATGATTTGTCGATTAATTTTTCTTATGTTCATGCAAGAAGAACCTGTCGAGGTATACAGTCACGGTAACGGTATACAGGGTGAAATTGAACACATGCGACAAATCGAAATGGGAGATTATACTCGTCATTATGAACAACTTTTACTATGGGACCAAACCTGAAATCGCGAAAAAAAAATCAGCTGTTCCCTACATTTTGGCGAGTTATGCGAACATAAATGTAGGGAACAGCTGATTTTTTTTTCGCGATTTCAGGTTTGGTCCCATAGTAAAAGTTGTTCATAATGACGAGTACAATCTCTCATTTCGATTTGTCGCATGTGTTCAATTTCACCCTGTATATTCTTATTTCTCGTAACTGTTGTAACGGGCACGTAACAAACTTTACTAAAGCTCCACTTCTTCGAATGTTTTGAAAGTCACGCTTTGTATGATTTTCGACCCCAAAATTCAACTCAGAGAAGTTAGTCTTAATTACACCGACACCTTCACGCTTTGCGGTTTTGAGGGCTACAACATTTGGATCTCTGCTTATACAACAAGGGAATTATGCACGATCACAGAACAAAGAAGTATGTGGTATGTCTTTATGCACTAGTTGCAAAAGCAACGTGAGTTGAATGATTTAATACTGCCCCGCTATATGCAGTCAAGCAAGACGCTGGTAATATATGCGGCAGAACTATAAAATACACAATGAAGATCTGATTCTGGGCATAGAATAATATCTTGATGTTTTGTTCGTGTTTCTTTAGCCTTGTAGAATAATCGATGAGTCGGTAGTTCGACTTAGTAGGTAATGCTTTTGATCGATTAGCCTTCGAAGGCTCTAGTTATGGTTTTAACTTAAGCAGGGTTTTCAAGACACATTAATTTCCTAATTATAAAGCATTGCCTTTATTATTTTTATTTTACTTTTAATAAATATTGGTACTTGGCAGCTCTGGACAGAAAGAGGTGGAAAGAGAGTAGGGAGGCCTTTGTCCAACAGTGGGACAAAAATAATGATATGGTTTTGCCAATAAAGATCCAAGCTTAAGGCACATATCGGCAGAACACGCTGTAAACTGAACTCTACACTCAGCCAGCTACCGAGGTCAGAAATACTCATGATAAACTGTAGGTATTATCACACACCTGGCGGATGATGGAAATGCTTTGAAAGTAACCTATAGCTATTCAAGTAGACCAAATCAGTAAAGGACTCCTCGTTTTTAAATCCATGAGCTCACTAGACCAATGAGGCGTTAAAACGGCTACCAAAAAGCAAGTAAGTACTCGATATTGTACAAGAGCGAAGGCGCGGTCGGCGGTTCGTAACGCTTCAAAGAGCATCCTAATTGTCCGGTTGCGATTTCGAATCCGGCGCGGGCGCAGAGTGCCGTGACGTGCCGACAATTCTATCTATTTGTGAAGCAATCATTTCACAAACCATTTCGTTTTCTACTGTCTGGTCTAGACTGTTAAATTGTAAGTTTTTTTTGACGGAGATTGGTGAAAGAAGCGCGGAAAATGGCGTGAAGCGGATTTTAAATGTGTTTGGTTGTAAGTCGCTTTATGTAAGGCTTATGATTATTTATCGAATAACTCTTATTTTGGTGAGGATTAGGGTTCATTATTTTTAAAATACTTATAACTTAAAACTTGTGCGAAGTTTAGATGTAGTCTGTTGTAGGGGCACATGTCCGTGACCGTCTTCGTTGCTGGACTGGTTGGAAAGGCCCAGCCTGCAGAAGGTGAATAATTAATCAAAATTTATACAAAAAGCATAATAAACAAAATTATTCAAAAAACGATACAGTTATAATAAAATGCTTGAAAACGCATGAACAATAACAAGCGCGCGCGCATCGCACAATAGATCAGCGGCCATGTCGGACGCGATTTCATTTCCGGCGGAGCGCGCGCGCCGACCCGTGGGCCAATTTCCGGTGACACTATGTACAGACAGCAGCACATCAAAGTAAACTCTATACATATCTATAACTACGACGCGCCGTATAGTGTTAGAAAGAAAGTATCCTTGGCATGATTGGTGGAGTTTTCAACGTTTCTAAAATTGTCCAATGGTTGCACATACTGATAATTGGGAGCCAATTATCATGTCTCACTAGGAATAAGCCACACCCACATGCCCTTGCGCGTCCGCCACCGCTCCCGGGTTTTCCCGAACGTTTGTTTATTACTTTATTTTTATTCATTACGTCCCTTGGAGTCGTAACAACAGCAACTGCGTCGTGTGCAACTGTGCTGTGCATATTTGGGCTGTGCATTTAAATAATAATATAAAATCGAAGTCAACAAGAATGCCGCCTGAGTTGACACACATTGAAACGGAGCGCATCATAGCCCTTAGATTAAGTGGTTGCCGTGTGAATTGTGATTGATATTTGTCGGCAGACGGGCATAACGGTGAGTAATACTTTTTGTAATTATAATTTTTAAATTAAAATAAACAAAGGTTACTATTGAAACAAGGGTCAATAGTGTTTTACTATAGAATTTTCGGATTAAGTTAACAGAAGGGATAGGTAGGTAGGTATCTTCTTTGTGTTCTTTCCTAATGAGTTCCCGATATTGTAAGTTTTTAGGTTTAACGCTGCGCGCTGTTTCAAGCGTCATTTAAAATGTAGTGTAGGTAACCGTGAAAGCTTAAGTTCAGAGTTATACATAAGTAAACAGAATTGGATGAACTGATTTTGATTCCATTTAGTCATGGAACATTGTAAACAAAAGTTATTACAGTAGGTTGTGATTGGATTTTAAAGTAAATACCTACGCAATTACGCACAGTAACGAACGCTGGGCGTGCCAATAGTGAATATTTGACTGAGTTTTTAGATCAGCAAAGTGATAAATAATTTAGAATAGTGTAAAAGTGATAGAATAGGAATATAATAGGATAGTAATTATGACTCTTATGACCCTATCCGCGCTCCAGGGCGTAAGTTGATACGGACTATTACTGTTTTACTGAGTAAGATTTGAATTTCTAATAAAATAAGATTTAAGTAGGTATTTTGTATTGTTCTAATTAGCTTTCTAACTTGTTTTTATTATTAGTTTTCGTGTTAGTATCTGATAGGAATATTTAACGTAGAATTTTTGAGAATTTTAATGTGAAGAAAAATGATAGAATAATTACGTAACTTGAAAACGAGGTTTTTTGTTTATAGGAATATTTGCGTGATTTTAGTGTCAATTGAGAGTATTATGTTTATTAATGATATTCTAGTTTGTTGTCCACGGGTTTTAGAGATAGAAAAAATTTTGTATAATGAAAACATGGCTAAGTTCGATTTAAGTGAGTTAATGTTCTAGAAAGTTTTTATTGTATAGAGATAGGACAAATGTTGTTACGTAATACAACAGAGGAATACATAGTCTACATAATATAATGAAATCGTAACGATCAGGCATAAAGAACATTCAAAACAGGGCTTTTAAAGTGTCAGACCCAAGAGAAAATTACCTACATGTAAAAATGGTCTAAAAATCAATGATCTCTTTGCCTATAGTAATTGAGTAATAATGGGCAAAAAAACTATAGCTATATTTCTCGTTCCAGAAAAAAACAGTTTACTTCTGGCTCTTCGGCGGTGGGAAGAATGCGGAAGCATAGAAGCCAACTCTACGCGAGGGCCACTATGGCGGCAGACGATGCGGCTATGGTCGCTGCACACTCTGCCGATCCTTTTCTAAGCACACGAGTGACCTCTACTTCGTACAGCGTGAGTCCATGTGTAGCTTGTAATCACACTTACCTATCACCTTAACTTATTCATCACTAGAGATCGGATATTCGGATGCATATTCACCTAAAGTTGAGAAATTGGCTAATATGGAATGCGCTTTTGTATCTAAAAAATCTGGCGATTCCGAGGTTCTGATTATAGAATTGGATGTATAATTATTTATTTACTTTCAAAAGTTGGCTTATATGGAATGCACTTTTGTATCGATCATCAAAATCCCGCGATTCCGGATTTTTTTGTTTTTTTCCGACTATAGAATCGGATGCATTTCTACCTACCTAATATTGAAAAGTAGGTAGGCAGATACCAAACTGCAATAGCAAACAACGTCAAGATAAGATAACGGACTACATATGTTATTTAGAATAATTTTATTTATGTAGTTCCTTCCTTCCATACTATACACCCGACTACTTAGTTATGCATTTCGGGTGTTCCTGGCATCCCGGGATTTTTTTTAAGAAAAAATATATTAAGGAGCCGCTTCCAAATTTCAGCGCTAAAAATTCACTTTAGGTAAATATGCATCTGAATATCCGATCTCTATTCATCAGTAACATAAAACATGGTTTTCATAAACAGTGAATAACAAAATTGATTAAAATAATACCTACTACCTAAGTGTGCATCCTAAGCAGCGTTGCCAATGCCTATTTTCTAGATTCCCCAAAATCATAGGTGAAAATCCCCGAATTTGGGGAGAGCAAAATTCTGATTGGCTGATTCCCACAAAAATATTTCATAAAATAAACTCATTTCTATACCAAAAATCAATAGATTCAAACGGAACGCAGCCCCGAAGAATCGTTGAAATGACGTAATGCTGCCATAAAAAAAATTGAGCCTGGAATTTACCGGAAAAATTTTAACACAAAATACCCAACGGTGTTGAGATTCCCCGCAGCTTGGGGAAATCCCCACAAATTGGCAACTGCACCGCGCAGGCGGAATGAACGGCGCATTAAACAAATATTTAACACATTTGAGCTTGACCGGACTTTGTCCGGCTCTTTAATTTGTCCGGATTTTTTGGCATAAACATAATATTTTCTTCAAAATAAAAATAGTTTTACGTAAAATGATCAAACATGTCGCTAGTTTCTGGTATAAATATTAATTTTTATATTTTTCAGCTCTTTTTTTTTGGGATCCTTTCACGACGGTCTGCTACCATGCCACTGTAACTAAGTGGTTAATGTTTGGATTTTGTGTCTAAAATGTCCGGACTTTTATTGAAATGTCAGGCTTTTTGTCAGGACTTTTCAAATTTCTAAATGGTAATCCTAACTGGCGGGTGCGCTCATCAATACGCGTATTTTGACTTTTACTCGCAGATAGTGAAGTGAAATGTCGCAAATTAATTTGAATGAAGACTTTCCTGATGTCACTGCAGTGATGGAAAAGCCTCTCATTTGGATGTCTTAATTCTTCATATAGCTGATGTAGTCTAACATATTCACCGCTTCTTTATTCTGTAGATAGAATTTCCTGCTTTCTTTTTTTATCACAAAAAAATATAGATCATCGGTAAAGAAACTGCTTCTTTCTAAATATTGTAAACGTTTGAGTTTTGATATCGACATTATAAAAACCAAAGTAAAATAAACGAAACACTAAACACGCGCGCACGCATCAATTTCCCGCGTGCACCAAGGACATGTATCGACGAGTAAATCCGCTCCGCAATCCGCCATACGCGGTGCGCCGCCATCACTCAGGACCCACACTAATAGACAAAAATGTAGTTGGAAGGACGCACGGCCAGCTCGGCGCTCATTCAAACCGGTTTTACGCACACCGCGCAGCCAATGCTCGGCCAGACTTAGTGAATGTTATTACTATTAATACTATTAGTTAAATCTTCAGTTCTTTACAACCATAGCTTACAGCCCACCTCTACAAAGGTGGAAGTTCTCAATTCGACAGATTGTTTATTTGTGTATTTTGAAGAATATTTTTAACCGTCCCATACTTATTTAAGGTCTATTCAAACTTATGTTTCAAATTAATATTATTTCAAGCTAAACAAATATCAACTTTATTTTAATGGCAATTAAGTTGATTTCAGAGTGACTAGCACTATTGAAAAAGTTAAAGTTGTAGCGTAAAAAAATTAATTATTGTAACTTCATTGTGTTATGTGTAGGATTTAATCTGTCAAGCTCCGCTAATGAGACACAATTGATTTTCTATTGTTTCGTCGCCAATGAGCGACGCGCGCTGCTTGACCGGTTAAAGTTATTTTTCCATAAACTCATTTTTGTTTACATTTTTGGCAAATAAATCGCGAATGCAGATTAGTTAAGTTGGCCCGTACAATTTCTCATAAGTAATTGACAAAATTTTCTTTGTTTTAGATATCAATGGACACAGTCAGGAGGCGCCTGAAGGACGCCGGTAAGAAATGCCGCCGCCCTGCTAAGAAGTTCATAATGACCCAGGCGCATAAGTTTTTGCCTAGAGTTTTATAATTTTGACTGGGCAAACACATTTTGTTGAAAGTATATTTTAATTTATAGTAAGTAGGTATTTGTTAAGTTTTCAGTTATATGAATATTTAAAAATAAAAAGGTTAAGATTATATTGCTCCATGTCCTTCCTCAGGCTTCAAACTATCTCCATATTTTTCATCACAATTGCCTAGCGGTTTGGCCGCAAAGGCATAGACAAAGTTCTTTCGCATTTTATAATATTAGAATTGATAATTCTTCTAATAATGTGGTAAAGATAGTATGATAATTACTGTAAATTCAAATTTAATACTTCTTTTCGCACCATTTTTATATTCTTGAGAATTTTTCCTTTACTATTGTTGGTGATAATTTAAGTTACGGCCGTCACCCACTAGCGGGACGGCACGACAAGGGATTTTAGTAAGCGAAAATTATTTGAGATCTTATTTTATCATGGTTAGCGTTCACAATTCGGCATGGCAGAACGTGTTGAAATATGCCAAAGCAGGCGGTGACGTAACAATGAAATGTGAGTGTTAACAGTGTTAAATTAGATTCGAAATCATCTGTGGGTATTACAAAAATCCCCTGTCGTGCCGTGTCGCCAATAATAACGCCTTCCAAAGGTCCGGGGCCTGAAGGTCCCTAGCTGTGCAGACATTAAAAAAAAAATCTTTATTCACATAATAAGTTACAGAAAATTTTAATCTATTGTGTAGTTTGGTTTTATTTATAAGTATATTTGTTTTTATGTTTTTTATAAGTTATGTTTATAAATAAAAATATTATGATTGTTATTCCGCATTTATTTTGATATTTTTCCCGCAGTTTCACACGCGTTCCCGTAGGAACCTATCCTATATCCTTTTCTGATAGGTAGGTAATTAGGTATGCAAAATTCCATGATGGTCGGTTGTGTAGTTATGCGCCAAAAGTAGGGGGGTTAGCTACTGCCGTATCTATCATACGGGAGGCCGCGACGGTATATTTATTTAGTTAAAAAAACGTCACCGTCCTTTTTGCAAAAGACCCCGCCAAGATATTTTGATATGGGGCCCCATTATGGCTAGCTACGCCACTGCGTGAAAACTGAAAGCGTAACAAATAAACTCACTTTCGCATTTTATGTGGCTTCACCCGAGTTCCCATAGGAATAGGTTCCTATGGGAACTGACATCCTTTTACAGAAAAGGACATGGGTTTCCATTAAGATATTCATTGAAATCAAAATATAATGTCAAGGGCAATTTTGTTAAAATTAAATACTTGTGAATAGCGTATTTATTTGGATAAGGATTAGTATCATGTAACACCTTCGCAAATAATGCATTATTTTAGAACAAATTTGATTACCATGGATTATAGTGAGTCAACCTTAACACTTTCACTGCCCAGCACCCGGCTCCCGGGTCGAGCGAGAAATTCGTTCGTGTGCCCACATGGTCACATGTATCTACTCGTATATTTACGACTCTGGAGCCGAGTTGTGGACACACAAACGAATTTCTCGCTCGACCCGGGAGCCGGGTGCTGGGCAGTAAAAGTGTTAAAAGATACCTTTTTTAGAACTTTTAAAGAGGAACAATTCTGTCATACATGATTTTTGCGTAACTTTAACCGTTTACGTAGCGTACGCAACGGAAGCTCTCAAAGGGATAATTTTTCCAGTTTTTGCAACATTTTTCATTGACACTCCGCTCCTATTGATCTTAGCGTGATGTTATATAGCCTATGTCAATAAATGGACAAGCCTTTCTCAAAAAAGTTGTTTTTAATTTGAACCAGCAGTTCCTGCTTGAGATTAGCGCGTTCAACCAAACAAACAAACAGTCTTCAGCTTTATAATATTAGTATAGATTTAGGATGTAAAGTAGGTAACGATAATAAATAATTGATTAGAATTTTATTTGAAAATTAATAACCTTCGAAATCGTATCTTATAACTAGCGCAATAAGGTTGAACTTGCATGTAAAAGCAAACTTCTTGAGGTATAGGTAATTCCGTTACTACGTTCAACGTTATTGTTTGAGTAATAAGATCGTGTAGCGGACGAAACGATCTCAAACACGACGGAATGACAAAAGCCTTTTTGTAGGTATAATTAATTGGCTAAACTTCACACACGTTCGTGATGGAGTAAGTATCCATATTTTTTTCAAATTTCAAGCAGAGATTGTGTTATGGGTTTTCAGAAATTAATTTCGTAAAAATGGAATAAAAGAGCAAGAACCGCGCTAAAACAGGTGACCGCCAGTCCGTTAGTAAGTAGGTAAAAAAACCCGGAAGGGTCATTAAAACCAAAAAAAGAAATGTTTTTCTTACATCATATTATACCTACCTGTCTACTTAACAATATTCATCGAGAGCGTGAAATTTCGCTAGTCAATAATGTAACGGTGTATACCATATTTACCTACCTGTTTAAATGTAATATGAGTAGGTAATACCTACTTAATACTCAGGTAATTTTCCAACAAATATGTAAAAATAAAGGATTAAATAAAAGATACTTTAAATAAAAAATATTGATTATAAGTTTTCATAATTATCTATTTTAGGCATTGCGCGGGCCGCTTGCTTTTATTACCATGCCATTATTTCGATTCGAATCAAGTATTCAACTTGCGACGCTATTTCTTATCGCACAATATTTTATTCTACACGACGACGCGCATACGCACACACTCTCACGTCCGCACTGCAGCACGAAACATTACAAGTAAGAACAGACAAAAAGCTATTTATCTCTTTCGCACGATTCTCGCTGTTGTTGCTCATAAGGCGTTCAAGGTCAAAGTGTAGTAACTTGATGTGCTGGCGACTGTACCAATTGATTGTGCTATTATTGAATTGAGGTCGAATTATAAATCAATTTGCGATTTCACTTCACTTCATGTGTTGGACGAGTATTGATTAATTTTGTTATACGATGATCATTTGATTGACGACAAATAGGTTATGAGGATATAGGGTGTGTCGATACGGGGAATCACTATAAGAAGGGTAGTTTAGTGCATTGTCGTAAATGTTTCAATCACAATCCTAGTCATTTTTAAGGTAATTTGTTAGAGAACGACTCGTTTAATAAGACCAGGAGACGTCTTTAAAAATGTATCCTGAAAATACAGGGTAACTCTGAAAGGAAATCAGGTTTAGGTAAAAACCATAATGGTTCCGTTTTTCCTTGATCCATAAAAAGGGGTATTATTAAACTTGTTCACATAATGAAGGTCTACGGACTGTCCTGTTCGTGACGAAGTAATTGTTCAAATTTTTACGTTACATTTTCAGGTTTAACGTTCAGGTTTTCATGACGCATTTTTCTATAATATTATATCTGATATGAGTCACGTAATAAATAAATGAGCAGCAGTACATTACGGTAAATAAATGGTTAATTTTCATCATAAATAAAATTGGTTATTATTTTTGTTGCGTGCGCGAGCGGTATGACAGATTTTGAGATTTGGCGTGTTACACGCAGCCGCGCCGGCTGTCGTACGTTGACATACGATAAAATGGCGTTTGAAAATCGGCCATGCAGTCACAGGTTGTAGGTATTGTACGAGGCAAATACAGGAGCGAACACGTCCCCGATATATCTGCCTATATTTTTACCCGAAATGTATTCACTTTGTTTATTACTGTAGCACTGAAAATGTGTGAACATTTTAGCGATATCGGATTGCAGATTGACTCTTTGTATGCAGTACCAATTTTATATTGATGTCGTAATTGCCATCGAATTTATTGCATATTTTTTAGAGTTTTTTTTAAATATTTTTTTGGTGCTGAATGAAATGGCTGTTAAATATGGAGATTGGGTTGAATCTGCTGAATGAATGTAAATAAACACTAAATGATTTTTTTTGACTGTTAACTAACCGAAATTCAATTTATTTAATTGCTGTTCTAGCATCTAGTTTTATTTAGACGAGTCTATTGAATATTCATGTGGAACTCCCACGCTGTCAGTGGTTTTCTTGATTTAGGTCTCTTTAGTTCCATATTCTGGTAAACGATTTAGTTGCTACTTTAGAAGTTTTGGAGTAAATCTAAACTCAGAGATAAAACGGGGTAGCATCTAAAAATCTAAATCAAAGCAAACAGAAAAACTGCTTAAAAGTATCAGTCCTCCTTTCTAGTGATGTACGATCAGTTCACTAAAATATCGATACATTTGTATACATATCTACGAGTATGTCGGTTTGTAATAAAGCGCTAAATTCTAAATACCCAATAATCGATTAACTGCAGCAACAATTCGCTGAATTCCGCCAGTACCTAAATATCAACAGAATGTTTCAGGTCAGATTTTGTAATTGTTTGAAATTATCGATGTTTCGTTCCAATCGCAACATTCGAGTAACCTATTACAACCTACATATTTTTTATAATGACGTCAGCAATGTGAAAGAAGTAGAATCCTTGGCATGTCGACTTCTTACATATTGATGTGGGAATGAAAGTTGTGCTTTTCTAATTACGATAAGGAGTGGATTCCGTTTCTTCATAGATTTTCTTTCAGCTTTTGTTATTGGCAGTTACATTATACATGTTTGCTGTCGGCATTCAGTTTTTTTTTTAAAGGCCTAGAACGTGTCTTATTTTGTACGATAGATAGATTAGTTGATTGGATTTCTGAACTATTCCTAAACAGATAGTCTCTGTGGCTAGATTATTAAAGCGCAATACAAAATTCATGCAGACAAAGTCACGGGCACTTAGCTGCTATCATTTATTACTGCCTATTCAGAATCACCCACTATTACCAACTAATTTGAAAGACCGCTTAATGTAATTCATACGCACTCACGCGCACACCACAAAATGTAATCTTATTAATTATTACCAAAATAAACACGCCACAGTATAAAGAATTCAGTATAACTTGTCCGCTTTCTTGGTCAGTGTGCGTGCAGAAGGCAGTTACCCTGTGGCATTTACCGACACAGAATTTGTTATAATAATGGTCGTCCAGGGTAAACTACCTTTTATGGCATCAATTACTAACATAACGCTTCTGTAATTTCACCGAATGTGTGCTTCTGAGGAGTTAGAACGGTCCGAATGTTCCGTAGATACTTAATTGAATATTTACAACTAACGTATGTAATTGCCACAAATATTGAGATTAACGGCTTTTTTGGTGTTTTTTGGAATGAAACTGCTGTAAGGCAGGCGAGCATATTGCTTGGCTTGTGGAATTTTAATCACGTGCAGTAACACTTCTACAATCACAACAGGTGAAAACAGTAGAAGCTATTGTAGAAAGTTCTAAACGAACATTACTGTAATTATAGTAGGCACTAACAAAATTAAATTTGAATATATTATGGAGCTCGCTAGCTCTACTTCAATTTATTAAATAGAGCAGCTACTATTAGTCTAAGTAAGTCTACATCTAATATTAATGTTCGACGGCACTACATTGAATTGTTATTCAACCTTCAATTCTATAGCGAAGCCGCGGTACGAACCCTATAATTTGGTAAATACACAGCTAATACTGACTACCGTACGTCTGTCCTCATACGTTTTTAAATATTAAAACGCGTTCCATTTCCCGCGCGTATATTTGTTCGTGTGTGTTTGCATATATGTGTGTGTTAGCGTTGCAATCCACGTTACAACCAACAAACACATAAAACATACATAATAAGGTACGTTTGTGTGTGGAGCGCGGTCGGCGCCGCCGCGGCGTGTTGTGGGGCTCGGTTGCCATGACAACGCCCGCACCCCTTTCCCACACCCCCACAAGTTTCAGCTGACCCGCCGACCTCTAGTGACGAGTCGTAACACTGTCAGTGCTATAGGGATGGGCAATGGTAACGTTATCGATTAGTTTATTACTTTAAGAATACTCTTTATTATGTACACTATATAAATTACAGATATAAAATGTAGAAATTTTACATTGGATGTTATTTTACACATTAATAATGGAAAGGATGGGTGTAATGGATTGTTTAAGGCTATTAATCATTGTATGGAAAAGTTGTTTATTTAATGTTTTTGCCCTGAAAAAACGAAATCATAATGGTACTTTATTTATATTGTATAAATAAAGTACCATTATGATTTGGTTTTTACACAGCTTGTGCTGTGTCATACTAATACTTATCCCTCAGCTAGTCGAAAGTCTAGTCTAGAGATTGCTACTGAAATAAATATTAGAGTTTATTTGTGTCTTTGAAGTATGGAAGAAAAGGACATATTTCGCCGACCCCACACATCATTAGTGTCTTTGGATGTTCTATTTTTGTTTTCAATTGGAAAATCATCTATTTTCTCTCCATTAAGAATGTAGGAATTCCGCATGCAAGATTTCGTATTCAAGATCGTGCATTTTCATGGAAATCCTATTTTCAGGCAAATGTAGCAAAAACATTCAACAAACCATTATGTGTTACAAAGTAACATTAAATTCGCATTTACGCTTCATATCACAAACATTGCGATAAAAATTTACAAATATAGAAGTTACGTTTAAAAAACAACAGTAACTATCGACTGTCAACCGTTATCCACCGCTACCGGTTATCGACACTTTTCCGCGTTGTCCCTTCCCTACAGGATCAAGTCTAGTCTAGTTCTCGACGTCCTCAGCTTTATGAATACTTGAAGCTTCAGGTGCTTGCACATCGTACACTCTGGGCCAATAAAACGTAATGCCCCAAAAATCCACGGCTTACCGGCTTAGCAAAGAAAATCCTAGTTTGAGGTCATTTTAAAAAAAAGTCTTGTTGTATTTCTTGGCGCGGCGTTGTTGCTCGTATTTTTAGCAGATCGATAGACTCAGTAGATAATGACTTGATTCCGTGTATGGTGTAGCTAAACTAATGCTATTCTATTGTACGGATAAATTGAATGGATTGGTAATAAAAATATTGAAAAACATTTCAGGAGGAGCTTAAAGTTTAATATTCTTTACTGTTTATAGAAATAGGTTACTATTACGTTTAAATGCGATGCGGTAACGATTTGTTACCATGGTAATGATGATAGTTCTGAACGGGAATATGTTACCTTGCATGTTCCCCTGCAATATTGACTTCGAAATAAGTCGATAGGTACATTTTATATTCCGTGTGTCATATGGGGAATTAAAGCATGAGACATGCATAATAAAAATTTAATACATTTAAGTACGGTATGGGGTGATTTTGTCCACCAGTGCAGAGTACGACCCGATATTTACTTTCAACGGCAAATGAGTGTCTGTCATAAAGATCAAAGGGATAATTATTATGGAGTTGCGCATTTTTATGCAAGTTTCTTTTAGCGTAAATGTTCAGTTCATATATGTATAATTAATGAAACTGTAGGTATCTCTCATTATTTATGTAAAAGAACCTTTTTAAGGCAGTTTGAGAGAATATAATGACTACAGTCCGTTCACAGTTATTTTACCTCTGATTTTGCAACACTGTCCAAATCATAGTGATCTTTATTCTCACCCTTATAAGGTTGCTGTTGGATTGCTGTCACTGACAAGTCTGTCAAATCATTGTGACCTTTTTTCTCGTTACTACAAGGTTGCTGTTAGGTTGCTGCTGTCAGAGGTAAAATAAATGTAGACGGACTGTAAGTGCGTCTACAGGGATTTCATAAGAAACATTTGCTGTACTCCACATATCTTGAAAAAGGCATGTTTTAATAGAAGTGTATGTGTAGTGATGTATAATGGAAGGCCAATAAAGAAAACAAGGAATCCGTTTTTTTTTAATCCTGCTGTTACCGCAACACTCATCTGGAGCCTCATCGGCTTAACCGAAAGGTTTTCCTAAATCATCATCATCATCATCTGCCTAGCCTTTTCCCGACTATGTTGGGGTCGGCTTCCAGTCTAACCGGCAGCAGCTGAATACCAATATTTTACATGAAGCGAAAGGTTTTCCTAAATAATCGTAAATTTTATGGCATATCAAAGTACAGTCAAAAAACCAATTTAATTTGCCGCACAACGCCCTCAAAGATTTTCACACCGGAACGAACAAAAATATTGAAAAATGGTACAACAACAAAGACATTGTTTCCCTCAATGGTTTGTATCTACCTACAACGCAATCGCAGTAGCGTCGCGTTCCACATAAAAAATAAACCGTGGCTTTTCAAAGGACTTTTCACATACAAAAGGATAATTTCGCTTTAGTTTCCATTATGTGCGACCGCCATTGTAGTCCGTGGTTTAAACACACCAATTTGCAAATGCGCCGCTTTTAATTTTACCTAATTGACCGTTTTACGGTGGCACTGAAGACCTCGTGAATGTGCCAGGGGCCCACGGCTAGTTTTGTCACCGCACTCAAAGGGTTTGACCGTAAAATGTAGCTCATTATATGGCGATCCTACGAATCTCGCATTCTCCGGAATTAAGCCCAGAGAGGTTGAGCAACAAGTCGGAATGCTTGCCCTTATCTGTCTGTATCAGAGACTTTGTACATTTATGGTATGTTTAGTATGCGTACTATGTTCCCAAAATAGGGATGACTTTCAACAGATTTAGAGTTGTTGAAGCATATAGCAGCTAGACCTTGGCGCGCTCGTACCTACCAAATCTTGAAAGGGTTTATCAGAATGCAAAGTTGGAAGCAAGGCTTAGTGTACACTACAGGTGCTGAAGTATGGGTCATGGGGCTCAATAAATGCACGTCTTTAAAAAAACTAAAATCAAAAGTCTTGGTGACTTGGTGGCTGGCAGGGATATCGATGCGCAACCTATTAGACACACGGATTCAGTACCTACACGATTTAGGAACCCTGTTGAAATTTTACAGCGGTTGTTTGAAAAAAAAGTTGCTGTTCCATACATTTTGACCGCGTGGGTATTTCTATGAAACAGCAGTTGTTTTTTTTTTTTTTGATAACCGACTAAAAAATTCCAAGCTAGGCTGTATAGAATAGCTTGGAATTTTTTAGTCGTAGCTCACCGTCCGATCAGGACCAGGCCCGTGCCGGACGGCGCGTACGTGTTCCACGCGCGCCTCAAAGAGATGTCAGCATAAAGGAAGGGGCCTGCCAGGGCCGAAGCCTGCCAGGGGTGCGGGATTGTCCGAAAGGGTTACCGCTACCCCGGAACATAAAGGGCTAAGATAGGAACACGGATGGGTTTTAGTCAGTAAGAGTCTGACACTCCCTTCGCTCCACCCAGAGCGGGAGGGGTCATTTGATGATTTCCCATCCATAAAAAAAAAAGGCTGTATAGAATCGTGTTCTGAATTCAAGGTTTTAGTTTGCGCGCCGAGGTCCCTGCCATCCTTTATAGTAGGTAAAAGCCCGGTAGTAGGTAATGTTGCTATTCAACTCACCTTTTCTCCCCTAATGAAGCCTATAGTCTAGCAAATTCCTCGCCGATACTAAATAACTCAATTATTCAAAGAAAAGGTCGAAAGTAACGCTAGGCGGGCCCTACACCTCCAATAAAATTGCGCAATAATTTTATTGTGCAATAATATTGAATCACCCCTTGCCCTCAAAGGATCAAATTGTCGCAATAAAATAGACGGCTCATAAGCTTCAATATTTTCGTGTGAGCAAGACTTGCCTAAAGTTCTGTGAGCATGTCAGACCAAGATTTGGCTGCAGCCAGTGTTGCTATTATGTGAATAAAAGTAAAAAAAAGAAAACGTCATTGGTCGAAAGAGTGGTATAAGAAAAGGCTGAAATATATTCATGAAATTTTTTTAAAAGACTTGGCGTTGAAGAAAAGGACTTTTGATCGTTTAGGGCCGCCTTAGTAACTTTACGTGCATAGCAGCGGTCATACATAAAGTTGATAAACCAGATGGTTATCGTGCGAACAAGTTGTGTCAACACCTACCTATCTTAATTAACTCCATAGACTTAGTTAATGTTCTTAGGCGAGACGGGAACCCGTCTACATTTGCTCTGTCCGTAATCTTCAAGTTTTGGTTGGTTTACTAACTTTAACTTACCCGTATGCAGTACTACGCACTTGTCCTTTTAAAAAAGGTCTGAGTTTATATATGCCTAATTGCTTATGTAGGAATATTAGTTAAGATTTGAGTAATAGGTTTCTACAAGAAGGCTGTTTTTAGCGTTCCGTAGTCAACAACACTAGACTAGACAAAATTATCCTAAATACGGAACCCTTCATTGGGCGTGGTCTGACACGGTTTTATATTGAAGGTAGATCGATTTTTTGGGCATTGAGGTTAATTTAATCGACACCTAATCCACCCGTTGTCTCTTCGCCGCCGCCGCTGTCACACTAAGAAAAGACTTAAGTAATTCAATAAATCAACTAAGCTTTTCTTTACTAAGTTACAAGTTACATTACGACACCGGGTTTTCTATCTCCATGATATATTTAGCTAGCCCACAGACAGTTTGGCTCACTAATTCTGCAAGTTATGTGAATGAATTTCGTTTTCTTCTGGCTAATCTGACTACGGATTTCTCTCTGCCTCTCGTCTTCTCTCAATTTTGATGTAGAATTCTTCGTTGTAGCTAAAAGAAAAACTGTGAGGCCCTAACAACTACAGTGAAATCTTGGAAACGAAAACAGGGCAGTGGTGGCCCAGTGGTAACGGTGTATTTACTTTGTGTAAATTATTTCATCACCACTGCTCTCAAAACGGTGAAGGAAAATATCGTGAGGAAACCGGTATGTCCTAGAGCCAAAAATTCGTAGAAATGTGACATCTACCAACCCGCACTGGGACCGCGTGGTGGATTGCAGCCCACTCCTTCTCGAAGAGAGGAGGCCTGTGACAGTGTCCCAGCAGTGGGAACATTATAGCCTGATTGTGTATGTTGGAAGTTTAAATAAAGTGCAAATTCTTTTTTTTTCAATTCAAATTTCCCCCTTCTACCTTCGGACATCCAGGCGCACTGCAAGTTACCATCCCTACCTGGTTGCTGTTCCACCAATTCGCACTAAGCGTATGCAAATGTCGTTTATAATGCGCACAGCAAAAGAGTGGAACTCTCTACCTGCGTCTGTTTTTCCGAGCGCATACAACCCGAATCTCTTTAAAGTGAGAGTGAACAGGCTTCTTCTGGGTAAGCTCGCTCCATCGTCGACTTTGTCTCTGTCACCTTTGACCTAGGCTAGAGTCAAGAGCAAGCCCATTTCAAATAAAAAAAAAAAAAAAAAAAAAAAAATTCTAATTTGAAAGAATACGTCTCCTTGACTACGCTGTCACAGTTGGCTATCGCGTGTTTTATCAGAAAATACATCAGTGACCACTACTATGATTGGTATGATTCACTCTAATTTTACCTTTAGCATTTAGGCACTTTGTACACGCGTTTTTCTTGAATAACTACGGTTTATTCGCCGTATGTAGGCACGGTCGTCAGTGTTGTATGTATCACTATGGAAGCTCGTTGACGGACACGTTTTTCCTACGCCGCCGCGGTTTATCGCCGTACCGTAAAGAAACCGTGCCGTGTACAAAGAGCCTTATATTTCCTCTATTTACTTTAACATTTTATCCTTATTGATGCGATATACCCAATTTATCTATTGACTGATAATGTTATTATAGACGCCCCTCAACTTTTGCGTGGTTGCTATCTATTATAATCTGGACGCTGTGCTGATAAATATATCCGATAGTGTAGTTTTCGGATCAATAGGATAAGCCGTTACTATAACAACCCCATGTAGATAAACATACGTTGAAACTGACTGTACTTTTCATATATTAACTGGTTGGTTTATGGGTTCATGTAATATTCAAATGTGGTGAATGGTTTAATTTATATAAATGCTTTGAGTTTGATTTTATTAAAAAGTGAATTCGTTTGTTTTTAGAAATTATCGATGTTTACTCCATTGTGGGGATTTATTCCGTGGGTGCTAACGTTATCATCATTTAGTTTGTAAACGTTTACTATTGGTTTTAATTTCTGCAAATACCACCCCATTTTATAGGTGTAAATTATTTCATTATCACTGCTCACAAAACGGTGAAGGAAAACATCGTGAGGAATCCATGCAGGCATGACCTAGAACCAAAAATTCGAAGATATGTGACATCTACCAACCCGCACTAGGCCCGCGTGGTGGATTTCGGCCCACTCCATCTTACCGAGAGGGGGCCTGTATCCCAGCAGTGGGAAAATTATAGGCTGATTATGTTACAGGTATTGCAAGTTGTGCAATAGATAAATTGCAATAGCTATGGGTAGTCAGTTGTCGAAGCTAAGCTCTCAAAAAATATCCGATTATGTTGTCCTGATGATATCTCTTATTTAATTTGTATTGCAGAAGCTGCTGCTATAATTCGTTAAATCTTAATATCACAAATATATCCGTCTATTTGGTTTTTTTTACACTTCAATAACATCACCAATTTTATCGAAAGAGCTTAATCAAGACCCGGAAAAGGATATTATAGTCTACTTTTTTATTTGGAAATGTGACGTAGTTTCCCTCGGTTGCGATAGAAACCGCAGGCAGCGACTAGTTATTTGTATTTAGGCCGGTCTAATCTCATTTGGAAACATACTAAAACCCAATACTAATAACTAAAGAGCATATAATCGTATTAAATCACGTTTACGTCAATAATATGCCGGTAGGAACAAACGAAAATTGTAGCTATAGTGTGAATGGATGTTACTATTGTAGTTCGATTTATCTAGGAGCCCATATTAGGGTTATGTTAAAGTAATGAGCTTATTAAGTATAGCCTCTGTTATGCAAACTAAATGAATTTTCTTTCTTTACACTTGTTTTTTAACCGACTTTAAAAAGGGAGGTTATGTATTCGACCCGTATGTATGTATGTTTGTATGTCCGCGATTTTCTCAAAAACTAATGAACCAATTTTGATAATTTATTCACTAATGTGATCTATCCAGACTCCAGGCTGTTATTTAGGAATTCCATATAGAAAACCTACGCTTGTCGCGGTTGGTCCGTGGATGGGTGACCATCTTTACATACCAAGCCCCATCCGTGCCTCGGAAAGCACGCTAAGCCGTTGGTCCCGGCTGTCATTCGTGGACCTTGGACAGTCGTTATGGGTCGTCATAAGCCCGAAAATCTGACAACCAGTCTTACCAAGGGGTATCGTATTACCCAGTAACTGGGTTGTGGAGGTCAGATAGGCAGTCGCTCCATGTAAAATACTGGTATTCAGCTGCATCCGGTTAGACTGGAAGCCGACCCCAACATAGTTGGGAAAAGGCTCAGATGATGAGATAGAAAACCTAATAACACTTTACCCGACCTGGGAATCGAACCCTCATGCTTAGCAATAGCGCTTGCGATCTAGACCAACGAGGCGGTCATTAGTTAAATGGTATTTTTAATGTAATTTGTGGAGTCATTAATATCTTGTAACGTAGTTGCGTTGGCAAATTGTAGAGCCTTTAGCCCCGCAATGCGGCTTGGTTTTTTTTGACATTTATCATATCGCACCGGAATACCGGCCCGCCTAGCTTTAATAGGCTTTTTGGAACATTACCAGGTTTCTGTTTGTTACCAGTTTACCAAGTTTGGTTACGCTTAAATGTTTCTGCTTCACAGCAGTGTTACATACTATGATACTGTGTTGGATTATGTGTGAATTAGTTTATATACAGCGTGTATCAGAAATGTGTAGTCATATTAAGGGTGTGGTAATCTATATGTTGCAGATGGATTGTAGAATCCGCTGTATTACAAAACAGCTCCGTTATGTAAAACAACTGAACAACGTACAGCGATTGTCATTGCCCTACGTTTTACAAAACTGCTACAGACGTTTCAGACGTAATGAAGAATGGCTTATACACAAATGGCTTAGTCACAATGAGCGTCTTTCTTAAACCTCTTTAAATTTTGAATTAATATTGTTCCTAAAATCAATGTTTTCACTTCAGTTTAGGTAATTTTTACTCCTTGAAGCCTTGAACTGCAAAAGCAACAACTGAAATTAATTCTTGCAAAGCTTTCAGTGCTTCTTTATTAATTTTTCAAAATAATGAAATACTCAATTATTTATTTCTTCCGTTACATATAATTGGACGAGCCCAATCAACTAGTTTCTTTTATGCAATATTAATTAAATAATTCCGGATCAAAAGATACAGCACAGTTGCAATATGACGACGAACACGAAGATTGCTCATTGAGTGAAGGCTAAAAATATATTATGGGATCGATACAGTTATTTTCAGAAATTACCTACCCTATGTGTTAATCATCATTCTCTTGCCTTTATCCCAATTTATTTGGGGTCGGCGCAACATGTCTTTTTCGTCCATACTTCTCTATTAGTCGTCATCTCGGTAGTCACCCCCTTTCTAACCATATCATCATTCACACATTCCATCTATCGTTTCTTTGACCTTCTCCTATTCTTATAGCCATCGACATTCATACTCAAAATTCTCCTCACGATATTTTCCTCATTTCTCCGTAACACATGCCAATACATGACAACCGATTTCCACACAACTTTTCAGTTACCGGTGCCACTTTCAGACTTCCTCTTATGTACTCAATTCTTATTCTATCCATTCGTGTAACATTACACATCCCTCTTAGCACCCTCATCTTAGCTGCATGCAATTGCCAAAAGTAGGTAACCTATGTGTTAATTCAGGTTATAAACTATCTCTGTGCCTTCGGATCACCCAAGTTCGTTCAGTCGTTTTTGCACCAATCTGGAACATACATACCAGACAAACAGACAAACGGACAATCTATTTTATTTTATTATATGTATAGATACTTGATACGAACTTAGTAGGTTTAGATAGACATAAGATTAAAATTCTTATTATTTTGCAAGTTCTCTTGGTAATTTCGACTCGTCAGGCAAAACCCGAAGGAAAGCCGAAGCTCAGAGTTGCGTTAATAACTTTAACGAGTGGCTTTTTTCTTAAGCTCGGAAATTAATAGGCTGTTACGGACTAACAAAGTCTGAAGTCTAGAAAACTCCACGGTGAACGGCAGAGCAATGAAAGTAGAAATATTTTTCCCTCCGCCATTGTACTGCGGTTTACTTGTACTCCAGTCTGTAAAAACATTTTCTGCTTCAGTTTTTCTAAGAATTTAATTATAAGTTTATGTTATATAAAAATAGATAACATGGATTTTTAAACGCTCGACTGAATTTTTCCGTCCCGAAAACATCCTGATACCTCCGTCTGATACCTTTACTAACGAGTGGTAGCTTTCCTGGAAAATTCCAAACTGTTGTCTAACAGAAAATATTTTATTAAGAAAATTTATATGGAATATCGGCGTAGTTAGGTTTATTTCGAAGCCAACGAACGTAATGTATAATGTTTAAAAAAATCACGAAGTCAAACTTTGCGATACAAAAATGGTCGTCCATTTTGCAGCTTTACAATGATTCAGATATCTTTTTTCTTTATCCTCATAAAATAAACCAAACCTACGCATCATAGGAAAGTAACCTTGACTTTCTGTTATTCTTTCATTTCGGGATCAGTGCGGATCCAAAAAACAATATTATTTTGAAGACCAGAATTGCAATTTGCAGTCGCGTTGGGTATTTTTACAGTGTCACTGTAAAAAGAAAACTAGTTAAGGATATTGCGACTTTTATGTGCAGGGTATAGTCTAGACTCAAAGCACCCTACTTATTTGCTAGATTCTAGAATTAGGGTGCGTTCAGATGTGGGGTGCCGACTGCCCGCGTTCGCGTCGGGAATTAAAAACACCAGGCCAACTTGCACCATATATCACAAAATGTATTTAACGCAAATTGTATTTAAAACATCATTCTGTTTCTGTCATCTTCAAATGATTGACAGAAATAGAAGATGTTTTAAATTCGTTTAGTGCTCGCATTTAGTGGCTTGTAATGCATTTAATTGTAATGGGCCTTAGTGCTTGATATGACGCGGAGTGCTAGTGAATTTGGGTGCTTGTATTACGCCGTAGCATGCCTTAGTCCGAATTTAATTAAACCACCCTTTTGCTGTAGTAGGCTCGGGAAATAGTATTTTTTTAAAATTGAATATAACTAAAAATAAAAAGTTCAAAATATCTCAATTAAAGTATTGAAATATTGCTCATTAATTCCAGTGAAATTTATAACAATTTGTTTAAGGTAATTCCAATTTGTTTAGATGCAACGAATTTCTGTTAAATGTCTTAAAAATAACCCAGTGTTGTATCTGGTTGACCATGTCTTCGGGGCTCTAAAGACCAGAATGTATGTCTGTCTATCTTAATTATTGAGCTGATGTCAAGGTAAGAAAGTACGAGGTCCAATCAGTCTTAGTAAGAATCCCAGTCAAGTCTAAATAATGTATTCAGTAGCATTAGAAATAAAAAACGCGCTTTTAAAAAAACGCTCTTTAAACGCCTCTTGCCAGTCTGAACACAGGCCTAATGCTACTCATATTACTACCATTACTTTGCGAAATTAGGTTACGGTTAAGTAAGCAGCGAAAAGCGTAGTTTAAATAGAAATATTACGTTTTTATTCGCACTTTGTGACTTCAGACTACCCAGCGACGAACTTTAACCTGCAGCTTCGACCGCGTGGAATGAAATAGACAATTTGTTAGTAGGTACTAAGTGACGTACCTAGTAAATATTACTATAGATGATGATAAGTATCGTTCACTTTCTTTATCTTTTCATAGAAAGCTGACTATCTACTGTTCTAACATAATCAGTGTAAAATGTTCCCACTGCTGGGACTGGGACACAGGCCTCCTTTCGGTGAGAGGGAGTGGGCCGTAATCCACCACGCAGGGCCAATGCGGGTTGACGGATGTCACATATCTTCGAATTTTTGGTTCTAGGACATGCCGGGTTCCTCACGATGTTTTCCTTCGCAGTTTTGAGAGCAGTGGTGATGAAATAATTTACACAAAGTAAAGCGCCTCTCTAGGTTCGAACATACGGCCACCACTGCTCATTAAAATAATATTGTGTAGCATAATATAAACATTTCGGTCCTAATTCTCTTTTTTTTTAAAAGATGATTGTGCCATTATTTTCATTTGACAATTAATGCTAACATGTAGGTTGATATCATATTGTAAGGCTTTATAAACAAAACACATTTTGACGAACACGTTAATGTAATCAATTCTGCACATTTCCTCTCGTTGTTTAACAAAATAGGAATTATTTTCAAACAAGCAGAGCCTTGTAATGGGTGTTAAAATAATTTTTCCCCAAGAAACAGTGTAGCCAACATTAATAAAATTCCTCAGTCAAGAAATGCGAAACTTTTTTTTACTCTAGTTTTCTCCCAGCAACTTGGAGCATTTTTTCTCCCCAACTTAATAAACGCAAGAAGAATTTAATAAAAGCGTCATATTTTGAGTATCACTTTTTTGTTTCGCGCGAGATAAGAATATTGTGTAGAGGCTGGACTAGTGGAATTGGGAATTTAATTGTTTCGGAGTCGGCTAGGCAGGAAAATGAAAAAACAAAAAGTTGAAAGGAATTTAAGAGTCGTGCAAGCATACCTACTATTTTAAATCTCTTGGTGACTCATGGGACGCTATGCCGTGTGATCTATTAAGAAAACATTTTCTTTAATACAATAGATAATGGATATGATTTGTACTAAAAGAAAAGCAATTACTTTTCTGAATAATTCAAAACAATTAAACAAAAAGAGCCATTCAGATAGTATTACGATCTTAAAATAATTGGGATAGTTGCCTATTCATTGCGTTCAAAGTAATTGAAATAATTATGAAATACGAGATGACGTTACACAAATAAATTAGCATGTACTAATTGCCTATAAACTGAAAGATACAAATGCTTGATAAGCAGCGAGGTCGAATCATAAATTCAATGAATTTATTAATTGTTCCGGTATGGACTTTACGAATAAACATAATTATGTAACAATTTTGAAAGGTTTATTTTATTGCATACATGTTTTACGTATTTTATTTTAGTTTAAAAGCAATATAAATTGTCCAATGATGAATCAGTTAATTAGAGATACTCATCATCTGCCTAACTTTTTCCCAACTATGTTGGGTCGGCTTCCAGTCTAACTTGATGCAGCTGAGTACCAGTATTTTACATGGGGGCCACTGCCGATCTGTCCTCTACAATCCAGTTACTAGTTAATACGATACCCCGGTTGTTGGAATTTCGGGCTTCTAACGACCCGACAGCCTGTGGTCTTAGTATGTAAAGATGGTCACCCATCCATGAACCGCGGTAAGTGTAGCTTTACCTGATCGATCGACCCGTGCAGCTGTTACTATTTAGCCACAAGCTCCTCTGTCAGAAATCAGAATGTCAGAATTAGAGATACTACTTATATGGATGAATTATTTTTTAACTGTGCAGTCTAAACAGCTTACCACCCAAGTGTAATTCATTTGTTAGAGCTCCGACTTTACTATTTGATAATGAGTATGAATGAGTACTAATATGAGAGTTGACTAAATCATAACATTCGTATAACTGTCTAAAATAATTTGAATTTACAAACAGCTGTGTCCCTATTCGGGCGTGAACGTCGCCCGTCTAACGGGGATCACATTCGAGAAACTTTTAAAAGCCGGTAAGCCTCGACTCGCTACGAACGAAATCACAGCCTACTAAAGTATATTTCACCCTTTTGACGACACATTATGTACATTTGCAGCGCGTAACGACACGGGCACGGCTCACAATTTCCATTAAGGCACGCCGTAATAGGAACAGCCTAAATTTTAACCGCCGCGTTCAAAATTCGTCTCTAAACTGTTGTCGGCTGAGTTGGATTCTCTTTGGAGTTTGGACGCATTCGTATCCTAAGCACACTGGTCTGAAGCCGCGCCCCGTGTAACACATATCGAATTAGCAAAAGGACGGTATCTTACTGCAATTAGCTTTAGCATATTAGGAGTGCCCAATTGTCCGCTGTACCGTTTTGGTGTATCAACGTGCCCAAAAATTGTGGGGACTATTTTGGATCGTATCTATGTTATGCACGACATCCTGTTTTTTGATGACTAGTTCAAGCATTCAAACGTGAACTCGACCTTAGCTTTGTTTTAGGATTGACCACACACACACAGACATTTTTGTCGTGGATGTATTTTGATCATGCTCTGATACTTCGCTGCAGTAAAATTAAGGCTGATTAAAAGTGGTTGAAACAGGAACGTTTGTTTTGTTGTCAAGTTGCTTCGTTTTCTACAAGCGAATCTAGGTATGTCTTTTCTTTGACGAATGTACCACAACGTTTAGGGCAATTTGGCCATAGGGTTGCTCATCGTAATATACGGTGAAGAACACCAGCGACAAATTATAGGTGTTTAAACGCTAGCCCTACCTTAATAGGTTTGCGGATCCAAAGTATGATTTTATATTTTGTATAATGATGCTATGGAAATTAGAATAAAAATGGAAACAATTTATTGTTCAACTTTCAGAGTTTAAAAAGTTTCAAAATGTGTGTTTTGAAATTGTTTCATTTTGACTTTGCAAAAGTCAGAGATTGAGCAAGTTTTCCCGTATTTTTAAAACGTCTTTATTTTGCGAAAGCAATTATAGGGTTTGACTTATGTTTTGTGTATAGAAATGAAGTTTTTTGTATGGAAATACTGTTTTTGGAGAGTAAATACTCTTTTTCTCTATTGTTAATAAGTTAACAACTATGCTAATATTTCGCTTAAACGACTGGTCCTGTGTTTTTGGCATCTAGCGGCGATTCAGCAGTGAACTTCTTTCGACTGAATGATGATGATATTTTTATAATTGTTTTATATTGTTCTCACATATAAAAGCAACAAAAATAACGTATGGCTTCGTAATATTTAGATTTAAAAGAGCGTCCTTGGAGTTTCTTGCCTATTTTTATCCATAGAGTTCTTCGTTTTAGAATGGGCAGCTAGCTTCAACTTTCTGAATAACTGACTGACTCTTTGACAATTTAAAAGTGCCTGTAAATGGTGTAATTGAGATAAATGCTTTGAGTTTGATGATTCTTTGTAAGTACTTAGGCTTATCAGTCTATAATTTTCCCATTGCTGGGACACAGGCCTCCTCTCTTTGAGAGGGAGTGGGCCATAATCTACCACGTGGGCCCAGAGGATTGGTAGATTGTATAAGTACGCACCAACAATGAAATCCAAAACACAGAAAAAAGGTTTAAAAATTCAAATTGACTCTTCCCTAAGTATATATATTAGTAACGAATTAAGCTGGATCTGCTTATCCGCAGCGGCACCGACGAGTGTAATTATTTATTAAAATTGTTGCCATACTCGACGCGAGTTGCGACCGTTTCCCTGCGTATTAGCTGCTGTGAAATTCTCCGGATGAAATGTAGGAGGTCCATTCATCCGACCCCATTTTGAGGATGAGATTTTTATTTTACCCACTGAATTATGCATTATGTTTATTACTACGTTAATGTTAATTTGCATACGCAGGAAAGTTGCGTGTAGAACGCGCGTAGGGTGGAATTTATTCATTTGTTATTAAAGCTCTTTTCTCTTTTGAATTACGGTTTAATTTGTATAAATTAAAACTTTTGAAATATCTGATTCTGTAAGGGAGTGAAGGTCGTCTTCTGTTTACCCATCGACGTATTGATACTAAGGCTGTCATCCCGGGTATCTGTCTCAAAAGTTTCGACATTTTCCCGGGAAAGTCGAGACCGCATCGAGTCTTGATTTGTTTTCCCGGGACTCAGAAATGCAACGACACTGAACTCTTGACATCATAGAGTAGTCCTTGTCATCGCCATTTTTTGCAGGCAGTTTAATATGCAATTGCTCTTCGTCTGTTGCTATGGTAAAATAATATCTTTCGAAGAAGCGTGATAAAAAAGATACATAACAGTACATCATGAATCAGTAATACTGTTTTTATTCAATATCCAAATCAGAAATAACAAAAACTTCCTCAATATTTTTTTGCTTTAGTTTTTTCTTACAATGTTTTCTTGAACCTCGAAAAAACTTACAAAGAAAAATGCTAAGCAATGTGCCTCTATACTTGAAGGCTTTTTATATGTAAAAAGAATGTTTCTTGGAAAATCAAGATAATATGCAAGTTTTCTAGGATGTGCTTAAAAGGACGAGTGTGTTTTTCATGTAAATATCTCTCCTGAACATATTGTGTAATAATGTTTAGTTTGTATACAGGGTGCAGGGACATCGACGCGGGAACTGTATGTGTAACCATAACTTCAGCACTGTTCTAGAGCCCCCAACGCACAAATTTAGTCAGTTATCAAAAAAAAAAAGACGGGTTGCACTCCGGGAGTGCCGGCAGAAGTGAAAACTTGAATATTAACGTTGAAATAAATCAATTATTGAATTAATATAACTCATTTTTTTCACTATTTCTGCGTCCCTTTTTTCATTAATAGATGCACTTTGTTCAATTTCCATATTTTAAACACTTTATATACACGAATGTTACGAATACACAGCAGTGTGTCCACGTCCACGTCCACTTCCACTTCGACTTCTACTTCCACTTCGACTTCGACTTCCACTTCGACTTCCACTTCGACTTCCACTTCGACTTCCACTTCGACATCCACTTCGACTTCCACTTCGACTTCCACTTCGACTTCTACTTCGAATTCAACTTCGACTTCCACTTCGACTTCCACTTCGACTTCCACTTCGACTTCCACTTCGACTTCCACTTCGACTTCCACTTCGACTTCCACTTCGAATTCAACTTCGACTTCCACTTCGACTTCCACTTCGACTTCCACTTCGACTTCCACTTCGACTTCCACATCGACTTCCACTTCGACTTCCACTTCGAATTCAACTTCGACTTCCACTTCGACTTCCACTTCGACTTCCACTTCGACTTCCACTTCGAGTTCCACTTCGACTTCCACTTCGACTTCCACTTCGACTTCCACTTCGACTTCCACTTCGAATTCAACTTCGGCTTCCACTTCGAATTCCACTTCGAATTCCACTTCGACTTCCACTTCGACTTCCACATCGACTTCTACTTCGACTTCCACGTCGACTTCCACATCGACTTCCATTTCGACTTCCACTTCGACTTCCACTTCGACTTCCACTTCGACTTCCACTTCGACTTCCACTTCCACTTCCACTTTGACTTCGACTTCCATTTCCACTTCCACTTCGACTTCCACTTCCACTTCCATCTATCCATCCATCCATTGTGTGTCAATAAACTTTGTTCATTTCGGTTTGCGCCGCCGTAGAAAGAGGGGGGGGGGCAATGATTTCAAAAGGAGTAATATAAATATATATGTCAATGGGGGGGGGAAATCTCTCCTGACGGTCACGTGTCCTGACGCGAGTTTAACATTTTTTACCCATTACAAAAAGTTTGCAACGCCGCTAAAGAAGTTTTCACTTCAAAAAAAAAACGGCTGTTTCATAAAAAAATGAAAACCTACACGGTCAAAATGATTGTAAGACCTGAATTCCTCTTACGCAGACGTCGTCGGTCGCGTACCGTCGGACACGCGTACCAAAACGCTGACGGTAAATGGACGTGTTTATTGTAGCGCCGACGGCGACGGTCAGCGAGCGCGATGTCGGTACGCGACCGATGTCAGCGACTGGCATAGGCGTAACAGTATTTCCAGCCTTAAGCAATTTTTTTTTATAACCTTCTGGTTCAGGTGGTTTATAATTTCAACGTATGGGGTTTCAGAATCATGTACTGAATTCATGGTAACGGGTTGAGAGTCGGTGTCCCTGCCACCCTGTATAGCCATGTTATCACTTACATTGTTTGTACATAAGCTGGTATACGCCGAATGCTACTGCTCGGTATTCTCGCTAGTCACCCAGATCCAGGCTTTAAGTTGTGGCAGTAGTGAGAAATGTCGTTTAGTCCACTCTCGGCCCCTCGACCCCTAAAAAAATATTTGTTCATTTGTTTCCTCTCGACCCTTAAACATAGTTCACACTCGACCCCCAGGGGGTGAGACTGAATTTTCATACAAAGGACAGGCATACCTTGTCCACTTTCGACCCCTAGTTCGGTAAGTACCTAAAATGTATATTTTGGTACAGTAAGGTACAAAAACGAGCAATATTAGAGAATACTTAAAATATAATTCTTTATTATTACAGGTGACTGGGCCAGAAGGAAGGTTATGTTTTTCGAGTGTTTGTTCTTTGGCGCGCTCTGTAGCCTAAACGGCTTCATCTATTTCAGCTTGAGCGGTGCTGTTAGATTCGTCTTAATTATGAAAGTGACGTTGGGTATATCAAAATTTAAAAAAATTAAAATGGCTGTCTTTTGGCGCCATATTGTTCTTCAAAAAAGTTTTTTTTCTTATTACCTATCGAGTGCGGTATCAAAATAGTTTCATAAATAGTTTGCAAAAATTTATGTAACTTGTATGTCTACATGTAATTTGGAATGAAAAATGCTAAAATAATACTTAATAAAAAACAAAAAAAAATATTCAACGCTATAACAATAAACCAAAAAGTTGGAAATAAAAAAAAGTAATAAAAAAAAACTAAAAACCCGACTACGGTTAAAAATTTAAACTAAAAAGCAAAAAAATAAATTTAGTTTTTTTAATCACTTTTTTTATGATCTGCAAAAATAAACGGACTTCATTTTTCTAAACAAAGACTAACTAGTATTTCTTTAGTAACAAACTTATTCAGAATATAACTAATGCGTTTGTCGTTGTCAATATTGTCTGATCTTCGTTTAGATTGTGTTGAAGATATCATCTTAACAAGTTTTTGATAAGTGGAATCATCTTCTGTAATTTTCAAAAATTGTATAATGTTGGTGGTTTTTGCTAATTTTCTATTTATTTATTTTATTTATTTATCCATTTATTTCAGGCATCAAGGCCCATAGCAAACACATAAAATACAATATTAATATAACTTAAAAATACTATAAATAAATACTTCATTATAATTACAAACTAACTAACTAAACACGAAGTGACGGCGTCGTGTTTCGCTGACTGGTGTCATGTAGCCGGCCACGAAACCGGCGGTACACAACACCCTTCGGATAAAACTCTTCTTTGAGGAACTTCTCGAGATGGTGTGTCGGAACACGCACCACGAACGACTTGAAGTTCGTGTTGTGACGCGCCTCCAACTTCTCGACCCTCAAAGTCCAGTTGGTCTTCACACGCAAGTACTCCACGATCTCCTCAACCTTCGTGGAGTGGTGCAGTCTGGAATCAACCTTCTAGTTTATTATAATTATATTAGGGTATTTTAGTTAAATAGTATGCAACCATAGGGTAGACTGATGATTTATCATCGTAACTGTACTTTGGGGGTCGAGAGGAAACTAAAACTTGGCTGGAAAATAAAATCCACTCTCGAACCCCAAGGGTCGAGAGTAAACTATAGTTAGGGGTCCAGTGGACACATTATTTATTGGGGGTCGAGGGGTCGAGAGTGGACTAAACGAGAAATGTGAGAATGTTTGCCTAGCCAAGTATAAATACGAATATACTCAATATCAACACGAACAAATATACTCAATATCAGTGTTGGTTTTGGTCGTGTAGTTCTTGGTTAAGTAAATGCTGTCAATACGGGTTTTATTGTCACAGATTGGTAGATGAGAGAGTAGTGTCCTGAGTAATTACAAATAAGTAATACCTACTTTTTCGGCTGAAGCATAATCAGGCTATAATGTTCCCACTGCTGGGACACAGGCCTTCCATTTGATTACAGGGGGTGGACCGTAATCCACCACATGGAGCCAGTACGGGTTGGTAGACATGTCTTCGAATTTTAGGTTCTAGAATATGCCGGTTTATTCATGATGCGGTTTCTTCCATTTTGAGAGCAGTGATGATGAAATTATTTACACAAAATAAAACCTACGAACTACAACTTGTAAGTCGCGTCCGTTACCACTGGGTCACCACTGCTGTACAGGCTGAAGCGCTATGGTCGAATTAGTTGTCGTGTTATCCAACCGTAACAGTTGTATTATTAACGTAAACCTAGTTTTTGGACATAATACCTACCAGTCTGCTACTGTCTCACTACAAGACAAAAGCCTCTTGGCATGAGCTTGATCACCATTTTTGCTCAAGAAGTCAAGACGGGGCTGGCGTTTTGAAACTTTTACAGCGTGTTGATCAGAAAGGTGTGGGCAAAATTAAGGTACACTCTTAATTTTTTTGTATCATACACAACTTCAAAGCCTACTCGACTCAAATGTGTGAGACGTCTGGTTATTTTGGGCGCACGGAGAAAATTGTTCAGTTTGATGGTCCTAAATTGGTTACGTCTTGTTGGTGGTTGGTTGGCGGCTGGTTGTTGGTTGGTATTGGTTGGTGGTTTCGTAATTCGTTTGGTCTTGGTTCCTTAAATTTTACCACACCTTTCCGATACAGGCTGTACTGTAGGAACTGTTGTAAGTCAACGTTTCCTCACGATTCTGTCCTTCACCGGTGTCAGAGATGTCCAACATAAACTTGGAAAGTACAGACGCCAGCACATCAAGCTACCCGAAACTGTCAAATTTTCCCAATCAACTTTGAACCTACTTTAGCGATAAAGTTGAAAATTTATTAAGGAAAGACAGATTGTTACTAAAACCTGTTAAATTTCTTTAATAGATTTTTGCTTGATGTGCTTGGCGTCTGTACATATGATTTGAAAAGTTTACATGTACCTACTTGCACGACATATAAATCTTTATTCAAAGAAGCAGGTGGATGGTGCTGATCTATAGCACCAACTTGTGCAAATAACATGATGCTGCAATCACGGAACCGCTAACTGTAGTAATTATGGGTTTACCTGCGAAGTGCGGTACATAATGGACATTTATGGACCAACCTGTTACTCCAGCTCTTAAAATTTAATCACAGCTAATTATACAGTATGTTTAGCATACGGGTGAGACAGTGTCTAAGCAATTAACATTATGGTCACCATACACAAAGCGTGGACCGCATTATGTCGGTGAGACGTCGTTTTCGGTGACAGTATATTTTAACAAGTTCATTAAAGCTTGCTTTGGTTTTCGAATGTTTCACCACATTTTATAATATTGGCAGGTCTATTAAATGTCATTTTTGTTGATGCAGTCAAATCGTGTTATTGATTTATATTGTTGTTTGCATTTTCCGTTTTGTTTATCGATCGACCAGGTTAAGCTACAGCTGGCGCGGTCGGTCCGTGCATGGGTCATGGGACCATCTTTACATACCGAGATCCCTTCGTGCCTCGGAAAGCACGTTAAGCCGTTGGTCCTGGCTGTCATTCGTGCATCTTTGACAGTCGTTACGGGTAGTCAGAAACCCGAAAGTCTGACAACCAGTCTTACCAAGGGGTATCGTATTACCCAGCAATTGGGGTGTGGAGATGGGCAGTCGCTCCATGTAAAATACTGGTATTCAGCTGCATCCGTTTAGACTGGAAGCCGACCCCAACATAGTTGGGAAAAAGCTAGGCAGATGATGATGATTTTCCGTTTTGTGTATAAAGGGATGTAGTGCTAATGACTTGTCTTAAGTTAACACTCCAATGCCCTACTTAACCTGGGTTAAATAAACTTATTTTCTTTCTTTGAATATTAGTTATATCAATAATCAATATAAATTGGTTTTATTATACTTTGGTAGAAAAATATTATTATGTTCAAATAACTTTGGTCCACCTTTAGAATTTTGATGGATATCTATAACTATATATATAAAATTCAAAGTCCTGATTGATTGATCAACGCACAGCCTAAACCGCTAGTCCTAGAGACATGAAATTTGGAGGGTGTGTTCTTTGTGAAGAGTAGGTAATCACTAAGAAAGGGTGAATGGGGGAGGGCGAAATTTCACGCGGACGAAGTCGCGGGCAGAAGCTAGTTAGGTATATTTATCGACAAAAAGATCCAAGATAGGACTATTCAAACTATAAAACCTCTATTGCAAGCTTTCGTAAATATATTATTAGGTACACGTGCAAACTAACAACAAGAATTTTATTATCATTCCAACAAAGTAATATTATAAAATAATAATAAGTATTAAAAAATAATATAATTAAAAAGCTTCAGTAAACCCATCATGCTGAACTTTGCTGAAAATCGCCTGAATAATATATAACATACTCTCTACGTATACTCTACCACAGCGCTCCATGTAGAGCAGAGGCCTTAAATTTAATCTCTTAGTAGAGCACATCACATAAACGCAAGGAAAAGTAAAAGCCCTTAAATAAGAGAATGAAAAACGAGCAAGAAGCTCACACGATAAGCGTTTTAATCTCTTTAAGTGTAGCTACAGATGTGTATACAATACCTAGGCATATGTGGTAGTAAGTAAACATGACAGTTCGCTGTTTATTAAATAGTAGCTTCTGCCCGCGACTTCCGCGACATCACAATATACTACAAAAAATACAGCTGATAATGTAGCTTCCTATAGGCACAGAATACTTAAAGTACTACGTACAGAAAGGACACTCCCTTCCCCGCACTAACATCAGTTACCGCACCTCACCCCGCACTTCGGCGTATTCGTCGCAGTTCTTTAACAAGAGCGCTCGCAAACACAAGTACCTCACGCACACATTCATACGTATACAAACGTCATTTTTTAATGTAGTAGTAGTAGGTAATTATTTTGCGAGCGTTGTATGGAGTGTCCGGGGTGTGCTATAGGTGAGAGAATTTTTAAAATCGGTTACGTATTTTTTTAAATTTAGGTACCTAGGTAGGTGTTTTTTGAATTTAGGTATCTAGGTATTTACATTACAAATCAAATATTTTCTCTTTACGATATTAGTTTAGATATCGCTTAGTCTAATCTAAACTATGAAAACTAATATTATTTAAACATAATATCAGACATAAATTCACGTCTTTTTCCACTGGGATAGGCTACAGAATGCGCCCTGCTACGATCCTTAAATACTTCTTCTGCATGGTTTACGTTATTTAGGGCTGAATTTTCAATCATCTGAAAACTTTATTCGAGCAATAATTTTTAAATTTTGACAGTTATTTCATACAAAAACGGTCAAACGTCAATTTAATTCCTCGAATAAAAGTTATCTGGCGATGAAAAAATCAGCCCTAAATATTATATATTATTTCTCACAAAGAGGTAAAATTGTTTGTTTTTTAGTAATAAGTAATCTCTGGAAGTACCGATTCGATTACAAAAAATATTTCACTGTTAGAAAGCAATACTATTGCCAAGTGCCATAGTATATGCTTCATAGTATAGTTGACTTCCACGTGGACGAAGTCACGGACAGAAGCAGGTACATTATAATAGGCCGTCTTTATTGCAGGCAAGGAGTTTCAATCTCTTAGTCGCTTTGAGACAAAGAAGAAAGAAGTCTCATCATACTGCAATAATTTATTAGCACTCAACATCTCCATAATTAGCTAGCCCATTTACAGTGACAACTAAGTTAGAAGCACCCTTCAGAATACTGAGAATAGTCTCTTGCCAGTGGACTTGTTTTAATGATAGAGTATGTGGACCTAAGGACCAGCGGGGCAATTGCGTAACACATTATTTGAATCAGTTTAATTTTGACAGTTCAACAAATTCATTGTGTTATTTACGTGTTGAGCAGACAAATTTTTCTAACTTATGAAGCAATGGATTAGCAATTTTCTTCAAAATGATTCAGATTCCGATTCATAGTGTGTAAGGGTCAAGTCACATCGAGATGGCAGCGAAGCGGCAAGCAGTTTCAGTGTCATATAATTTGAAACTATATCTTCATTACTATAATACATAGTATCGCTTGAGAAACTTGAAAAGGTTGCGCGGCCGCCCGCGAAGATAAAGTTTAAAATTATATGACACTGAAACTGCTCGCCGCTTCGCCGCCATCTCGGTGTGACTTGACCCTGACGCAATTAGGTTGTAGAAATAGTTATATGAAAAACAATATTATCAATGTTAAATATTGCAAATACTGTTTATTTCGACGTTACACATTACATGACAGCATAATCATGCCAGATATCGTACTGCCGTATCAAAAATTCAATTATAAAATTCGCCATATCCCGTTTGCGCATTGCAAAATTTACTGAATGCCAACAATTTGGCTACGTAACCTAGGTGCATTACATTAATTTCTAGCTGAAAGCTGGGGCATTAATTTGCGTCTGCCTCCACAGGGAAACCGCAAAATACTAGTTCCGTACTTCCGTTGCTATTCATAATAAAACCGGCGCAGGCCGCTAAGTGCTTCAACATCTGGGCGCAACGAAATACTATTATGATGACAAAGACCGTGAAATACTACCGCTGTTAACGCAGCCTTACTGATAAATACTTTATATTGTTAATTAAAATTGTTCGACATCGGAACACTAATGGTTTTATACTGGCTGGTAATAAATTGTTGATATTTTCGTATGGATAACACATTGTTGCCGGTTTTCGAATTCGTATGAGGTCGCAGCTCTAGAAAATGTTATACTTAAATATGTAATTCATATAACGGCTCAGAGTACTTAATTTGAAAGATCCTTCGATGCGAACACCAGGGTGACAGAGCGCCTTAGTCATAATGACAAGGTAGTCGAACGAAGCTTGTATAAAGTTTTAACTTCAACCTTTCCATAATGCGTGATGTTTTGTTATGTATGAATTTTCAATAATGTGAAGTTAAACTAAAAATTATATTTAACTTAAAAAAAGAAAGTGGCAGAAAATAATTTCTCACACTTTCTATTTATACTAGAACCCTCAAAAACCTCTGATTTTCACGCTCTCATGATTTAGACAAAGATATTGCAAACTCGCCTTAATTTCTTCGAAGTCAAAAAGGAAAAAGGGTCTTTCTAAATTATTCGCGTTACGTAATATGGGTTAGGTATAATGAAACAAATTATATAAGTTGTCCTGTTAACTTTAAGGTTTCCCTTTAAGCCTTGCATGAGGGAAGAGCTAAACGAATATGTAAATTAAAAATATATGTACTTATTGAGAACTTTTCTTCATGCAAGGTAATTTTTTTTTTAATTTTGGCGTTCAACACTAGGCCTTGCTAATGCGTCATCAACTTTGATGGCAGCCTTGAAATTTCAACGAAAATCAATCGAAAAAAGCTCTATTTTTTGGTCAATTTGAATACACACAATCACAAAATCCGTTATCCTTTTGGTGATGGCATTTTAATGCATGTAAATGACCAGCTGGTATATTCTGTAAAAATCTTACCGTGAAAACTTGGTTGATGCAAGGGATTAACACAGCTGTTGACAACTCACTTTAAGCTCAATTTACCTAAATTTACACGGAGAGATTTCTACAGATTAGATCCGGCAGGTTTAATAAAATATGTCGCCAATTATTTCGACACTCAAAAAATATTGTTAGCGTAGTAGAAACCATACATAGACCTAGGGCAAAAAAGCGATCGGTAAAGCAAATGGGTTCACAATCCTATTATAAATTAACGTATTTAATTTTCATACCAGACCGCGCTTATTACTTCAGTACATTATTCGCCAAACTCGAAAGCCTTCGCTTCTTTTGCTCTTTTAATAAAAAAGGCGATGCTCAACGGAACGCGGCATGTTATTTTGAAAGAGTATAATTTATTACGTTTGCTGCTTCAGCCACAAATGTCGTGGAAAAAACTTCTAAAGTCTATTACTTACGTCATCGTTGATAAAGTGATGTCAATGTTTGGAAACTTATAGGTAGGACCCAGAAGAGATAGTTTTTGGAAAGGCAGACTCATTTGTTACGAGTTAATTCTAGTGATTTGGCAATGATTTGGACTTTTTAGTTAGTTTCTAACACTGAATATCAGTGTACCTATCGTTTGAATTACCAAAGGAATTATCACCTTTGAGCGATTCTAGATGTCATTAGATTAGCGGGGTAATTGCGTACCTAACGCACTAACAGTAGCAATGGCTTCATTTTAACAGTACAACAACGTTCATTGCGTAATCTTTTTCGAACATATAAAGCATTGGATTATCCTTCAAAATCATTCAGATTGCGATTGAATATGTGCTACGCAATTAAAGTTCTGGCTTATGTATCACCGATACAATTAATTCAGAATGATATTAATTGTGCATGAGTGTTTTTGAAAATGTTTCGCGAAAAACGTCTGAAAAAAAAAATTTTTTTCCATTGCCGACAATTTACGACTATCTTGTTTCTAAAATCATAATTTTTTTAAATAGCGGGTGTAAAAATGCCCTTAACGAAGCCGAGAGTCACTTGTTCCTCCCATTATTGTGATTGGAGAATCTGGGAACCTTCTGGTAACGGAGGTATTAAAGGTTCCAAGTTTGATTTGCGTGCGTTACATTGCGCACTACCGCAAACAGCAAATTTTCGCAACAACAATAAAAGTCGTTCCCCAACAATTATTTTTGCACAAAGTTACTTTGATGTACAGAATGCGTAAATCACAGGGTCGTGTAAGGTCTTTTTACATCCTGTAGGTAAGTAAAGACAACTTAGTGGTGGATAGAGCTTAACCATATTATTTTCTTGGTTTTATGGAGTGTTTGATCAACCATTTAGCAATGCAGGAACTTGTAAGTTACATCTTACGTGATCTTGACCTACAAGTTATTGCAGCTGTAATAGTTGCCGTTACCGCACGCGTTTAACCATCTGCCAGTCTCATCACTTACGCAAATTAAAAGGCAGTTGGAAGTAAACCGTTTGCCGTTCACAGAGACTAAGTTGTGTGGATGTTAATAAAGGTCCTTTATAAATAGCTACAACGTATCAAAAGACTGTTAATGGATTAACCTCATTCGACTAAGAACACAGGACTCCATTTTGGGTAATACGCACCCAAGGTAAACACTCGACCTCGTAGTTCTATTGATAAACAAGAGGACCATCGGAGTAGCTACTAATCCTACCGTTGACATCGAATGGTTCTGTATAGATTCCTGTACGATCGACGGAAGGAAAAGGACCACTGAGGTGTGTGATTGACTTGCCGACTGTTGCAGCAATGTAGTGTTGCGTTTGGTGTGTATTAGTTGATGCTATTGGTTTATTTTCACATTATAACGTATGATAATGTTGTGTTAGTGCTTTTTCGTAAATGAGCTACTACTCAGTCATAGTAATGACGTCAAAAATAATCCTTAAAACTTTCGCACAGTCGAAAGTTTAAAGTATTTTTTTTTTACTTTCTCATTTTGATGTTTTTATTACATAGAAAATTAGCAGTTTTTCGAATTCAGTTTATAATCTCTACACAAGAAAGAAGAACAGAAATGTCAAAATTTTTGGTCCTTCGAGCCGAATCCTTAAAAATTACTATTGTTTAATTAATTTTATGTTGTGATTACTTAAGCTCATCAGTTTAGAGCTTCTTAAAGAATGGGAATGAGCGAAAACGGGACACAAAACTGTGTCAATTTCATCTTAATCCCTATAAATGCATGTCTCATAAATAACCACTCATTTTCACTTCACTTTATCCTGTATCGTTATACAAGGGGTCTATCAAAGTTGACCTAATCTATCCATTGAGGCTGAAGTGTGGTCAAACTGACCTTTCTGGATGAAGTCATAAGAATTCAGTGAGAGGGAAAACTGTTAGTAAGGTGTTCGATTGGCTGAAGTAAGAAGTAGCTAGCTATAGTAACACACTGCCGGGAGGTTTAAACCCAAGATGTTATTGCTTTCGTGGTCTTACCGCAGCTCATGAAAAATTTAGAATCAGGATTCAAGTATAAATTCGGAATAAGCTAGGTCGGTATTCATAGTTGTTGTAGTAAGGATGGTTTCAAATTGTTCGTGGAAATGAAAACAGTCGAAGTTAGATTGTTGGAGGCTTTGGAAGTAGTTTAAACAGCTGGTAGTTTTAAAATATTTTGTTTTCCTTTAAACGGGTTTTCATCCTATCATTTATTGAGTTCTGTGTTCGGTTAGATATAGTGTCGATTAAAGTCTACTTTTAGGTGAAGCTTGCCAAAATTGTATGTTTTGATTCTATCGAAATTCCAAATATTGGCTTTAAAGCTCAAGTCGTTCGAGATTTTATGAAAGACGAGGTCGTTCAGTCAAAGCGTTCTCGATAACGTTCATAGGTAAGTGTGGCTCAAGTAATAGTGCGCGCCATAAACTAGGGTCGAAAGTTGTCGGCGTTGGATCGATACGAAGGTTTACTCATCCACGGACGCACGGACCGGACACATCGCGTGCCACCTTTAATACAAAAATATCGATTTTTCCACAAAGCCACGTCACCGCAATCAATATACCTTTCCGCCCCGTGCCTAATTACGCCCGCCTACATCACTCAAACATCCGTAAAAAGCCCCGTAATCACGCTCCCTCTGTACACTGATGATATCCATCCTGAAAAATAGCGCACACTGAATCATTGAAAGCGCACAGGAAAACGCTTCATTGTAAACGTTTTATTTAATTTTCCCTCCATTTACTTTTTATAATTTCTGCCGGGCATAAAAAACGATCCGCCGCCGCAGGAAGCGCGCATACACGCGTAGCCAGCCATATCTGGACGCACACAGGGATAGGAACACCTGTCTCGGGAACTGAAAGGTGTGCTCGAGCGTGTGCGAGCGAGACGACCGTATAGGAGCTGCGGGCGTAGGACAGAGAGGCGTTATGCGCGCGCAGAGTGTTGGCACGCCCGCCGCGCGTCCCGCTCGCTCGCAAGTCCGCCCGAGAGCCGTCAGTCTATCGCGCGCAGAGGCAGCGCTTGTACGTGCCGCCCTTTGCTCTGACGCGACCGACGCAGTGTCCGTAATCGGGTGTTCGGAAAATTGTGCATGTGCGTTTTCCGACGAATGCAGTGTGTGTGCTTGTGAGATGTGCTATTGTTTTCTAGGTAACGGAGACTCTTGTTTGAAAAAGGCAGTCGGATGCAACGTATTAATAATTGATGCACTTGTTGGCGCATTTGTTAATTTCACTTTTATAATATTTCCTTCAGAGGTACTTTTGGAAACGCTGCCGGTTTATTAGCAAAATATAAACAGTTACTCTGTAAGTGAATTTGCACATAGCGGAGCATGTTATCAAAGTTTTGTTAAAGCGCGCAACTCTTATTAGTCACGATATGAATTTATGATCCTTTAATTGTTTGCGCCGCTTTAGATAAGGCTAACAGACTGTAAATGTTTGCCACTGCTTTTACTTTGAGAGAAGCTAAAACTTATCAGGCTCTTAAAAACTATTAATAATACCTTATAAACTGAACGAAAAATTAAAAAGCATGTTAAGTCAAAAGTAAAGAATTGTATAAATGTGATTAAACGAAGAACATAATAAATATGTTATTTTAAACAGAAAGACATATCTGAGAAAATGGGACTCGAAATGGAAAACACGCGTAGTCATGTCATTCAAGTGATACACAAAAGTCACAAAAGCGAGGCTCACAACAATAGCAACGTAGAAATTACTGCCAAGTATCGACAGCGGGAGCACTTTCTGAAACCACGCATTGTACTGGATCCAAACAATGAGGAAATACATACATAAGTAACAGTTATTTTTCATACAACTTACTCAATTGATGCCGTTGATAAATAACCGAAATAAATATAACTTCCGAACAGACCGAATTCTATGCAACGTTTAAAGAAAAGTTTGTCCCATAAGAAAACATTTGGAAAGTAAAGTATCAAGCCTTACCGAAGTATACTTTTAATTGCATGATTGAAAAAAGAGCAAATTCAAAACGAAACTGTATCAATAGCTGTTGATATTTCATAATGAAGAGAAAGCAACTTGTGTAATGATTTATTGAATGGTCAGTTTGGTCATAATGCAACACAATTGCGTGACGAAGAAAAGAAACTAGAAAACTCAAACAATAATATTGTTGAAAATGCTTACTCGCTAGGAACTGTCGCTCTGGTTGCCAATATTAACGGAATGGTTGATCATATTAATGGAAACCACATCGATTTATTCCACGAGGAAAAGGATAAAATATTTTTAGATATTTCCTGATATGGGTTTAATAGGTATCAAAGTAGTGAAGGCAAATGTTACTGTACTAAACATTGCTAAATCGGGCCCCAAAAGATCGGCTACAATGACTAATTACCGAACCGTATTTGAGATGTAACTGCTGTCGATAGCATTCTTTCGCAATATCAGTTTCAATGGCCGCAAACAATAGCTCTTGTTACAGAAATTTTGCATAACACGAGTTAGCGACCAGCGCAGAGTTTGTTAATACTTAAACAAATTATTTGCATTCAAATACAGTGGCGTTTGTGGGATGAAGTTGATGTAAATGGATGACTTTTTTCACGGTTGATGGTCACACAAATGCAAGACACGACGAGCGAACTCCCTCGCCACGGTCGAATACTCGTCAACGTCGTTAGATAGACACGAACACCCATGAATAATGTTTTCGGAGACAGTGAGAGAATCAACACATACTGACATCACATACAGCAAACTTCAAGATCATTTTTGGACTCACCGTCAAATTATTACAACTATATTCTTCAATATATTGTGTCAAAGAAATAGTGATTGATGTTACACCGTGACGTATTACAGTACTTTATTTAATTAATCCCAATAAATGAAAATGACCTCTACAATACCGGCGTGACCATTAGACTCCCTACCATAAGAAATGAGAGGTTAATTGAGTTAATGGAAGTATGCCCCGCCGTAAATTGAAGTCAAATTACATTAGGCGTTAGAACTTTGACGGATAGGCTGATTCAAACTTTTAATAAATCGATAAAGTTTTTACTGAAGGTTCTATTTGGAACAATTCTAACAAGAAAAAGTTTACTGATACAGTTCAGCGCCGAGTAAACCACTAGCACAGAATAGTTAATAGCACTAGCGAACTTACGTGGTTGATTGCAGAACGGAGTGAAAGGTTTGTCAGTGAGCCTATTTTCTTTCGTTGACTCATAAATGTGTGAGAAAATAAACAGTTGATGTAAACTGTTTGTCTCAGGTTCCCATATCGGCATGGAAAAATATTCTCAAGTAATGCAATCGTAATCACATTATGTCTACAATGTTAGCTACAAGCAGGTTGCCTGTGCGCAAATTGCTTATATGTTATTTGAAATTTAGTACATTTTCACGGCTGGGCTGATTAAATTGATCAGGATTTTTTTGGCTGTGTACTATTTCATTTTATTCAGTTCCTATTCTCGTTTGCGATTCTGAAGTACTAGGTATTTTAGCTGTAATTGTCTTCGATCGTGATCGTGCCTCTTGGATGTTCCATAATTCCTAATTATCTCTCACTTAAACGCGTTCTCCACGGGTTTAATGTTGCCTTTATTATTTCAATCCAATATATTTTTAACCGACTTCTAAAAAAGGAGGAGGTTCTCAATTCGGATGTTTGTATGTTTTTTTTTTTTTTTTTGTGTTTGTTCGCGCATAACTCCGTCGCTTGCCAACCGATTTCAAAAATTCTTTTTTTGTTGGAAAGGGTATACTTCCCAAATGGTCCCATGAAAATTTTATCGAAATCGGACAAGCAGTTTTCGAAAAATCAACAAAAATCTAAAAATTTATCTACAGGGTGAAATTGAACACATGCGACAAATCGAAATGGGAGATTGTACTCGTCATTATGAACAACTTTTACTATGGGACCAAACCTGAAATCGCGAAAAAAAAATCAGCTGTTCCCTACATTTATGTTCGCATAACTCGCCAAAATGTATGGAACAGCTGATTTTTTTTTCGCGATTTCAGGTTTGGTCCCATAGTAAAAGTTGTTCATAATGATGAGTATAATCTCCCATTTCGGTTTGTCGCATGTGTTCAATTTCACCCTGTATATTGTCTACATTAACGATCTTTTCGTTTACATTTTTGTGGGGTAGGTACAACTAAAAAGTGGAAAATAAAAACTTTTTTACAAAAAAAAACAACCGACTTCAAAAAAAAAAACACTACAAAGTGATAAATAACTTTAATTTCGGAAGTCGGTGTCAAAAAACGAAAATGCGGAACCAACGACACCGACTTCCGAAATTAAAGTTATTTATCACTTTGTAGTGTTTTTTTTTTTGAAGTCGGTTGTTTTTTTTTGTAAAAAAGTTTTTTTATTGTGAGAGATCTAATTTCAATGATCATTCAGTATCGGTTTTATTGATAACGTCTATATCTTAAAATGGTATATTTTCCTTTTAATTTTTTTCCTTTTCTAAAGTAATTTATTATTATATATATTTTTCCAGTTAGCAATTCAGACCTTACACGTAGGTTTATTGAAAACAAAGTGATTGTAGCTAGAACGTTTCTACATAGCTAGCAATATGGCAACAATGTGCAAACTCTTAAGCCGTCTCAACATTGACACTCACTGAATTACTTTCAGTGCCCCCAAATGAAATTACAAAACATATAAAATTTTTGGGGCAAAGTCAATGTTTCAAAGTTCATCTGTTCATTCAGACATGCTATATTTGCATTTCTATTCTACAAACAAATATTTTTGGTGACGATGAAAATATATATACGTCTGTCTTATTTATGACTCACTGAAAACTGCCTCGGGTTTGTTTATCATCATTTAGCATTTTTTATCAGAGGTTCTTCTGTGTTGCAAATTTTTTTTAACATCAGCAACAAGCATGCCTTCCATTACATTTTTTCCTAGTTAATCTATTTTTATAATATTATTTGGTTGATGTAATTACTGCGCTGGTCATTCCGAATGGTAGACGTACCAAGGTCTACTATTATGGTTGTTGCGTCACTTCGTGACATGACTATGCTCTATAAGGGGGCTAATAGCCGCTAGTTAAATTAATTATAGCCGCACAAAATATAGATTGATGTGTTCCAGTCACTCTTTTGTAACCTTTGCAGGTATATAAAGTTAGTATTAATTATGTCTGTACGCATCGCCTGCATGTTAGAAAAGGCGAGGTACTTTGTCCGCGACTCATTCCGAAGCTTTTCGCGTCCAAAAAGGAAATTGTTATTTGAAACGTGGATATTAAAACATTCTTGTGTCAGTTTCAAGTAAGACAAACAGGAAAAGACAGCTTATATTATAATGTTTCGGAAGTTTTGTGTATTTCTTAATAGCTTACGAAATCCGCACAGAATTCCAAGCTTTACCGCAGACATTCGTCAGAAAATCGAAACAGAAATGGATATTTCCTTTTGATAAAATAGTAAAAGTCATATCTGAAAAAAAAATCAAAGGTAACAGCAACAACTGAATACTTGGCAAGAGACATCAAACCGTCGCATCGCGTGGCGCATAGGTATAAAATAGCTTTGATAGGATTTTCGTCGACTAGCAATTTGTTTTGTGTGTTTCGGAAAGCGATCGGATAGCATTGATTTGCAATAAAAAATATTGCTTTGTCACGGTTTCCTCGGTGAGGCCTCTTTCACAACAGGCTGCAATGCCCCCCGCGTAATGACGAGCGAAATCGTTACCAATAAAAATGGATATTTATGAGATTTTATTAGGAAAACATGGATATCCACAGGTGGGCGATGCGATACGTGTGATACTAATTACTGCTCCAGTTACGCTACACGCATGGAAATTGAGCAATCGGATGAAACGAATAGAATTATGGATATTTGGAAAATTTCGAGCAATATCCAATGCGAACTAGATTTGACAAGCGTCATCGTATGTTTGTTTTCCCCATTTTTCATCAGTATTACGAGCCCTGACATACAACAGCACTTTTAGATGTGGTTGCAAAAGGATGCACTGGGAAGACAGTTGTCATTCTCTATTTCGTTTATCTTGTCGTTAAAATCCAAACTACATTCACATAATTGGAAATGTCTTAACCGACTAAGAAGCCAGGTGGGTTGCTGCAGGTACAACTTAGCCAGGTGGAGGTACACCAACGAGCCACAGTGCCTGTGGAGCCACATCACAATCGATGCCTCACCTCTTGTCTTGCCTTCTGTGCAAAAACTGTCAAACTGGCCGAATTCTGGTCGAAGCTTATATCAAATTATTAAAGGGAATCGTCAATACGACGAAGAATAAGAAAAGATAGTGTTGTAGTCATGGAAATGTTTAAGTTTTAACCATGGCAACACATAATATTGAACGTTTCTTAAAAACCATAAAATATGGAAAGAAGGAGCACCCGCCTCGTTCGCACATTCGAAATAAAACTGGAGCACTGGTTACAGACATCACTTTACAGCAAATGTAAATATTTGCAGTAATAAAATCTATTTAGGTGATTAATTCAATGTAGCATGACGTGGTTTCTACCGAGCACTGAGCAACGTCTCAAGCGAGCTGAAAAATGCGCAGAAAAACCTTTTAAACGATCGAATTGATGGCCTACCGTGTTGAGTTAAAACAACCAAACACGATAGTTCGCTATTTTAATTGTCAAAGTCAAGAATTTGTTATGTGCTATTCTTTTGAGTTTATTACATTTTCTTTCCATTACTGCCGAGTCGTTAGTGAGGAACAACAATAAAATTAACAGTTACTGTTTATGCATCTGGTTAATAAGTAATTCCGAATACCTTTTTGATAGATCAAGGTAAGGTACACTTTTGTTTTACATATTACTTGAAGAATGAAGACTAGAAATTATGCTGGTCAGCTTATATTCCTATCACACATTTCTAGTTCTTGTGCCTGATTGCTTGAGTCATCAACTGTCGAGTCTAGCGGAAACACGATCCTGGCAGATGGAGCTTAATGAAGACAATCGCGCGACAGCTGATGTCACCGTCTCGTGAAAACTTCATTCCATAAACAGGTGGTCTGTGGGTGTTCAGTATTTCTGATCCTAAATGGGTAAATAGGCGCAATTTAGGCCACCACTCCGCCATCGCGCCAGGGCCGTCGGTCTGATTCAACACTTCGTTGCGGCAATTAGATTCAATTTGCGGGACGCTCCGCTCACTATGAATATGGGCTCGCGTGTAACAAAGGTTCATTTCTCGTGAAATTAGACGGAATTTTGTACGAAGAGACGCTAATTTCCACTGTAAATGTAACTAATTAGACACCATTGTGGAGAAAGTTCTTTGTACGAATGTTTTTCGGCGAAATTCGTTATGCAAAGATATTGTGGGAGAGAATGTTTAGTAGGTACGTTTTAATTACATTATTACTACAGACACGGTTGGGAAGGTAAAAATCATTATAAATAGCTGTAGCTCGGTCTGTGTCCTGTCCAAATTTCATTACGCGAATGGCTCCATCGGTCGTCAGGACGACGATGTTAATTGAATGGACTTGTTTTGTCAACCACATTCATGGCATAGCATTCAATTGTTCATCGATATGGTTTTCGCTATTTATATTATATAATAGATACGGCTTTTAAAACTATATGTAGTAACATCGATGTTTCAAACTGTGATTGATGAATATGGAGTACCTACTTCCTTTTAGAGAGGAACCAGTTATTTTTGCTACCATTTCTCTTTCGGCTTGTGATGCCACCATGTAGCAGGTTTTAGCTGACGATGTTAGTTATTAATAATATGCTAATTCTCCACTATAATATTGGCCATAAAATTGCTATTACGTAAATTGGACTAGCTCACTCTTTTTTGCTAACTGGGACAATTTTAAATTAGTTTAAATTTTAATCGCCTGGTGTAACTATTAATCTAATGAAAACTGTGTCATTTTGGTCATTTCCCTCCAATAAATTAACTTGATATGCGTAATATAAGTGATTAAAATCTTGAACTTTACGTCAGTCGGGTAGTGAACTACTAGGTAGCCGTCATGTAGTGGGCAAGGCCTCGTTATCTTTCCAACAACTCTATTAAAGACAAAATCTATTACAAGTCTGGATTTGTGCCCGGTTGATGGCAATAGGCCCGCCCTAACACATGGGACTTAAAAATAACTGGCGAAATATGGGTGTATCGTAGTTGCACCTGTGCCTAACACTTTGGGGAATAAAGGCGTCATGTTATTTATTAAAATTCGCAAGCAGGATGTTTTTAACATGGAAATGGTTTTGTGACATTTATATTTTTTCTCTAAAAGTTCCGAAAATTATGTAACTGTCCTTCAAGAAGTTGGTAGGGAAAACTTCCTATCCGCACCAGAAGAGGAAGATCTTTTCTTTTTTTTACCTCCGCGAAAGTAAAATTTAATGAAGTTACCTTCGACCTGTCTCATAATATACGAGTTGTTTTTGTCAGTTTTGCAAACTTGGACCACCACTACACCTCAGGATCCTCGCGAGCGCCGCTCCAACCAACCCAACTATTTCTTTGTGCCCGACCCCATAGTTTTCCAATTAAATTAAAGGAGTTTGTTGAGGCAATATGAATACTGCGCATTGACCGCAGGATTTAACTTTAAGGTTAGGGATAGGCGCGCAAGGGTAATTATTTAACGTAGATTAAGTACATAACGAAAGTTTAACCAACTAATCTAATAAGCGGTAATTGGCATAGAGCATGGTTAACAAGTACTGTGATCACGTTATCCGCGTAAATTTCAACGGCTTCCGTCGTCACTAAATATAGTAAGAGATTTGTGTAAGGTTTAATATTAGAACCGCGGAATACGGCAAGTTAAATCGCGTATTTATTTGATCACTACAGCGAACGAACCGAATTAAACAGCGCACTCACTTCGCAGCGCGCTTATTGATTTTACTCTGTTATCAATAATGACGTTACCGTCCGATCGAATAATTTATTCACGGTATTTAACATCGATTAATAAATTGATGACATTGTATACTCGTGCGTAAGGTAATTTATTGGCGGCGTACGTATTTTGAATGGCGGGAGTGGAGTAGAACGGACAATAGACCTACCTATGAGTTAAAATACGTGTTGCCTACCGCACAGTATTGTTATCGCTCATTATTCGAGCAGATTTTAATGAGGCCTGATAATGATTATTGCGATTATTATTACAATTCACTTAACTCGGAATTGTGTTTGTTTAGAACATTGGACCTCTTAATTTCGTGAAAATAAGAAGACGAAGTTTTGGGGAAAAGCATTTCCCTATGGAAAACTTAGCAGATCTGTAGTTGCTATGAGTCTCATACATTTCATTTACCCTTTTCCAGTCCAACTATATTTTCCAATAAGGAAAAGTTGGTCCTTCCCCTTTGTAAAAGAATTTTGTGCTGGAAAATTCTACGTACCTAGATTTTTGTACTCATTTTATTTTTTCCCTATATCGTACAAAATAATACCCTTGTATTATGCACAATTAAAGCTTTAGGTAAGAAAGAATAAAGTTCAAGAGAGTTCAAGTTCTTCTTTTAAGCAGCATGATCCAATCCCAATCCGACCCTGATAGATACCCAAATGTCGTTATGATTTGCCCAATTCAATCTACTTATCACTTATTCCGAACTTCTACATCCCGTAGGTACAAAGTCCCGCCCAAGTCCGGGATCTCGCCGGGACTTAGTAGTTATAACAAATGGAAACTGTAAGAGTTGGCCGGGACTTATTTACCGACACCATCGCAGCATAAATACACGAACGGATTAAAGTATTCAGCGAAGTAGGAAATATTGCGCGATGGAGTTTTCTACGCGTATGTACTTTTCGAATATTACTGTCTGTTTGTTTTAAGGTGCTCACAGACCTAGCGTTTGCTTGTAATGTGGTTTATAAGCTCGAATTAAATAAACATGATTCTAAATCTCAAACAAATATAAAAATACTTTGCGTATATTTAATTCTTAATGAAAGTAACGATTGATTTCTTTCTGCAGATATTTTGTGTGTTGAGTTTAGTCTACACTAGTAACGCTATACAATTCTCGACAACACACGTCAGTCTTCAACTCTTCAAGTCTTCGACCACTACCTTTTATCAAATGTCAATCTAAAACAAAAGCGAACGCCGTTCCGAGCAATACATTAACTAAACGCGTCATCGAAATGTTCCAACTCGAATTTTGGCTATTACATCATCATCATCTGCCTAGCCTTTTCCCAACTATGTTAGGGTTAGTTTCCAGTCTAACCTGATGCAGCTGAATACCAGTATTTTATACATGGTGCGACTGCCTATCTGACTTTCAGAACCCAGTTACTTGGTAATACGATATCCCTTGGTAAGACTGGTTGTCAGACTTTTGGGCTTCTGACGACCCGTAACGACTTTCAGAGATCCAAGAATGACTAACGGTTTAACGTGCTTTCTGCGGCACGGGGGGTTCCCGGTATGTAAAGATGGTCACCCATGCACGGACCGACCGCGCCAACCATAGCTTAACCTGATCGATCTACCCGTACGGCTGTTATTACTTCACGAACACGACTTTTGGCTGTTACACAACACACAAACGCGACCGGTCAGTACCCACCCTTACGTTGCGTGTTTGGTACTGGTCAGATGTAAAGATAAAGTGCAAGTTTCAATATGTACAAGCTTTAAATATATTTGAAAAGTTTTACGACAGTATTGCTGCTTCTTTGTCAAAGGAAATGTTGGAGAAACTGAGCATACAAAACTGCTGTCGAATGAATGAAAAGTTGTTGTTGTTGTTGCTTTTATTACTATCGGCGATTGTCAAACACGATTTATGAGTTGGCCAATAAATTGAGCTAAGAGTAAATTAAATAATATTTGCTCAGTATTTAGTTTGAGTAGCTTTTGGACTTTATACTTATCTCAGACTTAAACTATGACGTTATTTAAACTTCTAAATTACTTTGAAGTCTGTCTGGATATTTTCGAAACTATAGAAGGTTCTATTCCAACGATAAGTCTGTAAATAAGATCTTAGACTTAAAATCTGCACCCTAATTGCGTAATACACTATCAAACACAATCTGAATTATTTTGAAGGATATTGCTAATCCATTGCTTCATATGTTCGAAAAATTCAATAACGTAAATAACGCAATGAATGTTGTTGAACTGTCAGAATGAAAGCCATAGGTACCCACTGTTATTGTGTTACGCAATTACCCCGTTGATTTAAAATTCATATTAATGCGACTTCAAAATTACTTTGAAGTCTGTCTGGACCTTTTCTAAATGATAGAAACTTGTATTCAAACGATGAGTCTGTAAATAACAACTAATTGCAATCCTCAAAGGCAAAGGTACCACGGTTTAAAAAATTTTCATTGACTGGTAAGTAATATATGCGTCACGAGTTCACGACCGGGCGGCGTTAATATTACGTCTTCGTGGATATGATAGGTATAATTATACATTTTTGTCTTCTCTGTCGTCTTCGTTTTGCCTTCATCACCCTAATTGAGCAACACACTTTCAATCACAATCTGAATTATTTTGAAAAATATTGCTAATTCATTGCTTCATATGTTCGAAACATTCAATAACGTAAATAACGCAATGAATGTTGTTGAACTGTCAAAATGAAAGTTATTACTACTAGCTACTGTTAGTGCCCCGCTGTTTGAGTCTTTGTTTAAGGTCATTACGATCTATAGGTCCACCGAATATGGGATGCAGTTTAGTCCAAAAAGTATATTAAGGACATAATTCGAGCGTAACTGTTAAAACAGTTCATTAAACCAAAGCTATCGAACATAATTCACTTGTATTCAGAAGGTTCTTCTCAAATTGTGTGAATTCGAAAGCTTAATTTATTATTTTTTAATGCAAAAGGTTTTTTCCCAGACAATTTACTTTGTGCAGCAAGTAATTAGTTTACAAAATAACATTAGTAGTTCACACGTTTAGGGGAACACAATTAAGTAATCTTGCGGTGAGGACAAAGTGGTCAAAAGGTACAGACGCCAGCACATCAACCTACACCTAACTGTCACATTTTCCCAATCAACTTTGAACCTTATGCTTCAGTGATAAAGTTGAAAATCTATTAAAGAAATTTGACAGATTGTAGTAGGTTGATGTGCTGGCGTCTGTACGTTTCGAAAACCGTCAGTACAAATCTTTGTTACTATTGTCGGACAAAATACGAGTAATTCTTGGGATTGCGTACCTTGAGAAGTTGAGAGGAACTATGTTATTATCAATGTAGCAACTGGAAGGGTTATAAAATCTCGGTCTCGAATGGCCTTACTTTGTGCGTACATCATTGTAATTTGGAAGTTGAACGTATGATCGCTTTTGTGAAGTACGCTTTTTTACTTTAGATAGGTACCACCTCGGCTTAGTCACGGAGTTGAGGCAAAAAGCAGCCTTGGGCTACGTAATGGTCTTACACGTGATTGTTACATATTAAGACTGTGTCCGGTTTTAACAACGCTGGTTAAGGACACGATATAATAATGCTTTAGATTTTTCGTCTATTTACGTTTTGTTTTGACGACAGCCATGACAGTGGAGTCATTTCGGTAGCATGTTTTTGTTTTTGCCTGATTGAATATAGAGGGTCAAAATAAATTAGGTAGATAAACTCCACAGACTTGGTTGCGATCGATACCTAAAGACGATAAATAAAAAAAAATATTTTGATGACATATTATACTTTGGGGCAACGACTGTAGGTACTTAGTCTGTTTGCTTGATATATCAGTTAAAAAAATCTGTGGTTATTTTTGTAAACTGTACCTACATGGGTATCGATATCTAAACACGATATTTTAAAACAAAAAAAAAAATGATTTTCTCAATTCCTCCTTCAAGTGACTACACTACAAGCGGTCATTGACCTTAAACAAAAATCATCTGCCTAGCCTTTTCCCAAGTATGTTGGGGTCGGCTTCCAGTATAACCGGATGCAGCTGGATACCAGTATTTTACATAGAGCGACTGCCTTTCTGACCTCCACAACCCAGTTACTGGGTAATACGATATCCCTTGGTAAGACTGGCTGTCAGACTTTCGGGTTACTGACTGCCCATAACGACTGTCAAAGATCCACGAATGACAGCCGGGACCAACCACTTAACGTGCTTTCCGAGGCACGGAGGGGTCTCGGTATGTAAAGATGGTCACCCATCCACAGACAAACCGCGCCAAGCGTAGCTTAACCTAAGGCCCCTCGACCTTAAACAAAAATATAAGCAAATATTTTTTTTGTTTTCTTATTTTTAGATATCGTTACACATCACTTCTGCGTAGTTTTGCTAACTAATTTAATTTGACCCGGTATTTTAGTGGTTGGCGTATTTTTTTGTTCGCTTAATATACTTATATCTACTTATAAAATTCCGAAGATTTTTTGGTCCTTAATTCCAAACTCGTTTCCTAGCTGACAACTGATTTAATATTAAATTTCTATATGCACTTATTCGTCTAGTATTTGCTCATAAACAATAGTACGCCATCTAAGTAAATTACTGTACTGATATCATCAGTCTAGTCTGTAATTTAGAAGCTTCTAGATGTTTCCTGCTATGAATAACCGTTTAAATGGTTGACTACAGCCCACACAATTGCAATCGGCACTCTTTGACATATAAAAATAACTATTTTATGCAGTGTAAATTGTGTCGTATACCGTTACGTATTAGGTGTAGAATGATTTAATCGGTATAGCAATATTTTATTGTAATTATGTCGATAATATTTGTGGAACTTTTTATACTAAGAAGATCAGAAATATAGTAGGTTTAACGTAATAATTGTTACACGAAAAACGCGTTCGCGTTGTGAAAAGTCGCGGAAAAATCCCAACCTACCTGTTTCCTTGTGTTATTTTTTTGGGGATATACTGATGTAAATAAAGCCCAGAAATTGTAGTTTTATTGTTTTTATTTCACCGGGACCGAGCTTACACAGATTTTTTAATCGGGTATTGGCGGGAAAGTCTCCACAGATAAACTATAAATAAGTCATACCGTCATTACGACATTGACAGGAAACACAATGTTGCCAAACTAATAATTATAATAAAAAACACATATAAAATGTTGCCACTTTTGAAGGCTTTATAAAGCCTAAATACCTTGAGCTTGGAATTAATTTGTAATTTTTGAATCAGGCTACATAACGCAAAAGAACTATTTTACTCCTCGTTCTCATAAACATAAATTAACTAAAAACTATTTTCATCTTGGAAAAATGATACCTGAGTTTATTTTCTTGACTTCTCGCTAAAGATGAGATGTAATGAGAATGGCTAACGTTTTGTTTGAAGTACTAAGGAGTCTATAAAGTCATTCATTAGCGTTATTGTTATAGAAATGGCCCCACAAAGCCGTAACCAATTACTCCATATACCTTTACGACTATTTACAATGCAACGTTACTATGACTTAGTTCATTTTTATTGAAATTATGCGCATTGCTCTGCGAATATTCTTTGAATGCTGCTTCAATGTTTTTTACAGTACCTACTTATCATTTTTTGCTCCAAGTGTAGGTAGATAAGTACGTAATTTGGGAGCAAAAATAAGCTCTTCAAAATTAATGAGGATGTATGTGATACAAATACCTTTTTCGATGGCACTCATCGATTTAACAGAACGGTGCGTCATAAGAGGATTGTCTCTTGGAGCTCACAATATGGAAAATACATGAGTTAGGCCATCACTGAAAACGTAAAAAAGGGTATTTCAAGTGCGTTGCATCACTGCCTGTATTCCTATTTGTATATTGTTTTTCAATTCATTGGTCTGACAGTTACGTTAAATATGTTTTCTTTTGCTTTCAGGAGTGGTTTACAAGCAGAGGAACAACTTATACGAATGAATACAAAAGTGCTACGGCGCTAAAATAAAAACATTCGCAAATAGCTGTCCTTTAACTATATACTTTGATAAGTCAATTAATATCGCGTACCGCAACGAGCGTAGTGTTGCGCCGTTGTCGATACGTCGACATCGATCCCGCGACGCGTCGCGCGCGGTCCCTGACCTGTCGCTGCCATAGTCGGTGCTCGCCAGAGTCACGTGACTCGGCCGGCCCGCCCAGCCACAGCCGTGGATAACCTCGGCCAAAGCCCGCTTCCGGTGAAGAGGCTGCACGAAGCGCTGCAGAGTGCGCAAGTGAAGCGCCAGCGGCTCTCCCCCCCGTATCCCGCGCCCCCCTCGTCTCTCCACCCCATCCACCAGCTCGCAGTGCACCAGCACATCAAAGTGCAGCAGAGCATAGTGCAGCAAAGCATCGTGCAGCAGCACCAGTTGAACCTGGCGCATCAGTCACTGCAGAACCTGCAGGCGCAACAGAATCTACAAGCTCAGCAGAACTTACAAGCAGCGCAGAGCCTTCAGGCAGCGCAGAATCTGCAGGCGGCACAGAGCCCTGCAGCTACGGGCGGCGCAGGCGCGCAGCAGGCGGCAGGAGCGACACAAGGCGCGCTGGTGCCGCCGCAGCAGCCCTCGCCCCGGCCCGCTTCGCCGCAACACAAGAACATGGAGCTCGCGCTCTGTCAAAGCATGGACTCCGTCAACACCGCCACCACTGAGGAAGAGGTAAGTCGATACTCTTCTCTTACGATAATTAATGTGTCAAGTCTAATTGCTTCCAGAAAAAACATTTAGCAAACATAATTAATTATAGCCGATCGCTGCGACAATTGAACCCGTAATCCGGACCCTTCCTACCTTTCATCTTCACGGTTCTCGTAAATTAACAATAGAGCTAGAACGCGCCAAATTCCCCTTTCGAAGAGGACTTAATGTATCGTTTCGCTTTAGCTATTTGTCATCTTACAATTGTAAAGTAATACCGAAGAGGTGCGGCGCCATAGCTCTTACAATGGCGAAAACGTTCGGATATACAATAAGCATTCGCTAACACAATAAAAGGAAATTTTCCTCGCGACAAAGGCGGCATCGAATCGAAAGATTATATTGCTCTCATCTACCATTATATTTTAGTCTTTATTTCTTTGGAGCTAGAGATACAATTAGGAAATTGATATCGATATAACAAAAGCAAGCACTACGGGCCATGCGGCGCCATGTCACTTCCGGACAGAGTCGCGAGTTGTTTTCTGCGAACGCCGAATTGGGTTTGTGTATAAATTATAATTGATTATTGTTGTTGCACGTTTGTCAACTCCATTGAACCATCAAAATATTTTCACAATAACAATGAAATCTTTAGAATATTTTAACAACAGTTTTGTACGAGAAAAGTAAAAAATTGCAAGTCGTAAAATAAAATACTATAATGAAGAATACACAAACTTCAATCTCGTTGAAGTAAAGCTTGGATGTTTCTAAACCATAACGTCAACGAAAAACAAAGTATACAAGCACAACCCTAGAGAAAAAGCGATAAAATCCTTAACGCAAACTAGGAGGAGGCGACGCGACGAGAGAAGTGGCCAGCGGTTGTGTTAGCAGAGACAAATAGAGTAGATGTCGCTTCACCGCTTTCAGCCGCTTTCCTGAACGGACAGCTTTATAAATAGCTTGTTTTATTGTTACATTATCTTGTCTTTTAGATCCTATGCATTAAAGCAGGGATACTTAGTAATGTGTAATAGGGAAGATTAGATAAGTGCGCCTGAAGAATTTCTCGGAAGAACTTGACCTAATTTTATGCAGCGCTGCATGAGAAATGCGCATTCGAACTAGGTAGGTACTAAGATAAATTCAGTACCAGCTATAGTACTCGGATCGAAGCAATGTGACATTTCTGTGTTCCAGATGCACCAATGTTTTGATTCCGTAGTATAATTTTATACCTGGCAAAAATAACTAAATGATACGTACGACATTCTTCTGAGTATGAGTCGAAATGAATGAGTGTTGGTGGTATCAATGCAAATATTTATTTTTGGGTAGTGCAATGTTGGTTGATTCCGCAAATTTAACGTTTATTGCATTTAATTATGTTGTAGACATAACACTTTTAACTTTTAGTGGAAAAGTCATAAACGTTCACTGCATACATTTTCGCTTACATTTACGATATTCAGTAAGTTGACATTCAGAGTGAATTTATAAAATTTAAAAGTTTCTCGATTCTTAGTATTCGGTGGCCTGAATAATTTATTTTCCTTTCATAGTGTCTGTATTCTCCAATCCATTGTCGCACTCTCAAGTTCCCAATAACATCACAAACGGACAATAACCACAACACAAACCAACGTAGTTAGTCAAACTTTGTTCTGCACGTTTTTGTGTAAATCCTTTCCATAATGAATCCGCCAAATAAATACTGTTGTCTGTCCAGTTCCCATTGTTTGGCAAGTTAGTGTTGATTTCCCACTTCGCTTTGATGTGAGTCCGGTCGGCGGAGCGAGGGGCTGGTTTATAAACAGGGTCCTTTGCTCATGAAGCGTAGGTGCATTCATTCATGCGGTCCACTATCTCTTGTACTATGTATGTTACTATACACAAGTGCGAAGTGTGTAACGTTCTATCATGTGATACCCTTTGCTGTATTGGATATTGGAAAATAAATGAAAATTCTAGCCATACTGGGAATCGATTCGATTAGATTTATCCTCAATTTTTTTCGTATTGGAAAATCTAATCCGAGGGCAGATAACGGACATAAAAATATCGCGCCATGTTTTATTCTATCATAGAATTTTCGATTTCGATAGATTCAGAGATATCGTTCACACATCAAACTAAAACATACCTAATAAAAGCATCTATTTTTATATCGGAAAATGTCTTCCTTTCTTTTGCTTATGTTCAGTTTTCGTGCGCTCATACAATCGCAATCGAGTTTGACGTCGTTTCGTGTGTAATCTCGGGGGGTTACCGGGGGCCTGGGATGTCGGGAGCACGGGAGTGCGTTCGTCTGGTAGCATTGGCGGCAGACGGGGCGATGGCGCCGTCGGGTCTACCGCCCGACACCATCGTCTATTTTTACTCAACAATTGCGTATAATAAACTTTTATTTGACGATTTTTAATGCCAACCAAAGCTGAACGAGGCTCCGCGACCGGATACATTGATCAATTTAACATTGAGTATTGACTGCTCATGGATCATTTGGTTTGTTAAGCTACGCGTTCATCCTTATTTTTTATTCTCCATTTGATGATATGGCTGTCTAGTAATACAGCCGTCTCCTCATTCAAGCTCTAAGCGAAACGATCAATAAAACTGAACATAAACCTGTACATTGTAATCACGACGTCACTGATACCATCACATGTAACTACAGAGCGTTCTCCCTCTTCTGTCCAAACAACTCCCATAAAACCTCGACTAGTGACAAAAACACTTATTGCTTCGTATTTTGTAAGCATGATAAATGCATCGATCGTTTTCCCCTCGTATCCGGAGCGATCGGGTGACAAGTCGGGTGATACGTAGTCTGCCGGCCCTCGCAGACAACACCGCTACGGCTTCCTGAAACCTGTAACTACTTTTTGTTCAACGGTTCGTTCACTTTTGTCCGCGAAAGTTACGCGACGCTACAACTTCCCCGAACAACGCGGCCAAAATATTTACAAATGCTAATGTACGCAAATGTTTGTTTGTATTTCGTTGGTGTCATTTGCCTTATTAATTTACACGTGTTAGCAATCTGAAATAGTCAATATTTGTTTATTATCTAGCTTCAAATGGTTTACAAATTGTTACAAGAGTACAGACATCTAAATCTTTGCTTAAAGTCTCGTAAACTCTAGAAGATATACATTTCAGATTGTGAACTTCAATCTAGGAAAGCATTATCTGCGGAAGTGCCAACTCTCAACTCTGTCACAATAAATTTAATGAAAGGACACTCATAAACATTATTGTAGGAGACTATCTTTATTTTCCGTCGGCTGTCCCGTCTTCAAGAAAAACAAAGCGAGTTTTTTTCATTCCCGACTCCCGTAGTGTCTTTCTCCGACAGTGGTCAAAGAGATTGGGTTTCTTTTAAATAATTGGGTAATTTCGATGTTGAGGCGTCAATTGGGCAGTCCAATTTAGAACTTTGAAAAAAATATTTCCAATTTCATAAATGTTTTGTTTCGATAGAATCTTAACGAGTATTTTTTTGTTGTACTAATTTGATATTAAAGTTTTTATGAGGACTGGTTTCTGTGAGACCGATTTAGATAGAGTTCGCTATAGAGATACCAAACTATTGTAGCAAAATGGAAATATAATTTTAGTGTTCTATCATTTTTCGAATGTAAACAGTAGACTTTTAACATTCACTTCGAGTCTCAATATCGCGTGACATGAACTCTACTTTACCCATTCGTTTGTGAGTGGTTTAGAAACGTTGCTTCGATCGCAGACCAATGTTTTAGTAATCTGAATCCCTAATGGATCCAATTTCTTCCGGAGTGTATTACATAAATTTACATATAGCTCGATTATTACTCAGTTCCAGTGCTATTCCATTTTACGCGTTGCCTATTCCCTAAAACGCGCAATGAATTAGTCTCAACCACCCTCAAACATCGGACGAAACCCTCTTATCCCCTTTGTCTTTTACGAAAACCTAAATTACTTAAGTAAATTCTGACAGATAAATTACTAGCAGGTCTCCACAAAAGATAGATCGGTAAGGTCCCACAGTAAATTTCTTCGTCAATATGGAGATTTAGATATTTTTTGTAGTAGGTATAGTACATTACTGCAGCGGCCAGTAAAAGAGGCATTGATGGACGAACGTGTAAATGTGGGCCGAAGCACACATACGTAAGTCCAAGTTGTGGCCAAGGCTTGTATAGTACTTTTCTCAAATAATGCGCGGAAATTAAAACTAATAAAATTAGTACCCAGGCGAACTTTTTTGTCAAATACAACTACTTTTCAAAATCAATGACGAACACCGAACAACAATAATTTTTCCCGCGTTAAAGTGTTCATTTGTTTTTTTCATTTTTTTATTCAATAAACAGTTTTCTATTTGCAAGCCAGTTCGGAATTTAAATAAAACCTTTGATAAGTTACCTCCTTGGTTGCCATGTTTCGGAGTAAAAGATAGTTCAATTTTTAAATTACACGACAGATATGAGTTTACTATGTAATTTATATGGCCGCAAAACACGACAGATATGGATTTTCATACATTTTTGCCGGCCGCTGCTCGCATGTATTTGGCCAGTACCTACAGCAATTTCGATTTATCTCGAAGAAGGTTGTCAAAGTAACGCTCAAATTTCCAAGCATGTTTGAGAAAAATCCTTTTAACGTATATGTTCAATTTTACTACCTTATTGTATTTTCTAATATCCGATACGAGTATAATAGTACATATTGACAAAAACCAATAACCTGTAAGCTGAAAATAAACAAGTAATAAAGATAAACTCGAAAAGAAAGAAAATTCATATAGACGATATCGCTTTCGTTCTTGAAAATCCTTTAAGTATCTGCCAATAATACGCAGATTGAGGGAACATCTCCATGGGAACTGAAGAGAAAATTATTACCTCGCTCGAGTTCAATCGCGGAGACATTCTCTCCCGAACGATTTTAAGAGAAGAATTTCCGCAGAGTGGAATATAGACACCTCGACCGTTTCAACAGTTTGTCCACCTAATTTGTTCGTCGGCGCTCGACTGTAAAAACAAATAGCTGTTCCCGCATTTCCCCTTACAGAACGATAAAGATAGATATATTCTAACTAAACGGGGAAAAAGGAGGGATAGTTTTCCAAGCTTCGCGTTTACGGGTCGCCTCAATGAGCGATTGGTGTTTACGTTCAAGCTTTTGTCTAGTTCAGTTGGAATCTTGTTTGCCGGGCACTGCAAAGAGGTTCTTTTTTCCATTAACAGAGTAATAATTAATCGAGCTTTATCTAATGTTCGTCGGTTTGAGTTACTCGCAGAAAACTTTTAATTGAATTTGTTGGTCGATTTTGGCTTTTTGACGGGAGCGTGTAACCAGCTTTAAAACAATTTTTAGGTAATGCTTTGCGAAACTTATTTAACCTGTTTGTGTAACTTCAGAGAACTGTCAAAGTTCTCACTAACTGTTAGGAGTTCATTTCAAGATCGTTGATAATGAAGGTTGCCCAAAAATATGATAACAATATAAAATATTTCGGCCAAATGCCAGAAATATTTTAAAATTCTTGTGTATTTTAAAATTCTTATTAGTATTGGCATGAATCAAAATTATGATGAAGCGGTGACAGTGAATATGTTCAGGAAGTCTAAAAGTAGTTTAGCAACATTTCAAACATTAATCCGACATTAACACGAGACAGTTCCAATCGTCGCTATAACTCACCAGTGACACTTGGAGATGGCTATGTTTTACGACAGCGTCGGCTTTATAAATCAGAGCACAGCAACATCAAGTAAGGTCAACTCGGCTGAGTACACTGGACTGACCGCGCAAACAGAGACGTTGCACATTGAATAACTGTTTTCCAATGCGCTGAGCACAGCCTCTCTATCGCTTTGCACCTCGGATTACCGACGATCGTCCGCCAACCAAAGAGAACAAAAAGGTCTCGTTTGATGTTTTAAAGTCCAAAAAGGAAATTTAAAACGTGAGGGTTAATTATCCGTGCAGCTCCATGCGTCCGGCTTTATATCGGTCTAGCGAATTTTCGTTTACACGATTTTGAGGAATTTTCATTTAGCGCTTATTTTCCAAATTACAGAACAGTATTTCGTAACACGGCTATTTGTATTTTTATTCTGCATTTTACGGGTCGGTTGTTTTAGTTTAAATGTGTAGAAGTATTTATTTTTAAACAAGCCATATCGTCCTCCACTACACCAGCTATATGCTACTTAATGTGAGTGAAGTAATTAAGAGTAGTCGCAGTAGTAGGTATTTATCGTGTATTGTGCAACCAACTTGGCTGCGTGCCAAAATGGACGCACCCTAAAGCTTTATGAATCCTAGCAATGTATTAATTCACAAATTGTTATGCAGAGCCTGATAAATGCGTCATATAGTACCAAAAAAGTATGCAATTGTTGCTCTCACAGACGTTACGACGAAGCTACCGAGCGAGGGTCGAACAATATGAACGCAAACCGAATGGACCGTGGATGTATAATCCAGAATGCAAGACGAAAATCGACGCCCGCATTGTGAGCGGAAAATCGAACTCGAATGTCGCAAGACGAAAGGCTCTTTGTGCGCAATCAATGGGCCCTCGATTGCTGATAACTTTCTTTGAAACCCTGGAAGTTTGAGTTCGAAACTGCTAGCCGGGCATATATTTAACTCTTCACTTAATAGTATTCCGTACTTGTACTTCAGAATAGTTCTTCTTTCTAAAATACAACCATTGTGAAAATACATTTTTATGCGTATTCCAATAGAAAGAAATTGTTCTGAATTTTGGTCACGTTTAAATTCTTCAAACTTCGTCTTCCATTATGGGGACAAAATGGAAAGTGAATTTTTAAAAGAAGATATTCTTTGCTCAAAATAATTTGTGAGAAAGAATCTTATTAGATAATTAGGCATCTATTTAAAAAGTTTCAGCGTAGTAGTGTGTTTTCTGCAGACATGGAGTTTCGGAGTTTTCTAGCCTTGAAGATTTTCTTATCATTTAAATAATTTTAGCTCAAGAAATTAAATTTGTTGGTACGGTTCGGAGTAATCAAGGGGAGTTCATTTATAAGGATGTCTCAGATAAACTCGAGGGTAAGTTTTGGTGTAACGAGGAGCGGTATCACGGCGCCGACATCGGGGGGTTCGTGTTCAAACAGGGAGCATTAACGCGGCCAATAATTCACAATCTTCTTGTTACTGCACAAATTAAGTTCTTGGCTGGTTGCGGTCACGTGCGGGGTCGCCTTGTTTGAAATACGAAGGAGCTCATCGGTCGGGTTCGTTAAGCGTCGGAGCGTGCTTTTATTACAGCGAGGCGTGCGCCGCGGACGCGCGACTCTTGAATATTAAACGTATCGTACGCCACCGCGCCACTGGGTCATGCATATTGTCCCGCACCAGTAATAACCGCCACTGAACCCGACGCACTATTCGATTTGCGGCATTTGATCGCCTCCCTCAATACAGGTGGGCGACACTTAGTCATGTAATATGAACAGAAGGAAGATGATATGCAGCTATTTGAGAGATTTAATTATTCTCCTGTCTAGCACGTGAGATATGAGAAATGAATAGCACTTCTCGCAAAGGATTAGAACAATAGGAATGGTGGATACGTAGAATTTTAAAAACGCATCCGTAAACCGGTCTTTCTTTTTCGTTTCGACGGTACGTCTTTCTTTCTTAAATAGTTTGGGCCCAGTAAGTGGCCAAATTTATGGCGGCGTCTGAGGCGTTGTTCAGATAGTCAAGGTTGCAGGTGAGCAGACATTTGGGACACTAGCAGATGGGGCATAGTTTGTTCAGGAGCACCGCGTTCACACTGGATGTTGGGTAACCAGTTAAAAAACATCCGATCGTGCCTCTCTATCGCTTGTTCCGCGCTCTCGCTTGCACACTCGGCATGGGCGGAACGTGACAATGAGTCATGCTTTTTCGTGCGTGCAGCCGGCGTTCATCGATTTATAAGACGTTAACACGTCAATAAAAAAAAAAACGCAAAACAAAAACAAAACTCAAGTTTTCAGAAATAAAGGTTAAGAACATAACCGGTCTTGTTATTGATGCATAATCATACTTAGCTTATAAAGTTCGCACTGTTAAAACACAAGCCTCCTTTATGTGAGAGGGAGTGGGCCGCATCCACCACGCAGGTCCAGTGCGAGTTGGTTTATGTCACATGTCTTTGAATTTGACCTTACAATGTTTTCCTTCACCGTTTTGAGAGCAGTGATGATGAAATAAATGACACAAAGTAAAGCGGCCTGGGTTCGAACCCACGACCTACGACTCGTAATACGGGCCGTTACCACTGGGCCATCACTGCACAAACCTTCTACAATACATGCGTATCGAACTATGTATACATATTTCTATAATAATAAAGAGCAAATTACTACATAAACAACATCGGCGACATAACTTTAGTGTGCCAATGCGAATAGTTTATCGGTAAGCAATACAATACTAAGTTTATTTCAATGCTACATCAATAATGACTGCGATACACGCATAGATTGTCCCTTAATACTTGTAATAACTAATTAAATTGTTTATAACTTGTCGTTCATGATTAATTGCATCAGATATTCATTGTCTTTGTGGCGTGCTCGTGGCTAAATGATAACAGCCACACGGGTCGATCAAAAGTTAAGCAACGTTTGCCGCGGTCGGTTCGTGGATGGGTGACCATCTATTACATCTGTTACATATACACGTCCGTTAAGCTGTTTTTCCTGGCTGTCATTCGTAGATCTTTGATATTCGTTACGGGTAGTCAGAAACCCAAAAGTCTGGCAACTAGTCTTACCAAGGAGTATCGTGTTACCCAGTAAGGGTCAGTTCTCACCGCGACGCGATGCGGCGCGCAGTTTTCAAGATAGCAATACAATTATAGACCTTATCTACTACACAAAAAGGTACACATCAGTGAGGAGGGCCGCGCGGCATAGCTCGACGTAGTAGGCACACAGAATTGTGTATCTTTTTGTGTAGAAGTACGTAGTACTATTAAGTATTCTGTGGTAGAAGGTAAGGTCTATAATTGTATTGCTATCTTAAGAACTGCGCGCCGCGTCGCGGTGTGAACTGACCCTTACTGGGTTGTGGAGGTAAGATAAGCAGTCGATCCATGTAAGATGCTGGTATTCAGCTGCATTCAGTTAGACTGGAAGCCGGGCCCAACAGTTGGGAAAAGTTTAGGCAGATTGATATAAATTTATTGTCTTTGCGAATTATGCAACAATTATCGTGGGACAATCGAATGTAATAATAAATAGGTACTATCCTTCGGTTTCGACGAACATTCCCTATCGGTATGCGTATCAAACTTATTACAACAGATTTATTACATCGTCTATTAACTACGCAAGAGTATATTCAATTAATTCTTGATAAATGGCGATGATTCGGGCGCGTTTACATCGGTTTGTACACACGACGTCATATCGAGATATACATTTCCAGTTTTAGCTGACCTCTCATTGTATACCTAGGCATTTCGTACAATGAGATGTCAGCTTACATTGGAAATGTATAGTTTGATATGCCGTTGCCGTTGTGCGTACTAGTTTGATATGCCGTTGCCGTTGTGCGTACTAGTTTGATATGCCGTTGCCGTTGTGCGTACTAGCAACTAGTATATCGTCGTTGTCAAACCAAAATCTGCTAGGTGCCGTTTTTTGAGATTTCAAGATTTTGACCACAGCTTATAGGTCACTGTGATATGAGCTATAAGTAACTGAAGGCATTTTCATTTTAGTTAGTTAGTTTTTCTAGCCAGTCAAGGCTCTTGGCAAAAACTGGAAGTGTGGTGACTACTTGCATTGTTGTTGCCTTGCTGTATGAGTTGGTGTACACTGTAGCTAAATACAGCAAGTATTTTTTTTTAAATATAAATAAACTAGTTTTAGCCCGCGGCTTCATCCTCGTGAATGTCAGAAAATATCCCACGGAAACGTATTTCCGGGGTAAAAAGTACTCTATGTATTAATCCACGTTATAAGTATCCGTGTGCCAAATTTCATCTTCCTTTTTGCCGTTTTTGTGCCAATCCGGAACATACGTCCAGACAAACAGACAAACGGACAAACATTCTAAAAATTATAAATTCTCGGCATCAGATTCGTTTCCACACCTCGTAGGAATTACTTTTTTTTTCAAAAATATTCAGCGTGCAGTTTTAACTTCGTCACTATTTTATTTTTCGTATCATACTCGTAGATATAATAAAATAACAATGAAGTCAAAACAAATAGTTTTGACTAGATATAGCTATGGCAGCCAACAAAAGCAAGTAAGTAGGTAAACTAGATAGATGTGCAGCAGTATAATGAAATGAGTGCATTACCGTACAAGTCGAGTAAACTCAACCAATGTAAACGCGCCCTAAACTGCTCCAGTGGTAATATAATTGACGCAGCCAAGCGCAACAATTAAAATGCACGATGCGTCGGATTCGATCAACTCGCGATGATTGGAATGAGGTCACCCAGCATTGTCTTTATTTATTGTTGTTTAGATTACAATTTACTAGGTATATAACTCTAACTACGAGTACCTATACATAATACATCTAAATGTAATCATTGTGAATATTTTAAAACTAGAGCATTCGGATTCTAGGGTGAGTTTGTATTGAATTGCATTATTTTCCGCTTAAATGGTTTCAGGAAATATGTTGATGTGGATACTTTTGTTGCATACTCATGTCGGCGACTCTTGAAATATATTTCCGCGTTGGTAAATAAATCAGTATTTATATTTACTTGGAAAATAATTCGAATATGTGACCACATATTCGAATTATTTTCCAATGGTTTTAAATTCCACTGTTTACATATGACCATATGTAAACAGTGGAATTTAGGTAAAACCACTTTCGGCTTATATATGGCGGTAAAACAAATATAATTGGCTACCTTGTTACTATTGAATCTGTTCTACCAATCAATTAGGCCATTAAATAAGATAATATCACACTAATTATAAAGGCAAAAGTTTGCGAGTGTGTTTGTATGTTCGTTACTTCTTCTCGCACAAACGGCTTAACGGATTTGCATGAAATTTGGCACACAGATAGTTTATAACCATTTTTATCCCGATATTCCCACGGGATAGACACTTATTCGGGTGAAACCGCGGGGCGCTGCTAGTAATATTATTATAAAGAGAAAATATTTGATTTTGTGTGTTTGTTTATTACGCTTTCACGCTAAAACAGCTGAACGGATTTGGATAAAATTTGGCACATGTGTAGACCATGACCTGAAGAAGGACATAGGCTCCATATCATCCTGGATCGCAGACGAAGTGGCGGGCAACAGCTAGTCTTAGATATTATATTAATCTGTCGAGCTCCGCTAATGAGACACAATTGATTTTCTATTGTTTCGTCGCCGATCGGCGACGCGCGCCGCTTGACCGGTTAACCAAGTTTAAATTATTATTTTCCAGACAAACAATAGCAAAAACTTATCAGTTCACGCACAGAAAAACAAGGACATGCTTAATACATAACTTTCAACACACATTTTTTTTTCTACCCCGTCCAATAATAAAGAAATTAATCCGAATCGAATTGGCATGGCATCATGAATCGTCTACGGTTAGAGAATTAATCATTCTAATCTATAGCAAAGGCGCGAAGGGGCACATGGAATCCTCCCTATGTTGAAAACCTCACGTACAGTCTACCTGCACCAACAGGTGTACTTATCGCTAGTATAGCTTCCCGATCGGTTAAAGTACACTTTACCGAACGGTGTACCTGTAGTATAGTCGGTTATCTAACAGCTAAGCAGACGGGAAGTAAAAGCGTTGTGGTACACTTTGTAGTAGGTACAGTCAACAAAAGAGATAAGTATGCAGGTTCGTCGGATATAGTTGAAGTTTTGTAAGAAAGCGATGGATGTTCTCGAATAAAATTTAATTTTATTAACAGAAAAAAAAACAGCGCATTTATCAAATTAAATTTCAGTCGACAACATCCATCGGTTTCTTACTAAACTTCAACTATATCCGAAGGCTCTGCATACTTATCTCTTTTGTTGACTGTACCTATGTGTGTTCAGTAATATTTATGTATGACAAGTTTTACGTTCTGTGCGTCGTCGTGTGAGAGAAGGATGCACTATGCACGAAATAAATAAATTAATTGAAATAATAGGTGGACTGACGACCTTGTAAAGGCCGCAGGAACCCTTTGGATGATGCGAAAAGCACAGAACCGGTCGAAGTGGAGGTGCTTGGGGGAGGCCTACGTCCAGCAGTGGACGTCTTTCGGCTGAAATGATGATGATGATGAGTTGAAATAACAAAAAAAATTATTAAAAAAAACGACTTCCAAAAAAAAATACTACCAAGTGAAAAATAACTTTAATTTTGGTGTCTTTAGTTTTGAATTTTCGTTTTTTGCCACCAACTTCTCCTTTTTTTTGCAGTCGGTTAAAAATAACGGCTATAATATTTTCAGATTTTTCAGTCATTCATCATCCATGACTATATCTATGCTGCTGCTCTTCTAGACAATTTTAAATATTTTGCTTGAGCTTAATATTCATAAAAATATGTAAGCTCCAGATAAGACTCCATAAATCCTTTCGGCCCTTCAGATATTTTGATTTGCCGCCAACCCTCTAATTTTCATTAGAAAATTTAAAAAAAAACTCGTAATATCCTTTCTGAAAGTGCAGAGCAAACATTATTCGCCGCTGTAATCTCCACAAGGAAATTGTTTTATTCCTTGCACGTCTTCAAAAAGTTATCCCGAATCAATTTGAGGAAATCGCATTTTCATGCACGAGCTTAAATCGGAAAAATAATGTTGAGAGAAAAATATTCAATTTTAAAGAGACTGTCATTATGAGCGATTCGTTTGTATTAAAATATTTGTTTCATAAAGCAGCAACAGATGATAAATCAAGTTCCGAAAAGGGTGATAAGGTGCGAAGAAGTCATTATTCTTGCAACTACAGGGGTTTATTTATAAACGTTGCTTCAAGTTAAGTGACGTTTAAATGTCAAAAATGTATGGTTAAACAGTCGTTCATCATTAGGTACTTAAATTTACAACGTTTATAAACAAAGGGGACAATGCATAATAATGTCATGATTCTGTCTCGGATTAACTGAGTTTGGTAACACTGAAGGTGTTTCGTCCAATCCGGTAGTCATGTGTGGACAGGGACACAAGCCACAAAAGGTACTATGATTTATGGCGACGCGACAAGGGAGTACGAAGCGCGGACGCAGTTACATTAAAATTCGCACCGCGCGTCTGTCAGTGCGTTTGTAGCCTTATATTGCGGGTGAGGTCTAGTTGAGTCATTATTGGGATGTAATCGCGTTACTACGATGAGTTCATGCTACGTTTGGCCTACAATAATGTTGCTTAAGTTTTCCATTTGTGTATTTAAATTGTCGATAGAGTTGTCTTTTTAACCGACTTCTAAAAAAGGAGGAGGTTCTCAATTCGAATGCTTGTATTTTTTTTTTTTTATGTTTGTTCGCGCATAACTCCGTTGTTTGCCAACCGATTTGAAAAATTCTTTTTTCGTTGGAAAGGGTATACTTTCCAAATGGTCCCATGAAAATTTTATCGAAATCGGACAAGCGGTTTTTGAAAAATCAACGAAAATCTAAAAATTTATCTACATTGTCTACATTAACGATCTTTTTGTTTACTTTTTGTGGGGTAGGTACAACTAAAAAGTGAAAAATAAAAACTTTTTTACAAAAAAAAACAACCGACTTCAAAAAAAACACTACAAAGTGATAAATAACTTTAATTTCGGAAGTCGGTGTCAAAAAACGAAAATGCGGAATCAACGACACCGACTTCCGAAATTAAAGTTATTTATCACTTTGTAGTGTTTTTTTTGAAGTCGGTTGTTTTTTTTGTAAAAAAGTTTTTATGAATGAATAGGGTTAAAGTAAATAATTGAGACGTATTTCCGTCGTCGTCAAATGAAACTAATTGCGACGGAGCGAGACAGTTTCTGGCAGGATATTCTCCAAAAATGTCTGGAAAATGTAGCTTCCACAATTTTTTTAGGAAACTAAAATATTTTAAACATCAAAGTAAGATGCTATTGTTAAATTGATTGGTAGTTAACAGTACGGAAGACATAACATAAATAACGCGAAATGTTTGTTTTTCATATTTATCGGGATAACAGTTCTGTTTTATAAGAAGATCTACGGGTATTATTTTTGAAGGTTTCAAATGTCAAATTGTTGCGTTTTTTTTTTTGTTGGCAAATGTCAATTGTTAACTGAAGCGTAATTATAAATTGATGGGTAGTTCGATTAACGATAGTCGCGCGTCGGTACGATATTACGCGACATCGCGAGACAGTTGGCGCCGTACCAACGTTGTGTCGTTGACTGCGAACTGACCATTCGGTTTTATTTTATGTTCTCATCAGAACCTTTATCGGGTTAATTACCTACTGGAGGGAGATGCAAGCACCTAATTCCTTGTAACGATTTTGACGTTTCTAGTGAGTTTATTAGGGAAAACTACATGAGTATCTACATCGTATTCATGATATCATTTACATCAGTAATGAATATACCTATTCATCACCGATTTTCCAGTAGCAATTCGCCAGTTTGTACCCAATAAACAATGATATTTCACAAATAAATAGTTACCTACATTTTTGTTTGTGTAGTTATTATTGAAAAACATGACAGGGTTATTCGAAAAGAGTTAGTTTTTAATACGCTTTTTCCATTAGCAAATGAATTCGTGGATGAAAATAAATAAATTGTTTTGTTTGTCAGATCGCAATTCTATTAATAGGGAGATACACTATAGTGTGGGTGGGTGAAAGGTTTCGCATAGAAATTGTAAACTGTTATTTTTATAGAGTGCGATAAAATGTCGATTTTACCGCGTCATCGCTCGCAAAATGGCATTTTATTCACTAACGAGAGTCCCAACTAGCGCCGCGGTTATTATTTAATACATATCGTGACGTCACATCAATGCAACTAAATCGTACAAACAAGATTATCTCTCGTATCAGTTAACCCGCAAACGCAGCGTTGAATATTAAATTCACCTCGTTGTTATCAATGTGTTTGATTCAACCCTCTCCACATAATTTGCGAGCGGATTGAATGAGGTAAAATAATAACGAAAATCTGAATACATTGGGCATGTTTCGTATGCGGGCGGAGGCTTATTATGTAAATGCGACCCCTCATGTACGTTGTTGATAAAATTGCAGGCGCCTTACGGACTACATGCTCCAAATAGGAATGGTAAGCTATATAGCAGAAGTTTATCCGTGCTGACCGGAGGGAAGTGGGGTGGGGTGGAACACGCGCAGACATTCAGACGACAGACGTTGCACAAAACGGTCCGCAAGCTCCTTGAGTGCTTGCTTATGATACGTCTCGAAATTTAAGCGACACGGTCGGGAAAGTTCGATTTTACACTTCCGTTTAAATACGGAACCCTATCATAATATATACGAGGCCCGAGGGTATAAGGGACATCTACGCGCAAATTGTTTTCTTGAATTCAGTACCTAATAGGCTAATACAGGATTCTAGAACGACTTGCTTAAACCGACGAAAAAATCAAAATTTTTCGTCGGTTTAAAAAAAAAAACATCTCTTCCACGTGCAAATATTGATATTGACCCAGCGGCGGCGCTCCATTTACTGGAATCCCAGAATCATTAATTAAATCGGTGTCCGCGAACAGTACTGTCAGTCAGAAGTACGTGGCTTGCGATCTCGTGTGTCCAGCGGTGCATCTAAAATTTCCCACATCGCGTAATCGAACCTGAATATGAGCGCATAATTGCTTATTTGCCTCATTTCGGATTCATTCGCGGCTGAAGTACGTGGTATGGGTAAATACGTTCGGATACAGACATAGGGTTACGAGTGAAATTCGCTTTTGCCCCTGCTGGGGCGAAGGGTTACCCCTTCGTGGGATTATAGGGTTTGTTAGATAAAATACATCGGTAAAAGAGTTAAGAAGGGACCGGTTTCCATTTATGTGTAAACGCGAAAAATACAGTTCGATTGTAGTAGTTGACTGGTATTGCCAACCTCTTAAACATTGAGTGGCAAAGTTAAGAATCTCTGCCAAACAGATCGGTAAATGAACCGACAGACACTCTTAAATGATCTCCAACAGTTTTCCGATCGTAAACGTTTATTTATTTCCTGTCTTTTCAATTGTGAACTAACAATGTTCTTTTTTTGTTTCAGGTAAGTGCATCAGCAACTGAACAAAGGATTTATTCGAGTATAAAATGCAATTAGGAGGTTGACACTCAACCCTATGCTGGTTAACGTGCAAGGTATGTCCAGTGAGCAGGCCAACCGGCACTTACTCAAATGAGAAATTCATTACAAGCGCTGTTTTTGCGGATTTCGGTTATGTTCATAATGCAGACGGTGCAGTTTGCAATACTCTGCATACCCTTTGTTTGTGCTCTTAACACTAACTTGCTCTGTGTTCACAATTTCAAAGCATTAGCGTTTTTTTCAGCTGAGAGGTAATTACGCGTACGTCGGACTAGCCATACTTTGCAATGTACAGCGTTAATGCTTATTTTCGTAGTCTATATTACAAAAACGAGCATAGTTAGTAGCCTGGCCGCATAAAAGAATAACACTTTGAAACTAAAAAGTACGTAAATATTTGATGAATAATACGTTTTCTAGAATCGTTAAACTTAGCTCCGATATAATATTCTAGTCTGATGTAGGTGCAGACACATTATAATGAATTAGTTTGTGAGTACGTAAGTTGTTGCATGCATTAGTAATTGAATGAATCAATTTGCTTTTGTGAATCAGAAATTAATGTTGTTGCCAGATATATGTATATCAGCCTCTCAGGTATTTCACTGGTAAGAAATGGGTAATAGACGTCGTGAGAAGAACAAGTGTACTGTAAATAACAAGAATGCTGCGTTTAAAGCAACTTGTCGATTGTTAGTCTGAATGTTTACACACTTTGAATTGATAGCGAATTCTGTGCGAACGTCATTGCTTTTATTCTGACTTAATTGCAAGACAATAGATTTCATGTTGGCTACGTCGCCAAACCAAACTGCTCTAAGGAGTCGGTTACACAGTCGAGTCAACCACAGTTTTGCATTAGTTCTACTAAATGTTTGCCTTTGCACTTACAGGCGTCTTTGCACTTTTAGAACAATTAAATGTCTGAGCTCTAATAGTTGGTAAGTACTACTCACCAACTATTCAACACCTATCAATATTTGAAAGTGCTGTAAAGTGATCAAGTCCTCGACCTGTCAAAATTATATTGTGCCAGACATAATACAATGCATCTCAATCAATACGTATGAGTCATAAGTATTGATTGAGATGCATTTTGATAACGAACATGTAATGTCATAAGTTATGACATTACATGTTCAGACCTGACAGACAACATGACTCTTTTGTTATTCTGACATGTTTATTTCATTCGGATCCTTGAGGAGTTGTAAATTGTTTGTATTTGTTTAGTCTGCTTAAAGACGTTCTCATTTCATAAACAATGTCTGGGGCTGATTTGCGGTAGTCTCTTTAGGGTTCAGACTTCAGATAGATGAAGAAAGAGGAAGTAGAAGATATAGTGAGTATAGTCGACCTTGTAATTACTACCAGCCTAAGGTTGAATGTCACTTGTACATCATAAAGTGACTAGGTAAGGCATACCATAGAAAAGCATAGAAAATTATAGGCGTACTTATATAAAAAAAATCTGCTGTTATAGAAAAGTGCAATACATACACTGTCAAAATATATGGAGAAGCTAATTAAAAAAAAATAACACGAAAAATTTCAACGCACTGGGGTTCAGAATCATATACTGAATCTATGGTAACAGAAGGCCAATTCTTGTACTTTAAAACGTTCATAATCTAGTCGCAACCTTATCTCAGCGGCAAACAAATGTCAATAATTGGTCAAAATGTAGGGAAATTAGAGGTATTTTTCACAGATTGAGACTGAATTACGAGAATTGCCCCTCAAGTTGCGCGTCGCCCTGACACCCTGTATTTGTCTACATGACAGTTAGTTTCAACCTAAATGAAGTTTCAATTTACAGGGAATTGTTGTCGAAAGTGGTACTGCTTACAAGTTTGACTATATCTAGTTATGGAACTAATTACCATTCTAAAAGCCAGATCAATCCGATAAGTGAATCTGCTGTCAGTTTTCGTGTTAGCTGTTGAGAATGATTGATCACAATAACAATAACCAGGCAACAGAATGAATTAAACGCTTTCAGAATCCCGAGGTTAGATTTAGATGAAGAGAAGGCCTATTCCATTGCAAATGTGACGTCAATTAACCGTTTCAAAGTCAAAGTCAATTAATGCTCTTATATTTCAAGTAGGCCATTAATTATATGTCGGAGTCATTCGTTTGACTATTCGAACCACCAGCGCCGCCCGGCGGCACTCGACAGACTTTAGCTTAAGTTCGTGGTGTCAACGAGAGCTTCAGAGCGGTGCAGGCTCTTGGTTATCGGACATCGTACGGACAGAAACTGTCTCGCATACTGTATCACGTATCTAGTTGTGTCTTGTACCTACACTGTGTGATTCGCTAGTGCGATGTTCGTGAATTATAATCTGATTTGAACTGCAACCGGTTTTTCTATACTACCCATAGTACGCCCACAGTAATTAAAATATGGCTGATGACCAGAGACATGTACCTTCTCTGTCATATATTTAGAATTGATTCTAGTTGCCCCTTACAAAAGGTAGTTTGGATGGTGTCAAATCTGGAGGTCTACTCGCTAGCCTCGTAATCCGTATTTTTGGCCGAAGTTACGGGCGATTCCTACTACGTATTACCTATTATATATTCTGTGGTATTACCTAAGGATATAAGATTAGTTTGAGGCTCCACCTAAGAATGAATGACACCACACCACGTTTTGACGTGGTGATTGACACTACGGAGTTGTCCCTACCCCTGATATGTTTTTGCCCGTCCGAAAAAGTTAATTAATGGGGTGAACAGTTTTCTCCGCAGTTTCAAAATACATTCGTACGGGCCTTTATCTTCGTTGATAGACTTAGAGAGAGACAATAGAGGGGGCCTACCCCTCTATTGTTATTTTAATGGTTATTATTTGGGCAAACCAATCACAACAGCTTACCTACTTTAGATTTGACAGCCTCGTTTACGGATATTCCAGCTTTGTTCAATAATTAAGGCTCTACACAAGGACAAGGGATTGCCAATGCGTTAAACATCAATTTCCGTTTTAATTAATATTTTCAATTATCTTTTAAAACATAACCAAACAACTTTATAATTCAAAGAACTAGGTTAATTAGATTTCATAATAAATAAACAAAGCCGTTGTATTCTTTACCATAAACAACATATTCAAGGTTTGCATTAAAGAGCTGTATATAATATTCATACTTAATGCTTAGGCGACAAAATAGCCAAGTGCTGAATCAATTCGCCTTTCGTCTAATGTTTTTATTTTCTCCTGTATTCTCAAAGGAGAAGACAGAGTTGTACCAAAGGTACATCCACATTTCACTAGCGGGGTAATTGCGTAGGGTAACACACTATCAGTAGCATCATTTTGAGAGTTGAACGACATTCATTGCGTTATATAAGTTATTGAGCAGACAAATTTTTCTAACATATGAAGCAACCCACCGCGTCCCATTCTGTCGCCCGCACGCGCTAGTAGGTACTACATTTTCGCTTAGCGTTCTTTCTGACTTTTTCCTTTTTGCTCAGCTCTTTACGGTTGTAGCGTGATGTTAAATACCTTCCTCAATTGCGCTATCAAACGCAAAAATAATTTTTCAAATCCGACTGGCAGTTCTAGAAATTAGCACGTTCAAACAAACGAACAAGAAAACAAACAAACTTTTCAGCTTTATTATTAGTTAGTATAGATTACTAAAGGCAAGATTAGCACATACGAGTATACGTATGTGTGAGTCAATTATGTTATACAAGTAAGGGATACACAAAGTTTTGTATGCGCCGCGTATAACTTGAAATATTGGGACATCGGTTTCCCTTCCTCGGCCCCTCGCATACTAATGTAATTTGGAACACCAATATACCGAAGCCTGGTGGATCTTCTTCTAGTATTGATTAGTTTGCTAACTAACATCACGATTTGTTTTCCCAAAGGGTTAGGCAGAGCTGTATGGTCAGCAACAAAGGTTCATTAACACAGCTTCTTTTACACATCATGTAAATTGATATATAAACTGATTTGATAATCTCCTTTTTAGCATAAGAGTTAACATTATTTAAACTTTACTTCTGTTCCGATTTTAATTAAATGTCTTGCGCAATAATTAAGATTTAGAAAACTGAAGTGTTAATCGATCTTTGTTGCTGACTGTACCTACCTATAGTATACCCAAATTTCATCATTTATGTTTATGTCCCACGATATAGGGGGCGAGCCTATTACCATCAGCACAAATCATGACTTCGAGCTACTTCTGAGAAATTCCCAAAAAAAAACTCAATAACATCTTGCCCGTCCTTGGAATCGAACCCAGGAACTCAGGCTCAGCAGTGGCACTTGCAACGACTAGACCAAAGAAGCAGTTTGCTAACTATTGGTTGGTAAACAGGGATTATTTGTACTATGTAATCGTGTTTTAGCCTAAGCTTAGTAGGTACAAGGCGAGTTGTAATTTATAGCCTGGTTAATATTGTGTATTGAAATTGATGCCAACGCGCGTATTAGATAGTCTGACTCATCAACAGGTTAAACTGTCTTGTTTGCAGGAAAGGACTAGCATACTATAGTTTCATAGTTTCATGTACATTGTGGTGTACGTGTGTTACATTAGATTAGTCTTGCTTGAAGCCTACCAATTGTTTGCCTAATCAGCCTATAATGTTCCCCCTGCTGGGACACAGGCCTCCTCTCTGTGAGAGGGAGTGGGCCGTAATACACCACGCGGGCCCAGTAGGGGTTGTTAGATGTCACATGTCTTCGAATTTTTGGTTGTAGGACTTGATGGTTTCCTCAAGATGTTTTCTTTCACCGTTTTGAGAGCAGTGGTGGTGAAATAAATTACGCAAAGTAAAGCGCCTGTTTGGGCTCGTACTTATGACCTACAACTCGTAATTTTTCCGTTGGTATATCCCACTGGTGCACGGCTTGTTATTAAATAAATAGGCAAGACAGTTGCATTGGCAATGATTTTTATATTTTAGTGTCTCATTTCTAAAAGTGATCTCTGATTGAGGCTTTGTTAACTCAGCAGCAAAACAAAACACACTCGACGCAATTACATTCAAATAATCACATTCTTTCACTAGAAACTCGTTTAAAAGAACAGCCATTATGCGCCGTTTACGAATTCCACGGCATATGACAATGCATAACCACAAACATACTGAGACGGACGTGTCTGCTTGAATGTTTCGCAATCGGTGCGAATTCAGCAATATTGCACAAGAAAACAACATTGTACTTGTGACAATGCTCTGGGAATCTAGACTATACCGTGAAATATTACCGCGCTGTTCGGCGAGCATGTCGCTGAACAAGATGGTGGGCTAGCATATTAATAATTATGTTCGCTTGCAGCTTAGACTAAGACTAAGCTAGGAGCTAGCTCGAGAGCTGTAATCGCATGAGCTCGTTTCTCTTGCTTTAGGTACTCGTTGCTTAATTTCAATTTATTTTGTAAATAGCTGGAAGTGTTTTGAAAAGCTAGATTAGCATTGGTCACAGGGTGTGCAGCTTTCGGATGACATTATAGGTATTAATTTTTTCAGAAGCCAGCTCCAGAGCTGTAAAAGCTTATGTTAGGTCTTTTCTTGAGATTTAGTATTGCTTAATATATTGTGAATAACGTTATTGACTTTTGAGATGCTAGATCAGTTGAGGTCAGATTGGAATTAATTACAGGGCTCTTAAGTTTATATATGACATTATGACATATTAAATACCTTAAAATGTTTTCTCCAATCAACTCAATGGGTACGTATACCCTGTATATACCCATTCAATGTATGTACAACAACAACAGAACAGAACAGATAGGTACCTACGTAAACCCCTGAAACATAAACAAAAACTGATGGTATTAAAAATTAGACACAAAGTTGTATCGTGTGAGTTGATTTTCCATTGTTTGTTAATAACAATAAGAATGAGTTAGTAATAGTCATGAAGATTGTCAGTTTCCTTTCGCTTCGATGACTGCTTTTCCAATCCACGCGGCCGTGTGTAGCGGCACTCGGCAGTAAATCGCCACGGTCCAATGAATGAATTGACACAATAGTGAGAAAAAACACAACATTATTCAATTTAGATTGCAATCTGTTTCGACCTTAAGTTATTTGAAGTGTTATTAGCGTCATTTGTAAAACAATGTAGTTACAACAAAAGATATAATTTCTATGTAGCTGCGCGTGAGACGTTTTGTCTAGCGCCTAACTTTGACGTGATTTATGTGCCGAACTGCTAACGGTATTTCACATGATTTTATACAAGTCACGCTACTGCTGAGTGCTAAATTACATGCTTATACACTTTATGGATAAAGTTATGTAGGTAAGTAGGTTTATTAATATACAAAAATGTAAAAACTGTGCTTACTTATCTTAAATCAAGTTACCAACGTACCATAAACCTACATATTCATGAAATTAAATGATTCATGAAGGTCTCTTTAATCAAGTTAATTAATTATAATAAAAAATCCTAAAACCGCGTTCTAATTAAAAAAATAATTAGTTCTACTATGAAATAATTATCAGCGTTATGGTAATACTAGGGCGCGGTCACACAGCAGCGAGCAGGCGAGCGCGCTGTAAAGGCGCGGCCACACGCAAACGCACCATTAGCTCCTCTAACAATATTTCATACGCGCTCATATAATATGAAAGTGATGTGTCCGCATTTATGACACTTTGTTGGGCGACATAGAAAAAATATCATTTCGTGACAGACTTATTTAGTGTGAAACGTGTCATAAAGAAACTGTTTAGATTATTTTTTAGTTTAGGGGAAAATTTACTGCTTCGATGCATGTATTTATACCTTTAATGACGTCTTTAAAATAGTTTTTCAAAGGAATAAATAAATAAAGAATTAAAAATGTCCGTGTTCGATGTTCGATTCGAGAATTTACTTTTTTTTATGTTTATGTCGCAGCGAAATTTGTAAATGGCACTTTAATATAATATCTTATGAGGTGATACAAACTAGTTAATGACCAACAGAAATCAATAATTTATCACCGTAACATAATTTTTATGACAAATAAATGACATCAATTAATTATTTTCAAATATCATTTTAAATAATCTTGTTAAACTGTGATGAAATATAACTAAGATGTAGATATTGAGATTGAGATTAAGATTAAAGCTTTTGGAATCAGTAAAAATTCACCGTGAAACCTTAAGCACAGAATACTTAATAGTACTACGCCTTATGTGAAGTGAGCTTGAAAGTGAGTTGTCATCCCGTCTGATGCTAAGGATTGACAGTTCACTTTAAACTCACTTCACCTAAGTTTTCAAGGTGAGATTTTGACAGAATAGCATTACTTACATATGAACAAACTTGTTTTTTTCAACGTTCTGCATTTTAGTAATTTTTAGAAATTTCAGCTTTAGCAAGTGCTGTCTTAAAAACATTAGTAATTTTGCCAATTTATATAGTCTGCTTACACTTTTCCCATTAAAATAATAACGTAGGAGGCTAAACAGATAACTTAATAAAAGGTTAATGACGTAGAAAGCTGGGCTTGCCGAGGGCTGGCCATACGAGATAATCGCTACACACCCTCGGACAATTTCCTTGTGCCCGAGGACCCAATTAATTGAAAAAGTTGTTAGAACATTTTGATTAAATTATCTTATAATTCATTAGTGATCTTCGTAAAATTGGAGATCAAAAAGGAAATTACTTTCTCAATAAAAGGAATTCTTCCAATCATTAGCAGGGATGGTTCAGTATAGGATCGGAGCCATGTTATGTCTGATAAGCGATTGACTGATGACTGTAGTAATGAATCAGGTGAACTTCAGTTCAACTGAGACGTTCAACATGTACTTGACAATGATAGATCACGACCAACTCTTGTTGCAATGTTTTGCTGAAATGCAGCCATTAACGTCCAAAGCATCGGTCATACCCATAGATATCCGAGAGATATGCCTTCACTGCATATTTGTTCAAGTTCAAGTGTCGCCACATTTTCCCCACTCCGGAAACTCACACAAAAACAAAAGAAATAGATACGGCACACATGATCAAATTGGGCGGCTTTTTTGGCACACACACAAGAAAATAAGCGTAACACTTTTGTGCTATCTTATTGCACACATGCTCAAAAGGGGCGGGCACTAGAAAGTATAGACACAGTCACTGAATGCACACATGCAACTCTAGCATCAACTAGGGAAGATGGGTTAATATAAATATTTGATCGATAAAAATATCGATAGATATCAACTACAAAAAAGAGAAGGGTTTTTTGGGTTTTGACGTGTATTTTGTATTGTTTATTTTTTCTATATAATAATAATTAATATAATATATTTGTTTGCAAATGACATTTAAGTAAATAGGTAGTTTCTTTAGTTTCTCTCTTACGTAAAATTAAAACTATTTAATTATCGATGAAACCTATATAAATCGATATATACAGTGTGTCAGGTTAAACGAGGGACATACTTTAAGGGAGTGTAGTACCCATGAAAATGAACAACTTTTACTAAGAGACAAACAATGAAATCGAAAAAATAAAACCAGCCGCTCTATACATTTATGTTCGCATAACTGGACAAAATGTACGGAACAGCTGTTTTTTTCTTTTTCATATTTTTGAGTCCGCCCCATATTAAAAGTTATTCATTTTCATGAGTATCTACTACACTTCCTTAAAGTATGTCCCTCGTTTAACCTGACACACTGTATATAGGCTACATATTACATCGAGTCCGCGTATCACTGGTCAGTTTCCCTCAGTCAACAGTTTATTTAATTCGCCAGTTTCGTTGATTGGTCAGTTTCACCGATTTACATACGATATATAGATAAGCCTGATAGGACGATATACAAATAGGCTACATATAAAAATCTCCAATCCCCTTAAAAAAAATGTTCTACCATAAAAGATCTTGGAATTCCTATCTTTTGTTTTTATTATGAAGTAAACATGCATAATACTTTTGCACGTAGCTGTACTAATAATAGTTAACTTACGGTTTCATATAGGTATGTATCTTAAATTTGAATGTAGGTACAGCCCACTTAAAAAGCATGTGTCTTTTCGCGGGCGACTTAAAACAATTCTCTTTAAAGTATACAGAACAAATTACAGTTTGGTTTGACGGAAACCAATTATTTTCCGTGCCTGTTGCATCTATACATTTATTTTTCATTTCTGGATCTTTCGGGAAATTGAAATTAAATGTATTAATTTTTGTAAAATAGGTTCTTAATATAATTTTGTATTTAGACAGATTAACAATATTTATCGATAGCCATATCTCAGCGCTATGCATCACTAGTGCATTATTTGACATGGGTCCGTTGCTAGGCAATTTTTTTATGTTATTTCAAAAATATTTCACAACGAAATATTTGTAAAATCCTTAAATAATATAATTAGTGCAGTGATTTTTTAATCACCGGTGGTAGGACACGCCACTTGTCTTAAGGTTTGTTGTGATTGTTCTATTTTTGCAAATAAGGACGGAACAATTCGGCATTTTGTAAAAATACGAAATGACACTACACGTTTCGATACAAACATATGACTACGGCGCTTACTGCCGTCGCGCAACTCGCGCATCTAACATACGCCCAGATTACAAGTTATGGCCATGGTATTATATAATTGTACCATGGTTATGGCCTTTTATAGAGGCGACGTGCGCCACGCCTCCATGCCATATCCCTCGATATCCGTGGTCATACCATACACGGCTTTATTGTTTGCGAAATCTTCCAATCAGGGTAATCCATGAAATTAAAATTTTCTTACGTTTTTTTGCAATTTGCAGGTCAGTAATACCTATCAGGTTGTACGATGATCTTAATATAATTCGCGGCCGTGACAAATATTTATTTATAGAATTTTATTAAGGGGACTACAGGACCAAAACGCAAAAAAATACAAGTTTTATAATGTCTAACAGTATATGATCGACTACAGTAAACAAAATCAGAAAAATATAATGATATTCTTCAGGATATATGCTAGGTAGAAAGTGTGTTGAAAACATAATACAACTAATTTGATACGATAGAAAAAAATCATGAAGACACCTCTAAAAACTTTCTTTTTACAATAAAAACATACTAGTATACATACAATCATTCTGATTTTTTGTCAGAATATTCTGCAAACAACATAATAAAGCACTAATGTTGTAATTTTTCTAGTACAAACAATAGATTTTTTGTAAATAGATAATTGCTTCATATTTTGCAATTAATTACCAGCGTTGTGTCATCACGCTTCTCTTTCTTTTTTATGCAGTCCGACAGTGACCGCGCTTTAGGTCATGTAGGCCCCTTAATAAAAATCATCAATTCATCTCTCATCTCTCTAAGTTCATATTACCCTATTGAATGACTATTTCATTAAATCAATTCTAACTTAAAAGTTGTATTGCTGATTTTAATTATTATAATTCTACATTTGTTACGTTCGCGAATTATATATAGTCTTGACGCAGAACGTCACTTTAATCAATGCACACCCTGACAATTACAAAAAACGGCAATTTACAAAAAAACGTAAGTAAAGGAGACTGTTAAAATTTGTATGGGAAGTGGTCTATGATCCAATAGCGATACTGTAGTGGTATTTCTGTTGGAATACCTCAACTATACCCTTGTGCAAAGGGGCATCAAAATCTAACCCGGCAGTTTTGAGAAAAATAATACTTTAAAATTCACATTTCTTGCTACATTTTTATATTTTAAAAACGTTTTAACGGGTATTTCTGACTTTATACTACTTAATTAATGTGATTTTCTGCTAAACAAAGACACTTACCACCTCGACAGTGCTGAATTTCAGTTTTTTTTTTTCGTTTTTAACCGACTTCAAAAAAGGAAGGAGGTTCTCAGTTCGTCGGAATCTTTTTAACATTTTTTAATATTTATACTCACTGATTTCTCGAAGACGGCTGAACTGATTTAGAAAATTATTTTTTTGTTTGAAAGGGTATACTTTACCAAGTGTTCCCATTGTCACCAGGTCAGGTTTGAACGGGTATTTCTGACTTTATTAATGTGTTTCTCTACTAGGCAATGTCACTTGTCCCCTCAACTTTTTTTTTTGTACTTACCGATTTTTAGGCATTTTTTAAATATTTATGTAAGAAGGATATGTCTTAAAACAAAAAAATACTCCAAAATACGAAAAATAAGAAGGAACTCTATTTGTAGCAGCAGAAAAAGGGTGTATGTAAAAAAAACTTATACATCACTACATAGTATAAAAATATTTAAAAAATGTAATTCCGACGAACCGAGAACCTCCTCCTTTTTTGAAGTCGGTTAAAATCGAAACAAACACTAAAATCCAGGAAAGAAACACATTAATTAAGTATTATAAAGTCAGAAATACCCTTTAAAACGTTTTTAAAATAAAAACGTTACCATGAAATTATGTATTCTAAAATATTATATTTCTCAAAACTGCCGGGTCAGATTTTGTTGCCACTTTGCACAAGGGTATAGTTGAGGCATCCCCACAGAAATATCGTAACAGTATCGCTATTGGTTCATAGACCACTTTTTAAAGTTATCTCGAAATTATGTATTCTAAAATATTATATTTCTCAAAACTGCCGGGTCAGATTTTGATGCCACTTTGCACAAGGGTATAGTTGAGGCATCCCCACAAAAATATCGTAACAGTATCGCTATTGGTTCATAGACCACTTTTTAAAGTTATCATGAAATTATGTATTTTAAAATATTATATTTCTCAAAACTGCCGGGTCAGATTTTGATGCCACTTTGCACAAGGGTATAGTTGAGGCATCCCCACAGAAATATCGTAACAGTATCGCTATTGGTTCATAGACCACTTTTTAAAGTTATCATGAAATTATGTATTCTAAAATATTATATTTCTCAAAACTGCCGGGTCAGATTTTGATGCCACTTTGCACAAGGGTATAGTTGAGGCATCCCCACAGAAATATCGTAACAGTATCGCTATTGGTTCATAGACCACTTTTTAACAGTCTCCTTTTAATTTCGCGGGCTATCTCTGCGCATTCCCCTTAACCAAAGAATCTAGCAAGAACAAAACCTCTTGCTAGCCTCTTTGATTAAGTAATGCATTATTTCGTTAATTTGCAGTGGGCCTATCTCTCCCATCCTGTTCTAAGTTACACAACTCTTGCCCGGTTTCGACACCAAAAGTTATTATTTGCGTTTAGATGCCCACGTATTGTTTCGAAGCGGTTACAAAAGTTACATTACGGTTTATTGATCCACTGATAGCTTATCGCTCACATTTATCTCCACCCCGATAAGTATTGCATTGAAATAATACTCTTTAGCATATTGCCTTTATACTATGTACAGTATGTGTTCATTTTCCATTGTTTTGTGGAAGCCGATAACGCAATCTAGCTATTGTTAATCCAGTATCTTTTTACCATAGAAGCGATTGAAGAAAATTACTAAAAGCCGAATTTAATTAACATAAAAACTTTTTTAGTAAGTCCTCGTAGTAGTTGCTACGAATGCTCTATGAACACGGAAACTGTGACGCGAAACTGGAGCGAGGCAAAACGACAATAGCGACGACTAACTCAAAAGCCAATTTTTTTGAAATGCATGACGCGAACGGATGAAAAGTCACAACACCACTGTATATCAAACCGATGCGTATCTACCCCCTTGAAAAAATCTAATACGAAAAAAATATTAATGTCAACGTGAGAATGGGACGGTGATACGTAACGCGTGGGTGTGAAAGAGACGAAGAGCTATTGTTCTCCACCTGCCAGTAGTCACCTGGTGCGGGGTCTCGTCCATATTTGATTAGGTTTTTTCGGGGTTGTAGTCCTAACTATGAATGCGAGTGGCGAATTGAATTGTTTGGAATTTTGAACGCGATATTTTTGATACGGCAGTGGCCGTGTCCACGATTCGAATGTCGTATGTTCTGAAATTAAATAAATTCGTAACATGCTGACATATTTATACAAAGTTATATTTTTATGATACATAGTTTGCCAACGGGGCAAATGAAAATATGACATAGGAATCATGTCTATATTTTATTTTGCATGGACTATGATTTAAAATAACACGAAGTTTTGGTGCAAAAAATTTTTGAGACCCAAAAACACTAAATGATTGTGCAATGTAGAGTTCCGGAGGCCGAAGAAGTTACTGTTAAATTCCACTGTCAAAACGGACGATAAGGCTTAGGGTAATTGTTAGGAATACGTTCAGCCCTAGGGCGAACCACCAGCTGAATGGAACCTTGCTCTAAACCGGTTGTTTATTAGCTTACGGTGAAAATTCAAAGTGTTTATTGTTACCGAGCGCATGCCGCTCGCCTTTAAAGGTCGCATAATTTAAAGTATCTTAGATATACACTAGCTTATTAAATAATTGTATTCTTGCAATCGAAACCTACCTTGGAAATACTTTGAATAGTTGAATTTATTGATCCGTTAGTTTTGGCCTTAGTTGCACGATCTATTTAAGTACCTACTTCCGATGTGTTCCGTAAAAATATCACTGTAAAAACTGATGAAGTGAGCTTAAAATGAACTGTCATTCCACTTGATGCTAGGGATTGACACTTTAATGATAACTCACTTCACGTACAGACACGACGCCAGCACATCAAGCTACCTAAAACTGTCAAATCCCAATCAACTTTGAACCTTATGCTTTAGCGATAAAGTTGAAAATCTAGTAAAGAAATTGACAGATTGTAGAAGCTTGATGTGCTGACGTCTGTACGTTCTCACGGTGAGATGTTCACATTCACAGGGGGTCTATTCTCTTAGTCCGTCAACAAAAATTCGGGCCCGTTTGAAAGAAGTTACTTCTTAATGAACCCTACTCCCGATGAACTAACTTTTTCGGACTGACAAAAACACATCGGGGGTAAGGACAACTGTCAATTAATGGTGTTGTCATTCATTCTTAGTTCGGGCTTCAAACTAATTGCACGAGCCATAATGCGAAGCATTAGAGAGTGCTTTATGATCAGTGATCGGAATAGGCTGAGTATATTTACCTAAAGTTTAAAGAACAAAGATGGAAATCGGAGACTTCCTTATGACTAAATTTTTTTTTTACCCGTAAATTTACCGGTACTTTAATTATGTAACTTTCAGTATCTTATTTTATCATTAGCCTTATAAATCCAAACTAATATTATAAATGCGAAAGTAACTCTGTCTGTCTGTCTTTTCTTCACGCCTAAACTACTGAACCGATTTGTGTGAAATTTGGTACAGACATAGTTTGGAACTTGAGAAAGGACATAGGATAGTTTTTATCCCGATATTCCCACGGGAACGAAACTTACGCGGGTGAAACCGCGGGGCGCAGCTAGTGCTTTAATAAATCGTAATCAATGTTTTGATAAATAAAATAACCAATATTAAAAATTTCTTTTTTCTTATTTTTTTTTTATGTTGGTTGAACATTTCAATATAACATGAACATATTAATGACTTTGAAATCCTTTTTATATATTTATTTTAAAGTTACACATAATGTACAAACAATACAATCAATACAAATTACAACATTTTAAAGAGATTTTAGAGAGAGTAGGGAGGACTTTGCCCTGCAGTGGGACGTCACAGGCTAATAATAATAAGTAAAGTATTTAAAATGTTAATGATAAAATAATATATTGAAAGTTACATAATTAAAGTTCCGGTAAATTTACCGGTAAAAAAAAATTGTCATAAGGAAGTCTCCGATTTCCGTCTCTGTTCTTTAAACTTTAGGTAAATATACTCAGCCTATTCCGATCACTGTTTATGATCGAAAAAAATTTTTTGCCTCCTTTCTGCAACTGTTTCTATTGTTATACTCCTGCTAGTACACAGAACCTACTTCATTTATACACTATTGTATAGATCATTTAATGGAGATTAATTCTGTATTTTAAAAAAAAATAATTTAATGCAATACAAACGAAAAAAAAATCAAAATATTTCTAAGTCTCAATCAAGTGTGAAACCTGAAAACATTGTAGCTTGCGAAAAAATTAATTAATTGAGTAATTTTTTTTTAAGATTCGTTTCTCCCGTCGGAGGAACCATGTTGAAAATGGCTCTTTTATTCAAAGTTAAACTATAATTAATTAAAAACTAACTAATATATTATCTATATCTATGGTTTTTAATACGATCAAATGAGCCCTATGAGTCTTGCACTTTTAGATTTTCCAAATTTTCTTACGCCCGTAGGTGATACGGCGTAGTTAGGTATGTCCGTAACTTCGGCCAAAACTACGGATTTCGTGCCTAGAGAGAGGACCTCCAGAACAGACCGGCGGTGGAATGACAGCTTACATCACCTTAGTTTTCATCACAGAACACTTCTTATATCTGTTCTGTGGTTTTCATAGACCGACAGTTCTTTTGTTTAGATTTTACGAGTTATTTATCTGATGAAACAAAGAAAAATAAACAATGCTTATTTTATCTCCTCATAAAATAACCAGATATTGCGCTACTAAATCGTCGTTATGCTTATTTCCCTTGCGAAGTAAGCAAAGCGAAAATGCATTCAGGCTGCGCCCGTAATTGTTACCAGAAATATAAATAAAAGAGTGTATGAAAATGTGGTAGCTGCTTCCTTTTATTGGGATAACGAACTATGTTAAAGTCAACACAAATATTCCAAAGCTTGTAATTCGTTGTTTACACAATAAAACGTGAATTACTCGTCTGTGTTCATTTACTCGTTTGAACCGTCCGTAATCCACGCCGACTGAGGGCCCGTGGTTCACCGCAGGCGCTCGCCGACTCGCAACTTTTGCCATGACCACTGTCAACTTGGAGTCGAGCGCCGAGAAATTATTGGTTTAAAGAGCTTACACAGAAATTAGCCTAAATACCTTTTGTTTTTACTTCGGCAAGCCGCACCTTGTACCTACGTCCTATCTAAGGTTAACAGGGAACCACATTTCGGGTGACTGAAGATAAGCCGGTGAAATACGGGTGGGCTGTCTTGTCTCACAATTTATTCGTATCTAAATGTTTTTCTACATACGCTGTTTTGTGTGCATTTATTACGTTTTTCTTGGGATTGTTTGTACGTTGTTATATTTTGTAGCTGTAGCGGAAATTCAACGTTAAGACTTTAAAGCTTGCAATAGTAGTTTGGAATACTATAGAACATGGACCAGCTAAAGTATTTTTGGTACCTTTCCTCGGTCTCTCAAAAAAGCGATTATTCACCCAATACACAAGAGTGGAAATGGAAACTGTGTCGATAACTACCGACCTATACGAGTAGCTGTACTACCATCCATATCTAAAATTTTAGAACGCATTATTAATAACAGACTTATTAATTACCTTGAGGACAAAGGGTTGTTGTCTCCAAATCAATTTGGTTTTAGGCAAAAACATTCAACCAGTGGTGCCGTTTTGGAGCTAACTTCCCAGATTGTTGACCAACTTGATTCCAAAAAAAAAGTTCTGTCTATTTTCTTGGATCTGAAAAAAGCTTTCGACACGGTTTCCATTCCCATCCTCATTTCGAAGCTTGAGGGGCTGGGCGTGCGTGGGGTTGCGTTGGACATTTTTAAAGATTACCTACAAAACAGGACTCAATGTGTTAAAATACTTAACCACCTAAGTGATGACCTTCCCGTGACTTTCGGAGTGCCCCAGGGAAGTGTAGTTGGCCCCTCTCTCTTCCTGGTCTACATCAATCAGCTTTGCAATCTAGCTCTGCCCAATGGGAAAATTACCGTATTTGCCGACGACACTGTCCTTACCTTCTCAGGTGCTACCTGGCACGACACTTTCGAGGCAGCGCAATTGGGGTTGAACACTGTAGTCGATTGGCTTAATAAACACCTTCTTACTTTAAACACGGATAAAACAAAAATACTGACCTTTACTTTACACCAATCCACACAACCCCCAGATTCTTTTGCACTAGCGGCACATTCTTGTCAATCGCCGGAGTCCGTTGCGTGCAGTTGTCCTGTGCTTCAACGAGTACGCTCTATAAAATATCTTGGGGTACTACTCGACAACGGTCTTACCTTCTCCTTGCATATAGACCTGTTGACCTCAAGAATCAGGAAACTGATTTTTGTTTTTAAAACGCTTCGCCATGTCGCTGAGGGAGGAATTGTCAAGAGAGTCTATCAAGCTCTTTGCCAATCTCTCTTAACGTATTGTATTTCGACGTGGGGAGGGGCGCCTAAAACCATACTGCTAAAACTGGAGAGAGCCCAGAGAGCCGTATTAAAGGTAAGCACCTTCCGTCCCCTGCTTTTCCCTACAGATGAGCTATATAAATGCTGAGGAGTTCTCACTGTGAGACAGCTCTTTGTCCTCCATACCGTACGTAGTCTTACAGCATCAAGACACCCCTTACGCCATAATCACCAGAAGACGTAGAGACGCGGTCTGTCAGCCGCATAGATGTAAGTTCGCATTTACTAAGAGATTCTTTTGCTTTCAAGGCCCACATTTATATAACAGACTCAATAAATATCTGCAATTCTACTCTTATCCAAGTAATACCTTAAAAAAAAATGTAACAAATTGGCTACTTGAACAAAAATATATTGACACAGAGCGACTTCTTCTTTCCGGAGAAAAGTTCTACTAATTTGCAACTATCCCTCTCATACATTACACACACACTTCACACACATCACTTACACTTCTCACCACCACTAAACTCCCTCTCGCTTGTATTTTTGGCATTTGTTTTATTTGCAATGCCTTAAAATATACGAACCAAGGGTTGGCACTTGTGCCCTTAATACAAGTTATCCTGATAACTTAGCAAGGGTGCAAGTTACGACAACTTCTAGTGCTATATTCACACTTAAGTCATAAGTATGTAACATTAATTAGCTGTATTGTTGGTACGAATAAATACTATTATTATTATTATTTAAAAGTTTATGCATAGTTATTCTTCTTATTAAACAAAACTGCTTTTCGTTAAAGTGCTACATAAATGACAATGAACCAAACGAAGCACAATTAACAACAACACTTACACACTCACACACACACACACACACTACACACGCCATAGTTACGTGAAATCATCTCTCCAGTCTCCACACCGGAATTCGTACCCCAAGCCCCAAGATACAGACTAACTGTCTAGTTTGGGGCTCACTGGACAATAATAATACATACATAAATATGTAACCTAGCAGTAGGTAATATTTTAAGCTACTTATGTCTTAACTTACTGTTAAACTTTAATCCTGCTTACTGTATTACCTGTACAAATAAATATATTCTACGAGTATTCTATTTCTATAAAGTTATGAATTTCAAAGGTTGAACAGTCCATTGGCCCTCGTTGAAAGCCAGGGCTCTGATAAAAGATATCTAATTCATTATGGCGCCTGCTCTATTACAGTTGAAGTAATCTGAAACTGAATAAACTATCTCTGTCCAAGAACTAATGGCCGTCGAGACATTCAAATATCCTTTGAAATAAGTCTCTGAAATTATTCACTTAGTAGGTCGGTACGATGGTAATGACGCCTAGTTGAAAAAACTGGCCAAGTTTGAGTTGGACTCGCACACTAAAGGTCCCGTAGATACCTCCAAAATAAGTATTACCGTTTTCAAGATATCTATAGAGATTTTCGGCTTATATTATTTTTTGGAAAAAATACATTTAGGTATATTGAGGTTTTTGTTTCATTTGGGTTTGGAGTTTTTATTTTTATTATTTTTGCCATCATAGCGGCTATAGTAATATTTCCGTATTTTATGAAAATTTGAACTGGTTGGCTATGACGATGGTAATAAGTAAACATAATCTAAATACTGTCTAGTATTAAGTTGTACAACAGTGAAACAGTTTAAAATCGAACGTTGGGCTTCTAAACTAGGCCTGTGTCTTAGGAGCCTATGTTTCCCGATATTGCAGTGACATAGGTAGGTACAACTACGTAAAAATCATGCAATTGCTTTTAATATTCCAAATACAAATCAAATCAAATGATGACGCTCAGTGTGTGTCAGACAGACTGACGGTGTAGGCTTAGCATAGGGTGCCAATGGCACCCCAGGTACGGAACCCTAAATAGTAGTCTTGCAGCATCACGAAGTTTCATTACCGGTTTTTTTATGGTTCAATGTCACTGAACCTGAACCTTTTGTATTTTTTCCTCTTCCCGAGTCTGAATAGCCTCAGAGAGAGACAGTCAAATTTATTCTTGAAGACAGTTTAATGGCGCATATAATTTGTTAAACGTACTAGTTCAAACGGCAAGTTAGTGGTGGAAGGACTTATGTTACGCATTGTTAGGGGACGCTAACTGAATATTGTACTCAGACCTTTATCTCGTGTGGTTACTTGCTGTGTGTAGTTTAGAAACGTCAGCTAATTACTGTTGCCTACGTGTTGAAGATCAAATTAAGTTTTGTAAAGGACTTTTACATAGAATAGAATATTCTTTATTATGTACACCATAAATATCTATATATACTCGTATGTATATATAATCCAAAGTCCTGACTGACTGACTGATATATCAACGTACAACCTAAACCGCTGGTCCTAGAGACATGAAATTTGGAGGGTGTGTTCTTTGTGAAGAGTAGGTATCCACTAAGAAAGGGATTTTCGAAATTCCACCCCTAAGAGGGTGAATGGGCGAGGGTGAAATTTCACGCAGACGATGTTGCGGGCAGAAGCTAGTTACAGATATAAATGTAGAAACAAGGCATGACACAATGGGCGCGCATGCATACATAAAGTTCTACACCTCTTCTTCTACTCTTCTCTCCTCTTCAACACCTTCTTCCCATGGGGATAGGTTAAAACTACAGAGCGCCACCAGCTACGATACTTACATACTCGTTTTGCATCGTTTACGTTCATACATCTTGTCATACACGCACGCCGGTTGCGAGTCTTGCGCGTACTACGCACTTGACTTAGAACATCACCAATAAGGCGACTACATGACCTAAGCCACGGTCTTTGTCGGACTGCATAGAAAAGAAAGAGAAGCGCGATGACACAACGCTGTTAATTTATTGCAAAATATAAAGTAATTATCTATTTACAAAAAATCTATTGTTTGGACTAAAAAATTAAAACACTAGTGCTTTAGTAAGATGTTGCTTGTAGAATAATCTGACATGGTTTTTATTGTAAAAAGAAAGTTTTTAGAGGTATCTTCATGATTTTTTTCTATCGTATCAAATTAGTTGTATTATGTTGTCAATACACTGTCTACCTAGCATATATCCTGAAGAATATCGTATATTTTTCTGATTTTGTTTACTGTAGTCGATAATATACTTTTATTGTTTCTAAAACTTGCGTTTTTTGCGTTTAAGTCCTGTAAGCCCCCTAGGGCGTTGGTCCCGGCGTTTCCACTCACATCTGCCTTGTAAAATACCTACTGTACCTAATACTTATCTAATCTTAAATACAACTCATTAGCGAACCAAGTCACAGTAGAACCACATTATGTCCCAAGTTAACGTAATGCCTATTCAAACTCTTGTCTTATTATATTAGAAGCTAAAGAGAAGTACGGGCACGAGAAAGTACTATAAGTGAATTCCTTATCTCCGAGACAAGGTTAATTCAACAGGCCTTGAGAGTACATACGTATTCAGCGCTTGGCGAATTTCTCCTCATGATTTTGTCAGGCCTAATTTAAGAACCCTCGGGGCACATTCCCTCATAAACCAAGCTCTTCATAGCATAAGTACTTACCTTATTTAATCCAAGCCTCAAAGTCCCAGTATCTATATAAGTACCATCTTATGTATATCGACAAAATATTCTATGTATTATTATTCGTTCCCTCACGTTATTTGTAAACTCCCGGCCAGAGTTTCGTTGACCGGAAGTGCTTGCGGGTGGAAGCGCGGGATTTGACCGGAAGTTGTGCAACCCCCGGGTTGATGTGTTAAGCTTTAGTACAGGGGCTTAACTGAGTTATTAATTAATGACCGCCGGCATCCGGCTCCTATCCAATGTGCCAACTTTTTATACCCTTTTTCATTCCTCATATTTTTTTATATTAAACCCGCTAAGAATTTTAATGAAAATACAGGTTATTTTCACAATGAGTGTTCTAGGAATTTGTTCTTTCTTTTTACCTGCATACAGCAACAAGTGCAGACTTTTTAAATCCCCAAGAGTATGTAGTTTTTGTGCCTAGCCAGCCTTTTTAGTTTAATGCAGAAGCTGTGACGTTGAGTTAAAATTTTATTTGAATAATATTAAATTGTTCATCGTTTCGCTTTAAGGAGAGATTAAACTTTCACGACAAACCTTAACTGGGCAGTAAAAAGCATCTATTAAGGATGGCTATAATTTTAATATTTTAAACGATCAGCTGTTGCCGTAGCTATCAATAAAGCGGCTATGTTTATGTAAAAGCGGGGTCGTTGGCATTCAGGGGAGGCATATGCGGAGTCACCTGCCCGTCGCAAACCCCTGTAACGATGCCCTCCCCCGACGTGGAAATATTAAATGTTACTTGTTTGGTAACTTATGTGGGTTCTGTTCACCTTCGCATGTACAATGTGGGGATGTCTAGTGTATTATTTTTTGAAAAAGATTATAATCTTTGTAAGTTACGTTACTGTAATCGAGTTACAAACAAGTCCGGTCCAAAGAGGCTATAAAGAACGGAATGGTTCAGCCTGAAGATAATTTCTGAGATTACTTAAGGATTTAGCTGTTGCCTCAGTTAAGTGAATATAATAAAAGTTAGAAAAAAAAGTAGCGCAGTTTTCAGTAACAGCGGTGACATCACAGTCACAAACCACATAAAGTGCTCAACACACAAGATAACGCGTGGTCGTAAATAAGGCTAATAATTTATTAGTATTGTGTAAGCTAACCATTAGAATATCAAATTACCAACTGCGAACAAAATGTAAATTGTTTATTGGCACTTTACTTAATCGTGCACAAAGTGGAAGCACCTATTTTGCGAACCCTACATAATTTGATTTTGAGCGTCTTATTTCTAAAGCATTTTTTCATCTTTCTCCTTCGCAAATGGTGCTGATGACCTGTTTTAATACTCTGCTAAGGTAGTTATTAGCTAAAGTAAATACCAATTTGGTCTGATTTCACATCTTGTTTGTAATTGTATACTGCAATTAGTGCTTCCAAGTATTCTAGTGCAAACACCATCTCCCTAAAGGTGTAACATTGGCTGTTGGTATTTTATGTAAATTAAACAGTTCAGTGCCAGGGTTGATACTGGTTATCGCACGAGGCAATAAGCGGAACACCTGGCAAGTTCCGTTCAGTTTTAACGATCCCCCGAATAGAGGGAACTTTGCACCAGACGGTGGACATTGGCTCGGCTGATTGAATAGATAAAGTGATAAAACGCACAACGAATTTGGGGGACTGCTGAAGTAAAAATTACAAATAAAATACTGTAGCACCCCTATTTAGGGGAATGGTAAATACTTGATCGCTGTTAATGGTCCGCAAAGAATTGGAAAAAAGCAGCAAATCACTAAATGTTAATTTAAGTGGGGTTCAGATATGCGATTGATTTTTGCTCGAATAACAATTTGATTGATGTTTGAATTTAAATTGACTGGTGCACAAACAATAAAGTTTCACGCACTAACGATTTTCTCATCACTCGGCACTTATTACTTACCAAGGTTTCCTTTGTTAATGACAGTACCTAAATTCGCGTTACATGAAATGTAAAACCAAAAATATTATCTCTATTGGGACTAACTAAAACTTAACAGTAAAGCCTTAACCTTTTTGGTAAAACTAAACTAACTTTATCATATTTTGATAGTGTTTTGATTCAATAAAAGATTATATCAGACATCCGAACATTCCCGTAATAAGAGAAGTTCTTAAAGCAAGCTAAACCTGTAATTCGTGATCAGATAACGTGCAATTACGTAGGAAACCGATAATACCATATTACGTTACAATATCCACCACGATTTAGCTGTGTGCAATCATAGTATTGTAATCTTTAATAAGATGATCTGCAATATTACAGTAGTATTTGGTAACAAAAAAATATGTAATGATATTATAAATAGAACTGGTATCAATATCAGTTATATGTTGGTCCGCGGTTGGAGCGTGATTTCCTGTTAAAAATTGTGTTAACATTTTTGCTGTTATGATTAATTTGGTTAATCGTGTTGCCGATAGTCGCCTTTAGAGGATAACATATTGCTATCGTATTTAGCTGCCCTTGGGGTGTTCTTTTCCAGGATAAAAAGTATCCTCTCTAATGAATATCTCTGAAATAGATTTCGCTTTATAGACGTTTAACGTCAAACAATGACCACAACAAATAATCAGTTGCAATATGTTACAATATCGCGCAAATGTAAAGTTGTACACAAATTAATTAATTTTTTATAGGTTTCTATATCCAATGTCTTCCGCTAGCATAGCATAGCACTAATAGACAGCCTATAATGTGTGGCTCTAATCTACATACAACGCGGGCCCAGTGCGGGTTGGTAGATGTCACATGTTTTCGAATTATTGTTTCTAGGACATACCGGTTTCCTCACGATGTTATTGTTCCACTACACGAAGACGAATAAGGAACATTGACACACAATGCTAAAGATTCGCGCCTACTTAATAATAATGACGTAGCCAAAGAAGAATCTTACCAATGCATAAATCGTGAAGCGATACAAGTTTCCAGAGAGATGCGTGTCAAAGAATTTTATGATGGCCCACGATACAATGTTACATCTGATGCAAAACGTTATGGGAACTAGACACGCTCGCGAACGTTCGTACATCGCTGAATAATTATGTTCTAGGCATACCTAGAATGGAAGAAACAGAAGGTCAAAACAATCACCGATCTAAAAGCAAATGAAACGATAATGTGGGCGATGACATTGAGGTCTCATTAAATGGTGTCCTTACAGCAGTTGCTATTAACAATTGGAAATACACCTCATGACACTAGAACAGACAAGGAATTGTCTAAAAAAAATTTACCCCCACACCTCAGAAATTGGTTAAACACAAACCCTACCCTAGTTCACGCTGGGGTGAAAAGCATTATAGCATTGCAAACAGATACAAAGGTAAACTGGCATATTGCTAACAGTCCCTATGAACTGCCAAAACTGGAAAGCCTGTTATCATTGTAGACAAAATTATGTTTAATTTAATAGGTACTTTAAGAACACAAATATACAGAGGCGGACTTAATGCTACAGGCATTTTCTACCAGTCAATCTCTGGGTGATGCAGAGACAAAACGGTGGCAGGTGCAATAGCGAAAATTGAGGAATTCATATTTATTTAAATATCATGATATACATACTACCTATTAAAGACTATAAATATAATATAAGTGTATATACCTAATTAAATTGTACAAATATAAGCACACATACAAGAATATACGAGTACTAAAACAAATAAGACCAGCAATGGGAAAACATTACCGTGTTTATACTGTTCATGTTTAATTTGGAAGTTAATGAGGATGCATCGATTTGATATAGTGAATTTTTCAAGTAAGACTTCTGTTTCTATCATATCTTGTGACAGTGATTCACCGAGTGAGTTCACTTCAAGGTCGACAACTACGTACACGGCGGTACCTAGTTCAGGAGTTATATAGTACCCAAGTTTAAGCTTTAATCTTTGATCAAACACGCCGAAGGAAGAATATCGGATACCGCGACATTGGGTAACAGAGAACATTGGCAAAATGATGAACATTTCACCTTAATTAGTACCTATTGTATCGTCTATTACACGTCTTTCCAAGGTTACTGGGTAAGACGATACCGTTCTACCCAGTAAGTGGATTGTGGAGATCAGATAGGCAGTCAGTCCATGTAAAATACTGGTATTTAGCTGCATCCGGTTAGACTGGAAGCCGACACCAAAAAATCTTGGGAAAAGGCTAGGCAGATGATGATAATTGACAAGTACACGTGTATAGTGTTACTAAGGAAAATAACGAGGTTTTTAACGTTCTTGCTTCTAAGAAGATTGTGAAGGTCATGTAAGAAAAGGAAAATAAAAATAGTCTTGGAGTGGGCGTTTGTTTCTTTCTAAACCGATGATTAAATTATGTCTGGTTGTCTAATTATTATTATAGGTTTTGCTAAAATGTTGGTGTTAAATATTAGAAACTAACCATTCTTCTACCGCCACGTGTCATCACGTTTAGTTAATCCATCTCAAAAACAGTTAGTTTTGAGTTAAATCTATACTAGATAATAATAAAGGTGAAAGATTGTTTGAACGCCCTAATCTCTGGAACTACCGCTCGGATTTAAACAATTATTTTTGCATTCGATAGCCTAACTCTTGAGGAAGGCTTAAGGTTATTATTACGCGCGAACGCTAAGCGAAAACGAAGTGATAACGCGGGCAGGTGATGTAATGCGACGGGGTGGGTCAGGGAACAAGAAATTTCACGCAGACGAAGTCGCGAACAGAAGCTAAAACATAATAAAAATTAAACTAACAAAATGGTTGCCTTGACAGTTAAAGCTGAGTAGAATCCTCTTGCAGTTTTTAGTACCGTTTAGTACTTTATGCAACTCAAAAATATAGCGACAAAAGTAATAGTGCTGTCCAGCAGTCCGCTGTAGTTGACTACTAAAGAATTCCATTACAACACTGCATGCCGGCCGGCCCGTTCTTCGTAGAGTAAAAATAAATTCAGTTAATTAGAAAGATAGTGTGAAAGGTAACGTCCATTGTTAGGTAGCTCGTCATAATATTTATTTGCTACGTGTTAATGAAAATGTGTATCTGGTTAAGGCTAATTATCATGTGTAATAAAGTTATCTTGTTGAATAAAAATTATTTCTTTCTCTGGTTTTAGAGTAGCTTCATAAAGGAGTTATGGTTTTTTTCAGTTGACGTTTACGATCAGTTTAGTGGTGGATCAGAAGAAAATCTTTCGCACAATTACTTATTATTTATTTTCGAGCTTTTGTCTACGATTCCGGTCGCGTGTTCCTCAAGATTTATAACTCTAGTTTTCGGAATCAATAAAACTGATTCGATCAGTCATAATTCTCCCAAAACCAATTCTTAGATTTATAATATCATTAATATCTATAATTTGTCTACAGAAAATTTTATAGATATTATATTGGTAGATACATCTACCAATACTTTAATTTCATCACTACTGCTCTCAAAACGATGAAGAAAAACATCGTGAGGAAACCGGAATGTCCTAGAACCAAAAATTCGAAGACATGTGACATTCACCAAACCGCACTGGGCCCGCGTGGTGGAATACGGCCCACTCCCTCCACAGAGAGAAGGCCTGTCCCAGCAGTAAGAACATTATAGGCAGATTCAAAAATCTCGTGTCACAGTTTTTGTTATCGAACTCCTCCGAAACGGCTTGACCGATTTTTATGAAATTTTTTATGTATATTTGGTAAGTCTGAGAATAGGTCGTAAGGCTATTTTTTATACTCCTAGATTACAAGGGTGGCCTTCTCCAGAATTTTTTTGGAATCGAAATGTATGCGGGTGAAACCGCGGGGCGCAGCTAGTATTTATGTAAAATTAAAACTGGTGACGCCGTCATATATTACAAGTCTACGGTGACGAGCGACGTAACCAGCCCCGTGATAGAAAATATCAGAGCAATTTTCATAATGCTGCATCATCCAGTTATCTAGCTAAAAGGCTATCGAATGAAATCGATGCGACCGCCGTCGATGGCGAGAAATCGCAAACTGTCATCGTTGCATATGCGATGATATTGGCAATCGATCAGCCATGCATTTAATAAATCTTCAATTATTTGCTTATTTACAAATCTCTCTCAATTTTGTATACTTAAAGACACAGTCGTTAATGACACTCAATATCAAGAAGACTTATCAGTTACTAAAGAATTATGTTCATCCTAAAAATATCGGACATAGAAACGAAAACTCATGAAATACAACCATTTTGTTTTGTTTCAATAATTTGTCAAGACAAGTAATGCCATCGATATTGGGATTTTGAATATAAATAAGGCGAGCAGAAAGCTTTTGCTCGCAGTAATTGATGAAAGACGATTTTATTTTTTCGCTCCTTCCAACCCTCGAGGAGTGGCTGTCTAATATTGTGATTTATCGACTTAAAGTTATGAGGCGTGGGGTGCTCTCACAAATAGATATTATTTACGAATAAAATTTTCTTTATTCACTATATCCTCGGTCTCTTCAGTACCTTTACTGACAGCTCTATACGAGTACTATCCGAAGAGTATCTCTTCAATTTTATCAAAAAGTTATTTTAGCGACTAGTTAAAACTTTCATGTAAGGTACAAAGTTCGTGAAGGACTTAAACTTTCATCTGCGTATTGTACTCGTAGTTGTTAGGGCGTTCTGAAAGAAAATCTTCTTAAAAAGCTTCTTTACGAACTTTAAGCTTTCAAAAGGTCTACAGAATACCCAATTTTTAGTTTAAAATAGGTACTCCAAACACGAGAAAATAATGATGTAACATTTGAATAGCGATCATGCACCAAGTTCGTTATCTTGTCGGAAATGTTCGTAGTTTTGGGCCTCGTTTCACGTTCAATGTCGCTCATTTGAAATTCGAACAATGGGTCACAGGCCAGTGTCGTAATCATAGCAGTATATGGCACGACAATGAAGTTTAGAATTAGATTCACGGGGATGGAATCTGGCGCGGATTATCTAAATTGGGAGCGATAGATTTATAAGTAAGTGTATATAGCGTAGTAAATGGAGTGGCGAGGGATTGGCTGAAAATGGACCGAGAGGATCGCTTCATTATTATATTAGTGAAGGGTCCCCAACAGGTGATTCCTAAAGAGACTCTTACTAGTCCTCTTGTCTTTGGTTCATTAAAGGTAATTTCACACTTGTAACAAAGGAGGATATCGTATTCTTTTCGGTTTGAAGTAAAGGATCTTTTGTTTGACAAACACTCGAGATATGTAAAATAGTCAATGCAAAATTCATTCCTTAATTTTTTCATCACAAAAAAGTTAAACATTGATTCGGCGCGGTCGATGGCTGCATCGTTTCGAGCTGTTTGTATGATTATAAATGCGTTGGTAGATATTTTATCATATATTTAGCAAGCTTCATAAGCTACCCGGTTACTAGACGCGGCGCATGCGTAGTTATGTTTGTTTGCTCATTCGCGTTTGTTTGTTTTAGTAAAAATTTATAGCGTTTCGTGGAGATTCGCCACGCTTGGGACGCTCCAGCCTTTGAACTGCTTTACGTGTTTGCACCGAATATGCATGCGTCTCTTTACTTTGTACTATTTCTTCTTACTGCCTCGGTTATTGCGCATTGTGTATATTAACGGTAGTACATATGAACTAAAAGTCCTTGCGGACGTCAACGTTATTTGGTGCGTATTTATTTTATCAGTCGTCTGTACATTCGATTGCTAATTAAGTTTCGGTAGCAGTCAAACCGCTCCTTAACACCTGCAAGTCATTTGTGTAAGTTCAGTGAGAATGTTTAACAAACAACATCAGGTTTAGTAACGTTCAATGTACAATGGCGTCGATACATCAGCCACGTAATTGTGTAATAAATTACACACAGACAACTAACCGAATGATCATTAATTGCCAGATTATTGCCAGGGAAAACAATCAAATGGACTTTAATAGTTAAAATATTTTCATTAGACCGCCCATTTAAGCCGTTGGAATCACCGTTGATTCCGATTTATGCACTGTTATTTTTATGTCTGCCTTTGTGAGTTTATTAGTTTGTCTCGGTTTAGGGTTGCGTCCAATTAAGAGGTATTAATTAACAATTAGTACGGAACAGACAGTGAGATCGTGCCAACATATTTCCTTGAATATTTATTGCAGTACTTTTAAGAGACTTTATTTATCACAATCATATATGTATACTTATGTATATCGAATAACGTAAAATGGCAAATACCAAAGTATTTTTAACCTTTCATGCTTTCATTCTCACAAACAAACTTCAAAGGGCTTTAATGGTCGTTACAACGCATTGTGTGTTAAATATTATTATAATGAAAATGTTAATCATTAAAAATAATAATCACCCTCAAAATAATCCTCACATTTGGTACAAACATGAATCTACATAAAGATGTGGACGAAAAACCTCAATTAAGTGCTATAATCCCTGAGATAAAGAGACATAAAATTAAAGTACGTTATTAAAAAGAGTATCACCGGCCAAATGGACTCCGTAAATTGAGGTTATGATGTCCAGCGTATGGCAGAATGGCAGCTTAAAATTAGTGTAGTCGCTAGGCCCACTCCCTTGAACACGTAATGGTGGCTATTAGCATTTAGGCGACAGCTGTAAATTAAACAGAAGAGCAGGTCCTCGATAAAAGAATACGCGAGTTACGCTAGAATGTTTTATCGTTATCGAGTTAGGTTAAACACAATTTGCAATTTCGCGTCGTTCGCCGGCTACATCCTCTGTCGATAAACGTCGTCGTCTGGCACCGCACTGTTTGATATCGTTGTGGCACTCAAACTAAGTTTTATTTCAATGGTGGTAATAACTATTTTCCAACGGCAGTAACGCTGTATCCGCGTTACGCAGGTTACAGGTTGTCACCATACATTTGTCGTATTCGATAAAGCAGTTTTGGGAAAACAACTAGATTCGATAAAATATAGGAACGACAAAACGATAAGTTGGAAAGCAGATAGTTCAGTATTTACTGCAGAGCTTTGCGTTTTGTTAGGGATTAATGTTAAAAAGCTTCAATCAATCTCCCTCAAAGTCCCTTAGCCTGTTCGCAATACGTTCCTTGTTAGGGTGTTCCCAGTTTTCTATTATCTTTCAGCTGCCTTCTTCAGGTTCAAAGCCGCTTATTCGACTGATACGCAATATTCAAAGCCTATTGTTTCTAGACTGACGGTTTGTTAGAGGCTTTGTAACATATTCGGAGCGAAGGCCCAGGGGGTACCTTGCTACTTACTTTGTTTAGATTAGCCTAGTTAGGATTGTTTTCATTAAATGACTTAGGCAAAAACAAAGAAATTGTTACAGAATATAATTTACGAATCGTATTTCTAGAACGCCGCCCTTACATGGCATATTTGACAGTTTGATGAATTTTGGGCTAAGCGCAAATAAAATTTTATCTTTGTTTATTTTTTATCAACCTTCCACATTCGGGGCCTGTTTCTTTCAATTCCGTGGGTCCCGGTAATAATTTTCATTTCGCAATATAATGCTGAGCGCTTGTGATGTTTATTTACGCCAAAAATTCCCGCAAAAAGAGACACACGCATCTTGACAGTTTTACGGACGAAAAATCCTTTACATAGCAATGAATACGTAACTGGGCCCCTCCCCCGCTCCTCTCGTCTCATTCTCATCAATTGTTTCGCGTGTTTTGTTTGTGTTTATTCTCCGTTGCTTGTTTTCATAACACACTGTCTGTCTTTGATGGCGCTGTGTTTGTACAGCGGTTGGATTGCTCCGAGAACTTATGCTTGAGACACCGAATTTTCCGAGTGTTCGCTGAGGAACGATGTTTCTCTTTCTGCGTGTTCGGTTACAATATTTGTTGGTATTATTGTTATGAGTTATGACAGCCAATATTGTAGATGGTGTTGAAGACTATTCTTAGCATTTGGGAAATACTGAAATGTATAATTATGTAATGTTGTTATAGCGTAGATGAATGAAGACAAAGCAGAAACTGTACAGACTGTAGGTAGGTTTGTTTATAATAAACGTTGATCTAAAGAAAATAAAATGTAAAGATGCTCGAGCAATGTTTTTACTCCACCAACTTGACTTTCTCACTGTTATTGTGATTTTAATAATTAACATTTTACAGCCATGAGCCAACGTATGCTTCCTAAAGTGGTGCTACAGTGCGGTTGAGTTTGAAGTTCAGTGAGCGAGCTTTAGTTTTACAAGCCCGTCTTTTCGTTCACCAACAATTCTCAACCGTGGCTTGAAAGTTAAATTTTGGTTCTCAGTTTTAAACGTTAGTGAATGGAGTTGTAATTGAGCTTTGAACCAGAAATTGCGTAATAAGCATACTACTGTTCAGTGTTCAGCATGGTTCTTTTGGATGGAAATATTGTCGAAAATATACTAGAAACAGAATATAAATGAGACAGGAACATACCCAACACAAATACAGACAAACATAACGTTAAAATACAATATTTTTTGCATGTAGTGTTGATCTCGTCCATTTCTACACGAGGCAGATTGCTCGCGGTAGATTACTCGTTAATAGACAGTGCAGCGTAGTATCCCAGCGTGGGTTGATGTAATCATTACCTATGTTTTTAAAGACCTGCCCACATAATGCAGTATGCCGCTGCGCACCTACTACAACAAGATTAAATCCATCTCATTAATCATGAACAAGTATGACATCAATGTCTTTGTCACCTACTCAGCTTCAATCTGCACCCTAGTTCATAATATATAATGTCTCATTAAATATTCGCCGCAAATTATCTGCTTACCAAATTGTTAATCCTCTGAGCATTATGCGCTCGGCTGGCGTTTGGCCGTCGTCCACCACATGAATCTTACTGACTCTTGTGTTCTTCGCTTTGTTAATCCATTGTCTATATATATAAAAAACAACCGACTTCAAAAAAAAACACTACAAAGTGAAAAATAACTTCAATTTCGGAAGTCGGTGTCTTTGGTTCCGCATTTTCGTTTTTTGACACCGACTTTCGAAATTGAAGTTATTTTTCACTTTGTAGTGTTTTTTTTTTGAAGTCGGTTGTTTTTTTTTGTAAAAAAGTTTTTATTTTTCACTTTTTAGTTGTACCTACCCTACATAAATTCAATTAACACTAGTGCATTGAAGAATTGAAGACACAACTCGAAGAATCGTCAAAATTCGCATAGAAATGCCGGAGATGCAGTACATTTATGCATATAACTTCGTACATAAGAATAATTACCTAATGTATTATATACTAAAACCTTCCTGAAAGTATGTAGATCACAATACTGAAAGAATTATCAAAATCGGTTCAGTAGTTTTTGAGATAATCGCGGACATACAAACATACATACATACATACATACATACATACGGGTCGAATACAGAACCTCCTTTTTTAAAGTCGGTTAAAAATGAAACCCGTTTTCCGTTGTCACGACATAACATGAAAACGGCTGGACCGATTTCGATGAAATTTGGTATAAAGATAGAGTCCCGGGAAAGGACATAGGATAGTTTTTATCCCGATATTCCCACGGGATCGACATTTACGCGGGTGAAACCGCGGGGCGCAGCTAGTTATTTATAAGCTTTGTATCAGTACTTGTGGTGTAAGGAGCTCCCTTAGGTTTTGTACTTGGCAAATTAATGGAATTGTAATTGGTAATTGGTTATGTCTCGTTAGAATTTTATGTCGCTATCATCTATTTTTCCTGTTTTTCGTATTACCTCTAGGCTCTTTCTAGAGTGTAAATATACAGTTGTTATAGTCAACCAATGCTTTGAACTATCTAAGATTTATCGAAAGGCAATTTACTCGAGACCTGAGAGCATATATACAATTTGAATGTTCCAAGAACGTCGCCTTTAACTAGACTGTCAATTTATCTTCTAACGTGTCTCTGAACTTCAAATACTGACCATGTCTATACGGGTCCTATATCTCCTATGGTTTCTCTATGACCATTAAGTACTGGCTATGTCTAAATGAGCCATATATCTCCTACGGTTTCTTTACGACCATCAAGTACTGGCCATGTCTTCACGAGTCCTATATTTCCTACGGTGTCTCTATGATCATCAAGTACTGGCCATGTCTACACGAGCCCTATATTTCCAACAGTTTTTCTATGATCATCAATTACCTACTGGCCATGACTACACTAGCACTAAAGGTTAAGAACTATAATTGATGTAATTATAATTAGTGAAGCATTCTTAATTGAGCAGGACGGACGTCGCGTTTTATAATAAGAAGAGATATGCACAATTATCATCTCCGGTAAGGTGCCGCTATATATGCTGTTAATAATAGAGGGCGATGTATCGTGGGTACAAGCACATGATGAAAAAATACAGAAGGCTTACTGCATCGAGCTAGCTAGTAAGATATCGCATAAAATTCTGAAGCGATGTCATTAGACATCGCTTCAGAGTTTTATGCAATATGTAGGCAGAATTTTATGCAATATCTAGGCAAAATTTTGTGCAATATCTAGGCAGAATTTTATGCAATATCTAGGCAGAATTTTATGCAATATCTAGGCGGAACTTTATGCAATATCTAGGCAGAAGTGTCAGCTGCGATTTCTGTACATGCGCAATTAACTGGCACAACGATGACAACCGAAAGTTTAGGGGCTCCTTTCGAAGGAGTACAAGAATCTAGATTTATGTAGTATGGGTTGTCGCAAGACTGACAGGCTGGATGGAAGATGATCAAAGGTGCCGTGGTAGACTTGGTCTAGCAAATTAACTACTTTTGGAGTGGTTCACCTCTTCAAGTTAACTGCGATTGTTTGAGTACCTCGATAGTTTTTAAAGGATCGTTTAGTACCTCGGAGTCTTTGCCAAGTCTTGCCTAGGAATTGTTGTAAATAAGTCTTCTGTAATTTCTTACTCCCTGGTACATACTGGTTGCATGGTTGCACGCTAGCTGCTCACTGAACTTGAAGCGGAACGTCTGCTCGCATGCTATAGCTTGCACAGTTAACTTTGCGCACACATAATAAGGTATAATAATCGTAATAGTAGTATACCGTTAATGTTACAGCTTCAGGTAAATCTGAGTTACGTGGTTTGTGATGGGGCGATGGAAGTTTTTGATGACATGGTTGTTACTCGAATTTGGCTAATGATTAAAGCCTAACATAACATAACATCACGCCTGTACCTATATTTTGCTAGTTATTTATGTCCCATAATATAATAGGGAGCCCTATTACTGTCTTTATAAAGACAGTTCCGAGTGAGGACGTGTACACTGGGAAGTTTACTAAGTTTAAACAAACCAATCGCAAAATAAATCGCGCGCTATTTATAGAATGTTATTAATTTTCAGAAATATGATGAATGGGAGTTTATCAGATGCCGAGGAAAAAGATATCAAACATTGAGAAATACTAAACAAACTAAAAGAAGCCCAATTTTAATGGAAAGTTATTTTATTCGGCAATCTTTTCTAAAGTGAATCGTTTGATCGTCTCCTGACTTGAAAAAGATTTTGTAATCGTAAAAAATCTCGCCGACATGATTTTTTTAAGGTTGTAAGACCTCGTAAGAGTGATGGCCGTGGTCGTGATGAGAAAAAAAAAACAAAATAACATCGATTTGTCTCGGATGACGAGCACTAGAGCAGCTGCGATACTCGTCGCGATTGGCTGCCCGTCCGGTCGTTGACTCGGCGGAAAGCATTCCTATTGGTCAGTAGCTCTCATTGAAATGACAGAAAATGCGGCTGCCGCGCGTGCGGCCAGTTATTTACAGTTTATTTTAATTAATAAAGCCTTTTTCGTTAATTTATTACTTATTCATGCTTATACTCGTAATTTCGCTGGCTGTTGTTTATACTTTTGCTTCTGAAAGCTTAATGGTATTTGTTTAAATTGTTGGTTTTTCGAGATATCACCAAGTGGTTGGTCGACTTTTTACGTGACCAGAGGGCTGGCCTCTTTCTTGGCCAAAGAATCAGACTGTTCCTATTGACAGCGACGCGGACGAATTTTTTGATGCCCTGTGATTATTTTGCTTCTTTTTTCATATGTATACATGTACATATTATGATTTTAAGTCTGTTAGCTTATATTATGTAAATATGTTAAATAAATATTCATCTCCGTTTAAATGTTAGTATTTTTCATGTTTGATATGCAAGTATCGCATTGAATATTGACGAAATGACTGACAAATTAATATCATTACTTTTAGAAAGTTTATTTCATGTATCATGTGAGTTAACAATGGCCAAGCCTAAGATAATAATATAGCAATTCAATTTAACGTCATCACGACTCTTCGAAATCGATGTAAACAAAAATAATCGTCTTACATATTTGTAACATACAGTTCGACACGCATTCTCTTTAAAAGTTTACACAAGCAATTCTTCAAAGATATGTTCTTGTGTTTTTCCTTAGCGGAGTGCACTTTTCCAGTATTCTCAGGCGTCTGCGGAGTAAAATCCATCAAAGGATTATGCGGCGAGGCGAAGGGAGGGTGTCTCAGCGTCACAATCGGTCTATCGTTATTTCCCGGGATGTGGAATAAATTATCCGCCACTTAACGCCACCTCGCAGATTTCACGTACCTACCCAACGAAGTAAACGAGTTTAAAATTATGCCATTTGATGTTAATGTACAGTAAAAGCGGAGAGAATTGGAGTAAAGTAACTGTGTTGAATTTCGTCAGTAAAAGTTCATGATAAAAGAGAAAATTCAATCGAGTAATTTCTCTGCGCTAAAAGCAGTCTTGATTTAAAAACAAAGAAGGTCTCTTGTGAAATGTAACATTTCTTCAACATTTCGTCGATCCGTTATGTCATATACCTATTGTGAACATCACATAATGTATTGTTACGATATTTCATATTGTTTGATCACAATCAGCCATGACGAGATAAACTGCGAAGAATGGAGATACGATTGTGTTACGTGCAGTCATAACCGTTCACCGTTCGTCGTGTAGAAGCGAATCGCTCGGCAAGCAGTCGCGTTTCAATCAGTGCAGATTGAGGGCCGCACACAGTGGCGACGACGGGGGGATTATAGAATGCATGACGCGGCAACATTAGACGGAGCCCGTCATTTCATACAGATGGAAATTGGATGTGGCTTTAATGGGAACGAACTCGGGGCGTTTTTATAAGTAATTGGTGGATGGCGGCAATATTCAGCGTCAAGTATCTAATCTACCTACATTTGGGTTTTGCGGACTTAATTAGTTTCTCTATCTCCTTCGGTGTATCTTCTTGATCGTATGTGATGATTAGTGTTTCGATTTTTCCTCCTAGTTTATTTGCTTATTTTACTGCTACTTTGAAAGTAAGAGCTATTTCCCATTGACTTACCTTCTTTTTTCCCTCCTTAGCTGTTTGAGAAGTCATCAGTACCTACTTGTTTGCTTACTATGTTTTCGAAACCATGTAGGGCTGCGACAAAGATATGAGTAGTGAGTTATGATGATCAGCTGCGATATACGTCATTACGCGCAAACTAAATTTATCCAACTAAATCGAGGAATGAGTAAGATCATGGAATTGTTAGGTATTACAAGTATACTAGTACAACATTCTAGAATACGCTCAAAGTCTACAGAAAGCCAACTCGGTACTTAACACGATCTAATTTCCAATTTGCTTATAACTCAGAGTTGGCGGAAGATCCTTTGCGGATTTCGTGGTATTGCTAACGGGTGCATTAAGGGAATACGTAGAAATCTCAAACTAGTTTCTTATATGAGATTCTCGTTCTGAGCGTATAGTTTCTGAAGAGTTTGCATGAGACTTTCCATGATTGTGTTCAATTTCCATAACATTATTTGGAATCTGTGAAATTATTTCGATTCACCCCATTGTTTCTCATTTCGGATACGTCACATTGATCATGTTTATTATATTTGTTTTGCGTTTTATTTTATTTGATCTCAGAAAATAACTCGTATAGTTCCAGAACCGAGCAGAAATGATTAGTCTGTTAATGCATCTGTGATATTTCGCAGAGCTTCGTTTCGCCTCGACCGCGACGACGGTACGAAGCTGTCACAATCGTTCACTGATTACGACCTTCCTCTGTTAGCAATTGTGTTCCGATCAAAGTGATTCCGATCACAAAGGGTTATAAAACGGCGGCATCACCTCGCAGGGGTTGGTGCCACCGTACCGATTAATTGTACCTCCGATACGCTAGTGGTACGATTGTTTGTGTCTAAATAATACGAATCCGATCACACAGAATAATAGCACTCAATGTGTTGTCTGGTTTTAGTGCTATTTAAATGTGTTTGCTCAAAGTGTATTTGGTTAATGATCATTAAATTCTCCCTGCTCCACTTTCGGGGAGTATTTGGATATGAACTTTTAGTCGATCCAGAGAGAGACTGTCTAATTAAAAAGTTAATGCTATAGAGTTAGAAAGTTTCCGGTAAGCCAAAACGATAATTTAAAACCGTCAAAAAACTGTCGTGACTACCTAACGGAAAATTTTGCATGGATATTGTTAACAAACAATAAAAAAGCGTTAATTAGCAACAGTTGTTCGTTTTTAGGCCACGTATCGCTTGTGTGCAATTGACAGCAACAGTTTAACTCTGCATAGTTGGGCCGCGCACCGTTGACGCGTAATTAAGTCAATGCAATTCGGTGCGCGCGCGCAATGAAAGTGAGTGGCCACTATCGATATGGCACATGGAACGCAACTGCTATGTATTAGAAATAGGGTTGCTGACGTGATGGTCTACCTTTTTACTTATTTCTAAATTACTATTGTTTATTTTGCTTACACATGATAACGACTGCACTCGACAAACTGGATAGTGGATGGATGGACAGAACAACCCGTGTATTACATGTTTCTGTCTATAAATATCATGATCATCTGCCTAGACTTTTCCCAACTATACTATTACTACTTACTGGAAGCCGACTGGCATTTATACCAGTATTTTACATGGACTGACTGCCTATCTGATCTCCACAACCTAGTGGGTAAGTATCAAGGGGTATCGTATTACTGGGTAATACGATACCCCTTGGTAAGACTGGTTGTCAGACTTTCGGGCTTCTGACGACTCCTAACGACTGTCAAAGATCCACGAATGACAACTGAGACCAACGGCTTATCGTGCTTTCCGAGGCACGGAGAGGTCTAGTTATGTAAAGATGGTCACCCATCCACGGACCAACCACGGCAAGCGTAGCTTAACCTGATCGATCGACCCGTGCGACTGTTATTATTTAGCCACAAGCCCCTCTATCTATAAATGTGTAATGTATTTATAATATTGTCCAGCTAATCTGGACAACATTATTAAACCACGAGGAAAAAGAAACAGGATAAATATATGTAAATAGCGGATAATGTTCATCGGATTACCTACTACCTAATTTCACTAAGTAAGTAGGGATTCTTTCCCAACATTATATCATATTTTCATATATTTTTGATCCAGTAATTATTGAAATCCTGTTTGGGACAACCCTAACGCTTAGACACGCACGCCACGTCGCACGCGCATTCTCTTTTTGTACAGTCTACTGCCAATGATGTACTAAGAATGCATCCATTAGTTGTTCTTTGTATGTCAACTGCAATTATACAAAGTTATTTGGCCCCCAGTTTGATTTAACCTCGCAAAAAGGACGGACCTCTCAAGAGAGAAAGACATGAATGAATCCTTTTTTTAAATTCTATTTTACAATGTGGAGACGAAAATAATAAACGAAAACATAAACTGTAATATCCAAATTAAAAAGTGTTTTTCAAACAAACTAAAAAGTAGTCATGATCCGACTATGGGACAAGTCAATCTTTGACTAGCTATAGTGATTAACCATATGATATATTTTATTGCATTTTCATATGCAGAGTATTGTTGTATCGTCGTCTCTATCTTGTACAGGTAGTAAATCAAGGATATCTTGAAGAAATAAATAGACTGTAGGTATTATGTCCTCAACATATTGAAAGATATAGGTTCTTTTCTAACGTAACTAAATATCAAAATACTTGAAACCATATCGCAACGGAGATATTGTCAACAATCTGCTTACTGGCGCAGAATTCCGCGTAAAATGTGAATAATATGAAATTCTTTTCGCTTCTTGTGAATGAGAGTGTAAGGAGAACGCTCCATATCATGAGACTGACGTCACAAATTGATTTAAAAATATCAGCACTCATGAAAAGACTATCGATTGCTCTTTTAATGGTGGGGACCAAATATGTGGAACGTAACATGAAATGTAACATACGTTGAAATGAACATGCCGTTCAAATAATATATGCAATGCAACATGAAATGTAACACACGTTGAAAGAGATTTTTTATAGATTTCTTTACATCTGTAATAACACATCATTATGTACCCACCTTAAGGGCTACCACTATGTACACGATGATACATGGAGAGACAATGAAAACCGCCAGATCGGAATGATCCAGTCATCGTCCGAACGTGAGGCCTTAACAGCCACACATGGTACGGATTTGGTCAGAGCAGACGGATTTGAAGGTAGAAGTGACCAAGTACCTATCCTTTAAGAAGAATCACATCACAGACCTTGACAATTTAGTGAGCAACTTTGCAGATGATGCCCTTATTCTGGATAGGTTAGTGACAGATGATGATGAAATAAATCTTTACGTGGGGACTTTCGTTTCTTCCAAGCCCTGATTGCCTCCCAGCACAATGATGAAATGGAACATCTAACAAAGTTACCCAACTATGTTGCCTACGGTGAAAATTTGCCGGTCGGCGACGGGAACTCATGTAAGTGCCGTTAACGAAACATATTAGAAATTAGTTGCGTTACTCACCCTAATCGACGTGTAGGAAGTTACACTATCACTTTGATGGTAACACAACTTGCGAATATGCGTGTTTGTTTAAAGTGACGGAGTTTCAAGACAAACGACATTGTTTAGGAGTTCAGGTGCTGAGTTAAAGTACAGCGAATTAATAGTTAACATTCAATGAACGTCGTCGGTGTGGTGGTTTTAACGTAATTTTAGATTATTTTTATAGCGTTGCTAAAAATACGGAGAGCTTTAGACTCGATTTTTGTTATTTTTAGTGAAAAAATGTTTTAACAGTTTATTTTTTTAACCTGTTGGTACATTTAACGCACAATATTTTCGTAACTAATGATCAGAAAGCCAATTCTCGTAACTAAACACGTTCAAAATCTATTCGCAATCTCATCATAGCGAAAATCAATGATAAAATGTAAGGTAAAAAATAGAAATTAGAGGAATTTTTGACAGATTGAGACTAGATTAATATGCGAACGATCCTAAAAATACGGGAATTGCACCTCTGAACATTTCAAATATAGCATGTTGACTTAAAATTAATAAAGTGCATACTTAATCACACTGAAAACCATACCAATAAGATCAGGCATTACCTACTCCCTGCTCATATAATATCACAGTTCAGTTTACATTCACGACCGACTGAACTGCTCGATTCATCGCCGACGCGGGCGCCAGCATTTCAATTTGAGAACGTCATTTAAACTACGAATGTTACTTTGACAGTTCACGCAGACACTACACGGAGGAGTTTGATTGAATTGAACTCGTTGTTTACGTGTTACGCGATATATCTATAATAAAATGGTGTGCGAGGGTGGCGGTAATGTGAGAACGAAACCCAACAAACTAGGTATTTAATTAGTCTTCATGTGTGCTGTTTGTTTTGTAAACAACTGGCTCTTTTTTTAAATTCGTTAGGGATAGTGGATACTTTGTTTAACTGCCCCTTTGGTCTTTTGGTTACAAGCGCGACTGCTGAGCGTGGGGTTCTGTTCGATTCCCAGGTCGGGCAAAGGGTTATTGGGATTTTCCATTAGGAATTACCTAGTAACAGCCCGGAGTTTGGAATTTGGCGATGTGACTCCCCCGTGCTTCGGAAAGGTACGTTAAGCGGTTGGTCCTGCGCCTGATCTCTCTCCGGTTATGTCGGATTGCCGTCTCATCGGACTATCAGAGTGAGGAAAGAGTGAGTGCACCTGTGTCTGCGCACACACTTGTGCGCGTATCTCCCGCGCCGCTGTGAGCTAGTCTCCGCTGAGATTGTTCGGTCGCCATGGCCGAAATTCGGTCTGGAAGACTGGCTGACAGTTACAAATAACAATCTAAAACAAAGTGTGTGTCACATTATTTTAAATTGTCATTTCTAACTGTTTATGTTTACTTTAATCTTCACTGTTAATTTTAGCATCGGTCTGGAACTAGAAAGTGCTGTATAAAAGTTTATCGTTACCGACAACACGACCTGCCACTTGTGACTTTACAAAGTTACCGTTGAAAGCATTCCAGTAACATAAAAGATGTTATCTCAAAAAAGATACTCTGAAAGAAAATTATGAATAGTTCATATTTTAATCGCGCGTGCATTAAAGCTGTAGCAGCAACGGAAAAGGCTATTACAAATAGAGGTGAAGTAATGGCAAAGGCGAAAGATTGCGTGTGTCTCTTGCACGCCATTTTGTTCAGTAATCCAATAGTGGGGAAAAGATAAAAGCGAAAAAGATAAAAGGGGTGGTTTAATGGAATTAAACAACGGCGGGAGGGGAAGGAGGAGGCTCGTCGCCGCGGCTTGGCCGGTGCCGTAAGCCGGACTTGTGGAATGTCTTTGTTGGGATTGCTTTATTATAATTTTGGCTCACGACTTAATTTTTTCTTTGTTTTCTCGTGACGATTACAAGCGGCTTTCTTACTAAGCCGCGGTTTTATATTTCTTAACATTGTAAATCGTGTTATGTAACGTATTTCTTGGTGATAAACTGTTATAGTACGTCTTGAATCACGGACAATAGCAGTCGCAATAAAATATAATTGCGGACTGTATTACAATAATCGATAATTAACGGCTAAATAACAAGACAGGTGGTTATTATAACGTGGAACATAAATTCGATTAGCATCCGTTGTGTAGTAATCGAATCTATTTTCAATAATGTGCAGGGTATTGTCTGGGTGTAATAAAGTGCGTAAGTTGGTATTTATTCTCAGTGGATGGTGGGCTAACTGCTCGGCGGCCGGCGATTAGTAGGTCGATTAGCAGGCGGCCAAGAAGCGGCCGCGCTGTCGATATTCGATTATTTACGCAGGGTTGGCAAAAATATTAAAATTTGTTTAAAGTTTATTTTTTTGCATGATATAGTCCTGCAGCTATAGGTGTATCGTGTTACCCAGTAACTGGGTTGTGGAGGTCAGATCGGCAGTTGTTCCATGTACAAAAACTGGTATTTAGCTGCATCCGGTTAGACTGGAAGCCGACTCCAACACGATTGGGAAATGGCTAGGCAGTTCGATTGATATAGTCCTGCAGCACAAGAGTTCGTAAACAGCTGTTATGTCTTACGATAAGATACTTATTATTGTATCTCATATTTTCCAGAACTGCCTTAGATAATTTATTTCTTTCTTTCTTTTTATTTTTTATTAATGAATTATAAGCATTGCAGTATTCATAAGACAATTATTTAATAAAAAGGCTTACATATCCGCGGTGTCCGCGGGGTGATTGCGTAACACAAGTAAGGAATGGATGGACAAATTTTTCGAACATTATTAAGAAATGGATTAGCAATATCCTTCAAAATGTGATTGAAAATGTGTTTCGCAATTAGGGTACAACTTACAGTATCTTCGACTAAATATTTAGGAAGGCATTAGGTAGGTAAATACTGGGGTTGTTAATTACAAAATCAATCAGTCCAATAAAATTGTTCCCTCGATTCAAGGAGTAACAATCGATAGCGTAATAATTGCGTGGATAGCTCATTAGTGGAAGAGCATCGTGTCGAGCCAGTAACGCGTCATTTGCACAAATTGCTCGGGAACTATGGCGATTAGTGCAAATTGCTCGGTTTGCCAAATTGTTGGATCTATGGTCCTTTGAGTGGTCGGATGCCCCGAACCCTGTGATAAATCGATTGTTTAAACCAACATTAGAGTTCGGGGCAACCCGAATCAAATAATTAAACCGCCAAAATATCTATTAATTCTCGACCTGTAAATATTTTGGGTCGCGCATAGTTAAAATTAATTAATATGTTCGACGTTTTAAACTATTTAACGCTGCCATTATGAAGTTATTGGCGACGACGTAAATATTGGCAATGAAATATGTCGACGAAAAACGTTAAATTTCTCATCGTATCGATAAACGCGTCGATGGTGTGTGAATTATAATTTAATTAAAGTAATTGTCGGTTGTACGTTGCGGAGCAGCCCTGTGGGATGCACCTGTCTCGATCGCTCAGCGCCAATACGCCAACATCTGTCGAGGGCATGCACTTTTTATTTCTTTCCTTCTTGTTTTCCCTTCCTAATTGCATAGCAACAGCCGAATTCAAAGAGTCATCGCATTACGATACTTTACGATGTTTTACGACAAGGAATTTATTTCGAGAACATTTGGCTGTCATAAGACGTTGTCTAATATTTTGATCGGATTAATTATGTTATTTGCGAACAAAAGGAAATGTTTTTTTGGAGTTTGGAAATACATTGAGTGTTACGTTTTATGTAATAGATTTAATCTTTGTTATTTCTGGAGTTTTGTAAGACTTTCTAGACCAGTCTGAAGCAGGTAGTGTATTTATTATAGGAGTAACAAGACCACCTGTCATACATTATCTACTATTGTAACTGTTACCGTCCTACCGACTGCCGCCTCTTAAATTAAAGAGGTGTTATGATACTTATTATGATTGATTGATATATTTATTCAAGGAGTTAGTATCTAGCTTGTACGGCCATCATGTACAAAAATCAACGGTAATACGTTGCGCACAAGCTCCGCTAATGAGACACTATTGATTTTCTATTGTTTCGTCACCGATCGGTAACGCGCGGGGCTTGACCGGTTAATTTAACACTTTTGTTGTAATTTAAGATTTGATTCACAACCTGCACCCTAATTGCGTAACACACTATTACTCTCAATCTGAATAATTTTGAAGCATATTTTTAATCCATTGCTCCATGTGTTCGAAAAACGTGTCTGCTCAACTACGCAAATAACGCAATGAATGTTGTTGAACTGTCAAAATGAAACCAATTGCTACTGATAGTGTGTAACGTAATTACCCTGCAGTTTTGAATATGAAATTTGAATTTGATTTTAATAAAAAAACTTTTCTTTTTTTCAGGTAAGACTTCCAAGATTTATTTTATCCGAAAATCGAGTCTACCGGGAAGCTCTTGTCGGAAAATGTAAGTAAAATAGAAAGTGAATAACTATCGAAGACACGTCGCTATATCTAGCTATTAAAATGATTAATATCCTAGAATTATTAGCTTAACAAAAAACCCACAGCATCCGCAAGTGAAAAGTATACGTTACAATATTTATAGAATTAGTCTGTTATTTCAATAATTACATTTAGCGTCCACAGCGAAACGTTTTTAGTCGAATTTATCCGAACAAAATTCACAATATTGCGAAATGTACTCGCTTTTTACTGATGAAGCAAATTTAATATTCGGCCGAGACGGCTGTTATGACGGCTGAGGGGGCACCGAGGGGCGCGGGGCAGCTCCTGAGGAAAATGGTTCTCTCTTACTACGACCTTGTGTATCAATCATTGTCTTTCTCATTTTATCCATCTGCATCTCGTCTCGTTTTGTTATATTTTACACCTGCTATTAAGTATTATTGTACAGCTACATAGTCTGCTGTGCCCGCGACTTCGTTCGCGTGCACGATACTTATCGGAAAACACATTGTATTTCATGGTATTTTTTGCGCGGATCTCTTCTAAAACAAAAGTATTAGCTATCTGCCAGTGAAAGTCCCGTCAAAATTGGTCCAGCCGTTTCGGAGATTAGCCGTTACAAACAGACAAAAATTTTAAAAAGTGTTTTTTTTTAATTTAAAGTACCGTATATATACTTTTACATGCATTTAGTAAAAAACTGTTATTTTGACTACAAACAGACACTTCAATTTTATTTATATGGATGAAATATATAGTATGTATGTTTGTATGTAGGTATAGAAAACAGACAGGACCCACACAATCAGATTAACTTGCCAACCAAAACAGTCTATGGATTATGACCGCGTTTTTAAATTACCTATGGTATTTCGGACCGCCACGTATAATGTGTAAGAACGTGTGTGTGTGTGAATTTTTTTGTATAAATAGGTGTTTGTGTATTCCCATCGTCAACCTGTTGTGTTTGCATCCCCTTTGTTTCAATTCCCGATAGGACCCGCGTAGCTCGCCATTCGTCCCGTTTCTTGGAATCCCTGATAGTAATTTATTTTCCCTAATTGCGTAATTCCCGTTAATCCCGGTGAGGAATTTAATTTAAGAAGCCAAATGTATATTTTCCTTTTTTCGTTTGCTAATTTATTTAATTTTCTCTTATCAAACATCATTAATTAAATCGAGATTGCATGTAATTGTTCAGCATATTTTTTTTATCATTATTTCGTGATTAAAAAAGAAACAAAAATAAATTTTAAAGTGGATCGTGGAGTTGCCGAAATCGGAAATTGAATAAAGAACAAAGTGACGTTCGGAAATTAGCTCGAAGAGCAGTTGAATTCGGTTCGGGCAACTCGAGATCCATGACCGGAATTGCGTCGATGGAGTTTCTTAGAAGTTTGTGTAAATTGAACGCAAAACTGCACGTATTTAGGTTTAACATTCGCTCCAGGTAACTAGCGTAATCTGCGCGTAGGATCTTTCTAAATATAACCCTAGACATAGTGCATCTATTATTACGCGTAGTTTAGCGAAAATTTCTCGCGATATTTCAGCAAATAAATAAACAGAACAGCGTATATTTATAAAGTGTGAAATGCGAATGGATGTCATAATCGCAATAAAACTAAAATCGCACGGCATACATGTGTCGGGTATTGAATAAATCTATTTCTCAATATACATGGCTGAATATTTCGTCAGTCGTCTTTATTGCTTACATCTGATCTATTTCTAATATTATAGAGGCGCGGGTGACAAGGTCCAAGTATGTCGAAGGATCGGGGTGTAGTGTTGAATCGATACGCGGCGTACACACCCGATCGTTTTTCGTACAACATGTGAGCTGGATTACCCTCCATAACGTCTTGATGTCGGACATCTGCCGCGTGCCCGGACGGCTTCGACCACATGTTTTTATCGGTCGTTTTTTAACTTACGATTTCCGAATTGACAGATCCGATTCGACATTTTTATTTGAAATAGACCCGTCCGTTAGGTCGGTTTTGGGGTAGTTCTTTTTTTAAGTTAACAGCTGGCGTAATGTGGCGTGGTATTGTTTCTATTGGCTCTCTAAATGACGGTTTTGTTTTAGAAAGTGGTCTTTCGGTACAACAAAAAAGGTTTTCTGTACAGATTATTTGACATGCTTGACTTCACCGTTAGCAAAACGACAACCAGCAAGGTAATTGTGTAATAAAGTATCAGTAGCAATGGCTTTAATTTTGACAGCTCAACAACATTCATTGCGTTATTAACGTTGTTGAGCAGACACAATTCTCGAACTTATGAAGCAATGGGTTAGCATTAGCAGTATACTTCAAAATGATTCATATTAAGATTGATAGTAGGGTGCTGCATAAAGTAAACACCACCACTGCTCTCAAAACGGTAAACGAAAACATTGTGAGGCAACCGGCATGTCCTAGAACCAAACATTCGAAGACATGTAACATCTACAAACTCGCTCTGGGCCCGCGTGGTGGATTGTTCCCACTCCCTCTTACAAAGAGGAGGCCTGAGTCCCAGCAGTGGGAACATTATAGGCTGATTATGCTAATGCTATAAACTAAACGGATATAAGAACCAAATCACATTAAAACAAAACGGAATAAAACGCCAGTTGTTGTTATTTTGATGAATAATAAACAGGTTATAAATAAATTTTATGAACTATTGTTCTAAAACGTGGCAGTGCTAAATAGCGGGCGACACTGGACCGTGAGATTATACCTGCTAGTATACTCAGTGTAAATGCAATTATGTCGAATGATATACGATCGAGAGTGGCACGAAACCGGTGCGTAGAAGTTCCGCATACACTGCTTCACCGCTTGTAAGGCTACGACTTACGATGCGTTTATAATGGGAAAATAGACCCGGTTTTGAGTGGCCCGTTAGTTGGACTTGTACGTTTTTTGAAGTGAAAACTTCTTTAGCGGCGTTGAACACTTTTTGTAATGGGTAAAAAATGTTAAACTCGCGTCAGGGCATCGCGTCAGGACACGTGACCGTCAGGAGAGATTTCCCCGCCCCCCCCCCCATCTCTTTCTACGGCGGCGCCAACCGAAGTGAACCAAGTGAGACACGACAAAGATGGTCGAAGAAAATGACATTTGACGTACAAATGTTTGAAAAGTCAGTTTCGTAAACAATAGTACTTCGAGAAGCCGCAGTTGTATTTAATTTATTTTGAACTTCTGTTTAAGGTGAATGGGTAGTTGTAGCCCGCGAAATTCAATTTTTCTTACGTTTTTTGCTATTTTCAGGTCAGTGTCAGGTTGTATCTTGATCAAAATATGATTCGCGACTATAATAGACATGTATTTACAGAATCATAGTCATTAGAATCATTAATATATCTCTTTAAGTTAGATTTTCTATCATGGAGACCTCTCCCTGACCAATTCTTCCAAAAAATCTAAGGATTAGAAGCAAAAGCAAGCATAGGTAAGTATAAGAAATTGAGAATGTTTACAAAACATAACTTACTTTGAACACATTTTAGCTGTAACAGTAGGTACACACCTTATCCTCCTCCAACCAATATTCAATTCTTTGCCCTTTATTGCAACTAGTCTCCGGTCTTAATTTCATTTATTTTAAATACAAAACAAATATTCAAAAGTTTTTTAGTTTGACACATACAATATCAAATTCATTCATTGACATATTCATATTGTTTCCATGACGACCATGACGTTGTCGCGTCAAAACTGTTGAAACTGTAGACAATAAATTAGTTTTTTATACGTAATAATGTCTATGGACACAAATATTCGGTTCGTAGACAGATATTCTCGTATGCCGATTTAATGTGTTGGCCAATTTGTTGGATGACTTCATTATAATGGCAACATTTAGAAGTTGTAGGACATTCTAGTTATAGAACGTTTATGAAGCGTTTATGAATACAAAATTTTATCGAATGTTTTAAAGGCCTATTGAGCATTTTAACTAATTAATGGTTTAAACCTTTAATAGACTTTTTTTATGAATAAGACCGAAAGTGTTTAAAATATGGAAATTGAACAAAGTGCATCTATTAATGAAAAAAGTGACGCAGAAATATTGACAAAAAAAATGAGTAATATTAATTAAATTAATAATTGATTTATTTCAACGTTAATATTCAAGTTTTCACTTCTGCCGGCACTCCCGGAGTGCAACCCGTCTTTTTTTTTTGCTACAGTTTTGTAATAAACCGCTGCTTGGTATACTGATGTTGCGATTGCGTTATGAAGTCATGGGTTTTTGTTTACGCACGCGGAACGAAAAGGTAAAGCTATGTAATATTTTCGAACTGTCATTGTCAGTATTCAAAAGTATTCGAAGGGTTCCGGTACCACCATACAATATTGAACACTACATATGTAAAAACTAAAACACGTGTCTTGTATACACCCTATAATTGTTTACTTTTGTTATTTTATTTATTGTTATAGCGGGCATTGTAGTACATACTCTGTGAAAATTTCAAGTGTCTATCTATTACGGTTCAATATATACAGCCCTGTAATAGACGGAAGAATGTACGGACAGCGGAACCTTAGTAATAGGGTCCCGTTGGCACCCTTTGGGTACGGAACTCTTAAAAGAATGCGTCAGATGCGTGAAAGCGACACCTACTGGCTTTGTAAGTTTTTAAAGGGCCTTACTGCATGTGTCAGTCTTCATTGAAACGGGCCTAAGTTTTCTATACATACAAATAAATAAAATTAAAGTGCCTGTTTTTAAAACAAATATTTCAATCTGTTTGTTCCTGCTAATCTCCGAAATGGCTGGACCGGTTTGGACAAGATTTTCACTGGCATATAGTTAACGTGCAATGCATGTAGTCTTGATGTGTATAGTTGATGTAAGGAGTAACTTAGGCTACTTTTATTTTAGAAAAACAGTAAAGATACCTACCTACTCATTATTGTTTTTCGACATCCATGCGAACGAAATCGCGAGCACAGCTAGTTCATAAATAAATATATCATTTTTGTGAAGCTTCCTAGCTCTTGCCTCGTGACTTCATGAATGATGACATTATAGTCATCATCTCAAAAAAATATATTTAATGATTTACTTTTCTTTTTATCTTCCTCTAAAATACTCGCGTCTTGTATTTTTTTACATTCATCAAAAGTAATGTGATGCTTTGAAATATAACTCGGAATCAATAGATGAAAACAGTCAACAGAATCATCTAAAACAGAAAATTCTGGCAATAAATAACGAATGTTTGAAGTTATTTTCTGTGTGTACCTACGTAGTACGATAGTATACGTACTTAAATTTCTTTTATTTCTTTCTTTATATTTTTCCAAAGATTTCAATCGCAGATTTGCCCTGCCGCATCAAAAGATGGTCGTGGTTCTGTTTCGTTGACACCTCTGACATTAGTAGGTACGGTAAGGACAAATCTAACGATTTAAATCTTTGATGTTTTCGAAATTTCGGTATAGCACTATACATAAAGGTATTATTTGTAGTATCGTGACAGTTTCTTTTGGTAATTATTAGAGGCATTAATCTACCCCATTTAAATAAACACTACATTGAATCAGCGGATTTATTTTGCAAAATACTTACTCTCAAATCCACTCTCATATCGCGCCGTCATGGTTTCTACGCGTTTTATGATATAAACATGAAATCACGATGATTCGCAAACGTTATAATAGCGTGAAATGTAACTGTTAATCGCAATAAAATATAATGTAATTCAACACACATTACCCGTTTTGTTAATACTTTATTTAATAGAAATATCATAAGCGGCATTGGTCAGCGAAACGCAGCTCGCAGCCGCAATTTGACGTTCAAAATCTGGACAACGTCCAACTGTGCTCAGGTGCGAGAAAAAGCATTTTAATGATATTTATTACACCTTTTAAAACAAATTCGGGTGAAATTTAGGATAATTTATGATATTTTTGGACACGAGATGCATATATTTTATTTTCCATGAAAACATGTTACCTGTCAGTTGTGATTGGCGCATACCAAGGGATTATTTGGTGCGTGCGTACTAACTGACACGATAATTTATACGTATAAACAATTTATCCCTTCACTCCGTCTTAGAATATCCACCAGTCTTAACACACTTTGTACGTAGTTTTAATTTAGAACTTTAACCTACTTTTACTGAATAACAAGGATCTGGCGAAGCTTATTTCTTCTGCAAGCTGCTGATAGCTTTACCGATGGCCCGTCAGAGCTGTGCCAACCTCGTTGTAAGCTCTTCTTTCTTTAATTTCAGAACTGTCCAATTTATAATCTGTGGGATAATTGCGTAACACACTAACAGTAGCAATGGCTTTCATTTTGACAGTTCAACAACATTCATTGCGTTATTTACGTTGTTGAGCAGACAATTTTCGAACATAATTGAACCATTAGATTAGCAATAGCCTTTAAAATGATACAGGTTGTGATTGATAGTTTCGCTAGGTTGGTAGTTTTTACTTGTCAAACGCACATTTGTGGGTGATAGAATAGAGAGAATATCTTCCCAAATATCATCATGTGTCTGGCTCTCAGTGACCAAAGCATTATGAATATAATCTGCGTTCGCGATTTAGTTTCCAAACATGTAAACAAATATGAGTTATTGGGGAAAAAGCTTTAATACCTACAAAATAAAGTTCAATTTAAACTACAACTTAAAAAAAAAATTTAAAAAAAAATATGATAATTTCCACTACAATAAACTTGATATTTGTTTAACTGAAATAATATCAATGGTCACGACGACATATCAGGCTATACATTTCCAGTTTGTGCTGAGTTCTCATTGTACGAAAAGTCTATACAATGCGAAGGACGCTAAAACGGGAAATAATGTAGCTTCAATAGCAGCGCCCCGCGGTTTCAGCCGCATAAATGTCGATACCGTGGGAATATCGGGATAAAAAGTATCCTATATAATATTCTGATGAATAAGCTATAATACTGTAAAGTGTTATCAAAATCTGTTCAGTAGTTTTTGCGTGAAAGAGTAACAAACTTTTATAATATGAAGTATGATAATTATCTCGTCGTGTATACACAGTAGAAACTAGAATGTTTTTTTAAATAAGGATGTGTTGTAAAATATTTTTCGGATTTTTCTCGAAAATGGAGTAGGTATCTAACGTAACGACCTCCTCCTATTTTAATTTGCAAGTGATCCCTCTTCTGTCTCCGTCAGAAAAGAGCTTACAGCTTTAAATGGAAATGGATTATAAAAGAGACAACAATATTTTGACACTCGCGAAAAAAATAAGCTTTAAATCCAATATTTCAGAAGATATTTTTATAAAGGAAAATATTATCTCGTTATATCTGCATCTTGTTCGAGACACAGTGATATCACGCGACCCACGGCTATAAAAAGTTACGATTTAACTTAAACAAGATGAAATTTTACTTGTAATGTCACTTCTCAGGCTAATATAACTAGAGCCCGTCCCAACTTCTTTAAGAAAGGCAGATTTTTAGATAAGGTTGGCAACTTTTTAATGGCTACTGAATCTGTTTTATTTTTCCTCGAATTACTAAGTACTTTGTGTTTTACCTCCAATTATGACTAAAAAATTATGAGATAGGTCGCAAAATTGAAGTTTAAAGGCTAAATTATTTCGAGAATAATTGTTTATACCATTTCATATATCTATGGTCTATACCTAATAGAGCTTGTTTGTCAAAGTTTGAGGAACTCCAAAGCTGAGTTTGGTGGGATTAAACTATTTGGGAGCTTACTGTAGAAAGCGCATGAGAGCGACAATACTAAACCTGCTCTATCTGGAGCATTTCAGGGAATTAGCTGTGTAGTCGGAATTTTTGTAGATTCTTTGAAATCACTGCGAGCATGTGTATTGTAGTTAGTGCGGTGAGTGTGTTCGCGGTGTCTATTCCCTTCCTGAAAATAAGTGATCTTTTGTGTTGCTATTGTACTTTGTTTTTTTAAATTTTTTGGTATTGTTATAGCTTGAATCTGTAATACATGTTATCATTGAGTTAAATAACTAGAGAAGCAAACCTCAATAAAATGTGTCAAAAAAGTGTAACCACTATTCAAACGTGACGACGTAGCTTTGAAACCACTAAACATTTAAAAGTAAACATATATCTGTCTCACTTACACAAGTCGCAAGAATAATACCATCACTTAGATTAGACAAAGACCGCAATATAAACATGCAATGGCGGGATGGGGTTGCCTACCCATGCAAAATTTTACCCAACTTTTTAAACCATAAATGACGTTAAAAAAAAAACGTTAGGCCAAATTATTTATAAAATATTTGAATTATGTATTTCTTATTCGATGTGTATTAGAAGTTTATAACTAATGACAATAATTAAGACATTTTCTTTTTAAATATTTTTTATTTATTCAGTTAGTCTCTTTTCTCAGCAATCTGATTATTTCCACCCATTTATCACGGCGTGCTGCATCTTTAGGTACCCTGCAACGTTGTTATTATTTAAAAAATATTTAAAATCACTTATTCCAATAAATTAAAAACTCCCGTAAATGTGGGAAACTAAAACTAAGTTTTTAGTGGTAACACTGAACCTAATTTACAAAATTCTGCATTTTATTTATTTTACGTTGATACAAACACAGAAACAACAAAATTACGTGTGGAAAGTAATTCTGGTTAATTTATTATGTTTTTGTGATCTTGAATCGCACTCTTTCACTACGAATTTACCCATTTTGGCGATATTTTTGTCGTGTGTCACTTGGTTCACTTCGGTTGGCGCCACACAGAGCACTGAAGTGACATTAGCTACGCATACGGCTGTGGCCTTATGACAAGTGGCAACGCCTTGGCGCGGTAATTACTGATCTAGTGTAACATATATATCAATGCATGTTATGATCAGTGGTGGCCCAGGGGTATCGGCCTTGACTTACGAGACGGGTCGTGAGTTCGAACCCAGACAGCCACTGCTCTCAAAACGGTGAAGGAAAACATCTTAAGAAAAACCGGCAAAACTTATGAAAACATATGACATCTACCAACCCGCATTGGGCCCGCGTGGTGGATCATGGCCCTCTCCCTCTTACCGCGATGAGGCCTGTGTGAGCATTGGGAACATTATAGGCTGATCATGTAATCGAACAATGTCTTTTCACTTATTGTTGACCTGAACTGGATATTTAAGTGTATTATGAAATCACAAATGTATCAGTTCAAACCAAAACACGTTCTGTATCTTGATGTATCCTACTTATTACACAAAACAACGGTGTTGGTTACCATAACTCAACATTACGAGAAACAAGACAGTCAAATTGGCTAAGTAAATAACAACGTGAGCTGTTTGACAAATTGTACGTTGGCTCTGTTGGCCCTGGCCGTTGGGGCCAACATCCAAGTGTTTGCGGCCAAAGCCCTTATGCATGCTGAACATAAGTTCGCTATTCTCACGTATGTTGAAACTGAAAGTTATATTCACATAGTGTTCGTATGTAGTCAGTCGTTCGCAGCCACCGTTGTTTGTAAACGCTGCGCTGCAAACTAACTAGTGGTTGCTGTCTGTCGAGGTTTTCGCATAAACAATGTCGATGAATTTATCATCAACTTCTGAATTCCTTATTTGGTATCGATAATACAAAGAATGTAAAGATGAAGTTTTCGCTTCATCAAAAATTTTATGAACATTTAGATTATGTTTGACAGTTCGTAATAAAATTGTGCAAATTCTGCGTCCCCAATATGAATCTCCAATACTGTGTTTATACAGTGTCATGATTTCATGATCGTAAAATTTATATTTCCATCGGTCGTCAATCATCGCTAGTCACAAAATTTCACGCAGTTTTTTATTACAGAATTAATTTCTAATTCAATATAAAATGGGAAATGCTAAAGACAGAGGAAAATCTACCTTGAAGCTAATTTAATTAAAATTTTTGTTTGTCCGTTTAGTGAAATATTATTCCAATTTAAAACGTAATTAAAGCCGTCCATCATTCTTGTTATATAAAACCTGAAAGTAACTTTTGTCTCTAAAATAAAATTAAAGGTACTCAGTTTTAAGTTTTGGACGTAAAGTCTTCCAACTTTCCTTAGTAGTGAAATAAAAAAGCTCCCCTTAAATAGAAAAATGGATTTTTCAGCCTTGCGTAATTAATATTGGCTCTTTTTTCTGGTTCCGCTTTTCAACTTAATTTCCTTTCTTATCTCAGTTGTCTAAATCCTGTTTATCTAATCATTGGTTGTGACAAGCAGCCTTCACGAACATGTTCACTTATACTAATATGAATAAAAATAACATATAAAATTAAAATTAGGTCCTACTACAGAATATGACAGAATGTGCGCCGAGTCCATTGTTGGATATTTTTCTCTTCATCGTAGACGTAGCGTTTATCGATAAGTTTGTCGCCGTCGTCTCGGTGCACACGGCACTAGTCGGCCGGTGCTTCCCACGGCACGGTTCTAATGAGCCGTGTTGTGTTGAGTAACAGAGGTGATGGGGAAAGGGGGGGGGGGGGGTGCAGGCTTTTTGAATAACTAACTATTCGCCAGCGTCAAATAGATAATTATACGTGTTTTATTTTTGTCTTGCTACGTATGGGTCTTTGGACCATTCTGTATGGACCAATAGGTATCTTTATATGACCTGTACGTTTAATGTAAGTGTAGACCATTTAAGGCTGTACTCTTTTTAAGCAACAGTAACCTCGAAATAGTCCTTGAAGTTTTGAGAGCACAAAAGAGTTCTAAAGCTACCAGTTACACTGAGTGTCCAAACTAAATATTATAAAATACTAGCAGCGCCCCGCGGTTTCACCTGCATAACTTTCGAAAGACACATGGCGCCATCTATCATCATAATAACGTTATTGTTGTTTTCCTCGGGAGCAGCACTTTTTTCGGGATGAAAAGTACCCTATGTCCGTTTCTGTACACCTGACAACGTATATGCAAAATTTCAAGATGATCGGTTCTGTGGTTTAGGCGTAAAAAGGTAACAAACAAACAAACAAACTTACTTTCTCATTTATAATATTAACTAGCTGCGCCCCGCGGTTTTACCCGCATAAGTCTCGATCCCGTGGGAATATCGGGATAAAAAGTACTCTATGTCCTTTTCCGGGACTCAAGCTATCTCTATACCAAATTTCATCAAAATTGGTCCAGCCGTTTGAGCGTGAAGAAGTAACAAACATATAAACACACACACACACACACTCACAAACTTTCGCCTTTATAATATTAGTGTGATTAAGATTCATAAACAAGAAGGGTCTACGATGAAACTTAAAAATTTTCAAAAAAAAAAAAATATCTTTCCTTAAAGCAATATTAAAAATTCAACCAACCAATTCCGTTCATTTACCGCGTCAACTCCACCTGAATAGAACCCATCCTCATTTAAGACACTCTGACCGTTACAAATTACATTGTTTAAGAAATACCTTAAAAATGTCAACCGGAAAAGCAGCCATAAAAGCACCACATTGCGAAATAAAGCAAAACAAGTGCGTCCTTTGTTTGGCCGGGGCATGTTGACTGTTCCTTATCCAGTATCGCCTGAACTAGAACTCTGCCGTACAACGACCTGACTGTACCTACCATGGTAACTCGCTCCACAATCCGATTTGTCAACCTTTCGAGCGATACGGAGACAAAGCTATGAAACCATAAAATTTTAACAGACAGTTTACAGCTAGCTGCTTGCTAGCCTTTTTGAGTGCTGAATTTTATTTGCCTGTCTATTCATCGTGGTCGTTAAATCAGTAATTATGCAGCGATCTTTAAATTTTGTGTCGTACTTAATCTTGATTGTTTTCAGTCTTTAATAAAATATCTAGGTAACCTGGATATTTTATGCGAGGTTTTATTTATCCGCCGCATCTTCAATATACAGGGTTATTTTAATTTGGCTAGCTAATCTCTGCAGACACGATGGTAATCGATATCTGAACACGATAAAATAAAAAATAAATAGATAATGGCGTCGATTCCCTTGTTCACAAACTAAACTAAATTTAAGTTCAGTGCATCTTTTTCTTTCTATTTTATTAAGAAAAGGACAAAAGATAAATATTAGTTTAGCCCTGTCAAATCAAGATACTCCATAGACAAGTTTAGACGTCATTAAAAAATTGGGTACGAAAAATACGTCAATTTACGTCAGACGCTGACTACAATAACTGCGGTCGATGACCCTACAAAAAAAACATCAAATTATTTTTTATTTTATTTTATCATGTTTAGATATCGATCGATACCGATCACATCTGCGGAGTTTAGATAGCCAATTTAAAATTAAATTAAAATAATTTGAATAAAATGAATAGGTTCTTCGGTAAAGATTTCTGCTACAAAAGACAATCGACCATCGTTATGAATTCTGGGCAGTTTAAGGCTTAGAGTCATTAGTTCGAGTGTTATATCAGAAGCATTACAATAGTACCTACTGGTCATCGCAACTTTCTCGACCATTGTTCGTTCTTGCCGAGGCTATGTCGTTGAAGTGATTACGCGCATCTTTTTTCTTTTTCTCAACTCAATTTGATGCATTACGGCTGAAAAAGAAACATTATGAAAGAGTATTTGATTTACCGAGACCATTTTTTCGCTGAACGTGCTTTAAACGAAAAATTGCTTTAAAACATTGGAAAAATAACAGCTTTTACGTTGATTTTTTATTAGTTTGAAAGTTTGGAGAGGTCTTTAAATGCGTCAATAAAGTATTGTGCTTAAATAATTGCTAACAAGGCACAGCCAATAGCTTTAATGGTCTAAATCTAGCGGAAGATTGGTTCAAACACTCAGAAGCCCATACAATAAATGGACGTTGAACTGTTGCAGCGTCTGTATAAAAGATTCAAATAACAATAAACAGTTTAGAAAGTGCTCTAATGATTGATGTGGTCTTTTTTTTTGAGATGGCAAGATGTCTGACGATGTTGAAACTTGTTCCACGGAGACGTACTCGAGTGCCCCGGAGCATGACGATTAGAGGTAGTTATTACTCTGCCGAGTACTCTTGGCCGTAACATCGGGATACAATGATAGTAATGTGATGTAATTGAGACTAGTAGAACAAGCCATAGTAAATATGATGGTATGTGTGACGTTAAAATACCTGTTCTGAATAGCCACTGTTTTTGTTTTGACCAGTCTATGTTTCCAACCTGTTGATTATAAAATACAGAGCGAGTCTACCTACTAAAATAATTGCCTATGTCGTAATTTCACACAGCTTCTGTACCTGCGTCCCAAAATATGTAAATTCAGATCGTTATGCCTTGGGTTTTAACATTATTAACTTATTAATATCAGGCAGATTAGGGACAGACGTTAAACGGTAGTTAGTTGATATATGTATGAAGCAGTTACATGAATACACGTTCTAGTAACTAAAATCTTATACGTCGTAGCGGTTGACGTGGAGTCTTGGACCGTGTCAGCAACGTTTCACGTACACTCTCCACCTCGTACAGACATTTTGCTCTAATGGTCTTGGCTGACGCATGTAACGCATAGAGAAGGACCTAAATTCTCAGTAACCACACAAGCCATTTCCGCCCTTATTCAAAAGTACTAAAACATATACTGGCATACAAGAAAATTTAATAATTATACCCTTATGTGGTTGAACGTACGTGCAGGTAGTACGCCAGTTTAGCCAAGTTAAGACTTGCGACGCACTGTTTAGCTTATTCAGATTTGAATATCATTTACGTCTTTTCAACTGCGCTGGTTTGAAATAAATCTTGATAAAACTAACTCAATCTTGTAAAAGGAAGTTGTTTATGTAAAAGGCCGTTGTTGATTTATAATTTGTGTAGTTGATGATTGAAATACGACACCGATAAACGTTTAGACATTAATTAATAATGATGATAAATAATTTATAATTTCTGTAGGACGGCTTGTCTGATTGCTAAGCTTGAATTAACATGCTCCGAGGAAATTCGAGTTGAAAATTTCAATGGATTTCTTACCTGTACAGCGCAGACTATTCATCCGTCGTCTTTGAGATGTTAGCTTTTATTATAAGAGTCGTGTTCCAAATCAGAGTTATGCTGCGCTCGAGCTCACCTTACTTACTTAGCCGTATTTCCAATAGCGAAAGAGGATTAGAATTCTGATACCATTTCTTTTATAACTAAACCTTTTTGCAGAAATGTTCGATAGTTTGCTGATATCATATGGTGGAGGTACCTACACTATTTAGTTGATGTGTTTTTTAATTTTTTGCTTTCACCTAAGTATGGCCCAGACTAAACCACCCTAGATATAGTCTACCTACCACCTAGATACTTACAAGCAAAGGTGTCATAATGGCTGCAGAAAGCAGAGATGTAAGAAGATTATTAAAAGAGGTGTACTGCACCAATCCCAAATAAATGGTTAAGCTCCCTAATTTTGTAACACACTATCAATCACATTCTAAATCATTTTGAAGGATATCGCTAATTCATTGCTTCAAATGTTCGAAAAATTTGTCTGCTCAACAACGCAAATAACACAATGTATGTTGTTGAACTGTCAAAAATGAAAGCTATTCCTATTTTAGTGTGTTACGCAAATATCTACCCCGCTGGACAGGAAGAAGATGTTGATGATAATGGTCTGCGTATAAAGAACAATATCATCGTCGTTAATAAGTTACACCATCGCGTCTTTGTTACTTAACCAATAAAGGAGCGAGAATTTTGTAAAACCTAGTGCTCATTAAAAAGGCTTGTCAACAAATTTTACACCACAGCGCGACCAAGGTCTCTAAGACCATTACACAAATTCAACATTTACTTAGTAGCTAATTTATTTAAATACCTAATTACTTGCGTCGTGAGAGGCAGCCGTGACTCTTCAGATTTGCCAACATTCCTTCAAACCTTAACCAAGCATTCAGGGTGGTTGATGCCCTCAGAGTTCCCTTATTGTAAGGTGAATTCCGTTAACGACCGTGACTCGTCGTTTTATTGTTCTTTCTCCTGAATTCCTGATAATGACTGATGGCTTTCTCTCTATGTCTTTGTTCGAAGTTGACACTGACGTGAAAATGTAATCATGGTGCGGCGTTTGGCCAACCGCGGCGGATGCAAACAATGAAAAATGTATTGAAGTTATACAGGAAGAGGCAATTAATTTCGCGGCAGATATTTATAACTTGCGGGTATTAAATTTGGGTAGCTGGAGTCATGCTGTTCTTTATGAAGGTCACTCTGTTGTTCTATGTGAAATAGGTGCGTAGAGCTTTGTTTAATGAAACTTGTATTATTAAAACAGTAGCCTTCTATAACTAGCATGTTTCCCTGATTGTAAGATATCTTGTAGTAATAAAACATTTCATGTTTATCTTTTACTTTTGTGTTGTTTTAACTGCGTCTCTTGTTAGTGCGTCGGACAGTTAGCATGAAAAGTAGCAAAATTAAAGGAACGGTACTTCGTGACGCGTGCGCATTTAATATGTGCGTAACAGTTAGGTATAGATAGAGCATGTCGCTTTATTTACGCTTCGCGGCCGGCGCAGGCGCTGCTGTTGAATTCTGCGTAACTTTACTCACTATTTGGAATTACGAACTAATTCCTAAAATTAAAACGTCTTTCCAAATCAGCGGGGCAATTGCGTAACACATTATCAATCGGAATCGGTTTCATTTTGACAGTTTAACAACGTTCATTGCGTTATTTACGTGTTGAACAGAAAATAATATTTTTCGAACTTATGAAGCAATGGATTAGCAATTTGCTTCAAAATGATTCAGATTCCGATTGATAATGTGTTACGCAATTAGAGTGCCGGACGTTAAAGAGAAAAATATGATTCTGTAACTCAGGGGGTCATTTTAGTTTCGGCTAATTGAGTTTTACCAAATAAATATATTTCATGTCGCGATTTTATCTTAAGTATCTACATAGAAATGAAATATTACAATTCTTACTGCGTATTATTCCAAACAATTTCCTTTTTAATTACGTGTGTCTGGAATTTAGCCAGCGGGTGTAAAGGATCAAGACGTGTATAAAATTGTTCTCCCAAAATATGGTAGATGGTTTATACTTATCTACATATTTCGAATTTACTCGTCACTTTAATAACACTGTTAAGGGAACACTTTGAAGATCCGCTTTGATATTCGTAAAGCTTATGATTTATTATTCAACAGTTCTACGAAATATTCAATTTCTAACGTCCCGTTTTATTTCTGATATTATCAAACATTTGAGCTCGAAATGCTCTTAGGTATATATTTTTGAAACTATTGTTTTTGGCATCAAAGATACGTCGTTGAACTTATCTAAGTATGCTTATTCTATTATTACAAATTCTCATTAACTCAAGTACCTATTTAACAGTAACTTTTCTCTTCAATTTTCTTTAAGACAAGTTCTTCAAATTTCTTGATGTTACAAATCAGTGAAATGAATTTAATTCAAACAACTTAGGTGTACGAAATGAATTCTTAAGAAGCCAAATCATCAATTTACCCAGAAAGGAACAAATGATAAAGTCAGTGTTCCGATTTTTAACAAGATTTTCGCAATTTCGCACCTAAACCGTGTAGAAGTAGGTAAAGACGTTTCCATTGAGAATAGAGAGATTAGTTGAAGGAGTAACGGGACTGTGCAATGACAAAAACAGTACCAATTAACTTTTTTCTTTTTGAACTTCAGACACAAGTATTTCCAATCGCTTGGAGCATTCCGGCGGAGAGAGCGTCTTTAGTCGTGCGATTTGCTCTCGATACGGTAAAGATCGATTCGCTTTGCTCGTTTTATTCCGATTTAAATTGTATCGATGCTAGAGGCGATTAAGGCTTCCGTGCTTGTAATAGTGAATGCAGCGAGAAAAGAAAATTAGTTATTGTAGAAAATAAAACAACATAAGTTGACTGGTAGAAAATGCCTATGGCATTAAGTCCGCCTCTGTACATTTATGTGCTTGAAGTATTAAATAAATAAATAATAAATAAGTGATAATAGGAGCTACTGCACATACGGGTAATGGGTTATTTAGCATGATCAGCCTATAATATTCCCACTGCTGAGACACAGGCCACCTCTCGGTGAGAGAGAGTGGGCAATAATCCACTACGAGGGCCAGTGCGGGTTGGTAGATGTCATATGTCTTCGAATTGTTGGTTCCAGGACATGCCGGTTTCCTTGCAATGTTTTCCTTCACCGTTTTGAGAGCGGTAGTAATGAAATAATTTCACACAAAGTAAAGCACAAGTCTCGACCGTTACCACTGGGATAGCACGGCTTCATGGGTTATTTATTTGGCATCAAAGTAAATTATTTGACCGATCAAAATTTTAATCATTTACTCCATTTATAGATTCCAGTCCAGTTCTCCCGTTCACACGAATTACAAAATAATCCTGCGTGTATTGAAATATCATTGCATTGGAAGCATGTCAATACGAAGTTGGACGCACAGAAAATGAATTGGGCTTTTGCGGGCGACAAATGAAAAATTTACAGCCGTTTATTCGGTGATATTGGGGATTTCATCGGCTATCGATTTTACCTACGAAAGAAGAGCCAACGTAATTGAATTCCATTTTGTACTGGTAAATCGACCACAACGTACGAAATATTCGCTGTTTTTATCAATTTTAAATGCTAATATTCTCAGTGAAATAATTATGTGGCGAATAATAACCGTAATAAAAAAGGTACAACCATTTTAAGGCTCCGTCATCTTCAAGAAGTAATTAAGCTAATGAGACATTTTAATACTCCCAAAACGGTTTATACCCTAAAACATTTTACTCTTGAAGGTGGCAGTTTAACTCAAAGTCTAGCTGTAACTATAAACTTAAGTTCGGTCGTTAACCTGATCGTACGTAGTACAATATAAACAAAACTACTCAAATAAAACAACCACTAAGGATGCCTCATGTACACAAAAAACACGTTTTTTCATGCGTTTCTCACACACCCCTTAAGATAAAGTCGTAGACTTCCGTTCAAAGTTAAACAATATGTCAATCTGCGGTTAGCACGTTGAGGTGGTTTCTAAGCGTCTTCCGAACGATTAAGGGGTTTTAAAATGACGCTTCCAGCCGAATGGTTCATGTTTTCTCGCGGCTACTGTGTGTATTTAGATATCGGATTGATGGATATGGCATTGTGGGCTGAAAGAATTTGGGAGTTTAGGATAAAATAGAATTGGATGTCGAAAAGATTTAGTATAGCAATGTTTTGCTCTGTTTCATGTAAAATAAGTACTAAGTCATTATCAGCTAGTCTCGTATAATAATGCCCTATTGATAAAATATTACACAATATATAATTTATTAACGAGTGTGAGAATTGTGAACCCGTGTTGAATAGAAGTACATAAATTACTCTGACATAATTCGTCCCCATTTGTCACGAATTTCTTTATTGAAAATGTTAATATCCAACGATTAAGCAATAAGCACGTTTCGAGCGCCATTTAGCTTTGGAACCGCGAACAATGTAGTTTACAGTTCACGACGCAGATGTTTAAAAAGAATCAACAGTTAACAACATCGTAAAAAAGGTCGGGCGTAAACAGCTACCGTTGAAATTTTACAGTCACTCTTGTTTCCTTGTTTTTTTCTTCCCGCTCTTCACACTTAACAGTTACTATAGCTGAAGATTTGTAAAACCACGTATCTTCTACATTGACGGTCGTTTTATTTTTTAATTATACTTATCACGTATCGTCATCATCATCATTTCAGCCGAACTGAAAGACGTCCACTGCTGGACATAGGCCTCCCCCAAGCATCGCCACTTTGACCGGTTCTGTGCTTCTCGCATCCAGCGGATTCCTGCGGCCTTTATAAGGTCATCTGTCCGCCTTGTGCAAGGCCTTCCAACGCTACGTCTTCCGGTACGCGGTCGCCGCTCCAGAACCCTTTGGACCCATCGGCTATCGTTTCTGTGAGCAATGTGCCCTGCCCGCCTACCACTTAAGTTTGGAAATTCTCCGGGCTATGTCAGTTACCTTGGTTCTCCTACGGATATTTTAATTTCTGATTCGATCACGTACTGAAACTCCAGGCATATAACTCCATTGCTGTTTCGGTGGGTTTCAGCCTTAGGTCCATTGTGAGCGACCATGTTCAGTGCTATAGGTCTGTATCATCATCAACTAGGAATAAAATCACACACTCGGTAAACACAGAATTGACAACTAAAACCATAAAACCGACGCAGTCAAAATAGTAAATGCAGCCCCTATAAATATTAATGAGGAGAGCTTACAGATTTTCGGGTCATTACACCAAGATTTACATTTAAATCTACATAAAAATAAATGGATAAAGACAGTAAGTCTGCTACGCGCAAACGTATCTCGTTACTTTGTTTTAGTACAGCACAGTCGGATAAAAATGAATCTAATCAGTTTGAGTGCACTGCATAAAATGTATCTGTGCACCGTCACTGAATTCAGATGCTGCAGCATTTTTGGGTTCAATTTAACAATTGCGACAGAACAAAATTACCTAACCCTGAACTGGATATAACTATAAAATTATATATAGAATGGTGTAAATATTTAGGGCGGATAGCAACCACACGGTATTTTAATCTACATTCTACGATAATATAATGAAAAATACAATTTTATGGGATTGTTTGTTGGAACTAAATCAATTTAATTTTTCTTCTTAACGTCACTTTTTTTTACCACCATTATATCTGTCGCTAGGTATATAGGTATATAATTTTATATGTTTATTCATTAATTGTTTACATGTACATTTTAATAAAGACAATGTTATGCGGTAACAACACCAACAAATCATCTTACCATGAAGTATGGAACCCAAGCATAACAAAGCCATTAATAATAACGTTAGATAATTTAAAGGTTATCTAACAGGTAAGTCAATTTATCAAAATATATTCAAAATTAATGATCCAAGATGACAATAAACAAGACATAATAAATTGCTAACATGTGTGAGTCTAAGCGCTTTTAGCTGATTATCATTTGTAGTTTATTCGGCAAATTCAACGTGTTTCGGGAAGTAATCTGACAGCAGCCTGCATTCAAACATCGCAAGTGCATACCAACGATGATAATGAGTGTGCAAACACATACGTTCCGTATTGTAATAGTTTCAACCTTAATGCTTGACAGGCGCGCTCTCAGCAATTTCATTAAATTACAAATTGTTTATCTTTACTTAGAGTATTAGTGATTCAGCACAGTCACGATTGCCAATACGTTATGTGCATTCATTGCGATAATTCACTGTTCTGCGATCAAATCCATCACTGCGACACGGCGTCATTGGCGATACTTGTGAACTAATTTTATTAATTATGGTAGCACTGTAAATACTGTATGCAGCAACATTTAGTTATCGCATCGATAAACGATTACATATTCAAATGTTATTGAGTATAATAAATATGAGTATGACCGGGTGAGATCATTACAAAATGTTTTAATAAATGCAGTATCAGCGAAATGGAATGAATCAAAATACTTTTTATTCTAAACCGATATGCAGTTATTCTGGCATTGCACTTCAGTGTTAAACAAAAAAGAAATACCAAACTGTCGTGTCAGTTGCCATTGGCAAGCCGTCTAGATAGGTAGCTGGCAATGTTGCCACATCGGATAACTAAGTTAATTTTCTGGCAGAAGTGCCAACGTATTTTCACTAAGTGATTATTACCCAAACCGAGTTACATCTACATTTCGTTTGTAAACTATTTCTTTAGCGTTATTAGACAGACGTTCGATTTGCACTTCTGCACGCAACAGTTCTTTGATGATTATTATCAATGAATAATAAAATCTTCACTTGTCTTTTTTATGGAAATCGTAATAGTCGACTTAGACTCTGGGTTCTACCAAATGGAGGCCGCTTGGGCTATATTGATGATTTTATCTTTCTCTACTATTGTTTTTTTTTAGGTTTTACTTAATTGATTGGAACAGACTGCTTTGTCATTATACGTAGCTTTTCCTAATCCTTGGCTATTCGGTACGTTTGTGACATTTATCACATTAAAAACCTTCTGTTCATTTTACACTGGCTGCAAGTGTTACCGCTTGTTGTGGTTTGATAATGACGTCGCCTCGACAATGACAATCGCAACATATTGTTCTGTTCCACGTCTCATTATCATCAAAGGGTACTTAAATAGTTCCTATAATCAATTGGTTCGCAATAAAATTAAACGTCCCACTCCGACCTACATGTTTAAATAAATCTGTCACCGTTGGCGTAAGGTGCGCGTAATTTACGGACTTTACTGAATGTGGATATGTGCGCGGGTGTAATTGCAATTGGTTCTTATCAAATAAGATTTGTATTAACATAGTATCAATTGCATACCTTCCACCGATCCGCATCCAAAACAAATAATTCGCAAGGCTGCTGACATTGCCCATTGCCAAATAAATAAAGATGATCAAAGCGTTCAGTTTTCTTTTGTAATAAATTGGTATGTTAGCCAGTTGGCGCAATTAGTGTATCACCTTCAACAGTGTTACGTTTGGGGCTCTAATGACAGCTCATATTTTACCCAGACCTTGTTGACTCACGTGGGTATACATTATGATTATAGTGATTTATATCTGTCTGTATTTCCATGTCAAAAATGAGTCCAACAATACAAATTGTAGGTAATTAACTATGTTTTTTTTTCTGTTTCAGGTAATAAAAAAAATCATTTATGATATAGAGCAGTATGAGTACCGTAGAGGTAAGTAATTTTCATCAAATTAAAATGTACTAGGGCGCTGTCGCACGTCGCGCAAATGACATAAGTGCCATCTATAAAATATTTTCTGAAATCCGATCCTCGGGGGAGCGGGATGGGGTAGAGTGTGCTCGCGGGCTCGGTGGTATCGAAGTTGTTTGTAATTTTTATAGGTTGCTATTGTATGGGGAGTTCCTCGACCTTGTTTTGACATTTCTATCCTATTGATTTTCCTGTTGCGACAAAGCTGCAGGCCCTATATCATTTTTATAGCTCCCGGAGGAGCAGGCGTCGTGCGACTTTCTGTCCGTCCGCCCCCGGCACTTACTTATGTATTTTTATTACGGTTTCGTATGTCTACGACGATATTAATCTCTTTTCGTCAAATCTACTTTCGTTCATAATAAAATATTCTCGTTTTTTATTTTCGCTACTTGATCAAATGTTTTATTTTGATGTAGTGTTATTTTCTCTACATTAGACTTCTTTTCATTTATAAACCGGTTCACTGAAGTATTATTAGGTACCTAAAAGTTTAGCAGTACGCGAGGCATGAAAACTTAGTGGAGCGTTTAAACTTACTAATTTATTTTGTGGCTTTTAGCTGCTGAAAACAATATTGTGATTAGTTATACAGGTGCAAAATGCAAATAGGTAGCTGTTTATGTACTATACTTATCTTAGTTAGAATCTAACCACGCGCAGTATGCGCTACGTTTAAAACTAATGTTGAAAAACGTTATTTGCTAAATATCGTTCGTTCGTATTCTATTTTAACGTTTTCTAATAATTTGGTCATGGTTTCTAACAATTATAACAATATAGTAATGGGATCTAAAAAATGGAAGTATCATATGACGTTAATTTGAATATGACTGAAGAGTGGGTCGGACGGACGCACAACCGCAGCGGGGCCCACTATCCGACAGTCATCGGATATCAGACAACATTATGTGGACGGAAGTTGCATAGTGTACAGTTTCACTTACTGTAACCATGGCCCGTGGTCTCGATTTCACCACCGCGTGGATTGGACCGTGTCGGTTTTGTGAGCTCGCTGATTGAGTTTCAGATTAAACTCTTGGACGCCAGTTGTGTCATTCTTTTGATCTTAATACAGATAGCAATCCAGCAGCATCGAATTTTAAAACTTTCAGTCCAGTTACCGACTTTCAGCGTAGTGGTGTGCTATATTTTATCGATATAATTTTTCCAAATGTATTGATTTGGATATAAAATTATTTTTATTATTCATCCCGTTGTGTCAAAGAGAATTTGTGAATGAATAAAATCAAATATGATTTTATCTATTCATACATACATATTTCATAATTGTATATGCAATATTATGCAACTATTCACATTTCATATACCTACGCGACACGTGTCTATCGATGACTGTTTTCGATAATTACCATGTCTGAGTCATCAAGTTTAGTCTACACTCTACAGGTTCACTTTGAATATTTTGAATGAGGTGGTCTTGCCATGATGTCACGTATTTACAACTCCTTGACAGGAAGTCAAAACTTTAAAGGATATTCTAGGATCTGATAATTCAGCAATAGGTATGTTGCTACAACCGGTGATTTGCATTACAATTTATCCATTTGTCATACTTGTTTGAACATAGTCCGATACTAGAATACTAATACAAATCTAGATGTTGTTACTATGCGTACTATGACCAATGTTTGCACTAGACCCATAGTCATTATCCTCTTTATGTAAAACAGCGTCGTTATCAAAGATCGTGTCTTACCACTAGATCTAAATGATAGTTGTTAAGATTAACCTGAGATTAATCTGTGAACTAGTTCAGCGGTAACTCCTTGCTCAACGTCGCCGCGTCGGTTCTCACGACATTGGATAAAATTACTGTTATTTGCCGCGCTCGCTCATGCCCCCGCCTCTGCACATAAGATTACATGATCATAACAATATACACACGGCGACAATACGTTATAACATTTGTCAAACTACTTACGAGCTCATAAACGTTTGCTGAGGCGATAATACCTTTGGTACACGGTAACCCGTTTGAAGACAACAATGAGAGTACTAAATTACAAGGTACTTTCGTGAGACAGACAAAACTTTGCATAGACAGAGATTCGGAGGAAGTTGGCGAATGTATCTGAAACACATTTATCAATTTCGATGAATCTACAGTAGACCTTTGAGATAAACTTAGTCTTCTATTCATAAATCGCTCACATTTGAGAGCTGTTGTATTGTTTTGATAACTCTGAAAATGTCTATATCAAACACACGCTTTAAATCAGTAAATTAATGAAATGCAAATAAGTACATAACGTAACGTTTGCGTTTATTATTTATTTATTTTATTATAATTTCACAGCTCGCTAAATAACTTATGAACTAAGCCCCACAAAACTGTAGTAATGGTTCAACGGTAATCTTAAGAATTACCGTCACTGAAAAACTATAGGCCGATCGCATAACTGAGACGTTGCCTGAGGTAGCATCGCGGTGCGGGAGGGATGACGTGATGCGAGAGCTCAGTGATTTGTCAACTTGTGACAAATATCGCCCCTCCCGCACTGCGCATGCGCAGCTACCTCAGGCAACGTCTCAGTTAAGCGGTCGGCCTATAGACCTTTTAGGGTTTCTAATTCATTTAAGGGAGAAGCGCCAGGTTAGCCCGCGAAATTCAAATTTTCTTACGTTTTTTGCAATTTGCATGTCAGTTTCAGTTTGTATGTTGAACAAAATTATGATTCGCGACCGTAAGATGTACCTATATACATACAGAATCATTGAAATCTACAACCCTATATGTTCATATAACCCTATTGATTGATATTTCATGAAATTGTCATTCAATAGGAATATATTGTAATACAACCTGACACTGACCTGCAAATTCCAAAAAACGTAATTAAATTTGTATTTCGCAGGCTACCTTATCGTATCTCCCTTAATTCTCTTTGAATACGAGAATTCCATATAATTCTATGAGAATAATTATATTTTGCTAAGATAATTTAATAAAACCAGCCATCTGTTATTTAAACAAATGCAAACGTAGCTAGCAGTTAACGATATTACCATAGAGTTGTTTATACTAATTGAGACTAACAAGTTTATAATACTAGTTTTTACGAGCGGATTCGCTTCAGAAGTACTTTTTGTAACAGCTTCTATTTACTTACAAGTGGTATGCATTGCAGATGTTTTCTGGGAACATGAATTTTATTATCAACAATTAACAAAATTAACGAGAATTTGGACAAAACGCAATTGTGAAATATAAAGTTTGATACTTTGATAGGTTTCAGATTGAGTGGGATTCTGATGAATGTAAGTACCAAAATGTTGTTGTACTGGGAAAACTTTTTTTATTTTGTTTTTCAGCATAAGTTATTCGATTGGATGCTATCTTTCTCACCGCCCCTTAGCCTAAAATCTAAGATATATCAACGCTTTTCATTGGTTCACCTCATTCAAGCCAGTCAACTCAAGGCACCTTTATTGTTCTAGTAGAAACAGTATCAATGGACTTTATATCGGTACGACACAGGATCGAAACACCGGAACCGCTCCACAAACTAGTTATCAAAAGCCTGAGGGCGAAACGCTGACCTCGGCCCAAAGCGTAACTACGCAAACCCGTCTTCCGTACACAAAGCCCAAAGACCGCCTCGTCGTCAACAAGGTAGGTTAGTACCACCTACAGCCTCAGAGCCTACTCAATTCTCTTTCGTTTACAAACTAATCGCCTCCAGAGCCTATGTCACGTCACCAGTACGCAGCTACGGCCGTGTTATGTCTTACTGACAAGGACAAACAAGCCGGCCATCTACATAGATATCTGTATCCACGCCATTGTAGTCGGTAGTCCGAGAACAGTGATTACGGCGCCTCGCCCAAGGCCGTCCATTGTTCTAAGCTGAATTCTTGCACGTAATCCTTATGTTGTTGCTTTTTTGCAACTGTTCATCATCTCGGGTCAGTTGCGTTTGTTTTCGATTATGCTCACTCATTTGTTTTGAGAAAATCGTGTTCATTTGTTTCTCATTGCGGTATCATTCAAAAATGTAATACAGACATCTTTCTTCATAGCATTTTTTTTGCGAGTCCCACTGCTGGGCAAAGGCCTCCCTTCCAAACCTCTCTATTTTGTGTGATCTCTTGCCGTCTGTGGCCGTACTGGCCATCAGTACCAAATTAATTATTTAAATTGATACTTCGAACTTGCAATCACGGCTGAAGTTACGTTGTCTATCGGAAAAATGCTTAGATTCAATTTCCTACACACATAAAAAATATAACATTAGCTACAAGGTTTTCGTTCCGGCTCCGGAAAATATTGTGTCCAATAAATTGTGGTGAAATCGCCCCCTTCACACCTAGGGACCTAATACTCCCATCGATGAGTTGAAGGTTTACGACGTTTTGTCTAGCCTTATGGGGACTTGAGCCTGACGTATTATATTATAATATGGCTGTATTATATTAAAATAAATTATAGAGGTTATTAACTTATGTTATACTGTGGAGGCAGGGACATCAAACTGTAACTATGAATACGGCACATGATTCTAAACCCCTAGCTTAGAAATGATACGCCGGTTATCAAAAAAAAACTTCTGCTGTTTCATAAAAAAGTGCAATACCTACGCGGACAAAACGTATGGATCAGCAATTTTTTTTAAATAACGGGGTTTGGTGGAGGCTTTTTCCGAACAGTGGGACAGACAGGCTAACAAAAAAAAAAGGCGTCTAAAAATTTCCTGGATCCATGGTAACAGGTTGATTTCCCTGCCACTCTGTATAGCATAGCATCGTACACAATACGGCTTATAGCAGAGTTATGACAGTAACTTTCGCAGGTACAGACCCAGCACATCAACCTACTACAATCTGTCAGATTTCTTTAATAAATTTTCAACTTTATTGCTAAAATATATGGTTCAAAGTTGATTGGGAAAATTTGACAGTTTCGGGTAGCTTGGTGTGCTGGCGTCTGTACACTCGTGGAACGTGAATTGACAGTTGAAATTGTCACCTATTCGAACTGTCATTTGAATTTATATGTATCGTGGCTTTTTATTCTGCGACTGTGCGTGCATGTGATATTTGTATTTTTCCTTTTCGAGGGTTTATGCTATAAGAGATCAAGTACCTAGGGTACATAAAATTTAATCCTCAACGTTACTAAGTTTAATATAAGTGCCAGTCAGTTTCCTAAACTTTCAACTTCATTAATAATTTACAAACTTTCAAGATTCAATATTAAATCGTGTTTCGTATCTCTTTGATAACAAGGGATGATAAATTTAAGCCAATATTAAATTTTATTTAGTTTTCAGTTGTGTTATAAAGTACCTACTGCTTTCATCTTTGTGTTTAAGTGATTACGATATTAAAATTAAAACTCTTACAAGTATCACAACAATTCTTCAGAAATTGGTATTTCTTGAAAAATTTCTCATATCTGCTCATCCATACTTTACTATCCATACTATATTATATTAGGTCCTTACATATGAAATTGGCGTTTTTCGTACTGGCCACTTTAATCACGAATTTCTCCTCTTTGGTAAGGAATTCCAAATTCAAATTTGTACAGCTATTTACTCATGTATTTGTGCTTCGATGACCGTCATTCATTTGTTTTTTTTCTTCTGTTTTTTCTGTTTGCGTCACTCATTTTACAAAATGGAAAATTTAAAATATCGCATTATTTACGAGTACGAGTTCCGCCGTGGCACTAGTGCTGCGGAAACGACTCGAAGGGTGAATGATGTGTATGGCGGTCATGTTGCAAAAGAAAACACAGTTCGTTTTTGGTTCCAACGTTTTCGTTCTGGAAATTTCGACCTGCAGAACAAGCCCCGTGGACGGCCTGAGACCCAAGTTGATAATGGAGAATTGAAGGCTATTGTGGAAGCGGACCCATCGCAAACCACGTCCGAGTTAGCTGCAGGCTTCGATGTTAGTGATAAAACTGTTTTAATTCACTTGAAGCAAATTGGGAAGATTAAAAAGCTTGAAAGCACGACAACGCCAGACCACACACTGCGCAACAGACGGCTACCAAATTAGAAGAGCTTGAATTGGAATGTCTTAGACATCCTCCGTACTCCCCGGACCTTGCTCCAACAGATTACCATTTTTTTCGCAATTTGGATAACTTTTTGCAAGGGAAAAAATTCAACTCCGATGGGGCAGTCCAAATCGCCTTCAAAGATTTTATTGATTCCCGTCCGACTGGTTTTTTTAGTAAAGGGATCAATGAACTACCTATAAGATGGCAAAAGTGCATTGAAAACAATGGTTCATACTTTGATTAATTAAATATATTATATTAAAAAATATTCGACTTTTTGTTCCTTCCATACAAAACGCCAATTTCATATGTAAGGACCTAATATATTATTAATATTATAAATTCAAAAGTAACTGTCTGTCTGTATGTTACCTTTTCACGCCTAAACCGCTGAACCGATTTAGATGAAATTTAGTATAGAGATAGTTTGAGTCCCGGGAAAGGACATAGGATACTTTTTATCCCGATATTCCCACGGGATCGAGACTTATGCGGGTGAAACCGCGGGGCGCAGCTAGTATATAATATTATAAATTCGAAATTAAATCTCCAGTCAACTCAAGTCAAAGCATTTATTTCAAATAGGCACATAAAAGGCACTTTTGAACGTCAAAAATTACATTAAAATATATAGAATTGATTCTAGTCGCCCCTTCCAAAAGGTAGTTTTCTGATCTGATCTGACTGTATGATACCTATTCACGCCTAAACCACTGAACGGATCTCGATAGGATTTGGCAAGGAGATATATGGCATCCTGGAGAAGGACATAGGCTAGTTTTTGTTCCGGTAGAACTTTTCCGTGGGATAATTTCTGACATCGACTTGGGCGAAGCCGCAGCCAGAAGTTATCTAAAAAATAACATATTTAATTTAAGATTGAAACATGACAACTTATTGTTGATATAAGCGTTGTTTGTTTGCTTAACTTGATTTTGTCTAGGTATTTTTGTAGAACCCAATTAATTAAGCGTTTTGATTAAAATTATCCAATTTAAAGAAACTATTTTATTAAGATGATCGAACGCTTCGTTTAAGGTATCTGTGTCGAATGTTTAATTTAATTTGTAAATTAAAGAAATCTCATAAAGGCTCTAAGAATGCAGTCATTCCTTTTACTATACTCTACCTAATGATTTCAGTTGCAGCTGTTAGGATTGGAAACTGATCCCAAATTCTCAACTTACATACAAAAATTCTTTTCCGCATAGCAGGCAGGCACATGTCACATTTTCGATCTGTCATTTGCATTCACAATCTTGACAGCACCTAGGTTGGGTTAGGTAAAATAGAAATAATTTGTGCAATACTAAAGGTTCAACCTTTTCGTTCCTCGACAGTACACGTTGTTAGGAAAACAGTTAACGCTGGGTGTATTTAAACCAAAAAAAAGCGTAGCTTCAAATTACAATTCCAAAATTATGACCTCGCCGTACGTCAAATATAATAACGAGTACGTAATCGTAATTATTTGACGTAAGTCAAGGCCATAATTTTGTAATTGTATAGGTAATTTGAACCAACGCTGTTTTTGGTTTGACGATAGTTAACGCCATTTTTGACGTATACGTAACTTTAAGTATTCTGTGGTATACGCGTGCGTCAAGTGGACGTGAAACAACCCGCCCTGAATCTCGAATTATTAAATCCCATCACATTTCCGTTACGTCACGCATCCATGTTCACTCAAGTCCTAGATTCAAACAGACCGGATAAGCAGCTAGGGAATAATGGGGAATAAAAAATTCACCGCGACACTGACCAGCAACGGTAACGCGACAGTAATGTTGCGGAAGTGGGATCGTCACGAATATCCACGTTTAGTTGATCCGGCACGAATATTTGATGCCATCCTTGTAATGTGCGGGTAAGACGACGTCACGCTTACGGAATTGTATATTAGAATGGGGAACTTGGAATATGATGTATGGACGTTAATATTCGTCTGTGTTGCGATTGTGTTAGTTAGATTAGCAGGGTTTGTCTTGGAATGGACGGAAATGTTAAAGCAAACGTTTCTCTATGGCTCCAGATTCAAGTCTTGAAATCTTCGAGGAGGTTTATAGTATTTCTATTTCTCGTGCTATTAAATAATGCCACGCATATACGTATAAACGTATGCTTAAAAATGTGCATGTCGAGTTCCCAAACCTGAAATCATTTTTACAAGACACAAAAGACAAAATTGTTGCCCAGCAAAGGCACGCAATAGGTTGTAAAAAGGTTACACTTTCACATAAATAAAACTGATAAAATAAGCACAGAAGATTAGCTATAAACGTCACATAAAGACCTTGTATTCTAAGGTAATCGCAAGTATACGAAATATCCAAACATCTAAGTACATATCGTGGCTCATAAGCTCATAACTCGACGCATTGTTCTGAGGCTCTGGGCACTCCGGAACATGGCTGAGAATTCCAGAACCACTTGGCCTACAGTATTGTCCAATCCGTCTCACTGTCACACCCCTTCAGAGAAAGGATTTAGTCAACACGGGGTAATAGAGAAAGTGACATATACTCAGGCTTGATATAGGTAACCCACATTCCGGACTAATTTGATTGTACGAGAGCCAAACTCAATGGACATTGATAAGTTTATTTTTGTCTCTTGGAAGCTCCCACTATTCTAACACGTGTATTTGATTATTGGGTGATATGTTTATTTGAACGTTGATTTTGTGTACTTACCTTGTGGTTGATAAAGACGTTCCGGGGATAGCTACCTATCTATTCTATTCTACCTACAGCGCCCTCCAAAAGTTAGTTGACATTGGTGCAGATTCCCTTGTTCACAAACTAAACTAAATTTAAGTTCAGTGCATCTTTTTTTTTTTCTATTTCATTAAGAAAAGGACAGAAGGTAAACTTTAGTTTAGTCCTGTCAATTAATCAGCGCCTGACGTAAATTGACGTAATTTTAGTAGGCAAGTTTTTAATCACGTCTAAACTTGTATGGAGTAGTGTCAGGCGCTGATTAATTTGACAGGACTAAACTAAAATTTATCTTCTGTCCTTTTCTTAATGAAGTAGAAAGAAAAAGATGCACTGAACTTAAATGTAGTTTAGTTTGCGAACAAGGGAAACGGTACCATTGTTTCACTTCAGCTGTACCTAATCCCACATTATGATTTAAAACTCTAGTTTCAAATGTTTGAACTGTAGGTGTACTATAACATTACGAAACCCGTATAATTCACTACGTATCCTACCTATGATAAGGGATTACTGAAGTATTTGGAGCACACCAGGATGTCGGGATACGGAGTCCAGGAATAAAACAGCTGATCACGGTTACAAGTATATTCCGACTGACTCATACCTACTTACAAAGAGCCCGAGCGCTCAGCTACATTTTAGCCCCTGCCCACATATTCTTTAATAATTTCTATCTACTTTAATTCTAATACATGACAATTACTTACCTAGCATTTTTCGTTTATTACCGTTGGATCCCGTTTTTTGATCCCGTTTTTTAGGTATTACCGATGGATCCCGTTTGCTATTTCCGTTGAATCCCATATTATAACAACATGTGTACATTTCAGAAGAAAAGTGATTTACCTTTATCAAACACTAAAAAGAGATTATTTTTAGTGGGTTACCCGGAACCGAACTAGTTAGATTAGGTTAATTATTAGAAAAAAAACAATGTTAGGTTAGGTTAGGTTAAAACTGTGACCCCTACGCACGAGCCGAGCGAGCGAAGCGAGCGGTGCCGCGGCAGCGGCCGGCGAGTGCCAGGAACGACTAGATTATATAGAAAATGAGTTGTTTGTGAAATAAATAGTATACGAAACGTTGGTTGTAAACTAAAAATTTGTCAATGGAGTTTTGCTGAAACATTAGTGAACCCCTCATTTTATTATAAACAATTTTGTTGTTGAAAGTACCCGCATTCATATTTTTTTAAGCATTCGGGATCCAACGGAAATACTTTTCGGGATTCAACGACAATAAAACGTAATTATCTTGCATTTTTTTAATTCGGGATCCAACGGAAATACATAATAATGTTTTGCGGGATCCAACGCCAAAAATATTAAAATGGGATTCAAAAACGGGATCCAACGGTAATAAATCGCATTTTTTTCATAATGTGGCATTGCAGCTGAAGTGGAAAAATGTCAACCAACTTTTGTTGGGCACTGTATACATATTATTCAGTGGTTGCGCTGTGCGTTGTCAAACAATCAGTCATGCAACACTTCAAACAGACATAAAACATCTCCGTTATAAGTTATAGCAAGTCTGACCAACTATAAACTTACACCAAAGCCTTAAACAGGCGAAAACAACTCCAAATACGAATACATTCGGGACATGACATGAATGTAATTAGCCCACACCTAAAGCTTTTAAAATAATGTACTACAAAGGTATTCTTTCCGTACTTTCGTCACCTGCTTGCCGGAGCCGGATGACCGGTCGACTATTTGCATGCAACGACGCGCGACCACCGGAAGGGGCCGTGCCCCCAAACTGCTCGCTTCCGGCGCTACACGACCGTCGATCTACTGTCGTCAGGTGCTATACCGTACCACACTTATATACGTACAGGTTATGATAACCTCTTTTACTTTGAAAGCTTCCATTTTGAAGGAAAAATGCCGGAATATTTGTGCATGGAACAAATTCTTCATTCTATGAAACTTGTGTGGCTTTTTCATATTTCTATCGAATTTCTGAGGAATTTTCTTTTAAGTTTTTAAGATTAAACTTTTTGTTGTTTTCTATGTGAAGGGAAACATTTACGTACCTAAAAGCTGATTTTATGAAAGTTAAATGAACCATTAACTTAATTGAATGAAAACTAAAAAAGCCTTATTACAAAACAAGGTTTATCTTTAAACCATCGACCCATTTTTACATTTCGAACTATAATTCGACAAAGTTAAAGTTCTTATTACAAAAACTGACGTTAAACCCGAGCTATGACCCGAGCCTAAATTGTCAATTTTGAAGTTTACGGTCGTCGGAATAAAGTTTAAATTACAGTCTAAATAAACTGTCTCGCAGGTTTAGACTAGGTCTAAAGTTAGAACTCGTTTTGTAATAAAGCCGAAACAGTTTATTTTAAAACAATTTTCTCCATACATCTTGTACCTATGTTGTTTATTCTGCTATTATAACCAAGGGAGCCAAAGTAAGCACAACAACTTAACTAATAATAACGTAATAGCATCGAGATTATTCCATTTAATCTCTCATTAGTATTAAACCAATCAGATCATCTCCGACGAGACAGATTAATTAATCGTTAGACATTATTATGTGTTCTTGATATACTTTACTCTAATTAAGTTCATGTTTTGCCACTTAAGTTGGTGTTTTTTCAATACTAAGATGCAGATTTTTGATATTTTAGGACTTAAAGTAAATGCATCTAAGATATATATGAAATACAAAGTCCTGACTGACTGACTCATTTATCATCGCATAGCCTAAACCGCTGGTCCTAGAGACATGAAATTTCGAGGGTGCGTTCTTTGTGAAGAGTAGGTGTCCACTAAGAAAGGGTTTTTCGAAATTCCACCCCTAGGAGGGTGAATGGGGGGAGGGTGAAATTTCACGTGGATGAAGTCGTGGGCAGAAGCTAGTTCTTGTATAAAACACAGAATATTTTACCTCAGTTTCTACGTCTATCCATACTAATATTATAAATTCGAAAGTAACTCTGTCTGTATGTTACCTTTTTGACCATTAAGTTTGACCACGAGGAAGGAAGGACCTTTTCACGCCTAAACCACTGAACGGATTTCGATAAAATTTGGCATGAAGATAGATGGCACCCTGGGGAAGGACGTAGGCAACTTTTTGTCCCGGTAGCACGCTCCGTGGGATAATTTCCGACATCCACGCGGGCGAAGCAGCGAGTGGAAGCTTGTATTATTATACGTCGTGTGATTTGAGCTCTCCTCGGGTCTCTTTACATCTCACATTTGTAAACCTACAATTTCAACATATTCAACATGATTTTTGTCACAACACCGTGGTTTCGTCGAGACTATATATTCACATAATGACTGTAATTTGCCAGCTGCGTAATTTGCTTCGAAAAATGATCCCACAGTGTACTTAGTCTGATGACAGTGGTTAAGGCTGAGTCTCGAAGTGGGGCATTAGCTGAAGTTAAGCCGCGCACACACTCGCGGCGCTCGCCTCGGCTCGCCTGTTGCGCAAGATGACATCCGAGCCACAGATTAGCATAACGATAGTGCTGTGACACATTTATCGACAGTTTACTAAATTCTGTTGTTTGTTTTTTGCAATTTTGACATACATACTTCAGAAATAAAGAACAAAAGCATGACCAGACAAGGCAGACTTATCCAAGGTCTGCCTGGTCTGGTCTTGTTAATTTTTTTTTATAGACATTTGGAACTCTGTTACTCTTCATAAGCAAGAAAGTCAGTGTTAATGTCTGTAAATGTATTCACAGATGTCCATTGTAATTGAAACTTGCATTTAATTACGCCGTACAAGTACATCTCGCTCTAAACATTAGCAAAATTTCCCTACAACGTTGAACTTCACAAATAAATTGTCTAAAGGAAGTAATGCAATTGCAGCAATGTATTTAATAGCAAAGCACAATGCAAACGTTTCAACTAAGTACCGGGAACGCAATTTATTGACTCTTGCTGTATTTCCTAAACACACTTTGTTGTTCATGAATGTTCCCCTTCAAATTAACTGTTCAAGTATTATGTTGCGCCGGCAAATACCTTAGCTTTAATGCTTTCGTACTGTTGAGTCAGTTAGCATTTGATAAAGGACACGGCCGGAATCTCTAGAGAGCTGTGCCCTAACAAAAAATATTCATGTACACTGACTTAAAGTACATCATATTAAAGCCTACAGGTATGTCTTTATAATAGTTTAAGTTTTATGATCAGAGAAGAAGCGAGAGACACTACAAATAGGATACAAAAAAAAGCGCCTAGACATTTTGAATAGCAATGATCAATCTTTCCGAGTTTTATAGACAAAACAATACGAGAAATACAATATTATTAATGGATATAAATTCCGTTTCTTCACTAGCCGACATTCACATCGATATCAGTGAATATCTAATTCTATGAAAATCTAAACGCGTCTTGTCAGCTAGTGACGAAAGAGCCAAAAATCAAAATACCAAGTAAAACTTATTAGAAATCATATTATTGATGTATTGGTAATAGTCTCTGGCTAGATCATTCAATCGTTGTAGGCAGACAGCGATAGCGAAGAGCTCGTCGTCTACAGATATTTCTGGATATTATGACTTCCTCATAGCGACTTGGCAAAAAATATACAATTGGATTGGCAATAAAACACTAAAATAGCACTTGAATTTTTATTTAAGTACCTATCTAATTAAGTAGCTAGAATAGACACTTGCTTATAAAATGTATAGCTACTTGTTTTACAGACATTTTTAGAAAAACATCATTCCAATTACTCAGACAAGATACATACAAAGTCAAAGTCAAATCGTTTATTTCAAATTGGCACATTAAAGTAAAAAATTACAATAAAACGAAATTGATTCTAGTCGCCCCTTCCAAAAGCTAGTTTTCGTATGGAGAAGAATGGGCATTCAATGTTTTTATCTACTCTTGCGTTTGAAGCCTATTCATTTTCAAAGATCAACAAAATGTTATCAAGGAATGAGGCTGGTGCCGTTATATTTGCTTGATGCCTGGCCCAGCCCAAATACCATAACAACGTCATGACATTTTTTTCTTTTTGTATGGGAAATCATCAAATGACCCCTTCCGCTCTGGGTGGAGCGGAAGAGAGTGTCGGACTCTTACTGACTAAAACCCATCCGTGTTCCTTCCTTAGCCCTTTATGTTCCGGGGTAGCGGTAACCCTTTCGGACAATCCCGCACCCCCGGCAGGCTTCAGCCCTGGCAGGCCCCTTCCTTTTTGCCGACATCTCTTCGAGGCGCGCGTGGAACCCGTCCGCGCCGTTTAGCACGGGCCTGGTCCTGATCGGACGGTGAGCTACCCATTACTCTCCGTCCGCAGGCCCGCGCCTACGGTGGCTGGGAGTCGTCACGCGGCTCCCGACGCCCGGAGTGTCTCCCGTGGCGGCTGGGACGTGATGCTCTCTCAGCCATCCCGCCACCTCCTTCGCTAGCATGACTGCTTCTAGATGGCTCCCTGTCATGTCATGTATTTTGTAACTGCGTTGTTAGAGTGGTTACAATATGCGTTCGCATTCGATTAGTGACCACACTACAATTCAGGCACTTTGACATCGTGAGCGTCAGAATCCAAATCGTAAACAAAAAATACCAGTAAGCACAGCAGAATATTAACGTAAACGAAAGTCCGATAAACGATAGCGTGGGTTCAAGTTAAAATATCCAACAGAGTAACATAAACAGAATACAGCGTGCTAAGGTCAACGCAAAACTACACAGAGCACAGGCACGGTAATGTCACAGTAGGTAATATCATCTATTATCGTGGTAATGTTATCATATCAGTATTCTATCTTCATACAAACGGTTGGAACGCGAGTCATACCTACGCATCTCGAGTTCGGTATACCATCGGTAAACAAACAGACGCGAATGCGCCACAGTGACGAACGGACGGTGTGATGATTTTGTAAGCAGTAAGGCTATCTACTTAATTATGTACTTAGCTACTTACATATATTATTGAATTACACGAAATATCATAATAAAATGATTATGAGAGTAATAAATGGTAGGTACCTACCTTCTGATTTACATTATCATTTCAAAGTCAAAGTCAAAGCATTTATTTCAAATAGGCACATAAAAGGCACTTTTGAACGTCAAAAATTATCTTAAAATAGAATTGATTCTAGTCGATTTACTTTTTAAGTAAGATTGTGTAGTAGGTAGTTAGAGGTTTTGATTCGAATTTACAATCACAAAACTAGAAAGAAACTCAAGTAGGTTGATGAAATTAAAATACTGTAGGTGGGCAGCTATCACGTGTTTACGTACCGCGCGGGTGTAGGTAATTATTTCAAGAACAAGGCCTAGTCACAATACTGTTAGATAACATTACCGTGGTACAGGGCACTGAATGACAGGTGACAGACGTGAAAAAAATAACTAGGACGTCCGGATACACACTCTTGAACATAATAATTGTCGATGCATAATGCGTAACGTGATCAACATCATCACGTACGGGCCACGGCAACTCGAAAAATAATGTCTGCGATAATCGTGAAAACGTTGACTTCTACAGGTATTTACTTTGCAATACGATTCTAGCAGTCGTGGGTGTTTTTTTATTTTAATGTAACCTTCAAGCGTGCTACAGATACGGTGTTTGTCTTATGTATGTATCCAAACGCACATGCAATTTGTATTGCATTGCTAAAAACCAAAAAAATCAATTAACACACATATTTTTTTGCCATTTTTTGTCGCCTGCTCTAGAGAAATCTAATTGTTGCGATTAATTTTAGTATATTTAAGGAGTAATTTTCATATATTAATAATTACTGTACATTTATGTATTCTGAATTGATTTGAGGGCAGAATCCGGCCATGTCATTTATAATAATAAAAGACTAGTACTTTTTGCAATGAAATATTGCATGTGGAATACATTTATTAAGTAATAACAGTAAAAAATCTACTAGCAAAAGTTTCAAAAAGAAAATGATTTAAGTGTCAATTTCAGTAATAAAAAGAATGATCCGTTTGTGTATAAATACGCATTAAGTCGTCAATTATAAACCGGACTATAAAAAATAAACTTTATTAGCAATAAAAAGCGTCTATCGACATGCACACTGTGTGGAGTGTGTCACTAGTGTTAAGATTCGAGGTCGTAATGATGTGACATGACGGAGTGCGCATGATTCACCGGCGCACGTCGGCGTGCGCGCGTGCTCTTCTACATACTGCGATGTAAATGTGGTTCAGTGTACGCGATCATGTTTCTGGTATAGGTAGGATCTAGTAAGTAACGGATGGCGGGTTGGTATGCATAACAATCTGGCATATTTCTTGGTACTTTTGGGGCCATAACCATAATGCATGATTACTTTCTCAACTTGTTCTAGCACCAGACATACGAGTACCTTATAAGGATTGTAGGATCACCCTGTATAAACGTGTTTCTGTCCACATAATAAAGTTTTGAATACAATGTTTTGAATTGATGTAGTTGCACTTGCAATAAATAGTGTATTCGCAGAAATAGAAGTGGTGACAGGTTAACAATCTGCCGCAGTTATTATACTTTATAAATTGACCATTGTTACGTTATGTTCCGCGCATTTGAGCGTCACGCCACATTCTCATTGCCGTCACATACTTGACGGATATCCTTCTACCTTGTATGGAAAAAAGCTTTGTATATACTTGAGTATTATACATGGTGACTTGTAATTTGACGTATTCCTTCCAGGACATGATAGTGAGACCCATTTGCAACAATTAATCACCCCATAAAGCCTAGTCGAAAATTCATGGGATTTGAGACAATCCAACACACAGCGCATACTCTAATAGTAATTTGAACTGTTAATGCTATAGTACAATTTTGAGATAACTGGTGTCAAAGTACGTTGTTGGTTTTTGAAAATGGTTCATAAGCTTCTTTCTCTAACTTTTACCTGTTTGATCGAAAGGTTTGTTAAAGTATGAGGTACAAAATGGAATAGCAATGAAGGCCATTCAATTTGAGAATATAAAGAAAAGTGATATTTAGTCACAAAATCTGGGAAAATTTAAAAAGTACATAAAAATTGGATTTTCTCGAATCTCATGACTTTTCACTTAGGCTTTATGGTGTGCTTAATTGTTACAAAAGGGTCACACACACACACACACTATCACGTTCTGGAAGGAATACGTCAAATTACAAGTCACCCTGTATACTCGGACTTAGTTACTTACCTACACAGAGTCCTACTATCCTTCTAAAAACATAAAATTTGCATACGTTTGCAAGTAAGAATGGTTCTTGGTCAGACTATCAATAATAATCAGCAGTCAGGCAAGGACAGACTAAGTGATTTGAAAAACCATTCTTCATAGCTTTCTAATGAAATGCCTATCTCACGTCGTTGAAAAATCCATGAATACTGAAGGAAATTGCAAACAACTGTAGCAATTAAAAGGTCCGACAGAAGTTGAAATGTATTATTTTAATTCTAATGTGTTTAACCACCCATCTGCGATATTTTATAATCGTACCGGATATTTTTAAATTTTATTTCGGACAGTATTTTGATGTGTTTTCGGCACAAATTTGATCGCGGCGCGGCGCGACGACACGGGAAGTCATAAAATGCGGGATCGCGCATGTCGCGGGACTCGCGGGCGTTAAAGTACGGTCTCACTGCTGCGAATATTCCTTCTTGTTAAATCCCTAAGTGTTGCCATAAGTTCCGATTCAATTAATTTGTGAGATCCGTGAAATGTTTCCGCGTCATAACTGTCAAACAGAACGTCTTGCTTAGTAAAGTGTTTGTTTCGCTTTGTGTTTTAGGTTATTTGTGTATGCAAATATCATGAAATGGCGAGTTTCCTTGACTTGTTTTAAAACTAGAATCAGTTAGATACCTGTAGTTTAACGTCAGCCAACAGATTAGTTTTATTCGTGCCAAAACTATTTAATTAACCCTGCCTTACCCTGTACGTATCAGTGATTTTAACTTTTGTTTCAGCCATTTATTTCAGAACGTTTTATTATTCATATGAGTGGACCCGTTTTGTTCGGTATGTAGAGTAAGAGGGCTGTTATCTCTAGTCTAATTGTGTCCCCGTTGACAGAATTACGTCGATGGGGATAATATAGATCTTACGTGATATTTGTTTAGATATTTTTAGGGTTTTGCGTGATCATGTTTTTTTTTGCTTATTTTCGGATTTATTAACAAACTCTCTGAGAATTTTAATACTTAATCTAAACCATTTGATTAAATTCGCATTATTACAAAATTAATGAGATTGTGTATGGTTCACGACCGAGTAATGTTTAGACGAAAAGATAAATCATGTCAAAGTAATAACGTAGTGCGAATCGGTTTCCAAAAATGGGGCCTTAATTAATATTTTATGCTAAAATGGATCGTAATGCTATGTAAAATTCTGCGCTCAGTCGACCATAGCGATCGTCTTTGGCACGGAATAACAAAAAGTTTCAAGCTTTCGGTAAAGAGACTCTTTGCATTTTTTCTGTTGTTTATAACGGTTTATGAAATAAATTCAAACACAAAATAAATACGTAAGGATTTTCTCATTTGTGCTAGAATATTCTGTATCATAATATTTAAGCCCGTGTTGCGACTAAATTCTGTTACTTTGTATCATTGTTGCGTTTGCAGATTTCTTGAGAATGTTTGGTACTCAGTCAGTTATAACGGCTAGTCGGCCTACTTTCCAGGAAACTCGTAGGCACCCTAATTAATCTGGCGTCGAATCCTCATTAACGTGTGTCCTGACAGATATATTATCAACAAGGCATTTATCGGGCAATACACACCTACTCGGTGCAAATAATGTCTGGGAACCGTTCCTTCTGATTTATGTGCCGTTTGATGTAGCTTCCAAAATATTATGAGCAATATAATACGGGAACTTTGGTTTTTCCCGTCATTTCACTAATCAATGATTGAAATTTCCGGCATCCAACTGTTTTCCTACCATATTTTCTTATTAGAACGAATTATATTAGGTTCCTTATTTTTATTCCTTTGTGTTTAATATGCTCTGACTTGCTTCATAATAATCAGTTCAAATGTAAACTAATTAGGATTATTTACTCTGACAAACTGACGAAAGATCGACTAGACAGTGACACATTTATGACGAAAAGTTGTGACAGATATAAGTCAAAACTTGGTTCGGATTTCCTCGGAGTTGGCCAATTTTCTCGCAAGCGTCTCAGTAGGCAATGATGTCAGGGATTTTACGGCCTGGATTTAACGATGTACCGATATTTTAAAATTACCCGTCAAACAAGCGAGAAATTGATTGGTTAATAATCTAGGCTGCAACATAGAATACTTAACACCAGTTTATCCTTTCTGGCTTTCACTGTCGTTTAATTTCAAAATAAAAGAGAAAGGCTTTGAATGATAAATCTATTTTACTATTGTAGGTTTTTAATAAACCCGTCAGTTACGCTGACATCTCGACAGCGAGTTAAAACCCGGATAACTGCAATGATTCCAGCCGGACGGGTTGTTATGACATTATCAATCGCGCCACGGATCGCAAACTACAGCGGAGTAAACCGTGCATTGTTCATCTGTCCTCGACCGATGCTGAGGACTGAGTGTGCATGTAATACGGGAACACTGGAAATGGTGAAAAAGGTATTCGGAATTCAAGTAACTGGCGCAATGTGGGGTTAGTCGCGCTCGCCGGACACAACTCGACAATGTGTGGAGCGATTTGCAAACACACGCCCGCTGTATGTATGTAATCGAAACGGATTTTATTACGAGCAACACGCGAATGTGACACACTTTCAAGTTTCTTAATAGATACGTACTATGATTTAGAACGTTCGTATACCTACTAGCTGGCTTGAGTACGCTCGCGGCCCGAGGGCGGCATTCTTTCCCCGTTACTCAAGACCATGATGTTTTGTCATGATAAAATATATCTCACTTTATCAGCCGCTTCGCAATACAATAATGAAACCCCCATTTAGATTTATTCAGAGATTCTTGTTTGATGCGAACAACAAAAAAAAAGAAGGTAGAAACAGATTAATTTCCTCCCTCATGGGTTGCCCCGCGGAGAATAAAAACGGAACACACTCATTGTTTTCCTTTGGTGGAGTAATGAAGTAATTATGGATAATTAATACGTATGAGCTTACCTATTTGGTGAGTAATACGAGTACTTATAGCACTTACGTATCATTTTTCCTCTACGATTTTTTTATTTATCTAAGAATAAATAATAACAAAGAATCGTATTTCTGAGCGACTTTTGGGAACACAAACAAATGCACGTCGTATTTTTGTTTGCTGAATTGCTTTCTCTAGTCGACACGCGATAGAGCAAAAATTCCATTCAATATTGCATTCAAAGTATAGCTAGCACATTTGGTGGTAGGTATAGCGCATATCGTGTGTAAACGCACAAGTGTCGACGCATCGGTGACACATTCTCGATGGGACACGGCGACACGGCGACACGGTCCTGCAGTTTTGTGCATTGCGCACTGATTTATTTGTGCCCGCATACCGATCGTCGCCTCTGCATAGAATAGTCTCATTTAAATATTTTATTTCAATGACTATGCTACAGCTTCCTTGATTTAGGTACGTCGGTCAAGCAATGTTCATAATAAAATATTACGATGTGACATCTTTTATAGAAATGTTTCCGTAGGTATGTTTATGATCAAAAATACTACTGCAAAATACGGTAAATGTCATAACGGGCATTGGTGTTGACATCTGTCACTGTCGACAGCTGTCAACACCAAAGACAAATATCATTTTCCGATTTGTTCTGAACAAGAAGACATTATTCGTCGCGCGGTTTTGCTCAGTGGAACCCCATACAAATGAGCTAAAAACCCGGGCAGTTTTACGAAAGCAAGGTTTTCCAACACTGTTATTAGCCCATACCGGATGTTCAATACGACAGGTGGTTTGCCGATATCTATTCTTAAGTCATGACAATATTATATTTCTAGCGATCGTTATCTGGGTCGTTGGCTAGATTTACTTTTCGATTGTCTTTTTCACTGCGGTGTAATGTTGGCTCTCATGATCGCTGCACATCAGAATCTACTCAAACACGTGCAATACTCGATGTTTATCTAAAGGTGAGTACACACTAGAGCATTTTCTCCAGAATTCCATGTAATGTAACGTTCCTACGTATGAAACAATACAAGCAAAAGCTCAATTTAAAAAAGTAATTTCCATGTAATGTAACGTTCTTGCGAATGTTCGGCACGGCGTTTGCAGTAACGCTCACGACGATTGAGCATTTACATGTAACATTCCTTTCTATTTTCCGTTTACTTTTCTTTGAAATGTCGAATGCGTTCGTTTCTTTGTTCGATGAAATGTTACACAAATTCGCTCGTTTATTGCAAAATCTAGTTGTAACAAAGCGTCGAGGGTCGAGTTCATTGTACGGTCGTAACAAGGTGACACATTAGAGCGGCTAGATGTTTTGTTACAAGCAAATGTTCTAGTCTACACTCACCTTATAGTTATCTACACCATCTGAACGCATCATACTAAGAAGCTTGTGTTAAATTTAAACACAAATAAACACTTAAACCTGTAGATAGGTATGTACGTACTTATGCTTCGTAGTTCGTATGTAATAACGCAATCCGACACGACCGGAGAGAGATCAGGCGCAGGACAACGGCTTAGCGTGCTTTCCGAGGCTATGAGAGTGAGGGAAGAGGGAATGCACCTGTGTCTGCGCGTATACTTGTGCACTATAATATCTCCCGCGCCGAAGGCTAGTCTCCGTTGAGATTGGCCGCCGTGGCCAAAATACGGTCTGGAAGACTTTATGTAATAACGACGACGGCGTGAAAAGAACATGAAGTGTAAACTTCTTTAGGCGCGTTGGGCATAATATCTTGAGATGGGAAAAAACCATTGAACTCGCGACACTGTTACCGACACCGCGCTACATTCTGATGTGTTCGGCTGTCCTCGGGATGTACTAGGTTTAAATGTATTTCCTATATGTCAGTGAGTGATGGCAAAGTAATATGTTTGTGTTTTGTTCAAGTAATTGTTCAAGTCTTCACTTCTGTCGGCACTCCCGGAGTGCCACTTTTTTACGCTGAGTGTCTAGATCCCCACGACCTTCGCTCTCTATATTTAATTATTAGCTGGCTGGCAACAATTTGTTTTTAGTAGAGTAAACTTATTTTGTTATTAATGTTAGTTTACCAGTTTGTTAATAAACAGTGTTTGAGATAGTTGTTGTTTCATATTACCATACCCAATAGTTTGTCACTACAGGTAAAAAATCATAATTGTAACAGTAACAATTGTAACATTGTAAAATCATGTGCTGAATTCATGGTTTCAGTTTGCGCGTTGTTTTCCCTGCCATCCTGAATAGAAAACAAAAGAAAGAAGTTAATTAACGCCGTAAGCTATTTTATCTTTAAAAATAAATATCCAATAACCCGCATGAATACTGCTAATTAGCAGCTCCGAAAGTTTTGACGAAGAACAATAAGTCTTCCTGCCACCGCGAAACATAATAGGCAAGGGTGTGTAATCACTGCACGCGTCAGCCTCACTTCAATAAGCACATCCGACTGGCGGAGGGACAACCCTAGATTGATTATATCATCCCCTTTTCCCTCTTCACCCCTTTCGTCCCTTTTTGCGTATCACCGTATAGTAAAAAGGGCCCATTTTCAATGGTAACGTCGAACGGAGCATTTATCATGGCTGTAATGAATTATCGGGAATTTTCCAATAAAGCTCTCTGAGAAAGCAGTCTTTCTAAGTAGGATAACTTCCCTATTCGTGAAATTCACGATTTGAAGTCCAACTTGTTAGGGTTTTGTTGATATACATTACCTAATAGATTTTACGTGTAAATGTTGCATTCATATTTAAACATGATAAACCAAAAAATAAATTAATTTGATGGTTTTTTTGTTGTGTCATCGTCCGCAGTTAGTGTGCCTAGTCACTTGAAATATCGGTTTAAAAAATCAGTGTTTGTTTATACTTCACAGACGTTTTCGATATCTCAAGACTATATAAAATAAAAGAAACCAGATTTTCTCAACTCAAACTTCAAGTAACAAAACTACCAGCGGTCCTACGACCCCCAAAAAAAGTTTTGCTAGCTAATGTAATATGACCTTGTATATTCATAATTTTCATGAAGCTTCAATTTTTCTGCAAGATTGACGATTTCGTTTCTCGTCTGCCATACTTCAATTTGAACTTCGAAATCTCCTTCATAACATTTGTGCACCCTCATAAATTTTCCTAAACCGATACGTTAGGTACGATAATATAAAGAGTCTAGCATTTAATCTAGTACTGTATTCAGTTTCAAATAATCCTCTGGTTTAAGTTAGACTTTGGCCAGTCCATTCATCTTTGAAATCCAGCAAAGACATGAAAGGCAATTAGCACAAATTCTGGTCAAAGTTTGTTTCTTAGCCAGACATTCTTGATCGAATACCTTAAGATATATTAAAGTCTTATTCAGCTTTGTGTGGATGGAATTAATTACTCACTTCAGTAAGTACTAAAGGAATCCTAGATAACTGAACTGTTGAATGTGTTGCATTAAAACTTTATATTTGGAGTACAAAACAAAATCTAACGAGATATATCTAATAGTCGAAGGATGGTTGGTTGTGGATCTCGAAGTTTCTTGAAGTGGTTGTTATAAGTTAGAGATGGGAGAATAGACAACTGTTGGGACTGAGTAGTTCTCATAGATACTCATAGGTACAGATGCTAGCAAATCAAGCTACCCGAAACTGTAAAATTTTTGCAATCAACTTTGAACCTTATGGTTTAGCGATAATGTTGAAAATCTATACAGAAATTTGACAGATTGTAGTAGTCAAGCGTCTGTACTATGGGATGAAATATGGTTTGGAGAATGGTGCAGAAAGATGAAAATACTGCCTTGAAATATATTATGACTGTTGATAATACAGAGAATGACCAGCGGGGTAATTGCGTAACACACTACCGGTAGCAATAGCTTTCATTTTGACAGTTCAGCAACATTCATTGCGTTATTTACATTGTAGAGCAGACAAAGCAATGGATTAACAATATCTTTCAAAATGATTCAGATTGTGATAGAAAGTGTGTTCAGATGATGTTGCGTGAATCTGATTCTTATTGATACGAATTTAATAATGTGACTTATTACATTATTCATTTCATTTTAATCAATACGTAATACGTAGAAATAGCTATTCTGAAATTCGTACAGAAAACTTCTTCACTAATGAAATAAGAACTTCCAATACGATTTGACATTTATAAAAGCTTGTAAAAATAGAAACGTACATCGACATCAACTCTGACGTGGCGCATTAGCCGATTACAATTTTGCTTTTTAACAAATTGGACTTTTATCAGCTCTATCTACTGAATTTTTGTAGTTATAGAAAATATTATCCATGATTTATATACATGTATCGAACATTTACGATGGGGAATCAAATCTTTCACAGCTTTATAGTACAGGAGCGGGTGAAAATTTTATTCCTTGGTTATATTATACGGAAATGTCGTAATAAAAATGTGGCATCAAGCTATATGATACGCAAGTCTTGCTTTTACACCGGTACATCATTAGTAGACGCGTAATTAGTGAGTACAATTTAGAGAGAAACCTAGTGAATAAGACATTCAAATGTTGCCCGTCGTATGTGGTCGGTTGGGTGGCTTTTCCATGCAGGATATGCTTAGTACAGGACAGGGTGTATGTTTGTTTGTTTGACAACGATGAGAAACTACGTCTACACTAATCACACTATATATCACACTAATATTATAAAGGCGAAAGTTTTTGAGTGTGGGGGTGTGTGTGTTTATGTTTGTTACTTCTTCATGCTCAAACGGCTGGATCAATTTTGATACAATTTTATATGGAGGTAGCTGACACCCTGGATTAACATATAGGCTGCTTTTTATCCCGATATTCCCACGGGATCGACATTTACGCGGGTGAAACCGCGGAGTCCTGCTAGTAATGTTATAAAATAAATAAACTAAACAATGCATATTGTCATCACTAGGTATTTAATTCTATTTAGTCGCATGTCACAAGAATTGGAAATTTTGCAGAAAAAGATTTACCAAAATTTTACCCACATTCAAACTCGCTTCCAACAGCTTATATCCACATTATCAGCTCCACGAAAATTGTTAGATTTATTATTTATGGCGCATGCCGCGCTTTTTGCTGAAAACCGTGCAGTTGTTCAGGTGATAAACGGGACATAAAATGAAACGTAAATCATAAACCGCTATAAAATTAAAAGCTATTAAAGCGGCTGGAAGAACGTAACCAGTTCATAACAGGTGACTATGGGTGAATGGTTGCTAATAAATGATTTTAGACACGTTCATACAGAACTTGTTTGCTGTTCCTTTACTTATGTTATTAATTTCAAGAAGTTTGCAGGTGTTCATTAAACTAATAATTTTTAGTTAGGTAAATTATTGGATTTACGAGTATTATTCGTGTTCATAGTACATATTTTGGCGATATTTAATGCACTACGACGCAATCTTCTTCTTAGCTTAGTTTCGTCATCAAAATTCAAAATATTCAGCTCCAACATAGTAAGCAATAGGTACATACTATTCATGTGGGACCTTGCAAAAACATATGAAAATTATCAGAACTCATGGAACAATCAGAGCACATGTCTTCTAACAGTCGTATTCGCGACGCGTATTTTCAGTCTTGTACAATCCGTTTTTTTGTCGCCACCAAATATTAGATATCAAGTCGTGCTACGTGATGCGACTGCTAAGCGCGACTGTCGTACGCGACAAAATCTGCGTTTATTCCGTGACTGAACTGAACGCGACCATTAGACCTTACCCCTATTCTCTAAGGTCATATCATGCACAACAACCCTCGCATAACTCAACATTTGTAACATTGATCTGTGTAAGCCAATAACTTTGTTGAATCATCGCCATTTTCATTTTGCTTTAATCTTTTTGCGCATTTGGCAACATTTTCAGCATACGTTTCAAATATTATAACATAGGCAGGTATGACAATTCATTGCATCAATTTCCATTTCATTGCACTTTGTTTCCCCTGGTCCCGCGTTATTGTGCTGAATTATTGAGCACTTTCCAGTCATGAAATTATTATAGACTGAATTCAATATCTAGGCCAACGCTACTTTTTATAACATTCCTCGTCGAATTTTCCTTCGTTACCGTAAATCTATGTTTTTATATCAAAAGTCTTTCACGTCAGAACCCGTGAACCGAGACGAATGTAATCTCGCAAGATTTCAACTTTACATCCACGCGAAAACATCAGATAACAATTTTTTGAAGTTGCTGGATATTTTCGCTTGAACGCATTCAGGAGGACTGCAAAGAGAGGCAAAGGTAAAGATTGACGTCACGCAGAACAGAATGTCATGTTAGTTTGGCCTTTCCTGCTTTACAATAACGTACAATGTCTCAAAAATGAAACATTGCCGCCGGCAAAATTATTTCTTTGCAAAATATCTCAAGTTAACAAGGAAAACATGAAACTTCTGTCATTTCCTTTTTGGAATTTGTATTCAGTAAGCTTTTGAAATGATGAACTAAAATGAATGAGGCTTCATACTTTAATTTTTATTGGTCTTGATTTTCCTCTTGTAATTTATATGAATTTCGTATATTGCCAATCACCGCGGGCTACAATCGATCACCAGTTGTAATACTTTATTAATTACCTTCGAAAAGACAAAATTATTCAGTCTCATCACAGCATCGTTCTATCAGGCCAATCAGCTCGACCCCACTCGAAAGTTATAAAAAATATTAAATGTTGTTTTAAATATGCCAACTTATTTATATTCAAGGCTTATCATATTAGGTCCTTACATATGAAATTGGCGTTTTGTATGGAAGGAACAAAAAGTCGAATATTTTTTAATATAATTAATATATTTAATTAATCAAAGTATGAACCATTGTTTTCAATGCACTTTTGCCATCTTATAGGTAGTTCATTGATCCCTTTACTAAAAAAACCAGTCGGACGGGAATCAATAAAATCTTTGAAGGCGATTTGGACTGCCCCATCGGAGTTGAATTTTTTCCCTTGCAAAAAGTTATCCAAATTGCGAAAAAAATGGTAATCTGTTGGAGCAAGGTCCGGGGAGTACGGAGGATGTCTAAGACATTCCAATTCAAGCTCTTCTAATTTGGTAGCCGTCTGTTGCGCAGTGTGTGGTCTGGCGTTGTCGTGAAGCAGCAGTGGCGTGGAGCGATTGACCAGCCTTGGTTGTTTAGCCGCTAGCTTTTCCATCATGGTTTGTAATTGCTGACAATAGACATCAGCTGTAATAGTCTGGCCAGATTTGAGAAAACTGTAATGAACAATACCGGCACTAGTCCACCAAACGCTTACAAGTAACTTTTTTGGGGTTAATTTTCGCTTGGGGCAGGATTTGGCTGGCTGGCCAGGATCCAACCATTGCGCTGAGCGCTTCCGATTATCGTAAAGAATCCATTTTTCATCACAGGTAATGATTCGGTTTAAAATACCTTCATTGTTGTGCCGGTTCAGTAATGTAACGCAGCAGTCGACGCGCGTTTGCCGGTTTGCTTCAGTCAATTCGTGAGGTACCCACCTTTCAAGCTTTTTAATCTTCCCAATTTGCTTCAAGTGAATTAAAACAGTTTTATCACTAACATCGAAGCCTGCAGCTAACTCGGACGTGGTTTGCGATGGGTCCGCTTCCACAATAGCCTTCAATTCTCCATTATCAACTTGGGTCTCAGGCCGTCCACGGGGCTTGTTCTGCAGGTCGAAATTTCCAGAACGAAAACGTTGGAACCAAAAACGAACTGTGTTTTCTTTTGCAACATGACCGCCATACACATCATTCACCCTTCGAGTCGTTTCCGCAGCACTAGTGCCACGGCGGAACTCGTACTCGTAAATAATGCGATGTTTTAAATTTTCCATTTTGTAAAATGAGTGACGCAAACAGAAAAAACAGAAGAAAAAAAACAAATGAATGACGGTCATCGAAGCACAAATACATGAGTAAATAGCTGTACAAATTTGAATTTGGAATTCCTTACCAAAGAGGAGAAATTCGTGATTAAAGTGGCCAGTACGAAAAACGCCAATTTCATATGTAAGGACCTAATATTTATAGCACAATGCTAACGATGTACTCGTACTAACGTAGTCCTGCATTCTAAGTACTGTCACGTGACAGCGCACTTGAACTTGTAACCCCAAAGCTATTAATAGATACAGGTGAACTCAATGCAGTGTACTAGGGCTGTAGCTGTAGGTAGGTGTAGCGTGTATACGAGATGTCATCTCATCTGTGCCCGCGGCGACAAAGCATCAGGCAGGTCAAAGGGTGGGGTCGGCCGCATTGTTAACTTGCGACTCACGCTGAAGGGCTTTTGATGACGACACTTGCCTCGTACACGTCACAAGCTCAACTTCAAAAAAATGTATTTCAACAGGTTTTTTTGGGGTATAATAGTGAAAATCCCGACGAAAGTTGAGAAAAATGACAACGAGATAAAATATTTTTGTTTCTCTTTCGTTGCGGTCGGTGTTGTTTACACAGAAATGTTCGTTGTCTATTTTATCAGGACGTATGTACGTTGACGAGTTCACAACTTGCTTTTATCTAGTTTGGACTGTGAAGTGTGGTGTGGATCTAAATTGGGTACATCATGAATATAGTTCGATTTCCCATTTATTCCGCGGTTAGCGCAAAAAAATTCTTACCTCACTTAAAGTATTTTATATTTAAGGCAACTTTAGAAAAAGATTTATGTATGTTAAGTACCAAGCTATTTTCCTTTACCAAAAAAAATGACCCAAAATTGAAAATCTCCAAAACCCTTCTTGCACAAAAGCCCTATGTGCCCTCAGCTACGCACACCCTCTAAAGGGTGAAACCAGGTTACATTCTAAAGGTGCTATTTTTCACTTTATCAAAGGAAGACGCCCTTCCTTCCTGTCTCCAATGAAAAGGTCGAAAAGGGAACATGCCATAAAACACTTTTTTCTTGAAGGCTAACTGAACCGATGAGTCGATGAAAAATGGCGGAATTATTCATATTATTCACAAACTTTAATGTTGTTACTGTGGATAAATGTTGCAAAATATTCGGCGATACCTTTGATACTCTTTTTCAAAGGTAAACATCTATTCTTTTGTATTACGACCATTGTTTTATGTTGTGGACGGGCATATTCCTCGACTTGAAATACATATGTCTTCCTATTTAGTTTCATAAGTGTTTTTTTTTTACTGAAGTGTTACAACAAGTTGGAGAGAAGCAACATAATGATGATTCAATCGTAGATACGAGGCCTAATTTCCAGTAATTCACCGAAACTTATTCCCTACTTCTAGAAATCTCTGGCGTAACCTAACCTTTAGGGTTTGTAGCTCCATGTAGAATAGAAACGTATTTATATCTTCCTAAACAACACCCTTGATATTCAACTTATCAACAATATCCATTGCTTCGTCTATTTTCGCAGGCGCTGTATAATTTCAACGTAGTTTTAACACTCGAATGGAATCCAACCGCAAATCTGTCGTCAAACTGTATCCCATCTCAGTACTAGTTTCAATTCGAACTTAGTCTCAGTCTGAACTAAAGTAGTATTCTTGTGAAGGCAGGATCCTGAAAGCGGGCGCGACAGACGGATCTTGACTCGCTGAAATTAATCCATCTTCGCTCTCAATAGCAGCAGGAAAATGTATTAATGTCGGCACTGGGAACACGATGGGCTACTTCCGTACTTACACGAGGTTGTGTAGAAGTTTTCTAGCTGAAAAAAAATCTTTGATTCTTGTGTTGAAAGGCTAAGATGAGAAACACATGCTGGACTTCTATAGAAAGAAAGATGCGATGGTTTATCTAAGTAGGTATGCTAAAATTTGTATTATCTATTGTCAGAAACTTGCCATAACTGAGTAACTTGACATCATATTAGGTTCTAGTAGGTACCTACACACGCTACACACAGTCACAATACAGTAAACCTAGCGCCACCTTAGACTCTTGAAGTAATTTTAATAACCTCCTAACAATTCGTGATCGAGCTTATAATACTTATTTAATACATTTGCAATGCATTTAAAATTAAATATTTTATGATGCGCAGCAGTCTTTGAAAGAAAATGCTCTTCAAGAGGATTGCGGAAATTTCAATTTCAATCTAGAAACTTATTTGACTGTTGATTTCGTCTCGAAATCCTTTCAAAGGAGAAGGGAAAGACTCCATAGTTTCCTGGGCCCAGGTGTTAACTCAATCAAACTAGCTTTATTTGTAAGTGGATATAATAACAAGGCCTCACTGAAAATTTGGTGAAATTTGGCTATCCAGGAGTCAAGTTATATGAAATATAGTAAAAATGAGGTTACATTATAACATTGTAGTTTTTTGATGTTATTTGCGAAATATTTTTGAATGGTTTTGGTTGTATAATGGTTTTACACATGGAGTGCAAGTAGAGAACCTCCATGTGCGACGTGTTGAAGATCCTGACACGTTTAGATTGAGAACGGAAAATACGTGCGCACTCACAACGAAAGAAAACGAACGAGTGCCGGTCAGAGTACTTTTTGATAGGTGCCGGTTTTTTTCTACCTGACATCTGTCGGTCGGTGACCAGCACAGATTACTTTAGACTATACTCAGTGGCCAGTGTTGCTAACAGAAGAAAAATTAAAGGAACTCGATTCGCTTTGAATCGATTCCACGAAAAGATTGATAAGCATTTGACACACGATTTTCATAGATATTCTGAGATTTTACCGATTTATACACTATCGATTACTTAGAATTCAGGCATGTACTTTATCGATTATTTAGTTTTAAAACTTAATTTCATTTTTCTCGCTTCCTAGATAGAAACATGGTACTGTATTTTGTGATTTCCTTTAGAAAAATATAACGGTTTTTTTAATACCCATTTCAACTAGTTAACTGCTGGGCCCAGGATTTCCCTTCTCCTTTATTGAGGCGACTCTCCTCAGGAGATACCAAGTAGGTACACTGGTTGGTGGTTCTACCCATCTAATAGAAGATAAAGTTCTGCCTTTAAATCGGCACTGTAGAAGAGTTAAGATGTTTTATTTCACAAAATTTGTTTATGTATATTAAGCCAAGTCTCAAAAGTTTATAGGTACCTATAAAATATATTTATCAAACAGTCATTCATAAGTAAGCCCCTGCAGCGGCAAGTTCACTGCATACAAATGCAAACAAGTTGCTCAATAAAGTCGAGCAGGCGTTTAGACGACACCGCATCTTCTGTTCCAGCAATTTATATAGCGAAAGGACAGTTTTAAATAAAATGTTTTATGAACGTCTATAAAATGCTTTTAGTGCAACATGTGTTTACTCTTACGTCGTTAATCCAAACTTTGTACAGCAACGTCAGTTTATGGGAGGAAAGTAAATATTTATGGCGCGGCCTCATCTGTCATCAAGTATTTAAGTAATTTTCCGGCTCACCCCCGCTTCTAATCAGCTAGTGCTTCGAGGCTGGGTGCTTTCCCTAATTTTCGCGACACCCTATTAACCAGGCGCAAGTTATTGCTCACTCCCGAGGGATCACAGCCTTGTTGCCATGGCAAAGTGTACTTGTGTGCGTTAACACGCAGTTTTCTGGTTGTGTGGGTGTGAAAGTTGTAGTCTGCGGTTCTAGAACTTGTGGATTCTTATCTATCGGTTTTTCGTATACGGCGCTCAATGTAGTTTGATAGTGAAGCCGGAGATTAACCGAGCTGCCGAAGCTAGGTGAGCGTCGAATGCGGTGGTATCGCTGGCACAAAGTATTCTATTTCATCGAGCATTATTATAAAGATTCTTGAACTTAGGATGTTGAATATTCGTTGTGCTATCGTTATACTTCTCATTATTTTCAAGTTTTCTTTTTACGTCAGCTTATCAAACATGATTTCGAACACTGCCTTAAAATTCATATTTTCGTAAAAGTTTGCTGCTAATGATGGTTCTTATCTGTACTACCTACCACAAGTGTCTCTGGACCGATGAAATTTATCAAAGATCTTACGGCAATATTGTAATGGTTGAGATGATTAAATTTGCATTAACACTATTAGCAATCTTGATCCCCAAACACTACGAAATTTCACATAGCTTACATAAAGCCCGTGTATCTGAAAACCCGAAGCTTCAGCATTCAGTGATGGGATCAAGACGATTCGAGTTCGACACGAAGTAGGCAATATAACGCAATAGGGCGGTCCCCCGGGATTGGGGTGTATCGTAAGTGTTGATACGAACAGTTTTGTGTCCCACCCGTGTTGTCGGATAATATGTGTTGCTGACGTTTGGGCCGCTCTAACCAGAATTTTTTCACCGTTTTCTTTAACGAATACAAATAAAGATTCGCTTGTAGAGCTTAATTCTGTTGATAAAGGTTTGTGTCTTTCTTAAAGCTTGCTATAGATTCTTGTTATTATTTTTGTTTTGTTGCTTTCGGAATTGTTTATAACTACTTGCCTATTTACTATTCCTTTAGATTTTAATTTTAGCTTAGCATTGGGTACAGTTTGTTTGACTGCAAAGGTCAGAAAGTTTTCAACATGATGAAACTCTCTCTTTCAATTCATTATTAAAATTTAATGATTTCAAACAAAAGTGTTTGTTTGCTAATCTCTGATACTACCAGTCAAATTTGACCATTTCTTGTTCCATTTGATAGCCCAATTCTTGAGAAAGGATATAGAATATGTAACTTTACGCTACGACCCTTAAAGCCGAGCAAAAAGAAAAAAAAAAACGTCGGAAAGAACTGTAAGCGAAAAAGAAGTAGGTAATAGCGACGGCGTACGATGCGATGCGACGCGCGACGGGGTGGGTCGGAGGAGCAAGAAATTTCACGTGGACGAAGTCGCGGGCAGAAGCTAGTTCTTAAATACAATTTGAATGTTTTACTCGACCGCTTTTGAAAGATGTTAATTACTTAAAGTGTTTCTTTTATATCTTTTTACGCCAGTTACCTGTACCAGTTCGCTTATTTGCATATTAATCTATATGGTTATGCATCGGTAGGTACCTATTCGCATAGCATTATTTGTAATTACTTAATGTCTGAAGAGAGTTCCTCAGGGTTCAATACTTAGCCCGTCTTTACCAGTAAGTATAAGACTTTCATATTTATTAAATGACAATCAATTTAGTGTTGTTTGCAGATAAAACGTATCTGTACAAAAAATATCGGACGTGCACAATATAGGTAGGTATCTTAATTGTCTCATCCCTAGCACCGTGATGATTGTCAAGTTGAGTAAAATAATTTTCTTCTACAAATATAGTAATAATGAATTTCAAATCAGGGAATGCAGAGGGTCAGGTCAGGTTAGGTCTTTAAATCACACCAATTAACCCAGCCATACACATTTTAGGGTATGGTCATACAACCATAATAAAACACGGACGGTCGAACAGTTCATAAAATTGACGACGCTCATTGGCTCAGATTTGAAAATTAGGGTTGGAAAACTCCTTTGGACGTTATCCATGTCCATTAGAACGACAGTCCTAAGCAAACATCGGTCGTGTGTGGCCACCCAGATAAGTGTTGCCACGCCACGTTTTGTAATTAGAAAATTGTGTGTGAGTGAATTTATTGATACTGGTCATACGTTGCTGTTATGTTATATAGTATATTGGTGGTATAGATTTTTAATTTTGAATAATGCAGATATTAAAATGGATGCAGTTGAAAATGTCGTAAGGAAATTTCGACAGTGACTAGACCCTTTCATTATCATCATCATCATCATTTCAGCCGAAAGACGTCCACTGCTGGACATAGGCCTCCCCCAAGCACCTCCACTTCGACCGGTTTTGTGCTTCTCGCATCCAACGAGTTCCTGCGGCCTTCACAAGGTCGTCGGTCCATCTTGTGGGAGGCCTTCCAACGCTACGCCTTCCGGTACGCGGTCGCCACTCCAGAACCTTTCGGCCCCATTGGCCATCTGTTCTGCGAGCAATGTGCCCTGCCCACTGCCACTTAAGTTTGGCAATTCTTCGGGCTATGTCGGTTACCTTGGTCCTCCTGCGGATCTCTTCATTTCTGATTCGATCCCGCAGGGAAACTCCAAGCACCCTAGACCCTTTAGAAAGTAATATTTTCAGAATTTTAAATATTAGGTAAGTACTAGCTTCTGCCCGCGACTTCGTCCGCGTAAAATTTCTTGTTATCCGACCCACCCCGTCGCGCCCGCGATATTTCTTCGTTTTTACTAAGCGTTCTTTCTGACTTTTTTTTTCATTTTGGTCGGGCCATAAGGATCCTGTCGTGATGTTAAATAGCCTTCATCAAGAATTGGGCAATCAAATGCAAAAATATTTTTCCGGTATTCCAGACATTAGAGCGTTCAAACAAACAAACTCTTCAGCTTCTTTATTAGTAGGTATAGATAGATGACAAAACTAAAAACCGTTAAACCATACTAAAATTCGTTAGATATCGTTTCGCTTTAAAACTTCGAACACTGCAACCTCTTAATTGATATGGAAACTGGTATTTGTTTTATTAATTGTTTCAATTAGCAATAATACTAGTTTACTTTATAACATAAAATATCGCCTCATATGTAAATGTGGAACTAGGTTATAGGTACGAAAGTAGACGTATAGTTCTTAAATAAACACTAGTAATTTAATCTGCTTCATTCCAGGACAGCCCTAATTTAATTTACACCTAGTCCTTTTCGATTAAAACGTTCGACCCAACTTTTAATGAAACAGTACAGTTCATTCTAGTATTTCAGAAGAACCCTTTTTCACAGTGGCTTATGCAAATAGTATGCACGGATAAAACTGATGATTCACATCGTCTATTTGAAAATTAAGTATGTTGCTTATTATTCCACTAGGTGTAGCAGGAATTCGAGCATATCTATAGATACTTCAAGACGTTAACATTAACCAATGTTCCATATTGGCATTTAAGCATATTAAAATCACTTCACCTGTCTAACGAGAAGCAGTCAGTATATGTCTCCATAAGAGCAACGTCACAAACGACAGGAAAGAAATGACGTCAAATAGCACAAGTAACGGTAACAATAAAATAAAGACTTAAAGACCGTCATATTTCAGTACCGAGGAGCAAGATGGGGGGAGGGGTGCATGACCTCCACATTTCCAATAAAATTTCCCGCCATGTATGAAATTCACTGAAAGCGTTTATAAAGTAAGCTTCATTACTTCCGTGAGAGGCATCTATTTTTGTGAATATTCTTTAAGAAAAATGTGGTGTAGAACGTGCCTCCGTGGCGCTGGCGCAGTCTGGGCCTTTCATATAAGTTCAAAGGCGCCGCTCCCGTCTAACGCGGTGACCAATTATTACGTCACTCTATGGGACTTGGTGGCGCTTTATTGATTTTTATTACGACCGCTGTAATATATATAAGTCACTAATGTTACACACAATTTAACAAGAACTAGGGCAGTTGTGCTGTTCACATTATTTAATTAACGTGGCTGCGCTAACGTAATTTGTTAGAGCACTATTTTAGTTTAATGGGTATGAAATCATCTTGTTTATTTTCAAAGAAGTGACATCAGAATTTGCTGTCTGTACATTGTATCCAATTTCGTCTGCTGGTTCGTATCGTAGATTCCTAATTCCTCCATCAAAAGGTGTTTAAACTGACATGAAATACGACAAACTGCGTAAAAATAAACATAATATCGTATCTGGTTACCCTCCACGCAAGTTTGTCTGACAACGCCACACAAAACGCTCGCTTTAGCGTCGACTCCGCAAATATTTCCCATAAAGCCGCCGACGGAACCCGGGAAACGTGGCCCGAGTGAAATATGGACGTCCTAGTATTGCCATTCCGTAAAATGATTCGTGATTTACGCGCCGTGCTTTTGATACATGAGCGAGATTTGCGTCGCAGGTGACGGCGGGCGGCCGAACACCCCGCACTCTCATCTCGAATTGAATTGTTGTTCTCATATTGAATGGTGCGTTTATATATAAATATTGAACTATTTCTCACGTCTTTTCTATTGAAGTGTACACCAAGGGATAGATGTGGCACAGTTTTGTGGCAACTCTTATTACGAAAATGTGGGATTTATTAAACCTTTCAAAACATGTTTGTCACGGAAGATGTTTGTACAAATTGAACCTTTTGACACAGAAAGCTGTCTTTACTTTCTATGTACGAGAAAATTCTCCGCTGTTCTGCTACTTTAAGCCAATTCGGGTTGATAAAGTCAATTCTGAACAGAAGTACTCAACTGGTATTGTGTAGTGAATCATAATAAAATCTCCAACAGTATCTTAATAGTGATCTCCCATAAAAGCTAAAAAGCTTATATCAGTGTAAGCTCTAATTTCCTCAGTGTTTCACTACTGCCCTGCTGTTAGCCGCCCCTAAGGAGGGCAGACGCGGTGGTGTAGCTAATGTACGCGCGACCGCAGCCACCGGCGGTACCCCGACTAGCGACTGTCCCGTACTATACAATAAGCTCGGGAGGGGACAACGAAGAACTCTTGCTCGATATACCACGACTAATATCAACTTGTACCTATTATGTTCTTTCCAAAAGGGTGAATAAATCTTCAGCCAGTATCAATAAAGGAGGATTGCCCGCCACACTGTCGCCCATATGGTCCATATTAACCTGAAACTCCCTTTTGATTTCTATACCGCCGAGTTGTGAATGTTCCTATAAGTTTGAATCAATAACAAAGTTATTATTTTGCTCTTCTGTACTTCATTATATCTACTCATTTACGAGTATTATGTCTCCTCGCATTGTAATGTTTTAGTATACTACTCCGCCACCGGTTTGTGCGAAGTTTCTTTACAATTTGCTCCAGTTTTCGACAACCACGTGAAATGAGAAAAGCGTATAATTCCCCAATGACTTTGATACAATGTGGGAAGGAAAACGTGAACTTTTAATGAAATTGATCAACTTTGCAACTGGTGTTGACTTTGCAATTGAGATGGACTATTCCTCTTTATTCCCAAAATACTCCATATTATTCAATTCTAATCACCTCAGATTGAACAAACATTAACGAATTAACTGACTCGAATTAATGACTAGATATATAATCAAAGCAAACTCACGTTGGCATACATTTGCCTAAGCAGTTTGCGTTTGAAACCATGCCCTGATGTGTATCTAATGTCAAACTATCATTACAACCGCAAAGTTATGTCGTCGGATTTCTGGGAAATATCGAAGTGGGTCAATAAACGTGGTAGATAGTTTCTGTAATAACATTTGTCGCGGAATTTGTGGTGGGCTCGGGGGTCGGTGCTGGTGGGGGGTTCGGGGGGTATTGTAGCCGGAATCAATCCACTCACGTCAGGTCCGTTGTCCAATCAACTGACACACACTGTTCACTAGGGATCAACGGGCGACGGGCGCGAGTGCCCGCCATGTACGAAGATAAAGAAGGTTTTATTTTTCACGTGTCGGCCGCGGCGAGACGTTGATAAATGTCGCCGCTTAATTACGTGTTGACGTCTTATCTAAATTATTTCAGTCGTAGGGCTGTTGGTACTGGAAATGCAACTTTTCTCGAAAAATGCGACTGAGCTTTGTCACAGATTTTTCTTTGGTTCTATTTCTCAGAGAAGATAATGTTATTTGTAAACAGTATTACAGCTAGGTATGTTTAATAAATATTGTGACTTATTAATGTGTTTTTTCTTTAATTTCAGGTAAGTTTCATGACGGCACTCCTTCACAATAATTTCCTGATCATGCTTTCGGCACGAGCTATTGGTAAGCAATAACATTTAAGCGAAATGAACATTTACCTACCTACGTCCAATTTAAAAAGTGTGTATCAAAAATAATAAATACGTGGTTCACCAAAAGCTTTAGTAGCTCTGCGGTGTCCTCATATAGCGGGGCCGGAGCGGGCGCCATCGTTGTGACAGCGACTGAGTGTAGCTGTCCCCCGATGCGGCCGGGCGGCCCCCGCAAACAATTAACTGGCCCCCAACTACACAGGCTACACACTAATAGAGATTTTGAAGAACTAAATGTGGAAATAGAAGGTTAGAAATACAAAGGAAGTTGCCCTAGTTTTTTAATTGATGTTTTTCAATAGATCTATGTTGATACCTACTTTGGTGTGTACGTAGTGGAGATGTTAAATGTTTGAAGTAGCAAAATTGTAAACCGGTTTCAGAATAGAAAGAGGAGCAACTGAAATACCTACTCAATACCTAAACAAGAACAAGCAAACTTTTTCCATTTAAAACATTAAAGTACACGAAAATTTCATCTCGACCCTAAAACCAATATTTTACATCGATACCCGATCGCGACACGAAAATAAATTCAAGTACTGTTTATACACAATAAGGAGAGCAAACAAGCCATGTCACCCCTTACACAATTCTGTCAGTTCGCCGGATGACAGGTCATATCCGGGGCCTGGCGGTCAACCGCCGCCGCTGTCGATTCTATTACACTGTGTCCGACAGATTGAGGTGGTCGCGCTACGCGTAAACTGACGTCCATTCTATTGACTACTAATAAATCTTTTTTCGCCATAAAATATTAATTTACAATGTAGAAATCTTTACTCACAGAGCCAAGTTTTTCGCGTTGTCAGTTTTCAGCAGATGAAAGTGTTCTACGTGAATTAAAAGAGTCACGAACTGTTTGGTGGTGAAAGGCAGTGATATATAGAAAAAAAAAAACAGACATTTTATCATGAATGATAGTCCTGTCAAGGCTGTCGATCTACTCCGTAAAACTCTCAATGTGAAAAATTAGATGAAGTGAGCTGTCAATAGTGTCAATCTCTAGCATCAGAGCTCACGTCACCTAAGTTTTCACGATGAGGCTTTTACAGAAAAGACCGGCTGGTTTTTTTTGTATTAATTCTATATCGAGATTCACTAAATTCAATTCAATTCAATTCAATTTCTTTATTTCAGACATGAGTCCATAGTGTTAGTAGCAACAAGATAACTTAATAACTAGTGTTAGTAATAAGGAGACAAAAAGTATTCAATATTAGATCAATTGGTATGGATCCTCACCCAGTGGCGCAGCAGAGGAGAGTTCCATCGATCTGAGAACAAGCTCAGGAGACTATTGGTGGCGGAGCGTAACCGGCCGGGCGGCCGGCTAAAGAGGCCGTACTTTTTCTTATAATGGCGTAAAAATCGTCTGTGCGCGCCTCCGCAAACATAGCAGACGCACTACAACGCCACGACAGCCCCAACAGTATCCTAAACGCGTTATTGTATTGGACACGCAGGTCGCTGTATGTCCTCTGCGTGAAACGGGTCCAAAGACTGCACGTGTAGAATGATTGACAGAAAGCTTTGAAAAGAGTGACTTTAACTTGATTTGTACAACGTGCAAATCTTCGAACCAGCATGTTACATCGGACAGCCAACGACCTGCGGTCCCTCTCTATATCCATATTGTCCTTAAGATCATCAGTGACCCAATGACCCAAGTACTTAAATTTTTTCACCCATGCTAAAGGAGTGCCGCAGAGCGAGACACCGGGAACATCAGAATAATTCATGGCACTCGCCTTAAACATAATAAGTTCGCTTTTTTTGAAGTGAAACTTCTTTAGGCGCGCTTGACTTGGGGAGTAAACTGGCGAATGCGTTACGAAAACGTGTGATCGCGAGTAGGTAAGGTACGTAAAAAATAGCTGGAAATACCTGGTGTAAAAACCCGGTCCCGGTCGCATAAATATGCGACCGGGTTTTTACACCAGGTATTTGCTTCAAGTACGCACACCGGGTACCGACTCAAAATACTTGCAAAACTATTAAGTACCTATCTTATACGGCTACTCGCTCAAATACGTAGGTACTCAACCGCGTCAGTTTTCGCAAATGCGATCATGCTCCTTTTGGAACAATTTCGTATGCAAGTATTTTTTACCGACTTCACAAAAAGGAGGAGGTACTATGTTCGGCTGTTTGTATGTTTTTTTTTTTGTATGTTTGTTCATCGAATACTCCGCCAATTGTCGACGGATTTTCAAAATTCTTTTTTTGTTCCAAAGTAGATAGTTTTGAGGTGGTCCCACTGTCACCAAGTTAGGATCTGATGATGGGATCTTAGAGTAATCGAGGGCAACCTTTAAATTTTATAGGCTCACTTATTGTTTTTCGCATATTTTACGAAGTATCTTGTGTATTTGCGTATGGTTGTCACCATCTCAGGTAGCTGGGCTGATGATGGATGTTACAACTCCTTAACAGTAAGAAGTTACTCGAACAGGCAAGGACTGTTTTAGTCAATTGTTTTGATGTTTGATAGGGCATTTGCCACATTTGGTCTCATGATCATCAAGTCATGACCTGATGCTGCAGTCAGGATAGTCTGCAGAGTACCTAACTCCTCGACAACTAACAGCAGATATATCGTGTTAAGGCTCATTGAAAAGGGCTCGATGTGTGGATAAACGTACTGTTAATGAGGAACACCGAAGTACATAAAGACCTGATGCTGAAGCCAGGAGCATTAGAAAAAGTACCAACCTTGAAATTACAGCACCGTAGTCGTGTTTGGGCTCATTTTAAACAGGACTAAATTTTAAGTTCAATGCAATGTTGACAAGTCTGGCCTGATGCTGCAGCCAGGATTATCAGAATCTAGTCTAAAAACATCAGGGCAGGATTTGATGATGGGATCCTGGAGAAATCGAAGGAACTCTTCAAATATTATAGGCACACCTATAGCGATTTGGGTATTTTTTATAGTAACTCGTGCATTTGCTCTCGGAAAGCACTATTTGGTGATGTGGAACTGATGATGAAGACCACAGATGGCCACCGGAACTACTCAATAATATCTAAGTATTTCACGGGTTGCGATTTGATTACTTTAATATGGTTGCTAAGCAATTTATGCTCGTCACAATGTGAATGGTGATACGGAGCTGATGGTGGATCTGGAGAACTCCTCAACAATTAACTTCCCTGTATCGGGAAAAGCAATATTTTGTTTGTAAAAGGCGATGATCACTAGGCTATTGTAACTTAGATAAATTATAAGCAGACCCACTAAAAAGCGTGAAATAAAAACTTTTTAAAAAAAAAAAAACCGACTTTCAAAAAAACACTACAAAGTGAAAAATATCTTTAATTTCGGAAGTCGGTGGCAAAAAACTAAAATAAAGATCCAAAGACACCGACTTCCGAAATTAAAGTTATTTTTCACTTTGTAAAGTTTTTTTTGGAAGTCGGTTTTTTTTTCTTAAAAAGTTTTTTTTTTACTTTAATGGTTTGCAAGTATTTATTTGTAAACGTGATTTTGCTCCTTATTTATTCGAAGTCATTGATCAATTTCCTATGCAAGTAGTTTTACTTCCAACGGGGCTTTTGAATACGCGATTGTATTTCTTATCTGTATGAAGTTATGGATCAGTTTTCTATGCAGATAGAAAATACTTGAAAGTATCTCGCTCCGTCGTGCCTCGACGCTCGAGTACGTAGGTACTCAAATAGTTCAACAACCGCGTTTGTTTTCGCAAATGCGATCATACTCCTTATCAGTAAGAGCACAGAATACTTAATAGTACTACGTACAGAAAGGACACTCCCTTCCTCGCCCTCATATCAGATACCGCACCTCACCCCGCACTTCGAGGTATTCGTCGCCGACTCTTTAGCAAGGGCGCTCGGGAACCGCAGCGCTGTATTGCTGACACACAATTATGCGATTTAAAAGTTTTATTTGAGTTTTAATCACGATGGTTGGATATTGTGATGCTTTTCCGAATTCGTATTTACATATACTGTTTGTATGATTTCGCATTTTTAATAACATGCGATTTAATAACCCATTATTTACAGATAAGTCATTTAAACTAAACTATTTTAGTGTTTTTATTTCATTACGAACCCGACTATATAAATAAACAATTGAACTACATGGTCACTTCATAATAATGTACACGTTCGGGCAGCGCCGCCGCCGACGTCGTTCGGTTTCCCGACACAAATTGCTTTCCGCGCCATTTTTTTTTACGCTACTAGATTTCACGCACACATTTGCACGTATACAAACGTCATTTGTTTATGTAGTAGTAATAGGTAATTATTTTGCGAGCGTTGTATGGAGTGTCCGAGGTGTGGTAAGAGTCTACGGAACAATTTCGGATGCCAGTATTTTTAATTTAATGGTTTGTAAAAGTATTTATTTGTAAACGCGATTGTGCTCCTTATTTATAGGAATTCACGGATCAATTTCCTATGCAAGTACTTTTTACTTCCAACAGGGCTTTTGTTTGATTACGCGATTGTACTTCTTATTTGCATGAAGTTATGGATCAGTTATCGATGCAGATAGAAAATACTTGAAAGTATCTCGAGCCCTGGTTTTAGGCCCTGGTTTCTTAAGGTGGACGTACTTGGAAGCCCTGGTACTCGATTTTGCAAGTACGACCCATGTCTAAGGGCTACGGGCGAGGCGAACGGGAGTTGAGTGGGGGATATAAGCAAGAGAAAGCAGCACATTTTCTTTCTCTCTTCCTCTCATAGCCAAATACGTTTGAAGTTTCACTTCAGTCGTGTGGTCATAAGCACACTCGGTTTTTTTTTTTTTTTTAATGTTGGTAACAAGGAAAGTGGTTCCGAACAAATTAATCAAGCTTACAATATCACTAGAAATGTCTTGTTGTTTCTTAAGAAAGTTCTGTAGAATAAGAAAATTTCGGTTAAATAGAACACTCAGTGAAAGGGGTTTGAAGGTTTTGGCCCTAAAATCAGCCGCCATTTTTATTTTTTTTCAGAATCGCGGTGCACAACAAAAGTTATATATTTAGATAGAGGACACTTATTCAAACAAAAAATGTTATGTAACATAATATCCTAAAGCGTCAGGTTTCGGAGTTATTCACCGAAATATAAGTCTAAAACAACTAGGATTTTTTTGGTTTTTTTCCTTCCAGATAAGCATATTGAACTATTGAGGTAATAGAAACGTTATGAAACCTTTATGGAGAAGAAACAAATGAAGAATAGACATTTTTTAAATAAATAATTAAACACAGCAATTTATAGTTCGTTTTTTTAATCCCAGAGACTGTCCTCTATCTAAATATATAACTTTTGTTGTGCACCGCGATTCTGAAAAAAAAAAAACAAAATGGCAGCCGACCTTAGGGCCACCCTCCATACAAAAATCTTCAAACCCCTTTTCAGTATAGTAAAATAGACATTATTTTAGCTATTTTATTACGAATTTACTCCATTCATTATCATTTTATAGGGTGGGTCGATACAGCTCGGACTAACAAGGTGCAATACATTTATCAGTTAACAAGGCGATAGCAATAAATTCAACTGGTTGCTACACTAACGCCTCGCTACGGATAAGAAAAATAACAGAGTTAGCCTTAGAACAATGCTCGAGTTTCAGCGACTCTAAATTAATCTACTGTAAAACTGAATATTTCGTTTAACATGGTAACTTCATAACTTGGTAAAGTATATTAGGGTATGTTTGGTTTTAACTTTGTGTACTAAAACGTTTTACGTGTATACCTACCTAGTTTTAGATATGCAATGAAATTATTTGAAAATTTTCGAAATACAATGAAATATGCATAATATAGATACGATTCTATATTCCGACCTAAAATTTTGATGACAAGTTTATGAAATACGGTAGACCACAAGCAGAATTTTCCTTAAAAATACTGTCTCAAAAAATTACTGTACCAAAGGGTAATTAATCTATAAAATAAATACTTCCAAGTAAAGAGTTGCCGTTAATGTTTCACTTTACGCTCGCAAACCTAAAGGGAACAATAAACACATGTGAAATAAGACGACGGGGCGGAATGGATGTAATAAAGAAATAGCTGGGAAGGTTCGCGCGAATAATTCCGAATGTTCGACAGAATAGTCATCCACGTGCCTTTCATACATTTATGCATATACAAGGGCGACATGAAATATTTTCTCACCTTTTCACCGGAGAGGCCGACTGGGTTAATACTCTTTTGTATGCTCGTAATACCACTTTGGGATCGAATACGCCATCGATTTATGCTCGAACAGTTTACTCGATGTTTAAATCCGTGATACTGTACACACATTCAACTCAATTAAACTTTTCCTGCAGATAATAGAGCCACCATTGATACCAACAAGCGGTTTGTTCGATAGCCATCGTTTTTGCTTTGCGGTGGCATTTTCTTTAATAGGATGAGTTTTGTTTATGGTTTTGCTTATGAGTTAAACTGGAGCGTTGTTCTACAGTGATGGGAGATTATAGTCAGTCTTTACCCTATCATTTCCTATATTGGCACCAAGGCCTTATTGGTGATGTTCTTTAAGAATGGTCAGGTGCGTACTCGCAACCGGCGTGCGAGTATTACCAGATGCATGAACATAAACGATACAATAGGAGTATGTATCCCTACATGATCTTATGTAGGGATCGTATCTGGTGGTGTTCTGTAGTTTCTACCTAACCCATGGCAAGAAGACGAAGGAGTGTTTGTCAAAATCAAAATTAATTTATTCAAATTAGGTTGAGAATCAGCACTTTTCGAACGTCAAAATGACATAAGATAGTCCTCCAAAACGCCCACCCTCTTATTCACTTCCTCGTACTTTCGGTGGAAAGAAGAAGAGGCGCAGCAAACTGCCCAGCAGTGCATGTATGTATGTCTGTGTGTAATCTCAGTTTGGTTTTTTTTTATGCCTTAACCTTTTGGTTTTGGTAATGAATGTCGATCACTCTAGTGTGGTGGTTGGTGGCTCTCCTCTTTACCCTTCCAAGTCGACTGATTAATATCACGACTTACCGTTCATATTTATCTTCAATATCGGTCAAAACTATCGCTCCCTTTGGTTGAAAGTAATAAATCGTAGGCCTATCTCTTGCACTAGACATTTTTTCTTCATAATATATTGGAATTTATATCCTATTATCGTTTTTTTTCGTAAAGGAAATAGGCAATTTATTATTATTAATGATTTATTTAAGTGTACATGCACAGCATTACAGATTGAATCCCAAGGCGTTGTACAGAGCAATTTACAAACTAAAAACTGACACACATACATACTTCAGTAGGTTAGGTAAAATACAATTTAAAAAAAAAATAGTATAGGTTTACCTACTTAAGGTGCGATGGCCAGTTTTATGAACATGGTTTTCGATGTTCCTTGGGGAAAATCCCGTCAAGGCACATGACTTTTATCAGTAGATAAAGTAAACGCATCAACTCAAATTAACATTACGATTGTATCCAACGTGTTCCACTTTTAAGTGACTTCTATGGCTAGATACCTAAAAACAGCTTCAACACTTAACACCTCTAAAAAAAGTTACGGCACAGATAAAAAAGTGTTGAATAGTTGTCGCCAACAACCTCATAGATCAAGTTTATAGTGTGTTTCTACATATACCTACCCCCCTTTACATCGTGCTCTGATTTGACAGCTATGTACGCAAATGACTTGTTGAGTGGCCCACTCTAGCCCTGCGCTGTGTACAGCCTACCGTTCTCCAATAATATTTAGGTAATTGAGCGTTAATTATTGATTGGAATGCCCTGTCAATCTGCGGTTGATTAATTTGAGTTTAGGCTGACGCTACGCCAGTCAAAATTTAGCCTGACGCGAAAATTCCGATATGTATTTGATTAACCGTAATGGAATCTAGTTTGGTATTTACATTAGTGGAACATGCAGTGAAATTTGGATATCAATTTTAGCTCATGGTTATTAACAGGAATGAGTTAAAACCTACCTAACCTACCTATTGGTAGGCATTAACTAAAAGCTTTTGAAGGGTGTAAATCTGACATTTTACTCGCCGAGAGCTATGGATGGAACTTAATAGCTTATTGTTTCAAAATCAACAACGCCTTTTTTCCAAATATATATTATCCTGACAGGCCTACGCTGTCCTCCCATACCTATTAACACTGTAATTTGAAAACATTGTAAAAATCAATTATTTTTAAAAGAGTAACCGTGGAGTTTCTGGCCGGCTCTTCTCCGTAGGAAACGACCAATTGGAACCGTGCACCTACCTTCTGACGTTTCATAAGTGCCCATGTAGGTTTATCCATAGTAATATTATAAATTCGAAAGTAACTCTGTCTGTCTGTATGTTACATTTTCACGCCTAAACCGCTGAACCGATTTAGATGAAATTTGGTATAGGTAGAGATAGTTTGAGTTTCACGCTCAAACGGCTGAACCAATTTTGATAAAATTTTGTGTGGCGGTAGCTGACACCCTGGATTGACATATAGGCTACTTTTTATCCCGATATTCCCACGGGATCGAGACTTATGCGGGTGAAACCGCGGGGCGCAGCTAGTGTGAAATAAAAATAATATTTTTTCGAAAGCCTCAATGCTAGACAGCAAAATTCCCAGCACCCTATCGCTCTCACAATAACAGATGCTGTTTTCATGGTTCCTCAAATAAAAATATTCACCTAAAGTCCTCTGCTTGATGAATGTAGGGTCTCAGCAATGAATAATGGGCGTCGCTTAATAACGGCGGCGTAATTGCGTTATCTAGGCGCCAGGGGGCGGGGGAAGCTCTGCTATCCATAACTGAGAACTCATAATTGTCACCCGCAGACGGACGAGTGCCCCCGTCCGGAGTTATGGTCGACATGCCGATATGTCTCATTGTAATTAGCTGCTTGTTATTAATTAGGTTGAAGGGTTTATCAGAATGTTCTTGTTGAATCTACTTATACAGTTTTAGGTTCTAAAAACATCATTCTTGCAAGAGAGAAAAGAGGTAGGCAGGAAGAGAAAAACAAAAGAAAAAGAAAGATATGATTAAAGGTAGGTATTGTTGGTATTGGAGGTAATGTTTTAAGCATTTTATAGGGGCGTTACTATTGCAATTAACCAGAAAATCCAGTATCCAGGCAGCTACTGTGAAATTCCTATTTGAAGAACCATATTTTCATTAAAGAGCGAGATTAATTTCTACTCACACAGCGTCGATAGGTACAATATAATTAATGTTACCTTCAGGCACCTCTGTAGGCGACACACAAGTAACAGTTACAGTTCTACTAAGTATATTATTAAAGATCTGGGAAACACACCTGCATGTTTCGCGGAATTGAATACGCCTCCACTGCTTGAGGCTTCAGGCGATTCCATCTAGTGCTGTCTGAGGGCCATTAGTGTGGAAGTATTAGGGAAGGTTCACATCTGACGGAAGATGCGTCGCGTATTACCGGTCGCGTAACGCCAGAACAGACAAATGTATAGAAAAACACTTGACCGTTCACACTCAACCGATGATGCGTTAGTGCGTCGCCGTCGAGTGTGAACGGTCAAGTGTTTTTCTATACATTTGTCTGTTCTGGCGTTACGCGACCGATAATACGCGACGCATGTCCCGTCAGATATGAACCTTCCCTTACACTTACCCCCTTACTAATAAACGTTGTATACCGCATGTATAGTTACACAACGCTTTATCTTCTCCTTTCGAAAGCCAAATTACTGACGACCGAAAGAGAGATATCGGTGTGTAACTATTCATCTGATATAATACGTTTATAGTAAGGGGGCTAAAATACGACACACATTTAAGTTTTAAATGTACGGAAACAAATAAATAAAATTACAATGTCCGTTTGTAATGTCAAAATAACTGCGTTTCATTCTTATATGTATATGAAAGTGTATACGGTAGGTACTTATAAAGAAAAAAACAATTTTTTAAATTGTTATTCCGGGTAATCTCCGAAAAGGCTGGACCGATTTGTCGGGCTTCTACTGGCAGATAGCTGAAGTTATAGTAACTTAGGCTACTTTTATTTTAGAAAGAGAATTAGGGTTCCGCACTAATAAATTAATTCTTCCTTTTCAATGGAGGAGTGGAACCTACACCTTCTCTAAGCGACACATTATTGATACATACACGACATCCACGCGAACGAAGTCGCGGGCACAGTTAGTGATTCATAAAATTAGTGAACACAGTTCACAAAACCACAGCAAATTCCAAACTCTGTTCAATAAAGTGAGGTTGCTCTAAGTGTGAATATCTAGTAATCTTATAGCTATTGGAACGTCTGCTTAATTCCAACACAAAAGATAAAGAAGATAGAATACCCCGTCTCGTTTGTCACCCTAAAGAGTGAAAGAGACGTAAGTTAAGAAGTGCCGAAGAACGCAATTGATCACGCTAATTCTCGAAGCTTTGCGGAAAAAAATGTCGATAATTTGTCACGATATAACGAGCAGTGGATTCTTAGGTAATGTTTTCTTTGAAGTGAAGACGGCGATTTTTCTTTATCACATTATGCGTGCTACATAATGGTTAGGTATATTAAATTATATGGTCCCTATATACTATTATGTAAATTACTCGAGCTCACATTTGGTGACAAAATCTGAACGTATTTTTAACGTGTGTACAGTCACGTCTATAAGTATGTATACACTTGGCTTTATTCAAAGGCGATTTTCTCCTTTATTTTTGAATGAAATTTTATGTTATTACGAAAATAGTATTTTTGAACCCATAGGTTTATGTTAAGTGTCGTATATCAACGTTGCATTCGTTATTTCACGAAAAAATCGCAATTGAAAATTGCCAAGTGTTGACATATTGGTGCTCGTGACTGTATGTCTTCCAGCGATAGCATTAATGAAAACATATTTTATTGAACGGAAAACTTTAATATTTTAACGCGAATGATCGTAAACTATCGCTGAAGCTTTTAAATTCATGTTTGGCCCACCGGTTGTATTAAACAATATGCATCTCGGCGTCCAGCGGATCCGTTTATACTGAATTATCAGCAGTGCTATCGCTGCACTCCGAACCGAATTTCCTAAAAGCAAATTTTGCTATGTGCAGTGACAGAACATTGTATTAGTTAGTCTGACATGCCGAGCAATTGAAATTGGACTCTATCCAGCTAAGTGAAGGACGATTTTAATGTTGTACCGTTGTATAGTTCACGAGCTAGGTGCGTTCGGGTACCCTAGTAGGTGGATGAAATATGAAGGCACAAAGGAAGAATCTCATTCCGTTCGTGCCTGAAGCGTTGCTCTAGGAACGGGAATGATGTTGGATATTGAATGTATGAATGAATGAAATTGTACAAAGCAAATGAAGTGTATAGTTAGGTTACTCGGGCGCTGAGCATTGAGTAACTGAGTTTAATCCGCAATTCATTTATTTGTACAGTTACCTCTGCTACCGTTGTAGGAATTGAGAAACTTTTACGAGTCCAATTTAGCAACACGTGTTTTGAGAACTTCTGTATTGATATCAAATTCGATTTGTATGATATTTTTAAATGTAAACCAAGACAAGACTTCAAAATCAGTACCTTTTACGACCATGCCAATAAAGAAACAACAGAAAGTAAAAGTGAATCGTAAAAACAATACTAATCCGGAATATTCCGGATGTCCCCAAAAAATCCCGTACCGAAAGTCCCACCCGGCGTTACTCCGAAAATATCGTCTGTTTTGATTTATGTGCCTTAAAAGCGGCCCTTGCTGCGTGCCTCGAGTTATTGTTTTTCCCCTTATGAAAATGGCGTATTTTTCCCACCCGCGGTCCACAGCCGAGCAAAGTTTCTTCGTGATTTATTCACCATTAAAGTTTATGTAGCGAAAAGCCGAAATATTGTATTTTTGACTTTTGACTTTGTTAATAATTCCATCAGATAAGTAATTTAATTAAATGGTCAAGTGCATAATTTAAATTAACAATTTAAATGAGGGATATCTTTTAAAAAAATAAAACGAATGCAAAGCAATCTAATTATTGAAGTGAAAACTTCTTTAGCGGCGTTGAGCACTTTTTGTAATGGGTAAAAAATGTTAAACTCGCGTCAGGGCATCGCGTCAGGACACGTGACCGTCAGGAGAGATTTCCCCCCCCCCCCATCTGTTTCTACGGCGGCGGCGCCAACCGAAGTGAACCAAGTGAGACACGACAAAGATGGCTGAAGAAAATGACATTTGACGTACAAATGTTTGAAAAGTCAGTTTCGTAAACAATAGTACTTCGAGGAGCCGCAGTTGTATTTAATTTATTTTGAACTTCTGTTTAACCAATTTAGTTTATTATTATATACCTACCTACAATACAAAATAGAAGCGACGAAAAATATAACGAAGCACATTATAGCAACAAGAAATACTGTGGGACATTGCTGCTTTTGTGTGAAAACAATGCTTCCGTGTCGACCACGGAAGTTTACACCCTGCAGGGAGAGGCTCCAGTAGGGTGTGGCTGTGAAGCTATGTTGCAAAACATGCTCCACGTCCTATCCTGCCTTATTTGTCCTACCCAAAACATGCAGTCAAAGTGACCTCTGCGCTGCCACCGACGACAACGTGGAAGTGGCAATATTTTGAGCGAACAAGATCTAAAGTAAAAGAGAAGAAATTTAGGGAGTAGTTCATTAATAAAAAGCTTGTATACAAATATCAGTTTATTTTTATAATACTTGTACGCACCGGGACTTACAGCTTAGTACGGCTGTTATTCCAAATGCATACAGTGTGGCTAAGTTTGTAACAATTGAGCCTGGTATCTATGGTTACCTCACCCTACTGATTATAAACCTACAGCAACTACTTAACACCCTAGTTATCCTAACACCCTAACCTATCATACAAGCCTACGGGAGACCTACGGGAACAGACAGAATTTGGGTAGGAATAGGGGTTTGTGTACGTCGTGCAATGTGTACACAGGAAATAGTTTTGTCATTGCCGGTCCCACAGACTCATAGAACTGGTGATGGCTAAAGGTGTCTTGGCCATAGTGAGAGGAATTATGGAAGATGAATCAAACTCTACTCCAGCTTGATGACTAATTTATTCATTTACTAATTACTAATTTATGTGGAACGAATGTATGACGCTCTTGATGCTGACGCTGGCGTATGTAACTCTTGCCTGTTCACGGCTGAACAATACTCTAAACTCTAATTTCGCTTCTAAAACTTGTGCAAGCAGAACAACATTTTTAAAATGTTTGCTTTTCATTTGCCATCTGTGCCATCTCTTCTGTAGGCCGTTTCATTTTCTGCTATTCGTAGTGAAGCACCATCTTTACTAGTCCTATTGACCTGAAATACAAAACTAATGTTATAAATTCTTTCTCTTCATTATCTTATTTATACTGATTTAATTAATCAGTAGCGGCATCAAAATAACAGTCATTATTATTCTTATGGCGGGTTTTTTTTTTTTGTTACAATGAGTTTTGTACAGGCAAACGAAGTTCTTCGTAAAATTGTAAATTGGATAGGCACCTAATTCGTAATTCATGCCAGGCCTGTTTAGCGTGTGCGTGTGTCAGCGTTTTTATTTTCTATTATGGAGACCTCTCCCTGACCAATTCTTCCAAAAAATCTAAGGATTAGAAGCAAAAGCAAGCATAAGTATAAGAAATTGAGAATGTTTACAAAACATAACTTACTTTGAACAAATTTTAGCTGTAACAGTAGGTACACACCTTATCCTCCTCCAACCAATATTCAATGCTTTGCCCTTTATTGCAACTAGTCTCCGGTCTTAATTTCATTTATTTTAAATACAAAAAAAAATATTCAAAAGTTTTAGTTTGACACATAGATACAATATCAAATTCATTCATTGACATATTCATATTGTTTCCATGACGACCATGACGTTGTCGCGTCAAAACTATTGAAACTGTAGACAATAAATTAGTTTTTCATACGTAATAATGTCTATGGACACAAATATTCGGTTCGTAGACAGATATTCTCGTATGCCGATTTAATGTGTTGGCCAATTTGTTGGATGACTTCATTATAATGGCAACATTTAGAAGTTGTAGTAGGACATTCTAGTTATAGAACGTTTATGAAGCGTTTATGAATACAAAATACTATCGAATGTTTTAAAGGCCTATTGAGCATTTTAACTAATAAATGGTTTCAATAGGCTTTTTTTTATGAATAAGACCGAAAGTGTTTAAAATATGGAAATTGAACAAAGTACATCTATTAATGAAAAAAGTGACGCAGAAATATTGAAAAAAAATGAGTAATATTAATTAAATTAATAATTGATTTATTTCAACGTTAATATTCAAGTTTTCACTTCTGCCGGCACTCCCGGAGTGCAACCCGTCTTTTTTATAATATTGCGAAGCTAATGTAAAACTATCTCGGCTCATTCCTTGACCAGCACCATAATTGCGTAACACACTATCAATCTCAATCTGAATCATTTTGAAGGATATTGCTAATCCATTGCTTCATATGTTCGAAAAATTTGTCAGCTCGACAACGTAAATATCACAATGAATGTTGTCGAACTATCAAAATGATACCCATTGCTACAGATAGTGTGTTACGCAATTACCCCGCAGTAAATATCGTTGATTTTCCTAAACAGTTCGTTCATTTTAGACCTTTTTGTGCGCCCGCAAGTTTAGTTAAAACTGAAACTATTATAAGCAACTTCAGTACTTTAAAACAACATGTGGCCGTTATTAAATCACGCACCATATTGCGGATATTTCGTTGAAGTTTTGTCGCCTATAAAATATTTTATAGCTGTAAAAAATATAGCGCACTGTAATATGCATTTTATGGTACAGAGACACATTCAAGTAGAAGTCATGTAAAACGTTTAATGGACGAAGAGTCTCTTTGATGCTTGTGATTACCTAGGTAATTTTATAATGCCGACACGGGCCACGCCAGACTACAGTCAGTCACGACGGTCGCGCCAGTCCGACCGTCGAGAGAATGCGTCCCTAACAGTGCGAAAATTCGGGCAAGATGACAATTCGACAAGGAGCTAATAAAGATCAAATTTACAAAACACATATTCGTGTGTATGAAACTGACAGGTGTCACGTCGGCCGCACGCATTCCCTTGTCGGCCGCACTTTAGATATAATTCTTTAGTCATCTTTCAGACTAACCTTTGGGGTAATCGCCCCCTTATTCATTTACGCGGGGTAAAATTATACCTCGAAAAATGTCTGGAAAATCTGAAGCCAACGCAGGTTGTACCTATCTTTATTTTATTATTAAGGGGGTCAATATCTTCGAATCGGTCAACGTTTCGGCTACAACTCTTCTCATAATTTTTAAACTACTCTGAAAGCATTGTCAAGATACAGAAGGGCAATTCTCGTAATTTAAAACGTTCAAAATCTAGTTGCAGTCTCATCTCGGGGACAAACGAATGTCAAAAACTTGTCAGAGAGATATTTTTGACAGATTGAGACTGAGATCAGACTGTGAACGTTCTTAAAACTACGAGAATTGCCCCTCTGATGTATTAATGTTATGCGTTCATTACATTCTCCAGAATTACCACGATCTCCATGATATTCCTTCAAACAATTTATCTTCCCTTTGATTTTCTGAGGAGAGGCATACCACGTCTTCTCCCTGTTCAAAGGTGATAAATTTGACACGTGCCCGTCAATCGACGTCTTTTCAGGTAATTTCAGTTGAATAATGCTGTCACTCATCATTAGAACTCATAATAAATGTTCTTTTTGATAATAATATGACTCCCAGTAAAACGAGAGCAGCCGTGGCCGCGACTTACGTGTTGTAGGTCGCAGGATCGAAACAGACAGGTGCTTTACGTTGTGTAAATTAAGTCATCACCACTGCTCTTAAAAAGGTGAAAGAAAAATTTGTGATGAGACCGACATGTCCAAGAACTGAAAATTCGAAGACATGTGACATCTACCAACGCGCACTGGGCCTACGTGGTGGATTACGGCCCACTCTCTCTCACCGAGAGGAGGCCGTCCCAGTATTGGGAATGGGAACATTATCGGCTGATTATGCAGTAGAAACAGGTTACGTTTGAGAAACGACCAATGTTTTCATGTTCTTTTTGTGACATTGTAATGCTCACAATTTCAAGGAATATATCTACTAATTTAAAAAATCGACGACAAAATTACTTTGTGCGGTTTTCTGACCAACGAATTCATTAAAAGACGTAATAACACACCTAGATAATGCTCTGCCAATGAGAGCTTATCCGTAGCAAGCGTGCATTCGGAAAGTGAAACAGAACACTCGACAAGTTGGTTTTGGTCCAACCCTTTTTTGGCTTCACACAGCAGAATAATTGGGTCTTTTGTGGTTTCCGGCAACGTGTGTCCCGTAATGGGCTTGGCTTTTTGTGCCTTTGAGCCGCTCCACTGTCTATTGGGCTCTTTACATCCAACATTGGCTCCTTTACTTTCCAGAAAATATTTGCTAACGTGCGGACGGGCTTTGCATGTTGGCACACGAAACTTTTTGTATTTAACTATACTTACCTAAAAATATTAACATTCATATTACGGGGACAAAGTTAAATATGCGAATATAAAGTAGCGTTCTGCTAAGTGTTTCACTTCGTTAAAGTTACTCGTAAATCTATATGTTAACGATGCTGATGGTAATTTTGATCTGCGAAAAGAGAACTTAAAATTGTGTTTTGAAGTAGATGTTTACAGTTTTTGCGAACACCTTGAAAGTCAGGGAGTGGGTGGGTAGGTACCTCACGCTATGACATTTTACGGCAGCGATAACTTTTTAATACCAGCGTGTCCGTACACCGTCAATCATTTTCGTGGACACTAATGACCTCACTTTGGTGACAATAACATTTCTATCTAAATTACGTAATAAAAAGCAAGTAGAGGAAAGTTCATTAATATCATAAACATTTTCGTTTCCCTCCCCTCTGCCGCGGCCTTGTTACAGTAGCCTCCGTGTAGATAAGAGCGCACTGGCTTTCCGCTGCCGGAGGGCTGCTATCTAATTCTCTCTTGTTATGATAAATGGCTTACGCATTTCCTAAACATTGATGTATTATTCTACGTTTAACATTCTGTCTAAATTACTTGACAGCTTTTGTTCAAATGTTAGACAGTTCTCGAAGCCGATGTTTATACTAATTGCTTCTTCCGAGGTTTAAAACAGATGTCCCGGATTTTCTTTTGTTTAAAGGGCACAAAACTCAATCTAATTTGTTTTTTTGGCATTGACATTTCGATGTCTGTTTTACCATTAGCAACGTGGAGCATAGATATAGTCCTTTCAGTCGACACGACACGACATATCGCGTGATGCGCGCGCCTCGCCGTAATTACGTTACATCAACCAAACAACAGGGAGCAATAACTGTAACCCATTACTCCGCGTTCTCGTGGAAACGCGCAAGTTTGCGTTAATGCCTCTAATGCCTCTTTAAGCTGTAAAACGCTGATGGCTTTTATGCTGTTCGTAAGTAACACGATATTTTGACGCGGTATATTAATAATTGAGTAAGTGCTCGCGCGGAATGTACGCGCGGCTGCGTTGGAATTTTGACCATAGTAAAGTGTGAAATCCAAGAGAGGTAGGATGGATAGGTTCAGTAGATTGGTAAATTGTTGTAAACAGGATAAAGAAGATATTTATTTTCATTTAAATTTAAAATAATCGTGTAATAATTTGAAGAAATACATTTTCCGCTAGTGTAGTTTTATGCCTACGGCGAGTGGTAAAGCCTACTCCACTTTCACAAACTTAAGCCTAACTACTTGCACTGAACACAAACGCATCGAAATAGTGCTGTCGTCTGGCCTTACCCTAATAATTTCGGAGAGTAGCTTCGGCTTAGTAGGCTTATTGTCGTGCGCCATAAGCGGGAAAGATTTCACCGTCTAGATTCATATTCACCAAAATTACTATTTTGACTCGCCGACTTCAATTTATAGTTTTCCAATTTAGCCCAAATGTCGTCTGGCAACTATTGCCACTGTACTGCATGTTGTTAACAGCTATCCTTGGGGAATCGATAATGCTGTAATCACTATGCTTGGCAGGCAGATTGGTGGCCGGGCGATGTTATTAGCACATAGATGAATGCTGCCCATCCTCACATAATCCCCCAATCGTATATTACAACACGGACTTGAAGTTAGGGCTGAACAATGTTGTAGATCTCTCTGATGTAAAGTATAAAATTATATAGATTTATTATACTAAAATATCAGCGTCAGCACATATAATTATGATCATATCGCAAGTAGTTAAGTGCCTATATTTTGCAAAAAAAAATCTCGTTTTCCTTCTGAAAATGTACTAAGAAGATTTTTTTATGAACTAGTGTTCAAAAATTTCACAAAAAAAAAATCTAAATCTAATCTAAAACGAAAAGAAAGACTACAGAATATTTTGTAGGCTACGAAATATTATAAAAGCTTGGTTAGCTGTTTTACTAACCTGCTTTTATCAAATAGACTCATAACTTCATTGAAATAGCTAATACGGAAAACAAGATAATAAGCACCCATAAACCACATGTAAATCCCCACGACATGAAACGTGTACCTTTAACAGAAATGATTATATGTATTGTCTTTAAGGCATTACGTGGCTAATTTGTAGGTTCTATACAAACAGGTATATATGTTGTACAAAAGAGCTATAATTTGAGTAGTCGCCTTGTTTGTGCCTTGTTGCTAGGTGACTGAACGACAGGTGGATTTTGTCCCGTGCTATATCGATTTTACCTACGACGTAGCTATTTCCACAGTACTTTGTGTTTTATTATTTCATAAGCTCGATTTGTAGCTTTGTCGTGTTCTGCTGTGTGTTTTCGAAGTGGCTCAAGAATTCAAATTGGTTTTTGATATGTGAAATGGAAATTGTGTTTGTTTGTTTGGCCTCAAGAGTATTTGAAAAATATTTGTAGCACGATTGTTTAATATTTTGGAGCTCGTGGCTGAGTAATAACAGTTGCACGGGTCGATACGCTTGCCACGGTCAATCCGTGGATAGGTGACCATCTTTACATACCGAGACCCCTCCGTGCCTCGGAAAGCTCGTTAAGCCGTTGGTGTCAGCTGTTATTCTTGAATCTTTGACAGTCGTTACGGTCATCAGAAGCCCGAAAGTCTGACAACCGGTTTTACCAAGGAGTATCGTGTTACCCAGTAACTGGGTTGTGGAGGTCAGATGGGCAGTCGCTCCATGTATAATACTGGTCTTCAGCTGCATTCGGTTACACTGGAAGCCGACCCCAACATATTTGGGAAAAGGCTAGGTAGATTTGCAGATTTAATTGTTTAATATTTTATGGTTAGTGCTATGTTCATAGAAATCATAGATATTTCATAATTGAAACCCCTCACTAACAATGTTACTAGTCTACCAGTTGAGGAAAAAAACCGTGGAAAGTGCAACCCTACCAATTTAAAAACATAATCATTTTAAGCCTATTGTATTGTAGGTATCGGTGACCATTACCTAGAATAAGTTCATTACATAATGTTATCTTATATTCAACTGTATGTGGCTCATTTGCCTTTTGAGAATAAAGTTTTCAAACCATATTATGCACTTAGTATTTTCCAAAAATATCAACCTGTTTCAGTATTCTTTGAATAGGTAATCGATCTCCTTCACTAAACAATAGTGATATGGAACAAACAAGAATTCCCTTCCATAACTGCCTCTTCAATCTACAAAATGAAAGAAACGTAGGTACCCACATAAAACATACATATTTAGCATAATATTTAAAGTTGTAAAATGAACAAGGCTTCCCATCTGTTATCCTCGAACTGTTAGCTAGGCGGATAAAAACAATAGTTACAGTTCATTCGGCACGAGGACTTCCGTCCTAGCCATTGAGGCCCGTCGCAACGCCCCATACCATGTCAGACCCGACCCTTGCTCGAGCCAGCCCGCGCCGCTGAGCCTGTAGTTTTAAATTCGTCCCTAAATAATTCCGATCCAGGCTGTCCCTTACTGCCCTCTCCCAGCGACGCCCTAAACCGAGGTCCGTATCCCACAGGGGGTGCCCTTAGTGTGTAGTAACTTAGTTTTTAAGTTTTGTAAGCCCTGGTTGGAGGCCTGGCGTATTTATTGGGGCATCTATAGGCAAGCCCGGTTAGGCAGACGATAACCTCATAGGTTGAACTGCGAGATGTCATTTATAAAAAAAAACATTCGGCACGACAAGGGCATTACTTCCACGCTATACACTTGTGGACAAAAACATTCTCTATCCCTTTTTAGAAGGACATATTTTGAATTGGCAATTTAGATAAATATTGTTACGATTTTTAGGCGGCGATTCGGTAATTAGACGAGAATTATGAATTTCAAGGACGCATCACGTTTAGACGTATTTCGATACATGAGAGAGAGGAAAGATATAACTCTCTCTGTCTCTCACACTAAATCTCTCTTATTCTTAACTTTATAAGAAGTTTTACTTCTATTACGTGGGTATACTTTTTCAATAATTTTTTGTGCTCGTATTTCGAAAGTGCACATGATTTTAATACAAATTATCGTTACGTATCGTTATTTCGGATTAAAATCACATGCACCAGCTAACTTAAATTGAACTAAACTTTTAATTTGAATAATGTGGTATTACTCAAACTATTTGCTTAATGAAATGTGGCTCTGGTTTTTAAAGACTTTATATCAGACCTTTTTTTGATACAAAACTTGCGTCGTGCGTGTCTACTTTTTGTAGCGAATTGTTACAAAGCGATATAAGTCGAGGTTTGAGGCTCGCATCGATCTCGGCAAGTCCCTCTAAGCCAGCCTTACAAGGGTCGAGAGAAATAACCTTCAAATATTTTGTAACGAGCGTTACAAATGCGCTGTGCCCATTTTTATACTCGTAAGTATTGGATCGGAATAATAGAGAGATGTGCCAATATTTTTAGCCAATATTATTTCTGTTTTTCCGGGCCAATTTCACTTTCGATGAAAGATAAACAGAGGCGAATATTTTTTTGATACCAAATACCCTTTTTTTATTATTTTGTCACTTCAGGATATTCCATCAATTTGTTTAATTAAAAGGTTTTTTGATAGAAACAATGGTTTTAAATAACAAAATTCCTGGACAGGTAAGTGCTTCCAGAGAGGTTAAATATTTTATCTAGTTAAAAAAAAAAAACCTTTATTTAATTCCCTAAGCCTACCTTTATTACAACGTCATCTATTCTGTTTTATTATGTACTAGCTTCTGCCTGCGACTTCACCCGCGTCATTGTTCCCCCGATCCATCTCGTCGTATCGCATCGCGTACCCGCGCTATTTCTTCGTTTTCGCTTAGCGTCCTTTCTGACTTTTTTTGCTCGATTCCTAAGGGTCCCAGTGTGATCTTAGGTAGCCTAAAGCCTTTCTCGAGAATTGGGATATAAAACGCAAAAATAATTTTACAAATCTGACTGGTAGTTTCAGAGATTAACGCGTTCAAACAATCAAACTCTTCAGCTTCATTATTAGTATACATAACTAGAGCACATCGTTCGCTTTCACTGACACGTAAATACAAATAAAAGTCTAGACTGAAGTTAGAGCATGTTTTGCAATCCGCTGCAACACCCACAATTCCACAATCATCGATCGCCTAAATCCGACGTAAGCCGCTCTTGTGACTCTGAGAGGACGAAAGGTACGAGGGGTGATAACAACAAGACTTACAAGACCGTACTACTCTTTAAACAAAGGGAATTCCAACAATATAAATATAGTTAATCACACACGCAAAGGAATTTAACGACACCCTTAAGGCGCTCGGGTAAGAAATTACCCCAAGTAGAGCAAATGAGGCCCGAGATGAAGGGTCTGACGCTGACAGAAACGTACACATGAAAGCACCTGTGGCCACAAACTCGAATTAAACTTGCCACGCTTATAACAATTTACGTATACTGCCATATAACTGCATATTACGCAGAGGCAGTTAAGCCGCAGGTATTCTCACATGTTCTTAACATGCTCGGTAACGTGTGTCGGTGTACCGCTGAAGTCAGATGTGAACATAATCAGCCTTTCGCTGGAACATAAGCCTCCTCTCTTCGAGAGGGAGTGGGCTGTAATCCACCACGCGGGCCCAGTGCGGGTTGGTAGATGTCACATGTCTTCCAATTTTTGGCTCTAGGACATGCCGGTTTCCTCACGATGTTTTCCTTCACCGTTTTGAGTGCAGTGGTGATGAAATAATTTACACAAAGTAAAATGCCAGCCTGAGTACGAACCCACGATCTATAACTTGTAAGTCGCGGCCGTTACCACTGGGCCACACTGCTCTGGTCTGATGTGTAACATCGTCAAATGAAATACTTTACGCGGTTGAGGCCCTTAGTGCCTAATGCTTTTAAAGTTTAACTTGATGCTCTTTTAATAGCAACTGTTTTATACGAAACTAATCTTAAGTGATGACGGCACTCCAGTTTTCGGCGTACACTTTTGACCAATTAAATATACTCAATACACTATTATGTAAATATTTTGAATATTGAAGCTTGATGTTCTATTAATTTATTTCAATAGAAAACCCAACTGAATTATTCATTCATGGAAAATGTGTTTAAAATCAAAACTATTAATTAATTACATTCTGAAATGTAGTTTATGTGCATACCTACAGTAAACAATTTAATATTAAACAAACGATTTGACGAAATACAAAACACAGCTCTGTATAATTATGGCAGCTAAATAAACATAAATACTACATAGCTAATTAAAACGAGACCGGTAAATGAAATTAGATTAAACAACAATCCTCACTACGAACTACCACAACAAAGCCTCGAGGAAATATATAAGGAGCACCCTTTAATCTGAACGGCAGTGTATAAGTATTTCGAAGAGCTCTTTTGTTTCCCGAAGTATTGTTGCTCGGCTGCCGATCTGTTGTGTGAAAAGTTGGAGCCAAGTCGGCCGATTGAGGCAAGTTTCAGAGAAATCAGACAAGTTACATCGTATTCCTGGCGGCTTTTCACTTCCAAGTTGGCTGTTGCGTGACGTTGATGCGACCCAAGTTTGTTCTTTATACATTGAGACTTTAATTATAGTCGGAGGAAATCAGAATGCCTTCCCCTAATGGATGTTCTGTGGTTATTTTGTGAAATATTGAGTTTTGTTGGCGGTTGTGTGAAATTTAATTTTGTTAGGGAGTTTATGAATGGCTTGTTTTGCGCACCAAAACACTGAAATTAGCTTAACAAGACCCTATTATCTAATAACTAATAATGGAAAATATTTGGATTAAGAATTTTAGATACTTCATTTTCAAGTTATGGAACATTAAACTGAATGTCGTACTTAACAAAGTTAAAATTTTATTGCAAACACATAATAGGTTATAGTTACCTTTTTGTTACAACTATTTGTAACAAAAAGGTAACTATAACCTATACATTCCATCGCCACCTAATCAGTTTGAGTGACTATTCACTCAAACTGATTAGGTGGCGATGGAATGTAAAAATATCTGAGACTAGCGGCGCCCCGCGGTTTTACCAGCATAAGTCTAAGGATAGCATGGGAATATCGGTATGAAAAAGTATCCTATGTCCTTTCCCGGGACTCAAACTATCTCTATACCAAATTTCATCTAAATCGGTTCAACTGTTTAAGCGTGAAGAGGTAACAGACAGACACACTTTCGCATTTATACTCGTATTAGTATATGGATTATGAATACTACTATAGTAAATAATACAAGAAAACTAGGTATATAATATTTTTTCAGCTATATCTGGAAATGCTGTCAGCTGTTTTAAGTTAAATCAAAGTTGAAATTATATATTGTCCGAGTTGAATTATTGTTGGCCGTAACATCCCAGCGCTGATTTGCTGGATTCGTTTTCTCCTCTACCGATCATTTTTCCCCTGAGAGTTCATTTGGTTTATATGTATGTATGTATGTATCTATGTATATATTGTATTTTATATTCATTTCCTAACTAGTTATCATGTATGTTGCACCTGCCATGTTTTGTCTCTGCATCACCCTAAGGTTGACTGGTAGAAAATGCCTCAGGCATTAAGTCCGCCTTTGTACAGTGTTATTTTTTTACTTGTGCATAAAGTTTTAATAAATAAATAAATAAATATTATACTTATTTACTCTACATATCCAATAGTAAAAATTTCAAACAATATCGTAATATTCTGGTCGTGTTTGCGCGGCCAATCAGGAAGAGTGCTGCTTGCCATTTGCCCCACCTTAGCTACGCCCATACATTATGTGATGGCAAAAAGCCTTCTTCCGCTGTTTATTTACCTACACGTACATTAGGTTTTTGTGTCGCACCTGAAAACGACATGAAATTCAGGCCTTTTTTTTTTTTTTTTTTTTTTATGGATGGGAAATCATCAAATGACCCCTCCCGCTCTGGGTGGAGCGAAGGGAGTGTCAGACTCTTACTGACTAAAACCCATCCGTGTTCCTTCCTTAGCCCTTTCTGTTCCGGGGTAGCGGTAACCCTTTCGGACAATCCCGCACCCCCGGCAGGCTTCGGCCCTGGCAGGCCCCTTCCTTTCTGCTGACATCTCTTTGAGGCGCGCGTGGAACACGTACGCGCCGTCCGGCACGGGCCTGGTCCTGATCGGACGGTGAGCTACCCATTACTCTCCGTCCGCAGGCCCGCGCCTACGGTGGCCGGGAGTCGTCACGCGGCTCCCGACGCCCGGAGCGTCTCCCGCGGCGGCTGGGGTGTGAGGCTCTCTCCCTCAGCCGTTCAGCCACCCACCCACTCCCTCTCGCCCCGGACCATGGCTTGAACCAGGGCCGGACGCGAGAGGTCGCCGCCGCTGTCGATCGCCTCTACGAGGGCACGGCGGTGCTCCGCCCATGCGGGGCAGACCTCCACCGTATGCTCCACCGTGTCCTCTGGGCGATCCTCGCAGTGGTGACACCCGGGCGTCTCCTCCCGCCTGATGATGTGCAGGAACCTCCCAAAACATCCGTGTCCGGTGAGGACCTGCGTCAGGCGATAGGTGAGGACGCCGTGACGCCTCTCTAGCCACTCCTCAAAGAGGGGTCTTATCGCCACTATCGTGGCGTGCCCTGCGCTGGGTTGCGAAAGTCGCTCCTTCCATGCCACCATGAGATCGCGCCGGAGGTCTGTCCGCTCCGCCGCGATTTGCCGCGGAAGCGGAGTTTCCCCCCGGCTCAGTGCCTCCGCGCGCCACTCATACAGGCGCGCTAGGACTATCGCCTCCAGGTCCCATGGCGGCAGTCCGGCAAGGAGGCTTGCCGCCTCGCCCGAGATCGTGCGGTACCCCCGGATCAGCCTTACGGCTACCACCTTTTGGGGCGCGTTCAGATAGTGGGCGGCTCGCCGCCGCAGAGAACGCGCCCACACCGGGGCCCCGTATAGGGCCATGGACCGCACGACCCCCGCGTAAAGCCTCCGGCAGGAGGTGTTTGGCCCCCCCAGGTTGGGCAGGAGCCGCTTGAAGGCGGCCCCGGTCCTCTCCAGTTTGGGGGCCAAACGTCGGAAGTGTTCGATGAAATTCAGGCCTGAAATACAGTTTTGTTATGTATGTCAGCGTACCTTTTTCAACAGAAAACAGTGGAAACTAAAAAGAACAACCAACTTAAAATGGAGTAATATTATGTTATGACTGAAACGGTGTCTGAAATCGACGCTTTGTAAAGTCGTCGTCATCCAATTTCTTTTGATAAATGCCAGAAACAGAGAGACCCTTGCTATGGGTGTTCTTTATAAGTCAGTTGAAAATTAACTTTAGTTTCCTCGCTTCTATTGTCGACCATTGTCAATTACATGTATGAAGTGCTTTTAAGCCTATCAAAGAACAATAATTATTTTACCTTGACCTTTGCTTGTGAATTCCTCTATTACCTTACAAAATATTGGACTACCAACATCTTCCCCAAGCAATAACGTAGGTACTCGTAGGTACTGATCATCGATTCATCACAAAAATCTGTGCGTATATGAAGCGCAATTTAAAATTTATATTGTCCATCGATTGTTAGCTTACGATCTCCGCCATTGTCCGGCCGTGTTCAGTAATAGCGGACTAAGCAAACAAAGTGTAATCAGCTTCATTTGCATACACACACAATATTGAATGTGTAACTAATCATTGCACGCTAATACATATCATATTGTAATTGATTGGCAAATTAATTTTGACGTTACTATGTATTTGTTTGTAAACTATTCCATTGTTATTTTCCTGTGTATACTGAGAATTTCCTAAATACAAAATATAGTATGTTTTGCTCAATAGATTTTCTGTTTTCCCGAAAACATGCAAGTTATGTAGGATGTTACAAACTGAACTGCAATTTAACCCCAATAGCAAATTAATAGGCTGCTGAGAATAGATGGTCTGATAATATTATAATTGTCGTAGTATTAACGATAAATCGCTTAGCAAACGTTAACCAGGACGCTTGACAATAAATAATCAGCGTCGCCCACTAAATTATTTTAGCCCATTATTAGCACGACAGAGCCGACACAAATTAATCACGGGAATGACAGTGAAGGCGTTCAACACTTTCCTGAGGCAAACAGCCCAGAAAAGCGACACGATGTAATGCCTATTACGGTGAAATAAGGTGCTAATAACTTGGCTAATGTTTTTCTCCGTGGGCCGTAGTGGCTCCGAAAATAACCAACCCGATATTGATTCAGATCTCCCTATAATATGTCCATATTTGTATATAACTCCGCAGGGTTTCTTTGCCATCTTGTATTTTTAGAATTTTGTTTCGGCAATAATTTTGGACGGGGTTGTTCGCTTATGATATAAACCGAAATTGATGTGCCTCGAAGTGACAATAACCTAGATAAAGTAGGCATCGTCGGGACACATTGCTCTTTCTAGATAAAAGTTAGTCTTTGGGGATGATCTGCATGGAGAGCAGTGAAAACAACTGTCTTTAGGTAAAGTTGAAGACAAATCACCCGTGCGATATGGCGTCTGCGTCATCTGTCACTATCGCAACTGTCAAACTGGCCTGCTAAATCGATCACGCGCGAACTAATATCGAAGTTGTGCCGACAAGTCGCGCGATTTGGGAGACCGGAGGCCCGACTAGTCGTACACGGCCAAACTTTTTACGTGCACCCGGTACTATGGCACACTTCGTTTTATTGGATGTTTCCGTGCAAAGTTGGCTCTGTCGTCTTTTTACACTCCTTGAGGAATCGACGTGATCTTTGAACAGCATTTTTGAAACTACAGTTTTATGAACGGCTATATTTGTCACTGGTTTCGTGCAGTTTATAGTAAACTCTCGTATCGTTATCAACTGACTACTACTATCACTTACCTAATTAATGCCTACAATATATTAGGCTAATAACCTTAAACGTCGCGTAATAACGAGTTAATAGACCGTCATGTGTATGTGTACTATATTATGAGTTAGCAATAATAGGCAAATTGGCTGAAAATGATCTGAAATTACACCGCTTAAGTACATTAAATATGACTGAAAAAGATATAACTTTTCCCACATAGGTACTGGCTTTATTCTTCGTGACCGAGACAGATCCAATTAACTTGAACCGACAATCCAGAAACAGCTAAACATAATTGATTCCTCATTATATCAATAATAGGAAACAAGAGTAAGTTCCTTGTAAGACAAAATAAAGCAAACGGCCAGATGACAATATAGGATTATCCCGCGATGCGATGGAACAATAAATAATCTTCGCGTCCAATATAACACCGGCTCGAATATGGTGTGAGAAAAAAAGACGTTTATATTTATATTTTTATATCCTCTAGCGACTCAACAAAGCACTTGTGTAAAGGTCTAGTGAATCTCGGGTTTCGTCGATGTTTGCCGAAGGATATCCCAGGACAAACGAGTCCGGGGCTGGCGATCCCGGGATCATGGCCGCGTTTAGGGACAACAATAGCGATGGAGGCGCCCTGATACCACGATATGTATTATCTTTGTTGACACCGCATCATGTAGGTCGTTTTTTGTCGCCAATTTTCTCATTGTTGTTGTAAAATAACTTTAGTCCCGGGAAATGGTGTTTCTTTTTGTAAAGTAAAAGGATTTAGCTACGGTTAAAAACGTTCTGTCGTCCCCTTCAATCGTGTTTAAACGTTTGACCCTAAAAATCGGAAATTCTATCCAATTTTTGTTCTTTGACCTTTGACGTTTTGTGGCAATATTTCGTATCAGGTAAAAGAAATAGGAAAATGATTATATTTTTCAATATAATTTCGGTATAGTTACGTATACTTACGTAACTACCTATTGTATCTCGCCAGTACTGGCAGCTGTAAGAACAGAGTTACATTGATCCGATCACTTAGTGTTTACTGTGAGAGATTTGCAAACATCCTTTGTGTGCGAAGCCGAGGTGATAATACTCGTAAGCATTTTTGGTCCCTTGCACACAACAGGGGTTATCATTCAATCAAATGTCCATATTATAACTTGAATGCATATGATATCATCGACATATACACATAAGGGCAACAAGATATCTGTTAGCCGAGAAAGGGAATTCCGCGTTATTTTATGAACACCGAACTTTAGTTAGTTAATTATCTGGATTGTTTATGTCTCTTTTGAGTGGCATAAAGAGAAATAAAAAATAAATTCCCATTTGGTTGTATCCCACAGCTAGACCCATGTCATTCGTCACCCATTATTACTCGGGTAATTTAATACAGATGATATAATTAATGTGCCCTAGCACCTACTGGTACATGACCATACAATTAAAGCACTTGACCCGGTCACAAGCGTGGCCCGTATGACGCCGAGTCAATGAAGATCGGCTCAAAATGTTTCAACCTCATTACTTGACGGCATGTTGATTCATTATGGAATTACGTTTTAATTCTATTATTTCGACACTCCCTTAAATTAATTCTTCGCTTAGAATAAAAAGTGTTGGTTTCAGGTTAAAAGGTTTTGCCTATAAAAATAAATGTTTGAATAAAATATCGCCTGCGGCGAGTGAAAATACTAAAATTAATAAATCAAACGCCAGCATATCCTAACCTAACACAATTTTATTCCCTCTACCTTTGAAATCCTTTCATGCGAACGTTTACGATTTAAGAGATTTCTATCTTCTATCACCGTTCTATGTATTTTATTTAGGTATAAATCATGATTTTGTTAATATCAAAATTCATTGTATATTAATGAGTCTCCTTTGTCTGTTTCAGGTACTGTTTATTATCTTAAGTCCGTAACGCACGGGTGAGTTACAGAACATATTTCACCTCAACGCTCCGTTGCCCCGCTGGCCCTTCTGGAGCACCCTCCCAAAAACCTCATTCATAAAAGATTTTCGTATTATTCAGCGACGTATTCACAAAGTTATGCCCCATAAAGAAATGAAGAAGAATATTCTCTGTTTGTACTAAAAAAAATGGGTATTTTGCGAGTTGTAGATCAAAACAGCGGTCTCCTCCCTAGAGTCAGAGAAATATTAAAATGTCTGTACTTAGAGGACGAAAACACAAGATGTAAGAAAAGATGAGGCGAGCTCAATTTTGTCGATTCGATGTCCCCAATTCGTTTGCTGAATTCTTAACAGCGCCTTGGGGTCGGGTTCGGTAGGTAATCGCGACACTTTAGTATTTAATCCGCGTTTGCCACGCGCCCCACTGTGCATCCCGTATAACTTGAATTTAAACGAGAACCGTTTTATTAATTCTATTTAAATTAATTTAGTTTTTTTTTGGAATTGGCTAAGTTGGAGATCTACTTACGCCATTTCCACGTTTTCCTTGGAACTTATACGTTTGCTAATCTTTTAATTACTTCTTACGGTAACTTTTTCAGAGGGGTGGCTATTCTTAGAGGCAGTAAACTTTATTCCGTACCACTCGGTAGATTATAACGATTTACTTATATAAATCAAAATATGTATACTTCATGGCAAGGATATTAAATATATATATCACTCAATCAACATAATATTGCTCATGGAATAAATAAAATATCAGCAAATTTACCGTGTTTTTGCGAAATATTCAAATCCCAGGCTTACATATTTATGAAAATTATTTGTATTGAAATAACAAAAGTGCTTAATACTGTTCAAATGAGTATAATCCCATGCTTAATTGTGGATTACTATGGTTGATTAATATAATTTGGTTTTGTAAGAATAACAAGAATAACATTTTGTGAAAATATCACAAATAATATTTTGGGAAGCAGCAATCTAACAAAGAATAAATCCCTACCTATGTATTGTTCTGATGATAGAGCCTGTATTAACTGATATAACAATGTCTGTTCTTCGTGTTAATAAGCCAATTTTGGATAGACATCATAGGCCAGAGGTTCATACGTTTTATTACCTTACCTACGTTTCCATCTTATGTTATATTGAGCTTAAAAGATCCATACCGATAATTCAGTGTGTATTTAGGCCTACCTACTTATCGATCTCTAAGCCGTGACATAAAAGTAATTTATTCGGTCGAATATGTTTCTGACAGTTTAAGTGCATTTCCACATCTTCGTAGGTTACCTGTCACAAACAATGCTTATTTAATTTTCCACAGAAGTCTACTCTGTGTTGCTTTTATCGGAAAAAATGCAAATCACATTGATCCCGTTTGAAATCAGTACAACCTGTACAGAAAACGTACATACTCGTACTTTAGCAAATTATAAATTCTCTCGTATAAATCTCCACCTAACCGTCCGTTCTAATTCCCGACGCCCCGTATAATTGATCTACATCGTCTCCACGAGATAATTTCGTTCCGACTCGATCCCGTCCTATCGCTTGTCACTGTTTTATTACCTACCCTCTGAGCGCGGATTGCGGGAACTCGCGGAAATGTCATCGCATTACACACTTCAATCTGTTGAGTCTACTTAGAGACGCTTTGGAATAGGATACCTGCGCTAAGTTGGGGATTTTAAATTGCAAATAGATCGTGTAAGGAATTTATATTTTTAAAGGGAGAAGATCCCCAAGATCATAGATGTGATTCGATTTTAACCTAAACTAAATTATGGTCTGGTGTGGTAATATTAGCAACCATGTTTATCTTTATCTCCTCATGCAAGCCACAACAGCAGCCAAAACAAAAGTTCACCTTACCATTCGAAGCTTTCATAACAAGAGTACCTAAAGCAGCCAGTATAATGTATTTATACTATGCTGACAAACATTTCTAGTCTTCAACAACGAATATTTAAACACATATTATTGTAAGCATTAAATACACAGTCATTAACGATAGTGTCTATTGACTCCCTTCACAGCACACAACAACATGTGGGTACCATTTAACATGTTCTGAGAATACAATTAGTATTTCATTTGGAGCTGTGCGAAGATTACAAGACGAGTGAGAGTACTTACAACAATATATTGCTTCTGTACGAGAAGATTTATATAGACACGCTCAAACATAACACTCAGTGTGTAGCGAACAAAATGGAATCTTCGTGTGATTGCGTATTTAGCCGGCACTGTTAGACTCCGATGATCGACGACTAGACTTGAGCCCAGATTTGTACACTCAAAGTTACACAAAGAAGTCACGAGTCTAGGTATCGAGTACATAAAACTAAGGACGATAACGATGACAATATACCAGTAATAAAGGCAGAGGTTGAGTCTTTAAGCGGGGAACGAAACGACTGTCGTTGAACAGCCTCCACTACGCCTAATTGGTCTTACGATTACTACCCTCGCACCAGGCATTTTAAACAAAAAGCAGTTTAAAATACGCAGGAGTAAGGTCTGTATTGCAAAAAAAGCGTGTTAAAATAAAAGCCTCCTGGAGAGCCGTCCGCCCTTTTTCCACGTGCTCGTTGTCAGTGTAATTGATCGTCTCTGGCGCTGCGAGATAATTCCGCTGTGACGTGATCCGCATTGTTGTGACCGTTTTATTACGCCCTCACTGCTTCCGAGATGCAGGGGAAATGCAAAACAAACAGACGTTAATTGGACCAGATATGACTCAATATACCGCAGCTGAGTCCCTTGTGACATTTTTTGAATGTGCGAGTATAAAGAAGACGTTTTCACGCGATTGACAACTTTGTATGCCACATGAAACCCTCATTAACATAAATTATACCGAGATCACATGAATGATGGAAGGATTATCAGGAGGGAAACCACATACTTATAGATCCGTACCTACTGTTATGACCAAGATACGAACTTTTCTGGCAACATTAAGAATTTTCCCCAAAAATTTGAAGCCGAAAGTATGATAAATGTTGCACTGAGTGATTTACATTTTAAAGATCTTCGTCCGAAGAGGCTTATAGTCTTTATTAAATTCTAACATTATAATAACGATATAAGTAGCTAATACTTGTTGCTAGCTTGTAACTTCCAATCAACCATATTAATCATTTCGTGGATCATTTCCTAAACCCTTTGAGGCTTCCTTTATTTCAGTAACACGAGCAGAAACAATTGTCTTTGAGGCTGTATACAAAGTTCCTCCGATTGAATTAATTCAATTGCTCTGTTTCATCTAGCGAATCAAATGTTAAGTTGAACATTATACACGACTCTCGTACTTCTTAGTCTGCCAACCTTGATCAACAATACCTTCAAACAAGCCTGTTATAGGCTTCCCTTTACATACAAGGGTTCCAATAATATTACCATTACGTACAAATTGAAATACAACACAGCAAACTTTATTTCTGTTTAAAGATCAAAGACGAAAGCATAAACTAAATGAAGCCTTTTCCAGATTTGTACTTTAACAAAACACTCTACTGTATTCATCTACAGTTTTCAATAGTTCTCAGTTGTTCTACAAAATAATAATTAAATATTTACTGGCATCATGTGTGTGATGTAGCGTGCAACCATTTTTTGCAAATCTCGCCAATACAGGACGTGTTGGGGTGGCGTGGTGGTTTCCATAAATTATTACAGTGGAGGGGTTTATCCGAGATAAAATTAAATTCACCAAACGCTCGTCCGTCGGAATTACACCCGCTAAATTACCGGTCATTGTGGCACCGAGCCGTTGTTGTTCCCTCGATTATTCCCGATGACGATTGTCACGCCAAATATTGATATAGATTTACACTTCATTTCAACCCCAATTCGTTTGTTTTTGTTTCATCACATTCTGAAAACAAACTGTACAGTGAAATATGAAATCTCCCCACTCTACATCACTGCAAAATATAATCCAAATATTTTGAATGCTAACATTTCACCGACTGTAGATTTAAATATAGTTTGGTTATCAAAATGTTATTCTGTGTAGCCATATTTGAAAATGTAGATTTGAATTTGTCCTCCGGCTCCGCGGCATGTTACGCACGATGCATATCTAACTTTTCTAAAACTGGCACTTGTCTAGATAATAATTTCACTGGAAATTGTGTTAAAATCGAAATAGCAGTGTGCTTTTTTCAAAAATTCAGCGACAATAAGTCGATCAAAAACATCTGACCGTAAAAATCCACTAAATTACATTAGGAAGAAAAGTAAAAGCTCTTCCATAAGGCTGAACTTTAAGTCATTTCAACTTAAAAGAACAAACTTGAATATAATTTGTATTTGAGTCAGTTCGCCTCAGTTCACATCGCGTCGGCGGCGGCTCCCAACTTTGTAACTGTGTAGCAATTATAATAATGGGTTACACATAAAGTAAATTGGGTGGAAGTTCATTCGATTGTTAGTACAAATGTGTTCCACATCGGAACAATATGCGACCCACATAATTGCTTTAGAGGTGATCACACAAGATTGTGGAAGTTTTATATTGCATTTGTAGGAGTTAGTGGAAGGATGACGCTTCGACATTGGGTGTAAGTAACGGTTTGGGAAATCCTCTCGCATAAAATAAGAAGAAATGCTTTATTCTGAATAATATATTTGTCAGATGTAACAGTTATTCGTCATTTCAAAGCAAATAATTAACCCTTCAAGAATTGAAACGCTCAAAAGCCTACATGGCATTCGTTCCTGTTATGATTCATAAGTTTTCATCGGAACTTTGCAACGCTCAACGCACAAGGGAATTATTATTTATGACTACAACACCTGCGACAGGACGTGGAAAGTTTCCTTAAAAGTCTCACTCGGCTGGCCTGGGGTAATGGGGGGAATAAGTCTACGTTCCTCGCGCCTAATTTGGCAACCCGAGGCGCGGAATTTATAGGGGTGGGGCCTCTACAGCTTGAAATATTCGAAGGCTCCACTCGACCGTGAGTTATGAATGAATCCCGTTAAAGAACCCGGAAAATTTGTAACGGCACGCGTAACGGTTTTGACATGCTACGGGATCACTCACGTCTTATTACCGATATTGTCTCTTTTCTATATTAAAACGTAATTTAGAAACGTAAAACCGTATTTTTCTTCTTCTTATAACACTGGTTTACCTCTCTTTCCATGTAGAAGGTAATTGAGCTCATGAATGTTTAATTTACGCAAATGCTCATGTGGGCGTGAGTACGAAATTAACGAAACAATGTGTTCGAGTGATGCTCGTTTACTTTGCGAAAATTGTAGCACAAGAAATTGCAGTAAGAAGGCGAAAGCAAACAATCAGCGCTGGCGAATGGAATATAAAAATAAAAGGATGAGCATTAATGGGCACTACATCGGTAACAGCCGCACGACGCGGCGGTCCGCATTCAAATCTGTTTGATTTATGCGAAGTAATCGCTTCGGCGCTCCTGCCTGATGGGAAACTGGAGAAAATGGCAGACTATATTATTTATGAGGGCTAGACTGCGTTTAGTACGTTGGTCAAACAACATGCAAGAATAATAAATGAGCACAGGAACACACAAACTGAATACAAGGTACTTGAATTACGGATGGACCCGACATCGATTTTTGAACAGCAATTTTAGATAGAAGTTAAAAATGTATAGGACGGATTGCTACTGCGGACACAGTCGACTGTGGCTACAAATTACCGGTGCCATTGTTACAACAAAACAGTCTGCTCGCTAGTCTGCGCGTGCTATTATACTTATGAAACAAGCTCGCTAGTGTCCTGCCTGAAGTTCTGATTCTACAACCATTTCTTTTATTAATTGTTCCGGGGTCGTAAAGTTTCAAGACGAAAGTTGACGAACGACCAACTTGTTCGCAGTTAGTGTCAACTTAATAAAAGAAGTTGGTTAAAAATATGTTCGGCTCGAAGCCACTGTTATAATAATGGAGGAACACTAAACTACCTTAATACTTTTACGTGGAAACTTCAAATTGAATTTCCAGTTGTGTGAATATTTCAGGAGCCCGCTGTTGACTTTAAAACATTGTTCCCTCGGCCTGCACATAACATTTACAATGTAAACATGACGTAGTTTCACTTTTACATAAATTTCCGAACAAATTAATTATAACGTAGATATGTTGGGATTTAATTGTTATTTGACCAGAGAATATTTTCAGGGCTTTTATATTATCTGATTTGTACTGTTTTAAAATAGATAGAAAGCCATATTACAATAACGGTGTAGTCACTAATTAGTTTCAAAATACCTAACTACATTATGAAGACTACCTTCATAAATAATCTATTGTGATGCCTGCATTTTGGAACTCAACATGTAGAAGCTTTTACAGTATTTTTCTCTCACGAAGCGACACGTGCTTTACTTACGGTTAACAAGTGTACAAACATGCTGTGAATGTATGTAAAAGTTCTAAGTACCGTCCGAGACAATGGCGAAGTTGGAAGTTTGTGTGTGTTACGTGCTGACGCTAGTCGTCTTCGCTACGCACACATTCACAGCGTGTTTGTACCTACACTTGGTTACAACATGAAAAGCGTGAGTCGCTTCGTGAGGTAAAAAAACGAAATCAAAGTTTACAAATCAACAACAGCACGATAAAGTAACAAGTAGGACATTGAAACTCAAGTCGCTAGTAATTTGTAAATGTTCACGTAATGTACATGATTTTACTCGTACATTTTCCCTCTAAAACAACTTCACAAAGATTATCTATAGAAAATCGAGTCACGTATCGGCTTTGCAGGCGTGAAGGTACTTGTTCACGATTGGGTGAAGATCCATCGACAAGATAGAGGAGACCATACATTGAAAACAAAAATTGAAATAGATTAACTTTCATAGACTTTGTACGTGATCGTTATTATCTGCGCCCATTTTTTCCAATGCAAAAACGTATTCTTTTATACTATTATTTTCCCTGCGGTTTCACTCGCGCTTTAGGACAACTAATTCAGGTACCTACAAAGATAAAAAATATTGTATGTTTTAATCTAAAGCATGGTCTTACAGTATGCAACCTTCTATTTTGATCCATTCAGCCGTTTATACATACTTTCATGATTTATAATTACTCTATATATATTAAATTATTATTTATACATAATATATGAACTTATATATATTTATATGATATATTATGTCGTAGGTAAGTGGGACGGGATTTGGAACTCCCGAGAGTTGTGAAGTAATTTGGCAGAGGCCTATGTGCAGCAGGGGACTTCGGGCTTAGTCGATTGATTGATTAATTATTTTTTGTCTAATGGAACCATGTTCACTGAGGGACTTCAATCTGTTAAGTGACATCTAACTCAGAAGATTGAAATCCTTTGTAAATCGGGTAAGACAGATTATATTAGTTCAATGAATAGACTAAGTTACCTGATTAACAACCATGACCTTAGGGAAGTATTTCTACTTTATTAGGATGTACATTGTCTTTATTATCATTCATTTTATTCAAAATAACTTCGCTATAACAACAAAGTAAAAAATCGTAAACATTAAATTACCATACCTTCATTTCTATAATCAGATTTATTTGCCACATTTCCTCCACGTTAAGGTTCAAAGGCGGGTTTCCACGAGCCATTTGGCAATCAAGTTAAAATTCGTCAAAGCTAACAGCGCCTGCATTTACAGTGAAGGTGAAACGTCACATTAATTACTGAAGCCCGATAGAGGTGTCTACACCAACACTGTAGTTGCACCATCAATAAAACAAGCGACAGGCGCGCAGGGCAGCCACACGCCAGCTAATTTTCATACTAAACGAACGGGTGCATTATTAAAATGTGCCGTGACGTGACAACCCTCTCGACCTGGGCGAGCATTTAAACTTGACTCGGTAACTGAGCTGTTAAGTATTTAAGGTGTTTGCTTCAGTGGGGTACTAGTTTATGGTAGCTTGCACTTTCAGCACAGAGTCGTAATGTCGCCGTAAATTGTGTACTACACAATTTTGGACACGTTATAACTTGTAATTTAGATGCTCTACAGGGTGAAATTGAACACATGCGACAAATCGAAATGGCAGATTGTACTCGTCATTATGAACAACTTTTACTATGGGACCAAACCTGAAATCGCGAAAAAAAAATCAGCTGTTCCCTACATTTTGGCGAGTTATGCGAACATAAATGTAGGGAACAGCTGATTTTTTTTTCGCGATTTCAGGTTTGGTCCCATAGTAAAAGTTGTTCATAATGATGAGTATAATCTCCCATTTCGGTTTGTCGCATGTGTTCAATTTCACCCTGTATAATAAGTAGCTGCTTTCTAGTCATCAATTTTGGTTGGGGGCTAACAATATCGATGCGACTTCCACTTCACTACTAATCCTAATTATATTGCAATTAAAAATTGTATTTTATAACGGCTGGTGTCCGCAACTCCATGTCCAAGCGCGTATTTTGCGTACGGAATTAAAACATCTTAATCATAATTAATAATAAAAATAAAACAGTCATAAACACGCTTAAATCCATATTTATTTATATACAGGGTGAATTTTCCAAGTGGGCGTGGATGGCCAAATTCTAAACTACGAGTATGAGGAATAGCGAAAAGTACTCAAAGGAATCGCGGGCTCGATTTTGATGAAAACTAAAACTGCATCACTGGATTTTTGAAAAGTCTTCTAGCCACGAATCGAACCTGTCGATTTTGAAAAACAAAAACATACACTGTATTATTACACCATTCGATAGTGTCCCTAATAAGGATCAAATTCTGGGAAGTAATGACATCGTCCATGGATAATATAATTTAATAGTTTTCATGAAATTAACTGTTTATAAAAGTTCTTCAAACCTTGTTAGGACAGGAATTTATTTTTATTTCGAAAGAAGATCTTGGACCTCGAAGCTCCACCATACAAAGCACGTGCTAACATATCTATCCATAATATTCCCAAACAACTAACAAACAACAATTTAACACTTAGTTAAAAGCTTTCGCAGTCCGACTCACGAGAGAGTGAAACAATACATTCTTCAGGCGACTCTCACAACTTTGAAACAACTGCCTTTACTCTTGACATGTTTGCGCCATCCATCTAGCAGCCGTATTTTCATAGTAGCTGAGAGCAGGTGTCAAAACTAAGGGACGTTAGGCTAATGTATGCAGATTGCATCTTTTGCTACTCCGGGCAGGTTGGCTGCGCTACTCTATACACTACTTGCATTACCGCATTAGCTTACGGTACTATATTTAATGCTCTATTGCGAGGCTTTTGTGTTCTTTTTTTCTTGCACCTGCCTAATTACTTGCTTTTAGGCTGTGCATAATTTATAGAGTGAAATGGAGATCGTTTATTTTGATTACCATAGCTGAAGCTGTATTTAAAATCCTACCATAACTAGGTCATTTGATATTTTTATGTCACCATCCTTAAAAATGTCGCTCCATGTAAGATAGTATTTTTCTACTGGTTAAACTAGGAACAGGAAGTAGGCTTTAAGTAATTATTGTGTAACTTGTTTTGTTTACTAACACCTTTTTATTTTATTTTTTGTGTGTACAACAATACTACTAACGCCTTCGTTGTAAATATTTTATGGACTATGTGTCTGAATTAAAGATCAATTATAAATATTATTATTATTAATTATAAACTGGAAGCCGACCCCGAACATAGTTGAGAAAAAGCTAGACAGATGATGATAAGACTTTTAAAAAATATGAAAGACTTTTATAGGATATCCATTCTTAGACAGACTAGACAGTTAGTCGACATTATTAGGTAATTTCGAATGAAACAACAATAACTAATATCAAACTATAAGGCAAAATAATTTCCCGACTGTCAGTCATAGTGCCTACGCACAGAATCCACAATATCTTGCGACGTCATTCAAAAATACAGAAGGTAGGTACTAAGTCACAAACATGTTATGAATATTAGAAAACATCGCGCGTTCATGTAAATAGGGTACATAAGCTAGACACCACGTCATTCAAAACAATGTTACAAAATTTAATTAATTGTATAATTTCTCGTTCAACATACGTTTGCATATAACCACCGTCTCACCAAGTCATTGTATTAATTAAATTCAGGATTCGTACGCTGCGACAATAACGTGAACGTTAATATTTTTGGTGTAACTGAAAATTATTCTTGGTACTAAATGGACACTCTTTAAAGGAAGTGAGATGACTATTCAAGTCGATTCAAGTGACCCAAAGTCAAATGGAAAAACAACAGTGAAAGCTTCGCTTTTGTTCAGATGATTGTAAATAGAAATCTCTATCCCCAAATACTCGCATTTCAATTAGACAGAACCATCAAAAACTTTCTCAGTCATCTTTCTAACACCACCTTTGATAAAATCCCTTTTGTCTCACAAAAATAATTATGCAAACAATAAAAACGAATGTACAACAATGCGAGCAGCCAGACAGGAACTCTCGTGCATCCTGAATGTCTCATTATGGACTGACAATAAGACGACACATAACACCCCTACGATCATATGTTGCTACTTAATTATTTCGTTTTCATACAGTTTGCTGCTTAATTCCGTAGGGGCTTAAGTCGAATTTTAAATTTTTGATGTTATGTTCCCAAAATTTAAAGGTCACTTTCTATTTTCGCTTTAGGGTTATTCAAACACGCGACTGTCTAAAGGTATAATATCAATGGCGTCCTCTGTGTGAATATTGTCTTTTATTTACATACCGTGCTGTGTTTGTATGAAGAATACTGCTAAAGAACTGTGCTCAGCAGTAGACGTTTTCAATGTAACATCTACGAGTATCATCACTATCAACCTTCCCCTTGATTGAATTTTACAATTGATGTAATCTGAAAGTAGCATTTAATTTTAAACTTCACCTCTCGACCAACGTCGAAACAAAGCTGATTAAAACCCAAAATTAAGTAATACTATGGATATTACAGTTTTAATTTTAAAATCCCCGTCACACAAACAAGTGGATCGCAAACACAATTTACATTGACACTGTCAGTAATCACAGCTTCTGATTTTGATTGACTGGATATCGATTTAATTGAGTTTTATCTTGTTCGTGTTATTACATTACCTTTGCACGTCATATTTAAATTATGACGTTGTTTTTAAATGACGTCATTATGAAAATGTGTTTAATGTGCATTTCTCTCATCCGTTTCATGCTCAGTACGTTTATTACTACATCTAATTCTTCGTATATTTCTGATACTGTAACTTTATTGGCTACACAAATACTTGGCGGCACGCTCTGGTTAGGTCCGCTGCAACTTCTATCTAATCCTAAGTTCTATGTTCTAGTCTAGTGAGGAATTACTTTTAAAACGAGAGGGTTTTGGATCCTAAATTCTCATTTAGAAATTGCAAATTTATATTAAATTGGCTCTCTAATTATCCATTCCGAACATTCATTAGGATAATATAGTAACTGGTATTCTAAGCTAGATGAGTTTTAATCACTAGCTCCACTTTTAATGATCTTTCTTAACTACGCGCTCATATTCTAGTTTTCAATTAACAGATCTAACGTTTACTATCCTCAAATCCCCCAATATTTCCCCCAGTAATTGCCCCAATATCTCTCTCACCAATACGTAAAACGTCTTGTCGTAAAAAAGGTATGAAAATAACATACGCTCCAAAGAAATTGCGTCTCGATTGGAGTTCCTTTCTTAAATATTAATAAAAGCGCCGGAGCACTTTTGAGACACTTTCGAGAATAGAGACGGCGCGATGCATATTTAAAACAAAGGAGTTGAGGGGGACCTGTCCACAGTGTCCCTCAATACGTATAAGGTGTAAATGGGGCAAAGCCTGTTCTAAAATTAACATTTGCCTTCACTGCTTACAAGAAAAAGGTGGCGTGGTCGGCAGGTTGTCTTTATATCTCTCTATACCTTTTGAAATTACTACATAATTCTTCAGCCATGATTATTAAAAACTGAGCATAAGACAACTATGTATCAAAATTCGGCTTTCTCGTCCAGATAATATATTTTCAGAACAAATACCTACCTACCTTAAATCGTAAATACCACGTTAGACGGTTAGACAATGTCACACAAACTAAACTAACAAGATAACTTACAGATTTAAATCGTTGTGTAATCCTCTTGACGTGTAAGGTCCACACGATAGTAGAAAACAGAGCTCGTAGCAATTTATCTCAAGATAAATCCGACCACGCGTAAGACAGATGGCGGGACGGGCGCCGTCTTGTCTCGTCTCGGCGAACAGCTCGGGTATTAGCTCTCGGGGTAAATTAGAATATTTCCAACATAAATAAAACGATAATTAACGTTTAAACAAACCGAGTTGTTGGGATAAATTTTGTCAAGTTGTCGTCTTGTGACTTTATACCTTGTTTTCAGTACAGGCTGTGGTTCTGATGTTTTAATAAGAAATGACGCTTTGATCAGGATATTGAAAAAAAGTTATTTGTTTTGAAGACATTGTTTATTTCTTGTCCTCTTTTCAGTTCAAAGGAACTTGGTTTCCCTCAATTTTGGTTTGTCCCGCGTCAAACAAACCTGTTGTTTTCTTTCTAGTCTTTTGGACCACAGTCGCACATAGTCATAATAGTTTTGCCTTCGAACCCTCGTGGAAATTTCTGGATTTTAAAAGGGCGCTCAGCGATAACAACTCGCCTACATTCAAGTATTACGCACACGTATTCTCCCTTCGGGGACACGCGATACCAAGAGGCAATAAATGAATCCTTGGCGCTACTTACATGGAATAACGATTTGTTGATCAATTGTTGAACGTGCCAGCGAAGTAACATCAAAAGGTTTCACTTGAAACAGGTATATAAGTCAGTGTTTTCACAATACGCGCGGTTCATGAATCTTGTCTCATTTCCTGACTCAGATCCAATTTGCAGAATTTAAGATACTGCAAACATATTAATTTAGCGAAACCATTGCGCTGTTGTGTGTCTCATTTGTACAAAGGATAGCAGAACGCTAGTGCGCCGACTCGGGCGTTGCAATTTGTCCCGAGATAAATTCAGCCGTAGACAGATGTCGTCTGTACCGACCTCTCGCTTTTTATTAATACCATGCTGTTGTTTCTTTTAATATTAAACGAAGCACGATTTAAATAATAGCAAATATTTTCATTTTATTTTTCAGTCAATGTCTAACATTGAGAGTTCTGATTAGATTGTTTATCAGCATTCCGCGTTCATTATTAACTTCACGCAAAATGAGCACTCATTGTCAGCAGTTTGCGGTTTGTTACTGAAACATTAATTTCAACACAAACACCGGCAGTAATCGCCATGTCGGTTTCTAAAATAGCTTTACGACCATTTTCTAACACTTCAAAGGAGGTCATTAAATGTCGAGGGACGTTCATATAAATTTCGATTTCCGAGACGTGGACCGTTCGCGACTGCCACCTGGCAACTGTCAACATGAACTGCCAATTTGAATTCGGAGTCGCCTAATTGGCCGACAGCTCGTTCCAAATATAAATATTAAAGGTCGAAAACGGATATCGCGTAACGAGGTGGACGAGGGATGCTGGGAAGGGTCGCAGCGTGAGTGCCTGGTGGCCGAGTGCGATTTTTGCACACCGAGTTCACCCGTGCGTCAACTGGAACATTCGGATGCAAACAATCGCGGAATTTTAATGCTCTGATCTCCCTTTGAGTTTTATTCAAAAACAAACTGAACTAAAATGTATTTTGCTGTTACGGTGAAGAACATGTCATCGCCATTTATAGAGAGTAGGTAAGTTTTCCTGGAAACTTCTATCGTTTGCCCATTTTTTGTAAAAAAAATCGGCAAAAATTCACCTTCTGTTGAAAACAATGTACTCAAGTTCCTCTTTAACTTTATGTAAAACAATAGCGTCGACTTAAGGACAAACCTTTCGGGGATCCCTCAAATTACGTAGCATATGGTAGCGTGATATTTCACATAGGCCGGGGTCCGAATAGGTAACCTTTCCGATTCACTGCGACCACCGCTCGTAAAATAGGGGGTGGTATTCTCCAAGTCATGAATACGTTAGTTCGTTGGGGCGGGCTGGTTTAATAGTTAAATAGGCGAGCTAGAGAGAAAGGGGTACGTAGTTACGTATGCCTAAGTCGCCCCCAGTCTAGGGAGGCTAGCGGAAAAACGAAAATAATCGTGTTTTGTTAGTAGGTATCTTTCATTAGATACCAACTTTAAGGCCTTTTGAACACGGCACGGTTTCTTTACGGTACGGCGTAAACCTAAACCGCGCCGTAGAAAAAACGTGTCTTTAAACAAACTTCCGTAGTGATCCATGCAACACTGACGAACCGTGCCTACACACGGCAAATAAACTGCACCGTAGAAAAAACATGTCTGTCAACAAGCTTCCATAGTGATCCAAACAACACTGACGGCCGTGTCTACACACGGCGAATAAACCGTAGTTTTTCACGGCAAGAAATACGTGTGTACAAAGGGCCTAACAATAGTTTTATGAGCTGTACGTATAACGCCAATAAATCAGCCACGACTTTAATAGACATATTTATAGCTGAAATGTTACAATACACATACTAGACTCGAAAGTCCAAATATTTCGGATACAACTCATCCCCAAACACCGAGTGCAATATAATGAAATCTTATACGTAATCAAAGTTTAGTCGATATGAACTAATTGTAAACACTCGTAACCAAGAGATCGGAATGCGTGAGTGGCATCCGCAAACAAACCCTTTTGGGAGCAGTTCGGTATCGAAATTCTATTTGCGAGGGCAGAGCGGGCATACACACCCGCACCCGATGAAGATTCCCGACTCCTGCTCAAATATTGTATGCTAACGCAGCGATTTGAATGCCGCGAGTACTCCGAGCAGATCGCGTAGTACTTGCTATGGACATCTTGGGAAAACCCTCACCAACTACCACTACTTACTCCTACTATTAACTTTCATACAAGGTGGGCGGATTTTCGTCGCGTCGCTTCGCTATCTCGATGTTAATACTAAACGAGATTCCCTATAATATACGCACGTTTTTCTACGGCACTTCTTTACGCTAAACCGCCCGTTACATACGTTTTACGAGTACATTACTGTTTACGTATGAATAAATATAGTTCGTGCTATATGTACATACATGCTATGCAAGGAAGCAAGAAAGGTATGGAATCTATATATGTACATAAAAATCAATTGCCGTGCGTTAGTATCGTAAAAACTCGAAAATGGCTCGACCGATTGTGATGAAACTTTGATAACTTGTTGTGTGAACCGGGAGAAGGATCCTAACAAAAAAGGTGTTGTGTGTCCTAGTGAAAAAGACATAAGCTAGCTTATTAATAGTGCGAATAATTCATTATAAATAAAGAATAAAGTGATGATACCGAAAATTATCAAAGTATCAACAATAAACTCTCACTGTGCACGGTTCAACGGAGAATCTATTTTACTGCAATGGACAAGACAAAAGTACATCGTAACAATAGAGACATCGAGATAGATAAAGTTCAAAGTGAAGTCGAGTTGAAAAGAGAGGAGCCTATCCTTAATACTAAAGCTGAAATGAGCGAGTAACAGGGAATGAGAGAGGCTTATACAGGACTTTAGAGTGTTGCAGAGTCGCAGAGAGCAGTGGAGTGCGCTATACACGCGTTCGACACTCGCGCGGCAGCACTTGTATGGCTACCTTATAGTCAGACGTTGTTATCGACGATTAATGAACTTTTGTTACCTGTATATCTTCGTGTTTCTCTCGATGTACCAGTTTTTGCCTGTTTCCGTATCTCGTAATTTGCACGGTTATAGGAAAATAGTCAATAAGATTACAAGGTTTTAAGAATTTTAAAGGTGGGAATTAATCCACTTATAAAAAAAATATCTTGGTATATAAGGTAAACAAAGACGTAAAGTTATGTTATAAAAAGTAAATAAACGATATAAAGAGCAAAGGAAAACACCACAAATCCAATAAAAACTCGTTGCCCAAGTGGACGCGTAATATTCGCTTTTTATTAAAGTTTTTAAAGACTTTTCCCTTATAGTAGGGTAAATATGTACCTACGTATCCTACGCACATAACCACATACAGAGATTTTCATTTAAAAATGTTATAGCGTGGCTTTGACTGCAGACTCAGTTTAATTTGTATGTTCATTCCAGTTACTAAGTTTGAAATAACCGTTAAACTAATTATTAATTTGTTGATATGACAAGTTATTGATGAAAAATATTGCGTTCGACGTATTTCAAGATTGATCGATTAAAGGACACTGGACAAGACACAATAGAAGTTTTATTGCTATTTCGTTTCTGGGCGCTTAGTGTCCGTCAATGCGTTAATATTATGTATATCAGTTGATATGAAATACCAATTTTATTGGAGCATATACAGGGTGTTACAGAAAGGGTATATCAATACAAACGGGTTGAAGAGTGTATCTGGTCTAGAATCTCTGTACAAAATTTCAGCTCAAAAGCAGTAACTTTGAAAATGCTTAATATTTTTTTATTTCGATAGTTTATTAAATTGAAATCATAACAAACGTGTCACCGCACTACGAGGGTCATTGTCCATTATCTGTACTGTGTCTGTGCGCCTAGTACACGCACATCACGCCGCCGTGCGCCAGTGCTGCGCCGTGATTTGCGAAATAAAAAAATATTAAGCATTTTCAAAGTTAATGCTTTTGAGCTGAAATTTTGTAAAGAGATTCTAGACCAGATACACTCTTCAACCCGTTTGTATTGATATACCCTTTCTGTAACATCCTGTATAAACATATAATATTTGGAGTAAATTTTAAGCTTTCCTGGAAATATCACTATTACCAGAAAAACATAACAGGCATAGTTTAGAATGTATCATCAATAATAATAAATTATCAATCATTAGAAGTGTTACACTGAAAAGCCGTAAACGCTCACTGGACGAAAATGTCGTTGTAGCCAGAAACAAACATAATGGCATTTCCTCATTTCGTGCTCGCATTGAAATTCTAAAATGATGACAACACTATTTATTTAGATAGTGAATTCATAGTTACATTTTAACGTATTGCATGAATTGCATCATTTGAAGTTTGTAAATTGTTTTGTGAATAAATAAATGAAATGATAAAATGAAATAAACGAAATTTTTCTCTCTACTGACCTACAATCTAAAATCTCCGAAGACGGTATGCAGCCCCATGGAGTTTTGGGCGAGTTTATGCCATTTATCGGGTCCAATTCCAAACTTTGGGCCCCTAATGAAAATTTTCTCACAGAAAAACATAATAAAACTGCGCTACTTGGGAATTGAACAGAGGACTTCTCGCCCACTTACGACCACTAGATCTTAGACAATTTATTGTTTCTAAAGTTTTCGATCAAATTGAATACTATTTAGTATCTATATAAATATATGTAGAATAGCACAATAAATACAGTTTCAAGCGTTGTTAGCACAGCCAGTGTTAATTACCCAGTGAGATTTAGAGCTTTCGTGGAGGTTATGTATCTCCCGTTATCTGCTTAATTGCCTTACAAACTGTTTTAATGTAATTACGTGCTACAAATATTTGTCACTTCTGATTAAAATAACATGCGGTTTGAGTTTAAGTTATGAATTCATGGTTGAAGTTATCAAATTTAAACTGTCACAACGTTTGAGAAAATACCCATTATTTGAACTAAAAAAAAAACAGTTCAAAAGAACAAATACTTCAAAAGCAATAATAAAACTTGGTAATGATGCCGCAGACAATAAATAATAATAGTTAAAACGAAATAATTGCATGCCAGCCTCGAGCACCTATCACATAAACAGCACCCAGTTCAAACCGACACGCAAACGAATCGAGTGCCAACACTAAACACATTCGTTACCTGAAAACCCACTTAAAACAAATACAGTTACAGTTCCTTTAACGCCTGTGTAGGACACAAGAATCCCGCAAGGCAGAGCCCGGCCCATCTCATGTGAATGATGCCGAGTGCTCGGCTCGGCGTTGTTAAAACTCAAGTCGTGTTGAGTCGCGCTCGCTAATTGTGCTTCTAGGTGGGGCAAAACCCTCCCCCCACTCTGCGTAGTGCTCTACACTTCTTGTTTCGGAGACTTATTGTACGGAGAGAAAAACTTTATAACTGTTGACATTGAGCTCATGCTCTGTAAGGTCCGCATGTAAAAGGAATAGTCTTTTTAATTGTGTTTTATTGTTAGTTTTCTTGTCGTCACCTCATTAGAGCAAATTTTCAACTGTGTTAGGTAGGTATGTAGACATAAACACTCAACTCTCATGATATGTATCCGTAACCACTCATCAAAATGTGAGTACTGTGTAAGACCGAGGCTTTTGTACTTAAGATATATTATACATAGAAGCCGTTGGTGTACCTTAATAAATAATAAATCAATTTGGATTCACCAATGCCATTAGGGTCATTGTTGGACATTTATTCGACCATTCCAAAAATTTGCCAAACTATTCGCCTAATTTTGGAAACACTCAGGCTGCCCAACGTAATTTACGTAATCTATCAATAACTTCCTTAATGATTACAAATTGCTGCTAATATCACTTTTTGCGTCCTAAAATATTGCCAGCAAAACTAATAAATGCCGGACAAGTATTGCTAGTTTAATCGCAGCTGCACGAAACGCGGGCGACAAAACCAACCTCGGATCCGAACCACAACAACCGTGCCGAAGTTTAATTCAATCGGTGTGCCCCAGTGAGTGTTGGGAGGGTGGCAGGCTGAGCGGCGCGGGGTCGGGTGCCGGGGGTGCGTGCGGGGCGGGGGAGGAGTGCTCGCGAGGCGGTGTTAATTACTACTCATGTGGCAGGCCACATATCGCGAACTTTGGCGCCCAACGTGGGGCCCCCGCCACCGTATTTATCTTTTAATGTCAGCTGAGGGGGCCTTGTTTAATCTTGTTTGTTAACAATGTGGGATCATAGAAAAAGTTTTATTTCATTACAAAATTAGTTTTGGTCATACTTGATTTCATTAAACTATGAACACTTCCGGAAAATATCATACTCTGTTTACTATCATTGCGTCTATATTCAAACGTTTAAAAATAAGCGACCTATGTACCTAATAAAGTCACGTATGCCATTTTTATACCCTGGCATGATACCTATACCTATTTACATTTAGGCCCAAAAAATATAATTAAGAAAAAATTCGATATTAAACAAGTTCACGATTTCAATCAAATATTCCAGTCATATTCCGCGTGCTCGCGTTGGATACCTCAAACATTCCCGTCCCTTGTTAGAAGACAGCGAGTCCCGAGACATCTCTAGGAACGCAGCCCTCTTTCCACGACGCTTTCTCATGTAAATTTTAAAGATTTCCTCCCCAAATTCGATATATAAGTTAAACGGTACCAGAGAGCTTACTTGCCCCTTATATGTCAACGCTAACATTTGACAGAATTTTCTTCGACGTCGTCGTCTGGAGCTCGTAAAATATGACTTAATCGTTTTCCTACTTCCATTAAACAAGGGAGGAGAAGATAAGTACCCAAACAAAATGGAACGACACTTTAATGCGTTTGCTGCACTTGTCGTTTTGTTAGAAGCTGCTGAGAAATTGTCTACGTCCTATATAGGTAGCATACAAAAACAAATTAATTTTATTTGGAGGACTTAATATATAACAAAAGCATAATTACTGTCTCCTACTATTGAAAACAAACTGAAAATATCTCATTACCGCATAACATTATTTGGCGCCCAACAGGGACCATCCCAATCTGGGCGCCAAAAATTTAAATAAGATTTTTTGTTCACTATGATAAAATATATAATGGTTAACATAAAATGGGCGGTTTGAAAATTGAAACATTTATAGGCTCTAGGCGAATCGATATCGAGCAGAGCGCCTCCGTGGGTCCATCGACATAAATTCGTATTAGTGCCACCTCAGATCGACTTTACGACGCCTCAGGCGTACTTATTGCTTGGTCTAGTTATTTACCCGACACGTTAAATGTTTAATGGAAATAAAAATAATGTTATTTAATGTGTTTGCCACCAGAACATTTGTTTGAACCGAAATTCTATTGCTATATTTGTCTTTTATAACGTATTCGAACTATAGCTTCTGCTTTTACTCTCAAACTACAAGACTTATGGAATTACCAATATTCATAAATGTAGATTTCCAAGTTTCAATCTAGTGTTCAAGGAAAAGTCAAATTATTTCGCATTTAAAAAGAAGACCTTTTAATAACTGAAAGCATTTTACAATCGTCGAGAATCTTCCTTATATCTATGAAGATTAAACTGTTGGAAATTAACAACTAACAAATAAATAATTGAACATCGTAACAAGTTTTTAAAAGATTTCAACTCTGTACTTACAATAACGCTAAAAATAACAGTAATGGATACATAAACAAGATTGTTATCTAAAAGAGGTTTAATCGCGAATCTAAAACTACAGTAATTAATAGACCTTGAGCATTTTATATTGCTTTGTCTAATGCTTTATACAAAACTACATAATATTAAGGTCAGATAATGAATAGCACTCGTTTGTGACGTAAACAAACGCATGTTATTACAAGTAATGTTATTCAAAAATAAATTATTTTGAACTGCAGCATCTGCATAAAATAACCACTATGGTATTGTTTGTCTACTAGATATGAATGAATTTTCTAGAATCAAAAATTTGTTGGAAAATAACGTACCTTTTCTAATGATTTTATTATTCCCGGATAAAAAAGTAAGTAAAAGTACTCATGGAGTTTGTAATGTTTTCCCAAAACCGCTGCATGCTGATATCTACAGTTTAGAATAGAATACTCTCGTTTAGCAGTTAACATTACTTATAAAAACTGTGCGTTAACATTTAAAAAAAAAACATTGTAACTGATTAAAACAAACCTATGAATAAGCTTACAAACTGGCACAGTACAGTATAACAAAGTAATATCCCTTAATTCGCCTGTCAGATTTAGGCCGTCCACTATTCAACGTTTTGAACAACAAATATGGCAAGACATCGGTCGGTGCGAAATTAAGTGAGTTTGTTAAGTGTAAACAGGGATAATCCTTGGCTTGACTATGATTAGCATATCGCGGCAGTCGGCGTTCGTTCCCGAGGGGCATCTGCAATTTAAATCAGGGACTTGGACGGCCCGGGCCCGCTCCTTAGCTGCGTACTCGGAATTTGAGATTTACTACGATTGGATGATTTGGGGTTCGATTTTCTGCTTGTTTGGACTGATTGAATTCGCTCTTTAAATTGACTCATATAACTGATGTGACTCTCAATCTATTATTGTGTTGACCGCGTTCCAAGACATTTTTGATCAATATATCACATAGATATTTGGTGTGGAGGACGAACGTCTTTCTTTTCGCTCTCAATCTTTTAACTTGCTTCCGCAAACATACTGTATAAACCGCAGTGTACAGGAGTCTATCTATCTTCGTACAAATTCTATAGTTGTGGAGATTAGAGCCATCAATCAGATGGTCTGAAGCGGTTGCTGAGATACAGCTATCGGTTTGGTGCAAGTTATGAGCAGCGGCCGGTACTTCCGGCTATAATAAAAGTATCCTTTGAGATAAACTTAATGTTTGCATGCCACTGTTTCGAACTCAACCCATAAAGTACCAAAAGCTATCCAAATTTTAGCACAGCTTTCTACTGCTTTTTCTGAATGCCTTGGCTTTTATTATATTCTGTATTGCGTATAAGTCTAGTGCCTACTAAAGATTTGCTCACAGTTATATCAGCAACATTTTCGTACAGCCGCGATGTTTAATGAAGCCCGAAACAAAACACTTTCTTACAATTTTTCCAACTGATAACCGAATTACTCAATTTCTTGGCAAAAATAAAAATGTTTCGAATAAAATATGATAGTATACGCCGTTATTTATCGACGTACATTAACTTAAATATTGTACCAGCTCACAATGCCGTGCGTCCACAGATATATCTTGTGAAAAATTGCCGTGGATGTAGACGTCGAGTGGAGGAATTTCTTCCTCCCCCACTACCTCAGGAATAAAGAATTTAATCGTGGCCCTTATACGAGTATAACTTACAGCTTTATACGCTACAAACTATACCTTGCTCGATAAATGATTTAATGTAGGTAACATCATTTGGAATGTTGTAATGAAAGTCATATTTTATTATCGGTTCTGGGTAGGGTAGGTTACCGTCGTTTTGGGTGAATTATTAATTTAATTTTTAGCAACGAAACAAAAGCTTCGCTTGATTTCTGGCTTTTCGGGTCTATTCTGTACTTCTTCTAGGATATGTCCTGGTTTAACGTAATCTATCGTTAGACCTCTACATCCCTTGTTTACCAAATCTGATCAAAAATAAACGACGATGTACAAGTTGATTATATTACCTTCCCATGCAAGTTAGTGAAAGCCGGTAAGACAAAAGGGGTGCTATAATGCCTACGGGCGATGGGCTTGAAACCCATTATTATTAATGCAATATAGCCCTGCGTCGACCCAAGACGACACAAGACATTATTATTGAACAGGAATTATTTTCATGAAATAAATCTTTTTGACGTAGTAGGTAGCGTAGTAGCGATGGATACAAGAAACAGTAATTTATAAATGGAAATTAAATATTTGTTTGAATAACATTTTCTGATTGACACATCTCGATCAATAATAGCACTATATTAAAGATTAGGAACAAAAACACATCGCTCAAGTGGCCGCGATTGCAAATAATTTGATTATAAGCCTTATTTTCCAAACATGAAGTTTATTATCGTTTACTTTTACTACTTTGAATGAAAAATAACATGTTATTGAAAATAGGAACAAAAATATCTATGGAAAAATAAAACATAATTTCTAAGCAATGAGGTTGAAAAAACTATGTTACAAAATAAAGCCACAACATTATTTGTGGTTTGTTTATTCGGCCGTTTTTGATGCGCTCATCGAAAATCTAATAATTATTATGGTAGTTGTTGTTTGAGGACAAACACATCAAAATTGACGAATACAGTAGCTACTTTATCAAAGAAAAGATTTACAGTGCAAGTTCCAACGCTAGATTCAATTGAGGCTGGTAAATCTAAACCGTACAGGAAGTTGAGCCCAATCGTATCCTCACCTGCACACGGATTTGAAATTCAAATAGGATGAGACAAACCCAGTTTCCTTGTAACCCTGTATGTTTATCGTTGCCAATAGTTTTCGTTAGAGACACCCCGCAGGTCTGTTCCGGGCTTTACAAAGGGATTATTTCGCTTTGATTGTATAAACAAATATAGAATACGAAATCAAAGAAACGTTTTAACTCTCTCTATATTTATCTTACCTCTGAACCATTTCTGGTTTAGATTATTTAAATACGCATTTGTCAATATAAAATATCGTTATATTTGCACAAGTAAAAAGCTTAGTGAAGTACCTACTCGACGTACTTGCCTCTGCTCGTTAATTTAATAAAATGGAAAATTTTAATTGCTAGCGACCCTCTCTTTGGGGTTCCATTAAAATAATACTACCGCGCTCAAGTATGTTTCTCTTGAGGATAAAATCGCAAGAAAGTCATAAAGTTCTAGCAATGCCAGGTGTCATAATTATTTTTAAACCACATTAAATATTTAAATATCCATAGTTATTCATTATTATATAATTTTACTGTGAATTTGACTGACCACGACGCTTGGAAGAAGTTCTACATTTTTAATTTTTAAAAAATGCCACAAGTTATACAACCACAATACGTTATGTAAAATAGTAAATAAAACAAACCAGTGTACTCGGAACTTCATCATTTAGTACAGAAGCTCAAGTGGCTAGCGGCGGAACAAACAAGCGAGGCTTCACTGACAAAGGGCAAAACAAACAAAGTCCCATCGCACAGGTAATCTGAAAGGTCAACAGCGAAAAAATATCGCATCATTAGTCGTTTAAAGGTCATTAAAATGATATTATCCGTGCAATATAGCTTTATAATGATCGATCTATCCCGATATGGCCCTCCATTGTTATTGAAGTGAACAGGGACGATTAATTATCCATTGAACATAATTTGGGCGGACCAGCGGGCCACTGCTGTAACAGACCGCTCCCTCCAATTTGAATTGATATCAGCCGTTGTCTCTTCATTATATTATTATCTTTGGCCATTATTGAATTACCCAAATTCTATCTTTAAACAAGGTATAACAGGTACAAATACTATTTTATCCAAAACTAAGCCGATCAAAAGTTAATCTCTTACAACGGACAGAGTATTCCCAAAAAGGTGACATTTAAATTCACGAAAGGAAGCGAGAGAAAGTTTAGTGCGCAAACAACAAGTGTACGACGAAATAAATACTTACAAAAAAGAATAATCGTGCATTGAGCATTTAAAATTAGCAAATTCTTTCGAGATTCTTAGCTATCAAAGGAAATAATAAATTGTTTTCCACCCACCTCCCAACAAGTTTTGTCTGCTTTCAAGGCGAAAGGCATCTTTATCGCTGCAAAACTTTTTCTTCCTTGTGTAGAGACGGAGAACCCCTTTTAATGAAACTTAAACCGGCCGTCTGCAATTTAGATAAGTATCCTACTTGCCTTTTAATTAAATATTGCTGTTCATCAACTATGATTGTACGGCTATTCTCTTGAAGATCTTTCTTAAAAACACTACATTCAAGAATATCTTCACAGAGTCCTTACGATGTTTTTTATTAACATACAAAATTCCTTCTTTTATGTCTTCTCCTAAATTAAGTTTACACGGTCCGTTCTCATCAGAAATGTTATTATACTTGTACATATTTACTTGGCTAATTTGAATAAAAATATACCCTGCAGATTAAAACTTCCACAAACTTCGGTATTTACTTGATGTTTTCACTGTAAATCGTCTCCCCTTGACTTGTTTTCCAAGATATTTATAATCAGAGACTTTCCCAACTTACTCGTAGTGTCGGCGACGAAATATCCTTTTAATGGTCGGCGGAGTGTTGGGTCGTCTGCAATTTAGATTAGTCCTTTAATTAAATTAACATTATGATCCCTATCTCAGCGGAGCAGGTGGTCGGCAATATTGCTCTGTTGGAACTCTTTCTTTACTTTCGTTTCTACTTTTGCTCGAATATTTTATTTAGATTTTGTTCATTTGTCGAAAGCGTGGGAGCTGTTATTGGAACTCTAGTATATGAAATTGATTCGAAAAAGATTACTGCCTATTTTATTGTGGGCTCTCGTGTTACTAGGTGAAATAGTACCTAGTGGAGTCTATGTTCAACTTTTATTTATTCGCGTGTTCACGCTAAGAACAAGAAGTAAACTAAACTTTGTATATAAATCTGAAGACGCATGTGGTCTTGAAGATGATCCTTCTTCATGACTGGACGTAAATTTTCTTTTTCCGAATAGATTTTCGAAGCGAGTATTAACTAAAAGGTAACATATTGATACTTAATGTACTCGTATATCTACCCAATGAAGTACAATATCCGCGATCGTATTTCTTGCAAGTAATCCCCGAAAAGAGGTCCAAGTTATTAATGATAGTGGTTAAATAGACGTTTTTGCGCCCCCTGAAGGGATTCCTCAAGAGAACATTACTTTGAGAAGAGACAAAGGGTCTCAGATGAAGTCATTAATATTATGATATCAGCGGATATGGTTTACTCACTTAAAAGTCAAAAATTTGTAAGTAATACGACATTATGAATCGATGTTTAATTACAGGAAAGTTGAAAGATTCAATCAAAGTTGCTGAAATAATATCTAAAAGAGCTCGGTTAAGTTAAATATTTGAAGTGTATTCAATGATTTCAATTAGTTGGTATATTCCGCTTATTCATCGGGCAGCTCGGCTCTTTTCCTCTACTTTTCCAGTCTGTTTGCGTTTGTTTTATCTATTTTCCTAGTGCTACAATCTTGGCGGCGCAAGTCAACCGAAAAATTAGAAATATCTCTATCTCAGTCAATCGTTCAATTTAAAGAAAGCGTTCTTATTTTAGTGTTTACTGGAGGAAGACGCATTGCAACGCTTAAATATAAAAGCACTTACCAAAAGTCATTACTGGACTTCAGACATCTCTTATGTCTGCAGTCAAGTCAAGAAAATGTTTTTAATGTTAAATTTACTATTGAAAGCTCCACTAGGTACTAAGGCCAAGATCTTGAACCGTTACTTAGGCTTAGCGTTACTCTACTCACTGTCTCACAACTGACAAACTACAAGTGCAAGATACTAAAGCATAAAGGGAACATGTCTAAGTCAAAGCGCGAGCTAAGTAACGATCATAGATTTCGGACTAAACCAAACCTCCATCCTGACATTCACAATAAATAAACAAATAACCTAAATAATAACTCCACAAACTATTTACACACAAATTGGCCGAGTTGGTTTCCCTGGGCAACGTCCATCGAACATCCAGTCCGACCGGGATTCCCCAAGGCTTCGATATCTACGCGGCCCTGTTAAACTCGTGAAATATTGCCTCTGACATTGACGGCCCGAAGAAAAATTGCCCGGAGAAGTTTCAGCGCTTCATTTTGCAAAGTTTTCACACAGTTTGTTATCGGCACGCTCGCAGTTATTGATTTAGGTTTTTTTTCTAGGGTTTATTGCCTGCTTTGAAGTTGTCGTGTGTGGATTTGAAATATGGATTTTTTTTTATACACGGAAATAGTCGGAATATTTTGTCATACCTAATATTTTCTTTTAGATCAAGTCTTCACACAGTTTGTTATCGGCACGATCTCATTTATTTATTTAGGTTTTTCTTTCTAGGGTTTATTGCCTGTTTTGAAGTTGTCGTGTGTGGAATTGAAATATGGAGTTTGATTAAACGGAAATTGGTGAACAGTTTTGACGTGTTTGCTAATTAAAGTGGATAGAAATTTCCTAAAATAGATTTTAATGAGTAGGTAGGTAACCAGAACCCCACTCATTAAAATCTATTTCAAGAGTTTGAGTTTAGAATGATAATTTATAATGGAAGTGTCTATGTCACTGTAGTAATAGTGTAATTTTGCGTCGAAATGTTTAAATTCGAAACCTATATATAGATAGAAGTGAATCCAAAACACGGCTATAATCCAATCGGTCATCCTGACTTCGTGGAACGACGGCTAATTCGGATTGCAATACAAAACTAGCCAGCAGAAAACAATGCGTCAGCACTGGTTTACTTTTTCATCCGGCGAACCGTAAAAGGAGAAAACAAATGAATTGCCAAAGTTCTCGTTGTTAGAGTGGATAAAACAAAAGTTAACCACCGATTTTCTATTCAGCGCACCCGCTGTTTCAATCAACTACGGGAACCGAAATCGAAAAACACGACTATCGGCTACTGTTGCTGTACCACGCAATGATGTAACCAAGTGTATTTTGCATTTATTTAAAGGGCTATATTGAAAACCTTTCATAATGTACGGTGAGGGAATTTAATTGTTTATCAAATTGACACACTACTGAGATGACGATTAATAGAGAAGTATGGAAGAAAAAGACTTGGTGCGCCGACGACAAATAAATTGGGATAAGGGCAGAAGAATGATGATGATGACACTACTTCATTTTGCAGTTTCATATTCACTTCACACAACTGTCAAATAATGACAGTATGAAATAACGAATAAACGTTTATTTTAGGTAAGACAGGTCGCAAAGAAAACACAAACACAAATAGAAAAGGTTAGGGGATGATATGCGCCAAAACCACGCAAATCGGCAAAAGGACATATTAAGTTGGAAGGCAATTTAATTAACAATTTTATTCCCTGGCTTTACGTTAAAAAAAAATTAAGTACAGACGCCAGCACATCAAGCTACCCGAAACTGTCAAATTTTCCCAATCAACCTTGAACCTTATGCTTTAGCAATTAAGTTGAAAATCTATTAAATAAATTTGACAGATTGTAGTAGCTTAATGTGCTGGCGTCTGTACATCGATTTTCTTAAAGGTTTGATTTTGTTGGAAGAAAATCTTTCATAAACAATCCTATGGAAATCCGAACAAAAAATGTATACGGTAATTTCAAACAAACAGAAGTTTGTTTATATGTTCTTGTTTACTTGCACTACATCGACTTCTTAGTCAACAATGCCTTCGAAAGAACTAAGACAAAACAACAAAGAGTACCAAGTCCAAAGCGAACCATAAAGATAGCAATTCCAACCGTCAGGTAAAAATAAATGGTTGATTTTCAACCGCCAGGTAAAAATAAATGTGATTTTCACTTGTTTGCCTTTTATTGATATCAAACGCCATGACATTTAATTTCTATTCCTCTTTGGATCGTTGGATTTCGAAGCGTGGAAGCGTTTTTTATTTTTTTTTTCCCTTTTCTGTGTATCTACTTTGTGTATTTTTGTGTGTGGAATTGAAAATGATACGTCCTCACATCGCAGACAGATGGCACACGTATTCGATTTGATCAACCCACAAAGGGTTGTTGTTTTCGCTGTTTCATATTGCCATTTTAAACCATTATTTTACGCGACACTTACTATATCACAAAGCATACTTCAATATACCTAGTTATGAAATAACTTCACCAGTAGTATTGTGAAACGATATACCTTCCTCGACAACCTATCACCAGTGAAAGTCTACTTACTACAGACGCTAACAATCCGGGAAGTCCTAACGAGAACATACCGTCTTTATTGTTTCCTCAATAAACAATTGTTTTTTGCTCTTCTATCTCTTGTTTTTTCATATTTTAGATAAACTCATTCTACAGCCACACACAGCTTTTGCATTTTAATTCTAAAAGGGTTTCCATTTTGTATCAATATCCAATTTATAATTTTGATCGGGAGTTTGTTGACTCGACTCGCTGCCGAGCGTTAGGTATATTCGGTATAGGTAATAGTTATTAATCACACTTGGTAAACATAGTACCTAACATGCGAGATTGCACGTTGAAAGTTAGGTAGGTACCTACACTCTAACGTATGATAAATTCGCTGTGCAGTGCCCCGGGCGTTTCCGCTCCAATCGGTTCGGATGCACGCCCGTGCGATCGATCGTGTGAATACACCTTTATCCGTATTTTATTTTTATTTTCATTTATTTATAGGCACTGTTTATTGAATGTCAACATGGCCCGCTTGCTTTCCAGGTTGTCGGGTAGATATAAAATATGATAAAAATAAAAATCTCTATAATATTTTTCCACGATGTTATTTTTATATTCTCGAATAACGCTGCAACCTAGTTACTTGAGTGTGATTATAAAGTTAGATGTGGAGAATCACTTTTGAAATTCTTGAACATCGAATAACAATATTTTTTATAATGAATGACTTCCCTTTTAATTAATACGCAAATCAGCAACGTTAACAATTGAAATGTAACTTTTAACAGCTGTAACTTGATAATATTTAACAATAAACGAATGAAATTAATTATTTTATTTTGAAAATTGTCGAAGCGTCGAATGCAATCGGCTGGCCAATTGAAACGCGCAATTACTATTATCACATCGGGCAACACTCGTAGGTATTAAATTAATATTCGGTCGCGTGTCGAAATCGGTGACGATTGTGTCGCACTACTGACCCTTGCTTGTTCAATTACGAAACTGTTGGTCAGATCAGCTTTCGTACTATTAACAACGCTGCTATGAGAAGTATCGTCGTTTAATATAAAAAAATTGGGTATTGGTTGAATATTTAAAAATAAGAACATAACATAGTCAGCCTATAATGTTCCCACTGCTGGGAAACAGGACTTCTCTCGGTGAGAGGGAGTGGTCGATGTCACATGTCTTCGAATTTTTTACTCTACGACATGCCCGTTTCCTCACGATATTTTCCTTCATCGTTTCAAAGCAAAATTAATTTACACATAGTAAAAAGCACCTGTGTGGGTCCGCACCTCGGTCACTACTGGGCGACCACTGCTCTCGATAAATATGAACATAATTATTTAGAAGAATAAAATGATAATATGAAAATATTTGAGAAGCGCAACATTAAAATAATTTATATAATCGTCGAAAAAACAAGCACCGATAAGCAACAACTTTCTTTTGAACAATTTGTTCCAAAACAATTATGTTAAAGATATGTCTAAAATGCCAATAAAATCATATATTCTACGAAATTTTGATTTGCTTCAATATAAAGTTATAACCCAATAATTCCAAGTATCGCAAAACAAAACTTTACATACGTACCTACACTTACATGTATTGCCAATTCACACATGATTAGGCACCATAGCTTGCAACTACCCATTGTGGAGTGCACTGAAACGCTCCACATTCCTCTTTGATTACTCATTCACGATTCTACACTAATACGATCATTATGTGTTATGTTCAACGCATTATCATATCAGACGATAAAGGGTCATTTGACGTGAAGGGACAAACATAATCAATCATAATCATAGGACAAACGGATTGGTGATCAGTGGTCATAATCTTGTTAGTAGCAATTTAAAAAAACCGTTGTCCATCCTCTTGGAATAGTCTGTGTGCGTTTTAAGAATCGCAAGAAGCTAACACAGTATTTTAAAGGGACTTTAAAATAGTACATGTTATATACAATTTTACATTAGCGGCACTGTTTTATTCCGCGACGCGAGTCGCTCGCATGCGGGGACCGCAGCTCACGCATATTGGAAATGTAGGCAATTTTTATTTATACCTTCTCGGTTTAGGTTAGTCTGCAGCAACTACGAGTAATTGCGGGCACGAGAAAATATATCACCGTGTCTTTAATACATACTTTATCATATTAAAGAGGAACATAATTTATTTTTTGCGGCCTGTCATATTAACGTCAACTCGAGATGGTATCGGTCTCTCTGGACAGATCAAAATGTTCGTTCCGCTTTCAGAACCGTAAAGGCGTAAAATTGAGATAAGCTCAAAATAGACCACTTACACCACGCTGCCGTTTTCTGAGTGATAAAGACGTGGTCGAGACACGGAGATATTTTCATGGAAAAATTAAATAAAAAAAGTAAGATACGCGTAAGTACAAGTGGTTTCTTTCATTAGGTAATTAGAATCTTTTTACAGGGATACGCGTATGCTCTTAAACATAGTAACGGCAAATAAAATGCCAACTAACATTATTTTAAAAATACATTTTTGAAAAGAGCTCTTCATTAATTTCGAGTTCACCATAATCCGAAATGTAACAGCACAAAGTCATCACATAGATACTTTTAACGTAATTACTAAAAAAACATAGCGACATCTATTACATTGGCGGACTCGCCTTTCATTTTCAACCATGCAGTGTCGCAAAAAGAAAACTTGTTATCACAGCGCGCAAACTTTTCAGTGTATGTGTTATTCGGTAAAATTCCCTTTCTCCCATCTCGGCTGAGTATGAAACATAACTCAATAGTGAGCGTAGGGATTCGGGGGCAACCGAGTGTAAAATGGTCGACATGGAGGGGCATTTTCAAACTGACCGGACAGTCGGCCCGGGCGCCCACCCTTCGCCTCCCTGAAATATGTTAGGTGTGCCGGTATTTGACATTCTTATATCCACACGCCGTGCTTTTAATACAAGTGTTGGATCGGAATTCATGTTTTATAGATTTCCTTTGACGGTATTCCGTGATAGAAACAAGTGTGTCCCTATGTAGATATTTTATATAACACGTACGCGGAACCCATGTTGAAGCTCTGACATAGGTATTTTGTTATATTTATAAATAGACATGTTTGTCACGGAATTCTTTGAACTTCAGCTTCAGCTTATAAGTTGTATCTAACGAAGCAATAGCTCTCCATGTACCACTAAACTATGTTATATTCGATGCCACATGTTAGCACTGTATAAAAAAATATATAACGTCTGATATAAAATGGTCAATAAACAAAATGTCCTTTTAAAAACTCATTTACCTAAGGTCTCCGAAAAAAGTGCAGAGACTTAAAACTCCTACTAATGTACGCGTAAATGTTACAAATTGTTCGTCCACAAACGGCGTTTAGAAGCTCGTTCTCTCTCAATTGACTTTTACAACTTCCGAATGAAGTTAAGAAACTGATACAATCTACGTTCTACAAACTCTCTGCAAAATAATTCTCCAAAGACAAAGTTCTGCCATTATTTCAGCACTAACATATTTCTTCTTTCTTTATTCCTTAAATTGATTTAACTATATCCAAGTTATCCCTCATGCTAGGAAATCCAAAGTGACTGCATATAACAGAAACAGATATTTATTACTCTCCCGGGATTCAAACTCACGACTCCCGTGATAGCTACACCGAGAATGCTCTACCTACCTATCTAACATAATCTATACTGATACATTTTATATTTCAAACTAAAACTCTTCCAACGTTGCAGGTTTTATTTTCTCTGCTTCGAGAAAAATGTTCGATAAAATAAAAGTGATCTCTAAAATTTTTCAGCGTTGAAAATTTACCCGTAAAATCGGGAAAATAAAGTAAACATAATTAATTTTATTATCATAAGATAGTGTCTAGACTCATGCTGGTGACTTCGATCAAAGGACTTACCTTTTGGTCAACTATGCTTAGTAGTTTACATGATCTTATTTCGATAAAGTTTTGATTGATTCACTGATGACTGACGCCAGTAAATAAAAATGTTGCTTTGAAAAACCTTTCGTAGCTCAACTTTCCTATCATTATACATCTGACAATTTATTAAGAAGGTATCAAAAACATCAACACAGCAACGCCTTATCAACTCCTCATTACAAATACACAAGTACCAGCTCTTATTTATGTAATAATTTCCTTCGATATGCCGTAATATTATAAAATGACGCTGTAAAAATATCGCATTTCGCCGAAACGGGGAATTCCCGTGCATTCGACCGGAAAATAGCCGACATAAAGGTCCGACATTCTGCCACTGACCGGGGCACGGATGCCGATAAAATATATACGAGGACCGAGGACCTCCCTCGCCGCAAGTGTCCTAATGTTGATAAAACCTGATAAATCAACACTCCCCGGCCAAATATTATGCCCTCAGATCTTTATTTGCTGGAGCTGCGTCACGTTTCGACCGCTTTTTGTAGCATGGCAGCGTTTTATTTTTACACTAGTTTTAGTCAGAAAGGATAGCAAGAAACTTATGATCGCAAAATATCAATAATTCTACTAAATATATTAGGCAGAAGCAGATGATTGAATTGTATTATTTTTCAAACCTAATTAAAATGATTACAACCAGCTCACTTTTAGCACCCAACTAGTGAGAAATGTACCTACCTAATATAACTATTTTATTACTCACAACTAACAAATAATTAATTGATTACCGCATTCTAGTATGCGTACCAAATATAACTAAGTTAGCTTCCATTGTTATAACAACAATAATTTAATATTCCTTCAACTATGAGCTTAGGCTATGATTGTGTAGGCGTGGATAAACCACAGTCCGCAATAGTTCACGAGGTTCTCCCTTCGAACTTTGTAAAAGGCATGGATTTAGACGTCCTTTCGACCCGAAACGCCTCGGTCATTGGCTTATTGTCACCTAATTACTCGACTAAAAAGTGTAAGGTAATGTGGGAAGCGCACTCAGACGCATAAATAAAGTGCGCAACAAGATGGCGTCAGCGTCGGCGGCGGTCGGTGTTGCCAGCAATTAATCTCCATTTCCCGCACGCGCCAAATCGCGCCGCCATTACTGGCTCTGTTTTATTTCATTAAATGGACCCGTCGAATTAATGCGCTGCACCGTTTACAAAACCGATGAAAGAATCGGAAAAAACCGGCATTGAAAGTTTTCTATGCCTCCTTTGTGGCTGTTTGTGAAAATTGTCCGACATTTTCTTTGTTTATTGAGGAAAAATTGCCTGTTAAGTCTTCCAGCAACTCTTTTGATATCTTTTTGCGTTGTTTTCTGAATCTATTTGAACCTATAAAGTTTGACGTGAATATTCCGTCTTATTTTTTTGTTCTGCTAACAAAACGGTTCGTTGTAAATATTGCTGTTATACTTTTAGCGGTTTTACCGGCTTTCACTCAAAGTATTACGCTCTGTTTAGCAAATAATTGAATCGTCAATCATTGCGTTTGTAGAAAACTGTACTTAATGGTGTTAATCGATTTTCCGGTCTCCATTTCTCATTGTACAGTTTACTTTCATAGCTAGGGACAAAGAAATTCAAATAGGTATAAAATGCTCACGTGGAAACACTAGGCACTTATGCGAAGTCATTAGGCGTTTGTAAGCAAAGTTTTATTCATACATTTATTTAACTAAACATGGATTTGCTTTTATTTTTGTAATTAATCATAACATCAGAATTTGAATTAACGGTATTTGGTGAAAACTCCATTACGGAGATTATTTATCAGATAAAACCTTCCTCTATATGTTCTACAGTTAAACAAGTTCGTAAAACGTTTATACAAAGCTATTAAAGCCGAAAGAGCTACATGTAACCAATTCCCCTTCAATAGAGAGGGAATGCAATAAAATAAAACATTTCAATGGACGTTGTATTGTTGCAGGTGCGAACACTGTTCGTCAGTGGGCTGCCGATGGACGCGAAGCCGCGAGAGCTCTATCTCCTCTTTCGAGCGTATGAGGTATGTTGGCAATTAATTACTTTATTTGTTACAGAGCTACATGTGCTTATATTGGGAAAATAATTGGCTAGAGTCGTCTATTTTGGAGTGTATTGATTGTCGGTATCATCTGCCCTGACACGAGTCTATTTAGAGAATTATTATATAACAATGTTGAAAAAAAAATTAGTTTAGTCTTCTAATTAATTGCCCTAAGAATAGCATGTTGTTTTCTTGTATATTTACCTCGAAACACGGAATAATGTCGGTCTATGTAAAACTTTCCTTAAGAAGTATCCGAAACTAATAGAAATGTCAAAATATTTATCGAGAGAAAATAAAAACGGGATAGCACCGTCGTCGTCACGCGACTAGATCTCGGTTCGGATTACTGTGCCGTAAATATCAAATGTCATGCTCCGATTCGTAATATTCGGATTGAATCGATTCTGTTTACCGATAAGGGGGATTACACTCGATCCTCGGCTGGCACGGATGGCACCACAAACATAAAGGTGCCTAAAGTTAAACCAGGGGTTAGTTTTAGTGAGGGTATCGCGTGACGACACCGCGCCTGGCACAACCACGTACCAGCTTTTTTCGGTAGTTTTAAACATTATTACGTCTGAATAGAATTTTACTGCGACATGAATGACACCGACGATTCTAGCAATTTGATAATGTACTCCCATCTAAAAGTTTCACCCAACATTAGACTCGTGGGGGGAAGTTTTGATAACAAAGTTAAAATAATCATTGTTTGTTTGTACAGGGTTATGAGGGTTCCCTGCTAAAGGTTACCAGCAAGAATGGGAAAACAGCTTCGGTGAGTTTGTACAAATAACGTACGCATATTAATTGTATTTAATATACCTAAAGCTAGCGTGTTTGTAGTTCGTGTGAAATATATTTCCATCAATCAAGTTTTTTTTAAGTGAACAACTGTTTCGAACGTCAACGCGAAAGGCGGAAGCTACGAGCATGTTACGCCATTTAATGCGCCAATTTCGTTTTGAACTAACAGCACGTTATGTGATATTTGTGGTATCTCAGTAATGCAATAAAATATTATATCTATGTTACATAAAAAATAATATGATACATAAAATATAATATGTTACATAAAATATAATGCATTACATGGTACATTTTCTTGCAGCCGGTCGGTTTCGTCACGTTCCACACGCGAGCTGGCGCAGAAGCAGCTAAACAAGATCTTCAGGTTGGTATTGTCACAAAGTCTAATAGCCCTAGAATTTATCCTAAACCGCTACTACTAAGCATTGAGTTTGACCCAATATCTCAGCGAAACCCCTTCAAACATTATTTGCCTCAGCATATTGGAGCGAACTCAATAAATATTTTATCCGTAGATAACTGACAGATAGAAAACTCAATAAAATCTTACTAAAATGATTTGATGTTTCCTACAATGCGGAAAATCACACAATAACAAAAAATATCCACGTACACTACAACGCCTAATCAGTTTGAATGGCTTCAGAACACAGTATATATGATAGGTAACACAAGGGCCGCAGTATCTCAATAAAAGACTGAGATATGTCCTAGGTATCCGAAGCTCAATATGCTATTGTAAATACTAAAACATGTATACCGCACGGTGTTACTAAACCTCTTCTCATCACATGCCTAAAACACAGCCAATGAGCACTATAGTTAATATTCTCATTGTAGACTTGGAATAACATTTTCCTGACTCGAGTAACCGCATCGTAAGTTATGCTAAACCCATGCACATACAGAATAGACCACGTCGGGTCATCAAGTCGGTGTCATTGAGCTGTGAGGACCGCCGCGCGACGCCGGACTGTGACCGATCATGTTGCGGTGTAAATACGATCAGCAATGCATGTCACTGTTTGACAGGTTTTAATGTCACATCCCGAGCACTGTGTTCCGTCACCTTAGCAGGCGCAGGCGCGGACCTCTCGATTCGATCGAATGTATCCAATGTATAGACAAAATTGACGAACCAATTGCTATGTCCGATCCGAACCCTTACATATAAACTGACCCGTTTAGGTTACTTTTAATGAAATTTGTTTTTGGGATTAATGGTTAATGATGATGTTAGTTAAAGATGTTGAAGCAATCCAAATAACTTGTTAATTCCGACGCCCTCCCAACTCGCTATCGTCGCTCCCAGCGGTCGCTCGGTACCACTGGGACTCGCGGCGCCGACCCTTCCATCGTCATTATATCGGAGCGCCGCACCGCTCGCGGCTGTTCACAGCAGGGCGTCCGGTTCGACCCCGACATGCCGCAAACGATTCGGCTGGAGTTCGCTAAAAGCAACACGAAGGTCAGCAAGCCGAAGCCGGCAGTTGCCACAGCCGCGCCAGCTGCACACCCCGCATTGATGCACCCACTCACTGGACGTAAGTACCGCCGAACGCACACACCGCCCGGCGCTCGCTCGAAGCCCCCACACCCATACCGTACCTTCACACTAATAAAATCGCACGACCTGTGTCTGTGCCGATCCTTACACTATAATGCTCGTATCCGCACTACTGCTGCCCGATCGCTAGGCTCTGAGAGGGTGTAAGTAGGCACGTAATGGGTACGATCGGGGCGTCGAGCAAACGCGAAGGGCAAGTATCTGTGACCGCTTACACGTACCACGCAAGGCCTAGCTCCGCGAAGCTATTGATTGATCTGTCGGGTTCTTACCACTGTTGTCAACTTTTACATGTTTTCATGATAACATTCATTCATGATGTTTTTATTTTTGTTGTCATCTACTACGAGATACCAGAACAGGTATTGGAAGAATTAATATGGTATCAAAACCTTTATTATTTCTTTATGTTCTTTGCAATAAGTATATTATGTTTTCAAAACCGAATATCGTAAATTTCAAGAACCGTGAAAACATGTTTAAAGCACATTGTAAATAATAATTTTCTATAGCAGTATTCTAATATCACATTCATAGTTACTTCGTGAACATTGAATCCGTTAACAGACTGACACAGCTTGTTTGATTGTAATGTGCGCTTGGTGACGTTGTTGTTATGGTGGACAGACCTAGCGAGTCCGTTCTTCCCGGGCGGCGGCGAGCTGTGGCATCACCCGCTGGCGTACGGCGGCGAACTGCCTGCGTTGTCGCACGGACTGGTGCATCCCGCCATCCACCCGCAGATGGCGCCAGTTCGGTCCTACCTCTGACTAGCTGCCGCCGATAGGCCACACCACGTATGTTACTTTTACAATACTGAGTTGCTAATATAGTCTACATTTCAAGGTTTTAACACAAAGGGGGTGACAAGACATGTTGTATAATTGCGTCTCACCCCCTCTGTGTGTCGAAACCTTTATGCTAATTATGCCAGAGCCTCTAATCATCGCACAATGCTTCCAAATATTGCTTGCTGTTGTTCTGTACTCCAGTCAGTTCAGATTGTAGTCTGCCAAAAAGCTCATCACGACCAAATATTGATGGCTGTTTAAGTTATTTGTTTTTCTTATTTTAACTGTGTGTTAATAGTAAGAGCAGTCAAGCATTTTGCGTTCTATGTAATTTAGGAAAATACTCAACACAGCACATTTAAAAGAATCTTCTGCACTATGCACTGTCCCAGAAACTCGTAGAACGCAGAACGCTTGACCGCTCAATGACTGTGTGGTTTCTTACGTAATTCAAACTTTACTAGGAGTTTGGACCTTATTATCATGGTAATAATGTCCAGACCCCCCTGACGCTGGGTGCGTGCGTGCTGCCCGCGCCCGCCCTGGGCTCGCCGGGCGCGGCGGTGCCGGCTCACAGTGGCCCACCCTCGCACCCCGCGCACCCCGCACCTCCCTGCTCGACGCTCTTCGTCGCGAACCTCGGACAGTTCGTCTCAGAACATGAACTTAAAGAAATTTTTAGCAGGTACGACCGCAACATTAACTCATACGCAATCGTATATGTGCAAAACGCTTCAAGTTTTCGACTGAAAATAACAATTTATACAGTCAAATATTTAAATATCTACACAATTTCAAATGAAACAGTAAAATAATATTTCCAGTCGAAAAATAACACGATGTTATGTGCATGATCACGCAACACATAAGGTAATAAAACATATGAAAGCATTCGAACTGTATATGAAGTTAATAAAATTTAACTTTCCACAGTGCATGTTGCACCGAATATCACAATGTCGCCCACGTAAAACATTATTGGGTTATAATTATTTTATGTTTCAATTTTGGCTCTACTATGTCTCAGATGTCTCACACAAACTATTTGATTTGATAAGAAGATACTAAAGGAAACTTTATTTCGTTGAGCCACATCGTTTGTGTGAGATCTGACGCCTGCACCCGTACCACCCTAAGCATGACGAACGTCACTATGTCTCCACAGTTGTCACAACTAGTCGTACGTTAGCACTGTAACACCACACAATATGAGAGCCGTGAATATTACTTTTTATGTCGTACGTATCGTGCCGCACACACCGACCGCGATATTTATATCCGCAGCATTAAAGAGGATGACAAATGTCGCACTGTTTAGTTTATATCTCTTAGAATTTAGAAGCACCATTCGAATAACATTGCTTTCTAAATAAGAATCACTAACTATTAAACATTGTTCAAAAATGTGGCATTCTCTGAATTTAGCTACAAGAATCCACAACATTAGGTCAGTCTCAAAGACACACAAAGTCATACTGAGGGGGTACGAGTGGGCACAATAGAGTATGATGGTACAGCTGTCCGGGGTTCTCTCGGCTGCGGCTGCTGAATGGCGGTAGCAGCGGCGGCAGTTCGGGTCCGGTGGCCTTCGTCGACTTCGCTAGTGCGTCGGACGCGGCTGCTGCGCTCGCTCGCCTGCAAGGCGCTCTGCTTCTCAGCTCTGAAGGCGCCATCCACCTCGAATATGCGAGGCATAAGATGGCACACAACGGCTGGATTCTCGCACATGAAGTATGCACGCGCACTATGTTTAGTTCTGATACCATCTGAATGATATTCTCTAAGTGTCATGTAGGGTCCGTCATTGTAGTCAACTGCTGAATTGATATTGCATCCACGTTCGTAAAGAATTAAAATGCATATGTCAACATCGCATCTACCACTATTGTTGGTGACTATATATTTTTCTTACAAATCGATATAGAATGATAATTAAGTTCTGATAATGACACGTTCATTGTAAACAAGAAGAAAAATTACTAAAAAGTATATTCTTAAGTGCTATGTGTTAAATTCGATAAGGCTTCGGCTCTCATGCACAAGAATCCAAGACATTTAAATGTAAGTGTCTGAGTGCCGAAGCGATCGACTCTACTAATGTTTCACCATGCACCTCGCACTATATAGAGTTACATAATGCCTGCTAACTCGTAAGCCTTAGAGAACGTCGCTACCAATGTTTGATGATCCACTAACGTGTGTTGTGTTACGCAGGGAGCCAAAGGCGGAGAAGAGGGCGAACAGCATTAATTCGTTCGTGGCTCTCGGCACTTGACAACCAGCTCACTGAGGGACGCCTGTCGAGATCCTCTGCATCGCATCGGACCCGCCAGGAGACCGGGCAGCACATCACTCACCCCTACGTCCTCACTAGGCGCTCTGTCTCCTCTTTTGTTATTATGTTCCCTGACTCCCAGCGTCAGAGGTGTGGTGTTATTTCGTTTATACCAAAATTAGCAAGTGTTAATTGTATTATTATTAACATTCCAGGTTTATTGTTTACTGTTCATGATATATCATTATTATTTAAATCTATTAATTTCCTATAAATGTAGCCTGTTTATTTAATATAATTATTCAATTTATCGTGTAACATAAGATTTATTTACAACTAACTTATTGTACGGTAACGTTTGTATATTTGTTTTTACAAGGCCGATGTATACAACTGAGAGGATTTGTTATGAATATAGCGTATTACCAGAAATTAAACATTTTAGGATATATCTCATTCGAGTAAGCTAAAAACCAAAGGTGCCCTTCATAGAAAGATTACGTTTTGTTAAATAATATTTCAAGTTGAATGATTTAAATGAAGTTGTATGTAATAATACGATACTTTTGTTTTAGCCTCGATAATGTTAGCGTATTTAAATGAATTTCATGACTATTTCAAATTATATTTACCTAATACTTTCTTAGTAATGTTTATAATGTTCAATCACTCGTTGTCGCGCTGGCACTCTAGTGTTGGTCTTACGATCCTTTCTATCTGTAAATGAATTATTGCAATAATTATAATATTTGAGTAGGATTGTGCGATAGGACGGGAAGCCCTCGGAGCCGCTTGTCAAGTGCAACAGAGCGCTGAACGCGAGCGTGCGCACGCATCTCCTACTTCTTTCACACTGACCCGTTCAGTTTGTTATGACCCTTCTCTACTTAGGTGACTATCAAAATTTCTTGTGCCTTGCGAAAAAGAATCCTAAAATCATTTCGATTTAACTCTAACATCGTGGTTTCACAAGTTAGGGTGTTTAAAAGTTAATTGAAAGTTCTGCATTATACCAATTCGGGTTCCCTCACTCTTCTCGGTTAGTATGCGATGCGACACAATCGAGATCAGTTCAGTCTTGTCTCTTGTTGCGAGAATTTAGCCTTGGCCTTATGAGAGTTAAATAATTAAATGTAATCATTATATTAATTAATATATTATTATAGTTATAATTAGCCGGCGACGTGCGCGCCGACGCTGAATAGTGAAACATTATTCTACTATCTGCATGCTTTGACGAGCTTTTTGGTAATAATCTAATTTAAAATTTAGTAGTTATGTACTTTTATTGTGTAATCGTTAGGTGAATAATATAATATTAGATAAGGGTATTTATTGTAGACAATCAGCATAGTTACATTACTATTTAATGAAAGTTATTCATACATAATAATGAAACAATGTAATGAAATTTAAATTTACTGAAATGTTAGGATTAATCAAAATAAAGATTAATATATTTTTTATTTTTAGCTAGTTGACTATCGCATACAGAATGAATACTTAGTTACCTACGTGTCGACGAAACGGTGACGACATAAGTACATAACAGCGCGAGATAGCAATAAACCAAAAATGAAATATTAATGTTATTATAGGTATTTAGTGACGTATTCTGCTGATGTAAACATGTAAAATTTACAAAAAAAAAAGTAAAAAAAAATCCCTGCTTAGGCTATATAAATAAGGTTTTGGATATTTGGGTTCCAATGTTGACGCGACAGAAATCTATTGAGGTACTCACGCGACTGCTGTCGGTCGCCGGCCAGAGATACCGCATGTGAATTCTTATGAAATCTCTTAGTCAATATTTAATAGAAATTTCGTCAATTTTTGACTTAGCAAAATTTTATACATTGTTTATAGTAACTGTAACTTCACAATGTACCGGACGTCGTGGCGTATAGACCAAAGATAAAGGATTATACATAATTTTAATACTAACCTCAGACCGTACCAAACTTGTATTTTGTAGGCGCATTGTACTGCAATGTTTAGTGGTCGCGACAAATTAATTATTTTGGAGCCACAGCAGTTTATGCAGAAACCATTTGTTACGGACCCAAGACGAGGCTGATGCCGTGGTGATACACGAGGACACCTAGGATAGGCATCTTATGTACTATTTCATTGTTACCTACTTTTGCTAATGTTAGAGACGAAAAGATCAATTTATTAAATCAAATATACAATTAGATTCAGTTTTATACCCAAGCCATTATTATTAAATGAAAATTAATCATTAATTATGTATAACAATGTTTTGTGTCACATGAAAACTCCTGACAATTCAGATTCTCTTATATATTATTAATTATTCATTGTCGGTTATAATAATTAAGCTAAGTCAATGTTCACTTATTTAATTCGATATATAATGCTAATTCGTGTATAAGTAATTGTGTAATATTGTAGTAGTGATCTCCCATACCTTCGGCGAGCGGCGTCCTCCTGCGCATACTAAAATACAACGAAAAGTTTATTTGTTCTTTTCAGTTGGTCTGTGTGAGTGTGTCGATGGCTTTATCACGTCGATGACGATCAATGTTAAGCTCTCTTCAGACATATGTGTATCACTCTTTGAAATCTCTATCATAGTTTTAATGTTCTGTAGAGCCATCGACAGACATAACGTTTTGGTTAGCGATGTCCGATCGCCTGCCATGCTGCGCACGCACTATATCACGCGAGCGCGCGGCGCGGCAGGCGGCGGCATGCGCGCGGACGCCGTCGCCGCCATGATTCCGTCCAACAACCTTAGATAGCGAGTAAGAGACGTCCAGTGGCTGCGGACACGGCTACGTCACCTTTGCGGGACTACTCGATACATATCATCATGTAATATTTAATGTGTAATTAGAAATTAAAAAAGCGGTTTCATAGAGACGTTTATTCTGTATTCTCGTCTACTACTTATAATGCAATCGGCTATATGTCACGCTAACCCACTTTTACGTTTCCGACATACTATAATATTCGCTTCGCTGTCGTCTTATCCTTTCACTCGGATTTGTATCCACTTCTGATTAATTTAATTTCTAAGGGATTTAAACACAAAAACTTAATGTAAACCACAAAATGATATTTTCTTAACGTTTACTGTGAAATCGAGTAGATAGATGGTGATCGGATCGTCGTTGTTTATATAAAGACGCGTGACATTGGCCCGCATGTGATAGGGTAGTGTAGGGGTGTAGCGTCGCCTTGCAAGTTAGGTTAAGTGAAGCGGTATCACACAAACGCCGTGCATCGGAAACATATCAATTCTGTGCCCCTTAATAAATTTAGTTAAATACTATTCTAAGAGATACAATATGAATAGAATAAAGAAGACAAAATAATCGGAGTATCAAATACCTGCTAAGTGTTGTTTTCGTACGTTAATAATAATATCGATTAGATTGTGTTTGAACGTGAATCGTACGCATACTTAGTCCCCGAGTAGTGCCGCGCAAGTTTCCATTTGTTTTTCGCTGTAGAGTTTGTACGTTACTTTATTGTTATTTTAGAATATATTAACAAGGCTTAATTACCAAATTACTTTAACAGATCGCTTCGTATTCAGTATTAAATGACATTTTATTTTAATAACGGTGACAAGAGTTAGTGCGTTGCTGAAAACTTATTTGTATATCGAGCAAAATAAACCATACAAACTATATAGTTAGTAATTAATTGTTAGATTTGTGTGACTTGGATTATTTAAAGGCTTTTAGAGCAAAGGTAAAGTGTTATTGTGGTTTAAGAAAAACATAATGACATTGTAAAAATAGTGATAAAATTAGCTTAATTATCATTATTACAACTTTTATAGATGTTCATTACTTTTCTTTTCTTACTTCATGGAGTATTGTGGCATTGGAGACGTCATTGTTAATTCAAATAAATTTGAGCTCATCCTCAATCGAAGTTTTTATTCATCTGAAACCCTGTCTGCATCAGCCCGCTACTGAGCCACTGAGCTCATGGCCACTGAGCCACTGGGCTACTGAGCTACTGAGCTACTGAGCCACTGGGCCACTGAGCCACTGAACTTCTGATTGTCTCCAAGCATGTGTCTAGAACAACCGAACAACAGACGCATTCAGACATTAAATAAAAAAATGTTTTATAGATTAGCCTGTAGGTAACAGATCTTTTATTAACGAAGTAATATAATCATTGTTTTCTCGAACGAACTTATGTTCAATATTATGTGTCTAATAGTAAATAAAAATAGTACTTTTATAGGTGTCTAGTTTAGGATAACTGAAATTAGATATAAAATTTACAGTTGAGCTTTTAAAACGTTGCTTTGTAGACATGTCTGCTTTAGTGCGTCGTTTTGTAAAATGAATTCGGGAAAAATATATCAAAATACAACGTTTTCTTCAATTTAGTTTACAGAAGTGACGCAGTTACGATTAAATATAAAATCTCTTTATTTCGATAATAATTATTGCAATGTTGTATTTATGTTATTATTAGTTTTAAAGCATTATAGGGTCCAAAGATTGGGAATAAACATTATGTGACAATTAGTGTTCTTGTTTCTTTTACTACGGACGTATGACCGACCTCGACAAGTAGCTGGGGTAGACGACATCCGAAGATCTGATACTTATTTCTCTGGGATAAGCTAATACGCTAAGTTTGAAATATAAATAACTACCATTCCATCCTGAAAAGCAATGAAATAGTTATAAAGTCAACATGAAAATGTTGGATAATAAATTCTAAATTTTATGTGCAGCCCCAAAATTGCGGCATTAAAGTAGTTTTTAATGTCAACCAACTTGTTTAATCTAGTAACAAAGTAGGTGAGCGTCATTGGGGAGTTAGTAATTATTTAGACAGTCGAAACTTGGCATGGCCTCGTTCTGCGGCCCCGGCCAAATTAGTATGAATATCATTAATATCACATTAGCTACGACCGACGTACGTATGCCGGTTGAAATTGCGTTACCATTTAATTTCAGGATGGATTTAGACCGGATTTCCCGTTTAACTAGTAATGTTTTGTAAGAATCAAGTGGACTAACAATTTGGCAAGAACAATATACACGCACATGCCAACACAAGCAATTTCATAACACAATTTTAAGTTCGTAGCATAGAATTTTAATAAAGCCGTAAAAATGAAATCTCGTAGCAATTTCGTAGCAAAGTGCTACGAAACTCGATATCGATAATAATTTGCTGCGGGCACAGAGAGGCTGCTACACAATTGTTCACGTAGAGTTGGTTAGACGCTCATTCAATGCTCCTAATAATGATGGAGCTTTTGTTTTCGAATACGGACTTTAAAATATACCGACTTCATTTGATTGACATGCAAACAATGTTAGTTACCAGAATATCTCAATATCTCAATAGTTTCAAATTATTTCCGAATTCGATAATACAAAATGGGGAATGTTGCTGAACACATGCGATGCTGCCAAGGGGAGATGGTGAAATTGAAGATCGTAAGTATTAAAAAGAAGAGGGTAAGTAGAGAGATGGCACAAACCATACGGGCTAAAGATATTTTGATAATTATGTCACAATGCCTTTCTTCATTCCTTTCGCTTGTAATTTTAATAATACAGCACTTGTGTAAGCACATTGTCTTAGAACAAAGTAATTCTATAATATAGTATTGGATTGGATGACCATTCGTCACATTCAGTGCTACTAAATAGGACAATGTAAAACATCCTAATGAATGAATGGCCTTATATGCCGCTGCTGGGCATAGCATCCCAATGACTGATACAATGAACAGTTGTAATCACTTACTTTGTACAGAGATTCTAGACCAGATACTCTCTTCAACCCGTTTGTATTGATATACCCTTTCCGTAACAACCTGTATATGTATAAGGATTGGTGACCACATTATGCAGGAATATATATTCAGTACAATAAGGAAAGAAAGGAAAAACATTTATTTGGCACAGACTAAAAGGCACACAACACAACATAAGTAAAAAAAGAAATAAGTTACGGGTAGCTTAAACCCATTACCTTGGCATTCTTGGCAGAACATTATATCACCTTGTACGACACCCTACATTGGCGAAGGGTTTTACTGAAAACACATCAATAATTTTGTGAACACAATGTGCCTGTGGTTACAAAAAAAAATATGTCAAGGCTTGTACAGTTAGCGCCACGAAAGATGAGACTTGACTCCGCCTCCCGCTCTATTTCTGCCGCCTCTATGACGTCCGGTCCCGTCCCGCGCTCAGACCTCATACCGCTAAAGAGACCTAAAATCGTGTACTGCGCAAGTTAAACCACGTGGTGTGTCTCATCTCATCTTTCGTGGCGCTAACTATACAGGATGGTAGTGACATCGACGCGCAACCCTATTAATCTCAATCTGAATTATTTTGAAGGATATTGCTAATCCCTTGCTTCATATGTTTGCAAAAAGAGATGGCTAAAAAAAAACCCAGAATCGCCAGAAATTTCATATATGCCATTTTTATAGGCATAATATGTACAACAAAAATATATAATAATATACTGTAAAAACGACGTGGTATACTAGATATACAGGATGAATTTTTCAAGTGGGCGTGGATGGCCAAATCCGAAACTATGAGGACTAGTGAAAAGTACTCAAAGAAGTCGCGGGCTCAATTTTCATGAAAACTAAAACTGCATCATTGGATTTTTGAAAAATCAATATTTCTAGCCAGGAATCGAACCTGTTGATTTTGAAAAAAAAACACACACACTGTATTATTACACCATTCGATAGTGTCGCTAATAAGGATCGAATTCTGGGAAGTAATGACACACGTCAAACTAAAATAAAGAGCTCATTTATAACAAAGTAAAAAAAAATCATCCTGTATAAAGATTATTAATAATAAAACATATTAAAAGATGTATTGAAGGGTATATTTTTTACATTATTTTAATATATTATCATAATTATACTAAAGAGATTGTGATAAAATAAAAGTCGAGTAATCAATGTACCTACTCGTAAGTATGAATAACATAAACACACAAAGTATAATAACTTTTATACTATATTGTTTAGGAGGCTGATTTTTTGAAACCGTACTGGGTTTACTATAGTGAACCCATTTTTATACATTTCGTTGCTGGCGATTCTGGGTTTTTTGTCTATGAACTTTTAGCCATGTCCTTTGTCCGCTCAACAACGAAAATGACGCAATGAATGTTGTTGAACTGTCAAAATGAAAGCCATTAAGTACTACTGTTAGTGTGTTACGCATTTATCCCTGTGTTACCATGGATTCAGTACATTTGATTTTTTACTGCTTCAAGGGATTACAGCCCTAAGTATTTGATAATAATTTCAACTTGATAATACCAAGCGTTCCTGAGAATAGGGGCGTTGACAGACGGACAACGTAGTGATCTTATAACGGTTCCGTTTTTCCTTTTGAGGTACGGAACCCTAAAAATTTGCCATTCCATACGTTTTGACCGCGTAGGCATTGCACTTTTCTATGCAACTACAGTCGAAGTCCCTGCCACCCTGTACCCCCATCGTCTAAGCCTAAATATGTAAGTAATATAACTACATAGTCGTAAGAACGTACACTTATATCGAAATCTGGTAATGCTCATGAAGTTTTAAGTTTTAAATAAGGTTTTAACCGGAGTGTAGTAATGTGAATAAAACAAGTTGTGTAAGCCATCCTCCAGCGGTTATGTGCCCCTGGAGAATAAAGTTTAAAAGGACTTGGTGTTCTCAGCAAATTGCCTAGGTTCTATTTGGTACACTCGTTAAAACTGTTTCATGGTATATAAGAGCTTAAATTGTGGCATTTACTATGTAGCATGTATGCTGTAAGGTACTTGACTAAAAATGCTGTTTGAATTAATATGCGACTGTTATCTACAAGGGTCTCGGATATGTACTTAAGAAAAATCGATATTGGAACTTTTTAGGAACCATATTCCAGTTTTGACAAGCGATTTATAACAGACTACAGAACAAAAATTCTTTTACTTTCTTTTATCTAACTTGTATAGCTAAATAGCATTAGCATTATCAGCCTATATAATGTTCCCTCTTGGGACACAGGCCTCCTCTCTTCCAGAGGGAGTGGGCTGTAATCTATTTATTTTTGTTTTATTTATTTTTACAATTTTAAGAAAGCTTAGGTACTCGTACACGTAAATGGTAACGAAATAGTAAACAACTAATAATTGCTAATTACAAGTTACTCATTACAATTTATCTAACATTAATTAGCACAACTGCGTAGGTATGCGATTGGCTTGCTGTCAATGGATAGAATTCCACACGGAAGAAATCTTTCTTTATATATATAAATACAAAGTCGCACAGCGAACTGTGAAACGGGCTATGCTTTGAGTATCTCTGAGGGATCGAATCCGCAACGAGGTGATCCGGCAGAGAGCCAGAGTTGTCGACATAGCTCACAGAATAAGCAAGCGGAAGTGGTAATGGACCGGCCAAATTAGCCGTAGAACCGATGACCGTTGGGGTAGACATGTTCTTAAGTGGAGACCGCGAATCGGTAAACGTAAAGTGGGACGCCCTCAGGCTAGGTGGAGCGACGATATTCGCAGGATGGCTGTTAGCAGCTGAATGAGAGTTGCCGAAAATCGAGTTGAATGGCGTGCAATAGGAGAGGCCTATGTCCAGCAGTAGACTGCTATAATTTCTTTAATCAACTCAAGTTGACTGTAAATTCCTAATGCCGGGGCCACACTATACGGGAAAATCGCGATAAGTTGTTTCTTATTGGCTGACATCGTAGGTCCAGCCAATGAGCATCAACTTATCGCGCAAATCTTCGCGTTATCGCGATAGTCTGGCCCCAGCATTACAAAGTTTACTAGACAAAGTCTAGCAGAAGCCAATGATTAAAACAAACAAACCTGAAAATGTTGCTATTGCGAGCTATGACACGATCTGTGCTCCTACTTCGTAGAAATAACTAACAACCTCGTCGATCAAACAGTACATTACTATCACACACACTACATCAGCGTCTGGTTTGGCTCATGCGAATCATCCCGCGTACAGGTGATCACACTCGTGGGATGCTGCGGTATTGACTAATAGCACTCAATTCTACAATATACAGGCGGCTTACACACTTATTTTTGATAGGATGATTGTTGTTTTTGATAGTTCTGTTCTATTTCGAAACGGTAATCTCTCATCACTCATCTGTGTAGTCTCTTACAATGAGATGGCATGAAAATCTGATTACACTCATGTTTTTAGATCGCAGCTCAGTTTTAAAAAGTTAGAACTCAAATGCTTTATATCAAAGATTGCTAGTATACAATATGTAACTGTGTGTGTATATTGTGTGTGTTTATTTTCTTTAGATACTCAAGTATAATTATATTTTTAAATATTTTTGTAAACAAAAGATTAAAAATCCATTTATAAATATAAAAAATAGCCTACCGTTATCGGAAACAGGGTCCAATTTAAAGCTTAAAAAATATTATTATTAAGAAAATCGTGTTGAACCTAACCTAGTAATTGAGCCTTATTGCCTTGAAATAAGTTTTAATTTTCTTTGGCTCAATCGGCGGTCAGTGTGGCAAAATACATAATTTTTTAAAGTGACTGAAATCGATTCAGTAGTCAATTATGAACAAACTACTTTCAGGACTTGCGTTTATTCTGTTCGACCTTGTATACACGAAAGGAGAACACGTCCGACATTTAATTCATAACTAGCCAAAGAAAAACCAAATTCAATGAAAACCGGAGCGTAAGCTTCCAGAATTCTAGATCATGATTACAAACCGTTATTTCTTGAAACACGAGGGTTTTTTTTAAATAAATGGCACTCTACATTTCATTACCTTCTGCTGCCATTACCTATCTACTGGTAAAATAGATGAAACAAATTATTTACATTGGAAATACACGACGCCTAACGTATGAACATTCTACTTTACTACCGTATTTTCCGAAATGATATTGGCGCGAATACAAAGTATTTTGTCTGTTTATAACATTATCGTAAAGAACTGGTATTCAACAGATCGCAAGGAACGAGTAGATAGGTACATGTACTACAGGTGTATTTGAATATGGCCCTGATCAAGGTGTTTAGAAAAATCTGGAGGTAACATCATTAGAAAAGCTTATGAATTGATAGAACTCATGAGTCGAAAGCACGTCAAAGTTAGTTTAATATTACTTTAAAATTCATTTAATTTTCAAAATTAATTTACTCAAAAAAGAGTAATTTTTTACCATCAAAAACAAAGTAAGTATAAACAGCGGGCTAATTGCGTAACAACATAAAATGGAATTGACATCCATTGCTTTATAGGTTTGAAAAATTCTTCTGTTCAACAACCAATGTACGTGGCTGAACAGTCAAAATAAAAAACGTTGTGATCGATTACCATTTTATCCTCCCAGGACTTGCGTGGAGGCATATATCTACTATTTACGTTTATTACTCTGTGATATCATATAGGTACACCTATGTACCTACACTATCAAATCAATCAGTAACAATTACTCCGAAAATCAATCACGATTCCAAGTGTAGATATTGCTGTTATTGTCCTGATATTCCTAGAATCAAATTAATTCAACAAAAAAATATGCATTGTGTGATATATCTAAACATGACAAACCAAAAAAAAATTGTTTTATTTGGGTTGAACGACCGAAAGTATATACACACATCAAAAGTGTCTAGGGATCAAGCATTTTTATGCGGATTTCTTGAGATTGAGATGTGGCTTTGTAATAAATTTATGATTTTATAAATTTATGTGGATCCTTTTTGGTGCATTTCATAATTTGAATCGGGAACTGTGAATCAAATTCGAGTAAAAGATGAAAATCAGCTGTCAATATTTTCCCTATAAAAACATACAACGCATTGAAGACATTATTAGTGCTACTGTTTCCCTACTACTGATTAAAACCAACGTTATTATGGAGCGGCGACGTCATTTAAGCAGGGAAGAAATGCTCAGAGCCGTGGGAATGATAGAAGCTGGTTCCCGGCAACGTACTGTGGCTTTAGCTCTGAATACAAGTCAGAGTGTTATCAGTCGACTTTGGACACGTTACCGAAGCACTGGTACCGTGGCTGAGCGCCATGGAGGACGGTATCGCTGCACCACACGGAGACAAGACCGATACATTCAAATCTTAACTCGAAGAGCTCCAACAATAACCGCCATGATGTTAGCCGTGAGGCTTCATCACTCTTCAGGGAACTTAATTAGCGACCAAACAGTCAGAAACCGCTTGCATGAAGTGAACCTTCATTCCCGAAGACCGCTACGGGTACCACCTATGGCAATGCACAATCGTAGGATTCGATATCAATGGGCTCTTGAACACAGAAATTGGGCAGAAGAACAATGGCGTTTCGTGTGCTTTTCTGATGAGTCTCGTTTTGGTATGAGACCGGATACAAGACGTATACGACACTGGAGAACCCCTGGACGCCAACAGCGATTAAAATCCTGCCAGGAAGTCCATCCTTATAGTGGTGAAACCATCATGGTATGGGCGGGTATTTGGATCGGCGGAAGAACTGAGTTGATTTGGATCAGAGGCAACCTCAACGCTCAAATTTATGCTGAGACGATTGTATCAGACGTCATCGTTCCTCTACAAGTGCAAATCGGTCCCTTATTTCAGTTAATGCATGATAATGCACGACCGCACACCGCAAGAGTTGTAAGACAGACTCTCGCCGCAGCTAACATCAATGTCCTGCCCTGGCCTGCTCAGTCGCCAGACTTGAACCCGATTGAGCATGCATGGGATATGCTACAGAGAAGAGCTCTGCCGAATATGGAGGGTATCCAGTCGCAAGAAGACCTTTTTTTGTTGTTGCAACGAACATGGGCGGCCATTCCACAGCGTGATTTGGATGAACTCATTTTGAGTATGCCAAACCGATGTTCTTGTGTTGTTAGTGTTCGCGGTAGAAACACGGATTATTAATTGTTTAAGTTACCCAATAAAATTTTAAAGAAAACTGTTATTTCAGTCTTTTTTTCGAACTTTTGTGTTAGTGGTTCAAATGTCAAAAATCCCTTTATTAGGAAAATGGCAAATTTCTTTATTAATGCAAAGGTGACTTGGTTTATCGTTACTGTGACAAACGAAAACACTTTATTTGATGAATCCTTAAAGAAAATTTTAATTAATATCAATCAGGAGAAAAGTTATTGCAAAAATATATGTTGATCCCTAGACACTTTTGATGTGTGTATTATAGAGTTACTTGACATATTGACAGTTTATAAAATCAGTTTTCTTTGCTTAAACTTCACAGACGTGATGGCTGTCGACATCTCAACATGATAAAACAAAAAAACTGAACTTCTAAACTCAAACTACAAGTAACTATATAATACATGAGGTCAATGATCACAAAACAAATCACCAAATCTTTTCGTTTTTGTTTCATCATGTTTAGACATCGGTGTACGTCTGCGGAGTTTATCTAGCTAATTTAAGGGCTTGTAATAGTTCAGCTCAAATTCAGATTTTGCCCCCACGTCCCCGCGCTATGTATCATTCTATCCCACTCGCACTGACATACTGATTCAGTTAGGGTGAACTGAACTATTGTTGGAAGGATGTCAAGAAATAATATGATTAAACTTAACATTAATTTATGACATTCACATTGTATGTTCAGTATATATAAAATTCTTTTAAATGGGCAGGTAAATAATAAGTAGGTATAACAAAACAAACATGAGACACTCATCATTCGCATAGCAAATACAGTTTACATCGAAATCCGCAATATACCTACTGCGTTAGTGTTCTATGACCGACTAAAGACCATTGCTCTACCGCCATATATTTGTCACCATAAGACATCGACAGCCAAATACGAGCCGGCGCTCAGCTCACTGACAGCGTGGCACGGCAGGTTGTGCTGCGGCATCCCGCGGCGTTCCGTGGCATCCTGCTGAAAGCCCGCACAGACCGAACTGCGTCCCATTAACCGAAATGACCGCAGCACAAGTTTCAATCTTATTTCAACTAGCTTGGCAATCATAATTCCTCGACACAACGTGACCCACACGTCCCGCGGGATGCAATGGCGCGCCGCGGCATTACGTGGAATGAAACGGCATGACACGCCATGCCGGAGCATCCATCGGCGCGTCGCGTCATGCCGCAGCGTCCCGCGGCACGTCGCGTCATTTCCCGGCATCGTGGTATCGAAATAAAGTAACATGAATTCTAAACTCATTGAAATAACATTCAAAATTACTTGATTAGTAATAAAATCCTTTGCCATGACAAAGCCTTAAAATTACTTTCTTTTTGCTGAATCTTTGGCCAAAAAATAGGCTAGTCTTCTGGTCACGTGAAGAGTCGACCAATCGCTTGGCGATTTCTCGAAAAATTAAGTAGGCACTCGGACCTTATGGCCCTAGTGTATCAGCCCCAAACGGCTGGTACATATAAGTCGGAATAAGATTAGAGTATCTATTTGCGCTGTTTGAGGTTTTCTGCACCCGCAGTAATCGCACTAGCACAGCCAACCGTAATAGGAAGATGGGGTGGCGCAAGGTAGTCGATACATGTTGCATCACACACCAAAGGCCGACCTAACTTCTAAGGCATTATGGTCAATCTGTCTGGTCTTTTCCAATCGTCGCGAGCCATTGGGTTCTAAAACAGCTGGCAACCCAGTACTGTCAAGATCACGCAATGGTTATAACGCATAATAATACGTCATCGGAATGACTGATGTCAATTATAAAGTTTCATACATTTTGGCTTTAACGGAGGTTTAGAATAGAACGAATTTTAAAATAAGTTGTTATTAATGAAAACATTTAAATTAAAAAAAAAAGGAATCAAGAGGAGGAGAATGACGAAAGCAATAACATAAATGTGAATTCCCTTAAATCCCTAATTTCCACATTCCGTGTATGTCTGGGATCACATAACTCTGGCAACATGTATGATGGATGAGTAAAAATTTGTTAATTTAGGTCTCATGAATTTTGCCCAATAATGATCGTCTTTCTGTATAATTTCAGTTTTGATATGATTTTTACATCCCGACCATACGGCAAAAATACATGTTTTTCTACCAGTTATGTGTAGTTGTCCCTGCACCTGAATGTACCAAGGATGTTTCAAATATATGGAAAGTCCATCTTTCGTTTTCCTCCAAAACCTTATTTTTGAAGTGAAAACTTCTTTAGCGGCGTTGAACACTTTTTGTAAAGGGTAAAAAATGTTAAACTCGCGTCAGGACACGTGACCGTCAGGAGAGATTCCCCCCCCCCCCCCCGCCTCTCTTTCTACGGCGGCGCCAACCGAAGTGAACCAAGTTTAGTGACACACGACAATGGATGGATGGATTGGATGGAGTGGAAGTGGAAGTGGAAGTGGAAGCGGAAGTGGAAGCGGAAGTGGAAGTGGAAGTGGAAGTCGAAGTCGAAGTCAAAGTCAAAGTCGAAGTCGAAGTCGAAGTCAAAGTCGAAGTAGAAGTCGAAGTCGGAGTCGAAGCCGGAGTCGAAGTCAAAGTCGAAGTCGAAGTCGGAGTCGAAGTCAAAGTCGAAGTCAAAGTCGGACAAAGTCGGACAAAGTCGAAGTCAAAGTCAAAGTCGAAGTCGGAGTCGAAGTCAAAGTCGAAGTCAAAGTCGAAGTCAAAGTTAAAGTCAAAGTCGGAGTCAAAGTCAAAGTCGGAGTCGAAGTCGAAGTCAAAGTCGAAGTCAAAGTCGAAGTCAAAGTCGAAGTCGAAGTCAAAGTCAAAGTCGAAGTCAAAGTCGAAGTCAAAGTCGAAGTCAAAGTCGAAGTCAAAGTCGAAGTCAAAGTCAAAGTCAAAGTCGAAGTCAAAGTCAAAGTCGGAGTCAAAGTCAAAGTCAAAGTCGAAGTCAAAGTCAAAGTCAAAGTCGAAGTCGAAGTCGAAGTCGAAGTCGAAGTCGAAGTCGAAGTCGAAGTCGAAGTCGAAGTCGAAGTCGAAGTCGAAGTCCAAGTCCAAGTCCAAGTCCAAGTCGAAGTCGAAGTCGAAGTCGAAGTCGAAGTCGAAGTCGAAGTCGAAGTCGAAGTCGAAGTCGAAGTCGAAGTCGAAGTCGAAGTCAAAGTCAAAGTCAAAGTCAAAGTCCAAGTCCAAGTCCAAGTCCAAGTCCAAGTCCAAGTCCAAGTCGAAGTCGAAGTCGAAGTCGAAGTCGAAGTCGAAGTCGAAGTCGAAGTCGAAGTCGAAGTCGAAGTCGAAGTCGAAGTCGAAGTGGAAATGGACGTGGACACACTGCTGTGTATTCGTAACATTCGTGTAGGTATATAAAGTGTTTAAAATATGGAAATTGAACAAAGTGCATCTATTAATGAAAAAAGGGACGCAGAAATAGTGAAAAAAAAATGAGTTATATTAATTCAATTAATAATTGATTTATTTCAACGTTAATATTCAAGTTTTCACTTCTGCCGGCACTCCCGGAGTGCAACCCGTCTTTTTTTTTTAATCTATTGCATCGTCCAACGAAGTCCTGAATGCAGAAATTGGACACTTTATTTCTACTATTGTGTCTTCTCCCTGCACAACTCCGTCCGGAGTTGCACCTAGAAAAGGTAACTCTTTATCAATAAAAAGACCACAAGGCTCTATTTTTTTAATATTAAATTTGATGCTAGTTGTTCCATGGCAGTTGTTTCACTTTCTATTCCATGTTTTATGGACGGCACATTACATACATTTTTTGGATATACAGGGTGTTACAGAAAGGGTATATCAATACAAACGGGTTGAAGAGTGTATCTGGTCTAGAATCTCTGTACAAAATTTCAGCTCAAAAGCATTAACTTTGAAAATGCTTAATATTTTTTTATTTCGATAGTTTAACATCCTGTATAAGATTTTTAACTAAAAATAACTTTAATTTCGGAAGTCGGTGGCAAAAAAGTAATATACAATTTAAATCCAAAGACACCGACATCCGAAATTAATGTTATTATTCACTTTGTAGTATTTTTGGGAGTCGGTTTTTTTTTTGTTAAAAATTTTTTGAAGTGAAACTTCTTTAGGCGCGCTTGACTTGGGGAGTAAACTGGCGAACGCGTTACGGAAACGTGTGATCGGGCGAGTAGGGAAGGTACGTATTTATGCGACCGGGTTTTTAAACCAGGTATTTGCTTCCAAGTACGCACACAAGTACGTAGGTACTCAAATAGTTCAACAACCGCGTTTGTTTTCGCAAATGCAATCATGCTCCTTATCAGTAAGAGCACAGAATACTTAATAGTACTACGTACAGAAAGGACACTCCCTTCCTCGACCTCATATCAGATACCGCACCTCACCCCGCACTTCGAGGTATTCGTTGCCGACTCTTTAGCAAGGGCGCTCGCGAACTGCAGCGCTGTATTGCTGATACGAACACACAATTATGCGATTTAAAAGTTTTATTTGAGTTTTAATCACGATGGTTGGATATTGTGATGCTTTTCCGAATTCGTATTTACATAAACTGTTTGTAAGATTTCGCATTTTTAATAACATGCGATTTAATAACCGATTATTTACAGATAAGTCATTTAAACTAAACTATTTTAGTGTTTTTATTTCATTACGAACCCGACTATATAAATAAACAATTGAACTACATGGTCACTTCATAATAATGCACACGTTACAAATAGCTTTCCGCACCAATTTTTTTTACGCTACTAGATTTCAAGCACACATTTGCACGTATAAAAACGTCATTTGTTTATGTAGTAGTAATAGGTAATTATTTTGCGAGCGTTGTATGGAGTGTCCGAGGTGTGGTAAGAGTCTATGGAACAATTTCGTATGCAAGTATTTTTACTTTAATGGTTTGTAAAAGTATTTTATTTTTAATTATAATTAAAAATATACCATTAAATTTCTGATGCCAATCTGCATTCAGTGATGGATTATTTTTTATTAAATAGTTTTTGTAAATAGATAATAGCTTCATATTTGCAATAAATTACCACCGTTGTGTCATCGCGCTTCTCTTTCTTTTCCTACCGAACCTACGGTCCTGCATGCGGCAGCAGCGGGCAGCATTATATATGTTTATTTCCTTCAAAGGAACTATCTAGTCTCAGTAGTTCCTTTAGCTTTTGCAAAGGAACTACTGATCAAAAAGTTCTCAGTAGTTCCTTCAAAGGAACTGCTAAAGGAACTATCTAGTCTCAGTAGTTCCTTCAGCTTTTACAAAGGGACTACTGATCAAAAAGTTCTCAGTAGTTCTTTCAAAGGAACTGCTAAAGGAAATATCTAGTCTCAGTAGTTCCTTCAGCTATTGCAAAGGAACTACTGAGCCAAAAATTCTCAATAGTTCCTTCAAAGGAACTACGCGAAGGAACTAGTGAGCATAAACGATATTTTTTTACGAAAACAAGTTTTGATATTATAACACAACTTTAAATACCTCCAGGACCCCTGTACAGTCACATGCGGGTGCAAAATTTGCTGTTTGTGGTAGTGCGCATACAGCAAATTTTCACACCAAAAATTAAAGTCGATTTCCAGCAATTACTTTTGTCACAGATCTTTTCTGCAATGTTACTTAGTTTGATGTACGACGGCTATAAGTCTTTTTACACCCTGTATCAATAAATAGATAAAATTATTAATAAAAATAGTTTTGCTGAATATATTGAAAACACCATTACACATTGGGAACTGTCTAAAATAGGTACGTTTACCTCCCTAAATTTCTGACAATGTTTTGACATTGACATGAGATTACGATTTTAAACCATTTCAAAAATTATTTTATGAATGAAAACTACAAAAGGGGTTTGAAGGTTTTGGCCCTAAAATCAGCCGCCATTTTGATTTTTTTTCAGAATCGCGGTGCACAACAAAAGTTATATATTTAGATAGAGGACACTCATACAAACAAAAAATGTTAATGACATAATATCCTAAAGCGTCAGGTTTCGGTGTTATTCACCGAAATATAAGTCGAAAACAACAAGGATTTTTTTGTTTTTTTTCCCTCCAGGTAAGCATATTGAACTATTGAGGTAATAGAAACGTTATAAAACCTTTATGGAGAAGAAACAAATGAAGAATAGACATTTTTTAAATAAATAATTAAGCACGGCAATTTATAGTTAGTTTTTTAATCCCAGAGACTAATCTGACAAGTGTAATGTCAAACTTCTATACTAAAAAAAAAACGAAAACACAAAAGACTTAAATGTCAGATTAGTCTCTGGGATAAAAAACGAACTATAAATTGCCGTGCTTAATTATTTATTTAAAAAATGTCTATTTTTCATTTGATTCTTCTCCATAAAGGTTTTATAACGTTTCTATTACCTCAATAGTTCAATATGATTACCTGGAGGGAAAAAAAACAAAAAAATCCTTGTTGTTTTCGAATTATATTTCGGTAAATAACTCCGAAACCTGACGCTTTAGGATATTATGTTATATAACATTTTTTGTTTGTATAAGCGTCCTCTATCTAAATATGTAACTTTTGTTGTGCACCGCGATTCTGAAAAAAAATCAAAATGGCGACCGACCTTAGGGCCACCCTCCATACAAAAATCTTCTAACCCCTTTGGAAAAAATAAAAATACGAGGCCTTATATTTTACATCTATATTTAATTTTACTTTATTACATAATTTCTTCAGAACATAAAACGTTGTCAATCGGGTCTTTTGAGCGCAAGCAAAGTGACACGGGTTCCCCGTCTGATAGCCGAAATACTAAATCGGGGTCCAGTCGGGGGCCGGGCGGCAGAGCGGTTCAAGGTATGAGTGGTTATAAAGCTGGATATTTCGGATCTCATCTTTTTACGTTAAATTTAACGATTAAAAAAAAAAAGACGGGTTGCACTCCGGGAGTGCCGGCAGAAGTGAAAACTTGAATATTAACGTTGAAATAAATCAATTATTAATTGAATTAATATAACTCATTTTTTTTTCACTATTTCTGCGTCCCTTTTTTCATTAATAGATGCACTTTGTTCAATTTCCATATTTTAAACACTTTATATACCTACACGAATGTTACGAATACACAGCAGTGTGTCCACGTCCATTTCCACTTCGACTTCGACTTCGACTTCGACTTCGACTTCGACTTCGACTTCGACTTCGACTTCGACTTCGACTTCGACTTCGACTTCGACTTCGACTTCGACTTGGACTTGGACTTGGACTTGGACTTGGACTTTGACTTTGACTTTGACTTTGACTTTGACTTCGACTTCGACTTCGACTTCGACTTCGACTTCGACTTCGACTTCGACTTCGACTTCGACTTCGACTTCGACTTCGACTTCGACTTCGACTTCGACTTCGACTTCGACTTTGACTTTGACTTTGACTTCGACTTTGACTTTGACTTTGACTCCGACTTTGACTTTGACTTCGACTTTGACTTTGACTTTGACTTCGACTTTGACTTCGACTTTGACTTCGACTTTGACTTCGACTTTGACTTCGACTTTGACTTTGACTTCGACTTCGACTTTGACTTCGACTTTGACTTCGACTTTGACTTCGACTTCGACTCCGACTTTGACTTTGACTCCGACTTTGACTTTAACTTTGACTTCGACTTTGACTTCGACTTTGACTTCGACTCCGACTTCGACTTTGACTTTGACTTCGACTTTGTCCGACTTTGTCCGACTTTGACTTCGACTTTGACTTCGACTCCGACTTCGACTTCGACTTTGACTTCGACTCCGGCTTCGACTCCGACTTCGACTTCTACTTCGACTTTGACTTCGACTTCGACTTCGACTTTGACTTTGACTTCGACTTCGACTTCCACTTCCACTTCCACTTCCGCTTCCACTTCCGCTTCCACTTCCACTTCCACTTCCACTCCATCCAATCCATCCATCCATTGTCGTGTGTCACTAAACTTGGTTCACTTCGGTTGGCGCCGCCGTAGAAAGAGAGGCGGGGGGGGGGGGGGAATCTCTCCTGACGGTCACGTGTCCTGACGCGAGTTTAACATTTTTTACCCTTTACAAAAAGTGTTCAACGCCGCTAAAGAAGTTTTCACTTCAAAAATAAAAACTAACCTATGACACCTGCTTTATGCATAGTTCGATTAGCTTGCAAATTTTCATGGCCTAATTTGAAAATTTTCATTGAATATTCTCCTTTTATTTTGCGGTTTAGAGGTAACTTTGAGACTTCTTTGTATCGAGAAAATTGTATGCAATCGTGTTTACGCAACCGATGACACCTCGCAGTAGTCCTCATCTTTATCGTATATTAATTTCAAAGTGAAAACTGCAGAACTGTTGGAACTACAGCCGTTAATGCTAAGGCAATTTTCGCAATCTGAGGTAGTATCGGTCCTTATGTATTTTCAATCCTCCGGAACAACTGTTTCCTTTATTTTTACCTAGCCATGATAACACAAATGAGAGTAAATTGTCTAAAGATTTTTTAAGGAATACCTACTATGGAACGTGTCCGTTTCGGCTTGTGGCAGGAGTTTCATCTAATTAGTCTTATCAGCTTCATTTACGAAGTCGACGGAGACAGACAGTTTGTTCCAAATAAACTTTTGACTAACTTGGAAACTGGGAATTTCTGAAGAATCCTTTACCGGAGAGTCGGAGACGATTCCATTGCTAAGTGATAAGAATGTGGTTGGGACTGGAATGGAACCAACTTGCCTGTAGTCGGAGCTAGTTCTACGGTGGTACCTTTTCGTATGAAATTACTTGTTCATGTTCTTTGTAGTGTGATATTTGCTGTACAATGTAGACTGTACAGCAAATATACAATATAATATTAGACATATAATAAAATAGTAACGAAGTCAAAATTGTACATTGAACATGTTTGGAAAAAAGTAATGTTACTAGGTTTGGGAACGAGTTTGATGCCGAAAATATAGTTTTTAGAATATTTGTCCGTTTGTCTGTTTGTTTGGATGTGTTCCGAATTGGCGCAAAAACGGCTCAATGCAGTTGGATGCCAAGATAGTATATACCATGGGTTAACACATAGGGTACTTCCAATCCCGGCAGTACGTTCACGTGGGATATTGTCATCAATGCGGGCGAAGCCGCGGGCAAACGGTAGTAAAGTATAGAGATAAATAAAATAAAGGTACCGTAAGCGGAATGCCATGTTTTTCTAAGAAGTAATTTCTTGGTTTCTTTTAGCACGATATATTCTAGGTAATATGCGGTATGCCCGGAATGCTTACTTACTTTAGTTATTTATTGTTCTTCCTTTTCGAGTCCATTCTACATCCCTTCATCTTGGACATGTTTCTTCACATTATTACCTATAACAATTTTCTGAAAAACTTTAGTGAAGTTAGTGTGGTCAACACTAACCAAAGGGGCTTCAGGGGCTTGTGGCTAAGTATAACAGCCACACAGGTCGATCGATCAGGTTAAGCTACGTTGGCCGCGGTTTGTCCGTGGATGAGTGACCACCTTTACATACCAAGACCTGCCTCGGAAAGTACGTTAAGCCGTTGGTCCCGGCCGGGTCATTCGTGGATTTTCGACAGTCATTACGGGCCGTTAGAAGCCCGAAAGTCTGGCAACCAGTCTTATCAAGGGGTATCGTATTACCCAGTAACTGAGTTGTGGAGGTCAGATAGGCAGACGCTCCATGTAAAATACTGGTACTCAGCTGCATCCGGTTAGACTGGAAGCCGACCATAATATAGTTGGGAAAAGGATAGGCAGATGATGAGTGTGGACAACACTGGCTTCTCTAAAAATTTTCAGCATATAGATAACGCTCCTACAAAAACATATTACTATCCGACCTCTACTTACACGCACAACAGCATCGTTCTTCTAACCACGATCACCCCATCCTTAAAAGCAAGAGAGTTACAAAAAAGCTGAGCATTATTAGTACCTACATACAACGTATAACATATTTATAGCCTGCCAGCTATACGTGCTGAATATTTTCACAAGCGCAACTGTAAACAGAGCGTTGATCCGATAAATCGCGTATCATTTCGGTCTCTTCGACATGTGAGAGACATATCCCAGATGCTCAGATGTTTCTGTGAATGTTGCCACATGAAAGGAGTAGCCTCTTTTCGTTTGGCTCATCTCTCGGAAAATTTGACGTTTCAATTTTATTAATACACAAACGTCCTTTGAAGAAGTGGACGTGTACGGATTTATTTTTTAAGATTTGTGTCTTTGGTTTAACCTCTCGTCTGTCGGAACGTAGATCTACGCGAGACACAATGACTTTTTAATTGTGTCTGTAATTACGCCATTCAATGGGTTAAGAGATTTTTTAAAGATGCCATGTTACTTTACCCAAGTGTACCTACATTGCACCTACGTAAAGCAAATAATAAAACAATTCAAAAACTTTAAACCGATGAGGAAGATGCCTTTACGGAAGTTGATTCAACATCAATAAACCAACTGCTCTTTCGACTTCGAAAACTCTAACACGTACTTTATAATACTTTCTTACCGTGTAGAATATTATACAAAAACTTCAACAAGCAACAACAAGTTAACTAAACAGATAAAAAGTTGCTCTCAAGAAGTATTCGTGTGCACTCCTCAACTACTTTTATTAGTTTCGGATCAAAGCTTACAAAACGCACACATTCTAACCGGAGCAGCGGTGCTGTGTCGTAGCAATACTCGATGTTTATTTTATTTTTATGGCTTTACTAGACCATTAAAGGGATTTTAGACCTTGGCAATCATGGAATACCAGCTAAGAACACGTAGGTCTCAACGATTTTCTGTTAATGTCGAATCGTAGAAAATGTGTTAGTATTTTATATAAATTAGGTATAATGCTGGTGAAGGCGCTAATTGCGTCGATTATCTCATTAGTACGTACGTATTTAGATTTTCCCTGAAATAGGTACTATCGTCATTAAATGTTAGCTGTTGTACGCACTATCGACTTGTAATGTCAGCATTACGAATATTTACTACTTACTCAAAAGAATAACGTAGACAAAGCTAAGACATAAAACGCAAACGTAAAAAGTTATGTCGAGATTAAAAACCTAGTTTATACTCATACAAGAATTTCTTTCATATAAAAACGGCACGCATCGCAAGAAGCTGCTTTCGGGTGTAATTCACAAAGTTTATACATAAAAGTTTGAAAGCAAGCATGTTTAGTGCACGGTATTCGGAGAAACGGAGTTAAAGTTGTAGGTATTTGTCGACGAACTATAAGGAACTCTCCCATATGGCGTTGCTTATGAAAAAAATACTGCTGTAATAGTCGACGTGTCGTAAAAAAGGTCAGGGTGATACTGAAAAACGGAATCGAGAGCGTGTTGAATTTTTTATCGCGGCTTCTATCTTGTAAGCGAGTGTTATAGCGATGTCACGACTCTTTACATAACGAATCGCACGCGAGGGAGATTGCTCCTACTAAATTTAGAGGCGTTTAACTTGTTCAGTTTCGACTCCGTAAATCTTTATTTGCATGCTGAGACAATAACAATCCGGCCCTTCCCGCTGATTTAGGATCTGTCTATCGTTCGGTAAGTATTTCCAGTTTATCGGATTTCTTGAAACCTTTTTGTAAATGGCATAAGGAGGCATCTACCATAGAATACTTTACGACGTATGATTTTAAGATATTTTTCTCTCACTCATTTTGATGTCCTACCTACTGAATAATGTCTTTCCCCACAAGTGATTTCCTGTTAAAGAATGCATTACTTATTTTGTGTTTTCAACTTCTCAAACATGCTTTTCCGATTTTCCAGCGAGCGAACCACTTTCCACTTCAAACTTTTAACACTAACGAGCTTTTTGCAAATAACATTGTCATTTACCATTTGACGGGCGAAATATTTTCGCTACATCATAATTCACAGGCAACCTAAATAGTTTGGATTTTCGGAATAAATAAGGGTTACGCGGCGGGTCGGTAACGAGTAATAAATTACCGCGGTTACGTTGACTACATCAAAAGGAAACCGTTGCAAAAGAATCTGCCGACACCTCATAAAGTTAAGTGGAAGTGACACGACCTAATAACATTTTGCTAATTACATGAACTTGGTCAGCGAATCTGCTGATGTGTATTTTTGAGATTACTGAAGTTATTTCTTTACATGAAAAGTGAGTAGGAACCTTCTACAAATCTTCGGAAGATTTTTATTTGCTCAGAAAATTACGAGTAAGCGATATGTATACGGAGTGAAGGCTAATTGGCCATTTTGCAATAATATTTTTTGTATAATTCCACCATAATAATGGTACTCCATATCGGATTAATTTAAAACAAAAGAAAACATAAAATACCGGGAGCGAAAAACCTCCTTCCATTTTCGACTTTTTAAATATTCAAGGAAAACGCGGCTCACGATATGTGAGATTTTATTTTAAATTCCGAATAACGTTGGGGTTACCAAGCAACAACTACACAAATCAACTTGAAACTAAAAAAAAAAAAAACAAAACGCGAGGATGCGATGCGGTCGGCGAAATCGGGGTTAACGGGAACGGTTTGTTTACATGTTTGGTCGGTTTTCAAACTGGAGAATTGCGGACCACTGCATCGGGATGTTTTAATTACCGACGTTTGTTTTACAATTCATTAACCGTGTGGATATCTGTTTTTGTAATGGAAATATTTTGACGTTTATTTCGTATTCATATTTAAATTTTGTGAACCGCAAATAGCGGTGTTTGTGTTCATTATCATCCTTTAATTCTAACTATGAATATTCAGCATTTTTTTAATACCTAATACGATAATTCAGCTGTAATCTGCCCGATTTCAATTGGCATGTCGTATAGTTGGAGATTAAGTACAGGTATTATCTACAGTTGACATCCTCATAATGCCATGCCATGTGGTCGGCTTCCAGTCTAGTCTGCAGCGGAATATCAATGTTCGCAGCGCAATTTGACTCCCGCAACCCAGGAAATACACATGTAGATATCGAAATAGTATCGGCTATCGGCTATTACTAATAATAACCGATCGCGGAAAATTACAGTTCTACTGCATAGCCAAGGAACATTGCCAACGAAAAAAAAAAGGTATATGAAATAACAAAGTTCAGGATCCTAAGACCAGCCGGTGCCGGGGTGAAATGTGGTGGGGTGCGCGCACGAATATCAAGTAGCGTGCGGCATTACCCGCGCACGGCACTACAGCTCCGCACGTGTAATGGCGGGCGTGACGTCACGTCCGGATACGGCACAACGCGGTCTCAGTCTGTATCATGAATTACATTACCCACCTACGGCATGCAAAAGTGGAACATTGCCATTGCCCCCTCATGTCTTAAAAAAAAAAAACATTTGAGATCGCACCTTCCCGGCATAATTTCAGTACCTACGGCCTTTTCTACACTTGTAGACGCAAAATGATACGCAGCCACGTGAATCATTTTCCGTCCGAACTAGCGATAATGATCAAACAAGACGGTGCCACGCAACGGAGACCTGATACGCCATAAATGATACAAGTGTGGACACGGCCTAAATTTTTAACATTCCCCGGTCTTGAAGCTACTGTTAAGAATTTTGAAGGCACGTGCGTCAAAGGAGCTGTAAAACATCTGGTAGTCGTGCCGGTTGAGCGAAGCAACAAACTTCTTAAAATATTTTCTTTGTGTCTGCCAGCGAACATCACTAGTGTGGATTACTTGCTTCATAAGTTTCATATTGAACAAGTTTCTACCCTTGTAAGCGTCTAAGTTTAATAGATATACAACACAGAATATATACTTATTAAAAGAAAAAGCACGTTTCTGATATTATGATGCCGTGAATACTCTACTATGTAATTAACACAGCAAGGTGTTGCGAATCCCGCACCCCCGGCTATAGGTAGAGGTGGAACACCGCGGTGGTTTTAGCCGGTAAGAGTCCGGCATGCCCCTCTGTCACCCCCACGATAGAGGAAGTCCATGAGGATTTCCACCGCGACAAAAAAAAAAAAAAAAAAAAGGTAGGTAGGTACTGTTGATAGGTACAAGGTATCTACAGGCTGGCTAGGACATCGACGCGCAACCTGTACCTAACCATAAATGTATGGAACAGCTTTTTTATTTTTAATAATCGTCGGAATATTTAAACGGGGGTGTTCAGAATCCTGTACTGAATCCATGGTTGCGCACAAGTTGCACGTCGAGGTGGGATGCCACCCTGTAATTATGGGGTAGGCGCTACATAAGAAAATAAGAAGCAATATTGAATTTTCGCTATTTATCATAGACCTCATCTATCGCTTTCCATCAGACGTGATCGGGGTCAAGAGCGGTCCCATTTAGCAATGAACGATAAACGAAACGATTTATTTCAAGAGGACATACTCACTTTTACGCGCCTATCACATAACTGTCGTTTTTTGAAAACAATCGCCGCATTGGTACAGACGCCAGCACATCAAGCTACCCGAAACTGTCAAATTTTCGCAATCAACTTTGAACCCTAATGCTTTAGCGATAAAGTTGAAAATCTATTAAAGACATTTGACAGATTGTAGTAGCTTGATGTGCTGGCGTCTGTAGGTACATTTTTGCCCCAGAGTCATGTTCCTACCACATTTTAAAGAAAATAAAAAAAGACCAAAGAAACGATGGATGGAATGTGTGAATGATGATATGGTTAGAAAGGGGGGTGACTACCGAGATGGCGAGAAGTATGGAAGAAAAATACATGTTGCGCCGACCCCGAATAAATTGGGACAAGGGCAGGAGAATGACGATGATGAGTCATGTTTCTACCAGCCTGCATGATGTAAGGTTCCCTTTTGCAGACAACCTTTACAGTAGACACCTACATGCGTTTTTAAAGACTATGAACACGAGGGAAAACACCTGCAAGTGGCTCATAAAACTACTGAAACAAAAACCACAACAATAAATAAAATAAAAGAACAGAGATTATTCTCTAAAACTAACCAATCTATTAAAGATACACCGCGAAAAACGAGAAGTTATTCACCTAAATTTGGGGTAAACTTCTCTAAAACATACTCCTCTTCTTAAGTAAGAACCGCTAGTCTCATACAATACAAAAACGAAAACCTTTCGAAACCAAAACCCACTCTTTTTAAAACTATAAGACTAGGAACATTGATGATAATATGAGCGTATCATTAAAAACAACAGTCTAATCAGCACTGGCTGTTTGTACCTACTCCCCAGTAAATTGTTCGCGAACAGCGCAAAACAATAAATACACTAGCAATTGGTGGATTCTCGAATAACAACGTTTACCTTTTCGTTTTGTAAAAATTGCATCGGCCGCACTCGCTTCAACAATTTATTGACACTGACTGAGCTTGGAAAAATAAAGACTGTCTGGACTGTTCAATTTTAAATAAGTATTTAGAGACGGAATCGTAAGTTAATAAAGCTATTGGGAATTAACTGGGTATTATACGTCAAAGAGAATGTTTAGCATGAAAATTATGATTCATTCATGCGATTCCGGGATCGGGTCTGACGCAGCTCTAATTAGGAATCACCCCATTCACTCTCACAGCCACTTTAAGATTCTGTTTCAGCGCCAAACAATGTTCTGTGCCACTTTCCCTTCTTTTCTCCATTTAGCTCTTTTCATTTGTGGGAAATGAAAATGCTTCCGTATTTGCATTTCGCATTGTCGGCAATTTGTCAAATCGCAAAAGTTTTAAAAATCAAAGAAAATTCCTTAAAATCCATGGAATTAGTAAGTAATGTGAAATCTTAGACTTCAAAATAGAGGTAACAAAAGAGATAAATAAAACCTACTTGTAGAATTATAAGTTAATCTTTTTTTTATTTTAGGGTATTTCCCGGATAAGGTTCGCTACACTGGTAAAACCTACGTGACCGGTCGGAGGTTAAGAGGTCCGGCGCCGGGAGGTCGGATGGCGGCCATTGCGTACAAAACATACGGAATAATTTAAAAGAATTGTCGTAAGCTTGTTAATGGGAATAATTGAGAAATCTTGATTGTCTGGCATGATTTATTGCCTATTTTATCATGTTTGTCTTTGATTTACTTCTTTTATGGAAGTCAAGGGTCTTTTGAAGAGACTGAATGACTTTTTCGTAGCAAGGTCTATGTTTTCAGTAAACACAGTGCATTTTGTTTTCAAATATAATTAGGTATTTAGTCATTTCATTTAGTTCATAGTGCAAATAGTTGTGTTCTAATTAAAAGGTTTTTAGTATCATTCTAAACGAATAAAAATTGATATGTTAAGTACAACTTTAAATCGTTTTGTATTCAATATTATAAGTAGGTATCGAACTATAGACTCAGTCCATTTTAGGTTTGAACCGCAAAATTCAAACCGCAAATGTATCAATATGTTTTAGATATGCTTGTTCTGCCAATAAACTATCATTTATGTATTTGCTCAATTAATATTATTCCCTACGGTCTATATTATAGATTTCATTTATTGTAAACCCATCATATAACTACGAACAAAAGCAACAAATTAATGTTATTATAATCAAAGGTATTACGGTATTATATACGAATAGCAATAGGTATTATAATATTCAGTTTTCATTAGGAATAATTAACAGAGTTCGATAAGTAAACAAATGACACACTGGAATATAGCGTGTTCCATTTAAACTCCTACATTTTGGGCATCGAGCCGATATCGATTTGCATCGATAAACCAATATGTGCCTTAGATAACAAAAATAAGGTGCAATTTCCAATGCAAATGTAGTTTGCTCCCCGGTACAACGAGCTCTTGCTAATTCCAATTCGCATGTGGCGATGACGGCAACTTTTATTTTTTGGTACTTTCCTACTGGAAATGTAGAACTATGAAACGCTTAGAGTTGTTGAGTTAGCTTCTTCCAAACTTTTGTCGCTAACGGATTTATAAGTTTCAAGATCCTAGCTTCAAATAGGTATTTTATTCCAGCAACCCGATGTTGAATTTCTAGAATGTGGAATAGTTTTGAACAAAAATAAAACCATTTAGGTATTCAGAAAAGTTTAAAATGACTATCATTTTGTGCTTGCTAATAATTAGAAAAAGTCATGGTAACGAAGTATTTCTATTCAGACTCCCATAAGTATTCATTGTAAAAATAATACTAATTTAGATTAGATACTATTCAAATCAGATAACCTCTCGAATGTCTTATGTTACACAGTGCGACATAAGAAAAAATGCTCCAAGTGTCTTAAGTCGCACAGTGACACTTAAGGGCTTGGTCAGGATTGGTCGCTAAATATCTGTAGTTGTGTTGCAAGTAGCAATATGTTCTGTATTTATATGAAAGAAATGGTTCATTCACTCTTAATTTTAATATTTTTCAACAGCAGAAACATTATTTTGAACGAACTAAAAAATAAATAAATTCATCTGACATTTCACTCACGGCCAACGTCAAAGAGTATAAATTTGCGCGAAACGAACGGAGAAATAAACGATGAATAGAGGCAAGAAACGATAAGTTTTCTTATAAAAATCTATATAGAATTACTGAGAAATAAGTGTAAATTCCGTATTGAGTAATTGTTTTTCAAAAAGTAATGATTATATAGGCGAAAAAAGTAACGAAAGTTTAGACACGTATTGTGATATAGGTAGTGTGTAGGTTATGTGAATGAATATTATCAAAATGAAAACATATCACGTCACTGCAATGTCAGGTCAGTTTTATTTCAGTACGTAGCTGTTTTATTAGATAGGAAAACTAATGAGGATTACGGGAAGGTATCATTTATAATTTGGTTATTATCGATTTAACAGTATAATCTTCCTTTTTCTGAAGGCCTACCTAAAGTTATTACCTTACTCGTAAAAGCGTTGACATTGACGTCATGTGCGTGTACGGAGGTCGACACCCGAAGGGATAATTTAATCATCGTCGTCAATACACAATCAATAATAGGTGTAGATACGTGGAAAAGAGTCACAACCGCTTTGTCTCCCAACTGGAATATCGATAACTCTCTAATTACAGTATTTCCCATCTCTAAACCTTCTAAGGCCGCACAGTGGTCGCGCACAGGCACGGAGTTGTGCGCAATCGGCCCTCCCTAATTACCGCCAGTAAAAACTAATTGCAAACGACGAGCGCACCCCGCCGGGTAACGTATTCACAAATATTGTGATTAATGCACTGTTTGCTCTGACTCCTAGAATTAGTCGAGTTATACTTCAAAGGGATTGCTCGTAGACCAAATTGATGCAATAATGAATTTTGGATAGGATAGTTGTGCGAAAAGATTTCCGAATGAGGTTGCGGTTGCTGAATATGTACTGTAAGCACACTTTTAAACTATGAATAAAGAATAGACACCACTTTCTGGAATACTTATAGAAGAAACCCTGTCTTACAGTAGCAATGGCAATGGCTTTCATTCTGACAGTTCAACAACATACATTGCGTTATTTACGTTGTTGATCAGATAATTTTTTCGAACAATACCTATGAAGCAATGGATTAGCAAAATGATTGAGACTGTCATTGAAAGTGTGTTACGCAATCAGGATGCAGGTTGACCAAAGCCCAAATTATTGGGGTTTCTAGCTTATTGAAGCCAGAAAATACTTTGGGTTTTGGTTGACAATGTTACCTGGGTTTCATTGTTGCTGATTGCAGCTACAATGAAACCCCAGGTAACATTGTCCACTGAGCTTGCGACTAGATAGGTAATTTAATGTACCTCATGTGCTCATTCAATCCTTTCAAGTAGATTTTCTAAAGTGCAAAGCATACACAATTTACACTCCAGGGGTTAAACAAAACCACAAATACTCAGTTAATTCTAACGGTTTAATGCATTAGCGTAATTTATACGAAGTTCTACCTCAATAGTTCTTTTTGCACATGAGTGCTCCGCGGAACGTTTTGTTAAACATCAACAAAACACGAGCAGTTTTTGTATTTTCTTTGCTCACCTAAGGTTTCCGATCTGTTTAAGTAAAATCCCACGCAGAGTGAATGCTTTGAGGAGTAACATCAAAGAACATTACCACATAAAACCGGATTTTCTCAAATGAATACTTATAAATGTTTACATAAAGAAGCTTACGATGTTTTCTTTTAAAAGATAAAGACGGCTCAGATTAGATAGATTCCAGCAATAATTTATTTTATCAGAAAATGTTTTATAAATAAGTACTATGAATAGTGAAAGAGTTTGTTTGGCGCCTCCGACCACCGATTGAATCCCGAATCGTGTAAAGCTAGTGATAATCGGAAAAGGTTTTAAAAGGATCCGGCCCTTTCCTTATCTACAGGAGGCTAGAAACGCTCGGGAAATAAAGGAAACATACGTTTTGTAAGTAAGATCCCAAGAACCCATTAGCCAATGGCTACAGATGGTGATAAATCTATAGGTATAAAGGCATACCTCTACATCTACTTCGTATTACCTACCATATTTAAAAAGATTTTAACATGGTCAATGGAATTTGTATCGTATTATAGCGGCCGCTTTAGTTAAGGAACACGATTGAAGTTGATTACCTTAATGTACTCTATGTAGCTCTATAGGTACTGCATGTTGGTGATTTCACACCATTACATGAAGATTAATAAACGTTTAGACTTGTATGGGTAAACTTCTTTGCTATTCCTGATTTTGTAGCGGCTAGTCTATCCAGTAAAAAAAAGTAAGTGGCGAGTCTCATTTGCTACGAAATGCAGGTATGGGATTTTGTTTTTTGATTTTTACTTTTCTTTCACCCAAACCGCAGTTGGCCCGATAGAGATTTTTGATCCTTAAGAAACAGGACCGTTTGTCATCATCAAAAATGTTTGTGTCTGTCTGTACTTTTTTTTTTTCAAAATCTATAAATGCAGATCAAAATATCTCCAAAAGTTAAGAACAGCTTCCTAAGACGATTTTCCTGTAACTAAAACCGTTAATGTACCTGCCCTTGCTGCCCCATCTCATAAATCATAAGTAGGATTATGAAATTAAAAAAATAATTTATTTCGTCCCCGATACGGTCTAAGATACCTTTGGAGAACCCTGACACAAACCTACATGAACAATACTGTGTTTTCTAAATTGTTTAATTAAACAGAACAAAACTTATTATGTATTATTATCATGACTATAGACAGCCAGTGTTGAGTAACATTATGTTGAGTTCATTTCATTCGAGCCGGTAATCCGTCGGCCAGCAATAGGTACAACTGTGCTCGTAATTAAAAACAGGTGGTCCCACATGTACCTACGAATGATTAAACGGTGTCCACCATTTTGTAGACGAATCGCTTTGACAGCCAAATTGTTGGTCACACAAAATAAGCTTCCACGCTTCGGTAGGTTTCAATTACGTTAATTTATGTTTGTAACCTACATTATTATTTAAGGACGGTTGCATTAAGGGTTATCCTCTTTTCTGAGGTATTTTAAGGGGTTATACCTATAGGGATATCTCAATTATTGCAGGTAACCGACGGTACCTACCCAGATTTTGATACTAGGATGCTTATTATAAAGAAAACACTTTTTTCTTGCTAATACCTTTTAATCGCACGACTGTACTTGTTCACAATCACAAAATTCGATGTTCGTGTTCACCATGTTTTTGTTCGTTCGTGTGTACACGGCTTTATGTTGGACGTAGAGATTTTCCTACTAATATTACCACCATATAAGAAAGAAGTTTGTCTATTTTTTACATTTCTATGATCACCACAGTGACAAAAATGTAAAAGGGTATGCTTAGATGGTTTGGTTATGTTGAGAGGATGAGTGAAAGATGACTAACAAAAGGTATTTGGGTACAAAGCAGATTCACATCTCCTTTGCACCTAAATACCGAAAACGCCGAAACGCCGCCAACGCCGACGGGCCGGGACGCCCTATAAGAAGACTATAGTGACCTTACTGGTAATGTTTTTTAGAAAGGTCAGATGCGCAGTTTTCGCCACCGGTGTGTGTGTATGATTAGATGTATGAACATAAACGAAGCAATAGGAGTATGTAAGGATTAAATGATAAATTATTTATTTTCTGTAAGTAGGTTTGTACAAACACTTTTACACGTCAATCATATTTTTTTTAAAGCTAGATGAGATCGGTGTTTCCTATCTGACTACTCTGAGAAGAAAATCCGAAACAAACTCAGAGGTCACAGTCTCTTTTAAAGTCCAGACAAAATCTTGGTCAGATCGTGTGAAGACCATGTAGATTGGTGTCTGAAATTATCTTTTGTGGAAAGAACCACACAGATTGAGCAAACCTCTCCAGTCAGTTTATGCATTTGTCAAAAATCGTGCAGCTCAACTCAGAGCTTGAGGAGCTCAACGATTCGACGAACAATACCAAAGAAAGGACATTTGGGTAGGCCGCATAAACTTCTCAAACTACTACTCAGTATGTGGCGTTATGTAATTTCTGCTTACCCCTCTGGGAAGACGGCGTGAGGTTATGTATGTATGTTTATACCACATAAACTTCCTTAAACACCTATAAATAAACCTATGGCTCGTAGACCAACACGAATTAAAAAAGCAATTTCCACACGAAGAAAATTATAGTATCCACGCCATCTTGTTACCCTACGCACACGTAGCCACCAAGTAAATGTACCGTAACATTAACGTACGCAGTGTAACCTACACCATACAACTTTTCGCGAGTGAACCTCAACTCGGCATTAGGTAAACGTACAAGATAAACAGGGCTAGTTTACAAACTTGCTGCTTAGCATATTTACCTAGATATATAGGCACATCTACTTCAGACAGATCTGCTAGACATAACTGTAAACTTTAAAACATAAGCATTGAAATTTAACTAACGTAGGGAATTATGTTGAAAACGGTTGTAATTTCTAGGAATCTGAATTTCAAATTTTATCAAAGCTGAAACAGGAAAATAGCTTCCTGTTATTACTTATGTATTCATTACATTCATATTTTCGCTAAAGGCAATATTATCAATATCAATCAATCTGACCCCGGGTTGGCCGAAGCAAGGAAAACCTGTTCAGGTGGAGATTCATAGACGACTCCGCCTTAGAGTGTAAATGTGGTGGTATGTGTGGTTGTGAATCAAGCCTGAGATGTCAATAATAAAACAGCTGTTCCCTATAAAAGCCCTACCTACCTATCATTCCGATCAAAATATACTTAATTATAAAACAGCTGTTTTTTTTCAGGCCATTCAGGCCATCAAGATATTCATGACCAGTATCTCATAATCAGCCTAAAATGTTCCCACTGCTGGGACATGGGCCTCCTCTCAGTGAGGGGGAGTGGGCCGTAATCTACCACGCAGGTCCAGTGCGGGTTGATAGTATGTCACATGTGTTAGAAAAAACACAGGCGTGTCTTTCCGCCAAAAGGAGTCGTTTTGACCAGACTCCTACTTTTCGGAGTACATCTGTTCCTGTAACTGATCGGCTCGAGCTTCTAGGCATGGAGTTGACATCTAGTCTCAACTTCGGCGCCACCATCGAGTACAAAGCCCAAACTGCGGCCAAGAAGCTGGGCATCCTAAATAGGGTGAAACGATACTTTACGCCTGGACAGCTTTTAACCCTATACAAAGCACAAGTCCGATCCTGCATGGAGTATTGCAGCCACCTTTGGGATGGCTCAGCGAAATACCAACTTGCCGCGCTTGACTCGGTGGAACGCAGAGCTAAGAGGCTCATTGGCGACGTAAAACTGGTGGATGCCAAGCTTCACAGCTTGGCTCATCGCCGCAAGGTTGCCTGCCTGTCGGTCTTCTACAGACTGTACTTCGGTGAGTGTGCCCAAGAACTCCACGACCTCATTCCACCGGCCCCCTTCTACCTTCGGACATCCAGGCGCACTGCAAGTTACCATCCCTACCTGGTTGCTGTTCCACCAATTCGCACTAAGCGTTTGCAAATGTCGTTTATAATGCGCACAGCAAAAGAGTGGAACTCTCTACCTGCGTCTGTTTTTCCGAGCGCATACAACCCGAATCTCTTTAAAGTGAGAGTGAACAGGCTTCTTCTGGGTAAGCTCGCTCCATCGTCAACTTTGTCTCTGTCACCTTTGACCTAGGCTAGAGTCAAGAGCAAGCCCATTTCAAATAAAATAAAAAAAAATAAAAAAAATTTTGGTTCTAGGATGTTTCCTCACGATGTTTTTCTTCACCGTTTTGAGAACAGTGTTGATGATATAATTTAACCCGTCAGCTCCACAACTGCTCGAATAGTACCTATCTCAACTTAAAATACTTTACTTAAATTACACTAATCATGACACTTCACACTTATCACACTAATACATATTATAAAGGCGAAAGTATGTGTATGTGTGTGTGTGTGCATTTATATGTTTGTTACTTCTTCACGCTCAAACGGCTGGACCAATTTTGATAAAATTTTGTATGGAGGTAACTGATACTCTGGATTAGCATATACGCAACTTTTTATCCCGATATTTCCACGGAATCGACATTTACGCGGGTGAAACCGCGGGGCGCAGCTAGTAATATATATGTGGCGGCATCTACATTACCACATGCGAACTACGCATCACACTTACGTAACGCAAAATTCGGCATCGCGGAAGCAGAGCCGTGCTACTAGCAGGTTACGACTTCAATCGTCGAGCAGTTGCCCACTAGACACAACACCCGTCTGGTCGGAAGATCCTCCCTTTTCTATTGAGGATGAGTGAACTTTACACCCTGTTCATGAGGAACACCCTGTCCACGTTCAGTATATATATGTCGCAGCCAACTGGTTTAATTAGCCGTTTAGTTAACCGCCTAGCCCTTTAACAAACGGCGGCCATTCAACTAACAGCCTGAATGATATTCAATATTATAGTTTAGGTTGGAACTGCAACCAATCAAGCGAGAGTCGAATTGGTCGCAGTAACTAAGCCAGGACACCCCGACCAAATGGATTAGGTTACGTTAGAATTGTGATCAACCAAGTGCGAGCAAAGAAAGCGAAGCGAGGCCAGCACTACTATCTGTCAAATTTGTTTAATAGTTAAAACTTTATCACTATAACATAAGGTCCAAAGTTGATTGGGAAAATTTGACAGTTTCGGGTAGGTTGATGTGCTGGCGTCTGTACATTAATCTCTTCCTTTGTGATAAATACAATAACAGTATTAGTTCTTACTTACACTGTTATTGTTAGACGTTATAGTTATTATGTATCACTAAGCAAAATAATTCGTATAAAAGCACAGCAGAAAAATTACCCCGTCACCTTTTACAAGCGTCAAGATGAATAACTCTGGCGCAAAATAAAACTCCATATCATGTGGACCCGTAAAATAAAATGGCCGGATTTTTATAACATATTGTGTGGACGTAAATCCTGACACCTGGTTATGAGTTACAACCCTGTCCACGTTTTACAATGTTCCTGGGAATTAAATTACCCGGGTATAGGCGTCGTGTCCATTTTGCGCATTCCTCGTGAAATGGAATAGGTTTTTAAGCATCTGTGGCAATGTTATTGTATCTGACATGCAACAAAAAGAAAATTGTCGTGAAATTAAAATATACCCATTATTCTACATACATAGGTCATAGATATTTTTTCCCTCGTACAAATGTTTTTTTTTTTCTTTATAAAGCCTGACCAGAGTAATCCTAGTTTGCTTGTTCCCACGAGCGTGCAAATCCATGGAATTAATTAGGAACAGGTCAAACAAAGAGCACAGATATAATATTTACCTTCACACATTTTTTTTTACTAGTTGCCGTAATTACAGAAATAATTAAAAAGCCATTATGTCTCGCGTGGATCCACGTTCATACGAAGGGTTAATCAAGTAAAACAACGTAGTATAGATTTTATCAATAGCTTAAAATAAATACATATTTTCAGTCGAAATCACCTGCAAATGGAATAAGGTTACCTACAAAAAAATATTAACGTAAATAAAAGCATTTTAATAACACCGACATAATTTAAGCTCCGTCCAACATTCGTACATCAATATGATTTCAATATGGCATCAATGTTGATTGCGACCGGCAAGTTTTTATTACGATTTTAAAAGTAAACATGAATGCTTTTGGATTTTTTATTTCGATAAAATAATGCTTTGTTCCACATTATGTAGAAATAAATAACTGGCTGAAAGTATTATTGCGCATCTATGCTTACAATACTGTAATGGAAATATAGAGTGAAAGGCCTATTTAGATTAATATAGCACCTAATTATTCCCAGATTTTCATCTACTTATTTTACAGCATGACGCCTACAATTCCTTTTTCTAATCTATACTAATACTAATATACTAATACTAATATACTAATATTATTATAAAGAGGTAAATTTTGTAAGTTTGTATGTTTGTAAGTTTGTATGTAGGGGGTAATCTCTGGAACTACCAGTCGGATTTGAAAAATTCTTCTTGCATTTGGTAGCCCAATTCTTGAGGAAGGCTATAGGCTATTTAACATCACGCTATGACCCTTAGGAGCCGAGCAAAAAGAAAAAAAGTCAAAAAGAATGTTAAGTGATAGCGCGGGCGGGTGATGCGATACCACGGTGTGGCTCTGGGGAAACAAGAAGTTTCACGCGAACGAAGTCGCGGGCTGAAGCTAGTCTTCTATATATGAAATGTTTAGTGGTGTGTAATGTTTATCTCATTATAAAGAAAAGAAAAAAAAATAAAGAAAGAAAATACGTTTATTTGCGGTAAACATGACGCAGAGCAAGAACACAAACACAAAAAAAGATCAACTTGGGGGAAACTATGCGTCACATCCTCGTAAAACGGCCATCGCTCAACATAATGCTTTAACCCTCAAGACAGAGCCCCAGCGCTGGTTTTCAGCGACAGCCGGCGTTGACGTGAAGTCGTGAACCGGTGCAGTATACGATAAGATACGCATAACTAACACAGTAAGAAATAAAAAATAAAATAAATACACAATAAATTCTAAATGTTTATATAAACATAATATTTATGAAATGGTAACATTCCGGGCAACGACTCATGCGCCGCCGGCCTTTAGTAATCTGTGCGCGCAGCTGTCATAAAACTATATGTTTGACGCTTACATTACACGAGTACGTCTACGTACAGACGCCAGCACATCAAGCTACCCGCAACTATAAAATTTTCCTAATCAACTTTGAACCTTATGTTTTAGCGATAAAGTTGAAAATTTATTAAAGAAATTTGACAGGTTGTAGTAGCTTGATGTGCTGGCGTCTATACATGCCATCAACCTACAAAATACTCGGGAAGGTTGCATGGTAAAGCCATGCAGTATAAAACCTTTACATCAGCTACGCTCCTAAAGTATAAATAAAATGGGGCAAACGTGTCTAACCAATTTTAACCAACTGAGATAAGTACCTAAGTCCAACCTGGTAAAGTGGGACTACCTTGACGGAACGGGGTGTGATTGTGGAGCAATGTCACAAAACTCACAAACCATGCTCCACTTCCTATCCTGCCCTCTGTGTCTCAAAACATGCAGTCAAAGTGACCTCTGCGGTGCCACCGACAACGTCATCGAAGTGGCAAAGTTTTGGGAAAACTAGATTTAAAATACCAGTGACACGAAGAAGAAGACCAACTGAGATTAAACACTACAGTACATAAACAAATATTTTTACTATACCGATATCTGTTTAAATCAAGAAAGGTCTGCAGTACTATAATTATTAGATATTTGTTAACGCTGATTAAGGTTGTATTAAACTTTACTGGTAAAAGTCGTTAAGAAGGAAGATGGATGAGGACAGATCAAGGCGCATAGAAATCCCTCGACGACGGCTTAAGAGAAAAAATCTAGATTGTTTCTTAATATATACACCCTTATCTTGTCTAAGTATTCGTTGTTAAAATTGAGAATTTAGTCTTTTTATTTTTTGAAGTGAAAACTTCTTTAGCGGCGTTGAACACTTTTTGTAATGGGTAAAAAATGTTAAACTCGCGTCAGGGCATCGCGTCAGGACACGTGACCGTCAGGAGAGATTTCCCCCCCCCCCCCCATCTCTTTCTACGGCGGCGCCAACCGAATTGAACCAAGTGAGACACGACAAAGATGGCCGAAGAAAATGACATTTGACGTACAAATGTTTGAAAAGTCAGTTTCACAGAGTACTTTTTGGTTTCCATGACGACCATGACGTTGTCGCGTCAAAACTGTTGAAAATGTAGACAATAAATTAGTTTTTCATACGTAATAATGTCTATGGACACAAATATTCGGTTCATAGACAGATATTCTCGTATGCCGATTTAATGTGTTGGCCAATTTGTTGGATGACTTCATTATAATGGCAACATTTAGAAGTTGTAGGACATTCTAGTTATAGAACGTTTATGAAGCGTTTATGAATACAAAATTTTATCGAATGTTTTAAAGGCCTATTGAGCATTTTAACTAATGAATGGTTTAAACCTTCAATGGGCTTTTTTTATGAATAAGACCGAAAGTGTTTAAAATATGGAAATTAAACAAAGTGCATCTATTAATGAAAAAAGTGACGCAGAAATATTGAAAAAAAAATGAGTAATATTAATTAAATTAATAATTGATTTATTTCAACGTTAATATTCAAGTTTTCACTTCTGCCGGCACTCCCGGAGTGCAACCCGTCTTTTTTTTTTTATTTTGACTTCACACGGTTTTTGCATTTAGAATTTGAAGTTGACAAACTTTACTTTGGCATTCTACTTACCTGTAAAATTAAATGTTTCTTTGCAAAAAACGTAAGAAAATGTTGAATTTCACGAGCGTCGAGCGTCAACATGTAATTTTTTAATGAGTTTGACAAGTTCTTACTTTAAATATTTAAATCAGAAACAGTTGCCTACTCAAAAATAACTCATTCAGTGTACTGTTCCAACTTCAAAATCCGAAACTAGCCAAAAACAAATGAACAAACTTGAGAAACATAGCACTGTAATTTGTCAACATTTCTTCCGTATTACCAAAGTCTGCATTCTTCATGACTTCGATATCGACATAACTCGAAGTCTATATCACGGCATGAGTTACTGCCAAACTACTTATTTACAGCGAGCTCGTAAAAGAAATTTCTGTGATAAATTCTGGCATAGCGTGCATCAACCCCTTTAGCGATAGAGGGACGTGAACATGTTTTAATAAAACCACTAAAGTTGATATTATTTCATCGGATATTATCCCCGCTCTACTGATAGTGCAATTGAATTTTGTAAGTTAATTGAGTATGAAAATTGTGTTTTAAATTACTATAGAAATACCAACTCGAATTGACATAATAATTTTATATTTTTGTTGCTAAATACTGGGTGTATTTAATTATTTCAGTAACATAAAATTGACTACGTTTAGATCGGGGACCCCTAAACGCCCCTAATTAACCTTCCCACATTGAATATAATAATAGGCCTCATTAGTACCAGGTTTCTGTGACATAATAATTATAGCATCGTTATTATAATATCTGAGTGGAGACAGATATTTGCCTTTTAAATGATAATTACATACTGCTAATCTCGACTTACTTGTAGGCAAAACAAAAACAGTTCTAGAAAAATTATCGTCATTGCGATTATACGATACTAGCTTCTGCCGGCGACTGCGTCCACGTGAAAGTTCTCGTTCCCCCGACCCACCGCATCGCATCGCTATTACTTCGTTTTCGCATAGCGTTATTTCTGACTTTTTCTTTTCGGTTCCTAGCGTGACGTTAAATATATTATAGTCTATAGCCTCGAGAATTGGGCTGTCAAGTGTAAAAACAATTTGTCAATTTCGACTAGTAGTTCCAGAGAGTAGCACGTTCAAACAAACAAACTCTTCAACTTTATTATAGAAAGAATAATATAGATAGATAGATATACCCTATTCCAAAAACATCTGACGATAATGTAAACAAATAGACCAGAAAACGTACCTGCGGACGACATATTTTACTATTTCGTACAGATGACGTGATTTTAATTTGACAATAATTTGAAACACACACACACATTTTTTTTTATTTGTGTCAATTATTTCTTTGTACCACTTGTCTCAAAACGGTGAAGGAAAACATCGTGAGGAAATCGGCATGTCTTAGAACCAAATATTCGAAGACATGTGACATCTACCAACCCGTACTGTGCCCGCGTATGGCCCACTCCCTCTCACTGAGAGGAGGCTTGTGTCCTAGCAGAAAATGGCTGATTATGCATAATAAGTATTGCGTGGTGTTGCTATCGTCCTCCAGCTATGTAGTACCGTCCCCCATATTTCCTGATACGTAATTATGCACATGGCACATCACTTCCGATGTAAGTGGAGCGCCAACATTTACCACACGTAATCCCTTAAGCCGACTGAAGTGCATTACGTAATTAAACAATATGAATGCGGTAAAAACCAGCCACGAACATATTCAGTATACGAGGATTATTAAAATGTGGACCCAATATTATAACGTGTTCTTTAACTTTAATCCAATTACGAAAATCGTCATTTCGGAAAATCATTGGCTTTTTAAGTAGTTACAAATTTTCGGTTACTGAAATGGAAAATGTCGATATTTTCTTTAAGAACGAAAAATGAAGTAAATCAATTTTTTATTATCTTAAAATGTTTACATAATTTTAAAGCTAACAGTCTTAAAATAATAATAATATGTACAAGTATAAAAAAGAAAAAAAATCGTCCGCATCGTTGTCAACAGATAAAGTGCCCAAAAGGCTGACAACATTGCCACGTTGTTTGGCAATGCTGATTCTTTGGCCAAAGAATAGGCCAGCCCTCTGTTCACGTGAAAAGTCGACCAACCGCTTGGCAGTGTCTGCAAAAACTAAGTGGACACTCGGACTCCATGGCCGTAGAATTTCAACCCCAAACGACTCGAACGGTATAAAGTTGAAACAACACAGTAATTGGAATATTCGTAGAACGCATGTCCTGCTTTGAACTATCAGTAATTATGTGGATATATTTCCTCGTAGCCAGTCGAAGCAATCTACGGAACCCAACGGGTATCGCACTCACCTGGCCTAGACTATATGTAGATATAGGGGAGAACAGGGTAATGGGAGCCTACTAAGGGAAAATTTTCTTAAAAATCACAATTGTTAATATTCTTACCATTTTTAGTTAGGAACTCTTACATTCATTATTAAAGTATATTTTAATCACAGTTATAATCAATTGCAGTCTTGTATTAGGGTACAATAAGGATTTTACAAAAAAAAATCAGTCGCTCCCATTAACCGACACATGCGGGTAATGAGAGCCCATTTAACGCTCATATGGAAAATGGGAGCCATAATTTACTCTTTCTCGAATTTAACTAAACATACTTTAAAATATGTGATCTTAGTAATTAATACAAAGAACTATTTGTAACACAAATAAAAACGTCAACTTAGTAAATAAAACAAAAAAATAAAGATAATAGAAAGATGCTAGGCTACCATTACCCGCTGACTACCATTTTGAAAAGCAATAACATAAATATGTAATTCTACTTTCAATCTCAATTTAACCAATTGGGCTTGTTAGTGCATTTAGCTAGTGATATAAAAAGCATGAAGATAATAAAAAAAGAATATAACTTCATGCTTAACTCGGCGCTGGCAATCAGCAATTTTTATAAACGTGGAGCGAAAAACGCATAATCGTCCCTCGTGACTTAACGCATGGCACTAACGGCTCGTGTTCGTCAGGCGAAGTTTCTCAATGGTTGACGAAAGCGGCCGAGTGTTTAAGATCGCGCAAATGTGCCTACTTTCCGTTCAATCACTATGGCTCCCATTAACCGACCGCTCTCATTACCCTGTTCTCCCCTACGCAGCGTTTCTAGGAACCCATTCAATAATAATATACAACAGACTTTAACATTCTGTTCCTAGAAAAAGCTTCTAATATTACCTGCCCTAGCAGTGATACCTGGAATCATTAAGGCACCTCATGTCTGCCGCCATCAACTGCGGTGACCTAGATTCAGCACCTATTTTGTAGCGTAACATCTCTAACAAGGCGATTACTTCACACTTATCCACTGAAAGTGATTTGGAGTTGAAAACTAAGTTCTTTGGAGAACACTGGAGCCAGACACAGGTGCAGAACTTACTGTAGACGTGTAGTTACTCAATCAAACATCAATCTAACGTTACGAACGCGTCCGTTCTCGTTACTGGAGGAAAAACTTTTTAATTAGACACTCTGTTTGCTCACTAACTACGTTTCGGACTTCCTAATGTACTCAACTAATTGGTGTAATGCGTTAAGTGGAATCGAGGCCCGGAGGTCGATAGCCAAACTTACAAATATCTCTTTTTGTTTGCTCTCCTAACGCGCGGTAACGTTTACTTGTACGTTTGCCAGCATGTAACTAGGGACTCGGTTCGCTTGACTGAACTTGATTCAATTGAAGACATCAGTGAGAACGTTGCCGGCATGAAACACTTTTTCTGCCCGAGTAATGTTGATGTTTTCGTATTTACTAAAGAGTATTTCGTGAAATGACATTCATGGTTGAAAGTCCGCCCTTAAAAACCGACACGTTTTACGGGAACGGAGATGAGGCATTTATTAAAACTCCCGTCCGACATTTCTGCTCAAATATTGTAACAACGTGTGTTCTGAATTTGCCGGCAATGTGTCGAGTTCATAATAACTTTCCGAATCCCGTATTAGCGGCACGCGTCGCTCTCGGCTTAGTTAACTTAAATAACAGCAAAATCGTTGTTAAACTATAAACCAATCATGCGTTATTCCATGAAATGGTACACCTGCTTCCTAGCTTATAGTTTACAAACTACGAAGGTAGACTCGGCAACTATCTAAGACTGAGTCTAGTCTTATTTATGTTATTAACATGCATCACAAAACAGGAGCTGAATGAATAGATTGAAAGTTAATTATGTAAGCAGCCGTAGCACAAAGTTCTAAAGATTCTTGTGCATAAACTCCTCGCTCTTAGAACCCAGACTGACGCATTCCTACATAAATGTGTATGACTACATGTCGGTCCATACTTAGATAAAGGAATTATTTAGCAAGTACTCCTATTTCATGCGGATATAAAAATCCTGCAGCAGCACATGTGATGAGTAGGTATACATTACACACACAGCGCCGACTCAGTTGCTGAATTTTATACAGCAAATATTGCCTGAACGTGACTTCTGCAGTGCTCACACACACATGCGGCCACATTACGTATGTACCTACACACTATGTACTTATGTACATTGGTCTTTTTACGTTTTTCACCGATATATTCAAAACTTCGCTGTTAAAAACATTTTTTCCATACATCAATTGTGTTGGTTCTGAACAGTGAGACACGTATTTTTTACAATTGTTTCAACGGCCACCAAAATAAGGTTTTATTCATGAAGCCGGTGACCGATGCGGGATCGTTTTACGATCGTCGATTTGCAAGTGTCTGGTTCGATTCCCGATGCAAATTCTTCCGTTTTACTGCCACACAATAAAACCGCTCGCTTTCATAATACATTTTCTTATAACCCAGGCGCCTCTGCCAAGAAATTTATATTGGTTTTGCAATTGTTATCAGATGACATGCCACTACATCATGTGAGGTTACGAACTGCCATACTTATGCTGGTTCTACGAATTATTGGTATTGTTCTTCAATATCAATATTGAAACATGAAACAAATACAAGTACTTAAACCTACCTCGCAACGTGTTCGTTCAGAATGGTTCTTAGAAACAACAGTATTACACAATATGCTGGCGCCGCAGACTATGATTATACTCCAGAAAAGATGAACCGGATGAGTATTCAAGTCCTGACCACATGTGGTGTCAGAGGATAATGCACGCTACGAGAACGCAATTTAGGCGGTCGCAGTCGGCCCCATGTTGGGCGCCATTCGTTCCCCTGCATGCTAATAAACTCGAAACCTTGTAATGCTACCTAAACTCAGGTAAAACGTTGTTTTTTAAATATTTTATGCACGTTAACTATGTATTTTCAGATTCTTACTTAAAATATCCTGCTTTTTTATTTAAAACCAAAATATGAACTCACGCTGTGTAACTAAGAATGATAAAGCACGAATTACCATAAACGACAATAGCAATGGCGCACGAATGAAATAGCGAAATGAAAAAGCTAGACAGGAATAGCATGTATTTTATTCACGAGCCGCCAGTAAAGCTATCAGACATGTCCAAACTTCGCTGAGTGCAGCTTGCTTTATTTCCGTTTGACCTGTCCCGTTCGACGCTATTCCTGGAGCAGCAGGCTGCTCGCCCAGACATGTTCATTTCAGCGACAAGCCGAATGCAAGTCCTGACAGCGCCGCTGTAGCGACACGTCTCTGCACTACCCAATTTGAATATTTAATTGCGATTATTTTAGCGCAACTCTGACTAATTTATAAAGCAAATTGACAGCTCTAGTGTAGCTCGCACGCCACTAATGGGAAAGGTTTATTCCTGGACATTTCCGTTTCGAAATGAATCAATTGAATTTTAAATTCGCCACATTTGCATACACGTTGGCGACCGGCTCGGCGGCTACTTTACGATTGCCGACCAGTTTCGTATTCTTTGTTAGGTGTTTTATTTTGTGCATTTCCGAGCGAGAAAGGTACGTGATACGGCCGCGCCCGGGTCGCTCTTCTCTCTTTTCATGAAATATTTTCAGCTTGACATTCTACAATTTCAATTGAATATTTCTAAGAGACAACAGTGTTTGTCAGAGTAACGTTTTGTTTTATTATTTTTGCGTTTGAACGAAAATTTTCAATTTGCGTCCTTTGAAAAGAATAGTTTAGTCGCGATGCGGTAAGTAAATGTGTTGACCAAAAATTCGCTGTTGGATGTGTCACGAGAGGCACATATAACGCGACAGAGCCAGCTCTAACTTAAACTTAACTTAGATGTAGAGCCTCCAAGGGACCGCATTGAAAACCCAGGGTTGACATTATATACGCTGGGAAAACAAATTCATTGCGAGGAAAATATATTGAATCATTTTGTAAGCCTTTTATCCGCCGGTTCGTTTTATGACCTTCAACTATTAGATACATACCTTGATGTAGTTAAAGACTAATTTACGGTACATAGGTATGTCTTTTGATATAGGTAGACATAAAACAAGCTAATTCGAAAGCCCTTGAGAAGTCTCAATTGGTCATTAAATTTTCACGTAACAGTCGCTTGAACACATAAATATTTGATGATCAAGTTTTAAGTATACTTATTACTTATATCTCCAGTCTTGAACGCAGCGTCGTCTAAATGTCAAACAATCGAGTGGAGTTCGACACGTACCGCTTGTCAAGATAAAATCGAGTACGCACTTTGGCCTGTTTGAATGACAGATAGATTAAACTTTCACGTTCCCTTACTTCGACATTATCAAGACATAAATAGAAAATATGCTGTTAAGTTATAACATAATAGAATATCGTAAACGTTTTTAGGAAAACCCATGTCTTTGGTAAACTTGGGTAAACTTTTCTATCCACTTCACATGAGGCAATACATTGGTATTTTTATTTTCTTCGGAACTGATTCTGTTCTGACAATAGCTGCCTCGTCGGTTCACCTTATTTATTATGCTGTGCCATTGAGAGGTAAGAAGTCCTCGATTTCAAAGGCCACGTGCACTGAAATAAAATTAAATAAAGGATAAAGCCTTGTGATCCGTACTTGGTTCTTTACCTGTATAATAAATACAATATCGCGACATTTTGCTCGGTCGGTCGGTGAAGGTAGGCGTTAAATCGGACGGCATGGTGCGTAAATAAAGTGAGGCCATTCCCTCTGGGCTATCATTTTGGTAGATTAGATTGTATTATTATTTTAGGTGCCCTGTCAGTTCACCAAAAGTTAATTTACAAATTTTTACTTGACAAACAACGATTGGCAAAAACATGATTTGTCATTTCATCATTATACAACAACAAGTTCGCCAAATAATTCACTTTACAGAATAATCACCAGATAAACTTTTGTTTAATAACGTGTTATTTAAAGAGCAATTCATTTTTTATTCATTTTATCTCATAAAACAACGTTTGGAATAAAATCGTTTTACATAATATTGACTTATCATTACGCAATGTCCTAAAAATGAAACTAATTTTTTTCATCGATTTGCGCTAATAGAAAAAAAGAGATTATTTTTAGTGGGCTACCCAGAACCGAACTAGTTAGCACAAAATGGTTCGGTTAGGTTAGGTTAAAACCGTGACCCCATACGCACGAGCCGAGCGAGCGAAGCGAGCGGTGCCGCGGCAGCGGCCGGCGAGTGCCAGAAACGACTAGATTATATAGAAAAAAATACTTGCCTGAAAATAATTTGACCCAAATGGAGAATACCTTCATGATCACTTTGTGACTGGTTTAGAAAATCTTTACATAGTATAAAACAAAGTCACTCCCGCTGTCTGAAAGCTTAGATCTTTTAAACTACGCAACGAATTTTAATGCAGTCGCTAGTGTATTATAAAATGATATTTTGTATAAACGTTATTTTTCCAAAAGAATCTAAAGATTAAATGAAGAATGTATAAATGATTAAATATCATCCGTAAAATTTGTTAAGAAAAGCATTTGCCAAATAAATGTTTGTAAGGTGAGTGTTTATAAAATAAAACATTTGCGGAATGAGTTGTTTGTGAAATAAATAGTACCTATACGAAACGTTGGTTGTAAACTAAAAATTTGTCAATGGAGTTTTAGTGAAACATTAGTGAACCATTATATTAGTCCCTAACAATCTTTTAATCCACGAACAACCTTTTATATTTTTTTTAAATTATTTCCAGTTATTAGCAGTTTCCTTTAGTACGCCTTACTATTTAAAGATAAGTACAGAAAAGTCTGGACTGCCTCGTTGGTTAGTGGTGGCAAGCACTACTGCTCAGAGTTCGATTCCCTAGTCAGGAAAAGTGTTATTGGGTTTTCCATCTGGAATTTGTCAGTAGCAGCCCGGAGTCTGGATTTGTGCCCGGTTTATGGCAACAGGCTCGCGCCCTATTACATGGGACTTAAATATAACTGGTGAAATGTGGGTGATTACGAAGTATTATATTATTGTGCTATAGTGCACCTATGCCTTACCGTTCGGACATACAGGCTGATGATTTTGTGTTTGTTACAGACAAATAGAAAAAAAAAATGTGCCTCGCACAAAAATATTTTTCTTCCATTTCCAATACATTCATTAAATCAATAATAATTAAAAGTGTACATTGGTAACCTACGTTATAGGCGAGCTCTAATATTCCGACCGCAGTTCATTCATCGGAAATCAGCGGAGCGCGAAAAAGAGCTGAATGTGTGGGTCCGGTCGAATAGACACCGCGAATGAAAACCCTCTCAATTGAAATGTTTATTCAAACACAATGGGATATACGTACGTGTGTGTTGAACTGTACGGTGTACATATGTAAGAGAACTGCCGGGAACATTTTGAACTTTCAATTGATTTTAACGTTTATTTTAGGGAAATATTTAACTGATCCTGTAAAAACTTATTGACCTTCTAATTATGTAAGTACGCTTATTTATATTAATTTACCTCTAAAAACTTTTTGGGCTTCTTATTTCGCAAACTTTTTTAAAATAAATGAGCCTCTTTTTAACTTTCGGGCCTTTTCTCACAGTTGGTCGCAGTTTCTTTGCTATTTAATATTTTTAGGACCCCAGCTTTTGAAATGTTAGAAGTTCACAAAAAGAGGTACATTCATAATATAAAAGTGTTTAATAATTATTAGGAAAGCAACATGATAATTATTTGAGGTTCGATTTTTTTTTTATTGTTTATTAATTAAGGAACAAAACAAAATATAAACAGAAACATCACAAAAACCTGAATAGGTCTATCCGGATGTTGACACACTTTTAAGCAATCTTAATATTAACGTAATAATCATTACACACATAACACATAGTATATACAACATTGTGAGCTAGTTAGTAAATAACAATTAAGGCGCAGATATACGACTTCTAATGATTTTAAATTCAACATCACGTCTAATCGACCGGACTGATTTCTTTGAAAAAAATAAATGTTATACTAGACCATTCGCTTCGTAATTTGATATGTGAATATTTGCAATTATATTTTATTAACATAGTGTAATTAATTTGTAAAGTAATGTCTACCGCGGACATAAAAACGATAATCACGCAAACACTATCCGGTGTATTTTCATAAAACTTTCACCATCTAAATAGTAGATTGTACAACTAAGGCATAAAATAAGCTATTTTACCCCGAGACGTTTATATCCACGCGAGCCGCAGGCGAGGGTGGATAGTTAAGTCGAGGGGTAAAATGGCTCGTTTATGCCTGAGTTATACACTCTGCTTTTCACTTCGATTGCGAGAAAATGAAACAGGCATAAAGTATACAGTACATACTTAATTAATCAAAAATGTTGCAAAGCATAGCTAATTCCCGCCACCACAGATAATACCGCCACGAAAAATTTTAAAAGTTTTTTTTTAATTTCAACATTTGTCATTCGACTTGGGTACTTCATACTGCCAAGTCATAAAAACGTTTCTTTGCGTTTTTAAATAATAAAAGACAACTATTTTACCTGATTTTATTAAATTAACGATAGAAAACACGGAAGTGGTATAAATTAAAGAAAATGAAATAAATCACGACTTTAAATCTGCGATGTTTTATTGCGCGTGTGGGCTGTTGGGCCTGATTACCTTAGTCTCAGAAAAAAAATTTACTTTATGCACTAGAACATAAAAAGCGATTTTATGTCGCCTAAGCACAACATAAAGACGAACTTTTAGAGCATGAGAAGTGAAAAGACAATTTAATTCCCCGAATTTTAGTATACGGTTTTTATTTGTTTGGTGTTTGAGAGTTTTTGTAAATAGATAATTGCTTCATATTTGCAATAAATTACCACGGTTGTGTCATCGCGCTTCTCTTTCTTTTCTATGCAGTCCGACAGTGACCGCGCTTTAGGTCGTGTAGTCGCCTTAAAAATAAAAAACGACGACGTCGCGGCAAAGCTTGCCTTTATTTTATACTAGCTGCGCCCCGTGGTTTTACCCGCGTAAATGTCGATCCCGTGAGAATATCGGGATAAAAACTATCCTATGTCCTTTTCCGGGACTCAAACTATCTCTATACCAAATTTCATCTAAATCGGTTCAGTGGTTTAGGCGTGAAGAAGTAACAAACATATAAACACACACACACACACACACACACACTCACAAACTTTCGCCTTTATAATATTAGTGTGATGTGATGTTTGACTAAATTGGTAGTCAGAATCCTATTATTAATCATCACACAATTTAAAAATTTTGATTTATATTTAAGAACTTTCTTATTTATTTAATGAGCACTCGTCTAATAACACTTTCCGTAATGAAGTCACAAGGAAATTGATTACAAAATCATGCAACTCATTTAATCAAAACAATATCCATCAAAAAGCTAATAAGAGTCGACTCGGCTGACCAATTAGTCGAGTGAATTTAAATTAAGAACTCGACTGACGCCGCCGCCGCGCCGACCAATCGGCCGCGTAATTTGACAAGTCTTTAGATTCGGATCAAGAATTTGCTTAATAATATTGAAAAGTAACTTCTCACTTTTCTTGTGTTTCGATAAAAACTCCACTTTTGTAAAATAAACGTCGCCATTAAATAAAGGATTTCTTTTTTGTTTGTTTCACGCAAATACGGCGAAGTTGGCGTGTTTTCTTCGGCGTACTTTAAATATTGAAGCGCTGTAAATATTTTACAGCCAAACTAGTTTTTTGTACGGCTCCGTCTGCCGCGTGTAATTTTAAATCGCATAAAAACTTTACTGCTCTCTTTTCCGTCTGTTTTTAATATTTGATTTGGATAGACAACCTATAGCTAAACAACAATACACTTGTCTGTCTAATTTTCCTTTTCAGGAAAGCAAGATAAGAAAAACACCGAGTAAGTAGGTAGTTACCAAAAAAAAACGATTAACAAGAAAATAACGAGCTCATCATAAAAAAAAAAATATTGCCCGAACTTTGTTGGTTATCGATTATAACCAACAAATTGCCTTTTTTTACAGGTACCTACGGAGTATGGAGGTACGGAGCCTATGCCGCCTACCCGGCCTATCGAGCCTTTAGGAAATGCCTGTACGACCGACGAGCGAGGCGTCTTCCGAATATTATTTTAATTACGTGGCTGCTAAGATTTAAGCGACGATGCGATCAACGCTTAAAATTTACCGCTCTAATTAAAACTATAAGCTCGGGAAGCTGATAACGATGTGCGATACCTTGTTATAACGTGTAGGTAGCCATCATGCGTTAACTTGAGCAATATTCTTGATTGCTTCATGATTTTGGGCGCTTTTTAGGGTTCCGTAGCCAAATGGCAAAAAACGGAACCCTTATGGATTCGTCATGTCTGTCTGTCTGTCTGTCCGTCCGTCCGTATGTCACAGCCACTTTTTTCAGAAACTATAAGAACTATACTGTTGAAACATGGTAAGTAGATGTATTCTGTGAACCGCAGTAAGATTTTCACACAAAAATAGAAAAAAAAAAAAAGACGGGTTGCACTCCGGGAGTGCCGGCAGAAGTGAAAACTTGAATATTAACGTTGAAATAAATCAATTATTAATTGTTTTTTTTTTTGTTAGCCTATTTTTGTGTCCCACTGCTGGGCAAAGGCCTCCCCTTTTTTCTTCCAAACCTATTGAATTAATATAACTCATTTTTTTCACTATTTCTGCGTCACTTTTTTCATTAATAGATGCACTTTGTTCAATTTCCATATTTTAAACACTTTATATACACAAATTTTACAAATACACAGCAGTGTGGCTACTACACAGACAGACGGTCGAGCCATCAGCTGTCCATCCATTCATCCATCCACTTCCACTTCCACTTGCACTTCCACTTCCACTTCGACTTCCACTTCGACTTCCACTTCGACTTCCACTTCGACTTCGACTTCCACTTCCACTTCCATCCATCCATCCATCCATCCATCCATCCGTCCATCCATCCATCCATTGTGTCCGTGTGTCACTTCACTTCGGTTGGCGCCGCCGTAGAAAGAGAGGGGGGGGGGGGAAATCTCTCCTGACGGTCACGTGTCCTGACGCGAGTTTAACATTTTTTACCCATTACTAAAAGTGTGCAACGCCGCTAAAGAAGTTTTCACTTCAAAAAAAAACAATAAATTTTGGGGTTCCCCATACTTACAACTGAAACTCCAAAAATTTTTTTTCATCAAACCTGTACGTGTGGGGTATCTATGGATAGGTCTTCAAAAATGATATTGAGGTTTCTAATATCATTTTTTTCTGAACTGAATAGTTTGCGCGAGAGACACTTCCAAAGTGGTAAAATGTGTGTCCCGCCCCCCCCTCTAACTTCTAAAATAAGAGAATGATGAAATTAAAAAATATATATAATGTACATTACCATGTAAACTTCCACCGAAAATTGGTTTGAACTAAATCTAGTAAGTAGTTTTTTTTAATACGTCATAAATCGAAAACCGCAATTTACCTTTCACAAAGTTACAACGAACTACAAGAACTTTTATATTATGTTACTTGCTGCTACGGAACCCTTCATGGGCGAGTCCGACTCGCACTTGGCCGGTTTTTTATAATTTTTTTGACTAAATATAAATGACACCATTCTACAAATTCGAAAGTCGGTCAAGTCGGGGAATGAACAGTCTTGAGGAAAAATACGTAACAAATTGAGCTAATTGCTGTTCGGCAGGTGGTTCGGTAACCGCAATTTTAGGACGTACATACCTACTTGAACCTAATACTTTCCTTTGTTACAGCTACAAATAACGACGTTGTTTCGGTTTACCATATACCTACTCTGTTACAGTATTGGAGTTTTTAATTAGGTTAGGTAATGCAAAACAATTTGTACAAATAAAAAAAATACCATAAATGGCACAGTTAAAGACATTATTTTTCTTGTAAACAGAAAAAGCCAATCACAACCACAGCCCATCTCAAAGCTCGAGTAAACCTGACTAGCGTTTAATTAATTTATTTAATTTGACAAAAAGACGATGAAATAAAGGAAAAAAAGTGAGAATCGCCGACACAACGGCGTGCTAATGAAAAGTAAAGATAGAGTTGTTCAAAGGTTCCGGTCATCGCACAACCTCGTCGCCAGATGACTCTTCCGTACACCTAATTTCCTCACTTTTCCCGCTCACGACTTCTTTGCTAATTAAGTAACTAGCTCCTGATGGTTTAATAAAGGTTTGTAAAAAACGACACTTTCTTTCACCTTCAAGTATCGGTGATAATTAGTTGAGCTCGTCAGTTCCACGGAACGGGTTCAGAAGGCTATTGGATTTTATTTAATTATTCCGACCGGGTTAAGCTTTGCGTAGGTATAGTCAGTGAGTAAATAAATCTGGAAAATCCCATTGATACCTTTACAAAAATGCTCGTAATTGCAGTTTGTAACAAAAGTAATTTTTATACAAAAGTCAGTTTGGTTTTTTTTTTTCACTTTTTAGTTATGGTACTAACCAATTCGTACGTAACCGCTACTTGCTATGAACACCCAAAAAATACCCAAATCGATATACGTGTGATTTCTCCAAGATCCCATCATCAGATCGGTCAGCCATCTTCGAGTGATCGGGGAACATATGTATGTATGTTGTCTTATATGTATGGTGTGGAAACATTATTTTTTATTATTAAAAAAAATTCCGACGAACTGAGAACGTCCTACTTTTTTTGAAGTTAATAAAAAATAACGACTGTCTGTGTATATGAATACGTTACGTACTACTACGCAGTACTTTAAGTATTCTGTGGTACTACGTACGTTTAGGCAAACATAATTCTGTTTATATCGCGATGGCCATTCTTACCAGCTCCGCGAATATGCGTTATATAAATGCACCACCTTCTGCCCGCGCTAGTTCTTCGGTTTCGCTTAGTGTTCTTTCTGACTTATTTTTTTGCTCGTGTCATAGCGTAATGTTAAAAAGCTAACCTTCCTCAAGAATAGGGCTATCAAATGCAAAAAGATTTTTTCAAATCCGACTGGTAGTGCTAGAGATTAGCACGTTCAAACCAACAAACAAAAAAAACAAACTCTTCAGCTTTATCATTAGGATATAGAAGACAGATAAGCAAAACAGGAGAGGGGTGGATTTTCCAGAAAAAAGAAAAAGTTACTTGAAATGGCCTAAAGCAACGATCCGTAAAATAGTCTTGTGTCCGTTTCAAGGGATATCCACAAAACAGACATATTTCATGTGAAGGGATAATGCCGTAGAACACTCGTTTTATAGTGACACGAATTGAGGACAAATCAATTTGATTTGTTACAACTTTATCGTATTGTTTACAGATTGTAGACAGATTTTTAAAGAAATCTTAATTTTGTCTATGCTATTTGTCATTTTGTCTCTTCTTCCGTCGATAAAACCCGCCAAAGCCACAAGCCCAAACAAATGACAATATAATAAATAAAAATTCAGTAGGTACTATATCAGCAGGAAGTATCTGCAATTATTAAAGTTCTGAATGGGTAATTTCTCTGACCAAAGGGTAATTTATAAACATTTGAATTACCTGTAAATATTTTTTAATGAAAAAAGCAACTGGTTGGCTATAAATGTCCGGAATGCAAAAAACAATAATAAAGCAAAAACAAAATTAAACTAGATATTAACTAAGTTCCAGTGCCTTAGGTATCTTCTGGGCATGCTCGTTCCATCATAGACCTTATCCATCGCTTTCCATCAGGCGTCATCGAGACCAAGAGCGGGCCCATTTGTAAATAAAAAAAGTAAGTATAGTTCTCAGTCTCAGTTTAATTTTTTTGTATGTGTTGCCTTGTTTTGTGTGGCGACAGGTCACAGGAACAACTTGCGACCCACGGATGCCCCTCAAGTTAAAGGGGAAAATTTATAAGTCCGTGATAAGGCCTGTCGTATTTTATGGGTCTGGCCGTGAAGAAGACGGATGAAAAAAGATTGCATTCAGTGGATATGAGAATGTTGAGATGGATGTGTGGAGTGACGACAATTTATAAAGTAAAAAATGAGTATATAAGAGGAAGTTTGAAAGTGGCGCCAATGACAGAAAATTTGAAAGGAAATCGTTTGGCTTGGTATGGGCATGTGATGAGAAGGGACGAAACGCATGTGACTAAAAGAGTGATGAATATATATGTTGATGGATGGCGAGGGTGAGGAAGGCCGAAGAAAAGATGGATGGATTGTGTGAGGTATGATTTGAAAGAGGAGGGAGTGAATGATAGCGTGACGGTTGACAGGGGAGAATGGAAGAAGAAAACGTGTTGCGCCGACCCCAAGTAACATGGGATAAGGGCAGGAAGATGATGTTGCCTTGTTTTGTGTGGGGGATTTCTTGAATGTAGATGCTTGTTTATTGCTTAGTAGCTTTGTCCACGCCTTCGTTCTTGCACATTTCCACTTTGCCTTATGAGATTCATCACCCCCCACCATTTCCTTTAAAGGAGGTTACCCTTTAATGGAAATACTTTTGGAAAAATATTAAAATTAATCATAACAATATCTATTATTACTTATTAAAATATCTATTTAGGATTTTAATTTTTCATACACTGTATTCACCCCTTCAGGGATTGTTTTTTTTTTTTAATCATGTGAGTACTATTTTCTTGAGATTTTGTGTTGGATTAATATTATGTATTTGATAAGTAGGGCAGGATCGAAGTCATGCGTGACCTTCACAAATTGCATGCACTCGTAAGTACCTACTATATAATTTATCAAGAACGCAGTATAAAACGTAGTGCGTGTAAAATGCTATCTAATCTTGAATCGAAAGACACAAACTAATCACCATCTTATAAAGCTATTAATAATTCAATAAAATCGCACTCTTGTGCTGCACGTAGGCCTCTCCCAGAAAGGCGAAAATTATGTGGAATAATTGTCAGGACATGTGGATTTGTTGGTGTTTAACCTTCTTGAAAGGGTGAAGGAAACATCGAGAAGAAACCGGCATGTCCGAGAACCAAAACATTCGAAGACATGTGATATCCACCAATCCGCATTGGGTCCGCGTGGTGGATTACAGGCTAAGTTCTTGTAATCGAATGCGGACGACGTTACCTCGGCATCGAAACGAATCAAATGACCCTACACTTGAGGGGTTTATTTGTTGCCACTGATGAGTTCCACTATCCACCTCCTGTCTCCATCATCAGCTCCACGATACCAAACTATAGCATTGTCATCCGAACTACATTACACATACAAAGTTTCATCAAAACGAAGCATATGACCGGAAACTCGAGTAGTTTACTGGTCACCATTCAATAAAGAGTTCCAATATCCATCTCCTGACTCCATCACCAGACCCTCGCTCAACACCAAGCTTGATTAGCTAGTATTGGACTCGTCAAAACATGTCATATGATTCTATAGGAACTTCTAAGTCTGGCGTCTGGATTTATACCTGGTTAATGGTCCCTTATTATTTCATGAACTAACGAAATGGGGATGTCCTGCAAAACACCTCTGTCCATTGGAGCGTACAGGCGCAATGTTATCATATGTTGGAATATTAAAGTTCAAAGCCTCTTTTTTTACCGGAAGGCTCATTAATATAATGTATCTGATTTTGGAATTCCTCAATTCAAAACACAAAATAAGTGTAGACTGAAGATACAAGTTTTAAGATAAAAAATTTATTAGGTTAATACATTTTGTGGTAAGCGGTTCTTACGTCAATCACTTTTTAATTTAATGGTGTGCTGCCCGACCACCGGGTGGTGGATGATATGACTCGTGCGGTGGATGGTGTGGCGGATGGAGCGGTGGATGGTGTGGCGGATGGGACGGTGGATGGTCCGGTGGATGGTGCGGTGAGTGATGCGGATCTGGCCCGTGTCCCGGGGGATGACCATCCGAGTGGTGCGGAGGATGCCCAGGATGGGGCGGTGGTGGCGGCATTTCTGAAACAAAACAAATTGATGTTTTTTTTTACATAATATGTAACTTGTAAATCTTTTGGTTTTCACAGGCATTAAAGGGAGTGTAGACTACAATTGAAATTGGCGAAGGATTTGTAATTCTCAACACCAACTCGTTTTTTTTTTAACAAACTCAGCTAATAGTGCTGAGTACAATTAGCAAATGGTTCCTAAGAACTATTCGGACGGAAATTAATCTGAAATCAATCAAATAGAACGCTTCGGCCGTCAAGGAAACCGGGGTTTCGTAACTGGTTTCAAGTGGCTTACAATTCAACAGCCCAAAAAAAGATTATTTGTCATGGAAGGGGTTTACTCCTAAGATGATGGTTAATAGACATGTATGGAAGAACTTCTTCTTCCAACGTACAGCATGTCTTCACATGCTGTGCCTTGGAATGAAGGCAGGAGAATGATGAATTAGCTTGCTTGATCTTTGGCATGCACTCCCCATGTCTTTTAAATCTAGTAGGGATATTATACTAAGAAATTATGCAAATCCAATAGATAATTCACAATTAAATAAGCCAAGCAAGGTCCCTCGTTAGAGCCAGCATATTATCCGCAGTTTATCGGGCTCAGTTCCAATTCTGGGCAATAAACTTCAAACTTTTGTAACTTGGTGGCTTGGCGGGACATTTTGTGAACATACATTAGAATTAGAGTGTGCCCTGATATCGGAGCCAAGTACCACCAAGGGTGTTTATTATAACAAGAACGAGCTCAATACCAAAGATTTCAACCGTAGATTCGCCCTGCCTCGTCAAAAGATGGCCGCATTTCTGTTTTGACACTTCTGACACACACAATGTTCCAATCCCCAATGGAGACCCCAGAGTAAAAAATCGTCGGTTATTAAAAAAAAATCTGCTGTTTCATAGAAAAGTGCGTTACCTACGCGGTTAAAGTGTAGGGAACAGCAAAATTTTGTTTTAATAACCGATGATAATATCAACGCAGGTTCAGAATCATGTACTTAACCCATGGTACAGGTTGCGCGTCAATGTCTGTATAGCTCTAAAATCATAAAATGACTCACTTGTGTATTGGATTGGAATTAAAGTTTTTTCACAGAGTGTAATATTCCTGCGTGAAGCTTATCGCTAGTATTGTTTGTTACTAATGAAATCGATCGATGAATGTATACTGAGCTGGAGCACCCTTATCTACACCACCGCGCGGTAAATTGTTGTCTTTATCTTTAACAAGCGATAGCCAATACAAACATTATAGCTAATTCAGGTTTTTCCACATCAGTCATGCCACTGTCAATAATATTTCTTTGTACAAACCTGAATCATAACATTCACCGTTTTAGTTACAAGACAAAGTATAACTCAGTTATTAGAAACCACAAAACAAGAACAAGTGAAACAAACGAAAAACCCCAAAGAGAACAAACTGTAAACAAAAACGAAATAGCTATAACAAAACATCCTTTTTGAAAATCGATTGGGAATTCCGCCCCTTCTATATCCCAACAGGAAAATTCCATTTTGCAAATACAAAACTGAGAACAGACGACACGAACCTAAATACCTTGTAAGTAAACGAGGCGCAATAAGTAAATAGCATTTTCTGCTTTGAGGGAATTTCAAAACAAACGGGCTATGAAAAACTCCAAACAACTTTCAACGGATTGCCGTTTCACTGATGAAGTAAAATTATTATTTGGTGGCCTATCGCTTCCAATGAACCTTGGTAAGTAGTTTGTCCTTAGTTAGTTCGTTGAAATGTTTGCGGTCTCCTTTTCTAGAACGTTATTTATACCGGTTTTTATGTTTTCCTCTTTACCTATCTTAATTTTTTTTTCTTAAATAGGTAATTAATTTGTATGTAGTCCACACTTGGCGAGAAAGGAGTTGGCCTACCCTTTCTTCTTTCTTAGAAAAAGCAAAGTAAATCAAATTGTAGATTAATCGAATGAGAAAAAATTCGTAAGGTCAGTTTAATTTTTTAGTATCTTTATTAGGTTCGCCAAAGAGCTCATGAAATAATGTTCTCCATACTTATCTACAGTAAAAGTTACGGTTAAATATATTTAGCCGATGATCGCAATATCTATGGTGTCCATAATTTACTTTCCGATGCTGCTGCCTATGTACCCCTGCCTTGGAGGCATTAGGTCGATCCTTTCACCTTATATCAAGTAAAGGAATACCATAGTCAAAAAATCATCGCAGAGTATATAATTACCAATTAAAAAAAAATATATAGCACTAAGTAGATACATACTTATTCCATGGTTGCCGTTCCTAAACGTTTAGAAAGTGTTCCCTTCTATATTAACCCGTCTGCCTTCAAAGCAAGAGTGAACAGGCATCTTCTGGGCACTCTCGTCCCATCATAGACCTGTATTGCTTTCCATTAGGCGTGATCGAGGCCCATTCTGCAATAAAAAAAAATGAAAACGTCCCTAAATAACAAATTAACACAAATCAATAATCATTGAAGAAAAAAAGGTTAGGTAGATGTAGTAAGATTTTTTTTTAATTCACCGACTAATTATTTTGAACCAGAGACGTGTCCATGAGTTTTGATATCAAAACATGATACTTAAAACAAACAAAAATGTTTAGAGATTATTTGGAGTCAACGACCGCAGGAATTGTTGTTTCTTGAATTAGGTAGTCTTACAAAACAACATGAACCTTTAGGTATAAAGACTGTATTTATAAATAAATAAAAATAAAAGGCAGATAAACTAAAAAAAAAAAACTAAAAAAAAACACAAAAACAAAAAACTTCGCAAACGTGATTGATGTCAATGTTGTATCATGTTTAGATCGATACCCATCACGTCTGCAGAGTTTCGCCAGCTAATTTAATTACACCCTGCATTACATTATACCATTCAGTCATTTGAATTTATAAATACCTACATTTTCGAAAATAAATTGTGTGGATTCCTGGTAGGTAGGACCTGATACGGGAAATCCAAACCTAACATTTATACAATTTGTTTGCGTTTTCAATAAAGCTGGATAAAGCGCTTTGCTTATAGGCGTAACTGGAACTATAGATGCTGGCGGGAAAAATTCCGAATCATTCCCGTCGAATACTTCGGAAGTATTCCGAAATATTCCGAAACTTTGGGAATATTTCCCAATTATTCGGGCGAAATATTCGGCGGAAACATTCGATTGCGGGGTACGAATCTTTCTCGCGGGGGGAAAACTTCTCCAGGGAGCATCTCCCCTCTTACCGCACCTCGCACCGCCATCGCCTGCACGCACAACTCGTGCAGCCGGGCGCGCGCGGCACGCACGACTCGTGCTGTCGGGCGCGCACAGAAGGGTAGCGCGGCAGCGATCGACGAGCGATGCAAAATACGATTTTCAGGAAAAAAAAAATAAAAATCTTAATTAAATTCATTTTGAATAATTCTGATTTAAAGAAACTTTCCCAGAAGTATTCCGGAATTATTCAGAATTTTTCAGAAGTTTTGCAACTATAACTGGAACGGATTTAATAAAACACCACATATTTTATTATTCCAGTCCACGTAATAAATGTGGGATTCATAATATATTATGTTAACGGAAATGAGAACTGATTTTATTATTAATAGATTACCGCATATTAAAATTAACCAGGTTCACTTAATTCACCGTGACGTACCAATTATATGCCCATCTCTAAAGCGGTTCGTATATTTATTTATTTTATTTATTAAAACTTTATGCACAAGTAAAAACTGTACAAAGGCGGACTTAATGCCTTGGGCATTTTCTTCCAGTCTACCTTAGGGTGATGCAGAGACAATACACAGTAGGTGCAATAACAGAAAGAAAAAAGAAAATGTTTATAACTAAGGTATAAGAATAAATACATATATACATACATAGGTACAACAATATATATATTCAAAAAAAAAAAATTATGAGACATAAGAAACCCTACAACAACTTAGTTCTGAGACGAATCTGCCAACTTCTTGTGTATGTGTTCTCGAGCTTTCACTTTAAATGTGAACGCATTGGTTACCGTCCTGATATTCTGAGGGAGCGCATTCCAAAGGAAAACCGCCTGGACAAAGAAAGAAGACTTTATAAAACCAGACCGATGAGAAGGACAACGAAGAAGACGATTATTCTCGGACCGAAGATTCTTGCTGTGTGCAGAGCATAAATATTGACAAAGAGAAGTCAGATAAGAAGGAGAAGTGGGTTTGTGAAGAAGAGAAAACAGGGTTGTCAAAGCCCTCAACGCTCTGCGCTGCCGGATAGGTAACCACTTTAAAACCGCTCGATGTGCGGATACATGATCATACTTGCGAAGATTGAAAACGAATCGAATGCAGCTATTAAGAAGTCGGTCAAGTTTATTGAGGAGATCTGCATTCAGGTCATAGTAGCACACATCACCATAGTCAATTATGGGGAAGATAACGTATACCTATGTAATTACTGCAAATATGAAGACCAAACATGTTTATCTATTTGATTAAAGTGTATATGAAATGTGTATAAGCAATGTAGCTTAGTGTATTCAAACTATCTCTATACCAAATATCATCTAAATCGGTTCAGCGATTTAAGCGTGACGAGGTAACAGACAGACACACTTTCGCATTTATAATATTACTAGCTGCGCCCCGCGGTTTCACCCGCGTAAATGTTGATCCCGTGGGAATATCGGGATAAAATGTAGCCTATATGTTAATCCAGGGTCTCAGCTACGTCTATGCAACATTTTATCAAAATTGGTCCAGCCTTTTGAGCCTGAAGAAGTAACAAACATATAAACACACACACACTCACAAACTTTCGCCTTTATAATATTAGTGTGATTATGGATACACTAAGCTACACCAGTCTAACCAAGGGGTATCGACTATCGTATTCCCCAGTAACTGTGTTGTGAAGGTCAGATAGGCAGTCGCTTCATGTAAAATACTTGTATTCAGCTGTATCCGGTTAGACTGGAAGCCGACCCTAACAAGGTTGGGAAAATGCTAGGCAGAAGATGCTGAGCATAGTGGGTTGGGAGATCGGTAAACAATTACTATTGCCACTCTTGAAGGCTATTTTAATTAGAGTACCTATACTGAGTGATGCATGATAAGCGTGTTATAAGATATTAACGTGGCATTAAAAACACTACAGTCAGAAGTGTCAAGCCTTTCTTATCTAATTAAATGTTTTGTTTTTCTGGTATGAGCCCCTTTGTACACACACGTTTGTAATACATGCGTCATGTTCGTGAACGGGCGCCGTCAGTAGGGACTGGTCATCTCTTTGCTGCCATGGCTTATTTTATTTTTAATTTAATATTTGAATTGTTGTTTTTTTTTTTCATCTTTTAATTATGGATGCTTTTAACGTTCTGCATCGTTCTCACATGTATAATTTTTAACATGAATGATGTAACCAAGACTTCGTAACCATATTATTTTGATTTAAAAGAGTGTCCATGGAGTTTCTTGCCCGTTCTTCTCCATAGGTACCTACGCTTTGGAATGGGCAACTAGGTTCATCTTTCTGACTGACCGACCCCTTGACAATTCAAAAGTGCCTGTAATTAGTTTAATTGAAATAAATGCTTTGAGTTTGAGTTTGTTTTTCTTGCCGTGAAAACTACGGTTTATTTGCCGTGTGTAGGCAAGGTAATCAGTGTTGTATGGATTACTATAGAAGCTTGTTGACGGACACGTTTTTTCTACGGCGCGGTTTAAACGCCGTGTGTAGGCACGGTCGTCAGTGTTATATCACAGAATATATAATAGTACTAGACGTAGCTACATGGATTACTATGGAAGCTTTTTGACAGAAACATTTTTTCTACGGCGGCGCGGTTTATACGCCGTACTGTAAAGAAACCGTGCCGTGTACAAATGGCCTTACCCAATACCCGAGTACTCAATTTTATCAGCCCACTTTCCGTACTTTACTTACTCGAAAATACCTGGAACGTGCTTGAATGTAAGTACGCTTATTCTAGTGGTAGGTTTACCACAACACTGCTTAAGGTAGAATTAGTATTTTAGATTGATTAGGTTTTTATATTTTATCTTTTTGATAGATTCTTTTATATTTTATAAATGTGAGGACTTTGTAAGCCATGTAGACTTTAGATCTGTAGACCATTTTTTTTATTTTATTAAGTACCTGGTACTTGTTGACCGGCCTACGCTGTCCTCCCATACCTACAGTAATTTGAAGACATTGTAAAAGTCAATTATGTTTCAAAGAGTAACCTTGGAGTTTCTTGCCGGCTCTTCTCCGTAGAAACCGACCAATTGGAACCGTGCACCTAGCTTCTGACGTTTCATAAGTGACCAACTGACCATGTAGGTTTATGTAAAATAAAATATTTTGATTTTGATTACTTACAGATTGTCTACTTTTTTAGAAATAAACAGAACATAACGCCGGTGGCCATAGGTGCTTCGTGCACCCTCATTTCATCAGTCGTTTTAAGTCGCACTTAGCAGTCGTGGCCCAGTGGAAACGGCCCTGACTTACGAGTACGTAGATTCAAACCCTGACAGGCGTTTTCCTTAGTGTAAATAATTCCATCACCACTGCTCTCAAAACGGTGAAGGAAATATCGTGATTCCTCACGATATTTCCTTCACCGCGGCTTCCGCCGGCATGACCTAAAACTAAAAAATCGAAGACATGTGACATCCACCAACACGCACTGGGCCCTTGTGGTGGATGACGGCCCAGTCCCTCTCACCAGAGAGGAGACCTGTGTCCCAGCATTTCACATTATAGGCTGATTATGTATTATACTGTGGTCTAATTGTCAACATGTACCTACGAGTATATCTACTATAAATAAACACATTACCACTCCTTTGCGTCGCGCAGTCGGGTAAAAACGTTTTGAGACAAGACTAGTTTCCAGTGAACGCAAATAATGGATTGGCTTTTCTTTAAGCTTATTTAAGGGTAGGTACATTCGTGCGTCATTACTGATTATACATAAATATAGTGCATTAACGGAAAAGTTATGGAGTGACCACTTAGAACTTATAAGTTATTCACAAACACAAGTTAACATGTAGATAAGGTTAAATAAAAAAAATATGTTTTTTTTTTATTGCTGAATAGGCCCGCTCTAGACCTCGATCACGCCTGATGGAAAGTGATGGATGAGGTCTATGATGGAACTAGCGTGCCCAGAAGATGCCTAAGGCACTGAAATTCCCACGCATCGACGAAATACAGCAGGCTGCTTGACGCCGGACTCCGGTGGGAGGGTGGTCGCAAACCAGGCGGGCGTTAGCCCTACCACCGCAAGGGAAGAATTGGCCAGTAAAATAAGGTGTTAGGTGCGCTCGGTTCAGTTGAACAACTGGCGGAACAAGCTGCGCTACACGTGGAGGCTTCTTCACGCATCCCAAAAAAAGTATTTTATGTTTAAGATTAATTTATTTTTCAACAATTTTAGCTTAGATCCCTTAAAAAAACCTGAAACGAATAATTCAATGTGAAACAGAGATTTATACAATAAAATCTTTCAGTATCATCACCTGGGCGGCTCCTAATAATTAATAGTTGAATCTTTACTGGCATTTAATTAAATTACCCACGGCAGCAGTTCCCAGTTTAATTTAAAAACAACATTAACATTTTTATCTTTATTCCAGGGGTCTTAATTGACTGAGAAGTCAGCGATTAACTTACGTAATTAAAAAGAAAATTTTCATAATAAGGCCCTTAGTTTTATTTAAATACAAAATGTTTTAATTATGTTAGGACGGACCATACGGGCCTTAAGTTACAACCTTCTATCTCCAAGTAGGTGGGGGTGGTCCATGGTGGTGTGGGTCACAGTGGGGTCCATGGTGGTGTGGGTCACAGTGGGGTCCACCATGCGGGGGTCCATGATGGTGCGGATCATGATGGGGTGGTCCGTGATGGGGCGGCCCGTGATGAGGTGGGCCAAAATGAGGAGGGCCAAAATGAGGAGGGCCAAGATGGGCTGGTCCGAAATGAGGCGGTTCGTGGTGGGGCGGTCCGTGATGGGGTGGTCCATGGTGGGGTGGTCCGTGGTGTGGTGGTCCATGGTGGTGCGGTGGCCCGTGATGGTGCGGTGGCGGCATGTTGTCTGGAAATAAAATAAAATCTATGAGTAGGTATCTAGGTAACAGGTGCAAAATATCATAATACGTTAGCAAAATAATAGTGAGATGAGAAGAATAATTTAAATACATTCCGGTTTGCTTTTCTGGGAAATTTCGACGAAATCTGGATTAAATTAGTTTCAATTTCAGTATAATTTCCTGCGAATAACACTCAGTCTATGCTTCTGAGAAATGACGATCATTTGATCTATTATGGTACCGAGCCCAGAGGGTTTTTGAGCAAGCAAATTCAGGGCGAGAAGTTGATAGCTGAGTAGGTCTGGCATGAGGAGAGAACACCGAAACTATATTTAAAAATTTTCTGATAGGAGACCCCTGGTCAGGAGACCACTTTCAGATTTCAAAAAAGGGCCGAAATTAAAGTGATCTTCAGAGGCTTTGGTTTTGGCATGATCGGGTCTGGCCTAACCCATAATGACTTAAATAGGCAAATCTGACGGAGAAATTGTGGGGTTTCCCCAAATCTGACGACTTTGAAAACTCAGATTTGGGCCATTTCTAAAAGGATATTCAGGGCGAATGAAAGTTATTCTATGCAATAGTGTTACGTGTCCTGATAGTGAATATATAAATATCTGACGGGATGATGGAGCCTGGAAAATATGAGGAAATTTCATCAATTCAGAAAATTACCCAAAAGTGGCCATAATTTTGCATTTATCCCTAAATCAAGGAACCTAGTAGCTTCGATTGCTGTTTGCCTTGGAAGGTGACACGTTTGTGAAGATTTCTCCATATTCAGAAGTTTGAAAATACTAAACACTTGAACGTAATGATTAAAAGTTAAGTAGCAAAATTAAAACATCGTCGGAGTACACCATAAACAAAGTTGATTATTTCAATATTTTACTATGACACCAATTCTTAAAGGAGTCACGGGGTGGATTTTGACGAATACTAAAACTGCATCATTAAATTTTTGAAAAATCAATTGCTCTAGCCAGGAATCGAACTCGTAGATTTTGAAAAAAAAACACTGCCTGTTTTATTGCACCCTCCGACGGTGTCGTTAGTAAGGATCAAATTCTGGAAAGAAATGATACACGCCAAAGTAAAGGAAAGTGGACATTTTTAAGATTAACTAAAATCAGATAAACAAATTGATTCATTATGGTTTAACAATGAATTCAAAATATGATTATATTAAAAACATAAGTTAACGGCCAAATAACTACTGCTACAGTGCAAACGAACAAATCACTTACATTCTAGATACTTCAAAACTGTTACTATCTTAAAATAATTGCTTTTTGTTAAAAATGCGCCCTTTACTGTACTTTGTCGTATATCATTTCTTTCCAGAATTTGATCCTTATTAGCGACACCATCGGGGGGTATACGACAAAGTAAAGTAAAGGGCGCATTTTTAACAGGAAACAATTATTTTAAGATAGTAACAGTTTTTAAGTATATAGAATGTAAGTGATTTGCTCGTTTGCACTGTAGCAGTAGTTATTTGACCGTTAACTTATGTTTTTATATAATAAATTATATTTTGAATTCAGTGTTAAACCATAATTAACCAATTTGTTTATCTGATTTGAGTTAATCTTAAAAATGTCCACTTTTCTTTACTTTGGCGTGTATCATTTCTTTCCAGAATTTGATCCTTACTAACGACACCGTCGGAGGGTGCAATAAAACAGGCAGTGTTTTTTTTTTTCAAAATCTACGAGTTCGATTCCTGGCCAGAGCAATTGATTTTTCAAAAATTTAATGATGCAGTTTTAGTATTCGTCGAAATCTACCCCGTGACTCCTTTAAGAATTTTTCGGTATTACCTATAGTTTCGGATTTGGTCATCCACATGATGACTTGAAACATTCATCCTGTATATACAGACGAACTAATAACCTCTCTCTTTTAGAAATCGGTTAGAAATAAATTTGTATCTCATGATCTGTCATTTAATCTACTTAACTAGCAGCTGGCGGCCTAAGCAGAAGTGTTGGGACTTATTTAACAAAACTCTCATAACGAACTATCACTGAGAATTGGAGGCGATATCAGTAACGATATCGAGCACAGAGGTTCGTAGTTACAATAAAACCTCGAATAGAAAAGTATTACGACGTAAACAAGTCGTTACTTTAATATTTTCGTTAATTTTAGGGTAAGTATGGCTTTCCACCTTTGCCAGCTTTAACAAACAATTGACGGGCATCTCACAATATTTTTTAGAACGTTGCTAGTTCGTTAGATAGCCCATAAGATGAGGATGTTTTTGAAATAATTGGTTTACTTGGTGTTGTGACTGTTCCTAAACTGACCCTAGGCTGATAAAATTTTCGATTTTCCTAAATGTGTTAAATATTAGTGTTTGGGTCGGTTCCCCCTAATGGGGAAGAGTCGCACCCCGCCACCGTACGACTCTGTAGAGCTCGTCTCCAGACTGGACACTCTCCCACCGATTGTAATGAATTCCCAAGAAGTGTTTTGCCTTGTTCCGAGTTGGAAAGCTGAGAACAAGGGGGGGATACAACAGATCAATTTCAATACAAAATAAGGTTGGGAATTCATTGATAAGGTGATTAAGGAAAGGAACTCTACTTTTCTTTTGGTTACGAAAGTTATAAGATGTGAGAGGAATACAAAAGGGTAAATGACACGTAACGCTTGTGTTGGGAAATACATTATTTAAAGTTACGCTAATTCATTTTCTTACAATAAACTACAAACCCACCCCAAGCGACGTGGGGCTGCTTACAGCAGCTGACAGCGTCGTACGTGTATTGCTAGACCTGAACGCATAGGACCACTAAGGACACTGCTACGATTCTAACAAGACACGTTCCTAAACTCTTACAAGCATGTCTTACTCAATCCTAAGACAGAGTACTGCGAAGTTCAACTGCCATTGAGCGAGACACGTCCCAGTATTACTGGACGCGGACTATTGTAATGAACCCCTTACTGCGGCCTACTCTCCCTTTACTAAGACAATACAAAACTAGCACAAGCGTACCGCATCGTCAGTCGGTTGCAGAATTCTTTACGATTGCTCCTGCTATACGCCGAAGTGGTTATCTAGAATCGTCACTTCTCACTTCCTTAATCTTCCCCATGGAGAGGATGCTTTCAATGTAATCGGCAGCCGTGGGACCGTCCTTGTCAGCAACGGGGCGTTTCTATCTGGGCATCCAAATTGCATGTCTCGCTAATATAATTTGTGAGAGGCCCGAAAGCCGGATGTGGTTTAGCGAGACATGGTTACTAGCGTTCCTTAGAACGAACTATCAACCAGTTTAGGGAACTTGGTGAAGCCTACCCCCGCTCCCGGGAAGTGTGCGCAGATCAAGTGCAATGAAAAGTATCCTGCAGTTAGTCAGTCCATAGGAGAAAGATAGCCATCACTAACGTTTGGTTGGTTTGTGTTCATAAATAAGAACAGCAGACTACAAGGTAGCACTATAATTCATATTGGCCCTAACCAAGTGCGAGTTCGGTTCAGCCCTCCATAAACGGTGTGCTTGCCCAAGTGTCATGTCTTGGCTGTGGTTATCTATAGTCTGTTGGTAGAGTATTTGTGTACAGTCTGGTGTCAGGTGTAACACACCATAGAGGGCTTTCTCCGAGTCCCTAGAACCAAACGCATGTGTAGGATATCTCAATTTAGTCATTTAGGAACAAGGAGGGATAAATATTCAACACTCACCCAATCCAGTCGTTCTCACACACACACTGAGATTCACGCCTTACACGCTACTCACATTATAGTAGACTAATATAACCTAGTCTAAAGCAACACTTATTATTTAACGTATTAAATAATACTCTCGCCCTCACGTTCTCTCAATCAGCCACACAGTTTCATTGCTATTGCCTAAGTTCAACCACTCACTCTCGTGGTCTCCTAGTGTTCACTCAATCTCCTAACTTAACTAGCCTGGACTCGCAAGTCCGTACTCTAAAGCGGGTCAACCCCGACTGCCAATAGTGTAGTCTATGCCCGACTGCCTCTCCGTCCTCGTTATAACTTCTCACATCCCATATCACCATTCCCAGAGCCGCTTTCCCTCGTTTCTTGGAACATCGGCTCAGGGCCATATTTACGATAACCAGATGTTGGTGATGGGTTTGGGTCGTCCTTAGAATTCGTACAAAATACTGCATCTTAAGTGACGTAAATTGCTCATAAAATATAAATGGAATGAGTCTCCAAAAGGCTCACTATTGTTTTACAATTTTAAAGAAATAGGATATTTTGTTATTGATCAGGGTAACTTGTTAAGCTGTTAGCCCATAAAATTTTAATGTGTTCCAAGAGCCATGTGCCGGTTTTAAAATAAATATAATATTTTGTTATTAAATAGGTCTAAGTGACAGACAGTCACATTCCCCCCTCTGAAAATCAGACGCGTGACGCAGTACAGCGGATGAGCTTTCACAATAGGATGAACTATGCCTCTCCTCGAAAGTGTTACAGAAGATATACCCATACCTATCTGCTATATTTACCTAATAATTGTACGTATTCCAATTGGGACATGAATCCAATAAGATCCCAGTAGGATGCAATGTCTGCTAAAATTAATTCCGTTTCGCAAAAGTATCTTCAACCAATACACAAACAATTGCTTTATAATATTCAAACTATTATCCCTCTTCCAAATACTCTTTTCATGATAATGTAAATAACATTACTGTACCTCAGTTCAGTCCAGACAACCTGTGCATGCTTATAATGTAGTTTTACATACCAGGGACTCTTTTAAGAGTATTTATGCTATTGAGCCACGCTACCCACGGTGCTCCATCGTTCTAAACTAAACCTGTCGCAGTTGCTGCTGGCAGAGGCCTCTCCTAGGACAGCTTAGTCTGCTGCCCGCAGTCGTATCCAAAAGCAACTGAAATAGTCCGCACATAAACATATTAGACTTCATTCCAATTAGTCGCCCCCCTCTGATTCTAAGAGGTAAGAACAGCTTTAAATTCTAATAAAAGTTCATACTGATTAGAAAATATAGGCAACCTCTAAGGTGGTTGCGCAGTCTACAGCGCAATTAATTATTGGCTTAGAAACAATGCTGCTAATTATCCACTCAGATCATAAAAGTGTTGACAAAACATCATCTGGTATATTTGAACTGGTAAATATAGTACCATTGCCCTAAAACATGAACCTGTAATATCTCGTAAGATAACAAAAATCATACCACGTAGCTACGGGTAACTCAAGTGTCTAATAAAAGTGAAACTTAGCTTCGTAACAGGAGTCACGCTACAGCTACTGCTGTTGGAGTCAGCTGATGTCAGCTGTTCTTGAAGGAACCTCAAACCAAGCGCAACTCGCAAACCAATTGTTCAGAGGCTTAGCGTAGAGGCAGCCGAGTGAAGACTTAAATATCCTGGAATTTGAAATAAGGCCAAACCAGTATCTATTCAATTATACGACATACGTCGCCGACTTCAGAGATGGAAAGATTTATGTTTACTTCTTATGACGATAGTAAATGTACAGTAGGCTGCAAAAGTGCATGGGTAGTACAGAAACAAAATCGTATGAAGCAAGAAATGACGCCATCTAGCGTAAAACCAGTTAACGACTAACAAAATTGAATTATGCTGTTATTAGATGGCGTTGCTTTGCTTTATATGATAAAATATTTTTGCAGTTTCTTTTTGTCTCTTCAAACATTCAAACAATTTATAAGTATTAGTTTCTTTTACAGAAAATTGATCCTAATTATTAACATACTATGTTAAAATTGAATATCAATTTATAAGTAGGTAGGTATCTGATTTTCTAAGTTTTAGTTTTCGAACTTGAGAGGGTAGGTTAAATATGGATTTATAAATAATTGGTAGGTGGTATGAATAATACTTAGATCGAAGATTTATGACAGCTCAGTTGATCGTTTGCTAAGTTCATTTCGATTACCTCGTTCGAGTGCCTTTTGTTCAGTTTTTATTTATGATCAGGCGGATTACTTATTTTACCAAAACGAGCACGAGTTATAATATTGATTTCGTTACAAGAGCTCAAATAATTGCTTTGAATAATCAAGCCAAAAACTTGTCAGAAATAGCCAGAGGCCGGTGTAAACGTAAGTAGTTTTATTTTTACACTTTTATATTAAAAACTGCATTATTTTTTTGTTACTATACTACATAATAATCATTATTGGGTATTATATATTTCTGTTTTATTGTTGCAGAGAAAAACAGTTGTTCTTTGAGTACGACGATTTGAAGAGGAGGGTTCTTTGAAACACCATCAAAGAACTGGTAGACCACGACTTATAAAACACATTGCAGCATCAAACCATGATAAGGCAGTATGAAGAAAATGGATTTCTGCCGCCGAACCACTATGGTGGTTTATTTGACACAAGTTTTGACACGGAGCCGCGTCAAAACTTGTGCCGCGGAGGCATGCTGTGAAACCCTTGCTCACGGAAAACCATAAAAGGGCAAGATTACACTTCGCTTTGGATCACATAAACTTCGATTGGAGTAATGTCATCTTTACAGATGAAAAAACTTTCAAGTCCAGTGAACACGGACGCTTATGTTTGTGGCGTCGAAATAATACGCGATACACAAGTGGTTACGTAGCTACGAGCTAAATAATTATACTTAGATAATTTCTATTATTTATATTGACTGGAGACCTGGTTATATGTGTATAAACTATAACTTACGTATTTTTAATAATTTAAAAAGTTATGAACACTTTAAGTTTAAACAACATAGTTTTTAGTTTTTTATGTTGCCTACTAACCATTTGATATGTTTTTGTGCAATTTTGTAGTTTTTAGCCTACTTATTTAGTATCCATTTAATCCGTTTGACCTTTGTAATAAAATAACCTGGTCTCCTGTTTGTTTTTATTGAGGTTACATAAGCTTCAATCCTCTTTCCGATTTTGGAAACGAATACTTAAGCTATCGCCTCAATAACTTCATAATATTATAATGTTATACCTATCATATTTAATAAACTGACTATTAAATTTGAATAATAAACTGTAAGAAATAAACCTCTATAATTTTTTATAGTGCCTTTTTTTGCGAGCCCACAAGGCGAGCCTGTTTACCTGCGATGAAACTGCTCTTTTTTCCTGTTGCTAAGTAACTACCTACAAATTCGAATATTAAATTAATTATTAAAATACCCACTCGTTAGCTTAATAAATATATTCCTATCAATTTCTTTTATTATTTTTATCATTTAAGCTACGTATGCTGGTATTATTGTAATGTAATAATTAGATAAATGTATTAGCCTTGTAATTCCTTCGTTTCTTCCTAACTCCTTACTTACGTTTCGTAAATTAGTCATAGTTGTGAAGAAACCAACGCCATCTAGTTTATTTTCGAAAACTTGAATTCAAATGTTCACGGGAAAATAGACACTAAGGTACCCATGCAATTTTGCTGGCGACTGTACCTTCTCGGTAACTTAACTGTCATTTTATAACTTCACGCTTCTTAGGTCTTATTCACTAATAATATTAGATTTACCCATAATAAGGGCGTGTCTCATACCTAAACTCACTCCACACACACACATATCAATCTAAAACGCACAAACACATTTCATATCCACGAGCTGTTAGATACAAAACTCACATTTGCAGGGAATCGAACCCTTTATTGCAGTAACACAGTCATACCTACTGTCATATACTAAACTCACGTGTGCAGAGAGTGGACCCTATTATTACCGTATTCACACATACTGTCAGATACTAAACTTACGTTTGCAAAGAATCGAACCCTTTATTGCAGTAACACAGTCATAACTACTGTCAAATACTAAACTCAGGTGTGCAGAGAGTCGACCCTATTAATTAGATACCGTATTCACATACTGTCAGATACTAAACTTGCGTTTGCAAGGAATTGAACCCTTTATTGTCGTAACACAGGAGTCCAATCAACAATCATACCATTACCTACTTCGAAATACGTCAAGCCGTGACACAGGAATTCCAAGCAATCATAAAACAATACATCTGGCGGGAATCGAACCCAATAGCCATAGCAATGGAATTTAAACGCTTATAAACCAATAACATCAGGTGGACATCGAACCCACTATGAGTACCTACTTACAGAAATCAACCATTATTACCAAACCGTAACTTAATTAGACATAAGTTATTGTATCAACCAATAACATCAGGCGGGAATCGAACCCAAGATTAATGACAATAGAATCTAAGCACATCAGCAAATAAATCATACGGGAATTGAACCCGCTAGCAGTAGTTGAATAATTCAACCACCATTATTATTGTGCAACATAACCATTCACGTGTCCCGGAGTCGCATGGAATGTCCCAGACCATTTTCTTTTTTTTTCCGGCGCGCCATGTGGCTCCTTTCAACTTATACACAAAAGATTTTTATGAACCCTATAATAAACTAAGTTACTTTAACCGTTGTAACTCGTTTCTTTAACAAAATAAAACCTCCGATCAATAATTACTGATCGCAGAATAGAACCATAAAATTACGTTTCGTTATTTATGTATACGTTGTGTTATTTTTGTATACGTTGTGTTATTTTCATAATAACCCATATTTTGTTCTTTCTCGTTGCACTGAAGTGAATCAGTACATTTAATGACGAGAATCCTGGTCACGGCACCACATGTGACTGTTCCTAAACTGACCCTAGGCTGATAAAATTTTCGATTTTCCTAAATGTGTTAAATATTAGTGTTTGGGTCGGTTCCCCCTAATGGGGAAGAGTCGCACCCCGCCACCGTACGACTCTGTAGAGCTCGTCTCCAGACTGGACACTCTCCCACCGATTGTAATGAATTCCCAAGAAGTGTTTTGCCTTGTTCCGAGTTGGAAAGCTGAGAACAAGGGGGGGATACAACAGATCAATTTCAATACAAAATAAGGTTGGGAATTCATTGATAAGGTGATTAAGGAAAGGAACTCTACTTTTCTTTTGGTTACGAAAGTTATAAGATGTGAGAGGAATACAAAAGGGTAAATGACACGTAACGCTTGTGTTGGGAAATACATTATTTAAAGTTACGCTAATTCATTTTCTTACAATAAACTACAAACCCACCCCAAGCGACGTGGGGCTGCTTACAGCAGCTGACAGCGTCGTACGTGTATTGCTAGACCTGAACGCATAGGACCACTAAGGACACTGCTACGATTCTAACAAGACACGTTCCTAAACTCTTACAAGCATGTCTTACTCAATCCTAAGACAGAGTACTGCGAAGTTCAACTGCCATTGAGCGAGACACGTCCCAGTATTACTGGACGCGGACTATTGTAATGAACCCCTTACTGCGGCCTACTCTCCCTTTACTAAGACAATACAAAACTAGCACAAGCGTACCGCATCGTCAGTCGGTTGCAGAATTCTTTACGATTGCTCCTGCTATACGCCGAAGTGGTTATCTAGAATCGTCACTTCTCACTTCCTTAATCTTCCCCATGGAGAGGATGCTTTCAATGTAATCGGCAGCCGTGGGACCGTCCTTGTCAGCAACGGGGCGTTTCTATCTGGGCATCCAAATTGCATGTCTCGCTAATATAATTTGTGAGAGGCCCGAAAGCCGGATGTGGTTTAGCGAGACATGGTTACTAGCGTTCCTTAGAACGAACTATCAACCAGTTTAGGGAACTTGGTGAAGCCTACCCCCGCTCCCGGGAAGTGTGCGCAGATCAAGTGCAATGAAAAGTATCCTGCAGTTAGTCAGTCCATAGGAGAAAGATAGCCATCACTAACGTTTGGTTGGTTTGTGTTCATAAATAAGAACAGCAGACTACAAGGTAGCACTATAATTCATATTGGCCCTAACCAAGTGCGAGTTCGGTTCAGCCCTCCATAAACGGTGTGCTTGCCCAAGTGTCATGTCTTGGCTGTGGTTATCTATAGTCTGTTGGTAGAGTATTTGTGTACAGTCTGGTGTCAGGTGTAACACACCATAGAGGGCTTTCTCCGAGTCCCTAGAACCAAACGCATGTGTAGGATATCTCAATTTAGTCATTTAGGAACAAGGAGGGATAAATATTCAACACTCACCCAATCCAGTCGTTCTCACACACACACTGAGATTCACGCCTTACACGCTACTCACATTATAGTAGACTAATATAACCTAGTCTAAAGCAACACTTATTATTTAACGTATTAAATAATACTCTCGCCCTCACGTTCTCTCAATCAGCCACACAGTTTCATTGCTATTGCCTAAGTTCAACCACTCACTCTCGTGGTCTCCTAGTGTTCACTCAATCTCCTAACTTAACTAGCCTGGACTCGCAAGTCCGTACTCTAAAGCGGGTCAACCCCGACTGCCAATAGTGTAGTCTATGCCCGACTGCCTCTCCGTCCTCGTTATAACTTCTCACATCCCATATCACCATTCCCAGAGCCGCTTTCCCTCGTTTCTTGGAACATCGGCTCAGGGCCATATTTACGATAACCAGATGTTGGTGATGGGTTTGGGTCGTCCTTAGAATTCGTACAAAATACTGCATCTTAAGTGACGTAAATTGCTCATAAAATATAAATGGAATGAGTCTCCAAAAGGCTCACTATTGTTTTACAATTTTAAAGAAATAGGATATTTTGTTATTGATCAGGGTAACTTGTTAAGCTGTTAGCCCATAAAATTTTAATGTGTTCCAAGAGCCATGTGCCGGTTTTAAAATAAATATAATATTTTGTTATTAAATAGGTCTAAGTGACAGACAGTCACAGTGTCATAGTAAAATATTGAAATAATCAACTTTGTTTATGGTGTACTCCGTCGATGTTTTAATTTTGCTACTTAACTTTTAATCATTACGTTCAAGTGTTTAGTATTTTCAAACTTCTGAATATGGAGAAATTTTCACAAACGTGTCACCTTCCAAGGCAAACAGCAATCGAAGCTACTAGGTTCCTTGATTTATGGAATATATAATAGGGATAAATGCAAAATTATGGCCACTTTTGGGTAATTTTCTGAATTGATGAAATTTCCTCATATTTGCCAAAAGGCTCAATCATCCCGTCAGATATTTATATATTCGCTATCAGGACACGTAACACTATTGCATAGAATAACTTTCATTCGCCCTGAATATCCTTTTAGAAATGGCCCAAATCTGAGTTTTCAAAGTCGTCAGATTTGGGGAAGCCCACAATTTCTCCGTCAGATTTGCCTATTTAAGTCATTATGGGTTAGGCCAGACCCGATCATGCCAAAACCAAAGCCTCTGAAGATCACTTTAATTTCGGCCCTTTTTTGAAATCTGAAAGTGGTCTCCTGACCAGGGGTCCTCCTATCAGAAACTTTTTAAATATATTTTCGGTGTTCTCTCCTCATGCCAGACCTACTCAGCTATCAACTTCTCGCCCTGAATATGCTTGCTCAAAAACCCTCTGGGCTCCCCTACCATTATGTTCGGTTGTTTTTGTGTTCGGAATTCTGGAAGACTTGAAGCATTATGTTTAACAGACATTAATGTGCACTCAATTATGCTGCTGGCGTTGCTACCCAATTTCTTCACACCTTATCATCCTTTATCAACACCTACGGAAAGAGTGAGGTGAAGAAGTATTTTGCTCTGACGCACAATTGTATGTACTTAAACACAAAGACACTGTTTTGAAGAACTTACGTGAGTTACCCATTTTAATCAGGAATGGCTGACCAGTGGGTATTACCTGGATTTACAAAGCAATACTTTGGCTGAACACCACCTAATAAAGAAATTTCAAAAGAATATATAACAAAAACTCACTTTTGATAAATGTACTTTCAAATAATGATAAGACAACTTGTCGGTACTGTATCAGCTTTTCAACTAGATACTAATTAATACTTGTATACTCTTTCATATAGGTAGGTACCCTTAATAAGTACCTGCGCAGTGCTATCTCGGTTTTATCGCGTTTCACCGATATCCGAGTCACCGATAGCGATTTTTGTGAAAATATTCGATCTCAATTTATATTTGTGTTTTCATAATGTCCTTAGAATGAGCTGGTGTGGTCCAATTAGGGCTATATGGCCTCTTCTCATATACAGAGCAAGAAACAGCCGGTAGATAAGGGCCCGCTTGCATCGCAAATCATCGTTCCGTTTCTGTCAATCGTTTGAAGGTGGCGGAGACAGAATTATATTTTAAATAAGTTATAGCACTGTGTGACCTAAATCCGCACTTAAGTCACGTTTTTCTGTGATTTAAATAGTCCATTTTTACTTAAGCGTGACTTAAGTGCAGGTTTAGGTCACACGGTGCTATAAACTTATTTGAAAGAAAGAAAGAAAATACGTTTATTTGCGGTGAAAATGACGCAAACAGAACGTAAACACAAAAAATAAAATAAAAAGGGAGAGGGAAACATGCGTCACATCCACGCAAAACGGCGTACGGTTGTATTTGAAATATCATTCTGTCTCCGCCACCTTCAAACGATTGACAGAAACAGAACGATGATTTGTGATGAAAGCGGGCCCCTATCTACAGGCTGTTTCTTGATCTGTATATGAGAAGAGGCCAAATAGCCGTAGTTGGACCACACCGATACGTGTGACTTAAGAGCCCTCTTACATTTTGGTACTGAGCGAGCATATTCTGTCTATAATTTTCTCACTGCTGAGACACTGGTCTACACTCTGTAAGAAGGAATGGGCCTTACTCCACCACGCGGGCCCAGTGCAGGTTAAATTACGGCAAATTCACTAAAGTTGTGGTTTAGAAACGTCAAGAGTTCAACACCTAATGTGTTCTAAGATTATTTAGATTTCCTGAGTCAAAACACGATCACCGTGTGTATAGACACGTGCCTATTGCATTCACAATATGTAGACTTGAATACAAAGAAAACGTGCTATGTAGTACACGATGACACAATAGGCCCCTGTCAATAGGTGTCGTCGCTGATTGGACCGAAGGATTATGACAGACAAAAGGTTTATAATCTGGTAGATTGACGATATTGTTTGCGACTAGCTTGGTGATGGCGTCTTCGGTATAGAGTAGCTACACCTATCGATAAATCTGTACCGCACACCAATCAAGCTGTCAATCAAACTATTATTGGGAGGATCTGTTAATTGGGTATACGTTTACATAACATTGACGTGTAAAAGTGTTTGTACAATCCTTTTTCCAACTATGTTGGGGTCGGCTTCCAGTCTAACCGATGCGGCTGAATATCAGTATTTTACATAGAGCGAATGCTTATCTGACCTCCAAAACCCAGTTACTAGGTAATACGATACCCCTTGGTAAGACTGGTTGTCAAACGTTCGGGCTTCTAATGACCCGTAACGACTGTCAAAGATCCACGAATGACAGCCGGGACCAACGGCTTAACGTGCTTACCGAGGCACGGATGGGTTGTGGTATGTAAAGGTCACCCATCCACATACCAACCGCGGTAAGCGTACATTAACCTGATCGATCCACCCGTGCGGCTGTTATAAGTTAGTTATTTTAACAATTACAGTCATGATAATGCTATTGAATTTATAACCCGCAATCCTTGTCCAATTCTTGCATCAAATTAAAGTTATTTTACAATTTCGTATAAACCTACATGTGCACTTATGAAAAATCAGAAGCTACACGGTTCCAATTGGTTGTTTCTTATGGAAAAGAGCCACACAAGGAACTCCACGGTTAGGTTCTTTAAAAAAAAATGGCTACCTGCAATGATTTCAAATTATATTGTTAATAGTGGGGGGACAGTTTAGGATTGTCACTAAGTACTACGAGTAGGTACTTAACAAAAAAAATAGAAAATTATCAACAAATCGAAGCATCTATGAGCCTACAAGGTCTACATCCGTAACGGACCTTTTCAAGCTAACTGATTGAGAAATCACACTAATATTATAAAGGCTAAAGTTTGAGAGTGTGTGTATGTCTGTATGTTTGTTACTTCTTCGCGCTCAAACGGCTAGACCAATTTTGATGAAATTTTGTATGGAGGTAGCTGACACCCTGGATTAACATATAGGCTACTTTTTATCCCGCTATTCCCACGAGATCGAAACTTATGCGGGTGAAACCGCGGGGCGCAGCTAGTACCATATAAAGTACCTACACCACCCGACTGCCCCGTTAGTCTAGTGGTGGAAAGCGCAACTGCTGAGCATGGGGTCCTGGGTTTGATTCCAAGGTTGGGCAAAGAGTTATTGGGTTTTTCCATTAGGAATTTCTCAGTAACAGCCCGGAGTTTGGAGAGTTGGGGGTGTGATACTCTCGTGCCTCGAAAAGCACCTTAAGCCGTTGATCCTGCGCCTGATCTCTCTCGTCGTGTCGGATTTCCGTCCCATCGAACTATGAGAATGATAGAGCACTATAATAATCTGCCACGCCAAAGGCTATGTCTCCGTTGAGATTGGCCGCTATGGCCGAAATACGGTCTGGAGGACTAATATCAAGGTTGGTAAGCCATTTTCACCGCAGTCAAATCATTTTAATTCGCTACGTAAATCTAAAACTCTTTGAAATAAGAGATGACTCACGCCTGGTACATTCATACAATAAATAATGTGTGTCACTAAAAACTAAAACCCGTATTCGCCAAGTTCCGTTTCATTAGAAAATAGTCCTTATGAACTGAGTTATTAGTCATCAGTGTCACGTTGTCGATATCACTTTATCAGCCCGTCTGATAAGGACCTGCGCATCTTACGAAAAAAACGATAAATAGGTACAGCGATAGGACCCTTATCATTCACTGTTGATTTCACCAGCAGTAAACAAGCTATTTTGCAAAATTATTGTTTTCTTTGTGAAAAAAAAATAAAGTAACAATACAAGGTAAGGAATTTTTTTTCGTTGTTTTTACTCTTAATTTAAAGGATACTGGGCAATGTTGTAAGGAATGTAGTCTAAGAAGCAATAATTTATCTTGATAATGTTTTGAAAGTGCAAATATTTTTGTGACGTCTTCAAATCGGAATTGACAGTTTTGAGACAACTCAGTTTTGTGGTTCATAGACCAATTTTGCCAACTTTGCTGCAATACCTTAAAAGTTCCCTTAACTTTTTAAAGAAACGACAAAATTGGATTTGTTTTTAAAGTTGTGTTTATTTTCCCCATTTTTAAGTTTTCCATCCATGGATTATTTGCTTACCTACTAATACAACATACGTGAGGCTCACACAATAATTTGTAGACGTGGCGTCATACAAAGTGTGTTATCATCATGTTTATCGGTAGTTATCGTTGCACATTCCGCATTTGACTTTTCAGTATTTGAAATTTTAGCGAAAACTGTTTTGATTTAAAAAAAGTGTCCGTGGAGTTTCTTGCCCGTTCTTCTTAAAAACCTACTACGCTTTGGAATGGGCAACTACCTTCATCTTTCTGACTGAACCAATTACCGGCAGTTTTTAACTGTCAAGGGGTCGGCCTTGACAGTTAAGAACTGCCTGTGGATGGTTTATTTAAAAAAAATGCTTTGGTTTTGAGTTTGTACCTCTACCAATTAAATATAAAAGACGAAGAACTATTTGAATTAACGACCTGTTTTTCTTCCAGCTATGCCCCCACCACACGCTCGTCCTTGCGGGCCGCAGTGCGGCACGTTCTGTACGCCGACCTGCTATCACCGTTCTCGAGAGATCCACTATTATCACCCGTCGCCACCGCCTCCGCCGCCGCCGCATCACTATCCGCATCACCCACCACCCCCGCACCATCACCCGCACCATCCGCCGCCACCACCGCCGTACCACCCGCCGCCACCGCACCATCCACCACCACCCCCGCATTATTCTCAATGGGGAGTCCAACCCCACATGCTACGATAGTTCCTGGAAGCCAGGGTTTACCATACACTCTTATAGCAAGTCAATATTGGACGAACGGTCATGCGACTTTGTACATGTTCGCATGACCTGCCTTGTAAATGATTATGGTACTTAAATGAATCCTGATCTGCGTAACTCAACTCAACTTGTGGAACATAGCCGCGCAGCAATTCCTGCTACCTCGATACCAGCACTATGATGGTTTTTACCTACAACAAATTCTTGGAACGTTGTAATATTGAGATCTGCATACTTATCGACTTTTTTATCTTTCTCAGGTATTAATTATCTTATCGTATTAACGATAATGTTGAAAATATTTACTTAATTGAAGTACACAATATACTCAATGTAAGATGTATCTACTTGTTATCGACACTGAAATAAATACATTCACGAAAATTAAACATGTGTTATTTTTCACCACATTTTACAACGAAATGAAAGATGGCGGTTCAGACGGGATGCCAAAGGCCACGTGTGTTTAGACGTTAAGAAGAGGCAAAGGATAGTTTGAGAAATGCCGAGTTGATAACTACAAATATCTATATCTCCAATTTCAAAATCCAATCTCGAATACTGCGTTTAAGCCTCTCCTTGATAGACTGAACTTAACATAATTATGTGGGTATGTAATAAGTTCCTAAGCAGTTGACTGATTCTGCGTATTATCGAAACGCTAAACAACATTAAACTTTAACAAAATCAGCCTGAAATAATTCAAAACAATAAACATAGCTATCAATCATATTTCTAATACATGTAAACAACACGACCATATTAATTCCCAATCAGAACTAAAAAATGAACGGCTAGTTTTCTTCTCCGCGCCTAAAATCCCAATAAATGATCTCTTGAGAGAAAAATATTACTGCACTCGATTATTTCTCCAACGCGAGGCTCACAGAAATAAAATCAATTAGAACGCAACAGACAGAAACACAAGTAATTATTTCATCGTTTCCTCTTAAGACTATGAAGGGAAATAGCAAACCAAACAGCGCTCTTATTAAGAAAGTTTTTCTTCATAACAAGATTACGTTCGCCAGATGTGTTGGATTGTGTTCGTATAAATGTTGGGAAGAAAGCGATACTGTGTAGCTATATTACTCAATTCGTAATCTAAGGAAGTTTGGGTAAAAATCTAGACTATTTTTATAGTATTTCCACGTAAGGTAAAGATTCCTGGGACAGGATATTTTGACAGTCTATACGAAACTTTGGATTTTCTCTTTCGATATAACCTAACATTGTTGCTACCTAGGTGTTTAATACGCAATCTTGCCGAAAAGTCAATTGTTTTTAGCAAAAGACGAATAATAATTATGAAAATGGTCATTGTATAAATTGTTGTTGGTAAACAAAACAATAAATGATAAAGGATGATAATGATTATATTTCTGTACGTACGTTTGTACAAATACTTTTACACGTCAATCATATATTTTTAAAATAGATGAGGTTGGCGGTTTCTATTTTATTTACTACTCTGAGAAGAAAGAAAAACCGAAAGTTTTGAAGTCCAGCCATAATCTTGGTCAGATCATGTAAAGACCATGTAGATTTGTGTCTGAAATGCTCTTTTGTGAAAAGAATCACACAGATTGAGTGGACGTATCCAGTCAGTGCCCGCATTTGTCAGTAACCGTGCAGTTTAACAGAGCTCAATGTGAACAATATTAATTTTCGATAAACGCACCCTACTGCATTCAATAAATACTTTGGTCCAGGTCAATAGAGTCAATTATTGCTGCTCAAATTAATACAACGGTACTCAACTGACAAGCGGTTGATTGTGTACCTGAAAGGTAATTACAAGGCAATTATTCGAAGATCGATTCCGTAGTAATATTAATAGTAGTTGTAGGCCTCATGTCACTGGCAACACTTTGACTTTGAGCTAGCCTAGCGAAGTACGGAGTTTCAATAGACTAAGAGGTCAGCTTATACTGGTTTTGTTACCATATAAATAGTATCACCTAACGCAAATAATTATGCTCACTAAAACAAGAAATCCAACGACCGCGTTGAAGAAATCTAAGGTCCGGCGTTTCTAAATTTTCCAAAGACGTAAATAACAATAGCCGCTCGAAATTGAATAAAATCGATATACAAGAACATTTTCTTTGAAGTAATAATAAGTCTAAATCTCCAAGCTAACTAGACGAAAACGAACATTACTTAAAATAAATGTTCTTGTATATCGATTTTATTCAATTTCGAGCGGCTATTGTTGTTTACCTACATCTTTGGCAAATTTAGAAACTATAGTTATTAGGTTATCGTCGTTCAAACCCTGGATTTCTCAGTCTACTATGTTATTATCCGTTTGTCTTTGACCAAGTCTACAATACAGTAGTGAGTCTTCAAAGATCACATAATCAGCCTAACATGTTCCCACTGCTGTGTCACAGGCCTCCTCTCTTTGAGAGGGAGTGGGCTGTAATCTACCACGCGGGCCCATTGCGGGTTGATAGATGTCACATGTCTTCGAATTTTATGGTTCTACCAGCTGCGCCCCACGGTTTCACCCGCGTAAATGTCGATCCCGTGGGAATATCGTGATAAAAAGTAGCCTATATGTTAATCTAGGGTGTCAGCTACCTTTATGCAAAATTTTATCAAAATCGGTCCAGCCGTTTGAACGTGAAGCAGTAGCAAACATATAAACACAAACACACTCACAAACTTTCGCCTTTATAATATTAGTGTGATGTGATAACATGCCGGTTTCGTCACGATGTTTTCCTTTACCGTTTTGAGAGCAGTGGCAATGAAATTATTTACACAAAGTAAAGCGCCGCGCCTGGCTGGGTTCGAGCCCACAAGCACGACCTACAATTTCGTAAGTCGGAACCGTTAACACTGGGCCACCACTGCTCTTCAAAGATCAATGTTTATTAATTATCGAAAAATAAAGGACACAAGAAATCTCAAAATTATTTAATTCGCGCAAAGGGCAATGTAGCGACCAATCTGTTTGATATAAAATCCCTTTGTAACCTTTTTCTACGCCCACGGGCAGTCTGGCTAACCTTTCGAGTTTCGTTTAAAAACAGAACTCGTTGTTGTTCATAGAATTTATATTATCTGTTGTCTATGGTTTATTTTCATCGTAGACTAATAAAGGTGTTTCTGAAGGAAAATTGCGTGGGTTCCATTCGGCTTCACTTATTGTTAATTTTTGTCTTTCATTCGGCCTCTGTTACCTACTCGAAGTAATACGACTTAACGTAAGATGAGCGTGAATGAAAAGAAAAATTAATTAATTAGTGATCCGATCCAACGATATTGGATTTCGACACCGATCTTTCACTGCCGAATGATCAATAAATTAAAATAGCAGATGAAAGTTAATTCCTTTATTTTTGTTTGCTACATTCACTTTAAATTAATTGACTGGAAATTAATTATTGACAATCACAACTATAATTTATTAGGTAGCAAACATGTCTGAACCTGTATTTTTTCTAAATGTTATCCAGCATGCACATTTTTATTCTTGTATATGTACACAAGTTTCAACAAATAAATATTATCTTATAAGTATATTGTTTTCGGTGTCGTGTGAATGAGGAACTAAAGAAAAATTAACCTTCACGAGTGAGATATCTGATATCAGCTAAACAAGCCATTCAGTTCAGAATATAATACAAGTAGGTACCTACGTAAAATCGTTGATTACGTTGTCTACGTAGGTATATTGTTTATTACTCACTATATAATGTCTAAGCTTTGTCCTTTGTTTGAGTAAAGTACTTGAATGCTTTATATACAATTATCGACAGGAAATATAAAAGCTATTTTTGAAATAGCTTTGATGACAAATAATTTTATTAAATGTCACGCTTGTTATTTGCGACGGATTATACAGAATCCTATTAATTAAGCCACATAAAAAGAAAGCTAAATTTGTTTTAGCATTTATTGTGTCCCACTGCTGGGCAAAGTCCTCATCGTTTTCCTGATACACATTGACCAGATCGCACAAAAAATAGAGGTATGACCTCTCTTTTTTGTGCGATCTCTGGATATTTTGGCCTCGCAATCATGATTAGATCGTCGCACCACCTTCGCCACGATCTACCTCGACGGCGCTGTCCTCCATCAGGCGTCCAGTGAGTGACTATTTTTGCCCATCTCTCCGGTTGCATTCGTGCAACGTGGCTAACCCACTCCCACTTTATCCTTTTTTTTCTCGCGGTGGAAATCCTCATGAACTTCCTCTATCGTGGGGGTGACAGAGGGGCATGCCGGAAACTTACCGGCTAAAACCACCGCGATGTTCCACCTCTACCTATGGCCGGGGGTGTGGGATTCGCATAAGCATTCACCGCTTCCACTCCCACTTTATCCTGGGTGTTTTTCCTCCAACATCTACTATTTGTGTTATGGAGCGCAAGATGGTGTTTCTAACGCGATCTGTTCTCTTGATTACTATTATGCTGCGGATTGCTGCGCTCCATTCCAAAGAAGACATTAAAATTATATTGTAGTAACAAAACGAGGCAAAAACATGTTAGATCCATTTCTAAAAGGAGATACAGAGAACGGATGTGATCAAGAAAGACCTCAGCGAGATTGTGAAGTCTTGGAACACGAATTTAGAATACCTCTCGAATCGGAAAAAAGATTATATGGATTATATTTATTATGATTATATGGAGTCCGCACTCACGTGACCACCGTAGGAAAGGAAGACACGAAAGACAAGATGACAGATTCTACAGTCCTGCCATAGTTATATTACCTCTGCAACCAAACTACAACCTCATTGTGACGAGAATAAAGATCACTGTTATTTTGACAGACTTGTCAGTGGCAGGAACCCAACAGCACACTTATTGTAATGAGAATAAAGATCGAATAGAATAGAGTAAAGTAGACTAGAATAGAGTACTATAGAATATAATAAAGTAGAGTGTATACTCTACTCTAGAATAGATCAGAATATTATGTATTGCTGCTACAGAAAAAAATTAAGCTGGTCAAAATTAAGAAAAAGTATAGCCCTTGGGTGATTTTGACAGTGATGTAAAATAAATTCAGAGGTATAAATTATCAGACTGTTGAAAGATTTCTACGGCACGATGTGAATAATGAAGAAATTAAATGTCAGTTTGTATAATAAGAATTATGAAAAGAAGAATAGAATAGAGATAGAAGTGGTAATGATACGCTTGCCGATGGAGAGTTATTTAAAAAAAATATTCTAACGGCTGAAATATGAAAGGTCATCAACAGCAACGTTTCCCAAGCGCACTTACTATGCAATATATTTTATCGCCCACAATTTAACCACGCGAGGTCTCGGGAAAGCTAACTTTGCGCAAATGTTATTATGTTCTTACTACATAAGTATGTAACACGCAACATATGGTAGTGCGCAGCATGTTACATTGGAAACTGTTCTTATAATTAATGTTTTTTTTACTAAATGAAGTATTTTATCACTAGTGACCGGATTAAATGCAACTTGAAATTATAGAAAAATGCATGCAAATATGCATCATACATACTCGAAATATGCAACAAAATTGTATACATTAAGTTTATGTAATAGATTTTAGGTAAATTAATATGCAATAACCTTAAAAATAGCCAATAAGCCAAAATATGCTAAATCAATCTGCCTGTCCTTTTCCCAAGTAACTAACCGAATGCAGCTGAATACATACCAGTATTTTACAAGAAACCACTGCCTATCTGACCTCCACAAACCAGGCACTGGATAACGCAATACCCCTTGGTAATACTGGTTGTCAAACTTTTGGGGGTCTGACTACCCGTAACGACTGTCAAAGATCTACGAATATAGGGACCAATGGCTTAACGTGCTTTCCGAGGCACTGAGGGGTCTCGTATGTAATGGATGGTAACCCATCCACGAATTGACCGAGGGAAGCGTAGCTTAACCTACAACCGACCCCTCAGTGGTTGTTATTATTTAGCCACGAGCCCCTCTGAAAACATGCTGTTTCATGAAATCCGATCTCTATGTATTCACACCACATTGGTTACATATGTATACTACCGTGACATGTCATTCTACCCAACTTACCTACCTATACTTATAATATATGTCTTGTCTTGTTATGATACAAAAGAAGAGGGTGTGCTCGAATATAACAAACTTTATGTCCACAAATTGTGTTAAAATAACGGTGTGGAACATTGTCTTTATTTCCCAAAAATACTGCAAAGTGATAAAATAATAAAAGCATAACTAATAAAAAAAATTAAAAAATCGACAAAAGGTCGAGGGCAGGTCATAGGCTACTCTTTACTTTAATACCGATTTTGTTACACGACTAAAGCCAAGGCCAAAGCTAATAACAAAGCCTCAGGGCCCATTAAAAAATAATACGACGTATATAATTTGTAAGGATTACGTATGACCCTGAGCTATAACACTGTGTATCGTTTTACTCCTCTCTAAGCAATAATGTTCTCGGAAAAAGTAAGATCGAAAAAGTCCATAAATATAACATTCGCACACAGTTCGTTACCCGGCCAAGGAAACGGAAGAAAAGTCTTAACTCGCGGAAATTTCGCCCTCGGCTTATTCAGCCAATGTTTTTTTTTTTTATCAATACGTTTAAGAAAGAAACTGGTGTGAATTTCGCTAAGTAGGACGAACATTTTCAAGCGGTCCTAAATTATGGACACGAAAATAAAACTCAAAAATTAAAATAATGAAGAAACAACGCGTCGATATAAAAATCGCTACCGCCATCAAATTCAATGGAGCCACCTTTTCTTAATTAAGGAGACAAGTTGATAGTCCCACTGAAATTTTAACAAAGCCTAACACAGGTGCAGGCTGCTGCCCTTATTCCATAATCCTACCGCCATGCCTTACGAGCCCCATGGGCAAAAAGGGCACATTCGTGACCGGGAACCCATGCCACTAATATTATTCTTTATTGTTAATCGATAAACAGTACACACCAATACATGTATTAGAGGTAGGATGAAACGATTCCCGGTTGGCATATATTTTCGGACAAAATCGGGGACCATTTTTTTAAGAATGTAATGACCAATAATTCCGATAAAATCTGGCAACTGACAGACTTTTTAGAACTTAGAAGCTTTCCCAACAACAGTAATAATGGTCAAAGAAGGATAAACATATGCGTAAATCACCTTTATGTATTCACATAGCAATGCGCGTCTAATTGAAACGTGGAAATACTGTGAGTGAAACAGGCTCTGATGAAAAAATAATAGATTCTAAAGACACTCGGAATCTCGGGTTATTCTGGATCTACAGAGGCGGCTGGGCTAAAATTGTAAATATTTTTTGTTCTATAAAAATTATATCAGGTAACTTTTTCCATGGACGATAGATTTATAAGACAAAAAATTAAAGAAGTCTAAAGGTTTCGAGGTTTTTTGAGCACCGCAGTTAGCACAGGTCTTTCTAAGCTGCAAAATTGGTTTTACACTATTGGTATCTATCCTAAAAACATTCTATAAAATCAATGCAGTGCTAGTATTGCGACCTAACGCCATTTTATGTCTACGATGAATGACCTAATATTCTGTTCTGAATAATTTAAACGAAAAATTAATTTCCACCCATAAATAATTGAATTGAACCGACACGTAGTTAATATAAATTGACGTCCAACATCACCTAAACACAATTTAATTGCCCAATAAATTGTCAGTTGTGACCCGAATACGTTTAATCCGAGCTATGTAGTGTGTACCCGAAGTTAATCGTCATCAATCGGGTGGAGGTAGCGGGGTACATAAATAGGTGCACATGTAACATCACTTTTGAACGCAGTCGGATGCTGGTACGTGAGTTACGGTTATGGCGGTCCCCGGCTCAGTTCCGGTGGCGCCCTCTACTTTCCGCTGCGATTGAAACACGCCCCTTAAATTTTTATAGGCCTTTAATAAGAAATGAGCTTCGTTTCGAGAAGGTATGCCTGCTTAACAAACAAGCTGAGTCTGCGTTGAAATTGGTGGGTGTGAGTCGGCTTTATTTGATCATGAAACAATTAGGTAATAGCGAAGTAATAACTCTTTTATAACATCGTCTCCTTAATAACATCATGATACTTTTACAAACAAAAAAACTTCAGCCTAATTTTCTGTAATGTTGTGTTGTTTCATTAAACCGTACCCAAGATATAACCGTATGTATACTGACATCGAAACTTCGAGTAAGATGTAAGACATTCCAAAAGGTTAAATCCGACTCCACCGAATGGGCGTAAATCCACCTCACATCGTGGGGGTTAATAGTAATATGCTAGCATAGCAGTTCGTTCCAATTCGTTCACAGTATAACACTTGCTATGATTACATACATAAAAATAACAATCTCGCAAATATGAACAATACCCCACCGGGCCGTAAAGTAATCTCGACATAAGAAATTAGAACATTACTTGCTATTGTCGCGGGAGAGGCATCAAAATGAGTTCCCTCACGTTCCTATTCAAGTAAATTAAATTTTGATGAAATCGCCGTAATAACCGAGGACGTTATAAATTTAATATTTCCTCAGCTTGTCGACGTAAAAAATATGGGAAACGTCTTATTGCTGCGTTAAATTAACATTTATTGTTAATCAAAAGATTTGAACGGGAAGCCCGTAAACTTGTGTTGTGCGTGTATTGTTTGACGCCTGAAACGGCTGTTTGTATTTTCTTTTACGAACGCTCTTTGCTTCTGATTGTGTTAGAATAATAGGTATTAACATCATGTAAGTTTAATGTAAAACTTTAACCATAAGAAACTTGTTTATAAATAAGAAAAGTTAAGTTATATAACAAGTAATGGAAACTAAGAATAAGAGTTTTTTAATAAAACAAAGGGAAAGGAGGGAGGAAAATATATGTTACTTTACAAATAGAAAACTGTCAATAGATTTTAAATATAGTTTAGATTGAATCGTTTTATTTGTTTTGTTTAAAAGGGCTTCGCAAAGCATAGAATACTTTCAAAATAGAAAAAAGTAAATACTTTAACAATAGTAAAAGTAGAAAATACTGTATTGGTTTTATTTTTCTTTGTAAAATTATGATGGGGATGATGTAATGGCAACACTATTTGTAGTATGCCACCACTAATATAAAGCTTGCTACACGGACGCACCCCTTTCCGCCCTCGTCCTGGACAAGGAGACACATCAGCAGTAATTTGTATATTTTTAATACCTCAACAATATATTTCATTATCATCACAAACATGAATACATCAGCATTTTCTGCGTAGGCACTTAATAAAAAATAGAATGCATAAAAGCTGCTACGCCGTAGACTGTCCAGTCTACGAGTGCTACGAAGCTCTACGAAGTTCTACGATGCAGGTAATCGGCATCCAGCGCGTTTCCGGTGATTATATCTGAAATTCAAACACTATTGAAACGAGAATATCTACTTATGCTGTATTTTCTTCTTCATTTCTTTGTGCAGTGATTCTGATCAAGAGTTTTCCGACCGATTTGAAATTTTACGGAATCTCACACCTCTATTCTTTAAAAATATTTTCTGCCGCAGAGTAACCGGATTTTTCTTACTTCAAACTGCATAGTGAAAGTAATTGCGCCCGAAAAATACCAATATCCTCGGCGTGCACATGACACCTAATAGCGCCATCGGGGAAACGAGAATCGGTTCACACGCTTTCTTTTTTGGAAATAACCACGAGCCTATGAAAACAACGTGTAACAGACTAAAGTAGTGATTGTTGGTTTATAATCTACTACTAGATCGCAGTCAGACATTTTTAATCTGAGGTTAAATAACATAATTAAAAAAAAAATAACATAGGTACTTGAAATTCGAAATGCATGATTATCAAAAAAAACTTCTGCTACGCCAAAATAGCATTATTTCTAGTTTGGACATAGTTCCCAGTTAGGACACGCAGCAATGCTGCACTAAAAAACAGTGGCACTCCGGGAGTGCCGACAGAAGTGAAAACAAAACACAAACAGAATACTTTGCCATCACTCACTGACATATCGGATATACATTAAAACCTAGTACATCTCGAGGACAGCCGAACACATCCGAAGTGGTGTCGGTTACGGTAACAGTGGCGCGAATTCAATGGTTTTTTCCCATCTCAAAAAATGCCCAACGCGCCTAATGAAGTTTTCACTTCTAAAATAAAAATGTTTTGACAAAGTTAATCGTTATTACCACCCTGTATAATTACAGGGTGGCAGGGACATCCAGGCGCAAATTGAAACCATGAATCAGCACAGGATTCTAGTACGAAAAATTTCAACGTAGCGGGATTCAGATTCATGAAGTGAATCCATAGTAACAGGTTGCACGCCACCCCGTATCATGCTTATTTTAATATTTCAATTGAAATTTCAAATGCGTTATGTCTATTCTTTTACGCGATGACTACTTATAACCTACCTATATTATACACACATCATCTGCTTAGTCTTTTCCCAACCATGTTAGGACCGGCTTCCGGTCTAACCGGTTGCAGCTGAGCACCAGTATTTTACATGGAGCGACTGCCTATCTGACCTCCACAACCCAGTTACTAGATAATACGATAGCCCCTGGTAAGACTGGTTATCAAACTTTTGGGCTTGACGACCCGTAACGACTGTCAAAGATCCAGGAATGACAGCCGGGACCAACAGCTTAACGTGCTTTCCGAGGCGCGGAGGGGTCTTGGCATGTAAAGATGGTCACCCATCCACGGACCAACCGCGGCAAGCGTAGCTTAACCTGATCGGTCGACCCGTGCAGCTGTTATTTCTTAGCCACAAGTCCCTCCTACCTACATTATACACACATAGTAACGTAATGTTCGTATTGACTTTATAAGCAAACAGACTGTTTCCTTTATACCTACATATTGCGTTGCCTAGTAACAAATATACATACATAACAGTCCGCTCACACTTATTTAGCTCTAACAGCAGCAACTTAACATCAACCTTAGCGAAAAGAGAATAAAGAACACAATTATTTTGACAGACTTGTCAGTGGCAGCAACCCAATAGCAACCTTATTAGAAAGAAAATAAAGATGACTGTGAGTTAGACAGGGATGCAAAATCAGAGGTAAAGGCTAATATTCTAAGGCCGTTTGACAGAACTTCATTGAGTCATACTCGACTCAGGTCGCCACTACTAAGGTCGCGAAAACGCCCCCAAATGGTATTTATTTTTTCTTTATTTTTAAGTTTTTTAGTATTTCATGTCCACCCCACTAGTACATGAAAATAACCCAGAGATACTAAATATAGCGACAAGACCCCCTAAAAAACACTATGTTATGTTATGTGTGTGTTTTTCAATGTAAAAACCTAAGGCCAAGAACCCTCCTCGAGGGTTAATTCACTTTAGCGCAATTTAATTTTTTCATTTCATTTATTCAATAACAATTTATATTGTGTCTGAATGTGTTACATAAAAAAATAGTTAAAAAAAGACACTATCTCAAAAATTCAAATCATTTACTTAAACTCATTAAAATATTTAAACATGTCATACCAAAACTTCATCAAGCGTCAAAAATTAAAATTAAAATCATATTACATAAAATCCATTAAGAAAACTATTTATATAAACCGTAATAAATAATCAACAATGTTCAATAATAATTCATTTAAATTCATCATACAATTCAAATTCACTGTCAAAAATCATTTACATAAAATTCATTGAAAAATATTTATTCATGTCATACCAGAAATTCATCAAACGTCAAAACGTATGTCATTCTCATTACTTTCATAAAAATTAAAAGGAAAAGTTGAAACAATTTAGGACAACAAATCACCATTACACTAATGTTGAGTCATGAATTCATCCACGGAATAGAATTTTTTTTTCCGTAAGAAGTTTTTATTAAATAAGGTGGTTTTATATAGCAGTTGTTTTATGTCATTAGGCAAGAAATTAAATAATTTTACCGCTTGATACTGTACACAATGTGTTACAATATTTAATTTGGTGTTCACTTTATGCTTGAAATATTGGTTCCTTGTGCTTTCCCTTTTAAGTCTTTCGTCCTGCATTTCATAATTATTTATGTGTTTCGCTAGGCTAGTCAATACTCTAAGAATGTAAAAGGTACTGTAAGTATTGATAGACTTTGGAAATGTTTCTGACAGGACTCAATTTGGGGAATACGTACTATTGTTCTGATTGCCCGCTTTTGTAGCACACATTCTCTATCAGAATTATACTTGTAGCTATTTCCCCATTGTTGAATACTATATCTCAATCTTGACTCTACCAGTGCATAGTAAACTGATTTTAAAATATCTGTGCTAAGTTTTTCTAGTAGTAATGCCGGTGAACCGCCTGGAGGGTCCACTAGTAATATATATGTATAGAAGCGTGCATATGAGCACTACAAAGATTGGGCAGACTCGAATGTGTTACGGTAGGATTCGTACCTTGAGTTTGGCAGATGATTCCTCACCTCCACTAAGGAAAATTGACGTTTGTGTCAATTTATAACAAGCATTAACTGTCAATGTCAGTGATGGAGACGTTGCATTTATGTAATCAATATGCGCGTGACGTTATTATCGTGGCAGCTTCATGCTGATATAGGAGCCTTATGGCCTCGTACAGGACTTTCATAATTGAGGGTGTCGTGTAAGGATTTCTTGCATAAACATGGATGTTTTATAGACCTGTTAACTTTTACTCCCATGGTAAAAAAGTACATGAAATTAAAAGTGGTGTATAACTTAACAAGTTAAATCTAGTTTGGTTTTTGAAAGCAAGTTTGCATAAACCGGGTCAGATTACACCCAATGACCTTTTTTTCGACGATAACGTTCTAACCTGCACGTGTTTCCTATCGTCACGTTAGTAATAATAAAAGTGCTCAATTGATAGATAGGTACTGCCGAAAGTCGGTCACGGCATTTGGTTCGTAAGCTATCGAGACAACTTATTGGTTTGTAAATAATTTATTGTTCCACGTACCTAGGTAGGACAAGGTTGTTGATATTTATTAATTGGTTAAGTACAAATGTAGGGTACAGTAATTATACCCAGTATTGTAGCTTGTTTTATTCTGTAGATATCTTTCATAATTAACGTCAGTGCTAAATAATTAATTTTAGTAGGTACTATCTTCCTTACAAATAAACGTTGTATAGCGTCTATATAGTTACACAACGCTTTGTCTTCTTCTTTCGAAAGTCAAATTACTGACGCCTGGAAGAGAGAAATCGGTGTGTAACTATTCATCTGATATAATACGTTTAAGGAGGTATGTGTTTACTGTTTAACTTTAAACTAGCGACCCGGCCTTGTTGCGCCTGTTACATTGGCGGCATGTGAAGACACAGAGATTTCTGTGATGTATTGCAAAAAATCCAGAATCTACTGAATGGGACAAGACACTGGCTCCTGTAACACAGGTGTTGTTACCTAGCGCAGGAGTCAGGGTTTCACTTTATTTGTACACGTTTTTTTTGCCACAATTTATTATTATTATATATCTAGGTTTAATACACACAACGAGAGAGAGCAATGGTGGCCTAGAGGTGACCGCCCCGACTTACGAGTAGGTCGGGGTCTCGAACCCAGGCAGGCACTTTACTATGTGTAAATAATTTTATCACCGCTGTTCTCAAAACGGTGAAGGAAAACCGGCATGCTATAGAAACAAAAATTCGAAGACATGTGACATCTACCAACCCTCACTGGGCCCGCGTGGTAGATAACAACTCACCCCTTTCGAAGATAGGAGGCCTGTGTTCCAGCGCCCCGCGAATTCACCCGCATAAGTCGCAATCCCCTGGAAATATCGGGGTAAAAAGTATCCTGTATCCTTTCCCGGGACTCAAAATCATCTCAATACCAAATTTCATCTAAATCGGTTCAGCGGTTTAAGCGTGAAGAAGTAACATACAGACAGACAGACACACTTTCGCATTTATAATATTATATACAGTATGCATGTATAGATATAAATACAAAACCAATCTTTTCCCACACATTTTTTTCCATACTATTCTACCACGCATGAAGATTTTTAGCCCCATGTTACTTTGGAGTCTCGACTTATGTCTGTGCGAAATAACATCGTTTATCAACAGCTTACGAAGAAAACTACATTATTATGTGCATCTTAATAGAAGTTGCACTTTACTCGTACTACTTGAAACTCTGTCTTATTTTAGATTTACGTGAACTTATATCGCTGGTATTGCTTAAGACCGTGTTTGGGAAACTATTATGGAAAGAAAGAAGGAAAAAGTATTTATTGGGACTCGCATAGGAATATTACAAACTAAACTAAACACACTTATAGAAACATAAAAAAAACGAAAGTAAAATGAAAATAAAAACAGAAAGTCCTTTACGAGGCCAAAAGGCTCATATCTATCATATAATGCTATCTCAGCATATACAACAACAACGGCGTATGACAACTTAGCAACTAATCAGGATGATGTAACCACGTTGCCGTTGGCAAAATATCCTAATACGTATTTACACCATTATCATACTCGTACCACGATAAAAGAAAGAAATATCTAAAACTGGTAAGTTTTAGATATTTATCTGCGAAGGAGAGGTGTCATCGGCACAAACACTTCTAATCGACCACCTTATTCTCCCTTGCGGCCTTTCTTAGTTCCACAAAACTTCTCTTAATACAATAAACAAACAAGATATGAAAAGTAGCCTCATTTCGCTATAAAATGCATGTAAGAACCAGTCATTTCAACTGCGGGAAGAAGCAAAAAGGATCACGGCACTGCGCGACCCCACACTTAATTAAAAACTTCACAACAGGTTGCTTCCCGCTGTGTTCAAGGAAAAACGAACACTATTGCAGCCCTCCTTGTTAATATAACTGTACACCAATCCATACGTATAATAGGTCCTACCTGCTAGCTCAACCATTGTGTCAAACCTCACACAATCAGTTTGATCAGTTATTTCAAATATTTAGACAAAGAGACGTCAAACAAAAACATCCGGAATTGAGGCTCTATTTTGGCATTACAGTGAAAGCCTTTGTTTCGGTAAACTAGTGGAAATCAAGGTGTGAGATCTTGTTGATACGCTTGACAGAGTATTCGCATCCATCATCTGCCTAGCCTTTTCCCAACTATGTTGGGGTCGGCTTCCAGTCTAACCGGAAGCAGTTTAATACCAGTATTTTACATGAAGCGACAGCCTATCTGACCTCCGCAATCCAGAGAGTATTCGCATCCATCAGAGGTATATTGTAGTCCGAAGATTTTATACCTGAGTTCAACGCACAACAAAGCGAATAAAGTGAAGTTTGAATGATTACTAATAAAAAGAGCCTACACCTACATACAGGGTGTACCAGAAAGGTGTGTTCAAATTTAAGGGTGTGGTACAGACCATCAGACTGAACTACTTTCTCCACGGGTCCATGCGAAATCGCGAAAAAAATCAGCCGTCCTATACATTTGGATCGAGTAGGTATTAAAATTTTGTATGGGACTGTTGATAATTTTTTTGCGATTACGATATTGACCCCACGGAGTAAGTTGTTTAGTTAACATATGTACAGGTACAGGTAAATTTTACAAGCTGCAAGATGGAAATAAAGCGTAGACGTCCGCGTAGGCGCCCGCGTAGGCACCCGCGTAGGTGCTTGCGTAGCGCCGTAGCACCCCAATGTCTACGGAAGTGATTGCTACGTAGATATTGTACGTGATATGTATGTAGATATCAACCTAAAGACAAATCATACTATACAAATATGTGAGTAAACATATGAAATTAAAATAACGGGAACCATACAGTTGAATTTATTAAGCTTGTAAGGAACAACAAAGCGAATCCGGTATGTTATTGCGGCCCGTTTCGATGCAAAATGCCACTCGTTTGAAATATGCGACACCAAAATGAAATCATAAATTCCGGTAAATACGAAAGCAACGCGAGAGGTGCATCACAATGTTGTTCGCCTCCTTGTAATAAGCGTGCTCTAACGTATTGCTTTTTTTTTATTAAACCTGCCTACATTTGTTCCATTAAATATACAAGTACCCAGACAAACTACACCAATAGAATTCAGGTTCTTTAGAAACTCCTTGCTGGAATTGTAGCATTATCCTTCAAAGATAAAACACAAACGGCCCTATTACAAAACAAGGTTTATCTTTAGACCTAGGTTTAAACCATCGAACCATTTTTAAATTTCAAACTATAATACGGCGAAGTTAAAGTTCTTATTTCAAAAACTGACGTTAAACGAGTCCAAGTTGTCGATTTTGCATTAAGAACTTTACATTTGTCGGAACAAAGTTTAAAATCCAGTAACTGGCTCGAAGGTTTAGGCTAGGTCTAAAGTTAGAAATCGTTTTGTAATAAGACGGATACAGTTTGTAATTCTTCTTTTTTACATAAAGAGCAAAATATTTTTCGAACAAAAGCGCTCGTAAATAGCCTTGAAAAGAATCGGCGAGGAAGTTAGAAACATTAATTAAATCAGTAAAAAATTAAGAGAGTTATAAAGCTCTTAAAGTTCCAGTCAAGACCATGCCCTTTTTCATAAAATGGAGTGGGATTGATAATGACCAGATCTTTGAACAATATTAAATGTAGCTTCTGCGTTTTATCTCGATAAGAGTTATGAAATGTCACGTAATCTATCTATACTAATAATAAAGCTGAGGAGTTTGTTTGAACGCGCAAATCTCTGGAACTCCCAGTCGGATTTGAAAAATTATTTTTACATTTGATAGCCTATTTATTGGGGAAGATTATGCTTAGGCTAAAGGTTAGGCTATGTAACAGCAAAGTCGCGGGTAGAAGCAAGTATTGCAAGAAACTTTACTCTTTTTTTTTTACTTCTTCATAAATAACATAACATTACGCCTGTACTCTTTGGAGGGTAAGATACATATGTTTAGTACACCATAGTTCGCCAGTTACGTTTGTCCCCTTTGAGTCAAGACCCTTTTTTTTGTGGATGGGAAATCATCAAATGACCCCTCCCGCTCTGGATGGAGCGGAAGGGAGTGTCAGACTCTTATACTGACTAAAAACCTTCCGTGTTCCTTCCTTAGCTCTTTAAGTTCCGGGGCAGCGGTAACCCTTTCGGACAATCCCGAAGACCCTGGACTGCAAATTAGAAATTTTTAATGGAAAACCTTAATGACACTTGGAATCCTACCCGAGGCTTTTGGGGCCTGTGCACACCACGTTTTATAAACGCGCCGTCGACGCGCGTTTTCGAAACGCGCGTCGCCGGCGCGTTTTAAAAACGTGGTGTGCACAGGCCCTTAGATCTACAGTGGCGCTTGAGACAGCTACACCAACGAGGCAAACAAAAACTAGAATTCTTCTTGTTCTTATAAATAAAAATTAATTGCCGTTCGTTAGTCTCGCAAAAACTCGAAAATGGCTCGACCAATTGTGATGAAACTTTGGTAAGTTGATGTGAGCGCACTGGAGAAGGTTCCTAATAAAAAAAAAGCCATTGCAACTTTGCAACGCATTAGCTAGTTTTTGATAAATTAATTTCCCACTTCACCAAAAATTGATTAGGTAGGTACACCGTACCAAAAACGTGCTCTAATGCAAATCAGTTCTGACGAAACCATTTTCATATCCCCGGGTTTATAATGTTCAATATCTCTTGCGGTCAATACCCTCCTTTGAAGCTTACGTAGCGAAATGGATGTGGTTTCAGTGACGGACATAATTGTCCCGTGGAACAGTGATATGCGATGGCAAACCGCAATGTAGTGGTCGCTAGCGCCACCTCGCTTGCGACTGGCATGCCGAACTAAATCTTGGAACTAAAATTATGTTTTAATTAAATGTTACCTGTAGTTACATATTTGGAAATGTTGGAAATAAAAATGGAATATGAATGAGTAGTAAGTCCGAAATACTTGACTTCAATTGAGTTTAATATGATTAGGTACATTACATTTTTTCTTTTCATTTTAACTTATTAATGAATTTACTGAGATAACAGCATATTTTCTCAATCGTGTTCTTTTACCACTTCGTTATGTCTGAATTAACACAATGAAAATGAAGAATCGATGATTGTGAGCCGGACACAGAATAGATAATAGTCACTATTGATTGTTTATAAGTATGAAACAGAACCTATATTAACCCTTCGTATGCCGGCCGGAACGTGGATCCACGCGAGACACACTGGGTTTTTAATTGTTTCAGTAATTACGGCATTCAACCGGTTAATAATATGTACGATCCAACTACTAAATTACTTTCCAGGATCACAAACTATGCGTATGGAAAATAGCTACCGAATATGTATTTAAATTCTCGATAAGTATACCTACATGAGTTAGTACAGTTTGAATTTCTGTACTACAAAATCTAATAAAGATTTATTAAATTCCTCGCTCGAAAGAGCTGCTGTGGCTTCCACTTTAAATTTTAATAAAATCATTTTTCACACCTTGCCTTCATAATGTTCATAACTAGGAGCTAACGTTTCATGAAGTCTAATGGTTGTTTCTTTAAGGTACTAATAGGGACAACATGAAACAAGCTTTTAGTGAGTTAAGTTCGCCAACTGGCTAGAATGAGAATATCTTGTCGGGGGATTCTCCGCTATTACAATCACTAAATTGATATATATCTCTCAGAAGTCAAGTAACCAGTTCTTTGTCAGAAATATACAATATGAATGGTAGAAACATTTGGAAGTAGGAAGCAAGAAGGCACAATTTCAGTAAGTAGTCTATCGCATTAATATTATGCAAGAGGGCAACGTTCAACACGTCCGTAGCCGGGGCTGCGCTGCGCTACAAATGTGAATCTAATGCCACTATAAATCTGCCCCCTCTCCTGCGCATATCCCCACCCTCGACCCACTCCCAGAGCCCCAATAAGTAGGAAAATGTAGCGTGAATTAGTATCGATTAGGAAGCGAGCATTTCAATCTCAGCCAATTCGATAAACTACAATTTCCATGTGAATATATTTTTATCGAAGGCGCTTAGTTCGTTTCAGGTGTCGGGAATGGGCTCCTTTTTTATACCCAGACGAAACAAAATACTTCACTAAGTCGGGTAAATATAATTTGTCACTACCGAATGGAAAGAATAGAAAAGGAACGCCTCCAGACTTTTAGAAATTTAAGAAACCCTGAACTTACGAAGGTATCGTACGCTTAAAGTAGCTCAAATGGATAAATTCAGGGCTTGACATGACTTGATTTTTATTTTTAAATCAATTTAAACTTTTACAAATTAGTACCCAATAGTATAACCGAGAGATCAAAATGATTTTCAATAAATATTAAAAGCCGTCTCACCTCACCAGTCCATACACGCCTACGCAAAAAGGAACGCAATTTTCAAATAAAAACGTAACTCAACACACCTTTTATTATTCACCTTTTATTATTCGCGCAGAGAGTACGTGAATAATAAATTGAATTTATCAAGCATCTGAGGAAGAGTATCCGTTACTTAAACAGGTAAAATATTGAAATAAGGTGAGTACTTAAATTATTTTATTTAAATTTCCATCACAGCGTTGCTGGCTTCCTAAATAAGAAAGTGTAGGGAGATGTACCGGTCTCGTTACTGCTTCAAGACGACCAACTAGGAGCCCGCGCATTCCGCATACATTACGGCAAGAGTGCGCTTTCTACTAAATTAAATTTTGATGGCTGCCTGGATAACGCTGAGTAAGCAACTCATTTTTTCATAACAGTCATCCTGAAATTGGATATTAAATTTTTTTCAACGTGACAAAGTATAAAGACGTATTAATTACGAAGTTTGAACTATTCTTTGACATACTTTTATTGAAATCAGAAACTCATCAAAAACGGTGATTTGTTCTTCCATATAAAAATGTATGCCTGATTTTAGGGTTCCGTACCCAATAGGTGCCAACGGGACCCTATTACTAAGGCTCCGTTGTCCGTCCAATCGTCCGTCCGTCCGTCCGCCCGTCTGTCACAGGGCTTTATGTTTTCTAATCCTCAATGAATAAGTTTAATTCTTTCGAGATTAATAAAACATTACAAAGTTATTAGGTATATAATATTAACATCAAGAAATGCGATGCCAAAATCCCGAAGGACGCAAATGTACAACTAGATGGCCTCACACAGTACCTTATAATGTTTATTTGAAATTTAAACGGCAAGGATGCAGCCGGGATGCTGCGTCGAGACAGAACTAACAAGTTTCCCAGGAATTAATGTGGCGCCTTCAGCTAAGTGTCGTCGTCCACTGTCTATTTAGAAACGATAGGGGAAACTCATTGGTATAATAATTAGATAGAAAAACAAAGAAAGAAAGAAATACTAAAGTATTGAAAAATTGAATCACTACTAAACCGATCTTATTCTAAAACTCAATATGTCATAATTTAATAATTTACCCCTATGTTTTAGAAAAAAGCGGCCAAGTGCGAGTCGGGCTCATTCAAGAAGGATTCCGTACAACCGTACCGTAATTTAACACTACATTTTAAAAATACTTTAGTAAAAAACTCGTTTTTATTATTTTTGTTGTTGCTGCGGCCATAGTATTCCCAGTCTGTGAAAATAATTCGGTCTGGAGGACTAAAAAAGGCATGATGTGCCGTATTCACTGTCACCATGTCATTAAAATACAAAACAAAGAATTTTCCGATAATAATCTTAGCAGGAATGTAGAAATTGCCGCGATGAATCTTTCATGATTTTCGAAATGTCGAATTATTTCTGTGTAGAATTTCTCTGGAACTTTTGAGTGGCATTCTTGATTATTTTAACAATGTATTTTTGTTCGTAAACATTAACTAAATAGCAATTACCTTTAAATTAAATTGGAACATAAAATATATGATAGAAACTTGAAAGTAATGAAGCAAACTTAAATGTCTAATTCGACTTGGAAACGTTTTATATAAATTATTTCAGTTACTGGAAAAATACACTTATGAGTGTACACTTATGATGAGTCCTTCAACGATACATAAATGATATCTATATTATAAACAGAAAAAAATTTATTTTTGTTTGTTACACTTTCACGGATGAACACAGGATGACACATGGGTAGACCATGACCTGGATAAGGACATAGTATACTTTTTATACCAATATTCACACGGGATCGAGACTTACGCGGGTGAAACTGCGAGGCGCTGCTAGTAAAGTTGCAAGAAAGTTCCTCAATAAATATTTCATAATTTTCAAGAGGCCGTAGAGATCAAAAGGTAAGTACGTTGTGTGTAAAATAATTTGATAATATAACATTTTTATAAAATAAATTAAATTTTGCTGGAACTGAAAAAAAACCTTCAAGAAAACGCGATATTTTCTTGAAAAAATCTGTTTGTAGTTTCAGTTTTCTCAGAAAACCGACGTCAGTGGAGAACGGGCCGGAAGGCGCAAATGTCCCGCTTTAGTCGGCACTCGGCGCCACAGCCTAATCTTTATCCTCGAACAGTATTCCAGTGTTCAGTTAGCGCTTCTGCCGCGCCAGCTTATTATAACTACTTATTGCCACACTGTGCCTATGCTATGTCATAATTGTGGAACTAAATGTGTGAGGAAAGTTCATGCGAATATTGAAACTTATTACGCTTTGTGATTGTGGAGCGACCAACTCCTCTATTAGACGCTTAGACTCACTAACTAAACACATTCCTAATTTCAAACTTTTACTGATGAAAATTGTTTTACCGCTTGAACAAATAGAAAGATTCAATGTTCTTTTTGGCTCTAGCTTCGAGCCAAAAAGAACAACTGTGCTATGCATATCATACATTCCTCAAACTCTAAATAAGGCATGAACATTAAACAATTTAGAGTGGCAGGGACATCGATGCGCAACCTGCACCCTAATTGCGTAACACAATATCAATCGGAATTTGAATCATTTTGAAGCGAATTACTAATCCATTGCTTCATAAGTTCGAAAAATTTGTCTGCTCAACACGTAAATAACGCAATGAATGTTGCTGAACTGTCAAAATGAAACCGATTCCGATTGATAAAGTGTTACGCAATTGCCCCGCTGGTATCATTCATTCAGTACATGATTCTGAACAACCTGGGTCACCGGTTGTTTAAAAAAAACCGGTCAAGTACGAGTCGGACTCGCGCACCGAGGGTTCCGTACAAATGTGTAGGTATGTAACTACAAATTTACGGTTTTCGGATTTTTTCCTTTACTTGTGCTATATGAAATTGCTTTTTGCCAAATTTCATGATTCTAGGTCAACGGGAAGTACCCTATAGGTTTTGGTTCTCTTGCGAGTGTGAAAATGTGGCATATACAGGGTGAATTTTCCAAGTGGGCGTGGATGGCTAAATTCTAAACTATGAGGAATAGCGAAAAGTACTCAAAGGAGTCGCGGGCTCGATTTTGATGAAAACTAAAACTGCATCCTTGGATTTTTGAAAAATCAATATTTCTAGCCAGGAATCGAACCTGTTGATTTAAAAAAAAAAAACACATCCTGTATTATTACACCTTTCGATAGTGTCGCTAATAAGGATCAAATTCTAGGAAGTAATGACATACGGCAAACTTAAGGAAAATGTTGAATTCTAATAAACTTCTTATTTTAAAGTAAGTATTCATTAGGTACGTAATGTAGGTAACATTACGTACCCATTTCGAAATGATGCTCAATATTTTTATTAACAAACCCACAGCGCAGTCACCTTCACAACATTATGTTCTAAACTCAAATTTCTATTACGATCTTTGGAAAATATTCTAGTGGAATCAATAATATTGTAATGCTCAATACAGTAGGTACAATCCTTGAGACGTCGAATCCAGCTATGTATTGAAAACAATGGTCATCATTTTGAACAATTAATCAGTTAAGGTTTAGTAGGTAGGTAACATAACCAGGGCCCGGCTAAATAATAACAGCCGCACAGGTCAATCCATCAGGTTAAGCTATACTTGCCGCGGTTGGTCTGTGGATGGGTGACCATCTTAACATACCGAGACCCCTTCATGCTTCGAAAAGCACGTTAAACCGTTGGTCCCGGCTGTCATTCCTGGATCTTTGTCAGTCGTTACGGGTAGTCAGAAGCTCGATGGTCTGACAACCAGTCTTAGCAAGGGGAAGGGAAGGGGTATCGTATTACCCAGTAACTGGGTTGTGGAGGTCAGATAGTCACTCCGTGTATAATACTGGTATTCAGCTGCATCCGGTTAGACTGGAAGCCGATCCCAACATAGTTGGGAAAAGGCTAGGCAGATGATGATAAGGTAGGTAACATAAGAACAATAAAATAAGTATTTTGTTAAAAATGAGCTCTTTCCTTAAGTTTGCCGTATGTCATTACTTCCCAGAATTCAATCCTTATTAGCGACACTATCGAATGGTGTAATAATACAGTGTGTGTGTTTTTTTTTCAAAATCAACAGGTTCGATTCCTGGCTAGAAATATTGATTTTTCAAAAATCCAATGATGCCGTTTTAGTTTTCATCAAAATCGAGCCCGCGACTCCTTTGAGTACTTTTCGCTAGTCCTCATAGTTTCGGATTTGGCCATCCACGCCCACTTGAAAAATTCACCCTGTATAAACGGAACATAAACGCCCGTATCTTTTGATTGCGTTAACTTAGAAGTTTGATTTTTCCACTGCTTGGAGTGATTGCAGCCCTGAATATTTAATATTAATTTCAACTTGTTAACTCCACGCGTTCCTGAGAAAAAGGGTCTTGATAGACGGACAGACAGACAAACAACGAAGTGATCTTATAAGGGTTCCGTTTTTCCTTTTGAGGTACGGAACCCTAAAAATAGCAATTCAGTACATTTTGACCGCGTTGGTAGACTGGTAGAAAATGCCTAAGGCATTAAGTCCGCCTTTGTACAGTTTTTACTTGTGCATAAAGTTTTAATAAATAAATAAATAAATAAATACCTATTGCACAATTCTATGAAACAAAAGATTTTTTTTTATAAGCGACGTAAAAGGATCATAATGCTAAATTCATGGCCACAGTTTGCACGCTGATATCTCTGTCACTATGTAGGTATATCGATACAAAATAACGCAACCAGTTTATTAAAGAACTTGGGCGACTCCGTTCATTTCCTGTCTTCATTCCCGAACTGAGCGCGAGAAAGGCCAATTTAAATTAGTTGTTTCTTTGACTGGTAAGATTGATGAAACTGTCGCGGGCACCGAGTTCAACACTTGAAATTATTTCCTTCAAAACTTTTGGAAAAGGTTGCCTCATTATTAGAAACCAAATATAAACTTGTTCTGGTTTAAACAATCTTAAATGATGTTTCATTCTTTGAGATCAAAATCTACCTAGCGTTTTCCCAACTATATTAGGGTTGACTTTCAGTCCAACCAGATGCAACTGAGTACCAGTTCTACATGGAGCAACTGCCTATCTGACCTCCACAACCCAGTGACTGGGTAATACGATACCTCTTGGTAAGACTGGTTGTCAGACTTTCGGGCTTCTGAAGACTCGTAACGACTGCCTAAGATCCATGAATGACAGCCGGGACCAACGTCTTCACGGGCTTTTCGACGTTCGGAAGGGTCTCTTTATGAAAAAATGGTCAAGATGGAACCACCCACGAACCAACCGCCGCAACCGTAGCTTAACCTGATCGATCGACCCGTGCAACTGTTATTAGTTAGCCGTGGGCTACTCCGTTCCATTCTTTGAAAATATTATCCTGGTAAAAACGTACGTTGTTGAACAATACCGAAATAGCCTTTAAAACCATTCCATGCTGTAGGTAGAGTGGGGAATTACTCAGTAAATAAATTGCTGGATTTTTTGAAAGCTTTACGCATTACCGTGATCAATGGGGAGGCTTTGCAGTTTGTAATGGGAGGATTTAGCGTCTCATTCTCTCGCGTTAGTATCGCTATGTTTCATCTCTATGTTTGAGTCTGAGGCTATTTCAAGAGGTCGTAGCCCATAAGTAAAGTAAAACAAAGGGCTGTCAGTTCTTGTTAGCAAAGATTTCGGTTGTTTTACTCACTGGTTTTCTGTCTCAGTTGATTGATTTTGAGTTCTTTACTGAAGGTAAAGTACCTACGAGGAATCGAGTATAGAAATTTATAGGAATATTATAAAGAGGTAACATTCGTTTGTTTGTTTGTTGGTTGGGGGTAATCTCTGGAACTACCTGTCGGATTTGAAAATTATTTGTGCATTTGATAGCCCAATTCTCGAGGAAGGCTATATTTAACATCACGCTATGACCCTAAGGAGCCGAGCAAACAGAAACAATATTTAGAAAGAACACAAACCGAAAACGAAGTGATAGCGCCGGCAGGTGATGCGATGCGATGCGACGGGGTGAGTCGGGGGAACAAGGAACTTCACGCGGACGAAGTCGCGGGCAGAAGGTAGTGTAGTATATTACTCAGGTTAGGTCGGTAGAATTTTGGATCATCTTATTTATAGCAGCTATACATCGTGTTTTTTTATATCCCATAACTCTAGGGGGTCATTGTACTCATCATTATGAACAACTATTGCTATGGGACCAAACTATATCTACTAAACTATTTAAAAAAAATCTGGTGTTCCCTACAATTTGACGAGTTATGCGAACATAAATGTAGAGAACAGCTGTTTTTTTTTCACGTTCTCAGGTTTGGTAAAAGTTGTTCATAATGATGAGTATAATGACCCCTTAGAGTTATGGGATATCAAAAAAAACACGTTGTATATGAATGAAAATATTAAATGTGAATGACATTCCATTAGCCAGTAAGTGACAAAATGAGATCCGAAACAGTGCACACGATTGAACTAAAAGCGTTCAAAAGCGGAACAATCAGATCACATATCAAAACGATGACAAAATTTTGCATTCGTTAACTTTGTAACATGCAATATCACTTTACAGTACCGTCTAAAAGCGTGGAATAACAATGGCTGCATTTTTAAATGGGGTAAATCGAATGGAGCGATACATTTAAGTTAATTAGCGACTTCGGGTGGAAATAACCTGGGCTATTAAAGATTCAGATGGCAAAGTGCAAATCGGTGTCGCTGCAGTCACCGATGCATTTAGCCTGCCGCGACTGGACAGGTCGGGGCTGTGCACACTTACACATGCCGTGAACCGTCTGCTCCTCAAATAGACGCGCCGGTAGCGCGGGAGCTGGTGCCTTGACTTGTGCATGTTAGATGAGGCACGTGTTCATTAACACGTAACTTATCTAAATGCACAAGTCATCTTGTAGTGGGTTTGGTAAGTCAATGCCTTGAAGTGTGCTCAGTGCTTGACTTGAAGTTTTGTTTTGATCGAATTAGCAACACTAAGCCAATTAGTAAAAAACTTTTTAAATTCGATTTTTTTTTTCAAACCTGAATTATTTACCGAGTTATTATTATAATTACTAGCTGTTGCCCGTGATGATGTCTATGATCTAGGATAAAAGTAGCCTATGTCCTTCTCCAGGTTATGTGCCAAATTTCATCCAAATCCGGTCAGCCGTTTTAGCGTGAAAGCGTAACAAACATACAAAAAAATCAAATCTTTTCTCTTTATAATTGTTCGTTTAGAAGTTTAGATAATATATAACAATAAAATGATTATTACAAACGACTTGCACTAATTATATTACGTCATTGTTGCCAAACTGTTAGATCGGCAAAGAATTCCAAACATAAGAAGAAAATTAATTGAAGCAAACGCGGTCACACTAGCGATCCACTCTCCCGAACTACAAAGGTAGAATCCAGACTACACTGAAAATAGCGACCTGTTAACTTGAAAATTGATTTTGACACATAGCTCTATATCTGAACTGAAACTCGGAAAGTCTCTTGTATAATGCAAAACCTATTTCCGGAATTTACCTGTCTGCCCTCAGAATATGACAATTGAAATATTGCTTCTCCATTAGCCGGCAACGCTGGCAACACTACTTTTAGATTGGCTGTAAAACTTCAATTTAAGACATAATTGGAAGGCAGACGTTTAGACAAGTTTATTTTTGTGCTAGCTCGTGTCTGGACTGGAACTGTCTTTTGTTTAAAGTTGTAGAGGTGATTCGGAAGCCACTTTACTGTAGATGCTGTTTTCGTGTTTGCTTTTCATATTAAATTATACTCGTCAGACTATAGTTTAAAATAGTATAGTATAGTAGTAGTAGTGTAGTGTAGTAGTATAGTATTTAATATACAGGGTGACAGGGGCATCGCCAAGCAACATGTTATCATGGATTAAGTTCATAATTCTGAACCAAAAAAAAAACCAACGCTGAATTATGAAAGTATGTTTAAAAAAAATTTGTTGTTCCACACATCTTGACCGCGTAGCGCACTTTTCTATGAAACAGCTGTTGTTGTTGTTTTTTTATAACCTACCATGCCTTTCTAGGGGGTTCTAGAATCATGAGCTGACTTCATGGTTTCAGTTTGCGCGTAGATATCCCGGCCACCCTGTATTACCAGTTCTGATTTCTAAAATCAAAGACGTAAATCAAAGAAGTAATATTCCCTTCCGTCTGTAATAAATGATGATATCTGAAGGCAAGCGAGACTTTTTGTTTTCTTTGTTTAGGAGAAAAACTCCGGGAGAACTTGTACGAAGTTTCCAGCTGGGGATATTTATTTAATGACCCTGCTTCCATTTTGCCGAAAATTTAGAAATAGATGGCTACTCAATTTAATTGAAATAACCAATTAATTCTCTAACAGAAATGGGAATATAGGTCCATACTGTATAGAACATTTTCATAAAATTTTTTAAATGATAATAACCGTGCCATAACCATCATCAAAGCTATGGGGGAAACCTTTACCTATCAGCGAGTCATTCAGGATGAGAAAAAATCCTATTAGTAGATACCCAAGGATAAAGTTAAATAAATTATATATTTTTATATAAGTGTAGTACCGAATAAACTCAAACCATGAATAATGAAGTTCAAAACAAAAACTTCACAAACCTCGAATCCGAAATTGTAGCAGACATACTTGATGTCACATAAGTAGAGACAGATACCGTCGACAAAGTTTATACTTGGTAAAGATGCAATGACAAAATATTTAGGCGGGGAGGCTGGGGGGGGGGCGGACGCGGTCGGGAATCATTGAATGTTTCCTGCTTTCACAACTTCACCAGCGAGCCGATCTTGGTACGAACAAGTCTTGTTTTCATTGGTTTGTTGTACTTCACCGCGGCTGACGTGCCTTTCCAAACTTCCCCGTTGGCCGCGACTCGAGTGAATACTCGATACATTGTACAATTTGTATCTTGTGCTCGCCACTTTTGTAAGTACTCGCGTTGCGTATGGCTGAACTCGGGGCAAAATTTCTTTCTGTTCCTCTTTCAATCTGTGCTTTTAATTTAAATACGACCTTTTTCCTGTCCAATTATTATTTCTATTTGTGAGCTCTTCATAATCACTGGGACGTGAAGCATGCAATTGTAAGTTAGGCTTCACAAATGTGACGAGAGGAACCCACCTGAGATGTATGACATGTCCTATTTTGCGTGTCACGAGTTTCACATAACGAGCATGTAGGATATAAGTTATTTAACTAATGCTTTGTTAACGCCTTTTTCTCTCCTTATTGTCAACATTAAACTCGTCTACAAAACTTCGAGGGTCGATAGCCTGAAACTCAATTGATTACAAATTTAGGTCAAGATATTAATATTAACTTATAGGCATAATAGCCTAATGTATCTTCCACTAATTGACATTAAGGGCACCTACCGAAGTTATTTCAACGTATTGCTATGTCTGAAAACTTGACTAACCATAAATTAATAACTAATCTACCATTAGTCCATTAACAAGGCAACTGGCTCGGAATCTATTGTCCGAAGGCTGGAAGCGATCAATGTGAGGTTTGCTTGGGGGGCTGTGAAGTTAGATAATTAATGACGGCTCCATAAAGCCTTGGTTTCGGTCGTTATAGTGCCCAGGAGCGTCGTAGCCAAACTCTGGCCATACAATACCCTATTGAATCTAGGTAATACATTTTTGAATTACTAGCTGAATGGATTAGCGGCGGCAGAGGGGACACGTTCAGGAAATTTGAAGAGCGTCAGCAACACAAGTTGGATTACCGAACGATTGATTTATAGGAAGCTAGTGCCTCATTCAATACACTGGTAGAGGGGAATTTGACTAAGAGGATCGGGAGCCGTGTTTTGCGAGTGAACTTGCCATTTTCGTGTCAGGTATCGCACGTATTGTTATAGAACTAGTAGACTGCAGATTTGTACTCGTACCAACCATTTTCTATTTTGTTAGTACTTGTTCACAGGCCAACACTGTGAGGACTCCCATAACTGTTAACACTGTAATTTGAAAAAAAAAAGGAATAAAAGAGTAACCGTGGAGTTTCTTTCCGGCTGTTCTCCATAGGATACGACCAATTGGAACCGTGTACCTAGCTGCTAACGTTTCATAAGTGTCCATGTATATATTTTGATTTGATTGATTTAAATAACAAATGAGCGAGGGTACCCAATGCTGCAAATGTTTCAAATATACACCAGTATATTTTGTATTTGTTTTTTGTCCATAAATCAGGTTAATCCCTGTTTATTAAATTAATTTATTCACAGGGAAGAACTCATCTTAGTTCTTCTCTTAAATGGCATAAAGGGCGGCTAAGTAGTACCTAATTACTTCTGAAAACACATCTTCATATCATATCTTTGTGCACTTATGTAGGCAACCTTCTAATGAGCATTATTAACACAGTGTCTGTTATTTTTCTTCTGACTAAATTCAACTTGAATATTTAATAAAAATATGTCGTGTATAATGCTGGAAAACCCTAAAATGTAAAAAAAATACCTTGTTTCATGTGATAACAGAAATCTAAACAAATATTACAGTTTTTTTTTTCCAACATCAACATTTAGAAAACATTACAGAATTGCTGAAAAAATGCCCAACATTTTTTCAATTCAGTACTTCTAAGAAAATGACGGAGAATCAATTCATCAATCATCGAAGCGTAAGTAATAATGCCGAGAATGTTTTAATCTAATTCAGGTAGGAGTGTCATAAGTGAAAATTAAAGAGCGATTGATCAATCTTAGTGAACTCTGCAGTCAAGTGCCGGTGACTGAGCGCGGGATGTGTCAATAACGGAGGAAAAACGTTCCAGAGTGGAGTACTGTCGGGGACAGAAGGTTACACTTTCTTCTTGTATTATTTAGTAAGTTATAGGTAAGTTATATTGTTGTGAACTTAGTTTTTTGTTTGTTATTTCTTTCACAACCTACACTAGCACTTGCACACCTACCTGTCAGTTATAAAGTGTATACCTTTTTTTTGGATTATCTATTTATAGATATTGGTTGTTCAAAAGTCATTAAATAATCAGACGATAACGTAAAACGATGCTCAACCAAAATACATCCCACTAGCAGGTACTCTCTCCATAGAGCTTGGTAGCTCCTAAAGTACGTGTAATTTTTAATAAACTGTACAAAAATAAAAACCTTAAAAGTAAAAACAAAACATATTAAGAAAAAAAGCAACATTTCTTGTTTACGAGAGGAAGCTTTTATTACATTTCCAAACTCCATGTTTTACTTATGTCTAAGTTAAAGTTAATTATGAAAAATGGACAGTTAGGTCGTTCGAAGAAAATTTTGTTATACATATTTAGTCAGTGAATATATTTAAACAGAAATTAAAAGGTGGCACGAGGAAACGGGCCGGAGGCAAATGGCAACGTGCTCTATCTACATCGTAACGAAATTAACTGGATACTACCATCTAACCTCTGTTACCCTCGCTTGTGGTACTTAATGCTATAACCGATTTTCATAACAGTGTAGGTAAACTCTATTTATTCCAACCAGGCATGCTTAAAAGGAAATGCGGTCGGAGTGACATTTGAAAAAGCCGAAGTAAAAAGTCGTAATTCGAGGTTTGGCTCTCGCCTATTTCCTCCTCCAATACTGAACCAATTTAAAAGATATTTCATGAACTGAATAACAAGGATATATACTGTGTCCCTATGTTTTTCTTTTTCATTAATAGTTGTCAAATTTGTACACTAGGCATCTGTTGACAGCGGTTTAAATCAGCATTTTTTGAGGGTTCTAGTGCTTATAAAAATAATATATCATCAAAAAGAAAAACATAGGGACACAAATTAATATTTATTTTCTGTAAAAAATCATTACTTTATGGTCATTAACCAGAAAGAAAACAGGCGAGAGCGCTTCTATGGAGAAACGACCACCCGTATTTCCTCTTAAGCATCTCTGTTTATTTTTAAGATGAGTACTAAAACGACAACCTTATTTGCAGACTGTAAAGTTTCTATTCATTAGATCTCAGAGGCTAATTTAAAATCTTTCCCGCTTTTATGTTAGTCTACCTTTCAGTTCAATCGTTTCCACTTAACTCGGTCTTTAAAATCCCTAATAGACAGTCCATTAGCAATTACAAGTATTTGCAATTAAATCAAAAAAATCTTTGCAATACTTTAAAACGAACCATTCTACGAACCTCGCTGAAGCTCTTCGCTCGTCTTACATCTCTCTTCATAAATAACGCTCGTTTAATTAATGTTCTATTGTTTTGTTTAAATAAGTAGCAACTATTTATACTTTATAATACCTTCAACGTGCCTTTAAATCTTAGAAAATGGTTTTATATAAAGAATCCTAACGAAAAAAATGTTGCTATATCTGTCTAGTTCTACCCGTCTTTATAGCTGTGTAAGAATATTAATTAACGTTTCATCGTCACTAGCTTCGAAGCTCAGCCACGACGTGTACCATGTTTTTTTAAACAGCATCAGCTGAAACTTTAATGAAAAAAAAAAACTTTAATTAAACGTGTCCTAGGTATCTATATGATATTATATTATTGCAGGCTGAAAAGTCTGAAAACACATTAATTTTTAATCAAGTGGAGTGCAGCTAGAGTATTCTAGCTCGGAGGAATTGACAGGGCCGTGGGGAAATCGACGCGGTTGCGACATGCGAACCAAGCCTAATTCAACTTTGTACCTACGTCTAAACGATCTCGACGTCACCTCATTTTAATTGCTTTAAATACGCAATGCTTTGCCAACTATGTATGGGTCGTTAAGCGCGTACGTAAACGAGTCAGCCAGAATTCCTGACGATATTATTAACGGTAAACTTAGTATTGCACAGAAATGACAGACGTAAAGGTGACATTGTGGAGCTCAAGATACACTTATTTATAATCTTATTAACTAAACTTTGAAATGACCTCTCATCAACCCTGACCCAACTGACCGTCACTTGGGTCAGGAATTATCCAGTAATTTTAGTTTTTTTAATCATCATCTGCCTAGTCTTTTCTCAACTATGTTGGTGTTGGCTTACCCAGATACCGGGTAACACGATATACCTTGCTAACACTGGTTGTTAGACTTATTTTTTTAAAGTATGAACCATGGAACCCTAAAATACCTGGAACAGTCAATTTTAATACAATTGGATAAAGCTTTTCTTTGAACAAGAAACCTAAATAAACATTTACCTTTTAATCATCATTTCCAAACAACCTATTTCCCTCGTTCATTAATAACAAATGAGACTTGTCTATCAAAAGAACTTTCTACGTTATTAAGTATATTGATTCGAATTCCAGTATCTAAGTTTCCATAAAAAACAAACATTGTTTTCGTTGTGTTGTACAGCACTCAACACCGCTCACTTTTCCCAAGACAATTGGTTTAAAAGCATCGGAAACATGACGCTTGCGAGTACTTGCATTACTTCTACCACGTCTGTTTATCATAGCTGAACATACATTACATTTCATTCTTAGTTTAGGCAGTTTTCAATCTAGAATATTTAAATACTTCTTGACTTTTACAATCTTCCCTATTTTAGAATAGTGTTGTTAATTGTTTCTGCAAATGGTTTCGGTGAAGGAAAACGTTGTGAAGAAACCAACATGTCATAGAACCAAAAATTCGAAGACATGTGACATCTACCAACCCACACTGGGCCCGCGTGGTGGATTACAGCCCACTCCCTCACACAGAGATGAGGCCTGTGTCCCAGCAGTGGGAACATGATATGCTAATTAGTAGTAGAGCAGAATATTACACAGCTATGTTGTGGTTTCCAATCTGTCGTGCCTTATCTATATTAGGCCTTTAATTGGATATTGATGTAATTGAAATTATGGGTTACAGGATGCCACACAAGCTTCGCTCATGACTTACCTCGGAACATTATTACATATATTGATACTGCATTGGGGGTATTCAGCATTGGATATTTAAGAATCGATTAGGAGATGGAGAACTAGCAAATAAACTACATGTTTAGATGAATGAATTTATTTGGAAGAACACTCGATTATTATCGCCTCAGAAATCTTACCAACCGCTGCTATGTATTGAGTCTACCTACAATGTACCTAATAATCTTGTAAGACAAAGGAGACTAGTATCTACGACACGGGGGATCCTAGTGTGGAGGCTAATATTGTTATGTGTTTCCTGAACAATAACGTTTTTATTATTAACCCAAATTATGCATACAGTACCTAACTGTAATCTAAATGTTAGTACTTACGTCGAAACACCCAAATTTTAAGTTTTACATACAGAGAAAGTTTCTTAGTTTTAATACACAAAGTATCCAATTTGCATTCTAAAGTCGTGGTTGTTTTCAGGCATAGGTAAGTTTAGGTACGGTCAATTTTCTCACTTAGCGGTCGAATGTCACCTTTTCAAACTGTAAAGTCGTCTCCTAGAAGACCGGTAGCTGCCACATAACAGTCGCAGTGTCTGCTCTTCTCCTTCTTTTTGTGTCGATGGTACTCTTCTTCATTGTTTTCTTTTTTTTTTTTAATAGGTATAGTTTTAGCCCAGTAGGTGGCCTCGTGGATTGCGGCATCAGTAGCATTCTGTAATTCATCCGAAGTTCTGGTGAACGGGCACTTAGGACACTCCAGCAAGTGGGGCCTGGTCTGATCAGGAGCACCGCACCGAGCTCCCCCTCCACCCCACCCCCCCCTCGAACTCTGGGAATCTTCGTAAAATTTCATCATTTACCATATACGAGTATCAATAAAACAGTTGAACCAGTTCAATCACTCGAAACGGTCTAATACAAAGCCCTTAAAGTCAAAATTAAACAATCGTAGTATGGAATGCAGCCCTTTGCGGAATGTTGCGGTCGCGCTTTGAGCCCCGCCTCGGTTGAACGATCCTGTTAAAATATTCCACTTTCATTGAAAAATGTTCAATGGAAGGCTACATTTTTCTTTTGTTTGTCTTCAAATTAAAGTTTCTGGATTGTTTGTTTCTTGTTCTGTAAAAATATGCTCAGTACGAATTGATAAAAATTGTTTCAGTATTTTGCAGATGCGATCCATGCCACAAAATTTTTTCAGAAGTTTTATTTTTGAACTAGCTTCTGCCTGCGATTTCGTCCGCGTGAAATTTCTGGTTCCCGCGACTCACCGCGTCGTATCGCATTACTTTGGTGGTATTACTTTCTTTTCGCTTAGCGTTCTTCTTAACTTTTTTTCTTTTTGCTCGGTTCCTAAGGATCCTAGCGTGTTAAATAGCCTATAGCCTTCCTCAAGAATTAGGCCATCAAATTAAAAAAAAAATCTTTAAATCTGTCCGGTTGTTCTAGAGATTAGCGCGTTCAAACAATCTCTTCAGCTTTATTTATTAGTATTGACTTAAGGAAATAAACAACCGATCTTGATCAAGGAGGTACTTAATGTTTTTCTGAAGAATAACAATCCTTCTTCAGTTTAACTCACATGTAGTAATATAAATACATAAATTAATTAATTAAACTAACTTAACCTACTTACTTGTGTAGGTACACAATGTACTTTAATTGTTAGGCTTTAAGTAATCGATATGTTATATATCTGTGGAGGCTTGTTATTAGCAACTTGATAATGTGTTGTTGTTATCTATCAATTGTAATCAGTCTGTAAGCCTTCTTAAAAGTATAAATAAATAAACTTGTATCTTCAGTAACGAACCGAGAAACACACTGAACACTTAACTCCACATCAACGTGTGTTACCTAACTAATCTACACAGTAAATATAATCCACATCAACATTTTATTAATTAACATAGCCTATACTAATCCATTAAGGGCTAACAATGCTACGTTTGATTGAGATTTCCTTTTGTTCGAAAACTGTGCGTACGAGCACAATAAATTGTAGTACCAAATCAAAGTGGGCCCAGAGAATTGCCCAAGAATCCGTTTTAGTATCCTGCGGTCAGAGTGACAGGCTGGGGTTCCGTATAGCATTGTTATAACTTACCCTAATGAGACCCTTTATGTGAACTGTTTGGACACAGTTACTCGAATCAACTTTGATTCAATGGAATACTGTTGTTTTCAGACTATGAACGCGAACTGCAGACTTATTGTTGTGGAGTAGAATAGACGTTTAATTTAGTATGTAAGTGGAAAAACCAATAATTTGAAAACTAATGTTTCGTAAAGAATATTTGATGAACGTAGTTTGGAGATTTCCTTCTAAATTATTTTATAATGTTTTGATTGATTTTATTGGCAATAGACTCGCCCCCTATTAGGTACGTGGGACTTAATGCGTGCAAAATGTGGATGTTTATAGACACACCTGTGCCTAACCATTCGGGGATTACAGCCATAAAGTTAGTTATGATTGATTTGAAATAATTTTACATATATTTAGAATTTTACATTAAGAGGGTATATACAATCAAATTGATAAACGACATCGTCAAAATTTAAGCAAAGAAAATCCCTTTTACCTTTTAAAAGTTCGGTTTAAAGACATTTATTTCTCAAAAGAACAAATTACTGTTTACTTAAAGAGAAACTTTACTAAATTAACAATAAGTTGTAGTTTACATTACGACGTTCAAGCCATCCAAGATACTGAACACCATAGTTTCATTTATAAAATATAGCAAGTATGTACTTAAGTCTAAATAAGATAAGATATTTCCTCTATTTACTTTCCATGCATATAAGGTAAGTTATTATTGTTAGTTACTTTATAAGTAAATAAGGGAAAATTAAGTGCCCGCTCTATAAAACTTATTTGTAATACTTTGTTCCGTTCCCACAGACAAACCGTGAAAACGGTTATGCGGGGCATAGTTTTTAAGAAGTCAAGTCAAGTTTATTTTCCAAACTTGAAAAAAAATCGGAACAGTTCAAGCTAAACTTACGTGTTTAATATAAAAAAGCTAAGCTTATGTATCTAATATAAGTTTGATAAGTAGTATACCTATTCATTATATTTTCATAATTTAATATTAATACAGGAATCTTATAGTATTCAGAAATCAACAGTATAGCTATCAAAGCCAAAGGCATTCCTTTGACGGCGTATATAAACTGAAATATGTACCTAGATTTGGATGTTGGGTAATGTACCTACCTACCTTTATCATACACAGTCGGCTAAAAAGTGCTCTACCACTTCAATATTAGAATCCCTTTAACACGTCATGAAGACATAATATATTAGTGTGCATTTTCAATTATTTACGAATGCATAACTATCATGATATTATATCATGCGTCACACTAAAAAGTCATTTTTAGGGTTCCGTACCGCAAAAGGAAAAACGGAACCCTTATAAGATCACTTCGTTGTCCGTCTGTCAAGAGCCTTTTTAACCGACTTCAAAAAAAGGAGGAGGTTCTCAATTCGTCGGAATCTTTTTTTTTATGTATGTTCCCCGATTTCTCGAAGACGCCTGGACCGATTTGGAAAATTTTTCTTTTATTGAAAGGGTATACTTCCCAAGTGGTTCCATGATCATCAGGTCAGGATCTGATGATGGCATCCCAGGGAAATCGAGGGCAACCTTCAAATTTTATAGGCACATAGTACCATTTTCATATATTTTTTAAAGCTGTTTAAGTATTTGCATCTGATAATCATCATCTCAGGTGGATGAGCTGATGATGGAAGGTACAACTCCTCAACGGCTTGGAGTTAAAAGAAAATTCTTTCGAAATTATTTATAGTAACACTCGTGCATTTGCTCTCGGAAAGCACCATTTGGTGAAGTGGAACTGATGATGAAGACCACAGATGGCTACCGGAACTACTCAATAATATCTCCATACTATTTCACGGGTTGCGATTCGATACTTTAACATGGTTGCTAAGCAATTTATGCTCGTCACAATGTGAATGGTGATACGGAGCTGATGGTGGACCAGGAGAACTCTTCAACAATTAACTTCCCTGCATCGGGAAAAGCAATATTTTGTAAAAGGCGATGAGAAGTTAACACTAGGCTATTGTAACTGAGATAAATTATAAGCAGACCCACTAAAAAGCGTGAAATAAAAACTTTTTAACAAAAAAAAACCGACTTCCAAAAAAACACTACAAAGTGAAAAATAACTTTAATTTCGGAAGTCGGTGGCAAAAAACTAAAATACAGATCCAAAGACACCGACTTCCGAAATTAAAGTTATTTTTCACTTTGTAGTGTTTTTTTGGAAGTCGGTTTTTTTTTTTTTGTTAAAAAGTTTTTTGTCAGGAACGAGTAGAGTTATCAAGTTGAAATTAATATCAAATATTCATGGCTGCAATCCCTTGAAGCAGAATCAAACTTCTAAGTCAACGCAATCAAAAGATACGGGCGCTTATGTTCCGCTTATGCCGCATATTTTGACACTCGCAAGGGAATCAAAACCTATATATAGGGTACCTACTTCCCATCGATCTAGAATCATGAAATTTGGCAAGAAGCAATTTCATGTAGCACAAGTAAAGCAAAAAATCCGAAAAGCATAAATTTGTAGTTACATACCTATTTGTACGGAACCCTCGGTGCGCGAGTCCGACTCGCACTTGACCGGTTTTTTTATCGTTAGATATCTTATCATTTGCTAGAAAATGTCAAAACTGATAGACTACTTTCTTGGCCGACCGTACCAACTTAACTAGCATGTCAAATGTCAAGGGTCAATTTAAATTGGGTACATGTTGGTCTCGCTGGGTCGTGGGGGTCATTAACGCCGACATCACATCCACCGCAACCATTTTCAAATGAGTTGACCCGCAGGCCACATATGAATAAGAAGCCTACGAGCATTTATTACAATTAATTTGGCGAGTTGATGTGTCTGCAACCGCCGGCATGTCGTAGAGCAAAAATTCGAAGACATGTGACTGTGAGATGAGGGTGGATTACGGCCCACTCTGTCTCACAGAGAGGACGCCGTGTCCCAGCAGTAGGTACGTTATAGGCTGATTATATTGCTTACTAGCTGCGCCCCGCGGTTTCACCCGCGTAAATGTCGATCCCGTGGGAATATCGGGATAAAAACTATCCTATGTCCTTTCCCGGGACTCAAACTATCTCTATACCAAATTTCATCGAAATCGGTCCAGCCGTTTTCATGTTATGTCGTGACAACGGAAAACGGGTTTCATTTTTATATATATAGATGAAGTGTCTACTACTAAAATATTAGACTTAATGTTAAATAAAAAAATAAAGTCCTCCAGACCGTATTTCGGCCACGACGGCCAATCTCAACGAAGACTAGCCTTCGGCCGGGAGATGTTATAGTGCACAAGTGTGCGCACAGATACAGGTGCACTCCCTCTTCCCTCACTCCCATAGTCCAGAGAGAGATCAGGCGTAGGACCATCTCGGCAAAGACTTACAGTGCTTTACGAGGAACGGGGTATCACACCGCCAACTTCCAAACTCCGGGCTGTTACTAAGAAATAATGACTTAATGTTATTACAATGTCAATCAAGTACCGAAATTTAATAAATCAAACCTTGCAAAATGAGGAATATAATTCCGATAGCAGTATCATTTAAATCCGCTACGTATCCCGAAAATGTTTAGGACAGCACACTCACTCCCCTACCGACGCGTAACGAAGTAACCCCAAAATACTCATTCACTTTGAATCAAAATACTCACATCCATTTTACTCAAACTTTATAATTTCAGCTTATTTATTAGCGGGAATCCCGCGCAAAATTCATATTACCCATTTATTATAAGTTCCAACGTTTTATTAACTTTGACGCCATTACGTAGCTAATAGTGAATCAAAATGGCATCATTAAAAAGTTTAATTAAGGTACTCAGACTTTTCAATGTAATTTTAACGATCCTACATTAACTCTGAACAAACCATGTTGTTTTATAATAATGTAGGAACCCTGACAAAACCTTACAACATCGTCCAACACCAACACTGTGAACGAAGGGATCTCCAATAACAGTTTACGAGGAGTCGGCACAATGAGTCATCAGTCACACAAAGCCGGTAATTCAACCAGGACGTCGCCATGTTATCCGGATATAGCGTAGCAGCTAGTAGTCTAGCTCGTGCTACAATAGGTACGTGTCGAGCGAGTGGCAGGCACTAATCGCACGTCGTCAATAAACGGTAAGCTGTGAAACTGTCTGATGACCGAATACCGGCGATTAGCCGCCGTCACTTTATTACGCAGTGACAGTGCTCTGCATATCTTAACTTTGCCTTCCACCCGACATTTTGATCGGATCACTATGCTCCAGTTTGTTCAATTAATAGCTAACAATCATACTAGGATTGTCAATTAAATCAGTAGAAAGCGCTTTAATCCCGGTCGGATACTGGACACAATTATTCATCAGTAGAACAAAGCCGGGTAATCCGGCCATATTGACCGGTTTGGTGGCGGCGCCGCACCCCTTTCGTTGTGTGTACTCGCCCTTATTTGCTATTCAATAACGATAATGACAGTAGGTGTCCACCGGACGTGGCTGACCATCGTTAAATTTACTTTTACCCAAATATTTTGTGTATACATCCGCGTCGGCACAATTTCATTACTTTGATAGGTAGACGTACCTACCCATAATGATGTTCGTCAATAATGTTCGAAGTACCTTAATACATTATTGATTATCAGAAACCCTCTTTTGCAGAAAAGACTTTTCAGCCCGTCTATGTAAACTTTTAAAGCAATTAAGTCAGATTATATTCTTATTTATCCAGGGATTTCGTAGAATGTTTTCCTTGACGGATTATACGATTGGTATAGAGAGCGATTAGGTCTGACATTTTGTAGGCGGATATTATTGGATAAGGAATCAGAGTTGACAAAATTCCGGCGAATCTGACCACACTTTACGTAAGCAGATTACTAGCAAGTAGGTGTCGGGGGCTTCGAAATCTGATTACATGCATAATGTTGCGCGCATGTAATTTTATAGCCACTCCAAGTGTTGTGGAACCAAGTTTCACTACATCGAGTGTGTACGCGTATGATTCTCAGTCTTAACAGACTACGAAATTTTCTGAATTTAATATGAATACAAGAATCCAACCGTATTTAGCTGTCAAGTCTACCTTGAATCAGGAATTCCTTTGACGAAGTATTTAAACTGAAATACATTTGGAGACAAACGTTGGGTAAAGTACCTACGCTCTACCATGTATGTACAGTCGGCCAAAAAGTGATCTACCAATATAAGATTAGAATTCGTTTAACACTTCATGAAACAATCACACTAATATTATAAAGGCGAAAGTTTGTGAGTGTGTGTGTGTGTGTGTGTGTGTTTATATGTTTGTTACTTCTTCACGCCTAAACCACTGAACCGATTTAGATGAAATTTGGTATAGAGATAGTTTGAGTCCCGGAAAAGGACATAGGATAGTTTTAATACCGATATTCCCACGGGATCGACATTTACGCGGGTGAAACCGCGGGGCGCAGCTAGTAAGGTAGGTATATTTTCTTTAATTTAATAAGTACTAATAAGTATCGTGGAGAGTGGTGGCCCAATAGTACCGGCTGATGAGTTGTAGGTTTGAACCCAGACAGGTGCATTAGTTTGTGTAAATTATTCTATCACCACCTGCTATCAAAACGATGAAGGAAAACATCGTGAGAAACCAGCATGTCCTAGAACCAAAAATTCAAAGACATGTGACATCTACCAACCCGCACTGGGCCGGCGTGGTGGATGACAACCCACTCCCTCTCGAAGAGAAGAGGCCTGTGTCCCAGCAGTGGGTACATTATAGGCTGATTATGCATGCATGCAAGTATTGTGGAACCAAGTTTCACTACATCGAACAGCGTGCGCGCATATGATCCATCAACTTTTAACTTTCAGTTGCTACTGGTTTTACTACTACATTCACAATTGCCGCTGTAGCAACTGAAAATTTCAGCACTTCAGCGAATTATTTACTTACACTTCAGCCTGCTAATGTTTTATCACTACAACAAGTTCGTAAAGCTAGTTATATTCCTAACATTAAAGTAGGTACTAGGTATAAAAAGATTTTATTCCTCCTATACGAGTTGTGTGTTATTCGAGGGCTATCTTCACACAGCTGCAGATAAATAAAAAATAACTTCAGTGTTACTCTAGGTGGAAGGCTTTCTAGCAAATGGCTTTAAAAATATTTCATTTCTGGAATTGTTTCGAGTCAGAAATAGCGCCAAGTGACAGTTGAACTGATGTGTTCTGCTCTGCAACTGCGAACGGTACATTTATTAAATGTCCCGACTTAAAAACGGAACAACTAGACAGACGAACTCATCCGAGATAGTGATAACTGTGATAAGCCTGAGTTTGGGTAATCACTTTAAACATTAGAATATTCAGACTAAAAGGTTTTAAATTGATTGGGTTTTTCTATTAATTAAATACCTAATATATACAGCTACTATAAATAAATAAAATTGAAGTGTCTGTTTCTGTGTGTGTCTGTGGGAAATTGAATGTCAAAATAACAGCTTCTTACGGAATGCATATGAAAGTAAGGATATAGGTACTGTAAGTACTTATTTAATAAAAACAACAATTCTTCATTTTTTTTGTCTGTCTGTCTGTTTGTTTCGGCTAATCTCCGAAACAGCTGAATCGATTTTGACGGGACATCACTGGCAGATAGCTGATGTTATAAGGAGTAACTTAAGCTACTTTTATTTTAGAAAAATTATTAGTAAAGAGACACATTGTTTTCCGACATCCACGCGACCGAAGTGCGCGTGGATGTTGGAAAACACACACACAGCTAATACGTACCTACAGTAAAACGGGCTACTTTGAACAGGCCGATCACAACGCTATGACGCGTTCCCCACACCCCGCGCCTCGCGCAATATTATTTGAGGTCACGCACACACTTGCTGAGCACACGTGAAAACCGATTTTGGCGCTCTGTTAAAGTAGTTCCAACACCTGTCAAAATAACCCTGGAAGTCAAAGTAGCCCCGTTTTGCGGTATGTTATTTATGTCATAAAATAAAGGCGAAAATTTTAACAATAAGTACGTATCGATCCATAGATTCTAGAGTTTTCCTAATTATTGAAAACTTCTAGTCAGAGTTTATTGCAATAAGAAAATTTCAAAGAAAAAAAAATTAGGTACATTTTTTTTTCTTTCTGCACTTCCATCTCGTCCTATAGAAAGTTGTAGAAGATTTCCCAACACATGTAATAGATATATTATAACTATGTTCCGCCATATGTAGCAGGCAGGACCTACGAAGCAAAACGTGACTAGACTTCGAAGAAATTCGATTGCTTGCGCGGTTGCCCCAGACGATCATCCCGAATCAATTTAAGATTAGATCTAAATTTCATATGAAATCGATACTGCGTTTAAGTTTTAAATGAACATGTGCGAAGGTTTAAGTTATAAGTTAGGTAGGTACCTAGTATTTCAACGCTGTGTGACTAAATATTTTATATTTCACCAAGACGAAACTGGAGAAAATATTAAAAGTAGGTATATTTTGCAATTAGTATTTAACCTAAAAACATCAATGGTCTTAAAGCCTATTCTTAAAGAAGATAGAAACGATTAACATTTTGTTCGTGACTGTCTAGTTTTCTTGGTGGAGTAATATTTTGAATGATTCGATCACCCGGTTTTTGAATTTAGAACTTATCAAAGCCAGCTTAAGCAATAAGCAGCCCGCTAGGTACCGCGAAATTCTACTCACGTTTATTTAAAGAAATTCTCAACTACAAATTCTCAATTCAGAAACGTATATCAGCTAAGTACAGTCCGTTCACAGTTATATTATCTCTGACAGGTGCACCCGAATAGAAACCTTATACTTAGTAACGAAAAAAAGATCGTTGTGATTTTGACAGACTTGGCAATGGCAGCAACCCAAAAGCAACTTTATTGCCACGACAATAAAGATCACTGTTATTTTGGCAGTGATGTAAAATCAAAGGTAAAATAACTGTGAACGGATTGTAGGTACGACTCTATAGTAACTCAGCCTTTTGGGACAACGTTCAATTATTATTTCTACATTATGATGCCTAGTTGTACCTACTTACAAGTTTAATGTATGTTCATGTAATTTAATGTACTTACTTACCTTAATGTTCCTTGAGTTTACAGTCGGCTTGTTGGTAGTTTCGTGGTTTGAGTGTTCATTCGCTTCAGTGAGGGTAGGTAGGTACTTCTTGAAGTCTAGACTCTAGAAAAACATAATTATGTTTATATACATATGCCATGTTATCGAGACAATACAATATGTATATACATAGATATAGATGTATACAATATAATCCACACTTCCACAGGTAGATATCTTAAAATGCCTGTCGCTGCCTAGATTTTTTTTTTAGATAAATTCTATTGCTCACGTAGATACACCAACATGAAAATAGATATTTAATATACTTACATAGTTTCATTATAAGTCAATCTAAATACCTTAGCTAAGATATTTCTGTGATACATTAATAAATAATTTAACTGTGCCTCGGAAAGCACGTTAAGGGGTTAAGCCGTTGGTTTCGGCTATCATTCGTAGATCTTCGACAATCGTTACGCGTAGTCAGAAGTCAAAAAGTCTGACAACCAGTCATACCAAGGGGCAGATAGGCAGTCGCTCCATGTAAAATACTGGTATTCAGCTGTATCCGGTTAGACTGGAAGCCGACCCCAATATAGTTGGGAAAAGGTTACGTAGATTAATTAATTTATTTATATTTTGTTTTATAAATAAATGATGGTAATGGTGGCGAGTCGACCTAGACCCGTACCGCAAGGGTTGGATCGAGGTGGCGCTAGAAAGGGATACAGGTCTGAGGGAGGCCTTTGCCCAGCAGTGGGACAGTGTAGACTAAATAAAAATTAAAAATAAATTGCAATTAAATTTTAGAAACAATTATTTGTGTTTAACAATAAATATTGAAACAAGTTCCGCGTCAGCTTGTCATTCTTAATTGTAATTAAAATAATCCGAGTTTGTTTGACATGGAGCCGGTTGGTTAGTCGACGTCGTGTCGACACTCCAGTATCAACTTATGAACAAAGGGTTCCAATATCCATTATAATATCTGAACCAGATGTTTCAAATTAACCCATAACTGTTTAATTAATTTTCATCTCCCTAGACTCGAGGGAGGTATAGTGCCATGTCAAGTTTGCCTATATTTATTATAGAAGTATCGACTATATTTTGCGTAAATGAATTAAACATAGAGCCGCATGTAATTTATAGCATTTGTATTGGAATTGTCAAAACACAAAACAGTTGGACGAATCAGTTGCACATCCAACGTTTTCATTTAGGTGAAAAATTCGGTCTACTATTATACAAGGTGTTGATTTGCATCCTCGTCTAATTTCAGGTGGTTGTCATATAGGCTGTTGTATACAGGCTGTCTTTTTTATATCCCATTACTCTATGGTATGAATGAGACCATAATATCAAAGAATCAACTGGCATATGAATCATTTCTCAATTTTATATAAAATTTTTTATTTGTTTTAATTTTTCATTCTGACATAGTATAAAATAAAGTCGCCGAAATGTCTGTAGGTACGCGCATAACTTCCGAATGACTACAACAAAGATAATTGTTTTTTTTTTTTTTTGTGTTCGGTATTGCCAGGTTTGTATGAAAGAAAATTTCGGAAATTCGAAAACAAAAATTGCACCCGTGCGAAGCTGAGGCGGGCCGCTAGTACAAAATAATTGGAAAAAGTCACGATTATTAATGTAAAACACCCTTACATGAAATATGACAACGTCGCATTTTCTTAGCTTTAAATACTTATGAATGATTGGTTTCAATGAAAATGAATTACTCGTATTTATCAATGAAAAAATTTTTGGACCACATATTCTAGGATTTTTTTTATTATTTTTACTTATAGAATATAACCCTAGATTTATGGGATATAAAAAAAACACGTTATATATTAATCATCATCATCAATCATCATTTTAGCCCGGAATCACCCACTACTGGGTATAGGCCTCCCCTTTCTTCTACCATACTTCCCGGTTCCGTACGTCCCTCTCCAGGTTATTCCCGCGACTTTGACGATATCGTCAACCCAACGTGCTTTTGGACGGCCCAACCTTGGCCACCATTCGGTCAAAGCTTTTACTCCATGGGATCTCAACCTTATTTTGCCCGCTTTAAGAATAGGCAATTTTTTTTCTAGAACTCCCCAATTTTAGTCTGAAACAGATATTGGCACGATTACATTTAAACGTGTAATTTTATATAATCTTAAGATAGGATATAGTTGAGAACCTATGCATTACTCCATCGGCCATCTCCACGAACTACATACTATTAATAGAAGTAGATAAATCATATTTCATCTATAAACCCGCACTTGGGCCTGGTGTGGCAGATTACAGCCTACTCCCTCTCGAAGAAAGAGGCCTGTGTCCCAGCATTGGGAACAATAACAGGCCGATTATGTACCTATGCTAAATTGGGATTATCTTCAATCATGTTTCAGTGCATCAACACACTCAAGGCTTTATAATAACTGCTCGTGCCCCTTATCTTAGTGCAAAAACTATTCAACTAATAAGTAGAGATTAACTGTATCACCTAACGACCTATAATGGTCAGGTTCATTCCAAGATCACGCTAAATTATTGTTATGTGATCACGCGACTCTTGAAGTAATCGTACGCTGCATATTTTGTGTATTATGTCATCGTTTTAGGTACTATTTTTGTTCTTTCCATATCTTCAAGTGATGCATCAATCATTGATATCAACAAAGTAGTGACGTCAGAATGAAAATTAAAACGTGAAGAAATATGAATATTGTTTATGTATTTTAAAACAACATGGCTGTACCTCTTGATCCTTGTGTTTTCTTTCTTTTTTCTTTTCTTTACCTACTCTTCAAGATGTAGATTTAGTTAACTATCTGCTAAGTTGGTAAAGCACCATAATTGTATCATTTCATTACATACTATTTTTCACAATCTGAATAATTTGAAGGATTTGCTAATCCATTGCTTCATAGGTTCGAAAAGTTTCTCTTCCCAACAAGGTAAGTAACGCAATGAATGTTGTTAAACTGTCAAATTGAAAACTATTCTTACTTTTAGTAGCGGGGTAATTGCGTGACACGCAACTAACCCGCTGATTAGGTACTTGGTATGAATGGTCAATTTTCAGCTGATAATCAGCAGGGATGGTGAAACAAAGGTGAGGCGGATTTACGACTCAAATACACCTATGTATTTGAGTAGTAAAAGAGTTCCATGTCAGAGGAACCCAATTTATTTACCTTATTACTTGACAAGAACCCAACCCCAAAACCTCTCGATTGGCAACCCTTTTTGCGAATCATAGCGCCATTAAACGGTCAACGCATTTAATCTAGTGGTAGCAGAAATAAATCTTTGTAACAGATACGGTATAAGCCCCAGGTCCCAGGTAAAATCCAATCGGATTTTCCTGCAGCATTCAAAAAATCTCAGCTGTATGTCGAGGTCGGAATTGCGCACTACGTTAGAGCCTCGGGCCAAATTGAAAAGCATCATCGGGTTTACATACGCACAACGACCTATGTACAGACGCCAGCACGTCAACCTTCCCGAAACTGTCAAATTTTCCCAATCAACTTTGAACCTTATTCTTTAGTATTAATGTTGAAAATCTATTAAAGAAATCTGACAGATTGTAGTAGGTTGATGTGCTGGCGTCTGTACATACTAGCAAGCCGAATTCGATTGCAATAGGAATAGTGCTCGTCCATCGGTAACGAAATATCAGCCTGTCTACTGAGGATTTTCAGTGTAACTTTAGACAGTTTTAAATATTAGGTACCACAACAAGAACTTCATGTTAGGTATGAAGTAGGTAGGTAATCAGTTTCATGGCAGGTAGGGAAACAGGCAGGCAAAGGCATGGTAGGGAAACAACAAAGCGCATGCGCATGTAGGAACCTACTTGCTCTTTGACGAGGCTTCAGGAATGTGTTATAACGATACCTACTTCTGTATTTTTTTTGACTAAGCTATCACTTATACCTAAGTTTATTAAGTTTACTCTCTTCCAAAATAATTAAAAATGAACCTACCCATGTAATTATGACTGGCATCTAAGTCATTGCAAATGACAAAAAGACTTATTTCTTACCTCAGAATATTTATTTTTCAGACGATAAAATTAGGCGTCCCTTAAAAGCCACGGGCGCGAACGCAAATCCGATTTGAGTAATGAAATGAGACTAATTAAAAAGTCGGAAGAATAATTATGAAAAAACAGGGCTTTATCTGAGAAGCTATTTGTTTTTTAGAACTTATAATACCTTTGAAGTAGGTGTTATAAGACCAAATTTTCATACTTACTTAGAATTTTGTCCATTAAATAAAAATGTCACGTCTTTATAATTCTGGTCTGGGAATTACGACAAGTTTTTCTTTTATCTTTTCGTGCATAAGGTTCCCTTTACAGTGAAATAATATGAGGTCAGTGGACAGTTCTAGGTTTTTAAATACCGATGATGGTAAAATAATATTGAGAAAGACCAGCTGTTGCCGACTGTTTCACTAGCATCCTGGGGTAATTACTACATGATGCTCCCGGATAAAAGGTATCTACCCTTTACGGTAATCTAGGTTATGCATTCTATGGTTTTGGTCTACCTGTGCGCCATGTATAGGAACCAAATCCGTTTATCCGTCGCTTTAGATTAGCATCTTTAACCTATTACGAGTTTGTTGGACAACAACTAATTAATCTATTTCGTTGCGACCTATAGGTACCCACTCCTACATCGCTGGTTCACCACCTACAAGATTAAATAAGAGCTTAACTAGTTATGGCACGCAAGACCTTCTATTTAATTCTATTCCACTATACACGCAGCTAGAATTGCCTGTTATTTCCGCATAGGAGTCTTATCACCCTGTAAGGAAACTAGCGTGCTAACACAAGTACATAAACTAACATAGCAGCTTTGAGCCCATGCGTGATTTTATGTCGTGACCTTACTGAATCGACGACCCGCCAACGAATTACAGTTGAACAAGGAAGCTATAAACGCAGACTTTCAAAGCCGTCTTTCAAAGGTGCGTGTGTTAGATCGCGTGGTGTGGCCCCGCCTTTACGTAAATGCCGCCCATAACAATATAACTTATTCACCTTGGTTTGATCTCGCCGAGTAACTTTCGATCAAAAAAACCCCAAACTCATATAAGTAGGTATCTGTTTCTGCTTTTAGTTTTTTGTTTCGAAATATGATATCCGTGTAGAGCTACTCCGTGTTTAGAACGAAACTTCATATTGGTTTGAAATAGGTCGAAGTACCTACTTATCATTTTTCCGTACAAATTTGTAGGTATGTAAATAGTTTATCAAGGGATTTTTTTTGTAATTTCACTATAAGTACGGTTTTCGGATTGTTTACTTTACCAAATACTTCTTGCCATTATTCTAGTTCAGCGGGAAGTTACCTACCCTATAGGTTTTGATTCCCTTGCGAGTGTCAAAATATGCGGCATAAACGGAACATAAACGCCCGTATCTTTTGTTAGAAGTTTGTTTTTTTCACTGCTTCAAGAGATTGCAGCCGAGTTTGATATTAATTTCAACTTGATAACTCCATGCGTTCCTGCGAAAAAGGGTCTTGACAGACGAACAGACAGACGGACAACGAAGTGATCTTATAAGGTTTCCGTTTTTCCTTTTGAGGTACCTACGGAAGTACGGAACGCTAAAAATAAAAAAAAACAATTGATTTGATGATATATTTCTTGGGGTCAACGACCGTAGGTCGTGTATTTGCTTGAAATATCGATTAAAAATCGGTTTTTATTTCTGTAAACTTCACAGATGTCATGTCATTTTGTTTTATCATGTTTAGATATCGATACCCATGACGTATGTGGAGTTTCGCTATCTAATTTAATTTGACCCTATATAAGCCGCTCCATCTTGAGCATGATGACCTATAGCTGCCTGGAGTTCAGCCACGGTCACTTCTTTTTTCTACTTAGGTACTTATTAACAAGCACTATTTAAATGTAAGCGTTTTTCATGAATATCTAAATAGAGCCTAAAACATTTTTCTTTTTACAGCGTAAATAAATACTATGTCCATGATTTATTTCCATAATTACTCGAACATTACAGCGAGGTTTTTATCATAGTTCGTTTACATTACTAGTCATTACCCTGTTTAAACGAACGAAACGGGTATAATGTAGGTAACGGCGGCATAATTTCAGAAAAAATAGGAAAAGCTTTAAAAAAACCAAAATGGTCGGTAATCGCGGTAATGTACACGAAGGTTTGTCACGCAACGGGAACTTTCATGTAACGACTAGTGATTTATTTTATAAAAATGAAATAACAATTTCTGGCTTACCTACGCTACGCCACAATTGAATGTAATAAAATCCAATATGGAGGAAATGATTGATGATCGGCGCGTTGTATTGAGTGATTGATAAGACTTCGATTACAGTAGCTAACAATATTTTTAGCCTCAACGTATTTGAAAATGTTGAGTGCATTTTATTCTTCGTAGACACCCACTTAAAATCACAGTATTTTATCTGGAAGGCACAATACAACGAAAAAAACTTTTTTACAAAAAAAAAACAACCGACTTCAAAAAAAACACTACAAAGTGATAAATAACTTTAATTTCGGAAGTCGGTGTCGTTGATTCCGCATTAACGTTTTTTGACACCGACTTCCGAAATAAAAGTTATTTATCACTTTGTAGTGTTTTTTTTGAAGTCAGTTGTTTTTTTTTTTGTAAAAAAGTTTTTATTTTTCACTTTTTAGTTGTACCTACCCCACAAAAAAGTAAACAAAAAGATCGTTAATGTAGAAAATGTAGATAAATTTTTAGATTTTTGTTGATTTTTCAAAAACTGCTCATCCGATTTCGATAAAATTTTCATGGGACCATTTGGGAAGTATACCCTTTCTAACAAAAAAAGAATTTTTCAAATCGGTTGGCAAACGACGGAGTTATGCGCGAACAAACACAAAAAAAAAAAAAAAAAAAAAAAAAAAAAACATACAAACATTCGAATTGAGAACCTCCTCCTTTTTTAGAAGTCGGTTAATAAAAATCGACAAGCAGATTATGTACTACACAATAGGTATGGTCCAATATCTGCTTGTTGATTTTGCTTGTTCCACCTACCATACTTCAAGTAGGTACCTATTGGTGATTCGGTAATTTAATTATTTATAAAAAAAAAAATATAAGCGACACTATATTATAAGGGTTCCTTTTTTACCGTTTTGGTAACGGAACCCTAACAATACAAATACAAAAAAAAAATCGCTTGGACCCTTTGTACACGGCACGGTTTCTTACCGTTCCAGCGTATAAACCGCGATCCAGTAAAAACGTATCCGTCAACAAGCTTCCATAATGATCCATACAACACTGACGACCGTGCCTGTAGTTTTTCACGGCAAGGAAAACGTGTATACAAAGGGCCTTACCCGTTTCCCGCCACTTGATATTCAGAAACACTGCATCAGCTAAGTTGCTCTTTCTCATACATCCACCAACTTTTTTAACAGACTTCAAAAAAGGAGGTTCTGTATTCGACCCGTCTGTATGTTTGTATGTTCACGATTTTCTCAAAAACTAATGAACCAATTTTGATAATTATTTCACTAAAAGTACTTTCAGGAAGGTTTTAGTATATAATTCATTAGGTAATTATTCTTAAAAAACTTAGGTAATTATTCTTGCAAATAAATATATCATTCATTTATGTACGAAGTTATATGCATAAATGTACTGCATCTCCGGCATTTCTATGCGAATTTTGAGTCGGTGTCTTCAATGCTCAGGGGCGTAGCTACCGCCGTATCTGCCGTATCAATTATACGGGGCCCCCGGGCTACGGGGGCCTCCAACGTGCGTAAGCAAGAATTAATAAAAACTTCCCATTTTTTTTTATTTCACAAATGACAAAAGTCAAAAAAAGCAAATCAGCTATAAATGATTTAATAAATCAGTTTGCCGAAAATAAGGCAAGGATAGTGTATATTTAATTTGAATTGTTTGTAAAACTTTTCGGAAAAGTGACAGATAGATAATTATGATGAATAAATATTTCTTTTGATTTTATGCAAAAATTTTTTTTTCTTTTGTGAGAAATCCCTTCTTAAGGGCCCCCAAACAAATTTTTATACGGGGCCCCGCCAAGACACGCTACGCCACTGTCAATTCTTCAATGCACTAGTGTTAATTGAATTTGTGTGGGGTAGGTACAACTAAAAAGTGAAAAATAAAAACTGTTACAAAAAAAACAACCGACTTCAAAAAAAAAACAACAGTCCAAAGTGATAAATAACTTTCATTTCGGAAGTCGGTGTCAAAAAACGAAAATGCGGAACTAACGACATCGACTTCCGAAATCAAAGTTATTTATCACTTTGGACTGTTGTTTTTTTTTTAAGTCGTTTGTTTCTTTTTGTAATTTCTTGAAAGACTATTGTTTTTGACTTGTGTTAAGTAATTAAATAACTCGCACACTGACAGAATATTTTTCTTTTTGTTCATTTTAATATAGATAGTACGAAAACTAGTGTTTGATGCTACTTTTCATTTTTCACGTAGATTTTAGGCGAAATAATATGTAACATCAAGGAATGGTATAAAAAATATAAAACAACGTTTCGAGTGTAGATTAACAATATTTATTATTTAAATATTATCTTCGTGGTAAAACCTGTTCTAATAACTATGGATTTAAAGAATATTGTTACATCTAAATACAATCTTAAAAATTCTGCTCATATATCATAGGTATTATGCATTAGACAAAATAGCATTATTTCTATTTTTATTTTTTCGTAATATTTTGTTACAAAAATATTTTAAATAAGTCTTAAATAGTTAATACTTGCACAATGATACAGATCACTGACCTATAAGTAGTAAACAAGTGCGCTGGCCTAAATCACACTAATATTATAAAGGCGCAAGTTTGTTTGTTACTTCTTCACGTCTAAACCACTGAACCGATTTAGATGAAATTTGGTATAGAGATAGTTTGAGTCCCGGAAAAGGACATAGGATAGTTTTTATCCTGATATTCCCACGGGATCGACATTTTGCGCGGGTGAAACCGCGGGTGAAACCGCGGGGCGCAGCTAGGTCTCTGTATATAAAATTCAAAGTCCTGACTGACTTATATACCAACGCACAGCCTAAGCCGCTGGTCCTAGAGACATGAAAGTTGGAGGGTGTGTGCTTTGTGAAGAGTAGGTATCCAGTAAGAAAGGGTTTTTCGAAATTCCACCCCTAAGAGGGTGAATGGGGGGGGGGGAAATTTCACGCGGACGAAGTCGCGGGCAGAAGCTAGTATACTATACAATTTGTGCCGATTCAAAGCGCCCGCTCGATCGTCTCAGGAATTAAAATTGACACATTGTTGCAAATGGCCGTAGTGTTGTTTTGGTACGGCTCTGATGATTTAGGTCTAAACGTGGATTTTTTTTGTGTATTTTGTGTTTACTACGAGATATTTAGACCATTTTTATCATGAGTATGCGCATTTTGCAAAACTCGCTCCTACAAATATTATTTCCACGGACGTTCACGTTGCTATTGTCTTTGTTTTGTCATCGATAGTATGAAGTCCAGCATACTTGTATATTATTGGTCAGTGATACAGATACATATTCCGATTTGAAAGAATTGAATACGCTTTATAATAAATAATATCACATTATTATTCATATCAGGAAGTGTCATACATTATTACATGCTCTCAGAGAATCCATTCACATACACAATAATAATATTTTTTATTACTATAGTGTATAAAGTCACAAATTATGTTAATAAATGTTATTACTTAAGGATAATTCAATTTTTTACTTAACGATTTCACTATTTATGTATTTCTGTTTTTACGTTAGAATAATTATCCCTATGCAAAAAGAATTCGACACAAACTAGAACATTGACTAAACTTATGTACGATTAATTCTTACATTAGGTACACCAAACAATAATCCTACAAATTTATAAAACGAGCTACGCACAACACGCTTAATAATAATGGAATACAGCAAAAAAGATTCAAGATGTTCAATATAAGAAAATGTACATTTTTAATTTAGTAGGGTAACCCAGTAAAATCTAGCTCCCGTTAAAAATATAAGTTACATATTGCACGCTGCTTCTTACAATACTTCTAAAGATTGGCAATCGCGAAAATACCTTACTTAACTACAAGAGGAAAACCCTGTAGTAAAACTTAGGTCACAAGTACATACGGTTATCAGAAATTTGTTCTGCATAACGTAGCCCCGCCGGGCTCGTACGCTTTGTGCGTCTAAAACACGTGAAAAGAAACGTGTGTAATGTACTCCTTGTAAGCTTAGAACTACGCAATGAATGTGGTCATAGCATAGCAAAGCGTAACTCCTGCGAGAAGTTTCACATGGAGGTGGGCGACCAGAAATTCATTTCGCGTAGTTCTGAAGGTTTGGGGCGATACGCTGGAGGTTTCGCGGGTTTTGCTGGCTGCGTCGCTGGCTCGTGAGACATGCCGTTGATCGTCTCTTTTCTTTTAGGTGAGGGACCCAGGTTTTCTACTGATTCCGCAAGATGACCTGCCAAGAAAAAATATAATATTAGTTTAACGAAAACACAAAGTTGCTGTTTATGTCTGTGTGACCGCGTTGTACTTCTAAACTACGCAACTGATTTTGATGTGGTTTTCACCATCATTTAGAGAATTTACTCCGAAAGGTTTATGTGAATAATACATTAATATTTGACAAAGCACAGAAGTCTCGATTTTTTGACATGTCGCCACAGCCCCCGTGCAGAGTAGGGTCGATAGTAATTAATATAAGTAATAAAAGTAAAAAAAAAAAACTTGATATTCATGCAGCATGCATATTATTATATTAATTTCCTTCTTCTTAGCGAAAAAACACGAAGATATAGATATAAATATTGATTTCTTTCGTTTGTTTGGCCTAAAATTCAGCAACGCGGATAATTCTTTTCTGATCTAATTTCAAAGCTATGTGTTATGAAATGTGCAAGATTCAAAATAACAAGAATGATTCAAGTTTACAAACATTACGAAAGCCTCGTCAAAATCTACATACCGTGCGTAAACGTGTGCACTTCAAGGCCGTCTTCCTCAGCCAGTGTGGAGGTTGAAGTAGCGAGTTCTTTCTTCAAGCCAAGCAGTGCCATAGACAACCACGAGCGAGGCGCGCCAGCATCCTCTACCGGCTCATACGGCGATGTGAAGAAACTGTAACAAATAAACAGTAGTCATATAGTTTTGTGTTATGTTTACACAAAGTAATTGGGGGAGTTGATGGGATATTAATGGAGGAGCGAATATACATAATTGGCTATTTGACAGTTTTCGAAAAGATATTTTTAAATATACGTAGGTTTATTTTATACCTCTTACAATTATTTTTTTCTTAAAAAAGCGTTGTTTATTCGAAAAAAAATGTTTTTTTTTCATTCCGTATTTTGAAATTCGCGCGGAAACAGCCGATCACGTGACATTTATGGCTGTGACGTCACATTTCAATAAACTAAGTAAAGCTAACTACGACGCTTCAACTCTTAAACATATTTTGTGTGGAAAGTTTGCATAAAAAGTTGCATAAAAAGTATATTTTGTGTGGAAAATCAGCAAACTGCCAACGATGATAAAACACAGTAACACACAACGTTTTATTTATTGTGATGTGACGTCATACGATGCTCGATCATGGCCGTTCGCGTTTCAGTTTTTGTAATCCACAGATAAAAAATCTCTAATTTATTTTTCAAAAATAAAATATTTACAATTTATTTTAATGCATAAAACCTATTGTATGATTATTGTGAACCTATATGCTACTATATCTAACATATTATATATTTTATCGTTACAACTGTCAAATAGCCAATTGTGCCTATTATGATTGTTATGTTATTGATCAGACTGTTTACTCTGTTACCAGTAAAAATCTGACCAATTCGCAGACTCGAGAATTATCCCAAGTTATTGGGCTTCAGAAATCAGATGGTGGTCACAGCCATAATACTAATGAAAATCTGAGACGACATTCACAGTATTTAGAGATATAAAGACTAGAGCAAATGCTGCTCTGAAACGGTACTGTGATACAGATTGACCTACACACTGATTTTCACGCTACGTTGCGATTCCCGCAAAATGATTGACAGCCTAGAAACATTGTTTTTTTTTATGAGTTATAGTTGATACAAGAAATCCTGATGTTTATGGAAACGGTGTCGGTTACTTTCGTTAAATTTGTATAAAACGGATGCCGATTGATTATAATGTATTTGCGATATCAAATTAGGGCACTGTTGCTACGACATTTTATTTATGTTTCATAATCATCTTATCACCGAGTATTCTGCGAATACACCCGAATGCGAATTTCAACTTTATAATGCAAAATAACCTTGAAATTAATCAAAGAACAAACAATTGGAAGTCGATAAAAGTTCATAGGACGTTTACTCAGTCAAAACTAAACAAACAAAGGAATAGGTATTCATTCGCTATAACATCGTCTTGGGACTGAAATAACCAGTTCGATCTAGACTTGACGATAATTAACATAACCAGAAAACGGCTAAGAACATTTTTGACAAAGTCGTCTCGAAATAATGTTCTGTACAAAAACTTGTTTGTCCATGTTCGAAATAACTACTTGATCGAGTGATTATAATCGTTTATTACCGTTGGATCCCGTTTTTTGATCCCGTTTTTTAGGTATTACCGATGGATCCCGTTTGCTATTTCCGTTGAATCCCATATTATAACAACATGTGTACATTTCAGAAGTAAAGTGATTTACCTTTATCAAACACTAAAAAGAGATTATTTTTAGTGGGTTACCCGGAACCGAACTAGTTACATTAGGTTAATTATTAAAAAAAAACCGAGTGTGCTTATGACCACACGACTGAAGTGAAACTTCAAACGTATTTGGCTATAAGAGGAAGAGAGAAAGAAAATGTATGCGCGCACTGCTTCCTCTTGCTTATATCCCCCACTCAACTCCCGTTCGCCTCGCCCGTAGCCCGTAGACATGAGTCGTACTTGCAAAATCGAGTTCCAAGTACGTCCACCTTAAGAAACCAGGGCCTAAAACCAGGGCTCGAGATACTTTCAAGTATTTTCTATCTGTATCGAAAATTGATCCATAACTGCATACAAATAAGAAGTACAATCGCGTAATCAAGCATAAGCCGTTTTGGAAGTAAAAAGTACTTGCATAGGAAATTGACCCGTGAATTCCTATAAATAAGGAGCATAATCGCGTTTACAAATAAATACTTTTACAAACCATTAAAGTAAAAATACTTGCATACGAAATTGTTCCGTAGACTCTTACCACACCTCGGACACTCCATACACAGTATAAATATGAACAGTATGGAAACTAGGCCTATTTGTTGAAATAATTACCTACGCTCCATATTGGAGCGTTATGGTTGTCACTTTTCATAGTTTTCATGTCTGTAAAATTGATGTTTTATTGTAACGAAGTTTTTAACGTGGTTAGCGGTTAGGAGTTGACTGGTTATCTTTCCCTCCTTCTGGTCAAAACGTAAATCCAAGATGGCGGCTGCGAAAAAATTAAAATTTTTCGTCGTGAATATCATTTTCATAGTTTTCGAGGGTGCTAAAGCCAATAGTGAAGTCAAAATGCGCGTCGCTCGACCGATGCCTAGTTTAACCCTGCACCTTACCGTTTTATACTCGAGAATGGGTGTAATAATAATTAAAGAAAACAATATTTTTAAAAAATATCTTTATTCTTCGTAATTATAAATTATTTACTGTAAAATACTTTCGCCTGCTACGACATGTTCGAAATGCTTTGTTATTAAATTTTAGAGTGTAAAATATTCTCATTCTAATAAATAGTTTTTTAAAATAAATTATCGGGAAACAAGGACAGGGTACTATAAAAGAGATTTTGTCAAGTTCTTTGTAAATTGAAAGAGCTATTTTGCAGTTAATATGTTCTCATTTAAAACAAGAACGAAAAATTTCATCCAATACGCTCGACGCATTTTTAAAAAGATGGACGGTCCGTGGCGCAAGGAATAAATGAATTACGCGACTACTCGTTCCAACACGGCACGCGTCACTGAGCGTACCGCGACTATCGCTTAGGAGTATCGTAGATGCGCGCGTCTGTGTGAGTGTGCCATTTCGAACGTTTGTACGTAGTTTCCGTACTGTTCATATCTTTCTACTGTCCTCCATACAACGCTCGCAAAATAATTACCTATTACTACTACATAAACAAATGACGTTTGTATACGTGCAAATGTGTGCGTGAAATCTAGTAGCGTAAAAAAAAAGGCGCGGAAAACAAATTTCTGTCGGGGAACCGAACGACGTCGGCGGCGGCGCTGCCCGAACGAGTGCATTATTATGAAGTGACCATGTAGTTCAGTTGTTTATTTTCTGTAAATAATCGGTTATTAAATCGCATGTTATTAAAAATGCGAAATCTTACAAACAGTTTATGTAAATACGAATTCGGAAAAGCACCACAATATCCAACCATCGTGATTAAGGCAGGCCGCATACGTCCGGTTTCCTGATTCGGAATTCAGTTTCGGAATTCAGATTCGGAGACCCCGAATGCACGCATTTCATACAAAATGTGCTCTCCAGCGCACACGTACTTAAATTTTCCGTTCTGAAACCCTGACGGAAAATTTAAGTACGTGTGCGCTGGAGAGAACATTTTGTATGAAATGCTTGCATTTGGGTTTCCGAATCTGAATTCCGAAACTGAATTCCGAATCAGGAAACCGGACGTTTGCGGCCGGCCTTAAATCGCATAATTGTGTGTTCGTGTCAGCAATACAGCGCTGCGGTTCGCGAGCGCCCTTGCTAAAGAGTCGGCGACGAATACCTCGAAGTGCGGGGTGAGGTGCGGTATCTGATATGAGGGCGAGGAAGGGAGTGTCCTTTCTGTACGTAGTACTATTAAGTATTCTGTTCTGTTACTAATAAGGAGTATGATCGCATTTATGAAAACAAACGCGGTTGTTGAACTATTTGAGTACCTACGTACTCGAGGGTCGAGTCACGACGTAGCGAGATACTTTCAAGTATTTTCTATCTGCATAGAAAATTGATCCATAACTTCATGCAGATAAGAAGTACAATCGCGTATTCAAAAGCCCCGTTGGAAGTAAAACTACTTGCATAGGAAATTGATCAATGACTTCCTATAAATAACGAGCAAAATCGCGTTTACAAATAAATACTTGCAAACCATTAAAGGAAAAAATACTTGCATACGAAATTGTTCCGTAGACTCTTACTGATAAGGAGCATGATCGCATTTGCGAAAACTAACGCGGTTGAGTACCTACGTATTTGAGTGAGTAGCCGTATAAGATACTTTATAGTTTTGCAAGTATTTTGAGTCGGTACCTGGTGTGCGTACTTGGAAGCAAATACCTGGTGTAAAAACCTGGTCGCGTAAATACGTACAGACGCCAGCACATCAACCTACTACAATCTGTCAAATTTCTTTAATAGATTTTCAACTTTATCACTGAAGCATAAGGTTCAAAGTTGATTGGGAAAATGTGACAGTTAGGTGTAGGTTGATGTGCTGGCGTCTGTACCTTCCCTACTCGCCCGATCACAGTTTTCGTAACGTTTACGTCATGCGTTCGCCAGCTTACTCTCTAAGTCAAGTGTGCGTAAAGAAGTTTCACTTCAATAATTTTGACACAACAAAAATCGAATTTGACAATCGCGACTCGTCGACACGTGATACTTATTTGCCCTACCCCGTGAACTGTTTTTAGAGCCGCAGGCGCGGAGGGGGTGGCCTTGGCGTGTTTTTTAAGGAATTTTTCACTTTTTGTATGGAAAATATGAAAAATGATTACCTACATGTTGAGTTTTAGGAATTTAAGGGTATAAAACAAGGGGGTCGAAATTTTCATTATTTTTGCGATAGGACGCACCATTTTCGAGATATAAGCAAAAGAAAAAAAACTTCAAACGTATTTGGTTATGAGAGGAAGAGAGAAAGAAAATGTGCGCGCGCACTGCTTTCTCTTGCGTATATCCCCTACTAAACTCCCGTTCACCTCGCCCGATCACACTTTTCGTAACGCGTTCGCCAGTTTACTCCCCAAGTCAAGCGCGCGTAAAGAAGTTTCCCTTCAAAAATAATTGCATACGAAATTGTTCCGTAGACTCTTACTGATAAGGAGCATGATCGCATTTGCGAAAACTAACGCGTTTGAGTACCTACGTATTTGAGCGAGTAGCCGTATAAGATACTTAATAGTCTTGCAAGTATTTTGAGTCGGTACCTGGTGTGCGTACTTGAAAGCAAGTAATGTAAAAACCCAGTCGCATGTTTATGCAACCGGGAGTGGGTTTTTACACCAGGTATTTCCAGCTATTTTTTACGTACCTTCCCTACTCGCCCGATCACACGTTTTCGTAACGCATTCGCCAGTTTACTCCCCAAGTCAAGCGCGCCTAAAGAAGTTTCACTTCAAAAAAAAAACAATGTTAGGTTAGGTTAGGTTAAAACTGTGACCCCTACGCACGAGCCGAGCGAGCGAAGCGAGCGGTGCCGCGGCAGCGGCCGGCGAGTGCCAGAAACGACTAGATTATATAGAAAATGAGTTGTTTGTGAAATAAATAGTATACGAAACGTTGGTTGTAAACTAAAAATTTGTCAATGGAGTTTTGGTGAAACATTAGTGAACCCCTCATTTTATTATAAACAATTTTGTTGTTGAAAGTACCCGCATTCATATTTTTTTAAGCATTCGGGATCCAACGGAAATACTTTTCGGGATTCAACGACAATAAAACGTAATTATCTTGCATTTTTTAAATTCGGGATCCAACGGAAATACATAATAATGTTTTGCGGGATCCAACGCCAAAAATATTAAAATGGGATTCAAAAACGGGATCCAACGGTAATAAATCATTATAATAAGTCTGCATAATTTTTAGACACTGGACCCCAACTGGTTCCTGGCGATCCTAGACAACACAAAGCTTCAGAAACACGGTAATTAGCAAACTCTATGTCTTAGCAATCTACTTTTCTATGCAGGGCCCCAATTCTGTACTATTCCTCGCGAAATCTTAGCACGTGCAAACCACGTCAATATAATCTCTTTTTAAGAGGACTACATGACCTAAAGCGCAGTCACTGTCGGACTGCATAGAAAAGAAAGAGAAGCGCGATGACACAACGCTGGTAATTTATTGCAAAATATGAAGCAGTTATCTATTTACTTTAGGAAAAATCTATTGTTTGGACTAAAACATTAAAACACTAGAGGTTGTCATGTTTTCAACACACTATCTTCCTTGGATATATCCTGAAGAATACCATATATTTTTTTGAATTTGTTTACTGTAGTCGATCATATACTTTCATTGTTTCTAAAACTTGCGTTTTTTTGCGTTTAGGTCCTGTAAGCCCCTTAAAGACAAGGGAATCGAAATGTCAACCGTACGGGCAACATGTAGTTTGACAGTTCAAACCACGCCATTGTGTCATAATAATACGTTAATGGCAGATATCGTGATTAACTACGGAGTTGAAGTGGTTTTGAAGTAAGGAATCGTTAAGTGGTCATAATGAATGAGCCTTTTGTAGAGTCAAGATGTGTTTTTTTGCTTTGTACTGTCAACATCTTGCTGTTATAGTCAGTGTCATAACACTAGCCCAATCTTGCTATAATACATACACCATGTCGCACTGCCGGTCTATTCTGTAAAAATCTCACCAAGAAGACTAAAGTGAAGTGAGCTTGAAGTGAGTTGTCAATCCCTAGCATCAGGTCAGGTGGAATCAGCTATCACATCACCTAAGTTTTCACAGTAGGATTTTTGCAAACACAACTACATCTGCGGAAGATGCAGTTCTGTATGCACAAGTATATCAGTACGTACCGGTGGCCGTTCATTTTCCTGCGGCCGGTGGGACTTCCAGGGGGCGATTGTGCGGGACTGGCGGGCAGGCTCTTACTGCCGCGCCGGTGCATCAACTTGTACTGGTGCAGCTCAGGAGCTACTGCGTGTTCCTCTTCCGGAGAAGCCACCGTGAAGCCTCGAGACGACTTTGATGATATTATTTGATTTGCAACCTGTAATGAGAATAAAATAGTTAATTAGTGTTAGTTGTATTTTATATTGGGTTTTCTGACTATACCATTATTTGCTATGGCAATACAGGAGAGCCTACATGTTAGGAAATCATTTCACCTTCTAAGTTTTATCAATAAACTTAGAAGGTAAAATGATTTCCTTACATATAATCAAACTTCATGTGTCGTCACTACACAAGAGGAATTGTGCAGATGTTTAAAACATAATATTGTTTGTCTCCACATTATGTTTACTCAAGATTCCCTGATAGCGCTATCTTTAACTACAAAATAAACAGTTAACTCTGTTTCTTTACCACTTAAAGAAAGAAAAGAAAGAAAATACGTTTATTTGCGGTGAAAATGACGCAAAAAAAAACATAAACACAAAAAATAAAATAAAAAGGTAGGGGGAAACATGCACTTCAACACTAACTTATTCTTCTAACTAAAATATGCATATAATACAGAATATTTGATGTCAAACCAATCACCTACAGCATGATGTAACAGCTGCGAATATGACTAGAGGCTAAAAACAAGTAGGTTGTTGATAAGAGCTAATTAAAAACATAGTCATTGCTAATCGGTAGAACGAGTTATCAAAGTGTTCGTGCGATACGGAGAGGTATACGGACCCCTCTACACAATTAAAAATATTCAACAACGAAAGATGACATACAATTTTTTTTTTGTAGATACGTAATACCACTGTTTGTTTTTATTCTAGCTTGTGCCCGCGGCTTCGTCCGCGTGGAAGTCACAAATAATCCCACGGGAACGTGCTACCGGGACAAAAAGTAGCCTACGTCCTTCCCCAGGATGCCATTCTCCTTGCCAATTTTATCAAAATCCGTTCAGTGGTTTAGGCGTGAAAAGGTAACATACAGACAAGAGTTCCATTCAAATTATAATATTAGTATGAATTATAGAATAGGTAGGTAGGTATACTAATGTCTCTATGTTCAAACCCACGAATATATAAGTCATGCATGACGTATTTTCTTTCTAGAACAATATAAAACGTGTTTAAGTGCATGCATACTAAATTGCTAATCATGAAAGTCAATAGAAGACAACAGTCAATGTGATTCGGAAATCCCGGTTGCCATTTTAGGGATATTACATATATCTACAGGGTGTTACGGAAAGGGTATATCAATACAAACGGGTTGAAGAGTGTATCTGGTCTAGAATCTCTGTACAAAATTTCAGCTCAAAAGCAGTAACTTTGAAAATGCTTAATATTTTTTTATTTGTATAATATGACTTTTTTTTTCGACAATTACACTGTCCCATTACAGTATCCGGGCATTAATATGGCACAAATATTTCTAGAAAGAGACTCTCACATTGTGTAAGTGACAGGAAGGACAATCTACAAAGCCGAAACTCGATGTTGTGCCATATTATTAGCCTTGTACTTTATCTGTCGCTCAGCCATTGGCTACCAACCTTGACAATCGAGGTGCCGCATGCCGCGCCCTCGCCTTTGAATCCGTCGTCGGTCCCCGCCGGCTTCGCCTTAGAAGAAGCCGGGTTCACTGAAAATAAACAAACGCAATCAAAACAACGTTGCAAAATGCAACAGCGACGATGACATTACATCATTTTATTTGTATGGTGCGTGGCGTGGCGTCTTATTTACAAAATGGAAACTGCTTGTATAGAAAGTTATACAATCATAATTTTTGTTAGATACCATATTTTCGAGTGTAACATTGGTTTAAGGTGAATACCACAAGAATGACTACAGCTTTACTGAACGTTTATTTTAATTATTAAGTATTTTTATATTACATTTTCACGTAAAATACCTACATACAACTTCATTATTATTAAAAAGACTTTAATTAAACACAAATGTAGCCGTGTACCGGCCAATGTCAATGTCATTCGATAACCTTTTGAAATATACAAAGTGGTCTTACCAGATGTGTTGATTGGTGCAATGCCGTGGAGCACGTCTTGGCACGGCTTCGTGTGCTTCGACCAGTCTTTCTCCTTGATTATGTTATAAGCCGAGGGGGCTTTGACTTCGTTAGACTGCTCAGCGAACACTTTTGGTCCTTCCTGGTCGAGTCTCGGCTTCCCAAACAAAACGTCCGTTTTAGGGTATCTGATGTAGAAGAATGAATCCTCCGGAGCCGGTGGCGATCCCGCGAATGGTTCGAACTCCCTGCAGATAAAACAATTGTGAATTGGTATTTAATACAACACCACTCATTGGATTAGATAACAAATAAGAAATGTACCATAACAAACATGTTATAAATTAATACAACAATGGACAACTATTGTTTAAGAAGTTGATGTTATTGTCGGTCAATCTGAAAGCACTCACGATAAGATGTTGTTGAACTGAGCCACCATATTTCTCTTTTTGTACATTGTTGCAAGTAGTTACTTTCAAATAAGTAGGTACTGAATTTAGTTGCTGCACAGCAATTGTTCTGATATCACAGGATGATGCTAAGATACAAGATAATTATCGCAAAAACCCGTTGACAATAAATTGTGCAAGAGATACGATACGCTGTCCGCTCTGTGCAAAATAACTAGATATTTTGTTCAAGTTTTCCTTTTTATATACCCTAGAGATAGGCACACGAGTTCACGATAAGAGTACACAATGATACGTCACTTTGAAAATAACTGAAATAACAAGCCGACGTGACGTCACGATAATGTTAACCAATAAGAGCGCGTGATTAGCACACTCCCCTTCTACAAGAATACATCACGAGGAATGGCACGCGCGACTGCTCGTAGCTGTAGAGGTTAAAACCAGAATCTTAAAATAGCACAGCTTCTAGTTACGTACCTATAGATACATTTTGGCACAATATAAAATGTTGATTTTATCTAGATTTTCACGAAAAGAGATTCTATGACGAAATCGATAACATTGGTAACGCAATTGTTACGAAGAAGGCAGACTAAACTTAAAATAGAAGTGGACACGACACACAGAAACGCTAGCCAATATCCGGCGAACCAGGGCGACATTAGCTAAACTATATTTATGTTAGAATGGATCTTTATTTAGACAAACACGTACGACTTGAGAAGTAGGTACGTACTTTCAGAACATTTACGGTAGCAAAAACATATTCAAATTGGTATGTTATACTAAGACTTTTTTTTTTTTACACGGTGTTTAAATAAAAATGTCAATGAACCTTCGACTAAAAACCTTTGCCAAAGAACGTAGGGCCATTCGCCAATAAAGGTTAAATAAAATACAACGTGAAATATGTATGCCACAGACTGAAAATATAGCCGTTGCGAATTTAAACCGAGAAGCGATATAAAAGTTAGTTAACTAAATAATAACATTTACCATTCTGATAACAAGAAATATTAAATGTACGTAGTGAGTTAGTGACACAATAGTTAGTCCAAAATCTTCTAGCTATAAAAAAATATGCTCAGGCGATCTTCAAAACAAAGCAAATAGGTATAATGTTAGCACAAAGACCGATAACGCTATCCGTGTGGGCAAGATTACAAAAACAAGTACCTAACTAAAATATTGACATTATGATTAAAAAGTCCGAGATAAATTATTTTTAGGGGTGCTATGGTGTTACCGACCGGACCCCGCTACTTGGGATTTATTATATTGGTCTGATGAAACCAGGATTACATGACGTGTCTTTAACAGAACTCTCAGTAAAAACTCGTAAAAGATCGCAATTGCAATGCTTGAAGTTTGCATAATTAGCACATTTATAATAAGTTAAAGTTAATATTGTCTCCTTAGTAGTCTTGGAGTTACAAAGAGAAGTGAAGGAGGCTTATCATGATTTCGAATTAAAAATCTGGATTTGTTGGTATTACCACATTTGCTAAGCTCGCCCTTATTTAAAGAAAGATTTATTCATTAATGTAGATTGATAAAGTCAAGTCTTACACATGGACTAATACTTTATCATCTACAAGTCTGCACAAGAATCTTTTCTCTTTACTTTATCATCCACAAGCCTGCACAAGAATCTTTTCTCTTTAGCACAAGACCAAGTCAAAAGTAAATTCATAAATGGAGTAAGTAAAACATGACCAAGTAATACACACTTCATCTGAAAAAACTGATGATGATATGGTTAGAAAGGGGGTGACTACCGAGATGAGGACTAATAGAGAAGTATGGAAGAAAAAGACATGTTGCGCCGACCCCAAATAAATTGTGATAAGGGCAGGAGAATGCTGGTGATGTAAAATACTGGTATTCGACTGCATACGGTCAAAAACTGGAGGCTGACCCCAACATAGTTGTGATAAGCCTAGGCAGATGATGAAATACATGACAAGTCAAAATCATTTTAAGACCTTAATTATTATTAGTGTTTTTTCTCAAACATGCTTGGAAATTTGAGCATTATTTTGACAACCTTCTTCGAGATAAATCGAAATTGCTGTACTGGCCAAATACATGTGAGCAGCGGCCGGAAAAAGTTGTATGAAAATCCATATCTGTCGTGGTTTAACGGCCAAATAAATTACATAGTATGCTCATATCTGTCGTGTAATTTAAATATAGAACGATCTTTTACTCCGAAACATGGCATCCAGGGAGGTAACTTATCAAAGGTTTTATTTAAATTTCGAACTGGCTTGCAAATAGAAAGCTGTTTATTGAAAAAAAAAAAACAAATTAACACTTTAACGCGGGAAAAATGATTGTTGTTCGTTGTTTGTCATTGATTTTGAAAAGTATTTGACAAAAAAGTTCTGCCTAGGTGCTACTTAGTTTTAATTTCCGCGCATTATTTGAGATAAGTACTATACACTACTAGGCATTGATGGACTTACGTAAAGCCGAGGCACACATTTACACGTTCGTCCATCAATGCGTCTTTTGCTGGCCGCTGCAGTAATGTACTATTTAAGGGGAAAACGCTAATAGCCTGCGAAATTCAAATTTTCTTATGTTTTTTTGCAATTTGCTGAGCATATTAAGTTGTACGTTGATTAAAATATGACTCGATAACAAATATGTATTTATAGAATTATAATCATTAGAATCGGTAATACAACTTGTTAAGTTAGTATAGTCCTAAAACGTCAAGATTTCATGAAATAGTCATTCAGTAGGATTACATGGTCTTAGAGAGTTGTGTTGATGACTTTAAATTAACTATGTTACAATTCTCAAAACTTATGTTAAACATTGTTAAGAAATCAGTTGTCCTAATAGTAAATGTAAGACCTCATGCCGCCTGTGTAAAAAGGATACGACACATTTATAGACTATTTAGACATGGCTGCAGATTTTTTTATACCATATATCAAAATTAATACGAACCCAGAACGAAATTTCACACCTAAACCTTATTGGTGTCCCAATCTCTCTAAAGCTGTAGCAGAGCGCCGTTTAGCACTTTCTAAATTTAGACGTAATCCATCACCTCATAACCTCACAATCCTTCAAAGTAAAATCAGTAATGCTCAAAGATATATACGGTGCTCTAGAAGTAAGTCATGGCAACACTTATGTTCTACTCTTGACCAAACTACGACCCATAGTGAACTGTGGCGAAAGATGAGATGGATTAAGGGATATAAAGCAGCAAAATCCCATATTGACAGCACTATAGCAAGCAAATTACTTTGTAGTTTAGCCCCCGATTTCGTATCATGCGACTACCCTATACTTACATCGAATAACCCAAGACTTGAGGTACCTATCACAATTCAAGAGCTAACTAAATGCTTAAAAAATAAAGATACAGCCCCTGGTAGTGACAAGATCACATATTCTATGATAAGATACTTACCTGAGAACGGGAAGCAAGTCCTACTCAAGTTATTTAATACATTTTTCAGTTATTCGTTTGTACCTAGACAATGGCGCGATATAGTGGTGGTGCCGATTCCCAAACCAGGACGTGATCCTTGTTTAGCCTCTTCCCTTCGCCCCATATCTATGATCTCATGTATATGTAAAACTTTCCATAACATTCTACTCAATAGACTAGAGTGGTTTATAGAAAAGAACTGTATGTTAGACCAGAATACCACAGGATTTAGAAAATGCCGATCAACGCTAAATAATCTTACTAGCTTAGTTTCTAGAATCCAAACAGGATTTTCTGAAAAAAAAATGACCATATGCTGTTTTATTGATCTGGATAATGCTTATAACAATGTGGATGTACATAGTTTATTACGTATAATGGATGGCTTAGGTGTGGGACAAAAACTTTGTACCTATCTCTGGAACTTCTTACAAGCAAGAAATTTAAAAATTCAACTTGATAATGATTCACTATGCAGGACTACTTCTCTTGGCTTGGCACAGGGTGATCCATTATCGCCATTGTTGTTTAATATAGCTACTATCAATATCTGTAGAAAGATAAATAATATATACATTTCACAGTTTGCAGATGATTTTGTGTTACATTTTATTACCAACAAGATTTTGGAGGCGACACATAAATTACAAACGGCTTTAGATTTATTTTGTAAGTTAGTCCAAGATATTGGCTTAAATGTTTCAACAAGTAAAAGTAAAATATGTATATTCAAAAATGGATTTAGGAAAGATACTATTGATATCAAAATAAATAAAAGATCCCTCCAAGTAATTGACAACTATAAATATTTAGGACTATGGTTAGATCAATCTCTAAGATGGTCTAAACATATTAATGAGCTAAGAGACAAATCGTCCAAATTTCTGAACGTGTTTAAAATACTATCTGGTCCAGGCTGGGGCATACACCCCACTCATTTACGACGTTTATACATTGCTATCATACGCAGCAGAATTGATTATGCCAGCTTCTTATTTGATAATAGCTGTCAAACCCATTTAAATAAATTAACTAAAATTCAAAACCAATGTTTGAGGGTAATAGGTGGTTTTATTAAAAGTACAGCCATTCATGTGATGGAATGCGAACTACATCTACAGCCGTTACATATTCGCAGATATTACTTAGCTGGTAAATTCTATTTGAAACTCAAGTCTTTTGTAAATGGGGACACGTGTGAAATTGTTAACAAACTTAATATTTGCTGTCAAAATATTTATTGGAGACGTAAAAAGAAACCACTTATAGCTCATATTTCTGAAACATTAAATAACATATGCGTATACTCCAGCGATGAATTAGGATTATTTTCGCTTAATACGTGGATAAGCCGTGTGAATTTGTCTTGTACAATAAAACCACAAATTAAAGAGGTTACCGAAGCTAAGAAATCGTACGATCACTATCAACTTCGGAGTATATGTAGTAGTAATTTTAGCAGGAGCTATTCTGGATATTACAGGATTTATACGGATGGATCTAAAGTTAGAGATAATGTTGGAGCTGCGTTCTTTGACCCTCAAAGTAATACCTCCTATAAGTTCAAGCTAAATTCAAACATTTCTGTCATGCATTCCGAGTTAATCGCTATTTTTGAAGCAATTTCATATCTTGAATCGGTGGATTTTCAAAATGCCGTAATCTATTCTGACTGTAAAAGTGCACTCCAACATTTGACGAAGTGTATAGGAAATTTTCGTGGTTATCCTGTAGCATACAAAATAATAAATTCTATCAGTAGTTTAAGCGATAAAAATATTGTTTTACAATGGGTGCCTTCTCATATCGGCATTGAGGAAAACGAAGAAGTCGATCATTTAGCTAAAGAAGCGTGCTTGGAGGGTGTTCCAGTGACATATAAACCTTTCTGGACAGATACTTTATATCTAGTTAGACTTAAATGTTATGATATTTGGAAAGAATACTTCGACGAGAAATCATTGACAAAAGGTATTTGGTATCGGACGATGCAGCCAACCATTCAGAATTATCCTTGGTTTGATAATGCCGATATGAGTAGACAAGAAATCGTGATAAGTTTAAGACTTCGTTCCGGACACATCCCATTGAATAGTTTCGCTGCATTGATGGGCAAAGTTTCATCTCCAAACTATACGGAGTGCAATGTGGTTGAAGATGCTTTCCATATTATGGTGGAGTGTGTCCGGAACGGAGCGGAAAGGTATTTGATTCGAGACCAATTTAATATGAACATTAATCAATTAGGAGAATGTAATATTATTTTAGCTTTTCCAGCATCCAAAGCCGCTAAAATATTATATAAATTAGTTAATTTAGGAATTAAGCGTAGATGTTAAGTTTTGCATGTAACAAAAAGTTCCTATGAGGGTGGCATGTTCACTATGTGATCAAACCCTCTTTAATAAATAAAGATAAAAAAAAAAAAAAAAAGCTGTAATGATTTAATTTTTTTTTTTTTTTTTGGCAACGATAATAGTTAAAAACACATGTGTTTTTATGTGTTTTTGCCCGACTCATAATGCGAAGCATTAGTGCTTTACGATCGAAATTTTTTGCCTCCTTTCTGCAACTGTTTCTATTGTTATACTTTTATCTGTTCTGTGGTTATACTCCTGCTAGTACACAGAACTTACTCAATTTATATAACATTGTATAGATAATTTAGTGGAGATTAATCATATACTTTTCAAAAATTGATTTAATGCAGTAGAAACGAAAAAAACTTCAAAATATTTTTAAAAAAAGCCCGTCGATCAAGTGTGAAACCTAAAAAACATTGTAGCTTGCGAAAAAATCAATTAATTGAGGCATTTTTAGGGTTTCGTACCTCGATAGGAAAAACGGAACCCTTGTAGGATCACTTTGTTGTCCGTCCGTCCGTCTGTCTGTCTGTCTGTCAAGACCCTTTTTCTCAAGAACGCGTGGAGGTATCAAGCTGGAATTTATATCAAATACTCAGGTCTACTGTACCTTGGAGCTGTAAAATAATTAAACTTCTATGCCAACGCAATCAAAAGATACAGCCGTTTATGCCGCAAATTTCCGCAAATTTTCGACACTCGCAAGGGAATCAAAACCTACAGGGTACTTCCCGTGAACTCAGCAGAATCTTGAAATTTGATACGAAGCAACGTCTTATACTTAGCACAGATAAAGAAAAAATTGCGAAAACCGTAAATTTGTAGTTACATAACTACTTTGTACGGAACCCTCGGTGTGCGAGTCCGACTCGCACCTGACCGGTTTTTTTTAATAGATTCTTTTCATCCATAGAAAAATTACTCTTTTATTGAATTATAATTAATAAAAAACTAACTAATATAATATCCTATGGTTTTTAGGGTTCCGTACCTCAAAAGGAAAAAACGGAACCCTTATAGGATCACTTTGTTGTCCGTCCGTCCGTCCGTCCGTCCGTCTGTCAAGACCGTTTTTCTCAGGAACGCGTGGAGGTATCAAACTGAAATTTATATCTAATACTCAGGTCTACTGTCCCTTGGAGCTGTGAAAAAATCAAACTTCTAAGCCAAAGCAATCAAAAGATACAGCCGTTTATGCCGCAAATTTCCGCTAATTTTCGAAACTCGCACGGGAATCAAAACCTACAGGGTACTTCCCGTGAAGTTAGAATCTTGAAATTTAGTACGAAGTAAAGTCTTATAGTACATATAAAGGAAAAATTGCGAAAACCGTAAATTTTAGTTAAATCATAAAATAAAAAATATTTTTGAAAATTTTAAAGTTACTACTTCTTTTCTCATGAACGCGTAGAGGTATTAAATTGAAATTAATATAAAATACTCAGGTTTATAACACCTTTAAGCTGTAACAAAATCAAACTTCTATGTCAACGCAATCAAAAGAAACGGCAATTTAAGCCGCATATTTTCAAACTCGCAACTTCTTGCAAGGGAATCAAAACCTAAAGGGTACTTCCAGTCGACCTAGAATCTTGAAATTTTGCATGAAGCAATGTTTTATAGCACACATAAAGGAAAAATTCCGAAAACCTTAAATTTTTATACGGAACCCTCAGTGCGTGAGTCCGACTCGCACTTGGCCGGTTTTTTTTTATATGATCAAATGAGCATTAGAGTCATGCACTTTTGGATTTTCCAAATTTTATTTTTAATACATTCAATAAATCATTCGATCGGATAAAGCCTGATAAGAACCGACTTATAGTTAGTGTCATGGACAAAGCAGTCATATCATGACATCATGTACAATCAGATGCAGAAGTGTAAACAAAGTTTGGACTTTAATAAACTTACATTGTTTTCCAAAGGAAGTTTACAATATAACTCTAATTAACATAATTAGAGTTACATAAAAAGAATGGGTTCCACTCTACATAAAGAATAATAAATTGTCATCGTACATTGTACATTACCACCTACAACTGTTGAAGAATTCAAAACATTTTAAATTAATTTTTCCATTATGTTAGGAATTCAAGTTTGATAAACTGTTTACAAACTTGATTCTACCATTGTGACTTGTGGAATTGGCCGTGGTATATTTCCGATGTGGACACAAACAAACATGGTTATTTATTCGTTTAGATTCTTGATGGTAATACCTACTTCATAACGGGCACAATAATTACAACAATAACAAGACAACATAATTATTTTCTGAATAAATAACCATTAGGTTAGGTAAATTATTTATATTTTACGTTCAAAAGTGCATTTTATGTGCCTATTTGAAATAAATGACTTGTCTTTGACTGTACTTGAAAAATTATAAAAACCAAAGCAAAATACTTAAGTAGATGATAGAAATTCACATTATAATAATTATGATAAAGAATGTGAATGAATTCTACCCCTGAATGTACCTGTAACATAAAGTGACATTATCAAAAAGATTGATTGCGCTACGTCACATATTTGTCTTTACAGAATATTATTATAAGTACATAACATCATACACATTATTATAGCTGGTAGGCAAATAATAATCATTTCGATCTCCGTAACAATTGATGTCAATATCACAACAAACATTCAACTGTCGTTTCGCAATAACAATTAACATTTATCAGCATCAGTAACAATTATATAAATGAGCAAAGGAACATTTTGAAACATGTGACTTATCATGTACGTAATGCTTATTGCTTACCAACGTATTTGTATAGAAATGTCTTAGAAATACGCCTCTTTCTGTTGACCACGTTGAACACTTTAACCTCACAAGTATTGACTCTGGAGTGTTTGAAAACAAATGCCAACGTCTTATTATGAACCACTATAGATATTATAATCAGTGGTTCAAATGACGTCAATACAGAATTATAATAGTTTAAAATAAATGCAGCTATTTAACTCTAAAGATACAAATTTCTTTTACAGGCGGTATAAAAAAAAATTAAATATCTTAGAAAACACAACCAATTAAATCACGGACGTAAGACAACAAAGGACGGATTTGATACATTTTTTGCAATAAAAAAATTGCCTGTATTTAGTAAAAGCAAATACAGTATTAGTATTTGTTTTACTTAAGTATTAGACTTATATCTTGGGCAAATTTTAAAATCCACATCAAAAGTATTAATTAGAGTCCTCAGATTCAGAAGCGTGACATTGACGTAGGTTTAGTAAGAAGGTTTCTACCGTGGAATGTAAAAATGCATTCTATAGGCGTCAAGGCAATAAAGAGAATGCCACTTTTATGGTGCTGATATAAAATAATGCCGTCCTACGTCATGACTTGACTAACTTGTTATAATGTTAAATGCTAGCCAGCCCACACTTGCGAAAACAAAAATCGGTTCAGGTTGGTATTTCCATTGTGGTTAAGAATTTAGGACAACTTGAGTCAGCGACATTCATAGTCATCATAGCTAATGTTTTAGTTAAGTGCACACGGCTACACATCAAGCTATACAACTCTAGTTTTAGCTGACCTCGCATTGTATAGTCTTTCCGTACAATGAGAAGTCACCTTATACTGAAAATGCATAGCTGGATATGTCGTCGTGCGTACCTACCAGTGTACCTACATATCAATGAATTATATTGTAGGCATTTAGGTAAATAATTAGAATTACTCATAAGGCTTAGTTAAATCACAATTTGATTTAATAACAAAAAAAAATCGTAGCAAGTGGCATTCTGTATTTTCTGCCTACCCCATGAGAAGGAGTGAGTTTATGTACAGTCACGCAACTCACGATAGTTGCAAAACTTCTGAAAAATTCTGAATAATTCCGGAATACTTCTAGGAAAGTTTCTTTAAATCAGAATTATTCAAAATGAATTTAATTAAGATTTTTATTTTTTTTGCTGAAAAATCGTATTTTGCATCGATCGTCGATCGCCGCCGCGCTGTCCCTCTGTGCGCGCCCGACTGCACGAGTCGTGCGTGCCGCGCGCGCCCGGCTGCACGAGTCGTGCGTGCAGGCGGTGGCGGTGCAGGGTGCGGTAAGAGGGGAGATGTTCCCTGGACAAGTTTTCCCCCCCGCGCCCCGCGAGAAACATTCGTACCCCGCAATCGAATGTTTCCGCCGAATATTTCGCCCGAATAATTCAATGGGAAATATTCCCAAAGTTTCGGAATATTTCGGAATACTTCCGAAGTATTCGACGGGAATGATTCGGAATTTTTCCCGCCAGCATCTATAGTCACGAGCAATAATATGTCAACACTGCAACTTTCAATTGCGATTTTTTCGTGAAATAACGAATGCAACGTTGAAATACGACACTACATAAACCTATGGGTTCGAAAATACTACGTTGGTAATAACATAAAATTTCATTTAAAAATAAAGGAGAAAATCGCCTTTGAATAAAGCCAAGTGTACCTATACATACTTATAGACGTGACTGTACGTATGTATAAAACTATACTTAAAAGTAATGAATTTATAACCGTGTACAACAGCGTCGTCGTGTCGAACAGGCGATAATTACAACAACAAACAGGTATTTCTGTGACGTCTAGGACAAGCCTCCAAGCGAAGTTTATTGAGAAATCAAAACAAGTTGTTGATGCCATAAGTAGAAGTGTTAACAAACATGCAAACAATCGTGCCTCAGAAATCTATGACGAACTGACGATGAGAACTAAAACATGGATTAGATAAAACTGGGATTTGCTGCAACCGCTATTATTTTATAAAGATGTACTATCTTTTGACGTGTTTTTTTATGTTTTTGGGTGGCTGTTACCAGTGGTCACCGCCGCTCTTCTTGAGACACCTGGTACCTACTAGAGGCAGGTGCTTGTTATTGCAGTGGAGCAGCGATGTTGTCGTCTGATTTTTTAAAGATCATGTTTTAAAATTATCGTGGACGAAAATTTAAAACCGTCTTCATATATTTCCATACATTTTACTTCCCTGTGTTATCGTAAATCCGCGATGCAGTGACGTGGACGTCCACGATAATATCAAAATCAATTATAATAACGTACAATGGGTTACGGCTGTTTATTTATGTGTTGTATGTTTAAATGATTTTCCCTGGCTCCTGAGCTACCTAGTTAAAAGCTTTATTACATACAGGAGCCAGTGCATTAAAATAGTATTTTATAGGTAAATTACCTAGGCTACTAATAACTTCTGTTGCACGTGAAGGTAATTAGGTATTTAGCCAGAAGCTAAATATTATGCCAAATTGAATAGCAATTTTGGTAATTGGTTACGTTATCAAGTTCTCCTTATCAGAGATACGTCTAGCTCTTGTATCCGCATAAAGCATAATACATAACTTCCTACAAATTGTTTTTACAGCCAGCGACAGAAATATTTTTTTTTAATATTATTTATAGACTACAATGACTGATCCGATAACAAACAACGTAAACAAGGAATTTCCTGGGGTATTACCTGATGATGTTTTGAAATGGAGAATTAATTAGTTCTGCATTTAGTCACTACTGATCCAGCGGGGCATGGAGCACAACAACCAGCAGCGGGGTAATTGCGTAACACACTATCAGTAGCAATGGCTTTCTTTTTACAGTTCAGCAACATTCATTGATTTATTTACATTGTTGAGCGGACAAATTTTTCGAGCATATGAAGCAATGGATTAGCAATATCTTTTAAAATGGTTCAGATTGAGATTGATAGTGTGTTACGCAATTAGGGTGATGCATTCAAAGAATACTATTCGATTCGCAGGGACATTCCGCGAATTTAAATGGTTTGCACACGGTGATGTTTGAGAATTTTGCACCTTAACTATTTTAGTAGGTATTTAAGAGCCTATACTACCTCAGCTAAAATTTACTCTTTATCTCGCTCATACGATACTGCTCGCGGACTGAGTGAGAGCGAGACAGAGTGCGGTGCTGGGCGGCAGGAAGCGCCAATAGTTTAGGTATCTGCTTTTTACATTGAAAATAATAGTAATTGAGGAGCAATCATTCAATTAGTGTTTTGTCCATAAATTAACGAAATACAAACTGAGTATGGAGAAATCATAATTACAGTAATTATGATTTCTCCATACTCAGTTGTATTTCGTTAATTTATGGACAAAACACTAATTGAATGATTGCTCCTCAATTATAAAAAAATAAATAACATAAGACCGCTTTAAAGTAAGTTCAGTTAGTATGGAAAGTTTCATGATCTAATTTGAAGTATTTTTGGAATACCAGCGGTTTATTGTTCGGGTTAGAGGTAACTTTGGATTTTTTTTCTATCGAGAAAATTTTATGGAATCGTGTTTTCGTGTAACATAGGACTTAGCATTAATCCTCAACTTTACCATATATTTATTTCAAAATTAATGGTGCAGTATTTTCGACATAACGGAGGATCACGCTAAGCCATTTGAGGTAGTGTAGGCTCTTAAAGGTATGATAGGATGCGGTGCGCATGATTTGATGACTGATACATTAATAAATTCAAAATCTATGACATATAGTTAGTTGATAGATATTTTAACCCTGACCTAAGTAAGAATTGGCCGTTTGCCATGTCCAGTTTTAATCTAAACCCGTCTAATTCCTCAATAGTAATGATGCATTTGAAATACTATGCGTCGGATTCCGATACCATGTCTTCAGGCGCATGGAATTGTATTTTCGGTTGTTTTTACTTCTTCTGTGTATCTAAGGCAAAAAGTTTATAATAAGTAGTTTGACCCAAAATTCACTCACTGACGCAATCATAAGGTCATCAAGTGCACTGGTAACAGGGCATGCGGCGCAAGATGGAAGGTGGGTTATTATCTGTGGAGAGACTGGGAGACGCCTCATACATACTTTAGATCTAGGCCGTCCATGAACCTCCGTCTATGGCGATTGTCTTTGCGCCGGCCGACTCAGATTCGAAGTCTATTTAGAGATTTCCAAGTCAGCCATAGTAACGCATGCCCTAATGGAAGGCTCTCAGATGGTACGATAAAATTGTCAAGGCGTTTTCAAGCTCCGCGTGTATTCCATTTGATACGAAACAATAGAAAATCAATTAAATTGTGTCTCATTAGCGGAGCTTGAGAGGTCACACAGCTCCCGTCAGAGTTTGCATCTTGTTGTGGAAGCATTGCCATTGACTGGGGAAAGTCAAAACAATGTTTCGCCTAAGTACATGAATAACGTGACCACAGATACATAGGTACAGAGATATTATTATCTCTGTACCTATGACGGGTCACGTTACAATCTGAAGAAATGGTAAACGTGTTCCTGTAATTATCTCATCATCTGCCTAGCCTTTCCCTAACTGTGTTGGGGTCGGTTCCTGCGATTACCTACCTAACAATAATAAAAATGGATCTTACCTACATCAATCTTATTACCTACTAGTATAATACTTATTATAATTCTGGTGACGTCATATCTTATCATCGTGCATCAGACTTTCTACGCTTGGAAACAGATAAACCTCTAATAAAATTACAATACAAGACTGAAAATCTTATCTTAGACAATCACAGACTTTACTGGCATATTATTGTTCATACGATTTACAGTTTTAACCGACTTCAAAAAAGGAGGAGGTTCTCAATTCGACTTTTTGTATGTTACGTGATAATATCACCGGCAATTGTAAGTCGATTTCAAAAATTCTTCTATTAACTTTGCTTGGGTAGTTTTTGAATTAGCTTCAATAATACGTATTTTTGCCAATAAGTTTATATTGATGATGTTATAATAACTTCCTGTCACTGGTATTTACATAGCAAGTAGTGTGTTATACGACATAACATCACGCCTGTAATCCCTGAAGGGTTAGGAAGAGATGTACCTGCAGTAAACCCACATTTCGCCAGTTATGTTTAAGTCCCATGTAACAAGAGCGAGCCTGTTGCCCCAATGGTGAATATTCGCCTAATAAAAGTAAAAAGTCCTCCTGACCCGGACAATAAAAAAAAACAAGAAAGAACATCTTACTCGCAATCTCTATGTGCCTACATGTTCAAACATTAGAATTAATTATAATAATAATCTTAGTTCATCTTTATATGTAAATCATGATCACGTGCAACATACATGCAGCTACATAAAACAATTTCAAGAAATTGTGATCTTAGTTCATCTTTATAAATCATATACACGTGCACCATACATGTAGCTACATAAAACGATTTCAAGAAATTGTGATCGTCTTTCTATGGCATTAGAACATTATTTCAATTACCCAAGCAAACTATTCTATGCTTGCCAAGAACGTAGTTGTGCATTCATAATTTTAGTTCACTTATTGCTTGGATGCAAATACCACTTAAAACAATGCATATGAATCGTAATTACTTGAATCTTTGTTAAAGTAAAATAAATAGTAGCACCTTTATAGTTCTACCTACAGTACCAAACTTTTTGCAAAACTGATAAAAATGAAATGTTTTTAAGAAATATTTGGCATATACTGCAATCTAAACATCTTATGCAAAGTTTCTGCCTACCTGGACCTACACATAAACAGCCTTTTAAACAATACAATATTTTAGAATGTTTTATTTTAAAGGGTCCCCGAAACGATCAATTGCGATTGTACATTTTTATGTAATTGATACACAATGATGTTCAAATTGTTCGTCTAAATGCAATTAAAACGATTGCTAATACTACTACAGTCACAACTGATCAATTTATGTTAATTTAAATGGCCTATTGATCAAAGTTATTATTTCAACATTGTTTTGGTTGATCAGCGAGAAAACTGATCAAACAGTTGATTTTTTATTGTAATAAAAACGAGATAAATTGATATAATATAGATCATACAGTAGAGTCCGGCCGAATTTCGTTTTCGATTTTCGACAATTTTCGACCGAAATATCCATTTCGGGCAATTTTCGTTTTCTGCCGAATATTTTTTATGTTTTTCGGCAGCGGCCGAAAATATAAGTACCGGACCAATATTTTAAATATCACAATAAATAAATAAATAAATAAAGGTAAAAGTTTGTGAGTGTGTATATTTGTTACTTCTTCACGCACAAACAACTGAACGGACACATAAACAGATTTGAATGAAATTTGGCACACAGATAGTTTATAACCAGGATTAACACATAGGATACTTTTTTACCGATATTCCCACGGTATCGAAAAATATACGGGTGAAACCGCGGGGAGCAGCTAGTTATTAATAAATTTTGTTTGCTGTGCCAAGGCATTTATTGGATTGAGACAGCACATGAGTCAGTAGTGGCAGCATAAACATTGTGATATACACTGGGATTCCTTATTAGAGTAGTACCAGCAAGGATTATATTCTTTGTTGAAGTGGTCTATGGAGAGACCCTTGTTCCCTTGAGAAGGCTTGATGTGAATGATACACCTCTGTCCAACCCATCAGGGAATGCAGGCGTGATGTTACGTTATTTGAGTCTTGATGTTCCATAAATATATTTATAAATGTATAAAATTAGAAAAGGTACTCACTTGGCAGGCTTGCTTTTCATCCAACCGGAAAGTGTGAATCCATCCTTAATTTCTGGGTCACTTGAAGCCATTGTAATCTCTTTTTAATTAAATATAGAATAAAAACAAAACTTTTTAATAAAATCACTTATCTACTGAGAATAATAAGACAACTGTCTTGAAAGTACACTAAAAACTGAATGGTGTTTTATCTTGAGCAGAAATGATAAGATTGTTTCAGTTGGCAATATTGTGTGACAACATTATGAAACAAGAAACAAAAGAAATATTTTAATAACAAGTAATTATTGAACTAAATAAATTAACTTAGGTAGTGCTCAAGACACACTTTGGGCTTCACCAGACTTCATTGAAAGAGATGATGAAGTCATCTGAAACAAAACATTCAACAGTTATGAGAAACATGTATTTGTTATTATTCCCTAGAGATTTGATCAACCCTAAGTGTCATCTTAGTAATCAAAATGTCATTGATATAATTTATGACTGTTTTTTTTTTATTGCTCTCTCTTGACCTTGATCTTAGATACAGTTGTCACAACTCTTTTGTGGTACTGTACCACAAGGTGTGGCTATACATCTGGTACAGAGGCTATTTTCACCATCCTGACATAAAAAATCTTCTAAACTAAATCACACTTATATTATAAAGTAGAAAGTTTGTGTGTGTGTTTACAATTATATTATGTTTGTTAATTTTTATAAAACTTTGTACGGAGATTTCTCTGACACCCTGGATTAACATACATAGGCTACTTTTTATCCCAATATTCCCACGGGATCGACCCTTACGCGGGTGAAACCGCGGGGCCCAGCTAGTTGTATACACTGTGTTCTTCACGTTATCCATAAAATTTATCAAACACTTCTAATCTTTTACAAATTAAATCTAACAAAGGAATTAGTACTTAAAGTTACAAAGATATTTGTAATTTCATTTAATGAAATTTAATTGAGCTATCCAGTAACAAAGGGTCTTTACTTAGTTTTGACAAGTTTCAGCCCACCAAATCTTATGAATGAAAATATGTTGTTACCAATTTGGATAAAGAGGCATGCATATCAGGTGATTTACGTCAAGGTGTTTAGTTTGTATGAAAATTAACAAAACATAAAAAATAAGAATTCATTAATGTGTCCATAATGAAAACTGCTTATTTCCATGGTCTGAACATCTGGTCGTTGTTTATATATAGGTAATACGGGCCGGTGTCCGCAACTCCACGTCAATGCGCGACGCGCGTATTTTGAGTACAGGTTTAAGTTTATGTATATCGTCCGGAACACGGTGTATAATCCCTAGCCAATTTAGACTACAGTGAATAGTGTTGTTTTTAAGGGCTATAGGTTACGAGCATGTGCTCCGATGTGACAAATGTAACCTGTCTTGTATGTGAAGTTACATTCCCAGTGCAAACACCTTACAATTGTCTACATTTCTCTTTCATTTATCCTTGTACAGGTCTGCTGGAAGAAATTTCTTCAGAAAGAAGTGATACCTTTGTACTGAAAATTATAATTATGGTGTGTGTGTACATAAATAATAAAAATAAATAAATAGAATACCAAAAAGACAGTATTAAAAATGTTAAACTCCTAACCCAGTATGTTATTAATTCTCAGAATAAATTTATCACTTAAAAAACTAAAAGAATTTCTGTAAAAAACAATATTATTTGTTAAAAAACACTCCTGACCTGAATCTACTCACCGCTGAGTATCAACATTAAGTGACTAAATTCAACATGTAGGCATTGCTTTTTCCTTGTTTATTCATTGGCTTGTAGGTAATTTCCATAGCGTCTCTACGGCTGCCAATGATAACCCACTCATAGTAATTAGCCATGTGCAAAACACAAAAGAACTTTTTATTCTCACAACAACAATATAAACTCAAAACTACTGCTATTGCCCAGAGACATTATACGATTCATGGACATTTTATTCAACTTGAAAAAAAAAAATCCCATGTTTTTGATGCACAAGGCTCAGTTTGGAGACAGTTTGACTTTTGAGAGTTTAATTATTGTCAAGCAAGTGCAGATAAATTTATTTATTTTCTATAACATTAAAATTATGATAAATGATGATGAAAAGTATAGAAAGTATCTTGACAGAAGTCAAGATTACTCAAAATACACTCTTTCTATACTTTTTGCTCAATTGAATATCGAACTACATGGGAAATAGGTGGGTTTTGACTTGATTTGCTGCAGAACTCCTACTTTTGCTGTGCCTAACAGGGTCCACAATGATCATATTCTGCAAAACTTACCACCTAAATTCACATGTAGAAGCATGTGGTGGCATATTGAATATTGTGTATTGAAAATCAGGCAGGTACACTTATCTACATTCTTCATGCAGTGAATCACTGCCAGTGACGCAGTCGTAAGTAACCGTTATATAGCGACATACACTGAACATCAATCACGAGGCAGATACACGAGACTAGAACGTTAGTTTCAATGCCATCACAATTACATATAATAACTAATCAGTGCACGTTCAGATCAAATGTTCTGGTTACGATTCTAGAAAGTAATATCTGGGCACGGACAGAGATAATGGCATAACATCCCTATAGTTACAACGAATGACTACATTGTTTACAAATAATGGTATCGTAAAACAATACAATACAATCCGCAATACAGAATTGTTGCATAGCCATAACATGCGGATAGGCTGAAACTATTACACGTAACATCCAAGATTGTGAAAGAACTACTTATTATAGGTTTCCAAAAGTAACAAAATGTATGTATTAACTTACAGTTTCAAGAATAATGTTTGAAGCACTAATAATTTTCAACATTATCACGAATTTACAATACAACCAACTCAATGAACAAGGTTCAAGCGAGAACAAAAATGGCAGGCATAGAGATGTCCCTAAGTAAGATAGTAATAATGGCAACAATCAACAAGTTAGAAATCGCCTAAAAGTTCAAAAATTATAAAAATAATAAAATTATGTTTCCTTTTGTAACTATAATTTTAGGAGTCCTCAAGAAGTTTATAGATAAAAGTGGAGGCAACACTCTGAATACCTACGTGAAACCGACTGTGGTCGGACACTCTCTTTCTAAATACATACATAAGAACGAGACAGTGATATGTGTTTTCTTTCTCATATGTATGTATTTAGAAAGAGAGCGTCCGACCACAGTCGGCTTCACGTAGGTATTTAGAGTGTTGTCTCCATTTTTTACCTATAAGCTTCTTGGGAGTCCTTTATTTGTACTAGTTGGAAAAAAATGTAACACTTTTATATTACATTCCTGTATGCATACCACGGAGATGCATACACACATGCATGCCCGACAAAGGGGTCAGTGAATGTATAATAGAGGTCAGTGATGAATGTGATGATGTCCGCCCATTCCCATAGACAAAAAACAGAAATCATTCGGATTCCTTCTTTCATCATTCATTCTTGATAGCAGTCACTTTTGACAAGGCGATTTTTTTAGGTTATCATTTTGACAGATTTAGACAAAATATTTGTTGCGATGCAATAAAAACAAACTGTTGTAATATACAAAAAATACTACCTCCAATATAAATATTTAAGCTTCACCAATGATGGGTAATGATGAACCTACTGATTTGGACTGGGTGCAGCTCCGAAAAGAAATGGGACAGCACCAACATATTGAAACAACAAGTGAAAAATTTTCCAGAAAATTTTACGAAAATCCTTTTGTTCCTATAGGTATGCCCGTCGAAATAATTTTGAATTTATTCTGTTCATACTCATAACTGCTTTTACGACTCTTATAAGTATAATTTATACCTAGGCAAAAAAAACTAGAAAGGGACATATTTTGTGATTAAAAATATTTATCTATTTCTGTATTCTGAGCTATTTAGGTAACTATGTACATTAAAACTTATGCAATAATTAATATTACCTTCTGTGTTGTATAGAATAAATAGATTATCTTTTTTAGATCTTGTGGTGATGTCTATTATTTATCAAGTTCAAATTCCAATTCCTTCCTTAATAGGTTGGAAGGAAGAAGGAAGGAATTATTGTGACTGGGTAACAATTTTTTTTTTCAGGATGTCTGGCCACAGCAGGTGCGCTGTCTTATGGATTGTGGAGCTTCAGAACTGGCCGTAAAAAATTATCTCAACAAATGATGCGAGTCAGAATAGTGGCGCAAGGATTAACAATAACAGCATTAGTTGTTGGTGTTATGATGACCACAGGAAAAAGTCTCTCAAAGTAGATTGTAATAAGTACTCAACTTTATTTTTGATTTTTCAGCTTTCATTATGACTGGATATTTGTGTAGTATTTTATTAAAGATTAATCCAAACCAAGGCATGTTTTTTTATTTGTTTGGTATCCACTTCAACACATATGGTATTTATTTTAATTGTGTTGAAAAGTTGCCATGCACACAAAATTGACAATACAATAATAATATAAATAACATGGGGCAGCACATATAAATAATAAATAACATGATGGTTTTAGATAATACACATTTAAGTACATAAACTCACGCCTTTTTACCATTTTTATAAATAACTGTTCATCCAAACTATTTATTTGACCTAAAAAGCGCGGTCACAGTCTGACTGCATAGAAAAGAAAAAAAGAAGCGCGCGATGACACAACACTGGTAATTTATTGCGAAATATGAAGCAATTATCTATTTACTTCATAAAATCTATTGTTTCGACCATAAAATTAAAACCGTACGTTGCTGGTAGAATAATCTGACAAAAATCAGAATGATTGTATGTATATTAGTAGGTAGGTAAGTTTTTATTGCAAAAAGAAAGCTTTTAGAGGTACTTATATTCATGATTTTTTTTTTTATCTTATCAAATTAGTTGTAGTTATACTTGTACCTATTATGTTTTCAACACATTACCTAGCATATATCCTGAAGAATATCATATATTTTTCTGATTTTGTTTACTGTATTCGATCTTTAACTCTCAGCCATTATAAATCTTGCGTTTAGGTGTGGTTTAAGTCCTGTAATTCCCTTAAGGGCTATTTTTGTCTGCTCATTGCATGATAGAATCAGCCATAGAAATGTAAAAAGCCGACTCGGCATTGAAATACCGTTTTTTTTATTACCGGTACCATTGCCATAGTAAAAACAAATAAGTGTGGCATCTTCACACATACGCACCGAACACGGTTTGTATGTGAGCGCGCTCGTACGTATGTGTCGTTGCACGCACACACTGACAAAATTTATCGCTGAGGTGCGCGGCCCGGGCCACACCAACGGCACAGAATACTTAAAGTACTACGTACAGAAAGGCCACTCCCTTCCCGCACTAACATCAGTTACCGCACTTCGGCGTATTCGTCGCAGTTCTTTAACAAGAGCGCTCGCAAACACAAGTACCTCACGCACACATTCATACGTATACAAACGTCATTTTTTAATGTAGTAGTAGTAGGTAATTATTTTGCGAGCGTTGTATGGAGTGTCCGGGGTGTGCCAACGGGAAACGCCAATAATTATCGCGATGACGTGGACGGGCGTCGTCCCCGCGCTTACGTCTCTCCGTACCCGAGCTTACGCCTCTTTGTCCACCCTTGCCCTCCTTACTCCTTACCCCTCCATCGGTCGGCGAGCTATAAGCGCGGCGTTGCCTAGCCGTAGCCGAGTCGACGTATCGGAGCTGCTGATCCGCTTTGGTTACGTGCTTACGTTAGGTTGACGCCTGTTTGACGGCTAGACGAAAGGCGATACGGTTCCGATCCCTTTCCGATTTGATACGTGTGCTATGACCTTTAGACTCCGCTAGGAGCAAAGGAGTAACTCCTAGCGGAGTCTGCTTGTGCTCAAAAAGCTATTGTTCAAAGCTAGTTCAGAGTCACAGAAAAAACAACGACAACGAATGCTGTCAGCTTTGGCTGTCAGACAGTTTTTTTTTTACACCATTCATTTTCATTCATTTTTCAGTCCTTTTCGTTCGATCGCCGAACAAATAATTTCATTTTTTGAAGTTGAACAACTTCATTCAATCAATCAATTTGCATCGTTTTGTTGTTGATGCTCTTCTTCTTCTGTATTTTTATTTTAAAATAAAATAACATGAAAGTGTCTTATTTCTTAATAAATACAAGATAATGTTGACTATATTGTGACTTAATTTAGTGGAGAAGGGATTTTGGAATGACTTAAAACTACATGAAAAATGAATGGGTTTATCGCAGTCCACTGTGGTAAACATTTTTTATTATTTTTATTTAGCAAACATTTTCTTCATGAAACAGTTAAAACACGCAATTTATTGACATTACTCAAGACTAAAGTAAGCCTTAAAACTATTTCCAGGTGCTGGTTATCACAGTGACGCCTTGAAGAAGGAATATCAGAAAACCTGCTTCTTAGCGTGCAGAAAAGCCGCCGAAGCACTCCAGCAGGGTGGCAACGCCGTGGATGCTGTGGAGAAGGCCATAATTGGTCCGTACTTTGTATTGATTTTTCTATCTGCATTTTAGCTTAGTGTTAAAATCACTTAAAATTGTCTTCTTTTCTCCCCTTTATTGTTAAGGCAGCTTACCTAAATGTACTCTCAATTTACCTACTATGTTTTACCTCTCTGAAATTTTCAGAATTGGAGAATAGTCCACTAACAAATGCTGGATATGGATCAAACCTAAGTTGGAATGGCTTTGTAGAATGTGATGCTTCAGTCATGAATGGTCAAACACTCCATTTTGGTGCTTGTGGAGCAGTATCAAATGTTTGGAATCCTATTACTTTAGCCAAACAACTGTGCATTAAACAATGTGATAACTTATCTCTGGGTCGAGTTCCTCCTTGCATACTTACAGGACGCGGGGCAAGGTCTTGGGCAGAACGAATGGGCCTAGAAATTGTAGATGATCATAAAATGGTTTCAGCCCGTGCATTTCGAAATTACAAGCATTGTAAAAGAAAGCTGAAACGTTACTCAATACAAAATGATGTTAAATTTAGCCCTTTAGACACGGTTGGGGCTATTTGTGTGGATTCTAATGGTGTGGTGGCCTCTGGAGCAAGTTCCGGTGGCGTTTCTCTGAAACATGAAGGAAGAGTAGGCCAGGCAGCATCATTTGGAAGTGGTGTTTGGGCAGTGATGAGCAGGGATGGCACAAAACCTTCAGTGGCGGCCTGTACTTCAGGTTGTGGAGAACATTTGATCAGAACGCAACTAGCTAAGAATTCTGCAGAAAGTTTGCTTGAGTCTTCCCCTGTTTTAGGTCTTGATAAATGTTTCAAAGAAAATTTCTTAGAATCACCATTTTTATGGGATGTTCCTGAAAGACTAGGTGGCACTTTAGCTTTAAAGTTTGATTCAATAAATGGAGAGGGAGAGCTACTTTGGGGGCATACTACAAAAACTATGTGTATTGGATATATGTCTACTGAAGTTGATAGACCCAAGGTACTTGTTTTTATAATTTATTTATCCTCCCACTGTAACACCATACAGCTATTACACCAATGGAGCTAAAAATTACTTCATGTTCTGCTTCCCATCCATCCTGTGGACATTGAATGGGTGGAGATGGATACCGCATGCTCACGCAGCGGCAAGACACTTTTCCATAGTTCCATAACTCCATCTATATTGCAAACATTCTTTGCAATTTTTGGAACTCAATAAATTGAAATTTTTAATCATACATAATTGAAAAATCGGAAAATTTTCTATTTATGTACTTTTTTTTTAATTAATTCAAATCTTTTTAAAGTTGATTTGGGTAAAATTTTAAAGTATTGTTTCAGTGCGTCATATCCTATCTGCCGCAAAAAGTCGAACCTGGACGGAAAGCAGTTGTATCTGGACAATCATTCAAAGTATCTATGCAGTCCTGCCCCGTGTTCGAGTGGGAGGTGAAGGCTGAACCCGGCTGTAACGGATCTCTTTAGATTAATACGAGAATTATTTAGATGTAAGCAGTAAATATGTGAAGTGCAGTTGGAAAATAAACTTTATAGTGTAGGTATCTTTGTTTTTTTTTTTTGCGAAACCTTTTCTGCATATCATATTGTCATGGTGTGGTTTCATTTACCAGATTTCATCACCCCGGATTAAGACTACTTGATGCGCTAACTAAGCAATCCACGAATATGGGTCCCCTGTCCACTAGTAAACTAGTATAGTTGAAGTCTTCTCCGTAATTTGTATAGTTCATGCCATATTAAAATGTTGAGATAACTGGTACCAACATTTATGTGTATGTAGATGATTCTTGAAAATTGTTAATAAACTTCTTCCTGTTTCATGTTTTAGAAATTTTAGTTTCATCGAAAGGTTTGCTAAAGTAAGTATTGGGTGCCCAATGATATAACAGTGACGGCCATTCGATTTTCGAGTTTGGAGAAAAGTGATATTAAGTGACGTATTCTGGGAAATTTTCAAAAATACCTTCATAATAATTAAGATTTCTCAAATCTCATGAATTTTTACCTAGAAAAGTCTGGTAGGTAGTCCTCTAATCACGGCGATAATAATAGGGCATTTTTTGTAATTTTTAGAGTCATATTTTCTTTATTACTTTATTTTCTAATTAGTAGCTGAAAAAAAGAAAATGACGGGGACGTGTTTACAGCAGATATTGATTTTATGAAAAAAAAAATTGCTCTTAGAGGTATTATTCAGGAAGAAAAAAGGGGAATACATTTGTTCGCACCCTGTCACCGCCCAGCCACAACTTTTGGCTTAGCGGCCCTATATTCCCGGTCGTCCCCGCCCCGTCATCCCCACTGGGCACGAGTGGGAAAAAAGTTTCGTTCCTCCCCAGTGGTGACGATTGGAACTTTTTATTTCCCACTCGTTCCGCTATAGACCGAGAGTCAAAATGCAATAATGGAGATTTCATGGATTGTTATTAATTACGACTTTCTGAGTAAACAATTTGATTAAAAATAATTTAAAGTCTGAGATTAGTACAGTAGGTATTTGTGAATCACAGATCACAGGTACCTAATCAACGAATTTACAATAATTCTCTCAAAATAATATGGCATTATGGATGAAGGCCCTTCTAAGGCAACCGTGTATCATTGATATAACAAATTGAAGCGCGGTCGACTAATTTGGGGGATGAAAAAAGAAATGGTCGTCCTTTGACGGCTGTTACTGAAGAAAACGTAGATACTAGAAGTGAAAAATTTAATCCAAGACAATACCTAATCGAGTTATGTATCAAGAGATTCAGCACATAGGTACTGCAGGTTGGATCGGAAAGCCTACACGAAATTCTACACGTGCATCTTCGCGTGAGGAGGATAGTTTCACGCTGGGTGCCGCACAACCTCACCGATGCTCAGAAGCAGGCCCGGCGGGTGGAATGGTGCCGTGATATGATACACAAATTTGAAGCAGACTCATCTCGGCGTGTTTACGACATCATTACAGGTGATGCGTCTTGGATTTATCAATACGATCCAGAAACGTAGCGCCAGTCGACGGTTTGGGTGTTTCAAAACGAATCATCGCCTACCAAAGTAGGTCTGGTACCTACATAAAGCGATCTAGAAGCGGGGGGAAGATTTTGATCGCTTTTTCAATTTGACTGGCTACTTGGTGTCAATTCCCTTACGGAACCAAAGAAGCATCAACGCTGAATGGTATACCACCAAATGCTTGGCAGAAGTTTTCTCCGTTGTGAGCAACAAGCGACCATACAGGGCTCCGCGGGCTACTCTAGAATCTAGTCTAGGGCGCACTAAAACATAATGTGTAGGATCTTGTTAAAAGTATGAACTGTACCATGAGTTGAATTCACGATTCGTCTTTTGGGAGGATTTAGTCAGTATCATGTACCTATCTGTAACGTTACCCTCTTTTTTCACAGCTTACATTGCTTTCTTCAAAGTCCTTTCAATTTCAGTGCTCTCAGTCTCAGATGTGGTGAAATATATTGTTTACTTGAGTTTCTATGGGGTACAGGGGTACTGTTTGAATTGGTTTGCATATACATAGGTAACCCGGATCCGAGCGGCTCCTCCCGCCCCCCACCATGCTGGTACCACTTTCTCTCCATCGACGCCTCAGTAGGTATCGCGCGATTGCGTCTCAAGTCTCTCTCTTGCGGGTTGTACCAAGGTTGTACACACGGCGACATATCATATACATTTCCAGATTTAGCTGACCTCGTATTGTGTTGGTTTTTCGTACAATCAGAAGGCAGCTTATACTGGTTATGTATAGCTTGATGTGTAGCCGTGCGTACTATAAAATAACACTCAATGCAATGTTTATTAAAGAACTGTATTCGAGAAGTTATAAATGTGTGCTAAAATATAAATTCGGTGAGAGGCATTTATTAAGTACCTATATTAGTTATATTACAAATTATAACAGAAGGGGAGTTAAAATAAAGTCATTTCATTTTCAAGGTAAGTGATATTCGGTACATCAGTGTTTCAAATGCAGAATTGAGAAAACATTAGAATTTAACAGCCCAGCCTTGCAAACAATTAGGAAAAGTGTGCTTCTACTGCAATCAGATAGTTAATTAATGTTATCTTTGAATAAACAGTACAATAATTACATTTTAAACATATTTCGGTAATGTTAACATTATTCACATCGTAATAATGAAGAGCACCATGTATAGAACCAATTATCAAGATATTATAATGTAGCCAAACTACAGCCAATCGTTTCCCGGAACGTTGGGCAAATTAAACTTATGGGCATAAAAAGGCACTATTCCACAACAATCATGTACTTGTTGTTATTAAAAAAAAAAAAAAACATTATTTCTGTATAATTATGGAAACAAATTATTAGGTATATTTGATGATAAAATGCAGATCCAATTATGTTCTTCAATATCAGTGCTAAGTTTTGTCCATTCTATCAATGTGACATTGGATATTTTATCTCATCAAGTGCTAGCTTTAATGATCGTTTTAAAAAAATAATAATAATAAACTTAATCTAGTTATGATCGCTAAGTAACACAATGCCGACATATCTGTATTACGTTCATTTGTACTAGAGCAAAATATGTGATGAAAAGCTATGTCGCTAAGATTACTGTAATATTCCATTGCTAATAAATACAAAACAGTGGAGTTGTAAACATAAAAATCCATCAAAGTAGGTACGCAAAGTACATGTACATTACATCTTAATTTTAAAAGAACATTTACATAATAATTATAAAAAAAAATATTTGTACATAAATGTGCTGTATATTATGCTTAACAGTTCATTATAAATTTAAAAAATAATTTGAAATTACATAAACACACTGAAAAACGAAAATGATTTAATATTATGTAATATCAGTAGTCACAGTATCACTGGCAAGGAAACATTATCTATAAAGAATACATCACAAAGAATGCCGATCAAATTATGAATTAAACTTATATTTACATTAAAAATATATTTATAAATTGATAAGTGGTAGCCTCAAAATATGTTCGAGTATTAATCTCAAATAGTAAGTTGTAAATAAAATAGATATAATCTAACATAAATCATTTGGTCCTGTAAAAATAAATTGATCATAAAGTACAATAATTAAACTTCAAAGACATTTTGTTTACTTTGTGTTATAAGGTGGAATGATAACATCACCCTCCCACTTCGATGTTCTATTCCATTAGTATTTTTAGGGCAGAAACAAGATCTACAGTACCCGGCGATAAATATTGCACATCGACCTTTGGAAAGAAACAATCGACTAATTTCGGCTTTGTAGTGCGTTATCTCTGTCGCACACTACCTATGTGACGTTAACTGAGGTTTTGTCAGTCAGTCGTTGTTCAAGTGCGATAGAGTGCGGTCGCGTCCAGTTCAAAATATATATCTAGAGTTGTTAACACCCCCAAATTTATATAATTTAAAGTTGTACTATGGCATCTTTACGAAAATAGGGGAACCTTTTTATTTTACCCCAACCTAAAGCAATCATTTATAGAAAAATTGGTGTATTTTATACAAAGAATAAAAAGAATTATCAAAAGAAGCAAATCATAATTGTTTTAACAGCTCCTAATAGATACCGGACTGTTTGTATTTCGTGCGACAGAGATAACGCTCTACGAAGCCAAAATTAGCCGATTGTCTCTTTCCAAAGATCGATGTGCAATATTTATCGCCGGGTACTGTAAATAGATAGTGCCTAGGTATAACGCGCCTTACACCTAGGCTTGAAAACATTTTTTTATCAAGAGCATATAAGAAAAATTTATTTTTGTTTCTATTACAGCTACCATCTAATAATTAGTCCACCGTAAACAAATAAGTATGTACTTAATTTTGTCATCCAAAAACTAAAAGTAGCTGCCAGGAAGTTTTAGTGAATTAATAAAAATCTACTCATCTACTACTAAATACTAGTTAATTGTTTTACAAGTAATTTACGTACCATGTCATACAATGTTCACTGGTAATCATGTCACAAAAGTTTACGTTACAGGTCTTTAAAGCTTAAAGGAAATTTATTGTCACCCATATCAACAAATTAAATGCCAACTAATACTGCTTTTACAATAAAATAAAAAAGAAGTTTATCACAACATCATCAAATCATTGCCAATTTGTCAAAAGTATAAATGTTTGATTACTCCAACCACACTATCATCTCGAATATCGTAAAATTCGAAATACAAGGCATCTCATCAGTCTGTATTACATTCCACACATTCATCCTAATAATATAGTTAATAAACATTTAAAAAAATACTTCATACGCAACCATACTCGTACCAAATTGCAGATTCTTTTGAGTTATCTGTTTTTTCGTTCCGGTTTAAAGACCTTCTGTCATTTCTCAGGTCATCTCTTTCCGGCAAGGTCTCTTCCACTGCTGACCTGGAGTGTTCAGACATGGATCGTTGAAGATCTGCTGGCGGTCTATCGTTCATACTTTGACAGGCGCCGTCACCTATGACGGTGGATATTCGATTGTATACCAAGTAAGTTGGAGGAGTTTCCTTGATGGGAGTACTTTGTGGCTTACTATTCAGGTTGGCGCTAGGATCGTCGTCAGCTACGTACACCGTCCGACGAGTGCCGGCTGTACCAAAAGGCGTTGGTGTTGATGCTGAAAAAAAAGTGTTCAATTGGTAAGTCCAAACGCCATTTCCATCAAAAGTTATTACTTTGTTTCAAACATTTTCATGACATAATCTGATCAGTAAAATACTTTAACGAAAATTGAGTATAATGAACTGTTTAATACGTACCTGCAGGTAGTCCTGTGTCTAAGCCTTGTCCTTCTAAACCTTGGAAGCTATTTCTGTGTGACGGGGGCACAGCCTTGTGCGGTCGCCTCCTTAGCGACGCTCTTATGAGCGCGTCATCACCACCACCACTGTGCAGCGATGTTCCGGACAGCCTTCGCACAAAGTTACTTTCACTGTTCAACCTAGTTGAATCCAGGCTTGGTATTGATCCACTTATGTCAATATTATCAGATTTTTTCAGAAGTTTATCATCAAATCTTCTTGTAAAACTAGAGTCTATACTATGCCTCGGTGATTCCGCGCTCGGATTGGAAGAACCCTGATCTTGATCAGAATTTTTGGAGATTTTTTCCAATTCTTGGCTCCCGGGATCAGATTCACCTGATTCAGACCCAGCCAAGGTTAATTGAGATTTTGAGCGACTCGCGTCTTCAATTCGTTTATTATTTCTTGTCGGTACTTTATTTATCAAATCAGTGCCAGCCTTACGGACCCTCTTTACAAATGACGCCCCGAAGCCTCGTCTTTTTGTCGTGCAGTTGTCTAATTTCTTATAATGTTCCATAATTTTTTCTTCTAGCTTTTCCTTCTGACGACACAACGCATTTACTTTGTCAGCAAACATCTTTTCTTCTTCATGATAATGTTGCTTATCTTTTAGTGAGTGAGCAAGCAGTTCATGGTATTGAGTCAAAAGTTGTGATACATGATCCATCAGAGAACGCCTGTCTGCATCTAGGCTCTTATTCATTTGAATTAACATTTCACAATGTTGATTAGTCTTATTAATTTCTAATTCCATGCTTGTAATAATTTCAACTTTAGTATTGATTTCACCAGAAATCTCTGTATTCCTTAGTTTCAGCTGTGTAACCTCGCTTCTCAGATTTCTGTATTCTTCTTGCATGTTTCTGTATTCATTCTTCAGTCTATCACTAGCTGTGAACAGGTTTCTAAAATCATCCTTCAATTTTGAATGCTCTGCTCTAAGATTAACTAGATTCCTAGACTCAATTTTCAAGTTTTCTCTTTCAACTTCGAAATCTGATACTTTTTTCTCCAAGTTCGTCAACTTTTCTTTAAGTTCACGATTCTCGAGTTTTAGATCTCTAACAGTGATTTTTACAGGCTCTCGTTCACTGAGCAATGTTTCATATTCGGTGTTCAGCTGTTCATGAAGTGTTTGTAGGGCAACTTGATCTCTCAGAAGGTTATCTTGTTTATCTTTTAGAACTTCCAGCTGTTTGATAATTTCTTCCTTTTCAGCAGCAAGTTGACTGTTAGCAAGTTGTAAAGTCATTTGTTGAGATATCAAGGAACCATTTTGAGAGTTCAAAGTTGCAATGTTAACTTGCAGTTTAGCATTTTCAGCTTGACTGTTTTCTAGGGAAGCTTGTAGTGCCGCAAGATCTGAAGTGAGCTGTTCAATTTGAGGGTTTACAATACTATCGTCACTATTCATGTTATCATTGTCATGGTTGCAGTCACATGGAACCAGCTTCATTAAGTTGGCTTTAGCAGCAATTTCGGATATTAATCCTTCATGGTCAACATTTGTAATGACTTTTTCCAACAAATCTTCTATACTTACATCTCGACTTAATACTTCAGATGCATTGATGCCGAGTTTATCCATACAATTTCTAAGTTTATCGAAATTAACCTTTTCTGTAATAAGATCTTTTTGCAGAGTTTGAATAGTTTCAGAATCGACTTTCTTTTGTAATTTAAGCTCTTGAGTTTTTTGTTCTAAGTCTTGGATTTTGCTTGTTATAGTGTGACTTATTTCAAGTTCTCTTGCTAACCTCTCTAGTTCTTTTTTCTTGAGTTCAATTTCGGTGGTGAATTTATCTAGAGAGACATCCTTTTCCTCAACTGCCTCTCTCAATTTGTTAACTTCTCTCTGCAAGTTGTGTGTGTCTCTTTCACTGTATGTTAGTTTAGTTTTTAATTCCTCAGTTAGAATGATAAGACCAGTTACCTTATCAGCTTCAGGCTTCACAAGGTTAAGTTCTTTAGTTCTGGCATCCAAAGACTTCTCCAATTCATCAGCTCTTCTTTGAATTGAGTCACATAACATTTGAATTCTCTGTTTATCTTTGGTTATAGATTCTAAATGTTTTTCGAAATCTTGCAATTTATTTTTTTCCGAATCTCTATCAATTGCTTGACGATCTATAAAAGTTTTTTGACTGTCAAAAGAATCTTGTAGTTTTCTATTTTCCTCTAAAGCGTTTCGGAAAACTTCTTCCAGCTCCGAGTTTTGAAGCATAACTCTGTTACAGTTTTCGTGAAGCTGTTCACATTTCAAAGACAATTTTTTCTTTTCTTTTTCTAACTCAAGTATTTTGTCACTACTCTCCAATAATGATTGTTCTCTTAGGCTGTCTATAGTTGATAACAGTCTTTTATTTTCTAGTTCAAGCTTTAAGGCTCTTGCTTGAGCATTGCTAGTCAATTGTTCTGATAAGCTGTTCTCGCCGGATTCCAGTGTACTTTCACCTTCGTTGTCGGTATCTAAATTACTATTGTTGCTTTCACTCAGTACTGACTTTGTAATGTATTGTAGATGGTTATTTTCCTCGATAAGTTCTTGAATCTTTTGTTGGTCTGCATCTCTTTCCTATAAAAAATGAGAATGTATGAATTTACTACTGCTGTTTTAAATGACCTGAGCATGTGCATGTGTGTGTGCCGTGTTATTACAGAACAAGTTCTAACTTTAGACCTAGCCTAAACCTTCGATCCAGTTACTATTAGTATTTTGAACTTTGTTCTGACAAACGTAAAGTTCCTCATGCAAAATTGACAACTTAGTTAGATTCGGGTTTAACGTCAGTTTTTATAATAAAAACTAGAACTTTGTCGGATTATAGATCGAAATTTAAAAATGGCTGGATGGTTTAAGACCTGAATAAAACTTGTTTTGCAATAAGACCCATGTTGTTTAACTTACCAATGCGATATCATTCGCCTCTCTCTTCAGCTTGATCATGGCTGCTTCTAAAGTGAGACATTGTTCAGCTCGCTTCCTAGCTCTCTGCAGTTGTTCTTCTAAGGCATCTCTTGTTTCCATTAAAGCTTTATTGTCTTCGCGAAGTTCTGTAACTCTCGTTTTATAGTATTCCGCGTCGGCGAGGCGATCACGGTAACGTTGGATTTCTTGCTCTAGCCTGTTAACAGAAAAAAAGACTTATTTCAGCAACACATTTTAATTAAATTATATATTATTTACCCGCACTGGGCCCGCATGGTGGATTATGGCCCACTCCCTCTCATAGAGGGGAGGACTAGGTATGTCCCAGCAACACGAAAGCTATAGACTATGCTTACATCTTCATTATTTCAGCCGAAAGACGTCCACTGCTGGTCTAGGTCGTAGGTCTCCCGGAGTCTCCCTCAAGCACTGCTTATTATAGGTACTTACATATTTATGTTTAAATAACAAAACAAACCTGGGTCATTACGCCGCTGTACCAAGACGTTGTAGGCAATACAACATGCTGGCTAAAACTACAGAGTTAGATATCAGCCAATCTCTCGTAAAATATAAGAAATGTTTAAAAAATTTATTGTGAATGCTTTTTTTTCTTTTTTATGTTAATGTTAGTTATTTTATTCTTCTATGTTTAAATTTTTTACAGAATTTATTGTGTTTTTTATGTTCTACTGTCAAAATGTTTTCTTCTATTATGTATTAGGTATTTAATTTGTTAGCTTAGTTGTTCATTTTATTGTGCATGCTGTGGTCTCCTGTAATTGAAAGAGTACACCTACCAAATACTTTGTCGTCAATTAACCACATAATGTTTTGTGTATATCTTTTGTTGGAGATCCTAAAATAAATAAATAAATAAAAAAGGCTGCTATATTATACCATACCTGTCACATCGCTCAGCCTTTTCCCTTAGAGCGTCGACTTCGTCTCTATAACCAGCTGATTTACGGGCTTCGTTGAACCACTCCTGGCTGTCAGAGCGTAACTTTCCCAACACTAGCTTTGTGTGTTCCAGTTCTTCACGACATTCCGATAACTGCTCAGATTTTTCTTCCCTAAAATGTCACAATGGTCATATTAAATATTCAGAATATAAGTGGTCGTCAGCAGAAATATTTATCTGTTCTGTTTGACATAGTCTTAGTGCTTTTGTGAAAAAAAAAAACCTGGCTAAACAGAAGGTACAGTTAAACCAGATAAGCTATATGCTTCGGCAATCTTCTTGTTTCCGAATTATCACTTTTAGTAGGGCGCCTATCATTGCGCGTTTGTTTGAAGTTTTCTCTCTGTCGGGTTACCTACTCCGACTGCACATCGTTATTTCTCACTCAAAAATTTTGAAAAGATTTTTAGAATTGCATAGAGTTGTTAATCTATATTTTTTTAATTTAATGTAAAATAGGCAAGTAATACAGTCCATGGTTGTACAGCAACAACAGCTCTATATTAGATCTCATCATCAAGTGTTCGTATTTTTGAAGGTAGACGATGATTCCCATCCCGCATTCGCTTTTCTTGGGATCTGTACACAAATATTTTCACAAAGATAATTGTTAAAATACCTACAATTCTTGTCTCTGCTTCCTTAGTCGTGCTTTCCAATCTGCCAGCTCCACAGCAAGATGTTGACTATCGCCATTATTCTGATTAACGTTCTGTGTCGATCGATTCTTTCCGTTTTTGTTTTCATTGTCGTTCTCACACAAACCTTCATGGAGAACTAAGGAAGCCCAGTTTTGTAGATAGTGATCGCGTTCTTTGGCCAGCCTTCGCATGTGATTAAACATCGTCGGTGATTGGAAGAGATCGATAGCATCTGGTGTCAATACCACTGTTTGCATGTCTGTAACCTTTAAAAAAATGCTTGATTATAATTTGCTGTTTACTTTTTAAATTAAGTAAGTCCTTGCTGAGCGGGTTGGCCATATCATCTAGTATCTTTACATGCAGGGTGTGGCATAAATAGTGGTAATTAAATTTACATAATTATTTGCATGTGATTTGTGATAGCACAAGTACTAAGCAGTTTTGTTTTGTTAGCCTATGTTGTGGCCCGCTCACACCCCGGACACTCCATACAACCACAGTATAATATACAGTAGAACATCTTCATACAAACGTGCCGCTCTCGGTTTGAATGTGTGCGTGCGCGCCGCGCGCCGTGTCGGCACGCGATTTCACGCACACGCTAGCATAATATATGAGGGAATAAGGTGGCGGCAGTGCGGGCTGTGCAGCGCGACTGTGAGCACGCGCGTACGCTACATACATGACCGCTTGCGTTCGTCAACTCTCGCCGGCGGCGGCCACTTAAATTACGAGTATCATGACTTCAAAAAGGGGAAAAAAATATTGTAGTGTTTTCGGGTGCCTCAATAATGATTTCGCAAACCCGGACTTATCATTCTTCATAGTTCCTACTCAACCAGAAATGTAAGTACCTACTTATACTTAAATATTATTAGAAAATGTGGTATTGTATTGTTTATTTCACAGTTTATTTGCTTTATTAAGAGCGTAGCCGAGTCGCATTTTTCCATATAAATGTATTCCCCTGAATACTATGTTTAGAGCTAAAGTTTATTTTAAGAAGTCTAGTTTTTAACCGACTTCTAAAAAAGGAGGAGGTTCTCAATTCGAATGTTTGTATTTTTTTTTTTTTATGTTTGTTCCCGCATAACTCCGTTGCTTGCCAACCGATTTGAAAAATTCTTTTTTTGTTGGAAAGGGTATAGGTACCTACTTCCGAAATGGTCCCATGAAAATTTTATCGAAATCGGACAAGCGGTTTTTGAAAAATCAACAACAATCTAAAAATTTATCTACATTGTCTACATTAACGATCTTTTTGTTTACTTTTTTGTGGGGTAGGTACAACTAAAAATTGAAAAATAAAAACTTTTTTACAAAAAAAAAACAACCGACTTCAAAAAAAAAACACTACAAAGTGATAAATAACTTTAATTTCGGAAGTCGGTGTCAAAAAACGAAAATGCGGAACCAACGACACCGACTTCCGAAATTAAAGTTATTTATCACTTTGTAGTGTTTTTTTTTTGAAGTCGGTTGTTTTTTTTTTGTAAAAAAGTTTTTATATTATAAAACAGAGGATTGAGTACGAAACATCGTTTAGGTAAACGTATTTGTCGCGTATAGTTGTAATAAGGGATATTTCACAATAATTAATATTGCAAATTAATTACTATTGAAATTATTATTTTTTCTATTGTCTGATGTGTTGTTCAATCCAAATATGGTGTCTTAATCAAAATATTAACTTAACAAAATTACAGTAACATGTGACCGACTAACGCTTAGGGTTGCTTTACGTCGACGTTAATCAACGAGCGTGTAATTTAAGTGTAGAATCTAGATACACCCATTACAGGAATTACGGCAAAGATCGAAATTTACTCATGATCCCACCTGATGATTTTGTCGATAATGTAGAAAGGATGGAGCAGGTGTTTCGCAAAGCGTTCGAAAAGGACCACATCAACATTAAAATTGGCCGGTCAATTTACGATCAACTGAATGATATAGAATTTAAGATGCCCTGTCCATGCTTTCCCAAAAGCTTTACAAAAACTTTACATAAGAATGAGAATTTACTTTACATTAACAAATAATAATAAAGCGTTCCGGACGTGCAGAAACAGGAGAAAAATTTTCTCGGTATCAAATTTGTAACTTAGTATAATAAATGTTATGTGAATAAAGGCTTTTTATTTTTACTAAATTTATAAATTGGTAAAATATTCAATCATAATATGCTTTTTATTTCATAAATTTAGATCAAGTGCTGCTTGTTCGAAAATATTAACTAAAAGTAAAAGTGACAACCCTGGGGATCAACGCAAGAGTAGGCTAATAACTCGGCGGGCGGCCTTAGATAACTTACTGTATATTATACTGTGATACAACGCTCGCAAAATAATTACCTACTACCACTACATTGACAAATGACGTTTGTATACGTGTAAATGTGTGCGTGAAATCTAGTAGGGCTGGCTGGCAGTACTCGGCCAGTAGTGCGTAGGCGGCGGCGCTGCCCGAACGTATGCAACAATGGGGCGCCGCGCGCCGCGACACTAGGTACTCGCAGAAATCTAATTAATAACATTTCTATTGTACTACTTTTCAAGTCGAAGAACGAAAAGAACGTGAAAGAAAGAGACATAACTAAGACAATAAAGAGAGAGAGCAATAATTTAATAGTTGGTATGTTAATATTACGGAAGTTTTAATTGTTCTAAAACGAAGAAAACTTAGAAAATAAATGAATAATAGAGAAAATTATGAAAATAAATTATCACGACACTGGCTTAACTTGTTTGTCTGTAATGTACTAGCTTTTATTTTTTATGGGTTTAAAGGATATTTGAGTTGCTCTTCCTTACCTTCTTTCATGTTTCGGGAACCGAAAGAAACTCCTGTCTTTATCGTTCCTCGATGATGATAAGCATCCAAATAATGCACAATATCGTGATTAACACAAAATATAAAACTTAAAAAAAATAATGTGTTCGTGTCAGCAGTAGGTAGGTAGGTACAGCGCTGCGGTTCTTGTGTATGCGAGCGCCATTGTTAAAGAGCAGGCGACGAACACATCGAAGTGCGGGGTGAGGTGCGGTAACTGATGTTAGTGCGGGGAAGGGAGTGGCCTTTCTGTACGCAGTACTTTAAGTATTCTGTGGGCCCACTGCTGGGCAAAGGCCTCCCCTTTTTTCTTTCAAACCTTCCTGTCTTGTGCGATCTCTGGCCATGTTGGCCCTGCAAATGATATTAGACCACCTTCGCCTTGATCTACTTCGACGGCGACGTCCTGCCTCAGACGTCCAGTGAGTGACGGACGATCCTTGATTTAATTTTGAATATTTTATTTTGATAAGATAGAAGTTTTTTTTTTTTCTAAAATCAAAGTAGCCTAAGTTACTCCTTATTACATCAGCTATCTGCCAGTGAAAGTTACGTCAAAGTCCGTCCAGCCGTTTCAGAGATTAGCCGGAACAAACAGACAGACAGACAAAAGTTGTTAAAAAAATTATTTTGGTATATAATATGTACTGTGTATACATCCATGTGCATTTAGTAAAAAGCAGTTGTTTTAATATTATAAACAGGCACTCCAATTTTTTTTATTTGTATAGATTTGTTCAGCAGTTATAACAAAAAAAAAATATGCTAATTACAGCAAATTGGTAAAGCCATGTGTCAATTTCTAAAAAAAGAATAAAAAAATATATTTAATTCTGCGACCTATGCAACTATGGTAAAAACCGGCCCAATGCGAGTTGGACGTAGGGTTCCATACCACTGTACAATATTTAACTCTACAAATTAAAAAAAAACATGATTTTGATGAGAATACAAAACCCCTATCTTTACTTACCCCTTTTACCTTTATTTTATTTACAGCTATGTTTTCTGATCTATTGGTTTATATTTTCATAAGATACTCTTGAAACAAACCATAGGTTGGCCTCATTTTTGGTTTTAGACTAATAAATTGTAGACTAACATGATTGTGCTGAATTTCGATTTGAAAGCTATATAATTGGCTGAGATGATGCACAAAGCCAATCATGTACAATCAAGTCAGTAAATATTAATTATAATATCATATTGCAATAAACTGAAGAAAACTATCAATCAAAACATCAAGTATTGCATAGCTAGCCCAGTAGCTCTTGCAATATTTGACAACCAGTTAGTAATGTCAAAGGTTCATCAAGGACATCCTGCTTCACAGTCTGTTGTGACATCTGTTGACTGTTCACATGTTAATGTAAACAAAGTGTGTCTTAATATGTTCACACTGAATGTACTTTAACCGGTCGAGCGGCGCGGTTCGCCGATCGGCGACGAAACAATAGAAAATCAATTGTGTCTCATTAGCGGAGCTTGACAGATTAATATCAGGAACTTGTGTTAATAAAAAGGAATAATTAGCTATTTACATGTTATTATTATCATTTTTAAACATTATTTCTTATTTATTTATATAACAATTGCTTGCTGCACTTAAACACCAAAGTGCTCATCAAGGCAACAACATAACTTACACAAACTACCAGACCTACTGCCTATATCAAACTAGCTTCCGCCCGCATGGTATGTCGATAAAAACTGCCCATGTCCTTCTCCAGGGTTCAAAGTATCCCCATGCCAAATTACATATAAATCGGTCCAGCTGTTTAGAGGATTAGCCAAAACAGACAGACAGTCAAAATTAAAAAATAAAAATTCTAATATAAGTATATATTTTCTGTCACAAGTACTGTAATAGTTTCATGTGCATTTAGTAAAAAGCTGTTACATATTTTAATATTACAAACAGACACTTTTATTTATTTGTATAGATACACCTATTTATTATCTAATCTTCAGAAACCACAAAAGTGTGTAAGCTTGTATTTTTAAAAGACAATTGTTAGTCAAGTCATGCTTGACTGGTTCATTTATCAGTTCTGTGACTGGAGCATGCTTGCTTATGTAAGTGTGAACACTTCCTTATTCATAAATGGATGACTGACTTCTTTATCTATGAACAAGCCTCCATATATTATACCTGAATGGAACCTCAAAGCAAGGGCCTTGGAAACCTAATGCTAATTACCACCAAACTTAGAGGAGTAAATTACAATTTATTTGTTTTAATTAAAGTTTACTAGACAAGAATGTTAATCATACCTGTTTGATGCACTCCACAATGTTATGCTGCAGATCAACATTGAGTTCCTTGATCCTTGTGATAAACAGCTCCTTATTCGGACACTGCACAGCCGCACCAAGTAGAAGCAGTATCAAGAGCTTCATGGTTTCCAGACCCTCCCTTGATTCCGGTGACTTTCCCAAGCATATGCACTCAGGGACCACCAGTAGTGTCATCCCCAGTTCTTCTTCATACAAGCTCTTCACATTTTTAATGATGGCATCAAAGTTTTTCACTCTACCTAATATCAGGGCTTGGTCTTCTAACCCGGCTAGTTTTGTGATGTGACATGATGGTTCTGGGTCTATCTGGAGGTAGACTTGATGTAGAATGTCTCCATTGAACAGAGATGAATACTCTGTGATGACTTCTGGGTTTGGTACACATGATTTAATCTGCAATTAATGTAAGTGAAGTTTAATCAAAGTCCTAAAGCCTAGTGGCTTAGCTAGATGGACCGACAATCTCATAAAGGTGGCTCGGACAGACTGGATGCGGAAGGCGGAGGACAGGGAGCTGTGGGGCAGCATGTAAGAGGCCTATGTCTAGCAGTGAACTGCGATAGTCTGAGTTGAAAGTCCTAATAAGTTATTTTATTAAAACAGTATTCTCAATTATATTTAAAAGTACTGTACACTTAAATAATTATATCTAAGGTATCAAAGATTCTATTTTATGATGAAATTGATCCAATATAAAAAAAACATAGAAAGTTCAATTCATTAGGTTTATGATCAATTATGTGCTATAGGGCTCATCAAGACATTATGTGAAGAATTTCTCTTTGTTATTAATATGGGTATTCTTGATTCAATGGTAGCACACACCAACAATGGATCAATGAACATGTGTGGGAACTTTAGTGAGATGTAGTACACACATATTGAACACAAATCTCTTCTATAATAACACTATATCTTGACCTGAATAATTTTCATTAATAATTTTACAAATAATAATTTAGTCATTTATAAATTCCAACCTTTCAAATTACATATTTTGTTCAGTGTGTTTTGTTGTTATGTCTATTTTTATCATAAACATTTACATGTCTATTTATAACTTTCATTTGATGAGTCTTTGTAACCACTATACATTTGGTAACAGCTGGAAGGATGTAGTTATAAAACAATCGCTTCAACATATTAAATCATAAAGGGGATGTAAAGTAACTGCATAGTCTAACAACCATCCATTACAAAACAACTTGATCACTCGAGTATGACAACAGAGAAAACGATAACTACATTATTCTCTCACCCTTGTTAAGGACTTTAAAATAAATAATGACTAGAACATGCAGAAATGACCAAATAACACATTCATTCATATGGAACGGGAGATTAAATCCATCTCACGCTTCATTTTTACGCGCACAGTAATAAAAACAGAGGCAAGAATCGTTGTGCACTCACCCACGAAACTAGAGGCCCGTTCAAGAACTCTTCGATTTCGGTACCAGACGCGGCCATCCTTGCCATGCGTTAGGATGAACGGAACCTGCTCCTCTGTGTTTGTCCGGCACGCATTGCATCGAAGCAGTGCTCAGTGTTAATACAAGCAGCAATTTCACTTAACATCTGCAGTAAATGAGAAAAATCCGTACTGTACCACTTGTTCTAAAACCAAGTTGACATTTGTTAATTGAGTGACGTTCCGATATGGCACAGATAAAAAGCACGATGATATTTTTAGGCGATTTTTAGCGCCTAACGTGATAGTGGTCTAAGGATGTAGTTGTGAGACAGATGAAGACCATCAATCAATCGTAAAGCCAAGTCTGCTGTACACGTTTGGCACTACGCATCGCAGTTGCAAAAGATTTCTTTGATTTGTGTACAAAAACTGTCCTGAATCGGATAAACAGCAAGTGATTGCAAATCACACAAGCCAAGCTAAACCCCATTACGCAATGTGGTGTTGATAGCATTATTATTATTATTATTATAAGCCTGTATTGTCCCACTGCAGGGCAAAGGCCTCCCTTCCCTCTTTCCACGTTTCCCGGTCTACCGCGATTGTGGGCCAATCCTTTAAGAAGGAGTCCAGCTCATCCCGCCATCCCAGTTGATAGCATGTCGCACCGAATAAGTGTTAACATGCTCTGTCATCTGTGTGTGTACTCACTTATAAGGTTTTTAGGTTTCATGCCCTAAAATTATCCATTTCATTCACTTTCATTCAATCCATTTGACGTTTTATTTTATGTCAACAAAAAACAATCAATGTCTTGTCAGTTGTCATAGTTGTCATGTAGTAGTTGATGTGTTGTGTGGCATCAAAAAGTACTCTGTGGGCATTGTGTATTTAAAAAGAAAATATACCTATTATTATTTCATATTAACAATTACTTTAATGCGTTTATTATACTAGAATAAAAACAAAGCACAAATTCTTAAACCATGTTTAATAAATCATCTATAAACAAAGTGAAATTTCAAGATCAACAATTAGACGACTATGTTCTCGAGGTAAGAAACTATAATTTTATGCGTTTTGGTCCCGTATAAAATTATTTATTTTGAAAATTTTGTGGACATACCTGTCATTATAGCCTGTCAATTTCTAACTAGATATAGATAATCTAAAAGATCTGTTTGAAATGTTTTAATTTATTGGTCAATCTCCAAATTGTTTCCAGAATTCAGTCTTGAAAAGTAAGTTACAGAGTAAGATCGATGCTCTATCTATAATGAGCAGGGAGCTGGACAAATGCAGCATGGAAAGGGACAGGTTCAAAGTATTAGTAGAACAGTTAATTTGCAAGAAGACAGTTCCCATGAAATCTAGTCCAGGTGCTAACAACATTGCTTATAGACTAACACCTACTAACACTATCAGTGGTGGAGAGATGCTTGCTAAAACACAGGACCACAACAATATCCTGAAATTAGAGGTAATCATACTTCTAAATTTAATGTATTTCATCAATAACTGCTGCTTTGGCTCTTTTTGTTTTGTCTAACACTAAATAACATAGTAAAAATTAAATCAAAATCAAAAGTCATTTATTCAAACTAGGCTGAGAATCAGCACTTTTCAAATGTCAAAATTACATAAGACAGTCCCCCAAAGCGCCTGCCCTTCGCCACTTCCTAGTGCTTTCGTAACATAGTAACTTGTCAATATTAAATAAAACAGTGTTTAACAATTGCTTCTGTAATATAAATGTATACTCTTCAAAATAATAACTAACAGAAGCATGTCCACTGTGGAGTAATCTACCTGGTGAATAATGCGGTGAAATTAATATTTTCAAATATTATATTTTGCTCTAAATGCCGAGATAGAGCAGAATCTTTAAACATCTCTTCTTCACCAATAATAGAAGAGATTTCTAGCCAATAAGGCTAAGAACTCACGGAGCGATTTTCAACCGCGCCCGCCGCGGTCGCGGACCAGCTATTATTTTTCTAAACTCACGAGACCGGTTGTTTGTATGGCCACGCAGCTGTCGCGGTTGCGATCATCGCCCGCAAACTTAGCGGGCGAATGATCGCAAGACGGGCGGTTGCAAAATGGCGTCGGATTTCTGTACCCCCCGCCGCTACGGTCGCCCGCCAACCGATCGCAGAGCGCGCGGGCGCCATCCACCGCGGCTGCGGGTGACCGCGGCCCGTGCAATTCTACTAGTTGCCCGCTGTTGCAGCGGGAACCGCAAACAACCGCGCACACCGCGGGCATAAAACGCGTCGTGAGTTGTGCATTAATTTTTTACATATGTATCTGCATTCTACAGAAGCTGCGGGCCCGCAACCGCGGCGGACGCGGGTGAAAATCGCTCCGTGAGTTCTTAGCCTTAGTAAAAAAAAATGAATAATTTGCAGTGGTGGTCACAGCATGCTGTTAATACCAGTCAGGAGTATCTTGTTATCAGTATTAGTGTTATCACTGTCCATTTATAAAGGTTCTATACCCAAAGTGCCAACAGAACCCTATTACTAAGGCCTGTCTGTCCGTCTGTCTGTCAGCCGGCCATATCTCATGAACCGTAATAGTTAAATAGTTGAAATTTTCACAGATTGTGTGTTGCTATTGCCCCTAAATTAATGGGACTGCCCATACAAGTAACATGTTTTTTTTGTAATATCTACCCCTTTATTGATAAATGTTGCTTACAGTTAAGTAGTGATTAAAATCACTACTTAACTGTATGCAACGTTTAAATGTCACTTAACTTCAATCATTGTTTATGAATAAACCATGTAGTGTTAAATATTGTAGTTGTACGGAACCCTTTATGTGCAAGTCTGACTCGCACTTAGCCGGTTTTTGTACTGACAATTATTCCCAATTTAGGTAGAAGCTCTAAGAAGTAAATTAGAGGAAGCTACAGGGGACATCATAGCACTGAAGAAACAGTTGCAGAAAAGAGAGTGTCTCTCTGAAGAAGTCAATGGAAATAAGAAGTTGTCTACTATATTTAGCTATTCTCATAAGGATTATGAGCAGTTGGTAAATGAACTTGAAAAAAATCAGAAGAAGGTTAGTGTTACAACATAAAATAAATAAATAAAATAAAATTAGTTTAATTCAAACTATTTAAGTGCCCATATTTTGTTTGTACAACACATACAACATTACATTATTTCAATATGTTAGTCATGAGGAGAGTCATAAAAATCGAAATAAATGATTGAAAATAAATTAAAATAAAATTGAAATAAATAATTGATATTGATAATAATATGTTTACCTATGTTTAATTTGAAACATTTGATTGAAATTATGAACAGCAATTTTTTTTTTAATACCTAGAAGAACTTCTGGGAATTTTTAACAGTTTTTCTATTTAATCTTTCTTCCAGTATCAACAAATTCAACTAGACTATCGAGCAACACTAGATGAAAAGGAAGAATTGGTTTCTGACAGAGATTACTATAAGAACAAAGTTCAGAGGTTGAGCCATCAGATCAGTTACATTTTATCTAACAGGGCCAAACTTCAAGATAGTAACGAAATTGATCCACCTAAGCCTATTGTAGATATTGATGGTCTAGTCACTGAAAATAAATACCTTCATGAAAGAATAACACAGCTTCAAGTGGAAAAAGAAATTGTCAAACGAACATTGACAAAATATAAGGTTTCTATGCTTTTAACAACATTTTTTATTGTGTACGAACAACGACATATCAAGCAACAAATTTCCAGTATAAGTGGACTTCTCATTGAGCGAAAAGCCTAATACAGGGTGTTACAGAAAGGGTATATCAATACAAACGGGTTGAAGAGCGTATCTGGTCTAGAATCTCTGTACAGACGCCAGCACATCTACCTACTACAATCTGTCAAATTTCTTTAATAGATTTTCAAATTTATCACTAAAGCATAAGGTTCAAAGTTGATTGGGAAAATCTGACAGTTTCGGGTAGGTTGATGTGCTGGCGTCTGTACAAAATTTCAGCTCAAAAGCATTAACTTTGAAAATGCTTAATATTTTTTTATTTCGACATCACGGCGCTGCACTGGCGCGCGGCGGCGTGATGTGCGTGTACTAGGCACACAGACACACTACAGATAATGGATAATGACTCTCGTAGTGCGGTGACACGTTTTTTATGTTTTCAATTTAATAAACTATCGAAATAAAAAAATATTAAGCATTTTCAAAGTTACTGCTTTTGAGCTGTAATTTTGTACAGAGATTCTAAACCAGATACACTCTTCAACCTGTTTGTATTGATATACCCTTTCTGTAACACCCTGTATAATGCCAGGTCAGCTAAAACTGGAAATGTATAACTTGATATATCGTCATGTGAACAGGAAGTAAAGATAAGCATGTAAATTTTATTGTTTTTCAGACATTGCTGGATAATAGAAATAAAAACTACTCTAGCTATATGAAAAAAGGTTTTGCAGATGTCATGACACAAAACCAAGGTATGTTATAAATGGTACTAATCACAAGTGTGCATTTGATTCTAATTGACATAAGGTTTAAATTAGTGATTTACGCGCGCTAATGAAATGCAAAACCTGAACATTTTTTAAGATAATACTTAGGTTCTGTTTGTTGGAGGGGCTTGTGGCTAAGTAATAACAGCCATACGGGTCGATCGATCAGGTTTACGCTCGCCGCGGTTGGGCCGTGGATGGATAACCATCTTATTCTTTACATACCAAGACCCCTCCGTGCCTCGGAAAGCACGTTAATCCGTTGGTCTCGGCTGTCATTCGTGGATCTTTTACAGTCGTTACGGGTCGTCAGAAGCCCGAAAGTCTGATAACCAGTCTTACCAAAGGGTATCGTGTTACCCGGTAACTGGGTTGTGGACGTCACGTAGGCAGTCGCTTCATGTAAAATACTGGTATTCAGCTGCATCCGGTTAGACTGGAAGCCGACGCTAACATAGTTGGGAAAAGGCTAGGCAGATGGTGATGACTTAGGTTCTGTTTGTTCTACTTTTACAGTACGAGAGTTTCTGGACAACATTAATTCGAAGGCTGGTTTGAAGCAGGGTTCGGCAGCTGAATTGAGGTCTCTATGTCTTGGCCTATTTGAAGCACTTAATGATAAGTCGGTCGCCCTACAACATCAACGGAAGACCAATCAGTACGTATTATACAAATAAGTATTTAAAATATAATTGGTTATGTTAAATTATAAACTTTAACAATAAACTGATATTGTTATCTACCATCCCATATCCAATGCTTTTATATATCCGGCCGCAAAGAATTATCTCTAGTGTTTGGGATACAGTTATGCAGATAAGGAAACCTTGTTACATGTGTCTCGTACGGCTGGTACGGCACCCTTTATATTCAATATAACAATGCGTACCGGGTGTTGATGGGGCTGTACCGCTTCTGTAGCGCATCAGGGATGTTTGCTGAAGCTTGTGTCGATTGTTTCTACGCTACGATTACTACTAATACTCATTAGTGCGCCGGGTGCGGGCCAGCCCCAACATTATACTGCGGTGTATCGCGGGCAGACTGGACTGCTTGTGTATGAATCGCTGCCGCAAACTTTCTACATCAGTGTTGAGCTTGTAGAAGGGATTCTCATTAGCTATATGGAAGTGTTAGGTTAAGTTTACTATCTAGTTGTTAAGAAATATTGTTACTAACATATTTGAGTCCATTTTTACTTGTAAGTACCTATATTAAATATAGATAAATACATTTCATATTTACAGAATTCTAGCCAACAGAATAACAGAACTAGAAAAAACACTAGAAAGCTGGTGTAATGGCCAGAAATACATTCCAATATTTCCTTCCCAAATGTTATTAGATGAGTTTCTCACAGACTCTGGGTCCGTGAAGTCAAATGACTCAAAAGAACAACAGTTGAAGGCTCACGACAACTCCGAGAATAATAGAAGCAAGTATTCTGATAGTGATGACGACATGAACAAAGAGAACAGTGATGGATCATCAACAGATCTGAGGAAAGCTTATGAAGATGATGATGATGAGTGCAAAGTGTCAAACGGCGAACACAGGAGCATGTCCAAAACGATTTTGCCACAGGACTTACAAGATTTAGTGAAGGAAGCTCTTGCTGAACTAAAACCTGTAGAATAATCTAGATGAATATGTTCACGAGTACAATGATCTGACAAGTTTTATTTAATTAGTTCGTATTTCGTCCTTGTGATAGTTCTGTACCAAAGAAACATTCCATAAATGCAATTCTAGTCTATTCAAAGCAATTGTCTAGTCTGTTACTATTGATGTATGTCTAATTATTGTTATTGCAATTTTACGTCGAATTATATACTTAATTATATTATATACAATATTTTATGAGTGTTTTCTTTTTGGTGTAAGTATAAGGAAAGCCATTCAGTTGGTTCACAAAAATAATTTATTAAAGTAATATTATCTATATCATATACTCCAACTCCATTTTGAAAGCTTTTTCTATACACACATATCAAAATTATATTATCATAATTAATCATTTTACTTGTTTACTCTAATTTTTACTTGAATTCATAAATATTTAATGATAATTCTATTACAGATACAAAATAACCTAAAACATTTTCATTTAAAAATAGTAATATGTATAATAACTTCTAAAAATACATGGCCAATAATATAAAGAGATACACTAAGCATTTAAAATACAACATGAACAACAAAACGTAAGTTGCATTTTAATAATACGCAGAATAAAATATTAACCGGTCAAGCGGCGCGCGTCGCCGATCGGCGACGAAACAATAGAACATAGATCAACATACAATAGAAAATCAATTGTGTCTCATTAGCGGAGCTTGACAGATTAAGTAAACAAAAACCTCCCAGAGACGTGGGCGGTTGGTGATGGAATAATAGATGCGTCCACAAGGTTTTTATTCCTTTCCTTTATACCAATCTCTTTCTATTTATTTGTACCAATGAAACGTCTCGATGCGAGGGTCATGGGACCATGGTTACAGGGAAGAAACGGGTGTAAATAATGCTAGCGATAAGGTAACAACTAAATAGGTTCGACATACTAAACTTTAAATAATATCCAATAAGGAAAAACAAATACATAAGAATACCTTCTTACACTTCAGTATTTAATTAAAAACTAACTTAGATATGTAGGAGATAAAACAAATTATCGATACAATTATTGTCGTTACGATTATCAACTGATATTTTTAAATCCATTAATTTATCATGTAACCACTGGGATAAATATGACGAATTATAGTGGAAAATATTGTTATCAGCGAAATCGATTTTTAACTATATGGTCAACTTATTAAATTACGGATCATCCACACTTGATTTAAACGATAAGATATACTATTAATAAAAAATACATAACTGGTAAAATCGTAATAATTACAATTTAAGCATAACATTTATGATAACCAAAAATATACCATCTTTTAGCCTTATAATCTAATCTATAAAAAACTAGACGTGGACTAGGCTTAAATCATGTAAGAAGTATTTAATGTCATAAAGAAGTAAAGCAACCACAGTTCTTTGGGAACTATAAACTGATCCTGGAACTTATCACATATTAGTTCAAAATATAACAAATTATTGGCTCATCAGTGCGCTTCAGACAATAGCCTAGATTTTTTGTAATTTAGACACAACATCAGGGGCGCAACACGGGTTGCGCAGTGGCAACTAGGAGCTAGATTTTTGTGACGCTTCAGGTCGATCTAACCACGAATCAGTCTTGTGTGAACTTGTTCACACGGACATAAAAATATTGATCCGTACGACCCGGAGTCCAGAAATACCCGGAACTCTGTGGATAGCGCTTCAAAAACACAGCTGGTGCTCGCGCCAATAGAGTGATAATAAGTTAATATTTTCAAGAAATGCTAGTATAATGCTCAAGGGCGGCTGCGGTGTGGTGGTGTACGGCCGAGTTGTCACTCCTCTGCCGCGCGGCCAGCACTAAACGCGATAGCAGTGGCCGGTGGTCCCTCTCTGAATATCGCTCGTACGATTCCAAACCTTCTTGTAACTTTAGGATTAGGCTGTCGTAGTTCTTTCTGACTACTTCTAGGATCTGTAAAATACAAAATAATTACAATATTGCCTTAATTAAGTATATCAAATATTATTGAAACTACAAAAACGTAATCACACTTGTCGGGCGCCAGCTAACCAAGTTGGCGCCCAACAACAATTTGTTGGGTGCCAACTACCCAAGTCGGCGCCCAACCCAATTGCAATCGATTGCACGCTACAAGGATCAACTGAAAGTTGATGACATACCTGGCGTGGCATCTGTTATTAGGATCAATTCATATTATTGGATGATATGGACAAATACTGACCTGATCTTCAGTAGGCGTGGACAGATTTTGCGATGCCAGCCAGGCTTCAATTTTTGGCGAAAAGTGTTGAATGATAGCGCGTACGTTGACAAGACAGTTAGCTAGTCGCAACGCTTCCGCTTTGAATTCACCATCACTGGTTGAATAGCGTAATGCTGTAAAATATTAAAATAAATAATTAAAATCCCCATTTAATTTCATAAAAATTATTTCTGTACCAATAAACGTACCCATATAGAATAGATTATCGAAAACTTGATGCATTCGAATCAGCTCATAATATAGTTGGTCATAAGACGCAGGAGTTGGCAGGAACGTGTCGCCAAACGTAATAAACAGGTTGAAAATGTTCACGACCTAGAAAGAAAATGAATAACAACAATAATTTGTTTACAAAAAAGTATTAATGATTCATAGTAATGATAAACACACCTGTTGTGCCATGATAAAAATGTTATGTCTCCTTAATAAAGTGCTCTCATTAGTTACTAAGAACTTTAACAGGGCAATGAGTGCGGCCCATAATGGTCGCCAGTCCCTAGCAAGTCTTACACGACATCGCTTTTGATAGCTAAGCAACCGCAGCAGTACTCCCACGCATAACTGATACAATTCTCCAGGGAACTTCTTCAGTAGATGGCACATTATAAACTCGACCAGGAGATCTGTAATAACAAATAGATATCAGAACGAGAGTTGTTCAGTTAGTGAGTTTATGTAGTTTAGTAAACATTTTCATTTTTTTTAAGATTATGTCACTTTTTTTTTATAAAGGATTGGCCCCACAATCGTATTAGACCAGGAAAAGTGGAAAGAGGGAAGGGTGGCCTTTGCCCTGCAGTGCAGCAGTGGGATAACACAGGCTTATAATGTAATATAAAATAAATTTTTATAACAATTACCTATCAAGGTTGATGCAAGGGGCTGCGACGGTGGTTCTTCTAGAACTATTTTCCTATGGCGCATTGGGAGCCTATACAACTGTACCTGGAAAAGCGAAAATGATCTTTATGTTTCAGAGAATCTAAAATGAAAAAGACTAAAATTGAAATAATATTTACCTTAAAAGTAAGATTTTGGTCGTGCATAATAGAATTAGCAAACTGTTCTTCTACTATACACGTCAGTATAATGAAACATAGACTGCATTTATTTATGCTGGACTCCGTCCGCGTATCACCCATTACAATGGAACTAAAAAATAAAATAAAAAAACGTTATTTTAAAGTTTTTTGCAGTACTCATTTTCATCACATCTTTACATTAGTAGGAGTCCTTAAAAAAACTATATGCGTACTCTTGCGCACATAATTACTTACCAATATTGAAAGAACGTGACTAGTAAATTCGTTGGTTGTTCGTTGTCAAGGGCTTGTATTTGTGTTAAATTAGGAGGAGTCTGAAACAATATGGGAATTTTATTTACTTGCTGACAAAAATCTCTAGCATGATGCAATACCATACCTAATTATCTACCTTGCAAACAAATTGCAAGCATTGCAACTTAGAAACGTCAAATCGACTGGCGTCAAAATATTGGTTACATTTACCGATGAATACAGCTAAAGTTCAACTTTCTGATATTGGTCCCCGAGCACAAGTTGATTGCGGATTTAAACTTGATCTAGGACAACTTGTTTTGGTTGTTTTATTCCTCCTCTTCTATTTAAGGGCTCCCCTTGTGGGGTACGAACCTCGGATGAAGGCGTCGCTGGGGAGAGGGCAACTAGCCTAGTAGTTTAGGAAATAGCTGGATCTGGTTGGCATTAAAAAAGGGGTGAGTTTAGCAGCACGCTTATCGCAGGCTGGCGTTGGTAAGGGTCAGGATGGCTGTTGTGTACAAACGTATGTTATTACCTGATGTGGCGGCAACGTCGCCGGCGGTGACGGAGGCGCTGACGAAGCGGCGGCTGACGAGGAATGTGCCAGTGTCGTCATGAAGTTGCGGTTCAAGTGAGCTGCCTCATATAAAGCCAGTAACATTCCTTCTTCCCCGCCGCTGGGTGTCATAAACATGTATTTTTAAATGGGTTGAAGTTAGAAAATTTGCCACAGATATTTACTGTAAGTTGTATATCATTGTGTCAGAAATTGTTGACCGCCATTTTAGTCACAAAATATTCCTCACCTGTTCCTCTGCCCTCTAACAACCGGCTGCGTCTCATCGCTGGTCAGGAATATCCCGCCGACCATGCTGGTCAGAGAAGAGAGCCATCCACCGCCCCCGCCGCCCCCCTGCATGCCGCCGAACGTCGACATCACATAGTCGTTCAGAGCTGCCGTTATAACTTGCCCGTATCTAAGAGAACGAAAATGTTGTTTCAAATAAGGTTCACAGTTTATTATACAACTAGCTTCTGCCCGCGACTTCGTTCGCGTGAAATTTCTTATTCCCTCGACCCATCTCGTCGTATTGCATCACTTGCCCGCGTCTCCTGCTCTATCACTTCGTTTCCCCATAGCACTTTTGCTCGGCTCCTAAGGGTCATAGCGTGACGTTAAATAGCCTATAGCCTTCCTCAAGAATTGGGCTATCAAATGCAAGAAGAATTTTTCGAATCCGACTGGTAGTTCCAGAGATTACCACTTACAAACAAATACCTCTTTATAATATTAGTATAGATAAATACTTATTTCTCAAACATGCTTGGAAATTTGAGCATTATTTTGACCACCTTCTTCGAGAATAATCGAAATTGGTGTACTGGCCAAATACATGCGAGCAGCGGCCGGCAAAAGTTGTATGAAAATCCATATCTGTCGTGGTTTAGCGGCCAAATATATTACACAGTAAAGTCATATCTGTCGTGTAATATAAAAATGGAACGATCTTTTACTCCGAAACATGGCAACCAAGGAGGTAACTTATCAAATGTTTTATTTAAATTTCGAACTGGCTTGCAAATAGAAATCCGTTTATTGAAAAAAATAAATAAATGAACACTTTAACGCGGGAAAAATTATTGTTGTTTGTTGGTCGTCATTGATTATGAAAAATTTGTATTTGCCAAAAAAATACTGCCTAGGTCCTACTTAGTTTTAATTTCCGTGCATTCTTTGAGAAAAGTACTATACAAGCCTTGGCCACAACTAGGCATTGATGGACTTAGGTAGGTACGTATGTACTATTCGCCTCGGCCCACATTTACACGTTCGTCCATCAATACCTCTTTTGCTGGTCGCTGCAGTAATGTACTATATCTTTATTGACTAAATCCTCTTTGAGGATATTGCAGCTTCTTACCTTTTTTTTTTGGGTGGAAAATCATCAAATAACTTCTCCCGCTCTGGGCGGAGCGCGAGGGCGTGTCAGACTTTTACTGACTAAAACCCACCCGTGTTCCTTCAGTTGCCTGTGCCAGGGGCCACGGTATCTCTTTCGAACAACCCGCGACCCCGGCAGGCTTCGGTCCCGGTAGACCCCGTCAGTTAGTGCTGACATCTCTTTGAGGCGCGCGTGGAACACAACGCGCCGTCGACTCGGGCCTGGTCCTTACCGGACGGCGAGCTGCCCATTGCTCGCCGTCCGCAAGCCCGCGCCTACGGTGGCCGAGAATCGGCTATCGATTCCCGACGCCCAGGTCCTGCGGCGACTAGGGGCGCGAGGGCGCCAAGATTGCCTCTCCCTCACGCGCTCCGCCTCCTCCTTCGCGAGCATTACTGCTTCGCAGAAGGAGGCAACGGCTTCCCATGTACTCTCGCTCCGTACCATGGCCTGGATCAGGGCCGGACGCGAGAGATCGCCGCCGCCGATCGCCGCCGTGAGGACGCGGCGGTGCTCTGCCCAAGCTGGACAGGCCTCCACCGTATGCACCACCGTGTCCTCCGGGCGATCCACACAATGGTGACACCCGGGCGTTTCCTCCCGCCTTATCCGAAACAGGAACCTCCCGAAGCAGCCATGTCCGGTGAGGACCTGCGTCAGGCGGAAGGTGAGGACGCCGTGACGCCTCTCCAGCCACTCCTCAAAGAGGGGACTTATCGCCGCAATTGTGGCGTGCCCAGCACTGGGTTGCGACAGTCGTACTCTCCATGTCGCCATGAGATCCCGCCGGAGCTCTGTCCGCTGTGGCGCGATTTCTCGCGACAGCGGAGTTATGCCCCGGCGTTTTGCCTCCTCTCGCCACTACCATATGTGGGCGAGGACTTTAGCCTCCAGATCCCATGGCGGCAATCCGGCAAGGAGGCTCGCCGCCTCCCCGGAGACCGTGCGGTATCCCCGGACAAGCCGGACGGCCATGACCCTCTGGGACGCGTTCAACCGCCGGGCTGGTCGCCGCCTCAATGAACGCGCCCACACCGGTGCTCCGTAAAGGGCCATGGACCGCACGACCCCCGCGTAGAGCCTCCGGCAGGAGGCGTTTGGACCCCCTAGATTGGGCAGGAGCCGCTTCAAGGCAGCCCCGGCCCGCTCCAGTCTGGGAGCCAAACGTCGGAAATGCTCCACGAAGTTCCACCGGCTGTCGAGGACAAGTCCCAGATACTTCATTGTCGACTCGACTTCGAGCTTCTTATTACCTAATAAGTTTTTGATGATTTTGATTATGCATTCAAGAGAACCTAGCTCGGTTGAATTCATGCTCGAAACATAAACGTATGGGTAATAGGCAATGTTTTGAGTTTTTGCAGCCACTTACAAAAGTCAATCCACAAATAATAATGAAAAACAGTCGACACACTGTCGCGGGACACCTGGTTGAAACGAAGCCTGGTTGAACCAGGCTTCGTTTCAACCAGGTCAGCATACGCTGCATACGTAACAAGTGTTGTGACGGTCAAAATGTTACACTTTTTACGGTCTAGCTGTCATTCGCCAAGTGTGCAGAGTATAACGTGCGATAAGAAACTTCGTTCCAATAAGTCTACCACCATTTACCGCCAAGTACTCCACTTACCCATTTAATGCTAATTCATCATCTAGTATTGATAATTTCACAACATAAGGGTTAGCTGATTCCTGTTTCTTATAATTTACTAAGAACATCAACAACATGACCACATCATAACCTAAAAAAAAAATTAAAAATATTAGAATTTAGTGAAAAATAAATAACTTATAATGTACCCCACAGTAAAAACAAAATCAAGCTATGTAGGAAGAATTCTGTTATTTTTAGTTGATTGATGGTATAGATTTTGTCTTCAATATAATATATAATTATTAAACATAAAATTTTATAAAAATACAAATAATACAACCTCTAATATGTATTCAATGTTATTCACTTGAAAATTCACTGGATCATACATAATATTATTTTTTACTTAGTCCTCGTCACAATACTGTTTGCAGCCTATTGATATAATAATAAAGAAAGAGAATATTATTACTTACCATGATGTTGTCTCTCTGTAGATGTGCACAGGAGTTGTATCAAAGGTTCGAACAATGAGTTTTGCATAAAGTACTCAACCAAAGAGTTATCATCAATGTTGTCTATGCCCGTTGCTATTACTAAAAGAAGCTTTAAAACCATTGACTTTAAACTGTCTGGAACATCTCCTGAAAATTATTTTAAATAATAAGTTATCATCATTTTGATCACCATTACCAGTGATTGGATTAGGTAGTGCAATTTAGGGTCAACAAACTCAAACATTATCATTAGTATGGATAAGCCCACAGAAATCACAGTATATTTTTGAATGTATAAGGAAAGTCTTTATACGGGATTTTAATTGAAATGCCTTGTATGTTAGTGTGCCAATCAATCTACAAAAGAACAATTAAGTATATCTATTTCACAATGACAGTCACGTATCTAACACTCTTATAAGCTTCTGAGAAAACAATGTATTTTGGTAGTGTTCTAGTTAAGTTTATGAAAAATAGGGCAGTAAGCTTTGACCCGGCCCATGGACAGCCTCATTAGGCATATTTGAGAAATTGCAATTACTGCATACTTGAACTCAAATAATTATGTCAATTACCAAAACTGACTCATTTGATAAATATTACAACTTGGCATAACCAGTACATGGCACATTTGCTATTACTGGGAACTTAGCTTATCCATACTCTGATAATTTCATCAAATCCCAGTAATTGATCCTGAAAATCCGATCATATACAATTCTTCCAGCATTTAATACTAACTGAAATCTTTAATGATAAATGCTCCACCATCTGATGTAATGGTGCCTCACTTTTTTTTCCAAAATAATGGACAGTTCTTTGATAAGAAAAAAAAATCACATGGAACAAATTGACTACAATATTGTTATCTTGTTTCTTACAAATCTTGATCTTTACATAAACTGCTACATACCTGATAATATGGTGCTACAATGTTCAAATAACTTTTGCATTTTAAAGTCAGGATTGTCGGAACCAATTAAAACAGTTTTGATATTAATGTTAGGGTCCTGTCCAGCTCTTTGGTACATAGTTATTAAAACAGCACTAAGAGTTTGAAGTGCATACACCAATCTGAAACATTAAACTTATTTAATGGACAATTTTGATGTTACTTTAATTGAAAATAGTGGTTAATTCAACTCATTATGTTAATGCAGACTAAGGCCCTTATTCATAATCCTATTTTATCTCTATTTTAGCTAAAATAGGTTTATAGAATGTTTGTCTTTATCTGTCACATTGTCATTTCTGTGTGTAAGAAAGAGACAAACCCCATTTTAACTAAAATAGGTTTGATAAGTTTTATGAATAAGGGGGTAAATAAATAAGATACCCTACCTTATATGATGTTCTTGCCCTAACATTTCAATACATTGGGAAACCAATAAGTTCATACTTTCTCTCATGCTCATAAGCTGTTCCAAAGATAGTTTATGAATTTCGGCTTCTAATTGGGGAATTTTAGGTTTCAGAAGAAAGAATTCGTCCCAGAATGTAGCATTGTCAGTAGTTAAATCTTCGCCTCTAAAGAAAGATTCATATATTTGCACCACTTTCTCCTTCAGGTGTCTTTTAGACCCTGATCCGCTTCTCTTGCGTGTAGCCATATTTTTTATGATATATATTGGCGTATAATACACTTTATTTTGCTGTAAACCACCTTTTAAGTGTGCCAACGATGCCTTATTGGAGTAAGTTCTGTAATAAATTTCCATTGACCATTTATTAAATTGAAATTGATTATGAACGATAAAACTTTCGTTGTAATAAATGAATTAATTACTGCACGAGGTCTGCCGTTAAAACTATCCAGTAATTAAAAAACTGGTGAAAAAGTCAACAAATTGCAAATGCAAACTTTCATCACTTGACTTTCATGACTTTGACACTTATTAGTGACACAAGTTAGTGAAATGCAAGAAGTTTATAGATAAAAGTGGAGGCAACACTCTGAATACCTAAGTGAAACCGACTGTGGTCGGACACTCTCTTTCTAAATACATACATAAGAACGAGACAGTGATATGTGTTTTCTTTCTCATATGTATGTATTTAGAAAGAGAGCGTCCGACCACAGTCTGCTTCACGTAGGTATTTAGAGTGTTGTCTCCATTTTTTACCTATAAGCTTCTTGGTGAAATGTCAAGTATAAAATGACATTTCTGCCATGACAATATCACTAAAATTCGAGCATGCACACACACATAGCCGTCGTCGCATCGCGTCGGCGATTTACAAAATCCATCAAAATCTCACGGCCTGGCCACAATCTCTCCGTTATCAGCAGCAGCGTGGGGCGGAGAGCGGTAAAAACAAATATACCAAAATGTATGAACCATGCCACGACGCACTGCTCGCAGCGTCAACGCTAGACAAAAGAAACGGCGCGGCGCCGCTTGCCGCTGCGCCAAAAACGTGGCCGGGTATCACATATTGACAGCAGAGTGACCTGTGTGTGGACTTGACATTTTGATTTACATCACTGTTTCACAGACTTTATTCATAATTAATAATAGATTTGGCAACACTGCAGTACCATAAACGAATATTCCACATTGCATATTTTCATTCAAAAACTATGATAATTTCCGATTTCATTCTTTTCTCATTCGTTCAGTACTTCAGTTCAGGCTTTTTGTTTTTGGTATTGTGTGGTGCTTTGTGAAATTGTGATTTTATTTGATAATTTGTTGTAAGTTATCATCAAAAACATACATAAAATGAAATCTAAGAAGCGCCATCATACATCGTCGGAGGATTCAGATGAATCCGACGCTACTGGTAACAGCAGCTCTTCTGGGAGCGATAGTGACGACTCTTCATTATCGGAACACCGCTACAACAAAAAGAAAAGGAAACGTGCTGATTCTTCAGATTCGGAAAGCGATTCCGACGAGCAAAAACGTTCCAAGAAACGTAAGCATAAGAAAAAGAAGAAGAAGCACAGCAAGAAGAAGAGGCGTTCAGATTCCGTGGCGGAAAGCGTCTCAGGTCCCGAAGATGTGTCTTCAGTCAGTGAGGGCGAAATATCTTCCAAGAAGAAACGCAAACATAAGAATAAGCACAAACGGCAGCGGAGCACTTCAGTTAGTGTGAAAGGTGAGATTTAATGACATTTAATCATTTTTAATTACGTGTTGTTGTTTGGTAGATACAGTAATTTTTTTTCACACGGTCACTATTAGAATATACTTTAAAATGATTATTCTATATATCGCCTCTTTCTTTCATTAGATGAAGAACAAATTCAGCGCCGCCTGCATAGTGTTGTAAAAGAACGTCGTGGATCTTCTGAAGAAGCAAATCAACCTATACGGACCTATTATAATCAGTAAGTTCTATAGCAATCTCTAGGACTTCGCCCGCGACCTCATTCGCGTGGATTTAGTATTTGTATCGTTAAAAGGTAGTTTTCTAAAATTTCCATCATCACCAAACTACTGTACTACCAGACGTACTGCAGCATACCATTCACACTTGGTTGATATCCCAACCATTCGTACTCAGCACTTCTACCTCACATTTATTATACGGACAGCCAAAATGTGGAACTCTGCCGGCAACTGTGTTCCCTTCTACATGCAACATGTCTGCTTTCAAATCATCAAGAGTGAACATGAGTGAGTGAGTGCATCTTCTGGGCATGCTCATTCCATCATAGACCACAGTAATTGCTTTCCATCAGGCATGATCAAGATAAGAGAACGCCCATTCAGCAATAAAAAAAATATATTGCTTACCTAGATTCTGGCCAAGTTTATAGATTAAAGAATTATTATGTTTCATAACATTTCCATTATTTTGAAAAAATGTGAGATCTACCAACACACACTAAGCCCGCATGGTAGATTATGGGCCCCTCCCTCTCAAAGAAAGGAGACCTGTGTTGTTCTTTAAGTTTGAGCTGATTATGCTATGTCCACATTGTCTAAATAAAGTGAAAGAATTTTTTAAATTGAGTGAGTTGTTTCATAGATTAGCTTCTACACCCAAACTTACCTTAGTGTAGATAAATGAATTTTGGAATTTGTATGAGTAGTTTCAGAGATTACCTCCACCAAACTTACAAACTTTACCTCCTTATAATATTAGGGTAGATAATTCTCATGTAATGTTTGAAATTTAAAAACATTCAACAATAATTTTTCTAAAATGTGGTTTTTATTTTAGGAAAGAATATCAAAGATCAGTGTCTCCTGAAGGGTATGAAAGGGAGCGAGAAGTTCAGCGCTTCTACCGAGGTTCCAGCAAAGAGAGAAGGCAGCAGCAGTATCAGGAACAGTACCAACAGTATGACAGGGATCATAATGACAGGTAAGCTAATTAGATCCCAGGCTAAAATGATATTGTGTAATATTCCATTACACTACATCATTAAATCATTGCAGATACACACAATATCGCCAAGACAAATATAATAGAAATAGAGAGAAATATGGTCAAAGCTCTCATTTTAATGACTCTAATGAAGAACATAATAGACGGCAGAAGGATTATGAGTATAAAAGGTACATTACAAGTACACGTAAATGTTTGCTTGTAGGTTACTTATATGTGCTGGTCTTAGTTTGGGGCAAATTCATTTTAAAGAAACATAAACATTATTTAATTTCTTTAGGAATCAGAGGTATGACGAGCACAGATCTCCAAAAGATGAATACCAACGGAGACCGAGGGAACAAGAAGAGCGATATCATCAAAGAGATGACACAAGAGGTTAGTAATTGAATGTTTTTAAATACTTACTGCAGCATTGATGACCTCATTGGTTAACATCAAATGAGCTTGTGATCAAACATGAGCCTATCCTATACATAAAAGAATGTGAGTTAAATGCCTTTGTTGGCATTGTGCTCATATTAATTTTTTACTTGCTTTATTTATCCTAGGTTTCAACCGTTACAACCAGTATGAGGAGCGTGGAGGACCCAAAAGGCGGGAGTTTGAAGACAGGAGAGATTATCGTGAAAGGTATTGTGCCTAAATTATCACAAGTTTATTTTTTAGGGTTCTGTAGCCAAGTGGCAAAAACGGAACACTTATAATTTCGTCATGTATGTCGGTTTGTCTGACTGTCCATCCGTCTGTCTATCTATCAGTCTGGCTGTCTATCTGTCTGTCTCTCTGTCTTTGCATCCATTCGTCTGTCTGTTCGTCCGACCGTCCGTCCATCCTTCCGGATGTGGCACAGCCATTTTACTCAGACTATTACCACTATAGTTATCTACTGTGCAAGTCTTTTCTCTTCTTTTTGATATTTTACCTTTTTGTACCTTTGTTTATGCTTTTCCTACGTTTTGGTTTTTACTTTTGATTGACTTATTATATACTTTGTTTTACTGCCAGAACCAGCGCCTTTTAATTTGGTAGTTAATATCTACGAAAATAGGAAAGAAGGTATATTATGTTCACTGCTAAATAATGATAAGTGAAATTACGAAAAAGAATATTAGGCCGGTAAAATCCGATCAATACTGTGCATATGCGTAAATATTCATCCCGACTACGACACCCTTCACTGTGCGTGGGCCAACACGCACTTAACTGGTTTTCTATAAAAAAATCAAATAATAGCAATTTAAAAAAGCTTTTTTGGTTATAATATTAAGAGTCCTCGACCTCTCGTGATATTGTGACGTTTTCGCTATCAATCTATTTGAGCTGAGAGTGGTCTGAGCCCTTATCTTGTAAATGACACGATTTCAAATAAAGTTCGACGCTATTCAAAACTCGTTGAATGTTTGAAAACAGACGTGTCCTGCATTTCAGGAACTACTATGAAGATTATGTATAAATGATATTTTATAATCTGAAGGCCAGTTCCCGTAATTCAAAACGTTCAAAATCTAGTCGCTGTCTTCTCGGCGACAAACAAATGTCAAAAATGTAGGGAAATTAGAGGTATTTTTGACAGATTGAGACAGATCAGATTGTCCCTGATCTATACTTATAAAGATCTCGAAATATACACAGAAAAGGGCTCATTAAATTAGTACTTAGTCAAAACAATTGAATAGGACCGCCTATTTAATTGTTTTGACTGTATTAGAGATGTATGAAATAATAAAAACTTAACAAATGTAAATGTTACAGTCATGCCATTTTCCAATTACCTTTAGCATTATTCCTAAAAACAATACACTGATGAGTTATGACCACGGACAAAAAGTAATTTGTGGTTATTACTCAGTATCGAAGTGGCAGTGCTTGGGGGAGGCCTATCAGTGGACGACTTTCTGAAATGATGATGATGATGACTCGGTATCGGTAATTATGTAATGATTGCTAAGTAGCGCTAATTATTCCTTTGAAACCATAAAGAAACAGATAATAACAAAATAGGTACGAAAAGTATTCGGCGGTTTTAAGTTCTTATCAGTAAAGCATTGAAATGTAAGTGCAATCATACATTTTGGCAGTAAAACTAGCAAGACTGCGATAACATTGAAATAAAAACAGGAAAACTCACATTACAACACATTACTTTCCTTCCTACTTACTGTAGCGAAATAAAAACTTCACTGTATAGAACAAAAACATGTAATTTATAGGAAAAACCAAATTTTAAATATAAATAATTGTAAAAATAAACTAAATACAAAAACGGTTATTAGTTAAGTACTAGACAATATTCCAGCTGTAAGAATATTAGGAAGACGAGAAATTAGAAGAGTGTCTCAATTTCAGAGTATCTTTTATATTTTTTTTTAGGATACAATTTTATAACGAATTTCACGAACTAGCGAATTTATTGCAATCGGTTTTTAGGCTCGTTAGCACTAATTTGCACAGATTTTAAAAGGAATTCAATCTAAAATACATTAGCTAAGTTGTCTTGAGATAAAAAGATGTCAGAATTTGTTAGCAATTGTAGTTTCCTGGACACAGACGACGATGGTCTCGATGCTCAGAAGCCTTCAACAGAACTGCTGGCGATTTAACAGCCAAACGACGTGGAATAAAGTCGTGCAGGTCTTGAGGTACAGGAATACTCTGCAGCTGGGTTGATGAATGCAACACCTCAGCCTATTAGATGATCCGGTATCCGGGAAAAAGGGCAAAGAAAGCACCCTTTTTGACTGGCTCTACACCAGATTTGAAGAATTTCTTATACCAATACCAGTCAGTGTGGTCAACTTATGATGCGAAGCTCAACATCAAGACTTCAGACATCGCACACTCGTGGAGATCAGTGCATGCTTTTACAATATTATGCAGAAATTTGGAAATACATTACTAGGATTCCATCAACATTAAAATTCATAATCGTGTAAAGATTGTCCAACCATGTCCAACAACAAAAAAAAAAATCTTCGATCAAATCGATGCCTTAGTTCACAATTGTACTAACTGCAAAATTTTCTATTTTTACTTTTTTGGTGCCCCATATATAATAAATGTTGTGCTCTTTCGTTTGCGCGTATCGAAATACCAATAATCCGTCTCTTTCTTCCAAAAAACCTAGCTCACAGTTAAGAATCAAGTAAGTTTGATGTACAAGTGTGTTAAGTACTTTCACTTTAAGGGGTTTAGGGGTTTTTTTTTACTTTCTGGAGAACCTCCTCCAGTACAGTAAAAGTAAAAAGTAAAAGTACTTACCTACTTTTACTTTAAGGAGCCTATTTTTTAAGAAATTTAAATGTTTCTCATTAAATAGTTAGTAATTGATATTGTTACCAAACTGAAGACTGATTAATAAATTCTAATTTGTAATTATTAAGAAACCAAAAAAAAATTGGTTCAGCCCTTTTAAAATTTTGATTGCGAGTTCGAAAAAATATTTTATGATTGTAGTTTGAAAAACTGTTTGTGTTTTATAGAATAAAATAAACATTATGAATATGAATCACTGGTTTATTCTTAGTTGTTGGACATAGAACCAGTTTGTCAAAGCTATTAAATATTTTTAGTTTTTCACTTAATGCACATCAACATAATCAATCTTAGTGCACAAATGTATTAAACGGGGGGTTTGTACATTACATACCTATTTTTAAAATGTTATGGTTATACTAATATTACAATATTGAGACATGATGGAGTTAAAGGACTAGTCTTGTGAATAGATGCATTATTGTTTTATTATTTTACTTTGTTTTCATAGTATACATGTCTAAACTTTAAAAAACTTTAAAACACTCTCCTCAAAATTGTCAATTTTGTAGTTAGTGCAATTGTGAACTAAGGCATCGAAATATATCTTGCTTGTCATATTAAAAATACGAATTCCGTTAAAAAAAAAAAAATTATGACCAGTCATTATAGGAAAAAAAAATTACCTAAGAGTGAGGTTTTAAGCGCAGAGGTAACACTGCATTACTCACAATTTTAGTATTTAATAGTCTGATGCTTCTGATAACACTATGAGCCACAAGATACAAGCGACACTTAGTTTGTGGCTCACCGCACACGTCACATTGTATTGTTACTTTTTTGATGAATAAACTTATTATATATATATATTATACTATCCTATGTGAATGTTGTCTCCAGACGAGGTCCACCAGAGAACGAGCGCTTCCGCGAGAGAGAGTACCCCGACCGCAAGGAGAGGTATCACGAAGAGGGCTTCTCTTCTGAAAGGTACGTAAATCCGTGTTTCTTACCGTTAATTAGATGTAAGCAGCAGTTTACGCTATTAGGTTAGATATAACTGATAGTTTGTTTAAAAAATATTCTTTCATCTATTCAAAAACATTTTTACACATACAATACAGACTGTTATTGCATGCGTGTCTGCTGGCCACAGCTGGTCAGCAACAGTGTACCTGCGACGTTAAATAACTATATTTATTTTTACAGTGACTACTCTACAGAAAAATATAATGATCAGAGCATGTCGGTGTTGCAAAGATATTTTAATATTTGCACCCTAAATGATACTTGCTATAGGCATGTGTGAAACCATCGATTGTTATAGATTTGTTGGAATGCTTATTAGCAAAAGATTACTATTTTCATTTTGGAATGTGCAGGCACTAAAGTGCTTTCAACGAGGGAATTCTTCTACACAAATATTTAATCAAATAATAGACAGATTAAATTAGATTTTATGTAGAACGACAATATGAAGACACGAGATAGCTGAAAGCAAGATGGGTTTGCGTGATGGATTAATCTTTAATGACATTATAAGTCTAAAGAGAAAAAATATTTTTTTAATTAAACACAGAATTTGTTAAGATGACGAGAGAAAGACAATGACGCTTAATATCGTCGACAGAATTTCAAAATAAATAATGCTATATACCTATTTGAGGAATAAGGATTCAGTTACAATATTTATGAAAATGAATCATATTGAGGAATGGATTTGAAGATTACACACACACTGGAGCTGGCTTGGAGTTTGTTTGTTTTAATTTGTTTGTGTTTATTCAGAATACTGGCTACTCTTATGAACTGTATTGCTTTAGGTTCCAAAACGATTTTGATATTGGAACTCATACAGCTAATAACGTTGCTGTATGCATAGAATGGAAATGCAGATTCAAGATTATTTACAATGTTCTGTCATTTGACAATTTACATAATGATTTAAACCGGAAAAATCACTTCTTTCATCACTTCTATCTCCAAACTGATATCTATTTGGGCGCTGTATCACATTGGAGTGCTTCGACATCAATCATTATCATCATTATAACTAAACAAGTATACTATGGACACTGGCAAATTTTTACCCAAGCCCCTTGGAAATGGCTGTTAATGCATTGATTTATAAGCTATATAATTTCGAGATAATTTCGCTTGTGTTTACGTAAATGCAATACAATGTCAATTAATCGAAACAGATGAATCAAGAAAGACATAAAGAATCCAGATTTAAACAAGATAGAAACTATAAATGGAAAAGAAAAACATTTCATTCAAGATAATTCGCTAATATGGCCCGAGAGAAACCATGAATGTGAAAAGGAATAAAAATATGATTAATTGCGACAAACTGAGATACGAGGATAGAAGACTACACTTTTAATCCTGTAAGAACGTAGATTCGCGCATCTTTTGTGCTTTGATGAGACAAAAAGAAAACAGTTGTAACTGGCCTTTAGCTTAGTTAAAAGCTAAACATTTGATTTATAACATCTATGTATTAATTAGTCAAAATATGAGAAGTTCACGAAAGGCTGAACGTAGTAGGTATGCTCGTGAAATCAACATTGTGTTTCAAAAGTAATGGTAAGTGTACGATTTAAAGGAGTGTCAAAATAATTGGTTCTTCGTGTTGAAGATAAATTAATGAATATATTGTTACGCTAAAACAGTTATTAAACTGAGGATGATTGCCTCTAGCATAATATTCTCTTATTTATGAGTCGATAGTGTTCGCCTTTTTTATCCTATTCCAACTAAAATTCTCACTTGTTCTATTGACCAAATAAAAGGATCTTTGGTAGGGCTTATAGGATACTTCAGTTAAATAATAAAATTACAATATATTTATTATCATTTTTGTTGTATTTTTTGTTAAAGCTTGAAATAAAATTTATTGTGGTGGAGCACCCAGTTTGCAATCCTTGATAATATTTGTAAATCGTCTGTGTTAGGAAGTGTTTGTACGGCTAATCAGTTATTATGTTTGTCGGTTACAGACCACGTGAAGTTCGGCGAGAGAAGCCCATAAGCGCAGCTGCTAGACCCGACAAGCCGGCTGCATCACACCACAGGTACAGTCTGTTATAGCAATTAGCTGACCCCTTAAAAATTAAACGAATTTGAACCTTCTGCTTGTTAGCAGTAAGCTTATCGAACTAGAACAGTTCAACGTCTACGATTAATAAAACAGTTATTCGAATTTGATATTTAACACGCAGTGTTAAGGTAGGTATGATCTTGAATATTGTTCTAACTTGTAATATATTATTGCTAATTTCAACGACAATCACCATGTTCGTGTGGTCTAGTGGTAGCTGCAGTGAGCTGACAAGAGCGTGGTTGCGAGTTCGAAACCAACATATTTTCTGCTGCGCATTTTGTTTTATAATATTTTTTTTTAAGTTATAAATAATAAATTATAACTTTAGCAACAAAAAAAAAAGGTGAACGAAAATAAAAAAACGATAATGATGGTAAAAACGATTTTATTTTATAAAAAAAATTATTATAAGAATAACGTAAATGATATAACAGTTACTAATAACGTTGTTACATACTTCACAGAGTTTAATGTAGTGAATCAACATGTTATAATATTTAGAAATATATAGGTATGTATTTCTATTTCATAACAATAACATCACCACATTAAATATCGTTGAACTAAATAAAATAGCATTATACGTTGATGTTTTACCTACTAGGTATACTATATATCAATTTGTTTTGTAAGTATGTAGTTATGTTTAGTTATAAATAAGGTTTAGACAAAGACTTCTCGTCGGTAAATATGACAACATAATCTTCCCAATTAAAATTGAGATATTCTTGGGCAAAGCGGACCCTTGCTTGGCGATGTGCAGCAGTCAGTTAAATTTTACGTGCTGGCTTGTATTGTTTCAGTCCAGCAACATGCAAATGTTTTCTGACCGTCTGAACAGAAACATTATACTGCATTGAGTAGGCAAAAATGGGTGTTCAGTATGCCTTCTAACAATTGCTTGATGATGTTCTGACACAGGAGTAACATTGCAGGTTTTGGTTCAGGACGATCCTTTTGAATATTCCCTGTCTCTTCAAAACGTCTTAGCCACAGTCTGACTGTATTTCTCTGAAACAACACAATAAGCATAATTTTAATAACCCGGTAATCATAATTTTTCGAATAAGTTTGCAAAAATACCTTTAGATAAACCACATTAGACCTATAAATGATCTCATAATGAAACAGTTAATTTTCTATTATTCTATACAGACGTTTTTAAGCCAACTAACGAATTAAGGAAGTATAAAAAAGAATACACTTACCGCTATATTAAGTTTCCTAGCAATCGCTTTAATACCAACATTCTCCTTATGCAAATACAATATTTTGTATTTTAAATAATCACTCAACTGAGACATGACGATTAAACTATCAAAACCGATAATAATAATTAATAAAAAGGCGTGAATTTTCGCAACTTAGTAAGGCAATATAAAAATGTTCGTGCGTATTCACTGCTATTTGTGCATAGAATGTCTTGTTCAATTTATTCTTCTACCCCATATTCCTAAAATCATTTCAATAGCAGTTTTTGTTGAATACGCATATTGACGTCGAACTACCCACTTATTGAAAAAGGTGAAACGTTTATCGTTTATCAACTTAATTGATATGCTTGTTCTTTACAATAATGCAAGAACAATTTATACAAAACAACGAACAATTTATATATTGAAAACAAAATTAAACATGAGACTAGATTTGAACTCGCATCTTGCACTTCTCAGCCTTACGCATGAACCACGACACCAGATTAACTTGAGTAAGATAGATGAAATAAGGTATTAGTAGCAATGACACAAATTATCACAACATTAACCTAACCTTTAAGTCTTGCTGATTAAAAATGAAAATTGCATAACAAATACCCATACATAGTAAATGATCTAACACCAACATCTTAAAGCTCAAATTTGCGTATCAAAATTATTTATTGTTTCTGTTCATCGAGTAGTGTTAGTCCGATTAACTCATACATATTGAATAACCTTTAATGTTATGAGAGGAGGGTGCAAAATCGAGTAATTTTTAGGGGGGTCAGCTAATTGATATAAGCCAGTGTACTATACATTTTATATCATTTTTGGCGAGTTTTGTTTTCCAAAATGAGTCTGAAATTTATTTCTACAACGTAAGGCGATAAGAAAACTTGTTAATTATTTGTTAGAGAACGGTCAAGATCGAGAAGTCAAGAAGATCGTTACAAAGAGCGGAGTCGTCGGCCGGAGAGGCTGGAAGGGAGAGAAGAGCGATACAGGGACGGGCGCGGGGATGAACGAAGAGAGCGCTCTGGCAGACCGGAAGAGCGCAATGCGGAACGCGGACGACCTTCAGTCAAAACCGAGGCTAGGTCACGAGATCGCAAGAGCAGGTTTGTGATGTTCATAAATGCGTAAAAAGGTCATATTCGTATGAATGCGTAGTTTATTTTTGCCACCCATAACATTGTTTTTGCGCTGTCATTGTAGCAAATATTAATGGATAAAGAGGTTTTAAAAATCGAAACCATCAACAAAAAAAAACTGTTTACATAGATTCGCAGATGCTGACGAGAATAAAGAATACGACTGGGGAAAGGGAGATGTTAAGACAGAGGACGGCAAAGATCCGGCTGATAAAGAGAAGCCGAACTTCGGTCTGTCTGGTAAACTGACGGCTGATGCCAATACGGTCAACGGAGTTGTGATTAAGTACACCGAACCTGATGACGCTAAGCAACCTAAAAGGAGATGGAGGTAAATATTTTGCTATTTATTTATGAATGAAGTTAAAAAATAAAAAAATATTGTTTCATGAATAGAAATATCTTTATAATTTTGATATGCAGTGCGGAAAGAACTCATCCATTGAATTTGCTGGCATTTTACTTCTTTTCGTGTTATTTCATAATGCATTTATTGAGCAAACATTCCAACATGTTTGCTCAATAAATGCGTTTGACACCTTTCTGCGTTCCGAATTCATGTCATTAGCTCCTGTCTGTAATAGCATAAATATAATTTTCAGATTCTACCCGTTCAAAGGTGACAAAGCTCTACCGATCCTATACATCCACCGCCAGTCTGCGTTCCTGATCGGACGCGATAAGAAGGTCGTGGACATAGCGCTGGAGCACCCATCCATCAGCAAGCAGCACGCCGCGCTGCAGTACCGCGCCACGCCCTTTAGCCGCGCCGACGGCTCACAGGGTCGCCGGGTCCGGCCTTACGTCATTGATCTTGGTATGTCGATGTATATCACATCTAATTTTCCTGAATTCGCTACGAGCCTCTCAAAAATAGTTGGCTATATGATAACTTGCTTACATCTTGTTACATAGATAGATGTTTGAAATATTCATTCTGAATGTTTAAAATAATCAAACATCTATGTAACAAGATGTACCTACGCAAATTAATTATTATTATTATATTATATTTTGGAAACGTGACGCTTTACGGGGTTTGGTCCTATTATGTTTTCTGTTTGCATTGATGTGAGCTATCGATTTATATAGGTTTCATGCGTGGCCGCCATTTTGATAAAAAGCCAAAATGGCGGACAGGTGGATATGCCCGGCTCAATATAAAAATCTTCAATTTCCTTTCTCTTTTTTAGAACGAAGTTCTTTAATGCGGTTTGTGGTAGGAGTAAACTTGGTAGAAATCGTCACGTAACGAAAAAGCGTTATGCGTCTTTCATCATGCGATTTTCAAATTTTTCATCAGGGGTGTCGTTTTCATGTTGGTTACGATTTGGAACCTATCATGATAGTTATGGGTAGTCAAGATTGATAAATAAATTGATTTATGATTGTGTAATAGGACTTGTACGTATTAAAGTGAAAATAAAATCCCAACCATAAAGATTGGTAACCTGTGTGCGAGACTTCCAGTACTTACTAGAACTTGTTTATTTTTCACCAGAATCGGCGAACGGTACATTCGTGAACAACAAAAAGGTCGAGCCTCGTCGTTATGTGGAGTTACTTGAGCGCGATGTGGTCAAATTTGGTTTCTCTCAGCGGGAGTACGTGCTGCTTCACGAGAACAGCAAGGACGACGCACAAGACGACGACCACCAGGACCAGGACCCTCCCGCCATCGCAGGCAACGTCACCACCACCGAACAGTTGAAACACGAGAAACGCGTCAAGCAGGAAATTGCCGAAGACGGCGATTAGATACAGACTAGTAAATTACCGCATAAGAACTTTTATTTAGTTAAGAAAAGGTATATTTTATTTTTATTATTAGCTTTCGTTTGCGGTACCCGCGCGGAAGCATTTTTTTTTTCTCGACGTGGTATCACGTCTAAACATTATTTTACTACCTCGATTTATTTTCCAGAATAAGAAGTGTAGTTTAATAATCATGTCTCATGTGAACGACTAAAAAGCGAATCAGCAATAAGTCTTAATGTAGTCGTCTTAATAGATGTCTGTACTCTTTTAATAAAACTTGCTGTACAATGTGCAATCATAATATTATGCTCGAAGTCTTATAATCATGCCGTTGTAATTCGTTTCCGCTGCTGGGCACAGATCGGGCTTATATCCGCCGAGCTTTGGCTCGAAGACTGTTGGCATTTGTAGTTAATGGGCTGAATTCATGTTCCGATGTACTTAATCAACAAGTGCATTGTTTTTAGAGTCCCCAATTTTTTTTATTTACTATCTGTCTGTCTTACTGTTTTTCTGTCTTTGTATTGCCACGATTATATTTAAACGTGAAAGGTTACATAGAGGTGAGATAGGATTATAATTTTCTCTGAGTCTTCTACTGCTCCCCTGAAAGTCTCAAACGCCCACGAGGGGGCGTTATCTCCCACGTTGAGAACCTATGATTTAGACGTAGTAGTCCGCCCGGTGTGTACCCATCATCAAATCAAAAATAAAGCAAAACGGCATTAAAGTTGTGGGATGCAATAAGTTTTACAGCATATTATAAACAAGTGAGTAAATGTTTCGGTGTTAAATTTTAATCAAACTATTTAATGTACCAATTGTTCACACGTGACTTGCGACCCGATATGTGACGGATTTTATTATAACGAAAAGTACATCTCACTATACAGCTAAATAAAAACTATTTTCTTGGTGAATTAGCTAATTTAACTGTTAGAAAAGATGCACTTTTATCTTAGTTGTAAAATATAATAACTTTAGCAAATAAATTAATCGTATATCAAATAAAAAATGAAATGTTCGTTTTTATTTTAATCCTTACTAATAAACTGGCATGGCATTTAACAGCATAATATGATCATAGTAGATTTATAACCATAATATTGAGCAAAGATGCCAACAATTAGTAGCAATCGCGCGATGTTTGCGGGGACGTTTTACGCGCGCAAGGATACTACACGCGTACACCGCCTATAGCTAAGCTACGAGGTGCCAGCTGCCAATACATTCCGTTCACATGTTCACATGCTTAGCTAGTTTGCGACCGGTAAGTGCTCTTACAGTCATACGCGTCGCGGCAGCCGTCGTCAACATGCTGCTCGTGTATTTGAGCACCGCGACGCATCGTCGGCGAGTGTCGACGGCTGCAGTTGTCCCTGCGGTTGACGCGTGTCCTTCGTGTGTGTGTATGCTGTTTGCACACCAAGTATTACGCGCGCAAATGCAGAAATCGTCTTTTGTCGGCCAAAAAAAGTGCAATGTGCGTCTTAAGAAAAACTTGATTCAATTACATCAGTAAAACCAAACTACTATACAATTACTTTATGCTTCAATTGCACAAGTAACTCTAGTAATTTCGCTTTTTTGGAACCATTATCTAGGTTTTATAAGGTGGAGATGAGAATTCGCTCTCTTGGTGTAAAGCTTTGGCCATACTGAAGCGAATCCTGCCCGGGATTTTTCTAATTATTAGGAAGTAACGCAAATATGCGCGTTAGACACTCTTAGACCTCCATACAAGTTAGAAGGCACCTGGCGCGAGTGAATTTCATCCTCCATCCCGCGCTGGATTCGCTTCAGTTTGGCCGGAGCTTAAACGGACGTACGGGAATATAAAATAAAAGTACGTAGACCAGATGATAGGCAATATATTTAATTAACTGGCTTTTAATAAATGCATTAATATGTTGTCTCGTGATGTTTTCTACGGATGCAATAATAATTGCAGCACAGCAGCTTATACTAATATGTACAACTAATTTATTCACCTCTATTTACAAACTGTAATCTAGTGAAAATAAATAATATTAAATATTCACTTAATTCTAAAACAGTATCCTCATTCGGTGGAAAATTTACACATTGCATAATTATTTTTTCTAATATCACAGTTCAAAAAGGAGTCTTGAATACGTGTTTATCAAAGTCTAAGTCAACGCACGGTTGTTCTCGTGACGAACACGGTCTCGGCTCTCGAGCGCTAATTTCTTCACACAATGAAGCTCGCTTCACCAGTCCGTTCCGCAGGGGAATGATGGTGGCGTTTGGCGGGCGCGTGTGAGTTCGTAAGGAATGTGTTCTGTACAACGGTGGTTTGATCAGTCTATTTGGTGCGACACCGACGATGCTGTGTCGTGAGAATGGAGGCATGTACGTGATGGGCGCTCGCGGTATCTCGTACCCGTCGCAGATGGTGCCGGGAGCCGAGTCGCTGTCGTACATGAGTTCCAAGTACTTCGGAGTTCGTTCGGGAAGCAGTCGCGACGGTTCCATGTGGTGCTCCGGGAAGTCTTCATCTGCATTATAATTATTTTATCAGTTTCAAGAAGAGAGGGGAATAAAGGTAAGCTGCTTGATATCATTCAGTGATTATAGTCACGAACCTAAACAGGCGTTTTCATTCTCGTCCAATAGGTAGGTGCGGTTGTCGACGGCATCTGAACATGCAGCCCATGCACAATACATCGATCGGTTAGTTGGGATAACATGAAATCAAGAAAATTTATTTCAATTACTTATCGCATATTTTTATTAAAATAATAGCCACTTCTACATTTCAGATAACATGCTGATTAATGAAGATTGTGGAACTAGGTATTTTATGCATTACTCTGCCTAGCTAAAAACTGGAAGGTCCCGTAAGGCTTGAATTATACCGGATCGGTCGCTCTGTCGCTTAATTACAAGAAAAAGTTTGCAACAATCGAACAGCTGCACCGCAGCTCATAAAATTTGTTGCGCACAGCTACCAGCAACCTCACGGCCATAGACATAGAGAACGGACTGAGCGTTAGCCTCACAAAAGTGACCACTCTCTAGAAAGAGACAAAAGCGACTGCGGCCAAATACCAAATAAAGGTCTCTCGTTTTTTTCGGCCTATACTCACTGCACCACAACTCAATACGGAACGCTCAACTCATTCTCTATGCCTATGTTCACGATAGACAGACCGATCAACACGCGAACGAGGACCTAAGTAAGGCCTGGCTATACGCAGCAAAAGTTTGTATAAAGGTTTGCGCAAACAACTTATGAGGTGTTCACATAATAACAGTTAGCACGGTAAACCGATTTACCGTCTTAACGTTACATGCTTGCTAATGCAAATAGCAATTTGTGTAGCCGGGCCTTTAATTGCAATTCATGCATGTGAGAAATGCGTATGATGGTGGGTGTATCATGAACAGGGGGCAACTATCAACTCTTCTTTATATAGCATTATTATTTTAATATTACTTCACAGCGGGAAAGAGATGCGAGATATACGTCTTGTATAGCTCCATCTTTTTCTCACACTGAAGAAATCTTCTACTTAATAAAAATAACGCACAGCCTGAACCGTTGGTTGTAGAAGTATGAAATCTTGCACAAGACTTCCTTTTAAAATGAAGGTGAGCACTAATGAAGAATTTGAAAATTCCCTTAAAGGGGTTAATAGGGGATGAAATTTAGTAATTTTGGCCGATGGAAATCCCATAGCGGACACGGCTAGTATCTATTAAAATAAAATTGCTATGAGAGGTGGTGGTGCAGTCACAGTTGTCAGGCTTACCGTCTCCGAGTAGCGTGAGGTAGTGCGGCGCGGGCGTGGGCGTGGCCGTCAGCGTGATGTTGGGCGACGTCTTGTCACGCAGCGCTCGCACCACTTCCAGGCACTGACGGAACGACGGCCGCGCCTCCGCCGAATAACTCCAGCATTTTTGAAGTAAGTCGTAGCTAGAATATGAATGTTACTGTTTTAACAAGACTGGCGTTGCGGTTGCAGAGTGTGAGGACAGAGTAAGGTTCCAGCCCGAGTAAAGTGTTTTGACATTTCAAATTGGGTTTTTCGATTAGAAAGTTTTCAGCAGTCTGGAGTCTGGAAAAATGTGGGTGTAAATACCACACGTATGCTCACCTGTCCTCTGCTCCTTCAGGAAATACAAATGTATGTGACCGAGACTACCGACGCCGACGGTTGAGGTTAGTTAATAAATACATACTTTTCGGAAATTTACGGTTAACAGTGACTGACGAAGCTCTGACCAGACAGGGATAATCATTGTCCATGACAGCAACTTTATCTTGATTTAAGATTGTTGGAAATTAGGTCTAATAACCAGTAAACTCTTTGGAACCTCTCCAGGAGTCGGCCGTGTTGTATGCTTTAGCGACACTTATCAGGTGTAGTAGTACTTACAAAGCTGAAGGACAATTGGGTGGCCTGTCGAGCGTGCCTCCGGTGCGGACGTACGACAGTACTTGCCGGTTGGTGCGCGCAGGGTATGGTTGCTGACCTAGTGATAGTACCTGATACCACACAATAACATTATTTAAAATACAGCACGAAACAAAATTAACTGAGTAAAGATGGAAATCAGAAGATTATAGGTGCCCATGAGATGATTAATTATAATAATCATTACAAAAAAGAGTTGGCCTATATCACCATGTCCATTAAAACCAGATAAATGAAATAAAAAGACCTGCCAGAAAAGTTAACCAGAACTTATCCAAGGAAAAATATACTACAGTTTGAAATTTAAAAACTTATTGTCTAATGTCGATCTTACCTCCCAGCAGAGCACACCCCACGCCCACACGTCAGACTGGCAAGAAAACACGCCGTCTACCAAGCACTCGACGGCCATCCATCGCACTGGCAACAAACCTGCGGACACAAGGAGGTTAGAATCACGGCTACAATATTTTACTACACATAAGGTTACTTTTTCAAAATTTAAAAAGTCCTGACCAAGAGCCGGCCATTTCCAAAAAAGTCCGGACATTTTCATCTTTTCTTTTTTATAAAAAATATTTTTTTTTTGACGAAAAGTACAAACGAAGTATAAGACCGGAAAAAGTCCGGACGGGGGGCCGAAAGCCGGACATGCCCGGACAAATCTGGATGGATGGTAACAATACCCACATAACATAATATTATTATCGTCATCATGCACTGTTTAATTGAAAGTAGTTCCAGGAAACATGATCACCCCCTGTTACATGGGACTTAAATATAACTGGCGAATTGTGGTGTGGGTGCACCTCTGCCTAACCCTTCGGGTCATACAAGCGTGATGTTATGTTATGGAGTTCCAGGAGTGTATCCTTCCCAATAGGGACGATGTTTTATTACCAGCTAGTGTACGTTAGGTAGTGTTGGTTAGGACAGAACACGGCGTTGCGGAATTGTATGTGTGTTATCCAAGATTTGTGGTTGATTCAGCGCTACAACTTCCTATGAACTTAGAAGTTGAAACTTCCCTGCACTGATTTGCTGGATTTCAACTGCAATGTTTTGCCTCTGCAGTACGGTTACCTACTGGTAGAAATGCTTCAGGCATGAAGTCCACCTTTGTTCAATGTACAAAGGTGTACAATATTTTTTTACTTGTGCATAAAGCTTTAATTAATAAAAAAGAATATAGCTTACCTTCCCCTTCCTTCCTATAATAATCATTCTTGTAGATATCTCTCGCTAGTCCGAAGTCTCCGATCTTGACCACTCTACCGTTGGCTCGATGTGCGACAAGGCAGTTGCGACACGCCAAGTCCCGGTGGACAAAGTGCATCTCTTCCAGGTAGCGACAGCCTTTTGTTACGTCCACACACATGTTCAGGAGGTCTAGTAGTGTTAGGGATTCGGGGGTGTACTGTGAATAAAAGTAGCCAGTTAGAAATACATTTTTAACCTGGGTAAATACATAGGTATTTGGTAATAGTTGGCTTTAGCAAGTTTTTGAGATTCAAAATCAAAATAATTTATTTCACATAAACCTACATGGGCACTTATGAAACATCAGAAGCTATGTGCACAGTTCCAATTGGCCGTTTCCTATGGAGATGAGCCGGCAAGAAACTCCACGGTTACTCTTTTAAAAATAATTGACTTTAACAATGTTTTCAAATTACAGTATTAATTGGGAGGACAGCGTAGGCCTATCAACAAATACCAGATACTTAATAAAATAAAAAAAAAATGGTCTACAAATCTACAGTCTACAAGGCCTACAACGAAAGATTCTTTTATATTTTTTTAAGGTTGTATTTGCAGGAGTCCGGTGCAAGTATGTTTTTCGTGTTTTAGTTTGTTTGAAAGCTTTCATCGCTATTGAGCTCGTAAACATCTGGGTCTATGGTTTCGTCAAATACTATATAGTTCTATTTCATTTCAGCGATATCGTGTGGATCAGTTGGCATTATAGCATACGAGTGCTTTTCATATCCCACTAATCTTTCATCCTCAAACCCAAATAAATTTGACGATAGTAGCGTTAGCGATGCGAGTATGGACGGCATAAACGTTTACTCGCCCGTTTGAGTTAATCAGGACCTGTCACTATTTTTGAAGAAACATATACTGTGAAAAGGTTATGCTAGCTGAAGTTTGCATACCAGTGAAACTCGTTTAGCCCTCAAGTAGCTTAGCAAGTCGCCTCCCTCCATAAGCTCCATTATTATGTAGTTCGGATCATTGTCGAGACACACTCCCAAAAGACGCAGAATATGTTCGTGCTTGAAGTTGGACATCAGCGCCGCTTCCTTTAGGAATTCAGTCTTTTCTTGTTCTGTGGCGCTTTTGCGTAATGTCTGTGGAGAAGAAATTGAAAATGTATATTTTGAGAATATACAAAGTATGGTTAAGCTCTTTTTCATGAACGACCATAGCTACAATTCCGGCTGGTTTTCCTGAACCAGAGTCGTATCATCTTAGCTAAATATGGCGATTTGGTGGCGGAGGGACCATTGCACATAATGCTTTTATTGTGACCACCAAATAAATGGACCGCTTTCCTCATAGACGATATAGAACGGTCGGATTAGAAAATATCTATTTTCATTTGATAGCCCAATTCCCGGGGAAGGCTATATGCTATTTAACATCACGCTAGGACTCTTAAGGAGCCGAGCTGATTAAAGAATGCTAAGCGAAAACGAAGTAATAGCGCGGACGGGTGATGCAATGCGACGGGATGGGTCGGGGAAACAAGAAATTTCACACGGACGAAGTCACGGACAGAAGCTAGTAATCTTTTTATCCTTTCTCGAGTAGAGTCATATTATTATTATGACTAGCAATGAACGTAGGCAGGATATATCGTTGCAATAACTTTACTCACTTTGACGGCCACTTTCGTATCAGCAGTGCTACCATTGATCTGCCTGGCGACGCCTTCAAATACCTCTCCGAATGCACCCGAACCCAGGAACTTGGTCAGCGTTATTTGTTCTCGGCGGATGTGAGGCAAGCTTGCCAGTTCTGCGTCCGTTGGGCAGTGGACACCCTGTGGCATAAGACAAATAAGGCTGTAGACTCTGTTACAATGAAGTCTCTAAGAATATGGAGTCTCTTTTAATAAAACGAGACTTCATAATATTATTAGGGTTTTAAATCAACATAGACCGAGTCTTATAACAAAATAGGAAGGATGATCTTGTAGTTTCTATAAATAAACTTGCCTGATTATAAAGTATATTTGTAGAATGTCTCGTCGGTAACTGCCTCAAGGTTGCAAGTTCCACATCGGGTCCTCTTCTTGCGGGATTCGTAGATATTTGGTTTTCAATAGCTGCCTTCTTCCGAGCTCGGGCATTGTATGCTGCTAATGTTTTCATAGAATTAGATTATTATAAGAACCCAGGGAAGTGGAATATTGTTACATTTTTGTTTAAACTAAAATCGGTAATAATAGGTAAGAAACACAAGATTAGTGCTACGAAAAGCCCTCGTTAGTTCCCAAAAAATCAAATCAAAAACGGTGGGCTGTCCACCTGATGGTAATGGTACGTAAGTCGTTACTGCCGCCTATTATTATCCGGAATACTATGGGCATTTCAGGAGCATTGCAATTTCTTCTCATACAGGGTTCTCTTAAATTGTTAAGAGTTTCACTTGTGAGTAACGTACTTACGGCCTAAGTGATTTTAGTGTTGTGATTGATTGAACGTACGTAAGTGTACATAAATGTAATATAACATGAACATACCGTAGAACACAGCGGCTGCAACGGCGAGCAGCGCCGCGAGCGCGGCCAGCAGCGCGAGCGCCAGCGCCGCGGCGGGCGGGCGCGCGCGCGCCAGCGCCGCCGCGTCCAGCTCGGCCGGCGGGAGTGTCCGCGATAGTACATAAACGTAACATAACGTGAACATACCGTAGAACACAGCGGCTGCAACGGCGAGCAGCGCCGCGAGCGCGGCCAGCAGCGCGAGCGCCAGCGCCGCGGCGGGCGGGCGCGCGCGCGCCAGCGCCGCCGCGTCCAGCTCGGCCGGCGGGAGTGTCCGCGATAGTACATAAACGTAACATAACGTGAACATACCGTAGAACACAGCGGCTGCAACGGCGAGCAGCGCCGCGAGCGCGGCCAGCAGCGCGAGCGCCAGCGCCGCGGCGGGCGGGCGCGCGCGCGCCAGCGCCGCCGCGTCCAGCTCGGCCGGCGGGAGTGTCCGCGATAGTACATAAACGTAACATAACGTGAACATACCGTAGAACACAGCGGCTGCAACGGCGAGCAGCGCCGCGAGCGCGGCCAGCAGCGCGAGCGCCAGCGCCGCGGCGGGCGGGCGCGCGCGCGCCAGCGCCGCCGCGTCCAGCTCGGCCGGCGGGAGTGTCCGCGATAGTACATAAACGTAACATAACGTGAACATACCGTAGAACACAGCGGCTGCAACGGCGAGCAGCGCCGCGAGCGCGGCCAGCAGCGCGAGCGCCAGCGCCGCGGCGGGCGGGCGCGCGCGCGCCAGCGCCGCCGCGTCCAGCTCGGCCGGCGGGAGTGTCCGCGATAGTACATAAACGTAACATAACGTGAACATACCGTAGAACACAGCGGCTGCAACGGCGAGCAGCGCCGCGAGCGCGGCCAGCAGCGCGAGCGCCAGCGCCGCGGCGGGCGGGCGCGCGCGCGCCAGCGCCGCCGCGTCCAGCTCGGCCGGCGGGAGTGTCCGCGATAGTACATAAACGTAACATAACGTGAACATACCGTAGAACACAGCGGCTGCAACGGCGAGCAGCGCCGCGAGCGCGGCCAGCAGCGCGAGCGCCAGCGCCGCGGCGGGCGGGCGCGCGCGCGCCAGCGCCGCCGCGTCCAGCTCGGCCGGCGGGAGTGTCCGCGATAGTACATAAACGTAACATAACGTGAACATACCGTAGAACACAGCGGCTGCAACGGCGAGCAGCGCCGCGAGCGCGGCCAGCAGCGCGAGCGCCAGCGCCGCGGCGGGCGGGCGCGCGCGCGCCAGCGCCGCCGCGTCCAGCTCGGCCGGCGGGAGTGTCCGCGATAGTACATAAACGTAACATAACGTGAACATACCGTAGAACACAGCGGCTGCAACGGCGAGCAGCGCCGCGAGCGCGGCCAGCAGCGCGAGCGCCAGCGCCGCGGCGGGCGGGCGCGCGCGCGCCAGCGCCGCCGCGTCCAGCTCGGCCGGCGGGAGTGTCCGCGATAGTACATAAACGTAACATAACGTGAACATACCGTAGAACACAGCGGCTGCAACGGCGAGCAGCGCCGCGAGCGCGGCCAGCAGCGCGAGCGCCAGCGCCGCGGCGGGCGGGCGCGCGCGCGCCAGCGCCGCCGCGTCCAGCTCGGCCGGCGGGAGTGTCCGCGATAGTACATAAATGTAACATAACGTGAACATACCGTAGAACACAGCGGCTGCAACGGCGAGCAGCGCCGCGAGCGCGGCCAGCAGCGCGAGCGCCAGCGCCGCGGCGGGCGGGCGCGCGCGCGCCAGCGCCGCCGCGTCCAGCTCGGCCGGCGGGAGTGTCCGCGATAGTACATAAATGTAACATAACGTGAACATACCGTAGAACACAGCGGCTGCAACGGCGAGCAGCGCCGCGAGCGCGGCCAGCAGCGCGAGCGCCAGCGCCGCGGCGGGCGGGCGCGCGCGCGCCAGCGCCGCCGCGTCCAGCTCGGCCGGCGGGAGTGTCCGCGATAGTACATAAATGTAACATAACGTGAACATACCGTAGAACACAGCGGCTGCAACGGCGAGCAGCGCCGCGAGCGCGGCCAGCAGCGCGAGCGCCAGCGCCGCGGCGGAAGGGCGCGCGCGCGCCAGCGCCGCCGCGTCCAGCTCGGCCGGCGGGAGTGTCCGCGATAGTACATAAATGTAACATAACGTGAACATACCGTAGAACACAGCGGCTGCAACGGCGAGCAGCGCCGCGAGCGCGGCCAGCAGCGCGAGCGCCAGCGCCGCGGCGGGCGGGCGCGCGCGCGCCAGCGCCGCCGCGTCCAGCTCGGCCGGCGGGAGTGTCCGCGATAGTACATAAATGTAACATAACGTGAACATACCGTAGAACACAGCGGCTGCAACGGCGAGCAGCGCCGCGAGCGCGGCCAGCAGCGCGAGCGCCAGCGCCGCGGCGGGCGGGCGCGCGCGCGCCAGCGCCGCCGCGTCCAGCTCGGCCGGCGGGAGTGTCCGCGATAGTACATAAATGTAACATAACGTGAACATACCGTAGAACACAGCGGCTGCAACGGCGAGCAGCGCCGCGAGCGCGGCCAGCAGCGCGAGCGCCAGCGCCGCGGCGGGCGGGCGCGCGCGCGCCAGCGCCGCCGCGTCCAGCTCGGCCGGCGGGAGTGTCCGCGATAGTACATAAATGTAACATAACGTGAACATACCGTAGAACACAGCGGCTGCAACGGCGAGCAGCGCCGCGAGCGCGGCCAGCAGCGCGAGCGCCAGCGCCGCGGCGGGCGGGCGCGCGCGCGCCAGCGCCGCCGCGTCCAGCTCGGCCGGCGGGAGTGTCCGCGATAGTACATAAATGTAACATAACGTGAACATACCGTAGAACACAGCGGCTGCAACGGCGAGCAGCGCCGCGAGCGCGGCCAGCAGCGCGAGCGCCAGCGCCGCGGCGGGCGGGCGCGCGCGCGCCAGCGCCGCCGCGTCCAGCTCGGCCGGCGGGAGTGTCCGCGATAGTACATAAATGTAACATAACGTGAACATACCGTAGAACACAGCGGCTGCAACGGCGAGCAGCGCCGCGAGCGCGGCCAGCAGCGCGAGCGCCAGCGCCGCGGCGGGCGGGCGCGCGCGCGCCAGCGCCGCCGCGTCCAGCTCGGCCGGCGGGAGTGTCCGCGATAGTACATAAATGTAACATAACGTGAACATACCGTAGAACACAGCGGCTGCAACGGCGAGCAGCGCCGCGAGCGCGGCCAGCAGCGCGAGCGCCAGCGCCGCGGCGGGCGGGCGCGCGCGCGCCAGCGCCGCCGCGTCCAGCTCGGCCGGCGGGAGTGTCCGCGATAGTACATAAATGTAACATAACGTGAACATACCGTAGAACACAGCGGCTGCAACGGCGAGCAGCGCCGCGAGCGCGGCCAGCAGCGCGAGCGCCAGCGCCGCGGCGGGCGGGCGCGCGCGCGCCAGCGCCGCCGCGTCCAGCTCGGCCGGCGGGAGTGTCCGCGATAGTACATAAACGTAACATAACGTGAACATACCGTAGAACACAGCGGCTGCAACGGCGAGCAGCGCCGCGAGCGCGGCCAGCAGCGCGAGCGCCAGCGCCGCGGCGGGCGGGCGCGCGCGCGCCAGCGCCGCCGCGTCCAGCTCGGCCGGCGGGAGTGTCCGCGATAGTACATAAACGTAACATAACGTGAACATACCGTAGAACACAGCGGCTGCAACGGCGAGCAGCGCCGCGAGCGCGGCCAGCAGCGCGAGCGCCAGCGCCGCGGCGGGCGGGCGCGCGCGCGCCAGCGCCGCCGCGTCCAGCTCGGCCGGCGGGAGTGTCCGCGATAGTACATAAACGTAACATAACGTGAACATACCGTAGAACACAGCGGCTGCAACGGCGAGCAGCGCCGCGAGCGCGGCCAGCAGCGCGAGCGCCAGCGCCGCGGCGGGCGGGCGCGCGCGCGCCAGCGCCGCCGCGTCCAGCTCGGCCGGCGGGAGTGTCCGCGATAGTACATAAACGTAACATAACGTGAACATACCGTAGAACACAGCGGCTGCAACGGCGAGCAGCGCCGCGAGCGCGGCCAGCAGCGCGAGCGCCAGCGCCGCGGCGGGCGGGCGCGCGCGCGCCAGCGCCGCCGCGTCCAGCTCGGCCGGCGGGAGTGTCCGCGATAGTACATAAACGTAACATAACGTGAACATACCGTAGAACACAGCGGCTGCAACGGCGAGCAGCGCCGCGAGCGCGGCCAGCAGCGCGAGCGCCAGCGCCGCGGCGGGCGGGCGCGCGCGCGCCAGCGCCGCCGCGTCCAGCTCGGCCGGCGGGAGTGTCCGCGATAGTACATAAATGTAACATAACGTGAACATACCGTAGAACACAGCGGCTGCAACGGCGAGCAGCGCCGCGAGCGCGGCCAGCAGCGCGAGCGCCAGCGCCGCGGCGGGCGGGCGCGCGCGCGCCAGCGCCGCCGCGTCCAGCTCGGCCGGCGCGGACAGCGGCCCCCAGCCGTGCGCGTTGCGCGCCTGCACGCGCGCCAGCCAGCCCGCGCCCACGCCGCCCTCCGCGCCGCCGCCGCTCAGCAGCCAGTAAGTCTCTACACCACGATACATACATTACTTAAAAAAGAAAGATAAACTATTTATACCCGCACCGGGAAAAATCATCGAACATTCATTGATAGAGCAAACATTTTTTTTAACTGAATTGTAGATACATGACTATTTCCTAAACACTTCCTACTTTGTAGTACGTACAGTCTAATTGTACAGAAAAAATCGAAGCGGCATAAAATTCGATTTGCAATATAAGCTTAAAAAAAAAAAAGATACCTTTAAATAATCTTATAATAAAGAAATTATGAAAAAAACGGGACGTTTAGCTGACCTATGCCAAAATGTTTCAATTCGAAATCAAAGGTGTAAAAAATAAAAAACAACCGACTTCAAAAAAAAAACACTACAAAGTGAAAAATAACTTTAATTTCGGAAGTCGGTGTCGTTGTTTCCGCATTTTCGTTTTTTGACACCGACTTCCGAAATTAAAGTTATTTTTCACTTTGTAGTGTTTTTTTTTTGAAGTCGGTTGTTTTTTTTGTAAAAAAGTTTTTATTTTTCACTTTTTAGTTGTACCTACCCCACACCAATTCAATTAACACTAGTGCATTGAAGAATTGAAGACACGACTCGAAGAATCATCAAAATTCCCATAGAAATGCCGGAGGTGCAGTACATTTATGCATATAACTTCGTACATAAGAATAATTACCTAATGTATTATATACTAAAACCTTCCTGAAAATATGTAGATCACACTAATGAAAGAATTATCAAAATCGGTTCAGCAGTTTTTGAGATAATCGCGGACATACAAACATACATACATACATACATACATACATACATACATACATACATACGGGTCGAATACAGAACCTCCTTTTTTAAAGTCGGTTAAAAAGGGGTTTCGCTCAGCCTAGTTTGAATAAATGACTTTTGATTTTGATCTGAGTATGTTGATCTGTGCTATTGATTATGCATGCAAATGTGGAAAGCTGTCAAAATGGTGTGATGGTATTATAATGGTATGAAAGTGAAAACGCGCTGTATAAAAGAAAAAATATGAATAGATCAAAAACCTATGGAAATGCAAATGGTATTTTGAGGAATAATGTGATGAAAATGGATGAACTGACAAAAATTCAAAGAGTAGCTGGGATGGTGTGATTCCGTTATTGATATGTCACAAATGTATGAAAGTAAATGAAGCAAAGTTCAGCGAGGTTTAGATTAGCAAGTTCTTCCTGCAATTTCTTGAGCGAGTTCTTGCTGGTCCGTTTACATTACGTGCAATATTTGTAGCACAATTCACGGTCGCAAGTGACCCGCAAGATCTTTCTTGCAAGTTCTTGCCCGATTGTTTAGATTTATGATGACTTACAACGATTTCTTGGGCAAGCATTCTCTGGTCCGTTTAGATTGCTTGCAATTTTTGTAACACAAGTCGCTTTCGGAAGTCACCAGCAAGATCTCGCCTATAAGTTTTTGCAAAACTGTTTACATTTTTACGCAATAATTATTGCCGAGTGTCACTTTATTATTTTGAAGTGTCCGTGCATTTATCGAAACGTCAAAATGCCTAGCTGTAGTCATGGTACAATTATATACTTCGGCTGTAGTAAAAGACGTGCTGCTGCTGTTGTTATGATAGTAGGCAGCGTAAAACAATGTAAAGCGAGGTTTAGATTAGCAAGTTCTTCCTGCAATTTCTTGCTGGTCCGTTTATATTACGTGCAATATTTGTAGCACAATTCACGGTCGCAAGTGACCCGCAAGATCTTCCTTGCAAGTTCTTGCCCGTTTGTTTAGATTTATGACGACTAAAGCGAGGTTTAGATTAGCAAGTTCTTCCTGCAATTTCTTGAGCGAGTTCTTGCTGGTCCGTTTACATTACGTGCAATATTTGTAGCACAATTCACGGTCGCAAGTGACCCGCAAGATCTTCCTTGCAAGTTCTTGCCCGATTGTTTAGATTTATGATGACTTACAACGATTTCTTGGGCAAGCATTCTCTGGTCCGTTTAGATTGCTTGCAATTTTTATAACACAAGTCGCTTTCGGAAGTCACCAGCAAGATCTCGCCTATAAGTTTTTGCAAAACTGTTTACATTTTTACGCAATAATTATTGCCGAGTGTCACTTTATTATTTTGAAGTGTCCGTGCATTTATCGAAACGTCAAAATGCCTAGCTGTAGTCATGGTACAATTATATACTTCGGCTGTAGTAAAAGACGTGCTGCTGCTGTTGTTATGATAGTAGGCAGCGTAAAACAACGTAAAGATCTAAAGTAAAAACAAGACATATTGTTGGTATTGTTGGTGGTCTATACAAATGAATTTATTAATTGACCTGAGAACTGAAGAACCTTCATAATTTAAAAGTTTCTTGAGAATGACTGAAAAGAACTTTTACTTATTTCACTCTCGCTGGTATTGAATTTCAGTGCCAGAATTTGTAGAGTGGCATTTTTCATAATTTTGTTGCGATAATCCTTGCTTTTAGCATCCGACAATTCTCTGCGCTATTCATACTTTTCTATTAGCGCCACAATTTCATTTCGCGCCCATTCTTTTTTAACTGACATCTTGGTCAACACAGAAAACTTTATTTTGCAAACAAATTAATCTAGAAGTTCTTGCGGCAATGTCAAAATAGCGGTTACACGTGTGACTTCCGACAAGTCTGTGCAAGTTGCAACCCTAGCAGAAGTTAACTTGCCGCAACAGTTTACACAATGGTGACTGCTTGAGGAAGTCGATTTCTGCAATTTTTTTTGCTAATCTAAACTCGCAAGCCTTGCAAGCTGAAAAAATTGCAGAAGTAGCTTGCCGCGGCCATATTTTGGCGTTTACACATGTAACTTGTAGCAAGTTCAGCAAGCTGCAGCACTTGCTGAAGTTAGCTTGCCACACCTATTTACACAGTGGTAACAGCTTGCGCAAGTCAACTTCTGCAAGTTTTATTGCTAGTCTAAACCTTGCTTTTAAGCAACCTTGCTACAAGTTACATGTGTAAACGCCAAAATATGGCCGCGGCAAGCTACTTCTGCAATTTTTCAGCTTGCTAGGCTTACGAGTTTAGATTAGCAAAAAAAATTGCAGATTTCGACTTCCTCAAGCAGTCACCATTGTGTAAACTGTTGCGGCAAGTTAACTTCTGCTAGGGTTGCAACTTGCACAGACTTGTCGGAAGTCACACGTGTAACCGCTATTTTGACATTGCCGCAAGAACTTCTAGATTAATTTGTTTGCAAAATAAAGTTTTCTGTGTTGACCAAGATGTCAGTTAAAAAAGTATGGGCGCGAAATGAAATTGTGGCGCTAATAGAAAAGTATAAATAGCGCAGAGAATTGTCGGATGCTAAAAGCAAGGATTATCGCAACAAAATTATGAAAAATGCCACTCTACAAATTCTGGCACTGAAATTCAATACCAGCGAGAGTGAAATAAGTAAAAGTTCTTTTCAGTCATTCTCAAGAAACTTTTAAATTATGAAGGTTCTTCAGTTCTCAGGTCAATTAATAAATTCATTTGTATAGACCACCAACAATACCAACAATATGTCTTGTTTTTACTTTAGATCTTTACGTAGTTTTACGCTGCCTACTATCATAACAACAGCAGCAGCACGTCTTTTACTACAGCCGAAGTATATAATTGTACCATGACTACAGCTAGGCATTTTGACGTTTCGATAAATGCACGGACACTTCAAAATAATAAAGTGACACTCGGCAATAATTATTGCGTAAAAATGTAAACAGTTTTGCAAAAACTTATAGGCGAGATCTTGCTGGTGACTTCCGAAAGCGACTTGTGTTATAAAAATTGCAAGCAATCTAAACGGACCAGAGAATGCTTGCCCAAGAAATCGTTGTAAGTCGTCATAAATCTAAACAATCGGGCAAGAACTTGCAAGGAAGATCTTGCGGGTCACTTGCGACCGTGAATTGTGCTACAAATATTGCACGTAATATACTTAAACGGACCAGCAAGAACTCGCTCAAGAAATTGCAGGAAGAACTTGCTAATCTATAACCTCGCTTTATGATGCTAAACTAGGGTTAAATAAAAGCTTGAAAAAAGCGACACTTTCAGGTTATAAAAACCACGCTAAAGTTCGCGTCATGCATACACCAAAGTGAAACCTGCTTAAAACTAGGTTAATAAAAAACCATTTTGTAAAGAATCGTAAACTCGATAAGTGCTACGAAGCCTATTAAAAAAAAAACGTATTGATAAGATGAAAGATGTTTTCGAAAAACCGTCCAAAATATTTTGATATTTTTCATTTAAAATTAGATTATTCAAAAGTATTAAATTTTCCAAGGTTTGAATTTTCTGTCAATTTGGCTGGACTACTCGTATATTCAACCATGTTAACACGAGATGATTGTGACCATCTCATGTCCGAACTTTGGCACAAACCGGTTCCGTTATGAAGTAGCTCCAGTCCCTCTCTTGCGATGCGCATTTTCATCTTGTCATCGATGTCTGACGGCAGGTTTGCTGGTAGAAGCTCACTCAGATTCTTTGTTATGTTATCATTCCCTTGCGCAATCCTGGCGGAAAAAAAACTGTTCTGAATTTAGAATATCTTGACAACCAATGGGCCAACCTCTTGACCCTTTGGTAGTGAATAGGTATATTTTAGTGTCAAGCGACATCGTAGCAGGCCCAGACAGCTTACCGGATGAGATGGACGTTTTACAATTTTTCGAAAGGTTCTTTTAATAAAGAATAGTCCGTAGTTGCTCTGCGGGGCGTGTGGCTAAGTAATAACAGCCGCACGGGTCGAACGATCAGGTTAAGCTACGCTTGCCGCGGTTGGTCCGTAGATGCATGATCATCTATACATACTAAGACCCCTCCGTGTCTAGGAAGGCACGTTAAGCCCCGGCTGTCATTATTGGATCTTTGACACTCGTTACCGGGTTAGTAACTGGGTTGTGGAGGTCAGATAGGCAGTCGCTCCATGTAAAATACTGGTATGTATCCAGCTGCAACCGGTAAAACTAGAAGCCTACTCCAACATGGAAAAACATTAGGCCTATGAGTTCTTAGTAGCTCGTAGAGCGTAAGTAGAAGAAGAGTAGCGAGGTCTTTGTCCTGCAGTGACACAATACGGGCTTATAATATGCAAGTGTTGGAATATTATTCCAAATTCTGGGACAACCACGTACCTAGTCTTGTCTCTAAAAACTAAAGTTTTCGTACCTGTGCTGCGGGCGTCCCCAAACGCGGTAGGCTATGATGGCCGAACCTCGTGTGTCAGGTTCCGTCCACCACACGCGTAATACTCGGTCACCTACTCCTTCCACACGTAAAGGACCTGGAGGGCCGGGCACATCGCCTGTGAAACGAACACAACGATGAAACAGTAATGTTTGAACAGCAAACTTGCCTCGGAAGTGAGTCTGGATCCTAATTGGGGAAAATGTAATGTGATTGATGACGAAGACTGAATCAGTCATGCAGTTCTGTGAGAGGGATTCATGACAGTGTTAACTTTTTAAATGTTTTAACCTTAACTTAAGATTATTGGAATTAGTTTTGACCGTTTTAATTTAAGTAAATAAAGAAATGAGTTGGTAATTATTGAATAAGTGTTAATCTTAATTAATTGTGGTCAAGTTTTACATGACACTTGAATAATTACTTGGTTATAGGACAAGGCTTTCAAGCATCCTCTGGAAAACCGTAATCCGTAATGAAACGTGTTATAGTCCTTATTAACTTGATTATGATGTCCAATTTTGACAATAACTCACCAAGAGTTTCAAAAGTGAAGCGGTCGTCGTGCGGCCAGTAATACGGCGGTGCTTTAGAGACGTACTGCAGGCGCAGGCGGAAGCGGTAGCGGGTGCGGGGCCGGAGCTCGGTGGCGAGCCACTCGTTCCGCTCGTCTTGTGTGCACGCCTTCCATGTGGCACTTGAAGGGGTCGCCTCTGTGTACTCTACTTTAAACCTGGGGATGATTGAAAATGTTTGGTAAGTGGGGCAATATTATAATTTCGTTCCGTACGTAATGTTAAATCACTTCATAAATCGTAGTGAAATACCAGAGAACAAAATGCCGCCGATTTACTTCTACAGTAGGTACATCGCGGTTATTGATATGAACCACTTTTACTACACTTGGATTTGGAATAAGGTGCCTAACAGTTCAAGGTGACTACGTCCAGGAGTTGAAATTGTATTGGAGATTCTTACTGATGCAGCTGGTAGGAAGTAGGAGGCGGCCACAGCACACGTATCTCATAAGGCGTGACCTCCTTTGTGGCGAGAGGCGGCGGCAGCGGGTAGGTTCTCAGACGCAGCGGCGCGGAGTCTGCGCTCACCGCGCTGTGCTTGGAGCGCGCGCGCACCCACACTGTGTACGCCGTGTTCGGGGTTAAGCGCGTTATATTCGCGCTGCGGTCTTGCGATACTTCGAATGTGTTGTGCTCTGTTGAAAAACGACGACTGCATTCTAAAGAAGTCTTATTTAAATTTATACCAATCTTGTGGTCTTTCTAACTGAAATCGTTAAGTAGTAACAGGCATAGTGCGTCCGATAGTGATGGCAGCGTTTGCCTTTGCCTTTTTTTAAAAATATTTTTGAATAAGTTCATAAAAACCGTCAAAAATTTCATTGATTTGAAACGTGTTCACAACACAAACCACACCAACTGTACTAACTCTGTATTGCTTACCCTTTAGCTTATGCGGAGAGTCATCGGTAGTCCAGTGCACCTCATATGAGAGTCCTAGAGCAGGCTTCCATTCAACGTGCGCGAGTACCGGACTTAACACCATTCCCGTCACGTCTTTTGGGGCTAATGGTGCTGAAAATATAAGGTAACGTGTTAGTTTTAGTCACAATAATATAAATTTACTGTACCTTAGAGCTTTAGAAAGGGATGTATCACCGGTACAGCCCAAATCAAACTTTATGGCGACTCCGAACATGAAGCGAGTCGCTGCGCAGTAACAAAATCACGTGTCAGCGGGGCTGAGTGGTGAGGTACTGCGCAGCAAATACCGCACTTCAGAGCTGCCATAAAGTTTGAATAGGTCTGTGTTAGTGGCAGGGACAATGCTCTAGCTAATCTTTTTTTTTCTAAAATATCGTGTGCCATATTTACGACGGGTGCAGAGTAAACTATTATATGATTTCGAATTACCTTCAGCGGCTGTCTGTATTGTCATTGGAGTACCAACAAGTGGTTTCACCTCATGCAATTTCGCGTAGTAGTTAGTCGCTTCCAACATCACCGTATAGTTTGTGAACGGTTTCAACTCATTGATCATTACTTCTGTGTTCGTCGTCGTGACATACGGACAGGATTCTTTATCACAAAGAGAAGTGTCGTTCTTCATCTGAACTCTGTAAAATATTGTGTACTCTGTCGTCGACATTTCGTACTGTAAAGAGTGGCAACGATTCGGCTTTTCTACTGAAGGCATGTGTAGCGTTATGCTGTTGGCCGAATTTGAAAGAACTCTCGGTCTTAAATGTAGTACTTTAGGAAATAGGCAAAGTCTCGTAGGGTACGGTTGATTTCCCGGATCCAAAGCCATAATTTTGTATCCATATGCAGTTTTTCTCTCCTCTATTCTGGTCTTATGATGTTTGGTGGTGTAAAATATTTCCTTTTGAGTAGAATTAAACCAGTAAACATATCTGCTGTCCACTGTGATGGACCTGGGCGTAAATCCGTACTTTTTCTTTTCGGTGGCATCAACAACTATTCTGCATTTACAAGCGTCCATATCTGTAGCGATTATGTGGTGCACCCAAGGATCGACCCAGTATAGATCATAGTTTTTATTTCTGGTCATGTCGATAACGAAAGGTCTTGCTACTTGCGGGTTCTCAGGGCAGTTACAGTCACGGCCGGAAGCTTCAGGATTCCTGAAGAATCTTTTGATATCGGAGCCGTTTAAATGAGATGTCATTATTGTTCCTAGTTCTGGGAAGCGGGTATCGCTTTCTTCGTACCAGAACAGCGATCTAAAACATTATTATTTATATAGGAGTATGGTAAGGAGGTATGCCAAGGAGTATGGTATTTTCATCTCATGAAGCGACGCGCTCTTTACTTGTGGTTACCAAGTGTAAAAACACGCTGTGAATGTATGTGAAAGAGCAGGAGCTCCCGGTACCTTCAGAGACAATGGCGAAGTTGGAAGTGTGTGTGTTATGTGCTGACACTACTCGACTTCACGCATATACAGGATGAAATCGAATAGGTGCGACAAAACAAAATATCTAATTCAACGTGTTATAAAGTAAATTTAGAGCATGTCATTAAGGAAAGGGATGCACAACGTGCCCTATGCGAGCGATTTGGCAACGTCGTCGTCGCGCGCCTTGTTTTTTCCTAGGAACGGTCAAAATTAGGTAAATACCGCTAGTTCAACGCGTTGCCAACTTGCTTCATTTTGTGAACTCAGCGATAAATGGATTGCTTATCGGGCGCGCGCTAAAATTGATACTTTAATTTTCTTATTAGTTTTCATAGTTTTGAAAAAAAAAATCTGTCACGACGATAATTCGTGCCTACTTTAAGGCAATAACTTAGTTGGCACTATCTAAGGAAACAATTACTTGATTTTCAAGAATTTAGATTTGCGAAATGACAATTTATAATGATTATGTACCAGTTGCTGCACCTCCTATTTCTATTTGTCGCAAGTTTTCAATATCGTTCTGTATTCACAACGTGTACTTTTAGTTACCACAAGTAAAGCGCGTCTCTTCGTGAGATAAAACTATTTTATGCGAAAATTAAAGTAACAGATTATAATTAATGTTCTACTCACTGATGTAGGGGTGCTATTTGCAGACTAAAGATTGGTTGCTTCCTTGCAAATACCCTCGTGATATGTGGACGGGTGTTGGGCATGCCTAAGTCAGCTCGGTACGTGACGTAAGATTCGATGGACGTGATCTCCAGCTGAGTCCAGTAAACAGACCTGCCCACCCAATCCACACACATACTGGTCGCTGAACCGTTGATAGACGTTAGCTAAACAATAATAAAAACGAATTAGATACATTGATCTACAGAATACAACAACATGATTGTTATAAAAGTTACAAAAAAGCTAATTTTAAATTTTAATCACCTTAAAGTGTCCACTGCCGTTGATCCTCGAAGAGAATATTTCTTCCAAGTTATTGACCCAGTAAACAATGTTTTCTTCAGTAGATACCGCAAAGTCAACAGGTATTCCCGTACTTTTAGGGATCGTTTCACTTTCTCCAGAGTCTAGGTCAATAATCTTGATAGATTCTTGAGAAGATACCATGACTTTCGGTATGGGGTTAACTTCGTCTGACGAAGTGGATACTACTTCGGAATATTGACCGAATCCAGCGTCGGTGTGAGCTCGGACCTAAAACGTAATAATGTTTAAAAATTGTTGTCTCGCAGTAGGTCTATTCAAAAATAATAAAGCCTTTTTGGTTGACTGGCTTGCGGATCTAGTGCTCGCAATCGCGACCGCGAGTTTGGATGGACTTCCAGGTCGGGAAGTGTTATTGGGTTTTTGCGTCAGTTATTTTTAAGTAGCGGCACGGGAGTCTGGATATGTGTCGGGGGGTTAAAGGCAAAATGGTTGCCCTCTTTTACTTAAGACTCCTTCAGGGAATATCTACAAAGTAACGTATCATTTTAGTTTCTCGAACGAAAATTATCGCAAAATTAATGCTGAGTTGTTTATAAATCATTCAACTAGTCACAACATATTACGCGCGCTTGACAATTTGTCACATTAATTTTGCGATAATTTTCGTTCGAGATACTGGCCCTTAATCTTATCTATTCTTCTTACCTGAAAGAAGTACTTAGAAGCAGGTGTAAGATCCCTCAGCATGAGCTGGGTATGTGAGGGCGAGAGATGAGCATCAGCACAGGCAGAAGGCTTAGTGGGTGAGGTAGAGTCTGCGCCGACCACCCAGCACTGTGCCTCGTAGCCGCGGATCACGCCGTTGGCGCGGGCGGGGCTGCCCCACCGGAATATCGCTGATTGGGGACCGCCGCTGATAAAAAATAATGTTTTTAAGATGTGGATGGCTATAAAAGTAGGCGAAGACCCGAATAAACGATGGAAGGACTGTGTGAAAGATGATATAGCTAGAAAGGGGCTGACTACCAAAAAGACGACTAATAGAGGAGTATGAAAGAAAAATACATTTTGCTCTGAATCCAAATAAGGGCAAGATAATGATAAATGTTTTGTTGGTATCAGGAACATTGGTCAATGGTGTATGCTACTTTTTCGATCTTTGTTATCAAGTAATATTGGAGTTTTCTATTCAATAGTCTGCTCAGTGCCGTAGCTTCAAACACGTCCTGACTTTATAAAGGGAAGCATTTGTAAACTGACAAAGATACAAAAGAGTGTACCTTCGCGCGGGTTGCACGTAGATGCGCGGCGCCCTGGGCGCGGAGGGCTGCGCCTGCGGCGAGCGCAGACGCGCGCGCGCGGCCGGCCCGCCGCCCCAGTGCGTGTGCGCGCGCACCGTCGCCTCCATGCTGCTGTACGGCGCCACCGACACCGACACCACCTCCACCCAGGACACTTCTACCGTCCTCTGACAAATACGTAAAAAATATTTATTCAAAAATAAAATGTATAAAATACTGTAAGATTTAATAATGTAGGTATTACAAAGTTTGATGACGTTAGTATGGTGAAGTGTTCATCAACTACGAAAACCACCCTTACCGCTACGAAAAAAGGGATGTTATCAATGTGCATTGTTACAATAAACGTGGGGTTTATTTATTTTATTTTAATATAAATTTAAAGTGGGGTTGACCGAATCAGTGCTCGTTACGCCCTTTGTACACGTTTTTCTTGCCGTGAACAACTACAGTTTATTCGCCGTGTGTAGGCACGGTCGTCAGTGTTGTATGGATCACTATGGAATATTGTTGACAGACACGTTTTTTTGTACGGCGCGCTTAATTAATACGTAGAGAAACCGTGCCGTGTACAAAGGGCCTTATAAATACTTGAGTTCTAATGACAATAGTTGCGTGTGGGACTCCTACTGATACTTATCTATATTTGTTAATTATTATCGATCCCAACGACAACATATTCGGGTTTTTCCAATGCATAAAAAATAACTGTCATTATTATTTTATTACCAATTGCGTATCGCGACAATACATGTCACCTTGCAAAGTTACCCGTGTTCACTGATGAGATTCCGCAATTGACAACATTTCAAACCTGACACGACCTTAAAACAAAAATACTATTTCTTTATTTTCGTATCCTGAGTTCAAATATATTTTTATTTTTTATTTCTAAATGTCTGAGAAAAAAAATAAGAATCAAAAAACATGTGATGACGTCACATAAACGGCGGAATGAGGTATTTTACCTTTGCGCATTCCAATGTCTTTGATTGAAAACATTGTATCAAACAAGACATGTCAATGTCACCTAAGAAGTGTAACTAGAAAACAACTAAAAAACTGAATTGAATTCAACAATATTTTTTCCTATCAACTCGACACGCTGCTTACTGTTAATATTACCAATTTTTGATTGATATTTCGCCAATAAAATGGATCCCAATGAAAAATATACGCCAATGACGGAACCAAAACAACGACTGAGACAAGTGACATCTAACAGTTTTTTTGACGGGTCACAATAAAGCAAAGGTAATATCGCCATTCTACCGTCATCTGGCACTTACGTCTTTTTAGAATACACCGAATTTCAAAGTTAAAATTATGAATGAAAGGTACATAATTTCGAAAAACGAAAAAATATGGGTGCCCTAGATTTGAATTTACTTTTATATAACGTAATAATACATGCAGGTTAAAAATATGAAATGTTGTCAATTGCGATAAATAACCAACGTATTGGCAACGTGAAATGAGACGAAGCAGAGATTTGATAAGCTTTTATTAGATTACTAAACGATGATCACTTGAGCGCGGTTCTCACCTCAATCTTGTATTGTCCAGGGAAGTGCAAGTTGACGTCATAATAGACTCGGCTATTGTTGACATTGACGCGAGTGGCTGGGTCCCACGTCACGTTGAACCTGTCCCACTCGCCCGCCACTGCTATCGACGATGAGTTTATTGTCTCCGGAATCGCTATTAAAGATTCTGAAAACGAAATAAGGATTAAGATATAATCATCTGCTTTCTGCTGAGGAGTATGGGTATTTCTCCATAGCAGTTCGGAGCCTGCACCCCAATTGCGTAACACACTTTCTTACACAATCCATCTTCGATCAATAATCATTATTGATCGAAGCAATCCATAGTATTTTGAAGGAAATTCTTAATCCATTGCTTCATATGTTTGAAAAGTTCGTCTGCTCGACAGCGAAAATAACGCAATGAATGCTGTTGAAATGTCAAAATGAAAGATATTGCAATTCTTTCGTATGTTACGCCGCTGGATTACACCGCTGGATTTGTACAGACGCCAGCACATCAACCTACCCGAAACTGTCACATTTTCCCAATCAACTTTGAACCTTATGGTTCAGTGATAAAGTTGAAAATCGATTAAAGAAATTTGACAGATTGTAGTAGGTTGATGTGCTGGCGTCTGTACTTGAATAACGGCAATAGCCAGCACAGATAGGCTCCCCATATTACATTGAATTTCAAACGGAATTCTCCAAAATGGCATAAAGGAGTTTTATTATGTGCTTATAGATTTCTTCCTTAAATGCAGGTTGACCCAATAAACGTCTGCATAGTTGCTGCCAATGTCACCGGATCATCATAGCGTCATAGAACAACATCACGCCAAATAATATGCGGCTTAGCGTCCTTCACAAAAGAGGTAAGTTTATTCCGACTGTTGTCCATCCTTAGTTCTTTTTTCTAACTTACCACTGTCTGCATGCAGGGTCGGGTCTCTCACAGCGATGACATGAACTCTTGGCACCAGTTCGGCGGTGTACCTGCCGGCTAGGTCCGAGACAACGGCTCTTGAAGCGTCTTGCACCCACACCAGGCGACCGCTGAAGTAGCAGAGAGGTCCTAAAGTTGCCGATCCGGATAAACGAGTCACCAGCGAACCGGATATCTATGGAGAATACAAATTGTAAGTAAAGACCAATGATAAAAAATATCACCCTGTGGATAAATGTCACTTGCGCGTCAAAAAACGTCATGGCCTAATTTGCGTTAAGACCAATGTGACAGTTAGATAGTTTAACTTTAGAGAAGTTTACATTTACTGGGAGTTTTTGTCAAAAGTGGTAAAGCAATATCGCGGTCCACATTTTTTTTTTGCTGTAGTGTTTAGTGCATGCGCATTATTTTTAATATCGGTTCGGGTAGTCGTATAGGCATCAAACTGTACTGTTTAGACCCGTTGGGGTCTGAATGAATGGTCCCAAGAGTTATATGAGATAAGAGAGATTTTTTCGCAAGTACAACTGAAAGTCAAATTAGGTTCCGTGCGTCATTAGCTGCGAATGCATTACGGCAATTAAGGTATTGATAATTAATCAGGCATAAATTAGATAAATTAGGAACACACCTCACTAACTCCGTGGGTAATTTGATCTGCTGTAGGAGCTCGATGAAGTTCAGATCCATCATAACTTCGAACGAGCCAATAAAGCCACTTCTCTTCCAAATCCGCAGTCAGTCCCATTACTTAAACAATTATAACATAATTAATATTCATTCGGTTCCAAAAAGCAACATTTTACCATACATTTTGTTAGCAATATTACCTTGTTTTCCACTAAATAACTGCGCAGGATAGTATATCATCTTATTCTCTCCATTAAGCCTCGCCGCCTCAACGGCGTGGCCTGTATTCCAGTATATGTATGCGCCTAACGAGTCTATTGTAAGTTCTTTAGCAACCGTCACAATTGGTACTGGCTCTCGATTACTACCGTCTAAATTGCCTCGTGTTATCTAAGGAAAGAAAAATTGCATTTGAAGCAATATTATTCTGGATGAGACGTAGTAGATACAGTACCCAAGGGTCAATATTGCACGTCAAGTTTTAGAAAAAATAAAACTAATTTGTAGAGCGACATCTCTGCCGCTCATATAGTATTTTTATCTCATAAAGCGACGCGTGCTCTACTTGTGGTTAAAAAAATGTCCAAACACGCTGTGAATGTGTGTGTCCGAAACAATGGCGAAGTCGGAAGTATGTGTGTGTGTATTATGTGCTCACGCTACTCGTCTTCACGCACACATTCACAGCGTGTTTGTTCACTTGTTTAACACAGGTAAAGCGCACGCACGTCGCTTCGTAAGATAAAAAACACTGTTTGTTATGTGTCAAAATAAGTTAAGGTACTGTAAGCATTATTTAGGTTCCTTACCAATTGCTGTTTTGGATTCGACCAGTAAATCTTCTTGCCGACCCAATCTACAGCTAAACTGCCCACGTTGTCCATGCTAGGCATGAAGCCTTTCTCATGAGTTGTAGTGTTATACCACATTACGGTAGAGACATTTGTGACCAAGTAAAGCTTGTCACGGTACCATGATATATCGGTGATTTGAAAGTTTTTTAGATCGGCCCTGAAATAAAAACAATTTCGTTAAAATTGGTTACTTAAATATACTGAGTAGGTGCCACATATTAGAATTTTGCTCAGACCAAACAACTGAGGATGCATAGTACTTGCATTTTAGATAGTAACATTTTATTTTAAAACGAATATGGGCATCTAAAAGTATTTTTCGAAAATCATGTGTTTTAAAACTGTAAATGCGAAAAAATATAACATGAATAAAGAAGCATCTTACCCGTGAATTAAGATTTGTAAATTGTCCCCTGTAAGATCAGTTTGCAACAGCCCATCGGGCCCTGACCATAACAAAGTGCTATGTAGAGTGTTCGGCGACGACGCTAGAGTTTTACCAACAAATTCTGAAGACCATGGACCTAAAGATATTACAACATTAGTATACGCATAAAACAAGATATCTCTATCTATCTATGTATCCCGTAATGTCCCACTGCTGGACAAAGACCTCCCTTTCCCTTTTCATAAAGCAAGCTAACTCAAAAAATAGGCTTCAGTTTATCTTTTACCTGAACCAGATTCAGTTACGGCTGCGACTCTAATCACATATTCTGCACCTTGTTTCAAGTTTTCCACAATGCACGTCGATTCCGTTATGTTCATACTAAAATAAAACGAAATATTTTTCAATTACAGTTGTAGAATTGTCTTTCGAACACGTAATCAAATGTACGGATTTAAGAAGTAGGTACTTACATGTCTATTACATCTCCTGTTTCGACATGCGTCAGTTGGAGATGGAAAAGCCACTGCTGCCAGGCTCCACTTCCCTGATGACCCAAAAGATGGGGAGGCGACCACGAAACCTTTGCACGATTGATACCCATCACACTCTGCAAACCTAACGGTGGGTTCACAGGCACTGGGATAGGTTGACAACTTCTCAAGGCAACCAAAACCTGTCTAGTTGCTATCGTCTTGGTGTTATAAGCTAAAGGATATTCGTTGTGAAAATAACTGTTGCTTTGCTCGTGATATTCCTCCGTCAACATTTCTTTGCCATTCGTCCAATAAAAAAGACCGCCAGCGTATGCTATGGACCGCGTTGATAGAAACATTGGAGTTTGTGTGTTAGCTCGGAAATCGGCGACTTCTCGTCTGTAATATAACGAACACGACACATTAAAAACGGTAGGTATATCATCACAGATTAATAAGATTGTGAATTATTTGTACTCACCCATCCAGCGACACAGCTAACACTGTGTTTCTTCTAAGATGTGCTACAAGTATTCTGAAGTCTGCGTGATCTACTGTAAAGGCTCCTAGGTGGGCATCGCGAACTATCATTTCTGGAGGTCCGTCATGACGAACACCATTTGATATATTTGCCAAGTCGAGTCTGTATAGACCACCGCGATCGCCTCCTTGTTGAGCCCAGAATAAGTAGCTAAAATAAAACCGAAATTGAGGCAATAAAAAAGAAATTCTATTCGAATGGCTGTACTATAGTTTTAAATATAAAAAATAACCAACCCATTGTAAGCGTCCACTTCAAAATGAATTGGACGAGAGTTAAAACCTGATAACGCAACAATTAAATTCTTCCCATCGAAATCACATCGCAGTATTTCCCAGTTCGTAATAAATGTTACATTCGAGAAGTCTGCTCTTCGGTAGTGAACTTCGCCAAGCACGTACAAGTGACGATTCAGCCAATCAACTGATAAATCTTGAGGCTTGTAATTTTCGGGTGTAAGGATTGCTTCAGAAGTACTCTTCTTAGAGAGACTACTGCGATATACGTAACCATTTGATACTGATGTGAAAAGTGAGTCACTTGAAATATCAAGACCGACACCTGAAATCAAGACAATATCATGAACAGCGATGCCTAACTGGCTGAACTCAACTTTTTAACAGATTTAAAATCCTTTATTGGAAATAACTCTAGAGAAACCATACCTGTGATTGAGTATTCCGTGCTATACAACTCAACAGGATCTGATAGCATATCATTAGCTGGTGCAGCTAAAACATTTTGTTCTCCACCCAAAATTAAAATTGGTTGCTGACTAGGAACGGCTGAAAAAAAAATCGTCATCATGTGTTTGTTATCTCATTAGTAGAGGATTAGTACACAAAGTTTATTGAAAACTAGCTGTGCCCGCGACTTTCTTCGCGTGGGTATCGGAAAACCATAATGTATCTCTTTACTAATTATTTTTCTAGAATAAAAGTAGCCCATAAATATAATATCAGCTATGTGCCAGCGAAAGTCTCGTCAAAATCGGTCCAGCCGTTTCGGAGATTAGCCGGAACAGACAGACAGACAAAAATTTTATACCTTGTTTTTTTGTTATTAGTACCATATACAGGGTGTTACTGAAAGGGTATATCAATACAAACGGGTTGAAGAGTGTATCTGGTCTAGAATCTCTGTACAAAATTTCAGCTCAAAAGCATTAACTTTGAAAATGCTTAATATTTTTTTATTTCGACATCACGGCGCTGCACTGGCGCGCTGCGGCGTGATGTGCGTGTACTAGGCGCACAGACACACTACAGATAATGGATAATGACACGTAGTGCGGTGACACGTTTGTTATGATTTCAATTTAATAAACTATCGAAATAAAAAAAATATTAAGCATTTTCAAAGTTACTGCTTTTGAGCTGAAATTTTGTACAGAGATTCTAGACCAGATACACTCTTCAACCCGTTTGTATTGATATACCCTTTCTGTAACACCCTGTATAATTGTATATGCATTTAATAAAAAGCTGTTATTTTCACATTACAAACAAACACTTCAATTTTATTTATTTGTATAGATAAAGTTTTTAAACTTACAAGTAGGTAAAGGAGGCGTGGATATTCTAACGTAAGCTCTAGGTCCTTCTCCCACCGAGTTTCGCATTGCCACTGATACTTCATACTCACGGGCTGGGTTTAAGTTTTGAAACATGTAAAACAACGTATAGTTGGATGCTGGCATGTCCTAAAAATAATGATTAATTTAAATTTATAGATACATAGAATACTCTTTATTATGTACACCTTTAAAGTTACAGATATAAATGTAGACATTTTACAATGGATAACACAATGGGCGGTCTTGTCGCTAAATACATACCCCCTTACTAATAAACGTATTATATCAGATGAATAGTTACATACTGATTTCTCTTCAGTCGTCAGTAATTTGACTTTCGAAAAAAGCAGACAGAGCGTTGTGTAACTATACAGACGCTATACAACGTTTATTAGTAAGGGGAATATAAAGGTTGGGTATATTTTGGCATAACTGAGACCAATAATTCTATACATACCTCAACAGCGTCGTTGGTGTTAGGCTGAGTGTCCGTCAGTCGCAAGACGTATGATATCAGTGGTCCATTGGGGAATGGGCCAGGTTCCCAGGAGATGGCCACTCGACTAGGGTCAGGAGCCACAGCTCGTAAAGATGACGGAGCTGAACTAGGTTTACCATTCTCCAAAGTAGAGATAACCACTGATGGTGCGGAGTAAACAGGCTCCCCATTACCCCCTCGACCAGATAGGAATATGGCCACTCGAAACTGTTGATAAAATTATTATTATGGTCCGGAAATACAATTTTTTTCGTACTTAAAAACTAGCGAATGGTTTGGGTAGTGGATAGCAGTGATTGCCATTACAGATGTTTAAAATATTTCTTTTTATCGTTTGGCCTGGTAAGGACCCAGTTTTAATAAAATAAAAGGAATCTCTTACCCTATATTTTGTGTAAGGCCTTAGACCGTCCACATGTATTATGGACTGATCCGAATGACTAGAATTAGAGTAATATTGCCACGTGCCGGGCAGTTCCTCGTAACGCCATTGTACCATGTAGCTCAAGTTGCCCAGATTGGGGGCTTCCCACACTAGCGAGAGTGACGTAGCTGTTAAGCTATCAGCCACCAGAGCTGGGGCAGTTGGTATCCCAATCAATTCTGTGAATCAGGATAACAGAGGTAGTTTTAGGGATTGATAGTAGTACAGACTACTATAGTGCGACTACAGCAAATAATATTACGAATACAGATTCGTACTATATTTCCTGAGTAAAGTGCCAACGTACCTCTTAATTTTTGAAAGTAAGTATTCAAAGCCTCGTTACATCCCATAACACAGTACAGTTCCCGCGAAAATACAGTCTCCGATGTGACATTCTGAAAATTAAACTTACATGTTATTTGATACTTTCATGATATCAATATGATTTATGATTGTGATTACTTACGCAAACGATTTGACATGAATTTTCCAATCCTTCTTGCCATAAGCTACACCCCAGTTTGCACTAGAACAATAAATAATTAATGGCTTCTTACTTCAAACAAACCAAGCAATTATGACAAAACACTCATGTATTTGTTCAAGCAACTAAGCGTGTGATAGGATATTTGGAAGTGGGATATTTTATAATGATGTTAGCCATCAGGAAAGTAATAACTTTATGCGTTATTGTAATATTATATGTTGCAGAGCTTGATAAAGCGCCTGTGATGTAGAGGAATGAGGCGCAGGTAACAAGAAGTACCTATTATATATTTATTATGAATGCAAGTGGCTATAAGAAAAGAGGTGGAGTAAAAAAAAGATGCATGGATTGTGTGAAAGACGATATGGCCAAGAAGGAAGTGAATTCTGAGATGACGAAAAATGTCTTGCGACCCCCCCCCTCCCCCCCCCTCCCCCCCCCCCCCCCTAAATAAATTGAGATATGCAGGATGTTGATGATGACGGTGAGCGGAGCATAATATGAGCTCCCAGAGCAACGACAACGCTTCAAACCACATGCACTAGAACTATGTAGATGATGGTCATAAGCAATGCAATAGAGCTTTAGGTTTCTTCCAGATCAAGCGCTTTAATTACTTTTCTGTATTTCTATAGTATCGGTTTTCTTTAAATCTCATCCAGCGTTACCTCGCGTCGCGTGTTGATTTTTAAATAAGATAAAATAATTAAAAATTACCCAAGCCGCAATAGGGCAACAGTGATAGTAACTAAGAGCTTCCTTATTAGGAACATGACTTGTGTTGTCATATAATTAGTGGTGCGGGTTTTAATCCAATTAAATTACCAAGCCACAAATTCCTTGTTTATTTTACGTTCAATAAACTTACTTAATCAAAATTTTCATGTAAATAGCTGCGAAACCGTTATTTTTATTGACGTTGCACCTATTGAGTGAAATCTTTTGTTGGAATTAGATCAATGTTCGCATTTTATTGCTCTGTTTCATTTGTTTTTAATTGTTCGGGAGTAAGCGAGTAAGAGTGAATTTTGCGGGTGTTTACGTCTCACATGTGCACACATGGTCGTTGATCTTCAGCTTCTTTGTTAACCTAAATAAAGATGAAATGCAGACTCTTTCTGAAGACACGTTTCAAGTGCAAACAAAGCTGTTGTGTAACAAACAAAAAGTGGCAATACCACTTTTTGTTTTGATGTATTATAAACAACTAAGGGAAACAGAAAGTAAGACAGTGCGTGAAATAAATTCAGTTGTGTATTCTTGTAACGGACTCCGTCGTTCCCATGGATGAGAAAGTAAAAAACAGGGCTCGTAACGGATTTTCACGGTTCGGTAACGTCCTTTACGGATGGCAAGTGACCGGAAGCCGCAGGTGCACCCCCTCTACAACCTTATACATTTCTTGAAGATACAGGTTCATTAAAACAAACAATTCCAAACTACGAGAAATAGACTCATCAACTAACACGAATGTGACAAAATATCGTGACTAGCTCACTGTAATAATAATTATATCTAATGAGGCGTTTGACTTAATAGATAAATTCAATTAAGTTTGTCAGCGGGTGCCCTTCGCTGGTCATGATGTTATCAATGAATTGTATGATAAAGCTTCTTATGGCCTACTTGGTAACTCATTAGAATACGTAGATGAATGCTGACACGTTCGATGTAGCCTGTCTCATATTTCCCTGCTAATTACAAAGTTAGTTTCCGCTGGATATCACAGCGCGTTAAATGCTTAGTAGGAACAAAACGTTGTGACGCAGACAGATCTCATTTGAGTCATGTCCATTCAGTGTGATGAACAATACGCGTAACAATTAAAACGGATGCAAGGACCGGCGCGGGCGCGATCTGTGCCGTTTGTTTCGGGTGTATAATTGCGGGTCGCGGCCTGCGCACGCACTACCATCAGACGGATCATATATAAGTAGGACACTCGCTTCATGTTTGTATCTTCCATTCTGGATTGATATACTTACATGTATTTCTTTGCTTAGGACATTTTGCTGATAACCGATTGCCGTCTAAAGTTACAAAATTTTTTGCAACGTTTGGGCAGGTTTCAATACGAATCCCGGAAGGGTAGGAGGAAGGGGAAGGTTTACTTATGGAAATGAATAAACTGGTTTCCAATATACAAATGATGATGTATCGGAATCATTTGTTATGCCATTCAAGTACGAAGATATCCCTTGCTAACGCACCTCTTCCGCCATAGATGTCACAACACCACGCCCAGACGCACCCTCCATGTCCAATTTATTAATATTTGTGACTGACGGATGAACTCGTTTTTGGACATGTTTATCAGATACTTGCATTTCCTAGCTGTCAATTTTTATTAAAGTGGCGATTGCTGTATTATGGTAATTGTAAGGAATTTCAGTCTTTCGCCGTACTCGAATCATCCCTATCTATGCGTAAACGCTTGAATACTTTCTTATTTCTGGCTTTTTTTTTTCAAGCTATTTACGAAAGTAATATGTATGAAAGTGTACTTAGTATATGTAGTTGTATTTAATATTTTTAAAACAGTTTTCGCGGTAGAGTTCTCAAATGAGCACTGAACCGTACAAAAACGTGAACCCTGACTTGACAATTGCAAAGTTTAGCGCCACTTGTTACGAGCATCACGAGCGTAAAGTGCTTGTTTACGCCGACAAGGACATGTCACGCTACTAAGAACTGTTTGTAGGCACATGTTCTGTAGGTAATGTTATAAGCATGTTACGTTATCACGCAGACACCATGTTTTGGGAAAGTGCTGGGGTCTTCTTGAGCTTGCATTAATTAAAAATACATAACTGAAGCTGATTGCTTGCGCACACGAGAAAGTTAAATAAAACTAATAAAGTAACGAAGTAAATTAACGCCTAATTACCCAGTTTCCTGTCTCGTGCCGTAATAATAACAAAACAATAACTACTCCCTTTACAGTCATTAAAATCGTCGCGTCAGTTCATTGTTGGAGCGATTTCGGAAACGCGCTCGGAAGTCCAATTGGGAGCGCAAGCGCACGCCGGACGCAGGGCGCTGTGAAAGCACTCGGGGATAATTTACTTGTTAATTGCTTCATAGCAAAGTTCTCCTACTTATGTGATATGTCTTTGTTTGTGCAGAATAACCTAAATAGGCAAGTTTTAAATGAGATAGATTGATCAGGTGGGCGCGGCGAGACGAGCGAAACTGTACACCTAAACTGTAATGTAACTATTAGCTCTATATTGTGAAGTTGTTGGTTTCGTGCGTGATCTCATCTAAAATGTACAAATTAGGTCTCTGGGTAATACAATTCAATGGTATTGTAATCAATAGCCGTAGCGGGAAAAAGTACTCTAAAAAGTGCTGACATCTATACTTAAATCCAAGACTAGCCTCGAAATTTAAATGGCCACATGGATTTAAAGTAAAAGGATGCTCTTTCAGAATATACATTAACACAGGATGCCTCTGCCTTTTGTAAACAACTTAATAAAATATGGCGTGCTATTTACCTTGTATTTTTCTTTGTTCAAGTTAAGTTACGATATTGAGAAAGCGCTGAGCCTTTGGAATGTTTTTTTATCACCGGCCAATGTAACAAAAATTCTACAATAGGTAAAAACATTTACATAGCAACAAATCTGGCCTGTAACCCTCGTAGATTATGCGTAACGGCTGCGATACTATGTGTGAAAATGAAAACAAGTGCAATTTTTATTTAAATTAATTAATGCCTAGTTATCTCGTTTGTAATTAGGCGCCAGTGGATACTAACTTGCGTGGAAGCTGTTTTTCTAATTCCGTACGTTACTGACCTGAGATAAACTTTCAGATAGCGTATCCCACATTTATTTCACAAATTGTTTATAAGCAACACACGAGTTGGTCGGCTGTCTATGGCATGAGAAACTGTGATAACTTTGTAGGCATTCAGGGGACATATAGTAGGACATGGTGGCAACCTTTAGGGTTAAGTCTGAGCGTCACGATGTGCAACTGTCGCGCCTGTTTATTATGCGTCAATGGTGCGTAAGTGCACTGGCTTATCTATATCTACAGCAGAGTATTACATAATAAATGTCATCTTTGAGCTGCTTGCTCTAGTACAACTTGTGCCAGAATTCAGAGTGTTCAAAAAGGGTGACCAAGCCATGTCTGGCAGCTATTCTTGCGTGAGAATGACCAAGTTGACTCTAATAGGGCCGCTATAATATAAAATAAAAAATAATGCATGAAATAATCCTACTAAATGTAAAAATGTGAAAGTTTGTATGTTTTTTACTCAATAACACAAAAACGGCTAAACGGTTTTGGATGAAATTTAGCACACACACAGTCCTGGTTAAACACACTTTTTATCCCGGTAGTATGTTCTAGTGGGAATACGCGATTTAAAAAAAAAACACTCATTCTATCGTTAAACGTAGCACCATGTCCTGCGTCTGCGTGCCCTGATACCTGCACGTTACAGGAAATAATAAACGCCACTGTAGCTAAGTTCTAGGCTGACCCAATTTAGACAACCACCACAATAAGAAGATCAATTCAAATAAAATCATAAGAGCCTTGTAACTTTTTTTTCCTATTTTTTAGTTTCAAAGTCGCTTCTACACTCTGTCCACTAGGTTAAGAGTTTTTTGACAGCTGCCTTAGAACGTAACTATTCCAGACTATGACTTAAAAATGCTCGACGACGAAGTGCGCTTGCAAGTCATCAGGATTACTTTGTAATTCTAAATGCCATAATAGCACAGAATACTTAAAGTACTACGTACAGAAAGGACACTCCCTTCCCCGCACTAACATCAGTTACCGCACCTCACCCCGCACTTCGGCGTATTCGTCGCAGTTCTTTAACAAGAGCGCTCGCAAACACAAGTACCTCACGCACACATTCATACGTATACAAACGTCATTTTTTTATGTAGTAGTAGTAGGTAATTATTTTGCGAGCGTTGTATGGAGTGTCCGGGGTGTGATAATAGTTCACCATGTTGCAACAAGTAAAATCGTTTTTTTAACTGATACTAATAAGAACGTTTAGTTTACTCGTACCTAGCCAAAGGTGTTATTAGTAAAATGTATATTTTTTACTTTATTTTTCTTTATCATGTTTTAAGACTTGACTAATAATAATGATTGTACCGAAAACCAGTCTAATGATCCACAAACCCTATTACAATATATTTTTACTAATGACTTAATTTCAACATTTCCGAACACAGCAGTAGCGCTAAGAATATTACTTACATTGCCGGTTTCAGTTGCATCTGGTGAAAGATCCTTTTCAAAATTGAAAATTATTAAAAATTATTTAAGATCAACAATGCTCCAACAAAGACTAAGTTATTTCGATATAGTTTCAATTGAACATGAAATCTTAGACAGCTTGGATACAAGAAAGTTGATTCATGATTTCGCAAATATAAAGGCAAGAAGAGGTTCAATTTGTAGATACGAAAATAACTATGTACGCAATCAAAATAAATGTTTTATCTTCGTTATGATTCTTTTCTTTTTTCCCACCATAATGAGAAAACAATAAATAGCCTTTTTTTGACCAAACTCGGTAAGTAGTCGTAGGGCGGCATAATCGGTATTGCACGCGGGCTACTAAACAGCTAGCGGCGGGCCTATACCGAATAACGAAACGTTTATCAAAAGACTGTTTTGTAAGTTTTGTTTCTGATGTGTTATTTTTTCTGCATTTTATTTTTCTAAAGCATGTTAAACATGTTTTAAGACTTAACTAATAACAATAATAATGCTAGTAATGTTGAATAAATAGTTTCTCATTAGTACCTGCATTGTTTTTATCTGAAAACTAACATTTACCGGTAGATATCGGTATCGGTAAATGTAATCCTATAATCTTCAATTTCTGACTTTTACCGACTGAATGGCCGGTAAAAGTCAGAAATTGATGATTATTATAGAACAATTCGGACTTTTACCGGTGAGACTTGATTTACCGGTAAATCGTAAGATTTACCGCAGTTCGTGCTTTTACAGTAACATATATACTACAACACAATTTCTACAGAAAACCAGCACATACTTTATTTTTACGCTGATTTCCGCTATAAAACCTGCAAAATTGAAATCAAAGTAAACAAAGCGGCTAATTTATATCGTTTTGTATTTAATAATAATAAACACAGCCATAGAAACCGCACCATTTCTTATTCAACAGTAAAAAAATCGATAATTGATACTACTTAAATTAAAGTGAAATTATCGAAATGTGTGTCAAAACATTGCTGCAATCACTAGTTCTATCTGTCAAAAAACGGTTAACCTAGTGGACAGAGTTTAACCTTTTTATAAATTCTAAACGCTAGTTTCAAGATTAATTCCACATTTTCCTCATAAGTTTTATATCTCTGTAACCCATGCAGATTTTATTATGGCATTACCTACACTCAACATTTATTATTAGTTAGTGGCAAAATAATTATGAATTTAGATTGTGCAGATAAGACCATTTGTATTGAACCTATGGTTATAGGGACTCAAAATTTGAGAGCAGGTCACGCGCTGGCCCACGCCAACCATTTTATTCTGGCAATTGGATAATGCTGAGGCAAATTGGGGCCCACCGGCATGCTTCCCGCCGCCTCTGCCACGTTCTAGCCTCGAGAGCACTCCTCTCAATCTACCGCCCTATTGCTAGCCTTTATCAGTCGAATTTACAACGGCTAGATGTATATCCCGAAGAATAAATTGTTATATTTATATGTATTGATAAATACCTACATAAGTTTTATTTTGAAACTTATAATGCTTGTTGTTAGATTGATCTAGAATTCTAGGTGTTGTAGAACTTCGGCAAATCAATATATCGAACAGCTATTGATTGAAATAAAGACATCAAGTAGGTATCATACATGTTAAAAAAAAACGATAAATATGGTCACCAAAATGTTCATGTCATATCAATATTTTTTTACCATTTCTACCGTTTATTGTCAATAGCTTCAATATGATCGTCCAAATTATTATGATGATGATCACATCTCTATTTGTTATTCGTGACCAACTGACGAGTGTCCAATAAAAGGACAATAAATCAAAACACTTAGCAGAAGCTGAGTGCACTCTAGGTAATTTCGCTCAACAGATTGGTATCGTGGAGTGTTGAAGGGGCAGTCGGGGGATAATGGCGCAGAGGGGAGGTGAGGAGACTTGTTGAATGGGCGCAAGCGCAACTCGCAAGCGGGGAACGGTCCACCTAATGAGGAAATAAGAATTAGCGGGCGACGACGAAGCGAGTGCAGTTCTTTATCATAACTGAGCTTCTCTTCATGATTTATCGTATTCACTGTTGTTGTTATTTGAATATTTTTGCTATTTAATTGTTCAATGCGTTTTTTAAGTTGTTAGAGAATAAATTAGATGTTATAGATACCCTCTCGTAAAAGCAAGGTAAAATAAATATTCAGTTCAAGGATTATATAAATATCTACCAGATTTGGTTAGGTTACCACTTACGTTGCGGTTTTAGATCCTTTTAGGTGAGCGGAAGAGCGGATGAGCGTTAAAATAAAATCTTCAAAAGGAGATCGGTAACCCAATGATGATTTACTTCATATTAATGGGCAAATTCTTGGAGAATATCCCTTGAGGTTGCCCACATATTGTGCATTTAAGTATGAAATATGCGTTTGTGATGGTTTAAAGAGATATTTGTTTGCAAGCTGTGTGTTAGGAATTAAGCCGTCTGGCTTTCAATTAACGCTAGACACTCCAGCCACAGATTAGCGCTGCCACTGCGCAGGTTGAATAGCGAAATAGTAACAATTGAATTAGGAACAACAATTAACGTTACTAAAATTAGCACCCTGGTGACTTAGAAGTTGCAAGGTCTTTGTTACAGTAAATTAGGAGCATTCTTTAACAATTTATTTTAACAGGCCCAGTTTGTGTGGGCGTTCATATGTGGCTTTAAATGAAGGGTCATTTGCTGCTTAAATATAACTTCATATGATTTCGTATAAGAATAAAACCAGTAACAAACAAACATAATCAGCGTTTATTAGCTAATTGAAGGGCCGACTCGACTTCATATTGCACTTATTACAATTGGTCCCTTAATTGTTACTTACACGATAAGAGGTCTTCGTACGCGTTACAAGAACGTTCTCATGTGAAAGTTCATAAAGATTTGTATTATTTACTTTGAGCTTATGACAATATTTGCTGCAATATTTAGGAGAGGAAAGTGCAACACTATTCGTAGATCACTAGCTGCAGCTGCAAAAGGTGACGACGTTCATAGGAGAACCAACAGCTATAACAGAAGCATAACAACATTATATGAGACATAAAGCCAATTACAGGTTCTCACGGGTAGAACGGGTTATGCAATAAAGATTTGAATTAGAATTTTGACGATGGTAAAATTGTGTGGATCAGAATGATTTGCTTTGTTTAGTTAGCTTGTAAGCCAAGTCAAAGTGCAAATGCACCTGATTTAAATTAATTATTATAATTTATTCATGCAGTTGACTTGGCGCCAACTAAAATATTTGGGTTGACTTTCAAGTAAGTATCTTTCCCCCATGACTAAATTAAAGTTAAAATGCCACAAAATCCCACATTTTCACACAATTATATTGTTAATTATTCAGAATATTCATGAATGCACCTGACGCCGAATACGGTCACATTTTGTTTACACGTTCCGCTACCAATTTGACTATCAGAAAAAGTACCTAGATATGTAAATAACATTGAGACAGATACAGCCATTGTTTGTAATGTCAAAATAGCAGGTTTTTACTAAATGAAAGTATATAAGGTATTTATTTAAAACTACTTAACAAAAAAAAAAAACTTTTTTTTTTTTTAAGATGAAAGGTAGATGCGAATTTTGGTCCCACCCTCCAATAGTTACATGTAATACATCGTTGGATAGACTTTCTTTTAGGATATTGTATATTCTAAAACAAAGTTTGTGGATTACTTGTTACTTACTTACCATTTTTAATGTCTACGGGAAGTCTCCTTACGTAACTCACTAGATATTTCTCGATCATGATCTTTAACGACCTTTATTTACATTATGCAAGATCATGATATTAACTAGACCTAGTACTTACGTTTGACGTCAGTACGAGTTTACGTCAAAGGGAAAAGTAATACGCTACTGTTACTAAGATATGTCGATTTATCTGCGTAAAGCAAGTAAGATTCTCGTGTTTGATGGAAATTAAATACTGACATCACTACCTTATGTAGTGATGTCATATTTGGTCCATTTCCAAATTGGAATAAAAATATAATATCTACAGGGTCAAATTAAATTAGCTAGCGAAACTCTGCAGACGTGATGGGTATCGGTACCTAAACAAGATTAAATAAGATAAGATTTCATATTTTTTGGGGTGTCAACGACCGCTGCTGTTAGTAATGCTACTTTAAGTCTGAGTTGAGAAAATCTGTTTTCTTTAGTTTTTTCGTGTTGAGATATACCCATCACGTCTGTGAAGTTTACACAATAAAAAGCTGATTTTTTACTAATACTCGTATTTCAAGTCACTGACGTCGGTGACCTCACAAAAAATCGTCAAATGAATTAGTTTTTTGTTTTATTGTGTTGAGATATCGATAACTATTACGTCTGCGGAGTTTCACTAGCTAATTTAATTTGACCCTGTATAGCTCATCTAATTATAACCCTATCGCATTCCTTTTTCAAGAATACCTATAGGCATAGAACTTGCATATACCAAATCATTTTCTCAACTAGCAACGCTGTACAATAACAGATTCCAGCACACACGATTCAGTCCAATTTCACACATAAATTATGAACTAATCGCAGGTACCTACTACCTTTACTTCCGATAGATGATTGTCCATTTCCGAACGCAACGCAACGAAGCGCGGAGGGGGGACTGAATTCCCTTACATGGGTTAAATATCCATGCATTGGTCACTTTATGGTCCACTTCTTTTGAAGTACCTTCAGTCACATTTTTTTTAAATGAATAACTAGCTTTTGCCCGCGACTTCGTCTTCGTAAAATTTATTGTTCCCCCGATCCACCCCGTCGCATCGAATCGCCTGCCCGCACAACTACTTCGTTTTCGCTTAACATTCTTTCTTACTTTTTGCTCGGCTCCTAAAAGTCCTAGCGTGATGTTAAATAGCCTTTCTCAAGGATTAGGCTATCAAATGCAAAAGTTTTTTTTTTGTAGTTCCAGAGATTCGCGTTCAAACAAACTCTTCTGGTTTTTTTTTTAGCATGGCGTCTGAAATAATACGTGATGAATGTGATGATGCAGTCGAAGATGGTGCATTCTTGTAAGTAAGAAGAAGATACCTATTCAGTCAAAACTTCGAAGATAAGCTATCAAGATCCACAGACTCTGGTGAAAGGATAATTTTAAAACAATGGCAGGTATGTGAACCTAATGACGGATTACACACGTAGACAGATTTTCGGTTGTCTATATCACTTTTCTTGGGACCAGTAAAATTTACTGATACTTAAATAAAATATTCCAGCTACGTTTAGGTCATCTACATAAACCGTCGTATCTGTAGCGCCACGTTTTGTGACATTTAACTGTTTTCTCCGAAAGAGAAGATAAACTCTTAGATAATTTAGTCGTTAATTCTAGCGTTCGCAACACGTGTACTGTCTAGATATCTATAATGCATGTATCCGTCTCATACATTGTAAATACCCGGAAGATGATATAACCGTATACAGAGTAAACTAGGTACTTTATGGATAATCACCAACAGAGCTATGTAGGCTGGTTCAGTCATCATAAATTACCCATCTATAACCTGAACGCCTGGTAAGGCAAATTATGGACCTAAATAGTAAATTGGAAAACATTTTGAGGAAAACGGCATGTCCTAGAACCAAAAATTTGGAGACATGTGACATCTACCAATCCGCACTGGGCCCGCGTGGTGGATTATAGCCCACTCCCTCTGACAGAGATGAGGCCTGTGTCCCAGCAGTGGGAACATTATGGGCTGATTACGCTAAAATATATTGTCTCCTCATAAATTAGGCTGGGTAAGGTTTTTTTTGTGAACATTTATCCTTTGTGGTAATACAATAGGTTAAAATAGCATCCAATCCGGAAAATGTTCTTCGAGAGGTTCCCAGAACGGGATACCGCAATTCTGAGTCGGCTTATATTAAAAAGAATGTTCTGTAAATGATAGAATAAAACGAATGAACTCTAAAATAGATCCGAGGGGAGCAAACTGGCAACTAGAAGCTTCCTTCCTGCGTCCATCCGGCGTCGAGTCTCACGCGACCCTTGCGCAGGCGCAGCTCGCCAGCCGCACCATGCCACTGACCACCTATCACTCCATAACTACATCCCTTGCAGGATGAACATTTACATTCATCAAAACTAAACTGACTTCTCTCGAATTACAGCTAGCTGATAGTCCAACGTCTTATATAGCTGATAGTCTGAACCGTTTTGGTTTACTATTCTCTGTACCGACAGAGAATAGTAAACCAAAACGGTTCAGACTACTCTTTTTAAATTAATTTCACGAACTCGTTTAAATTAGGTATTTAGTTTAATCTCCATGTCCTACAGCGCTGTCTGAAATCTATAATAATTTTTTTTCTAAGTGGACCGTCAGTGGTTTGTGCCCACTCCATGCCTATTATAAAAAAGAAAAGCCCGTCAAAACCAGGTAACGCAACGACCAATAGAATATATGGCTATGATAGAAGGGGACCCAAGAGCCCTCCATTTAGACCCAGACAGAAATTATAAACATACTCCCCAAAGCAGAGACATAAGTAATTGGTAGGTATATTATGTAAATTGAATGAACAAATTCATAACAATATCAAAGAAATAAGGTGTAATCCATGCAGTTTTAATTAGACAGGTACAAAATGTTATTCTACTAAATAAGGGGTTGTCCATTAATCACGTGAAGCTTGAAAGGGGGGGGGGAGGGGTCCATAAAAAATCACGAAATATTACAAGAGGGAGGGGGAGGTTTAGTAATATATCACGTGTATTTATTTTTTCGACAAACGCGCGATACTCAACCGAAAAGCGGCGTTACGTGTAGGTATTTATTTTTCGCATTTGTTTCATTATTTTTATGTCAGTCAAAAACAACCTGCAACCTTTCTGTCTACGTCTAAACGTGATTATTGTAGTCTTTAATTGTCTATAATAAAATTAGATGATACTTATACCTACCTGTATTTTTTAAATATTTACTACAAAAATTAAGATTCTTTGTAGGTACTAAAAAATACACGTGATATAGGGGGGGAGGAGGTAGTCTCTTAAACCTCACCATGTATCACCAAGGGGGAGGGGGATTGGTAAAAAAATGCAAAAAAAAAAAACATCACGTGATTAATGGACGGCCCCTAATTTGTTGAAGGCTACATTAATAAAATAAACAAGTTGTCTTGTAGGGGAACAAGCGATAGAAGTGAGTTTGTTTAGCAGTAAGCAAAAGGAAGGGCAGTGCATTCGATGCTTTCTGTCTGGCACACCTCGCGACTTGACGAAAGATGTTGAGCAAAGCTTCGCAGTTCATGCAACGTTGATGCGATGTTCAGATAAATAAATTCCCATGCATTCTTTTAACACCGGAGGTGTAAAACACTCCCGTAAACAGAAACAACTAAACAGTCTGAACTTAACATTTAAACGTTGTAATTTCTGTATATTAAATCATAAGGGAACACTAAACAGACACAGAAAACTTTTAAAGTAATCTGTGCTACAGACATATCAGTAAGCAAAGAAAATAGTAGAGTCGTAAAAATAAAATAAGTAATTGTCAATTTATGTTTCACATTACTGCAGTATTGTTATTGTAATAGTAACAAATAATAATAAAATGGAAGCAAGTCAATTGACTTCAATGGTCGCGCGAGGGGTGCGCCCGTCCTACCCGCCGCCGCCGCCACTTGAGCTTTTTTGCGCTGGCTGCGCAGGGGCGTAAATTGGACATAACTGATCATTTTGACATAAACCAGTAGTAACTGTCGGGACTTTAAACGAATGCGCCGTTTTATGTCAGTTTTGTTACATTATATTATGATGGATAAGTGTAACAAACCCATGCAGTTTGTACTATAATAACAAGTTAAATGAGTTCAGACCTTAAACTTCAACAAAGGGCCAGAAAAATCTTTGAAAAAACACGCCGTTGCATCTGGTCTGTAGTTCATAAACATTTTCATTAACTATCATCCTTGATTTAGTTTCAGTACGCTACCTTTTTAGCTACATAATATAGTGTACATTGCATATACCTACCTAACTGTGTCTCTAGTCTCTACTACAGTGAATAATTTAAATTAAGTTATTTTGCAACAAAAGAACTAGGATAGTGCTCACGAGCTCGTTTTGTTCATGTACACGGTCTAGCTAGCTTCAATGTGATTTAGTTAACAAAGGCTCTTTGGTAAGCGTATACTCTTGTCAGTTTTCGTTGCGACACGCCATTCGAACACTACAAGAAGTAACAGTGTGCCCAAAGTGTTAGCTTGTAAATATTAATTATCTTAATGTGGAACTTATCATATTGTTTTGGAACCAGTATTCATTAAATACCTTATATCTCAAATAAGGTTATAGGTGAAACGCAGAGATTTAGTTATCGCACAGTAATTATAAACTTTTTGTAAATTATTTTAATATTTTGTCTGTAAACATGCTAACCCAAAAGATCCTCTGTAAAATTTAAAGAATAAATATGACAAATGTAATTTTAGACAGAGCCTATATTACAATTTCCGTTACGGGGCCGTAAAAATGGGTTACCCAATACTGGGAGTACATAAATATACTATAAACAAACTTATCGGACCAGTGAATTTTACGATTGCCTGCGTAGTTATGGGCGATCAGTTTTGACGCGTTATACATAACGTAAAACATTTAAATATGTGGGTGGTAAACAAACAGGGTGAAAAAATTACATAATTACTCGTGATTACGAAAACCCCGCAGCACGATCGTTGATATGATGTGACTGTGAACAAAGTGATCACTGAGGTGATGGTTGGTAAAGATGTGTGGGGAATAAGACGTCCAGAAGATAAGGATTAAAGAAGAAGGGTGACAATCGCCTGGGTCAATCCGCGGAAATCCACTAACGGCGAATATATGCTAATAATAAATTAAATATCATAGCTGCATTATTTTTTTACTTTATATGACATTTCTTACATGTTTTTACGTATGGCGCCGCTATCTAAAAAAGTATAACACCTTTATTTAATTCATTATTGCAATCAACATGCACCAAATGTCCTTACCATTTGCAAATAAAAGTCGGCCTAATTGAGCGGAATGGCCCGCCTAAACACGATTATAAACAAGGGCTGATTTAACAATCGACAGATAATTTTAATCGTGGGATAAAATTGATGTCTGACAGTATTGGTATGAAAGAATTGTCAAAAATTCAAAATTATTCCTCGGATAAAATTACCTATCTGTCGTTAAAAAATCAGTCCAAAGACTAATAAAATAAAGGAACACATTAGTTAAAACAAGGCGATTTTTCATAATGTCTACTCTAAACAAACACACATAACATCACGCCAGTATTCCCCGAAGGATTCGGCAGACGTGTGTCTAGTACAACCACATTCCGAAAAAAAGTCTCCCTTATCAAAATCAAAATTCATTTATTCAAACTAGGCTAAGAATCAGCAATTTTGGAACGTCAAAATTACATACGATTTCATCATACTTCACCACTTCTTAGTGCTGGGAATAAGAAGTTGCGCAACAAACTCCCCAGCAGCACTTGATTCTATACAATAGTAGTACTTTTAAATAGATGATGCAGAAATATGCTGGATTTGTAAGAACGAAGTAGGTATCTGAACATATAGTATATTAGGTATGTGATAGCTAGAAGGTCGTATGCAGGGCAAAGGGACATAATATGCAGAAAAATGCTACGCTGCCTGCATTTTCTATTGAAAAACATGAGAGAGTTATCTTAATTTTCCACGTGCTATAAGTATTGCCAAAATGCCAAATTAATACAACTTCAAGCGCTGTGTTGTGCTCCGAGTTCAATGTATTCCAAACACAAAGCTAATGCCACCTTTTTATCTACATGTAAATAGGTATTTTGATAATCCAAGTCATTGATACCCAATTATAAGTATGACTTACCTGTTGAACGCTGCAATCGGATCCACAACTTACGTCGAAGTGGCCATCCCCAGTTCGGTTCTATGAAAACAAAAAAGTATATAAAGTACTTAGAATTCCTATAAAAACGGATATTTCATTTAATAGGGTCATCACGGGATGTTCAACGAAGTCACAGTCCTGATAACTTCCGTTGCGACACGGTCGGCGCGAGCGCAACGAAGCGTGATAATCATTAGGTCTACCTGTGCCTGCAATTTAGGTGTGATTGATTTGTTTTTAGTCATGATTCTCTTGCATTTATCCCAATTTATTTGGGGTCGGCAGAACATGTCTTTTTCTTTCATACTTCTCCATTAGTTGACATCTCGGTAGTCACCCTTTTTCCAGTTGATTTGTTTTTAGTGTGGAGTCCCTCTTACCGAGAGAAGGCCTGTGTCCCAGCAGTGGGAACATTATAGGTTGATTATGCTATGCATTAGGTATCTCAGAAGTTTGAACGTGACCTTGTATGTATGATATGAAAATGATCTATAAGTATGTTGCAATTTACATAAGCCCTAAACCATAAATTCATGGTCCTTGTTTTATAAGACTGTAGTCTACTGTCAAACATTTCAGATTGCGTAACACACTATCAGTAGCAATTGGTTTAATTTTGGCATTTAAACAACATTCATTGCGTTATTTACGTTGTTGAGCAAACACATTTTTCGAACATATGAAGCAATGGATTAGCAATATCCTTCAAAATGATTCAGATTGAGATTGATAGTGTTTACGCAATAAGGGTGCTGGTTTTACTTATCTCTGCCAAAATCCGTGTAAAGTCATTCATTGATATTATTGAATACTTTAAATATTTTTTTTTCCTCTAAATATAAAATACTAGCTTCTGCCCGCGACTCCGTCCGCGTGAAATTCGTTCTTTCTAAAAATTTCGAAAATGTGTGTAGGTATGATCTTTATCATTTATTTAGATTTCCCTAAATTGGTGAAAAAATCTTACACATTCGGTTGTCAATAATGTTCTATGGTCTATGCTCAGTAGGTATCTTGTATTATAACACACAACGGTAATTCCTGAATGGTTATTCTTATTAACTTTCTAAATACCCGCCTCTTGTCCAGTCTCCCTAAGGTACTAATCCTCATCCTGGAGACTAGCTCTAATTATCTGCTTTTCGGATACTTCCATTGAACGGAACTACACTCCTGCAAAACAATATTTTTTTCACTTCTCATGCTCTAAAAGTTCGTCTTTATGTTGTGCTTAGGCGACATAAAATCGCTTTTTATGTTCTAGTGCATAAAGTAATTTTTTTTTCTGAGACTAAGGTAATCAGGCCCAACAGCCACAGGCACAATAAAACTTCGCAGATTAAAGTCGTGATTTATTTCATTTTCTTTAATTTATACCACTTCCGTGTTTTTAATCGTTAATTTAATAAAATCAGGTAAAATAGTTGTCATTTATTATTTAAAAACGCAAAGAAACGTTTTTATGACTTGGCAGTATGAAGTACCCAAGTCGAATGACAAATGTTGAAATTAAAAAAAAAAACTTTTAAAAAGTTTCGTGGCGGTATTATCTGTGGTGGCGGGAATTGGCTATGCTTTGCAACATTTTTGATCAATTATGTACTGTATACTTTATGCCTGTTTCATTTTCTCGCAGTCGAAGTGAAAAGCAGAGTGTATAACTCAGGCATAAACGAGCCATTTTAGCCCTCGACTTAACTATCCACCCTCGCCTGCGGCTCGCGTGGATATAAACGTCTCGGGGTAAAATAGCTTCTTTTATGCCTTAGTTGTACAATCTACTATTTACTGTTCACCATCACTTTTTTAATAAGGTTTTGATGGGTTTTTTGCAAGCGTGTGACCGGACTTCATCGAGTGGCACCTTAAAGGCTTCACCCCGAAATGTGATCCATCCGCGGTTTCCATGTTTTGGTTTTTTTCCCACATTAGTTACCGACATTATGAGGTGTCAATCTTTCATAGTGCCGTTTTATACCTATATGGATCTGCTCTAAATAATTTTCATCTAGGTATCGCCTACAGTTTTATTTTGCATTCGTACACTTGTGAATGCATTTAGGTGTGGATCTGCCAAAATTATTTATCTACTTTACCGATTGATAGATAATGGGAGGATAATTTTGGCATTTATGGATGTCTCCGTTTGGTGTAAAATACTCTACGAAGGCTTTATTTCATCAATTGTTAAAATATGCGAGGGACTTATCCGCCCACAACAGACTCGCTTGACGTTTAGGAACGCTGATCTATATTTAGCGCGTTTGCGTTGATTATAGTGGATCGCTAATTGTCGACAATTACTTAGATGTGCGTTAAACCTGCATGACAGTCGCCGCAAATAAACTATATAATAAACTAAGATCATCATTTTATCCTCGACCAATATACTGTTAGTTGCAATCTTTATCAATGAACGCACAAAGCGGAACGCTGTGTATGTATTTGTGTCATCTCCGTAAACAAACTTTGCAATCAATAATTTTTCAGTAATGACTATTCATCTAAATAAAATTAAAAGTAACATTGGTGTCAAAGAGTGTACGTTGATTGGCAAAAAATATTTATTTAGATAAGCGAACCTGGAACGGGCATTTTTCATTGCATCGAGCCACGGCTTCCGCTCCAAATTTCTCGGTGATGGAACTGTAATCGCAGCCAATTGTCCGAGCGGACAAAGCCAATCCGAGCAGCGACAACACTAGCCATTTGTGCCAATTCAGCGGCGCACTCATTGTGCCCACCGACCACCGCCACTGTCGCTGAATTCACTCTTGTGCACCTTCACACGAGTCACACATTTTTTCCGAAATGTATCATTATTCCTTAAAATCACTGTATTTATCGTACAATCCTTTATATCAATACAAGTCCGTCTGATTCACGAAATCGTAAATTTAGTTTATAGCTAAACTATAACAAAAAGTTGTTGCGCGATATTGACTACGCGGCGATTCGGCATACTCCTCCGAATTCGAAAAACGCGGCAAGGGAGTATTTGGTGCGCGTACGCAGCTAAAGCTACTCATGGACTGAGTCGCGCGCATCCGCTCGCCAGCGCACGCGCTGCGAGGACGAGGATGGTTCGTTTGGGCGCTACGGCCAGTTAAACTGTAGCCCCTACCTGTCGGCAAACGCACTTGTTACACCTATTATTCGATGTCCTCAAACATAAAAACTAAACGTATCAGTCTGTAAATATGTATGTAGCTAGGTTCAAATCATTTATATAACAGATTTATTTCTTTACTTAGAATATTCATTATTTTTAAGCAATTATCGATTTCGATACAAGTTCACAAAGTCTTAAGCATTCTGGATTTATCTTTCTTACGCAGCTGTCTTTAAGGAATTACAATAGACATTCGGCAAATATAATAAGTTTTAAAAGAAAAGCTGATTTGTATTGAGCATGGATAGAAAGGTGTCAGTGGTGTCACTCATGTCTATCTTATTAAAAACCTATTATTACTCTTGAATTTGATGCTCACGCAGTTAACCTCGTTGATCTTAATCTCAAAGTATGTTTTATAACGTCGTATATCAGCGTAAGGAGCAAGGCCGTCGAATGATACGAGAACTCTGAGCCATCACACGAAGAGTTCAATTAATTTAACTACTCTCCATGTATGACTTCCCACGTTTAGCTTAAATGACGAAGATATAAAATACTGTAGGTACATTAAAACTTCTAAGACATGGTGTTCATCATGTTTAGAAAGAATTCTAATGATTTTGTCAAATAATAATAAAAATAACACATTTTTCACAAGAGGCAGATGGCGTTAGTGGTTGCACGAACTTTAATGCATCCGTTTTAGGTATTAGTTAGTACAATATCGGTATTATTTAATTACTAGCTGCGCCCCCCGGTTTCACCCGCGTAAATGTCGATCCCGTGGGAATATCTGGATAAAAAGTAGCCTATATGTTAATCCAGGGTGTCAGCTCCCTCCATACAAAATTTTATCAAAATTGGTCCAGCCGCTTGAGCGTGAAGAAGTAACAAACATATAAACACACACACACCCCCACACACTCACAAACTTTCGCCTTTAAAATATTAGTGTGATTTGATCTCCAACAGTGGCTATACACAATAGGCTAGTTGGTAGTAAGAAAAAAACTTTTTTACAAAAAAAACCGAGTGTGCTTATGACCACACGACTGAAGTGAAACTTCAAACGTATTTGGCTATGAGAGGAAGAGAGAAAGAAAATGTGCGCGCGCACTGCTTTCTCTTGCTTATATCCCCCACTCAACTCCCGTTCGCCTCGCCCGTAGCCCGTAAACATGGGTCGTACTTGCAAAATCGAGTACCAGGGCTTCCAAGTACGTCCACTTTAAGAAACCAGGGCCTAAAACCAGGGCTCGATCTGCATCGAAAATTGATCCATAACTTCATACGAATAAGAAGTACAATCGCGTAATCAAAAAAAAGCTCTTTTGGAAGTAAAAAGTACTTGCATAGGAAATTGACCCGTGATATCCTATAAATAAGGAGCACAATCGCGTTTACAAATAAATACTTTTACAAACCATTAAAGTAAATATACTTGCATACGAAATTGTTCCGTTGACTCTTACCATACCTCGGACACTCCATACAACCACAGATACAACGCTCGCAAAATAATTACCTATTACTACTACATAAACAAATGACGTTTGTATACGTGCAAATGTGTGCGTGAAATCTCGTAGCGTAAAAAAAATGGCGCGGAAAGCAATTTGTTTCGGGGAACCGAACGACGTCGGCGGCGGCGCTGCCCGAACGTGTGCATTATTATGAAGTGACCATGTAGTTCAATTGTTTTTAATGAATTGGTTCGTAATGAAATAAAAACACTAAAATAGTTTAGTTTAAATGACTTAAATCTGTAAATAATCGGTTAAATCGCATGTTATTAAAAATGCGAAATCTTACAAACAGTTTATGTAAATCGTCGGTCGGATTCATTACCGGAACATTTCCAAAATCACGTGTTTTGAGATGTTTATCCAAAGTAATACACAATAAACTTGGCTATAATCTGCATATTACTCAATAAAAAAAAATTACAAAATGGTCTCTAGAAAAAATAAAATAGCATTTGAATATTAACAAACTTTAAACCTTACCTAATACTCAGAACAGGCCATTTTGAAATGTTCCATTACTGTTTCCGACCGACGAAATACGAATTCGGAAAAGCATCACAATATCTAACCATCGTGATTAAAACTCAAATAAAACTTTTAAATCGCATAATAAATTGTGTGTTCGTGTCAGCAATACAGCGCTGCGATTCGCGAGCGCCCTTGCTAAAGAGTCGGCGACGAATACCTCGAAGTGCGGGGTGAGGTGCGGTATCTGATATGAGGGCGAGGAAAGGAGTGTCCTTTCTGTACGTAGTACTATTAAGTATTCTGTGCTCTTACTGATAAGGAGCATGATCGCATTTGCGAAAACAAACGCGGTTGTTGAACTATTTGAGTACCTACGTACTCGAGCGTCGAGCCACGACGACGGAGCGAGATTCATTCAAGTATTTTCTATCTGCATAGAAAATTGATCCATAACTTCATACAGATAAGAAGTACAATCGCGTATTTAAAAGCCCCGTTGGAAGTAAAACTACTTGCATAGGAAATTGATAGGAGCAAAATCGCGTTTACAAATAAATACTTGCAAACCATTAAAGTAAAAAATACTTGCATACCGTGAAATACGCCAACATTGCCCCTAAGGGAAACTTTGCCCAAAGAACAATTTATAAGCATTTCTTTGTTGTGCAAAAATATCTTAATGTTCTGGCAACATTGATTGACTTTAGTGGAAAATAGGTTATATGTATGGCAACACTAACTATCGTGTTTGTCGCTAACTTTGTTTAGTAACTTGTTGGAACTCGTCGAGTGAGGTGCGTGTTTTTGCGGGCAAATTTTAGTGTACATTTCGAAGTAAATTCTGCGGAATGGCGAAAACACAGGTTAGTTGACTTTGTATCATGTCCTTTAAAATTATTTGTAGAGTATATTAATGTAAGGTTCATTGCTCAGAGTCTTTTATAAATAAAGTTATGATGATGGGTAAAGTTATCTAGTAATGTTCCAACCTACGATTGACAACATTGCCCGCCATCAAAAAAGGCTTAGGGTTGGCACATTACGAAACCTTGTATTTTTTCCGTTTTTAATTTATGGCTACTGCTGAGGTTATTTAATTTACAACATACTTATATTAGATATTTAATTAATAAAATTCAAAGATTACTTTAGGTACCTGCTCCACACTACATTATAATTTGTTTTTTTTTTTTTGTTATTCTTATACTTGTCGATCCCGTAGCCTTGTTGGTAGTATGCCTGCCTCCGAAACACAGGATCGCGGGTTCCAATCCCGCCCAGCGCAAACATCCATAATATGTGAATCAGTGAGACGTTAATAGTAATGAACAATAAAATTGTGATATAAAAAATATGTGATAAATGTTGTTATTGCGGGGTGGATTCAAAAACCTTGATTTCTGATATAACTTTACCTGAGGATAAACATTAAGAGTAAGAAACTCCTACTGATTTTTTATAGATGTCTACATAATTATGGTTAGGGTAAGTGTACCTATGTGTTTAAATTTAGAAATAATAGACATGATATGATTGGAGTCATAATCATCATTATAAACCAATTTTATGTCTTCTCCAGTTATTTAAGTTCAAACTTTAATTTGTGAATCAGTAAATTGTTAAAAAACAATAATTAAAACATAACAATTATTGGCCACTAATAAAAATATCCATAAAATATTTCATTATTTTATAACTTTATGCAAATGAAACTAAATAAATATATAATTTTTTATATAATTACTAAACAAAATGTCTGTTCAAGTCTATTTAATTTACCTACCACATACGAGTTACTTGAATTGATCTCTATTAGTAGTACCTACTTATTTTATCCATAAAAGTGTTAATTGTATTTTCAGTTTTTATTAAATACTAATAAGTGGGAAACGTTTTTCTTTTTATTTACCTGAACACATATTCTTTGTAGAAAGGAAAAAAAACAGAATATTTTTTACCATGTGCCAACCCTAGCACTTTTAAAAGGCGAAATGTGAATTGTATGAAAAAGGTAAAAAATGCCAGGGTAACATTGCCCCGTCATTTTAATAAGAAACTTTTCATAGTGTCGTTTACTTTCCTAAAGTAAGCGCCATCTTTACCAAAATTCTTGTACTGGTTTTTATGTCATCTGCTTAGAGGTCGTATTTGCGTCAAAAATCAATGTGGGCAAAGTTGGCTAAAGGTCCAGATAACTTTGCCCGCCAACAAAATCGAACAAATATTGAATTAAATGTTAAATAATAGTAAATTTAGCAATACTCACACATGCGCATGATCTTAAAGTTGTAGCTGATAAAGGAAAATACTTACGCCTCCATAGAAAAATCGTATTAAAATTGTAATTATTCTAAAAAAGGGGGCAAAGTTGGCATGTTTCACGGTACGAAATTGTTCCGTAGACTCTTACTGATAAGGAGCATGATCGCATTTGCGAAAACTAACGCGGTTGAGTACCTACCTAAGTATTTGAGCGAGTAGCCGTATAAGATACTTAATAGTCTTGCAAGTATTTTGAGTCGGTACCTGGTGTGCGTACTTGGAAGCAAATACCTGGTGTAAAAACCCCGTCGCATATTTATGCGACCGGGACCGGGTTTTTACACTAGGTATTTCCAGCTATTTTTTACGTACCTTCCCTACTCGCCCGATCACACGTTTTCGTAACGCATTCGCCAGTTTACTCCCCATGTCAAGCGCGCCTAAAGAAGTTTCACTTCAAAAAAAAACAACCGACTTCAAAAAAAAAACACTACAAAGTGAAAAATAACTTTAATTTCGGAAGTCGGTGTCTTTGGTTTCGCATTTTCGTTTTTTGACACCGACTTCCGAAATTAAAGTTATTTTTCACTTTGTAGTGTTTTTTTTTTTTTTGAAGTCGGTTGTTTTTTTTGTAAAAAAGTTTTTATTTTTCACTTTTTAGTTGTACCTACCCCACATAAATTCAATTAACACTAATGCATTGAAGAATTGAAGATTGTTTAAAATGTTATAATAAAATACCTCCCCACATTCTTCAACTGAATGAGACAAAATTCAAGTCTTGTATTAAACGCACACTATGCAGGCAGGCATATTATAAGTTAGGGGATTACATCGCGGATAAAAATGCCTGGCTCAATGCTGGTCCTGCTCCACAACCACAACTAATTGATTAACACTTGAAAATACTGTTGGAGCTCCTGAAGATTGTAAGTCTATCTTTGCATTGTATAAATTCAATCTCCTAGTCTATACTAGTCTATACTAATATTATAAAGAGGTAAAATTTGTAAGTTTGTATGTAGTGGGTAATCTCTGGAACTCATAATCCAATTCTAACATTTTTTTAACGGCAAAAAGCTACATTATTCCTGAGTGCTATAGGCTATAAATTGTTTCTATAGCATGTATATTAACCGAGCTATCACAACTTTTGTCTAGCAAGTCGGAAAAAAATACCACATAAAACAGAATTATTTGCGTGCGCTGCCTAAACAGTTGCTTAAAATTAAAAACAATGTATGGCTACCTGGTTCGTCTTCATTATTTCTACAAAAAAGTCCGCGATACCATATCTCTATCTTTTATATTTTATCTTTTATACTTCTTTTATTGCATTAAAAAAAATTTTTTTCGGCATACTTACGTTTGGTTGATTATTTGGGCAACAAAATATTAATTCTTATGACAATAAATTATTTCAGTATCACAAGAACATCATACAGATAAGATTTGCCATTTACAGTATATCAATTGGTCATACAGTTTCGGAGATAATATAAAATTACTAAAACAATAACTTTCATTGTGCAGACGTTTTACCTATTTGCCCATAGATGTATTAAATATTGCAAAATTGACTTGCTGCAGAGTATACCTTCCAGCCGGACCACACCCTATGACCAATAACTCCTTAACTAAAGGGGTTTATTGGACCATATTTGTCGTATGCAAGGTACTCTTTAGGTAGTTTTTTTCGGGATATTGATTTATTAATAGTTCATTATAACCTATTTAATTTTAAGGTGGCGCGGCCAGAGAGCACTGCTTGGCGGCCGGACCACATAAATTGTTAATTAAAAAGATATCTCTTGAGGTACTAAAAATATTCATATATCCCGATGAAAGTAGACTTTAGGTAGGTATTATTTCGAACTATAGCACCTGAGTACTAAACTGTGGTCCGGCCACAGAGGAATACACAAATTATCCGGAAAGGAATCGGAGTTACCGACATAGCTTGCAGAGTAAGCAAACTGAAGTGGCAGTGGCCTGGCCATGTCTGTCGAAGGACCGGTGGCCGGTGGAGCAGACGAGTCCTGGAGTGGAGACCACGTATCGGCAAGCGTAGTGTGGGACGGCCCCCAGCTAGATGGGCGGACGGCCTAAAGAAGGTGGTTGGGGTAGACTGGATGCGGAAGGCGGAGGACAGGGTGCTGTGGCGCAGTCTGGGAGAGGCCTTTGTCCAGCAGTGGACTACGATAGGCTAAGCTGATTGATTGTTGATTGATCTATACTAATAATAGAGCTGAAGAGTTTGTTTCTTTTTGTGTTTGTATGTTTGAACGCGCTAATCTCTGGAACTTCTGGTCGGATTTGATAAATTCTTTTTGCTTTTGATAGCCCAATTCTTGAGGCTATATGTTATAGGACATGGCATCACGCTAGCACCCTTAGGAGCCGAGCAAAAAGAAAAAGGTCAAAACGAAAGTGAAAACGAAGTGATAGCGCGGGCATGCGATGCGATGCGACGGGGTGGTTAGGGCGACTAGAAAAAGAAACTTGACGCGGACGAGTCGCGGGCAGAAGCCAGTTTTTTATGATAATAAAATATAAAATTCAGAGTCCTGACTGACTGATTGATATATCAACGCACAGCCTAAACCGCTGGTCCTAGAGATATGAAATTTGGAGGGTGTGTTCTTTGTGAAGAGTAGGTATCCATTGAGAAAGGGTTTTTCGAAATTCCACCCCTAAGAGGGTGAATGGGGGAAGGTAAAATTTCACGCGGACGAAGTCGCGGGCAGAAGCTAGTATTGTATAATTGCATAACACATGTGTGAGTACTATGTACACACTATAAAGCTACCATTTACTGGGTACGTCTTTCATTGACTTGAATGTGCTCTGGCGGCTGAGAGTATGTCATGCTCACTCAAATGTCTCGCTGATGGTGGCGCATGTGTTGGATCATTTAGCTCCCTTCAAAATGGTTGAGCTGAATGGTGCTGATGCATGCGTCATGTTCGTGAACGGGCGCCGTCAGTAGGGACTGGTCATCTCTTTGCTGCCATGGCTTATTTTAATTTATTATTTGAATTGTTGTTTTTTCTCATCTTTTCATTATGGACGCTTTTAACGTTCTGCATCGTTCTCACATGTATAATTTTTAACATGAATGATGTAACCAAGACTTTGTAACCACATTATTTTGATTTAAAAGAGTGTCCATGGAGTTTCTTGCCCGTTCTTCTCCATAGGTACCTACGCTTTGGAATGGGCAACTAGCTTCATTTTTTTCTGACTGACTGACTTCTTGTCAATTCAAAAGTGCCTGTAAATGGTTTAATTGAAATAAATGCTTTGAGTTTGAAGACACAACTCGAAGAATCATCAAAATTCGCATAGAAATGCCGGAGATGCAGTACATTTATGCATATAACTTCGTACATAAGAATAATTACCTAATGTATTATATACTAAAACCTTCCTGAAAGTATGTAGATCACACTAATGAAAGAATTATCAAAATCGGTTCAGGAGTTTTTGAGATAATCGCGGACATACAAACATACATACATACATACGGGTCGAATAAGAACCTCCTTTTTTAAAGTCGGTTAATAAAGTCGGTTAAAAATACCTTATGAATTTTGTTTTGTGAAGTGGTTGTGATCTAAAAATTTACAACATCAACTTTACCATGTAAGAATGATTTTAGATAATTTAAAATTTTGAGAAATAATTGCGTCAATAATTTCTTAATAGCTTTTACATGGTTATTGGTATTTTTATTTTGTCACGCTTAAAAATAATGACTTAGCAGTAACACATCATCATCATCATTCTCCCGCCCTTGTCTCAATTTATTTGGGGTCGGCGCAACATGTAATTTTTTCCATACTTTTTAACCGACTTCAAAAAAGGAGGTTCTGTATTCGACCCGTATGTATGTATGTTTGTATGTCCGCGATTATCTCAAAAACTAATGAACCGATTTCGATAATTCTTTCACTAATGTGATCGACATACTTTCAGGAAGGTTTTAGTATATAATACATTAGGTAATTATTCTTATGTACGAAGTTATATGCATAAATGTACTGCATCTCCGGCATTTCTATGCGAATTTTTATGATCCTTCTAGTCGGTGTCTTTAATTCTTCAATGGACTAGTGTTAATTGAATTTGTGTGGGGTAGGTACAACTAAAAAGTGAAAAATAAAAACTTTTTTACAAAAAAAACAACTGACTTCAAAAAAAAACACTACAAAATTAAAAATAACTTTAATTTCGGAAGTCGGTGTCAAAAACCGAAAATGCGGAGCCAACGACACCGACTTCCGAAATTAAAGTTATTTTTAATTTTGTAGTGTTTTTTTTGTAAAAAAGTTTTTTTATAGTCATAATCTTTGTAGTCTCACACTTTAGCAGAAAATAAATAAGTTTTGACACAATAGGGAAGCAGTATCAAACCTGTATTTTTTAATGATTTTTATAAACCATATAACTCGTATAATCTCGCTTTACTTTTATAAATACCTGGAGTAGCCCATTAGTTGAAACCAACGGAGGTGAGTTGGCTTGAAAGTTGATTGGTACTAGAGATGGGAATCTCTGACCGGTAATTTGCCTGTTGACTTCAAGTTTGGGTAAATAGCGTGCATAGCATATAATAGCGTGCATAATATAGCATTGCACGCATACTACAGCATGCATAGCAAAGTGTGCATAGCATAGCAGGCTACCTTCCTAGCATATACAGAGTGGAAAAAAATCAATGGGCCCTGAAGGGAAATCACTTTAAATCTTGAAGATATAGATTATTGTACTTAAAGGAAACATTCCTTTATTTTTAAAAAGAAACAAAACTCTATTCACAGATTTGTCGACAAGCTTACCTAAACTGGGAATCGAACCAGCTAAAAATTAAAAAAATTAACACGCTATTTTATTTCACCAGTCGCTACAGTCAATGTTAAAGATAAAATTTTCCAAGAAACATTAGGTCTTACACTCGTCTGTCGTACAAGATATCCATGAAATCTAATATTTATTTAGTACAAAAGGGCTTTACCTAGACTTCTGTTCTGTTCGCTTTCAACAAGGAAAAGAGACGTTATAATTTTCTTGTAACTCTAACATCCAAAGACATTCTATGAAATACAAGCTTGCTAATTTATCTCTAAGTACCTTGTTGAAGACTTATAATTGGTGATAATAATTCTATGCACATTTCCTTCTTAGACGGGGCGTTCTGACGAAAAGTTCAGAAATTGTTTGCGGTGCGGAACTGCAACTTTGAAATTAGAACGTACATTTTAGACATTTTTATCGATTTTGTTTTGTTTTGCTTCCATTTCGTAATTATGTAATAATGGCGTATCAAGAACAATTCGATTTATTAGAAGCTTACTTTTCAAACAACAAAAATTGCAATTTAGCTCTACAGTGGTATGGTGAGGGGGCCATGTATAAAATGTTATTTACAAAAAGTCTTATGAGACTGTAGAAGGTACCGTTGGATACCGTAGGTTGGACCGTTGTAATAGAAAATGTTATAAGGAGCATATGATACACCACACCACTTTGCAGAAGGCTACACGACGTGAATTCATCAATAAAAAAAGACTAAGTTGTGTATCCGTAACGATGGGTCCCATTTCGAACAACTTATCAGTTAAATTAATCGTGTAACAAAATTGTAATTTTAAATAGTTTAAGTATCAATGTCTTGCTAGGCAGCATTATAACTTTCTTTCGTGTTTACGTGTCCTTCATATTTGAATTGATGATAAAATAAAATTAATGTTAGATTTCATGATCTTTTTTTATTTCTAAGACCAAATGTTTATTAAAGAGATTTTATCCTGAACAATAATCCTATCGATTAGTAAATAAAATAGCGAGTGTTTTTTTTTAGCTGATTCGATTCCCGGTTTAGGTAACCTTGTCGAGAAACCTGTGAAGGCAGTTTTGTTTCTTTTTTAAAAATAAATGAATGTTTCTGTTAAGTAAAATAATCTATCTTAAGGATTTAAAGTGGTTTCCCTTCAGGGCCCATTGTTTTTTTTCCACCCTGTATAGGATCGGACAATTAACGGGCTCTACCTGTGTTACTCATATTATTAAGCATTTTCGTAAGAACTTTCCACCAGCCGCAAGTTTAACCGCAATCATGCTGCGGGCAACCGTACGACTGACCGTAATGCGGTAAGCCGTACAGGTTGCAGGTATGTGCCCTGAGGGTGTGAAATGGCCAATTCCTCCGTCCGAGTCTCTCTAGCTAGAGTTCAAGTGAGGAGAAAGCCGGTTTGTTTACAGATGATAGCAGTCGGTTAACTAATGCCATCTCTACATTGCTATAGTAGACATTGAGATACTTGTAAGCGGTAATGTCATTGTATTTCGCAATACTATACCTAGAGACCGCTGCACACGTTTACTCTAGTTTCGCACATTTGCAATAGGTGGCGCTACTGTATCGTTAACGTATCCAAAGAGACAATCATTTTCGATAGATGGCGCTAAACGATGAACGACCATAAATTTTACAGATCCATGCACTCGCGTATAAACATAATTTGTCATGCATATTATAGTTTTGTAGCGATAAGTTTCTACGTCATCGTCAGCTTGTTTTTTTCCCATTTGTTGCCTGTCATCTAATTACACGCGTACCTACTTATAAAAAAATGTTTTGACCAACAGCTCACTGTCTCTGACTAATATTATAAGCGGGAGAGATTTCCTTTGAGAAGTATTAAAGACCAAAAATGTTAAGGAAAACTGGGTAGCGTATTTAGTTAGCAATCGTGGCAAAATTATGTGGCCGGGGCCAGTACCTTTATTGCTAGAGTATACCTAATATTAGAGGGGGGGGGACTATTTTTATTAGGGGCTCGTGACTAAATAATAACTGGCTTGTGGATAGGTAGATAGAGATGGGTAGTCGCTCTTTGTAAAATACTGGTATTCAGCTGCGTCTGGTTAAACTGGAAGCCGACCCCATCATTGGTGGGAAAAGGCTAGGTAGTCTGATTTTGACCTAATATTAAAAATATATAATGATACCTTTGTGCGAAATAAAAATATTGCGTCTTCTTTAATTTTGTTGATTGATAAACAAAATCCGAAAAAAAACGATATTTATGTCAAATACCGTTTGCAAAGGTACCTTTACCATACCTACATTTTATAAACAAAACATTGAAATACAGTGTCACTATCTTTAACAACTCAAGCTACTATTAAATAAGGAATTCTCCAATATTATCTAAGTACATACGCAATGATCGCTATAAAATTTATTGGATCAATATATTAGTTAACTTTATTATAGCGACGCTTTATTGAAACGACTAAGATATATATATTGTTTTTGTGTCAGGTATAGTCAGTGGCCAATTACTTTTAAAAAAACTTACTTATTTACTTTTATAATAATGCGATGTTTCCTTTGAATAAAACTTGCGAATGTCAATGCTTAGATTTCCTTTCAGCCGCTTTTCTGGACTGAAAATTCAAGGGCAGCCTGCTAAAAAATCTGCACAAAAAATTTAACCAGCGGTTAGTGATAGTCTTACAACAATTTTATTATTTTAAGCTTCTTCTTCGTGCTATGGATGATTCCATTTCCAATAAGTTTTTCAACAAGTCTGCCACTTCGACAGCATTAGCATTGGCCTCGCAAGCCTTTCATAGTTCAGGTGTTATTGAACAGAGAACACAACAAGAGGTAAGGGATCGTTTGAGAAGTGGCTCCACAGTTGACAGACTAGTTGTACTGTGGCTTCATAGTCGGCAGTAATTCAGCAGTTAATGCGTTAAGCGATTTCCAGTTAGGCCATGGCACTTGGTGACCCTCTGCAGGTTCAATAGACGAGGTTGTTATCGTGCTCGATGTCACCGCCTAGCCATTGTATTTTAAGTTTTCTGTAAGCCTGACGATTCCTCAAGTGTAATGAGCAAGATTCGTTTGAAACGGATTAAGGAACGGTTAGACCATTGTTCTCATAATATGTATTGAGGTTATTCACAGTAATTTCGGGATTTGCTTCGGCACCCTCGAAGTTTTTTGTTCTTGTAGCCAATACCAGGTCATCTGCATAGAGAAATCTATCAGTGTTGGTCTCTTTGAGCTGATCTTTGGTGTAGCTATATGTTAAATAAAATGGGAGCTAGGACACTGCCTTGGGGGAGGCCGTTGTTCAAGATGCACCATCTACTTTTATCGGAATTTAAATGGACTATAAACAGTCGGTTGCGTAGCATTGTACCCAGAATGCGTAAAAATGCTTGATCGTTAGTTAGGGCTGTTAGTTTGGATAGTTATTTCTAACAGTAATAGTGTCGTAAGCTGCTGATAGGTTGACTAGGGCAACGCCGGTAATGGAAGGGAAATTGGGCGGTAGATTTTTGCTTCCGTTAGTCGTTACTGGTTTGAGGAGCGCTATAATTTTAGCTTTTCTCCATGGCTTGGAAAGTTTTATGTGTCTCAGACATGAGTTAAAAAGGGCGAGCAACCACGACGCTACTGGACCAAGTTTTTTAATTGTTCCACAAACATGTCGTCCACACCAGCGCGAGCGTTTCATTTTTAGGGTTCCGTAGCCAAATGGCAAAAAACGGAACCCTTATGGATTCGTCATGTCTGTCTGTCTATCCGTCCGTCCGTATGTCACAGCCACTTTTTTCCGAAACTATAAGAACTATACTGTTGAAACTTGGTAAGTAGATGTATTCTGTGAACCGCAGTAAGATTTTCACACAAAAATAGAAAAAACACAATAAATTTTGGGGTTCCCCATACTTACAACTGAAACTCCAAAAAATTGAGGTTTCTAATATAATTTTTTTCTGAACTGAATAGTTTGCGCGAGAGACACTTCCAAAGTGGTAAAATGTGTGTCCCCCCCCCCTCTAACTTCTAAAATAAGAGAATGCTAAAATTAAAAAAATATATATTAATGTACATTACCATGTAAACTTCCACCGAAAATTGGTTTGAACGAGATCTAGTAAGTAGTTTTTTTTTAATACGTCATAAATCGAAAACCGCAATTTACCTTTCACAAAGTTACAACGAACTACAAGAACTTTTATATTATGTTACTTGCTGCTACGGAACCCTTCATGGGCGAGTCCGACTCGCACTTGGCCGGTTTTTTTATCTGTCAAGCTCCGCTAATGAGACACAATTGATTTTCTATTGTTTCGTCGCCGATCGGCGAACCGCGCTTGACCGGTTAAGAGTCCTTATTGCTGAAAAGTGAGATGACAATAACGTAAATGATTTGGTGATATCGGTGCTGCAGGTCGACACGGTTACAGTTTTAGGTAGTTTATTCGGAGTTTTCCATTTAAAAGAAGTTGATGAGCTATCTGATTGGCAGTAAAGTAACTTGATTCGGTGATTTGGGCTCAGTTTTAAGCAGTGTTACTAATAAAGTTTTAAAATACGACGCAACTCTTAAGCAATTATTTCAATAAAACCAATAACAGGCACTTTTGAATTGTCAAGAAGTCAGTCAGTCAGAAAGATGAATATTGTTGTCATTCCAAAGCGTAGTAGCTTCGTTCGTTACGATTCCCGGTAAGTTTGGACTCCCTACTACTGGAGCAGCTAAAGCTCAGATCTCTTATGCATTCAGGAAAAATCTATTTTTCTGATTTTCGGCCGGTATGAAATTACTTTTTCGAACTAATGCCGTCGACTTAGGATACACATGCAGATTATTATACATTCTGCGCGACCCGACAGAATTTTCTTGAGACTTTTATTCCAGAAAAAGCCTCGCACGGGAACTAAACCTCGGGTAGAAGCTAGTACTTAAGCAATAAATAAAATGTGCAGATAATTGTTATCGCTAAATGATAATCATATCATCGGTATTATAAAAAGAGAAATTCATATTAAGTATTAAAAACATTAATGTTGGTTGTTGTGCAAAAATCAGCCGTTTATTCAAGGAAATAAAATGAAGTTCTCCAACATTTTACCGTGTTGCCGCAAACGTGCAGATATGGCTACGAAGGTAGGAGAAACATTTTCTAAGCAATTTGTCATACATCACTGAAGCGGGAAAATTAGAATGTATGTAAGAATAATGAGGAAAAAATAATGAAGCGTATTTTTCCTGAAATGAGAACCTAGCATTTACTACATGAAATGTAATGCTTTAGGTATAGGTTTATAGTTTCAAATATTATCTGAAATGGAATATATGGTTTATATGTATGTATGTATGTATCTGTGTACCTATATATAGTATTTTATATTCATTTCCTAGCTAGTTCTCCTGTATGTTGCACCTGCCATGTTTTGTCTCTGCATCACCCTAAGGTTGACTGGTAGAAAATGCCTCAGGCATTAAGTCCGCCTTTGTATGTACAGTATTTTTTTTTTTACTTGTGCATAAAGTTTTAATAAATAATAAATAAATAAATATACCTTTGAAGGAAGGAAAGAAAAACAATATAAATATCGTATGTGTCATATCGGGGAAACAGGTCCTGGCTATGGTAACTATGTCTCTCAGTAATTCTAGAGTTTAGTGTTTGAGCATCAGACGTGTGTTACAACATACTACTTAGTGTTTTAAAATGTCCGGTAAAATCATGAAGGTAATTGTACAACAATGTTTACTACTGTATTTTAAATAGCAAATTAACGAAGGCTTGTCTAGTCCTTCGAGAACTTGCTTTTAAACTCAAATACAGGACCTACTCTTAGGTCTGATTTCAAATTCTCAAAATTACCTAGTTGTGGTTGTAAGCTTTTAGCGAAATCGAAATATAGCATTGCGGCCAAAGAACTATTCAGGAGCCGATAACCTTTAATTTTATGTAGATATCAGTCAGTGTTGTATTTTTAGTATTTTTTTAAATATTGCTCTTAAAGACTGCGAGCTGCGGTTGTGATTGGGAATATAAAGAAGTTAGATTCGCATAAACCATTTAATTAAAATTATAATTATTCACGTTTATTCAGGTACCTACTAATGTGCAATGTTACCTACTAAAAAAACTGTTTCGGGATAGAAAGTTACTTTCCATCCCGAAACAGTTTTTTTTCAGTGCATAACATAAAAATTGGTTCGATTAACTTAGGTATGCCACATAAAAATCATTCATAACGAATAACTTTTTCCCCAGATACTGGTTTCTAATTTATGTTACCTTACAGAAAGAACCTCACTTTTTTCGCATTAAAGGTTAAGGTCGCTTTGTAGATGTAATTAATGGAATAACAATAACTCGAGTGCGACTGCGACAAGAGAAAACTGCAATCATTTCATAGATTACCTACCTTAACTCTGCTTTCATACAACGGAAAATTACATGATAATATTGATAATTGTTTAACTAAACTGTCAGTATGCTCTTAGTCCGATCACGTAAATGGACGCGGGAAATAGCACAGTGACACATCGGACTTAGCCGATATAGGTAATATGGGAACTTTGTTTTAACAACGTCTCTAAAATTCATGGATCTTTCATAAAGAAAATAAAACGTCGAGCGAAAATACTACTCGTATGTCCTATGCGTCCGAAGTGTTCTGAGTCTCATCTTCCCACACCTAGTTTGGGAGAGCTCCAAGTATCGTTATTTGAGTGCCAAAGTACGATCAGACCAGTGATTGTTACCTAACCATAAGACTCGCATTTTATTTTCTTTCCGAAGACCACCACGGCTAAAAATCTTATCAATCCATAAAAGTGAATTAATTTACTGCACATTTAACACCAGCGCGCGTTTAATTGCCATAGTTACTTTATGACACATGCGTATGTACTGTTATATAGATATAATTCTACCGCAATTCATTGGATGTAATTTAGATAAAGATTATACAGTGGTAAATGTCAAGATAAAGGATTTTATTGTGAAGCTTCATAGAAAAGACGTGTTGGAGAAATAATTGACTTATTTCCATATTAACTGTGATACAGAGTGCGTCGGTGAATATCGGAAACCATCAAGACCGAAAAATGGCTACGGACTTGGTTGATTATAAGGTAATGGATGTTAAAATGCCTGTATATACTGACTTGCATAAAAATATTTCTAGTTAAGTATTGGAAGTTACAAAAACACAATTTGCTATTTTCATTACGTAACCCACGACTTTAATTGGATAACAAGTCACTAATGTTTTTAGAATATCCACATAAAATGGTAGTTACTCGTTACAGTAGTATCTAAGGTGACATTTAATAGTAATAAGTATGCATTTTTACTCCAATGGAGTTTTCAAATGGAAATATAATTTCATTATTAGCATACCATGAAAAGAAAATCATAAAAAAAAAACATTTTTTTTTTTTTTACTTTCGTAGAATTTACTGTGTGGTTTAGATTAGATATCATACTAGGGTATTGATAGGACATTGATCAGAAAAACGGATCAACGATCCTACACACTTGGCTTCATGACAAAGTTTCAGAATTTAGCGACCGCTGCCCGTAACGCCCTTAGAGAATGAAAATATGACGTATGCAAATATCTAATACTGAAACACGAGTACTGCGTAGGTACCAAAATAAACAAGTTATTTGTTTTTGTGTCATGTAAAATATTTATATTTAAATGTGGTTATACATTTTCCAGTTTTAGCTGACCTCGCATTGTATAGGTTTTTCATACAATGAGAAGTTACTTACACTGGAAATGTACAGCTTGATACGTGGTGGGACGCCCCTGAGCTAGAAGGACGGACGACCTAAAGAAGGTGGCTGGGACGGACTGGATGCGGAAGGCGCCCCCGGCTTCCGCAACAGGGTGTTGTGGCGCAGCCTGGGAGAGGCCTATGTCCACCAGTGGATTGCAATAGGCTCGAGTAGATTGATTGATAGCTTGATCTTCGTGCGTACCTAACAAAAGTTACTCTTAACTAAAGCCTGTTGAATTCTTCATAACTCTTAGATTGTCGTATTAAATAAGTTGTTTAATGACTTAAAGCCTAATGCGCAGATAATTATCTACAGTTGATATATTACTGCTTAAATTCAAAAGGGCCACATGTCGAAAAAAATACAAATCCTTTTGATCTGAAGTTAGCCACCTAAGGGTCAAAATGCAAAAAGGGCTGTTGTGCGATTAGCTCTGGGTGTCTTTTTCAATTATAAAAATACAGGCAGAATTGATACGATTTTTGCTTTAATTAAAAAGGTTTTGTAATTTTTTCGACTTGTGGCCCTTTTGAATTTATGCAGCGATTATTATGAATTTATGATACATAGTTTTATGTCTGTTGTAGGCGTTATATATGCACTCGTTTGTTCAGGGGTAATCCCCACACAGAATGAGGAAAATAACGTTTCTCGTGTTGTTTGTGTGTGACGTGGGTAATAAACCATTGAATTGGCTTTTGTACGTAGGTAGATAAGGTAGACAATTGGCTCCTAAATGATATAGGTATACACGGTAAACCAACCGCTAAATGGGAAATGCTCGGAATATTATACTGTGCTCGGATGAAATGAGGTAAACAGAATGTCTCACTAGGTATTTTACACATAATCCGAATAATTTCATCATACGTATTCATTCCGTGGGGAAGAAAATCGGCGCACGGCTACACATCAAGCTGACCAATACCTACATAACCAGTATAAGCTGAATTCTGATTGTACGAAAAATCTATACAATACGAGGTCAGCTAAAACTGGAAGTGTATAGCTTGTTATGTCGCCGTGTGTACTATGCAAAGTACTTAATTAAATTTATGATCAACTTAATAAATAATTATATCAATATAATTTGCTAGGCATATAATATTTAATATAGGAGATATCTAAGATCAAATGGTACAGGGTCTGCAGGTCAATCATAAGTATCGGTCATTAAATATTCTCAATAACAATCGGCGTTGTATTGAACGTTTGCTAGTTTCTGTGACCCTTTGTTACATTATCTCTCGATACCTTATCTGACAAGGGATGTAGTCAGTTATGTTGGAAGATAACACAAAAATTAGGTGGGTAGTTATGTACTTAGTTATCCTTGTTTATAAACTTAAATAATTCAGTAATAAGTCACAAGTTGACACAATAAGTATGATATCTATCAATCAATCTGCTTAGCCTTTTCCCCAATTATGTAGGGGTCGGCTTCCAGTCTAACCGGATGCAGCTGAATACCAGTATTTTAAATAGAGCGACAAGCGTCAAGCTCCGCTAATGAGACACAATTGATTTTCTATTGTTTGGTCACCGATTGGTGTCCCGCGGTACTTGAGCGGTTAAATAGAGCGACTGCCTTTCGGACCTCCTAAACCCAGTTCCTGGGTAACACAGTCCCCCTTAGAAAGACTGGTTGTCAGGCTTTCGGGCTTCGACTACCCATAACGACTTCAAAGATATACCAATGACAGCATTCCGAGGCACGGAGGGGTCTTGATATGTAATTTATGGTCACCCATCCACGAATCGACCGCGGCAAGCGTAGCTTAACCTTCGATCGACCCATGCGGCTGTTATTATTTAGCCACGAGCTCCTCGATGTAGGTATATTATACAGTTTGATTGTAAATCTAGTACTTACAACATTTTTTCCTTTCCGGACTCCGTTTTAGGAAACAAAGGTCGCACATGAAGGTTATCCTTTCATTTAGGATTAAAGGAAGCTAACGTAAACGTGCGCAGTTAGCGCCATTGTTTAGAAATTTTATAAACAGTGTGAATAACTTTCAAATTGGCATACTAAGATGTGAAATAATGAGTACGCTGAGCACGTGCGCTGTGTCACGCACTGCGGCACACAGCTCCTATGCGTCGTGTTTGTGGTCCGTTGCGTTTTGTGAGTATGACTGTTACAAACATACCTACATGGTTAGGGGCACGTCACGTCGTCGCTGACACACCCGTGGAACGGCCCCGTGAAACATCTGTGTGGACACCCACCAACAAATTGAAAGTAGCCATTCATCTTGCGATTGATTATATTCTATCATCACAGGACATGGCGTCAGTTCTTACTACTATTAGGTACTAGCTGCGCCCCGCGGTTTCACCCGCATATGTGTCGATCCCGTGGGAATATCGGGATAAAAACTATCCGATGTCCTTCCCCGGGACTCAAACTATCTCTATACAAATTTCATCTAAATCGGTTCAGTAGTTTAGGCGTGAAGAAAAGACAGACAGACAGACAGAGTTACTTTCGCATTTATAATATTAGTTTGGATAGGAAATCGTTTTTTTACAGCCAGAAATACTTAATTATTTTTGTCATACTATATTTTATATACAAGTCAAATATACGTTCTTAGCAGTAGGTAGGTACATCTTTGTAAGCTTTTTTGCAATTTATTAAACTTCAAAGACCACTACCATCATGATACTTAACTACCGTACTTTACTGTTTAGAATTCGGTAAAATAAATTACTGACGCAATATTACATGAAGGGCATCACGTGAGCAAGGTATCATAGCTGTAGCTGTAGTATAGTTCGCGGTAGCGGGGCAGGGGGGCGTGTGCGACGTGACGTCATGCTCGGCGCGCCGCGATCGGCGGGCGCGGGGAGCGGGCGGCGAGTCCGAGGGTGTGGTGCACATGCGCCGCGGCCCGCGTCGTCTCAAGGTGACCCTCGACTTGCCGAGCAAGTGTTCTGCGTGGCTCACGGCACTCTACTCCGTTCCTTTCACTTCTACACGGCTTAGCGGTCACCGATACCGGTATTTGCTAGAACGCGGATACAATTTTTGTCTTGTGCCCGGTTAAATTTATGTCAGCACCCTGTGGACTCCAACGTTACTCGTCCATCACCTATTATCTCAGTCATCGCGACTGACAAGACAAATCGATATGCGGCAAGCAAGAGATGTTGTGAGTATTACAAAGTCAAATATTTGCTCTGATTAGAACTTTTCCAATCCACCACAAACGAAAGGATGTTCTGCATTAGATAGGTACACTTATCAATCCTTATCTGTAATTCTTGTTCAGTCGCAAAGATAATACAAAACATTGAATCAGCCGGTAATTTACCGCAGGTAACTTTTTCGTCTATCAAAATGATAATTATATCTACCCCCGATACCTTTATTTTTTATTATCTTTTGGTCTTAATCTCATCATAATGCATCCACTTATTGTTATTTTTCGCCCTTAAGATTCCTGGCTGATGCAGTGTAGGGATTCCCCTAGCCATCCAATGAATCATTATGATTCAGATAGCCACTTAGATGATTATGTTCCTGCAAAGCAATAATAATAATAGGTACAGTCAAGTTCATTAATATATTGGCAGTGACAATGTTTCAAAATATTGTAAGCGTTAAAATGACCATATAGATCAATACAAACTTAGACATCAATAAAATGTTTTCATATAAACTGTTCATAAGTATGTTACGGTAGTGCAGTCAAAAATATCTGACTACCCTTCGGAACATAAATATCTAAATACTCTAGATTTCAATAAATGTGTTACAACCTAGGATTCATAAATATCTATACAGCTTTGAATATTCAACTAAATGGCCTTTACCATTAAATTTATTTTTGCTTGCCGGAGCAGAAGTTCGAGTAATAATGCAATATTGCCGTTGAAGGATGTCATAACTGACAACTTCAAATTGATTTTGTTTCAAGATCTTTTTCATAGAAAAATAATTGTATAGATATTTGTGAACCTAACTTTGCGCTAAATAATATGAACAAGGGATTGCGCACAATTTTTAGAGTCTTTGTCTGTAGTAATATTATTGATATAATGTAGTCACATATTTATGATGTCACAGATTGTTTACAATTTATTGTACGGCAAAGCTGTTTATAGTTTTATGAAACTTACCATTGCCTATATATTTTTGATTAATGAACATGCTCAGATATTAAAGAACTCGACTGTACCTATGTAATAGTAATTTCATCATTTTCGTAATAGGTTAGGACGCATAGTCCATAATGGTTTTCCCTAGAATCTATTGGTAATCTTATAGGTTAAACAGTAACGTAGCGTACTAATGTGGATTTTACTATTATTTAACTAGTACCTATGATTAAACTTAACACTGTCATAAAACCAAATTATGACTTGCTCCATAATTTAGTTTTATGATAGTTTTCAGTCTTTGAACCAATATTTTGCCATCCCTTGAAGCTAGGGCTTAGTAGATACAATGAATAAGAATCCAAAACAATAACATTTCAGCAGGTATACTAGAGACAGCAAATTAAATTAACATTAATATAATAAGTGTTCTATTGATGAAGAAAAGCGGAGTGCGGACTCATTTTTTCAATGTATTTATGCTGACTAGAAATATATGTTACGTTGTTAGGACATATTTAAAAATTTGTAATAATTAATTAGGGAATATTTAAATTTCGGAAATGAATATTAATTAGTAGGTTAGGATTTAAAATATGTTTTTGAGACCCTTGCCTAAGTGGCGTATCGGTGCTAATGTTTGGTTCTCGAGAAGGTCTTAATCAGTCGTGAATATTGAACTCGGAATAGTTTGTAGAATATATTACCACATGCTATTAGCGACGTTTTATCCCGATAAAACTAGTTTTGACTAGTAAATAGTGGCTTTTAAAACGTATAATCTGTTACTCACGAATTCCAATCTCGACAATCAAGGTTATAAAGATAATATTAATCTTAGATAGGTGGGTACTTGGATGTGAAAATAAATGTGAAAACAATGGCGACTTTGACTTGGGAAGTGCCCGAGCTAAATTAACCAGAGATGTATTACGAGATTTACTAATACAAAATCAATTTAGAAAGGCACCTGATAAGTGTTTTAATTTCTTATTTACAGAAGAGATGGACCGTAAGTTAGTTATCAATGAGGTTAAATACAATTTTAATATATAGTAACGGGCATAAAGAAAAAACAGATATTGCAGTTGTTTTCGTTACAAAACAAGAAATTTCACTCTGACTCTACAATTTAATTGCGAATTGCTTTATCACTTTTATCAAAGAGGTATGATCACAAAGATAAATGAATCACTATAAATTGCTATCTAAATGCGATACGGTACTTTATCGGAGTACTCAGGCTGAAGTAGGACGATAATTCCGTCTAGCCAGCGGCACACCCTGATTTGTTTGTGCTAAGGAACACTAATTGTCAAGACGAATTTGCGTCAATGTCTTTAAATGAAATTAAGTTATAAAATGCTTTTTATAGGAAAATTCCACATGAGTTATTGTTTGTTAAGCTACTCATTATCAGCATTTCTTACGTCAAACGTAGTGAATTATGTAGATACTCGTGCAGCGTTGTCGTCGTCACTGTACGACAACACGAGTCTCAAAAATAAACAGAAACACTATGCCAAGAAAGTGCTTGAGTGTGCGTTTGTCGTGACGCGAAACGATCTCATTTTATTTATACTTTTTCCTAAATTATTTTGATGTTTACCAATAAAATAAGTCGCATTTGCAATTCTTAAATAGACAGCACCGACAAATATGCTGTTATGAAGTCGAACAGCCTTAATTTATTATTTTGAACTTACTTTGATGGATGATATGATATAAAGATATTTTGAACTGTCATGTTCTGTAAAACATTAAACTATTAAGTACCTACTAGCTTCTGCCCACGACTTCGTCCGCGTCAAATTTCTTGTTCCCCTGACCCATCCCCTCGCGTCGCATCACCTGCCTTTTCGCTTAGCGCTCTTTCTTTTTCTTTTTGCTCGGCTTCTAAGAGCCATAGCGTGATGTTAAATAGGCTATAGCCTTCCTCAAGAATTACGCTATCAAATGCAAAAAGAATTTTGCAAATCTGACTGGTAGTTCCAGAGATTATCCCCTACATGCAAACATACGCACAAATAATATTAGTATAGAAAATCAGAAGACCCATCCTTTTGATTTTTCTTAATGTCATGTTAGATACTACATTTATTTCGCTTTTGCGGTACGGTACATATTTTGCTATCATTACAAGTTTAAAGGTCATGACGTAAATCAGATCACTTAGTTTTTCCTTATCTGCTGAATAATATTCATTCATTCATTTCAGCCGAAAGACGTCCACTGCTGGACATAGGCCTCCCCTAAGCACCTCCACTTCGACCGGTTCTGTGCTTCTCGCATCCAACGGGTTCCTGCGGCCTTCACAAGGTCGTCGGTCCACCTTGTGGGAGGCCTTCCAACGCTACATCTTCCGGTATGCGGTCGCTACTCCAGAACCTTTCGGCCCCATCGGCCATCTGCTCTGCGAGCAATGTGCCCTACGGCACATTGCTCGCAGAGCAGCCAACTGCCACTTAAGTTTGGCAATTCTTCGGGCTATATCGGTTACCTTGGTTTTCCTGCGGATCTCCTCATTTCTGATTCGATCACGCAGGGAAACTCCAAGCATAGCCCTCTCCATTGCCCTTGGGTGACTTTTAGCCTTCTAATAAGACCCATTGTGAGCGGCCACGTTTCAGTGCATATGTCATCACTGGCAACACGCACTGGTCAAAGACTTTCGTCTTGAGTCACTGCGGTATGTGGGACGAGAAGATATTGCGTAGCTTCCCGAACGCTGCCCAGCCGAGTCGGATTCGACGATTGACGTCTTTCTCGAAATTGGACCTACCTAACTGGACAGTTTGTCCTAGATAAACATACTCGTCCATGACTTCGAGTGTAGCGTCTCCGATCTTTATGAGAGTGGATGTTACATGGGCAATTGACATGACCTTCGTTTTGTCCATGTTTATTTTAAAACCCACTCTTTCGGAGGCTCTACTGAGGTCATCGAGTATTGTACTGAGGTCCTTCATAGTCTCAGCCATGACTACGATATCTTCGGCAAACCGAAGGTGAGTTATGTCACTGATGTTAATGCCAGCCCCTTTCCTGTCGAGAACCTTGAAGACATCCTCCAGTGCAGCGGTGAATAGTTTCGGAGAGATAACGTCTTCCTGTCTCACACCTCGCTGCAGAAGGATAGGTTTCGAGGTCTGATCCTGGAGTCGGACTTACATTGTGGCGTTTTCGTACAGACACTTCAGCACCTCGATGTACCGATAGTCGATCTGGCACCGTTGAAGAGACTACAGTACAGCCCATGTCTCGATCGAATCAAAGGCTTTCTCGTGGTCCACAAACGCTAAGCAGAGAGGCAGATTATACTCTTCGGTCTTCTGTCGCAGCGTATGTATGTGGTCTATGGTCCTAAAGCCTTTACGGAATCCGGCTTGTTCGGGAGGCTGGAAGTCGTCAAACCTGCGCGCGAGGCGGTTCGTGATTACTCTCGAAAACAGCTTGTAGACATGGCTCCGAAGTGAGACGGGCCTATAATTCATAAGAAGGGCATTGTCGCCCTTCTTAAAGAAAAGTATCACCATATCTCTGTTCCATGCCGGTGGTGTATTACTCTCGAGTATGACGGAACCAAACAGCTTCTGAATGGGCCTTAAGAACGAGTTTTCCGCCGGCCTTCAGGAGCTCGGTCGTAATTCCATCATCACCCGGCGCCTTGTTGTTTTTGATCTGCTTCAGAGCCATCCTAATCTCGTACAGGCTGTCTTCCGGGATGTCTTGGTATAGTGTCGGGTCAATTTAGCTCTTGGGTCGTTTGCCAGATTCGTAACGGGGTTACTTGTTGACGTGTATAACTGTCCGTAGAACCTCTCGATCTCTCTCAAAAGCTCAGGTTTGGCGGATACGATTCTGCCATCATCGGAATAATATAAGGAAACAATAGTACAAGTTGGAAATTTGAGGCGGGAATAAGATGTGTCAGAAAAACAGGAAAACTTTTTGGATGGAATAGCGGTCCAAAACTTTGAAGCCATCGGGAACAGCACCGCCAATAATTGTCATAAATATTTTTTAATTGTAGATAAAGGGTAACATTGCTACCGATTAGTCTTCGTAGACAGCCAGTCAAACAAATGGTAAAGTTTCTGATCCTCTTAAATATGGATTTTGTATAACTTCTCTCAAGCCAGTATAATATTAATCATTGTAAGATAAGGGGCAAAAATTATTGAGACATTTATTTATTTAATACTTTAACCACACAAATGCACAGAGGCGGACTTAATGCAGCTTAATTACTTTTTTGGAGAATGACCCTTTTTCAGGATATATTTACAATAATATGCAATAAGGGCCTTTTCCAAAAAAGTCGCATATAGGTAGTTTGCAATGCTTACAAAAGTTACGATGGTCTTCCAAAGTATTTTTCTGTAACTATTAGTTATATTAGTATAGCAACTTTTTTTAAATTATAGACAAGTAGGTAAAACCTCAATATGAATGGAAAAAGTGAATACCACCTGGAGGTTAAATACATAAATCATTCAATAATGATTTTTAAGTTACAATAAATATTAAATTAAATAGAAGAAGTCTCGAACGGTGTATGTTTATTTAAATAATTCTTACATAAATGAAATATACTATCAGTTTTTCGCTAGATATACATAAAGAGCCACTCATAATAATCCTGTATTATTCCTGTTTCATACATTCTAGTTTCGCGCACCGAATAAACCGCATTAGCCATTTATCAACCTTTGTACACAATAAAAGGAACAACTCACAGAGTCACAGCTCACTACTACTCATGCAATCGTTAATGTGAATATCAAGGAATGCCATGACGTCAAGAGCGAGCCCACGCGATAGCCAATCAGATTCGTACACTGAGGGGCACGCCTTGGGAAACACGATAAATTGCTCTTTCAAATCATTAAATAATATGAACCTAAAGGCGATGAAATGCATTTTAATTATGAAAACACTTTTTGCATAGGATTAGGCAACATTTTTTCTATATTTTTTATTTTAGCGAATCATGTATTCTCTACCTTTACCGTTCTAGCACACACGACACGAACTGGCTAAAACGAGATAACAATAGTTTACTATCATGAATGAAAAAAGACCGCGTATGTGAGCGCGTTCAATGCAGACGGCGACGTCCGTTAGTAGCTAGCTGGTCGTTCGTATTCCTCGTTTTCTTGCGCGACTGGCGAGACGTGTCGTACTTAATATTATAAACCGCGCGGTGTTATATTGTTTATTAAATAGTCAGTATACAAGTGTTTAAAAATGGGCATAGTAATTAATAATTTACCAAAGGTGAGTGCACCACATTTACTTTGATTTCAAAATGTATTATTTCAAAGCCGGCTTTGCATTGGAAAGCAACGGTAGTGTTGTAATGACCGCTTTGACCTTGTGAAACTCGCTCGCGATAATGAACAACTTGCTCGTACGTCTGCGTATTGCATATATTTTAGTTCCATACCAAAATTTTCAAAACTAGTTTGAAATAAAGTATTATTTTTACTTCCTTTTAGAATCTGCTTTGGTTTTACTCATAAATATAAAATTAGGTAGAGTACTGTGGGCTAAATAAAATATACAAAGGGTGTGTTTCGTCATGTGTACCTATTGTATAAGTAAAATAATAAAACAGGTTTACGTGTGTTATTCTTATTATAATAAAAACTTGTTGCAAAGGTAGCATTTAATTTTGTTTATGTAGGTATGGATGCGACGTTGCACCAAAGACCTCAACTAAAACAACTTCTATCGACATACCGACGTACAAGAACATCTAAAATTAGCACCTGTGCCGTTTGTCTCACGTCAAACTTTCGAATAATAATATAAGTATAATGGTATCTTCGTTACAGATTCGCGAAGAATGCGAAATTCTACACTTGACAGACAAACAAATCAAGGAGATAATGAGCAGACTCCACAATGATTTGATCAAGGGACTTGGAAAAGACAGTCATGCTAACTCTATTGTCAAGTGCTGGATCACATACATTCAAGATTTACCCAATGGAAAAGGTAACATTTAACTTCTAAATCCTATACCCGTAGTCTGATAAGAATCCGATTTCTCCCATAAATATGATATAACACCTAAGTACTTATTCTTAATATAATATGTTTCTTTCAGAACGCGGTAAATTCCTTGCGTTGGATTTAGGAGGAACTAATTTCAGAGTTTTAATTATAAACTTAGGAGCAAATCATTTCGATATGCAGTCTAAAATTTATGCTATTCCAAATCATATTATGACTGGCACAGGGGTTGCATTATTTGACCACATAGCTGAATGTCTAGCAAACTTTATGAAGGTGGGTTACAGTACCTTTTACTTACGCTAATTTAATTTGTAGGATATGCAAGCAGTAGGTACTTGTGATGGAACTAATCGTCTCGTATTATTTCAACTAGGAACATGAAGTTTATAAAGAAAGGCTGGCGCTTGGTTTTACGTTCAGCTTTCCTCTAAAACAATTGGGACTCACAAAAGGAATTCTGCAGCGGTGGACCAAAGGATTCTCTTGCTCTGGAGTTGTGGGAGAAGACGTCGTTCAGGGTCTCAAAGACGCTATTGCTCGACGAGGGGTGAGTTGACTTTTATAAGACATCAGTTAACATGTGAACAATTCCAAACATGATAATCTTCACAATCTCCATTTACATCTGAAATAAGTGTAAACGAGTATTAGCATGATTATTGTTTCTTTAAATTCTTGTATGCATGAGTAGTGGCCCAAATTATGTAAAAAAAGAAATTTTACAGGACGTTTCCATATATGTGATGGGCATCCTTAATGATGCGACTGGCACTCTTATGTCGTGTGCACATAAGAACCCAAATTGCCGAATAGGGGTTATAATTGGTGAGTTGATGATGATAACAGCTCTCTATTAGAAATGTAAGGCATGATTACTATTGGAGTCTACATAAGAGAGCCAAGTAGAGGCTTTCAAAATAAGTAACAACTCGGTGGATATTGTAATACTTGGTCTTGTCGTGGATACTAATTGTTTTTTGCGCGTTATTCACGAAATGAAGCATGCATATTGTTTTCATATTTTATTAGCAATTCTATTGTTATTTCAAGTGCTGGTTATTTATTTTCTTAAAGAAACGAGAAATTGCTTTGTTTTTATTATTTTCAAATGGTAAATATCTACCTACACTCAGTAAGTGGATTCTGATTCGTTACAATGGATGATTAAAAAAAAAACCTCAATTTGTCAGAAAATAATCAGTCGTATTTCATAAATACTTATTACATTATATCAGCGATCATTTTATTATAATCACTACATCAAATTATCATTTAAATTTCGCCCTATCATGATTGCGCCAGTTAAACATGAAAAAAAAAACAAAGAAGGGTTTAGATTGCAAGCATGCAATCCATAAACTTCGGAGGTAACGTTGGCACATGTTTCGCTACTCATCGTATTTAACAAACAGCTATTCAAAGATATGTCAACACATTATAATAATTTACCTACAATACCATTGTTATTTAAACGTGTTCTGTTGTCTCTGTATTACCTTTCTACGTTCAGTGTTTAATTCTGATGATACAACAGGTTAACGCTTAAACGTAAACTCGAGTGTCCATAATAATTTTTCCAATTTTCATTTTAACTATAGAAAACAACAACCTGTGGAAGCGTAGATATAAATTCGTAATTTTTCAAAGACAACAGTTTGCAAAATTTTTACATTTTTGATATTGTTGTAAAAAAAGATGATTTTTTCAATGTCGTTGTGTTGGAATTAATGTCGGCAATACTAAAAACAAATCGTTAATCACCATAACAATTGGACATAATCTCATTTAACACCTTTTTTTTCTAAAACATTGTAATTCAACATTATCTAACGAGTTGATACGCCTCCTTGAAAGCCTCTACGAATCAATCATCTTCACCCTAAAACAGGTGTAGAATAACCTCTCATGTCTGCAACCTGGAATGATGATTACTATCTCACATCTAAAACGCATGTTTTCTCACTCTTGTAGGACGTACAGATTGACATATGCGCTATTCTGAATGATACTACGGGTACATTGATGTCATGCGCGTGGAAAAACCACAACTGCAAAATAGGACTCATCGTTGGTAGGTTTACCTTATTTTTGTGTAACTGTGTGTTTGTTGTGTCGCTTTAACTGGGTGTCGCGTCGTGAGTTTGTAGCTTGCATACACACAATAACCATAGCAAACTGCTCTATAATCGATAATAAATTGGATTTGCACATGCCTCGTAGGTACGATATGCTACCTACCGTTCAAAATGATTCAATATTCATAAGAACTCATTGGGTTGCCCATTGGTATTTTAATATGGTCACAGTGTGCTGAAATAATTGTTTATCATATTTCCTAACAACCATAGGGGCTTCCATAATTACCGCATGATTAATAATACCTAACAATAATGTGCTCTTAGCAATAACTATGACAGTTTAAATATACTTACAATACGAATGATGGTTATAAGGTTATTTTTGTCCCATGCTGTGACACTAATCAAGTTTCAACGAAACTGTTAACTGAGCCAAACCATGCCTAATCAAAAGCAATGACTGCGAGCTTTTTTGCACACCTGTAATTAATAATTGATTAATTTTAAATAAAATTATAACGCAATTATTTTTTATGTTATTTGTGTTTGTAATTAATATATTTAAGCTTAATCGCTCCGTCCCGGCGCGGGCTTCTGGCGGCCCAGTACAATAGAAAATCAATTGTGTCACATTAGCGGGGATCAAGCGATTAAAATGCTTTTGGTGTTATTTGAGTTACTTAATGTTTTGTGTAACATAATATTCCGATTCTGGTTTTTTATTAAGACGTTGTTAATTTAGGTACTGGCAGTAATGCTTGCTACGTAGAGAAGACAGAGAACTGTGAACTATTTGATGGAGAACCTGGAAAGCCTGATCTTCTCATAAACACCGAATGGGGCGCGTTCGGAGACGATGGAGCCCTCGACTTCGTTCGCACTGAGTTCGACCGCGAAATCGACAACAACTCCATCAACAAAGGCAAACAAATGTAAGAACATTTCTCATTACCAACAGTTGTTTTTAGTCAAACCTTAAACCATAATTATCTTTACGCCTTAAACTTGACACTCCCAACAATATTATCAAGAATATAGATACCATGTTATCTATTTTTCATGTTTACCTACTTAATTTAAGTAGCGACTCATGATCCACGCATCTTTTCAATAAACAAGTTACCTACAAAGAAAACTAGAATAAGGTGGTTGAGCAGCCTTTTATCTCTTCAATCAACTCAGCCTATCGCAGTCCACTGCTGGACATAGGCCTCTCCCAGACTGCGCCACAGCACCCTGTCCTCCGCCTTCCGCATCCAGTCTACCCCAGCCATCTTCTTTAGGTCGTCCGTCCATCTAGCTGAGGGGCGTCCCACACTACGGTTGCCGGTACGCGGTGATTTTATCTCTTGAAGAGATGTAATTTTATATTGACATAACTGTCGCTATGAACACGCGATCTTGCACACAACAAGGAACGCGTTGTTTCGATTCCCTTAATTTCTGTATTGTTGGCGATAGATAGAGCTACTATAATGTTGTTCGACGCGATTCGCACACAATAGAAACATTCAAACTTTTTTACTGGCACGCGATTAAAATAATAATTATGAAGGCACAATACCTTTTTATGCCCAACTTTCAACCAAATTGCATCAGCCGTGGTCAAGGCACATAATATTTTGTAAAGCATCGTTAGGTTTTAATGCGGTTTTTTTATCTGATTAAGATTATTTTAATCTGTATTTGATACCAATTTTCCTTTCATTTCAGACAAGAGAAGATGATTTCAGGCATGTACATGGGAGAGATAGTTCGTCTAGCGTTAGTGAAGTTTACGAAGATGGGACTGCTGTTTGGAGGCCGCGGTTCAGATCTTTTGTTCCAGCGAGGCAGTTTCTACACCAAATACGTATCGGAAATTGAGTCTGACAAACCCGGAGACTTCACCAGTTGTATGGAGGTTCTTGAAGAACTCGGTTAGTAGCTACTTTTAATTCAAATACTTATTTTCTTTGATAAGGCATTTCAAATCTTACAAAATGGAACTATCGTCTACGATCGTTACTAATTACTTCGAGTTCTATGACAAGGGTTTCCACATAAAAGTTATGTAACCTCTCTGCTAATCAAAGTCGCGTAAGGAAAATCAAACCATACATGTTGCGTAACTATTTTTATAAGTGATCATGATCAATTACGTCATACCTAATACTTACATACGAGTACGTATATCTGCTAGTTATGTACACATTAGAGTATGTATAGGACAGACTGTAAGAATTAATCAAACTCGCATGATGCAACAGGCGCGCCCCGTGCACGCATTTAGATTATCATTTTAATAATATGACACGAAAATTAATTACGGTAGATAGAAAGGTAGGTATGCATTTTACAAAGAAATAGGTTTAAAAAAAATAAAGATTATGGGTTAACACAACATTAACATCGTTACATAGTGGTTTTACTAACGTTTTCCTCGATCAGGATTTGAAAAAAACCCAAACGTAAACTTATACGAGTACATATCTATGATAAATGATTTATTTTCTGTAAGTAGGTTTGTACAAACACTTTTACACGACAATCATATTTTTTTTAAGCAAGATGCGATCGGCGTTTCCTATCTGACTATTCTGAGAAGAAAGGCCGAAACAAACTTAGAGGTCACAGTCTCTTTTATAGTCCAGACAAAATCTTGGTCAGATCATATGAAGACCATGTAGATTGGTGTCTGAAATGGTCTTTTGAGGAAACACAACACAAACAGATTGAGCGGACCTGTCCAGTCAGTGCACGCATTTATCAAAAATCGTGCAGCTCAACTCAGAACTTGAGGAGCTCAACGATTCGACGAAAAATACCAAACAAAGGACATTTGGGTAGGCCGCGTAAATTACACAAACTGCCAGATCATGATTAAAACTAACTATGGAGAAAAAAGAAATGACCCACATAGTCCTCACATTCACAATAATTAAATTAAATTTTAAAAAAATACTTAAGAAAATAAAAATATTCATGTATATGTATACAAAATTCATCAATGTCTATATAAAATAATGTATATATACATTAATTCTATACAGATAAAAGTTTACGTTTGAGTTTTTGACTCAATGCGATTGTGTCCATATTAGAATACTCTATCAATTAAACAAAAATAAAACATTTGAGTCATTATAATAATATCAAAGTATGTTAATGACAAAAACGCAGTTTCAGAAGTTACTATTGCCAGGTTTATCATTTCATCAATAAATTTTGCCTAGAAAGTCACCCCGCTGCGTCTGTCTGCTAGGAAGCACATTGCCACATGGATTTTATTCAAGTTTTCATAATTGGATAGTGCCTCCCAGCTAAGCCAGGGCGGGTCAGCACATATTTTATTCAAGTTTTCATAATTGGATAGTGCCTCCCAGCTAAGCCAGGGCGGGTCAGCACATATTTTATTCAAGTTTTCATAATTGGATAGTGCCTCCCAGCTAAGCCAGGGCGGGTCAGCACATATTTTATTCAAGTTTTCATAATTGGATAGTGCCTCCCAGCTAAGCCAGGGCGGGTCAGCACATATTTTTAAATTAAAAGAAAAGAAGATATGACATGGATAAAGTAAATTCCATTCCATAGACATAAAATATTATTACTATGGAAGTCAGATAGATAAATAAGATAAAAGTCAGTGAAACCTTGAGCTTCTTTGACATGTTTATGTCCAAGCGACATCATTTGAACTTAAAGAACTGGACTTTGTATCAATCCCATTTTAAATAAACAATAATAACTAAGTAATAAAAGATTAATATTAAACAAACAATTAGTTATCAACTTTATCACAAAACAAAAAAATTATATCAGAAGCAGATTCTGTCCACTAATTAAAAAAATACTAATTAAGAATGTAATTGAAAGTTATCTACCTGACTTTTTGTAGGGTATCTATTTTTCTCACCTCAGTGCTAAATGAAATAACTAAAGAACTATAAAATATTTTCCTTGCCACTCTTGGTAATTTCTTCAGTGACTAATTTCAATTAGCAATTATTCGCCCACGTCATGAGGAAATGTAAAGTAAAAAACACGTGTTTCTTTGAAATAAAACCTAATGAATAATCTCTTGCTTACATCTGTGTAAAGCCGTAAACTACATTGGCTGATGCTATGCTAATTCGTTTTATTTAGCGGTATTGACATAACAATGTCAACGGGTGATGAAAGTATATCACAGGAACAAATTAGTTCCGAGATAATGAGTATAATTGCACATCATTTCGATACCTCTATATGGTTCTTGCTTAAAAACATGTAAAATGTAGGTATAAGGTTTCTACATGGGTCGATAAAGGGCGTTAGGTCCAATGTTCCACTTTGGTAACGATTTCGTGCCAATGACGGAGCTTTGAACTTTAGCCAGCTATAAATAATAATATGAGGAGTATGCGAGAGCCATGTTTTAAGCCTCAGTCTTTGACCTTGTGTGTGAATAAGCAGATTCCGCTAGTAGAAGCAAAAATTTAAATAGAGTTAGAAAACATCAAGATAAAAAAATAACCTTTACAAATATGCAATGTAATTTAAAAAACAGGCTTTTGTAAATGACATTGAATATTTGCCTATAATAACTGCTTTTGTCCGAAGAGGAAAATTAAACTGCACATTTTTCTCTCTTAGTTTATAAACTCAAGCATATACATTATGCATATAACTATAGATAAATAGTCGTTATCTATAGCCTTTCCAATTTCTCATTTTTACACTAAATTTACGATTACAGGTCTATCACATGCAACTGAAGCGGACATGGCTGCCGTGCGCCACGTCTGCGAATGCGTGTCGCGGCGCGCCGCCCACTTGGTGTCCGCTGGAATCGCTTGCCTACTCAACAAGATGAACGAGCCCCGCGTCACCGTCGGCATCGACGGCTCCGTCTACCGTTTCCACCCACACTTCCACACACTCATGTGCGAAAAGATCGCGCAACTTGTGCGGCCTGGCATTCAGGTATGTTAATAACCTTACTATGGTGTACATAATTAAGAGTATTCTATCTATCCTCGTGCCCTTATCCCATTTGATTTGTGGTAGGCGCAACATGTCTCTTCCATACTTCTCTATTAGTTGTCATCTCGGTAGTCACCCCCTTTCTAGCCATATCATCTTTCACAGTCCTGCCATCGTTTCATTAGTCTTCCTTTACTCTTATAGCCAATCCACATTCATATTCAAAACTTTCCTCAAGACATTTACCTCCTCCTCCTTCTCTTATAAACATACCCACCAATAACCATACTTAGTATTCTGTACGCCCGAATAAAATTCGTACTCAAAACTTTCCTTACGACATTTTCCTCATTCGTCTGCAACACATGCCGTCTCGCCCATATCTCAAATTATTTGGAGTCGGTGCAGCATGTCTTCCCACACATCTATCAGCCAACTTTCTGCTTAGTTGTTTATGGTATTATTTGCTTTATAAAAATATGCCCAAATATATATTTTATCGTCTTGACAACTCAATGATAAGCTTGGTTTGCATAGCAAGAAGAAAAAAAACATTTTTGGGCAATGTTAGTACTGTTTGAAGTTAAAACATTTGAGATGATATTTATATCTGAGAAGCCTGTGCAATTTATAAATGATTCTCTTTTATCCTGTTATGCACTTCATAAAAACCGGAACTGTGCAGGCTGCCAAAACGTATGTGACGTCCATGAATACATTTGTATATTTGTGAATATTCATAGGAATCCAATCACAAATCAAATAAAACGTTAAAAGCTAAATGTTATCGGAAAAATATCCGGGACGACCTCCACCCACACGCCAACGAAATTTACGTCAATAAAGCTCTATAGATAAAACCATTATCTATCTACTTTTAGTAATCAAGTAGAGTATGACGTCCCTATTAGTTTTGTCTGTGCTCTAGATTAGGTTAATTATTTTCTTATGTCGTTCAAATTCCAAACTGATAAACTTTTATTATTGTACAATATATTGTTATTGCTGACTTCTGATATATTATCCGAAAGTGGCAATAACTCATAATCTTAATAAAACAAACGACACACCCACTTCAAAGAATTTGTTCTCATGTTGATAGTTAGGTACTCATAGTTTAATAGAAACACGTCCACTATTATTAAATTTATTGCACTAGTTGTGGGATCTTTACATATAATATTATTGTTTTAGAAAATGGAAAATTATATTGGTATATAAGTAGGTTTCGGGCAATTTAGTTAGATTGCAACTCACATTGACTACCTACCTGTTTATAAATGTACCTACTACGAAAAATATAGAGAGCGTTTGTTATTCTCATAAAGACACGCCCTCAAAGTTAAATAGCGATATTGAGATTCTGTAGATATACGGGTTGTAAGCCGTAATCACAATAGCTGAATTACACAGCACAACCGGAAATTTAATCCTTCATGAAGATTCTAATCATGTCTATAGTTAAATGCCTATTTAGTCATAATTAGGGATTTAATACAGCTCAACACAATTACGTCATAATATATGTGATTACATCGTCTTTAAAATTAGAATTGATAGGTGGACAGTGTGGACACTCCACTCCACCCAACCTAACGTGTTCTTGATAAAGATAATAATGGAACAGTCACCGGCATGACTCTGCAAAACGTGATAGATATTAAATTAGACACTGTCATCGTTAAGCTCGAGATTATTATGAAATCTGACACACTAAGATACGGCAAAAGGGACAGGATGCCTCTCCAAAATCGTGGTGCAACAACAGTAGGTAGATACTTATCTACTCATTTTTTCGTACTTCGCAAATAAGACCCAACAAAGAAATCCGGATGGAAAAAAGGCCCGATACCTAAAACGAGAAGTTCTACAGAGTTCTTTTTTGATAGCAAATGTTATGAGCAAAATTATTTTTATAACCGTCCTTGGCAGTAAAATCAGTGTAGTTTTTTTTTTCAATAATGTATATTTTGTATTACAGTTTGACCTGATGCTGTCAGAGGACGGCAGCGGTCGCGGCGCAGCTCTAGTCGCTGCCGTGGCTTGCCGTCAGAGTGGTACGGTCGCGTAGGCGTCACCCACACCCACTCGTCCTACACCTCACTTGGCGATCTCTCCGACGCGCGGCGGCGACGCAACTCCCGAGCCTTCGCATGTAAGCCGCCTAAGCAAACAACAGACACTGCAGTGATCATTTCCTAATAAAATAGCAATATATTTTTAAAATGATTTACACCTATTGATATTTATATATCGTTCAATATCGTAATGGAACATTACACCGTAAGTGTGAATCACTCATAAATAAAACGTTATAAAAGCTGGTCTTTATAGTTTGACATTCACATTTATAGTCAACACGCAGCCATTTAAAAAGGATCATACATAGACATTAAGACCAAGCTGGCGGCTATTTTAGCACGTTTGAAATAATTGTAATTATGTATTAAATAATAATGCCGCTGTGTGCTTCGATCCGACGGCTTTCATGCATTCGCTCTCTGTTGAAATACTATTAAAATTGTCGTTGCTATAAAAGAATTCTAAAATTTCTGCCCAAATCTTGTAGCATGTTAGACACTAAGATTCAATATTTTATCCAACATTACTTAATTTTACTTAATTGCGATTTGTTTGTACTTATAATGATGACTTAAATCTAGTCATGATATTAGGAGTTGGCCTCTATAAAGTTCTATTTATATCTATAACAGTGTTTGTATGTTTTAAGCTCTTTTACACTTTTTGTTTTTAAATAAAAAGCATAAGACTGATTTAAAGATGCGATCATCATCATCGACGTAATTAGTCTACAAAATTACAATTGATCTTAGTGTCAATCGGTATACCGCTATAACATTAAGCATTTCCTTGCCAGCACACAGTAATATGGCTCAGAATTCTCTTCAGTGATTTGTGTTATATTAGCAATAAGTAGGTATATAGTAATGTATATTTTATCGGAGAGAAAGCTCTTATATTGTTAAGTAGTTATGTAATTTTATATACTAATAGCAACTGTTGAAAAAGTAAATTAGAATGATGATATTATAAATTACTTAATAACTGAACACTTAATGCGAAATACTTCTTTAGATGCATTGTTTATTCATATACTTAATTATTTTATACAGCGACCACGTCGACTGATGTATTTTAGATAAATGATGTACACATATTTGGTTTATAATAATTACAGCATACATTGTATACAAAAGATGATATCATTATGAATGTTCTGACCAGGCTTATCTTCCCCATATTTTTTAAAGTGGTCCACAATGACAAGGTTTCAGATAGACCTTTCTCACTATTTATTTTTGTTCATACCGAAATCAGCTGAATTAAGAAGATTTATTCTGAATTTTCAGTGAGAATCTCAAAATAATGTATGCTGTAGGTACCACACACTTGTAATACCATAATTCAATCAATATGTTGATCATCAATTAATAAATACTTTATATAGATAACAAATTTACATACAATTAAATCAATTTATTTATGTAATGAAAATCATTAACAAATTTAAGTAGTCAAATATGGAGCTCTATTAGATTGTACATTGGTTCAATGAAATTAAAGAAGTTGCGTAAGTGTTTTGATATTTTACTGTGATAGAACTAGGTCTAGTTCAAGTATATTATTTTCTGCAAATGTTTTGTCAGCAAAATTTATGTATATTCAGCACCTAATACTGATTGTGTGCCACTAATTTGTTCTTTTCAAATAATATCAGTTAACAATAGCAAACATAAGCAATTTATTCAAAAGCAGTGTTATTGAAAACTATTTATCAATTATAATCGGGTTCATGGTTTCACAACATACACAAGTGTATATAAGTTAATAAATCACACCCAATTATAGTTCCTAGATTCATTATATAGGTGCATTTTAATTTATGTATGTGTTGTGTTGTTACATCTGTGTGCTGCACGCTGTAACGAACACTTAGAATTATTTATAAGTAATAATGGTGGATTAAGTGTACAGTGTTCTAGATTTTATTAAGTACATTATTGTTTAGTTGAAACTAATATTTAATTTAACCACGCCGAGCTTGTGAATTTCACTGGGCTTCATAGCAAGTTTTAATTTGTCATCAAATTATGGATGGAGTATAAAAGTACAATTAAATCTTTTCTATAATATTGATGTAAAAGATAGTTAATATTGCTAATAAAAATGATTGAAGTTTGCAGTGCTCTATTCATTAGTTTACAATTCTGCAAAGAATATATGCTAATAAAATAAAATTCATTTAAATTCTTTGCTCAAATGAAGAATTTTATTTAAAAAAAAAATGATTTTATGAAATGGTATGAAAATAAGTACATACTTAACCTTATTTTGATTCCTTTTGTTTTAACTTCAGTTAGATGCATTATTTAAAGATATGGAAACTTTCTGCATCAAATAACAAAATACCACATTCCACTTGTAGCTGGAGGGTCATAAATGTGTTGATTTTATTACTACCCGCAGAAAATGTACATATCAATTTCAATAAGCCAAAAATATCAGAAAGGCGTATTTATGTTAGAAATAATTATGTTTCCCAAAATGTAAATAATAATATAATTTGTGACATTGATAAGGTATATATTTTGGAGGTATTTAAAAAAATGTTAATTTTGAAAATTATTCACATGCTTTGTAGATAATTATTGTAATAAATCGAATTATGTTTGAGCCCGTTTAAGGTAGTAATCAAATTCATTATGTACACGCTCTTAAGGCGTAGGAGCTCCTAGAAATGTTATTATTTCAGAAATAAATTTGTATAAAACATGTGTTGTCTTTATTATATTTGTTATTAAGTATGTGCATACTTAACAAATTTATAACCCCTTTCCATTCTTCTTTATGTCCAGTGAATACGTTCGGAAAATCACAAATCTATTTTAGCGAAACAGTTTAATCAATTAAGCAAAATGGACTAAACCTTAACCCAAACGTCGCTCACAAGGAAATTCATTGTAAGCCAATATAAGGGTCAACTCACACCGAAAGAGCGGCGAAGGGCAACGAAGCGGAGCGCAGTTTCAGTTTCATATGAATTTCAACTTTATTATCATTATCATAATACTTATTATCGCATGAGAAACTCCGTTATGGAATTCCCCGGAATTCCTGCGGCGCCGCGGGCATCCGCGCGACTCGTTCGAGTTTCTCATGCGTCTACCAAATTTTCGGGATTTTCACGTAAAATCCCGAAATAAATAGTCGAACTTTAATTCATGTATTCCAATTATATGTAATGTATGATATAACGGTTAATTTAAGGATGGTAAATATAATTCGAATACATGAATCAAAGTTAGACTATTTTTTTTCGGCATTTTACGTGAAAATCCCGAAAATTTGGTAGACGCAAGTTTAGTTAAAAATAGCCTTTACCCATCTTAAATAAAGCTTATTTTCAACTTATTTAAGATTTTTCCCGAATTCCGGGAAAAAAAATGTCGTCGTAAGGAAGTCTCTACTTTCTGTCTGTTCTCCGAAGTGTAGGTAAATATACTCAGCCTATTCCGATCACTGTTCATTACACTGGGTTGTCTTATCGCTGACGCTAATTGCCCAAATGAAGTATCTAGAGAAATTGGGTGTATTATTTTTAAAAAAATTTTAAGCCTCTTGAGGCTGCAAAGGGGTTTGAAGGTTTTGGCCCTAACATCAGCCGCCATTTTGATTTTTTTTTTCAAAATCGCGGTGCAAAATATATGGCATATATTTGGATAGGGGACACTTATACAAGCATAAAACGTGATATAACATAACATTATAAAGCGTCACTTTTCTGAGATATTCAAAGATAAAAATAACAATTGTTGTAACGAATTTTAAGTATTTTTTTTATTTTGTAGTAACTTCAAATGTTAATCTTAATCAGACAGAGAAAGAAAACAAATATTAAATACTAATCGTTTATTTTGTTCATTAAAAGCTTTTTAAAACAATCGGAATATAAAAATATGAGATAAATGTGTGAATTAAAATGATAGTTTTGTAGGTAAACATGAAATAATTGAATACACCAGCTAGTGGATGAAACATAAGATTAATTAATCATATTCGGTATAAATAATATCATCCAAGAAGGTAGCGGGAGGCTGGCTACCTTTTGGAATGGGCGACTAGAATCAATTCTATTTTAAGATAATTTTTGACGTTCAAAAGTGCCTTTTTTGTGCCTATTTGAAATAAATGCTTTGACTTTGCTGAATAGGATATTCTTGGTGTCGCGCCCATGTACCATTATAATACACATTACATGGGAGCAACATCCAAGTGTTCGTTTTCCTACAATACAATTTACAATAGTAGCCAACTATTTTATTTTATTCCTGCCTTGCAAATTATTATCGATCTAGATGCAGACAAAATAAATTCGATTGTTTTGGTGTCTTTAAGTGGATTCTGGCTCTTAAAAGCCAATTAAGGATCAGAAACGACAATGTTGTATTGACTCAGGTCATAATCGATTTAAATCGATTAAAAAATCCTTGAAATATAAGTCGAAAACTGAACTTTGAAGAAATTAAAGGTTCAGTTTTCGACTTATATTTCGGTAAATAACTCCGAAACCTGACACTAAGATATTATGTTATATTACATGTTTTGTTTCTATTAGTGTCCTCTATCTAAATATATAACTTTCGTTGTGCACCGCGATTCTGAAAAAAATCAAAATGGCGGCCGACGTTAGGGCCACCCTCCATACAAAAATCTTCAAACCCCTTTAATCCCCGATCACAGAATACTTAAAGTACTACGTACAGAAAGGACACTCCCTTCTCCTCACTAACATCAGTTACCGCACCTCACCGCGCACTTCGGCGTATTCGTCGCAGTTCTTTAACAAGAGCGCTCGCAAACACAAGTACCTCACGCACACATTCATACGTATACAAACGTCATTTTTTAATGTAGTAGTAGTAGGTAATTATTTTGCGAGCGTTGTATGGAGTGTCCGGGGTGTGCCCCGATTACCAGTTAGAGATGGGTAGTGGGTTAAAACCCATTCAACCCGTTTGGGTTAAAACCCAAATCACCCGGTTTTAACCCATTATCAACTATTTTAGTGGGTGAAAATCAGGGACCGGCCGGATACTCGTTGAAAGGGTTTTTGAAGGGGTTTTTTTAAGCGCTTCGAAAAAAACCCTACGATACATGTTACACCTTCGAACGGGTGTAGTTAACCCGTTACGAACGGGTTACCCTTTCAACACACTGTAACACTGTAACAGGGTAAGCCATTCCAACTCAAGACATTGTAATATGCACTGTTTACAATCTATATTAGTTTGAAAATTGCATAACCACGACCGCACGTGACATCGTACCGCGCCCGGCGGTCCGCCAATCTTTCGTGTACCGACTTGCCGAGCGACTTGTAAGGCGCCGCACGGGTGCAAGTATCCCCCCACCTACATGCAGCTCAAGTTTATTAGGTAAATTCCATGGTAACACGAAAAAAAGCTTTTCGAGAAGGTAACCTCTTCAAAAGCTTAAGTCATTGAAGGGGTTAACCCCTTCACGTGGTTACCTTAATAAAGGTGTTAACCATTTCGCTGGGTTTCGAGGATGCACTCGAACAAAAGGTAACACTGCGATATTAGTTACCCCATGTACGGGTTACCCTGTCCAAAGGCTTAACTCTTAAGCGGGGTCGGCCGGTCCCTGGTGAAAATAGAGGAACAAGCGATATGATTGTTACACGCTTGAGAACTGCACGCAAGCTGCGAAATTGAAAAAAAAAACTTGCTTTGAAACATATTTTACTAGAAATCATTAACGCAAAGTTCTACTACTTCCTGGCTTCCGGCGTATCTGGTGTTGTTCTATTCACTACAGTACTGTTACAGATTATTTATTTATGTTAAAGTATTTTATTCGTTTTACAAATGTTTACTACAAGATTTGCTTGCTTAAAGAATAAGAAAAGCATGTTTTAGTTTTAACCCAAGCCAATGGGTTAAAACCGGGTGATAACTGGGTTAAAACCAGGTTTTAACCCACAGGTGGGTTTTAACCCGGGTCGTTACCCATCTCTATTACCAGTTCGGAGTTTGTGAACGCTCGACCAAGTACACAAAATTACTAAGGCCGCGGCCGCACTACTAAGGCGACTGCGACGCGACGGCGATTTCGTGAAAACAAACTCGTATAAACATAATTATTTCGGTGGCCGCACTGCAGAAACGAGAAGCGACATTTATTTGTTCATACCTAATATTGTATAAAATCAATTATTTTCTAACTGAACAGACAGCTGTGCTGCTGGGGAGTATGTTTCGCCACTTCTTCTCCCCAGCGAAAGCACTAGGAAGTGGTGAAGGGCGGGCGTTTCGGGGGACTGTCTTTTGTAATTTTGACGTTCAAAAGTGCCTTTTATGTGCGTATTGGAAATAAATGCTTTGACTTTGACTTTAATGTTCGAAATTTCATCTCATAGTCACAGTCCAAAATGTACGTAAATTGGAGGTATTTTTGACAGATTGAAACAGATATGCGAACGTTCATAAAAATACGGGAATTGCCCTTCTGATAGCAAAAGTATAATGAAAATTGCCAGAGAACAGGCTCGTACAGGGTGTCAAGTAGAAATGGTGAAGTTCAGATTTGAATGTCAAAGCGTTGGATCGATATTTTGCGCAGTATCTTAATTACCGATAAACCCATGACACGCACTATGTAGATAAAGCGGATCGCACACTACAAGGAGTCACGCGACGGGGCGCAGAAGCTGCGCCCCCGAGCGTGATTTTTTACATACAAATTCAATAAAAACGGGGAATTGCGCTCTATTTCACTCGCCCCACGTGTGATCCATCTAACATGGCGTGAGTTTAGAACTGAAATGAGAGCCTGACTTTTAACTTAAGGGTTCAACACTATTTAAATAAAATCCAAAAACGAGATTATAACTAGTTTATCTCATCTCAGTGTATCTTAACCTGACAGACAGGACAAATGTGTGCAGTAAAATAACATAATAATTACAGCAAGAAGTGATAGCAACCCATTAATAATTTAAAATCACATTCATAATTGTGTAGCTATACATAAATCTATAATATCTAATCAGTAATCAGATCGTTCCATATTCCATATTTCTTAAATGGAGCACAATTAAATTGCCTTCATATACTTTGATACTTACATAGGTACTTATTATAACAATAGCATTAAAAAATTGAGACCGCAAATAAAACATTTGTGAATTCATTATCTGCCTGCAGATCATGCATTCTATGTAAACAATAAATATTATTATACATGACAGGCACAATCAGAAGGACTTCTTGCAGGTTTCTTGGGCGCACTAAGTCTTTTCGATGTACCAGTACCATATTGAATGCCTGAACCTATCCTCTCCGGGTCTAATTCTCCTGTTTCAATTTTAGCCAAAATGGTTTTGGAACATTTTAAGAATGCTTCTTCTACATTCTCTCCAGTTTTAGCACTCGTCTCGAGGAACATCAGTTCTGAAAGAAAATATACGTACAGAATTAGAAAAAACAAATTAAAACTCAACTAATTAATAATCTGAATGATGAAACGAAACGTGGTTGTACACTTCTGCCTAACCCTTCGGCATATACAGGCGTCATGTTAAGTTACATAGAAATAAAACAAAAAATATATTTTTACATAATTATTTAGTCATGCTAACCATTTTCTTGGGCGAATTGACTAGCTTCTGTGAATGTAACTTCTCTTGATTCTTCCATATCCTTTTTGTTACCCACAAGTAAAATTACTATATTAGGGCTTGCCAGCGTTCTGGCATCCCTAAGCCAATTTGAGAGTGCATTGAAAGAGTCCCGAGATGTGATGTCGTACACTAGCAGGGCTCCAGCAGCGCCACGATAGTAAGAACGTGTGACTGAACGAAATCTTTCTTGACCTGCAGTGTCCCATATCTGCAGTTTGGTAGACTTTCCTCCTATGTTTACAATTTTAGAACCAAACTCAACTCCAATTGTGTGACATCTATCTTCTTTGACTGTAAAAAATAGAAAAAATAAAATGATAATAACCGATTTTGTTAAAAGAGGGACCAAAGCATAAGACAGTGTGGTAAGTTTTCAATGAGTTTAATTCAGTTTAACAGCTTGTCTTTCTGTAGCATGATTAGAACTTGCAATATGAGTATAGTAGACCTCGTAATTGCTTTATAACCCTAAGATTGAATGTTACTTTCACGTCGCAAAACGACAAGGTCGATTTGTCTGTATCACAGTTACGATTATTTAAACATTAGTTAACTTAGAATTTGATGGGAATTGTTACCAAAAGTGGTAAAGCAATTAGGCGGTCGACTATACAATGCAGTTTCATGTTCTCAAAAATCGAGCTCATGGTTTTTTTTTAATTTATCATAGTATGAACAGGCTATCGCCTTGAAATCCCATCCCAAGAATTCACCCTGCATAAACTGAACTAATGACTACACTGTGTAAACGTTTTGAAATACATTTATGCAACTTACCACCTTATTCTTTGGAAAGTAATAATGATTAATGATAGAAACTAAAACTACCAACTAACTGTACTTTAGTACGGGGAAAGTAACTTACTGTAGGTGATCATGATGAAAGTTATAAAATATGTGACTTGGGTTTGAGTTTGTTTTTGTTAGGTAGTTTAGGGTGAGATTACCAAAAATATGTATAAACAGTGTTATGTTACATGCTTTAACCTCTTACAGCCTTATTTTTAATATGTGCACAACAAGCAAATTATCAAATAGATTTTGAAATTCTCGTAAGCATGCAATCAAGCCTTTTTAAACCCATACAAACCCATAGCACGATTTGATTATTATTAATAATTAAAATAATTTGCAGTTGCTTTGGCATTATATTTACTGAATTGCCTCTTCATAAGGGCCACTTCTTGAAGCCAAACTTTTAAGTGAAGTGCCTAGAATACTCTCTTGGTACTCTGTTTTTAATGGGAACTATATTTTCTATCACCAAAATTTATATTTGTCATCAAGTTGTATCACCTAATAAATAGATCTATCGCCACGAAATATTTTCGTTCTCAGATAGCGGGGCTCCGTCGACATAGGATGCAAGAACGAGCGAAGGGCACCCCGAGGTTCGGTTTGGTTAGGTTACTTTAAACCCTTTACACAGAAATAGGGGCCCCGCGAAGCGGGGCTCCGTCGACATAGGATGCAAGAGCGAGCGAAGGGCACCCCGAGGTTCGGTTTGGTTAGGTCACTTGCATTGTTTGGTGACTACATTTTGGTGACAGATCTACTATTTGGAGGACAAACCCTATTATTTAAGAAACACAAAACTAATTAAATTGGTGAAAGCTTAAATGATACCCGTTTTTAATTAATGTACAGGATGAATTTTTCAAGTGGGCGTGGATGGCCAAATTTGAAACTATGAGGAATAGCGAAAAGTACTCAAAGGAGTCTCATGTTCGATTTTGATGAAAACTAAAACTGCATCATTGGATTTTTGAAAAATCAATATTTCCAGGCAGGAATCGAACCCGTTGATTTTTGATAAAAGAAACACACACTGTATTATTAGACCATTTGATAGTGTCCCCAATAAGGATCAAATTCTGGGAAGTAACTAATGACATACGGAAAACTTATGGAGAATTTTGTATTTTAATAAACTGCTTCTTATTTTAAAGTATTCATACCTATATTACCTGTACATTTTCGAAATGATGCACACACCCGCAGCGCAGTCACCTTCACAACATTATGTTCTAAATTCAAATTTTTATTACATTCTTTGGAAAATATTCTAAATGGAATCAATAATATTGTAATGCTGAATGCAGTACAATACTTGACACGTCGAATCCAGCTATGTATTGAAAACAATGGTCATAATTTTGAATAATTAATCAGTTAAGGTTTAATAGGTAGGTAACATAAAAAAAAAAGTATTTTGTCAAAAATGAACTTTTTCTTTAGTTTGCCGTATGTCATTACTTCCCAGAATTCGATCTTTATTAGAGACACTATTGAAAGGTGTAATAATACAGTGTTTTTTTTTTCAAAATCAACAGGTTTGATTCCTGGCTAGAAATAAATCCTTTAGGCGCGATTGGTCCAATTCACCTTATTCGCGATTGGTCCAATTCGCAGTTGGTCCAATTCGCAGTTGGTCTAATTCGCAGTTAGTCCAATTCGCGGTTGGTCCAATTCGCAATTGATCCAAAATGGACAATGTTTCCTATATTATACAATATATATGTATATACGATTTATAAGATTCTTTCAATGAAAATATTATAATAAATTTGCACACTGCTAGAGGATTCAGGTCTAGGCTATCGGTTGAGGAGAGGTGGTCAGGTTATATCTCACCTCCTCTACATGGATGACCTAAAACTCTTTGTCCCCAACAATTTGAATTTGGTGTGGACAAATGTGCAGTCATGCATGTAAAGAGAGGAAAGATTGTGGATCCCTGGGAACCCAACTCGCGGATTCCACAAACCTTTGAGCTCTCTCCGCATCCGAAACCTATAAGTATTTGGGTATGTCGGAAGCGTTGGGCATCAATGTTACTGACATGAAGCAATCATTGAAGGAGCGCTTTTTGGCCTCCTGAAGAAAGTACTTAATAATAGTCTTCTATCAGGCTGAAACAAGGTGCGCGCATTCAACGGTTGGGTCATGCCGGTTTGATGTACTCTTTCGGCATACTCAAATGGACTCAGACCAAACTCGATGCCCTGGATAGGAGGGTCCGTACGCTACTGACTGCAAATCGAATGCATAACCCACGGTCATCGGTAATGAGGCTGTATATCCCGCCAAAGTGTGGAGGTCGAGGCTTTTTAAACGCTAATACCCTCCACAATCGCAAGGTGTGCAGTCTCAGTGAAAATTTCCTAGAAACAAACGGTGGACAAGGGCCTCACCCCGCTCTCCTTGGCTAAAGAGAACTGGCGCAAGCCAGTAGTGCTTGACATTAATGATCGCATAGAGGTATGGCAGAGTAACGAGCTTCAAGGATGTTTTTACCGGGCCCAAAATGGACCCAATGTAGATCTACTAGCGTCCGTAGCCTGGCTGCGTTTCGGTTACGTCTTTGGAGAAACCGAAGGTTTTGTCTGTGCAATTATGGACGAATGTATGATGATGAACAATTATCGGAGATTTATTGTAAAAGACGGCACGGTTGACATCTATCGGGCATGCCACCGGCCAGGGGAATCAATCTATATAAATAAAAACAAAAGGCCTGACTGACTGACTGACTCATCAACGCCCAGCCCAAACCCTTAGACCTAGAAAGCTGAAATTTTACACTGTGGTTCCCTTTATAATGTAGATAAGGAATAAGGAAGGGTTTTTCGAAATTCAACCCCTAAGGGAGTCAAATAGGGGATGAAAGTTTGTATGAAAGTTCCTCAGTTTTAAAGTTAGGATCTTCAAATTTTGTGTTTAGGCTGACGATTGAAAATACACGTGTCTCAGCGTTTTTGATAATTCCACCCCCAAAGGGCTAAAAAGGGGGATGAAGTTGTGTATGAAAGTCAGATTAAAAGTTACAATCTTCAAATTTTGTGTTTAGGCTGACGATTGAAAATTAATTTATACGTGTCTCAGCGTTTTTGATAATTTTACCCCCAAAGGGGGTGAACGACCTGACTGAGATATCAACGGACAGCCTAAACCGCTGGACCTAGGGACATGAATTTTGGAGGGTGTGTTCTTTGTGAAGAGTAGGTATCCAGTAAGAAGGGGTTTTTCGCAATTCAACCAATAAACTCAACAAATAAAAAAAAGAAATTCAACAAATAAGTAAAGTCTTAAAATACTCTTTGAATGTAAAACTTACAGTCTAATTTTTGTTAATCTTTAGTACCTATATTATGTATATTTTTTTCTGAACTCACTAGCCATATACAGGGTTATTTGAAAAACACCAACAACCTCTTAAGAGGTCATTGTACTCATCATTATGAACAACTTTTACTATGGGACCAAACCTGAAATAGCGAAAAAAAAAATCAGCTGTTCCATACATTTTGACGAGTTCTACGAACATAAATGTAGGGAACAGCAGATTTTTTTTTCGCGATTTCAGGTTTGGTCCCATAGTAAAAGTTGTTTATAATGATGAGTACAATGACCTCTTAAGAGGTTGTTGGTGTTTTTCAAATAACCCTGTATAAGCCATCAAAGGCTTCTGTGGCTTTTAGTATTTTAAAAAACTCTGCGATATACTTTTTGAACATTAATAAAAAAAAAAAAAAAACTTGAAGGGGGTGAAAAGGGGGGGATTTTGTTTGTATGAAAAATCTTATTCCTTGAGTTAATAACCTTGAAACTTTGCAAGAATACCTATCTAAGTAATAAACGAAGTTTGTCATTTTTCGTTTTTCTAAACTACCCCCTAAAGAGGTATTGGAGGGTGTTAAAATTTGTATGGAAGAATTTTAACGCGCTATCCGAGTAACTCGAAACTCAATATTATATATACTAGGGACTAAAAATAAAGAATAACGTGTGTCAGCGTTTTTTGAAAATCTAACCCTAACTGTGTGAAAAGGGGTAGTTAATTTTACAGGGGAGGATTTTACTGCGTGACTTGATTAGCTCGCAAATTGGCATAAATAATCTTTGAGTCAAGTAATGAACACATCCCAAACGATTTTACGAAATTCCACCCTTGTGGGGGTGAAACGCGGTGATACAGTTTATATGAAAAATCTTATTTATTTGTTTAATAAACATGATACTTGGCAATATTTGGGTCAGTAAATAAGAAAGATTGTCACTTTTAGTTTAAAAAAAACCCCTGACAGATGATTTAGGGGTGACAAAGTTGATAGGTTAGAAAAATGTGTAACCCGCTGTCGGATTAACTCGAAACTCGGTACTACTAAAACAAAAAATAAAACAAGTATGAGTTTTAGGGTTTTTCAAAAATCGACTCCTACCAAGGTGGGAAATGGCAAGTAATAAAGTTTAAGGGAAGGATATTACTGCTTGCATCCATTAACTCGAAAATGGGTATGGTCTTTGAGTCAAGTTATGAACAATACACGAACGATTTTTCAAAATGTCAGCCCTGTGGGGGTGAAAAGCGGGGATACAGTTTATTTGAAAAATCTGATACCTTTAATCTATAAACTAAAAAATTGGCCCAATACTTATTTATCTAAATAAATGATAAAGATACATTACATACATTTTCGAAATTTTTAGAGGAAAGTACGAATTTTACGTGGACGAAGTCGCGGGCAGAAGCTAGTCAAGCATATTATCTCCGGGTGTTCTCGTCTAGCTAACGGAGATTACTTGCATAGACATAACCTTGTAGCCAGGATAATCCATCAGCAACTTGCTCTGAAATACAGCCTTGTGGAATCTGAGGTGCCGCACTACAGATATGTGCCCGACCCAGATCTCGAAAATATCACATTGTACTGGGATCCATCCATCATCTGACAGGACTGTTGTTGCCAATAAGCCTGATATAGTGGTGGTGGATCGATCAGAGCGGCACGCAATGATTGTTGACATAACCGTCCCGCATGATGAGAACCTCGTGAAAGCCAAGAAAGATAAACAAATCAAGTATCTTGACTTGGCTTGCGAGGTTGTCGACATGTGGGATGTGGACTCGGCGATAATTGCGCCGATAGTCGTGACAGCCAATGGGTTAATAGCCAAGAGCCTTGACCAACACCTGAGGAGGCTCTCGTTGGGCAGCTGGATCAAGGGTTTGATTCAGAAAGCAGTACTTCTGGACACGGCCCGCATTGTTAGGAGGTTCCTCTATCTGGAGCCCTGACCGCCGAATAGCTTGAACCCTGTACATAAAAATGTGTTATTTTGTTTAATTTTGGAAATGCTTTATATTGGATCAATCGCGAATTGGACCAACCGCGAATTGGACCAATCGCGAATTGGACCAACCGCGAATTGGACCAATCGCGAATTGGACCAATCGCGAATTGGACCAACCGCGAATTGGACCAATCGCGAATTGGACCAACTGCGAATTGGACCAATCGCGAATTAGGTGAATTGGACCAATCGCGCCTAAAGGATTTTTAAAAATCCAATAATGCAGTTTTGGTTTTCATCAATATTGAGCCCGGGACTCCTTTGAGTAGTTTTCGCTATTCCTCATAGTTTCAAATTTGGCCATCCACACCCACTTGAAAAATTCACAACAATAAATCTTAGGACCAGTTAGTTTATCTGGCCCAATGGTATAATCAGAACTCAAATATATCAAGATCTAGCAGTTTTTGTGCAATCACCACTGTCACCAGGGCAGATGGAACTGCTGCACTATACTACAAAACAATATGTCAAAATGCTTTACATGACATTTAATATATACTAATAATAAAGCTGAAGTTTGTTTGTTTGAACACACTAATCTATGGAACTACCAGTCGGACTTGAATTTTTTTTTTTTTGCATTTGATAGCCTAGTTCTTGAGGAAGGCTATTTAACATCACGGCAAAAAAGGCAGAAAGAGCCCTAAGCAAAAACGAAGTAATAACGACGAGGAGTTTTATAAAAATGTGGCTGTTGATTTAGTAAGTATAGGTGTTGTCTATCTTACGACTTCCATGCGAACGAAGTCACCGACAGAAGCTAGTAAGTTATAATAACAATTAGGTAACATTGGCCGTTACGGTGGTAGAGATAGCACTAGACTTAACAGTAACTTGAAACTTGGTAGAAAAACATCAGGTTTATAGAAAAACAGCAATACTAACATTTTGGATTCACAGATCAATATTTTATTTTTTTGTTTCAATGCACAAACATTGCATGGTAACAATAGACCTACTTTTTGGGTAATAAGCCATTATTCATAATTTGGTTAATGATAACATTTTTTTTTTTTGTATAAGATTACTAGTTAATGCAGTTCTTATAAAATTCGTCAGTTTAGTAATGAGACATTCGGTCAGTGGGTCGTCTTAGGCAATAACTTATCGAAGTTGATTATAGCTACTTACATTTGTTTCCAATGAAATTATTGAGAAGGCTCGACTTTCCTGTACCAGCGCTTCCAATTACCAGAAATTTAAAAAGATATTCTGTAATAGAAATATACGAATTAGAAAACTTAATATTGTAAAAATTATACAAACAAGATTACAATAACAAAATACTATACCGTAAGATTCAGACATCGTGTATGTTCATACGGAAATGCAATGATGTTTACGTTACAGTGTACACAATTTTATAATTTTCACACTTATCTATCCGAACTGTTATCAATACATAATATAGCTATTAGAACTGCGAAGTTTAATAATGTTTCTGCTCTGCTTTCACAACATAGGCACTTTCGTTTCAATTCACTATCAAAAAGTACTCTGTGAGTACTCTGTTCCGCTTCAATTTTCTATTTTTACATGAATGGGAATCTATCAAAAAGTACTCTGTGATGGGAATGAAATGAATGATTGAACGAATGATGGGAATGATCTTTTTTTTTATTATTTTAATGGCCCGGTTACTGGGATCTCTTAGCCAAATCTTTATTTGGTTTAGTCATTTATTTCACTAAACTTCGAAAATGTTTATATATTTACATATTGCTCGATAACAAGTCTTATATTTTAATCATTTTAATAATCGTATCGTGTGTGCGTTATCAGTGTGTATGACCCATTAGGTTTATTTAGTCATTGGACCCATTTCACAGCTCAATGCGTGTGCCGTTTTCCCACATAATTATGATCATAGTTTATAATAGTAATGTGGACTGTAAATAATTGTTAGGATAATTAAATATGTTTATAAATAATTGTCACGAATCCATACTATTTAATATTATAAATTCGAAAGTAACTCTATCTGTCTGTCTGTATGTTACCTTTTCACGCCTAAGCCGCTGAACCGATTTAGATGAAAGGTATAGAGATAGTTTGAGTCCCGTGAAAGGACATAGGATACTTTTTATCTCAATATTCCCACGGGATCGAGACTTATGCGGGTGAAACCACGGGGCGCAGCTAGTAAGCGGGGTGCGACTCTTCCCCATTAGGGGGAACCGACCCAAACACTAATATTTAACATATTTAGGAAAAACGAAAATTTTATCAGCCTAGGGTCAGTTTAGGAACAGTCACATGTTATATATTTTTGTTAGTCATGATTCAGTCTATCAAAAAGTACTCTGTGGTCATGGTTAGAGATATTCTGAAGTGCTCTGTGTCACAGGAGCTACTCTGTGTATTCATAGCTAATGATTGTATTCATCATTTTATAGGTTTGGTTATTTTAAGATTGTTAGCTTTTTAAATTATGTAAATATACAAAGAATAATTAATTCATCATTTGTTGTCTATGACGAATAAAATGTCATGTCTCATGTGACAGCTGACATGTCAAACGAGAAATTAAGGATAATAATTATGATGATGAGAGAAACTATAATTATAAGAATATTATGAAATGTGTTTGTGTAATGTGTACTAAACTACATCTTTACATTACAAAACTAAGAACCGCCACATAACTACTAATTCCATACGTACAAGTACGTAACAGTGACAAACATTATGTGACAATGACATGACTTTGACATTAAAATATAAATATCGACACCGGATCCAAAAAAAAAATAAACAGTTTTGTTTATATTTGTATGTCAAAGACATGTCATTAGACGAGTAGGTATTAACGCTAACGACTACTAGATCCTCGTCTGTACAAAAATAAAAAGTGATACACCATTTTTTACTCGTATTTCTACTGCAACTGTATCTAGCATTTTAAAATGCTGTGTTCGTTAAGTCACGTACGTTGCCTTTGTGTTGGTGTTATATAATAATTTATGTGTGCATGTTATTAATGACTACCGGCTTATTTTATTTCTCCCTTCCAGAAAGTTCTAGGAGCGGTTGCTCCTAGGATATTTGTACCAAGAGACAAGCAAGTCAGAACGTTTTGGGAGTATGTTAATATGAGCTTTAATCGGCCTGATATCGACCGTATTAAACAATTTGGACCAGATCGTACATGTGCTGAATGGGTACTGCGAAACGGTGGCAAGGTAGTCTGGGACGGTGGAAAAAAACTGGCTGATTACAACATGTTACCGCCAGAAAAACAACCAGTTCCAAAATTAATTGAAATTGATGGCACAGATTCTTCTATTTCACATTACGGCTTCCCTCATCTAAGTAGGTAATGTTGTGTGCAGAATGAAAATGTTTTAATCTGTCGAGCTCCGCTAATGAGACACAATTGATTTTCTATTGTTTCGTCGCCAATAGGCGACTTGTGGTGCTTGACCGGTAGACAGTGGCATTATGCATCACATATTTTATAATCAATTACGTACTATTTATAATGAACTAAAAGAATAAGCCCTACTTTGATTCTTAATAAAGTAGGCAATAGCATAATAAACATCTACTTATGGCCTTCTTTTTTTTTAAGTCGGGTGCACAAAGTTGAGCAAAGTTATCCTGCACAACGCCAGCTACATTGATGACAGGGCTCTAAAGGGACTCTCCTATGGACGTGAATCAATAACATATCTCCAATTGTCCGAGTGTCTCAATGTCACAGATGCTGGAGTAAAAGAACTGATAGCTCTTGATAAACTGGAATCACTTGAGTTGTTTAAATTGGAGAGTGTCGAAAATTTAGAAGAATGTAAGCGTCTAATTCAACAGCTCCTGCCCAAGTGTAAAATACTAGATAGAAAAGGTAGGCATAGCAATAAATAACAAACATTGGCTCCATGTATTTGGGATTTTTATTTAGTCTATATTTTTTTGTTTTTTTCAGGTGTTGAAATAAATGATAAGAAACAATGAAAACACACATAATAAGTATAGGTCTTCTTACCATGTTATAAGTAAATCATAAAGAAATCATAAATAATTTTTTGTATAAATAATGAAAATATGAAACTATAAATAAAAACTTGATCATTGAGGTAGTATTTCATTCATAACAATCTTCTAATATTTAATTCCTTTACCAATTGCTTCATTGACATTGCTGTATCCGTCACGTTCAAGGAGTTCAGCTAATTCATTCTTTATTTTAGATACAACTGGTGGTCCATGATAAATCAAAGCGGTGTATATTTGTACAGCACTTGCACCGGCCAAGATCTTATCATAGGCATCTTGGCCTGTGAATACTCCTCCTACACCTACAATGGGAACTTTGCCTGGAACAACAATGTTTTACTTATGTACACTAATATAGTAAAGAGATTTTTGTATGTAATGAATAAACTTAAAAATTACTGGACTGGTTTCAAAAATGCTTTTGCTGTTAGAAAGCTACATTATCACTGAGTAACATAGGCTATATTTATTACTAGAAAAAATTAGAGATCCGTGGAAAACCCTGCTAAAACCAACCTAAGGTGTAAAAAAATTAGCTTTCATCGCATGTGCTGCACAAATTATTGATGATAGAACAAAAAAATGTTCTACAATATTATAAAACATATCAATATCTACAAAAAACTTCGCGAGACCATAGTATAGCCAACTATTGTAGTTATGTCACTATAACTACTTTTTTACATTCAGACCATGTTATCCATACCTTTGTATTAATTCATATCCAAATAAATTATTTCGTATTCATGACTGTATCAATACCTGTTGATTACTTTTTGAATTATTGAAATCGGACATTCCATTCAAAAGATATTACGAAATTAAAAATGTCAATATAAACAATAAATAAAAATACACGCCGACGCCGCCGCCGCCGCCGCCGGTGTGGCTCCACGCAGCTCAGCGAGCAACGCGGCGAGAGAGTGGGCACCGAAGTGCGGGAAAGGAGTGTGCGCAGTGTCTACTCCGTATGTAAAAAATTTTCGTGTCACAGTGTTTGTAACAAAACTCCGCCGAAACGGCTTGACCGATTCTTATGAAATTTTGTGTGTATATTCAGTAGGTCTGAGAATAGGACTTAAGCTATTTTTTTTTTACATTTTAAAACTTGATAGGGTAGAGTAGGGTTAGGACTAGGAGTAAGACACCACGCGAACGAAGTCCGGGCAGCTAGTTTAGAATAATTCAACAAAGATGTCTGGAGATTAGGGCAAATAGGAAATAGTGTTCAAACCTGAAAATACTACATAACATAATCAGCCTATAATGTTCCCACTGCTGGGACACAAGGCTCCTCTCAGTGAGAGGGAGTGGGCCGTAATCCACCATGCGGGCCCAGTGCGGGTTGGCAGATGTCACGTCTTCGGATTTTTGGTTCTAAGACGTGCCGGTTTCCTCACGATGATTCCTTCACTGTTTTGAGAGCAGTGGTGATGAAATAAGTTACACAACGTAAAGCGCCTGTCTGGATTTCGAAAAATATCAAACTGTGCCAAAAAAAACGAGACCTGCAACCTCATGGTGACCCCAAACATTATAATTAAAATTATCATAAATAATAACTCATATTCATGATGGAGTTCTGATATCCCAGCTCAGTACAAACAACCTGCAAACTGTCGATAATACCATTAATTTAATGAAAATAATATACTACCAACCTTTGGTCATTTTATACATCTGCTTAATCATTTCTGTGGATTTAACAGTAAGTGGTTTTCCACTTAAACCTCCTGCTTCATTTGGAAACTCAGTATTCTGTAGTTGAGGTCTGTCAACTGTAGTATTTGAGATAATCAGGCCATCCACTTTGCTTTCTTTCTTTAAGATCACTGAAACAATCTCACTCATTTCATCATTGCTTAGATCTGGAGCAAGTTTAAGAAGTAATGGAGGATTATTATTTGTCTTCAAAGCATTTCTTGCATTATTAACTTCTTTCAAAAGTTGATATAGTTCCTCTTTCTTCTGTAATGACCTTAGGCCTGGAGTGTTAGGACTGTGAAAAAAGTTGACGAGTTATTTTGTATAGTTATTATCAAGACTGTTGAATTATGTTTTTATTTCCCAATACTTATTATGTACCTGCTTATGTTTATTACAAAATAATCAGCTACATTCGAAAACTTTTTTATCCCTAGAACATAATCCTCAGTAGCATTATCAGACAACTTATTTTTTCCTAAATTGATTCCCAGTAATCCTTTATCCAGAAGTGGTTTTTTTAACATATCTATTTTCTTGTACACTTCATCATGACCTTCACTATTGAAACCATATCTGTTAATGACCGCCTTGTCTTCAGGTAAACGGAAAACTCTTGGTTTAGGATTTCCAGGTTGTGCTTCTGGTGTGACGGAGCCAATTTCCACAATAGAGAAACCTAATTTTCTCAAACCAATTACAGCATCACCATGTTTATCAAAACCAGCTGCTATTCCAATTGGGTTATTCAATTCACGATCAAGGAATTTTGTTTTCTGAAAAGTAACAATTTAATTTTTACTATATTGATTGTGTTTATTAATAGTTATTATTATTATTAATAATCAGTGAACTTACCAATATTTGTGGATCGTCAGCCTTTTCCGGAGGGAAGAACCCATATTTTATAGCTGCCACTCCAAGCTTGTGTGCCCATTCAGGGCTAAGATATTGACTAAGTGGTTGCAGAACATTTGTATAGTATCCATCAAAATCTTTTTTGTAGTACATTAACTGATATACTAACGATCCCCCAATAGTTACAGTACATAAAGATTTGAGTTTTTTCTGAAATAAATAGGTTTATGTATATTTTGTTATCTTTCTAATTTTAAAATTACGCAGGTTCCTATGGCTAATAAATACTCAAGTTTATACTTTATTAGCACAAATTATACAATCCTATAACAGAAAGTTAGATGTTACTTACCATAGCTTCTTTTTTGTGTGCCATCTTTGTTAAATAATACTTTTTTAATCAATTATAAAAAAATAATATCTAAGATATTATTTTCGTTTGTTAGAGGTTAGAATATCATTATCAATCAATCGGCGTACCCCAAAGAGATTTAAGATACGTTATAAATAATTTTAATGTCTCAGCACCCCAAGTCCCAAATACTATCGGCTATCCCAATCAAAGAGTATATCCCAATCAATCGTAGACAGAGAAATTTCTCTGTCTACGATGAACGATCCCAAATTGAAATTCCCAATGAAATGCATCTGATCTGTCACTGTCATTTCTGTCTTACTAAGTCCGTCACTGTCAGTATGAGTAGTGTCCGTTCAATTATTAAGGTGAATGCGCAGTGGTAGACCGCGAAAAAATTTTCTTACGTTTTTTGCAATTTGTAGGTCAGTGTCAGGTTGTATCTTGATCAAAATATGATTTGCGACTATAATAGACATGTATTTACAGAATTATAGTCAATAGAATCATTAATATATCTCTTTAAATTAGATTTCTACCATAAACACTTTTCCATACGAGATTTGTTCTTAAAGGTAGAAATCTAACTTAGAGAGATGTATTAAATGATTCTAATTATTATAATTCTGTAAATACGTACCTGTTACAGTCGCGAATCATATTTTGATCAAGATACAACCTGACACTGACCTGTAAATTGCAAAAAACGTAAGAAAAATTGAATTTCGCGGGCTACAACTGCGCATTCACCTTAACCGACTTCAAAAAAGGAGGTTCTGTATTTGACCCGCATGTATGTTTTGTATGTCCGCGATTTCCTCAAAAACTAAAGTACCAGTTTCGATAATTCTTTCACTAATGTGATCTACATACTTTCAGGAAGGTTTTAGTATACAGGGTGAATTTTTCAATTGGGCGTGGATGTCCAAATCCGAAACTATGAGGAATAGCGAAAAGTACTCAAAGGAGTCGCGGGCTCGATTTTGATGAAAACTAAAACTGCATCATTGGATTTTTAGAAATCAATATTTCTGGCCAGGAATCGAACCTGTTGATTTTGAAAAAAAAACACACGCTGTATTATTACCAGTGATCGGAATAGGTAGAGCTATTTAGGTTCATTGACCGCAAACATTGATGTTAATATGGATATTCCACGGGATTCCAACTGATACTACGGGATTTTTGTCATATAAATTCGCTTCACTAACATCAACAGATGTTGAACGCTCGTTTTCCACATATAAATGGATGTTAGATGTAAAAAGAAATATATTAAAATTAGATAATTTAGAAAAAATAATTTTGATTTATTTTATTTACTCTAGTCATACTCAGTCTTCTAGTGAAGCTGAAGACGAACCAGGCCAATGACATTTTTTGTTTAAATAAGAGAATTATTGTTGAAGCGTTTTGATTATTTTAATTAAAGGAGAACGAGTAAGACCGTACCACAGTGTGTTAGAAAGCCCGATTTTGTTGCATGCCCTTTTTATTACAGAAATCGATAGTATTTATCATTTTAAGCACTACAGTCAAAGTCCGGCATCGATACGACTTGTAGATGTTTTTTAAAAAAATCTCAAAGTTGCTGTATAACCGGGTCATGAAAATAATAAAAAAAATTATATAAAAAAAACCAGCCTACATATTTAAATTTCCATTATAATTACTAATCAAACTTATAATACCTAACTATCTGACAAGTTTTCGTGTCTGTATTACAAATAGATCGCGAAATATGAATATTTTTATGTTTTTTACTTTTTATTTAATTTCTTGGCAATAATGCGGTATTAGATGGAGATATTTGACCAGACGATTGTCAACATGTATGTCTATCGACATTATTAAAACCACAATCTAATTCAGCGTTATTTAGAAGTTATGAGAATTTTTCTATTTTAGCCAGGGTTGTCACATTCGAAAATGTCAAGTTTTATCCGGGTTGTAAAAACTAAAAATATTTACAAAAACTGAAAAATTATAAATCTTGGTTTTCATTTTGAATAATTAAAGTATCTTCATCATGTTCAGTGAATGACGAATGATCATCCACTAATGGAAAAAAAGACCTAAATAATGTTCGTTTGATGTTTAGTAAACATTTTCAACAAATCTTGACAAGATTTTAATTAGTATCACCGTCAAATCTCCAACTTTTACCTTTTAGCATGAATGTGTTTTTTATTGCAAGGTCATAGTTTTATTTACACTAATTATATGGATAAACAAGTAGACGAGCCACCTGGTTATAAGCGGTCATCGTCGCCTATACCACCTATCGTCCCTCTAGACATGTCGCGCAAGTATAAATGAGACGGCAGTTACCCACCCTGAGACTTTAAGGTGTGTTCTGTCTCACGTGCCTATAATTTTGCTGGCTAACTGTCCTTCAAACCGAAACACAATAGTCCAACACTACTGCTTGGCGGCAGAAATAGACGAGTCGGTGGTACCCACCCAGGCGGACTAAGCGAAAGAATCAAAGAATAAGAGTGCCCATGGGTATAGTTTCAGTTATTGGTAAATGCACATATAAAGATAATTAATCGATAATATATACGACTTCTTTCAGCTAAACTCAAAATTATAAAAAATATTAAATTTAAAATTCTGGTTAAAGTGACAACCCTAGTACAAAAAAATCCGGATATAACTGAAAATTCTCATAACTTCTAAATAACGCTGAATTAGATTGTGGTTTTAATAATGTCGATAGACATACATGTTGACAATCGTCTGGTCAAATATCTCCATCTAATACCGTATTATTGCCAAGAAATTAAATAAAAAGTAAAAAACATAAAAATATTAATATTTCGCGATCTATTTGCAATACAGACACGAAAACTTGTCAGATAGTTAGGTATTATAAGTTTGATTAGTAATTATAATGGAAATTTAAATATGTACGCTGGTTTTTTTTATATATTTTTTTTTATTATTTTCATGACCCGGTTATACAGCAACTTTGAGATTTTTTTAAAAAACATCTACAAGTCGTATCGATGCCGGACTTTGACTGTAGTGCTTAAAATGATAAATACTATCGATTTCTGTAATAAAAAGGACATGCAACAAAATCGGGCTTTCTAACACACTGTGCGTACCCAGAGACAAAGTTAATTGTAGCATTATGGACTATGTCGGTATTTGTTGACCTCATAGAGTAGTTTAATTAATCCTATGACAGCATATCTGAATTCACTTGAAGAAAAAAGATATTTAAGGAAGTTAAATTGGTTTGAGAAGACGGTACCCAGAGACAAGGTTAATTGTAGCATTATGAACTATGTCGGTATTTGTTGACCTCATGGAGTAGTTTAATTAATCCTAAGACAGCATGTCTGAATTCACTTGGAGAAAAAAGATATTTAAGGAAGTTAAATTGGTTTTGAGAAGACCGTACCCAGAGACAAGGTTAATTGTAGCATTATGAACTATGTCGGTATTTGTTGACCTCATGGAGTAGTTTAATTAATCCTAAGACAGCATGTCTGAATTCACTTGGAGAAAAAAGATATTTAAGGAAGTTAAATTGTTTTATTAAATAGAATAAAATAAAAGAATAGAACGTTATTTATTCTCATTAATTATTATGTTAACTCCTTTGTTTCATTATACATGTTTATATAAATTATATTTTTAAATATTAGAACATAAAAGCATTTAAAAATATCAAAAAGTTGTAGCCCACTGGTATCGGGAACAGGTCCAAGCTATCGGCAATCAGGGCTCCAGAGAGAAGAACTTCCTAATAATGTGGCTCGTGTCGAGAAGTTCCGCTTTCTGAATCAAGTCCTTGATCCAGCTGCCCAACGAGAGCCTCCTCAGGTGCTAGTCGACGTTTTTAGCTATTAAGCCATAGGCTGTCACGACTATCGGCACAATGATCGCTGAGTCCACATTCCACGTTTAACAACCTCGTTGTTAATATGTTTATCTTTCCCGGCACACAAGAGGGTCGCAATCATGCAGTGGCGTGCACAGAGATTGCAGACAGGGTATGCACAAAAAAAAAACTACATCAATCAACCGTTTGAAAATGTTTCTATTTAAACATACTTCACCAGCAGGTCTTACAGGTATAATTTTCCATTTTTACAATAATCTTACTAAATAATAATTACTCGACAGTCAAACACTTGCGCCATATCTCATATTAGGACTTGGTTCTACGCATACCTCTATAGAGTACCAACATGCCTCTCCGCAAATGCTCGGACACGTATGATTTTGCGAGTTTTAATTGGTATGTGCCTAAACTAAACAAGATAAGTTCCTCCTCGTTGAGGTTAGGAAATGGTACATTGCTTTCTTCCATCGCTGTGAAACGTACCCTTTGGCGGTTGATATTACAGTCCACAACATATTAGTCACCAAACCTGTTGGAAACGTTAATTCTGTCTTTTATTATTTCGACAATGTTGTTAGCATGTGGATTATTCTACAATGGATCACGGAACGTGTTCAATAAGGCTCCGGCGATTTAGAAAATTAACAGAACTTGATTTAAAATTAATTAAAAAATTGATTTAGAACTTGTATTGTGTTTTGTTTTTATTTCTTTTTTGTATCTCATTTTATGCTGCATTGTCGGTTGCCAGCAGACATGCTGACTAAAGATTAATTAAACTACTCCATGAGGGCAACGAATACCGACATACCTCATAATCTCTGCCCCGAATAGCAGAATAGCTATTAAAACATTGGAAAAAATTAACAAAAAAAAAAAAAAAAGGGGGTACGAAGTTCGCCGGGTCAGCTAGTATTGAATAAGAACCAATATAAGTATGGTTATTACAATAATGAATAAAGATAATGAACTTTCCTATTATTTTATTAAAACAATTTAACTTCCTTAAATATCTTTTTTCTCCAAGTGAATTCAGACATGCTGTCTTAGGATTAATTAAAGTACTCCATGAGGGCAACGAATACCGATATAGCTCATAATGCTACAGTCATCTCTTTTTTTGGGTACGGGGCCCATACAACTTTACCCATTGTTCTTTTATTGTAAATACAAATTTTTGTATGGTAATGTTTTTGTACAACTTCAGAATAAATTTTTTTAAATGATTGTTGATTCTTGAATAAGAAATTGGTGCCGATTATCTTGTACACCGAACTAAACTATCACTAAAATTCCTTACTTTTTGCTACATTATGAGAATCTTACAGCTATTCTGCATAAAAAATTCTCTAAATTTAAAAATAATTTTGACACAACAAAAATCGAATTTGACAATCGCGACTCGTCGACACGTGGTACTTATTTTCCCTACCCCGTGAATTGATTTTTAGAGCCGCAGGTGCGGAGGGTGCAGCCTTGACGTGTTTTTTAAGGAATTTTTCACTTTTTGTATGGAAAATATGAAAAATGATCTGAATGGGGTTTTATAAAGGGGGTCGAAATTTTCATTATTTTTGCGATAGGACGCACCATTTTCGAGATATAAGCAAAAGAAAAAAAAAGATACAGACAGAACTGTTTTTGCACCTGAAGTCGAGGTGTTGGTGTGAATTTCTATTCATGACAAGTAATTTTATTCCACACCTTTTTAATCGCGATTATGAATAGTGAGATTTAGTTAGACAATCAAAAGTTTAGGTGAAAAACGTGAAATTCAGAATAGCAAAATTGCCATCACACTAATATTATAAAGGCGAAAGTTTGTGAGTGTGTGTGTGTGTGTGTGTGTGTTTATATGTTTGTTACTTCTTCACGCCTAAACCACTAAACCGATTTAGATGAAATTTGGTATATAGATAGTTTGAGTCCCGGAAAAGGACATAGGATAGTTTTGATCCCGATATTCCCACGGGATCGACATTTACGCGGGTGAAACCGCGGGGCGCAGCTAGTCTTCAATATATTAATAACTCAGTGCCAGCTTAGTGCTGTCAAACTAAAATATAGTTAAGTTGCGTCACTTTAGTCAATTTCAGAATGGGAAATTGTTGCTTGACAGGGATAAATTAAATTTTAGTGATTTTTAGTCTAGTTTAGAGGCATTTGTGACCAGAAAATCGGCACCATTGTTACGTAAAAAAATATATGTTGTTTAATGAATCAAGTTTATCTATTTATTATACTATCTTTAATCCCGTCCTTCTTATATTTACCCGTCAGAAAGGAAGTGTAATCTTTCATCAGTCCCGAAGGCGTGAATAGTTTTTATGATTTTACTACTTAAAAACCAAATCCCGGGACTCGGGGAATATCCATGTTATTCTAACCAACCAATTATTCTAAGCAAGTACGTAAAACAGCTCTACCTATTCCGATCTATGATTATTACACCATTCGATAGTGTCGCTAATAAGGATCAAATTCTGGGAAGTAATGACATACGGCAAACTTAAGGAAAATGTTGAATTTTAATCTTCCACTAGAAGACTGACTATGATCAGAGTTAAAATAAATTACCCTTATTTTTTCTAAATTATCTTATTTTAATCTATTTCTTTTTACATCTAACTCCCATTTATATGTGGAAAACGAGCGTTCGACATCTGTTGATTTTAGTGAAACGAATTTATATGACAAAAATCCCGTAGTATCAGTCGGAATCCCGTGGAATATCCATATTATCATCAATGCTTGCGGTCATTGAACCTAAATAGCTCTACCTATTCCGATCACTGGTGATGACAAAACAGTAATTAAGCATTGCTCAATGTTTTTGTTGATAACTTATATTATCAATTTCATTATAAATATCATCCTCAAATGATATTATCCTCTTCTAAAAAAAAATTGAATTGTATGTTACTATAATATATAGAATGAATTGATTATTTTGTCACGTCACTATTTAAATTTCGTTAAAAAGTGGTAACACTTAAGCTGTCATTTTACTGCAGCAAATAATAAAAAGATGTTTTTGTTGTTGTTTCAAACAGACAGAGAGTATTATAATTATTAATGTACTTAGTTTGTTCTTCGATTCACATTAAAATGCATATTTTGACTTTCTAGGTCGAGTTTGTGTTCTTATTCAGTTACTGTTTGGATATTGTTTATGCGAAAGGAAATTGGTCTACTAATTAAGTTTTCATTTTTATTTGATACGATTTGATAACTGGTTAATACATTTCAAAAGTGCCAGTCCAATAATACTTTTAATTACAAGTTCTTAAAGTTAAATCACATAACTGATAAAAATGAAAGCTGCATTGGTATTTGATAGTGTTAACGATTTGGTGTTTGGAAAATGGGACTCCGCTTTCATCGAGCGTATGAAGACGTTCGGTGTTCTGGCAAGTATTTTTTCAAATATTTTTCGCGATTTTTCTTACTCTATACATCCTAATAACTGAATTTATTCATCAAATGTTAGTAAGTAGCTCCTAAACCTAATATACAGGGTCCGATTAAAATAGATGGACAAATTTTAACACAGTGCTTAGTTCGTCCAACCAAAGATATCCAAGCAAAAAAAACACTGATTAAAGTGATTTTATTTTGAAATAAAATAATAAATTGCCTGCACATTAGTGTATTTTCGTTAGCTGATCATTTTTCTTGTAAGTATCTTACGCGTTTTTCTTATATAATTTTTTACCATCATCCTTATTTTGGTGGTCTGAATGATTTCTAAACATTTGTCCATCTATTTTAATGGTACCTTATAAAACTTACTATTTGCAAACAACATGTAATAGTACCAATAAAAAAAATATGTTATTAATCAAGAACGGGTCTTTGTTTCTAAAGAAATAATATTAACCTAATAATATTTAACAAACTTTCAATTTGGGTAAAGAATTAGTGTGAAAATATTTTTAGTCAGACTATGATGCCTAGTGTTTAATTAATTAATACTTAAACTTGTTATAATCCTTTCAGGAGAATCAGGCAGATGTAACAGAGAATAATACAGTGTCACAGCTACTGGCCCCTATCATAACATCCCAGCGAGTTATGGCTGCACAATTTGGTAACACATACTCTTCCATACAGTGTACAGACAAGACTACGCTAGTGTTTGATGAGGTAAGGTACTCTTATGAAGGTATATTTAATTGGAATATTTCCTCACACTAGATGTATGTCCTGATATTTGCTTTTTTCTATTGCAAAATTAATTTTATTGCATATGTTGGGTACAGTTTGTATTGGTCAAAATAGACTACTAGCTGTTTGTGCCCGGTGTCGCCCGGGTGAATTTCAGAACTCCATCTCCAGTTTTTTTTATTGAGATTTTCATCCATCCAAAGTTCCGACTTTTCTGGTGGGTTGTCCAAAAAACAAATCACACGAACCTTGTTCTAATAATGACAAACACAAAAAACAAAAGATCAGCCAGTTGTTTTCAAGAGATGATCTTTGATACATGCTGCAATTGTTTTTTATTTATAAAGATGTATTGCTAGCCCAAGATGGTGTAACATAAGTAATTCTTTAACATTTTGTAAATATCCCACAGTGGCTTGACCATGTGTTCATGATAATAAGTGAGGACTATGTTGATGATGCCCATCGAGAACTATTGGACTTCAAAACATTTGTGCAACACATTTGTGGCCAGAATATTAATCTGTAAGTTCATTTTATTAATTACCTATCATATTAACATAAGAGGGGCTTGTGGCTAAGTAATAACAGCCGCATGGGTCGATCGATCAGGTTAAGCTACGCTTGCCGCGCGCGGTAGGCCCGTGGATGGGTGACCATCTTTACAGACCAAGACCCCTCCGTGTCTCGGAAAGCATGTTAAGCCATTGGTCCCGGCTGTCATTTGTGGATCTTTGACAGTTGTTACGGGTCGTCAGTGCACCGAAAGTCTGCCAACCAGTCTTACCAAGGGGTTTCGTATTACCCAGTAACTGGTTTGTGGTCTTGTGGAGGTCAGATAGGCAGTCGCTCCATGTAAAATACTGGTACTCAGCTGCATCCGGTTAGACGGGAAGCCAACCACAACATAGTTGGGAAAAGGCTAGGCAGATGATGATTAACATAAGCCATTTATATATATATATATATCACAATATTTAGGTTGGCTTGCAAGTAATATACTTAGTATGTTTTGTTTTTCAAATTATGAATAAACTCCTTGTAATGATTTATTGAAAAAGGAAACCATTAACTATTCTGTGAACTACTAAATGACCATAAGGAGGGAGGAGGGTTATACTGTGTACATAATAAAGAGTATTCTATTCTATGACCTATTGCTATAATGCTGTTGTTCCAATAATAAAAAAGCACAACTTTGAAAAATATAATCTTTTTTAAGAGACTGAAACAGAACATAAACTCATGAAGTCATGACTTTTCCATTGGAGATAAGCAGAAACTATCACACTAATATTATAAAGGCGAAAGTTTGTGAGTGTGTGTGTGTGTGTGTGTGTTTATATGTTTGTTACTTCTTCACGCCTAAACCACTGAACCGATTTAGATGAAATTTGGTATAGAGATAGTTTGAGTCCCGGAAAAGGACATAGGGTAGTTTTTATCCCGCTATTCCCACGGGATCGACATTTACGCGGGTGGAACCGCGGGGCGCAGCTACTATAATATAATGCCACCTGCTAATTTATGTAGGTAACATCAATCATAATAATAAAATTATGACTAAACATTATTTTCAGCCTCCACTCTTCCATTTATCAAGATTGGCTCTCAGTTCTTCTGGACAGCCGCACCAAAGGCGACACGATACCCGGTGCCAATGGCGTGATCGGTGAAAGTGGAGCCACCATGGCTGCACTGAATGCCCTCAAAAGTGCTTCAAAGGATATCAAACTACCCTACACGCACAGTCATCTCATGTTATTTGTTGGGGATAAGTTACTGGCACTTTATTCCAGGTACTTAATTAACTTTTTTTTACCCGACTGCGCCAGAAGGAGGGTTATGTTTTTTTCGTTCAGTATTGGCAATTTATATAAGTTATAGGCAAATGGCACGATGATGATATCTATACAATCTATACAAATAAATAAAATTGGTGTGTCTGTTTGTACTATTAAAATAACCGCTTTTTACTAAATGCATACCTACACGGTACATATACCAAAATAACATTTTTTACAATTTTTGTCTGTCTATCTGCTTGTTTGTTCCGGCTAATCTCTGAAATGGCTGGACCGATTTTGACGAGACTTTCACTGACAGATAGCTGATGTAATAAGGAGTAACTTAGGCTAGATACATTTAAATATTAAAAAAAATAGGGTCCCACGAAAAAAAATCCACGCGGACGAAGTTGCGGGTAACAGCTAGTATATATACATATATATACGTGCGAGTACAAAGTATTTCTTAATTTTTTGGTAAGGTCAGTACATTTTACGGACAAATATTTTTTTTCGAATCTATAAACTAAGTTTTACAGTACTAAAAGTACATTTAAGATGGCCGCCAAAAAGGTGTAAAGTATTCTTTTGACAAAGTTATTGATGTGTTCTAGTCGCGGAAGTGAAGACTTATCGCCCCCAGATTTGATTTTATTAAGCATCCAATGCATCGCCGCTCAAGAGTATTGGAAGGACTTTAATAACGAAGACTCGGATGAAGAAAATCTAGAAATTAATCGATTGCCTTGTGAGTATACTTACTGAAAGTTATTTTTATCCTAAATTATTATCATTTAACGTGAAGCACTTTGACGCCAGTCCTTAAGAATATTAGAAGAGCGCATTTCATCTCGCCATCTCTCCCTCGGCCTGCTGCGAAGTCGTTCGCTACTATTTGGGACCCACTGCGTGATTGTTTTCGCCAATAGCTTGAGTGCATCAGTAATAAATCTAGCTCAATTTTACTACTACATCAATTTCATTTCCTTCGCTCCATTATTATGTTCAAGGTTGAATTTTAAATAAATTTTTGCAGGGTTGTCGACGGAGAATAGTGCTGTAGTGAATTTATGCGCGGGACCTGCCGGGAGTCCTTGTGCTCCGCATTCTATACATCTTGCTGAAGTCGCACCCAGAATTACATTCGTCGTCGTTGTGGACATGGACTTGAGGTAGGTATCCTGAATAATCCTTTATTATTTATCTATTGTAGTGCAGTGGTGTCTCAGTGGTAACGGCCGTGACTTACGAGTTGTAGTTGTCCAAACCGAGACAGGCGCTTTCCTTTGTGTAGATTATTTCATCAGCATGGCAGCACTGCTCTCAATACGTTGAAAGACGGACACTGTGAATAAACCGGCATGTCCTAAGAACAAAAATTCGAAGAAATGTAAAATCCACTAACCCGCACTTGGGAGTTGGTGGATGTCGCGTGTTACATCGCACGCCTCATAGCGTGGTGGATTACGGCGCACTCCCTCTCATCGAGAAGAGGCCTGTGTCCCAGCAGTGGGAACATAATAGGCTAACTATGCTTATTTATTTATTAATAACTTATTTTTACATACATACATAAACTCTCGCTTTGTTTCTATGGGGTTAAGTAGAAACTACAGAACGCCACATACTATGATCCTTACATACTCATTTTGCTTCGTTAACGTTCATACATCAGCCCCTTATTCACAAACACTCGATATGCTTCCATATCGTATCGAACATTAATCATTGTTATCGTAGGAGTCTTCTCAATGCTGTTCACTCAAGTCCAAAACCCGAAAAATTTTGTCAGTTTAAATCAAATAGACGCCCGCTATTCTTCCAACAGCTAGTTGCTGTTGAGGGGAAGTCAAATCAGGTTATCGAAATGTCAGGTTTTCGATACGATAGCCTGTCGTATGGTTGTGAATCAGGGCTCTGGTCATACACGCACGCCGATTGCTAGTATGACCAGATGGCTTATATTTAATTTACATTTAATAATATTCATTAATCTGTCAAGCGCCGCTAATGAGACACAATTGATTTTCTATTGTTTGTTCGTTCGCCGATCGGCGGACCGCGGTCCTTGACCGGTTGACCCTAGAAGAGTTCATGCATGTGTAGTCTTTTTCCTTCTGGATTTACTTATGTTAAGTCCCGCTGTTGGCAACCATAGCCTCAGGAGAGTGCTTATTGTATTACAGAGAAGTCGGCATTGCGGCGTACATGTCAAATCAAATACTCTCTAATTTAAGAAGACTGTTGTTGCAAAGGAATTTGGAGTTGTTGCCTACTACATTGGATTCTTTAGAAGCAGCTTTGAAAAAGGTAATATAAACTGTAGAATTTATTTTGCCTTCCAAAACGAACAACTTTTTGCTTTATGGGTTTTCTTATTTTCTGTATTTCCAGACGACAGATGCGCTGCGTAAAAATAAATCAAACTCCAATTTGTGTGCCCGTCTAACAAGTCGTATGTTGGAACTTCGAAAGTCTTGCACGACTACAACTCCATTAACTCCTGAGACAACGGCCACAGCAATGCACACGGCATTGGAGGCCGTCATTGAACAGTTGAAGCCCGATATCCCGAGCTTGAAGATGGAACAACCTTTGAAGGACTTAAGAGGAATATTGTCGCCCTATGTCGAGTTCCTATGCGTGAAAGCCAAGAGATACTTCAGCTTGGGATCATATCCTTTTCATACCAGTATTTTAGTTCCACATTTAACTTTAAACAGCAGCGTTACTTAACCAGCCGTATTGTTAAGAGACCAGTCACATTGTCACATTGACTTGGGGAGTTTGGGACTGAAACATAAAAAATATGCAGTTTTTTTGAAAAGCTAAGCTTGAAGCAAATATTGAAATTTGCATTCATACATTATCTCATGACTGTACGCTTCTATTTTCATGCAGCGCGTAGGTATACATATATCGATGAGCGCGTAACCAAACAGATAATCATCTATACATACATAGAAATAAATACAATTGAAGGTGTCTGTTTGTAATGTCAAAATAATAGCTTTTTACTAAATGCATATGAAAGTACATACTTAAATCGAAAAAATATTTTATTATGTCTGTCTACTTGTTCCGGCTAATCTCCGAAACGTCTGGACCGATTTTGATGAAATTTGGTATGGGGATATTTTGAACCCTGGGGAAGGTCATGGCTTTTTATCGACATACCACGCGGGCGAACCGCGGGCGGAACCTAGTTGTCAATAAAAGCTAATGCACATTGATATCCTCTCGCCAAAGCCGCTTTATATCATGTTATTGATCGCATAACACACACGACAAATAGTCAAGTACTTCATTGCTGTGTGTTTGAACACACGATTACTGAAATGCGGGTAAAGTGATAAGGGTCTGAGTCAGAACCTAGCGATAAAACCGATCCTAGGCAGTAGGCAATATTTTTTAGGTTGAATCATGAATAATTTAAATCTTTGGAAGTCTGTAACTTTTTGTTTTAGGCAAATAAGTACCTGTTCAGTAAATAAGTCAAAATTCATGTTAGCCGTTAGGATAAGTTGACCAAAACACCAATAACAACAAATTTTAAAGGACAGGTAGCGGATTGTACTGGATTTACTGATCCAGTACAGAGGCAGCATTCAATAAAAAAAAAATGTTCATTAAAAATTAGTTTGTGTTATAGTACCTAAGCATTTGCTTTCACAAAGTCATCCCGATTCATGCTTATATCATTGTATTAAGATTGTAATTGTTTTGTGACACTCTTATTTTCAATTTTTTACATCTCTCGTACTTAATGTCGAAGTTGAACCATCTGTTCAAACAATGAAAGGTCACAAAACAATCTATGTCATGTTCGAATCGATTATTTCGCTTAATGTGGGAGTGTCTGAGCACGGGCGAGACGGATGCGAGTTGTTCCCTAACGCTGCACAAGTATGTGGAGGAGTTCCCGGGTCTGATCCACTTCATCTACGTGGACCGCACCGTTGGGCGGTTCCTGGCTCCCGACATGGCTGATTGCGCTGACATGCTGGCTCCAGATACGGTAAGCTTCAAAATTGAGTAATGCGAGTAGTTGGAGTTACGTAGATACAGCCCGATCCAAAGTTTATGGTGGCTCGAAACATGAGGCGAGTCGATGCGCAGTAACAAATTCACCTGTCAGCGGGGGTGAGGGGTGAGGTACTGCGCAGCGAGTAGCGCACTTCAGATCTGCCTTAAAATTTGAATCGTGCTGTAGCATTTATTGCTTTACATTTTGAATGAATGAAATGAATCTATGGATTACCTAATCAGGTCGGGTTTGTATTCAACCGAAACGTCGGTTTGGTATATTATTATTGCGTAGCCAGACCTCTTATTTCTTGTCTTTGAACATTTACTTGGTCGAACTAAAACAAAATATTGAATCCTCGATCATGGGTTTTAGATCAATCTTAGAGCTCTTACACCACGTTTTTTTTAGGCGCCGTCGACGCGCTTCGCATGCAACTGTAACGCGCTGCAAACGCGATGTTATCGCAACCAATTTACCTGTTCACACGTTCATAAAATCGTAGATTCGTAGTATGCAGACGACTTTTTCGCGTGCGGTCGACGCGCTACTAGTGCGGAGTTACATCGATACAAACTCACACGTACAGCGCGTTTTAATCGGTCACACAGAGCACTCACGTTTCCAGCGCGATACACACACGTTTGTGGCTCGTTCGCGCGCGTGGTACGCGCGTTTTACTTTTTTCTCGTGAGTTTGCAGCGTTGCAATCGCAAGTAATCTGCCTTTTTCAAGTTTAGCAGCGCCGACAACGCGCATCGACAGCACCTGAAAAAAACGTGGTGTGTAAGAGCTCTAAACTTTAAGCAATGTTTAAATAACATTTCAATTACTATTTGTCATTTTGACGGATCGTAATGATTTATTCGTCTCGATGTAAATATTTCTCTACTTAGATATTATTTGTTTAGATAATGATTGTCGGATCATTACCATTTCTCTCGAGGATCGGTCGAAGAAGTGAATCGTCCCGTAGTAGGTATATAAAATAATAATAATACCATTTATTTCAGGCGAAACAAGCCTATAGATTTAGCCTTAGCCTAAACATTCATATTTTTATTATAGGTATTCAAAATCTTGTGTTATTATATAAGGCTTGTGCTAGTAGCACTTCTCTTTGCACTAGCTTGACTTGACTTGGTGCTGTCCTGTGGAACTTATCAGCGGAAGCGACATATGGAGAGCCATTACCATGCTATGCCATTTATATGGAGAACCGCAAACAACAATCGCAGTAGACCGGGAAAAGTGGAAAGAGGGAAGGGAGGCCTTTGCCATGCAGTGGGATAACACAGGCTTATAGTATGTATGTATGTAGTATGGAACCATAGTATAAGTACCTAGATTTTTTGTTACATCTATCAGGTACGTCGCGCAGTCTGCCGCAGCTTCGCCGTAGTGCGAGAGGGCTACTGCGCGGCCACGTGGCGTCGCGGCGCACTGCACGGCTGCGCGCTGGTGTGGTGGGAGCGGCGCGGCGTGCCCGTGCGGCCCGCCGTGCCGCCGCATCCCGCCGCCGTGCGCGCGCTGCCGCCGCCCGGGGACATACGCGGCACCTTCTACAGGTACGTATGACCATCAGATGAAGCCAAGTTCAACATATTCGAGTCCAACCACTTTTCTTGGAGCTCATATGCCATGTCATGACAGTCCAAGCGGTTCACCGGCATTATGATTATGTTTTCGCTAAAGTGAAACCTCAGGGAGGGTTCCTGGCATTAGGTTTGAACCCGTGTTATAAAACACTAAAACGTTATAGGGGGATTTTGTCGGTATACTTAGTATCTCTGGGGGTACTTTCATATCAGTCACCTTTAAAATAAGTTTATCCCTTAAATGACAATTTTTGTCTCCTCATTGCACGATAGTATCTGCTTTACCGACTCAGCATTATACAGCGTGAATTTTAATTTGACGTATTCCTTTGAGGACGTGATAGCGTGACCTATTTCCAGCTATTCAGCACCCTATAAAGCCTAGGCGAATATTCATGGGATAGCCGTCCTCAAGAATTGGGCTATCAAATGCAAAAATAATTTTTCAAATGCGACCGGTAGTTCCAGAGATTAGCGCGTTCAAACAAACAAACTCTTCAGCCTTATTACAGATTTTAAATTAATTAAATTTACAGACAACTCCTCGAGCTCGCGTTCCCCAACGACTCTCGTGGGGTGACAGTCAAGGAGCTGATCTGCATCCACCTGGGTCTGCTGCCGGCTTCCACAGCAGTGCAGCAAGCGCGTCGCCTCGCGCACTCGGTGCACGAACTTGCGGGCGACGTCGCTACCGGCGCGGCTGATCTACTGTGAATCTAACATTTATAACATGGAGTTGTCAATAAATGGAGTGCATAAACTCAAAAGTTCTCCTAAAAGAACCTAATGCATTTTGACTGATAATATGTTATGTTATAGCGTTGGTGACTGTCACAATTTATGTATAGTTCATCATCTAACCTACATATAAATTAAAGTCGTTTTTCGAGTCTGTGTGACCGCAGTGTTATTCTAAACTAAAAAACGAATTTAGTTGCGGTTTTCACCATCACATTAAGAATTTATTCTGGAAGGTACATGTGTAAGTATAATAAATTAATATTAAAATATATGATGATGATGTTTTGTCAAGTCGGTAACAACCGGGCGAGTCAGTGGCGCGGGCGGGTCGCTAGTATTATGATATCGAGCAACTATGTTCACACGCTAATCACTCCATTTATTACTACTCCGTAACAACGTTATATGTATGCAGTTCTTTATTATGTTCTCTCGTAATGATGAATTTATAATAGTAATATTGATGCCGTATTACATGTTAACTTAATGTAGTACATTTTAGATATATTATTGAGAAAGTGTATGGTGAAGATTTAAATCGCAATATACCTACCATGTATTTAGGCCTTTAAATTACATTCCCCTCCATTGCTTGTTGCATGCGCATTTCAAATGTTTGTATAGAAATTTTAGTGGAGGGGCGTGCTGTTTTAAATTAGTGATGCTTACTTATTCAGATATACAATTGATATATATATACAAATAGTCCTTTATTTATAATAATCTCAACAGTATTGTCTAATTTTTGGCAGCTTATCTGACATATAGCTAGAGAAATGCTCATGTTGTAATCAGATGTTTTTATATATGCTAGTCAATAAAGTAGAAAAAGTATTGTGTCGGAATTTGCATCTACTTCTACACCCCGGATATTCGTTAGAGAGCATTCGAAAGTTACGGTTCCCACGATTTTAAATATTATATTGCGAATTACATAGTTATATGAAAAGGTGATGTCTAGAACCTCGCCAACAGGCGCGGATGAGAAAACCGTCGAACCCCACCCCCGCCCCAGTTTCCGCCCCTGCTCACCGAAAAACTGTGCACAATATACAAAATATTCGGTTCAGAGTATCCTCTGTTCAAAATACTCGTAGCCGTACGCTGATTACCCGCTAACGCTCGTGGTGTGGATGCAGGCTGACCTGGAATGTCATTTGCAAACGAAATTAACAAGACCTGAAGAAGATGCAAGTTAATGTAATTAGACTAATTATGTGTTAGATGTTAAGAGCGTTATCGCTTAGCGCGGATCGTCAAGTTTAGGTAATTCTTTGCAAATTTCACTCACACAGACGCGTGCGCAACTGTGTGCGTAGGGTTAGCGCGTTCGCTCTGCTTATAGTCAGACGTACTCACTTTGATCCGTTCGCTTTAGGGCAATAATTGTTTTAGCATTATTTTAATTTGAATTTAAATCCAACTTCAATTTTTTGTCATACTTATGATTTATAATAAATCTGAAATCCTCTACACATAAAATTAAGTTATTTAGGAGAAAAAATAATATTAATAGTCCTCGATATGACTTTAAACTGTCGTGCATTTAGTATTGAACTAAATGTAGAACGCCACCTGTAGGCTATGGGATAAATACACCCAAATAGGCTCGGATGGAACAGTCGATATTAGTGCAGGATATCAACTCAGGGCGGCGGCTGATGAACATCTAGCACGTCAAAGGCGGCGCCCACGGACCCAGTCAGGCGGTCCACTGTACACCCACCAACTCGCACTAGACAAGCGCGGTGGGTTAATTTGCCTAAACCTCTACTCTCTCATGAGAGAGTAGGGAGGCCTTTGCCCTGCAGTGGGACGTTACAGGCTAATAAGAAATAAGAAGATTACTCAAGTGTTGGTGACTAGTTTCAGTTGGTTGTAAATAGCTTTTTTAATATTTATGCACTAGATGAGTAGGTGGGAAATGAAATAAAGGTTTAAAATCAAAATATTTTATTTCTCATAAACCTACATGGGCACTTATGAAACGTCAGAAGCTAGGTGCACAGTTCCAATTGGTCGTTTCCTATGGAGAAGAACTGGCAAGAAACTCCACGGTTACTCTTTTAAAAATAATTGGCTTTTACAATGTATTCAAATTACAGTAGGTATTGGAGGACAGCGTAGGCCTGTACCAGGTACTTGATAAAATAAAAAATGGTCTAAAGGTCTAAAGTCTACAAGGCTTACAAAGTCCCCACATTTACAAAATAAGAATCTATCAAAAGGATAAATAAAATATAAAAGTCTACTAAAACCAAGTGATATGATTTCCATTACAACCACTATTAAAGAGGTGAAAAATTAAAATTGTCTGTATATAATGTCAAATAATAAAAAGAGTATGTCAAAGAAGTATGTAAAAAGAAATAAAAAATAAATATCGTAATTTGAGAGCAGTTAAACATTTACGTAGTTATGCCGTTAATGAGGTCCCAGGGAAGCCACATGTGCAGAAGGAATTATTGCCAAAGTACCTTGTCTTTAACATAGTCTTTAATCTTATAATATTATGCTTTTTTGATAAGGACTCGTTTGATGAGGGTTTTGAACTTTTCATCGCTAAGTTCTGTAACCGGCTTTGGCAACTTGTTATAAAAATGGATGCAGTTTACAAGAAATGACTTACTAGTTTTAGTAAATCTAAATTTAGTTAACACAATTTCATTTTTCTACGTTTATCATGTTATGCTGTTTACATTATAAAATAGTTTCCCTCAGTGGCATTGATCGGCTTTTTGTGGGATCAATTATTTCAGGAAGAACGCACATATAATAAAATTTTGTCAAACGAGGAATCATTTTTCTTTCCAAAATTGATCGTCTTTATAAATCTTCAGAACATTTATTGGAAATTCAGGACCAGTGTACACCGCAAACAAACATAAATTTTTATTTGCAATGTTTAGTTGGCCCTGAACTTGGTAATACCAGCCATGGTTAACGTTGATAATGACGTTATCGCCATCAAATAAAAAACATTTCAATTGTTTTTTGACGGATTGCTGCTCCACTGTCACCACAATACAATTTACTTTTTCGGCCCATCACCTAAAACATAAAAGGAATAATAGACCACACACACCTAGTTGACACTACACTATTACGTTTATGATTCGAATGTACAAAATAAATATTATGAAAAAAAAATACTTACGGATCAAAACGTGTCAGGCGTAGTATATACCGCCGGCAACTACGTATCTGTGTATAGTCGATCGATGGCAGCGCGAGCGACATAGGTCCTACCTCGGAGAGCGCCACAGCGCGACTGGCCGACACCGCTCGGTGCCGCGTAATTTATTAGTAACTTTGAAATATTATACTGTCGATAAAATATCTTTATGTAAGTTTTTTTTTTACTGATTTTTGTTTGCCTGAACTCCTCTTACAAACAGTGTATTTTTTTTAAATAATTTCAGCCTTAATATGACATAAAAATGATGTTTTATTTTGCCAAATTTAGATTAAGAAAATATTTTTTTTGAGATACTTAATGAATTAAAATTTCTTTTTTATTTTATACAAAAACAATAACGGTATCTTTCCTTTTTCCACGTATTTTTTCCAGACTTCCACGACTCATTGTTGATTCATAATTTCATTCCGAAATTCAGTCTTCCCGTATAGTCTCAAAAATATGAGTTCAAAATAAGCTTTTATTTTGATATTTAAGAATATTTTTCAATTTTTATTCTATACAAATACAATATAAAGATATGCTTAATGCGGTACTCAAATTAGTTTTTAATAATTTCATGCCATTTAGTAGTAATTTAACCTTAAAAAACCCCGATTTTATGTTTATTGTCATTTTTTAACGATAACACTCTTAACATGACATTCCGAAGTGGACCTTCCAATTATTATTTTATGAAATAGATGGCTAGATGATCTTCAGTAAATTCTCTAGAATGTTATTTGTTAAGTATGTAAGTATTTGGGGAAGGACGACACTCGTCAATCAAAGTCGCTAGCCTGTTGCACACTGGTTTATTGTCATAAATGTCTCCCCGGCGCGGGGAGGGGCGGGGCGCAGCCCGCTCACCTACGCAGCGTACGCATACATATATAACATCCCTTCCCCTTAAGCTAGGCAATAATCTTATCCTAAATATTTTTAAATCTACACTTAATCTATGGTCGTTCTCTTTGTTCATCATCCTCATCATCATCACTGGCGTATTGAGCCGCCGTTGGTGTCGAGAAGATCGGACTAATTTCCTGGCGCCTGTGCGTTATGGTGGCGCGTGGTGGTGTCGTCGGAGTTCCCTGTTCGGGATCCGCTACCGATTCTCCTCCCTCTCCTGGCTGCGTGACGGGTTGAGGGTGATTGCCGATAAGCGACGCTAAATCGGGTACCACGTCTGGATCCCAGTCCTGGTTGTCGTTTGATGATGATGATTGTCTTGACCTTATTTGGTCGATATGCCTCGTGACTTCGCATCCCAAATGTGGCACGTATACCACATACATTATTTTGCCTTTTTTCTTTCTTATTATTCCTTGTATCCAACAGTATTTTTTATTATTTGTATTTTTTGTTATCCAAACATTCTCGTTTTCTTTAAAGTCTGTTCGGTGTCTTCCACGGTAATATTTAGCCTGTAAGGACTGATTGCGAGCGACGGTCTGAGTTAAATCTGTGGACGAAGGTGACGGCGCGGTCGGATTCAACAGATCCAGCCGCGAGCGCAGTGCACGCCCGTATACTATCTCTGCTGGTGATTTTTCAGTGGTGCTATTTTTAGAGTTCCTGTAATCGTACAAAAATTTTGCAATTTTCCCTTGAACTGTTTTTTTATTACAACCCTCCAAAATTATAGCCTTTAGCCCCTTTTTTACAATTTTCACGAAACTCTCGGCTTGCCCATTACTGGCCGGATGATATACAGGAGATAGGACGTGTTCGATACCGTTTAGTTTACAAAAGTCCCTAAATTCCAACGAAGTAAAAGATGTACCGTTGTCACTCACCAACGTGTGTGGAATCCCAAACCGCGACATAAAATCATTTAATTTACTTATAACTGCCTTTGAATTATAAGTTGAGGACATATCGTAACACTCCACCCATTTGCTATACGCGTCTACAATAACTAAATACATGTAATCGTGAAACGGGCCCAAGAAATCTATGTGAACTCGGTAAAAAGGATGCGGCGGCAATGGCCAAGGCGCGAGAGGGGCGCGCGGGGGCGCGGGGCGCAGCGCACAGCACACGCCACAAGCACCCGCTAGCCGCTCTAGCGCCGCGTCCACGCCAGGGAACCACAGCCGCTTGCGAGCCTCTGCCTTCATCTTAACTATCCCGAAATGAGAACTATGTAATTCCCTACATACTCTTTCTTGCAATGTTGAGGGAATAACGACTTTATGTCCACGCATTACGATGTCCTTTTCGTAAGATAACTGTGTACGACAATTATAAAATGGTTTTATGCTTGCGTCATTAACTTTCCTGGGCCAGCCGTTTAGAATATAATGCTTAATAGTAGCCAGGTGAGTGTCGCGAGCCGTCTCGCGACGCATGTCGTTTAGTGTCACCGGTAGGTTCCCTTCCACTACAAAGTTGATGTAAGTCGCGCGGTCCTCGCACTCCGCGAGTTCGTTCGGCGCTTCCGTCCCGTTCTCTCCCCCGCTACCCCCGTACGCCCGAGAAAAATAGTCCGCGCTGTTATGTTTGCTGCTAACGTACTCAATGGTATAGTTATACGCAGCTAGAAATATAGCATATCTCTGCAGTCGATTGGCGGACACTTCGGGAATGCCTTTGTGGGGCCCGAATATAGCTAACAGGGGTTTATGGTCTGTTCTTAGCACGAAGGGCTCCGACCGACCATATAGGTACTGATGATAACGTCTTACCCCAAAAATGATCGCTGTTGCTTCCTTTTGAATTTGTGCGTAATTTTTTTCCGCTGACGACAGCGTGCGGGAAGCGTACGATATTGGCCTTTCTAATCCTTCAGCACCTATTTGTGATAATACAGCTCCTAACCCCGTTGGTGACGCGTCTACAGTTAATATTAACTTAGCATTCGGGTCGAAATGCGCTAATGTCTTATCGGATGCTAAAATGTTTTTTATTCGGATGAACGCGTCATCGTGATTGCGGGTCCAGTCCCACTTTGTATTTTTGTTCAATAAATTATATAATGGACTAAGTACGGTTGACGCGTCCGGCACAAAGTTCCGGTAATAATTAGTTAGACCTAGAAACGACTGCAACTGAGACACATTTGTTGGCTTAGGAGCTTGTAAAATAGCTTTGACTTTCTCTGGTGACTTTCTAACTCCATTTTTATCTATGATGTGACCTAGGTATGAAATTTCGTCTTTATAAAATTCGCATTTATTTAGCTGTACCGTTAATTCAGCATCGTCTAATCGTTGCAAAACCATGATGAGTCTCTGCCTATGCTGATCTTTATTTGTACCCGTTATTAGGATATCATCTAATAAAAATATGATTCCTTCAATACCCGATAGCAAACATTCCATTGCCCGCTGGAAAATGGCGGGTGCGCTGGCTAAACCAAATACTAATCGAGTGAAATTAAAAAGACCGCGGTGCGTATTAATGCAGGTTAACTTCTGTGATTCTTCATTTAAAATAAATTGGTTATATGCCATTGATAAATCAATTTTACTGAAGTGTATTCCCCCATGTAACTTGGCCAACAAATCGTGTACCGTCGGCAAGGGATACTGATCGATTATTAATTGTTTATTGATTGTTACTGAGTAATCTGCACATAACCTGATGCTACCGTTTTTTTTTAAAACTGGTACGATTGGCGACGCGTATTCCGAGTGTTCCACAGGCTTTAGAATGCCTAGTGACAATAATCGGTCGAGCTCCTTGTCTATCAGTTCTTTTAGCGCATATGGTACCGGCCTTGCTTTACAATAAATCGGTTTAGCGTCGGATTTTAAATGTAAAGCGATTTTATGTTTATTAAACGATCCGAGGTTGCCTGAGAAAACTTTAGGGAACATGTTAAGGAGTTGCTTGTCAATATTGGCATGGTTGCTAGGCCCGTATAGCTCTTGCGCTTGGTCGAGCACGGCATGTACACGTGCAGGCGCCAGCTCCAGGTCGAACACGCGAATGAAATCGCGACCAAGCAGCGGCGGTCCGCCTGCGCGCACTACGTACACATTCAAAGTATGCGTTCGGCCAAGATACGATACAGGCAAATAAACAATTCCGATCGTTTCAATATTTTCCCCCGTATAACTAAATAACTTTTTGTTGGTGACTGACAATGGCAATCGTTTAAAATTCGAGTTGTAGGTGTTCTCTGAGATGACGCTTACTGCTGATCCACTATCGATTTCGAACTCTAAAGCTAGACCACTGATTGTTACACGCTCCGTCATTGGTTTTCCTTTCACGCACCGAATATTGTAAAAACACTCACCGTCGTCGCCTCCATCGTCCACAGATCCTTCCTGCACGAACTTTACTTTGCCCTCGTTTGGACACATTTTTCGCAAGTGGCCCTTATTTCCGCACTTTTTACACTTATAGCTTTTATAACGACACTGATTTTCTTTGTGATTAGTGAACCCACACACACTGCACTTTTCCTTTTTGGAAATGTTGAAGACGCCGTCCGGGCCCGCTGCGCCGACGCCGCTAGAGCCTGACGCTGCCAGCGACGAGGCATCGCGCGCGCAGCGCATGCTTTCTGCCAGGTCGATGGCCTTTGCGAGGGTCAGCTCCCGCTGATCCTGCATGAAAAGTTTGTCCCGCTCTCGTCCTGCCGCCATGCCCATGATAAATTTGTCCAGCAAGGCCTCCTCCAAATTCTTGAATGCACAGTGAGTCGCTAATCCTCTTATCCTGGCCGCCCATTGAGTGTGCGTTTCTCCTGGTCGTTGTGATGCCGAATAGAAGATTGACTTCTCTGCAAACCCGAACCTTTTTGGTGTGAAGTGCTCGTCGAGGAGTGTTACTATTGCCTCGTAATCTATTTCTTCCACCTTGTTGGGTAACGCCAGGTCACTAGCAAGCTTGAACGTTGATTCACATAATGACGTTAATAATATCGCCCTCCGTTTGATCGATGCTTTGTCCGTTATTGAGGTTATGTCGTTAGCGATAAACCACTGATTTAATCGCGACTTGTAGCTATTCCACTCTTGCGACTGGTGGTCAAATGTGGAAAGAACGCCATAAGTCGCTCCCGTAGACATTTTACTTTAAAACTACTACTTTACTTATAAAAAGTGAGTCCGCTCGTCGCCACGTGTTAAGTATGTAAGTATTTGGGGAAGGACGACACTCGTCAATCAAAGTCGCTAGCCTGTTGCACACTGGTTTATTGTCATAAATGTCTCCCCGGCGCGGGGAGGGGCGGGGCGCAGCCCGCTCACCTACGCAGCGTACGCATACATATATAACATTATTTTATCCATATTAATAGGTATTATAAATGCGAAAATGTGTCTGTCTGTCTGTTACCTCTTCACGCTTAAATCGCTGAGCCGATTTAGATGAAATTTGGCATGTAGTTCCTGGGAAAGGACATAGGATAGTTTTTATCCCGATATTCCCACGGGATCGAAATGTATGCGGGTGCGCTGCTAGTTCTTTTATAAATGAAATAGTACCCATCTAGGACTTATTGCTTGTGAGCATCAATTATACAAAAAAAGTAGGAAGCATGCCTTTTGAGCTTATGTGCCAAAATGAGTGTAGGTATAAAAATTAAAAATGTAGGCTAAGGAATAAGAAAAAAAATCTGCGAATTAAAAAGTGAGGTACGATGTAAGAGATTAGATAAACATACCATAATTGTACTTTCCAACATAATGTATACGTTTATTTTTGCATAACCAAATCAAACGCTGTTTTAGTGAAGTAAGTCTAACCATTACTAATTGTATATTTTGTTTTTAATGTGCCATGTTTTATTTTTGTTATTCATAAATTAAACTTATTAAGAACAACTTTCTTTTTCCTTAGTTCCCAAAAAGTAAACTCAAATAATATAAAAAACTACTTTCGCTAATGACCGGCCGTCGCATCGGCCTCTTGATGTGTGTAGGCCCTTTTCTGTGAATTTGTCTAGATTGTAGTCGTGATTACGAATCAGTCATCATATTGTGTCACTGTTGGGCTATTTGGTTGACCCTGCAATAACTTCGTCCATTCTGCGACAATAATCGAATCCAGTCCATTACTACCAAATCTAGGCTTGGAAAACTGACATAATATTTGGCCTTCTGTGTCCAGCATCTAGTGTATACACAGATATAGATACACCTAGATAACGCAAGAGCACCTACTTCGCGTGCCATAAATCGCACCAGTTTACGATCGAAAATCATAAGCCGCCACTTTCGCGCTCAGTCCTGCGTACTGCTGGCTGGGTGAGCGTGAGCGAGAGAGCGCGAGCTTGTGACGTCTAGTAGGTAGTCAAAAAAACCCGACTGCGGTAAAAAAACTTAAGTTAAAAAAAAACTGAAAAGCTAAAAACAAGCCCATTTTAAATTAAATAAAAGTTGGAAGCAGGCGGGACCCATTTGAGTTTGAAAATATAAAAATGGTATGGGTCCCGCCTGCTTCCAACTTTTATTTAATTTAAAATGGGCTTGTTTTTAGCTTTTCAGTTTTTTTTAACTTAAGTTTTTTTACCGCAGTCGGGTTTTTTGATTTTTAAATTTAATTTTTTTATTTTATTCTTTTTAGTTATGAGTTGTAAACCCCACTTAAGTACCTATGATAGTTTTCCTTTAAACTTCGTAATATATAGGTACTACTGCCGTAACATTTAAATTTCTAACTACAACCGTTTAGTTGGTAGAGGGGGGGACGGGTAAGTAATATTATGATATAATTACAAAACCTCTAATATTTACAAGATATAACAACTGAACCTATAATTTTATTTGATATAATGATCAGTTAATACAGGGTGAAATTGAACACATGCGACAAATCGAAATGGGAGATTATACTCATCATTATGAACAACTTTTACTATGGGACCAAACCTGAAATCGCAAAAAAAAAAATCAGCTGTTCCCTACATTTTGGCGAGTTATGCGAACATAAATGTAGGGAACAGCTGATTTTTTTTTCGCGATTTCAGGTTTGGTGCCATAGTAAAAGTTGTTCATAATGACGAGTACAATCTCCCATTTCGATTTGTCGCATGTGTTCAATTTCACCCTGTATATTAAACGATTGATATAATTTTAATGTAACTAATTTCTATAAGAATAACAGACAATGAATATAAAATCGTTTGTCACTCAATAGACATAAAACCTATTTAGTCTAATATGATTAAAACTTTTTTTTTCATCCCAATCGATTGACGTGTGAATCATAAAAATCGGCCCAGGCGTTTGGTCTGTATAGTGCTTCAAAGGAACATACAAACATACATACATACATAGGCTGATAAACACATTACCACTCCTTTGCGTCGCGCAGTCGGGTAAAAAGTGGCACGCTTAGTTTTCATACAGTTCGTGATACTTGCGTTATCTAGGTATATCTATATCTGTGAGTGTATATTTATTTATTTTAACATAAAATGGCCAAGGCTAAATACATTAGGTTAAAGATATAACACATAATATGTTAAGTACAATAACGAAAAGAATACACCTAATCGACAGCCATACATTCATCTCACAATACTATAGACATACTGACAAGTTGTTCTTCCATTCACCCGTGAACACATCGCAGTCAGGCTTAGTGTCCAAGAGTGTTGAGAGCAGAGTATACGATTTAGTTGATCAGGCAACTACAACCTCTTCTTGCTAGGAGCAGCAGTTCTTCACCTTACAGCAACAACCAGTGTATAAATAAAATTGCTTATCTTCTTTATTTACATTTGTATTGATGTAATCCTATTAGTAAGTAGTAAGGCAAAACAATAAAGATAAGTAGAAATGTTTCATAGTCACTAAATTAACCTGATGCTAGCATTTGTAACTCCCAGCCAACAGAATTTAACTTAACTAGATAGATAGAATTAAGTAATGGTGATAAATCAACAATAATAGAAAACTAGACACCTATAAGGTGATATTGGCATCAAACAATTATTTGCACTGAAGAAAATGATGTATATTTAGAAAATGTTTTATGAGTATTATTAGTAACAAACAAAAGTGATATTACAATTTTATTATTAAAAGATTCACTTATTTGGTAACTTATTAAATATTTAAAAACTTATCTGAAAAGGCACTTGTTAATATTCCGGTGAACTATCTCCACACTTCACATCTTCACTTATTATCAAAGTCTTTTTTTTTGTCATATGGTTATCTTCAACATCAAAGATGATCAAATCTTCACTGCCATTGTTTCCTTTCTGTAAGTATTAAAAAAAATATATATATTATGTAAAAATTCTTTATTTCTATGAGCGTTCAAATATTGGTTGCTAACAAAGTTGTAACCCCTTTTTCAATCTCTATACTTTTACACAGTGGGTGCCTAAAGACGGGCATTGTCACCGAGGCAGGCCTAAGAAACTCTGGCATGACAATTTGGACTTGTTCCTAACTGATTGGACGGAGAAGGCACAGCACAAAGAAAGGTGGAAGAATAAGGGGAGGCCTTTGCCCAGCAGTGGGACAATATAAGATAAAAAAATATATATATACTGATATAACACCAAAACAAACCAGCACTAGAATTCCTTATTTGATTATGAAGCCCAAAGATTGAAGTAAAACTTTCTCATAACATGTAATGATTATAATCAAGAACTTCAACAATGAAAAAAAAAAACTTACACTAGTAGATGCTACGTCTTGTTTCGTTTTTAATGCGGCAGCATAATTAAGCTTTTGTTTTGATGAGCCTGAAGTTATCAAAGGAGGACTTGGGCTGATGCCTTCATTCTCGATTAACTGCACGGAATCCTCCATGTCAACATGGTGGTAGCCCATGGGGACATTTTTAACATTCAATATGTCCACTTTCAAAGGAATTTTTAATGCCTCCAAACATGCCTTGGCCATTTCAGCTTCCCGGTTTACTATCTTAGCCTCAACATACTTGTTATATGAAGCTTGTAAATCAAATGACTGTTTGTCTGATAATATTGTGGCCATTTGCTTGATTTCTGCTTCTAATTCTCTGATAGTACACTCATTTTTAGCAGCAACTTTGGCTTCTTTGATAAGTCTCACATCCACAGCCTCTTGAATACGTAAAATTGCATCACTTGTGGTATTGCTTTGCACATTACTCTCTTTTACAATCTTAGTGAATATACTATGCGGTGACAATCTATGCGATTTCTTGTATCCAGTATATTTTTCACCTAAATTTGCTGTAATGTCTTCAATGTATTCATACATATCAAAACAGTTAATTTTTCCGAATCTGTACATAAAAGCGTGCGTAGATCCAGCAGATGACAATTTGTTGGACAAATTACATGTTACAAAATTTTTCTTTTCATGATACTTTTCAAAGTATTTTTGCAACCCTTTTGATATTAATTTATCTCTAAAAGTAGGTTTGATGTTAGTATTCTTTCGATATTTATACCAACCAACAATTTCATTAGCAGTGCTAGAAAGCAAATCAGTGAGGACATCTTCCTTTATTCGACCAGTAGGAAAATAAAACAGTGATACTGACGGCAGCGGGAGCACTGTTCTGATTTCTATTTGAGTGTCTAAGCGAGCATTATCACTCTGTGAATCGGAGATGTGATTGGTTATTTCTGAAGTCACGTCGCCGATTAAGAAACCTTCCTGCAAGTAAACACGTGAGTTAATAGGATTGGTAAAGCAAAACCAAAATCATAACGAACTGATAATAGAGTAAAATATGAATACCTGACTAGTAGCAGAGTTTACGCATTCATAAAACAGAAATGACAGAGCGGTGCCACTCAATAACACTTTTTCTGTGTAAGCCATTGCTACATTTACAGTTTTTACATAAACAGTTCACAACACTTTATGGTAAAGAATGTGAATTATATTAAAGGTTTAATTTATTATAATTTTATTGTATTTACAAAATTATTGGGCAGTCGCACACAAAAATTGACGATTTTGACGTGACTGAAGAAAGATTGCATACAATATGTCAATCAAACAATTCAAATGTCATTTTTTTATTTGTAGATTACTGACATGGGCCGCTTTCCGAATTATGACAATAGCGCTCACAGCGCTCATATCGATAAAGGCGGAAAAACATTATTAAAACGCGACGCGACCCGATGAAACGCGATGCGTGTTGAGTCGAATCAAATGTATTGTTTTTGGGTGTAATTTATCTATAATATGTATGTATTTAGAAATATATAAGTATGTTTATCAGTTGTCTAGTACCCATAACACAAGCTCTGCTTAGCTTGGGACTAGATGGCGTTGTGTGATAGTTGTGGAATATATATATATACATATATATTTCTTCTTTTTCTTTATTTAGGTGGCGACTGTCAGCCAGAAGCACAATTTTGGAAATGCCACGTATATGATGCATCTCAAAAAAACACACACACTGACACACACACGCACACACACTCGCATTTTTGACAGCGCTCACGGTGATATTATTAAAAGGCACGGTCGGCGTTATCGCAAGATGGCGCATGTCATGACGTCATCTATGACGATTCACGGGACATCGTTATCGTGCTCACGCTAATTCGGTACGGGTTTTTAAGCACGCTCAAATCGATTATATCGATAACATTCCTAACTCGGAACGCACCCATGATGTCATTCTTGCATGTGTCGGAATATGTAGATTATACAGAATACAATCTTCCTAGATTATATGGAATTAGTATGTGCTTTCCTAAATTACATGGTATTAGTATATACTATATTTTTGCTAGAATGTCGAGTGTTACTAGATTAAATAATTAACGGATTCCGAACGAAACCGGAGATCTGTGAGTCGGTCTAAATAAATAGAATAGAAAACCTTTTTCCTTTTCATCTAAAATGTAAGGGTAACAGAATTAAACATTGTATTTAAAATATTTTCTTAATTTTATGTGCAATTCTTGATGTATTAGTGGTTATAAGTAATAAATATAGTAAACTCAGTGTACGTAATATCTTATAACGTTTTAAAACAGTTCTGTCAAAATAGATTTACATAAGACTGTCAATCACTGACCTCTAGTTATTTTATAGAGGTCAGTGCTGTCAATATTAAAAGTTATTTGGTCAAATGGGATCATTGTTAAAAATGGCGGGAATGTTAGATGTACTTGAATAATATTGGGAAACTTTATAAGGTGTGGGCCCGCCAACTCTCGCTCTCTTGGATTCCAACTGATTCCAACGGTGGGGAAAGATGGACTACCGTCCGTTCATGTAAGTGAATTGATATTATTGCTGTTAACTGTGTTGCTCTATACCTAAATGTTGCTTTAGCTTTTAAAAAGGGAACTATATTTTCTATCACCAAAATTTATATTTGTCATCAAGTTGTATCACCTAATAAATAGATCTATCGACACGAAATATTTGTATCACCTAATAAATAGATCTATCGCCACGAAATATTTTCGTTCTCAGATAGCGGGGCTCCGTCGACATAGGATGCAAGAACGAGTGAAGGGCACCCCGAGGTTCGGTTTGGTTAGGTCACTTTAAGCCCTTTACACAGAAATAGGGGCCCCGCGAAGCGGGGCTCCGTCGACATAGGATGCAAGAGCGAGCGAAGGGCACCCCGAGGTTCGGTTTGGTTAGGTCACTTGCATTGTTTGGTGACTACATTTTGGTGACAGATCTACTATTTGGAGGACAAACCCTATTATTTAAGAAACACAAAACTAATTAAATTGGTGATAGCTTAAATGATACCCTTTTAAAAATGGTCCAAGAGATTAATGTGATAGGTAACAATATTATAATTGTAGCAAATGTACAATGTTTTGATACAATAGTTTATAAAACAAGCTGCCATGAAGTTTGCTTGTCCTTCCTTCTTCATGATGACCTAGTTTGGAAACGGACAACTAGTTTTCTGTTTAACGTATTCAACTGACAAGCTTAATTGAAATAAATGCCTAGTCTTGTCTTTCTGTGCTTTTCTTTATAAAACCCTTTCCTTACACACTATATTCATAGGTACTTCATACAGTAAATAACTAGTAACCTCCATACACAGACACACAGTAAATTACACCAACCAACCACACTCAGAGCTTACTAATTAAGCTGATATTACACACGTTTTCATTCCCTTTCTGACCGTAGATAGAGAATGAACCTCTCTATCTACGTTTCTGATTCTGAGAGCAAGATTACACGCTCATTCTGGCGTCATTCTGATCCATCAGTCTGGTCAGAATGATCGGAGAATGATCGTGTAACCCACGGATTGACAGAATGATGGTCCAGAATGATGAAAATTAAATATTTTAGAGCAAGATTACACGCTCATTCTGGCGTCATTCTGATCCATCAGTCTGGTCAGAATGATCGGAGAATGATCGTGTAACACTAGTTATGTCGCTTCACTCGTCCTTCTGCATTGCGTCGCTGACGATGACTGACGCCAAAATGATACGAGCGGATTACACGATCATTCTCCCATCAGTATTTCATCATTCAAAACGAGACTGACGGAATTATTTAAAATATTTAATTTTCATCATTCTGGATCATCATTCTGTCAATCCGTGGGTTAGAGCAAGGTTACACGCTCATTCTGGCGTCATTCTGGTCCATCCTTCTGGATTGACTTGACTGATGCCAGAATGATGGAGGATTTTCGACGGTTACACGGTCATTCTAGACTGACAGCAGACTGATGGAAAGTACGCTGATGTGAAGTTGATCTTCTTTTTTAACCGACTTTAAAAATGGAGGTTCTGTATTCGACCTGTATGTATGTTTCTATGTCCGCGATTTTCTCAAAAACTAATGAACCGATTTTGATAATTCTTTCGTTCATGTGATCTACATACTTTTAGGAAGGTTTTAGTATATAAAAATTCAAATTAGATTCAAAAATTCATATTTTTATATATAATACATTAGGTAATTATTCTTATGTACGAAGTTACATGCATAAATGTACTGCATCTCCGGCATTTCTCTGCGAATTTTGATGATTCTTCTAGTCGGTGTCTTCAATTCCTCAATGCACTAGTGCTAATTGAATTCGTGTGGGGGTAGAAACAACTTAAAAGTGAAAAATATTCTTTTTTACAAAAAAAAACAACCTACTTCAAAAAAAAAACACTACAAAATGATAAATAAATTTAGGAAGTCGGTGTCAGGAAACGAAAATGCGGAATCAACGACACCGACTTCCGAAATAAAAGTTATTTATCATTTTGTAGTGTTTTTTTTTTTGAAGTCGTTGCATCTTCGATCGTTGCCCCGGGCTTAATTTTTACCAGTATTTTAATTAGCTTTTGCAACGACATTCCTTTTATACTTATTACTGTAGTTGGTGTGTGTTTTGTCCCACAAAACAGGCAAGGACTCGAGTTATTATAAAATCTTTTTCGATCTCAATTGACAACATTTCAAACCTGACACGACCTTTAAACAAAAATACTATTTCTTTATTTTCGTATCCTGGGTTCAAATATATTTTTATTTTATTTTTTTATTTCTAAATTTCTGAGAAAAAAAAATAAAAATCAAAAAACATGTGATGACGTCACATAAACGGCGGAATGAGGTAGTTACCTTTGCGCATTCCAATGTCTTTGATTGAAAACATTATATCAAACATGACATGTCAATGTCACCTAAGATGTGTAACTAGAAAACAGAGAGGTGTTTTCGCGCCGTTTTCAAAACTACGTGGTTTTTTTTCATCTTCTTTAAAGTTCTTTATCTAGGCTGTCGAATGAGTGTAGTTTAGTAGTGTAGTGTAGTAGTGTTCTTTGTAGTGTGGCTCAGCTTTAGCAAAGGTAGGTTTTAATATTAATTTAGTTTATTTTTAAAGATTTTATCCGGCATCCATTATGGATAACAAAAAGCCCCCTGACCCTCCTGATCCCTCTGATTTCTCTCCGATATTAACAGTTTCCCTCCCCGATGACAATGTGATAAATAATTCAATGGATTTCGAATCTGCAAGTAGGAAAAGAATGGCTACTTCTTCTCCGACTACTGTAGCGAACCCTCCAAAACTAACAAAAAAAGAAATGGGAAGACAGTCTTACACGATAAGGGATAATCCGCCATATATTGTACACGTTTCTTTAAAAGACGGCGAGACCCCTGGTACTGTTCTACATCCGGTGAAATTTGGAATGTTTTTGACGCAAAACAACTACAGCAATATTCTCCTGGGTAGTGTCAAACGTCTAGGAAGAAACAAAGTTTCAGTTGAGTTTAAGTCGCACCAGGATGCAAACAGCTTTTTGATAAGTCGTACATTAATTCAGAATAACTTTATTGCTACAATTCCACAATTCAATATTACTCGTTTAGGTCTCGTTAGAGACGTACCATCAGAATGGACAGAGGATGAGGTTATTGAAAATATTAAGGTTCCCGTTGGATGCGGCCCCGTTATAAAGGCAAGGAGAATGAGCCGAAAGGTGACTTCTCTGGGTGTTACAGAGTGGAAACCCACTCAAACCGTTGTTTTGACTTTTGACGGGCAAGTCTTACCTAATCGTGTCTATTGTTTTTACTCTGCCCTTTCAGTTGAGAGATACATGTACCCTACTATTCAATGCTACAATTGTTGTCGTTTCGGTCATACACGTACAATATGTCGCTCAAAACCCCGCTGTTATAAATGTGGTCAAGACCACCCAGGTGATGGATGCCAAGTTCCTACTGATTGTGCCATTTGTGTATCTTGTTCTGGCAATCATTATGCTAATGATAAGGCTTGTCCTGAGCTTGGTCGGCAGAAGGGCATTAAAGCTCTTATGGCTGAGAAATCTGTGTCTTATGCGGAGGCAAGTCAGGTTTTCCCTCCGGTATCAAAATCGTATGCTGAAGTGTCTAGAGCATCCCAAAAATCAATACCAATAACTAGGTCGCCCAATCATCCAGGTTCCGCTCCCCAAACAACAAAATCATACCGTAAAACGGTCATTCTAAAACCCAAATCTCATGCCCCCCTTTCCCCTAGCTATGACAAGCAGGCGCATCAAGCCCTTATTAAGGATTACTCCTTTTCTCTATCCCAAAATGGCTGTGCTTTCCCCATGGAAGGTACAGACGCCAGCACATCAACCTACTACAATCTGTCAAATTTCTTTAACAGATTTTCAACTTTATTACTGAAGAATAAGGTTCAAAGTTGATTGGGAAAATGTGACAGTTAGGTGTAGGTTGATGTGCTGGCGTCTGTACAAGCAATCCTGATAAGTCTGAAAACATTCTCAATATTATAGCCAATATCCTACTAACAGTATTAGCTAATCCTGCACAATCCTTACCTGACCACGTTGCCAACAAACTGTCGTCCATTGTTAAATATATTAATAATGTTCCACCCCCTAACATTCCTTCAATGGAACGTGAGGAGTATTACTCCCAGGAAACCTGACCTACTCTTTATCATTAATAAATACAAACCATCGATCTGCAGCATTGCTGAGACATGGCTTCGTTCTGATAGTAATTTCAGGATTCCGTGTTTCAGTGGTGTTCGCCATGACAGACCAGATGGATATGGAGGATGTGCTTTGTTCATTAATAACAAAGTACCATTCTCCCCAATTCCTCTACCCTCCGTTGGTGACAACATTAATGTTGTTGCTGTTAAGGCTGAGGATATAAATATCTTTAGTTTTTATATTGCACACCCACAAATTGAAGATCTTATTACAGTTAAAAGTTTGCTAAGTAGTTTACAAGGTCCATTACTTATTATGGGTGATTTTAATGGCCATCATTATAGATAGGGTTCAGAGAACTGCGACAACTTTGGTATAGGCCTAGTGGATATATTAGATGAACTAAACCTATGTGTAATTAATAATGGCAGTTCCACACGTAGGTCTGCACCAGGGCAGAACAGCAGCTGTGTTGATTTAACATTCTGTTCGTCTAGTATAGCCAGCCTTTTTAATTGGAGTCGCTTGAATATGACTTATGGGAGTGATCACTATCCCATCATGGTTGAAATCCCTTCCAAGACTATCTCTGACAAAATTTCCCCTCCTCTGTTAAAATACCAGCTGAATTCAGTAAATTGGGACCTCTACTCAAAAATTTTAGACTTACGTGTCTCTTCTCTCCCATCTATTAACGCTGAGTCCACGCAGGAATGCTTTTCGTCATTCTCCCACACAATATCCTCAACAGCAGATGATTGCTTCCCTTCAAAAAAAGCGCCAACGGGCAAAATTCCATCGCCGCCATGGTGGGATAGGGAATGCTCTGCCGTGATCAGGGCCAGGAATGAGGCCGAAATGAACTTTAACTCTGACATGAACCTGGATAACATCATTGCCTTTCAACATATCTTGGCTAAGTCCAAAAAATTACTTAAGAATAAAAAGAGAGAAGGTTGGCGGAAATATTGTGGTTCGCTGAATCCATCCACTCCAGTGTCGGCCGTGTGGCGTAAACTGAAGTCTTTCAGGAGTAGTTTGAGACCCCCCTCCGGGACCATACTATCTGAGGAACTGGGTAACCAGTTTCTTTCTAAACTGGCCCCAGTCTATGTTCCTAATTTGGATGAGTGTGTCGCTACGGGCTCCCAGCTAGCATCAGATGACCCTTTGGACTAGCCTTTTACTCTGGGAGAACTTAAATCGGTCCTCGCCCATGTAAAGGATTCTGCTCCTGGAGTGGATGGATTCCCTTACTCCTTCATTACAAAAGCGGGTGATAAGACCCATCAATATTATCTAGACTTAGCCAACTATTGTTTTTCTTCCGGTTATATTCCTCCTGATTGGAAGGTTCAAGTAGTAATTCCTATATTAAAACACGATAAAGATCCTAGTGATCATTGTTCTTACAGGCCAATTGCTCTATCGTCCATACTTATTAAACTTCTAGAACACTTGATTAAAAACCGTCTTGAATGGTTTGTAGAAAGCAGAAAACTGCTCCCAACGACTCAATTCGGCTTCAGGAAAGGTCTGGGTACAGCTGATAGTGTGGGGACCCTTACATCAAAGATCCGACTGGCCCTTAGCAGGAATGAGTCTGTGGTAGCTGTTTTCTTAGATATTTCAGCTGCCTATGATTCTGTTCTTCTCCCAGTTCTCAGGCAGAAGATGCAAGACTTGAGAATCCCGGCTAGGATTCGTCAAATCATATGCAGCATTTTTTTAGAACGTCGTGTTAAACTTAGGATACCGGGGGAGAACTCTGAGCCGAAGTCGGTTTGGAGGGGTCTACCTCAAGGATCCGTGCTTAGTCCACCCTTATATAACATTTATACTTCCGATCTTCCTTCTTGTTTAAATTTTGACTGTAATATTCTTCAGTATGCTGACGATATTGCAATATTGGTCTCTGGCACTTCAATCCAGGATGCCGCTCAGTCCATTAATATATCTTTGTCCTCATTAAACCAATGGCTTTTACATCACGGGTTATCTTTAAGTGCTCCAAAAAGTTCAGCAGTTGTCTTCACTCGTAAACGTCTTATCCCCCAAGTCGACATTAATATTGACGGCCAAGCGATTCCAATCGAGGAGAAGGCCAGGTTCCTGGGGGTTACCCTGGATTCCAAATTGTCGGGAGTGGACCACATTAGTAATACGGTTAAAAAATGTGAGCGCTCGATCTCGGTTCTTAAGGCTTTGGCAGGTGTCTGGTGGGGTGCTCACCCATACACCTTAAAACTGGTCTACAATGCGCTGATTAGAAGCGTGCTGGATTACTGCAGCTACTTAATTGAACCGTGTAACAAAGATGCTCTGCGTAGACTGGATTCTGTCCAGGCCAAATGTCTGAGGATCGTGACTGGTGCTATGAAATCCTCCCCCATAAACGCGCTCCAGGTAGAATGTGCAGAACCCCCTCTTAACCTTCGCAGACAATACTTAGCAGACCGTTTCTTGTCAAAAGTTTTCTCCCTTTCGTCCCATCCTTTACTCCCCATTTTAGAACAAATCTACCTCTCTCTTAACGTGTCTTCCTACTGGAATAATAAATCTATTCCATTGATGAATAGGTACAGAGAGCTTAAACACCTCTCCTCACCTGTTTGTCAACACCCCACTCTTCCGGTCTTTTCCTCCGCATATGAGGTGGTCCATTTCAGACCAAAGGTCGTTTTGGGACTTGGTATCTCCAAAAACTCTCAGGACGTAAAAGGTGACTTCGATCGGGCCATTAAAAGATACTGGGAGGGTTGGAATTTATTTTATACGGACGCATCCAAATTGTCTTCAACAGGATGTACAGGTGTTTCTGCGTATTTTCAAAATTCGAAAATTGCCCTCTTATTCCAATGTCCACCAGAGACCTCAGTATTTACAGGGGAATGCATCGGTATTCTAGAAGCCATCAATTTTATTCTAACTCATAACGTTAAAAATTCAGTAATTTTCTCAGATTCGCGCAGTAGTATTCAAGCTTTAGCTCAAAACCAACTTAAATCCAAAATTCACAGTAAAATTATCATTGATATCCTAAATTTACTATTTACTTGTTCGAACAACGGTTTAAACATTGAAATAGCTTGGGTTCCCAGTCACTCGGGTATAAGTGGCAACGAGTGTGCCGATTCACTGGCAAAATTTGCTACGTCTAACCCGGTGGATCGGAAGCACTACGTGGTGCATAGCTACGACTTACGGACTGACACCAAACATAAGCTGTTCAACTCGTGGTCAGCAATGTGGCAGTTAAGTTCGAAGCTCAAGGGGGCGTATTACGCCAGTATTCAACCCGACATCCAGCGGAAACCTTGGTTTTTTAAATGCCCAAAATTATCCAGAAGAACTGTTGCAACCTTGTGTAGACTAAGACTTGGTCACTGCTGCAGTCCAGTATTCTTAAATAAGATCCGTGTTCGTGACAGTTCCTTGTGCGAATGTGGTCTTGATGATGGTACTCTGGACCACATCTTTTTCTCTTGTCCATTAAATTCCCAATCAATTGACTTGTATCATAAGCTCTCCAAAATTAAAATCTGTCTTCCTACTAACTTCCATTCCCTCTTGACTAACTTTTCTCCTAAAGTTATCCAAATCTTGTCAACTTTTTTAAAGTTAAATAATATCAAATTGTAGTTTGGTGTGTAGTAATAACTTTGTAAATACATATTATATACATTTGTGATGTTTTAAATGTATATGTATATAATATATATTCTTCTTTTTCTTCGTCTTTTAAGCTACTATTTCTTGTAACTAGCAAACCACGGAGTGCAAAGTTCGACGGCTCACCTCGCTGTATTGCCCTCACCACATGACGTTGGCAGAATAGTCGACATCGGCTCCGTTGCCAAAAAAAAAAAAAAAAAAAAAAAAAAAAAAAAAAAAAAAAAAAAAAAAAAAAAAAAAAAAACTGAATTGAATTCAACAATATTGTTTCCTATCAACTCGACACGCTGCTTACTGTTAATATTATCAATTTTTGATTGATATTTCGCCAATTAAATGGATCCGAATGAAAAATATACGCCAATGACGGAACCAAAACAACGACTGAGACAAGTGACATCTACTAACAGTTTTTTTGACGGGTCACAATAAAGCAAAGGTAATATCGCCATTCTACCGTCATCTGGCACTTACGTCTTTTTAGAATACACCGAATTTCAAAGTTAAAATTATGAATGAAAAGTACATAATTTCGAAAAACGAAAAAATATGGGTGCCCTAGATTTCAATTTACTTTAATATAACGTAATAATACATGCAGGTTTAAAATATGAAATGTTGTCAATTGGTGGCGGCGGGGGCAGGGGCGGAGGTGGTGGGGGGGTTTGGCGGCGCTTGCGGCGCGCTCGTAGTTATGTCGCTTGACACGTCCTTCGGCATTGCGTCGCTGACAATGACTGACGCCAGAATGATACGAGCGGGTTACACGATCATTCTCCCATCAGTATTTCATCATTCAAAACGAGACTGACGGAATTATTTAAAATATTTAATTTTCATCATTCTGGACCATCATTGTGTCAATCCGTGGGTTACACGATCATTCTCCCATCATTCTGACCAGACTGATGGACCAGAATGACGCCAGAATGAGCGTGTAACCTTGCTCTGACGACATGCATGTGCATGCCACAGATACGTGCTAATACCACAGCTACAGAAGTTACACACCCTGACAACCTGACCAATGAAATTATGGAATTAGTAAGTAGAATAGAATACTCTTTATCATGTATACCATATTTATTTAGAGATATAGATCGGCAATCCATATTTTAGATTGCTATTATAGATTGCCCATCTAAATTACAGGACACTAGATACTAAAATAAATGACTAACTAACTTACTATACAAATAAATAAAAAATAAAACAAAGGACACATAGGCGTCGAAGTACTCGTCCGACAGACATAAATATAGAAACTTTACTAACTTTACTTTAGTACTACGGCTAAAAGGTTAAAAAGGTCTGTCCGTCCGCCGTCCGTCTGTCTGTCACCAGGCTGTATCTCAAGAACCGCGATAGCTAGACAGTTGAAATTTTCACAAATTACCTATGTATTTCTGTTGCCGCTATAACAACAAATACTAAAAGCAAAATAAAACAAATATTTAAGGGGGGCTCCCATACAACAAACGCGAATTTTTTTGCCCTTTTTTGCTTGATATCAATAATGGCAACAGGTATGCACTTGAAATATTCACGAAATACTCAGTTGTATTTTTAATTTAATAATAAATAATAAAATTAAAATAAAATAAATATTTAAGGGGGGCTCTCATACAACAAACGTGATTTTTAGCGTTCCGTAGCCAAATGGCAAAAAAACGGAACCCGTATGGATTCGTCATGTCTGTCTGCCTGTCTGTCCGTCCGTATGTCACAGCCACTTTTTTCCGAAACTATAAGAACTATACTGTTGCAACTTGGTAAGTAGATGTATTTTCACATAAAAATAGAAAAAAAAAACAATAAAATTTGGGGGTTCCCCATACTTAGAATACCATCGAACTCATACGTGTGGGGTATACAGGGTTATTTGAAAAACACCAACAACCTCTTAAGAGGTCATTGTACTCATCATTATGAACAACTTTTACTACGGGACCAAACCTGAAATCGCGAAAAAAAAATCAGCTGTTCCATACATTTTGACGAGTTCTACGAACATAAATGTAGGGAACAGCTGATTTTTTTTTCGCGATTTCGTGTTTGGTCCCATAGTAAAAGTTGTTCATAATGATGAGTACAATGACCTCTTAAGAGGTTGTTGGTGTTTTTCAAATAACCCTGTATAGATGGATAGATCTTCAAAAATGATATTGAGGTTTCTAATAGCATTTTTTTCTAAATTGAATAGTTTGCGCGAGAGACACTTCCAAACTTCCAAAGTGGTAAAATGTGTCCCCCGGGTCCCCCCCCCCCCCGGTAACTTCTAAAAAAAGAGGATGATAAAACTAAAAAAAATATGTAAGTACCATGTAAACTTCCACCGAAAATTGGTTTGAACGAGATCAATTTTTTATTACGTTATAAATCGTAAACCGCAATTTACCTTTCATTCAATCAACTCAAATATAAAATTAAAAAAACCCATTTAATTTATACTTGCCGCTACGGAACCCTTCATGGGCAAGTCTGACTCGCACTTGGTCGCTTTTTTTTTACTTGTTTTATATAATTATGTCTAAATGTTATACGGTGGTACGAAACCCTTCGATTGCGAGTCCGAATCGCACTTAGCCGGCTTTAATATATCTATTTTGACCCTATTCTTTGAGGAATATATCTATTTTGACCCTATTCTTTGAGGAAATACGATCTGCAGCTAACCCCATAAAAACAAAGATCCGTGCATCCTAGTCCGAGGGCACCAAGAAGGCACTCAATACCGGGTCTCCCTGTAATACTAATATTACCTTACCGTACACTGTGATACTGAGCATTCTGTATTTTGATAAGCATCAAACATATCTATCAACAGAGCGATAATGCTAGCGATACAGATACAGCATTGCACCATTTGATCAGCAATAAATAAACCAGCAGTTTATAATGTATTCTATGCAAGTTTAATAATATTATGTTTTTATGCTAAGAAAAAGAAGGATACCAAAAATAAAACATTTTCTTCGTTTTTTTATTTTACCCAAGTCTTGGAACGCTGACCAAGTTCAGTGGTGAGTATCATGAAAAAGTTATTTATATTTCTATGCTAAAATTAATGTTTGGCACTATGAAAGGATTTAATAATTCTGGAGAGAGATTTTGTACTGTTTTATGTTTTGAGGTTTGCCTTTAGTAGTCGGAATTGAGTTATTTTCATGAGGTGATTATCTAATATTTTACCGTACCTATGTATGTAATCGTTTTTTTCATTTCGTCGGTCATATTTTCCGAGAACAAGTAAGCCCATTTCACTTGTATTTGTAAATATAATGTTGTGATCTGACAATAATAGAGCTTATTTGTTTCATACATTTCGTTTCACCCTCTTAAAACCTAGTTTCCTAGTAAATTACTATTTCATCATACATAAAGCAAACCAACCCATAATAAATAACAGAAAAAACTTCCTATTTGTTGTTATTTCACTATTGAGATGTCTATTTTTTATTGAAATTGCTTATAAAAAGAGTTCCAGGTTGGAAGTTGGCAAGTACTTATTATGTAAAAACACTTCTATAAACACTAACTTCCAATCATCACACTTGCAATTCAATTCAAACAAAACCTGTCTGATAGTCTGCAAAAAATAATTTATTCTCTTAGCCTTACGAAGCAAATGTCACATCATTACAATATGATAATATAGGTAATCATTTTATTACTCTTGTTATTGTAATAATAATTATCATTGTTGTTATTCTGAAATTAAAACAAGATCAAAACTGTAATCCCACCACATAGAGATGTTTTAAAGAAATAAAAATGTTTTTACATCCTGAAAAATATATAACAATTTTATGAAATTATACAATGAACAACAACAATGCATGGCTGTGTGAAAGATGATAATAAAATTATGGCAAAAAAGGGGTGACTATGTACTGAGATGATAACTATTAAAGAAGTATGGAAAAAAGGACATGTTGCACCAACCTCAAATAAATTGGGATAAGGGCAAGAGAATGATGATACACAGCAGATTTTTTTTTTTGCAGGCAATAAATTTTGTTATAAGTTTGAAATAATCTGACTCTGCATGAACAGGCTCAAGCTACTAAGTATTATTCTAAGAAGACAATCAACCCTAAGACACTTCAGTGTTAGTTTTAATTTCTTTGAAAAAGAAACTACAGTTGAAACTAAAATTATGGATGTTTGTATGAATAAAGACTGTGATCCGACTCAGGAAAATCAAAAGCTTCCGAAGAAGTACTATCGCCGTGCGGAACACAGGTAAGAAAAGCTTAAAGTATTAAGTTATATAATTTGTTATGTATTTAAAGCAATGCTTTATCACCTACTAAGATAAAAATATTGAAAAACAGCATTGTGAAATATTGTGCCAGAATTGTTTTATTAGCAAGCTATTTCAGGAACAAAACTATTATTGGATCATTGTTAACAACTAGTTTCTGCCCCCGACTTCGTCCACGTGAAATTATCCCCCTTCCGCATTTGATGGCCCAATTCTTGAGGAAGGTTAAATAGGGCTATCAAATGCAAAAAGATTTTTTCAAATTCGACTGATAAAGTCCAGATATTAGCATGTCAAGCAAACAAACAAACTGTTCAGCTTTATTAGTATAGATAGCTGAGATAATAATATGATAGAGAGAATATATAAAATCTGCATTCGCGATTTATTTGCCAAAAATGTAAACAAATATGAGTTTATGGAAAAATAACTTTAAATCCTACACAATAAAGTTCAGTTTACGCTACAACTTCAAATATATTCATAACTTTTTCAAATAGTGCTAGTCATTCTGAAATGAACTTAAGGTCCATTAAAATAAAGTTGATATTTGTTTAACTTGAAATAATATTAATTTGAAACATAAGTTTGAATAGACTTTAGATGGATATATTAGGTACTTAGTGTTAAGGTGTTGATGTATCAATAATATAGGGACAAAGGTATTGATTATGTAGGTAATAGGGTGTCAATTAAAATAAGGTGGCAAATCCAGTTCGAAAATAAGTCCTTATAATGTATAGAAATACGTGCACGTTATAACTTTATCGTGGATGGTTTAAAAGCGTTTTCATAAAGTTCCATACATTTTACTTTCTTTTGTTATCGTGATGCCGTTACGTGGACGTCCACATATCGGCGCGTTAAAAAATAATAAAAGCGCACAATAAGTAGGTATATTATGATGATTATGGTTGCGCACAATCTTGTCTAATGCTGGGGCCAGACTATCGCGATAACGCGAAGATTTCCGCGATAAGTTGATGCTCATTGGCTGGACCTACGATGTCAGCCAATAAGAAACAACTTATCCCGATTTTCCCGTATAGTGTGGCCCCAGCATAAGAACTGGCACAGACTTGGAGACATGGTGTAGCGCAGGCAAGCGCGGTTTCACTGACAAATAAATATCAATCATGCGTAATCCAAAGCACTTAAAGTTAAAAAAAATTAACTTTCATTGTTCCGACAGAGCACCAAAGCTAGAGATGAGGCATGTCCCAGGTTATTTATTTCCGACTTTAAATTAAAAAACGCAATGTTGATTTTTACTTTACTTGCAAAAACTGCGCTACGCTGCGCTTCACCATGGTTTGCATCGCATCGGCCCTAAAGCCCGTTGTACACGTTTTTCTTGCCATGGAAAATTACGACGATGCCGTGAAAAGCGCACGGCTTATGCGCCGTCTATAGGCGTATTGTATGTATGGATCACTATGGAAGCTTGTTGACAGACACGGGCGGCGGAACTACGGCACGGCGCCATCGCCGTATGAGGATATCCGCTCCGATGTCGCGAAATCTCCTACAGATCGGTAACAATAGAAAAAGTAAATTGTGTCTCATTATTAGTGACAGTTGAGCTACTACACAAGCTCACACGATTTTTCTACGGCGCGGTTATCACGCCGCCGTACCGTAAAGAAATCGTGCCGTGTACGGGCCTAAGGGTACCATATCTTTATAGAGAGCCAGGCACAGCGCCACAAGTGTGGGTACTGGTTCTTACTACTAACTTCATCTTGTAGGTTTAATAAACGACTGAGATATAAAACACGGAAATGGCCCTAAATAGTAGATATTACAACATCACATCATAAAAATGTTCCTCAACACGTGTCAGTGTTTATTTATAATTCTCCCATGTCTGTTTTTCAAGTTTTTACACGAACATACAGTCAATATTCTTCTGGCTTATATTATTTACATCACTTATTGGCCCGGTCAAGAGTTATCATCTCGCGAGGTTATCTTATGGTTTTTTTTATCTTTATCGTCTACTTGTTTTCAGTGTTATTCTGATGACGCCAGTTGTAGTTTAGCATTGGAACTAGATTGACTTACTTATCTTCGTGCTCAAATAAACTAAAAAAATGCCAGACGCGTTCGAAAGTGCCTATCCTCTGTCACCACCGTTAAAACCGCAAGATATACGCGCACGCGCAAACTCATCTACGAAGAATAAAAAACCAGTGGTAACTTTTTTTGGCGATGAGGCCGTTGAGGTACCCGACAAATCAGAGGCCGGTGTAGACAAGCCTTTAGGCCGAGGGGAGGTTGAACTCGATAGTATCGCAGTTTCGTATAATACAATGCATTCAACCTGGCTTGATAAAAGAGTGCTTGAGCACAGGTACGTATCAAATTCTTTTTTTTTTAAATAATTCTACGTTCTAACCTAATTTCCCATTGTAAAAGCTCTTCCACCTTTCTCTCCCGAAATCCCTCTCAATTGCAAAAGAAGGTTTCGATAGATTGTTAAACAATCTCTGGAAGGAAATCCTATCTTATCGCATGGCCCTTGATGCTATCTACTGCTGTGTCTAAACATGATTTTCCTTAAATGTTGATGTAATTAACTACGGGTCTAAACCGTCATTTCATGCGACCTTTACGAGTAGTCATCTGTCGTCGGTCAAACACCCAGTAATTTGCTATAAGAAGAACAAATGCTTTATTGTGACTAAAACCGTGACTAAAACTATTGTAACTTCCTTGTTACTGTACTGCTAAAAGTCCGTTTTGGGCTTCCAATTTTGGAGATAAAATTATGTACTGGCAGGCAATGAACCAATTAATTTTGCTTTCATTAACTGCAAGCAGGCAACATATCTTTGTAGTTTCAGAATCAAAACGGGAATACCTACAAGAAATAAAATTAAGCCAAATTAGTTTCCAATTTCAGGACATTGTTATCCCCGTATTCGTACCCAAGAAGTTTTTGGGAACCTCCACATGTCGGTGGAGGGTTGTCGTTGAAATGATTAATTAATGTAGCCAACATTATGACTGGAGAATCCAGCAGGGCCCTATTCAAATCTGGGTTTCTTGTCAATCAAATTCAAAAATCTTAAGATACCATATTTTATCTACAAACAACGCGTAACGTTTTGTCGGAAAAACGCAGAAAGTGCGTCTACGTATGCATTGTGTATACACACGAGTGACACGCGTCGATGATAGAGACAACTGCAGGCGTCGATTCGTCGGATGTCGGCAACAGCCACCGATGCGTGTCGCCGACAACTGACAACATGTCGCTCGTGTATTTGAGTAGATACGGTGCTCAAAGGTGCGGCTGTCGCCGACACGCGTTGACGCTTGCAGTTGCCTCTGTCGTCAACGCGTGTCCCTCGCGTATATGCACACCACGTTACCAAAAAAACCTACTCAAAAATTTTGCTTCTTTGACAAAAACCGGCCAAGTGCGAGTCGGACTCGCACACGAGGGGTTCCGTACCACCGTACAATATTTAACACTACATATATAAAAAAATTGCGGTTTACGATTTATGACGTATTAAAAAAAAAACTACTTACTAGATCTCGTTCAAACCAATTTTCGGTGGAAGTTTACATGGTAATGATGTACATCATATTTTTTTTTTAGTTTTATCATTCTTTTATTTTAGAAGTTACAGGGGGGACACACACATTTTACCACTTTGAAAGTGTCTCTCGCGCAAACTATTCAGTATAGAAAAAAGTTATACTAGAAACCTCAATATCATTTTTGAAGACCTATCCATAGATTGTGGGTTTGATGAAAACAAATTTTTGAGTTTCAGTTCTAATTATGGGGAACCCCCAAATTTTTTTTTTCTATTTTTGTGTGAAAATCTTAATGCGGTTCACAGAATCCATCTACTTACCAAGTTTCAACAGTATAGTTTCGGAAAAAAGTGGATGTGGCTTACGGACGGACAGACAGACAGACATGACGAATCCATAAGGGTTCCGTTTTTTGCCATTTGGCTACGGAACCCTAAAAACTGCTATTTCTGAGAATATCGTCAAATAACCACCACCAAGGAAACCTTAACCAGCCGTGTCAAGGTGGAAATATGGCATATCAGTATCCCGGCAGTCGACACTGCTGTATTGGAAACATCGCGTCGGTCCAAACTTCTGTTTCTTTTTTTTGTGATTGAGCACACTTCCAAAATTAACACACATCCTAGCTACCGCAATCCATTCTGCAATCCGGAAAACCACGGGATCCTTGTTTTCCCAAGCCTGGAACTTTCGGGACCAGAAGTTGGCCGGGATCTGGGTATTCGATTTGAATTCTCTTAGGGTGCATATAACACACGAGCAACACACGTCAACGGCAGAGGCAATGAGCGGCATGCCGACAAAATGTTCTCCTGTATTTAAGCACCGTACTGAAATACACGAGCGGCATGCTTGGTGAAGTGCCATCCTGCGCCGTAGCTGAGCCTGTAGCTTTACATTCCCGACTGTGACCTCTGAGTTTGTTTCGGAATTTCTTAGAGTAGTCAGATATGAAACGCCGATCTCATCAAGTTTTAAATTATAAAAATTTGATCCAGCCTGTCCCATCTTGCTGCCCTGTCCTCAGGGACGCCCTAAGCCGAGGTTCGTACCGCACAGGGGGTGCCCTTAGCGTGTAGTCGCTTAGAATACTAGATATTCGCCCTGGCTGGAGGCTTTGAGTTTGCTTAAGGCAACCACAAGATAGTCCGGTTCACGACCTCTCAAGGTCAAATACGAGATACCATTTATATAAAAAAAAAATACACGAGCGGCTTGATGTCGACGCAGCGACACGCGTTAACGGCAGCCGTCGAAACGAGTTGACGGCTGCCGTTAACGCGTGTCGCTTGTGTGGATGAGCACTAAGTAGTAGGACATTGTTTAAGTACTACCTGCCCCAACATCACAGTACTTACTGTCATAACTTGTACAAATATCAAATAAGGAAGGAAGTTTTTCAATGTTAATTTTTCTCTGTAATTTTGTATCCATGTTTTACGCCTAAGAACCTAGTCTACCAAGCGTTTCAAATGCTTAGCTTTCTAGCCGTCGTTGCTGTGTTCTAAAACATACAAACCCTATTTAGTGACGGAATACCAAACCTATTGACCATTTATTTAAAACCAGAGTTCTAATTTAAAGACTTTTTAACCGACTTTAAAAAAGGAGGTTCTGTATTCGACCCGTATGTATGTATTTATGTATGTCTGTATGTCCGCGATTATCTCAAAAACTGCTGAACCGATTTTGATAATTCTTTCACTAGTGTGATCTACATACTTTCAGGAAGGTTTTAGTATATAATACATTAGGTAATTATTCTTATGTACGAAGTTATATGCATAAATGTACTGCATCTCCGACATTTCTATGCGAATTTTGATGATTCTTCGAGTCGTGTCTTCAAGTCTTCAAAGCACTAGCACAGTATAATATACAGTAAGTTATCTAAGGCCGCCCGCCGAGTTATTAGCCTACTCTTGCGTTGATCCCCTGGGTTGTCACTTTTACTTTTAGTTAATATTTTCGAACAAGCAGCACTTGATCTAAATTTATGAAATAAAAAGCATATTATGATTGAATATTTTACCAATTTATAAATTTAGTAAAAATAAAAAGCCTTTATTCACATAACATTTATTATACTAAGTTACAAATTTGATACCGAGAAAATTTTTCTCCTGTTTCTGCACGTCCGGAACGCTTTATTATTATTTGTTAATGTAAAGTAAATTCTCATTCTTATGTAAAGTTTTTGTAAAGCTTTTGGGAAAGCATGGACAGGGCATCTTAAATTCTATATCATTCAGTTGATCGTAAATTGACCGGCCAATTTTAATGTTGATGTGGTCCTTTTCGAACGCTTTGCGAAACACCTGCTCCATCCTTTCTACATTATCGACAAAATCATCAGGTGGGATCATGAGTAAATTTCGATCTTTGTCGTAATTCCTGTAATGGGTGTATCTAGATTCTACACTTAAATTACACGCTCGTTGATTAACGTCGACGTAAAGCAACCCTAAGCGTTAGTCGGTCACATGTTACTGTAATTTTGTTAAGTTAATATTATGATTAAGACACCATATTTGGATTGAACAACACATCAGACAATAGAAAAAATAATAATTTCAATAGTAATTAATTTGCAATATTAATTATTGAGAAATTGCCCTTATTACAACTATACGCGACAAATACGTTTACCTAAACGATGTTTCGTACTCAATCCTCTGTTTTATAATATAAAAACTTTTTTACAAAAAAAACAACCGACTTCAAAAAAAAAACACTACAAAGTGATAAATAACTTTAATTTCGGAAGTCGGTGTCGTTGGTTCCGCATTTTCGTTTTTTGACACCGACTTCCGAAATTAAAGTTATTTATCACTTTGTAGTGTTTTTTTTTTGAAGTCGGTTGTTTTTTTTTTGTAAAAAAGTTTTTATTTTTCAATTTTTAGTTGTACCTACCCCACAAAAAAGTAAACAAAAAGATCGTTAATGTAGACAATGTAGATAAATTTTAAGATTGTTGTTGATTTTTCAAAAACCGCTTGTCCGATTTCGATAAAATTTTCATGGGACCATTTGGGAAGTAGGTATACCCTTTCCAACAAAAAAAGAATTTTTCAAATCGGTTGGCAAGCAACGGAGTTATGCGGGAACAAACATAAAAAAAAAAAAATACAAACATTCGAATTGAGTACCTCCGCCTTTTTTAGAAGTCGGTTAAAAACTAGACTTCTTAAAATAAACTTTAGCTCTAAACATAGTATTCAGAAAGTAAATTTGGGAATACATTTATATGGAAAAATGCGACTCGGCTACGCTCTTAATAAAGCAAATAAACTGTGAAATAAACAATACAATACCACATTTTCTAATAATATTTAAGTATAAGTAGGTACTTACATTTCTGGTTGAGTAGGAACTATGAAGAATGATAAGTCCGGGTTTGCGAAATCATCATTGAGGCACCCGAAAACACTACAATATTTTTTTCCCCTTTTTGAAGTCATGATACTCGTAATTTAAGTGGCCGCCGCCGCACAGTGGGCCCATACTGAAAATTTGTGGACTTAGGCAACAAAGTTCCAATATCGATGCGATTTTTTTTTATATGACGTGTTATGATATTCCTAACAACTTTTATTCTTATAAAATTTCGTCTAAAGTTGATAGTTTGTCTTGAAAAAAATTTATTAGTTTTTTTTGTATGGAGCGAATCACGTTTCATTTTTTTTCTTCAATTGTACTAATATGTTGAGTGTGTGGCGGTGAGTATATGATAGCTAGGGTCATTCTCTATCCATGAAAAAAAAATCAGCGCCGGCTATCTGCGGCATCGCGAGTAATCATTCGGTAAAAAAAAAAATATTTTGTATGAAATTTTTTGCCATTTAAAATAAATTCAAAGTATATTTTTTGTCTCATTTGGCTGTTTTGACCTTCTTTCTAGTTAAATATATAGTTTTAATAGCGCATAGTTACATATAACTAGTAATTCTGGTAGAGATTTAGTTATTATTGCATGTTATCGGTAGCACCTGCATTGTGATTGATGACTCATTTGTTTGTGCGCTCGGCTAAGCGCATAACTAATGAGTTTTCAAAAATGCTCGTCTCTGATTGGCTGAATAATTTTCACTCACTGTTATGTCCACTACTTGAGTAATTAACACTGACTATAAATATAAAGACATTCATTAAGTCCATCTAGTTTCGCTCTTGTCGCTTATTTGTGAACACAGTGAAATACTTTTATTTTTATATTTACATTAGAACTATGGCTGGATTTTGTACCAACCTAGATCTTTTTGTGAAATTAAGAAGTGGCGGTGATCTGAAAAATCATATGTTTCTATATGAAAGTATCATTTCTGTCTTGACTACCGAAGTTTCTGAAGAAGACAAGAACCGAATCAAGGAGTTCTGTCGACTTTTTTGTGTAAATCTAAATAAAAAGTGGATAGAGTCATGTAGACATCAAAAAACTTTTATGAACCGTGAAAGTAATCGCAAGTGGTTGGAAAAAAACATCAAATGGCCTGTTTGTGACACTGTTGACCTGAGAAGTGAGATGGGCTTTTCAGACGCAGCCTTATCTGAGCCTGTGGATATAGATTCCCATGTTCCTACTCTTGCAGTATGTACTGAGGAAGCGGGAACATCTACAGAAAAGGAGCACAGAAAACCGTTCGAAGACTTAAGTAATAAGCAAAAAAAAAGACGTTCTACTTCCATAGTAGAGGAAAATTCCGAGGAAGAGTTGCAGCACTGGTACATAACAAAATTGAAAGACAACGGCAAAACGAATCTGGCAAAAGTGGTCGAATACCTTTCCAGTAATCCAGATGCGCTATCCGAAGTAGATGAGCGACTATTCAAGAAGCAGAGCTTAAGTACTGTCTCTGAAGATAAGTGTTTAGCTCTTTATACATCACTTGCGCTCTCGAAATGGAAATACTTAGCTCTTCGACAATTTCTGAAAGAAGAAAACTGTGCTGCCTTTCCATCTTATCCAAATCTTGTAAATGCCAAGAAAAGATGTTACCCACCACAAGAGAGTATGGAGATTACTGAAAAAGGAGCTCACATTAAATTGCAAGCGCTATTGGACCACACTGTGAAGAGGATTTTACTAGATATGAATTCTGTTGATAGGTCTCAAAATGAAGAACTCAAGTTAACCTGGAAATGGGGACTTGATGGTTCTTCGTCGCAGAGTAATTATAAACAGAAAACGTCAAACACAGCTACAGAGTTCGATGATTCATCAGTAGTCATGATAAGTATCGTCCCTCTTCGGCTAGTGTCTACTAGCCCATCATCTGGGAATGAAAATATAGTTTGGGAGAACCCCACACCTTGCTCAACTCTTTACTGTCGACCAGTGAAGTTTACTTTCACTTCAGAGACAGCTGATTTTATAAAGTCTGAAGAGTCTGAGATGAAAAAACAAATTGATGAACGAATATCTACACAGTTTGGAAATATTATTGTATCACATGAATTGCATATGACCATGATTGATGGAAAAGTGGCCAATATTATTGCTGAAGTACCATCATTTGCAACGTGTCCCATTTGCTTGGCAAAACCGAGCGAAATGAATAATTTAGACGCTTTGGCTTCCAAACCACTTCGTGAAGAAATTTACAAACAAGGAATTTCTTCACTGCATATGAAGATTCGGTGTATGGAATGTCTTCTCCATATATCTTATAATCTGGATTTTCAGCGATGGACTGCTCGAGGCGAACATAAGGCTTTGAAACAAGCTAAAAAAAATACCACGCAACAAGAATTTCGTGAGCAAACTGGAATGCTGATTGATATAGTCAAACAGGTATGTATTTAATTTTCGCTCTTTTTATGTTGTTTGTGTATTATATCTCTATACAGGGTGACTGGAAATTAGTGGCGGAGCCGTTAAGGGGAGGTAGTCTAGGGTTATTCCGACAGATATCACTATGAGACCTACCGTCCTTACTTAACCCTTTCCAAGATATTCCTACTTTTTGTTTAGCAGTTTTTGCATAAAATAATGACAGTAGCGGAAATTTTACAATTAATATTACTTATTTAGAATATCTTTGTTGCAAAACAAAAAAAAGTAGGCCAAAATCACTTTTTTTTAGGATTTATTACTATCTCTTTAAGTAGGAATATCTTGGAAAGGGTTAAGTAAGGACGGTAGGTCTCATAGTGATATCTGTCGGAAAAACCCTAGACTACCTCCCCTTAACGGCTCCGCCACTAATTTCCAGTCACCCTGTATATTGTATATTACAGTATTGTTTTCCCATTTTAGGGTTTTGGAACTACAAATGACGGGAATACTGCGAGGCTCTTTTTCCAAGATTACAAAAGATCTTCCAGAATAACGGGAATTGACGAAAATCTGATTTTCAGATTTTCCGTTATTCTACAAGCCATATCATCAGGCAAAAACATTGACTGTGAAAAATTTAGAAGGTACTGTAGAGAAACAGCTGATGTGTACGTGCAACACTATTCGTGGTACTACATGCCAGTTAGTGTACATAAACTTCTAATGCACGGTGCAGACATCTGTAACCACTTTGGTGTTTTGCCAATCGGTAAGTAAAAAATAAATATAGTATGATGTATTATATTTGACTCGATTGCGTTTTGAAATTAAAATGTACATAACTTATTCGTTTTAGGTACCTTATCTGAAGAAGCTTCGGAAGCCCGTAATAAGGACTTCAGAAACGTCAGGGAGAGGCACACTCGGAAAACAGGGAGAATAGCAACAAACGAAGACATCCTTCATGGACTTCTAATAAGCTCTGATCCCCACATATCCTACATAAGGCCTAAAATAACGAAGAAGGTTCATAATGAGTTGTTGCCTGAAGCAATTCAGTTGTTACAGACTACTGAGCCTCCCTGTGGCAGTGAGATTATGGAGGAAGAAGAATGCCTCATAGCAGAGTCCGAAAATTTGCCAGACCCACTAGCACTTCTGGAACAAGAAATAATGTGATCCGGCTCTAGATTATTCCTACAAAAGCCCATCAGGGCTAGGAATATGACAAACAGCCCTTTTCAGGGCTACAATTACTTCACAGTTTCATATTGGTCATGGTCATACGTACGATAACTTATACTATAATATACATACGCTTGATTATGTAGGTAATTATCAATGACTTGCCCGTACAGATTTAAATTATTTCACCTATCATTAACAAAATTAGTATAACCTGAAACTTATTACGATATTTATTCAACAATAGATAACGTGCAGTTAAAAAAATAACACAGCCAATCAGAGACGAGCATTTTTGAAAACTCATTAGTTATGCGCTTAGCCGAGCGCACAAACAAATGAGTCATCAATCACAATGCAGGTGCTACCGATAACATGCAATAATAACTAAATCTCTACCAGAATTACTAGTTATATGTAACTATGCGCTATTAAAACTATATATTTAACTAGAAAGAAGGTCAAAACAGCCAAATGAGACAAAAAATATACTTTGAATTTATTTTAAATGGCAAAAAATTTCATACAAAATATTTTTTTTTTTACCGAATGATTACTCGCGATGCCGCAGATAGCCGGCGCTGATTTTTTTTTCATGGATAGAGAATGACCCTAGCTATCATATACTCACCGCCACACACTCAACATATTAGTACAATTGAAGAAAAAAAATGAAACGTGATTCGCTCCATACAAAAAAAACTAATAAATTTTTTTCAAGACAAACTATCAACTTTAGACGAAATTTTATAAGAATAAAAGTTGTTAGGAATATCATAACACGTCATATAAAAAAAAATCGCATCGATATTGGAACTTTGTTGCCTAAGTCCACAAATTTTCAGTATGGGCCCACTGTGCGGCGGCGGCCACTTAAATTACGAGTATCATGACTTCAAAAAGGGGAAAAAAATATTGTAGTGTTTTCGGGTGCCTCAATGATGATTTCGCAAACCCGGACTTATCATTCTTCATAGTTCCTACTCAACCTTTCACTGCTATGATATGAACATTCATTGCTATGGAAATTGAACGGCGCATACCTAGCTAAATGCAACGATCATTCGATAACGCAGATTTATAATCTAACTTGAACTAAGGAGCCCAAAAATGTTATTTACGTAAACAGTCAACATTTATGTAGTAATAAAGATAAAGATTACATTTGTTCGAGATTAATGGTTAGCTCGCATAATTCGTGTCGCACAGTGGAACGAATGTATGGGAGCGGTTGGACGTAGACATGTCCGAAAAAAAAGAGTAAAATTATGCCAAACTAATGATGCCATCTTATTCGATTACTTAATGCCTTCATAACTTGTGGTGATGAATTTCTTCATAACTCCCATATTTCGGGAGTAATTTGAGAAAATGTGAAATTTTACTATGAAAATGAGTGTATCGAGCTCTCTCCCTCCTGATTCCGGGCTTGTTTCAAGTAGCGGTCTCTAATATCGTAATGCTATTACTAAGAGCTATATTTAATACTAAGACACATAGTGCGCCAAATGTGCACTTTCTGGGATAAAAGGAAATGAAAATTTTAAAAAAAAAAACGTTTTTTCCCCATTTGTATTTACTTTAAACCGCAGACAGACTTATTAAGAGGTCTATAAATATATTATATATATACAGAAATATATATTAACAAAAATATTCACAAGAACTGATGAGAGTATGACTTTTAAGTAAGTTGATAATAAATTACCTAGTTTCATTAAAAGTACAATAAATAATTAAGATGTAAGCTCTAATTTACTAAGTTACACATTTTAAAACAATAACATCATTTAATTATCTTCGTCATCATCATCATCATCAATTAATTCAAATTCAGAATCGATGTCCGCTAAATCATTTATGTTAACAAATTCGATATCACTTTTCTCAGAATCCGTAAGCTCATAAAATTCCTTAAAAGAAGATTTTTTTACAAACTTATTTCCTTTTGGACGGATACTTGTAACAAGTGGATCAGAAGACAGTAAAAGATTGTGCATAATATCTTCATTGCATGAGATACTGCTATGCTTTCGAGAATGCCCCTCTCTATATTTTCTAAAATCTTTATTTCTAGCCTCAGATGCCTCTTCGGATAGAAAACCAATGGGCACAATTGACATGTTCTGAACTATGTCTGGCCCATGCATTAAAATTTTATGAAGTGAAGAAGGCATATAATACCATGGGTATAACTCCACGTAAAGCTTAGCAGTATCAAAGCAGAACTCTCGGAATTTAGTTACGTTGATCTTCTCTCCTGATGAAATACACTGCAAGATCACACAGATTTTTCTTAAAAGCATAGCATCTATTCCGGTCAGTTCAGCAGATTTAGTGTAGTTTTCAAAAAATCTCCTTGCCGAGTTGCCATTGTTGGTGGATCCACTGCCTTGTTTCACAACATCGAGAAGTAAGCCCGTTTCTCTTCTTACAGCCTCTTGAACTCTTTTCTTCCTGTCATCAACTTGCCTTTTTGCTATATCACCCCTTACTTGCCATGATTTTATGTCTAATTTGTAGGAAATGTGTAATAAGCATTCCATTGAGCGAATCCAAGCGTGAAGGGTGCTTAAGCCATATTTATACATGTCCTCGTTTGCGTGTTTATCTTTGATTAACTCTAAATTATTCATTTCTTTAGGACAAGCCTTGCATATGTCACACACTGAAGCTGCTGTATTGGATATAATGGAATGAATTTTACCATCAATCATTGTCAACAGCAGTTGGTGTTTGACACTAATTCCATCAGTGATGGTGGATGGAGTTAAGGCTTCAATCTCTGCTTCGATTTCAGCCATCTCTCTCTGCACATTTTCTTTGGTTTCCTTTATAAACTTAAACAATATTGGCCGGCAAAATGAAGTGGAAGATGGTCGCTCGTTTTCCCAAATTGTTACACCTTTTGAGACGAGCCGCAGTGGTACAAGACTAATCATAAAATTACTAGCAAGATCGATTTGCTCATCTTCACTCGTCCTTTGATGATAAATGCTTTGGCTAGATGATCCGTCAAAACCCCATTTGCTGGTCAATACGAGCTGTTGATTGGGATCAACAGGGGTTTCTAACGACCTAATAAGTCTTCTTGAGGTTAAATCCATCAAGGCTTGTAATTTGATTTTTGCAGAGCTCTCTGTAACTGTGAGATCTTCTTTGGCCGGATAGCACTTAATTTTTTCTTTAACCAACATGTAGTAACTCGGGTATTGAAGAGCTCCTTCTTGAGTGTTGAAATCCCGAAGAGTGTTATAGCGCCATTTCGATAAGTTCATCGATACATAAAGAGCCAATGCCTTCAAAGGGGATATTTCCCGTACCTGAATTGATTTACCTTCAATGAAGGCTTTGATTTTTGAGGCCTCTTCTGGATTCTCCGTCAAGTATTTCATAACATAAGCTGTATCGCTTTGTCCTGCCTTTTGAAGCGCCCTTTCGGCCGAAAACATAATTTCAGCGCTGCTACTGCTGCATGAAAGACTATCTTCAGTGCGTCTTCTTTTTTGCCGGTTACTAAGGTCCTCAAAAGATTTACGAGGACTAGGATGTGTACAAGTTGAAGCATCAGATTTAGCAGGAGAAATTATGGGCTCGATGACGTCACTTATATTTTCTGTAGAAGGTTCCATATTTTCATTCTGTAATTCCGGCCATTGAATTGCAGCCTGTAGCCAAATCTCATGTTTCTTCCGAAACTTATCTGTGCTTCTTCCAGACTGTGTCCATTTTGCATAAATGCGGTAGCAAAATCGACGACACCAGTCTTTTAAACTTGTTTCAGCACTTTCACATAACTGAACACAACTGTTATCTTTTAAAACACTGAACAAATAGTTAAAGTCGCGTAAATCTTTATGTGCGCGTGCGCATAAAGCAACGTGAATATCAAGATTTGTATTAAAATTTGGAAAATACATTGCGAGATTAGCTTGGATACAACGAGGTGTAAATCAACACTGATTTTAAAGTTACTAATAGTGACCTATTTATATAAAATCCAGGTATCCCAGGTATCCTTTGTTAAATATTGCAAGGTAATTAGTTATTGTGATAATTAGTAAATGATGCATGCTAAATTAGTGTATTAAGAGCCATTTAGTAATTAAATAATAGCAATGTTCTTATCAGTAATCATTAGTGCATCAGTTTTATATGTAAACCTTAAGTCCCTAATTATATATCCTAATTAGCTTATATCTTCTCTAATTGGCTGCTCAGAAATGTTATTGTAATAAGGTAAACCTTTAGAAAAACGGTTTTAATCAACAAAATAAACAAAAAATAAAAAAATTGTGTTATAAAATAAACATCACTCTTTATCCCAGAAAGTGCACATTTGGCGCACTATGTGTCTTAGTATTAAATATAGCTCTTAGTATAAGCATTATGATATTAGAGACCGCTACTTGAAACAAGCCCGGAATCAGGAGGGAGAGAGCTCGATACACTCATTTTCATAGTAAAATTTCACATTTTCTCAAATTACTCCCGAAATATGGGAGTTATGAAGAAATTCATCACCACAAGTTATGAAGGCATTAAGTAATCGAATAAGATGGCATCATTAGTTTGGCATAATTTTACTCTTTTTTTTCGGACATGTCTACGTCCAACCGCTCCCATACATTCGTTCCACTGTGTGTCGTGCTGACTGCTGTGCCATGAGACTACTATATAACCGAAGTTGACGAATCAGCTGTTAGCTACGGCCGCGGGGGAAGTGACTGTACCGTGGGGCCTTAAATGTATAGACGACCGTCGACTCCGGTAGAACGTCAGTGTACGCGACGCCCTCGCCGATCCATATCGCACGCACATTAATTGATAGAATTCTGCTATTCGCCGCGATTTCTGATACGTGACGTACATACATCTGTGTACACTGTGTTGTCAACTCGAACATAATATGTCAAACTAAACGTTAGTGGTTGTGTTTCGTTATATTTGTTGCTAGTGGTAGTGTTTTCCGTTCAATTTACTGCTTTAATAAAATACCATTCACATGAAACACTTATTCTGACAGTAACAAGGTTGTTATTTTAATCTGTCAAGCTCCGCTAATGAGACACAATTGATTTTCTATTGTTTGGTCACCGATCGGTGTCCCGCGGTCCTTGAGCGGTTAAAGCGTAGGTGGCGAGTCACTGTATGCTGCGCAAATAACATTAATTCATAATTTCTATTTTGTTGTGCAAGCGTTTACATCCAGTTTTACTTGTTTTGTTGACCGTCCTAGATTTTTGATATGTTAGTTAAAGGGAAAGTATTATGTTTTTTTGTAAGCCTGTTTATTATGCAAGGTTTAAGAATTACAACTAAAAATTCGTTGCGGAAAAGTTATTTTTTGACACTTGTTTGTTTTTCTTGCTATGATTGATTATACTAGGCAGGCGGTGTATCACAGCGCACGATGCAGTTCATGTGTTTTTTCAATTATAATTATATAGTTTTATTACAACTCTGCGATTTGAACATTGTTTTTAATGTAATTCCGTGCTTGTGCACTATTACCTACTCTAGTCACGTACGGTACATCATACGTAAAGCAGTATACTTGACACCACAGTCAGTATTAGACAGGAAAACATGAAAACAAATAATTTCAACGCAGATACTTATTCCTGGAATGATATTGATTCGTTCCCTGGCAGCCTCTCTCCCATGCGCCCTGCACTGCATCCCATCTCAGACAAATTGATCTCTATCGCATCACAGGCGACCCTACTTTTATACATTCATGAAATTTTGGTGAGAATAGGTATTCGCTTGTTAGATATGGACAGCAAATTAATGAACAACGTATTGATCAACCGAAAAATTACATTACGTAGTCCTATATAGAATTTTTATGAATTTACTATCACACGAATTTTTTGTCCACTCTATCTGATCTATACAATTTTTTCTCGCAATTTTAGAAAATAAAATGTCTCCCCTCCCCAAAGACAATACAACTTATACAGGTTGTGTTATGTATGACTTTCAGAGGAAAATGCATGTCGTTAACCTCGTCCCTATTGTTTAGCTAGACTCTTTTGATAAATGTGTCTGAATTTAAAGTCGTTTAGAGCTATTGACATGGCATCAATGAATACGTTTTAGATTTAGGTCTGCTTAACATGCAGGATGGTAGTCGTTAGAGTTAGTGTCATTGCAGTTTAAATATAATAAATAAAATAAGACAAGCAATAAGATAATAGTGGTTTGTTCAAAAATGTAAAATGGACACACAGGCCAAAATATAGCCATTCCTGGCATAGTCGTGCTATGAATCAACATCATCAATCATCAGAATCTGTTATATCGTAAAATATTGTTTGTGACTAACAAAGACGACTCACAAACAATAGATGTGCACTTGAGACGTAAGAAGGCTAACTATAACCCACATGTTAAGTCTTAGACGAGAGGACCGGTCTCTTCAACCTTGTTACTGTCAAGGATATTCACTCAAATGCTTCCTGCGGTACACTAAAACGATTGCAGTGAATCATGAGAGACGTGTGAACCGCGATTACAATACAGTGAAAATAAATGTTTTGTTATAGTGAAAATACCAAATTCCGAGAAGCATTATCTATAAGTGTATGATTGAATGGACATTATTTTTACCTCATTTTTTGTTGTGAATGGTGTAACAGAATAAGAAATTTTGTGAGTGATACACAATGGATAAACAGGCCATGTCTAACGGATCTGAATATCGTTTTGTGGACAAGTCCATAGTCATTGGTTCGTCATATGGCACAGGGAACAGAAACACGGCAGCGCCAAACGAGTGAGTTGATGTAGCCTTGGAATATTTCTATTTACCAACTACAGTAAAGCGTGTACGTAAAAGTAAATGAGACTGAAAGTCAGCCGTCAGGTTCTAATAATAAAAGTATTCAGTGACGATGCGAGACTTAAAATCCTGTGGGATGTTATGTTTAAAAACATGTTTATGAAAGTATATGAATTTCATTGTTTTGAAATCGTGAAGTGACGTAGCGTTGTTTGCTTCATTGTTTGTATACATCTGGAGGACTGTATCACAGTAGAAAGATATGAACTGTGACTGTATTATTGTTTTAAAGCAAGGTATCAACTTGTTTCTCTTTGTCGGTTTTAGTCCATTTCTTTACTAGCCTACTAGCATCCCATGATCCCATCCATTATGTTGTACATAGGCTATGACTGGCCACAGATTTCCAGTCAGAGGCCGGTTCCAAACCCGCACTCTAGCATTGATCTGTGTGATAAATTATTCGGAATTAGACCAGATCACGAATTCACGAGACCATGCGTGACAAAGCCAATCCTATCGTGGAATGCAACTTTCGGGCCTAGGCATCGCTAAGAAGTATATAATATCGTGGTTGTTCGCATCAATGCCAAAAAATGTCGTCCAAAAAACTGGAAAAAAACATTGAGACATCAATAATTACAAAGTCACTACGAGAGTTATCGTTACAAATATTGCAAATTATATACAATAGATCTAAAGCACACGTCTAGTTGTCTACCCCCAGTGGTTGTCAAGAAATTCGCTTTCAAATAGTCGAACCTGTCCGTGTAGGAGGCACGTTTACTATTGTAACATACATAGTCTCTAGTAGTATTTGGCTCAATCAGGTCATTCACGGAGGCAACGGGGAGCGCATTATCCCATATCTTTTGGCCGAAAAACCGCATCTTTAATGTTAGACGAAATATATTTTTTGCCATTTTGGGAAAACGCAGGTGCTTCCACTTTGATGTAAAATGTTTATAGGGGCAATTACATGCCGAAGATGCTTCACTGCGATACCTCGCGATCGCGGTTTAGCACGGTACCACAGACGGTACCTCGATGTCACCTTCATTCATGTAAAACAAATGCATGCTAATAGACACGCGCGCACATGCCGAAGGATACCTAACTGCAATACATCGCGGGCTGCTTGGGGTTTACCTCGATGCCAGGCATCAGCGTGCGTGTCGATGACACAATATAGCATGAGAAATAACAATCCCCACTGGTGGGGATTTCTGGAATAAACCAGAATAATCAGCATAATTATAATGTTCCCACTGCTGGGACACAGGCCTCCTTTCTAAGAGGGCGTGGGTGTTAATTCACTACGCGGGCTCAGTGCGGGTTTGTTGATGACATAGTTGTTAGAATGATCTTAAATAATCGAAAATACGGCCGGATGACGCAATTGAACTAAGAGAGTGTCCTTGCTGCCCCTAATTGAATCTGTCTAGAATTCTAAGTGCAGAGTGATGGTACACAAGTCCGTCTAGAGATAATAACAAACGAGACATGTTGGGGCTTGAGTTCGTTCGTTCGTTTTCGTGGTCTAGCATAGTAACTGGTCTTTTTAGCTAATGGTCTTTTTAATCATTAATCTTTTTATTGGCCCTACCTACCTTAGGACTAGTTACGACCTTGTGTACCTATTTATGAGTCAATCAAAATACCTAGTATTGTAGCAAACCTGTAGTTATTAATATTTCTACTTTAAAGGATTTACCCTTCGACTTGGCTATTGGCCGGATTACTTTTTAGGCTTCCGTACCCAAAGGGTAAAAACGGGACCCTATTATTAAGACTCCACTGTCCGTCTGTCTGTCTGTCACCAGGTTGTATCTCATGAACCGTGATAGCTAGACAGTTGAAATTTTCACAGATGATGTATTTCTGTTGCCGCTATAAAAACAGAATAAAATAAATATTTAAGGGGGGCTCCCATACAACAGACGTGATTTTTTTTCCGTTTTTTTGCTCGATATTAATAACGGCAACAGGTAGACGCTTGAAATATTTACGAAATAGGTAGTAGTAAGTTGTATATTCACTTTAAAAATAAATAATTAAATTAAAATAAATTAAGGGGCGCTCCCATACGACAAACGTGATTTTTTATATATGTAGTGTTAAATATTGTACGTTGGTACGGAACCCGTCGTGTGCGAGTCCGACACACACTTGGCCGGTTTTTATACATACATATATTTTGGATTACGATTTCAAATACCGATCCAGTAACATTGGCTTTAATTATGCATTCTGCCTCGTTTTAGCCTTCAAATTTGAAAGGCGAACCCCGACGTGTGGGGGTACGCTCGTTGAAACGCAAATTGGCCGTGTTTGAATTGATCATGAAAGAAATCTTTATCAATTGCTGTCCTCCATTTGATCTCCAAAAGAAGCTCGTAGAAATATTACGATGATCGAGAGAATTTGATTAAGACCGATAATTATCAGGATTGCGTTATTTCAGAAATTGTTACAAACTTTCCTATTCCAAACTTTCTTTTGCCTTTTGTACTAATAAGATACGACCAAACGACACGTGTGCCAGTTCGTTTACTTCAAGGAGGGTGACACGATAACATGGCTACAAGTTTCACGTTTTGCTAAAATAAGCTGTAAGAAACTAATATTGATATCTTCGAAATGATGAAACGTTGTTGGCAAAACGCTGGAATTCCACTCGATGCATGTTTCTCTTAGACTGTAGGCGTGTAAGTCACAAATTTAAAACACGTTGCATATTGATAGTGATTAAAATGGACATCAAACTGGAGCCAACAGCAACGTTCCGTTCTGCTCGTTCTGCGTTATCGCCTGACTTGCATGAAGTTTTTCACCTTGTGGCTTGTGCGACACGTGTTCCAAAAATAACTAAATACTTTGCTGTTATGACTGGTGGCCGCTCGATTTAGCTAAAAGCGCTGGAGTTTGTAATTAGGTGTCCAGTTTTCACAAATAAAATGAATTTAAAGTTACCAGGAAAGGTCAATAGGAGTTAGGTCATTTGAAGACTTTAGTACATTATCACTACTACAACTGCTTTGTAAAGTAGGTACACCTATGCGTAAATTGTTGTTAACCGACTTCTAATTTTAAATAAAAATAATGTGTGGATTTTCATTTAAACAAGAGAATAGTGTGTTATTGAAGGGTGAAATAAAGTAAGAAAGAAAATACGTTTATTTAGCACAGACTAAAATACACATAGTACACCAGAGACATACATCAGATAAAAACAAATAAAAAAGTGTAAAGCCCGATGTAAGAAATTAGCAGGAAAGTCTGCCTCACGGCTGCGGCAAAGAGGCCCAGATCAGCAAAAATGCCAGACAACTAGTGCCTGACGCTGGTTTTCAGCTGGACCTAAACTAGCATGTGCTAATTATCGAGATGTTATTGTAAAGATCTCCAATGCATAATTCATTTCATAACCTCGTGTAAGGAATTAAGGATAATTCATGCAATTTACCAGTTACCACGCAAATCATAATATCCCGTCGCCGATTTATTTCTAACATAGTAACACGATGTTTTCTAGCGTTGAAGATCAAAGTGGCATAATCTTGGAAAGAGCACTTGATTTCCTATATGTTCTCGGTTTCCTATTGATAATAGCTTATGTTTTAAGTCACTCAATTTGAAAAGCATTTCTTATCACACTCGAGCCTGACGTAATTCTTATCTACGTAGGTACATGAGTCTCAAGAAACAACGGAACGGATGCGGGTGGCGTATTAGCGCTATAGTTAGCTGACTAATCATAAACATAATAACTTGAAGAACCATAACCATAATCAATACTCGGAACGCTTGCATATTTGTTAAACTAAACTTCCGACGACACACGTAAATTATACTTAGCACTAAATTCAATAAATAAAAAGTAGTACCTACGGTCAGCAACAAAAGTGGACTAACACAGTTCAGTTTACTCTCTTTTTTTTGTTTAAATAGTAACGAGTTTTTATATCCTTATGGTTGACCCTATCGATTGGTTCCGTAAAAGTATAGGATGCTATGCTATTTTTTCGGATTTTAGTCGGTTCGAGTCCCGGGTGTGGCAAACGTATTTTCAAAAATCTTTGTTTCTTTTTTTTACTTCTTTTTTTAAAAATAAGGGAACGTTTCCTTTGAGTAAAATTTGCTCTCTTCTGTATTTAGAGTACTTTCAGGTATGCTTCGAAAATTCCACTCTGTATACAGGGTGAAATTGAACACATGCGACAAATCGAAATGGCAGATTGTACTCGTCATTATGAACAACTTTTACTATGGGACCAAACCTGAAATCGCGAAAAAAAAATCAGCTGTTCCCTACATTTTGGCGAGTTATGCGAACATAAATGTAGGGAACAGCTGATTTTTTTTTCGCGATTTCAGGTTTGGTCCCATAGTAAAAGTTGTTCATAATGATGAGTATAATCTCCCATTTCGGTTTGTCGCATGTGTTCAATTTCACCCTGTATATATTTTTTTTATGTATGTTCGGGCATAACTCCGTCATATACAGGGTGTTACGGAAAGGGTATATCAATACAAACGGGTTGAAGAGTGTATCTGGTCTAGAATCTCTGTACAAAATTTCAGCTCAAAAGCATTAACTTTGAAAATGCTTAATATTTTTTTTATTTAGACATCACGGCGCTGCACTGGCGCGCGGCGGCGTGATGTGCGTGTACTAGGCGCACAGACACACTGCAGATAATGGATATTGACCCTCGTAGTGCGGTGACACGTTTGTTTTGATTTCAATTTAATAAACTATCGAAATAATAAAATATTATGCATTTTCAAAGTTACTGCTTTTGAGCTGAAATTTTATACAGAGATTCTAGACCAGATACACTCTTCAACCCGTTTGTATTGATATACCCTTTCCGTAACACCCTGTATAGACGGATATGCAAAATTCTTTTTTTTTTGTTCGAAGGAAGTTTATTCCGTAATGGTCCTATTTAAATTTCGTAAAGATTGATGATGAGTTTCGGAGACAGACAACGGAACTCTTCAATAAGTGCCAGCAAATCAACCGCGATTGCTGCTATCGCATAGGTATGCATTGTTTACGCAATCACACAACACAACATCACGCCTGTACCCTCTAAAGGGTTACGCAGATGCGTTCAGTCAGTGTACAGTCAACAGCAAAAGTAGATGATGAAAATCAGAAATTCAATACAAATGAACGGAGTTCGTGTCAGAACTGTGTGGCTTCGAAGTGATTCAAAAGTATGTGATTGTAAATTATACCAAATATTTACTACTAATACAGCTGCCATATATTCGTGATCAGTTTTGACTCCAAAAGTTATAAACTCAATCATCATCTACTTTTGCTGTTGACTGTACCACGGTACACCCTCATTTCTGTCAAAGTTGTTATTAGGGAACCTCTAATCTTGCAAGTAAATTCGGGCATATTTTTTTTGTTTATAAATTGATTTAATTAACCGACTTCAAAAAAGGAGGAGGTTCTCAATTTGGTTTATGAATTTTTTTTATGTATGTATGTTCAAGTAAAAAAGGTTATTCACTTTGTAGTGTTTTTTTTTGGAAGTCGGTTGTTTTTTTTTTTTTGTAAAAAAGATTTTTTGAATATACATGGTGAAATTGAAAACATGCGACAAATCGAAATCGGATATTGTACTCATCATTATGAACAACTTTTACTATGGGACCAAACCTGTAATCGCGAAAAAAAAAAATCAACTGTTCCCTACATTTATGTTCGCATAACTCGTCAAAATGTAGGAAGCAGCTGATTTTTTTTTCGCGATTTCAGGTTTGGTCCCATAGTAAAAGTCGTTCATAATGATGAGTACAATCTCCCATTTCGATTTGTCGCATGTTTTCAATTTCAACCTGTAGTGTTCAATAAAAAATAAATAAAAAATGAACTTAGGTAGGTGACTTTTATTGCTGTAGCTCAACAACTCTAAAGCCAACTTTACGCGTTGCGATTTAATTGCCTGTGGCATATTATCATTGAAGCAACACTAAAAGTGGCAGTCATTTTGATACTTTAATTTTATTGCAGGATCATGCACCTTGTAAGTACCGCTGCTGCGTGTGTAACCACACGTCTTCTGAGTTTAGCTCGCTACCTCTATGTCACCTCCATGTAAATCAAATGCATGCTAATAGACACGGGGATATTATAAATTGCATATCAAATAAATAATCGCCTATCAATACATACTCATCATTTATATTCTTTTTTACATCAAATAACTTACTTCACTACAAATAAACTAAATGTTTAACAAAACTCAAACTGCAGATAATTCGAAATTATACATCAATATGACATAACTTTTTTTCTCATAATGCAATACAGTTAAATTTATTTTTGTACAAAAATACTACATACATAGCATAAATACTAACTGCACAGCAAATTTTCCATATTTCATAGCAAAATAACTATCCCAGTCGCATATTAACCAGTAAGTACAACAACACCTGTTCATCATATTTGTCTTAATTTTCAAGAAGCCATGCTCGGCAAATTTAATGATTATTATAACAAAAAAATCCTTTTACATTGCATCATTTCTAAAAGCAGAACAAATTAACTGAAAAAAGGTTCGCGGCTTGGCGCGATTTTTCGTCACTGGAGTGCAGAGTGGCGCGAGCGAGTAAGATAGAGATAGCGCTAGGTCGTGTCGTCGGGATTTAGCCGTATATCTCGCGCGTAAGAGCGAAATAGAAATATTTCGTTAGTGTATTACACAGAAATAGGGGCCCCGCGAAGCGGGGCTCCGTCGACATAGGATGCAAGAACGAGCGAAGGGCATCCCGAGGTTCGGTTTGGTTAGGTTACTTTAAACCCTTTACACAGAAATAGGGGCCCCGCGAAGCGGGGCTCCGTCGACATAGGATGCAAGAGCGAGCGAAGGGCACCCCGAGGTTTGATTTGGTTAGGATAAATTACAATTTTGTATCTAATTTTATATTTTTTTTGCTGATCTCATTATGTGGTAATTAATAAATAATAAGACGACTGTGACTAATAAAATGCTGTTTTATTTAGAAAAACTGCTGTAAATAATATAAAAATAGAAGCTATATTTAAAAGAAAAAGAGTTAACATGTATAAAGTGCATTAAGATTATTAGCTGTGCATTGATGAAAAAGCTTTTACTTTAGGAAAAATCGCTGTACGCTGCGAAAATAAATTGTAGTGTTTAGTGATATTTTGAGTTGAATATTTTGCTGTGCAATCAGTAATTTTGATGGGAATTCGGAATCTTATTGCATAGAAAAAGGATATTTTTTTATTTGCGTTTAAATACTACCCATAGACACGCACGCACATGCCGAAGGATACTTCACTGCGATACATCGTTGGCTGCGGGGTGCGTGCGTGTCTATAAGCATGCATTTGTTTTACATGAAGGTAAAATCGAGGCAGCGAGCTAAATCGCGACCGCGAGGTACCGCAGTTCGACATCTTCGGCAGCTAATAACACTTAGGGTACTTAATTACAAATGCATGCTAATAGACACGCATGCACAAAGACCGCAGTAAAACTGGCTAGTTCGTATTCATGGTAAAAAGTTGCAAAACATAGTTTTCAGCTTCTTGACTTCTGTTTCTCAACTTTTGACTCCCATGAATACGGGGCTTGAGGTTCGAGGTAAACGAAAACGTAAAATTCTTTAAGACTAATTTGAATGAGCTTGCGATTAGGTAGGTAAATCATGCAATTTAGCGAAAAAGGTGGCTACCACGTAAAATCTGCCCTGTATTCATAGTACTTACTTAAATAAAAGTTGCGATATTGTGTCATTGTGTCTATCCATCTTCTCAACTTTTGTTTGCACATTGGAGCGGTGTCCAGTGCAGTGTGATGATAACCGCCTAAATTTTTTACAACCAGTACCTAGGCCGACCTTAGGAGGGGCTTGTGGCTAAGTAAAACAGCCGCACGGGTCGATTGATCAGGTTAAGCTACGCTTGCCGCCGTTGGTCCGTGGATGGGTGACCATCTTTCCATACCATGATCCCTCCGTGCCTCGGAAAGCACGTTAAGCTTTTGGTCCCGGCTGTCATTCTTGAATCTTTGACAGTCGTTACGGGTCGTCAGAAGCCCGAAAGTCTGACAACGAATCTTACAAAGGGGTATCGTATTACCCAGTAATTGGGTTGTGGAGGTCAGATCGGCAGTCGCTCCATGTAAAATACTGGTATTCAGCTGTATCCGGTTAGACTGGAAGTCGACCCTTACTTAGTTGGGAAAAGGCTAGGCAGATGATGAACTAGGCTGACCTTCAAGATGAATTTATTATTTAAAAACATATTACAAGCATCATAACATTCATAAGGATTAAACTACTCACGAAAGTAATGTTCACTTTTTGTTTTGTTTCAGAATATTTGTCAACAGATCGCTACATTTAGAAAATGTAAAATTCTATGGCTTTGATATGGACTACACCTTGGCTGGTAAGTTTTGAACACACATATTTTCCAGCTTTCTAAGCCTTCAAAACGTGGGTGGTCTGCGACACCGCCATCGTTCATGCTATGCAAGCTATGCTTGTGCAAGATTCAATGCGTGTGATATCGTGATGGTTGACAGGGGAGAATGGAAGACGAAAACGTGTTGCGCCGACCCCATGTAACATTATTATGGGCTTTGTCTACTGGCAGCTTAGTCTTGAGTCCTGGCTTCGTTCCCCACACCATTGGGTGACTATTGCCATCTAAAATAAAATAAAAACGGCTTGGTTACGCTAGGAATGTATAAAACATACTGTCACATTTTACTCAATGGCAATCTTAAACCTATATACATATCTGTTTAGCAAATTATTTGTCATAGGCTTTTAATCTGATCAGATAACGATGGTCAATGTCAGTACCTATTTTAAATGGAGGACTGTCGTCGTCTGTATACTGCAACCAAATAAATTACCTAATATCCTAAGTTTAAACTAGACTGGGTTTCAGTGTCATCCTTTTGGGTTTTCGACATACACGTAAATTCGGCATTCAGCTCGGGTACCGACCGACTTCTCTCTGTGTAGAGAATCCCACATGTTATACATATAAAGATATAGAGTAGAGAGAGTATAGAGATATATAGAGTGCGGAACTGCCCGCCCGGCGCCCTAAGGGCTCTTACACATCTGCGACACTGTGCAGCGACAGCTGTCGCCGACGACGGTCGCCGAAACCGATTGGCAACGGTCGTTGACTCCGATCTGTGACGGTCGTCGACTGTCGGCGACGATTGTCGACGCATGATCGCGGCACTATCCAGAAGTCGGCAGCTAGTGTTAATACACTAGCTGCCGACCGTTCTGTGGTCGGCAGCGCATGGACGGAGAGACAGGACGTATTTCTTTTCGCAAAAATGAACGACTTGGATAACGATTTATTGATTGCTTCGATTAAAGAATATGAGTGTTTATGGAATTATAAAAGTAAGGAATACAGCAATAAAACAATTAAGAGTGGTGCATGGATGCCAATGTGAACAAAAAAAAAAAAAAAGAAAAATTTACTGTCTTGTCTCTGTATGACTATATCTCGTGGACCCATATACACGACGTTTCGGTTTTCGTTGACGTCTTTTGATTAACAGCAAAAGAAGTAAGTACTTCTTCCTCAAAATCCATTTTTGAAACCTTAGCTCCCATACTTACTACATTCATTAGGAAACGATCCGGTATCTGTCCCGGTCGCGGGCAGTCGCAGCCCGCAGGCATAGACTATACACTAATATATGTCACAGGCGGTCGTGCAACGGACCCCCGACCGTCGCAGATCTGTCTTCTTCTTAGCGTGTCGATGGCAATCTAAATGTACTCGGCCCAGAATTCGGCCACTTGTTTGGCGCCATCACTAGCGCCCATCAGTTCCTGTAACGTGCAGCTGACAGGACACGCAGGGCACGATATTAAGTGTCCCATCGTTTGTGGAACAGCACCACATTTACACTCCAAGGCGGAGTCGTCTATAAATTTCCACCTGAACAGGTTTTCCTTGCTTCGGCCAACCTGGGTCCGGAGTCTGTTTAAAGACTTCCAGTTTACCCAAGGTAACTCATGTCCAGGTGGGAGGTCCTCAGCGGGTGGAACGAACGGTTTGGGTAAGGAAGCACTGTCTCGCCACAGCCTCAGTCTTTCTTGTGGTAGTTCGCCAGTGAGTGGGACGACACACTTTAAGAAGCTATTTCGGCTTTTCAGCCTTTGTGGCACAAGGGTGTTGTCGTGCAAAGGGTGTCGTGTGTCGGAGACCATTTTGGCCCTTTCGTTGGAGCTTGCCACCGCTCTGCGAACCACTGGTGGCGCTATTCCTGCTAGCGGATACAGCATTTGTACCGGGGTCGGTTTTAGGCAGCCAGTGATGATCCGGCACGTTTCGTTCAAAGCTGTATCCACTAGCTTTGCATGGGCAGAACGACTCCACACGGGGCACGCGAATTCTCCCGCAGAAAAGGACAGCGCCAGTCCAGTAGTCCGCATAACGTCAGGCGAAGCACCCCACTTCGATGAGACCAGTCGGCGAAGAAGACTGTTGCGAGTGTGCACCTTCTGCTTGATGTTCTTGCAGTTTTTGCTGAATGTTAAAGACCTGTCCAGAGTAACACCAAGGTATTTAGGGGAGTTGCTGTGCTCGATAGACACCCCACCCCAAACGATGTTAAGTTTGCGGCCCGCCTCTCTATTGCGGAGATGAAATACGCAAGACTGGGTTTTGCTTGGATTGGGCTTAAGTGAGTTAGTGAAGTAGTATGTGGCTAAATCACCAAGAGCGTCTGACAAGTGGGCCTCAACCTCCTCAAAGGTGGTGGCTTGGGACGTGAGGGCAAGGTCGTCTGCATAGAGGAAGCGGGACGTGTTGGGGCCCTTGGGGCTGGCCGGTTGGTCGTTGGTGTAAATATTAAAAAGAAGCGGTGCCAGGACACTACCTTGAGGTAGGCCGTTTTTCTGCGCTCTCCAACGACTTCTTTCCGAGAGAAGGTGGACCTGAAACCGACGATTGTGGAGAAGTTCTCGGAGTATTCGGACAAAGTTCTGATCGCCTATCAATGTCTCCACCTTCCAAAGCAACCGTTTGAGGTTGACTGTATCATAGGCAGCTGACAGATCTACAAAAACCGCGCCTGTGACCATTCCTATTTCGAAACCATCCTCAATGTGTTGAACGAGTTTGAGGGTCTGGTTACAGCAAGACTTGACGGGTCTGAAACCAGCTTGCTCTGGGATTAACTTCGGGTCAATAACACTCGTTAGTCGGTTCAACAGCATTCTCTCAAACAGTTTGAACGTATGGCAGAGCAGAGATATTGGACGAAAGTTTTTTGGATCGTCCGCTGCTTTACCTGGCTTCGGAATTGCTATGACCTTTGATTTTCTCCAGAGACGGGGTATTGAGGCTGATTCCAGACAGATGTTGTATAGACGCAGCAGCCACGACACAGCAACTGGGCCAAGCTGTTTGATTTGCTCAACTGAGATGTCGTCCACTCCAGAGGCTTTACCGCACTTAAGACCCTTAATCGCTGCGACGATATCAGAAAGGTTGAACGGTTTGCTGATATCGTCACAAGCGCCATCGGGTTTTTGTGCCTTAGGGACTTTGCTGGAACGGCGTGTTGGTTTACCGTTAACAAGCAGTTGGTGGGCTATCTGGTTAGCGGTGACTTGGCTTGGCGGAGTTGGTTGAGGGGACTCGCTGGTCAGCTTTCTTATAGTGCTCCATGCCTTTTTACTGTTATGGGTCATGTCGATATTAGTAACAGTGTTTATCCATCTCTCCCGTCTGATTTCACCTAGTTTTGATAGCAGCTCTTCTCCAGCCTGTGTGGTTTCCTCCGAAAAGGGGTCGGTGTTATACAGTGTTTCGTATCGACTCAGTAGATCACTGGTTTCTGTTGACAGCCCTGGAATATAGGAAGTCCTGCAGCCCCTTGGTATGTGTCTTCGGGAAATAGTTGACACAATCTCAACAAATTGGTCGTAGTTTTGTGGAGTTGGCAAGACCTTCAGGAGGGCGTCATCAATCGACTGCGTGAACGATTCCCAGTCGGCCTTGGTGTAGTTAAATCGGCGCCTAAATGGGACATTTATAGGTTGGACCACTGGTTCGATGCAGCACATAATAGGTCTGTGCTGGGTGCGAGGGATAGGCGAACATACGCTTTTGGTGCACTGTGAGCTGATAGACGAGCTGACAAAGATTAGGTCGGGGTTGTATCCGCGTTTCCATCGCCCACTATTAAACGACGCCGGTTGTTTGGCGTCGTGTATTAGCATCAAATCATTCGTCTCCGCCCATTTCTCGACTGCATCTCCGCCAATGTCCGTGTCATTGTAGCCCCAGTTGGAGCTACGGCTGTTGAAGTCACCGATTATAACTTTAATTGGTTGGCTGTTGAAATTCTCCGGTGGGACGAAATTAAATGTGGTGCCAGGTGGTTTGTAAACGGAAGTGATGGTGCAGTTACCAACATCAACGGTGATGATTTCTATGCCGTTCTCGTTTGAGCACTTGGTGGATAGTATGCTTACGCCGGGAGCAGCAAACACTGCGTTACCGTGCTTCGGGTGACAGATCTCGGCGATAAGCGTAAGTCCAGGGATGTGTGGCCGGCTTTGGGTTTCATCTCGATGGGTCTCTTGAACGCAAAGAATGTCGCAGTGAGTTTTGCGGTAGACATCAGAAAGAATTTCAGATTTGTCTCGAGAGAACCCTTCGATGTTAATCGAGACTACGCACAGAGCCGGTTTTATAAGTGGACTTTGGATTGCCATCGTGGTGAAAGGATTAGCCAATCAGCGTGGGTAACTCGCTGATTGCCCAGGGTGCGCCGGACGTATAGTGGTTCTGTAGATACGTCACTCACTCGGGGAGGCTCCTTTCATGCACCCCCAGATCCCCAGACCCCGCAGATCTGTAAGAGCTCTACTAAGCTGTGACTAATATTGCGACTTATGTTATGTACAATTTCTTCATCTTTACTCTACAGAGTAGGTGAAGAAATTATGGATAGATTCTATACTAAACAAAACTTTTATTTACAGAATACAAATCGCCGCAATATGAAACTTTAGGATTTAATTTGACCAAAGAGAGATTAGTGCGCAAAGGTTACCCACAGGAAATAATGGAATTTGAATACGACCCTTCATTTCCAGTTAGGTGCGTATACCTACATGCTTATGTACAACGAACCAATTTGTTTATGGCAAATGTCTTTTCATTGTACTATATCTTTATTTTTCTTTTCAGAGGTCTATGGTTCGACACATTATACGGTAACTTACTAAAGGTAGACGCCTATGGTAATATTTTAGTATGCGTACATGGATTTGAATTCCTGAAACAGTAAGTTTACATTTAAAATTATAATATGTTGGGTCTATTTGTCTCATACGGACACAAATGTATAAATTTTAGCACTGTGTACATTTAATCTAAAATAGCATGTTTATATTTGACGCTCGTTTTACGATTATGTCATTATCAGTTGATGAAGTCAGTTGCCTAGTTGCGAATGCGACCTTCCAGTATTCAACTGACATAAATTGACTTGATAATCTGATGGATATTATAATTCCAAAATGGACTATCGGACGTGTTCGATAAAATGCGTAAGAATATAAAATTACATTTATTTTGGTCCTACTCTATAGACCACAATAAGAATTAACTGCATAAACACACAAGTTAAAACCCGCTAGCGTGTAAGAAAAACTTATAATTTCTACGTTTGTTTCAGTTCACAAGTATACGAATTGTATCCGAATAAATTCTTAACACTAGACGAGTCAAGAGTGTATGTACTGAACACGTTATTCAACTTGCCGGAAACTTATCTAATAGCTTGTTTGATAGACTTCTTCACGAATTCACCACAATACACAAGGTAAGCTATGAGTTACTGACGCTTTTAGAGTAGTCGTTAAAATTAATCAATCCTTTTACTCTTAATTATTTATTATTATTAGCCTGTGACGTCCCACTGCAGGGCAAAGGCCTCCCTACTCTCTTTCCACCTCTCTCTGTTCAAAGCTGCTAAGGACCAGTTCTTGTTGAAGGAGTCCAGCTCATCCCGCCATCTCCGTCTGGGCCTGCCACGATGTCGTTTGCCATTAAGAGGGACCCATTGGGTCGTAAGTTTGGCCCACTGTTCATCTGACATGCGGCAGATGTGTCCAGCCCAGTTCCATTTTAGCGTGGCAGCTTTCCAAATGACATCAGTTATCTTTGTGATGGAACGGATGGTCGTATTCCTAACCCGGTCTGTTAATTTGATACCCAGAATACTCCGTTCCATAGCCCTCTGGCAAACCTCGAGCGTGGACCTCTGCTGATTTGTCAAAGACCATGTTTGACCACCATATGTGAGGATGGGAAGTATGCACACGTCAATGAGTTTTCTCTTAAGGGACAAAGGAAGATCACCCTTCATTAGGTCTTTCATGGCCCAATACTCTTAATAGCATCCATAAATAAAACAGATGCAAGTTGACATAAATTCGAACATAATTTAATTCTATTGTTGGTTGACGTGTCGCTGAACGAATTCCATTCAGTTTATTGTATTATAAATGTTATAATTCAACTAATGTGGCTGTGACTCAGGAATAGCTAGCTCTCCGGCTGAAAGTGAATGGGCCAATAACGGTCACTCACCAAGTCGTCGTCACACATAGCTGTTTTGCATTGCGTAATTCGCACCGTCGACCTACAAATGCACTACTCTTAATATGGCCGTCCTAGTTTATTATAGAAGAAAACAACTTGAAGCGTACATACTCGGTCATTATTACCAAACGCCTTCTATAAATAAAAATCTTTCGCAGAACAAACTATGGTGTACGATGTGGGGATCTCGCTATGTCATTCAAATCGATCTTCCAAGACGTAAGAAATGCGGTCGACTACATTCATATTCATGGGGAACTGAAGGACAAGACTACGGAGAACATGGAATTATACTTGAAGAAAGACGATAGACTGCCAATGTTCTTGTCGAGGATAAAAGAAAGTGGTGCCAAAATCTTTATATTAACGAATAGTGAATACAATTTCACGGATAGAATTATGGAGTACCTATTCGATTTTCCATACGGCGCAAAGGTAAATATAAAGCCCGTAATACACGTGCCTGTAACATGCACAGAAGTATGCGAGTAGGTTGCATGCCATTGACCATTGAATAACAACTTCTGATTGGTGAATGTCATACTGGCGTGCAAGCTATTTGCTTATTTTTATGCCAGATACAGGCATGTGTATTACAGGCGTAACTTTAACCGAATAGCTATATTTGCATACGTATGACTGCATTACATCACATTTGAAAAAAGTGATTGATCACATATTGTTTGTCAGAACAGCTGTCACTTAAACTGTTATCGTTAGGCTCCATAGATTTTCCACTCTAACCGATAATATACCCATATATTATTCGGTTACTTACTTGTAATAATGTTTTTAACTTCATGAGATGATTATTCGCTACATTTAATTAAACGAACTTCAATAATTTCAAGGTTATCAATTTATAAGAATACATTGTAAGAAGCTTATCTACAGTCAGATTACTAGGTCAATCTACTGTAATCATAAATATAAAAAATAAGTTTAAAAACTAAAACCCGACTACTGAAAAGGATGAAACAAGAAAGTACCTTCCCGTGGTCGCATGCTACCATAGCTTATAAGTATATTAGTACTGCGGCATGCGACCACGGGAAGGTACTTTCTTGTTTCATCCTTTTCAGCAGTCGGGTTTTAGTTTTTAAACTTATTTTTTTTTCATACTTTTTAGAGCGTGATTTTTCAGTAGCCGGGTTTTAGTTTTTGAACTTATTTTTTATTTAAATTATTTTGGAGTTATAATTTCGTGATAAAGTATTAGCAGAGCCGCTTTAATTTTTTTTTTGTTAAGTTTTATTATTTTACGTCTAGGTAATACTTATACCAAACTTATACATAAATATGTTTGGCTCGAATCTGAGGCGTGATTTTATAGAAATTATTCCTAATTATCGAGTGCATGCCAGCAAAGCCGTGAGAAACAGCTGAGAATATACATAATATGTACATATACATACGGGGTGAATTTTCCAAGTGGGCGTGGATGGCCAAATTCTAAACTATGAGGAATAGCGAAAAGTACTCAAGGGAGTCGCGGGCTCGATTTTGATGAAAACCAAAATTGCGTCATTGGATTTTTGAAAAATCAATATTTCTGGCCAGGAATCGAACCTAGTGATTTTGAAAAAAAAAAAACACTGTATTATTACACCATTCGATAGTGTCCTTAATAAGGATCAAATTCTGGGAAGCAATGACATACGGGAAACTTAAGGAAAATGTTGAATTTTAATAAACTGCTTCTTATTTTAAAGTATTCATACCTACCTAAATTACGTACCTTGTTCGAAATGATGCTCAATATTTTTACTAACACACCCGCAGCGCAGTCACCTTCGCAACATTATGTTCTAAATTCTTTCTATTAAGGTCTTTGGTAAATATTCTAATGGAATCAATAATAATTGTAATGCTGAATGCAGTACAATCCTTGAGACGTCGAATCCAGCTATGTATGTAGGGGACCATCAAAACACTTCCAATGATACCTCATTTGTCAAATTATGACAAATTTTAGAAGTTATAAGGGAACAGATCAATATACATACATAACGGTCAAAATCATAATCCTCCTCTTTGCTTCGCCGCAGTCGGGTAAAAATAAACTTTTACTATGGACCTGAACTTGAACTCAGAAATATCGAAATTATGCTATTTCATACAAAAATGCAAACTTACCCAATCAATCTGTCTAACATTTTCCCAACTATTTTGGGGTTGACTTCCAGTCTCACCGTATGCAGCTGAAAAAAAAAAACGTAGAAACTTACCCAATGAGTGTACCTAATTATATTTACCGAAATTTGTGTAAAGTTAAAATGTTTCATATATTGATTAGTTTTAAAATCTGCTCTTCGTTAATTCTATTTATGTCATTGTTTAAAGCCTGGCGAGCCTCACAGGAACTGGAAGACTTATTTCGACTGGATCGTAGTGGATGCAAAGAAGCCGCTGTTCTTCGGAGAAGGCACCACGCTACGACAGGTGGATACTAAGACTGGGGCTCTGAAGATGGGCCACTATGTCGGCACATTGCACGAAGAACTCGTTTATTCTGGAGGTAAGTTTATTTTGAACCGGGATGTATGGCAGAAGAAAGGGGAGGCCTATACCCTGCAATGGGTGATTCCGGGTTGGAATGATAAGGAAGTCTATTTAGTCATAGAGAATAGACTTATGGTGGGTACACATAAATGTGATGACGTTGAATGTGTTTGACCTTCGAAAAGTGCTGATTCTCATTGAATAAATGACTTTTGATTTTTAAACGTAACATACGTTGAAACGAACATTTCATTTGAATATATGCAATGCAACATAACATGTTCTTCTGTGGTTTTTAGTATTTTATAATTTAAACTCTGCGATATACTTTTTGAACATTAATAAAAAAAAAAATGTAACAGAACACCAAGGCGAATTTGTTACACGTTCGCTTGTAGATGTCAAATGGAAGCCCGACCCTTTCTAGTTTCAGTAAGTTTTAAAAAGCCATGCGCGCGACTTTGAATCTAGACACAATGCCAGTTTTCATCCTCCTGTCTTTCATCATCAAAATATTGGTTATGCCAGATAACAATAAAGATAACAACAGTAAGTTTCTGAGTAGTTGAAATGATTTCACCATTGTTCTTGATATTACGATAGGTATCAAGGAAATGATGTCATATCAATATCTATTCACTATTAGTGACTAACATACATTAAAAGTAATTAATGATTTTTCCTTGTCGTTTCAAACGAACCGTTCAATCTTAATAGGATTAAATTGTATCGATAATGAAAATAATTGGCGTTTCAGCAAGACGAAATAGGGCGAGTAAGTATATTAAAGATAACGACGGCTATTAAATGGTACTTATTACGCATAAAGATAAACTATATCATATTATCTAATATTGTTGCATACAACCATCTAATACTACTTATCCATACTAATTATTATAAAGCTAATGTAACTCTGTGTCTGTTTGTCTGTTACCTTTTCACGCCTTAACGGCTGAACGGATTTCGATGTAATTTGGCACACAGGTACACCATGACTTGGGTTAGAACATGTGATACTTTCCCGGTAGTAAGTTCCCGTTGGATAATATCCTACCTAAACAAAGGTGAAGCCGCGAGCAAAAACTAATCGTTATAACAAAGATAATGAATTTAACATTTAAATAAAATACGCGTGTACGTAGTTTGTCACGTTCTGAGTGTTGACACGAGTGTGGAACATCAATACTTCAGAAACAGATAATATTATCTTAATTAGAATGCTATATTAAGCATAGCCACTCAACTGACTGATAACCGACAGAAAATTTACTATCGCGTTTATAAGCGAATGGAAGTTTTTAGTGGAACAATACAGGACGATGTCTTTAGGTATGGTAGTGCTCAAGCCGCGCAGGATGCAAACCGAAATTCATAAATATTGACAACGGGTCAACAAAGTCACGTAAAATTACCGTCGGCTATCACAGGTAAAATTACCGTCGGTGCTCCATGGACCAATTGAAATTTGACCAATTGGTCTATGGGAAAAATTACATGTTTCCATCGTCAAAATACCAACTGGGCTATGGAGAATTGAGAAATCTAGAAATCTTCCGCTGCCCAGTTTAATAATATAGTAAAGCCTTGTCCATATTTAAAAAAAATATATTATAAACAATTTTGACACCGCTTTTTATTTAATAATTTATTGAATAATCATGACATAAAAATTCATTTGTACAAAGATTACAATACAAATCGTGAACGTCGATCTCATTGACTCCGTTGGGATCCCAGAATAAATTGGCGACAACAGTCTTCGCAATACCTTCATCCCGGAGATATTAACTGTCATTTGGCAAGTTATAGCAAAAAAAAGTCCATGCAAAGCATGCAAAGGCATGACATATATTTTTGTGTATTTGGTGTCTTAACATTTAGAAGTTACGCCAAGATTTAATTCTTATTAAGTCACCCTTAATATTGAATCTGCGTATATGTATATGACTTATTAAAAACAACAACACACCAAAGTATGATGAAAGACATCAGTCTATCAGATGGTTAGTAACCCCAATCGTTATCGTTTTTGTTATGTAATAAATTATGATTTCACTGGCCAATATTTTTGCCAATTTTTCGTTATCTATGTGTATATTATTGGTTTAGCAATAATATAAACCGATATCTCTCTAGACTTAACAGCGACCACAGAATACTTAAAGTACTACGTACAGAAAGGCCACTCCCTTCCCCGCACTAACATCAGTTACCGCACCTCACCCCGCACTTCGGCGTATTCGTCGCAGTTCTTTAACAAGAGCGCTCGCAAACACAAGTACCTCACGCACACATTCATACGTATACAAACGTCATTTTTTAATGTAGTAGTAGTAGGTAATTATTTTGCGAGCGTTGTATGGAGTGTCCGGGGTGTGCAGCGACTAAAGCTAGCCTGACCTTGATTGAAATACATAGCTCTCGATTTATGAATTCCCGTCGAGAGACGAGGAATAAAATATTCTTATCAGGTACATCTGTCGGTCAGACAAATTATAAGCGTGTTTATCACATTATTTACAATAGGTTAATTTAGTAAAAACAGGGTCACATTACAAGTAATAAAAAGAATTATGTTGTTGTCCAGTGGCTGGGGCAGTGGTGGCCCAGTGGTAACGGCCCCGACTTACGAGTCGTAGGTCGTGGATTCAAGTCCAAGCAGCATATTACTTTGTGTAAATTATTTCAACACCACTGGTCTCAAAACGGTGAAGGAAAACATCGTGAGGAAACCGGCATGTCCTTGAACCGATTCGAAGACATGTGACTTCCACCATCCCGTAATAGGCCCGCGTGGTGGATTATGGACCACTCCCTCTCACAAAGGTCTGTGTCCCAACAATGGGAACGTTATAGGCTGATTGTAAGTAGTTGTTGCAGAATAATAAAACTCAATTCAATTAAACTGAAGGAAAATGTAAATTAGTAGAAGCCTTTCAACGCTCAATGGGCCTTCAAGATACCGAGACAATTATTGATAAAATGCAATATAAACTAATTTACATAATTGTTCTAGGTTCCTGCGATGTTTTTACCGATATGATCGGTGCGAAGGGTAAAGACGTGTTGTACATCGGAGACCACATATTCGGTGACATCCTCAAGTCGAAGAAGATCGGAGGTTGGCGTACCTTCCTCATAGTCCCCGAATTAGTTCAAGAACTCCACGTTTGGACTGACAAATGTCAGCTGTTTGAGCAGCTACAAGACCTTGACGTGGAACTGGGACATATGTACAAGTATGTATAATTATCTATTAATACTTGCCTTGCCTACAGTTTTCACGAACGTTGTTAAACACTTCACCCGGCTGCGGTTGTTGGTGTTGTACTGGCGGCTGTTGGCGAACACGAGGCGCACGTCGCTGGCGAACTTAATGTGTTTTACTGACAACCTATGAAAAAGATAATTTCGAATAGGACATGAAATATTAAGATGCTTTGTTTATCGCATTTCCTTGATGATTTATAAGAAGCTCATTTCGTTATGTTTAGAATTAACACAAAATCTCAAAATATAAAAAAAAATACACTTGATATTTGAACTTTCTACTTATTTTATATAAATCCCATCCTGCACATAGCTTGTTAGAAGATATTTCTAATAAATACAATTGTATTGCAGAGATTTGGACTCGAGTACGAAAGAGAAGCCTGACATATCGAAGCTGCGCTGTTCGATCCGCGACGTGACACACAAAATGGACCTCGCGTACGGCATGCTCGGGTCACTCTTCCGCTCCGGATCCAGGCAGACTTTCTTCTCCTCACAGGTGCGATATATTTCCACTGTTATACTGGTGTTAGAAGACCCATCAGAAAGTCGTTTTACGCATTCTGTAGATCAAACTAAATAACTTTGCAAAAATAATTGCTGGGAAACGGTTTTTATTTTTGGTGTGAAAAATCGCTGGTTTCGGCAGCGTGCAATTTAACGCACCCAAAACATTGTGCTTATGGGTGCATGCAACGGTAAGTATATAAGTTATGGGGGTATTTACAGATCGACATTTAAAACTTGTTTTTGTGATAAAGGTAAAAATAAAGTTGTAACTGACCTTCAATATCTCCATAACCAGAAAGTTCACAGGTATGGTCCAGTACAAAAAATGAATATCACTTTGACGGCAGGAACAAGTGACTCGCGTTCTCGACTTCGTTAAGCGTCTTTTTACCCGACTGCGCGACGCAAAGGAGTGGTAATGTGTTTATCAGCCTATGTATGTATGTAAGTATGTATGTATGTATGTTTGTATGTTCCTTTGAAGCACTATACAGACCAAACGCCTGGGCCGATTTTTATGATTCACACGTTAATCGATTCCTCTTAGTCCGGCGAGTGTCACTAAAGACATAACGTTAATGAAAATTCAATATGGCGACTACTAGACGCCATATTGTGAAAATGAAAAAAATGAAAGTCACGAAACTATGTCAAGTGGGGTATCGTTGGATAGGTCTTTCAAAAATATCAGTGGTTTGGGAAGACCGTTTTTTGATTAAGTAAACCGTTCGTGACTTATCAAGCTTTAAAGTACCAATTTTCGTTAGAATCAAGTGCCTCCCCCCTCTACCAAGTAAACGTGGCAGTAGTACCTATATATTACGAAGTTTAAAGGGAAACTATCACACTTAAGTGGGATTTACAACTCATAACTAAAAAGAATAAAATAAAAAAAATTAATTTAAAAAATCAAAAAACCCGACTGCGGTAAAAAACTTAAGTTAAAAAAACTGAAAAGCTAAAAACAAGCCCATTTTAAATTAAATAAATGTTGGAAGCAGGCGGGACCCATACCATTTTTCTATTTTCAAACTCAAATGGGTCCCGCCTGCTTCCAACATTTATTTAATTTAAAATGGGCTTGTTTTTAGCTTTTCAGTTTTTTTAACTTAAGTTTTTTACCGCAGTCGGGTTTTTTGATTTTTTAAATTAATTTTTTTTATTACACCCGTTATTTGCACTGCTATACTATTTTTATAAGGGCTATATTTTGAGTTAAGGCAGTAAATGCTCGCAGGAACACAAGCTATTCTTCGCGAGTGTTCCACTCATTGCTGGCAGGCATGCAATGATGTAATGAATCCGGGAGCGATTCACGGACAAGGGGAAAACGTGTGGTCTTACGGCCTGTCTCAATAACATAACTTCACTTTAATGTAGATTATATCCGAGATAAACTACAATAATTTGCAGCTATCCGTTACTGATCCCTATCACAAAACTTTTACCAGCTTATATTCGATTAATCGACGCAAATATCGAGAGATTAACAGTGTATACGAATTACGAGTTACGTAAATATCTCCCTCTCACATAGAGTAGGCCTGTGTCCCAGCAGTGGGAACATTAAATAGACAATATAACTGTATGTCAATATGACTCAATATCACAGATTAAACTCCTTCCGCTTCAAGTCGAAGGACATCCAGGACGATTCCAACTCGAATAAAAAGCATTTTAAGAATATAAACGCATGGTTTACAGATACTTCTTTTTTGTTGTATCTGAAATGACGTGGGATTGCAATGCAATGTATTAATATTCACAACTTATTAATACATTCGTTTGGCGACATACCTTCGTATAATGTAAACAAAATTCCTTGTAAATGTTGTTAGCATTATTGTAAGGTCAATGTCCAAACAACCTGTTATTTGTTTATTAAGCAACGCACAAAAACAACATTTTACGAAATTTATCACGAATCTTCATTACTGTGAGCTATGGTGGCCCAATGGTAACGGCCCTGACTTACGAGTTGTAGGTCGCGGATTCGAACCCACTCAGGCGCTTTACTTTGTGTAGATTATTTCATCGCCATTGCTCTCAAAACAGTGAATGAAAACATCGTGAGGAAACCGTCATGTCCTAGAACCAAAAATTCGAAGACATGTGACATCTACCAACCCGAACTGGGCCCGTGTGGTAGATTGCAGCCCACTCTCTCGAAGAGACGAGGCCTGTGTCCCAGCGGTTGGAACATTATAGGCTGATTATGTTACTGTGTAAATACATCACTTTTAGGCATGATTAATGCTGTGGAAAGAGTATAAGAATCTATCTATATCGAAGTTCTGTGTTCACAGTTATCTTTGAAATGAATACACACGCATGAGACAGGAAGTAGAGTTCAATTACGAGTAGATTTGTACTTTGTAAGGACATCAGTGTAATTGTTTATTTTGTCCAGTCACTAGTCACTGTTTGTTTTTACAAGAGTTCGGAACGATAAGCATAATGAATGAACAAACATTCAATAACATTCTTGTGTACATACATAACATTGTCATTTGTAATATATGGCAAGAATTACTGACAATTCCAGAACAAGTAAGAATTTAGGTCACTGGATTTTAGTTAATTTTGTGAAATAGGTCGAGTTGAAAGTTGAGTCGCGTCTGGTGTGACTGTCTCAAATCTACATAATATGTATTAGAGAATCGAATATGGGATTTACATAAGTATCTCTGCCTATTTCATACAATGTCGAGACAACAATATGACAATAAATGAAAACACTGGCAATACTAATGCATAAGAGTATTTTGGAAATTAAAAAAGTGAATTTTTCAGACAAACTGAATAGTAGTCATGGCTCATGGGCCGACTATTTGTTTAGTCAATCTTTGACTAGCTGTAGTGTCTAAACTATTGGATACTAGCAGCGTCCCGCTGTTTCATCCGCATAAGTTTAGATCCCGTGGGAATATCGGGATAAAAACTATTCTATGACCTTACCCGGGACTCAAACTATCTCTATACCAAATTTCATCTAAATCGGTACAGCGGTTTAAGCGTGAAGAGGTAACAGACAGACACACTTTCGCATTTATAATATTAAGTATAGATATTTGATTGAATTATTGTATGTAGACTGGGAACGTCAGTAGATATACGCAGTTTAATTTACTGTCGTATTGTCCTCTCCACCTTTTATATGGACAAATAATGTCCATGAATTATAGCTACAACTAAGCATTTTACTCATATTAAATGCGGAAGCGTTTATGTTGGTTTGTCTTTTTATTACGTAGCAGCGGGGCAAAGGATCGACACATAGAGATATGCCCCGGAGAGCGACATAGGCTTCTTTTTATCCCGGAACAACTCCCGCACGGGGAGTGAAGCCGCGGGCAAAAGCTAATTAGTAAGCATTAGACCTGATAACTTTTATGTTATGTGAGTCTTGGCAACCTCTTTTACTTGAACTACTTGAAATGTTTTTGATGGGATTTCATTTATTTTTGTAGGTTTTGTATACAAACTTGCGCCTTCACCTCCCTTTAAGGAGATTGGAGTAATGTTTTTGTTGTTTGTGTGCAAATCCTAGCTTACATTCCAAATTACAGCTTTCTAGGACTTCGGGAAGTGCCCTAGAGGTTTTGATGAGTGAGTCAGTGAAAAAGTGACGAAATCGACGTATTTTAGGTATTAATAGAATTCAAAGCAAAAGCTAGACAAATGCAATTCAGTGCCCCAAGATTGAGTTTTTCTATCAGGAATTTCTCAGTAGCTGCCTGTCTCGTCTGGCTTTGTGCCCGGTTGATGACAATGGGCTCGGTCTCTGTTATTATGTAGGGTTACCATCTTTCCGGATTTCTCCGGACTTCTAGACCTTGGTCCGGATTTTCTTCTCGCGAGGGTCCGCTACCATGCCTACTATACCACTGTAACTAAGTAGGTAATGTTTGGATTTTGTGACTAAAATGTTCGGACTTTTATTGAAATGTCAGGCTTTTTGTCAGGACTTTTCAAATTTCTAATTGGTATCTAACCCTAATTACATGGGACTTAAATATAACTGGCGAAATGTGCGTGTATTTATAAGTACACCTCTGCTTGACCCTACGGGGGTTACAGGCGTGATGTTATGTTATGTAAAATTAAAAGTCAGTAAAAATGTTAATTCCAGGTGGTGAGGTACGCAGACCTGTACGCGGCGTCGTTCCTGAACCTGATGTACTATCCGTTCTGCTACATGTTCCGCGCGCCGGCCATGCTCATGCCGCACGAGTCCACAGTGGCGCACGAACAGAGGTTCACCTTCGACCAACCTAGCATTGACAGGTCAGCTCACATTAATATGATATTTTTTACTTTTTTACAATCAGCCTCAAAAAGATGTAACATCGATAAGAATTTATTTGTCTACAATTTATTATGTTCCGTAACACTGAATCAATGAAGTACCCAGTGAGTAGTATGTTTTGTGGCTACACTTTGATGTATACATGTTTTTGAGGGTGGCTGTACTCATTATTGTGTGTGTAAATTTTTTAGTAGTAGTAAAGTTCTGCTCTTTGTAGAGGAGATTAAATGCGGTCAATGAGTCCACACAGCCAGAACTCCGTTTGGCGTATGCCTCGCGATGTGCCATGATGCCAAACAATTCAGTACAGACTTGTTGCTGAGATAGTCAAACTTTGTTAAGTTTCGTAAAAGGCACGGAACATTGTTATGCTCCGACCCTTTTGGTGTATCTAATACGAGGCAAAAAAGCGAAACACTATTTGTGTCTTAAAACATTATTTTGCTAATGAGGTCACTAACTCAGTGCTAACTGAGCTGTGACCTCATTACCGAAAAAATATTAGGAGTCGTCAAGTACTGAGCGTTATATTTAGAAATACTACGCGTACTTATGATCTGTGGCCTTGAACGGCGAGTCGTTAGCACTACTGTACCGGTTTTCTATTTTATAAACCACCTAGCGCCCCCATGAGAATTCTCGAAGGTAGCCATTCCTTAAAGATGAACGTCGCGAATCACATTGTTAATCAATATAGAAACTAATAAGTACAGAACTGCACCGTAAGAAAATTTGAATTTCGCCTTTCCCTTAAACTCTTTTCACATTGGCGAAGAGTTGAAGCGAAACGAAGCGTCAAATACAAGAGACATCGCGCGAATGTTCGCGTGCGGATCGTAATGGTGGAAGTGGTGGATAATAAAAACAGATACCGTTGAACGTTACTCAAGGAAACTCGTGTACAGTGGTCGACGTCGATCTTAGTATGATTGCTGAAGAGGTAAAACTTGGAGAGAAGCGAAAAAGAAAAGGCTCGACTCCGGCCGCTAGGCGACGAATATAAAGACGCATGGCTACGCGCGTCCATTTTATTATGAGTAAATTCAAAGTTTCGAACTGACAGATAATGCTACCGTTCCGAATTTTAAATAGGTTGCAATGACTGTATATTTTTATAATACTCTTAGCGGTTACTATGTCAAATCTTATATTATGGTATCCTATCTATGGCTAGTCTAGTTTTATATAAGTAACACTTATTCGTTTTATAAATAAATAAAATTAATGTTTTCGTGTTGTAATTCAATTGATGCACTTAATTGATGCGTGCGCGCGATGCGAACAGTTTACTGCCCACCACAATAATATAAAATTGAATTGATAGATGTATTTATTGCTAGCAACCCGCCCTAGCTTCTCACGGTATTTGCGACCTGACAAAGATCGAGATTTCTTTTTTTATTTATGTAAGTTTATTAGTAATGTAAATTTTTGTAGTAATTTTTTAACACATAAACCTGCCGGGATAAATTCTCTGAATGATTTTGAAAACCACGTCAAAATCTGTTGCGGAGTTCAGAAGAACAACGCGGTCACACAGAGACACGAAAAGCGACTTTAACTTATAATATGTATAGATATAGATTTGCAGTGCAACTGCACCTATTGTTCAGGCCTACCGGTTAACCGAGACGGTTACTGTGCTAGCTACGCGGACCGGGAAAAGTGACAGTTGACATGACACGATGACAGATGTCAAACAGCACACAAGATTGTATCGACAAGTTTTATCTGACGATAGCTAATTACACTACCAGTAACCTAATAATTAGGCATTCACCAATGTAAATTATATTTTTTGCTGTCTATGCCATAAGGGGGCGTCCATTAATTAGGCGAGGTGATTTTGGCGATTTTTGGACCCCCTTCCCCCCTCAGTGAGATATCATGACATTTGGCTCGACCCCCTCCCTCTAATCTCACGTGAGATTGTTCAAAATGCGTATTTTAGTGTAAATACGTTAATCTATGCTTCATTGTGTTGGATTTATTTAAAAAAAAAACAGTCTGTTTTTTATTTAAGACTAGTAATTCAACCCAGTTTTCTCGCAATTTTACACTAATTCTTGCGAAAAAAAAATCATGATACTTGCTAGGACCCACCCTCTCCCCCATGTGAAATTGGGTGAGAATCGGCTTGATTTAGTAAACTTAAATAAAAGTTATAGAAATTAATTATATCATATATTATTGCAAAATGTTGGTCTCTTAACCTGCTGAGCGAAGTCTGTTGTACGTTACTAATGGAGATAAAGTTCGTCCATAACTAACAATCCATACTAAACTATATTAATAGGTTGGGGAAAAAGTTTCTTCGCATTTTTTAAGAAAATTCAAAACATTTTTTAATATAGTTTATTTACATTTAACTAAAGTATGTAGGTACCATTTTGTTCGATAACTTTTTGCCTTCTTGTAGGTAGGGACATGATCCCATTGCTATAGAAATTTTGGGACTTCTGATCAAAATACCGCGACAAGTGGTTTTGGATGTATATCAGAACCGCGGGTGTACTTTTCAGATCTGGCAAAATTTATTGCAATTATTTGGTACCTTCTGTGTACCTTTACGTACCTCTCTTGAAAATCTGTGTACCTACACCCGTACAGTGATATTTAAAAAATTAGGTACACCCGCCATCCTGATGTCAGAACCGCGGGTGTACTGCTGACCCATATATGTAGCTAAGTACACTCTACAAGTAGATTTGGTACCTCTTGTGTACCTGCAGAAACAAGTATTAAATAAACAAAATACTGTCAGGTTGCTGCGAAAAGTAAAAAAAAACAAATTTTCTTTCTATGACGTTGTTATTATTTAAAAAATAAAAACAATCTTCAGTATTATTAACGCCTCAGGCTGTATTGACTGGTCAGTCTAGGAAAAAAAAGAAAAAAGAAACAACATTGGCTAAATTTCTGTTTTGCTATTTTATTGTAAAACCTCACAAAATATTAATGTTTTGACCACTAAAATACTTACTTATAGCTTTGAAATTATATAAAATGATCAATAGAATTAGCATAAAAATTATTATTAAAATCTCGATTATGATTGTAAATGTATGCTTGGTCAATCCCTAGTATCAAGTGGGATGACACTGATAGCTCACTCCACGCTCACTTCGCCTAAGTTTTCACGGTGAGACGGTTACAGAATCGCACGGCAGCATTAGAAAATAGTGAGAAACGATAAACCAAGTATGTCAACAACAAAATTATATGCATCAATTATCTATATGTAAATACTGGTATGTATCTATTTCGGATAATCATAAAGGATACAGAGGCAACAAGGAAATATAATGACTGCGTCCTTGCACCAGAGTTATACAAATGCAACCAAAAAAAAATTAGTTTTGACTGCTTCGGCGGTTCAGTGGTCGTAATACGACTGCTGAACACGATGTTGTGGGTTTGATCCCCACAGAGAACAACAATTTGCGGATCACACAAAGTATTGTCCTGAGTCTGTGTATAATTTGTGTCCGTTAATTTCATGTTTTGATTCCCAGTATGGGCACACAATCACACTCACATTAATATTATAAAGGCGAAAGGTTGTGAACCGCGGGGCGCAGCTAGTAGTGACTAAATGTTATGCGGAGGTTCTGGATTCGGGATTCCTGGTATGGCCACAATACATGCTTAACGTGGTGGTTCTGGGTTCGATTACCGAAGATTGTTATTTATTCTCTGACGTCGTTACTATATTTTTTTATAAAATAGTAAGAACGTCAAAGAAAGAAAATTGTTTCTTTTTTACTTTTCGCAGCAACCTGACAGTATTTTGTTTATTTAATACTTGTTTCTGCAGGTACACAAGAGGTACCAAATCTACTTGTAGAGTGTACTTAGCTACATATATGGGTTAGCAGTACACCCGCGGTTCTGACATCAGGATGGCGGGTGTACCTCATTTTTTAAATATCACTGTACGGGTGTAGGTACACAGATTTTCAAGAGAGGTACGTAAAGGTACACAGAAGGTACCAAATAATTGCAATAAATTTTGCCAGATCTGAAAAGTACACCCGCGGTTCTGATATACATGGTTTTGGCAGTCCTCTCGTGATGTTAACCTGACACTGCCTAAAGAATTCTGAAGAGCCCGAAACAGGTAGAAATCTGAAGGCGCAAGGTCAGGACTATCCGGCGGATGCATTAACACCTCCCAGCCAAACTCTCTTAATTTTTGCTGAGTGGCTAAAGATGTGTGAGGTCTAGCGTTATCATGATAAAAAACCACACCCCTTCTGTTGATTAATTCCGGCCGCTTTCTCTCAACTTCTTGCTTTAATCTGATCAGTTGTTCGCAGTAGAGTTCAGAATCGATGGTCCTGCCTGGTGGTGACAGCTCATAATGAATAATGCCCTTCCAATCCCACCACACACACAGCATCACCTTGTTGCGAGTTAACCCGGGTTTCGCCACAGTCTGTGAAGCCTGACCGGCCTTTGACCACGACCTTTTTCGCACGTTCTTGTCGTATGTGATCCACTTTTCATCACCAGTTATCAGCTTCTTCAAAAATGGTTCGGTTTCATTACGTCGTAAAAAAGAATCACAAATGAGTACACGGTTCATTAGGTTTGTTTCAGCGAGCTCGTGAGGTACCCAAATATCGAGCTTTTTTGTGTACCCAGTTTTTTTCAAGCGCGCCAAAACTGTTTTGTGGTCAATTCCCAGTTCTTCAGCTACGTCTTAACTACTGATATGCCGATCTTGCTTCACTTTTTCGAAAATGGCATCCAGTTCATCCGTAATAGGGCGACCAGAGCGACGTGCATCTTTGACATCAAAATTTCCGGATTGAAAACGCTTAAACCAAAGGAGATGGCAGTTTTTGGCATTGCTAATTTTGGAAAGGTACAGAATTCAAAGCTATTTAAAAAAAAAGCGCTTATTTTTATGTATTGATAGCCAGATTACCTTTATTATTGAGAATTGGGATTAAATCTCGTTAAAAATGAGTAAGTTGAGCAGCCGGAAACAAGGCTTTTTGGACTTGTTATACTATATGACAGTGTTGTCATGGCAAACAAACAAACATGACTCTTTAGAAGATGACCACAGAGTACTTTTTGATAGACTAAGATGACACACAAAACTTCACAAGTCACATTCGCTCGCTCGCTACTATTTTGTGCTGGTGTGAATGTTTTGTGCGCCCAAAGTTTTACGTGGATTTTTACAACGACCTGGCTTGCTTTTGGATTTCGAAGACTCCTACCTTTCTGAACGACTGTTGCTAGACTTGGACCTCGACGTTTCCTATATGCTTAGATTATTATTTTATTATTATTCTTATTGTTTATTATTATTCCTATTATATGCTTAGATTCCGATAAGTGAGTCTCTAGTCTCCTGAGTTTTCTGTGACTATTGAGTTTAATTAAAACTGACCGAGTATCTACACTTGAAACTGTCATTAGGTCTATGATCAGTGGGTAAATCATTGAACTAAACAAACTTCAACAAGTAGTTATTTATCATTTTTGAAGTCATTACAAAGCATAATTAGCAATATGTTATGCATACAACAAACATTTATGCGTTAAAATAGTAATAGAGGTAAAATAACCTGTTAAAGTACAAACATTAATGCACTTAACCTCACTTTTACAAAAATTAAGATTTCTCTTTAACCCCATTGTTATTATTTTTTATTTATTTATTTAACAAAAGCTCATAATATTCCCTATCAAACCATGCCACTTTTATTTTTGTGGAAACTAAAAAAGTTGAATGCCAGCGTTCTATGAACTTCTGCCATTCTCCTTTGTGCTACTCTCACAGACACTGCACTAGGTCCATAAACATCGCAAATTTTTTTCGCGGTTGGCGTTGCATATTTACCTTTTTTGTAGTAAAATTTTAAAATGTATCGAATTTCTTCATTAGATTCACCTATCTTGACAGTACGAAAAACAAATGAAAATCACACGTTTTCCTAATTTGAATTTGGAATAATGTTTTTTAAAATTTAAACTTTCAATGATACCAAAACCAGCCAGATACAAATAGTATAGCCAAAGAGATTTTATTACAAGTTCATACATACTTATAATGCGAAAAGACTTTTTCCCCAACCTAATATTATAAACTCGAAAGTAACTCTGTCAGTCCCCTTTTCACGTCTTAAAATCAACAGGTCTTACACAGGTAGGCCATGACCTGTGTAAATAGCGTTTGTCCGCCGCGACCGTCAACAGGGCGTCAACGAGAACCGAGATTATATTCGAACCGAACTTGACGTCCCGTTGAAGGACGTGTGGTGGACACGTGGCCATAGTAATTGTATGTATCGCTACTTCGGAGCCGTATCTCGTTCACATCCCGTTGGCGTGAAGGTGGACAAACGGCTTTGGGACCAAGGATACTTTTATCCCAGTAGTACATTCCCGTGGGATGATTTCCGACCAGCACGCGGGCGGAGCCTCGTGCAAAAACTACAGTATACTATAAAGTGTAAATACAGCCCGATTCCAACTTTATGGCCGCTCTGAAGTCAGCTTCTCACTGCGCAGTACCTCACCCCTCACCCGCGCTGACACGTGAATTTATCACTGCGCAGCGACTCATCTCATGTTCCGAGCCGCCATAAAATTTGAATTGGGCTGTACATGTCGTGTCGTGACGCTTCGCTTCGACTCTGCGCCATAGTGAATTGAGTCTTATACGATGAACACCACAACTTTGGTGTCACTTAGATAGCTTTATACCCCTTTCAGGGAAACAGATGACCAACAATTACTTCTTACTCAACCAACAAACATTGTGTTGTTCATCTTGTTACTGGAAACGTCTTACTAAAAAAAAAAAATTCATTGAAATCCTGTTGTAAATTTTATTTATTTTCAGATCCAGAAATTTCAGCGTACCGCACGGCATCGGCATGCCGGATTTAAACGATGAAATAGCATCCGTGCAATCCTTGACTGATACTACTCTATTGAAGAATAAAAAGAAAGAAATAACGGTGAGTTCCTTTTTAATAATATTCCTACTAAGAGCTGGTGCACATTAGGTCGGACCGACAGTTTGCCGTTCACCGACTGCCGGGTGTTGCTGTTCACACTAGACGCCGCCGACCCGACCTAATGTGAATATAACTGTCGGTACGGTCGTTTTACTGCCCGGCCTGGGTTGTCACAAAACAGTTGTGAGTTGGCTTTCGTATAGGATGGACGACGACGACGTTTTCATTGCAATGTGGTATTTAAATAAAAGGCAGAAAAAAAGAAAAAGGAAATATTTTGGGTGCATCCAATAATTGCCTAATTGTTTTAAACTTTTATTTTTGTACTGTTCAAGTGTTCACACGTTTTATCCCACAGTAAACTCCTGTCTTCCACAAGAGAAATCAAAACTTCTACATTAATTTCGCCCTCCATATTGAAACGTGTCTTCTCTGCATACACGTCGACGAAACTGCTTGCGCGAGTGCCGAGAGCGGGGTTTTGGCAGGCGGGTGTCGCCGCCGCTTTGCGCCGACAAATGTGAACAGCGCCATACTTGCTAGTACGCCAATATTATGTCCGATCCGACAGAAATCGTGGCTGGACGTACGGTAAAAGTGTCGGTTCCGACAGTTTGGTCGGGTCGCCCTAATGTGAACGGCGCTATTGACATATGTACATACGCCAATATGGATCCGACACGTTTGTCGGGCCGGTAAAACTGTCGGTCCGACCTAATGTGAACCAGCTCTGAGACTTAGGGGCGATATCGGTGTTGGTATGGGGTGCTGCAATAAAAATCGAATGTGTGTAAACATGATGTACTTTATTTATTGTTTTATAATTTTACAATGTTTAATAATATACAGTCAGCGTCGTATATCTTAAACTACAGTTTTTTATAAGTTATAACAACACCATAATATTAAAAAAAAAACAGTACCTACTTAAAAAATAAAGGCTTGCAATTTGGGTATTTTATAATAAAATCGAGTTGATACTGTCAACGGTTAGACAATGATATTGTGCTAAATGGTGCTTAAAGATCAAATGACACACTTAAAATTAACGAGTAGCCGTTTTATGATCAAAACTATAAAACATCCTCAGCTATTTTCTTTTTAACTTTTTTCAGTTCTAGAAACGGAATAATTAGTCAAATGAAAATTCTCTGACTTGCCACTTTATCGGTGGTTAAAACCTAATTGGACTGGACACTTCACATATCCAATGCCCGCATTTCCCTTAAACTTAAGGGGAAGATGTATAAAACAAATTAGATCTGCTGTATTGTATGGATCAGAATGTTGGGCCGCAAAAGGGATGAATGAATGGTGCATGCAGCTGAGGTGAGAATGCTCAGAGGGACGGTTACGCGAATGGATAGAATAAGATATGAGTATGTATAAATTGGGATAAGGGCAAGAGAAATATGATGAATTCACATATCCAACTTTATTTCAGACTACGACAACATCGGTGCCGCACATGCGCCCGGAGACGCCGCGCCAGCTGACGCACACACACGACGAAGACTGTTCCGATGACGAAGAAGTCACCAAGTCTGCACACACAAAATAAACCTGTCTATGGTCTTCTCGCATCGTCAGATAATTATGCGTACACAAGGTGGCCGGCGTACGGTCAATGTGACACCATTGTGACACTGATCGTTCTCGTTACGCACATGGTCATGTAATCTGGACGTGTAAGTTTATTTATAATTAAACAAATTATAAATACAAGACAAGAGTAGTGCCTAAAACTATATTGATATGTTTAGCAAAACATGTTCAGTGAATTGTTGTACCAATCAATGATATGTTTACAATAAACTTTATTCTGGCGAGATTCAAATGTCGAGATACAAACCATCTCGTTAACCAATAAATTGAAGTATTAGCATGGGTGAATTGAAAAATTTCTTACAAATGGATATTCAATTAATTAATTTATGAGTAATTTTTATTACAGCACAGTTCCAAGTCCTAATTAGTTATGATTGAATGAGGCTTTGATTATTATTGAGATGAGTTTTTATTATACTTGTGTTTCTGTTGAATTATGATTTAAGATTTTCTATAATATTACTTTTTAATAAATCTGACTATTATACCTGCAATTATTTAGATTTAATTTTATTTACAGCATGTTATTAAAACAAGTTATTGGGAGGAGACATTTATCGCAGTTATTTTCTATAACTACTGTATCGTTACGGTTATTTATTAGTTATCGTTTTTTTTTAGTATGTATAGGTAAGATGACAAGGCGACAAAATTGAGAGCAGTAAATAATTGTGAACATGAATACAACTTCCAAAATAATATAGGTAGTTCTGTGGAAAAGTCTGAGGCAAACTGAACTAATTCAAACTTTTCTACTTACAAAGTCAATCACTATGTCCATTCATCGGCTGTGTACGTTTAACATTACAATTTAATATACGTCATCTGATTTTACTTAGTTATATGTACTACAGTAAGGAACTCCTCTAACACCGGGGGGTGCAAATCGGAGTGACGTGGTCGGTGTACTTTCGTTTTGTTTTCTAATGGATATAGATCGAATTGTAGATATGTTCAACGCGCCCGTCGTTTGGAGGCCCTTACTGCTTGAAAAAAACATTTTTGGAATAGTTGTTATTCCACTTTTACATAATAAACAAATCTTACTGTAAGATAGATTGCAATAAAACGATTTCCTAAATTAAAAAGTGTTTATTTCTTAGTTTATTTGACTTATTTACAGCAACAAGTCTTCCAGATATTCCTCAAATTCTTCCTCCCGCGACTTTTCTTCAGCTTCTTGCAATCCTAAGTAAAACAACGATTTCATTATAGTCCGAGTCGGTGCTAAGTCCCCGAAAAATGATGTAAATATAATAAGATGAGTAAAATATAAGAAACTATACCTACAGTCCATTCACGGTTATTTTATATCTGATTTTGCATCACTGTCCAAATCACAGTGAACTATTCTCATTCTAATAGGGTTGCTGTCATTGACAAGTCTGCCTAAACCACTGTGATCTTTATTCTCGTTACTATAAGGTTGCTTTTAGGTTCCTGCTGTCAGAAGTAAAATGACTGAACAGACTGGTACAGTAGGTATAGGTAATATTACAACAGATGCCTAACGCGAATATGATAGTCTAGGGAAAATAACACAAATCCCGGCCATAGGCTATAGTATTGTTATCAGTACCTACCTACTAGTGAAACTAATCTACGAACTGGGAATCGAACCCAACTTTTTACATTTCGCCTGTTACCTGCATTACATTTAAAAGGTTGTGACATTGCTGGGGCTTTTCTGTCAGGCGTACAGGACAAATTAATCGCAACAAAATTTATCTAGGTAAATCATCAGCTGATTTATTATTATCGACGTTTTCGGCGAAACGTTGATGATAGGACTTTCTCCTTATCCTTCTGTGAATACTATGGTAATAAATACAAAGGCATGCCTAAAGTAGCACAAACCTTTTTTCCATAATGACGCTTCATCGGTTTCTGTAGCTTCAGCCTCAGCGGAAGTAGAAGGTTCCACTAGGTCTTCTGGAGTGCCGGGGAAGAGCAGTTCTTCCTCCTCATCTTCACTTTCTTCCTTTTCTGGCTTTCTAGCCTTCTTCGATTTCTTTTGACTTTTCTTAAGCCTCTTAACTTCACGTTTCTTTGATCTGTAGTTTAACAGTTCAGAACATCCAGGGCATAAACCTATTAAATAGATGAAGCCATAAGTAGGTACCTACTTGCTATGAAAACTTAATAACCGCAGTTTATTTATTTATTTAAACTTTGCACACAAAAAAGGTACAATAGGCGGACTTAATGCCATAGGCATTCTTAGTGGCGGACTAAGCCCGTCAGAGGCCCGGGGCGGCAAAGCTGAATGAGGCCCCCAGCTTAAAAAAAATGTAGTTTTACAAGCTTTTTATGCAGTTCACATTTCGCATGCTTAACGGAGTACTGACATAACTCAAAAAAGACGATTTTTGGGACATCGCAAAAGATCTTGCTATGAGGACTTATCCTACTTGTTGACGCATAAAATTAAAACTGATTTGATTCGATTATTAATTAATCATGAATGCTTGTATTTTGAACGTCTATGATTAACTATTGATGAAATCTGAGTAAAAAAAAATTCTGTAACTCAATTCTGGGTTTATTGGGCACTGGGCACGAGTGGGAAAAAATGTTTCGTTCCTTCCCAGTGATGACAATTGGAACTTTTTATTTCCCACTCGTTCCGCTATAGACCGAGAGTTAAAATGCAATAAGGGGGTTTTCAATAAGAGATTTCACGGATTTTTCCCACTCGTGCCCAGTGGGGACGACGGGGCGGGGACGACCGGGGGGAATAAACCCAATCCTGACCTATCTACTAATGGGTCAGTGTTCCATTAAAGCATGCTATTTATATGTATAAATAAGTGTTTATGTTTATTTCGTTAAAATCTGGCAAGTGAAATTTAAATTCGAATGAAATTATTTAGGCTAAATAAACACACATACCTACAATATGGAATAGATATGGGTGAGGAAAATTTAATTCGAATCGATTGACAAAAAAAAATTAGATAAAATAAATCAAAGTTTTTTTTTTAATTTTTTGTAGCGTGAAATATGTGTTTTCGTGCCTTGCAATTTACTGAACAGTGCCGTGCAATTTACTGAACTCCTCAATAACTTCTGTAAAATCGATTTCTTTGAAAATTTTCTACTGAAAGCACGGCTAGATTAACCAGTCGCTCTTGACCCATTGTAGATCTAATTTTTAATTAGTTTATGTTTCGAAAAACTCCTCTTGCATGATGCAACCGAAATGCAAATGGTCAAGAAGTATTGAAGTAGTATAAGTAGTATTCAGGGATTCCTGGGGAAGTACCCGCTACAAAGACGGGAATTCCCCCAGCGTATTGGACGCGTTCAGCAAAGTTAAAAGAATATAAGTACCGCGTAAGAGCAAGATTACACGCTCATTCTGGCGTCATTCTGATCCATCAGTCTGGTCAGAATGATGGGAGAATGATCGTGTAACCCACGGATTGACAGAATGATGGTCCAGAATGATGAAAATTAAATATTTTAAATAATTCCGTCAGTCTCGTTTTGAATGATGAAATACTGATGGGAGAATGATCGTGTAACCCGCTCGTATCATTCTGGCGTCAGTCATCGTCAGCGACGCAATGCAGAAGGACGAGTGAAGCGACATAACCAGTGTTGCCAACTCAATTTTTTAAAGAGAGCTAGATCACCTTCGAAAAAGAGCTAAAATAGAGCTAAATTTATAGAAAAAAAAGAGCTAAAATAAAAGAAAGTTTAAAAATCAAAATTTTAATTATTGATAAAGAAAAACGTAACATGATATTATATCTTGTTAGATTAATAAGAGAAATATTAAAAAATACGATTATTCGTCGTCAGAAACATCGAAATTGTGTGTCAAATTCACTAATTCTAATCCATTTGGGCTTGGTCCAGAGTTTTCCACATCCTATGTTGCCATGGTAACAATTTTTTTTAATTCGCACTATAAATAAACAAATAACCAACACAGTACTCCACCACGATAGTACAGACGCCAGCACATCAACCTACTACAATCTGTCAAATTTCTTTAATAGATTTTCAACTTTATCACTGAAGAATAAGGTTCAAAGTTGATTGGGAAAATGTGACAGTTAGGTGTAGGTTGATGTGCTGGCGTCTGTACATCAAACCAAAATCAATGAATGAATGATCGAACGAAACGAAGTACTTAAATGAAACGAACGAAATAAAACAAAACGGGGATTCCCCGTAGTTCAAGTCGTATACTAAATATAGCTCTATGTTTTAAAATTAAAGAGCTAGAGCTAAAATAGTTTTGGAGCTAATTTATTGAAGAAAGAGCTAAATTTAGCTCTAATAGAGCTAAATTGGCAACACTGGACATAACTACGAGCGCGCCGTAAGCGCCACCGCCGCCGCCCCCCCCCCCAACACCTCCGCCCCTGCCCCCGCCGCCACGTACTTTTCATCAGTCTGCTGTCATTCTAGATTGACCGTGTAACCGTCGAAAATCCTCCATCATTCTGGCATCAGTCAAGTCAATCCAGAATGATGGACCAGAATGACGCCAGAATGAGCGTGTAATCTTGCTCTAAGAAGTCTAGATGGCTGTAGTGTTTTGATCTTGATGAAATTGTGTAGGTAGTAAGCACATTTTTAAAGTCTTATTTATGATTTGATCAGGGGAACGCGGAGGCATTTGGGGGCCCCCCAAGACCGGAGGCCCGGGGCGGGCCGCCCCTTCCGCCCTCCTGTTAGCCCGCCACTGGGCATTCTTTACCAGTCATCCAAGGGTGGTGAAGAGATTAGATGGTAGGTCCTTTGGTTGAGAGGAACAATGATAAAAACTATTTATACGGTTTCACCCGCATAAGACTCGATCCCGTGAGAATATCGGGATAAAAACTATCCTATGTCCTTTTCCGGGACTCAAACTATCTCTATACCAAATTTCATCTAAATCGGCTCAGTGGTTTAGGCGTGAAGAAGTAACAAACATATAAACACACACACACACACACTCACAAACTCTCGCCTTTATAATATTAGTGTGATATATATATAGTGTGATAGGTAAGTAAAATAGGTAAACAAGTACATAAATAGGTTATAAACTTATTATAACACACATACATAATCAGCCTATAATGTTGCCACTGCTGGGACACAGGCCTCCTCTCACACAATAATACACATACATACAGATTTATTATAATAAATAGTAAATATGTATAGCAGTTTATAAGTTAGTTCACCTACGTATTATGGCAGTAAGCCCACGTTCGTAAAAATATCGCGGCAGGATTTTCAACTCTCGGTGTTGAGCCAAGCCTTGACAATCCAACAGAGCGCATCCCAGCACGACAAAACAACACACTGTTGGATTTAAGGAAGGTTACAGAAATGCTACCTATAGTGCTTCTAAGAGCCTATGCACACGGCGAGTTATTCATAGAGTACATACGGACAGAGTTATATACGCGCCGTTGACGCGCGTTTAACGCTGTCAACGCAACTAGTGCAGATTTCTCAAGTTTAGTAGGTAGGAAAAAAAACGCGCGTCGGCGACGGATTAAAAAATAGCGCCAAAAGGCAGACAAACGGACTGGGCGAAACTATAAGGGTTCCTTATTCTACTACGGCACCCTAATTGCATAACAGACTATCAATCACAATCTGAATCATTTTGAAGGATATTGCTAATCCATTGCTATACATTTTCGAACGTAAATAACGTAATGAATGGTACTGAATTGTCAAAATGTAAGCAATTGCTACTGATAGTGTGTTACGCAATTACCTCATGGGACCCTAAAAAAGTCGTGTGCATGGACCCTAATATGGCTATAATCCCTCCCTTGGTGTGGCATATGTACAACGAGATCCAATTGGCGTAATTACCTCACGTCCGCTTCAACGAACTTGATGGCCGGTCAAGTACTAGTACCTACAGTAAAACCATAATTTCAAGGGTTATTTATGAAATGATGGATGGTTTACTTTGTCTTCAACAAGTAAGCTCCTAGATCATGATTAAGTTGAAATGATTTAGGCTGGCTAATGGATTAATAATATTTCAGATAAATTAATGTACTTAAGTATTTTTAGACTTACTTTGGTAAACGATACCGATACCTAATTGACTAAGCGCCGTTTATGTTCCTACGCTTCCCTTAGGTAAGTCTAATAGACATGTATCACATGTATGTAGGTACCTAACGAAGTAGTATTTAACGGCGGCGCAAGTGTCTCGGTCAGAACGTCCTGGATGACAGTGTTGATGTTGAGAAGCAGTAAAGTAATAAAAGAGAGAGAGATACTTTCTCCTTCTTTTTTAACCTTTTTAGACCCACAACGGCACAAAAATCCGAATAAAATCATGGCTTGCACAGGTAACAGCCAATGTGAATTTGCCTACCGTACCTTACACTTCTCTATGACGACATTGACGACCCGCACTTCGCTGGTTTCTATTCATGGGTACCTATTATTTTCAACTGGAATAAGGGCAAGAGGAAGATAACTAGCCGGTCCGTAGGTTTGTGTTCTTGCACATACATAATTTTTAGCACTTACATACCAATGTGTAAAAGTTCAAGTCAAATACAACCAGAAAAAGTCACGCGCAGTCGTGGAACTAAAACTATACATAAATCTGAATGTAGATGTGTTTACTTTTGTGCCAGATTAAATCGGACCTACATGTATAAATAATTCCTGCGCACTTTTCAGATCGTGTCGTGCCTGCTACCTACCGCGTATCGTTTCGTTTGCAAGTCGCAATAATAAAGATAAGTAGGTAGGTAAGTACCTACATCTACTGAATAGGTAGAAATTGTACAGATAGCTTTTTAGATAACATCAAACTTACGAAGCTTCACGAGAGTATTTTTCCTCTCGTTATCTTCCACGTAAGCGAAGTTGACCTCCCAGGACTTCAGGCCATCGCTTTTGTTGCACACCTTATTGCCGCATTGAAACTGACCCTTTCCGAGTACTACTTCTTTCTCGATGCGCCATCGCAGGGCTACCTAGTGTTTCATACATAATTTATTTGAAGATCTACATAGTAAACCTGTTTAGGAAACTAGTAGACAGGTACAGTAGCATCAAACATCAAAGCTAGCGAAACCATGAATCAAGCACGCGTGCGAAAATCATAAGGAAAAAATAAAGAATTCTACATATTATTTCAGTGCATTTGTATAATATGCACTGGATAAGACATCAAGATTACAGGGTAGCTGGAAGTACAAGGTAAGGTAGGTATACAAGAGAGTTACCATGCACGACTTCTGATTGTATTGTACTGACTGACACCTAAGTATTTAATTTATGTTATGTAAAGATACCAAAATAATAAAGACCGATTTACGTAGGTTGTACCTATAATTTATAAAATTTCGAAAATATAAAATTATACCGTGCCGCTACGAGCGTGTGAGCACAGCGTGCCTTTTTGTCATTGATTTTGTGTGAGACAAATGGGGATCGGCTGCGGCACGAATGGCCAGATGTGCGTTACTGTGTATCAATGCGGGTGAATGTATAGAGCTATATTTAGCCTACAGAAAGGCAGCACGGCCTTTGTTGCACTCCCTACTGTACAACACAAAGGAAGGTCTCTCGGAAAAAAATAGAGTTACATAAGGGATCGTCCCCATCTCGCAGCCATGTTTAAATTAGGGGAGAACCTTTATCGCATATTATGTGACCTTTAGAAGGCATTATTTGCTCCGACATGATTTTTGTTATTTACGAATGAGAATTTCTGTTACAATGACGTTGACCGGTCTTTGGTATTTTTAGAGTTGAGTAAATTGATTTTATCTATCTGCATTTAATTTACTTAAACTTACTTTGTTTTCTTTGTATCTGCTTAAATCACAGATGCAATACTCTTTGAATAGTTTATCGCAATACTTTTTAGCTAACTGCTTCTCCCATGTATCAGCAACATCGTCTTCCTCCCACACAAATTTGTGGTTTTCTCTTATAATATCGAGGTCAGTTCTGTCCCTGGAAGTGTCCCGTTTCAAAGACGTAGCAGAACCCTTCGTATTGAGACAATACACATTAACTAAGTATTTATGCAATTCATAGGGATTAAGATTACGTAACCTTGCAGACATCGTTAGTGCAACCTAGAACAAAGGGAAAAATATTATTCAATTCTGAAATAAAACATAATTTGCAACAAATAACTCTTTAATAAAATCGCAATTATTATTACACATTTCCATAAAATATTTTTATTATATCAAACGGATCTTAGTCTAATTGTCATGATGAGTTTTTAACAAGGTGCATTTTTGATAAATAGAAAATTGCAATAAACAGTATGAATAAATAATTGTTTTTGTGCACAAGTTAATACCTACTCTGAATATTATCGTCAGTCTTGTAGATTTTGCGTTTTTATTTCGTTTGGCTCAATATCGATTTCTTAAACCTACAAACAAGTCATGCAAAGTTAAATACCTAAAAATTAAATATAATAAATATATTAAAATATGATTATTGTCTATTTTAGATTTGATAAATCTAGACAATATTATAAGGCATTATATTACAACCAGTTTATGAAACCCAAGTGGCACAAAATAAATTAATTATAGCCTTTGGTTTTATAGCCAATTATTATAATAAAATATGACAATATTTAATCTTTGGGATTTTCATTACTTATTTTGGTCTAAAAGTCTTATAGCAGAGGGAGTCATACCCTTGCCTACAATATAGCATACTAATTTACTAATGTTCCTTAACAGTTACAAAATAAATATGTGCACTGTTAAATCATTTGTGATGTTTAATCAAGACCTCGTTTCGTAAACCTTAACTAATGTATCAATAATATATAATAGTTGTTCAATGTCTTAACTAACAAATTAGGAGACCATCAAGAAGGAAAACTATTGAGTTCCTATATTTCATTCACTTCAAGAGAAGAGGTAACTTACTAGTTACCACTGAGTTTAATTTATTACATCTATTAACACTAATAATTAAATTATTTGGTATACTCGTATTTATAATAATTATTATAAAGAATAGGCACATTAAAAATGTTATTGCTTTGGTTACAACACAGTACAGTAATAAAAATCACTTGAAATACTTATCTAAAATTTGGCAAAAGTTCACTTCAACTGGTAGTTTAGTACCTCATAGTATAGGTTTACAAAAATATACTTTGTGACATATTTTGGAAAGGCCCCATATTGAATAACAAACATGTTTCCCTTTATCTAATGTAAACATTACAATAAGGCTATCGGACCTTTGGACATTCACCTACATAAATATCCACATATTAAAATATCACTTTATCATATCTAAAAGGCAACATTGGATTGAGATATGTGTGACCTTATTGTAGAGCACCTGCAAAGACATTTACTAATTCACTAATATTAACCCAAACATACAATTTAAAATAATATAAATAAAAAAAATCTTGAAAGCAATTACAGCAGCACACAAGAGTGTCTTTGAACACTCGCATAAACACAGAAACACACCATAATGACTAAAATATGAACTAGATCATGATAGGTTTAAATTTAGTATAAACACAATGTAAAAGTTATATTCTTAACAAACATAAAACTAATTTTTTGGCAATAAGAGAATCAGAAATCATAGCTTGTTGAAAAGTATTATACCACAGTGTTTTTGGCAACAGAATTGACCAGACATAATTGACAATTTTGATATTAAAATGCAATTGAATTGCATCTTATATTATGACATTGTTCACAGTTTCATATTCTATTTCAGTTCTGTCATAAAACATTTACCCATGAGTTTTCTCATGTTTCTTCATGTTATCAGAGCGAGTGAAAGCTTTGTCACAAACTCCACAATAGTAAGACTTCTGCTTAGTGTGGACTGTCATGTGACGGGATAGTTCACTTTTGGTTACAAATTTCTTTTCACATACAGTACAAGCATGCTTTCGCACATTGAGATGGAATTTCATATGTATTGAGAGTGAACTTGATTGAGAGAATGCCTTGTGACAAAGTTCACAGACAAATGGTCGCTCACCAGTGTGTTTACGTAAATGATTCATGAATCCTGTTTTTGTATAGTCTTTTTGGCAAAGGTGACAGAAGCTTGACTTAGATTCCAACATTCCAGGAAAATGGCTACTTAGGTGTTTTCTTAAGTCCCAGTAGCTTGGAAATTTTTCTGAGCATACATGACAGGGGTATTTTTTTTCTTCGGTGGGTTTAGCAGTGCATTTGTGTGAGGCAAGTGAAGTCTCATTGGAAAATATTTGGTTACATTGGTTGCAAGTATGACTAGCCTCGGAGTCTGTTGATAAAGTGACCTCCAAATAGTTTTCGATCGACATAACATTACCGTTAGAACTATCCGCATCGTCGATGTGGATTTGTGTCATACGCTCCTTTGGTGAAATATCTTTTGCATCAATCTTTTCGACGTATTCTCTGTAATCTAATGACTCTTTACCTGAATTATTATTGTCAGGTTCTACGAGACGTAATATAGGCGACTCACTGCCTTCCCTATCAGGCGACGTAGTTTTTTCGTTGTCGGAAAGATCGGGTCTGGAGGACACATTATTATCAGACTCCCAATCATTTTCCACAATTTCTACATCCGAATCAGAATCTTCTGCGCTCGAAACAGTATTGTTGACTAAGTGGAATCCAATATCGTCAAAACGAAGTACATTTGGTGGAAGTTTAACCCCGACGATAGCCTGAATCGCCTGCCATGAAAGCTCCTGGGGGTTGTTCTGCATATTAGATCGCACTACTCTAACCTACAAACGAGTATACATAAATTACTGATTGATACACTTACAAGCCACTAACTACAAAATAATAAAAAGTAATATGCTATAATTACCTTAAATGTTCACGATCAGTATTATTTTTGATAATTATTCAGATGACACCTTTGATTTCTACATCTAAAAATATTATGCACTTCTCTCTTTATGGAGTTTATGGTTTGCAATTTGCTCCTCTCCTCTTCTTGTCTCCTCCCACACTCGCTTTATGGCTTTGGTAGGATTTTTTTCTATACCACACAGATAATAAAAAATAATTATTTTTCTATCTACTTTGTGATAGAAACACCAATCGGCTATAATAGATAGATAAAACAGGCGTCATCGTCGTCACGCAGGCAGGCTGACGTGAAGGGGCGGGCATAAGTGGCCCATTTCACTTGAATGCACGGTCCAGGCTTTATTGCACACTTCTCTCTTCTCTTCTTTCTTCTTCTTTTGTGTATTGTGTGTCCTTTAGTCTGTGCTAAATAAATGTATTTTCTTTCTTTCTTTCTATGAGAATATGCCCGCCACAGACCGAACTATTCCCCGCGTAGGTCAACCATGACAGTGATTGTGATGATAGCAGTGGCGTAACTATAGGGTGGCATTGGGGCAAAATGCCACGGGCCTCCAGCCAGAGTGGGCCCCCAGCCAGAGGGGGACCCCGGCCCGAGAGGGCCATGAGCACAGGAGGATCATAACATAAGTATTTAAAAGCAAACGTTTTTGAAAATGTGCAACAAAGGACATCATTCAGTTTTCGAACATTTTGTAACTTTTTCTCATTGTTTAATTTTTTGGATAGGACCTCATACTCAGCAGTAGCGCTTGCTACCACTAGACCAACCGCAGAGACCAACCAAAGTCAGGTGTTCAATTTTGTAGGGGAAAATATGAAATCTACGCGGAAAAAGTCACGGGAGAAGTGCTAGTAAAAAAGAAAACTATAACGTTGGTTGTTTCTTTACATTGAAGGAGGGCCCCATCCCTTGAATTTGCCACGGGCCCCAAACGGTATAGTTACGCCACATCATAGTATTGTGACGATCAGCAGGAGGTAGAATGACTTGATCAGAAAGCGCACAAAATTGGACGAGGCTTTTCTTTACTGAGAATTTGAGAAACGAATAAGTAGAAGAAAAAAAAAAGGTGTAAAAAAAGAAGAATAATCATCACCATCTTGATCATAAGTCTTAGGCTGGGTGTGTAGCGACAGCAACACTACTTTTTTGTTGTTTGGTTGGTCCGCAACTGGCTAGCCGGCAACTTTTTTGTCACTGTGCGCGCATTTGCATTGCAACCAATAGACGGGTGACAGTTGCGACCCGCAGACAAAAATGTCTCCCAGTTATTGCGTCGCTAAATGCGCGCACTTTCATACAAACCCGTGGAGTTGATGTGAGAGACAAATTAGTTGCGGAGACAAAAGATGCTCGGGGGGTTGACCGGTTAATAATCTAAAAATTCAGAACCATCTTGGCTCAACACTAGACAATATCCAGCTGTCAGATTGATCAGCATCCAAGGAATTATTATTACTTTAGTAACAACATTCAAACATTTAAGTTTATTCCTATTTACAATTTTGAAATACAGAAAGCAGTTTTATTTACGCCTTGTCTGAATCATTCTGTGCTGGAAAAAACCGGCAAGGTGTGTGCCATATTTATAGGAAATAATATGCAATTCTACGCGTTTGTTACAGTTTCCATACAAGTACACAACACTAAGCTTTAGGTTGTTTAGGTTGCAAATGGTAGAAATAATATATTTAGCTACCACCCCGCTTTCACATCGGCTTCTACGTCAGGTAACACTTAATTTTGTATGTCAAACTCAACTCATGGCGCGAAGGCGCGAAACAGTTTGGTTTGTGTGACATTGTGGATCTGTCAAATCAAAATTCAATGTGATAAACAGTAAACATTCACCAAACACTAACCGGAAAAATATTTTAAAATAAATAAAGAACAAAATGATAAAATCACTGGAAGAACTAAAAGATTTCATAAAGTCTAAAGACAATTTTAACAACTTTATAAACTGTTCAGATGTTCCAGATGTTTGTAAAACCGCACCATGCATGCTCGGAGTTGATGAAGCAGGACGTGGGCCTGTTTTAGGTAATTAATGCTTGTGAATTGCAATATTTGTGCTGTTCATAGCGTATTAGCGATCTGGTAGAAATATTTTGTGGGCTTTAGTGCTGGCTCTTGGTCAACTCTTTATCATCGTGTTTTTATCTTATCAGTAAAGTCACAGTTCCGATTGCCTCTTATGAGCGGCAGGCTTAGTGGAATATTATCTTCCATGCCGTTGCCATTCCGTTAAAGTATAACTTTCCATCAGGCGTGATCGAGGTCAAGAGCAGGCCCATTCAGCAATAAAAATGAATAAAATAAACCCCGAAAAAACTTGGCCCTGAAGTGGCAGAACCATTGGGTGCTTTTATAATTTACCGTGACACGGCACGGTACGGCACGTTTTTATCGTCACGGTAAAGTAGGAAAGCAAAATGTATGCATTTGTATGCAAACGCTTTTAATTTACCGTCCACGGCAACGGCACGCCGTGAACAGCAACGATCTACCGTGCCGTTGCCGTAGCATACGGCGCTCCCTATCAAATCGTCGCGGCATTGTTGAGAGTGTAGTGTGTGCGTACAAGAAATTTGTATGTGTGCGTGCGTGCGGCTAGTGCTTCTTCAGGAGGTAGCGATACGTGTGTTCGGCGAGCTTTTAAATCATTACTCAGATGAGAAAGTATGTCATAAAACGATTTTGTTGACATCCGAAAATAATTGAAAAACTTATTAGGGTCTTCCTTGAGCTTATCAAATAGCGTGTAGTATGACCCTTCTAAATATTTTACTTTTAAAAGCGGATGTTGCCAATACTTTCTAGTAATATGTCTTTTTTTACGTCTTAAATATAACAAATAGAGCATAAGTAGTCGCTGTCTCTTCGAGAACATGTCTGCACTTTGAAGACGCGCAAAGCGTAATAATTTCACGGCGAATTATAAAATCACCCTACGGCACGGCATGCAGTCCACTGCCACAAAACTTCTATCTCGTCCACGGTAATATCGTGCCGTGCCGTGAAACGGCAAATTATAAAAGCACCCATTTAATACCTTCTTATGGTAGCCCTTAAATTGCTTTTAGCCTATGCTGTTCTTCAGTGGAACAGTACTGAAAGGCTAATAAGAAATAGTATCATTATATCTCTATTTCAGGTCCAATGGTGTATGGGGTGGCTTACTGTCCAGTGGACCAAACTAAAATACTTCATGAACTTGGATGTGCCGATTCTAAAGCATTAACAGAAGAAAAACGAGATGATATATTTACAAAAATGCTATCTGAGGAAGATTCATTGAACAATGTTGGATGGGTTGCTGAAGTTATTTCTCCCAATTACATATCAAACTCTATGTACAGAAGAGCAAAACATTCTTTGAATGAGGTCTGTGTAATCTGTATTGGTCTTTCACCTCATAATCTTTTAATCTTTCCTAAGAAGAAAAGGTTTATATTTTTTATTGTATTCTGATATTACAAATTTCATTGCTGCTATATTTTTTTGCCTATATTGGGGACTAAAATGGTCTTATGAAACTACATCAAAGTGAAGTAGTCTTTAATATCTGAATTATTTCTATTTCAGGTATCTATGAATTCAGCAATTGCACTGATAAAGAAGGCAGCGGAGAGTGGTGCCAACATAACTGAGGTCTATGTGGACACTGTTGGTCCACCTGAAAAGTACCAAGCTAAGTTAGCTGCAATATTCCCCAACTACAAGATAACTGTAAGCATTGTTTACCTTGTCACTATTGTCTGCTGCCAGCCAAATTCAGCCAATGAACAATTTATTGTTATTGTAGGATGCTGAAGAATACAATTACAATAAATTGGCTAAAAGTCCAAGTAAAATAAACGGTTAAGTACTGGTATTTAGGCCTACATTTAAAGTGGTTTAAAAATAGTAAGTTTCACAAAACTCAATGTGAGCCATGTGTACTGTTAGCACCGGGTGTACTAACAGCCCTGGGATCCTATGTGGGGTAGGCACGTTACGAAAAAAAGAAGCAATATTGTGTAGTGCTTACTGCCATATATTCCATTTTTTACCAGGCTGGATGATGTAAGGTTCCCTTTTGCAGACAACTTTACAGAACTGATGTTTATTAACCGGTCAAGCGGCGCGCGTCGCCGATCGGTGACGAAACAATAGAAAATCAATTGTGTCTTATTAGCGGAGCTTGACAGATTAAACCAAGAACAGTATTCAAGATAAAATATAATTTTTAACAGCCCAACTTCATATCAGTTGTCGTTCCCCCAGTGCCCAAAAAAAAACTAAATAAATACCTGATAGAATACAGCGTAACTACTTAATCGGTCAAGCGGCGCGCGTCGCCCATTGGCGACGAAGCAATAGAAAATCAATTGTGTCTCATGGGCGGAGCTTGACAGATTAAATAAAAAGCAGATTAAACGATGCTGTGGTATTGAGTCGTAAATATACGACCCTGGCGAAATGGACACGAAAATATTTGTCAGATTAATCCAGCGTAAGCAGCTAAAAGGTTAAATAGCAGATTTTATACTATCTGTACTTAAATGTAGTTTCATGCTTGAGCATTACTTGAATGAGGGCTTAAAGATAAAACTTTCTTCTACTTTTATAACCGAAATGAATACATTCTTGTATTATTTTCAGGTGGCAAAGAAAGCTGATTCAATATACCCAATTGTGTCTGCAGCTAGTATTGTGGCAAAGGTGACAAGAGATCATGCCCTAAAAGTGTGGCAGTTCCGCGAAGGATTGGAAATGACACACACTGAATTTGGTAGTGGATATCCTGGAGGTAAGTTAAATAGACATAAACAAAACTCTATGAAACCAAACATAGAAATACACTATTGTTACCAAGGTAGATATTATAGCCTAAATGTCACTGAAATTAAGAACTATTACTAACTTTTTGTCTATAAACAAGACTTTTCTAGGTATGTTTGCAACCAGGCCAAGACCTCTGAGTTTATTTTGGCCATTATTCTGAGGAGTAGTTGGATATGAAATGCCATGGGGTTTTTGAAATATGAAAATTGTGTATGAGGAGATATGTTTTAAGTAGATGGATGACCACCTTTACACACCGAGACCCCTCCCTGCCTCGGAAAGCATGTTAAGCTGTTGGTTGCGGCTGTCATTTGTGGATCTTTGACAGTTGTTTCGTCGTTGGAAGCCCGAAAACTGACAACCAATCTTACCAAGGGTATTGTATTACCCAGTACCTGGGTTGTCGAGGTCAGATAGGTAGTCACTGCTTGTACAATACTGGTATTCATCTCCATCCGGTTAGACTGGAAGCCGACTCCAACATAGTTGGAAAAAGGCTAGGCAGGTACCCACTTACAGAAATAAGTAATTTATTATTTATCATAAACCATTTATGCTACTAAAGAGATTCAATACAGGCTGTTCTATTTTCAGATCCACAGACAAAAAAGTTTATTCGTGAACAAATCGACAATGTGTTTGGGTATCCAGCATTGGTCAGGTTTAGCTGGTCAACAGCTGAACATATGCTGCAGGATAAAGCAGCAACCTGCACATTTGAGGATGTGGATGATGAAGGAAACACTAAGAAGGCAAAGACAAAATCAATCAGTTCATTCTTTGCTAAACCTGATGAAGAAAAAGCTAGGAAACGACACAAGTATTTTGAAGAAAGACTCTTGACTGGTACTAATCCTTTTGAATAATATAGTAGTATAAATAAGTACTTAAATAAGAATAAATATCAATGTTACTGATTTGTAGTTCTCAATTTATGGATATCCTTTTCTCATTATATTTTGGGCTTATCTTATTTGTTATGTAAATGAGTTAATTTAATGGATACTAGCTGTTACCCGCGACTTCGTCCATATGGAGTTTAACAAAAAAGCTAATGTTCAGTTTCGATTTTTTTTCGTCGGACACTATTTTTTTTTCTAAAATAAAAGTAGCCTAAGTTACTCCTTATTACATCAGTTATCTGCCAGTGAAAGTCCCGTCAAAATCGGTCCAGACGTTTCAGAGATTAGCCGAAACAAACAGACCGACAGACAAAAATTGTAAAAAATGTGTTTTTGGTATATGTACCGTGTATACATCCATATGCATTTAGTAAAAAGCGGTTATTTTAATATTACAAATAGACACTCCAATTTTATTTATTTGTATAAGAGATGTATAGATTATAATGAAGACATCTCCGTGGTAATGGTAAGAATAAAATAATTCTTGCCTGTTTTCTAGAAACGTCATCATTCATCAACCATGCATACATACAAGTATAAATTCACGGCTTTTCAACCACGTTGCTCAATAAATACTATTCAAGGAAGTAAAAAGGCATTTCCACAGTACAAAAATATAAAAGCAGATTTCTCTTTGTCCCTCAAATTCATGCAAACCTTGTCTCCACATTGTCGTGAGCGTCAAATGTATTGTCATTCAAAGACTGCACTTTTAGCGGCGCGCGGCGCCTGCATTAAATCATGAGTGTAAAGAGGCAACAGTGCGTGTAGATATTTTGCTCTATTGTAGCGTTTTTTACACCTCTGCTAACCCTTCGGGCAAGACAGGCTTGGTGTTATCTTATGTTATATTTTTTGGCTAATCCGAAGTCCTTTGATCCATTAATTGATCATTATCAGCAAAGATAATTGCGTAACACCGCTAGTAATATATGTCAATGCGTAACACATTTTGACAACATTCATTGCGTTATTTACGGTGTTGAGCAGACAAGTTTTTCGAACATGTGAAGGAAGGGTTTAGCAATATTCTTCAACATCATACAGACGCAATTAGGGTTCTGGAAGGAAAAACAGAATCCTTATTTATAAGGTCACTTTCGTACCCGTCTGTGCATGAGTCACAGAGGTTTTTTTATGGAAAAAAAAAGTTCAGTTTTGTTCAAAAAATAAATACAGTTTTAGTTTACCTCAAAATCCATGGTTCCATTAACCACTTAATTTTCTTTACTAGGTACTCATAGTTGATGAATTCGATAGAAAGTTGCAACTCAAAATAAATGCACTCCATATTTGAGATTTTTGTACCTATGGTTTTAGGAAAGGGGAATAAGCATTTCTGCATATATGTACATAGTAGATATTTAAATAACACCTACGTTGCTATTGCGACCACGATTATGAAAATGCAAAGCGCATAACTTAGCAAACTGAAAAGGTCTTTTAGTTTCGTTTAACTTAGCAAGTGAAAATGACACACCTGTGCATTGCGGATCAGTAGAAATCGGCAACAATTTAAATACAATTTATGCTGTTGTCGTATGTTTTACCATACAACTTGTATTTTATCATTTTGGAGCCTGTCCCAATACGTTTTGGCTGTCGGAAATGTTGGCAAAATTTATTGTTTCGTGCACCGAAAGCTAAACAACCTTGTAAATATCTATGTAAAATCAAACGAACGAAATTGTTTTTATTTTCATGTTTGGATATAATAATGTTAAAACTCCAAAATTACGTACCGTATTTTGGAGTTTTATCATTGGGTGCTTCATAATAAAATTGTATTTTTTGTTTTTGCATGCCAGTATTTTCTAGAAGCGAAGCGTTATGCCCATTTTTCTTAGGTGCAGAGGGGTAGTTAAGTTGCTTCATTGGTTTGTTAATCTTTAGTATAGATGCTGGCGGGAAAAATTCCGAATCATTCCCGTCGAATACTTCGGAAGTATTCCGAAATATTCTGAAACTTTGGGAATATTTCCCATTGAATTATTCGGGCGAAATATTCGGCGGAAACATTCGATTGCGGGGTACGAATCTTTCTCGCGGGGGGAAAACTTCACCAGGGAGCATCTCCCCTCTTACCGCACCTCGCACCGCCATCGCCTGCACGCACGACTCGTGCAGGTGCAGCCGGGCGCGCGCGGCACGCACGACTCGTGCAGTCGGGCGCGCACAGAGGGGTAGCGCGGCGGCGATCGACGAGCGATGCAAAATACGATTTTCAGGAAAAAAAAAATAAAAATCTTAATTAAATTCATTTTCAATAATTCTGATTTAAAGAAACTTTCCCAGAAGTATTCCGGAATTATTCAGAATTTTTCAGAAGTTTTGCAACTATAATCTTTAGTAATTGCATGTAATATAGTTAATGTAGATTATTACATTCAACCTAATATCCTCTTACCCTAATGATTTCGATCTCTGTCTCGTCATCATCAAAGCCCGTTATTCTTCAAACTTCATCCATTTATTCCAAGGTGCTGTAAATTCAGGGCCTGTAGTAATGGATATTTAAACTATTACGGGGTGGGCTTTTTAACACCTCGCCATCTTTTACAAATTCACCAAAGGCGCTGGGGAATACATAGCACCTAATAAAAGTCGACAGAGACATTAGCAGTGTTTGTAATGTCGTCGTAATGTTAGGTTTGAACACTAATGTGCATTGTGTAGGCTGTTTCACTGCTATGAATCATTGCTATTCGAATGCTCTTAGGTGACTTACTAAACATCAGCTAAAATGTTAGTACGCGATGATTTTTTACCGACGAGTAAAAGGATTTGAGGTTCTCAAGTTGACGTGTTTATTATTTTTGTTTTTTTTATTGAACCGACGAAAAAAGAATAAAACCGGCCAAGTGCGTGTTGGACCACGCACAATGAAGGGTTCCGTAGTTGGAATGAATTTATCCCAAGAACAAACTTAACATTGTAAGTAGTTGAAACCATGTTCTCCCATACATCGACTAATTACTCGTAAACTTGTAAAGCCTATTTAGCCCTGATAGTTTTCCTTTTAATTTCGTTATACAGGTTGAAATTGAAAATATGCGACAAATCGAAATGGGAGATTGTACTCATCATTATGAACAACTTTTACTATGGGACCAAACCTGAAATCGCGAAAAAAACAAATGTAGGGAACAGCTGATTTTTTTTTCGCGAATGGCAGATAGTCTGTTGACAGACTATCTGCCATTTTTCGATTTTAATTTTTTGTTAAAATTTTCTCTATCAAATAATATTTGTATCATTATCGTAGAGACAAGGGAAGAGTACATGAAAGCTATATGTAGTTTCTAAATATTTACCGGCAACAGTGTCTTGTCAAATAGGTATTCCAGTTATGTTTACTGTAGCTTCACCTCAGGCACAGATAATAAAATACTCCCTCAGGAGAGGGTGGTAATTTGTGTTGCCCGATAAAATAAAATGCTATTGTACCGTCTTTTGTGTTGACTTTCGATTACATAATTATTTTTCTAAACTTGATTGATGAGCTTTCAAATGCGTATTTAACCTGGAGCGTCTTCCTTACCTAGTATTCAGAAGGACATTTGTAAACCTAATTCCGGAGCGCCACAGAATGTCAAGTGTTGCGTTTTCCGCTTTGTCAAGTATGAGGGTGGCGCAATCTGTTCACTGTTATTTCTACTTTGATAATTTTGATTTCCGCCCGGAGTACTAAGGTCCGGCCGTGCTAAATTTGCCAAAGATGTAAACAACAATGGCCGCGCCAAAATGAATAAAATCCATATACAAGAACATTTATTTTAAGTAAGTAATGTTTTTTTTCGTCTAAATCTCCGAGCAACTAGACCAAAACAAACATTACTTTTACTTAAAATAAATGTTCTTGTATATCGATTTTATTCAATTTGGAGCGGCCATTGTTGTTTACATCTTTGGCAAAGGGGTTAGAAGATTTTTGTATGGAGGGTGGCCCTAAGGTCGGCCGCCATTTTGATTTTTTTTCAGAATCGCGGTGCACAACAAAAGTTATATATTTAGATAGAGGACACTTATACAAACAAAAAATGTTATATAACATAATATCCTAAAGCGTCAGGTTTCGGAGTTATTCACCAAAATATAAGTCGAAAACAACAAGGATTTTTTTGTTTTTTTTCCCTCCAGGTAAGCATATTGAACTATTGAGGTAATAGAAACGTTATGAAACCTTTATGGAGAAGAAACAAATGAAGAATAGATATTTTTTAAATAAATAATTAAACACGGCAATTTATAGTTCGTTTTTTAATCCCAGAGACTATCTGACATTTAAGTCTTTTGTGTTTTCGTTTTTTTTTAGTATAGATGTTTGACATTACACTTGTCAGTTTAGTCTCTGGGATTAAAAAACGAACTATAAATTGCGGTGTTTAATTATTTATTTAAAAAATGTCTATTTTTCTTTTGTTTCTTCTCCATAAAGGTTTCATAACGTTTCTATTACCTCAATAGTTCAATATGCTTACCTAGAGGGAAAAACCACAAAAAAATCCTTGTTGTTTTCGACTTATATTTTGGTGAATAACTCCGAAACCTGACGCTTTAGGATATTATGTTATTTTACATTTTTTGTTTGTATAAGTGTCCTCTATCTAAATATATAACATTTGTTGTGCACCGCGATTCTGAAAAAAAATCAAAATGGCGGCTGATTTTAGGGCCAAAACCTTCAAACCCCTTTAGCGCGGCCGGACTAAGTTACAGTAGTCAACATCTATCTATCTAATTATATAAATAAACAAAGTCGGGTTAGTTATGAATTAATGAATTGCACCGATCCCAGCATGGTTCAACCAGATTCGATTAATCGAATGAACCCCAAGATTCGCACTAGCTCCTGTAGCCTCATGTTCATGGTGCTACAGCGACCATTGCATATCAAGGAATAGACCGGGGGGCGCGGTAATGGTAGGGAAGACGTGCCCGAAGGATAGGTAAGGATTTAAGAGCCTACCGGATATGCATCCTAGAGAAAGCATTGGACTAGTGGAGAGATGGGTAATTATATCTATGGATGGGCATCTTTTAACGACCTTGCCGCCAGGTTGGTTAAGGTCGAGCTTCATCTTTGAGTCTTTTGGCGGGGTTCTACTGCTTTTCGGTTCTTTTGTATGTCGTTGCTCTGCTGTGTTGTGTTGCTGTTTTCAATGTTACACCATTTATATCTTAAGAACGGCTGGACCGATTTTTATGGTCTTTGATTGTCTCCGCCCCGAATAGCAGATTAACTATAAACACATGGAAAAAAATCACGGAAAAATAATAATGAAGATAATTCATTTTCTCACACATTCGTTCTTATTGATTCTAAGGCGGTACGAACTTGGCCGGGTCAGCTAGTTGCTCATAAAGAAGAGTTAAATAGCTAATATCAACATATCATTATTGTTTAAATCCTTCATAAAAAAGAAATAAAACCATTCCAATCCAGATAGAGAAAGGAAGAGTGCACATTTCATCAGATGTACCTAATTCTTATACTATATTTTTGTGACATGACCGATAAAACCGACGATAAAACTTTCACAGACAAATTGCGGTCTATTAAAGATTTCTTTATGCGATGAAAGGTCCCGATGTTTGGGGAGGCTCATCCAACAAGGCTCGTCAGGCGGGGCGCGACGGTCTCTAAGGTCCATTAGCATGCGGGCCGCGACACGCGCGCGCCTACTTACCATGAGCAATGCGGAACGCGCTGGGCTCACTCAGAGAATTTAATTGTGTTCCATTATCATATTTAGGTTCTTTTACGGTAAGTCAAAAGTGAAAACTGAATGGGAGTCAACGTCGCTTGTCATTCGTTAGTTGCAATCGATGGCGACAACTTCTTTCGGGCGGTAGACCGAGGATTAACAGCAACATGGCGTTCTTTAAATATACTGCTGTAATATTAGCGGTTAGCTCTTGCGTTTCTGCAATTGTCGGGCCAGCAAATGTAACAAAATCGACAGCGTCGAAAACCGATACGTATTTAGATGCATATTCTAAATCGCGCGTTGAAGCTGAGAAGGCAAAACAAGGTGTTGTGATAATAACAGCAAAAGATGGAGAAAAGAAGATTGCAAATCGTGATGACAGTTATCAATCTGGCTACGACTATTCTCCGTCGTATTCGAGTGACAGCAGTTTCAGTTCATCAGGATCTTCTGGATACTCTGGACCTTCGGCTTCAAACAGCTACTCCCCATCGACTAGTTACGGATCACCTGGGAAATATGAGCCAGAAATAACCTACAACTCGCCTCCGAACACTTATGGTCCACCTTCTCCTAACTACGGACCTCCAGCACATAGTTATGGACCGCCTGCGCCGTCTTATGGACCTCCTGCTCCGTCGCATGGACCTCCTGCGCCGTCGTATGGACCACCAGCCCAGACGTACGGACCCCCAGCACAGTCATACGGCCCGCCAGTTCACAAGCCCTTGCCTCCACCCATATACGGCCCGCCCCTGAAGCCATCTTACGGAGTTCCTTACACAGCACCAGCATTAGGATTTTTGGACAAACTGTCCCTGAAACTAGACATCTTGACGATAGCGAAGTTGCTGCTGAAACTTTTGATCTTCAAGAAGCTTGTGACTATGCTTGCTGTGGTTTGCATGTTGTTGGTGATACCGAAACTGATCTCATTCAAGAAAGGCAGCGGTGGTGGTGGTAATACTGATGCTGATGAAGATGAGCGCAGTTTTGGCAAGAAAAACTGTAAGTACCTCAGTATATTCCATTTTTTTAATTATAGCTGTTGAATTTGCGATCAGGACTAGGTCATCTAGGCTAAAATCCAGCCTAGATGACCTAGTCCTGATCGGAAAAGCCACGGTCAGACACAATATGTAACCAAGAAATAAGACTCATTAAGATTTATGTGGTAAACTTGAATTCCTTATAGTTCCCCGAATGCGATATTAGATTCAATTGGTATTAATTGTACCTACAATGTTTATATGAACGTCTTCCGTCAACTTACCTATATGATTATGTGTAAGCAATAGACAAATGCCGACTACTCATAGTCATGTGGAGCACACTGATTGTTAGTCCTGGCCGGGGTTCGGTTCCCAGGTCGAGTAAAGTGTTATTGGACTTTTCTATTTCCGATTTACCACTAACAGCCCGTAGTCTGGTTTTGTGCCCGATTAATTCTCGCCCCTAAAACATGTTTTTTTTTTGTTGCGAAATCCGGGTGTACTATTACCTAAGCTCTGCCTATCCTTTCGGAGACAACAAGCGTGAAGTTATGTTACGCATAGGCAAAAAAATCTTAGGCCCACTTGCGCGTTCATGGGTTATCCTAAATAACTCGGAGCTAACAGCTAACTCAGGATTAATCAAATAGTTAAGGCCCACTTGCGCGTTCATTCATGGGTTATCTTATATACCTAACTCTGAGTTAGCAGCTAACTCAGGGTTTATCAAATAATTATTGCGCCACCAAGAGTTAGAGGTAAACCTAGAGTTAAACTTTTAAATATTAAACCCACCGATGTGGGAGAGTTAAGTCGCTAAACTCTGAGTTAGTGTTAGTAATGTCAAAATAAATTGACGTTTTGAGGTACCGCCGAAAATGTATTTTATATTTTTCGACGTTGTAGTAGATAAGTGAAAATTCTATGCGATTATATTTTATGTTTCGTCGATTGAACTGCAGTGTTCCGAACTCAAAAAACACAAATATCAGGTTAACTAACCCCGTGTTAGGTACATACTTTTCTATGGCGCAACGCGTAATAAGAGCATTAACATGCTAATTACTTACTTAACTCCGAGTTTACAAACTCTACATTATAATTTTAACCCGACCAAACACGCAACTGGGCCTTATTCATAAACACGTCAGCCAATAACACTGCCACATCTGGGTATCAAACTTGGAACGTCACGCTCGACGCTCATTATTTGCGCTTGTTAGGTACTATTTCTAATGAAGCAGTTCGTTGTCTCTTGTTTGAGAGACAACCAAACAAGTTGTCCGGAAAGCTGTGACTCACTGTTAAGTAGCTGTGATACATTGCTTTACGTACAAGCTACTTCATTATGCAATTATTTATGAAGTCATCTTGTCGTATATCGATCTATTAACGGGCGAACCCAATAACCTATTGACAGATTGCTACTGATGGTAGCCAGTATACCTAATTATAGCAGTCAGTATAAAATAATCATACAGATCGCTACTGATATAGATTATTGGGACGTTAAACCAGAGATAGATAGGTTTTTCTACCTCCAGTATGCCAAAGATAGGTAATTGGGTTCGGCCATAAGTTGGTAAAAAATATCGGTGGTAAATACATAATTATCTAATAATTATGTAGTCTGTTAGATTGGTTTGTTTTTGTATTCTGTTAAAATTGGCAAAAGAAACACTCGACGCGACGGTTCGGTGAATTAAGCCTGCTCTACCACCTAGGTTACCGATTTGATCTATGTTTTACGGAAAGGAACAAATATCACAGACTAACTAGTACTACAAAAATGTTTCTTGTCACAGTGGTGGAGTTAACATCGGTGCATCAGCTGCTGGAGCGAGCGATCTCCGTATATGGCCAACAACAGCCGAATTGCGGCGTCACGTGTCGCGTGCGCCGAGTCATCGACGACATCTACGAATTTCAACCCTATTTTAGGTAAATAGAGCTGAAAATGAAATGTAGAACAGTTTCACATTTATAGACAAAACAACGTAGATCCAATTAGCAGTAAATTATTTAATTAGTAATTTGGTTCATTTCGCTTGATAATAAAAAGGTCATATTTTTAGCACAATATTTGTTTCTACTGTGCCTAAAAATAAGCCCAACCAAAAATAAAAACCCGTAGGCATATTCGTACATTCACCCTTTCTTTGTATATTTACATAATTTAAAAAGCTAACAATCTTAAAAATATAAAAAGGGAGGGAAAATAATCAAAGGGCATCAAAAAATTCGTCCGCATCACTGTCAACGGGAAACGTGCCCAAAAGGCTGGCAGCATTGCCACGTTGTATGGCAATGCTGATTCTTTGGCCAAAATAGGCCAAAAAATAGGCCAGCCCTCTGGTCACGATGAGTCGACCAACCGCTTGGCGATGTCTCGGAATACTAAGTGGGCACTCGGGCCCCATGGCCCTAATGTTTCATTCACCCTTTCTTGATTAAAATCGTTCGCGAAAAACATATTGCGTGAACCTGAATTTGCTCTAGATATACATAATTAAAGGCACAATATTTAATCGTATTGAAAGAAATAACTGTTCTCTACAATTACAGTTTAAATTGTGTCTTTATAGCATTTACTATTTAAATAATGAAAATTTTAGTTAGCTATACTTAATCCAAATAATTAATTGTATTTATTTTTCTTCCAGGGGAGACTCATCCTAAACATCTCGCAGTGCAAGTGCTGCCAACGGTCATTGTTATATTGGATTGTTATAGCAGGTGCCATTGAAATTAGTCTGATTCAAGTCATACGACTTATTTATTTAAATTATTTGTAGATAAGTACTTAGTTATTTATTGTGATTATAAGTTAATAAAAACTCTGTTTTAATTTGTTGTGTATGCTTTTGTAGACCAGCCTGTATTTAGAGCTAGAGAGATTTACTGTAGTGTGGAAAGTAACAGATAGTAAAATAGCCTTTGTAAACGTATTTTTGTATTAACAAGCACGTCACGTCCAGCTTATGTCCTTAAAATATTTTTTCTACAAAATAATTGTATTTGTGGCATAATCTTTCATAAAAAAAAAGGAAAACAACACATGGTATGAATTGAAAACCCTGACCGCGTACGATAGATTTGTCAAATTGTGCAATTCGCTATTTAGGTGAAATTCTACTTTCTCTGTAGGTATCGGATTTGGGATCAAAGACCGCGACCTCGTATGCCTTGACAATGCTACGCACGGTCCCGTATGCGGACAGTGACTGAATAGTAATGCCACGGGCGATGCTTCATTGTTTGTCTTTGGACAATTAAAGAAAATTAGGTGACGTTTGAAGCGCGATTGGTATGCGCAGGATCCGGTGATCGATTTGCCGTGTAGGGAAAGTGGCGTATGAAAGTTATGTCCTTGTCCATATTGATGATTTGTTGCAGTGACCTCGATAAAAGTGAGAAACTTAGCGGGCTTAAGGATAAATAAATTTTCACATAATCCCCGATGACACATTTAGGATTGAAGTACCTAATACCACAGCACTTGATACGCAAATAAGGATCGGAAAAAAATCAATGGTTTAATTTCTAAGCCACAATTTATATCGGGAATAAACACTTGTGCAATTGTTTATTTGTAATTTTGCCGGGACGCCCGAGGATTTGTCACCGCCCGATAATGGGACTGTTTCGCAACTTACGCAACTGAAGTTGTTATTTAATTAAGTATGTAAGTATGACCAGTTTGTGGTACGATGGACTAAATGCATTTAATTTTGGGGTTTCCCGAAATGACACAAATAATAGGTCTGGAGTCTCTTCATATTGCCCTTGATAAGAAGTCTTCTTAGTGTATGGTTAGCAAAAAGTTCAAATATGGTTGGCCCAAAATTCAGCTATGCGAACTCCGTTCACTGACGCTGTCATGAGGTCATCAAGTGCACCGGTGACAGGGCACACGGCGCTACAGGAATCTAATCTGACTAGCCTGTATTGTCCCACTGCAGGACAAAGGCCTCCCTCTCCCTTTTCCTCAGAATTCTGTTTTTTGCTAGTCGGTCAGTCCTTTTGGTAAGAGTCAAGCTCGTCCCGCCATCTTCGTCTCGACCTGCAGCGATTGCAGTAGGTACATAAATTGTTTTTATTTGGGGTTTCCAATTATACAATCCAGAAGCTAATGCCAGCTGAGTTTTTCCCTGTCACATAATAACATGCTAAAAATATTTTTGAAGTCATTTTCAGCCTATTTCATTCTAGGCTTTCCATTCGTCTCGATTTTTATCTTTTTAGGAATATCATGCCGTCATTCATGTTTGGAATCTACGCATATAATTCGCAAGATGTTAATGAGGTATCGTCTAAAATATTTCCTAGGGAAATTAACATGGATGATAATACGTTCCCGTCTGATTAATTGCCGAGACTTTATCCTTATTTCAGTTGAATCATCTATATTTAGATTTTGTGTTGTCTCTTAATTCAGCCAATTCAAAGCAATTGACGTATTGTGCTCGAGAGGGCAGTTCACCGTGTGCGGGTGCAAGAGATTTGGATGTGGGATTTATTATCGGGTTATTGTATTAACGCTTCTTTTGTCTGGGCAGCGCAAAACAAATAAAAAAGATTTTATTCTCGTGTGTGTTGAAGTAGAAAGTCATTTGAACCTAACTGTTAATAATTTATCCCCACACGTGCAATAGGTTTAATAATTGTATTTTTGGCTAAAACGATAGTAATGGTCTGAAATCGCCAACACCTTGTGAGCAACCGTGGTGGTCAATATTTGTCCTTCCCTACATGAGTAAAGGCATTCAAGGGGAATGCGCAGTTGAGCCCGACAAGGATTTTCATATGAAATATGTATTCTTAGGTGGCACCCGAAGCTTAATTATTGATATGATTTAGATGGTTATTATTCAGTAAATATAATTATCATTCTTACAGTCGATAATCGTATTTTGATCCACATATTTTATGAAGTAAATCAGAGCTGCAATTTGCAAAAAACCGATGAAACTTTTAATTTGGCGGACTCAGCTGCGTATTTACCTTAAATCGTTACATCTTGTGTCATCGTTACATCTTGTGTCGAATTTCCCGTAAATACCGTATATTTAGAGCCACATGCACATTATGCTTCGTAATCCAATCCTCATTGAATACTATGTAGTCGCACCATTTCGTGCGCACACGTCACAATATTTAAAGATGAAATTCAAATTTTTTCATCCTAAAGAAAAACAAATGTTGTCTGTGGTCCAGTCGTTGGCGCGGTCTCCTGACATCTGTCAATCATTGTACTTTTTTGTGCCGCGCACTGATCACGTTTTCGTATATAAAAGTTCAGAAAAGTTTTAACAAGATGGGAAAACAGAAGAAAACGAGACGATGGAATGTAGGAGCTGACCGTACGCCTGCGAGAACTGGAAAATCGCTTGAAAAAGCAAAGCGGAGCCGTCATCGAAACTCAGTTGTCGACAATTGAAATCAAAGACTATTGAAATCATGCTCCCTATTAAAGGGATGCCGTTATACGCACAGCAGTCTCTAGAGTTTTCACTGTGAGGTCAACCATGAGAACGTAACTGTGCCGTATACTTACACAAGAACGATACCACATGAGCTACCACGCGATGGTAGCCGATGGTATATACGTTCAGTGTTCGGAGGATCTTTGGCCGACATAGGATGCCGTAATACACACAGCAGTCTCTAGTTTTCACTGTGAGGTCAACCATGAGAACGTAACTGTGCTGTATACTTACATAAGAACGACACCACATGAGCTATCACGCGATGGTAGCCGATGGTATATACGTTCAGTGTTCTGTGGATCTTTGGCCGTCTCTAAGTGTTCTCACGCGAGGTGAACCATGAGAACATTCAACTGTGCCATCAACTCCACACAGACTCACGAGAGGTTAGTCAATGTTCTATAATAATAATCCATTTATTTCAGGTTAAATCAAATAAAATCAGATATAAACCAGTCTATACGTCCAGTGTTAAAAACACATCCCTCCTGCGTTCCTAGAGCTATCACGTGAGGTTAGCCATGGATTTAGATCTAAGCAGTCTGGGACCTAACTCTAATTAGTCTTCGTAGATGAGTACGGAGCCCTCTTCCATGGAAGACTACAGTTGGACTGTGTGTTATGTGACCGAAGCCAACGCAGCCGGATTGGGAATACCCATACTCAATGCCGTTAATTATAATCTAATTCCAAAATACTTTATATTCTAGATGTTAATATACATACATAACACATAATCGGCCTATAATGTTCCCACTGCTGGGACACAGGCCTCCTCTCAGTGAGGGTGTTAATATACAATTTAACTTATATAAGCTATGTTAGTACTTCAATTCTACTAAAATACAGCCGAAAGGAGGCTGAGAGTGGAACAATATACATACCCAACGTGAAGTCCTAAGTTCAAGTATTGAAAATCTACTTGTGAGATGCTGGGGTACAGTTAGCTACTTTACCTGTAGAACTGCATGGCAGTCTGGCCACACGGTGGTCAATTATGATAATGGACTAAATGTGGAGATGAAGTTAAACATTTAAAAGAAGTATGAAACATTCATAATTTGTAGCCTATTGAACCCACCAAAATTTAAAAAGGAAGGGTGACAGCAGTAAATGGAAGTGGAATCAAATGGGACCACACAATCAGGGGGCAGCGAACTACAGTGGCCGCACTATTACATTCATTGGGAAAAGTTCATAACAGTCTAATAGCCTCCCAAGCGTTTGTATAGTGCGGATCAAATTGAAACATTAAGTTACTGAGCTAGACTGAGTGTGACATTAATTTATCATGAAAATTGCAATAATCTGAGATCCTTAATCCTACCTAGCCATGAGGAAATTCAAGAATTGATGTGAGTAAACACCAATATCAAAATACCTATTCTACACACCAATTCAGAATAGCTATCTATAAGCTTCAAGATAAATCCAATGCCAACAACCGTTGCCAGAACCAGCATCATCACTAGCTCAGGTACAGACTGGTAGATTGCAATATTTCTCTGAAGTATGGTATTACTACTAATCCAACCATACCTGAGTGGATCAAGGGTTATAAACTACCTTTTACTGAGTTTCCAATTCAAACCTCTGAATAACAACTTCATTCAGAAAGAAAGCAATCTATCCCCATGGAATAATCTCTTACATTAGGTGCTATAGAAACATGTGCTCCTGTCAAATAAGTAATCTTATCTGGTATAATTGTACCAAAATCGCATGGTGCTTGGAGATACATATTAAATAAAAACTTAATATGTAGTATGTTACTAGGTATATAAGTTTTTTGCCTACAATATTACATTGATTTAAAAAATTCATATCAATTATCTATATGAAAATATGTCAGGACTAGTCAGGAGATATCCCCAGTTTCTATTTCAAGATATGTTATAAGTTATAACAGTTTACATGCCTCGTATTTGGACTTAGCACCGCTCCATATGTATTCACAAACATCATAAAGCCAGTTGTCTGTCACCGGAGGTCACTAGGGTTGCTTTTTGTCATACATCTTGACAATTATATTCTGTGCCCTGCCGATCCATATGCAGTGTTTAGAAAATATGTCTGATACTCAAACTGTGTTAAATATCTAGGATTTATTATTAAAACTGAAAAGAGTGCCCAGACAGTGCTGCCAATGTCTAGGATATTAGTTGGGTTCAGTCCAGTTTGCCATTTCACTTCCTCAGGAAAATATAGACTTTACCCTGTAGTCCATAAAGAATATTAAGTCTGAAATGAGATATAAATAATAGAGTGTGTCTAATTACTAGGTATTCTAGTAGCTGCATCTGTATATGAATATGGTTAACTTTATACCAAACTAGGTTAAAAATCACTGATTTACAAATACAACAGAACTAGAAACAAATTAAAAATCATTTATTTGCAGAGATTGTTGGTTACCTTACATTTCAACAAACCACAATAGAATTAAACAATTTGATTTTGTTCTCGAAATATTGTCCCAAACTGACTGGGGTCTGGTATGTAATGATATCAACATCCACAGGCACTGGACAGTTAATGTTGAAAAGTTCCTTACCTTACCTTGAACTATTAGCAGCATTTATGGGGCTCAAAACACTTGCAAGCAAACTCAGTTACTGTGAGGACTTAGAAAAGATATCACAACGGCCATATCCTGTGTCAGTAAGATGGGTGGTACTCATTTTACTCATCTGAATAGCTTGACTTAACAATCTTGGCAACGGTGCAAGGAATGACAAATACGGGTTTATGCATTTTATATTAGTTCCAAAGAAAACAGTATGGGAAATTGAATCTAGGCTTCCTAACATAGAAATTAAATGGAAGTGATGTGATATAGCCTACAAGTCAATTGTTGCTTTAAAAAAATAAAAAAAATAAAAATTGCAGCAACTTGTACAACTTTGAAACCCTACATAGGGACCTACTTCTAAGTAAAGATATACCTATGCAAGCAGGGGGGGGGGGGGTGTGCTGTACTGGGCCAGCCCCCGATTGACCTGTTTACAATCAGGTCTAATACTAAATATCAACATATCATGGCTCCCTGATCCAAGTATGTTCTGTAGATCTATTCACTGTCAAATGGGATCTCGACACCCAATGCACAGGAGTCACTGTTTGCTGCCATATTATCAGGGACGCTTTCCTGATAGGAGAAAGACTGATCCCTCAATTAATATAGTGTTAGCTTTGCTCTAGATCAGTAGACTCTCTTCTGTTAGACACAAGACATTGACCCCTAGGCTCAGTCATGATAGTCATATAATTTTTACCACTAAGTTTAATGATGTATGATATCCTAATGGTATTGAGTGAGCTATATAATAATCAGCAAATTCTGTAGTTTTTGGCCGCCACATTGACACAAAAATGACAGAGCGACAAGGTTTCTCACGGATATATTTATATTAAGACCAAAGAATCCCAAATATGAAGTTAGTGGGACCCTAGTATCGTTTTGCATTATTTAACCGGCCAAGCACCGCGCGTCGCCTGTTGGCGACGAGACAATGGAAAATCAATTGTGTCTCATTAGCGGAGTTCGACAGATTAATTTATTTCCCAATCAAACCCTTGGTTTAGAATTTCTAACCAAACAATTAGTAACGATAATAGCTCTTGTAACTGCACACAAAATTCAAACCTGGTCACTCATTAGTACACTTCTTATAATGAGGACAATATTAACATAAAAATCCAGATATAATTAAAACCTGGTAGATCCGAACTCAACTTGATTCTACCATTTTTTTAAAGATAATTTATCTTTCTGTACTGCCACAACCCCTAAATTGTCCTATCTAGATTTTACTAGGTAAGAGTATAAGACAAAATTGTAAATCATTAATTATAACTATAAGAAAGCCTTATGATGCAACCTCTACTGTAACCAATAATAGATGGATAAAACAAATTTCAAGTAAGAGTGGAATAGATATTATTATTTCTAAATTCACATATACAGACATGCCTCTACTTCAAAGGGCTCTGAAGAAGGTGTCATTATGCTGGTTGGACCACAAATTTCTCAACCCTTACTCGGTTTTATAAGAGACCTTTTTATTAGTGATTCTAATGCTTTTGCACCAGCTGTGTGCTCTATAGAGTGGTTGTACATAGAACTTATTACATGTCAATGTTAATTGTCTGATTATAAGAAATTGATGTGTGCCATATGGGATTATTAATTAAACTAGTTGATTCAAAACTGATTATATTTCCAGAATCTAATAGTAATTAGAGAATTATAAATTAAGTTAGGTAACTATTTACTTTAATGGTACACTGATTCTTAATAGAAATGCATTACAATTAGTAAGTACCTAACAAACATAGAATAGCATGTTAAGTTACAATGTTCAATTATTGAACAATGCTCATTTTATGTACCTATGATGACCAACACAACTTTATTCTTTGAACATCTACATAGTATTCAATGAGGATTGGATTACGAAGCATAATTATACAGATCGGACTAACTTACCTATATAGTGACGTCCGATCCTTAATTATGTGAAGTAATCCAATCCTCATTGTATCCCAACCCTTCCCAGATAATCATCCTATACTTTAGGTATATTGGATTGCCTTATTAAACCCCTTCTAGAAGTTGTGTTGTGCTGTATGCCGGGACTATACGATGCCCATGTAGGTCATCGTGAAGTCCCGTTCTTATGCTTTGAAAGAATGATTGACAGATGTCAGGAGACCGCGCCAACGACTGGACCACAGACAACATTTGTTTTTCTTTAGGATGAAAAAATTTGAATTTCATCTTTAAATATTGTGACGTGTGCGCACGAAATGGTGCGACTACATAGTATTCAATGAGGATTGGATTACTTCACATAATTAAGGATCGGACGTCACTAGGTAAGTTAGTCCGATCTGTATAATTATACAGTAAATTGTCAAAATAAAAAAAATCTGTGGTTATCAACACAATGAAAACCTATACCTAATGAACAAAAAATATGTTATCACAAAAAGAAAAATCACAATTCGCTATTTCTTTAATTGATTATTAATGGAGGTAAAGTAGAGCAAAAAGAAAGAGCATTTTACTTTTCTTTAATTCTATAAAGACCGTTTTTATCGTCTGCCTTAGGTACTATTCGACAGGCTACCTAGATCATTGTTCAAGACCAGCACCCTAATTGCATAACACACTATCCACAATCTGAATAATTTTGAAGGATATTGCTAATCCATTGCTTTAAACCTTCGAAAAATTTGTCTGCTCAACAACGTAAGTAACGCAATGAATGTTGTTGAACTATCAAAATGAAAGCCATTGCTACTGTTAGTGTGTAACCCAATTACCCCGCAGACTAGGTAGTCAGATGCGCACAGATAGTTGATCTCATGGTAAAGTCCGGCGGGGTAATTTGCGTGACACACTATCAGTAGCGACAGATTTTTGGAACATATAAATCAAAGGATTAGCAATATCCTTCAAAATTATTCAGATTATGATTGATTTGTGTTACGCAATTAGGGTGCAGGTCCTAAATTTGATTTCCAGGACACGCTTCCCTTATCTATCCCTAAATGTGTTCTCCTACCTTATCGAGGAATGAAGGAATGACCACGCATCTTTTTCATCTTGTGACAGATGAAAAAGATGCGTGGTCACTCCTTCATCTATACCTAAATATTTTTTGTGTTTCCGTTGTTCCATTTTATTAATAGTGCTAAAAAAATCAAGTGGTTAATAACGCGGTAACCTTGCAATTAATCAAGTGTTGACGTGATACCGGCATCATCAAAATATTATCCTCATTATAATTTGGCCTAAATTGAAACTATATATTTTGATACCTAGGTATAATAGTTATCAGTCTGAAAAGTCACCGTTTAGCGAAATTATTGGTTGTGAACATGCTCTCATAGATTTTATAAGGGAAGCATCCGCTGGCTATCTTGTGGAACAAGTTAAACAACTACTGAGATGTTCCTGCTTGAAAGGATTAACATAAGAAGATAAGAGATGTGTCCGCTATTCTAAAATTACTCTGCCAGGATAATAATAAACACAATATAACCTCAGGCCTGTTTTGCCTTTTGACAGATGTGTAATCAAATAGTACTTACACCCAACCGCTTTCCTATCTAATAGGGACGAACCTATTGCCATTGTATGTATTTTTATTAAGTATATAATCACACAACCGACTTAAAAAAAAAACACTACAAAGTGAAAAATAACTTTAATTTCGGAAGTCGGTGTCGTAGGTTCCGCATTTTCGTTTTTTGACACCGACTTCCGAAATTAAAGTTATTTTTCACTTTGTAGTGTTTTTTTTTTGAAGTCGGTTGTTTTTTTTGTAAAAAAGTTTTTATTTTTCACTTTTTAGTTGTACCTACCCCACACCAGTTCAATTAACACTAGTGCATTGAAGAATTGAAGACACGACTCGAAGAATTATCAAAAGTCCCTTAGAAATGCCGGAGATGCAGTACATTTATGCATATAACTTCGTACATAAGAATAGTTACCTAATGTATTATATACTAAAACCTTCCTGAAAGTATGTAGATCACAGTAATGAAAGAATTATCAAATCGGTTCAGGAGTTTTTGAGATAATCGCGGACATACAAACATACATACATACGGGTCGAATATAGAACCTCCTTTTTTAAAGTCGGTTAATAATAAAAATAACTACGGAATTGTTCGTGGTCGAAAGTCTATTAAATAAGGTTGGGGTCACAGAGGGGCACGAATGCGACAACGACATGCGCCCGCGCCGCCGCCGCCGCCGCGCGCCGGTGCGACAATGAACTTGGCGGAAGCAGTTGTCACGCCCGCAGCGCCGAACAATGCCCCATGAAAACAGATAATGGCAATTAGCTATTCCATGGTGTTAAAACTAGAACACAGGTTTGAGACCTAGTACCGTAAGTCGTCGAATAGGTTGTGAAACAGTGAAACTAAGGTTCATTCATGGTGACGGACTAAAGTAACTAGGTAAAACGTTATCAGGTCTGCTCTTTTTAACCGACTTTTTATTATTATAAAATACTCGACAATTAAAAGGAAACACCCGTCGTTTAATCAGTAAGAAAACATGTCGGTAATGTGCACAGTGACGGCATTTTGTGATGTAATGATAAGTGACAATAATGAGAGTATAGTAAGCCGTACGTATGGTGGGTGCTCTATTTAACCCATTGTTGCGATGGAGGCAGGATGGGCCGGTCCGTGGTTATTGCTGGCTGAGTCAAGTGCAGGAGCATTCGCCTGGAACGCTCGGCTCACTGTGGAATCTGCACGTGCCCTCGCCACACGTGTGCCTTGACGCACCATAACATCGCCGGGATTGTGTAAACTCAGACAGTGTACTCGACACCCTGCGTCTAAGCGATCCTAATGACTTTGGAAAAAGCGCCGCTTTTCAGTGATCAGTGTGGTTTCAATGAAAGTTTAATTAATGACTGTTGATGTTAAGCTTTACTATGTAAGTTACGATTTAATTTTCTTTTGTTTTCTTGTGTGCTTTGTCTTATCGTACACCGACTAAAACATTTTCCGAGCCCCTAACCAAAATCGAAACGAACGCCAGCACGTAAGTTAATGTAAGACCGTCCAAAACAAGAAGTAGTTAACTTACCTCACATGAAGAATTCCTAAATATCAATGGTGTTTATACGTAGACTGATTAGAATTTCGAAATGCGTATAGGTAAGACCTACATACTCAGCTGCCGAGAATAAAATTACGTAATGACGGATAACGTTATACAGTCTGCTTTTACACAATACATGCTGTTAGATTACGATTGTGCTCCATTGTGGTCTTTGAAAACAGTTTCAAAATACTTGAACTCTTGAAGTACGGTAACAAAATGTACTGACATCGTACATAATCGAATTTATCTCGGTTCCCTCATGCGATAGGTACATGTTATCTGTTATCAGACTACCTCTACATGCATTGTTTGGAATGTTTGGTAAAAAAAACTGGAGTGTTATTGTCAAACAAGTTGTATTCGCGACAATAGCTCCTGTAAAATTCAATCAAACCGTTGGTATTAATTTAAATGAATCGATTATATTGATCGATTACCTCAATTCGAATAGCAGTGACGTGTGTAAAAAAGTTTTTTGTGCGTATGTAAGTACTATTTTTATTTTGATTCGATAGTGTATTGTGTAGTCACTGAATTGTTACCTACTGAATTCGGTAGTCAAAGCGTGATCTACCACAGATATTACTTGTATGCCTAATGTTTTATACACTTAATATACCTAAATTAGGAATTTCAGTAGGTAGCCTCCAATATAGAAAACTGCCTTGAAATATTGCCAAACAAATATGAATGGTCAGTTCTTATCAAGATTTCTGCGATAAAGATTCGATAGTTCCGACACAGTTCCTGTACTTTGTGTAATAGCCCATTGCCGGTGATAGGATGTAACTTGAGGTTAGGTACACATTTTCGGAAGGACGTTAGAAATCGCGGTTGGCACTTCCTCTCAAATTGGCAGTTAGATGTAAAGTCGTTATGTTTTCGTGTCTCTGTTAACCCGCGAATTTAGTGTTCTAGGCCCTATCATGTTTTCTTTGTTTAATTTTAAATTTAGAAAATGCGTTTGTAGGCAACGTTCCTATGATTTAAAACGATGTTTCTAAACTATGCAAAACAACAGCTTGTATTCGGTTGGTAATTTATTATAACTGCCCATAGTTTATTTGAAGGCCCGGGGTTAATTTGTGTTAAGTAGGTATTGGAGTTGATAAAAAAGAACCAATTAATCATCTGCTGAAATGATAAAAAGGGTCCATGGACGTCCATGATCTTCTGGAATCATTCATCAGACAGGACCGCAAAGTTTTTACAAGAATTGGATCAACTAAGTAAGTAGGTCTTCTTCAGAATAAATTATCAGATCCGTACTGACGAAGTAGTTAGTTAGGTATGTACTTATAAACATCTTGAACGCGCTAAATAAACATGTGATAGTTATCTACTTCGATTTCAATCAACATACAGCACACATTTTAAATTGCAGTAGCATTGTGTCATGGAATTTGAAGGGCTTCTACATATCAAATTAGAGTTGTTGATTAACTAGGGCACTAATTGAAGGAACGTCGAAATGCGAAGACCTTTCGTGACTGAGTCCATTATAATGCAAATGTTTCCTTAGATATCCGATTGAAGGGAAGCGATTTGTATTGATTTTTTAATGTTTTGTTGCAGTCTTATGCAGTTTTATGAAAAGCAACATTAGCTTTGTAATAATTGCCAAAGAGATCACCAAATAAAGTAGTCCGTATTGAAAGAGTTAGAGATACCTATCATAAAAATGCCAGAGATAGGACCGATGATGCGCGCACTCGAGCTGCAGAGGCTGATAGAGGACAAAGTGGCCGAGTGGCGCGAAAGGTCAGCGAGGGTCGCCGGAGCAACTGTAGCCGACGCTTATCAACAGCCACTCAACTTCAAACGACACACATATAGACGTAAGAACAACGCTGAAATAAACAGAATTATCGCAAAGTACTCGAAGCCCACTAAGAGATCGGACGAACCCTATTCGGTGCGCCACACGCCTGATACTTCCCCGAAACGCCCACCGAGAGCTAAGAAATTATCAAACCTTAAAGTGCTATCAAAAAGTGAGGACAATCTAACAAGCATCGGCGAGATGGAAGTTGAAACGGATCCGAAACCAGAACCTCAACCTTACTTCACATTATCCAAGTACAACACCAAAAGTTGCGAGGATGTCACAGCGTTCGTCGATATCCACCAAAACGTGAAAAGTAAAAATTTTGAACAAAATAGTATATTGAATGCCAAGACAGTCGTGCAAACTAGAAGACCTAAACTTCACAGCATTAGTGAAGGTGTTACGAACATTTCAGAGTTGTCAGACAGTGGCTTAGAATGTGATAGATCCACAGACAGATCCTTTGCTACATCAACCCCTTTATCAAAAAGAAAAACATGTCCTCCTGGTGGATCTGTGTTGACATTAAGCTTTGAAAAGGTTGCCAAGAAACCTACCAGTGTTTGTGATTTAAGAAAAGGTGTTTCAGAACCGAATATCCTTAATGCAGATGCTAGTGAAAGTGGAAGTTCAAAGACTATCGATTTTAGAAAGCGCTGGAAAATGTTAAAACCGCCGTTCAAAAAAGGGGCTTTCGATTGTTTACTGTTATGGCGTGGGAAGAAACAAACTCCACCAACAGAAAGCAAGAGCCGGAGGTAAGTCGACTACTTTTTGCTATATTTACCTAATAGAAATGAAGTGACAATGATTTGATCTTTATTATGTGCGCAATAAACAATTTGCGGAGATATGTTGAGCTCGACGCACGAATCGATAGATACTGTATGGAATTTTAGTATGTGTCAGACACGGATATCGAGGGATATGGCATGGAGGCGTGGCGCACGTCGCCTCTATAAAAGGCCATAACTGGCCATAAGTTGTAATCTGGCCGTATGTTGGTACGCGCGACGGCAGTAAGCGCCGTAGTCATATGTTTGTATCGAAACGTGTAGTGTCATTTCGTATTTTTACAGAATGCCGAATTGTTCCGTCCTTATTTGCAAAAATAGAACAATCACAACAAACCTTAAGACAAGTGGCGTGTCCTACCACCGGTAATTAAAAAATCACTGCACTAATTATATTATTTAAGGATTTTACAAATGTTTCATTGTGAAATATTTTTGAAATAACATAAGAAAATTGCCTAGCAACGGACCCATGTCAAATGATGCACTAGTGATGCATAGCGCTGAGATATGGCTATCGATAAATATTGTTAGTCTGTCTAAATACGGAATTAAAACCTATTTTACAAAAATTAATACATTTAATTTCAATTTCCCGAAAGATCCAGAAATGAAAAATAAATGTATAGAAGCAACAGGCAGGGAAAATAATTGGTTTCCGTCAAACCAAACTGTAATTTGTTCTGTATACTTTAAAGAGAATTGTTTTAAGACGTACACATGCTTTTTAAGTGGGCTGTACCTACACTCAAATTAAGATACATACCTATATGAAACCGTAAGTTAACTATTATTAGTACAGCTACGTGCAAAAGCATTATGCATGTTTACTCCATAATAAAAACAAAAGATAGGAATTCCAAGATCTTTTATGGTGGAACACGTATTTTCGTACTTTTTATTTTTTTAAAGGGTATGGAGATTTTTATATGGAGCCTATTTGTATATCGTCCTATCAGGCTTATCTATATATCCTATGTAAATCGGTGAAACTGACTAATCAACGAAACTGGTGAATTAAATTAACTGACGACTGAGGGAAACTGACCAGTGATACGCGGACTCGATGTAATATGTATCCTATATACAGTGTGTCAGGTTAAACGAGGGACATACTTTAAGGGAGTGTAGTAGATGCTCATGAAAATTAACAACTTTTAATATGGGGCGGACTCAAAAATATGAAAAAGAAAAAAAACAGCTGTTCCCTACATTTTGTCCAGTTATGCGAACATAAATGTATAGAGCGGCTGGTTTTATTTTTTCGATTTCAGTGTTGGTCTCTTTGTAAAAGTTGTTAATTTTCATGGGTACTACACTCCCTTAAAGTATGTCTCTCGTTTAACCTGACACACTGTATATATCGATTTATATAGGTTTCATCGATAATTAAATAGTTTTAATTTTACGTAAGAGAGAAACTAAAGAAACTACTTATTTACTTAAATGTCATTTGCAAACAAATATATTATATTTTTTACGTGATTCGGTTTTATTGGTTTTTAATGTACCTACCACATCGAAAGCAGAAAAATAAACAATAAGTACAAAATACACCCAAAACCCAAAAAACCCTTCTCTTTTTTGTAGTTGAAATCTATCGATATTTTTATCGATCAAATATTTATATTGACCCATCTTCCCTAGTTGATGCTAGAGTTGCATGTGTGTATTCAGTGACTGTGTCTATACTTTCTAGTGCCCGCCCCTTTTGAGCATGTGTGCAATAAGATAGCACAAAAGTGTTACGCTTATTTTTAACCGACTTTAAAAAAGGAGGTTCTGTATTCGACCCGTATGTATGTATGTATGTATGTTTGTATGTCCGCGATTATCTCAAAAACTACTGAACCGATTTTGATAATTCTTTCATTAGTGTGATCTACATACTTTCAGGAAGGTTTTAGTATATAATACATTAGGTAATTATTCTTATGTACGAAGTTATATGCATAAATGTACTGCATCTCCGGCATTTCTACGCGAATTTTGATGATTCTTCGAGTTGTGTCTTGAATTCTTCAATGCACTAGTGTTAATTGAATTTATGTGGGGTAGGTACAACTAAAAAGTGAAAAATAAAAACTTTTTTACAAAAAAAACAACCGACTTCAAAAAAAACACTACAAAGTGAAAAATAACTTCAATTTCGGAAGTCGGTGTCAAAAAACGAAAATGCGGAACCAAAGACACCGACTTCCGAAATTGAAGTTATTTTTCACTTTGTAGTGTTTTTTTTGAAGTCGGTTGTTTTTTTTGTAAAAAAGTTTTTTCTTGTGTGTGTGCCAAAAAAGCCGCCCAATTTGATCATGTGTGCCGTATCTATTTCTTTTGTTTTTGTGTGAGTTTCCGGAGTGGGAAAAATGTGGCGACACTTGAACTTGAACAAATATGCACTGAAGGCATATCTCTCGGATATCTATGGTGTCAGACATAGATAGCTTTTAAATTTAACCTTAAACGGGATCAATGTGGCTATCAACACTTAAAATACTCAAAGCTACGTAATTTTAAATCTTCATCTCTTTTTCTCTGCAATCAGGAACCATCCTCCTGCCCTTCTTATCCTTATTTATTTGAGAATTTAGATCTACTATCACGAAATTGTTTGCGTTGCAAATGTGCATGACTAAGACAGTATGCTTTCCTGAGATAACTTGTAATTGTTTCCTCTTAGTGCGATACTGTGACGAACAGTTTCTAGATTACCGGGGTCGCCCGATCGCGAAACATGTGCCAAATGTTTATTATTGAAACGTGACGTATGAAGTCATAACAGTTTTATGCAAATCAAGTTAACTTTACTTTGGGACTTCTCAATAGCAGCCCGGAGACTGGATTTGTGGCCGTTAATGGCAATAGGGTCGTCCCCTTTTACACATATACACACACGCCTCAAATATGTGTGTGGTACTATCTGTACTTACAACTCCCCTATCCAGCTAATAACACAGAAAAAATATCAATACTACAGCTGCTTTTCAATTAATTGAAAAAGAGAAAACTTTGTCACCTTTATAAAAGCTTTCGCGCTACGGTTACATGATTAATACAGTTAGTTAGGTTAATTAGTTTTAATTTGCTGCTCTCTACATTAATTAGAAATAATTTACCGTTGTGGCTGTTATTTTTAAATATTCATGGCCGATTTCATGAATGTTTACTCTAAAAATAAAGATGAACTTACATTGACGAAAATGCCTTTTATGGGCACGAAAAGGCGATATACAGGATGGTAGGTATCGACGCATCGCGCAACCTGCTGCGTTGTATTTTCGTCGGTAATTAAAAAAAAATGCTGTTCCATACATTTTGACCGCATAGGTCAGGGATGGCGAACCAATGGCACGCGTGGCATTGGTGGCACGTAACAAAATAATTTGGGCACGGCATCATTTCAGGAATTCAGGTACCTAAGTCATATAGTTTGCAACAGCAGAAGTCGCATTAATTTGTAATTTTATTTAAATAAATAAAAACATTACATTAGTCCTAATACCGACCGGGGGTTGTCCTTAAGGTGCACTTGCATAGTGCGATTGATAAAGTGTTACGCAATTGCCCCGCAGGACCCGAGGGTCCCGAGAAAAGTTAAGAGAGATTCAAAATTGTAATAATAATGCGAGAGAATATAGTTTTTTTTTCCAGTACTTAATCACTAAGCCAAGATTTTTTGTTGGCACGTCATGGCCGTATGAAATATTTATTTGGAAAATATGGCACGTAGATGTATATAGATTCGCCATCCCTGGCGTAGGTATTGCAGTTTACTATGACACAGATAATTTTTGAAAAAAAAATTACGCTAGGAGTCTAAAACTCCAGAATCATGTACTGAATTTATTGTTACAGTTTGCGCGTCGATGTCCCTGCTGTATAATGTCTTACTTATTTATACAGGGTGTCCGGTAATTAATGGATAACCTTAAAATGGCTTATAGCAGACCTTATGGCCGTTCAGAAAAAAATACAAAACAAAATATATCCTAAGTAGTACCTAAGATATGCTTTTTTTTTTTTAAAAATAGTAAATTTTTTTGCCTTATTTTACATTATTGTACGCTACGACCACAAATGAATGAATTCCACCGGTTTTTTGTTGCTGTATTATTGTACGCTAACTATGCCGACAGATAGGCAGTAAATAGTATGTGTAGCTACTGCAATAAAAAAAATTAAAAAAACTTTTAATTTTTCAGTGAAAAATTTTCAAATAACAATTTTTTGACAAAAGCAATAATTCACTATTTACATAAGATACAATAATAAATTATACCATTATTAAATGTACTTGAAACCGACATTATTTTAAAATTATTGCTCACTCATGTTTTCATACATTTTTTTTATACCCAAGACATTTAAACTTTGTCAAAAAATTGTTATTTGAAAATTTTTCACTGAAAAGTTAATTAAAGTTTTTTTATTTTTTTATTGCAGTAGCTACACATACTATTTACTGCCTATCTGTCGGCATAGTTAGCGTACAATAATACAGCAACAAAAAACCGATGGAATTCATTCATTTGTGGTCGTAGCGTACAATAATGTAAAAAGGTAAAAATTAGTAGTCTTTTTTTAAAAAAAAAGCATATCTTAGGTACTACTTAGGATATATTTTGTTTTGTATTTTTTTCTGAACGGCTATAAGGTCTGCTATAAGCCATTTCAAGGTTATCCATTAATTACCGGACACCCTGTATATACTTTATTGTACACCACAAAAATACATAACATAAAAAACTGATCGAATACTAAAAATATACAATGGGCGGCCTTATTATTTATTTTGGAATGGACAGTGATTTGCCTGGACATGGAAACGTTTCTTGAGATGAGAGGGGTGAAATGGGAAAAAAGCACATTATACAAAAGGAAAAGTATAATTATGAGCTTGCCGGCGAAGGCGAATTGGTTTCGGTAATATGGTCCTATTTGCGCAAACCGAATATGAACCTTAAATACAAAAATTTCGTCAAAATTTGTCTATTAGTGGGCGATATACTTAAGGTGAATGGGTAGTTGTATCCCGCGAAATTCAATTTTTCTTACGTTTTTTGCAATTTTCAGGTCAGTGTCAGGTTGTATCTTGATCAAAATATGATTCGCGACTATAACCGGTACGTATTTACAGAATTATAATAATTAGAATCATTAATACATCTTTCTAAGTTAGATTTCTACCGTTAAGGACAAATCTCGTATGGAAAAGTGTTTATGGTAGAAATCTAACTTAAAGAGATATATTAATGATTCTAATGACTATGATTCTGTAAATACATGTCTATTATAGTCGCGAATCATATTTGAATCAAGATACAACCTGACACTGATCTACAAATTGCAAAAAACTTAAGAAAATTTAAATTTCGCGGTCTACCATGTCACATTCACCTTAAGTGCGAAATTAAAGGAATTTATTACGCTATTATTAAATGTAGATAATAAATAGCCAGTAATCATCTAACGCTACGTTCAAAAGAAAAATATATCTCTTCTATAACCATTTAAAACAGTTAAGGGATATTGATAGTTAGTGTTGCGGCAAGCATCCACGTTATTTCATTGTACATACTTACATAAAAAAATTGCAGTAAAATCGTGTACGTACCTACTGTTGCGGGTGAATTCACGGTATTTATGAAAATAAAATTAGCATAACTTCGTAATTACTCATTATTAAATTGTTTGAGGGTCGTAATAAAGGCGAGGTGAAAAAAATTTTAAAGGATGCGCAAATAGGAAGGCTGCTTTAGTGGAAATCTAGTTTTGATCATGGTTTTGATGCATTTGATGACTGAAGTTAGTCACGTCGGTGCGCCATGGACCAATTGGAATTTGGCCAATTGATCTATGGGGAAAATGACATGTTTCCATCGTCCAAATACCAACTGGACTATGGAGAACACTGGACGTAAACCAAAACTATGTTCCGTTATGTTCCACTGTTACAATTCTGAATTTTGTATCTGTAGTGACAAACTAGTGGGTATGGTAATATGAAACAACAACTATCTCAAACACTGTTTATTAAAAAAACTGGTAAACTAACATTAATATTATAATAAGTTTACTAAAAACTAAACAAATTGTTGCCAGCCAGCTAATAATGAAATATAGAGAGCGAAGATCGTGGGGGGTTGGAGATAAACCCTGTACTGTTCCGTTTTAAATGAGTTAACATTATAACCCTGAGTTCACACCAGTTTTCTATACTTTCGGTTCAAAGAAGCTTTTGTTATATTTTTTGGTTCACATCAAACTGAATTCAAAAATATATTATCAATAAATAAATACAATATAATGTTAGCTAATTATTCAACACCAGTTTAGACTTTAGCACATCTATTAGGTAAGTACTTTCTTCTTTTATGTTTTAGGTACAAGATAAATGTGGTTTACTTTTAAGTATGCCAATTTTTTTTTCTATAACTTGCCAAATGACAGTATAAGTCTCCGGGATGAGGGTATTGCTAAGACTGTTGTCGCCAATGTTGTGGGATCCCAACGGAGTCAATCAGATCGACGTTCACGATTTGTGTTGTAATCTTTGTACAAATGAATTGTTATGTCGTGATTATTCAATAAATGATTACAGCAGCGGTTACAAAAATTCTTTATGATATATTTTTTTAAATAGTATGGACAAGGCTTTACTATACTATTAAACTGGGCAGTGGAACATCTCTCAATACTCCATAGTCCAGTTGGTTGTTGGAAACATGTCATTTTCCCCATCAAATTCCAACTGGTCCATGGAGCACCGACGAAATTTTCTTCCACGCAGTCGACGACGTGCACACTAAAATTGAAATAGAAACGATTTCAAATGACTATCAGATTTTGCTATAATAGCATCTATCTATTAATCTCAATAACAAATTATAGTACCAACAGATATGATTAAATTGTAAAAAAACACTGCGCTTTACTAGCGCCTCTATCGGAAAACAGAGGAATGAATCGACGCTGAAATAATACAAGTTTGAACAAAACTCTCCAGGTGGCGCGGTCAGTCACCAAATACCAAATCACTTGGTTTTACCGTGAGAAAATTGAACAATGCAAAACATTACGTATCTACGTTTGAAAAAAAAAATAGAATTTACCTTAGGAGGATGAAAAACCCGTTCTTTGATTAAGAGGTTCCTAGGGTTCCCCTCAGTTTCAACTAATTGAATAATTGCACATGTTGGATAAAATCCCTAATTCCTTTACAATTTGCCTGCAACTTTTGAAGGCAGATATAATCAAAAAATCTTTTTATGAAACCTTTTAATAATACCTAGCAAAAATAACTGCTGCCAGCGTTACTTTATGTATTTTTAACTGGTAATTTAAAACATCATTATCAAAAATATATGCCATACTCGGTGAGTAAGCCCAACCTTGGGTTTGGTCATCCACACAATTGTGAACAGGTACTCTGCTTACATTACCGCGAGGTTGTGTAACACCAATGTGCGCTCAAGTAGCAACTATTGTTTGTTATTATGGCATTTCCTATACTACTGTGTCAATCGGATATAAGAAGGCGGTTGAAAACTTCGAATTTTGATTCAGTAAGGCGTGTCTTGAAAAAAAATATTCAGGACCCATTTCACAGCATCCGAAACTCCAGATTTTCTGGATATCAATCAGCTACGGCTACGATATAAGTAGTAAACAATGAAACAATATTACCTAATATATAATTTTCTGCCAGATAAGTGAACTTATCCGGAGATGGTGAATGAGGTCGAATTTCATTAAATAACATAAATATTTAGTAATTACCTAGTCATTACTTCTTAACAGTACCTATCTTTTACAACAAAATAAAAACGGTTATTAATTACTCATAATATTATGAGATAGAGCTCGGTAACATAAACCTTATTTATGCAACTAAATGGGATGTAGTCAAGTTTTTATTAGTCTTCATTAGAATATGGTACTAACGGACTTAACTATTATAATTATTGTAGTTACACTAGAAGCTGGTGACCGAGAAGTTGTGTGGAAATCGGTTGTCATTGGTATGTGGGCATGTGATGCGGAGGAATGAAGGGAACACAAGTCGTGAGGAAAATTTTAAGTAGGTACCTATGATGTGGATGGTTATAGTAGAAGAGAATGGTCAAGGAAACGATAGATGTGTGGTGTGGTAGACTGATGATACGGCTAGAGGGAAATTACTACTGAAATTACAGATTATAGAGATTGGAAATGATGGGTGTTGTAATGGTCTTAGGCTCGAAGGGAAAAGAAAAATGACGATTGTATGAGGAAGATTAATAAAAATAACTTTAATTACGAAATAGAAGAAAAAATATACTTAATGGGTTTTTTTTAAAGACGATGACAGCACACCCAAAAAAACAAAAGTGCACGTCAGTTTCATTTGACGGAAAAAAAAAGTATTTTACATTCTGTAAAAAAAAGTCTAAGTATCAAAAGTTCCTACTTACTACTTTAAGGTGTATTACATTGTATGGAAGATGATATAAGGAGAGATACTGACATGACTGATGATAATAGATATGTATAGAGGAAGCAATGGATGTATTGTACCATGTATAACAAAAATGACGATGATGATGATGAAACTTTTTAGATCACATGATAGAGATGTAGCATGGAATAAGACATGCAGCGCCGATCCTCTTGCCCTTATCCTAATTTACTTATATAAAATTAGGGTAAGAGTAAGAGGATGGTGAGTAAAACTAGAAGCCAGTCGCAACATTAACATTTACGAAGAGCCCAGCAATCTATGATGATGCTTAGTTAAAAAATAATTGCTTTCAAAAGCCAAATTAATATGACTAACGGTAGATGTAAGTAAACTAACAACAGATGCATTTAATAAATGTGTGGAATCTTCGTTACACACGAACGCGCCCGTACAGACCACGCTCATGAGCGTCTTGATAAACATCTCATCATTCTGTTTCACCAAGAAAGACTCACTGTACGTGCTAAATGACTATGTTCTTTGTCGATGTCTACATAACTAGTAACCACACATAGTATCGTTAAGAGTAGATACCTAATATTATACTGATACAGATAATTTATTTCAAATAAACGGACTACTTCCTTTGAAAACTGGCTAGTCCATTACTTGGAAACTGCGGGAACTCAACTAGTTATACTTGCTTGCACTATAAGTGTTTGCCTTACGGTATGATAACAAGGTGCAAGCTGTTATATTCATCAATTTTTTCTCCCTATTCAGGCATTTCCGTCACTTTTGCTCCTACAGCCTTGTGAGTTGTGAAGAATTGTGGAGCCATTAAGTCTTGTTAGATGCCGAGACTTTATAAACCGCAATTATCTCACTTGATCGGCTGAAAAATAATAGGAAAATTAATTTTAAATAAACAATCAAGCATCGCAAATGTTGTGGTCATATGTGTGCTTAATGAGTTTGATAATAGATCTATAAGGGAATTCTACAATAATCATTACTCCATAATTGCAGTTTATTTGCTGCAGAATAAAACATGTTTTGAGATCATCAATTCATTTAAGAACTGATGACCAATGCAAGTTGCGTACGTAGGCATCTACTTTAGCCTAATATGTTCCGCGACAGTTCTAAGAACACAGCGGAACAACAATGACAACAATTCTGCCAAATGCAAATTATCTGCCTACACCGACTGCGTATACGTCGCCAACTGTTCAAATGACAATAATATTCCTTTTCATTGTAAGGCTATTGGCACACATTATGTATTATTACTTCTATTCTTTGCTTATTCTAGGAGGCAACGTAAGAATATATCATTAGGTAGCTACTAGATAGAATATATTATAGAGGTATGTGCTACTGAATTACCTAAAGAAAATCTGTTAATTATAACCATGTATTGGAATAAAAAACAAGAAGAAACATTCTATCAACAAATACAAAAAATTCTAAGACATGTAAACATTAAATACCCTAAGCTTAATGTTATTATAGGAGGCGATTTTAATGTTAACATCCTGTCTGATAACTTAAAATCGAACCAATTTTTAAATCTTATGCAGGAATTTAGATTCACGCAACACATAAAAACCCCGACACGCATAACACCAACTACAAAAACATGTTTAGATCTAATATTCACAAACTTTAAATATAAAGATATGTACACAACGGTAGAAGAGTTAGGTTTTTCCGATCACAATAGTATAATTTTACATTTAAACTTACCCAAGCAAACAAAGAAAACAATTTGGTACACAAAAAAAAGGCGATTCAGTCATAAAAATATGTTAAAATTTCAATCAAAATTACAAGAAATAAACTGGAACGATATAATAACGGCTGATAAAAATATTAATGAAAACTATGAAGCCTTTAACAAAACTCTAATTAGCATCCTAAATCTATGTATCCCATTACAAAAATACAAATTAAAAACAAATTATAATAAATACTGGCTATCAAAAGGTATAAAAAACTGTTGCAAAAATAAAAGACTACTGAAGATACTAATTACTAAAACAAACAACCCCATATTAACAAAATATTACAAGAATTATGAAAAAATATTAAAGAAAACTGTAGTGACAGCAAAAAAACAACACTTTAAACATAAAATGATAAAATCAAGCAATAAAGTTAAAACAATGTGGGGAATAATAAATGAACGGACTAACAAAATAATGAGACGCGAAAACCAGAATGTAACTCTACAAACTAACAATAATAATATGACTTCAGAGCCCAAAGAGGTAGCTAACATCTTTAATAATTTCTTTGCCTCTATTGGGAAAATTAGTACGAGCCCATCTGGCAGTAAACCAAAAGAAAAACCTGCAATGTCTACAACAGAGAATTCGATCTTTCTGAGTCCAGCAGATCCTTACGAGGTGAATGCATTAATAAAAAACTTAAAAAATAAATCGAGCTATGGCATTGACGAACTCCCACCTACACTACTGAGACAATGTGCAGATGAATTAACTCTTCCATTCTACAAACTGATAAATCAATCTTTCGAGGAAGGTGCTTTTCCCAACCTCTTGAAAAAGGCCCTTATAAAGCCAATACACAAGAAAAATGCAAAAACTGACCCAAATAACTACCGCCCCATCGCTCTCCTACCAACTGCATCAAAAATATTTGAAAAAGCCATGTGCAACCGTGTCTATGCTTATTGTGAAAAATACAATATATTTAATGACTGTCAAAATGGCTTCAGGAAAAACCGATCCACAATCCTCGCCATCTATAAATATATACAAGAAGCCCTCGATATCATTAACTCCAAAAAATATGCAATAGGATTACTGCTTGATATGACAAAAGCATACGATAAAGTACAATTCAACATTTTATTAAACAAACTATATGGAATAGGGATCCGTGGAAAATGTCATGAATGGTTCACATCGTATTTACAGCATAGAGAGCAATTAGTCGAATTAGAGTATTTTAACCAAAAAACTAACGAAATAGAATTGTTTCGATCCGAAAATATACCAATCAACGCTTCAATCCCACAGGGTAGTGTAATAGGCTGCTTCCTATTTTTAGTTTACATAAACGATCTCCCGAAGCATATCAGTGAACCTTGTGTTTTGTTTGCGGATGATATATCCATCCTTGCCTCATGCGAAACTAATACCAACATTAACGCTAAATTAAATTCAATACTTGACGCTACAACTCATTGGATGACGGAACATAATCTAGAAATTAACTTTAACAAAACAAAAATAATGACATTTCACCCACGACAAAAAAAACCTATACAAATAAACTTCAGTTTTAAAAACTACAAATTAGAAATAGTAAATACATTCACCCTATTAGGACTAGATATAGACACACACATAAATTGGAAGTCGCATATCCAAAAATTAAAAGCAAAATTATCAAAATTTTCATACGCCCTTCGGGAAATCAAAAAAACTACAGACCTGAACACTGCGTTAGTAACATATTATGCATATGCCTATGCATGGCTTAAATACGGTGTCATATTATGGGGTAATAGCACAGACGCACCCACACTATTCACCCTACAAAAAAAACTTATTAGAATTCTAGTCAATATTGAACAAACGGATAGCTGCAAACCCCACTTTCAGGAACAAAAAATTTTAACCCTACCGTGTCTCTACATTTTTGAACTCTGTAAATTTGTACGAAGATACCCGGAATTCTACACAAAAAGAGAAGACATACTACAAACTACATTTACTTTAAGACATAATAATAAATTAAACATACCTACATCTCGATTAAAAATGCACTCTTCAAGTACCTATGCCATGTCGATAAAAATATATAATAAGTTACCAGAAGAAATAAGAAATATAAATAAATACAATATTTTTATTAATAAAGTAAAACTTTTGCTATTAAACAAGAGCTATTATAATATAAACGAATACTTAAATGAAAAATTATAATTGCAATAAATACATTTTTAAATATATACATGCATATATTTAAGTATCAAGAAGATTATTTAAGTAAATTATAAAATGTTACTTACCTACTAAATCTATAAATTGTCTCTGATAAGGATACATGTAAACCTGATCTCTTTATTAATAATTTGTAATCTTAAAATAATTATGATCTCTTATTAAATAAGTTTTTGTGATAATAATTATTACCTTAGGCAATATAAATATAAATTTATGTAAACGTATTGATAGTATTTTAAGAAAATAGGTACTTACTTTATATTCTTCTATTTATATATTCAGTTTTCATGTATAATTTTATTTTAATTTTAGTTTCTATGATTTAGATATTTAATTGCTAAGTATAATGTACCAATAAAAAATGTTTTGCTGTGCCCTAACAGGGTCTACAACGGATCTTAGCTCTAAGCCTTTTGTAAACATCTTTTTACCTTGTGGAACGCAAAATAAATGAATATGAATATGAATATGAATAGTTTTTCCTCGGCACCATCACTTTTAAGATTAACTGCAGTGAACATACAATAGGGTTAAAGGTTGCATAGTTATAAATACTGTACTTATGTAATGCTATTCATAGAATTTTGTAGATTATCTCGTATGCCCTGTACGACGGTATAAAAATGGAGATTTTTAACTCCAACCACAGAATTAAACTAATATTATAAAGGCGAAAGTTTGTGAGTATGTGTGTGTGTGTTTATATGTTTGTTACTTCTTCACGCTCAAACGGCTAGACCAATCTTGATAAAATTTTGTATGAAGGTAGCTGACACCCTGAATTAAGATATAGGCTACTTTTTATTTCGATATTCCCACGGGATCGACATTTACGCGGGTGAAACCGCGGGGCGCAGCTAGTAACTAATAGTATGCTCCAACTAAACTGATTTTTAAGCTAGCACAAAGTATCCTTAAAGGAACTGTCTAGTTACTATCTATTAACCACTAAAATGAGTGCCTTATAGCCCTAGGTTCTAAAGGTATGACAAAGGCATTGTGTTCTTCAAACACTCCATATTTTTTAATTTTAACGAGTTCAACATTTTGTATTCAAAAACAGCACCCTTTTGATGGTGTACCATACCCAGTACCTACCAATATTTATAATTATTATCTTCTACCAGACAACGCACAGCCTAAACCGCTACGTATAGAAGCATGAAATTTTGCACGACACTTCCTTTTGTAACGAAGGTGAGTACTAAGTACGAAGGAAGGATTTTTGAAAATTCAACTCCTAAAAGGGTACGAATGGTAGGGGGCGAAAGTTTGTATGGAAGTTCTACGTTTTGCCTATTAGAAATCCCATCGGGCGCGGCTTGTACTTCTATTTAATCACATTACTATGGACAACTCTAGTGATGATGACAGTTTGATACCACATCGCCTGAGGGGCATGCACTTAATTCTAGATTTATGTGGAACTAACATCTGCCCGCGACGTCGTACGCGTGGAAGTCGTAACACAATAGTTATACTTATTGAAATAACCACCACATTTTTATAAAAACTTCCCTGTACACTCACACGTTTGTGGTTTTGGTCTCAGCAGCCAAAATATACAGACTGGTGACGCGGGAGTAAGCGACATAATATTATATTTGTTCGTGTAAGATGCAACTCGTCCTGACTTCCTGAGGTCAACACCCGTAGCCTTCAGTATCTAATTTCCCATTGTTTGCGAACCTGGTGCTAGTTAGTTTTTAGTAATAGTTGAATAACTGGCTGACACTTCAGGCATTTTGCAAATACAGAAGTCTTACACTAAAAATGACATTAATAAATAACTTGTATGAACATATCACAACATTTCAAATAGACCGAATCAATTTAATCAGATATGTTATTTATTGTACCTACAAATTAATATTAAAGAAGCAACAGTGCCCCTCTTGCAATCTGCCAGTTAGCCTATTCAGAAGTTTTGCCGGTCAGATAGAGAAAACCATTTAACTTGCCATGGAAGGCAATGGCACTAACTCTGACCACCATTGCTACTGTGCGAAAAGACTGACTAAGCGAAAAGCTTGGTAATTAGTAAATACCGTTTTCAAGCACTTCCGTGCAACTTTGTAGGTAAGTACCTACACGGCAAACCAAATTTAACGATACTAATTAAAATGCCAAGTATCATGGTTAGCATTTTGGATTTTACAATTGAATTAATATGCTAATTAATGATAATGCGGGTTTTTACTTGAGATAGTATTCCCGAACGCTCTTATTGAATGGCTGCACGAACTGTGTACCTACAAGTCAAGTGGTAAATCAATTAATGTTATGGTGTATCAAATACAGGCATACATTGACGCACAACCTGTTACCATGCATTCAGTACATGACTACAGTACTTCTATAATAGTGCAATACCTACGCGGTCAATGGAACAGCTATTTTTTTTAAATAATCGACGATAAGGGGATTGAAGATTTTTATATGGATACCTTCTGTCACGCCATTTTGATATTTTTTCAAAATGGCTGCCATACATGAAACCTATATAAATTGATACGATGATAATTCGTGGACGAAAGAAGATTTTCCTAATACAGTTACATAGGAACATAATAATTAGACTTGACAGAAAACAGTCACTTTTAGATTAACACGTTGCTTTTAATTTTGGGTCAACTTACACTGTATGACAGGTACATAAAAGTATAGCTGTATTAGCAGGTGTCAGCTTGACACTTGAGTAACTTAATAACTCTATTGTTGTGAGGGTTTTGTTCTAACGCATCAATTATAAAGCAAAAACTGGATTAGGAAAATCCTCCTTCGTCCGCACAATTTTTCGCACAGTTCCGTATAGGTATTCTACAATTATTTTATTCCTTAGATTTGATAAACCTTAACATTATAAAAAAATTACAAGTCACAGTAATTAAAATTTTTGAGCAAAATATTTCTATTAAAACTGGCTTCTTACAAGTTTTCTTACAATTCTCAAAAAACAACAGTTGACGTGAGAATTTAACGTAAAACGCACTAGCTGTTTAATTAACAATTGACCCTACAAAAAAATGGTTTCCATGTAGCAACCTTGGAACTCTAAAAAACTGGAGTAGGTAAACCTCCAACAAACAAAGCTTACGGCATTGCAATACAGACAGGCAGTCGCTGACACCTCGCGCTGCCCGCAGCCTGAAAAATCGTTACACGCGCTATAGAGGAAAAACTTTTCATTTAAAATAGAGCATTTATATTTTTGTACTTTTATATAAACCCGTGCTATAGTAGAAAGACAAAGTGATCATTCAAAGTGAAAATACATAAACAGTTAAGTAGGTACTGGGTTTTGTGAAAATGCATCCGAAAGATTTTGAAGATCCGTGGACTTTCGTGTACAGGAAGTTACAAGAAAAGGAAATAATCAGCAAAACAAAGTGAGATTGATGGGTTTCGTTATATTTACTTACTTAATTTATTTTAGTAATTAGAATTATTCTCACAAAATGCAAGAGCTCGTATATTTTATACTAACATAATATAGGATAAACATTATTCCACTAAACAATATATCAGCTAATTTTAGACTTGTTTTGCAACATTTTGTTCCGTTTATCCTGTTTTTTTGTGAGGACATTGTTTTTTTTATTAAATAATTTGAAAGGTACGATAGGTTGAAAAAGTTACCTTTTAATAATAAGTATTTATGTACTTATTCGTGCAATGATCAATATCGGAAGTCGTTAATTTTCAGCTTATTTATGATCTAAAATATTCAGTATATTTCTATATCTAAGTACTTTACCAATTAGTGGTTTGTCAGTAAAAAAAGAAAGTAAAGTGCAGTTTATGTAAAGAACAATTTTAATAGTTCTTGTATCTTGTTAGATACAACCAATAAATAATCTGCATAAGTAGGTACCTAGAGGACAGTTTATTTACAGTTAGCACTGCTAGCGAGAAAAGTCCTTTGTGAAAGGTCGGCAATGTTATAATTACCTACTGCAGGCGAGGGTAATGAATACAAAATCGTCTTCAATGAATTCTTAAGATATTTTGAACGTTAGACTTGCAACAATTTTCTCTAGACAATTTGCATTTATATTCTCCGCACGAAGCATGAACGGAGCGTGATAATTGCATTATAATAAAATTGTATCGCTTTTTTGGTAGTCTAGCTTGTCATTGTTCATCACAGTTCTCTAAGTGATCTAGATATTTTGCGTATCATATTTGCCATGACCTTCGCCTTTCCATAGCCCGCAAAACATAATCTTATGGTTTTTGGCTTATTGCCTGCCTCGTCGTGTCACCCGATCGATTGTAGCCCCTGCCCATTCTTTGCCATAGTTTCACAAATGTAAAAGTATTTTTTTTTATCTACTAAGTAACATGTAGGATTAAACACATTATATTATTATCATGAGACACTGATGACATCCCGTATGAGTAACAAAGTGTAAATAAATGCTTTTGAAGAGTCGTGCCACAAACACGACCGTGTCAATTGTTTAAATAAGACTTTGCGAAAGGGGTCTATGTACTTATGATATGGATATAATATGCTACATAAATTCCTTCCATTCGAAATTCATGTAGCTTAACCCCTTAAGTGTCAACGGTACACCATATGGACATAAGAAAAACCGGCCAAGTGCGAGTCGGACTCGCCCATGAAGAGTTCCGTAGCAGCAAGTAATTGCGGTTTACGATTTATGACGTATTAAAAAAAAAAAACTACTTACTAGATCTCGTTCAAACCAATTTTCGGTGGAAGTTTACATGGTAATGTACATCATATTTTTTTTTAGTTTTATTATTCTCTTATTTTAGAAGTTACATCGGGGGTTGACACACATTTTACCACTTTGGGAGTGTCTCTCGCGCAAAAAAATGATATTAGAAACCTCAATATCATTTTTGAAGACCTATCCATAGATACCCAACACGTATGGGTTTGATGAAAACAAATTTTGAGTTTCAGTTCTAAGTATGGGAAACCCACAAAATTTATTGTTTTTTTTTTATATTTTTGTGTGAACATCTTAATGCGGTTCACAGAATACATCTACTTACCAAGTTTCAACAGTGTAGTTCTTATAGTTTCGGAAAAAAGTGGCTGTGACATACGGACGGACAGACAGACATGACGAATCTATAGGTAAGACTTATCAGGAAGGGATTGTGACATCCGTTTGTTTTCCAGATAAGTGTAGTGCAGGAAGTGTTTCTTAAATTGGGGTCTTTCAATGAACAGCCAGTGGCAGAGGGACTAAACTCTCATGCAGAATTTGGACCCGAAACTGAGAAACTGGTCCACCAACTACTTGTTTGCAATGTTATGCTTGATCATTATATAGATAATCAAAGCAACAAACCCCTATTTTTACTATTATAAGGATAAAATACTAAACTTAAATACATACAACCATCGCAGCTTCCTTGGATGCCAGACGTAACCGGATAGTTCTGATATAACCACATTTTCTTAAAAAAAAAAATATTGGTCCTGTCCAGGAAGAGATTTCCACCCAAAATTCAGTTACTCGATATCTTCTGGCCCTGGGCGAGGCTCTGCACTCTGGTCAAGGTCCGCGTTTTTGGAATTAAATAATTATGGGGAAGTTTGGCCCCAGACTGTTTAAAAAGTTGGATATGAATTCTAAATCCTTGCGAGAATTATGACTCAGCCTTTGTAAGACATGATTTTGGCTACAATCTTCGTCGTACGTTTCAATTGAAATGAACTACGTATATCAATGAATTCCTATTAGTCATAGTAACCTGGGTATTATAAACTTACAATGCTTCTACAATCTGCAGAAACATTTAAATCCCACATTTTCATATTATGACAATTGACATAGGTTTGGGTACTTTATGTGACTACCACAGGCACTACGGTACACGAATTTTTGATTACTTAAGTATTTTAACGGTTGAGTAACTCAAGATTCTTGTTTTACCTTTTTGTACACAAATAGAGCGTTCTAAACAAAAGATAAAAAACCAAAGAAGTTACACGAGTTTTAAAGTGCGTGGACCGTAAAGCCTGTGGCAGAGCCTCCCTTCAACCTTGAGTTTGAACACGACCTCGCGTTACCTCAGAATTTAGGCGAACTTTGCGTCATTCTCTGTTTGTTTAGTTAGATATCACTATCGTTAACTAGAGCGATAATGTTCTTGTCTTTGCTAATAAGAATAATATTGTGAGATGAAAACTGTGAATTAGTGAACGTTCGCGAATGTATCCTAGATACATGTTTATCTGTCTGGTAGAATGGATTACGCCCACAATGTAACAGATATGGTAACTAGCGCGCAGCGGTGCATTGGCTGTTTGTTTTATTATCATGTACTAGTTGTGCCCGTGACTTGGTTCGGGTGCATATTGGATTTCATGGGTTTTATTTATTTTGTTATAACATCAGCTATTTGCCAGTGAAAGTCCCGTCAAAATCGGTCCAGCCGTTTCGGAGATAAGCCCGAACAACGACAGACAAACAATAATTTTTCAAATTGTTGTTTGTTTTAAGTACCGTATTTACTTTCATAATATGCATTTAGTAAAAAGCTTGTTATTTTGACGTTACAAACAGACACTTCAATTGTGTTTATTTGTATGTACACACATCAACACGGTCTAGGGATATTTCATACTCAATTAAATAACTCGAAAAGTACTGGCCGCATTGGAATCTTTTATACACCAATTTGTTTGTAATAAAATTTATCTCAGACTAATTCCAAATTTAAATTTTTGAAAATTCTTTTGTTTCGGTGGCAAAAAATGTCTTGATGTATAGGAGAGGGAATTTTCATTTGTGCGAAATTTAGAAAACAATACGAATTACGTTTAGTTACAGTTTTTTTTCATTTTTAAACGAAAGATAAAGTTAAAATTGAGGTATTGTAGCCATGCAACGCCGACATTTGACGAGGGCGGAGATGTTACGAGCTGTGGGAATGCTGGAAGCTGGATCTGTTCAGCGTAATGTTGCTGAGGCCATAGGGACCCATCAAAATGTAATTTCAAGATTGTGGACACGCTATCGTGCCACAGGTGAAGTAGCGGAGAGGCACCGGGGGTCAAGTCGCATCACTACCCCCAGACAAGACCGATTTTTGCAAATTACTGCGCGAGCACAACCAAATGCAACGGCGACTCAATTGGTCCAAAGGCTGCGAGTGGAACACCAAGTGCTTGTGAGTGACCAAACTGTAAGAAGGCGACTGCATGAAAGCAATCTACGCTCTCGTAGACCACTCCGGGTCCCACCTTTACGGAGAGGCAATCGTGGACGACGATTAGAATGGGTTCGGAACCACGTGGACTGGGGCCGTGAGCAATGGTCCAATGTGCTGTTCACGGATGAATCCAGGTTCGGCTTCCATCCAGATTCACGAAGGACGCGTGTTTGGCGAGTTCCTGGACGATGGAGCCGTCTCCAGAACCCTCAGGAAGTTCACCCATACCAAGGAGGAACAATTATGGTTTGGGCAGGAATTCGTCTTGGAGGACGGACGGATCTCGTTTGGGTGCGGGGCAATATGACGGCAGAACGATACGTCCAACAGGTGCTGGGGCCCGTAATCTTGCCCCACAGAACACAAATGGGGCAAGATTTCCTGCTCATGCACGACAATGCCCGGGCACACACGGCGAGAACGGTAGCAGCTTGGTTACATACACATAATGTTAGGGCCTTAGACTGGCCTGCTCAATCGCCAGATCTAAATCCCATTGAGCATGCGTGGGATATGCTGCAAAGAAGAGCTCTGAAGGAAGTTCCTGAAAATCTGGCTACAGAAGATCAACTTTTTGCGCATCTCAGAAGGACATGGGACAATATTCCGCAGCAAGACATTGACAACCTTGTTCTGAGCATGCCGAATCGTTGCCGATGTGTTATGAACATCATGGGCGCTTTCTCAGATTACTAACTTCAAGTTTATAAACACAAATTAAATGATTTTTCTATTTTTTTCAGTTTTTACTCACAAATTAAAAGTTCATTCATATACGATTTCCGTCTATGCTTCATTTTTTTTCCATAAAATCCTGAAATTTTAATCTAAGTACCTTAACCATTATTAAAAAATGGTAGAATATTAAATAACGTATCTTTTAAATATATACATGTCATATAAATAATTAACACATTGATAGTAATTCGCTTTTTTAAAAATATCCCTAGACCGTGTTGATGTGTGTATGTACCTACATAATTAGGTATCTATTATTATATTTGTATGAATACCTAGATATATTCATGCTTGTGATGCTTGCAGTTCCTTCTATTTGTGTCCGTTATTGAATTAAATAGGTACCTACTTAGTTACTTATGTCTTGAATTCTTGATGGTCTAAAATGAATAAAGATCCTACTAATTATGACAACATGACTAATACAGGAAAAAGATTACCTACTCTCTTTGTAATATGTGATCTCTTTTGACGTACCTAATATGCTGTTATTATGGATTAATCATAAGTAGGTTACATACATACTCAGCCTATAATGTTACCACTGCTGTTACACAGGCCTCCTTTCTGTGAGAGGGGGTGGGCCGTAATCTACCACGCGGGCTTAGTGCGGGTTGGTAGATGTCACAGGTCTACGAATTTTTTGTTCTAGGACATGCCGGTTTCCTCACGATGCAGATGTTTTCCTTCACCGTTTTGAGAGCAGTGGTGATGATATAATTGACACAAAGTAAAGCGCCTGACTGGGTTAGAACCTAAGACCTACAACTCGCCAGTTGCGGCCATGGCCACTGGGCTACCACTGCTCTCATAAGTAGGTTCCATGGTTGTAATTAATTTTCTATCGATATAGTCAGAAGTCCAAGGAACAATCCCTAATGCCATGGAACCACGGGTAATTAAAATTACCCATTGACCAGGTAATGGGTCGACCCATCGGGACCACGAGTAACGCAGCTTTACCAGCTGTGTTGTTAGTGCATAAAAACACTAAGTAGACTTAGGGACATCTTGAACTTGGCAATTCATTTAGTAATAACGCAGCAGCTTTGGCTTCATGTAAAAACCTAGCTACATATTACATTTCTAAATACGCTGAATCAAATGACGTCATTTCTAGCAACGAAATCACCTTTACCTCGTCACGTAGGTAGCTTGCGACAGTCTGTTGAAAAACCCTTTAACAATATTGACTAAAGTAGCTAGGTACAAACCGTGCCACACGCAAACCCTAGATTGTTGAACAATAACCAGAGGAAATTACTACCTAATGATTTATGTCGGATGATCTTTGTCTCCTTGTGGTAAAGTGGACTGACTACCTAATTAGAAGCTCTTGGCCAGGGCCTTTTGAATGAAATTCGTATGGAAAATATGTGTACAGTAGGTTATGTGAAGGGTACCTACTTGGAAGCTGGAATTATCAGATTTTATTTTAGCCTTTGCACTCTTTAACTATTAAATGTCCTAATATTCATGGTATGGTACCTACTATGGTTTGACTCCGCCCCTAAGACGACTCACTGACCCTGATCCTGTCTATTCTTGTTTCTTAAGGCCGGCCGCATAGGTACGTCCGGTTTCCTGATTCGGAAACCGAATCAGGAATTCAGATTCGGAGCCCCCGAATGCACGCATTTCATACAAAATGTCCTCTTTAGCGCACACGTTCTTATATTTTCCGTTCGGAAACCCTGACGAAATCAAAAAACCAGGGTTGAATCAGAAAACCGGACGTACCTACCTATGCGCCCAGCCTTAGGATTATTCATGTGATTTCAGTTAGAAAGATGACTTATCCCACCCTTTTCTTTCAGTGACTCCACAATGGAAAAGAATCATTGTCTAAATGTTTACAGATTGATTGTGTGACATTACAAAAGCACGTGTGCTAATGCAGACCATTTAGTTTGCATGTTGCCGTGGCACGGTGAGTGTTGTGCGCAGAACGTTCGCCTGTTCACAGCCACGCCACCTTGAAATGTCTTGAATTACGTCAGCTTGGCCCGGTTGCCGGAACCGAAACCAAAACAAACTGAGACACGTTTACTCCAAATAATTTTTGTACGAGTTCAAACCAATACAGACTGAACAATGTTATTAAGTTGACGCGAAAGTCAATGTGAAGATTAGTGTCTGTGTCACTGAACTCTTCAAGTGTAGTTGGGGCCGCTTGCTCTCAAACCGCAGCTTGTGAATAACGTTATTTCCGGATCCAATCTAAGACCGAGTTAACTGGTACTGTTTGCGTCATTTTCTTCCAGACCATATGACTCGATTATTTTTGTGATTCATTGTGTATATCGATGACCGTGGGTATCTACATATTATTTTAGTCTGTGTTGCTGGCCGGTCGCCTTTTGTTTGTGCTTAGTAAAAAAATTGTTGTAAGTAAGATCAGTGTAATTTTCTTATCATCATGGATGAAGAATCAATGTGGAAAGGTTTTTACGAAAAATTACAGCAACAGAAATCTATTGAAGAACAAGTGCACGATAACAGGTGACTTTATAAATAATTCCCATAAGTTTTTATGTTTATTACTATTTGTGCAATTTGATTAGGTAGGTATTTGTGGACATAAAATTTCAAATAAGTATGTATAGTAGGTATCGTTTTACACAGATTAAAATTGGATAAAATCCGGCGAAAGGTTAGGCTTATCAGTACGGTCTTTACCTACTCAAACAATTACGACCCAAGTCGGTCACAATTGAGCAAACCAAACACGTTCATAATTTATTAACTGAACAAATTGGTAGGTAGCCCAAAAAAACTACATGATATCTACCTTAAAAATCACTTAACTGCGATTGGAACGTTTAAAATTGCAATAAGTATTTGTTTTTGATCTTCTCGTCTTCTCTCGTTAGAAATGCGATTGGAAAGTGGGTTTTGTTTCTACTTAACTGTAGGTACCTTCTAAGAACTGAAACCATGTGGCTTGTATTTTTATGTGTGACATTTGTACATGTGCTCTGTGCAATGGCCCGTGGCAATCATGTGGCAATGGCACAGAGTACTTTATATATATATGGGCAATGGCCACAGCAATGGCTGAACCGCTGAAATACAAAACACTACGCGGCTTATTTTGTTGCAATCGCAAACTAACGCCATCTAGGGATTACAGAGTAGCGGTTCCTTTTCTTGTAACGTTCCGTTTACAATAATATCTTAATATTAAAGAACTACTTCATTTCTGTCTACAGGACGGTCTACTTAAATTATTTTTTGTTATCTTTACGTTACTATTAATACGATGGCTTTAGTTCAAGAGAGCCTTATAAAGATATACGTTTTCAGTCTAACGTTTGTAACCGCTTGTAACGAAACGTAGTTTTGTTTGGTTGTGCTATGGTTGTGCTCCCGTTGTGCACAAGCTTCTGTCAAAAGTGTCAAGTGTCAAATGTTTATCTAATCTACTTGTCAAACACAGCCGTGCCGAACTGCCGACACTGCCGACAGGAAATCAATGTAATAAAAAATTAAGTGCTCGGACTTTGGCGGTGTGAAGATCATGTAACAGTTTTATAAAATTTAAAGTGCCTAATTCGTCTTCCATTGTTACGACTTAGATATAAAAACATTAGATCACTGAGGTCAGTGATAAAGTGTGAAGGTGCCATTGAGATAATACATCGTATTGACAACATTATCTGTAAACATGGGATTCTTGCGTGCCGGTATTCGTAGAAATGTAATAGCCTACGGAAATCAGCATAGGCAAATGCATTTACTAAAAAATAAGGCGTACATTGAGGGCAGCTGGGTAGGTGCAGGAAGTGGGCAAACATTCAAGGTGTTGAACCCCGCCAATGACTCCGTTATAGTGGAAGTGTCGGACATGGGAGCTTCCGACGCCAAAGGAGCTATAGGAGCTGCTGCTAAAGCTTTTAAATCTTGGAAGAATATCACAGGCAAAGAGCGCTCAAAGATGATAAGAAAATGGTATGAAGTTTCTGAAGCACATATTGATGATGTAGCACAAATAATAACAGTTGAGAGTGGAAAACCATTAACTGAAGCTAAAGGTGAATTAGCTTATGGTAACTCATTTCTAGATTGGTATGCAGATTGTGCCCGTCACATAAATGGAGAAGTCTTATCAAGCCCATGGCCCAACAAATATGTAATGGTTACACGACAGCCACTTGGTGTTGTATCTGTTATTACTCCATGGAACTTTCCTTATGCTATGGTAACAAGGAAAGTAGGGGCTTTGCTGGCTGCTGGGTGCACCTGTGTTATCAAACCATCTGAAGATACACCTCTGTCAGCTCTTGCTGCTGCTGCTTTGGCAGAAAAGGCTGGGATACCTAGGGGTGTGATCAATGTGGTTCCATGTAGCAGAAAAAATGCCCCAGAAGTTGGAAAAGAATTGTGTGAGGATCCTAATATTGGATGCATTTCCTTTACGGGATCTACTCAAGTTGGAAAACATCTGTATGGACTAGCAGCAAAAGGTGTTAAAAGAGTTGGTCTTGAGCTAGGAGGAAATGCACCCTTTATTGTTTTTCCAAGTGCTAACATTGATCATGCTTTGGATCAAGCCATGCTTGCAAAGTTCAGGAACAATGGACAAGCATGTGTTGGCGCTAACAGATTCCTAATACATGAAGACATATATTGCCGTTTTATTGAAGGTTTTAAAGAGCGTATTTTATCCGGGTGTATTTTAGGACCTGGCACACAGAAAGGAGTAACTTGTGGCCCACTTGTAAATTTAGAGCAAGCAAAGAAGGTTTCCCATTTTGTAGATGATGCAGTACAAAAAGGTGCAAAAGTCTTGACTGGTGGCAAGATTGCTAAAAAACTTGGCAAAAATTTCTTTGAGTCTACACTATTAGTCGATGTAACATCTGATATGAAGGTGTATAATGAAGAAGTATTTGGCCCAGTAGCAACGGTTCTGAAGATTAAAAGTGAGCAGGAAGCCTTGCAAATGGCTAATAGTACCAGGAGTGGTCTAGCTTCATATGTTTTCACTAAAGACCTTGGACAAGCATTTAGAATGTCAAGAGACCTTGATTTTGGTATGGTAGCCATTAATGATGGTATACTGTCTGCTGCAGAGCCGCCATTTGGAGGCATTAAGGAGTCAGGCATTGGAAGGGAGGGCAGCATGCATGGTGCTGTAGAATACACAGATATCAAATATACTCTGATGTCAGGCCTGGATCAGTGAAAAATTGTACACTACCAAATAGAAGGAAAACCAGACTAAGAGTCCAGCAAGAATAATTCCGCAAATTGCAATAAATGTACTTTACTTGAAGAACTTGACTAATTACCAAAAGTAACAGATAATACTTTATTTATTTTTTATTGCTGAAAGGGCACGCTCTTGACCTCGAACACGGCTTATGGAAAGCGACTATGACTATGTGGGAATGGTATTTGTTTTCAACAAATACCATATGAACTTTAACTTCTTAAAAAAATATGTAGTGTACATGAAATATGTTTTTTTTTGAGATTTGGGGTGCTTTAATTTGTAGGTATGGAAAGAAAATAATACACATAGTGATTTGCATTAAGAGTAAACTAAACGTGAGCTCTAACTCACTGGTGGTCATGGCCAAAATCACGCTGTCTAACTTGGCTTCGTATCTGACGGAGCTAGTATCAGTGATGAGCAGTTAGACGCTAATCTACACGCACAACATCTAGTTCTCACGCACAGAAACACCGTTCCGAACTGATAGGCGCATAAAAATATTTGAAAAGTGCTTTGGAAAATCGAGTTCTATGAAAAATCCACTACATAAATCAATCACAAATAAAGTTTTTTGAACTCTTCGATGACTGAGCTTTGTCGGTACGGATTTAATTTTTAATATTTTTCAGTTCTTTTATTACTTATTTACACCCAAAGTTAGGTTAAAAATAGCAAGAAAAACGAATCTTTGTTGGCTCATTACTTTTTAATGGCTTGTTATTTTACAATTCTGCTTCCGTACAGACACAATTCATAATTAGACAAAACGATACAATGTTTAACTTTGGGTGTACAATGTCAAACAGTGGAGTAATACTCTCCCGAAATTTGTATGGAAAAAATATCGAATAGTGGCACCTTAAAATGTTAAATTGCATACATATCTAGGTTGTCATATTCAATGCCATATTAATTTTATTATTATAAATGAATACTGGCTGTATTAAGATAAGATTTTGAAATTGCATTTATGTACCAGAAAACAGTAATGAATGAATACTGTAATATTAATAATATTGGTCTATTGACATTGAGTAAAATAATTTTGCTAGTAATTTTAGGACTTGTGTTTAAGGTACCTATATCTTGAGTTGAAAGTATTTACAATCGCTTAAAATCCTTTCATTGAGCAGTTTGTTTTGAAATCAATACTTTTTCTGATTGTATTTTTTGTTGGTTCCTAATTTTTTTTAATGTTGTTTTTATTTGTAATTTGTTGTTTTATTAATTCTTGTTGTTTTATTATTTATTGTTGTTTTTGAAATAATTATATCATTTATCTGCAGCGCAGAATAAGGTATATATTATATACCTTATTCTGCGCTGTGTGGCGAGCAGACTCAATTGTTTATTATGTGAGTCGCTGCTGCAAGCTGACCACCTCGGTTTTAGGCGTGTGGCAGTGATTCACATGTATTTATGGTTTTAGGCTAAGTGATTAGAATAGGAATACTAACATAGGGGTAAGGAATATTGTTACTAACATAACTGAGCCATGTTACAAGTAACATATCTTTATTCATCAAGAATCAAGACGAATAAAGATATTATTATTATATACAAAATAATATGCTATTGATGGCAATATGTTGGATCTAACTGGACAAGTAGGTACCTAAATAATGTTTAGAGACCTTACCTGTAATCAATCATTCCTGAATGAAATAAAACGAGACAATAAAGCATGTTTACTAAGGATATTTTAATTGAATATATGAATGTATCTCAAATTTGTGTTACTTTATTTTTAAAACCTTTAAGTCACTATCAGTTGGAACTTTTTTTTATAAGTAGGTAGGTAAAACTATAAAATAAAGAAACAAAAGATTTTACTAAGTGAAACCCATCATTTCAGGACAAGCAATAGTAAGGAACAGGCACATTATTCATGAAATACATAAAATTTTAGAATAGTCCAAAATTCTTTGCAAGACTTGATAGCGGGTTCGATTGCCGCCTGAACATTCTTTAAATTTGAATTTGGTTAGGTACTTCTATTATCCCGTCCTTTTCCTAAGGAGTACTTACTTACACGTAGGTAAGTCCGCAGAACAAATTCAATAGATTCACGTAGAGAAGATTCCTACCAACAGCGACGTCTGATTTACGGTAGCCGTTATAAATGTTACTATATTTACTGATATTTATTACAGAATACAAGAAGTAGACGACAGTTTCTTCGAAAAATTTGGTTCTATACTAAAACAAGCTTCGCAAAGGGCAGCGTTAGAGGAATCTACACCGTTGGCACCTTTGAAAGAGGCTGAAGAGCAGGATGGGGAACAGAAAGTTGAGGGAGATTTACAGGCGGAAAGTAGAAGCATCTTACGCGACTCAGATAGTGGGAATGAGACCTTACTTGACACAGATTCTGAACCTGATGAGCATGACAAAATAGATCGTTATGCAGAGGCTGTTGGCTGGAACGTGAGTATATTATATCATTATTAGGTACTCAATGTATATATTTTTACTACGTTTAAAATGTAGCTTGTTTTTATAACGTTAAATCAATGACACGATGTTCAATCATGCCCACTTTAGCCCTGGATCGAAAGAGTTCGAAGTCATGGGGACAGGCCTTTGCCCAGCAGTGGGATGATGCAGGCTAACAGTAAATCAATGAATAGATACACAAACATACCGCTTATCTACTGAAGTAAATACTTACATGATTAGGTACCTACTTACATAAATCGTTTATTGCGTTTCATACTTTTTGACAGCATCATACAGATGATTGTTTGTTAAATTAAGGATGAGCATCGTGGTTTGCAGTGGATATGAGGTACCTATATAGATATGAGGAGGATAGGTATCTCTGCGGTTGACTGCGTAGGTAGGTACTAAAACACACAGGCTCCTAATAAAACTTAGTGCAGCTGCAAAAGTTAATTTAGTTGCATGCACGGGTGCAGAAACAGCTTCGTCAATCAGTTTGGCACCAGCATTTTATTTTTATCTGTTAAACTGTTGGGTCAAGACCATAGATATTTACATTTCTTTGGTCAAGACCGTGAAGAGTTGAGACAAGACTCGAGAATATGTTTTTCACCCTGTTTACCAGCAACATTCCCAATAGTAAAAAGGCTCTTTTGGCTCTATTCGCTGACGACATTGTCATTTACTATACTATACGGATCGCTGTCAGGACTCTATCGCTCGCCGCACTCTCCAGACCTCCGCAAGCGTCTTAGGCGCTTGGTTCTGGAAATGGAGAATCGATGTCAACCCCAATAAGAGTCAGGGCGTTCTCTCCTCGAAACCGCGTCGACTCGCCCGCGTCGCTCGCCCTGCCCAGTCCGAACACTATGTATGGCAAGCCGAACCCTTGGGTGAAGCAAGCTAAATACTTAGGTGTTATCCTCGACCATCATCTTACTTTCAGTGAGCACATAAAGATGGCTCGTTCCCGCGCCTCTTTCGCTCTCAGTAGGCTCCACTTCATACTGACCGCCCGCAGCAAATAATCACTGTACTATTAAGTATTCTGTGACTCAAGTGCAAATTGACCTATGCTTGCGTCGTCTTAGCACACGCTAAACCTCACTATCTGCACAGAATGTAGACCCTCCAGAACCGTTTCCTCAGAAAGGTCACGAGAGCCCCCTTGAATGTCCGCAATGAGAGTCTAGTCTACAATTAGATCTCAGAATGTCCACCGTCAAGCAGTTCATGAAAAGCCCTCTCTCCAAGCGTTTCTTTGATACTGCTATAAGGCACCCCAATCCCCTGCTTGCGGCGGCCGCCCGATACACTCCGTAACTCACAGGGGGTGGCCTTAGCGTGTAGTCGCTTAGCTTTTAAGTTTTTTAAGCCCTGGCTGGAGGCCGTAATTTATTGAGGCATCCACAGGCAAGCCCGGTTAAGCAGACGACAACCTCATAGGTTGAACTGCAAGAGGCCATTTATATATAAAAAAAAAACGACAATAATTATGTATGTTTAATAAACAATTGGGTACTTGAACGAATTCTACGTACCTATCTACTAGAGTCAGCCAAACTCTTCAAACTCTATGATTTTCTGAAAGAAGAACTAGCCGTAATGTATTTACACAAGTTGACCCATATCCCTAAATTGGTTGTGCAGGAAAGTGCACAGACAATAAACATTTCATCGGGGCGGAAATCACTGCTCTCGTAACCCACGAGTCAGCCGAGTGTCGTTACGACATCCGTGGTATTTTTAGGTTTCTCTAAGTGAACTCCAGTCAGGCCTAGCTTCTAATTGAACTAGACATTGGGCTATACCTATCCTGGGAAACTGTGTCACAGTTAATTTTGGGCTCCGCTGAAACGATGCAGTGACATTAACCTGTGGTATTTGCTATCATGGGCAATATTCCAAGGTGGTGTCACGATTGCATCGCTCGCTACGCTTAACCGTGTTATTGTTCTTGATTAAACGTTTGTATGTGAATACGTAGTGAACAGTAGAATGGAAACTGAGGACCTTCATTTGTCTCAATAAAATCAGACGGCTGCAATATAAAATACTAATGAATGAAAAGCACATATCTATCTCTAACGACTATAACTTTGGTTGACCGACATTCTTAAAAGGTGCACTGCGTTTGTTGGGTGGGACTTGAGAGTATACAGGATGAAATTGTACACATGCGACAAATCGAAATGGGAGATTGTACTCATCATTATGAACAACTTTTACTATAGGAACCAAAAAAGGACCAAACCTGAAATCGCGAAAAAAAATCTGGTGTTCCCTACATTTTGATGAGTTATGCGAACATAAATGTAGGGAACAGCTGATTTTTTTTTTCGCGATTTCAGGGTCGGTCCCATAGTAAAAGTTGTTCATAATGATGAGTACAATCTCCCATTTCGATTTGTCGCATGTGTTCAATTTCATCCTGTAAGTATAGGTGTTTACCTATATATAGTTGATATATCATGTACCGACCTCCAGTTAACAAATGTTCGTTGTGTAACCTCTTCCTTTTCTCAGTAGTATGTACACAACGATTGTGTGGTCTCAATCGCACAATGGTCGCGGTACTCGGCCGTGTTCCTGGCACGCACCCAGCTGATTTTCACTTTTGTCGTTTTATTTTGTCAACTTCCTCAACAAGGTTGATCTCAATGACCGTCGTCATCTCAAATGCGTCATTTCCAATGTCATTCCCCTTTTCTTTAAAGATGAAATTTCCGACTGAACTACATATTTTTCCGCGTTCAGTTCTCCTAATGGGCGTCGCGTCGCCTTAATTGCAGGTATAAGTGAAATACCTACAAAAAATTTACCTAACACTAAATTTATTTGTGAACAGGAGATCAAACCAAGTGGTTCGTGAGTGCATGGTACAGGGGTCCCTAATTCACAACATCCGTTATGGAATGTAGGTACCTATTATAGGAGATACAGAAGCGAATAAGAGGAGTTGTTAATCTATGTATAACTAAATAAGATCAACTTCGAAGCCACTTTATTATTGGAACATTCTCTCTCCATGCCCCAAACCCAAAGCACTTTTGTTTTGCATCATCTAGATTTAGACAGTTATCCGCTTGATGTATTGCCTGGATATACTCAAGATGCATTAACGTAATCTCTAGTCGGGTAGGATAGAGAAACTTGTAGGTTCAGAAGTTAAGGACTACAGATCATCATTTTGTTTAAAAATAGAACTGCTTTGAATCTGATGCAGATGTCTGATTAGATAGGCAGGTACTCGATTTCTGATTTTACACAGTGCATTTGAATTCCCCAAACAGCACAATATAAGATGAATGTATATAGTAATTTTTTGATAGATCTGTCAGCCCGCAGGGTCATTGCGTAACATACTATCAGTAGCAATGGGTTTAATTAAGTATGACAGTTCAACAACATTCACTGCGTTATTAACATTGTTGAGCAGACACATTTTTCAAACATATAAAACTATGGATTAGGTCCTTCAAAATTATTCAGATTGAGATTGATAGTATGTTACGCAATTAGGGCGCCGATTTACCATTCCAGACTCCTGAATGATAAATGGTTAAGGCAACACAGACGTTATCCGTAGTTCTGAATGATTTTGTCAAATGTTGCTCGCTGTTAGTCATTCGTGAGTCGTGTGTGGGCTATTCAACGGTTAGATTTAAAACACCACCAGGTAGCAACCAAACATTTATAATCTACCCGTCTACTCTTCTGTTAGATATCATAAGAGATTCTTGTTTAAATACGCTTCAACGTATATATTTAGCTGAAGCAGCACGTCTTAAATTCTAAACTTGTTGAGAATACACTTAAACAGTTACGTACTAGTGCCTACTGAAGTTCAGTTATGTAAATAAATTGGCAATAATGTAAGAGAGTAGTTTCCGTTCCCGGCAGGCCGGCAAGCCCAAACGCACGCGGTTAATAAAATAAATAAATCGTTCAGCACGCGCGCCTGTTGCCCTGCAAACTGGGAACCTTGGTCTCTGATTGTGTGTTCAACACGACTTACATGTATTATAAACATTGCCGAGAAGTTTTGGGAAACTTTGTTATAAAACTTTTTCACCTAAAGAGTCTGCTCGAATAGGTATGACTGGTTTCCTTCCACCTCGTCCGCGGGTCTTTCAGTTTGAGCGGCTTTCTCAGTTCAGTCTTCATCATGTATAAGTCAACAGATCACTCTCGCTAGGACATAACGATAGTCTTTTTTAACTGTCAATTTTTTAAAGTAATTGCTCGCAGACGAGGAGTCTTAGCGGTCAAACCCGTTTTTGTAAAAAATCTAAGAGGGAAAGCTTTAGTTGAACGACGAGATACCACATATCGTCAGCTAGGTGTGTGTTACTGTTTTAACACACTAGTATTATAAAGGCGAAAGTTTGTGAGTATGTTTGTTACTTCTTAACGCTCAAACGACTGGAAGGATTTGGATGAAATTTGGCACACAGATAGTATATAACCAGGATTAACACATAGGATACTTTTTATCCCGATATTCCCACGGGATCGACCCTTATGCTGGTGAAACCGCGGGGCGCTGCTAGTATTGTAATAAATATTAAATTTAGTAAACGCCATAACGGCCTTCCTCACGATTTATAGTTTTGGTTCAAGTGTTATGTATTTTTTTCGTAAGTAAAACTACATTAAGAATTCCATTAAACTTATAAGAATGTTCTGTTGTATGAGTTCTTCCTCTTTCTGAAGAGGAACATACTCGTATATTACACCTTCCGCATTAGTAGAGATGGATGTATAGGTATGAGTGTTATAGAGTTGGAGCCAGTTCAGAATATTGCGTCAATGGATTGAATAATAACGTTCAAATGTATACTTTCTATCGGTAATTTAGTATATGGAATCCGGAAAAAAATGAATAAATTCAAGCAAATGTTGCTTGACAACTTTGAGACTTCAGTTAGTTTTTTCGATAATAAAAAAGCACGGTAATACCGTGATAAAAGTTATGGTGGAACTTTTAACAGGATATTTGGCCATTCCAACAAAGATGTCGGTCGAGTGACACATCACATCAATGTGGTGTCTTTAAATATTTTGGAGATTTTTTTATTATTTAGGTGTGCTCTCGCATTCGTCTTCGTTGGCGGCGCTTTGCAAAAATAGATTTTGGCGGCAGTGCGGGTTCAATCCCGAGTCCCAGTCGGCCGGAGCCAGTGCACCGGCAGCTCTCACCACACTCATTTCTCTCCACTTTCCGAGTGTTTTTCTTCCCGAGTATCGACATATCGGTAACCTCAAGTGAACTGTTTAAACTGTCAATGAAAAGATGACGGGTTACCTCAATTTTCTCTTTTTATGACCGAGTGTTTACAAGTTATGTTATAATAGTGAATTTTGTGAATATGTGATAGTCAACAATGACTGCTTCTTTAGTCAAAATGAATGGCATGGGGACACTTCGGACTAAGTTCAGAGGCGTGAAGAAGGAATTGTTAGAGAGACAGACCAGCATGCTGATCCAGTCTATGACAGTTTGTACATCCTACACATTTTTATTAGCTACGCAAATTATTTTCATTGTTTGGGTAATTTTATTTAAAAAATATAGCTACTGTGAACTTTAGACAATCTTCGGTCTTTCTTGAGTTTTGCAGCATAAGAAAAAGCAATAGTTTTGTAATAAATCAAATTTGTATCGGGTTTGTTACGTGCAATTGCCGATAAACTTGCATTCTTTACTGTGTTAGTTGATAAGATTGGTTCGAATAAGCTACGATTCAATCGGTCTAATTCGATTCGGATTCATTTGAATACAATGTGAGGAATGTGACGAGGAAACTATCCTTAAAATACAGTGATAAGTACTTATTAGATTTCCTGTCAGTTCTAACTATTGGGTTTTTTTTGGGTCGTCAAACTCATCAGCAGGTATCGGCCTACTATTTTCTCGTGCTTGGATCGCATGGTATTTTAAAAGTCGTTTCGTGACTCAGCGTTCAAAGAATAGCGGCCTTCTTATAAAGTTCACTAGGTGATCAATCTTCTGCTCCGTAAAACAAATACAAACCCAGTTATTTTGTAACCAACCGACTGGCTAATCGTAAACACCACCTTTCGTTCTATCAGATCGATAGGCTTCCCACTACGGCGCAGTAACCCAACTAGTTTAAGAGGGTCACTAAAAACTCGGTGAGAACTCTTTCGATAGCTACATTCTTGTTCGGTCGCGCAGTCGGGTCGTTCCGGTGGTGGTGTCGTTTCCAGGACACCCTATCATTCAAAACTGTCGATGATTCATTCGGTTGTGGTTTTAGCTGCAGTGCGGAGGATATTGTTGTGCAGCTTTATACTCGTCGCATCCTGATCCCGTCGACTGGTTTATGAAATTGCGATATTATTATGATTCGTCGGTGAGTGTTACCTCGGACTGAACCGATCTACCTACACTTAAAGCTTTGGATGAGTACACAGTGATACAACCACTTAAAGTATCTGTGAGCATCATTATTGTCACGTTTCGAAGTGGTTTCTTACGCCAATTCTAGTCAACCAAATGAGTGGATGTGGGTTTTATCTTAAGTGGGTTGTGATGATACTGTAGAAATGTTAAAATTAAGTGGGATATTATCGGGAGCTGTATCTCTGGCTACTGAATATAAAATAACTCACGTGCGTTTGGTACGAGTTTACTAGTTATCTTGGGTGAAAGTGGTGTGTTACATTTTATAACGATTAATTAATAAACATCAATCAGTGCAACGTTTTCAATACCTATTTTATGATAATTTAGCAACTTAGAACAAATAGTGATGGTATTGTTTTTGCAATCCGAAACTGTTCTTGCCATAGCGGCTGTGTTTGAGTTGACAAAGGTGTCTAAACAATTTTTTTTGATGATTCGGTAATGTTCAATAATAATAATGATTCCTTCGAATGTAAAATAATGCGGGGAAATATAGCTTAAAAAAAGTACAATTCTTGCATCCGTTTCTACTGTTTGATCAATACGATTTGCCTAGGTAATATGAAACTAGTTCAAAATCAATGTTGTGTTTGAATAGGTAGTAGTTATTCGGCTTTACAAGAACAATTTATAAATTAACAGCAGAATAAAATTGTCACGGAGACGGCTCTAATAACTTGTCTTTATCCTGCATGTCGGGTAGTTCGCAATAAATATATAGGTATAAGAGTAGATATTATTGGACAATAGGTTGGGAATCTCTAGGATTAGATATATAACACCTGAGAACAATGTGTTAGAGCTCACAAAAGAGTTAATAGAACAATGTGTTGCATAAGGTTGTAATACAGTTGAAATTGCTCCAATTATTATTATCCTGCACTTAAACATATCTATTTATAACTTTTAATTATTGTGCAGGTTAGGACTGCAATTAACATCATATTAAGTAGGTAGGTAAGTATACCTATTCTAAATAAACGTTAATTTACAGGTCGATGAACTTTATCTGGAAGTACTTTACGAGATATTACACAATGTCGGGGGATGTGACGTAGGGTGCGAGGTGGGTCAGCTCGCGATGCTGTCCTACATACAAGAAGCTTTCAAAATAGCTAATGACAAGCACACACAGCTGCTCACACAAGCTGAAGCGAAGGAACCACCAGAACTGATGCTGAATGTTGAAGTGGTTGAAGCCAAAGACTTGGTACCTAAAGACCCGAATGGTCTGAGTGATCCCTTCGTCACGATATACCTGATGTCCAACCCGACTCATAGGTACAACACTTCAGTCAAGTCTGGTACCCTCAACCCGTTATGGGAGGAACATTTTTCTTTGTAAGTAAACTTAATTATGTTACTGTCGTTAGGGTTAAAGAAGGACACCAGTGGAAAGGCCGTTCTAAGGATTTCAATAATTTAAAAAAACGTGAACGTTTATTATCCTTTTATTGCTATAAGGTGTTTTTACTAATATTACGTGAGACGTGTGATCCCACACAAGGCTAAAAGAGTAGTACATAATATTTATAAGTTAGAAAGCGAAAGAGATGGTGTTGAAGTAGGATCGATTTGTTTTTGCCATACTCCAACAATTGTCTCATTATTTTTAAGAGTTATGTATGAATGTACCTAATGGAGGTAGTTAAAGTCATAAAGATACAAGTAGATTAGATCGTCAAATGAACAAAATAAAATTCAAAAGATGAGGCATCTTACCGTTATCTTATGCTAACAGTGATTGCAGTGTTTCCGAGAAATGTAAATAAGTGTTATGTACACAGATAAAGGCTAAGAGAAACTCGGGCGTCCGACGGTGAAGTCATGTGTTAAACAAATATGCGATTAAATGGCTTATAAAATGCTATTTTAGATAACTTAGTGCTAAAAGACGCGGAAAATTTTATATTATGATAGTGTCACATAAAATATCAGGTTATTCCGATTGTCCGAGAAACTGTTTCATATAAACCTAATGACGTAGACAGAGAAATGTTCCGCACAATCATAGTAAAATGTAGTAGAGTAGAATGTTGCTATAAAAATTTACGACACCATTAGTGCAACTGCAAATAACCGTGGGGCCTTGTTCCTTGGCATACATTTTACACGGAATACCGTTCAAACTTTGTTTATTTGTTGCTTGTAAATAAACGAGTAATTAAACAAATGTTTATGTTTTCAGACCTATGCCAGGAAGCGTTCAAGAAGACTCCCTTGTACTGGAAGTATGGTAAGTTCAAACACCACTTGTTATAAATCCTGTTGAATGAAATTAATTAAACCTGGCGTGACGAAAACAATCGAGTAACTAGAAAAACCCGAAATTAAACCCAGGGTTGTTCACCTCTGACTCCACCACCATTTACGGTTGTGATTAGCAACCGCGTTACCTGTGTTTTAATAGTATTTTTATTAAGTAGTGTTACTTAGCACGCAACTATAGGTATGAAACGTGTTCGTATTCTTGATTTAATTACCCAGGTGACATAAAATTAATGTTTATGCCCTAGTAACAAATGCCAATGACTTTGTGTTTACCTATGTTGTAAGAATTTCTGCAGTTTACAAGAGCAATTTTGTACCTTTCAGGGACTTTGATCCAGCGGAGACGGTAAAAGAGAAAATGACGAAGATATTTGAAGTGAAAGGGGTGAAAGGACTCCGGAAACTTATGAAGGAGATAGCTATCACTGCTTCTACGGGGAAGCATGATAATGAACTGATTGGCACTTCTAATATTCCACTTAAAGTAAGGAACGGCTACTACTTTATTCGTCACTTATTCCTACGTAGATATCAAAAGAGATTTCGACAAAAAAGTTGCATTAAATAAACATTAAGTTGCAGATAAGAATTATGAATTAACGACGAATAATTTCGGAATACAAAATCTATGCTTGAATGTTTACCGTCTTATTACAAAACGAATTCTTACTTTCGACCTAGTCTAAACCTTCGAGCCAGTTACTGTATTTCGACTTTTTCCGACAAACCTAAAGATTTTAATGTAAAATTAACAACTTAGACTCGGGTTTAACGTCAGTTTTTGTAATAAGAACTTTAACTTTGTCGGATTATAGTTCGAAATTTAAAAATGGCTCTATGGTATAAAACTGGGTCTAAAGATAAACCTTGTTTTATAATAAGGCCGTTAGAGTTTAGACTGATTTTAACCCTTAAGATGTTTAACAATGTTATTTCATTGCAGTCAATTCCCGCGGGAGGTATGATAATGTGGTTCAGTCTCAGCAAGAAAAGCAAACTAAGACGTCAAGGCGTGGTCAAAGTGAGACTAAACTTCTCTTCGGAAAAGAACTCGCAAGTAGCTGCTCAGGAACACCGACACCTCCTCAGAATCATTCTCCTGCACGAGCTCGAAAACTCTAAGGTCAGTTTACTGCGTAATTGTGTACCCAGTATTATTATAGTCGTAGTAGTTCAGTATTAGTCATCCATACAGCCGTATGCGAGGCATGCATACTAAACGGTGACTTCCCATAGGTAGGCACTGACCTAACGTACCATGTGGTAGCTATTATGAGGTAACTCCATAAAAGATTGTACGTTATTCAAACTATTTTTATAGCGACAAGAAGTTTATCGATGTCTCATTGTGAATGATCTCATTATGCAAACTGCATAATTCTCGGAGCAGTTGTCTCATATTCACGGAAATATGTCTAGGTATTACGTATCTCATCATAATACCTAGACATATTTCCTATGAGATACAGGTCGACTCATTAATCAATTATACCTTTAAACAATTGAAGGTCTCCAAGCTATTTTTGTCTTTGCATCATTTTATTGACTGACAGTGATACGAAAAACAATCGTAAAATTGGAGCTTTCGTCACTTTACGATCTCTGAGCGAACTTTTGAATTCGATTGAGCTAGATCTTACGTCAACTGTTTCGAGTTGGAATGTTTCGTTTTATGTTCGTAATAGATCTATCTGTTGGAAGTTTAACAGATAAACCACATACTAACCTTAACTTTTCAGTGTACCAGTTATACTTTCCGATCGTAAAAATGTCCCTGTTTGTGCTCGGGATAAACAAACTACTATAAGGTCATGGTCTGGTTCAGAATAACGCAGAATTTTGAATTAGATAAATATTTTCCTATAGATCAGAAATGCTTATTAATTTATTTAAAATAAACTTTTCCTCTTTCACTACTTTAAAAATAACTACTATTTATAGATCTGACATCAGACATGGTTTTTCTGAAGGTAAGTTTGATTGCACATGCAGCCCACTTTTTGTCTACTGACGCGTGAGTGTAGAAACTAGGACTTGTTTCTCAAAATGGTGAAGTCCAATTACAATGAAGCAAACTAAACACAAATTTGCATTTTTTTTTCTTGGCTGGAAGTTCATATAATATAATTATTAAATGAGTATATTATGTTGTATTTACCGTTTAGTCAATGACCTCCTTTGGGTCACCAAACTGGTACTGGTCTATATCTGTTCTTGAACGAGTAGACAAGGATTTTCCCTTACGTGATAGCTTATTACTATTAACAGAGCAAACTTATTACACAAACAACAATGAACTTTGTCATTCGTGACCAACCGTGTCGAATACTTAATTAGCACCGTTGCTGTACGATCTCTTAGTATGTCCTGGCGTGAACCAAGTCGCCTGTCGTGTTACCGTTGCCATTGTTTATTGTTTGTTTCGTATCTAATCTAAGCTGACTTTTCTAAATATGTGCTGGAAAACAAGCAGGCGTTCCGCCTGATAGCACTTGTACAATATCAGAGTATTGCAGATGTAAATAGACGGTGACTTAGTCATCCCCGTTGCTGAAAAAAGCTGAAATGTGTCATACAGTACCTGTTAGACGTGCTTCATTCTTGTTCGGGAATATACATGTCGACCCGAAAATGTTTGTAGTACCCTTGATTACCGATACTTTTCTAACCGGAACACATTAACGTTGCTTGGTGGCAGAAATAAGTACTTACAGTATTTCTCCCGACGATCTCCTTTGCCGAGACCTGTACGACTGCTCAGGACTTAGTTTTGCTTATCAGTATGTATAAGATCTAGTGTACCATTGCCATCCTTGGTCTGCAGGTGGCACCCTACTGGTGGTGCGGCAACTTCAGCGCCGCTGCCGAAGCGATCCTGACGCAGCACGCGGCGCAGTCGGGGCTCACCGCCAACGACAACACGCTCGCGCAGTGGGCCGTGTACTGCGCCGTCACCAACGACCACCCGCTCAGCTTCGCACTCTTCAACACCTTGCTGGATAAGATCACCAAGCCGCTGCAGTCGGGTACGTGCATTTTCACCTTTATCGTCATTATACAGCTGAAGGTCGTCCACAGCTGGATATAAGCCTTCCTTAAGCGTGGTCAGAAGACCGGTCCTGTGTTTCTCGCATCCAGCAGATTATCGCGATCGTCACCATGTCATCGGTATTCCTTTGATATTAGTATGCTTCTAATAATTGTTATTATGCCAGATTTTTCGTAGGTCCCGGTTTGAAATATCAAAAAGTCTTTTAAAATAGCAATACAACTAGTACCTACTGTCCAGTAGTTATCGCAAATCTAAGTGCATCGATTTCACTTGTAACGTTTACCCTTTTTTCATTCCAGGTCTAGTAAATGAAGAGGACGTCAAGCTGTTCTGGGATGGCGCGAGGAAGCTCCTCCCAACATGCTACAGTCACATTAGGAAACTAAGGAAAAAGACTGCTGGCGACAAAACTGTCATGAAGACGCTCAGAGAAGTCCTCAAGATTCTATACAAGCTGTCCGTTTTGGATGCTCCGGAGAGTTTAGACTTATTCCCGGTTAATTTGTATGGATGGCTGAGGGATGATATGGGGAAGTTGACCATCCAGATCGTGTTGGAACAAGCAGTGATACAGGGAGCATCTGACTGGTTTGTCCACATACTGGAGAACAACGAGTGTAAGGACGAAACCGAGGACAAAAGACTGCAGCATTTGATCAGAGCCATACAGTTAGTCCGATCGGATCTGCAAAGAGCCGTCGAGTATTACGACAGAGTTTTCGTTGAGTAAGTATTCATCATACAATTTTCAACAACACCGTTTACTCATGTTTGAGTCATACCTATTTTTAGCACAATTTTCTTTGTTACTATGATTATTATGCAAATGATATTTATTCGTTTGCTAATTCCTTACAGAGAAATGAGTCTGCGCGACTACTGAACATGGGTTCGATTCCCAGGCTGGGCTAAGTGTTATTGAGTTTAGTGGCCAGGAATTTCTTAACAGCACTGAGTTTGGATGTATGCCCTTTAACTGAGCTAACCAGTATATGCCATGTACAGTCAACAAAAGAGATAAGTATGCAGGATCGTCGGATATAGTTGAAGTTTAGTAAGAAACCGATGGATGTTGTCGACTGAAATTTAATTTGATAGTTGAGCTGTTTGTTTTCTATTAATAAAATAAAATTTTACTCGAGAACATCCATCGGTGTCTTTTTAAATTTCAACTATATCCGACGATCCTGCATACTTCTCTCTTTTGTTGACTGTTTGGAAAAATTTGGGTGGTACTTATATTGGTGTTATGTATTTGTGTGACAAATATATTTATTCGAGCGTTCTTTCTTTACAGGGTTATGAGCTTCCCCTATTCAAAGACACTATACGGGTTGTACGAAAGCAAGTTGGCCTCTTTGGCGGAGTCAGAGGTAATCGACGTTTGTAAGAGCTTGAAGAGGTTACGGTACAGTGAGGGGTCTACAACAACGCTGGCTGGAGGTATCAATGGAGACACGGGTCTTGGGACTTCGTCCGTGGGTTCAGAACCCCTGACTATGGGGACCACGCTGTTTGAACTGTACCTCACTCTGCAAAGGTTTTTGACGTAAGTACCTATCTACATAATTACATAATTATACACAAAGCGTGCGGCCGCCTGATGGGATTACCCGTTGACAAAAATGAGAAAATTCAAACTTTCATTCCCTATTTAATCCCTTTAGATACGGATATTTATAAAATCCTTTGCGTGGTGCTCATTTTCATTATATTTTTACATCGAAAGTGAGCACTAAGGAAGGATTTTTAAAGTTCCTAAGGAACTCTTCTGCAAAATGTCATGCTTCTACACCCAGCGGTTTAGGCTGTGCTGTCAGTAAATGAGTTATTTTTTTTTATTAAGTAGAATTAAAAATGATAGTGGCACGTGGTATCTGTACTTTCTGTCTACCACTATTGAAAAAAAAACAACCGAATTGGGAACCTCCTCCTTTTTTTTTGTCGGTTAAAAAGGCGTAACTTTTTGAATGTATCAACATACATGACAGGATATCTTCCATATCCTAAATTCATTACTTATTTACATGTAAAGTTTTAAAGCCGTGTGCAAACTATACATAAAGCTACAATGCCTTTCTTTTTGTTGAATGATTCATTTAAAAATGTTTTTTATAGCTCTTTGTTGAATGAGACAGTCATTCTTAAGATAATTTATACTGCTCTCGTTTATGTAGGCCTCCATATCTTATTTACGCGATAGCGTTTCTAATTATGTAGTCTGACTGAACACTTTACACTATCTGATTATTTAGTACTAGCTGCGCCCCGCGGTTTCACCGCATAAGTCTCGATCCTGTGGGAATTTGGGGATAATAAGCATCCTATGTCCTAATCCAGGTCATGCTCTACCCATGTTCCAAATTTCATCCAAATCCGTTCAGATGTTTTAGCGTCAAAGCGTAACAAACAAACGTACATAAAATTAAATCTTACCTCTTTATAATATTAGTTTAGATGACCAATTAACTATATTTTATTATTACTGATTATAATCGTTGCATGTATACTATGTCCTACATTAAACCAGTTGCAAATCACTCTCCGAATAATAACAGAACATAGCTAACGGGCGTTTTTATAATTTTTAACGTGACGATATTATCGTGGACGTCCACGGCATCACGATAAAGTCTCTCCCACAGCCGCGTTATTATCGGTCGATAATATCGGATGCGTTATTGCGATATCTGTGTTCAGTATATTTTGTGTTAGGACGGCCACGAAGTTACACACTGCTCATGCTGCGATAATAACGACACAATAGAAGTAGGACGCTTGCGTTCTTCCGTCCTGTGATATTATTTATTTATTTATTACAACTTTATGCACAAGTAAAAACTGTGCAAAGGCGGACTTAATGCCTTAGGCATTTTCTACCAGTCTCCGATACGAGTTCTTAGAACATTTTGTATTAGGACGCATACTATCTTACACACACCTGCGTCAATAACGTAGTAAAGTTTAGTGCGGGTGGGGGACCTTTAGTGCAGGTTACACGCACGCGTTAAAAATAAAAACGCAGCTGTGTGGCAAAGAATCGGGACGCATTATCGCAATAACGCATCCGATATTATCGACCGATAATAATGCGCCTGTGGGGGAGAGACACAGGGTAGTAAAATACAGGGTGAAATTGAACACGTGCGACAAATCGAAATGGGAGATTGTACTCGTCATTATGAACAACTTTTACTATGGGACCAAACCTGAAATCGCGAAAAAAAATCTGCTGTTTCCTACATTTATGTTCGCATTTCTCGCCAAAATGTAGGGAACAGCAGATTTTTTTTTCGCGATTTCTGGTTAATTTGTCGCATGTTTTCAATTTCAACCTGTATATGGAAATATATGAAGACGCTTTTAAATTTCCGTCCACGATAATATCGTCACGCAGACATTATAAAAGCACACAATGACACACCACATTTGTGTTGCTGATCTATGGAACATAACAAAGTAAACACAATTAATGTAATCGATTTTTCGTCACGGTATTTTTCAGTCATTAGTCTCAAATGTTTGTGTTTCAATGTGTGCCTAACATATGATCAGAAAAATTAAACGACTCATACAATGGACTTAATAGCCGTGTAATCTTATTAAATATTTAAATGCGAGGACCGTCGCGTCTACCTGTTCTTTGTTTTTTAATCGCGTGAAAAATTACTGACGTTTATACATATTTGTAGGAGTGTTATACCTATCTACCTATGTTACGTATGTATGTCTGGGAATACATGTATTTATTTTGAAATATTTGCTAAACTCTTAAATGTGAAGTGTTTACTTTATTATTATCTTCATTTACTTACGTTGTTTTGATTATATATACCAGGTGTAAGAGAATAAACGCAAGTCCTGAAAGTAGTTTCTTGATAATTGACTACTGAATCGATTTCAGTAACTTTTAATATAGGCTTCTTTTTTTCAAAACTACTGACCGCCGATTGAGCCAAAGAAAATTAAATCTTATTTCAAGGCAATAAGACTCTATTTTATGCTTACATGCATAAAGTAATGCTAGGGTCAACACTGTTTTCTTAATAACAATAGTTAGCATTAAAAAAAGTTTTGGTCATTGTATTGCTTTTAACTCAATATTCTAATTGGGGTGTATGAGGTCTTGCGTTAATTATGTAACATATTGTATTTACCTATGTTTATTTCATTCTCATATCTGAAGAATTTGCTTTATTCTTCCCTATTTTATTTTCATTATCTTTTGCCACTATCTAAACCTCTCATCATTCTCATTACAGATTAGGTCAAGGGCTGAACGAGACCGACTGGCAATCATACGCCATATCAAAATTCCACGCATGGTTCTTCGGTGGAGTGGCCCAATGGTTAGACATCGCCGCATACAAAGCACTCACACGCATAGAGAAGGCCGTAGACCTTGACAACTTGGTCCCAGTGGATACGAACGTGAAGTATAGCAGTTCCGGAGTCGATACTTTGGCTATTTTCTATCAGATTAAGATATTCTGGCAGCAGTTAGCCTGGCCTGATGTTGAGGGCTGTTATACGTTTGTGGCTAAGATTATTGATGTAAGTATACATGGTTGGATAAGTAAAGATAATAGCGTTGTACGAAGAAGTTAATAGTGCTCTTTTTGGCTGATAACAAATACAACTTTTTTTAATTAAACCATTTTTTTTAAAGACGAATATCGAAAGTAAGGAGTTTACAAATCTTCCAAAATTATTCTCATTCCGAGAAATTTAAACGAATAAAACGTGGAAAAAAGCCTAATCAAAACCTTCTCATCTTCAGGACATCTGCCGCTGCTGCGTTTTCTACTCGGACAAGATGGCCGGCCGCGTGGACAACGTGGGCCACGTGTCCAATGTGTTCGAGGAACGCTTCGAAGTGACCATCGAGTGGTGCGTCGCCATCAACAACATCGATTACGTGCGCCAGAGCCTCACGCCCTTCGTGACGGAGCTCGGCATGGACGAGATCATACAGAAGATGTGCGAGGCCAGGTCGCCCATGGAGGCGCAGAGGTGGGTTTTATTTAATTCAGTCATTCGACTCTGTCTAACGTATGCTATTGTAGGTCATAGGTCCCTCTGAGGTTGCGTCACAAAATGGTTCTCTGCCTTCCGCATCTAGTTTATTTCAGACGCCTTTAACCGGTTGAATGCCGTAAATATGTATTAAAAAGCCACTGTGTCTTGCGTGGATTCACATTCCCAGCATACAAAGGTTCATCTAACTAGGGACCTTGATGCCCCCTAGTTAGGCAAGCGTATCGTGCCAAGGATTTAGTAATTGTTCTATCGTTCATCGACCCTTTATATTTAATTACTAGCTTCAGCCCGCGACTTCGTTCGCGTGATATTTCTTGTTTCCCCCGAGCCACCCCGTCGTTTCGCATCACCCGGCCGCGCTATCACTTAACGTTCTTTTTGACTTTTTTTCTTTTTGCTCGGCTCCTAAGGGTCATAGCGTGATGTTAAATAGCCTATAGCCTTCCTCAAGAATTGGGCTATCAAATGCAAGAAGAATTTTTCAAATCCGACTGGTAGTTCCAGAGATTACCCCCTACATACAAACTTACAAACTACCTGTTTATAATATTAGTATAGATACTTATACTTAAAAAAATACCAGCCGCTTCTAAACACCAAATAATTTGAGGTCTCTGATCACAATCAGTAAATCAAGCTGGCCTGGTATGTTCTGTGATTATTAAAAAAAGGCAGAGGCAGTCTCAAAAGCTCTCGGGCAACAAACACTCCATAACTAACTTTATTAACATCAAGTTTCTTTCTTAATTTGCAGATGTAAGGAAACACTACAGAACGTCATCGCCAATGCAATAGATACCGTTAGAAATAAAATTGTAGATCTCCTAGAAGTTATGGTTAAAAAGGTAAGTTCCATTGATCAAAAAATTGAATGATCAAATATATTTGCTGAAGGGAAACTTATAAAAGACTGTCACTATTCCAGATGATGCCATCCATCACCCGTTTCCTGATCGAGGGAGCAGAACTCCTCCATCAAGACTGTTCAAGCATGGACCGCGTAATGCGCTACCTCGAAGCCAACTTAGATACTTTATTCCAGCACTTGAACAACGAAAACTTCTCAAGAACTCTTGAAATTGTATGGGAACAACTTGGCGAAGTGTTATATGAACTTATACAGGCTAATTTAGAGGTCAGTTGCTTTTTGTATGATTATTTTATAGATTTGTTTCTAACTTAGCTAACAGCTGTATAATAGCATTGTTTTAATACTCTTAACTTTTTAATCAGCTGTAGTTTTTGTATAGTCGTTGTAACTAGACATGAGCTATCAATTTGAGTGTGTACACGACAGCCATTCAATACCAGTTTGGCGCGATTTCAATAGATCTGCGATGTTGCGTCTGCGCAGGTTGTACTACATTCAGTTCAGTGTCCTCGTATCTTAAACAAAGCTCATATCTAGTTTTGAGGACTGTAACTCATACCTACTTATTTAATATACTACTTTACCTTTTACTATATCAGTTAACAGTTCAATATTAATACTTGACATCTTGAAATAACTTACAATCACAACAGTCATGTTCACTCATACATAAGGTTTTTTCACAGGATTCACACAAAAACAAATAACTCTCTTACAATACTAACCCATTATTAATTTTCGTTTGTAGAAAGAGAAAATCTCCACCCGTATTCGCTTGTTTAGGCGTAGATATTTTGGAAAAAACAAAGTATCCCCCAACTATATTATGTTCAGGGTAAATAATGTTGCTTTTGTATCGCACGGTATTGCAATTTTTCTTTAAAAGTGTGCACTACACAAGAATTTTGTTTGATTGAGTAAACTTTAGAACTCACTAAAATATTTAGAAAGAAGAAAAATTTTAAAGTAGTAAATTGCTTCACAAAAGGAAATAATACGCTTGATTTTATTTTTAGAGTTGTAGTTAATGAATTTAATCAGTAACAAATGGCGGCGTACGAATGAAAATTAATCGTCATTTGTTTCTGGTTAATTAATTTTATTTGCGGTTATGTTTGAAGGCCAAAAGTCGTCTAATAAATTATCGCGAAGCCTGAGATATAGAGAGCACTTATTATAATATTAAGTACTTATCTAAAAAACTATTGTTTAAAAGTTTTGTTGTTTGTAATTGTTTGCGGTTTTATTGAGATGTTTGTTTCGATATTGTCCGACCAGTTTCGGACTCAAACGGGCTCTGAAAGGATGTCGCTTCGACTCTTGGTCGGACAATATCGAAAAAAAAAAACCTCAAATACAATCTAAAACAATTATTAAGTAACATGAATGTGAAGAGTTAAAAAATAAAACAGTTTTTGTTGTTGTTTTTAATAGCACCGAAGGGCAAAGATAACTCGCTATATCGACCCGCGCCGCTTGAGCAAATCGGCAGCCGCCAACCTCGAAGCGGTAAACCATAGTCCTAGCAAGCACTTTGTTTATGTTACTGTCTTATGTTGCTCTTATCCCGAGTTTACGCTAATTTTATATACATTGCGACTGCTATGTACTGGGTTAAATTACATTAGTTAGAAAAACTCCGAAAACATGACGAGTCTCGATATCTAAACATACATACATACATAATCAGCCTATAACGTTCCCACTGCTGGGACACAGGCCTCCTCTCTGTGAGAGGGAGTGGGCCGTAATCCACCACGCGGGCCCAGTGCGGGTTGGTGGATAAACATGCTAAAACAAAAACAAAAAGGTTTGATGACTTTTTTAAGGGTTTACCTATCATTTCTGTGAAGTTTACACAAAAAGGAACTGAGTTTTAATCTAACATTTCAAGCAAATAAACTACCTGCGGTCTGTGACCCCAAAACAAAAACTCATCAAATCCTTTTTTTTCTTCATCATGTTTAAATAACGATGATCGTAACGGCTGCGGAGTTTCGCTAGCTAATAACATTTGACCCTGTGTACATTGCGGACTGCTAACTATAAACAAATAGACGGCACGTGCGAAATGCGTAATGTATGTAAAATGACTTTTGGACTTGGCTTCGATGTTTCGTGTATGGTGACTAGAATGTTACACTAGTTGATGATTATGTCATTGACGATATGTGTTAGAGTTTTAAGCTGTTCTCATTTATAAATATGTTTGTACGCTTCTAAAAGCTTAATTTCCAAAAAATGTGAGAACGTCAAATGTTGTTCGAGTCCTGTATCTTCGTCTTGCGTCTTTCCAAATTGTAGCATGTGCGATATTGTCCAGTTATGTATTCTTCAGTCGCCTCCATGAGTTGAATTAAATAAGGAGATGCAATAAAATTATAATCCCAGTTTTACAATATCTTTGATGCAATAAGGTTGTATTCATAGGTATTATTATTGCATGATCAGCATGTATTTGACCTATCATGCGAACATTTTTTAAAGCCCCATCCCCTACATATGCATGAATGGTGATGGTTTGAATATTATAACCGCTTTGAATCGTTTAATACCTACTAGCATCGTGGTGATGGGTTGTCTTTAAGGTGTATTTTTCTGTAATTGTATTATTTGGTAAACAAAGAAAGATTATACTGAAATTTAAATAATTTCTAATTGTATGTGCCTAATTGACTAATTTGATGTAGTTTTTGACGAAAAACCTATACAATGCGAGGTCAGCTAAAACTGAAAATGTATAGCTTGATATGTCGCCGTGTGTACCTATTTTTCTTGCATAGATCCAGACGTAACTCAACTTTATAAGATTGATGCAAAATTCGTGACTTTGTACCGTGTTTGTTTACCAAATAACACATACAAGAAAAATTACACTGTTCAATGGACTACATATTGGAACAGTAAAATAATAATAATAAAACAAAACATTACAGAAACGCCGACCGCCATCATTCTTCTCGAACCTACACGAATGTGTCAAAATAATGATACGGTCGTTCAGACAAGACAACAAAGACACCTACTCATCGGAAACGTTAAAACGTGTGGAGTATTTACTAAAGCTCCATGGTATGGAGACCAGGGAGCTGATACACCAGTACCATCTAGAAAGGTGGCAGGAACAGCAGACGATACAGGAACCTAAGATGGGAATGTTGACAGTTAGAGCGCAGTTCATAGAGGACAACTTGAAGATTGAGATTATGAATGCCAGGAATTTGACGCCTGCTGATTCTAATGGTAAGCTTGTGTACTTATTCTTAAACTTGGTTAACGATTTTATTAATAAATAATTATATAGTTAACGGATAAGAATCCCCTAGTCTTTGTTGTGTAAAAGGGTATAAAGTATTTATAACTGGCTAGATTTTATTGGACAGCATACTATAGAACCGCAAAATCAACATTTTGAAGTATGATGACTAAGGGTACCCAAAGAAAGCTGTTTTCAGTAGTATTCCTGTTTAGTAGTTTGTTTATTTAAAAAACGGAGTACTTATATCGCACACCCAGAACAACACTGTATTATGTCGAAAAATCTTAAAATCGAGTTTTAAAATTTAATAGAATAGCTAAAAATTTTCCGCGCTAACCACGAAGACAGGCGTATTTATATAATTCTGATACGCATTGGATTCTTCACATGCAATATTCAGGACATTCGCAATAACTTTGACATAACATGAGATAATGGTTTTTCGCGTCCATTCTGAAAAATGAGCTATTTTGACTTAGTGCAGTGTTGATCTGGGCGTGCGATATAATAATGGTGTTAGGAGCAGCATCTAATCTGATGATGTTTGAGTAATTTACGCAGCCTACCCAAATGTCCTTTCTTTGGTATTGTATTTTGTTTCGTTGAGCTCCTCAAGTTCTGAGTGGAGCTACATGATTTTTGACTAATGCGTGCACTGACTGCACAGGTCCGCTAAATCTGTGTGGTTCTTACCTCAAAAGACCATCTCAGACATGGATCTACATGGTCTTTATATAACATGACTAAGATTATGTCTGGACTTTAAAAGAGACAGTGACCTCTGAGTTTGTTTTGGCCTTTCTTCTCAGAGTAGTCAGATAGGAAACGCCGACCTCATCTAGTTTTAAAAACTATGATTGACGTGTAAAAGTGTTTGCCCAAACCTACTTACAAAAATAAAATAATTTATCATTCAACACAAGTCTTGTATACCCATTTCAGGTCTATGTGATTCGTATGTCCGAGTGGCTTTACTACCAGAGGATTCTTTCGTCAACGTTCAGAAGCCGAAGACACAAACACATAACAAGAACTTGTTCCCCTTGTATGATGAAATGTTCCTAATGTAAGTACCAAATTAATGTACTTTTACTCAGTGGTTTAGAACTATGCCGGTGGCAGGGATAACGACGCGTAACCTGATATCATGGATTCAATACATGATTCTGAACCCCCTGTCGTTGAATTTTTTGAAGGTTTACATTTTGATCTCGTAGGTATTGCAATTTTCTATAAAACAGCAGATTTTTTTGACGTAACCTTTCTACGCTAGGGTCTAGAAACATGTGCTGAATTCATGGTTTCAGTTTGCGCTTCGTGTAGCCCTTGTTCTGTTAAAGTTATGTTAACGTTATATACCTACCAAACAATGAGGTACTAAGAACCTACTATCACTAGACAAATAAAAATGAAAGGTAGTTTAAAATAATTACTGGGTGTATTTAATTTCAAGACTTACCACCGATTTGGAAAGGTTTTTAATCTCGAATCAATATGATAGATTTGTTATTTTTGTGCATAATATTTGACAGAAAATGTACTGATCACGGACTTGAAGACGCTTGTCGTGATAAGGCTTCTAAAAACGTCATATTGATGCTAGCTAACTAGCCGATCCTTCTGGTGAAGTCACAAGTATTTTTGTACAAAGTAAGGCCCAGCCAAACCTGTTTCAGGGATGACAAGCAAGGTTTTATTAATCATACTTTTGAATGGTCTTCGGAAGCGATAGCGGAATGTAGCAGTGACATTGACGTAATAAATACCGATACAGCTAATATTGGAAGAAGTTCACGGATCAAAATAGAGTATAGATGCCGTAGGCCAAATAATGCACATTATTTGGCAGAGTGCCGCGTTGTTTATTTTCACAGAACTGTATTTCTTTAAATAAGTTTCAAATATTTTGTTATTTCTGTCAATGCTATTTCTTGCAGTATCAGGGTAATGTCCTCTAATTTAAAATAGTAACTTTTTTTTATAATAAAGTTGCGTTATTAAATAATTTATAAATTATGCCACTTTTGCGTCTGATCGCTTTCAATGTTTTCAAGGTTACTTATAAAAACACAAAAAATGCTGCATTCGCAGACAGAAATCTTACAAGTGCAAATACCCAGACTGGCCTAGACAAGAAACAACTATCTATGTGCCAAGTATAAAATGTTTCGTGCGGAAAGCGATTGCCCAACCGTGCCGTCAATGTACGGTCACTAAAGGAGATAAGTAACCGGGGTCGTCGGATATAGTTGCAAGTTTAGTGAGAACTGAGAAGCCGATGAATGTTTTCGAATTAAATTAAATTAATAGAAAACAGACAGTTCATATATCAAGTTAAATTTAATTCAAAAACATCCATCAGTTTCTTAATAAACTTCAACTATATCCGACGACCCTGGTTACTTATCTCTTTTGGTGACTGTACATATGTATCTTATTCATACATAATTTTAGATTAAAGCCTATTATTGGCCTACTGCAGGGAAAAGGCCTCTTCGCATATAGAAACCACACGAGCATTGATCACCACGCTTGCTCAACACGAGTTGGCCATTTCAGAAGTGGACCTAGTTACGTAAATATTTAAATCCTACAATAAAATAACCATCCACTATCTTTGTCTTCCAGACCTTTAACTCCAGAACAGCGGCGCATAAGCGACGGGTTGATTCACCTCACAATAAAAGACAAGGACATGTTCAGCGTCAGCAACACGTTCGTGGGCGAGGCGTACTTACACTTCAGCGAGGTGCCCGAAACACCTGCGCCTATCTCCAGCCTCCCGCAGCAGTTGTTACCGCTCTCCAGACCCACTAGTATAGGTTAGTATTACTTTTAATAGATAATCTGCGTTCGCGATTTACTTGCCAAACATGCAAACAAATATGAGTTATTGGAAAAATAACTTTAATTCCTACACGGTAAAGTTTACGATACAACTTCAAATATTTTTAAGACTTTTTAAATAATGCTAGTCATTTTGAAATCAACTTAATTTTCACTGAAATAAAGTTGATATTTGTTTAACTTGAAATAACAACAATTGGAAACGTAGTATTGAATAGACCTTACATACATACATAATCTCACGCCTTCTTCCCATGGGGATAGGTGGAAACCACAAAAAGCCACCTGCTACGATCCTTACATACTCCTTTTGCTTCGTTTACGTTCATACATCTGGTCATACACGCACGCCGGCCGCGAGAACTACGCTCCTGACGTTCTAAAGAATATAACCAATAAAGTAATTACATGACCTTGTAGGGCGTTTCCAATCACATCTGCTTTGTAAATACCTTTTGTTAGTCACTTATTACTTTTAATATCTCATAATCTAGGTTAACTGATATCATCATTCTCCAGCCCTTATCTCAATTTATTTGTGGTCGGCGCAGCTTGTCTTTTTCTTCCATACATCTCTTTTAGCAGTCATCTTAGTAGGCTTTCCGCGTCATTCACACGGTCCAACCAAACTGAAACTGTACCTAGTGAATTCTGGCCCGCGTCAGCAGTACACACCAAATATTATGTGATCACATCCTTGCCAAACGCTGCTTGCGTGATGTAGGATTATACCGCAAAACGGGGCTACTTTGACTTCCAGGGTTACTTTGACAGATGTTGTAGCTACTTTGACAGAGCGCCAAAATCGGTTTTCACGTGTGCTCAGCAAGTGTGCGTGACCTCGAGTAATATTGCGCGAGGCGCGGGGTGTGGGGAACGCGTCATAGCGTTGTGATCGGCCTGGTCAAAGTAGCCCCGCCTGTCAAAGTAGCCCCGCCTGTCAAAGTAGCCCCGCCTGTCAAAGTAGCCCCGTTTTACTGTACATATTGTGATGTCAATGGAATAGTGGCGACATCTATGATTTTCGTTTACGGTTTGATACTTAGTACTTATTTGACTATGTAGGTGTCGCTATTAGTGATGCCACAATTTGTAAATGAGATCACGATCCGTCTTTTTTGTCCAAATGACATTAACACTTGTACTTAACATCCTATGTAGGTACGAAACGTATTCAGAACGTCACTATGTACTAATTCAAAAAAGGCATATATTTTAACGATGTTATCGTTTATTACAGATGGCGAAGCTATCAAAGCGCTAGAAACTCGACAAGGCGACAGACAAGCAAGAGACTTCATCAAAAAACAGAGAGCTAAGTTCCCTGGCACAAAACAGTTCTTCTCACTCGGTTGAGAGTAAATACTTCTTCCTAATACTTAGGATTAATTAAAGGATAACTATCTGAGCGGTAAATAGCAGGCGGTCTGGCTACCAATTTTGTTCAACTGAACTAATTTGTAATGCAATATTAAACTGAATATATGAGTTGAAGGTAGGATTTAAATTAATGAGCAAGTAACAGATTAGTTTTGTTTATTGCGATGTATCAAATCATTGTCATTACATACTTAGTTTATTTAGATCATGATTCAACTGACAGCTGTTAGCATAATTCTGCATATTGTATGCACATTGCAAAATGTATGAAATCGTCGATATTTATGCAAAACGTGGCAGTCTTGACATGTCAGTAGGTGAGGTTCCAACAATAAAGTATGTGAATGATGCTTGCTATATACATCTCAGTTATATTCCTAGACTGCATATAAATTGCTTGCTTTTATAACGCACAATATAAGTTCTAGGCTGTGGTATGTAGCTTTTATAGTAAAACCCGATTTCTGAAAGGCTTAATTACACATACATTAAATAATACGCTGTCAAACTCATGTTATTGGGTGATCAAAATAACAGCCAATATTGCAACTTGAAACAAGAATCTTGGCACAAGATGGCGGCGTTAGTTCCGATTTCAAAAGATCCTTGTACTTGAGATTAAATTCAATAGTCTTTCAGAATTAGGGGAGAGATCAGAGCAATAACTTAAGTAATATTTAAAATCTATTAAAATTAGTCTGAAATATTTCTAGTTTTATTTATAAAACTAAGGAAAGAATTGTGCTGTGTGTTTCCACAGATGAGTATTTCGAATGTTAGCGTAATACTCTTATTTTTGCGGCAAATCTGTAACGATGTGATGAGTGCCTATGGTCAAACCTGCCATTATATATTATTTTAGACGTATGTCCTCGTATGTATATGTATGTATGGTACATGTAGTATTATAGCTATTATAAGCATTGATAAGTGTCAGTTTTAATACTTATAAGAGTGCTTAAACGTTGGTCGCTCCATTTGATAGCCGTAGTAATAAGATTTCGTGTATGGGAGCTAAACGATTGTACAATATAAGTTGGCCCTTTCCACATTTTTTTTTTTTTTTTTGTTCATTATCATACTAAATATATTTTAAACTTTTACGTCAATTTATAGTAGACAATCTAAAGTACACCATGAATATAGAAATATTTTTATAACATATAGGTGTATGTATTTACATTATGTTGTAAAAACGGAACGCGTTATAATATAGAAAAATGCATTGCAGTTAACACCACGTTTGACGTTTGAGAATTTTTATTGAGGTCACATAATCAGTTGTGTCACTGCTTAAAATTTAGGTAAAAGCAATAAATTGATTTTGATTATGTGTTTCGGGTGCTAGGTATGAACAACAAAAATGTTTTCTAAGCCTAGTCTACAAAATTAAAATAAAAAATAAAATGACATCAAAATCCAAATCAAAATTAAGTATCTATGAAATTGCGTGATACACAGAATCGTGACACTTTAATAGCGCGTGTGTGTAGCCCTTAATGTTCGTGCGTCACGGAATTGGAATCTCGAGGGTCTACGGCACCACGTAGGGACAATAAATTATCATTATCATACATTTTCCTAGTGGTAGACATTCTACCATTATTTAGATCTCATCTCATCAACATCATAATGGCATCTTAGTTTTTTATACGTGGACAGTAATTTATTGTTTCTACAGATTATGTAAAATTATTTCGAATGCATAATTTAATTATTACTTAGGCCATAATGAATAATGTTGAAGTTTGGCACTTAATTACGTACGATTCTAATTAGTTGTCCATATAACTATTCAGAATCTCTTAATTAATTCGTTCTACTTTGTGCACAATGACCGCAGTCTGCGAAAACTAATTATGTACATTTGAAAATAAATATTTTATGGATAAATGGAATGTTACATAGGAAGATACCTAAGAGTAGACTAATGGTTGTTGTGCATTAAGTACATACGAGTGATTTTCCTTTGTTTATAAAGTAATGAATCAAGTACATCTAAAGTTTGTATAGGTACTTTTTATACTGTTGAATAATATTGTATACAAGTATGTAGGTGTAGAAATTTTGTAGACGTTGTATTCTGTGATAAAGAGAAGTGCCTTATTTTTTAATTGAGTCTATATTTATTCATCTTAAATCGTACCTAGGTATATTTGATCAGGAGTATGTAATACTGCAACCTATTTCGTTTTAACTGATTGTCTTGAGATATTTGTTTATTTTTATTATTGCTGAGGTATATTTGAGGCATAAGATAAAGAACTATTCCTGTATGTCTGTTTATATATTTTATTTGCAAATAAAATTGTTTAAAAATTAAATACATAGCTTTTACTCCATTCCCCAGCAAAACAACCAAGTAGAAAAATAATATCCTTTATCGAGTTCGATTTAAAAACAACTTTTCTTACATTCAAAGTAGATAGCTCGGAGTCCCGTAATTGCCTTGTAATGTCTACTAAAAAGCGTTGTGTAAACGTGAGCGAAGCACTAAACTCGTAAGTATGATAAAGCAAAGCAGGAATGTATAGCTAATGCGAGTTGTTTATGGCAAATTAATTACACAAGACGCCAGTAGATGCTGCTCTCAAAGGTACAGTGTTATTGCTTCATGCATATAAAGTAATAACTGCTACAATCTCTGTGTACTATTTCACTGGATTCCATGGGAACATACGGCACGGTAATTTAATTAATTTAATTTTCGTAACTTTTCCCATTTATGGTTTTGTTTCCTGTCAAATGGTTTTACGTAGGTCTTCCGTTGTTCTTGGCTTTGAGAGAATATACAATTAATATTTAGTATTCATGCACCTCTATTGTAGGTATTTTGTCTTTTTCATTTAGTTGGCTGACTGTTCCGTGTCCTCAATGATCTTTTTCCATGTCAAATGGTCTTTCTCCGCTAGTCTGCCGTTGTACTTGGTTTTCAGCGAAGAAACATTTATTTAATATATTGATTGATGTATCTCTGTCCGGTTTTTGACTCCTTCATCTTTAGGCTGCAAGGTTTAACCATGGCATTGGTGTAAATAACCTGGCATGAACCTACGGATACGGATAAATGAGTCTCAAAATGATTAAGTAGCAATTTTATGCTTGTCAGTCTGCCAGACACCAGATAAATGTTATATGTATTAAATAACCTACCTATATGATATAAGTACCAGTCCATTACCACAAGACCATCAGAATACTTTACCTTCATCATTTAAATCTGTAAACGTGTCATTCAAAATTAAAATCAAATTAATTAAAATGTCACATAACAAAGGGCCAATCGGTCGTGACGGGCGGCGGTGGGCACGCGGCCTCGAATGAAACATCTCGGCGGACGGCGGCGCCTTTCAAGTTCCTCCCCTCGCTTTGATCGCGCCGCGCCGACAATCCGCTCGACTACTTATCGGTTCAGATTTATTGTGATTCGGAGGCTGTGGGCCGCGGGGAGTCGCGCTCCGCTACTGCTCTACTCGCCCATTCGTACTTCGCTTACAATGCTTATTCATGTGGGGAATATCATAAACAAAAGTGTTGCTATTGTTTATATTCGGCTCGAAGCACCACATTAATCTGTTGATGTCGATAACTTGTAATTAGGTACTTCCTCATCCTAAGTTTTGAATTGGCTCATGAAAGGGGTAATTTCAATTAAACCGTTTAGTAGTTTTGAAGCAATTCCTTTAACCATTATGGATGTTCGCAGCGTAGATTGAGGTCTACTAAAGACCGATTTCAAAACGAATTTAGAAACAAAACTGATTTTTGGTAGAGTTTTTAAAACCTTAAATAGATTCTGAAATAATTAAGTGACCTAAGTATCCATAAACTAACAAAAATCATACTGCGATCATGAATTTGTCAGGGCGCTACGAAGGTCTTGATAATTACAGCAAGAAAGATAGGTATTGATAATAGTGTAATCAGCCGTCAGGCCCACCATTATGACGGTTTATGAAGGAGATTTAAGTTCAATAATGACGAGGAACGTAATGAAGGTAGTTGAGCATCCGCCTCGTTTGAATCGCGACTTGCGGCGCCTCTTACCGCATGTATTGGTTTGAGTCCAATTTCTAACACTAAATTAGCTTTCGATGTCAATTCGAAGTCTCCAAAGTTTGAAATAAGAGTGCTTTTCCTTACGGAGAAGATGGTATTCGCATTAAGTTGGCTAAAGGTATTATTAAAACGATCTTTTTTTTACATTATAAGAACCGTTCTTATAATGTAAGAAAACAGGTCGTTTTAATAAGTTTACCTTAGTATTTTCTTGAGCTGTCGATTCTATCTATAAGTACCTATAATGTTAATTATGGAGGCTATCCGCTATTCAAATACCGGTAATTGCATTTAGTTAAAAGTTTACAGTTAATCTTCTTTCGTTTTGTCGATGTTTCTAATATAAACATGATTTTCTTCCATAACACATAACGCGTTGTCGCATTAGGCATTAATAGGATTAAATCCGGTTTATGATTCCTCATTCGTTTTACCATGTATTTCTAATTAAAAAACTATAGGTAGGTGAATATAAATATTATTTTATATTAAAACGGTTCTATTATAATCTAAAATGAGATCAAAATCATAAGAACTGTCACGATTCATGAACCCAATATAGGTATGCGGTGGTTTTCTAAAAACAGGAAAATACCGCTCAAAAGCAGTTAAAAACTATATTACAGCAATATATCTGTCACGACTGTAATCCCGGAACGAGATTCCTGGAGGCGTAGACTTAGATGTAACCGTTGACCTTTAACACAGTTCACCTACGATAATAGCTAGGTAATTTATTTTGTAGTCACTCTTGACGATTATCCTAACGTGATGGGCGGCAAGTCTTTTACTGAACAGCTCCAATCCGACCCGGGGATCAAACTCAAGATTTCACAGCGATAAAAGAACTACATCGCAATATACTTCTCGACGTGATTCCGTCGGGAAGTGTACCGATCTTTGGCGTCATCGAGAATGAGTACCACGTTTTTTTTGCCTCCATCAGTGCAAACCCCGGTAGCGACCGGTGGCTACTGTAAAAAGTCCACCATTATTACTACGTTCGCGAGGTGACTAGCGGTTTATTACATGATGCTACTTCTACCGATTGTACCTATGATAGGCAGGCAACCTACCCATATCATCTACGCATAACTAAATAGTATAGATCGTGTATTTAATCTAAAGTCTGTTAGTTGTACTAAACTTAGTTATTTATAACTTGGATCGCGAACTTCTAAGAGTTTATATCTGGAACATGAAACGAGCTAAATGTGACTGATGTTGTTGTATTATAAAATTAATGTGGCGCAATTTACCGCCTGCGAGAGCCCGACATTTTGCCAAAACATACTTGAAATATGTTTTCACGATAGAGAAACAATAACAAATTACTGTTACAAACTAAAATACAGACTAAAATATTTAGGTAGTTTATAAACACTCCTTTTGTTTAGAGAAATAACATGCTAAATATATTTGGCGTTAAGTCATAGATCTTAGTTGTTATAAACTGATTGCTAGTTTTAGAGCAAGAGTAGAAGCTCAATAAATTAGGTACCTAGTTTAAACTTAGTTCCTAGATCCACTTTCTCGGATCAGACGTGAGACGGGCACCCCGAGTAGATAAGATGTCACTAGGCAATCCGCTTACTGTTGCCAAAAATAGGTTGATGTGCCTTTCTTACCTTTCTTGTCTTTTTTCCTCAGCCTACAATTTTCCAAAAGAGAAAAAGCTTTTGTAAGTACGGGGTATGTGTGCGTGATCCACCACCTTGATGACAGTTTTTTTTCCCCGGTTGTCGCCTTGTGAGCTCGCTAGAGAAGAAGGCTCTTCAGCATTCTTTACATTTGAAACCATAAACAGTTAATGTAAAATCCATGTGGATTGTAGACCATACCATAAAGAACCATACGTAGCTGAACACTTACCTAAGTTATTCTTCTTAGTTTTCAGTTCGGCGGGAAATGAACTCACTATCTTCGTGTAGTTAGTCGGAATACAAAGCAGTTAGCTCGTGTCCTTTCACGAAACAAAGTTTTATCATCATCCGCCACTTCGGAGCGGCAAGATTGAGTACAAAGTACACATCTTGGTGGTTAATATATTCTTACTTATCTTCGCTCTTGTTGAAGTTAGTCGAGTGATCCCTATTTATTTAAGAATACCTAAGTCTCTTTCTTTGTATTAATGAATAAAGTAGTTAATTAAGTTGATTGTGGTTGTCGTCAACTTATCCATTATTATACACAGAATAATCTATATACATATAATAAAACAGTAAAAAAACTGTGTCTGTACATTCAATATATTAAAAAAAAAATAATTGAGGGGGGTTTAGAAACAGTAATAGGGCACGAATCTAAAAAAAAAAAATTGTCTGTGTGTCTGTTTGTTTGTACACGCTAATCTTCGGAACTACTGGACGGATTTGAATGATTTTTTTTTGTTGTATAGGTATTATGTCTGGGCAACATATAGACTATAATTTATCTTGGAAACTTGAACACCTGGTGCAGAACCGCAACAGACCAGCTAAATATACGAGATACAAAAATGGTACCATAGCAAAAATTGTTCCACGTGATGAGCATTTTCTGCTGAGAGAATAAATTTGAAGATCTGGAACACCTGATGTGGAACTCCAAGAGCCCAGTTACACCATAACACATATAGGAATGACGTCTTAGCAAAAGTTGTTCGGTCTGATGGGCATTTTCTGTTGACTTATAAAAATCGAAGATCAGAAACATCTGATGTGAAAATCAAAGCTATCCCTAATTTCGCTGTATAATTATAAAATAACATAAGCTGGGAGTACCTCCACGCGGTGAAGGCGGTAACAGTTTAGGACTGATTTTCGATGACGATGGTATATCATTGAAAATTTGACTCTACTGGCCAAAACTCCCATTTTTTTTTTAATTTATCGAATAAATATGCCTTCGGGCTTATGTTATTTGAGTGTTTAATTTCCTTTTCCATTTATCTTCGTGACACGGTAGCCTATTCGGTAACGCAGGAGAGCAGTCACTTAGATTTTAATTGATCAGGTATCTTCACAATAAAACTATAACCATGCCTAGAAAGAGGTCAAATCTTTCCCAATGTTCCAAAGGAGCTAAAAGATTGAGGATCATAAGATCCCAAGAATCTACCGAAGAGCGTCAGGAGAGCCTTGATACTGTTCAACATCAGGCTGCAACTCGCTCAGTGGAAACCTCTTCGGATCGCGAAGCACGCCTGCGTTCTCAGCGTATTTACGCATCTACATCCAGGTCTCAAGAGACCAGTGAAGAATATGATGCGCGACTGACCGCTGATCGTGAACGTCATGCATTGTCTCGCCAGTCGGAGACGTTCACGGATAGAGACTTGCGCTTGAGTTCCAAGCGTATCTACGCATCGACTTCTAGGTCTCTAGAGACAAGTGGGGAACGTGATGCGCGACTGACCGCTGATCGTGAACGTCACGCATTGTCTCTCGAGTCGGAGACGTTCACGGATAGAGAATTGCGCTTGAGTTCTCAGCGTATCTACGCATCTGCTTCTAGGTCTCTAGAGACAAGTGCGGAACGTGATGCGCGACTTTCCGCTGATCGTAAGCGACATGCATTGTCTCGCGAATCGGAAACGTTTACCGATGCAGAATCACGCTTGAGTTCTCAGCGTATTCGCACATCTACTAACAGGTCTTTTGAAACGAGTGATGAACGTGATGCGCGACTAACTGCTGATCAAGATTATCATACATTGTCCCGAACACGCACACAACAAAACATTCATAATCGGTTAGAAAGTGAGGGAGAAAGAATTGCTGGAGTACGGCATGAAGAGACAGAAGAAGAGCGCAACGAACGTTTGAATTCTGATCGACTTCGACATTCTCTGAACGAGACGACGATTCTCTGTCGATATCATCTGAAGAATCGGATGTGTCTCAAGATATAGCCGTAGGGCATGGCGACCTTCCTTGGGTTGATAAGGAACGGAGTGCATTTTCGTATACTCTTATGATTGACTACGCCACATATTCCGCCATCGGAGGTATGGTTCAAAATTGTACTTTTTGTGAAGCTGTTAAATGGCAAAAAGAAACAAACGGTATGTGTTGCTCAGGTGGGAAAGTACATATTGAAATATTACAAAATCCTCCAAAAATATTAAGATCACTGCTAATCGGTGACCATCCACACTCAAAACATTTCTTGGACAACATCCGTTCGTACAATACCTAATGCCTTTCAAATGACATCTTTTGGTGCGAAACAGATTTCAGAAGGCCCATTTATGCCAACATTCAAAGTGCAAGGCCCAGTTTACCACCTCATTGGTTCATTATTGCCAGTAAATGACCCCAAGTTTCTCTAAATATATTTCGTATCCAATTATCAAGAAAATATAGTTTATAAAGATTTTTTTTTTTAATTATTTGCATTTAATTCAGTGTACCCTTGGGATCCGCTGCGGAATTACGGGAAGAAAAGTTTTTTCATTGCATAGGTATTAAGTCTGGGCAACATAAAAGCTATAATTTATTTTGGAAAATGGGACACCTGATGCAGAACTGCAATATAAGAGATATAAAAATGGCGCTATAGCAAAAATGATTCCACGTGAAGAGCATTTTCTGCTGTGAGAATAAATTTGAAGATCTGGAATACCTGCTCTGGAACTCCAAAGCCCAGCGACACTATAACATAATAGGAATGACGTCTTAGCAAAAGTTGATTAGTCTAATGGACATTTCCTGTTGACTTACAAAAATGAAAGATCTGGAACGTCTCGAATCGTCTCGCGCATCCCGTTGTTTTCCAGTCCCCGGGCTCTTAGAATTCGACATCAGACGTCTCAGATCTTCGAATTTGACGACCCCGTTTTCGCTGGCACAAGCAACAGGTTCCACGTACGAAGTCGTGGGCAGCAGCTAGTAATGAATAAGTGCATGGAGTTATGTGAATTAGACAGCTTATTCACATTCAGGTTAAAAGTATGGCTCTACCAATATTATAGTTAAGTCTAAAGAAGACGATTTTTCATCCTCAGATTCGATTTTTTCCTGCCTTACATACGGTCATTGCAAAATGCTACTCGTATTGGTTAACGACGGTTGTATCAGGTAAACAACTCCTTGCGAATATAGACACTAACCTGGGTACCTCCCACAAAAATAAAACAAGCAGTTAGTTTACAAAGTATCTTCATTATCACGGAGCTCACTTGCGTTTGTTGCATGACCAGCAGCAGTTTGTTTATTCAAAGTAGATTCAAGTGCCTCGGAAAAACACTAGAATAATATTTTCATTATTTATATTTGTACTTTTCCGTTATTATGATGCAGCTGTAATAGTTGTGTCCTTGTGCTGGAGAGCTGTTGACCGGCGTTCTACAGCTTTATATTATTAGCATCGTTAGGAGATTTGCATTTCTCGTTCTAAAGAGAAAATCTACCTACCTACACGTGAAATACTCGTAACGTAACCTAATATTGCAAATTACAACCTGAACAGATGCAATTATAACTCAGAGGTCTTTCATTTTCCCTTCTTCCTTATTGTATTGATTAATTGATTTGGTTTTCTTTGTTATTACCTGTTGGTGGGTCCGACTAATTTAATGCGTGGCTTAACACGCAACGTTATAGCTCTGCAGTTAATGTGTCGTATTTTCTTGTGAGGACTAAGGAGTTTTTGTAGTAGTTTGTACGCGGGTTTGACAAAGTACTCTGACGTTATCTACACACAAAATAAGCAAAGCTGGACATAGGTAATTATCGTGGCCATACGAATCTACCATCATTACTAGATTCGTATGGCCACGATAATTACCTATGTCCAGTTTTTTGTGTTTTCATCGAATTTTTCAGCAATTTGCTCCCATATAGATATGGTAAATGGCTGGGGTTTTAACACCTAGATGCTAATGACAGAACAATAGTGGTATGTAAAACTCCATCGCCTGTAATTCTAGATCTACGTAGGCACCTACTTAACACCCTCAGCGCCAGACCCTAAGTGGCCGTTCGTTCAAGTTTTGACTATTTTTACTTTTTTGTACCGATTCCCAGACCATTTAGGTATACCCAAAAAATGCGTCAGGGCTTTCATTTTTGCATAATAAATGTATAGAAAACGTGTTCTTAAAGGACAGCACACAGCGCATTTACTAGATTTTGAACGTTTTTAATTACGAGAATCGGCCTCCAGGTCTAAGAAATAACTAGAGAACGATTTAATTATTGGTTTTATCACTCCAGTTTCTGCAATGAGTTATAAATACTTAATATAAAAGGAGAGTAGGTAGAGAAGCTTTATACATAGAGCATTTTATATTTTTAAAACATCTTTTATTGCTTAATGCTTATAATGATTGGGTAAATATTAAGCAAAATATAAAGAGAACGCGGTACGAAAAAATATTATGTTCATTGTTACAGAAAATGGGCTGTATAATGGTCTTTTATATTAAAAGCTCTTATAAAGAGGCCGTCCCACTAAGTCTTTAATGGGATTGAATAATAAGCTATAAAGATTTTGAATGGTCTAACTAAATGGTTTATTCTTTCCGCCCTGTTTGTGAGCGGTAGCGCGTAATTCTTTAGATGCCCGATTTACTATCCGGGATAGCTAGATTGTTGTATTGGGAGTCGATAAAATAAGCTTAAATGGGTTCGGCTCGTATATCAGAGTCGGCATCATAAAGGTGGGTACCAACTGTCAAATGGCTCATTGTGGCGGCTTGGCTTTATGATGGCATTTTTACAGGCAGGTACACGCTTTGAACGTCTGCCATGCCGCCCGCCAATTATATTCTACTTAACTCGATGTCTACGTCCAGTTTTATACACTTCGGACAATTTGCTTTGAAATAACACCTGCAGCCCATGCATATGTCAAATCATACGATAAAATCTTTATTGACTTGAAAACTCGGTTCTTTACGTTAAAAGAAATTATTTTACGACACCTTGTTAAAAAGTGATCATAAAAATTTAAGGGATTTCTAAATCATTGTCACTCTACAAAAACTCTTTAAGTTGCATAAAACGAAAGTTAGTAATAATCGTTAATAAGCTGGTTTGAATATAATGTTAAATTACAAAATTGGTACAGCGAAGTTAGGTCATAGATTATGTAAAGTTACGTTTTTGACACGGAATTAATGATTTTATGGTGCGGACTGGGAGATAAGACGAAAACCAGATTTCTAGCTGGCATAAATACCAGCGGTTATTAGCGATGGGGATATTAGCCATTCATTCAGACTTTCATTTTGACAGATGAAAAATATCCATTGTGTTATTTACGTTGTTGAGTAGATACATTTTTTCAACATATGAAGCAATGGATTAGCAATATCCTTCAAACAGATGCAGATGATGATTGATAGTGTGTTACACAATTAGGGTGCTGGTTTGTATGAAGAGGGAGTAAAAGCTCTATTTATCCAATCTAGTACCTAGGTATTCTACTCTGCCGGTTTTTCTACGTTTGCCAAATAAGTAGGCAATCTTAGTAATAACAACATTTATTTGTTCGACGTCAATGAAGCGTAACTTTATATGGCTATTTGTATAGTTTGATCACCAAACTATGGTCTCTATTTTGTTTTGTTTGTGCTAAATCCGCAGTAAGCCGATGATAGTAGCTCTAATGAGGCGACTTTCCAGTTTCAGCGGTGCTTTGTTAGGTAACTTCGGGTTCTCACCGAAGTATAGCGCTTTGTTTTTTGATAAGGAACGTCGTTTATTAGCAATTCATTATTTAATATTTTTTGCTATAGAAGATCTACTGCCTAAGCAAGTAATCCGTAGTTTCGACATAAGTTACAGGCGTTTTCTACTTCGTATCACCTACTGACATATGGTTTCCGGTATGTTTAAAATAATCTTTCAAATAAATTTGTTATAAAAGTTTCATTGCCCTTGTTTATATTTCTTCAGTTAGTTTGGGGACCGTCCTTAAAATCATAAATTAATTATAATTAATAATATTAATATAATTAATTATAATAAATTAATTTATTAATACTTAAAATGAAAGCCACCAAGATTTGACAGTTGTCCCTACTCAAGATGTGTTTTTGCCCGTCCAAAAAAGTTAACTAATCCGGTGTACGGCTCACTTCGAAGTATAGAACTACTTTCAGGCGGGCCCGTATCTTTGTTGACGGAGTTAGAGTGTACGTCCCCAAGTTACTCGCCGATATTATACATATATTATTGAATCGCCTATCGCGCGGTTCTACTAAATTTTAACCCCTTAACCTAATTTATTAGGGGCCATGAGCATAATTCACGTTCCATATATCTCTATCAATCATCATCTCAGTGTTTCCCCCTTTTCAAGTCTAATCATCTGTACATAGGCGGCTTAGCTCGGCCGCTTATGCTGTTAGGAAGATAAGACAGTTAACAGATGTAGAAACCGCGCGTTTAGTCTATTTTAGCTACTTTCACAGCATTATGTCGTACGGCATTTTACTATGGGGTCGAGCTGCTGACATTGAATCCATCTTTATTTTGCAAAAGAGAGCTGTCAGAGCCATTTATAATCTACGTCGCCGCGAATCTCTCAGGGAACTATTTAAAAGGATTAATATTATGACGGTACCTTGCCAATTCATTTATGAAAATATTATGTATGTAAGAAAAAATCTACACCTTTTTAATAAAATAAGCGATAGACATAACTTTAATACAAGAAATAAAGATAAAATACATCAACCATTTTTCAGATTAGCCAAAGTACATACATCTTTTATCGGGTACTGTGTTAAATGTTACAATAAAATACCTTGTGATATATTGCAATTAAATGAAAGAAAATTTAAAACTCACATTAAACGTACACTTTGTAAACAAGCATACTATAAATTAGAAGATTATATCCAAGATAAGAACGCTTGGAAACATGCTGGTCCTGCTCCATAGGACAATCTAGAGTCTAGACAAAATCAAACTGGTTGCTAATTTAATTGTAAATTTTTTTATTCTTTTTTTTTACATATATTACTCACACCCTGACTTATTACTTGTATTTTGTCTTTTAATTAAAATCGTTTTGCTTGTACCATGTTTGTAAATATGTGAGCACCATGTATCTATCAGATAATTAATTTATATGTTATGGTTTCGTTTTTAATTCTTTTACCTATTGTGGTATAGTAATTTTATTGTAGGTGCATCGTCCTCACATGTTATTATATAATTAATGTACCCATGCAAAATATTGTACCTAAAACATTTTAAAAGAGTAACGGTGGAGTTTCTTGCCCGTTCTTCTCCATACGAAAACTACCTTTTGGAATGGGCGACTAGAATCAATACTATTTTAAGATAATTTTTGACGTTCAAAAGTGCCTTTTATGTGCCTATTTGAAATAAAATGCTTTGACTTTGACATAATAAAGAGTATTCTATTCTATTCTATAATCCATCCACCGTTTCTTTCGTCTTTTTCTACCCTAGCCACATCCAACTTTACTCACAAAACTTTCTTCACCACATGAACATGTCCCTCATTCAGTCATTCTTCGCATGACATGTCTCATACAACAACAAAAAACCATTTTACCTTTCCGTGATGTAGGTATTCAAGACAAGACTGCACTTGCTCTAGAAATGTTTCATAGATTCCCAGAATGCCTCATTCGGGAGTCCCCAATGGTTGCCGTGACCTTTTGCCATTTTAGCAGACTACAAGAAACGCGTCATTTAGCGCTATGGATTCTAAAGTGAAGAGTCCACCGAAATCCGATAATGTATATTCGGTTTTGGTTCTGCTGGTTTTCAAGCCAACATTATACAGCATCTACTGTAATTTCTTCGATCTCCTCTGAATTTCAGGTCCGTCTTCACCAATGAAAACAATATGTCGTAAGTCAGCATGAACCATGGTATTCATGCAGCTCTTCCTGTATGTCCGACTTCAGAGCATCCAGTATCAGGTCCTCCTCTTGTTGATGATGAGAGCTCTGGGGATCCCATTGGTGAGTTCACCTGATGTAATTTTATATTTGTCGGTAGTATCGTCGTTAGTTAGCTTTGAGTCCGTCTGTTTCGCAAAACTTTTAAAATTTAGGCGTAAAATTATGCCTAAAAAGAACATAATATGGCTAATCTGTGAAGGAGGAGGCGGTGTGCGCGGCGCGGGCGCAGGCCGGAGGGCGGTCGTTTTGTTCGGTGTCGATGCCGTTGACAGGTGGAGGGTGCGCAGGGCCGGCGGGGGGCGCGGCGCCCGCGCAGCTCGCGTGGCCCTCTCGCCTGAGTCACGCGCGCCTCGTAATGCTTGCATAATAATAATGACGGATGCCGATCGCGCGGCGGCTCCTTTGATCTGCGGCGCGTTTGATCTCGCCGCCGGAGCCGGTCCCGCCGCCCCTGCCGCACAAACGAGCCGCCCGCTCGCCTACTCGGTCGGGCGGCGCAGCGGCGAGCGCTGGCCCTTCGCCCTCGCTCTAAATAGAGGCTTTATTTTGTAAACAGCGGGAGCGCTACCGTGCGCGCGCGTGGTGCGGGCCGCGCAGTGGTGCGTCTGCGCCCGCCAGTATGGGGTGTGCTCCGGCCCGCTGTCTGCGCCCGCGCTCCGACCACCACCGCCGGGAGCGATGACGCGCCTGTGCGGCTCGCTCCGCCGCTACGACCACTGGATTGTTTGGACACTCTGTGTACGCATTGCTTTATTATTTTGTGACATGTGTTTTTCACGCCGGTCTCAGATAACAGTGAGAGTAAATAGTGACCCCTTAATGAGGCGGAAGTTTGTTTGTGGTCTCTGGCTTATATCTTTTGGAATCAATACAGAGATGAGAGATTACGATTTACATTTCATATGTGTGGATCATATGTGTTTTTTATGATTTTTGCTGCAAGAAGTTGACAGTGAATGCAATTACTGTCTTGGAAAAGTACCGTATTAATTGGCAAGAACTTTTATCTTCTGAATGGCCTGCTCTTGGCCACGATCTCACCTGATGGAAAGCGACGGATTAGGTCTATGTTTTCATTTATTTAACCATTTTGAGATTTTTTAATCAAACCTTTTTCAGCTAATCTTTTCAGAACGTAGGTAACCTAAACCCAGTGTCTTTCGCAAACGCTTGCCCACTTACCTATACTTGCCTGCCGCGTTTCATTAGCAGATGATGATGATTTTCATGTTTTTGTTTTACTACTCGGATATTCATAGAATGTATAGAAGCTATTGGAACACAACCTTAGTTCATAAACTCTTCCAAGAAGAAGTTATCTTAATTATTAAGATGGGTGGGATGTATGGATGGGATTATAATATAATGGGGTCAATGGTTTTACACATGATTGTACATGACTAATCAAAACAAACAACTTTCCCGAAGAAACGGTTTTTATTTTATTTACCAAGCGCATGACCCCAATCATCCCAATAGAATATTAAGTACCTAGTCCTAACAAGAATAATACACCATCAGCTGTAATTTAATTTAAAATAGTTCCTATACCTTTTTACAAACAAAATTATTCCACTTTTACCATGTTGAATGGTATTAAAATGCTAACTGTCTTTGGCGTTTTCATGTCAATATTGTGAAAGAACGACTTAAAAGTTATGATTCCGGACCGCGCGCGATTCTATTGGGAGATGCGCTTGAAAATATAAAAATATGTTTCTTTGGTAATGTTATTTTTTATGATGAATACAATCACGTGTTTAAGTATCAGTCACTAATTACCAATCCCATTAAAATAGATGGACAAACTTTTAGAAATCATTCAGACCACCAAATTAAGGACGATGGTAAAAAAATATATAAGAAAAACGCAAATACTTATAAGAAAAATAATCAGCTAACGAAAATACACTAATTGCGCAATTTATCATTTTAGGTCAAAATAAAATCATTTTAATCAGTGTTTTATTGCTTAGATAAAGTTCAGAGTTTGTTTCATAGCTGCTGCCCTCATCAGTTCGAAAAAGTATTTTTTTGGGGTACTGCATCTCCTGCAGCGTCAGATATTTTATGATCTTAATTGACTTTCGGTTGTGCATTCATTGTTTTACCTCATCCAACACAATGAGATTCCCATCATCATAGTTGTCCTGTGATGCTCTTACAGTTGTTTCATTGCTATTGCTAACCAAGTCTATTCATATACTAGAATTATTATTTCAGTTTTCGTGGAAGCAATATTCCATAGATTGGAATCTATGTGTCAAGGAATACTTCTCTGAATCAGTAGACAGGATTATTTTGTGATCTATCCTACCTGTGGTTATATTATATTTATCCACATGGTAAGTATTAATGGTAGGGGAGCCCAGAGGGTTTTTGAGCAAGCATATTCAGGGCGAGAAGTTGATAGCTGAGTAGGTCTGGCATGAGGAGAGAACACCGAAAATATATTTAAAAAGTTTCTGATAGGAGACCCCTGGTCAGGAGACCACTTTCAGATTTCAAAAAAGGGCCGAAATTAAAGTGATCTTCAGAGGCGTTGGTTTTGGCATGATCGGGTCTGGCCTAACCCATAATGACTTAAATAGGCAAATCTGACGGAGAAATTGTGGGCTTTCCCCAAATCTGACGACTTTGAAAACTCAGATTTGGGCCATTTCTAAAAGGATATTCAGGGCGAATGAAAGTTATTCTATGCAATAGTGTTACGTGTCCTGATAGTGAATATATAAATATCTGACGGGATGATGGAGCCTTTTGGCAAATATGAGGAAATTTCATCAATTCAGAAAAATACCCAAAAGTGGCCATAATTTTGCATTTATCCCTAAATCAAGGAACCTAGTAGCTTCGATTGCTGTTTGCATTGGAAGGTGACACGTTTGTGAAGATTTCTCCATATTCAGAAGTTTGAAAATACTAAACACTTGAACGTAATGATTAAAAGTTAAGTAGCAAAATTAAAACATCGTCGGAGTACACCATAAACAAAGTTGATTATTTCAATATTTTACTATGACACCAATTAAACCAAATATTTCAAAAACATCCTCATCTTATGGGCTATTTAACGAACTTGTAACGTTTTAAAAAAATATTGAGAGATGCCCGTCAATTGTTTGATAAAACTGGCAAAGGTGGAAAGCCATACTTACTAAAATTAACGAAAACATTAAAGTAACGACTTGTTTACGTCGTAATACTTTTCTATTCGAGGTTTTATTGTAACAACGAACCTCTGCGCTCGATATCGTTACTGATATCGCCTCCAATTCTCAGTGATAGTTCGTTATGAGAGTTTTGTTAAATAAGTCCCAACACTTTTGCTTAGGCCGCCAGCTGCTAGTTAACTAGATTAAATGTTAGATCATGAGATACAAATTTATTTCTAAACGATTTCTAAAAGAGGGAGGTTATTAGTTCGTCTGTATATACAGAATGAATGTTTCAAGTCATCATGTGGATGACCATATCCGAAACTATAGGTAATACCGAAAAATTCTTAAAGGAGTCACGGGGTGTATTTTGACGAATACTAAAACTGCATCATTAAATTTTTGAAAAATAAATTGCTCTAGCCAGGAATCGAACTCGTAGATTTTGAAAAAAAAAACACTGTCTGTTTTATTGCACCCTCCGACGGTGTCGTTAGTAAGGATCAAATTCTGGAAAAAAATGATACACGCCAAAGTAAAGGAAAGTGGACATTTTTAAGATTAACTAAAATTAGATAAACAAATTGATTAATTATGGTTTAACAATGAATTCAAAATATAATTTATTATATTAAAAACATAAGTTAACGGCCAAACAACTACTGCTACAGTGCAAGCGAGCAAATCACTTACATTCTAGATACTTAAAAACTGTTACTATCTTAAAATAATTGTTTTCTGTTAAAAATGCGCCCTTTACTTTACTTTTTCGTATACCCCCCGATGGTGTCGCTAATAAGGATCAAATTCTGAAAAGAAATGATATACGACAATGTACAGTAAAGGGCGCATTTTAACAAAAAGCAAATATTTTAAGATAGTAACAGATTTTAAGTATCTAGAATGTAAGTGATTTGTTCGTTTGCACTGTAGCAGTAGTTATTTGGCCGTTAACTTATGTTTTTAATATAATAAATTATATTTTGAATTCATTGTTAAACCATAATTAATCAATTTGTTTATCTGATTTTAGTTAATCTTAAAAATGTCCACTTTCCTTTACTTTGGCGTGTATCATTTCTTTCCAGAATTTGATCCTTACTAACGACACCGTCGGAGGGTGCAATAAAACAGACAGTGTTTTTTTTTCAAAATCTACGAGTTCGATTCCTGGCTAAAGCAATTTATTTTTCAAAAATTTAATGATGCAGTTTTAGTATTCGTCAAAATACACCCCGTGACTCCTTTAAGAATTTTTCGGTATTACCTGTAGTTTCGGATATGGTCATCCACATGATGACTTGAAACATTCATCCTGTATATACAGACGAACTAATAACCTCCCTCTTTTAGAAATCGTTTAGAAATAAATTTGTATCTCATGATCTAACATTTAATCTAGTTAACTAGCAGCTGGCGGCCTAAGCAGAAGTGTTGGGACTTATTTAACAAAACTCTCATAACGAACTATCACTGAGAATTGGAGGCGATATCAGTAACGATATCGAGCGCAGAGGTTCGTTGTTACAATAAAACCTCGAATAGAAAAGTATTACGACGTAAACAAGTCGTTACTTTAATGTTTTCGTTAATTTTAGTAAGTATGGCTTTCCACCTTTGCCAGTTTTATCAAACAATTGACGGGCATCTCTCAATATTTTTTAAAACGTTACAAGTTCGTTAGATAGCCCATAAGATGAGGATGTTTTTGAAATAATTGGTTTAAGTGGTGTCATAGTAAAATATTGAAATAATCAACTTTGTTTATGGTGTACTCCGACGATGTTTTAATTTTGCTACTTAACTTTTAATCATTACGTTCAAGTGTTTAGTATTTTCAAACTTCTGAATATGGAGAAATCTTCACAAACGTGTCACCTTCCAATGCAAACAGCAATCGAAGCTACTAGGTTCCTTGATTTAGGGATAAATGCAAAATTATGGCCACTTTTGGGTATTTTTCTGAATTGATGAAATTTCCTCATATTTGCCAAAAGGCTCCATCATCCCGTCAGATATTTATATATTCACTATCAGGACACGTAACACTATTGCATAGAATAACTTTCATTCGCCCTGAATATCCTTTTAGAAATGGCCCAAATCTGAGTTTTCAAAGTCGTCAGATTTGGGGAAAGCCCACAATTTCTCCGTCAGATTTGCCTATTTAAGTCATTATGGGTTAGGCCAGACCCGATCATGCCAAAACCAACGCCTCTGAAGATCACTTTAATTTCGGCCCTTTTTTGAAATCTGAAAGTGGTCTCCTGACCAGGGGTCTCCTATCAGAAACTTTTTAAATATATTTTCGGTGTTCTCTCCTCATGCCAGACCTACTCAGCTATCAACTTCTCGCCCTGAATATGCTTGCTCAAAAACCCTCTGGGCTCCCCTACCATAACGATTGAGGCTAAGGTACTTGTTTTCATGTAACTAAAGTAGACACCTATTTACTTTACTGCTTATAAAACAGTTTTGACATGAGAAATTGCTCTATTAAAGATACGAGAGTCCATTAGTAGCTGCGCTACATTCAAATGGGTATATTTGCGTGGTCTTGAGTAAAATCATAAGCTAGCAAAAGTAGATCTCCGAGAAATATGAATACATACTTTGAATATGATCCGGCTATTTGCACCATAACTTATGTAGGTACAAATATGCAATAATCTGTGTTGATATTGGCAACTGAACTGGTTATAAAGGAAGTTGAGTGCAGGGTTGCCAGATGTCATTTTTTATTTCTCTCCAGATTTGAAATTATTTTTCTCCAAAATGATACAATTTTTCAAAGTTTTACCCAAAAGCAAAAATTTTGTATTATTAAACAATTTTAACTATTACGGAACAGTTTTTGGTGAAATTTTTTAAATAAAGTAGACTAACCAAACTGAACTCAACATCGACATAATTATAAAAGGGCATTGCATGCTCTTTGATTGAAACTAAATGGACATTTAAATTAGTACTGTAGTAAGCAGATTTTATTAATTAGCTATCAAGCTAATTATTTCCAATTACCTATAAAAATTAGTTTGGGTTTAAGCTTCTACTTACTAAAGTAGCGTATCATGATGCACATCGTTTTTTTGGTGTCTATAGAGGTACACACGACGGCATATTATTATCAAGCTAGTCGATTCAATTAATAAGCCCAAGCTATACATTTTCAGTTTTAGCTGACCTCGCATTGTATAGGTTTTTCGTACAATGAGAAGTCGGATTATACTGGAAAAATATAGCTTGATATGTCGTCGTGTGTACTCTCATAGGCTAATTACTACTACAATGTCTTTCTGACTAACTATTAAAAATACCCAAAATTCTCCATGACTTTTTTCCTCTCTCCAAACATTTCTCCAAATATTTCAATTCTCCAAAATTTCTCCAAGAGCCAAATTTTTACCCAAAATTGCGAAAAAAATACCCAATCTGGTAACCCTGGTTGAGTGCGATAAGAATGATTAAAATGAAATGATCTTATGAATTCATCTGCATTTTCATTCATAATTTTGAAGACCGCCTGGATCAGCTTTACTAGCCTTTGCTTACAATTGTTCATTTTCGTATAACGTTTTGGTGTTGTCGTGGTAGGAGCCGATTAGCTGGCAGTAGTTGCTTGAAACTATTATTTTTAAGTTTATGACTCATGAGGCTGAATTTGAATTTGCTTCCACGTGAACTATACCTCTATTTCGATTCGTTTAATTTCCATACATTCTTAATTGGCGAACTGTGGATAGTCTCTAAATATTAAGTCCTTATGTTTTCTTTCGAATTTTGTTGGTTGGTGGTGCGTTAATTCATCCTAATAAAGGCACATTATAGAATCCATCGTATTAGTTCATCTTTCGTAAACCTTGTGATTTGGTTGAGTCCAGTTGAACTTTCTTTTATTTCTTATGGCATATTAATTTTTATTATGGAAAGCTTGGTATCATAAGTTTAGAACAACTTGAAAAAACACTTTACTTCAATTTGGTACTGAAGAATTTGGTGGATACTTATGAAAGGACAATAAGTTGAAAAGTGTGACTGGCTCGGTAACCCATTTCCTAAATTAATTGGGTAACCTAGACGGACGTTATTTTATATTGGATTGTTTGGTTTAAAAAGCTAAGTGATTAGAACTGCCTATTACTTCGCTCATAGAAATGTACTTTTAGCGATAAGACCGCCAATTGTGTAACCATTTGTAAAGTTTCTACATTTATATAATGTGATTTATATGGTGTAAACTATTCTATTCTTCGAAATTATAATACCTACCATTTTCGAAAACTTATCTTGTCTAGTTCAAAGAAAGAACAAGTTGGCAAATTGTTGCTTTAATTAGGTACATCCTATTTAAATACTTAAGTACACAGATTTAAAATTGTAGGATGGCAGGACGTGTTGTTTCCGGAAGCATCCGGCACTTTTTTAGGCGAATTAACTTTATTCATATCTATACTAATAATAAAGCTGAAAAGTTTGTTTTTTTTATTTGAAAGCGCTTATCTCTGGAACTACCAGTCGGATTTGATAAAAACTTTTTGCATTTGATAGCCCAATTCTTGAGAAAGGCTATTTTATTTTTAACATTACGTTATGACCCTTTGGAGCCGAGCAAAAAGACAAGTCAAAAAGGACGCTAAGCGAAAACGAAGTAATAGCGCGGGCAAGCGATGCTGTGATGGGGTGGGTCGGGGGAACAAGAAATTTCACGCGGGCGACCGCAACGCGGTCGCGGTCAGTAGCTAGTACTTAATAAGACTGCACCAGTAGTCTTGCAGTCGTTAGAGACTATTATGCGCTGGCTCAGTAAACGGGTATCGGGTTAGGGTCCCTAATTTTGTGCTTGTTAAATCGCAATAGGTTTACCACCAAAACAAGGTACGCTGCTGCCCACAAATTTTTTCTATTCTTTTGTTTTCAAGCCAGCGCTTTTTTAGAATACAGAGTGGCAGGGACATAGACACTCAACCTGTTACCATGGATTCAGTATATGATTCGGAACTAATAATCGATTAATTTAAGAAGAATTAGCTATTCATACATTTTGACCATAGGTATTTCATCGCTCTTTTGTATAATTAAGTACTATTAATTATGTTCATAGCTTATTGAAGTGCCAGCTACAATACCATTTTTAATGGTACCCAATACCTATTCAATATATAGTTTTTTTTTTGTTAGCCTATTATGTGTCCCACTGCTGAGCAAAGGCCTCGCCTTTTTTCTTCCAAACCTCCCTGTCTTGTGCGATCTCTGGCCATGTTCGCCCTGCAAAAGTTATTAGATCGTCACAACACCTTCGCCTTGGTCTACCTCAACGGCGATGTCCTGCCTCAGGCGTCCAGTGAGTGACGATCTTTGCCCATCTATCCGGGTGCATTCGTGAGACGTGTCCGGCCCACTCCCACTTCAGCCTGGTTATTTTTTCTCCAACATCCGCTACTTGAGTTATGGAGCGCAGCGTGGTGTTTCTAACTCCCCCTTCCAAACCATGACAGAACAAAATAAGTTTTTTTTTTATTTGGAATTACATCGAAAAACCCTTACAATTCAAATATCTCGAAAACTATTGAATTTCGGCCATACATATGGAGGTTCAATTTGTTGCATTTTATTCCTGACGGATTATGTCGAATTACAAGTAACTGTATAAGATGTATAGATAAACGATATTCATTTTAGAATATTATGATAATAATATATTGTTTCTTAATTTACTTTATTGAATGTAATGTGCAGGTGATATTGTGTGGAGTGTGCGAGAGCTCGGCACCACCCGACAGCCTGCGCCTCGTGTGGCTGTCCAACACTTCACTCACCTGCAACGATGGATCTCCTGCCGGGTACGACATAGCTTTATCTGTTCTGTAACATAGCTAATCCATCATCTACTACCCGTACCCGTACTCGTATCAGTAATCAAGTGCGAAGGTGATCGTATAGCCAACTCTTTGCAAAGTGGAGTGTAGCATTACTTGAACGTCAGACAGAAAGCCAGGTTAACCAGATGCCTATACGGTGAGAAAGCTGAATGTAATGCACTTTTCCCACTACATTTGTTGCGTTTTTATGCACTTTGGACCCAACGCAAGTTGGACTGTCTATAAATCTAAATACGAACAAAATGTTTTAGCAAAACAACTATTTAAACGGATTTACTGATTTCAGGTACTATTTCCGGCGTGGTACGAACAGTGATCACTGGGTGGTGTACCTCGAGGGCGGCGGGTACTGCTGGGACCCGGCGTCGTGCAACGCGCGCTGGCGGCGCCGGCCCGCGCTCATGTCATCCACACGCTGGCCGCGGGCACGCCGCGCGCCTGCCTTGCTGTCCGCTGACCCCGGCGCCAACCCGTTGTGGCACGCCTCCAACCACGTGCTCCTGCCCTACTGCTCAAGTGACATGTGGGCCGGCACCAGGAACACTCGTCATCCAGGTGCCGGATTCGTGTTCGCCGGCCGCCTCATCGTTCGAGCTGTCCTTTCCGATCTGTTCCGCTATGGACTCACTGGTCGAATGCTGCTCGTGGGCTCCAGCGCTGGCGGTGCCGGCGTCATGTTGCACGCAGACGCCGCGAGACGCGCGCTGCGCTCAAAAGGTGTGCGTGTTGCCGCCATCGCCGACTCTGGCTGGTTCTTGGATCGTCCTGCACGAACACGGCGCGCCCCTGCCGCCACAGTGGCCCGACTCGGCCACACTCTCTGGCGCGGTAAGCCACCAACGTCGTGTGTCCGCGAGCACACCGCCGAGCCGTGGCTCTGCTACTTCGGCTACCGACTCTACCCACACATTCGCACGCCTCTATTCGTTTTCCAATACTTATTTGATTCAGCACAGCTGGCTGCAGAGGGCGTGCGCGCTCCTCGGACTAGGTCGCAGTGGGACGCTGTCCACAAGACGGGTGCAGCATTGTTGTCAAGTTTGGGTCCAGTTCGCGCCGTCTTCGCACCCGCATGTCTCGCACACGGGGCGCTCGCGCGTCCTGAATGGCAAGCTATAAACGTTTCGGGCATAACATTGCCGCGCGCTATTGCGTGCTGGGAACAGAGGCTCGGCGGTGGCAAGAGAAGGGCACGCGGGGGGTGTGCGCCGCGGAGGCTGGTGGAGCGGTGCACGTGGCCGCAGTGTAACGGCTCGTGTCCGCGGCTGCGCGACCCGCGCACGGGCGAGGAGGTGGCGCTGGCGGCGCTGCTGCAGAGCTTCGGGCTGGACGTGCGCGGCGCGGCGGCAGCCATGGGACTTGACGCGCGCGCGTTGTCGCGCATGAGTCGCGCCGAGCTGCTGCCACTGTTGGCACCCCACATGTGACGAAGTTTATACGGACTGTTTAAGTGCTTTCTGGCACGGTGAATCTACCTCGTTTTTGTTGCACAAGTACAAGTAATATTAGGTACGTATAGATGTTAGATATTATTTATTGTTCGTCAAACTCAATGTATTACCTATTAAGTAAAGGGCTGGAACTCTTTAGTTTTGGTTTTCTTTCCATCTCACAGTTACTAGATTAGATAAGAATTAAAACTCAAGATATCTTTGGCACACTTGTATATTATAAGTATACAAATTAATATCGATCCTTTTAAAGGACCGACAGACTAGTTTGGGTCTATCTACAAATAAAATATCTAAAAATATCTCACTACTTGTCCTCTGGGCGCTCTAGCTATGGCAGTGATGAGGCGGATGTTCACGATCAGCACGTAACTAGATAATTTGATTGGGTAAGTATAGCCGGCGCGGCGGTTCCAAGCGGTTCCGCCAGCGCGGGAGCCAGGGCGCGCGGCCTGGGGCGCCGGCGCGGCGGCGCGGTATGTTCACGTGCAGTCCTCCGCTTCGAAAGCGTTTATGGCTACGTCATAAACGAGAGGCACGCTCTTCGCTGATCATTATAGATACATCGACGACGTCGTTTCCTAAGAAGAAGTCGGTGGATACGATGTTGGCTCGAGTCCGCCAGCGAGTCATGAGGCGCGCGGTCACGTTGCGGTTGACTTCGTCAGCGTTCTCCCGCAGGGAGCCGCGCAGGAAGAGGATGTCGAGCACGTTGGGCGTGGTCTGCGCCATCGCAGAGAACAGCGGCGAGCGCGACGTTGGTTGCGGCGACGACTCGATCGCGCCGTCTAAGTACTGGAACAACTCCGTCGGACTGTTCTTGTTGGCCCATAAGTGAGGTAGAATAGGCCACAGCCACGAGTTGCCTGCAAATATATAATGTTTATGAGAAAACTAACAAAAGATATTGGTTACAAACTGGCAAAGTAACTTTATCTGGGAACATGCTTTATCATTTAATTATATATCTGTCAACTATAATTTAATATCGGACGTCATTTATTGCGCGGATAATTAAATTAAAATGACAGTGATTGTTTCTTCTGTTTAATTATGTAGACAGATAACAGTTTCATAAAAATGAAAAGAGAAAATATTATTATAATGAACGTGGTTATGATTAATTTTATGATCTTATTTTTTGGGGTCATCAATCGCAGTTAACTCTTAGAACTCACTTGTCACTTGAAATTGAGTTTTTCTTTGCAAACTTTACAGACATAATTATCTAAACCGATAACACAAAAAAACCGTTTTTTTTTGTCAAATCTTGTACGTTTTTCATGTTAGGTATATCGTTACGCACGTCTGAAATGTTTCGCTAGCTAATTTAATTTGACCCTGTATTTATCTGCATCCAAGAATCTCTTAATTCTACCTTCTTAGAAGATGATAATGATGAAGAAGCAATAGGACAATTTAGCATACTCACGAGAAACTATCGAGTTATCGACATAGCTGAACAGCAAACGCTTGTCGGCGTTGATCAGTGTCCGTAGTGTGGGCCCTTTGGTCCCCACGCCAGTGCCGAACTTATCAGCTGAGGCCAAGTGGGGGCCCAGTTCCCGCTGCACTATCTCTAGGAGCCCTGCATGCACTGCCGGGATTGCCGACCCATCCTGTTGGTAGAATCCGACGGGGAAGTGGTGGGCGTCAAGGAATACTACCTGAAATCAGGACGAGATTGAATTTAGTTGTACATAATTATGTTTTACTAAACTATAGGTATTTTATTGCTTTATTTTCTTAGCAACACCCCACGGTTTCACCCGCATAAGTGTCGATCCCGTGGGAATATCCTGATAAAAAGTATTCTAAGTGAAGTAAAGTTTTAACAAAATCCGTTCTGTAGTTTTTGCGCGAAAGAGTAAAAAACATCCATCCACCCATCCTTACAAACTTTCGCATTTATAATATTAGCAGGACTATTTATTCCCCTAGCGGAATTGACAGATGTCCATAGGTGTCTGTAAAGGGACTACTGATCAAAAAGTTCTCAATAGTTCCTTCAAAGGAACTGCTAAAGGAAATATCTAGTCTCAGTAGTTCCTTCAGCTTTTGCAAAGGAACTACTGATCCAAAAATTCTCAGTAGTTCCTTCAAAGGAACTGCTAAAGGAAATATCTAGTCTCAGTAGTTCCTTCAGCTTTTGCAAAGGAACTAGTGATCCAAAAATTCTCAGTAGTTCCTTCAAAGGAACTGCTAAAGGAAATATCTAGTCTCAGTAGTTCCTTCAGCTTTTGCAAAGGAACTACTGATCCAAAAATTCTCAGTAGTTCCTTCAAAGGAACTACGCGAAGGAACTAGTGAGCATAAACGGTGTCTGCGGCATTACAGCGGGCCCTTGTAGTACCTAATTGTTAGTTTTGAATGCTCCTTTTTTACTGTTTATATTTCCTGTGCGTGTCCTAAATAAAATATTTTTCTTTCTTGAGTTTGTGTCGTATCACAAGCATACCTACAAAATATAGAATCTACTAGATTGTAAAATATGTGCCTACTATTATTTAATTATTTAAGGAATGATTTTGTCGTTATTAATATAATAAAATTGATTTTCTCTCTTCTCTGATACTTTTGCAACTACCGCTTTCCTGGTGGTTAGAAACTTAGAAACTTAATTATTCGTATACCGTAAAAGTCAATCCGATGCGTGACGAGCATAGATAGATAACATACCTCTTTAGTGGCATCAAGAAACGCTCTTATTTCTCTCAGAAGCGGAACCAATGGTCGGATTCGAATTAAATTATGATTCAGCCAATATCTGAAAACGTATGAAAACAAAATTAATTTAGAAGTAATTTTTTGCAGCATTAGCAAGACATGCATTTTTCCTTTCATTTGACAGCCAATTAACTGTCTGGAATACTTGTGCAATAACTTTGTAAGTTTGTAACCGAAGCAGCCATGCGAGACCATTGATCGCCTAACCGTTCAATGTTTGTTTGGTATTTGGAACAAAAGGTTTTACGGCCACATTATCTGCATTAATTTCTGTTACATCACTTCCAAGCAACCGCATGCTGCTTACGTGCTCGAATTGGCATACAGAGACGTGAACGATGTTTATCGACATTGCTGTGACACTTGTGACTGTGGCACGAATCGACCGACTTGCGAGACTAAGCAGCGATTCGATGGCTCGGTCGAGTGTTGAATGATTGGCAGTTCTCAACCTACTTCTCAACCCATCTAGGCTACTCTGGGCATTGAAGAGCACTTTGGCCGTCGGTCGCGGTTGTATGACGTAAATACATGGGGCGACTGTCGTGGACAGACTGAGCCCGAAAACCTCTCAAGTGATTCAACTACAGGACCCTCTGACCGGATACTGGGTAAGTACTGGCATTATTTGTTTAGACCCAGAGACATATCCAGTTTATAAAAAATTAAATCTTCAACTTTCTATTAGGCATAAAAAATCAAAGATGTAGACGTAGATACCTGTCTTCTTTATTGTTATAGATCTCGTAGTAAGCGATCCTGAAGTCTAAGTATCGGATGCCGTGGACAAGTTGGCCCCAGATGGAGCGATCCTGGCACAGGATGAAGCTGTCCCGTGATGCGGAGCTGACTTCTGTGTTGAATTTCCACGCACCTGCATTATGCGTACCCGGTATCGCTAGATCACCGATACGCAGGTTGTTGATCTTAGACCTGGAGTTAGAAAGATATAATAAAAAGGCGCTGAGTAGACGATAGACCATTTACCCGTGAACGTATGAAAATCTATGCAATAACGCATACGTAGTATAACTGTTTTTTCTGTTCCGTGGTATAAATAGACTCGGATTTCCATACGATTCCAAATTGTCTCTGGACAAACTTGTCCATCATCTCCTCAGCGCCTTAGATAGGTAGGTACTGTCACCTAAATCTAAAAATAGCACATAACAGTCGTATTTTTAATAATATTTTACATAACGTGTACTTCGGGTAAAGGACGCTTTTGATGAAGACGTTGCGAAAGCGACATAATTATTAATTAACTTGGTAAATGTTGTTGTACTAGGGATGTATCCTCGTTTACTGTTTTAGATTAAATTAGCATGACTGCGTCAGTGCCTTTAAAGATTTCCGCTACGACTTTTAAAGGGTAATTCAAATGGAAAATTTATATATTTTTTATAATAAATCAGCTCACCCTATGTCTTCCATCCAAGTGGGTTGTATTTTTAAACAGTTGTAAGCTTGTATTTCAACAATGTTTCCAGCTGCCACCCATGGCCAAAGGCATTGGGGTCCTTTTGTACCCACGCCAGCTTCCCAGCCTGCGGGCAGACTCCCCTGTCCTAGGGACATGTTGGTGATCACATAGCCTTCAACCGCTGTCACCCTGAACACTGATAGAGCGTTGTTCCATGACTGTGGTCTCTCGTCAAAAAGACCAATCTGTGGACAGGAAATAGGAGAAAGTTTCAGAATTTAGAGATTAAGTAAGTCTTTGCAAGAAACAGAAGATAAAGCTATTGGCGACTTAAGTAAAATTATAGGTATTCATGTTACCGCTCAGCTCAATAATTTTATAACTGCCAATAAAACTATGATTGCAACAATCTATAACATAAATCTATAACATATATACTAATAATAAAGCTGAAGAATTTGTTTGTTTGCCTACCTACCTTGCCTAACTACGGTCGGATTTGAAAAAATCATTGTATGTAATAGCCCAATTTAAGAGGAAGGTCAACAAAAAAAGGTCAGATAAAACGCTAAGCTTTCGCTTAGCGTTCTTTCTGACATTTTTTGAAGCGATAGCGTGGTGATGCGATGCGATGGCGCGGGTCGGGGGAACAAGTTTCAGCAGAAGATACTAGGACAGGAGAAGGGCAGGAGAGGGCAGAATCTAGTAATTTTATAACTGTCAATAACAACGTGATCGCAACAAAAGGAAATAAACCAAACAATGTACAGGATTAATAAAGAGATTATTTTGATTGTCCATCTCATTCCCAGGCTAAAACATGATACACGGCCGTTGATTTCCTGCCTGTATATTCACACGCAATGATGTGTGAATATGATCATTTATCGGTAGGTGACATGTAAGTGAATACACTTCCACTATTAGGTATTACATTTCGTAACGGCTACTATTTGAAGGAGCAATGAATGATGCCGTGAATAAAAATTGATTGTCAACGGACGAAGCGTCACGTCCGTGTCGTTGTCATACTTTGTTACGTAAATATGATTTGTAGCCTAGATTTTGTTTCGGTTTCTATTGTAAGAAAGAGTAGCTGTGCCCGTGACTTCGTTCACGAGCATATTGGATTTCATGGGTTTTAATTTTTCGCGCGGAACCGTATTTTTTTTTCTAAAAATGGAAATACCTTAAGGTACTTCTTATAACATTAGTTATTTGCCAGTAAAAGTCACGTCAAAATCGGTCCAGCCGTTTCTGAGATAAGCCGGAACAAACAAACATACAGACAAAAAATTCAAAAATTGATTTCTTATTATAAGTAACGTACCTACACCCATACTTTCTCACGCATTTAGTAAAAAGCTGGTAATTTGACATTACAAACATACACTTGAATTTTATTTATTTGTAGATGTAGGAATAGAATACTTTTATGGCTAACTTTAGCAATAAAGTTGGACAAAATAACAATTCATGGTAGATCGTAGCATGGTCTTGAGTAGGTTCCTTACTATTTACGGAAGAATCAAGTCTGTCTGTGGATTATTAAAGATAGGATTACGTACTATTAAATAACTTTTCACTGTAACCGAACAGCAGAATAAGGTCGTTATACGCATTATTCTCACATCAACAGGACAAAGCAATGGATAATGAAGCGAGGGTTATGACTAACTCAGGCTCTGGCTTTATTAGTATCAATTTGTGGAATTACGGAGACAGATTTGTTATTTATTGTGTAATGGAGTAGCTACCAAACAAAGGGTTGGAGCAGATCCGTTCAGACAGTTTTAATTCTATACTGTTGAGCTGCCAGTCATCATTTCGACGTTTAGATAAATGAACTTGACCTGACCCTAATGACCTGTTTGCTTCATCTCTCCTCGCTCCAAAATCTGTGTTAGGTACTTCTAAAACATTTAATTTTATAATAAGAAATCCTGACGTCCCATCTGGATGGAGATTGGTATGAGTACTTCCAACTTCTTCATATTTCATTACTTTTCTTTCTGGTCTAGAGGTTTCATTTTTATTTTATAACTAGCTGCGCCCCGCGGTTCCACCCGCATAAGTGTCGATCCCGTGGGAATATCTGGATAAAAAGTAGCCTATATGTTAATCCAGGGTGTCAGCTACCTCCATACAAAATTTTATCACAATTGGTCCAGCCGTTTGAGCGTGAAGAAGTAACAAAAATATAAACACACATACACACACACACACTCACGAACTTTCGCCTTTATTGTGATACTCTGAAGTGTGATAGTGTGATTAGGTTTACGATTACAGACTATAATTATATTAATTAAAAAAAAAAGTACGACCACTGAACAAGGTAGTAAGTAAACATTTTAATGTTACCTGTTACCTATGTACCTACTTCATAAACAGCCTATAATATTCCTACTGCTGGACTACAAGCCTCTTTTCTTCGAAAGGGAGTGGGCTGTAATCTACCACGTGGCCCCAGTGCGGGTTGGTAGATGTCACATGTCTTCGAATGTTTGGTCCTAGTTTTCTCACGTTGTTTTTCTTCACCTATGTATACTTAACTTTGTTTAATTACCTATGCTCACTGAAACAGCCATTGTGTTCAAATATTTAAAGTAGCTGTAACGTGTTTTGGCGATGAAAAAAATTAAATGGTTGGTTCATCTCGATACGTCACGCTTCGCGGTTCGGAAACTGCTTTGTGTGATTATTTTACGCTACTATTATGTGTAAAAAAGGAGGTCATGATCACTGAGTATGACATAGGTATGTGACCAAAAATTTATGGAATAATTGTTCCAAAATGGACCACCAAAATCATCAGTTTAGTTAGAACATTCACACACGCTATCCTTTGGTCTCAGCATTGAAGACCTGCTAGCGTTAAACCTAATGCTAATGTCAATAGGTATATACCTAACTGAGTTTGTTACAACACTAAACGCATTGTCTTATGTAATAGTAAGGTACAATGTACATGCATACTGTGATCACCATGTTTGTAGCTGAGTGCGTGCGTTGTAGCGACGTTGTTTCAAGTTCAAGACCAAACATTGTAAACTCACAGAGAGTCGGAAATATCGTGTTCATACTCTGCTTACAGAGAAATACATGCTGATGCCTTCATGACATACTTACTTGTCTCGGTACAGAGAAACAGCCATTGAAATCCCAGTTAAGTTCCAGTGCATCCTGCAGGGTGATGGACTCTCCAAGCCGGATGTTAGGCGAGTGGACTGTCAGCCAAACTCTGCCACAACGTGACTTCTCCAGTATCTGATTTTCTGATGCTGGAATCAGAAGTATCGGAATCTCAAATGATGTACCAAACTGCGGGATAGATCCGTGACACACTATCACTAGCAATGGCTTTTATTTTGACAGTTCAACAACATTCATTGCGTTATTTACGTTGTTGAGCAAACAAATTTTTCGAACATATGAAGCAATGGATTAGCAATATCCTTGAAATGATTCAGATTTTGATTGATAGTGTGTTACGCAATTAGGGTGTAGGTTAGTTATACATTAGTTGTTATTATTCTTAATAATTTACGATAGGTGATCATGTAACCCTAACGTGCCTAATTGCACAATCGGTTTCTACTATAAAGTTATAACTTATAAATAAAGCAAGTTAAATGCATTATAAATGTTCAGCATTTCGGAAGCGATAAATCTATGTCCAAAAGTTTATTTATTGTGTGATTTTAGCTTATCTCGACATATCATAATTTGAATCTATATTACTAATATTATCTAATACCGTCAAAGTATGGATGTAAATGATAGTTTGAAATTATGCCAAATTGTCTGGGTAGACTTGGCTAGAAGTTTCTATCGATGAAACAAATTTTAGTTAGGCTAATAAGGAAATAAATGGGCGTTAAAGGAAAACCTAAAAAAATGAGGATAAGCTGCAGGATTGGTTTGTTTTCTATAACCAGTTACCTATCTAATAAAGACGTAAAGAAATATATTTTTCCTGTACACATTTAGGTTAGTTACAGTATTAAAGTTGTAGGTATTTTGTTTTTAAGGTTAGAGTAGATAGACAATGCGTGCCACCAGCCACCAGGAGTGTGGTCCTTTGGAACCGAACACTTTACGTACATACACGTTTAAGAGTCCGAATGATCCGGCTCGGTTTTACGACCGGTACGACAACCGGTGACGCCTTGTGCGGTACTAATGAAACTGAAAACGTTACATGAATATTAATTAAATGCATACGAAGTACTATGTATGCTGAATCAAAGAATGATGATGTGTCTGAAATTAGATTAAAGAAATATGGAACAATTATGTATGGATGAGACAATACAGGTAAAGATAATTTACGATCAGTATCGAATCTACTGCGTAGCTTGCAAGATGAGATGGCTGAGTGATAATAAAGATAAAAGGTTATAAAATGTAATGACCGTAAAACATGTTGGTTTTACGTAAAGTAATCAATCCGGGATTCAATTTAACGTTCAGTGTTTTATCCTTGGCTTGACGCTGTCAAGTTGGTGTCAAGATTTATGACCTTAGTCTGGAGGTGCGTCAATGAAAGTCTATCAGTCAGTCTACTAGATTTAGGGTACCGCGATGTTACCTCCATGTAAAACAAATGCATGCTAATAGACACGCACGCACATGCCGAAGGATACCTCACTGCGATACAACGCGGGCTGCTTGGGGGTCTACCGCGATGCCTGGCAAGTGCGTGCGTGTCTATTAGCATGCATTTGTAATTTAGTACCTACCCTAAGGGTTATTAACTGCCGAGTATGTCTCACTGCGATACCTACCTCATGGACGCGGTTTAGCTCGTTACCTCGATGTCACTTCCATGTAAAACAAATGCATGCTTATAGACAACCGCGCACATGCCGAAGGATACCTCACTGCGATACATCGCGTGCTGCTTGGGTTGGGCGTCTACCTCGATACCTAGCATGTGAGTGCGTGTCTATTAGCATGCATTTGTAATTAAGTACCCTAAGGGTTATTAGCTGCCGATGATGCCTCACTGCGATACCTACCTCATGGTCGCGGTTTAGCTCGTTACCTCGATGTCACTTCCATGTAAAACAAATGCATGCTTATAGACGTCCGCGCACATGCCGAAGGATACCTCACTGCGATACAGCGGGCTGCTTGGGGGCCTACCTCGATGCCTGGCATGTGCGTGCGTGTCTATTAGCATGCATTTGTTTTACATGGAGGTGACATCAAGGTAGTGACCTAAACCGCGACCGCGTGGTATCGCAGTGAGATATTTTCGGCATGTAATTACCCTTGCATCGGGTGCCTTAATAACAATAAAATGAAAGTCCTATCGACTACAGACTCTCTCACTAGGACAACCTGCATTACACTGACATTGATATGATGATGTGATGAACACTCACCAAACAAGTATCCAATACGGAAAACAATGAAATTTTTTATCAGAATGTAGGTACCGTGAGTTCCAACAATCGTTAAGTAAGACGATGCTAATGACATAATTACACAGGCGATGTGTACCGAAGCATATATAATTATGTGTTTAGTAAATCTACCGCGTGGACCTCCTTTTACGGAATCTTCACATTATGTAAGTGCTGTTAGGTACTGTAGTATTTTGTCGCTTGAGGAAGAGCTATCGTAATGTATTGTTGTGAAATTGAAGATGACGCTAGAGAAAAAAGGCTACTGGTCATTATGTGAAAGATACTTAATGTATTTTCTTTTTCAATTTTCCATTCCATAAAGAGTTTTCCTTAGAGGCTTTTGGTTCATTATGATCTAAGTAGAGTTCCTTGTTTTTGGTCTAAATGATTACTATATAAGATAATTTAGCTTGACTATTAGAAATATAGTAAACGGTTATGATCCTTTAAATATTTACGAGGTTTGGAGTTGGCCATCTACAGAGTAAAAAAATATATTGAATAAAAACGTGGTAAAGAATAGATTGTTTTGGTAGTCGGTGCCTTAGGTTTAGTTTGATTTTATCAGTTTGACCTACCAAATATTTATAAGGTTAGATTCATAAAAGTAATTCTTACCATAAGTACAATGCAACCCTGAATATACCTTTACAGTATCCAGCGAGCTATAAGGGCAATTCACAAAGATTTTTTGATAAGCTGCGACAATTTTTCTGGATAAATATTAGTAGATTTCCAATATTCCAATAGTTCGGTTTTTTTTAGTGTTTATCAGTAGAAACTTGTTTTATGCCCTTTTATTTCATATTGTTTAAGAACACTGTAGCATAAGTTAGCTGTAAGTTTCCCGATTCAAATAAAATAAAATCATAAAACTGGGTGGCATCTACGCGCAACCGTAGAAATTTAATGTGAGTTATAAAAAAAAAGCTGTTCCTTAAATTTTGACCGCGTAGGTATTGCACTTTTTTTATGAAACAGCCTTTTTTTATTTCGTTTTTTAAAAGTAGCGTAGAAATATTTCTAAATTGGTAGGTACGTTTACAGTTTGCGCGTCGATGCCACCCTGTACAGTGGTGTTCTATACAAAGTTACAGACTAAATGGACGTGACACAATGTTTTCTTGACCTTCATCCTTTGTAATGCCATTTAGAAAATTAATACTAGTAGCGACTGGTTCTCTAACTGAAATAAAACTTCTACTTTTAGAATTCTTCGCAATGTTTATCTAAAACAGTTGGAAATGTTAAGTGGCTTTGTGCTTATCTTTTTGTTTACAGTTCAATTTGAAGTTATGTTCATTACAACATGACTTTGCACTTAAAAATGATGTAAAAAGCAAATCGAACAGAACGTGTAAGTCAAATCTATGCTTCTCAATTCTTTTTTGTACCTAAGATTTATTTTGGTAAGGATCCGGGTGCTCTAGTCAAATTCGACCTGTGTAACTTCGGCGAGATTTTTGCACTTCGACTAGGGGTCAGCATCCAAATCAGGTTATGTAATTCGAAGGCAAAACATAATATGTTTACTTAATTATATATACTTTTTTTTTTAATTCTTATGTAGGGTCCCATTAAAATGGATAGAAAAATTTTAACACAGCGCTCAGTACGTCTAACCTAAGATATCCAAGCAAAAAAAAAAAAAAAAAACACTGATAACAGTGATTTTATTTTGACCTAAAATAATAAATTGCCGGCACATTAGTGTATTTTTTTTCGTTAGCTGATTATTTTTCTTGTAAGTGTCTAATGCGTTTTTCTTATATATTTTTTTTACCATCGTCCTTATTTTGGTAGTCTGAATGATTACTAAAAGTTTGTCCATTTATTTTAATGGGACCTTATATATTCGTATATCTTTTGGCACTTTATATTTGCTTTATATTTATTCATACATACATACGTAACATCACGCCTGTATTCCCCGAAAGGTTAAGCAGAGGTGTACCTATAATACGCCCACATGTCGCCAGTTATGTTTAAGTCCCATGTCATGTAACAGAGGGCGAGCCTTTTGCCATCAACTGGGCACAAATCCAGACTCCGTCTATTCATGTCCTTAGTTTTGTAAGAGTGTTATTGCGTATTGGGTTATTTCTTTCATGCGCACTAAATACATTTTTTTATCTAATATCTTATTTTATCTATCTTATTGTAGGAATATTACTGTAACTAAGAAATAACAGATCGAGTAATCTAATCTAATCTGAATACCGATACAGCTCAACTTGTTTGTTAATTGCTATCATAAGTATGAATGATTTATCCGGATTAATTCGGGATTAATTAGTAAATCACTAGCCAAAAAACCCATCCTTATTCGTATATAACATAACATAATCAGCCTATAATGTTCCCACCGCTGGGACACAGGCCTCCTCTCAGTGAGAGGGAGTGGGCCGTAATCCACCACGCGGGCCCAGTGCGGGTTGGCATACGTCACATGACTTCGAATTTTAGGTTCTAGAACATGCCGGTTTCTTCACGATGTTTTCCTTCACCGTTTTGACAGCAGTGGTATTCGTATATCCGTTTTCGGATTTATAATGACGTCAAACAGATTCTGTAATTTGCAATTGTTTTTTTGTTTGTAGTTCTATTAAAATTTCAAGAGAACAAAAATGTGTAGCTTTTGTTCACATAATCAAAATAAATTAGTAGATAGGTAGGCAATAAGTTAAGGTAACGACCTCTTAGGATAAACAAGATCAAGAAAGGCCCAGAAGATTTGATATAAAACAGCAACACAGCCACTTGTTTCTCAGTCTGCCGCTAGTTAAAGTAAAAACATGAATACCTACCCTACCCATCAAATAACACGTTGTATAAGGTTATGATTGGTGACCGTGGTGCCACAGCCAGGGGGAACGATGTATTATGACAGATGAGAACAACTATCAACGTTCAGGATTAACGCTGGCTGATCGATTTTAATGTTGCCTGAGAGCGGTTTCGCATTACATCGGATCCGAATCCGAGAAATGCCGATCCGAAATGACCATAGTCCTATTTTTATGAGGGGTTGCGTACCTACTAGATTCGAACTCTATCCGTCCGAATTTAGAACATTCCCAATTCGGATTGTAGTGGGTTCTTTAATTCGGATTTGGATCGGATGTAGTGCGAAACCGCTCTTAGGCTACAGTTAAACCAGAAAAGGTATGCGCTTCGGCAATCCTCGTTTTTCCGAATTAGTATGAACACAACGCCACAGAGTAACTCTAACCCCCCTAATTTTGTAAACATTTTATGGAAGTACAAAATAGTAAGTACTTCCATTCTTGTTACAGGTCTATATTAGATTTCATTATGGCATGTTTGTATTTCCGAGGATAATCGATTAACGAAGCGCATACTTTTTCTGGGAAATCTGTATTTGCTAAAAGACAGGCAGGTTAGCTTGCTTACGTGTGGTTGGTTTTGTTAAACCAACCAGATGTAAGCAAGCACTTGTAGGTACCTAAATAGTCCAATGTTATTAAAGGTTTCTACAATACTTTTTTCACCATGAGTCGGTATCGGAAATCCTTTTCACTAAATCATCTTTAAGTATCAAGAGACGGGAGGACCCAAGAGGCGGCTTAGTAGATGTGACCTCCTATAGGATTAGATTTACAAGTGAAGCAGCAGGATCATAGAGATCATTTTTATGAGCAGGATATTCTACCTTAGAAGAAACATTAGGGATTTCAGGCTGCAAATCTGTGTTTTTGTACATTCTCAATACTTAACATTAGCATTAAAACGCAGTTTCCATTGACATTAGATATTGATAGTTGCAGCATGCTTCTATTGTAATAAAATTAAAAGCCGAATAATAAAACGTGTTTTATGTACAAAATACAAAAAAAAAACCGTAGTGGAAATATACCTTCTAAGTAGCGTTACATTATTAAAATAATCTAGATTTCCGGACCTAGGAAAGTACATACCTATTATATTGTGTAAAATGATGCTGTGATGATTTAATCTATATAATTACGTAAATAACAAGTCGGAAATAGTTTACGATCACCTTATGTAATCCAGTCTGTCTGTATCTATTTTTTTGTCTGAAGCTATATGGCTGTGATTTGCTTTTGCTGTTGATGTAGGTATTAGATAGTATTTCTGCATTTGCATTTGGCGTCTCTAGATCATTTTTTTATTTAAATGACATTCACCTACATTCTTGGATGTTTTTAATATGGATCTTCGTTGACGTTAATTGCTATGCTATAATAAATTTATCCCTATGGAGAACTGGCTGGGTGCTACTAAGAATATCTTTAAATGTCAGATTTTAAGATTGAAAAAAAGACAAAACATGATACGTAGGAATGTTCCTAGAAATTGAATAAAAATAATGTACTGGCTCCATTTGAATAAAATAATTTGGCAAAACTGGGCCTGAGTGTAAAAACAAATTTTATTGCCACTGAAGAAAATGTTGCTATTAATTGCGTTTTAAAGTAAATACAGCCTATATACACAAAAATACAGTAAATATAATGCAGGAAATTGTAAAATTTACTGAATTTTAAACACTTTAAAATTATAGCAGTTATGAAAACATAACTCACATCCAATAGTGGCTCCGAGCGCGGTGACGGCGAGCGCCAGCACGGCGTACCACGACGCGGCCATCTCACTGCGGGATTCTCGCGCCACTGAACTACGACCACATTTGGCGTTCTTTATACAATTGATTGCTGCGCAGGAGACGTGCACTTACTCTAACTCCGCGATCCAATCTAATCGCATATCGTAGCTCGACGGGCTCGACCCGTTTTTGCGCGTGCAATCCAGTTTCGCACACACAAGCACGTCAGTGTATATTGTGCTTAATCAAACTCGTCGTGGGGTCCTAAATGCGCAGGAGTAGGTACTGTAATGGTAGTGCGGGCTTCCGACAGCTCCCTCGTTTCCGATCGGGTGTCGCGTGCGTCGGCGCAACAGGCTGCGTCTGAACCACGTGCAGCCCACCGGATGTCACTGATCAGCTCAGAACGGCTTAAAAACAGATTTGTTTTATTGATCTAATGCAATTCAGTACACCCGCTTTAGGTATTCTCTTTGACCTATTGAATTGACTGCTCTGCGCTCTCTCTTGTGCCTATTTTAGGGGCATCGTCTGGGGTTCAGCTTTGTATCAGCCATAGAAATGTAAATATCTATGGTATCAGCATTCAGAAAACACACATAGGACATCTACCTTCTATGCATGATATACCGAGTGTACTTGCATTTCTTTATCGAAGTGCGTAATACCACAAAATATCACACATTTTTAAAACACTGGCCAAAGTTTATTTAATTTAAAGTTGAATAACTTTGACCCAGCAAGTCGGCCATCAAGCGCTGACCCGCATCTTTAAGACGTCATTAGAGACTGCAAAAGAAGGTTCAAACAATTTCCTTTCTACACAAAGTGATTAAATTATAAAATATTTGTTCCATAACTCTGAGGAATACATAAAAGATCCTAACTTTCTTTAGAAAATTTGAAGTCATCTAAGTTCGGTGAGGAAATTGAAATCCAATCTGTTTACGTAAGAATTGCCGGATAGAATAATCTAAGGCTACAAGCACAGAACAGTTGTGTTTTGTAGGTATTATAGGTACTTAATTGTGAATTTTAAGGTTAAAGGATCAAAGGAAAAGCCGTTCTAAGGATTTCAATAATACGTTTATTATTATCCTTTTATTTATATACTAGCGGCGCCCCGCGGTCACACCCCGTCGATCCCGTGGGAATATCGGGATAAAAAGTATCCTATGTATTAATCCTGGTTGTAAACTATAAGAAGCATGTGTGCCAAATTTCATCCAAATTCGTTCAGTAGTTTTCGCGTGAAAGAGTAACAAACATCCATTCATCCTCACAAATGTTCGCGTTTATAATATTAGTGGGATATTAGTGGGATGGGATAGTGGGACTATAATATAAGTGGGATAGTGGGAAGTAGGATAGTAGGATTGGAAGGTGTGTTTACTAATATTACGTGAGACAACACAAGGCTAAAAGAGTAGTACAGTCACTATGCGAAAGTAAGGATTTCAGTCAAAAGATCACTGATCATAATACATTAAAAAAATATACGCGTGGAATTGAGAACCTCCTCCGCTTTTTCGTCGGTTAAAAATATTAATGAGCTAGAAAGAGCAAGACGATACCTACTGTTGAAGTAGGATCGATTTGTTTTTGCTATACTCGAACAGTGAATTAGTTTACTTACATAACTTTTACAATATTTAACATAACTAACTATTTACACGAGATACTAAATTAGTTAGTAATTCTAACCATACGAACTCATTCAATTGTTAGCTTTGTGTTGTGTTTGAATCACCAAGATACAGGCTGTGCCTAGTTTAAATTAGTCTAAGTTTCTGTTGGCTAGAATTGCATGCTAATACTTGTATGTTTGTGAACTATGTGTAAGTATTAATTTGAATTTGAAATATACACAAACAAAACAAAACAAAAGGACTTAATGTGAATGCTCTTCATCCATAAAATTCGTACAACGAATGAAACATTTGAAGTTCTGGATTTACTCTTTCCCTCATAGGAGTAGGGGGAATTTCCAATCGTTTTTAAGTCACGAGCTAATAATCAGATGTAGAAAATATTTTTTGGGCACATAATCAGCCTATAATGTTCCCAGTGCTGGAACACAGGCCTCTCCTCTTTGAGAAGGGATGGGCTAACAATCTACCACGTGGATTTAGGGCGGGTTGGTAGATGTCACAATGTCATCGTTTTTGACAGCAGTGGTAATACAGTTATTTACACAAAGTAAAGCGCCTGCCTGGGTTCGAACCCACGACCTCGTAAGTCACTGCTCTCAAAAAATTAATATCACTAAACATAAATTGTTTTTTTTTTGTTCCAAGTTGTTCTTACAGCTTTAGTTGAATCGTCATCCATATCTACCCAAATTTTTGAGACTATAAAGATCTATACTGGTCACACTTCACTGGTCTTCGATTATCATTAAGTAGGTAAATCAGCTCTCTAATTGCGTAACACACTAACACTATCAATCACAATCTGAATAATTATGAAGGATAGTGCTAATCCATTGCTTCATATGTTGGAAAAATTGTCTGGTCAACAACGTAAATAACGCAATGAATGTTGTAGAACTGTCAAAATGAACGCCATTCCTACTGTTAGGTTAGTGCGTTACGCAACTACCCCGCAGTTCTTATCAGTTTGCAGGTGAACGAGAGATATTTGGTTTTTTAATTATTTTTATTTGCTGAATGGGCCCGCTCTTGACCGCAAGGGAAGAATTGGACAGTCAAATAAGGCGTTGGGTGTGACTGTCCAGGATAAGCCGATCGCTCGGTTCAGTTGAGTAACTGGCGGAACAAACTGCGCTACACGAGGAGGCTTCTTCATGCATCCCAAAAAATCAGTTTATTCATCTTTATTTATTAACATTATCAATACGTAGATAAGAGTAATTAAAGCAATAAACTATTGATAAGAACACCCAGGTTAAGGTCACTTTGGTTTTGAACGATAAAAAGTTGATCTTGAGTTACAAAGTAATGAAAATATTTTGATATTTTCATTACTTTTATATTTTATTTACTTTGCTCAAATAAATAAAATATAAAATAATTATAAAATTCTATCAATGTGTTCTAAAAAATCTCAACCATTTATGCAAAGATGGGTCAGCTTGCTACTATAACTGACTGACGTACGTCAAAACGTGGTTAGCAGTTTTGAAAATCCAGTTGAACGTTGTTCAGCTGTTTTACATTTCGGAGCTGTTTTGGAAAACGGCTAGTGGTTACGTATGTAAAACAGCATAATATTCGACAATCCATGTGCGACATATCGATGTAGTTTGCGAGTACCAACATTTTCTTGAAGTTGTAGGTACCAGTGGCTGTATGTCTGTTATGGTACGGAAAACTCGAATAGTTATTACAATGATTATGTTCGAAAACCCACGGTTAGGAACAGGTAGTACACGATCACAACGATTTTCTCGGCTTAGAAAGCAGTAAGCAAAGTAATCTGAAGGTGTACGGGTAACGGAGTTTGACGATACGACGTAATAATTATGACAATCCTCTATGCCAGGCGCCGCATGCCTTCCTTTATGTCCGTTATTCATCAGCACTGCTCTCAAAACTTTGAAGGAAAAATCGTCAGACAGCTGGCATGTACTAGAAATTCGAAGACATGTGACACCCACCAACCCTCACTGAACTCACTAGTGGGCCTAGCGCGAACGTGCAGATTAAATGTAACATAAATTCGAACGATTTTAAAATTGAAAGTACTCGTTTTGCACATAGTTACTTAGTTTTGAGACTATGTTCATTTTATGGGAAACATAACCTATATACTAATTGTGCTTATAGGGTAATTGTATTTTCAATCAAAAATACTTCGAATTTAGGCGAACCTCACACTTCAACGCGCTACGCGACAGGGCGCGGGGAACGTAGCCAAATCAAATGCGTTTTTATTGAGTAAGTATAACGAGCCACGCGACAGGGCGCAGAAACATGGCCGCACGTGATTTTTTTGACACAAAATTCAATAAACCGCGTTTCCGCGCGGGGAATTTGGCTCCATTTTCCGCACCCCGTCGCGTGGTGCTTGTACTCAAGTACTCAATGTGAGATCTGCTTTACGTTTTTGTAGCCCACGTATGCACGGACGTAAAAATATCGCGGCGGGATTTACTCGCGCACGGGATTTTCAGTCAACAGTCGGTATTGAGAATCCAACAGAGCGCATCCCAGCCCGTCAAAAAAACACTGTTGGATTTCAACTCTAAGGGCTAAGTAGCGCGTTGAAAATCCAACACCCAAAAAAAAATCGCCGCGGGAAAGTCGCGCCCGTGCCCTCCTGGGCTTAGTGTTAGGGCCTCCGTGACAAAGAGAAGTGGGAACAGTACAGTAAGATAATCCTGTAAGATGTATGTAGAACAAGGCTACCTATTGCATCCCCCTCCGCCCAAAAAACTAAAGCAACCATATGTTTGCTTTAGTTTTTTTTCCAGACTGCTACTTTGATGACTATAATCACTGTTATGATATCAATAGATGTTTTATTGAAGAATACTGTGTGAATGGATGTATTACAGGCTTATCATAATATTTTGTAAAAGACAGGAAGGTTTCTATCCTAGTCAAGTGTCTAGTCAAGTTATTTTAAAATAGTCTATTGTAAAGATAAACTGTTATACTCTGTTTTTTCAACTAAGTGCTCGTATAATACAAAACACATTCCATTGTTATCATGATTTCACTGCAAAGTATGGATCTGTCGATAGAAAAAATAACTACGTTACTATGTGACTTGTTTGCTATGTCCTGGTAAAAGCATCAATCTTGTTTGTATTGACATCTCTACCGACAAGAGGTCAATCAAAACACGCCCGATAACGCAGAAAGAAATAAAAATATAAATTCACCTTATCCTCACCTTTGCTCATGTCTGTGCCATTTTACACTGAGTGTCAATTAGTGAGCCATATCGGTTTCATATTGAAAGTGTGTGTAGATGTATAGTCCACCTCATAATTGCTACAACACCCTAAGATTGTATATCATCTGCTCGTCATAAAATATCTACGAAGTCTATTTGTCTTTGTGACAGTAACATACATACTTTAACCGTAGTACTTTAAGTATTCTGTGCTTTAACTTTACAGTCCTTTCACAGTTATTTTACAGCAGCAACCCAAGATAAACCTTAGGGCTCGTCCCACACATAAACACGATACGACGCCGCGTCGTGCTACGACGTACATGATTTTAGTGACGTATCATTCAAACCGGGAAAAATGGAAAGGGGGAAGGGACGCCTCTGCCCTGCAGACCCTGCAGTGAGACAACACAGGCTTATAATAACAATAAGTCATTCAATCGGTGAAACGATGCTGCGTCGTAGCACGACGCGACGTCGTATCGTGTTTATGTGTGGGAGCCCTTATTGTAACGAGAATAAAAATATCGTTGTGATCTTGACATACTTGACAGTGGCAGCAATCCCACAGCAACTCTTTTACAAGGAGTCTAAAGACCACTTTGATTTTGACAGAGATGATCAAAATCAGAGGTAAAATAATTGTAAATGGACTTTAGTGAATTTAACTAGATATTGGCGCCGATTCCCTTGTTCACGAACTAAACTAAATTTAATTTCAGTGCATCTTTTTCTTTCTATTTCGTTAAGAAAAGGACAGAAGATAAATATTAGTTTAGACCTGTCAAATTAGTCCGTGCCTGGCGTAAATTGACGTATTTTTAATAGCCAATTTTTTAATCACGTCTAAATTGTCTATGGAGTATCTTAATTTGACAGGACTAAACTAATATTTATCTCCTGTCCTTTTCTTAATGAAATAGAAAGAAAAAGATGCACTGAACTTAAAAATAGTTTAGTTTGTGAACAAGAGAATCGACGCCATTGTCGTCTAAACTGGTAAAACAATGTCGAGGTCGACTATACCTATCTTCAACTAGCTCTATGTAGACTCTGCCATATAATGGTCGCAACCGCGACTGCTGAACATGGGTTCGAACCCCAGCGCCCTAATTGCGTAACACACTTTCAACCAATAACTGAATCATTTTGATTATGCTAATCCTTTGCTTCATATGTTCGAAAAATTAGTCTGCTCAAAACGTAAATAACGCAATGAATTTTGTTGAGCTGTCATAATATAAAAGCCATTGCTACTGATAGTGTGTTACGCAATTACCCCGCAGGTCAGGCAAAATGTTGTTGGATTTATCCATCAGCAATTCTGCAGTAGCAATTCCGGTGTCAGTTGAAGGCAAAACATGGGTTTGGAGATAAATTTGACTGTATCTCTGCCTATACCTTCGAAAAATTCAGGCGTGATTAGTGGACGAATTGCCCCCTAACCCATTCAGACTTCCTATTTTATAGCATAATTTAATATGTTATACATATTAAAATAATTTATACATATTAAATTATGCTATAAAATAGGAAGTCTTAATGATTAAATAAGGTTTCAACAACGACGTACCGCCAAGTTCTAAGCAGCAGCCACCTTGGAGTGTTTTGCTGCACTTTTAAGTGAACACATAAACATCTGTTGGTTACAGTGTATGTTGCTGTTTATTTGTTGTTTCTTTCTATAAAACACCAGCATCTTATGCTGCTTAGGTGCTACTAACTCGCGCCGACGAAGCTTCATTAGCGTTTATTCATTTAGTTTAGCAATTCCTTTAACCCCAAAAATTAGATTCGCCGCTAGCTAGGAAACATTAGTCTATCTATTAACCTTAGTGCATGTATCTTTTATATTAATTTTTATTTGCTTATTTTATTTAGTACGTCAGAAGAGAATTTATTAGAAGACTAACTGTCCGGGACTCCCGGTGAACTTCGTATACCGGCTCAGAATCAATAAGAACGAATGTAGGTATGAGAAAATCAATTATCTTCATTATTATTTTTTTCATAAAATTTTCCAATGTTTTAATTCTGCTATTCGGGGCGGACACAGATCTTAAAAATTGGTTCTGGTTTTATAAATTGTATAACTAACCCGACTTTGTTTTATTTATTGGGCACTAAAAAAAGATTATATGATAGTGGAATACCCATACAACAAGGAACACACACAATAAGAAAATATACCCACAATAAGAAAGTTTTCAAGCAAATTCAAGCAGCAGTACCAATTGGACTAGACGATGACATGTTTGATGTTCCAGACTGATTCACTAAAAGAATGAGATCCAACAATTGCTCAATGATTCCAAATTGTTATCGTTGGTCAGGAATTAGATAAAACAACCTTACCTTACCTTAATTTACCCTTACTTTAATTTTCTTAGCATTTGATATAAATTGCTCTAGGTGAGGAACTTTCAACGTTCAGCTTCAGGCTGATTTCAAAGATCACACAAACATTTCACAACGTTTTAATTACGAAATAAGGCCATTTTGTTGTTAGTTAAAAGCTCACGACAATAGTTTATCAAAGTCATTTGCACTCGAGCATTTGAAAATGAAATATAAATATATGCTTTATAGTTATTGAACTTCTTTTTCCAAATCCATAAACTGTTGAACAGATTTGGCTCTTTTCTCTCGTCGGTCGTCACTGCCTGAGGAGGCGATGGATGGAGCCCTGCTGGGGTTGCGGAGCACCGGCTTCCGGAGCTGGAAGAAGTTCAGCGAAGCCTTCAGCTCCTTGATGAACACTTCCTTGTGAGTGACCTGGAAATATGATGTTGCAAATTCATCAGATTCAGAAGGTATGTTGACTGATAAGAAGCATCTGGTATTCATAGGACATGTCATTGACGTTTGTTGTTTCATATTGCGCCTACATATAAATCAATTCATCATATACCTGGGATTATTTGACAATCGATGCTATAAAATAGCGTCATGAAAACCATTAGTGACCACCTTTTATTTAGTGGGAAGACGAGCCGTGTGCCCGATAGGATTCACATTGGAAAAAAATATGATCTTTTTTTCCTTATTTAACCCTTTTAAGGGAGGAATGTTAAAAATACTTCCTTTGTTCAATTACCTTGGTTCAATAAGGAAATCATGGGCAAAATGGCATGCTTCTAGAGCTGTAAGCCCAGTGGTTTGTGCTTTGTTAGTCAGTGAATTAATGAATTTAGGATTTTTACAAAGTAGATAGAGCTGAAACTAGTGTCCAATATACATATGTATAGGGCATAAAATAATATGTATAATAAAACGGACCTGCTCCCGAACGACAATATTGCGGACCTCGTTCATGAACTCGATGGCAGTCATTATCAGACAAAACCCCAGTCCCACCACCAATACTACGAATGCACCAATCAGGTTCTCCATTTCAAGATCGCCTTCTATGTCATTCTCGTCGGTAACTGGCTGAAATATAGTACAAGAATACTTTCAAGTGACGTTTTTATAGGAAGAGCCCGGAAGGTTCTAGTATCCATCGGCAGTTTTTATGAGGTGGAATTAAAAATATTGTATAATTTTACATGGGAAATGCTAATAAGCATACTCAGCCTATAACGTTCCCACTGCTGGGAAGCAGGCCTCCTCTCTGGGAAAGGGAGTGGGCCGTAATCCACCACGGAAGACCAGTGCGGATTGGTAGATGTCACATGTCTTCAAATTTTTGGTTCTAGAACATGCCGGTTTTCTCACGATGTTTTCCTTCACCGTTTTGAGAGCAGTGGTGATGAAATAAATTACACAAAGTGAAGCGCCTGCTTAGGTTCGAACTCACGAACTTCAACTCGTAAGTCTTACCACTGGGCCACCACTGCTCTCATGCTAGTAAATGTGTTGAAAAATCTTTCCTAATAAAAAGTTTTTCTCACTCCCTACTTAAAATGGACGATGCTCTATGGATTTACTTCATGAATTTGCAGCTTCACTGATTGAATTGACACAATAGCTGTGAAAATAACTTTTAATGGTTCCTTACCTCACATTTTTTCGCTCCATATTTTTCAAGCCACCATTTATTTTTAATTTTGTCCAAAGTTGTTAATTCTTTTAGTTTTAGAATTGCCCGGTTTATGTCAGTTCTGAATGGTGAATCTGAAAATAAAAGTATGGTATTATTTACTTTATGGAAGAATTCTGTTTTTAAGAAAGACTCTGGCTACCGATAAACATTTGATTGAAGTAAAAGAGTTGATAATCATCACGAAGTAATTTGAGGTTATACTCACTAGCCGGCATCGCTATCCCGTAGTCCTTACTATCCAGTTCACCTCCAACTTTTTTCAGGTCACAGTCTCTTTTTAATTTGTACTCTATGGTACTAGACTCCATAAAGAAAGCGTACTTGTTTTTACTTTTGATAACTCTTTTCTCTCCTTCGTCATTGCTTTTTACTAGGAGAGCCGGATTTGAAGTCATGGTTTCGTACATGTGTCTGTATGTTTTGTCTTTGGAGCCCTGGAACATAATGACTGTATTAAGTACCTACACTTAATTTAATCAGTAATGACTATAAGTACTAAATGTCTATTAACAGTAATTTGTGGTTTCTGCGATATGTTTTTTTTAGTATAGTGAAAAAGCAAATCATATTTAATGGCATAGCAAAAAGAAGAATGAAGATCACAGCACATCCCCTGTACGGAAATTATTTGACGGACAGGATTACAAGGTGCCCTACCTTAAAGAACTCAAGTGTTGATCCTCCATCGATAGCCCCGTATAGAATTTTGGTTTGCTTGGCCAAATCATCGACGCTGTTGATTGGTTCGTTTTCCAAGGCTGACGTCATAGAAGCTGACAGCTGGGCAATATAAGTCTGACACACAATCACTGCGAAGAACCACCACATACCACAAACCCAACGGGTGCCAAGAGCTCTGAAATTGTAAAGAACAGCGCAGTTTTTTAGGCAAACTTATATGTTAAAGAGGTATACAGCTGCAATCCTTGGAACAGTTATTAAGAATGTTACAAATATCTTTCTTCTCTAAATGTATAATGGTTTAAAACAAAACAAACTCAAATAAAATTACTTGGGCAAGATGTCGCATCCTTGCGTCATAATGGAGCCCATTGTTAGCCAGGCGCAGTTCTTAAAGGTCCATATATTTTCCAATTCCTCTGGATCTTTCTCGCATGGTTCTGGGTTTTCCCAATCAGCTGGTGAAATTCTGAAATTATCAAGAAAAGTTGTAATAAATTGCTTTGGTGTAAATAGTTTTCACCTGTTTTTTATAACACACCTTGCGTTCATCTGTTGTTAAAAGTTAAAAATTATTATTTTAAGGATAATTTCAGTAAACCAATATTATAAACCTTTCCAGGAATGAATTTCGTACTTTCTACGTTTTCTTACTCAAAAATATACCTATATAAAGTTAATGTAAAAATTTAAAAATAATATATACCTGGCACAAATGAAAAGAACCATGGAAACTACACAATAAGCGGTTGCCGTGTGCATCCAAACCTCAAAAGTATACGGATTGAGGAAAGAGAACATTCCTGGCTTCACTTTACGATCTTGGGTGTACAGGATACTAATTCCTAGAGACATGAAGGGCACTGAGAAGTCAACAACCTTTTTCCTCTCTTCCGTTATTGTGAAGTCACATACAGCTAAATCAGCTTTCTGTAAAGAAAGGTATTTATGGTACAAGGTTTTTGTGCTGAATAATATAACTCCCCTTTATTTTAGAAATTAATGGAAACCACTCGGCGAGCAAGTCGAACTCGCGCTTCACTAGTCATACATATTATATTCTCAGCTAGATGTTAATGTTAGATATTATTTATTGTGCTCTTGATATTTCATGATTTCCGATAAATTTGTGTATGAAACTGCATATCATTAAGGATATTATTTTTGTCTCTCGAAGCGACGCGCGCTTTGCATGTTGTAACCAAGTGTACAAACACGCTGTGTATGGGTGCGCGAAGGCGAGTAGCGTCAGCGCGTAAACCAGACACACACACACACACTTCCGATTTCGCCATTGTGTGCCATTGTCTCGAACGGTAGCGAGAGCGTGTTTTTATACAGTTAGTAACCACAAGTAAAGCGCGCGTTGCTTCGTGAGATAAAAATACTGTATTTAAGCACTCGTCAACAGTTGCATAAACTACGATTAAATTATCACTGACCTTGTCCAATAACACTCCCACGAGTTCGGCGTATCCCATATCCTTTTCGTGAATGAATTTATAAGTGTAATTGAACTTTTCTTCTTTCAGTATTCGGAATATGTGCTTGACGAGGTCTACGGAGAAACCTTCGAATTTCTCATTAGGGTCATCATCTTCTTCTTTACATTCGTCGGTTTCACATTTTTCTTTGTACCAGAAATAGGGTTTCGCTCTACGTGAAACTACCTGTGTTAGAAAATAATAAGGTTAGGAGATTGTTGTGTCTTTAGTTATCAGTCAGAGCTAATGGTATACTGCAAAAGTTTCAATTCAAGTAACCGTTCAATATAATACTTACTATAAATTCCTTACTTGAGTGCTTGGTGTTGACGCTGTTGGTAAGCGGTTTGGTTTCAATAATTTCGGTTCCATTGGCGGATTCCCATCTGCCGATGGTTTGTTGGACTCGGACGTGTATTTCATTCACATACAAAATGTAATTAATTCTTCGACCTTGTTGGTCAAATTCTACGTTACCACTAACTCCGTAGGTTTTTGTCTGAAAATGTTTTCAATTGAATTTTAATTAAGTTTAAGACAGTCGTGACAACTTTTCTGTAAATAGGGTGTCAATCCAGAGTGTTCAGCGTGAACGTTCTATTACTCTTGTTGTTCGAAAACAACAGTAATTGAACATGACGAACAAATTGATAAAGACAGAAGCGACTATTGAAATTGTTTTTGGATCACCAACAAATTCGACCAACCCAGCAATGATCCTCTAGAAAATGTTAAATGAATATAGCATAGCATAATCAGCCTAAAATGTTCCTACTGCTGGGACACAGGCCTCCTTTCGGTGAGAGGAAGTGGGCTGTAATTCAACACGCGGGCCCAGTGCGGCTTGGTAGATGTCACATGTATTCGAATTTCTGTTCTAGAACCAAATGAATATAATTTTATTAATTTAATAGTGTAGGATCACCTCTAGTATTTTGCGTTGGAATGCAGCCCCTTGAGCCCAAGGCTCCTCTTCTCCGGTACAACCGAAAGAAGGAGGCTGACTCCGATCTTTTAACTCCTCCACATCCAGCGCCTTCACTAGGTGATTAGCAACGTCATCCATTATAAGTGATTCGAGCTGTATGAAATTAGAAGGAATAAGATTAATGTTATTGTGCTAATTATGAGGCAACTTTTATTTCTAATTAGCTTTTGCTCGCGAATCATTATTAGTTTGTTTTCGCTTAGCGTTCTTTCTGACTTTTTCCTTTTTGCTCGGCTCTATCGTGATGTTATGCCTATAACCTTTCTCAACAGTTGAGCTACCAAACGCAATAAGAATTTTTCAAATTCGACTTGTTGTTTCAGAGATTAGCACGTTCAAACAAACAAACAAACTCTTTAACTTTATTATTAGTACAAATAGATTTTCTTTTTACTTTGAACTGGACAACAGATGGGGATTCCTCTTTAGACTGCCAGTTGCCCACTCTTGTAGCCAGGTAATGTCTTGCGTCCTTTAGCTTTTCATATTGCGTCATGCTCAGCCACGTTACGTTACATGGCATCTTCACCAGCTGCTCAGCTACTGTCGATGTGTCCATGGAAACTAAAATGAAGTGCTAAAACAAATCGTGAAGATATAGCACAAGTGAATGTCTATAGTTTCGTTAAACACAAGATATTATGATTTTAGTATATTTTTTAATTTTAATTATGCTTGTTTAAGACTATATACAGATATTAAAATAAGCGAGGAACATTTTTTAAGGAAGTGTAACAAAAATGTTTTTGTTTTGCATAAGGGATAAATATGAAAAAAAAAAAACTACTGTTCCCTATATTGTGTCGAGTTATGCGAACATACGTGTATAGATAGATATATGAAGCAGCAGATTTTTTTTTCGTGATTTGGTCCTACTACACTCCCATAAAGTTTATCACTCGTTTAACCTGACACACTGTATAGTAAGTTGTATAAAAACCTGTACCTGATATTCAGTAACTAATTTTGCGTTTTCAGCTTCCGCTAGGTATTGTAAAATACGGTCAGCATGACAGTCCAGTACGAAGCGGGTTATATGATATATACTGAATGTCTTGAAGATCTGAAAGTATCCAAAACTTTAGAAGATTTCTTACAGCCACAAGTGTCGGTTCAGCAACTCAGTAAGTGCTATAGTCAACGAATTGTTTTTAACATGTAACCTGTGGATCTTCGGAATTGATAGTTAGTGTCCTTAGGTAATTTGTTTGTTCATTTAAACTTCGCGCACAAAAAGGTACAAAGGCGGACTTAATGCCTTAGGCATTCTGTACCAGCCAACCAACGGTGGTGAAGAGGTAACATGGCAGGTGCTCTGTTTTAGAGGAGATAGTAGTAATAAAAAAAATTGGGAAATCCAAAAGTGCACGACTCATAATGCTCATTTGATCGTATAAAAAAAACATAGTACAGAATGAATGTCCATTAAATTATCTATACAATGGTATATAAATTAAGTAGTATGTTAGCAGTAATATAACAATAGAAACAGTTGTAGAAAGAAGGCAAAAAAACATATATATACTGATATATAACATACTGAATTGTAAATAAAATAGGAACACAAGTGCATAAATTCCATTAAAAAATGTGAAATTGATAACACAGTCAATCAATCAACTCAGGCCATCAGTCTACTGGGTTGCTCATAAGTCTCTAAAATGAATACTTATATATGCTCTTTGAGAGTAAAGACAGACAGACTGCGTTTTATCATAATTATGGAAATATTACATGTCGGTTGTCGCCGTCTGGATCCAATTTATACACGAAGATTTGTGAATGTAATGATACCTCAGATAGAATCTTTTGCACTCTTAATAAACCTAGAACAAAAGACATACTTGTTAATTAAAACTAAGATATAATTTGTAAAAAATCCTCCTGTTGATGTATAATTAGCTCACCAGTTAAAATATTAGAATGATAGATGGCGTTTAAAAATAATGTCACGTGTGAGAAAACGCCTAGGTATCTCATAAACGTCGCGATTTCAACTCTGAAACGTTAGCTAAATCATATTAGCAGGATTTAATATTTGTAAAAAAAAACAGTTGGGTACATACCAAAGTTATCTTCATAAAGGGCTGCGAAACCTGTCCATTTATAATACTTCACAAGTTTCCCGTAAGCTAGTGCAACGTCCTCAGAGTCCGGATAAAAGTTTATTGAAATCTTTTTAAAGGCTAATCCTTCTTCATCTTTTCCTTCTTCCTCATTTTCCTCGTTTTCCCCTTCTTCTGGGCTAGTTTCTTCTTCTTCGTCATTTATTTCCAAGTCGGGGTCCAGAGGTTGCCACGTAGCTTGAATATGCGGTATGTTCGCAATAGCGCACTGGTCTCGAGTGGCGCCGTCTGATATTGCATTTTGTGGACCAAATACAGCCACCGGTTGTATTCCATTGGTTGAACACACTGGAATTGTAAAACAAAAACGTCTGTTTGTGCAAATAAAATCAATAGAATAATGTTTGTGCAATTTCTTTATGAGTTTTGCTGAAGTATCTAAGTAGTAAAGCCAAGTAATATTAATATTTTTACTTGTTCTTTTTGTAGCAAAACGGGTAACTTTTTACTCTACAAGATTTTTATTGTATACAAAAGAAGTGGGTTAATAACAAACTCTTCAATGAAAGCAAATATCGAACATTCTCGTTATGTTACCATAATGTTATGTTACCATTATGGTAATCAACGTAAATGGTGTACATAGGCCCATCATTGCGAGCCATTATCACTAACTATGTTTGATTATCGGTTATTTCAGTGATTGAGGAGGCTTTTCGTCCTATTGAGATAATTCCTTAGTTACCTTTTATGTTAGAATAGAAAACGGCGGGATACTGTATTCTCGGAAAACAAAAACAGTGAATGTACAGTCTGTTTTGTAAATAAGCCCCCTTTGAGTAATAGCGAGTTTGAACCATATCGCGAATTTAGAATACCCCTTCGTGCATTTTTAACAATTATATTGTTAAACAATTTTAATCATTATCTTGTTGTTAAGGTAGAATGGCTAATGTGTATCAGGGATGGGCAGATAAATAAAAAATTGAGCGCCTATGTGAAAAATTCGTGTGCGAAATTCGTGTCGTGGCTATCATGCTATACGACATGAAGAAAAGCCATGACGCGTATGGAATCGTATTATAATGTGACGCACTGTGATTTTCGATATGGGTCCTAATCAAAAAGTTTAGAGACCAGTAGGACACTGTAATAAATAATATTGAACACAAATTAATTTACTTATTGGGAAACTACTTATAATTTATATAAAATAATTAGGGACCATAGATATATTTACATTTCTATGATAGGGACTAGGTATTTAAAATTCTTTCAAGCAATAAAAATATTGAACACAAACATAACAAATGTTTGTTGGTCATCAGTAAACAACAACAATTTACTTAAATTAATTACTTGTATCAGAAATCACTTTTGTTGTGAAAAATAAGTATTTGACTGCTATTTATTGAGTTTCAATTTATATTCTTTAAACGACACTTGAACTTTTCATCAATACAGTATCTTTTACAGTGGCACATTACAAAAAATTGCTTACTTCTAGATGATAACATAGATGCTGAGCGAAGTGTTGAAGTTAGGGGTACATCACTAGCTAATGTAAGTAAAGTTGTTCTCAGAAAGTATAAATTCATTACGTGCATAGACCTGATGGATAAATGCCCATAACAGCACCCAAAACATGTCCGTCGTGATATGGTTACATCAAATAGTGCTCAGAACGTATACTGGCTTTTCGTTGTGTGTTTTCGGTCCTTAAAAAAAAAAAAACGTAATACACGTTGATCAGGCAGGTACTTACATTCTCTCCAAACGGAATAGCTATCAGACCTCAGCGGCTGCAAGGTGACGGGTTTTATCCGCACCTCCTGTAGGTGTACATGGTTCAAACTATCGTTGAATGCCGCCAGCTCTGTAGTGGCCTCCTTGTTGAATATACCAGCTGCAAAATGGAATATTCCATCAGGCGAAGTTATTTCAAACTACTGTTGATGAAGCTTAACTTAGCTTAGCTTAACTATCGTGAAATAACGCTCTCTATGTTTTGATAATTATTAATAACGCATCAGTATGTAAGTAGATCATACAAAAGATACCATGGTGTTAATCATACATTGTTAATAACACGTTAAACCAAATTAAACCTTACCTATTTGGTAAGAAACTTCAGTAGTTTCCGTGAAAACAAACTGCGGAGTACATTTTTGAACACAAAGCAACAATACGAGTAAATACCAGCACATGGCGTAAAAACTTTAATGCGAATGCATAGTTTACTTTATAAAAACTATTTCACTATAATTTGTGGGCACACCGCTTAGCGAATGAGCGTCTGGGTAACTGTTCACTCAAATAAAATTAACTTCTTTCAGAGTTATGAAGAAATGGAGGAGGCATACCGCGACATGGAAATATGTCACGAGTTTTTGGCGGGACATTAATTAAAAGAATAAATTATTCAGTGTCAAAAGAGGAGGGAGAGAAGAAGTTTGAATTTGTTAGTGTCTAAGCTTTAGTTAGTCGTCGATTCATCGCCATAGTATTTCCTTAGAATTCACATCAATGTTATTCCAGACTTCAGTCGCAGCACGGCGATACGGCGACGGCGACGCGTATCGTGACGGCGCACGCGACGTGACCTAAAACTGCTTTCCAAAAATACTTCAGACGGCGGAGAGGCGGCCGGCGCGCCGCATGCCCGCCCAAACAACGTATTGTATTCATAAATCAACATCAACTTCTACAATGATCACTTTCAAAGCTTTCCTCATTGTTACCTCTATTGTATTCGCACCGAGTACTCATGCACTCCGCACGGCCGCGTTTCCCATAGGTATGTGAAAATTTAAATACATTACAAACAACATTTTGACAACAAAAACAATTAGGTTGTGTATGTTTGCAGGGGGCCTTTTCAACCGGGAAACACTGCCAAGTTCCTTGCAGGTATTTGACCACATGATTGAAGCAAACCGAATGATGACATACCACGGTCGCTCCTTGCACTCGAAGGTAGTCGACAGTTATTCCACTTCATTAGAACGTAAGTCATTACCTTCATGGATATCATATTATACCTAATTATCCATTCAGAGGGTTCTACAAGGGCCTCAAGTACATGCTTGTACAGTCGCAGAATGTACCTTTCGCAAAATGCACCTTTCTCAAGTTCTTGAGTAAGTTTCGAACCATATTTCGTAGGCACTACTGCACCCGTCGATGCCGTATTTAATAAGTTTATTTCTAGTTCTTCTTCCAGTTCTATAGTACTTATATAAAATTGTTGTTTCCCAGTGTGTCCATTTACTTCAGAAGACAAGGGGATCGTGGCTTTAATAGACGCTCGCCCGACTCACGGCATCTGCGACACTGCTTGTTTGTTGTGTAACAGATTAAATGTAAGTTATTCTTTATGTAATTTTAGACACGTACCTACCTAATATAGCAACAACACATATCGTTTCCTTTTTCGATAAAAAAACCAAATCGTTAGGTTTGGTAATGGAGTAAATAGAAAATCTGTGACGAAACTCAAGTAGGTACGCTTGGCACACCCTGGCGGTTGGACTTGCTTCCAACCATGCTCGTGCTAATCCTTGTACCAAGAAATGAACCCTACTTTCCTCAGGTTAGCCAATACGGCAAGATAAGAATCGTAAGCACCGTGTAAATTAATAGCTTGGAGTTACCAGGCTTCTATCGGTTAAGAGATGGCCCGCCGCCGGCTGACACGGAATCAAAGTCATGGCCCACCGCTGCAGCAGTCTGGCAGCCTTGTTTTAGATCAGGAGTCATCAAAGGGCGGACCAGGGTCCGGCTCCGGACCGCCGATGACCTATTTAAAAAAAGATTAAAATGAAAATTTTAATCTTTTTTGAGTAATCGTCAACCAAACGGATCGCGAAAGACATATTATTTTAAAAAACGGACCCCCAATTAAATTAATTGGTGATCCCTGTTTTAGATTGTTGGTATACCATGCTGAGATGAATACCATGATGAAAGAAGGATAGAACAGAAATACTTTCTATTACGTACACCATACATTTATAATAGACAGATATTTAATTTGTGTCTTCAAACATTTCAGATTACCCATCTGTCCTTGGGATGGGAGCCTGCAGCGACTCTAGCTGAAGACTTCTACTCGTTCTCTTACCATCCACCACCAGAACTGATCTCGAAGGCTTATGCAACGCTCATCAGAGACTTGTCATGGGACAAGTTTACCATCCTATATGAAGATGATGGGAGTGAGTATATTTTATCATACTTTACAATATTGGTAAGTAATATAAACATAACGGTCAGATGCGTAGTACTCGCAACCAACGTGTTTGTACTGATGTATGAACGTAAACGGGGTGCGCCAAAGTTCACCTAAATTTTCAACTCCGATAATTGGAAATCCGAAAATGTTCTTCCTAACATTTTTCATCCTAACAATCACAATTCCTAACTACTCTGCCTCTAATGTTCATAATTCCGAATCATTCAACTTCATAATGTCAGTAGCAATAAACATCTATTATACTTTTATTTGTTTTCCTATATTTTCTCAACATAGCCATCTTTTACACTATTATTTAAAGTCATATTTTTTTTGTTTAGATCGTCGACATAGGATGCAAAAACGAGCGAAGGGCACCCCGAGGTTCGGTTTGGTTAGGTTACTTTAAACCCTTTACACAGAAATAGGGGCCCCGCGAAGCGGGGCTCCGTCGACATAGGATGCAAGGACGAGCGAAGGGCACCCCGAGGTTCGGTTTGGTTAGGTTACTTCAAACCCTTTACACAGAAATAGGTGCCCCGCAAAGCCCCCTCCGTCGACATAGGATGATAAGAAAAGTGTTTATCATATTAGACTAAATAGGTTTTATGTCTATTGAGTGCTATATCAAACGATTTTATAATAATTGTCTGTTATTCTTATAGAAATCAGTTACATTAAAATTATATTAATCGTTTATTATATTAACTGATCACTATATCAAATAAAATTATAGGTTCAGTTGTTATATCTTGTAAATATTAGAGGTTTTGTAATTATATCATATATTACTTACCCTTATAAACTCCGAGGCCATGAAAATATGGTAGTTATGTTTAGGGATAAAAGCGTTATGATAAAAAACAGTAGGAGTTTAAAATATTTACATTAATGATATTATTAATTACAATTTTCGGAAACATGAGTGTTATGAACATCGCCGGTAGCACTACAAATAGTATGAATGAAAACTTTAGGATGAAAAATTTTAGGAAGAGTGATCATTCGGATTACAAATCGTTAGGAAGAACAATTTCGGGTAAAGAACTTTAGTTGAGCCAATATGGACCCACGTAAACGAGCCAAAAGGAGTATGCATTCAAGGATCGCGGCGGTCAGGGAGGATCAAGGAGGTGGCGTTCTGTTGTTTCTGCCTACCCTCATGGGAAGATGGCAGGAGTTTATGTACCTATGTATGTATTATTAACTATATCAATAAAAAAAAAACGCTCCTAAATTGATAGCGCTGAGTAGAATAGAACATAATATTGTTAATTGTTGCTAAAGGAGGAGCTTGTGGCTAAATAACAACAGCCGCACGGGTCGATCGATCAGGTTAAGCTACGCTTGCCGCGGTTAGTCCGTGGATAGGTGACCCCTCCGTGCCTCGGAAAGCACGTTAAGCCGTTGGTCCCGGCTGTCATTCGTAGATCTTTGACAGTAGTTACGGGTTGTCAGAAGCCCGAAAGTCTGACAACCAGTCTTACCAAGGGGTATCGTATTACCCAGTAACTGGGTTGTGGATTTCAGATAGGCAGTCGCTCTATGTAAAATACTGGTATTCAGCTGCATCCGGTTAGACTGGAAGCCGACCCCAAAATAGTTGGGAAAAGGCTAGGCAGATGGGTTGGTTAATAAATATGGTTAAAATTAAAGAAAAGTATCTCTACAACCCACCTCTAGGATGTACAATAAAAAGACATAAATAAAAAGAATATTCTAACATTTACAGGATAACAGAGAACTATTATATTATTAGAAATACTACAGGGAAATATATAAAGAAAGTAGGTAAAAGTCTAGGAAGTATTTTCTTGGGAGACTTCAAAATGTTCTTTATTATAATTGAGTAATATCATTTCTGTAAAAGTAAAATACGCAGTGGTTTTTTAAATACGAGTATTATAAGACTTTCATTAGTTGCTTGTTATACAAAGTGCTTGGTTATTATAAAATGGAATCCATAATTATGGTTAACTAGCTGCGCCCCGCGGTTTCACCCGCAGAAGTGTCGATCCTCTCTGCCAAATTTGATCGAAAACCGTTCAGTGGTTTTGGCGTGGAAAGGTAACATACAGACAGACAGACAGAGTTACTTTCGAATTTATAATATTAGTATGGATAGGATTATCTGTATTCCGTGGTAAGTGGCAGATAAACGACACATTAGAATAACATAAAATAAGAATTTTCTACCAAAAATTTCTACATTCTGGGCTTCTACTGAGACGACTGAAACACAACCTGAATTTCATTGACTAACTTGGGAATCAAACTTTAAATTGTTTTTTTTTAAAGGTTTTTTACGGCTACAAGAAGTAATAAACTCGTGGTCTAGTGCCGAGGGCGTGGAACCGATTCTCTTCAAAAAATTAGACCCCAACAGTGACAACCGGGAAACATTCAAGTATATATTTAAAGTAGCACGAATGAACTACCACGTTCTGGATTGTAACGTAACTAACGTTCATAAATATATGAGTGAAATCGTACAAGTTGAAAACTCGACGGAGTACCAAGTATGTATAATGTTGTGTATTCATTAAAGTTCGCCACACGTGTACCTAGTCGTGAAAGTGCACGGACAACCAAATATGCAAAGTAATGGATTTATAAATGCAATTAGTTTTAATGAATTGACGCAAACTTCTATGGTCCTTTTCGAAGGATGAACTTCAAATCGACTAACAGCACTTCTTTTTTCAGAGTTTTATTTTAACGAGTCTAGATGCATACAGCCTTGATTTTAAAGGAATTTCTGATCTCATGGCGAACGTTTCTACCCTGCACTTGACCACACCGAGTGAGGCGAGTTGGAAGGACAAAGGAATGCTTCAGACAAAAGCGTTGGGGGTAATATCATCCATTCCATATTACTTTTATTATCATTTATCATAGAATAGTAAATACTGTAATCCATATTTAGCTTCAAGCGCCCAGGAAGGGTCACTGGTCCCCTAATTGCGTTACACACTTTCAATCACAATCTGAATCATTTTGAAGGATAGTGCTAATCCACTGCTTCATATGTTCGAAATATTTGTCTGCTCAACAACATAAATAACGCAATGAATGATGTTAAACTGTCAAAATGAAAGCTATTGCTACTGTTAGTGTGTTACGCATTACGACATGTTTTCTGAAAGCCGAAATTACGTCGCGCAACTCGTACGCTGAACTTCCGTTGCGTATTTTTCCGAAGATGTTTTACTAAATATATGTAGTACAAAGGGCATCTTTTTTGCATTTCAGCTCGAAACAGCTCTAACAGCTGATGCACTAAGTCACTTAGAAAAAGCGATCAGAAGCATGCAGATTGATGAGGACCCGCCTGAACCACCTGCTCTGTGTCTCAAAAATGGTAAATCAGAGTACGAGGATAGCGCATGGCCTGTAGGACACGATCTGCGAGAAGCTCTTCATAAGGTAACACATTGCATTGATGAAAAGAGAAATTCAGGAAACATAAATCAAATTATAATCTAACTTCCGAAAAGTAATTAAACAAAAAGAGATCTCTGTTATTTTCAAGACATAACTTATGTTTTAAACCATTTCCAGACAACGACCAAAGGCTTCTCAGGTCACATTGAGTTTGATGAGGAGGGGAAAAGAGTAAACTTCAAATTGCATTATTCAAAATTAAACAAAGAGAGTCAATTTACATATGCAGGCGATTGGGACTTCAAAACAAATGTTATCACTAAGAAGGATGTAGACGATAGGTCACTCGCCGTGAATTCGAAATCTAAAATTAAGGTAACAGTTTTTTTAATAATAAAAATTTAATCAACTTAAAAATAAACACTGGTAATTACGCCTAGACCAATTTTCATTGTGTATCTAAATAATTTAATCACCACTACTCTCAAAACGAAGACGAAACGAGATCTCGTCAAAAATTTACAAAAAACTAAAGTCATGCATTTTCACCAGAGGTTACAGCCAAAAAAAGTAATCGCTGGCTGAATATAATGGCCAAATCGTAGACACTACTTCAGTGACTAAATTCTTAGGAGTGCAGATTGACGATAAATTGACATGGAAATCTCATGCTGAAAATGTATGCCAAAAACTTAGCAAATCATCGTATGTACTCTATAACCTCTCAAATAAACTAACTAAACATAAATACATTAGTGGATTATCATGGATTAGTTGCTTCATTATTAAGATATGGTGTCATATTTTGGGGCAATTGCAGCGAGAGGGAAATAATATTTAGAGCCAAAAACGATGTGTTCGATCAATGATAGGTCTTAAGTTTACTGAAAGTTGTCAACCTGTATTTATATCCCTAAACATTCTGACATTACCTTGTTTATTTATACTAGAAGTTGCCCTATTCGTTAAATTAAATAAACACCTATTTACCTCAATGATTGACATAAGGCAACGCACAGCACCAATGAGGTCCCAGTATGAAAATCAATTGTGCACAGGTGGTCATAAAACAGCCTTATTAAAAAATAGCATCCTTTCCATGGGACCGCTTGTATATAATAAATTACCTGAAAATTTAAAAGACCTTCCCATAAAAATGTTTAAAAAACAATTAACAAAACTATCGCTGGAGAAATGCTATTACACAATTAAGGACTTTTTAAATGACAAAACTATATAGGAAAATGTTATCGATAAATGTACAGACGCCAGCACATCAACCTACCCGAAACTGTCAAATTTTTCCAATCAACTTTGAACCTTATGCTTAAGTGATAAAGTTGAAAATCTATTAAAGAAATTTGACAGATTGTAGTAGGTTGATGTGCTGGCGTCTGTACGTTGTCTCTGCCATTTCAAATGTTTTAGATTATAATAATGACATTGTTGTTTATTTATTATTTTTTATGATTGTTGCTATATTGTAATTTGACAAACAGATTTTGACATTACCAGATTATGTAATAATTGTGATTGTCGTTAATGTTGTGGATTATTTTGACATTAAACTTTTAATTAATTGATTATTTTGAATATTATTATTTTTTTGTTTTAATCTGATCTGTAACTACATATAAAATTTGACTATGGCTAATAATAATCGTGTCGATAGCTGTATCTATAGTACTATTTAATACAAACCTAATATGTTGCATGCCGTAGGGTAAAATGTATCGGGACACTTAACAAATATTCCAACTTATATGTATACCTACATTATCAGCAAATAAATGATTTCTTTCTTTCTTTCAAGAAGAAGGAAAACATCGTGAGGAATCCGGCATGTCCTAGAACCAAAAATTCGAAGACATGTGACATCCACCAACCCGCACTGGGCCCGCATGGTGGATTACAACCCACTAAGTCTCGAAGAGAGGAGGTCTGTGTCCCAGCAGTGGGAACATTATAGGCTGATTATGCTATGTTATGCAATTTTCATTCAGGTGGTGACCAGAGTAGGAAGACCATATTTTGATATATTGAAAACTGCCAATGGAACAGTGTATCGAGGTTACTGCGTGGATCTAATTGATGCCATATTTAAACACATACGAAAAGAAAACAAAGTTAATCTAGACTATGAGTTTTACATAGCCCCAGAGAATAATTATGGTAGCCAGTTGGAAGGCACTAAAAAGTGGAATGGAATAATTGGAGAACTGTTAGATCATGTAAGTGATATTTTGTGGCATTAGTTTACTTAAGTAGACATTATATGTATATCTCATCGTTTTGTAGTTACCTAGTAATGTATATATTTTTGGTGCCGACTCCAGTATATAGTGGAAAGGAAACGACACGATACGACTGTATTTTGATTAGATAGATTTCACTTTTTTCCTATATATTTAATTAATGTAATAATATAATGTTTTAATGTATTGTATACAATGCAAGTTGTCGTAGGTGTTATCATGAATTGTTGAAATCGAATGCTAGAGTTCTAAGACCGTTAAAACTGTTTTTAAAAACTTTTAAACATACTAAAAGATTATAATTAAATTAAACCCGTTTAACGTTCCAGAAAGCAGGTTTAGGTATCTGTGATTTGACAATTACCTCGGAAAGGAATGCCGTCGTGGATTTTTCGATTCCTTTTATGTCCTTGGGTATCAGTTTGTTGTTCAGAGAGGAAGACCCCGAAGCTCCGGACAGATTCTCATTTATTAAGCCATTGTCTTTAGATGTTTGGCTGTATTTGGCGACTACGTATGTGATTGTCTCATTTGTATTACTTATTTGTGCAAGGTTGGTATTTTTGGTCTGTTTTTCTCATTTTCTCATGATTTATGAATCTTTAAGCACTGGTGAAATTGAAGCCAATTCCGCACGGGTCTCGGGATTCGACTGCACGTGTCGAATGATTGAAAGATTAGGAAGTCACGAGAATATTCACGTCTGTTTCAAAACCTACATACAAGTTAGTTAACACAATGGGTGAAAGCGGATTTCGTCCCGCATCTCGCGCTGGATTCGCCTTCGTTTGACATTATATACATTATATTTTATGAGCGTATGATCACGGATCTGTAGTAATTAAATCATTTGTGTGCAAATTATTGCCTGACATTATCGCAAATTTAACTTCGCATAAATGTGCAATCTATTTTTCTATTCATTATTTTGAGCTGTTGTTTTGTGATCGAAAGTAAATGATGTTGTGATAACCATAAGTTGGTATGTATCTACTTATTATTTTTTAGAATGAGCCAAGATGACTGGGTGAATCCTCATCCATGCAATCAAAATCCTGAGAATTTAGAAAATATATGGAGTCTTTACAATTGCATGTGGCTTACTATGGGTGCTATTATGACTCAAGGATGTGATATATTACCAAGGTATGAAGATTTCTAGTTCTTTTGCAGCCTTAAATTCTTCATACTAAACTTCGGTTATTTTTTATTGAACAGGGCAGCAGGTTCGAGGTGGATCGCAGGTGTGTGGTGGTTCTTCGCTCTCATTGTGACTGCCTCCTATACAGCTAACATGTCGACTTTCCTCAGTAACAGTCGAAGAAGCAACGTCATCAAAGATGTCAAGGAACTCTCCGAACAGAACAAAATTTCTTATGGTGCCGTGTATAATGCGTCTACATACAAGTTTTTCCAAGTACGTTTTGAAACTGTCTTTAGTCCTAATACATCCAGAGACGTCGCGGCAGACTTCGTAAAAGATGGCAGGACGAGTTGAACAAAACAAACGATCAGTTATTCACATTAGCTCTGGATCGTGACTCCTGTCATGTGGATGGCCTTTGCCCAGCAGTGGGATGATACAGACTGACAGTTACAACTTTAGTTATATGACACTGAAAATTATCTTAGCTTATCCTAATGTTGAATAATACAGGTTGTTACTTTTGTTGTCTAGCTAATTTTACTCATTCATTTACAGTCGTCAAACGATACAGTGTACTCAAAGATTTGGTCAGTGATGAGTTCAGCAAAGCCTACAGTTTTCACATACAGTAACGACGAAGGGAGAGATCGTGTACTCAGGAGTAAAGGGAACTATGCGTTCTTCATGGAATCAACGTCAATTGAATATTTTATTAAGAGAAATTGCAAATTGAAAATGCTCGGTTCTAAATTGGATTCTAAGGAGTATGGTATCGCTATGCCAAAGAGTAAGTTATGAGAATAAAGAACGATTTTTTAAAACAATAAATAATTATAACAGTTATTGCAGATGATGCTTATTCTTATGTTTTTAGACTATCCACACAAAGGAAAGGTTGATGGGGCAATTTTAGCACTTCAAGAAAAAGGTGAACTTGAGAAATTGAAAAAGAAATGGTGGGAAGACGAGGATAACGAAGAACATTGCGAGGTTTGATCATTTTTCTGTCTGATAGAGATAGAACACACAATATTTTTAGATATTCGGTTGATGTAAGAATGTACGTTCAAAAATAAACAGTTACATATACTCGTTTTGTTACAGAAAAATGTCAAGGAAGAGGACGACAATGGCTCGCTACAGATGAAAAATACCAGTGGTATCTTCTTAGTACTGGGTTCGGGAGGACTCTTGGGCCTTGTAGTGGCCATTATAGACTTTATGTTCCACGCTCGGCAAATCAGTGTCAAAGAACGGGTAATCTTTCAGTTTAACACCTATGTAATTATTGTCTAGGCCTATGCCCCGCTTGCAGTGGATGGAGTCGGGGTGTGGATGATAAGGATCATATAACTATTAGGTCCTTTGTACGCATACGTATTTCTTGCCGGGAAAATCTACGGTTTATTCGCCGTGTGTAGCCACGGTCATTAGTTTTGTATGGATCACTGTGGAAGCTTGTTGACAGACACGTTTTTTCTACGGCGCGCTATATACGAGTACGCCCGCCGTACCATATTTAGAAAAAAAAAAAATACTACTATTACCATCAAAAAAGTGTTTTCTTTAGTTTTAGAACTTCATTCTGCAATGACTATTCATAGTGTAATAATAATGTATGTATGCTAGCAAAAATATTATGAAAATGTTTTTAAGATAGTTTAAGGTAATTCGACGATGTATTACAATTATCCTATAACAAGAACTCGTCATGTTGCCATCTATAAATTTTGTAACTGTGGCATACATTTGATTCTAAGCAATTATCGATGTCAAAGTTTACAAAGTCAACTTGCCAAATGTATGGAGACCGGGTAACACGGTGTAGATTCAGCCGTACCAAGTAACGAGTTTTGGGAATTCAGGCAAGCGAAAAACACGTACATCCTTATAATATGATCGTTTTATGATAAGTTTATGTATGTACATCTTATGATTTTCCCACAGCTGGGACTTGGGCCTCTTCTCTGTGAGAGGTAGTTATGATGTGTAAGGATACAGAATGAATGAACGAATGAGTGGAATGTTGATGTTAAAGTAGTATGTTAGAATGAATGCAAAGAGTTTCATGAAACTCTCGGCATTCATTCTAATTTATTCTTTACTAGCTGCGCCCCGCGGTTTCACCCGCGCAAGTCTCGATCCCGTAGGAATATCGGGATAAAAAGTATCCTATGTCCTTTCCCGGGACTCAAACTATCTCTATACCAAATTTCATCTAAATCGGTTCAGCGGTTTAGGCGTGAAGAAAAGACAGACAGACAGACAGAGTTACTTTCGCATTTATAATATTAGTTAGGATTAGAATGAGATAGGGTTACATAGTTAGTTGGTTTTCATTAAATTGATCATTCATATTATTATTTGATCGCGAATGTGCTACTTAATGGTGATCTTATTTCTCAGGTGACGTTCCTGGAGGCGCTATCAAGCGAGTGGCACGCATCCTTGAACCCACGTGAGCTGCACAAGCCTGCTGCACCCCCCCGTTCCGCACCCCCCTCTACAGCCAGCCCTTCCCCGCAACGTGAGCGATCCCAATCTCGAGCGGTCTCCGTGCTCAGGGCGGCCACGTCCTTCATCAACTTTGATGAGATTTATTGAGCATACACACACACACACACTCATTCTACACTTAATTATCGGATCATCTCAGCCTATCCTAAATAACTACGTTTGGGTTGATATTCATAGGACATTAAATTGGATTACAATTAATCCACATATTGATTTTTATGGTAATTTACTGTCAAGCGTTTCGTTGAAAAGCACCTGTTTTATGCACCACCAGAGAGCAGACAATGGATGCCGGACTGAAATTACCTTAATGAAATGACAGAACTGTCCGGCAGTCTATTTGTTATTGCATATATTTCCATATGTTCTATCGTCGCGGACAAATTGCCCATCGTCTGCTCAGCGCTTTATTAGAATTATCTGCTAGCAGTAGTTACACAGTGTTTGCTTTTGAACCATCATAATTGAAGAAAATTAATACGTTTACGTGTATTTTATAAATACATGTTTTATTTACAAAAGTTGACCTTTTAAACAAGAAATATCTCAGTTTTTACTACCTCAAAAAGATTGTTAATTTATGCTTTAAATAAAATTGTTACGTGCACAAGTTGTATTTTGTTGTCGTCATTTAGTAAATACGTCCAGATGGAACAAATCCACGGCGGACCGAAGTACGGATGAAGCTCTTGAAGCACTGTGGGAGCTCGAAGCACTGGAGGAAGGACGAGAATGTTTCACTGGCTTCTCTGTCTCCCAGAAACTCAGGGCAAATGTTAGCTCAGCCCACAGCGCTTCTGACTGTGTCATCTGCAAATAGAACAGAAAAAAACTGATTTATTCTCGCAAAATACTTAAGAATCTCCTAAATTATACAAGGTGTAGATAATAGAAATAACTGAAACCTCTTAAGGGGCCATTTTAATAATTATGTATCATTATGAACAAACCCAAAATCTCGAAAAACGAACAGCTGTTCCCTACATTTTGTCAAGTTATGGAGAAGGTGTTTCTTTTCTACCGATTTCATATTTGGTGGCTTAGTAAAGTTGTTCAAATCGGACCAGCATTTGTGCAAAAGAAAATTGCACTCGAAAAGACAACAAAATAATCATCAAAACTTCTGCTTCTTGTAGGCGGTTGCTTGACTGGTAAATGGTGAGTATATCATTAGCCTATAATGTTCCCCTTCCCACTGCTGGGTCACAGGCCTCCTTTCGGTGAGACGGAGTGGGCCGTAAACCACCACGCGAGCCCAGTGCGAGTTGGTAAGTGTCACAAGTCTTCGAATTTTTAGTTCTAGGACATGCCGGTTCTCTCACGATGTCTTCCTTTACCGTTTTGAGAGCAGTGGTGATGAAATAATTTACACAAAGTCGCCTGTCAGGGTTCGAACCTACGACCTACAACTCGTAAGTCGCGGCCGTTACTACTGGGCCACCTCTGCTCTTGTACACTGTGCAATTATCCCTAAGTACAAGGTTTCCAGTTATTTCAATTATACCTTGTATATTTTTTCGATCTAGTTTGCAGCATATTTACATAGGATTTTCAACCTCTGTATAATTCAAATTTTATCAAAACATAGCCAGAATAGCAAAATAAGGATAGTTCGTCTATGCAAAACAGTAAACATATGGTATTCAATGTCGCTAAGGTCTTATACGCATTAGCATATGAATGCTATTTGGCGCTAAGTGAAATTCGTACCTTCTGCTCGACGGCGACTTCTCTGACGTTCCAAAGGAATTCAAATATACCCATCGCGACGGCCATGCTGCATCCTAAACCTAAGACTACGAACACACCGCCTACATTCTCTACTCCTAATTCTCCAGCGGCGCCTTCCTCGCTTGCTTCTTCTGCCTGAAATGTTAATAATTATTGTTAAAAATAAGAATTTACTGCTGCATAGAGCGGATATATGTATTTCAATAGGCAAGCCGACGCGACAGTCAGAGAGGTCGAGAACTCGATTTATTTATGTAATTCCCGTATGAATCATTATTTAATCTTATAATTTGTTTTGGATGTTCTTTGGCAAATAGACTATAGATACACAGTTCCTCAAACGTTACTCTGAACTTACAACACAAGCTTCTTCCTTTGGTGCTTTCCACCAACGGTTTTTGATCTCCACAAGCTTGCCGCTTTCAGCTAATTTCAGTAAAGCATTGTCCACTGCTGTTCGATAAGACGAATCTATAAAAAAAATAACGTGAGTGATGAATATGATCTATTTCTAGACTTTTTTATAGACGAATCATAGTTGAAGGAAGCGTTCAAAGAGCATATGTATTTAAAATGTAAACAAATGTTGATTGGAAAGTACTTATATTTACTTTACTAAAGACTATAATGCTTACAAAATAAATATATAAGCTAACAGACTTAAAATAATATTAATAATTAATTAGATACATGATAAAAAGAGGGAAAATAATTAGAGGCATCAAACAATTCGGCCGCATCGTTGTCAACAGAAAAAGGGCCCAAACGGCTGGCAGCATTGCGACTTGCGACATTGCATGGCGATTTTATTCTTTGGGCAAAAATAGGCCAGCACTCTGGTCACGTGAAGAGACGACCAACCCCTTGGTGATGCCTCGAAAAACCAAGAGGACTCCAAACGGCTCGAACATATAACTCTGTAGAAGTACTGAAGTAACTTGGTACACGAGAAGTATTAGAATCTAATCATTGCTTACCGAAAGGCATAGCTATTCCATAGCCCTTAGAGTCGAGTAATCCACCAACTTGCATTAATTCGCAGTGTCTTTCTAGCTGGTACTCAATGGCTGTGGATTCCATAAAGTAAGCATAATCTCTTTTGCCTTTCAGCACTCTGTCCAACCCCTCGTCATTATTTTTGACGAAAACTGATGGTCGTGCTGATTCCATGGCACCGTAAATTCTTTGGTACATGGAAACATTGGATCGCTAAAAAAAGTCATTAAAAGTAACTGGCAAAATCACTGGAGGCATACTAGACAAAAATGCAGGAATATATTGCAAGACTTATTAAAATCTATAATTATAAATCTACAGTGGCCTACAAAACTTAGTTAATATATATTTCACTTCAGCAGTGATGCCACATTTTGATTTAAAATAAAAATATAATCAGGTTATCATGAGGGATTACCTGATATTTTTTATGATAAGTCATAGGTTGAATTACTCACTAAAACGCTAAATGTACAGTTCAAACATTTGAATAACTAGAATTTTGAATCATAATGTCATGTGGTGTACCATAGCTGAAGTGGAAAAATGTCAACTAACTTTGGAGGCCACTGTACCTATATGTATATAATAGACTAACCCCCTTACTAATATCTAAACGTATTATATCAGATGAATAGTTACACACCAAAATCTCTCTTACAGTCGTCAGTAATTTGACTTTCTAAAGAAGAAGACAAAGCGTTGTATAACTATACAGACGCTATACAACGTTTATTAGTAAGGGAGTAAATAAATAATTTGCAAACCTTGAAAAATGAGTACGTGGAACCGCCTTTCAAGGTTCCATATTTAATTTTAGTTTGCATAGCTAGATCTTCGGCAGTTTTGATCGAGTCATCCATTGCAGCATTGGTGAGGAAAGCAGCCAGGTTGGCAGTGTAGGAGGAACACATGATTAGAGCGAAGAACCACCACATACCGCACACCCATCGCGTTGAATAACCTCTGTTTTAGAACAAAACATTTGTTGTGAAATTGTACAGTCAGGTAAAAGTTGTTTGTAATGGTTATGAAACCCCACGTCAATTTAGGTGATATAAAAATTATACATATACAACTGTGAAAGAATGAAAGTTGTGATCTGAATACAACGAGCCGCTACAATGGCGACATTAATTGAAAATTGTAAATATATAATAACGTTTAATGAAATTAAAATATGTTCATAAAACGAAAACGTGAAACTGTATACGTGTGTTAAATTAATGCCGCCATTAAAGCGCCACGCTGTATACGCACAATTTAAGTTGGGTCAATTGGCTTCGCAATTATTTCCCCAAACTTTATTATACCAACCAAGGTTATCAGAAAACACCACTGAACAACACTGTGCAGTTTGTCAGACTTACTTTGGTAAAATATCAGAACCCTGAGTCATAATTGAACCCATTGTTAACCAACAAGAATTCTTAATGTGCCAAATATTTTCCAACTCTTCAGGTGATTTGTCACAAGGATGTGGATTCTCCCAATCATTTGGAGCCAGTCTAAAACAATAAACAAATGTCGATTAATCATATACAGGGTCAAATTATATTAGCTAGCAAAACTCAGAAGACGTGATAGAAATCGATATCTAAACATGATAAAACAACAAAAAAAAATTGATTTGATGACAATTTATTTTAAGGTCAACGACCGTTTGTAGTGTATTTGCTTGAAATATCAATTCAAAAATCGATTTTTTTTTCTGTACACTTCACAGGCGTGATGGGTATCGATATCTAAACACAAAACGGATTTTCTTAACTCATACTTCATGTAACAACATTACCAGCGGTCGTTGACCCCAAAATAAATGACCATCAAATATATTTTTTTGATTTATCATGTTTAGATTTCAATCACGTCTGGCGAGTTTTGCTAGCTTACTTAATTTAACCTTGAATATAAAAGGCAAGTAGTCGTTTTTTTTATTGCAAGTGTGATTCGAAACTCCATAACTCACCTAGCCAAAATATGAAGCAGTAACGACACCATTAAATAAGCTGCAGCCATATAGATCCATACATCAACCGAAAATGGTTTAAGAAATGAAAACAGCTCCGGTTCGGGAGGAGTTGGCTTTAAATAAAGTATACTTATGCCCAAAGTCATGAAAGGTGTCGTGAAATCTACAGAAGATCGTCGTTCATAAGTTATAGTCAAATCACAAATGGCTAAATCAGCTTTCTGAAAAACAATACCAAAATGTACTCAAGACATTACTCTTACTGTTCTTTATTTAACATTAAATTGTAATGCTACTCACGAACCCTTTCTAAAAGATGTCCCACTAGACCATCCCATTTTTTCGTGTCTTTGTTGTAAGAACCGTAACCATTACCAGGCACTATTTCGATTTCATAGTTCAAGTGTAGTATCTCTTTTAATATTTCATGTATTAAATCTTTCGAATATCCTTCATATCGATCGTTGCCGGTGAGAGTTTCGCCTTCCTTGGGTGTCAGTTCGATTAAGTAGGGTGCGCCGATGCGTGACACAACCTTGAACGTTTTGTTTTGCCATTTTTCTGCCAAGCGATCTGAAGTTTCGTCCGCAGACCGAACATATTCAAAACCAGCTTCTGGGTTCCACTTTGCAATACTGTTAAATCCACTGTTCGATAATTCCATTATTTCAACGTTAAAATTCAATCGTTCGCCCGTTATATTATCTAAATTGATTTGGTTTGTAATGCCGACAATTGGATTCTGTAATTAAGAACAGTCAACAATATAGTTATTAGGTTGATTTAGCAAACGTTGCTGTATTTATACGTTATTGATATCTAACGTTGTATTTTACCGTCAGCAAATGATTGGTAAAGTCTTCACCGCCTTCCCATTTGTCCTCAGAATCGCAACTTATTTCCTGGGCTTCTAATTTAAATTCTTCAGGAGCACTTTCGACAGCATCTGTTATGAGTCTGGCTGCATCACTAGCAAGTGCAGCTTCCACCTGAAATATCATTGTAATGGACACATTGTTTAATTTCTATTACATACTAGCTTCTGCCTGCGACTTCGTCCGCGTCAAATTTTCATGTTCCCCCAAGCCCACTTCGTCGCATCGCATCACCTGCCCGCGCTATCACTTCGTTTTCGCTTAGCGTCCTTTCTGACTTTTTTTCTTTTTGCTCGGCTCCTAAGGAACCTAGCGTGATGTTAATAGCATATAGCCTTCCTCAAGTATTGGGCTATCAAATGCAATTTTTTTTTCATCTGACTGGCAGTTCAAAAAGATTAGCGCGTTTAAAAAAACAAACTCGCTTTATTATTTAAAATATTATACATTTATAATATACTCGTACATATATTATTATATTATAGGAGATTATAGGCACAGTAAGCTTTTTAAATTAAATAAATAAAAAAAAATAACTTCTATTTATTTTATTGCATTAACAGAGGGGTCTGTGGCTAAATAATAACAGCCGCACAGTTCGATCGATCAGGTTAAGCTACGCTTATCGCGGTTGGTCTGTGGATGGGTGACCATTTTTACATACCGAGACCCCTCCGTGCGGCTTAACGTGCTTTCCGAAGAAAGCACGTTAAGCCGTTGGTCCCGGATGTCATCGGTGGATCTTTGACAGTCGTTACGGGTAGTCAGAAGCCCGAAAATCTGACAACCAGTCTTACCAAGTAATTGGGTTGTGAAGGTCAGATAGGCAGTCGATCCATGTAAAATACTGGTATTCAGCTGCATCCGGGTAGACTAGAAGCCGACCCCAACATAGTTGAGAAAAGGCTAGGCGGATGATGCGTTAACAGATTACAGACTTACAGTTATTTCGTGAGATTGTCGTGGAACTTTCACGTTGTCTGAACCTTTAACTTTCCAGTCTGCTAAGTATGATCTTGTTCTTGAGTCTGAGTGGTCGAAAATCCTCAAACAAGTTACGTTTGATAATCCATAGCGCAACTCTTCCAGATCTAAAGTGTGGGCGTCCAGTGACATCAAAACGTAGCTCTGGAAAATATAGTATTGTATAGCCTCTATTAGTATATATAGCCAATGTTTTTATAGTGTGTCATTCACAGCATAATCGGCCTATGACGTTCCCAGTGCTGGGACACAAGCCTCCACCGTGCGTGTTGGTAGATGTCACATGCCTTTGAAATTTTTGATGAAGGCAAACGTCGTGAGGAAACCCGCGTTTCCTTAAGATGTTTTCCTTTACCATTTTGAGAGCAGTGGTGATGAAATAATTAACAATTTTAACACAAACTAAAGCGCCTGGCTGGGTTCGAACCCACGACCTACAACTCGTAAGTCACTGGGCCACCACTGCTCTATATTGTGTAATACATAGCATTGTCGTTTTATTATAGTGTTGAGGCATACTTTCGTAAGTATAATACATTTTCCTGTTGTATTTGCCTTAATTTTGGGACTCCGTTCGATTCTGCTTAGGCAAAGCTTCCACTTTTTCTCGGCGACGCTATCGTCGCCGAGAAAAAGTGGGAGCTTTGCCTACAATACACGTTCCTCACTATTGAGGAACGTGTATTTATTCTGAGTATTATAGTTATTTCGGGGTCGAAGATAATAATATTTTTAAGTAGCAGGTTTAGTAGTAAGCTTTGTTCAGATACAATCATGTTATGAGGGTATTTCGTCGAATCGTTTCGAGTCCGAACTAAATTGAAGGACTTAAGAAAACAGAAAACGATATTATCTCTGGTCTCTCGTAAAACGTTTCGGAGAATTTACAAATATTCTGAGGAATTGTGGACTTACCATGTAATCTTCAAAGAACTTGACTTCGTTAGCTTGTCGTAAGTATTCAAGGACTCTATCGGCCGGGCAGTCTAAGATGACCCTAGTTTCTCCGTTACCTTTCAAAGCTTTTAGTAATGGTCGGTTGTCATCACCAGGTACCAATCTTCGTACAAGCCACTTTACCTCCGGATCAGAATGTTTTAATATTTCCTGTAGTCTTATAAGACCTGAAACGGTAAAATAATATATTATGTTAGTTGTGTTTTTTTATGGAACTATCTTGAAATTAAATTTGTAGGCTCAAGAGCCGGTACGTTTTTAGGGATCCGTTGTAAAATAAGGAACCGTTTCAGATTTTATATTTATGCAGTGGCATTTCCAAAACCAGTGTCAATTTAAATAGATGACATAATAATTTGGAAGACATACCAATATAACTGGCAAAATGTGGTTGTACAATAGATAAAGTGCAACCACAATAACAACATCAAAAACAAGTGCGCAACTATAGTACAACCACATTTCGCCATTCTGCCTAAACCCTGCGCGGAAAACAGGCGTAATATTATGTTACATACCAAGATCATCATCGTATAATAGAGTGTAAGACCTCCAATCGCTGTCTTTAATGAATAGAGCCACTGCTTTGGAGAGGGCTACGGCTTCAGGGTACAAGTTGATGCCCGGTGGACTCGGCTGCTGCAGTCCTCGAACTGGTGGCGGTCGCCAAACTGCCTGAAAATAACCATCCGTATTACGGGTGTTTAAGCACGCTTAACGAAGCCGAGAGTCAGTTTTACTCCCCATCATTGTGATTTTTTTTTTGTACTGGGCCATACTGGGAGCCTTTTGTTTACGGAGATATGGAAGCTTTTTTTTCACGAAAACATTTTTTGAATGTTATAACTTAACTGTTCCGTAACTCTTGTACCGTTGCATGCACCCATAAGTACAATGTTTTACATGAGTGCCAATGCGCGCTGCCGAAAAATGCGATATTTTACAACTAAAATAAAAGTCGTTTCCCAGCAATAACTTTTGCTCAGTGATACTTACTTTGGTGTGCAGAATGGCATTTTTTTATCTCCTTTATTTATTCGTTATAAATCGACATAATATACTACACAACTAAAATTTTTCTTACACTACCTCTGCGATTAATACCAATGTTTACCAACCTTTACAGGTTCCTGGCTGCTTCCGAAGCAGGAGCAGCAAGGACGCTGTTATATACCCCAATCTCGCACATATTAATTATTGAATACTTTTACAGAATCCGTTGATAACGGCAATGATATGGGTCATTTTTAAATCCAGTACAAACCATGGCCAGTCTTTCAGCAGGCCTCTTTCTCAAACTACATGATAGTGTCAGAAGCAACAGCTTTCTGAAAGCTGACAAGTTGCACGGCTTGTGCCACGTAATTTCAGTGTACGAAGAAATTACGCTTTGGACATTTCCGCCGTACATTTCCTTCCTTCTCTACAAAAGCAGGAAAAACGGGGAGGTACTCGTGAATTTATTAACCTGTTCAAAATACGACCTGACTCTTAAAGAGTTTTACAAACAAGTTTTAATAATAACTATCCACATCTTTCGTCAGTCTTCTTGTGGCTAAGTAATAACAGCCGCACGTGTCGATCGATCAGGTTAAGCTACACTTGCCGCGGTTGCTTCGTGGATGGGTGACCATCTTTACATACCAAGACGCCTCCGTGCCTCGGAAAGCACGTTAAGCCGTTGGTCCGGCTGTCATTCGTGGATCTTTGACAGTAGTTACGGGTCGTCAGAAACCCGAAAATCTGACAACCAGTCTTACCAAGGGTTATCGTATTATCCAGTAACTGGGTTGTGGAGGTCAAATAGGCAGTCGCTCTATGTAAAATACTGGTATTCAGCTGCATCCGGTCAGACTGGAAGCCGAGCCCAACATGGTTGGGAAAAGGCTAGGCCGATGATCTTTCGACAGTCCTTGACTCTTTTTTAAACCTTGGTTTCCTAGGAAAGCTGTTCCGTTATACTATAACGGCCGTCAAAAAAATCTGTCATTCGATACCAGTATTTGACATTAAGATTTTAAAAAAGCTTTGTTATTGGACAACCGTTATTGTGTTCCGCTCACCGCTCACCACCCCACCACCGCTTCTTTAGGAAACCAAAGCTTTACGCTATGTTTTCCTAGAAGAGCGTGTCCATCATATTTCTAACGGACGTCATGAAAATCTGTCATTTTCACCAGTAACAAACGCTCTGTATTTAGGCTTTACGGCCACAAGTGGCTGTCACCACACTTTTAGGAAACCGGAATGCTGAGCGATAGCCGTTTTGCGTGGATGTGACGCATGTTTCTTATTTTTTTCAACCATTTCTTATTTTTTCGTATTTTCTTTCATTCTTTCTATGACGACGATAACCGACGACAACTCTTTATGGTGCTATAATTTCGACGACGACAACTCTTTTAAGGTGCTATATTTTTTTGACTTCTGTTGACTAGTATCTTCACTTGTATATTTGACTTGTATCTTAATGAAGTGACTTGTAAAAATCCCTTACCAATAAACTTACTACTACTATGATGTAAGCAGATTTTACTCAATATCTGTATACACGTACCTGTATGTGGGGTACACTGGCAGCCCGACAGTGTGCTTCAACTGCCGACGCCGACACCGGGTCGGTGGGTCCGAACACAGCTACCACGCCGCCAGAGAGGAGCTCACATGCTGCGAATACACGGAAATGTAATGCTGTACTAATACCTTTACTACACACAAGGGCACTTAGCTTTGCGTACCTGTAAAATAGCATACCCTTTCTCTAAGGCAGGTCACATGCTGCGTATACACAGAATTGCAACGCTGTACATTAGGTACTACATACAAAGATACTTAAGTAGTTGGTCCTCTCCGGTCGTGTCGGATTGCCGTGCTATCGGATTATGAGAATGAGGGAAGAGCACACTTGTGCACTATGATATCTTTCGCGTAGATGGCTATAGACTATAGTCTCCGTTGAGATTGGCTGCCAAGGCCAAAATTCGGTCTGGAGGACTATTATTATTACAAATATACTAAAGCTTTTCGTGCCGGTAAGATAGTATAACGTATCTGCTATGAAAGAACGCGTAGGTAGAGTTACTGGATTTACGTATTACAGATGAAAACACATGGAAAAGTTGCTTGAACTCATTAATTATTCTCCTGCCTTTCTCTCAATTTCGGTCGGCGCAACATGTCTCATTTCTTCCATATTTCTCTATTAGTCGCCATTTTGGCAGTCACCCCACTATAAAAGTAGCTCGACCTATGCGTGTCAATAAAGCTTTCATGTCATATAAAAAGCGAGTACCCACGCTGTACGCATTTAATTATATGTTTATTTAAATCCTATGCAACGTTCATCAACTGTAGCTACCTACATAACATTATCATCAGTGATACCAAAATGATAAATAATCAAATATTGACGGGTAGGTAATTATTATTCGTTTACATTAATGTCTAAACTACAAAACTATTGCCTCTCCAATAATGTACAGTCAACAAAAGAGATAAGTATGCAGGATCGTCGGATATAGTTGAAGTTTAGTAAGAAACCCATGGATGTTGTCGACTGAAATTTTATTTGATGAGCTGTTTCTTTTCTATTAATAAATAAAATTTTATTCGAGAACTTCCATCGGTTTCTTACTAAACATCAACTAGGTATATCCGACGATCCTGCATACTTATCTCTTTTGTTGACCGTACATGTCAAAATAATGCAAAACCAAATTGCCAATAGGCATGCCCTAAATGTGGTACTATTCATAATTTAAACTGTTGTGGTAAACGTATTGTGATCAGCGAATGCAAAATTGATCAAACACCGTGTCGTGTTGTTTATTCACGTGTTTTGTGCAAAATTAATCTAACATTAATGGCGTCAAATAATAATGTGAAAGCACATAGTGTGCTTTGGGAAGCACTACATGTAATTTGTTGCTGATAGTTTATCGAGAGCTGTTTAATAAGTAAATATTTTGATCGAAACTCAATAAAGGCGTATCATTTTAGTTAATACTAGCTTCTGCCCGCGACTTCGTCCGCATGAAATTTCTTGTTCCTCCGACTCACCCCGTCGCATCACATCGTCTGCTCGCGCTGTCACTTCGTTTTCGCTCAGCGTTCTTTCTGACTTTTTCTGTTTTTGCTTCTGAAGGTAGGACCCTCAGGAGGAAAGCTCAAGTAGCTTTCCTCAAGAGTTGGGCTATCAAATGCAAAAAATATTTTTTCAAATCCGTCTGGTAGTTTTTTCTGTTCTTTAGATTAATGCGTTGAAACAAACAAACAAACTATTTAGCGTTATTATTAGTGTAGATTCAATTTTAACTTGTAGATGTTTCATGAAATCATGAATAGGTGCATTTGTTACTATTATTTGCTCGTATTCTATCACCACTGCTCTCAAAACGGTGAAGGAAAACATCGTGAGGAAACCGGCATGTCCTAGAACCAAAAATTCAAAGACATGTGACATCTACCAACCCGCACTGGGCCCGCGTGGTGGATTACGGCCCAGTCCCTCTCACAGAGAGGAGACCTGTGTCCCAGCAGTGGGAACATTATAGGCTGATGATGATGCTCGTATTCTATGCAAAAAACAAACACCGAGATGGAACTTTCACATCGAACTGGAAAAAAAGTGAAAGTCTCGTAGATATCTACAACACTACGCAAATAAAGAGTGTTCAACTCACCTGCCTTGGAAGCTGTGAAACTATCGCCAAACGGAGAGTAAACAGCTTTCATCACAAAATGATACTTTTCGCTTTCCATCGAGGCTCGCGCTAGAGCCGATGCGAAGGCCACTTCGGTCACTGTGTTCGGCGGAAATATTGCACCTAAACAAGAGGTAACACTTAAAATATCCTACTTTATGATGGGAAATATATGAAACGTAACATATAATGTTACGTACAATAACAGACATAATGTCCAAATATATGTAATGCAATATGAAATTTAACACACGTCGTAACAAATTCACCTTGTTGTTGTATATATCGTGGCCAACACATCGACGCGAAAACTATAACCATGAATTCAGCACACATTCTCGACTAGACCCATAGCGTAGAACATTTTCGTCGATTATCAAAAAAAAAAGACGGGTTGCACTCCGGGAGTGCCGGCAGAAGTGAAAACTTGAATATTAACGTTGAAATAAATCAATTATTAATTGAATTAATATAACTCATTTTTTTTCACTATTTCTGCGTCAGTTTTTTCATTAATCGATGCACTTTGTTCAATTTCCATATTTTAAACACTTTATATACACGAATTTTACGAATACACAGCAGTGTGGCTACTACACAGACTGTCGAGCCATCGGCTGTCCATCCATCCATCCACATCCACGTCCACGTCCACGTCCACGTCCACCATCACCATCACCATCACTATCACCATCACCATCACCATCACAATCACCATCACCACCACCACCACCACCACCACCACCACACCACCACCATCACCACCACCACCACCACCACCACCACCACCACCACCAACACCACCACCACCACCATCATCACCACCATCATCACCACCACCACCACCACCACCACCACCACCACCACCACCACCACCACCACCATCACCACCACCACCACCACCACCACCACCATCACCACCACCATCATCACCACCATCATCACCACCACCACCACCACCACCATCACCACCACCATCACCACCACCACCACCACCACCACCACCACCATCACCATCATCATCATTCATCCATCCATCCATCCATTATCGTGTCTCACTTGGTTCACTTCGGTTGGCGCCGCCATAGAAAGAGAGGGGGGGGGGGAATCTCTCCTGACGGTCACGTGTCCTGACGCGATGTCCTGACGCGAGTTTAACATTTTTTACCCATTACAAAAAGTGTGCAACGCCGCTAAAGAAGTTTTCACTTCAAAAAATAATCAGCTGTTTTATAGAAAAGTGCAATACCTATGCGGTTAAAATGAATGGAACGGCTACCTACTTTTTTTACAGTCAACGAACAAGTGTGATCATGTACTGAATCTATGGAGACAGCTTGCGCGCTGATTGTCCCTGCCACCCTTTACCTATAATTGGGTGTCATGTTTGTTTCAACGTAATGTTACATTTCTTGTGTACCATTAGATTTCTTCTAAAAATAGTTTTTCATATCCTTTCAAAGAGAAAAAGGGCCTTTGATTAAAGAGTCCATATCCTAGAACGATCAATCATGAATCTTGATTTGCTATTAGTAGATTTGATCCTAATCTCGATTCAAATCTAAATAAAATGGGGTAATCATGAGTAAGCATTGTTCTAGAATACGGGCATAATAGTTATAGACCCAATGATATTCTAGAGTCTAGAATATCATAAAGAATATTATAAACACATTGTTAACAAGATTTGCAACAGTTTTGGCACTACGGATGGCGTTCTCCTTAGTATTCCAAGATATTATTTGCGCAAAGTTGTATCTCAGTCGTAAAACAACTCACCGATGTTAACAGTCGTCTTCAGAGTTTCAAATTTCCGAAATACGGCTCCAACGTTCCCGAGAATTAATATAATTGTTACCACCGTCACGTACACTCCTGCAAGAGCAATATTGCAGTAAATAACTTTGTAAAGATACTAACTGAAAACAGATTTAAATGTCGCCAAGATAAACACGTGATTTGTAGTAAATCTCACTAAAGTAAAACTTGGTACTCGCCCCGGTGTAACATTTTCGAGACTGGATTTTCCGGAATAAAAGTAGTGAATTGGAACAATGAGATTCAGCGCGGCACAGCTGTCGCATTACAAGTTTGCCGGTCGTCGGTGGGTGTTTACCCGACACATGGCAAACATTGGTGCCCGGATGCAGAGCGTCACCGAGCGTGATGCTCGCGCGGGGTGCACCGCGATACGTCCCCGCGCTTTCATGCACATTATCACAGCTGTTTTGCCAACTGTGGTCGGACCTATTATTAGATAACGCTAACTAGTGTAGTAGTACGATGTCCTAGTTTCAGGTTAACAGGTGACAACGATCAGCTGCAATTATATCTCACCTAGAATATGTCACACTGCAGGCTAAAGGCTATACTTACTACGCTCTGCTTCTAAAAAGGAACGAATATGATGTAGGTACCTTGTTTTCACATGACTGCTTATTTGCGGTTTCTAGTCCATTAAATTCAGGCTTCCTCACAATGTTTCGTTCACTGTAAGTGGTGGTTTATCTGAATTTAAAAAGTACTACGTTATAAAATATGCATCGTATTGTTTCCCCAAAAACCGTGGTCCGTATTACCCAGTCAGTCTCTACCAAGAAAGACAATATTACAAGAAATTTTTGAAAAATTAAATGTTTTACATATTTTACAACAGATTTCTACGTAGCTCTCATACAAATCAAGATATAGTTTAAAAGTTAAAACTTGCTGTTTGTAGAAAATGCTTTCAGCTGCAAAACTTTGCATTCTTGCTAGTATTGGCTACAATTTTTATTTTTTCAGCTCTTGCTATACAGGGTGTCCCTGGAAATATGGATCAAATCGAATAGGGGCGTGGGCAAGGTCATTTCCAAAGGTTTTAGCAAAAAAATAAAATAAAAAAAAAACAAAAAAAACAGGACAGAAATCGAATCATTTTAAAGAAATCTTTAAAAAAAACTATCAGGTCTACCAATTTTTTTTTTTAGATAGCCCTGATAGTATTTTTTTATGATTATTTTCTTTGAGCACTATGCGAAGTGATTGAAAAAAAAATCGGTCATAACTTTTGAACCGTAAAAAAATTCACTGACATTCTCAGGGTCAAAATGTTTGGAAATGACCTTGCCCACGCCCCTATTCGATTTGATCCATACTTCCAGGGACACTCTGTATAAGTATTGAAATCATGGGAATTTACAGTGAAATATATGTTCATTATAAAAGCTAACCCAAAAACATTATAACATTATGTACAAATAGGTACCTATATAGAAAAGGGGAAGCAGCAGATTGGGCATCAAAAAAACATTGCTCTTTTGGGGGCATATAACTGTATCGGAGTTGTAAGAGTTCTTAAAGATAAGTTATAACATTTAAAACTAGCTTTCGTAAAACAATGAAGGAACCTTATCCGTAACCAGAAGGTTCCCGGTATGGTCCAGTACAAAAAAAAATATCACAATCACAGGAAGAACTCTCGGCACTCGGCTAGTCTCTCGGCTTCATTAAGCGTCTTTTTATACCCGTTAAATCGTTGATTAAATTAGAGCAAGCTAAATTACTATCGAACATACTCGTATGATTCAGTGAGTACGTAGATCGAACCAGGTGAACTGAATACGCCATGGTCAGACACTTTGGCGCTGGTCCAGTGTGTCGGGCTCTGTCACGATTACTATTATCGTTGGGGACTGCTGACGTGTCAGAATTAACTGACCAAATTGTTCCTAGTGTTTGTTCAGTGGTCAGCTAAGTCGGCATTATGGAACAGTTTTTTGGTTTGACCTAAAAAACTTGTGGTTTTAATAAATTTAATGGATCATTTATTAGGGTTTTTTTTTTTTCAATTAGGGTCTCCTTAAACGGAACCTTTATACGCGAGTAAGATCATTTTTTTTTTGTCAAAGTGACTTTTCTCGAGATTTATGAAACGGAGGCATTAGAATTTTGGCATAATCGTACCTACATATCTCAATGTTGGGCACGAACGTCGCCTGCCAAAAAACATTTTTTTAGTTTTATTTATTATTGAAGGACTACCAGACGTAGCACTGAATAAGAACATACCACAGAAAAAAAAATCTAGACAAATTAGTCTAGACCATAGGTTCTCAACGTGGGAGATAACGCCTCCTCGTGGGCGTTCGACACTTTCAGGGGGGCAGTAGAAGACTCAGAGAAAATTATATATCTTATTTTACGACTGTATAATTTTACACGTTTAAATATAATCGTGGCAATTGCTGTTTCAGATTCGCTACAGATGGTAAGTAAAAAAAATGGGGGAGCTCTAGAAATAAAAGTTCTCAAAGTGGGCGGTGGGCAAAATAAGGTTGAGAACCTATGGTCTAGCTATACCAAACACGATGTGTTGCAGGCTTCTTTCTACATTATCAGGTAAACATTAGTACCTATCAGAGCGTTATACTGTATAGCGCTATAATAGGTCTATCCCACGGATATCTATGGTCTAGCCTATACAACATTGTATTCTACAAAATAACAAGTACCTATACTATAACTATCATTAGGGAGTGTAACATTTTGAATAAGAATTTTCATGAATATTTAACTATGTTACATTACATTTTACAACCTCGGCGTGGGAGGACCATTAGTAGAGATAATTCATTATTCAGTTAGGTCGAGGTCGCTTAGTGCTCAGTTCCTATGTCCTCCTCGGACCGGTTATTTCAAGTGAATTACCTACTCGGGCGATATTTATTACCTGTGAATTTCTGTGAACGTTACCAAAGGATGAAAGGGTCCTGGGTAAATTGGCGAAGGTCTAATCTTTGCCAATATTAGGAATCTAAGGGTGAATTTCACCAATGACAATGAACGCGATCAGGACAACTAAACCGCGTTCAAGAGTTGTCAGTGTCAATATGCCACGAAAATGGTGACACTGCATGACCGCTCTTGAACACGGTTTAGTATGCATACACACGGGTGACACGCGTCAACGGCAGAAGCAACTGCAGCTGTCAACGAGTGTCGACCGCTGCCATCGACAGACGTCGACGCCCGCCGTCGACGCACGTCGACAACGTAAAGCTCGTGTGTTTGAGTACGGTGCTCAAATACACGAGTGGCATATATGTTGTCGACGGCTGTCGCCGACACGTGTTGACGGCAGCCGTCCACGCTTGTGGACAGCTCCAGTTGCCTCTGCCAGTGTCACTCGTGTGTATGAGCACTTACATTTTCATTGGTGAAATCCACCCTTAGTAGTAGTAAATAATAATAGGAGGACGTTGGCAATAAGTAGGAAGTTATAAGTAGCTTAATATTGATACCTATTTACTGAACCATAAAATAAAATAAAGACCCACAAATACTCGTACATAATGTAGATCGGAGTATGATCGGAATCGCTTTGGGAAATTAAATTTATTTTATTCCGATCCATCTTTAAACAAAATTACTTCGTCAAAATAATAAAATAAAACTTGTTGGAACAGCAAAATCCTTTTCATCCCTTTCATCATAATTTAAAACGAGACTGAAAGTGACTCGATAATGATCGCGGTGGATATTCTACATTTTCGTCAAACTTATAACTAACGAACACAGCGGCGCCATTAAAATTAATTGAATACGCTGTCTTGTTCAGATAACTTTTTGTAACAAATATACAAACGTATTTATGCTACAGAAATTAAGGCGTATAATAGTGCTGTGTTTTAATGAATAATAAAATTGTAACACTTAACTATATTTACGGTTTCATAAATGGTATTTTAGAGGTATGAGGAACAGGATGTTCACTCATCCACCGTAGAAAAAGCCTCCCTTTTCGTCCAGACGGGACGGTGTCGTGTGTGGTTGGCAACTGTTCGACGATTGATGTCGAGACGTTTTAAATATGATAGTTAATTGCGATTCTTCTTCTTCTTCAATCGGTCCCTCATTACTGAGGATCGTGGTCACTGGATCCTTTCAAACGGACAATCAGCCTTCATCTACTCCGGTCCAAAGTTGCCATCACCACCTGCTGAAAATTGCTTGAGGACGTAGCTTCTTTTATTTGGTCGGACCATCGTGTTAGCGACCGGCCTGTCGTTCTCTTTCCTTCGGTATTGCCAACAATAACCAGCTTAATTGCGATTACAGACATAAATATAGAAACTATATTGTCCCTCTGCAGGGCAAAGGCATAGTCTGATGGCTCATAGTCTGATGGGACTGCAGTCCGACGCGATCGGAGAGAGATTAGGCGCAGGACCAACGGCTTAACGTGCTCTCCGAGGCTGTTACTGAGAAATACTCAATAACACTTTGCCAGACCTGGGAATCGAATCTAGTACCTCACGCTCAGCAGTCACATTTGCGAACACGAAACCAACGGGGCAGTCAACAGAGAAGGCATGAACATTGATCACCACGCTTGCGTCTGGAGCAAACGTGGTGACCAATATTCGTTCTTTGGGTTGCCGATTTCAGACTTATGTTTATAAAATATAAGTCTAGGTTTTAGCTGCTATTTTCGTGCAGCTCTCCAGCTACTCATATTAGGAATATGGCGCTGACTGAGGACATGGGCAGAACTCTGATGGTGAAATTAAGTAATCAGTGTCCAAAGATGATTAAATATTTTTATTATTTTTCCTTCAATATTCAAATACTGGGTTTTTGTCGTTAATATTATCTACCATTGTGTGTGTGTATGTATAATTGTTGTAATGTGCGGTGTAGGTGACCTATTTATGCAAAATAAACAATTTTTCTTTCATATTACTTAAAGACCATAAAAAACATTACTTCAATGTATTTTATGAAAGGGATATTTTCTTACATCATTTTCATTTTAAAATCAAAGACTCAAAGCGACATGGGCTGTTTGTGCTCATCCATTCAGCATTTATGGAATTTCGCGCTTCATCATAAAGTTATTTCCCATACGCGAAAAATGTAGTCGTTTTTGGACAGGCGACCGGATTTAAAAAATGAAATAAACGTGCGTCAATCGAGGGTATCGTCCATCGCTGGCAAAAATATTTAAAACGGATTTTTTGTTACAGCCGGTCGCGCTTGAAAAATCACGGAAAATATTGTATGTAGGGATGCTGTAGGAAGTGCTTCAATAATATATAGGTAGGTATAAAAAAGCCGTTTTCAGAAAGGGGTAGACGGAAATAAAACAGTAACACTCTTGACTTGGCAGAAGATTGGTAAACACGGTTTGGAGTTTTCCGCTTTCCCATGTAAAGAAATGACTTACTACAAAAATGATAGAAGTTGAGAACCAGCATTGATATTCTGTAAAAATTTCACTGTGAAAACTTGGGTGAAGTGAGCTGGCATTCCACATATCAGAAGGGCAATTCTTGTAATTTTAAGAACATTCACAGTCTACTCTCAGTCTCAATCTGTCAAAAATACCTCTAATTTAACTACATATTTGACAAGTTTTTGACATTGATTGTCGCTGAGATGAGATTGCGACTAGATTTTAAATGCTTTACGAGGTTTGGGCCATCAGGGATTGCCACTATTGACAGCTCACTACACGCTCATTTCACCTAAGTTTTCACGGTGAGATAATTACAGAATAGACTGCCTATATTTAGACTTTTACCATGCTATCTCATGGGATCAGCTTCACCATCAAAATCGAATAACTAAAGTATTTAAATTGTCGTCACGTACATATAAATCCGATCGACTTTAAAGCTCAGACTGAATCATTTCTAATTCTGCGCAATTTCCATTTTAAAGTAGCGTGGGAGCTTCCGAATTTCCGTTAACCCCTAAAGTCCTTTGCCGTGAAGGACTTAATTATAACGGGTTGGTTGGCGCGGTCTCCTTTACCAACCAACACTTAACTTTTCGTGTGTGATATAAAAGGGAACCGTACAACTTTGTAATTGTTCTCACTCCGACGCATCGTGAGCCCAAACAAGAGTAGTTTCGAAACTTATATGGAATTTAAAGCTTCCGTAATGAGTTGTGTTAATTTCTTTGAGTTTTGGGCGCTTGAAAATTGTTGTTTGATCTCATTGCGGCGTTTTTGTGGTGGCTAAACAAAGGACGAGCTATAAACTACATCACAAATCATAATGTTTCTTCTATTCATAAAATCGATTTTGGGTAAGTAACCTCATCTGACATCATCATCTGCCTAGCCTTTTCTCAACTATGTTGGGGTCGGCTTCCAGTTTAACCGAATGCATCTGAATACCAGTATTTTTCATGAAGCGACGGCCTATCTGAGCGGTTGTCAGACTTTAGGGCTTCTGACGACCCGTTACGACTGCCAAAGATCGACGAATGACAGCCAGGGCCAACTGCTTAACGTGCTTTCTGAGGCACGGAGGGGTTTTAATAATAATATGTAAAGATGGTCACCCATCCACGGACCAACCATGGCAAGCGTAGCTTAACCTTATCGATCGACCCGTGTGGCTGTTATTACTTAGCCACAAGCCCCTTGGTAAGTAACCTAACATTATGAAAGCAAATGAAATACCATTTGAAAATTTGGCTACTTAAGTACATTCGTGACGCAGGTGGTGTTTCCGGGGCACGCCACGATAATGGCGGTAAGACCCCTCTTTGAGGAGTGGCTAGAGAGGCGTCACGGCGTCCTCACCTATCGCCTGACGCAGGTCCTCACCGGACACGGATGTTTTGGGAGGTTCCTGCACATCATCAGGCGGGAAGAGACGCCCGGGTGTCACCACTGCGAGGATCGCCCAGAGGACACGGTGGAGCATACGGTGGAGGTATGCCCCGCATGGGCGGAGCACCGCCGTGCCCTCGTAGAGGCGATCGACAGCGGCGGCGACCTCTCGCGTCCGGCCCTGGTTCAAGCCATGGTCCGGGGCGAGAGGGAGTGGGAGGCGGTCACCTCCTTCTGCGAAGCAGTCATGCTAGCGAAGGAGGTGGCGGAACGGCTGAGGGAGAGAGCCTCACACCCCAGCCGCCGCGGGAGACGCTCCGGGCGTCGGGAGCCGCGTGACGACTCCCGGCCACCGTAGGCGCGGGCCTGCGGACGGAGAGTAATGGGTAGCTCACCGTCCGATCAGCACCAGGCCCGTGCCGGACGGCGCGTACGTGTTCCACGCGCGCCTCAAAGAGATGTCAGCATAAAGGAAGGGGCCCGCCAGGGCCGAAGCCTGCCGGGGGTGCGGGATTGTCCGAAAGGGTTACCGCTACCCCGGAACATAAAGGGCTAAGGAAGGAACACGGATGGGTTTTAGTCAGTAAGAGTCTGACACTCCCTTCGTTCCACCCAGAGCGGGAGGGGTCATTTGATGATTTCCCATCCATAAAAAAAAAAAAAAAGGTGGTGTTTCCGAATTGTAGGTACATATTTGATACGACCATAGAAATGTTATAGGTACGACATTAAAAGTAGGTAGGTATGTATTCGTAATTACAACGTAGTACGAAATAAACCAATTCAAACTGAAACAAAAGGAAGTCGAACTCAATAACATCTAATACATTTCTACCACAGTGAGTACCACAAATATCTTAATTCAATTTAAAAAGCGGAATCGCCGGTTTGATTGCAGTGATCACGTAGTAAAACTACATACGAAGTCTTTTCACTTTGTGAACAAGACAAATTACCACAACCAAGTCGTTGAATTGACTTTAACCACGTTACGCGTAGGTACCAGTAGCTTAGCTATATTAGTTTAGGTTTAAATTAGGTATATTGGTTTAGGTTTAAAATAAAGTGTGTTTCGTTAAGCCTTGAAAGGTTCTGAAAGGGTCGAAAATACTACTCTTGTTTTTTTTAATATACATCGTTATTGCGGCTTGCGGCGAGTGGGGTCTACAAAATTAAATATCATACTTATATCCTTAAGAGGGATCCCTCAAGGTATTCCGCAAATTACTTATTTGATGGATATAAAATATGACGATTTGTAATGTTTTGAATGATTATAATTTAGTAATTAGTTTATTATAATTGCCGCGAATTGAATTTCAATCAACATAAAAACTAAAGCAGTGCTGTAATTTGCAAAAAAAAACGTAAGATTTGCTGGCTACATTGAAGGAATCACCTTACATATTGATTTTTGTTAAAACATCGTTAAAATCACTTGTTTAATTTGTTGCCTACCTATGCAAATGAATACGTTTGTTTCATGGATTATGTCGGCTTTATCATAAATCCCTGAAATTAATTCATAAGATTATAAAAGGACCTATACCAATATAAAAAGGCTGTACTTTCAGAGAGAACTAAATAAAATTAAGGAACAGAAGTCGCCAGCGGTCGTTTTCACATTCGCGGTCCGACACTTACTTGTTTTCAATGCCTAACCCAGATATAGTGGCATAAAATTTTATAGACTTGTGTAAACTCGCTCTTGTTCAAGTTGGAAAAGTGGTAATGGCACCGCGCGGGGTTTGGGGATCCTCTCACAGGAATACGAATTGAAAATGGAAGAATATTTTCATGTAAATCTGCTCCGTGGTCGAGATTTATTAATCCAGTAATAGGAAGTAATGCAATTCAATGGTTCAATGGAATATTCAGCCATTCTTTGGTTTTTTTTCCGTATAGACCGCAATAAACCGGTACATCGACGCGCAAACTGTAACAATGAATTCAGCATAATATGGTTCTAGAACCGACGAAAAATCTGCTCTTTCATAGAAAAGTGCACGATACCACCATGCCTACGCGGTCAAAATATTTGGAACAGTAAACGCAGCATTAAAAACTTAAACGCAGTAAAATTTTAACGCAGTGGGGGTTCTGAATCATGATATCCATGGTATCAGGTTGCGCCTCGATGTCACTCTGTTTTAATTGTCAAACCCAGATATAAAACATGATAGATTTAGGCCATCTCCTATTGATTCGTGTTTCTGCTAATTTGCAAACAGCAGCTTAGTTTTTTCAATAGACACGCCACAAAGTGTTCGCTAACAAAGTTGTGTGACTAAGTTAGTCTGCACCGTCGGGCAGGCAGCGCTACGCCTGGACGGAACTTGAACGTTTCTTAACAGCTTCATTACCAACGGAAAACTTCTAACTCCTGAAAACCTGATGAAAACTAGCCAGCTGAGACTACCATCCAGCTCTCTCAGTAATTGAAATTACTTCGAATGACGTCATCTCACAATTTTTTGCTGACAGAATGTCTGCGGATATTAAAATACGGCTACGGTTACGGCTTTTGTTCATAATACTAGTTACTACCTACGAGGGAGTAGTATGAATAAATTGTTCAGCTCTTTTATAGAACGAAATATCTAGGGAGCCCTCGATAGTGTTCAAGCAATAAAATATATTTTTTAGCTGTAGGACGGTAAACTTTTACATTACGGTACATTCACAAAATATAACATTTGCAGGAAAACCTAAAAAAGCTTGTTGAAAGTTTCACATTTAGCGATAAAAAAAGGGTATATTGTTGAAAATACCTGGTTTCGAATAAAGCGGTAACAGTAAGCATAAATGGATGAAAAAACAGTACCTAACCAACAATGAAAAGGTATCCGATTATCCGCTCGAACTACGAATGAAAATCGTAGCTATCAATGAAAATAACGTTTGAGCTGCGTTCGTATTTGCGGTTTCTATAATTCGAAATATAATCGTGAACACATACGTTGTAATGTGCCGTTTAGATTCAAACTGAGGTGGTCTTTTAGTAAAGGTGGATTTATATAATATGTAACTGCAATTTTATTCATTGTTAAACACCTACGTAGTAGGTACGTACCACAGTGGATAATAAGTAGGTAATCTATTTTAGTCAATGTATTGTCTTAATGAAATACCTTTCGGACGAAATAGAGAAACGTCTGGATGTTTCGCGGGAACTGTTTCTTATGGCTAATCGGTTTAAATTTTTGGGTGTTTCTAACTCGATTAGTTTGCTCTAATGGAATGTATTGAGTGGCAAGTGGCTCAAATATAGGTAGAAACCTATATTTATACTCCCATATTTATAAACGTTGCAAACATTTTTGACATTTAAGCAACATCTATATAAATATGAGGGTTGATCGATATAAATAAGCCGTCTAGTGTGTTTAAGAATCTTTATACAAACGATTACTTCACCTACGTCTAGTTCACAAATATTATTCTACCTGATCTTGACGTAAACTCCAATTTCATTATGCATTCCTCAAGCATGTCTAAGATCAAGGCGTCTTCGTGCTCATCGCGTCATGCTCAACGCTTGGCATGCAGCCAGTCCTCAGCAGGGACATGAGAGCTATCGAAATCTATCTACGAAGTACACCCTCCAATAATCCCTTACCTGTTGAATAATGGATGCTTCCACGTATTTATTCCTGCTCTCAGTCGCAAAAGAGATGCGTCCAGAAGGTTGGCTGCATACGACGTAAAAACAGGACATACCTAATATAGGTGAAGTGAGCTTGATGTGTCAATAGTGTCCATCTCTTAGTTGGAATGACAGTTTACTTTAAGCTCACTTCTACTGAGTTTCCATTGTAAGATTCTTGCAGAATAAACCGGTTGAGTGTACGTACGACGATCTCAAACTTCCCCAAAAGCCAGTAACTCACATCATAACTTTTCACAAAAGTGCATACTTTTGTGACATGCATATGTACTCGTTGGATGCGAGAAGCACAAAACCGGTCGAAGTGGAGGTGCTTGGGGGAGGCCTATGTCCAGCAGTGGACGTCTTTCGGCTGAAATGATGATGCATGTAGCTTGTATGTCCATGTGCTATAGCATCTTCTAATTTGGTGATAACATGGAACATGTCACAATCACAATGGCAAGCAAGCAATTTCCATACTTTTGTGAAAGTTACTGGAACTTGTTTTCCTAGCTGAATGAATGCTAGTCGCGAATGCTTTTACACTCTCTGTAATTTGAACTGCGCTGTTTACTCTTGCATAACTACTACATATTTATTGTATAGAATCAAGTTTTTCTAACTGAACAGACATACTGTGGGGTTTATTGCGCCATTTCACCTAGCTAAAGCACTAGGGAGTGGTGAAGGACGGGCGTTTTAAGGGACTGTCTTATGTCATTTTGATGTTTGTAAAGTGCTAATTCTTAGATTCGTTAATACTTACGTAAAGCGTATCTATGTGTGCGTACATTTTTACTCATTGTAGGAGAGTTTTGAGTATAAACGTAGATGACTATAAGAGTAGGGAAAGACCAAAGAAACGACGGATGGATGGACTGTTTAAAATATAATATGGCTAGAAAGAGAGTGATTATGGAGATGACGACTATTAGAGAAAGAAGTATGAAAAAAATACTTAGCCCCGAACCCAAATAGGTAAGCTTCGATAAGGGCAGGAAAATGATGTAAAGAGCTGACCTTCTGTACCTATAGCTATCTAGTTTGTGTCTCAATGTTCCCCAGAGTCCAGTTTCCACTCCTTATTTGAATCGCATTTAATGATGTTTACTACAATAGTCCGCCGGGTCCAAGCCGCTCGTGATTGTCAAATATTGAAATTGATTGGAATAGTTATTTAATAGGACCTTTAGGACCGTCGTTTTGTGTTTGATAGTTATACTTTGTTGTTAGTGCTGTTTTCATAATCCTACTAATATTATAAACGCGAAAGTTTGTGAGGATGGATGGATGTTTGTTACTCTTTCACGCATAAACTACTGAACGAATGGCACATAGATAGTTTATAACCAGGATTAACAAGTAGGATAGTTTTTATCTCAATATTCCCACGGGATCGAAACCGCGGGGCGCTGCTAGTTACTTTATAAAAACCTACCCAGGCAAGTAGCGGTCAAAAGATAATCATCATAATCATATGATAATCAGCCTATAACGTTCCCACTGCTGGGACATAGACCTCCTCTCTGTAAGACGGAGTGGGCCGTAATCCTGGTAAATGTAACATATCTTGAATTTTTGGTTCTAGGACATACGGGTTTCCTCACGATGTTTTCCTTCACCGTTTTGAGAGCAAAGAAAATTTGCTTTTGACCTCTGTTTGCCTGAATGTTTTATTGCTAAAATATTACGCTATTCATGTCTGCGAAAAAAAGGTACAAATAATGTGCAATATCTAGAATCACGCGCCTCAATGCTCGTTACTGAAAATGCAAGCTATATGAATCACAGAAATTCTTATAAAGAAACACGCAGGTGTGGAATCATCCAATTTCTTCGTAATTTCACATGTGTGAGATACAGAAACATAAAATCTAGTCTCGTTGGTAAATATCTTGTTAGAATCTGTACACCTAGATCCCCTGTACCCTCGGTCTCGGTGGGATAAGCTGTTTATGTGCGAATGGTCACAGTCTGATAACATTTAGCGGAGAGCTCGATTCGCTTACCGGTAGTATACAAAACTTGCAGTGTAAGCGGAATTGCTAACTGTACAAAATGCCGCAGATAATAGAGACCCTAGCACGAACGCGCGACATAAACGTAAGTAAATACAAACGATTTTTGAATCGAAAATACAATTATCCTACAGTTTTTTGGTTTAGCGCTACTACTGGGCTTGAGGTCCTGGGTTCGATTTCCAGGTCGGGCAAAGTCTTCTTAGGTTTTTCTGTCAGGTGTTTCTCAGTAGCAGCCCAGAGTCTGGATTTGTGCCCGGTCTGGGGAGGCCTATGTCCAGCAGTGGACGTCTTTCGGCTGAAATGATGATGATGATGAATGGCAATAGGTTCATCCCCTATAATACATAACTAAGGTACACCTCTACCTAAAACTAAGTTAAATATTATGTGCGACACGAGTAGGTATTTATAATTTTAAAATGGTTCGAATTTACGTTACGTTAACTCCGCGCGTTCATGCTAGGTTCACTGGTTCCTGTAGATATAATTGGTTTGAATAATTAGATTGCTTTTCCAAAAGTACTTTGGACCTCACTAAAAAGTTTAATGTTAAAACGGATCATCAATCTATGGTGACAAGGACTATGAAAACAGAAGAAAGAAAAATGTCCGAAGACAGTTTTAAGACCAGACTGAATTTAAAAGGAATGAGTTAAATGGAAAACGTTTTAGTTTCCAAGTTAATAAATTCTCCTAAACTTTGAAATGAAATTGGTAAAGTAAATTAGCATCACTTGAAAATAATCTCTTTGTGTTGGAGTACTTTCTTTGTTTCTCGAATGTCTAACAAAATTATGCAATACTTAACTGTGAAAACTATTTTAACATTTTTGCGATTGTTTTTTCATAGAGGGTGGTGGGGACCGACGCAAAAACTATAACCATGAATTCAGCACCCCTAGCTTCTAAACCCCCCCCTAGCGCAGAAATTTTTCGTCGGTTACAAAAAAATTGCTGTTCCATGCATTGGGACCGCGTTGGTGTATTGCACGTTTCTATGAAACAGATGATTTTTTTTTTAAGTGAAAACTTCTTTAGGCGCGTTGGGAATTTTTTGAGAGGGGAAAAAACTATTGAACTCGCGCCACTGTTACCGTAATCGACACCGCTTCGGATGTTTTCGGCTCTCTTCGGGATGTACTCGGTTTTAATGTATATGTCCTTTGTTTTCACTTCTGTCGGCACTCCCAGAGTGCCACTGTTTTTTTGTAACCGACGTAAAATTTCCGCTCTATGGAGTCTAGAATCATGTGCTAAATTCATAGTTACAGTTTGCGTGACGATGCCCGTGCCACCCTGTATACTACTGATTTACATTTCAAGCATTCTATATTATAGGTATTCGATTGAACGAATTTTGTCTCTCTACAATTCTTAGTCGCAAACAACATATTAGATTTCCCGTCTTCATAGAAGTGGACATGTGTAGGCTTATTTGGAGGTCTTTTATGTTTGTGCGTGTTTGTTCTGTTTTGTCTATTTCAGGTATTGATCACCATAACAACTAATAGGTATGATATGATTTTATGACAAAATTCTTGTTTTATTATTTTATCTTAGGGAGAAGATGTACCTACGTTTGCTATTATTCATGCTGTTTTAGGACTGAAAACTTGCAGAGCTGTTGAATTCCAGTCTCCGGTGTCGCGCGACAGCGTGTCAAGTCAGAAAGCTGGTGCTCAAGTAAACGTGACAACTCGTAAGTATGAATACGTAAGCATTCATTACACGCATACACATTTGCATCTCGCATGGCCGTATAACTCGACTCAACTCAATTTCCTAGCACTCAAACGGTTTCCCGGTCGCAGTGGCAGGAGGGATCGGGGGCATTACTCATTTCCGTATCATAAAGCACTTGTGTTATGCAAATTTGTTTACGCTTTATAGTACCCTGTGTAAGGTACATAATAACACTCGTATAATTGCTGTTGACTGTGAAGAGAACGCAATTATAAATAAAATTAATTTTCAATGCAGCTACGTGGAATGGCGCGTCTCGTTCGTGGAACAAGCGACAAAAATATGGTCCCGTAATGGAGGGCGCGCGGCGGTGCGCGGCGGCACCATTTCATAGTTTTGAAATGTTTGGTACTTACAATAACATTTGAGTTTGAAATTATTTATACAGAATCGGGCGGTGGAGGACCTTTCTTATGATCTTCCATTTAACCTGTACCTTATTATGGGAAATGAATAAATCTTGGCAGACAAAGAACAATTGTAGACTATTCATAAGGAGAATACGTGTTTACAAGAGCGAATGACAAATAAAATATCAATTTTACAGATTGCAGCAAATATATTGTAGTTGAATCTGAGGTTACCTAGAGCACGTTCAATTATTTAAGATTTCTATGAGACGCTTTCCTTGCAATACGAGGAAATGTTTCATAAACGTTTATCCGACAACGAATCCGACAAACGATCCGGAAGATTTATCCGACATAATATTTACTTAGTCATTTTCAAGGAGTCACCAAACACCAGTCAAGGCGGTACTGTACCGACTAATTACCTTGATTATAATGGACTTTGATTTATTGCGACCAAATTAAATTGGGCAGAAGATTGTTTAAATTCGGCCGCGTCGCTAAGCCCATCTGTCAAAGCATTTTGTCGGAATAATCGAGAGTATTAGAGAGTGATTTAGGAACATCTGTCATTCCAACGGTTCAGTATTCCTGTACACTTTTTTCAGGCTTAAATGGGTTTTTGGTCATTAATCGTTTCAGTCAACGCGGGAAAGTCTATTGAAGTGAGTCTATAGGTGTCCATTACTGTGTTTAATTATTTTCGGGATAATTAGCTGGTTTGTCTTGCAGCACGGTGGTTTTCAAGTGATTATAGTGGTCAAATGAGTTGGGATGTTGAGGCGGGTTGGAGCGGTTTGCGGCTCAATAATAGCCACCCGAAACAATCGATTTGCGAGGGTAAGCTGCGCTTCGTGAGCGGTCAGTCTGTGGATTGTAATCATCCCCTACTAATTGAGTCCCTTTGTACGTTGGAGAGTAAGTAAAACGGTTGGTTCGAGTGGTCATATCTGTGGTATTCGTAACGGATAGTTGGTTTTAGTGCCCAGTAACTGGGTTGTCGTACCCCAGCATTTATGTACGACACGTAGCAAAGTTCTCGGCTGACAAAGATTGCTATCGACTCGCTAATAGTTAGAAGTGTAATTGATATACCTAGCATCACCGCGTCAAGGGGTGAATGGGGGAGCGGTATCGCTTTACCTTGCGTTAGTCCCGGAAAATAAATGGCGACAGTGTACATCTATCAAAGAACCTGTTACATTGCATGCTTTAATAGTTTTAACAGTGATACGAACCTGATATCTGAAGCTGATTCACTCGAGTGATTGTTCATTTTTGTTTTATTCCACGTTCACAGGACAAAATAGCATAGGAATGAACGTTCATCTGCTCCTTTACTTTGAATTTTTCGATCATTCGGTAGGCGAATGAAAGACGCCGAGTGCCGAAATCCAACATCGTTGATTCGGTTCACTAGTGAATACGTCTTTCACTTTTGATTTATTTTGTGTTTAGACATTTCATTTCGAGGGAAAGATGCCGAAAGGCAGACAAAAAGCGGTCAAATGCTAGTCGGACTCGCCTTTACCTATTTTTAATTTTTATTATTCTTTGTTATAGCGGTTATAGGTATAATCTTTGAAAATTTCAAGTGTCTACCTATTGAGGTTCAAAAGATACAGCCCTGTGACGGACAGCGAAGCCTTAGTAATAGGGTCCCGTTGTTGTCACTCTTTAGGTAAGGAACAATACAATGAACAATAAGGTACTGCGTCTGATATCTGCTTCGGTTATAAAGAACTACATCGTGCGTGTGAGCCATTGCTGACTGAGGGGTAGTTAGTGAGGTACTATCTATTTTCGTTTCTCGGGTCGGACAAGATGGTGGAGGGTTATTTTCATTAATTTTTATATTGCTGTATGGGCCCGCTCTTGACCTCGATCACGCCTGATGGAAAGCGATGGATGAGGTCTATGATGGGACGAGCGTGTCCAAAAGATGCCTAAGGCACTGGAACTCCCACGCATCGAAGAAACACAGCAGGCTGCTTGACGGTAACTCCGGTGGGAGGGTGGTTGCAAACCAGCCGGGCGTTAGCCCTACCACCGCAAGGGGAGAATTGCCGAGTCAAATAAGGTGTTGGGTTTGACTGTCCAGGATGCGCCGAGCAGCTAGAGTGCTCGATTCAATTGAGTAACTGGCGGAACAAACTGCGCTACACGAAGAGCCTTCTTTATGCATCCCAAAATTTTCCAAAAATAGGATTTATCAGAACTGCTTCTCATTCTGCCCAAGTCTGGTTTAATTATTTGAAACTTAAGCAGCTAAACGTCAGCGAAGTACACCTCTAGCCTCCGTTTCCCATAATACAAGCGGAAGTTATCTATAGGTACTATATGATATGCTAAAGCTGAAGAGAGAGTCTTTTATTTAAATTTGGCCGCGTTAATCGTTGGAATTACTAGTCAGATTTGAAAAATTATTTTTGCATTTGATAGCCCAATTCTGGAGACATTCAATATCACGCCACGACCCTTAGGAGCCGAGCAAAAATAAAAAAGTCAGAAAGAACGCTAAGTGAAAACGAAGTACCCGACACAGCTATAGGATATATTTTATATTTTTTTTTTTGTTTAGCCTGTACTGTCCCACTGCTGGGCAAAGGCCTCCCCCAAGTCCTTCCAGGAACTCCTTTCCCGCGCCACCTCAAACCAGCCCTCGCGGTACGCGTCCAGGTCATCTCGCCACCGCTTTCTGGGCCGACCTCGGCGGCGCCGCCCATCTTCAGGCACCCATTGTGTGGAAACTTTTGCCCAGCGGTCATCCTGCATGCGGCTGATGTGACCCGCCCAGTCCCACTTGAGTCTGGCAGCTTTCTTGCCTACGTCTATTATACCCGTTTTGGAACGCAGCATGGTGTTTCGAATTTTGTCCTGTCTTTTTACACCCAGGATGCTGCGCTCCATTGCTCTTTGGCAAACGCCAAGGCGGAACTTTTGCGACTCGGTGAGTGACCAGGTCTGAGCACCATAGGTTAGGACGGGCAAGGTGTCGACGAGTTTGCGCTTCAGGGAGATCGGCAGATCACCCTTCATTAGCGTCTTCATGGACCAGTAGCTTTTCCAGGCGTTTTCAATTCGGCGATCGATTTCCCTTTCCTGCCTGTTTTCGAAAGAAACTAACTGGCCCAGGTAGATATACTCATCGACATAATGTATTTCTTGCCCATCTACCTCGACCCTACGCTTTGTGCTGTTAGTCATAAGTTGGGTTTTAGACCGATTCATCGCAAGTCCCACCTTAAAGCTAGCCGTGCTCAGTTCTTCTTCTTATTTTATATTAAAACAACAAAATTTTATGCGGACGAAGTCGCGGGCATTAGCCAGTGTTATGTATAAGTAGTAGGTATAAGCTATTGGTACAACTAACTAAGCACCTATTTATTAGAATCGAACGGTTCCAATTGTACATTGTAATCTCTCCGCCTTTATACTCCGCGTTTCGTTTGTCTAGCCAATCCATCAGGCTTATTCCATAATTCATATTTTCTATTCTTCTATCGTTCTATTTGGGTCATTGATTGCGCAATACAGTGCTAATGGAACTTGATTGTGTTCTTATTGTACTAGTTTGGACGATTCACGCCTATTTTTATTAGAGACTAACTTCTACCCGCGACTTCGTCTGCGTAAAATTACTTGTACCCACCCCGTCGCATCGCATCGCCTGCCCGCGCTATTGCTTCGATCTTTCTGACTTTTTTTTCCTTTTGCTCGCGCCTCAAGGTTCTAGCGTGATCAGCTAATCCATACTTATAGTATAAATTCGAAAGTAACTCTGTCTGTCTGTCTGTATGTTACCTTTTCACACCTAATCCACTGAACCGATTTAGATGAAATTTGGTGTAGAGATAGTTTAAGTCCCAGGAAAGGACATAGGATAGTTTATATCCCGATATTCCCACGGAATCAAAACTTATGCGGTTGAAACCGCGGGGCGCAGCTAGTGGTTATATATTTTTAACTAGTAATTTAGACATGTCATGGTAATTACATGAGCAGTGGTGGCCTAGTGGTAACAGCCCTCTATAGGTTGGTCTTGTGAGTTCGAATCCAGGCAGGCGCTATACTTTGCGCAATTTATTCCATCACCACTCAAAATGGCGAAGAAAAACAACTTGAGGAAACCGGCATGTCCTAGAACCAAAAATTCCAAGATAAGTAAGTATATATGACAGCTTACCAACCTGCACTGGTCACTCCCTCTCACAGAGAAGAGGCCTGTGTCCCAGCAGTGGGAACATTATTGGTTGATTATGAAGTACCTACGTAGGTAGCCTTCATGCCTTAGGCATTATCTACCAGTCACTTGGGTGAAAAAGAGATGACATAAAATTCAAATTATTTCCTATTTACATGGATGACTGTGGTATATCAATATATTTGGAAATTCTCACAGACACTATGTATTAGCACAGGCTTAACAGTATGGTAAAAGCGTGTTAATTAACAAACACCCCGAAGAACATTAAAAAAAATCTTACCTGATAAAGTTTAGAATATGATACCAAAGAAAATGGTGTGCTAATAACGTCGATGGCACTTAACGATCTATTATCGCTCCCTATACAACAGTTTGCTTAGGCTCCACTAACTTTGCTTCCAGTTTCAATGATGGATTGCTCCCTTTAGTTTACAAATCTGTAGGTTGGTCACTCCTTTGCTGCCCTCTGGTAACGGTCGATGAACTTCCAAGTGGTTTCGACGTGATTTTAAGGGATAGGTATAATTATGAAACTTAACCACTATCGTTCCTCACGATCAGCCTGTAAAGTTCCCACAGCTGGGTCAGAGGCCTCCCCTCTGTGAGAGGAAGTGGGCCATAATCCACCACGCGGGCCCAGTGCAGGTTGGTGATGCCTTCGAATTTTTGGTTCTAAGTCATGCCGGTTTCCTCACGGTTATCTTTCACCGTTTTGAGAGCAGCTGTGATGAAATTAAATACACAAAGTAAAGTGCCTGCCAGGGTTCGAACTTACGACCTACAACTCGTAAATCGGGGCCGATACCACTAGGCCACCACTGCTCTCCATTATCGTTAAAAAAGAAGAATTATTATCTCCCAAATATGTATTTGGATGGCGGCATTATGTATTACTAGCTGCGCCCCGCGGTTTCACCCGCGTAAATGTCGATGCCGTGGGAATATCGGGATAAAAAGTAGCCTATATGTTAATCTAGGGTGTCAGCTGCCTCCATACAAAATTTTATCAAAATTGGTCCAGCCGTTTGAGCCTGAAGAAGTAACAAACATATAAACACACACCCTTTCGCCTTTATAATATTAGTGTGATAGAAAAATGCCAAGTAACATTCTAGAGTGGCATAAAATGAGCATAACATGGCAACAAACAATTTCATTTTACAATCCACACTAGCCCGATCGTAAGATATATGGCGACATATTGAAGACAAAGCTCCCGCCTAAATAAGAGGTCACCGGGCGAGGACATTAGTCAACACCCGCCGGTCGATGCTAAACAAATAATATATTGGCTGGGATCACCCATCGCCCACTCCCCGAATATGTTTTTATTCTGTGTCGTGAAAACCTTTAAGGGGGAACCGCGACATTCAGTTTTTCTTAAGTTTTTTGCAATTTACAGGTCAGTGTCAGGTTGTAGGTATGTTGAAGAAAATATGATTCACGACCGTAACAAGTATGTATTTAAAGAATTAAAGTCATCAATACAGCCCACAAGTTCATTTAATCCTATTGATTGATATTTCATGAAATATCAACTGAACTTATCAACCTGACACTGAGCTCCAAAGGGCATCATCGATATCCGTGCGGGCATCATTCATTTCGTACCCAAAAATAAAAGTGCCAGCCAGAAAAAAAGTACTGTTTTCTTATGGGAAATGATCTCTTGAGCATTTTTACTATTACTACGGAAGTCTACAATTAACCCCTCGGCTGCTATTTGAGATTGAAAATACCATAACAAGTTTATAGTTAAAACATGTTCAGGATGTTAAATTCAATTAAAAGTTAATAGTAGCAAAATAGGTACTTTACCTAATTTTTGGGTATCAAATGTTCGACACTTGAATGATGTCCTTTCAAAAATCATTAAGAACATTTAAACTTCGCGGGCTACCCTGGAGCTTCCCTTAACGACCCTATCCTGTTTCTTATTTCACCTCGGCTTTTAAAAAAGCTGTGAAGTTTATGCGCGAAATGTCCCGGAAGATCATATACTTTATTTTATAGGTCTAGACGTAGGGGCTCGGGGATTTATCGACAGGACTATTTGTTACCGTACAGTTATCTAAAGGATATTTTGACGTGGCCCAGTAAGATAGGAAACTGTTTACTTAAGCAACTAGAAGCGATCAGGCTGAAACGTTAAAATCTAGTAGGTAGGTAACAGCAGATGCTTAGCTGTGCAAGTTCGGAAAATGCTGAGGTATTTTTAAAAAATAATTAAAAGTTTAGACGGAAGGAACCGCTGGAGTGGGCGTAGCGGGAATAAGAAGAAAAAGTATTAATAGAAGAGTTTGTTAGCTGTAGGCGATGTCGGGGCACTCCCGGGGCTAAGGCAAGCTTCGGCCATTTGCTGGTTAAAGAGTCCTTCTGGCTAGGCGAAAACGTTTACCATTCCTTTAAAGCCTCCATTTTGCAAACCCACTCACCTCCCGAGAAAATTAGAAACAGGCGGATGATTTGCATTTACTGAACCATATTCCTTAAGTAAGGTTGGTATACTTTCAGTTCATTCAAACACGATTGCTGAATATTTTATTCCAAAAAGTAAGTACATACTTAGATGTTATCCTGCTCTCTTAAAATGTAAAAAAAATGAAGATTCACAAATGACTTTCTGAGTGCTTCAACCGTTTGATAAGCCTGAAACACATTAATTATCTTTCTAAAATAAAACCAGCCAGTACAAAAAAAAAAAATACAAAAATAGAGCCGGATTATATAAATATACCAGAGGGGTAGGTAATTCTCGTAATTTTAAGATCGTTCACAGTCTGATCTCAGTTTCAACCTGTCAAAAATACCTCTAATTTCCCTACATTTTGACAAGTTTTTGACATTTGTTAGTCGCTGCGATGAGACTGCGACTAGCTTTTGAACGTTTCAAATTACGAGAATTGGCCTTCAATTCTCACCATTTCTGCGAAGTTTACAATTAACTGGGCAAAAATATAGAGAAGAAAGATGGACGAAGCGACAGGCAGGGTCATTACCTAGTCTTTCTACGTAATAAAAGTTACGGTAACATGTTGTTAAATGATCTCCAGTTCCTATAGGGACTTACAATGCCAAAGAAAAACAAAGGAAAACCAAATAAAAACGAGAAAGCTTTTCTGTTTTGACTTAATTTTACGTTCGAAGAGGAAAACAATCACTGGTGGATTGGAAAGGTAATTTATTGGTTGTGTAAAAAATAAACGAATCAGAAAAGTAAATAAGCTTTTGTGGAACACTGGAGGAGTGTAATTTGTGTAAGTTATTGAAATTAATCAGCCGAGTGTGGGCTACGTTAGTTTGAGTTCTATTTAGGTTTGATTAAAAAAACGTGGAAATTGGAAAACGTCAGATTATTTTTGCGTTGACAATAAATTTTTGCTAAACGATTTTAATCAGCAAGTTAAAATTATTTCCGGCTATTGAAAGCTTTATTCACACAATAAAATATTATTTATTATACCTATTCAAATCCAGAATAATTTAAAAAATACAAAGTAATTGTATTTGAATTAAGTGTTGTAGAAAGGACGGTTTCTGCTAAAATTATTATTCTATACAAAATAATAATTATTTCTATAAAGATAATTTATTTATAAAGACTATTATATTAACATAATATAAAGCTTTGTATATTTGAATGAGTATAAAAAAAGAGGGAAAGGAATCATACGGTATCAAAAAATTCCTCCGCATCGCTCTCAACATGAAAAGTGTCCCAAAAGCCTGGCAGCATTGCCATGTTGCATGGCAATGCTGATTCTCTGGTTAAAACTAACAAAAAATTGGTTATCCCTCTAGCCACGTGCAGATTGAAATTATTTCTAATTCGGATCTCAGTGTTAATTACAGCGATTATTATGATACCAAAGGCCAGGGACAGTTACCATGTAACGACTCAACAGGGGACAATAAAGCCGCGACTCCGTGAGGTCGCGTAATTGAATGAGATTATATCACGTAGATGAGCTGAAACCTCCGCACTATCAGCAGGCTTAGCACTCACTGCAGCGATACGGCATACAAGACGAAAACAGCACGGTATTTTGAACATCTCGTGCAAAATTCGATAAAATATCCTAATTGAGATTTTGAGAGCCTGCCTAATAATCAGCCTATAATGTTCCCACTGCTGGGACATAGGAATTCTCTCTTTGAGAGGGAATGGACTATAATCTACAATGCGGGCCCAGTGCGGATTGACCTGCTTAGTAAAGTAAGTAAAAATAAGTACCTAACAGTAATTGAAAAATCCGTCGCAAGGTTTGAAACCTACCAACCGGAAACTTATCTGATCTGGTTTACAGACAATAGTTTTTCCAACCACTAGAATTAGGAAGACTACATAATACGTTTTACATAGGTACTGTAGAGACTATTTGGTGCTTACATGCAACCTCGGCGAGTCACTTGAAAGTTATTGGCATGAAATACGAGACAAACAGGAAGATATATAATTAGAAGAGATTAGGCGTCAGATTAGGCTGACAAGCAAAAATATTAAGTCGTAAAAATACTTAAGATTTTATAGGAATAATTATTGAAGATACCTACGAGATAAACCGGAGTTTCATTTTATTCCTCCCGGTATAGTGAAGCTCCTGGAGAGCTTCACAGTACTTACATAGCTACAACTGGTTAATGGATTTCAGCATTCAATTACAACTTGATACCACAAATATGCATTTTAGAGTGGTATCACGTGTTTAAATTATAAACTCGAACACTTGTACACATCTATATTGGTACTCAAGACTCAACACAGTAAAATAGTAATTGTAACGCGAGCGAGACCACTTTCATCATCCTTTTAGTTAAGAGAGAAAAGACAATTTTTCAATATTCCCGCCGTTTTTCCATCCGAGGATTATTTATGGGTTGCCACAACCCAAAAGCATAAAATGTTAAAAAATGAAAATGTTGCAACCCACAAATAATATTAGTTAAAATATAGTCGATTATTGTGTATGCTAACACACGCCTGGGTAGCGGAAACCGAACAACATTTAGGTGTATCCCCTCCATTAACCTCGTCCGTGTACATTTGTTATTCTTGTCGAAGATATTGCAGCACCCTTGTTGTTCCACGACCGCGCTCGTTTGTAATTGTTACTGGCGGTCTGTAGGGATCCACGCTTCAAAAACGTTACGTTATTCATGTGGCGAAATTCTTCAACTTCTATAACAGAAAAAATTAAGAATTCTCCGTCTTTTCATCATCATCATTTCAGCAGAAAGACGTCCACTGCTGGACATAGGCCTCCCCCAAGCACCTCCATTTCGACTGGTTTTGTCCTCCATCTTTTACCGCAGTGAAATTGAAGAATTTCCATTTTTTACTTCAGTAAAATATGAAGAACACGGCCAGACAATGAAACAAAAAGAAAATATGTTTTTGCTTTACCTGTTATAATATTCTTTAAAAAGAAAAGGCTCGCATATTACCTTTTATTCACCTCGAAGCTAAATCATAACAGCTCTGTCAGTTGTCCACCCATTCTCTTAGGTTTCTTAACCACGACTTTAGTCCTACAATTTTATAATATCCAGTAATAATTCATAGTATTTCTTTCCCCAAAAGTCTTTTAGAAGGAGATATTATCATTATATATATAAATTCCTTGTATTCCTTTCCAAAGCTGTTGAATATATGCAGCTCCTTGATGAGAGCAAGCTAAGTTGTTCTCTTAATGAGTTCTCGAACTCAAAAACTTTAGGCGGTAACTGCTCTTTTGACGAATTAATATTGAAGTTTGACTTAATGGTGCTCCAGACAGACTTTTTGCATAAAGACGAGGCGTATTATTACTTTTAATAATGGCTTCCGAAATACAAAGACGATAAAAATGTTCGCATTCTTTAACCTTTGTTAGAAATATTGGATAAATAATTGCACACCGTTTATTTTTTACGCCCCGAAATAAACAACTGGAATTTGTGCTGAATATAAAAGAGTTATTTTTATACTAGGTATTGTTCCTGTTCGTGAGAAAAAGCAATGTCAAGATATTTTGTGAAACATTTTAATTAAATGTCACTTAAAAAAGTTGTAGCAAAAATGGAATAAACACTTTTGCTGTTGACAGGAGAGTGGTGCTGACCGCTTGGATTGCGGCCAGAGATACGAAATTTTGCGGCCATTTTTACACTACTTTTGAACGATTCGCGGCGTGTGTAACTCAGGCGTGTCTATATAACTGGAGCACTTTATACGAGTATCTACGTGCGCAGACCAGTTGTAGGGTTGAAATATGGCTTTTATGAATGGACGAGTTTGTGCGGTTTTTAGGAAGCAACCTTTTGATGTTTGAGTAGCATTCCTACTTTTAGCTCACTTTGAACTTTTTTTGTTTTTCTTTGGAAAAAAAACCATTGTGTCAAGTAGCACACTTGCATCTACGTGGATTTAAACTTTCGTTCATATACGGCGGGTTAACTGGTTTAAATTCGCAGCTCAGAAGCATTAAATTTTACCATTAACCTGAAAGTTTACGACGTTACACATTAATTACACTTGTAGTAATATAATTTAATTTGCGTTTAGTTTAAGTCGTTTGTTGGTCGACGGTCGGCTATTATTTTAGGTAGTTATGTTAAGTTATGAAATTAATTACCTAAGTAGGTACCTAGGTACTAAGGGAATGTAAGTACATTGCACTTGGTAAGCTACGTACCTGGCTATTTCTGTTGCTTAGAGCTTGAATTGTTTGAATTACAATCAGCCTTTTCTTGCAACTTGATTTGGATATTATTATAATATTAGTTCTGCCCGCGACTTCTTTCGCGTGAAATTTCGGCTCCCGATCTACCGCGTCGCATTCCATCGCCCGCCCGCGCTGTTACTTCGTTTTCGCTTAAATAGCATATAACCTTCCTCAAAAATAGGACTATCAAAAGCAAAAATAATAAAATAATATTATTAGTATAGATAAAATATTCTTACCTACTCACTAAGTACCTAATGGGGCACAAGCCAAATCGGATCAAGCCAATCAATTCGACCGACATGTAATTTTTGTTCAAGAATTATTTATGTATATGTTTTCTTAGCTTTCCCGATGCCAAGAGAAGATCATAGTCGTGAAGATCCTGAAAACAACTGAGATTAGTCTACGAAGTAGTAATTACCTACTCCAAATCACAAATGACAAAAATCAACTGACAATGAATCAAATGACATTTTGCAGATTCAAATTTTTCTCTAGCAATATTTGATAAAAAACTACAATTTGGATTACCTTTCCCGAAGTGGCAATCTAATCATAAGTTTCGGGGATTCACCAAATAACATGCAAGTTATATGGTTAGCTTTTTATTGAAATTCAAACCATAACATCCATAACATATACTCGTAGTAACGTTACGTTAGTGTAAGGTATTGCCCTATAGTTACTCGTAATTTCCAATTTATGGCACTCCCCCCACGCGTACCTTTCGAATGCTTTTACAACAGCTGTTCATTCATTCATTATCGTGTTTGGCTTTGATAGAATCATTAAGTATTCTGTGATAGAATAGTAACACCGATTAAAGTTATTCATTTTTGTTACTTTTATAATAAAACAACTTCAAATAATCAAACATAAACTTTTATTCTGAAACTGTTACTGTTAGCCTGCTTCATCCCACTGCTGGGCAAAGGCCTCTCCCCATGACTTCCAGTTCTTTCGATCCAGGGCTAAAGTGGACCACGGGAAACTAAAACACTTATAAACCACTTACAGAATGAAAATAGCACCTTTGTTTACACGCGATATACTCGTATATCCTATATGATATTTATTATATAGATGATATTTATATATTTTGATAATTATTTAATATAAATATCGGCCTTTTGCGAACCCAGCTCTAAAAGGAAATTAAGATTCTTCGCAATAAAGATTATAATTAACGACGTAATATCATAAAACCAAGCACGTGTAGACTTTCTCAGAAAAGCACTTAATAAACATCAAAGAGAAACTTTCATAATTACCTTTCAAGTTCCCCAGACAGATTGCTGATCGCAGATTACTGTTATTACCTATAAAACACGGTATAAACAAATGCTCTGTTATCTTACATGTAAATGTATCTATCGCCTTTCGCCTTTATATGTATTTCAGCGTCTCATGGGATAACAACCGTGTTTCCTTATCTCCCACAAACTACTCTGAAAATATACGCAACGAATATTCTTAGTTCAGATGTCAAAGGAAATATATGTGGGTAGGTAGGTCCACGAGAATTTCGCTATGTATTTAAATTATTTATAAGTTAAAGGCGGCAGTACCTTAAACTTATAAATCCCGTGCCTTTTATGGTGGAATTACGTAGGTCATCATCATCATCACTTCAGCTGAAAGACGTCGCCACTTCGACCGGTTCTGTGTTTCTCGCATCCAACGGGTTCCTGCGGCCTTCACAAGGTCGTACGTAGGTATGTGTATTTATTTCCTGAAAACTATTACTGGACATATTCCTTCAAACGACAGACGACAGTAGCAATTTAATGAATCTCACGACAATCTTTAGCCATTTGCATTGGAGGAAAGTAGATGGAGATAATAATAATGTTTTTCCAATACCTAATGAGATATCCCTATAGTTTGCATTTATGATTAGGAATAAGAACATAACATAAGTACCTAATACTAGAATATTTCCCGAATCATTGTACTAAAATTAATTCAAAATACAAACAGGACCCACGACTATTATAAACACTTTCAAAATTATAATGAAGTAACTACCTTTAGATGCGTGTATTTTCTCGCTGAAAGTGTATAATCTTTGCATATCAATTCAAATGGGTAGTTTTAGACTAGCTTACAACTATTATGCATAATCTTACTAAAGTCGGGGTTAGGACAAAATATATCTTCGTTTAAAGTCATCCTCAGACAGTCCATAAAGGCATAAGCTTATATTTGCTTCTCCTTTCATTCTCCCAATAAATGTGATGTATATTTACTCGTCTGGCTTGAGAAGCTTCTTGTTAAATGTTCCGAAAAATATTTGTTTCTTACTCAGAGAATTCGAATTGCGATTACACGCGCCATTTACTTTTACATTGATAAATCAGAGATTAATTTTGTTATTGTGATAATTAGCAAACATTTATGATAAGAATTACTGTATTAAACTTCTTAATACGAGATATTAGCTTTAAAGTAAGGTTAATGGCGGCGAAGAAAAGGCCAATTTTTTTTTAGAATCAACCGTCCTTAAAAGTATTTCAATAGCTACTACTAACTATGAATGTACCAATATATCCATAAGCCCAAAAGCAAACCTGATTTTAACCCTTGTTTTAAACAAATGAGTTTTGATTTAGATTTATGCGGCGACTTTACAAAACCCGTGGAATAAAAAACCCTTTTTTCTTAGAAAGGAGTTTTAGTCCTTTGAAACCACAGCTATCAAAAATTGCATTATGAGGTCATCTTGGGGAAAGTCTCGTAGCGGAATTTTTTAGACAGAAGGCCAATCTCGTAATTAAAAACGTTCAAAATCTAGTCGCAATCTCATCTCAGCAAACTTGTCAAAAATGTAGGGAAATATGAGGTATTTTTGACAGATTGAAACTGGGATCAGACTGTGTACGTTCTTAAAATTACGAGAAAGTGTCAATCGTAAGTAATGTATTGTCAAGGGGGAGCCAAACCATACAGGAAAATTGTTTATGTGACAGCCAATAGGGGTGAAAACATTTTTGTCTAACCCAACACACTTTGTGAGATTAATCTCTGCACAATACAACAATATGTGTGTGTATGTGTGTTTAAGGCGAAAGAGTTAGGATAACCCGCGAAATAAAAAAATTACATACCTATATTTTTTGCAATTTGCAAAGACAAAGAGTAGTAAAAATATGATTCGCGGCTGTAACAAACGTTTACACAGAGAATTATAATCATAAACACAACTCTCTAAGTTCATATTACACTATTAAATGACTATTTCATGAAATCATGCTTTTTGACGCCAATTCTTACTCAAGGAGTTGTATTGCTGATTCTAATGATTATAATTCTGCAAATTAATATTTTTTACGGTTGCGAATCATATTTTAATCAACAAACAACCTGACAGTGACCTGCAAATTGCAAAAAACGTAAGAAAATTTAAATTTAGCGGGGTACCTAACGCATTCCCCTTAAATGAAGCTGTTGTAAAGGGCTTATGTGAAAATATTGCCTTCAACAAATATTAGATAACTTAACGTATTTCTTTTCATTCAACGATGACACATGGATAAAACCTTTGAAAATAAAAGACAAACGCTAAAGGGCCTCGAAGCCAAAGTATGATGAATTGATTGATTCTGTCTTCTCCACCAGATAAACAACCCTCCCACAAATACACTGATTAGTAGGGAACAGGCGAGTACTACCGATTCGATTAACACCAGTTCCGCCTGACCTGAAAATGTTGTTTGTTTTTTTGGTTCATGGACCGGTAACAGGGAGCTCGAGGGGTCTACTTTACTGGTTGAACTTACCCATTGACGTTAGGTTCTGTAGTTGCGGTTTTAACGTTTATCAGTTAATTTGTTCTTGTAGGCGTGTTTAAACATGAATTACGTCTGCCTGTTATGCTCTCGTAATTTAGAAGCGAGTGTCATTATTTTCACATTTGGCCTATAAGAACTTATTCCTAACATCCTTTTTCACAACACATTCAAAGTAAGAATCACTTATCTATTGGGAGCGAAATAACAAAAACAAATACGACTTAGATAAAAGAGCTTCCAGACCAAAAGGTTCGGTATCTGCATTCAAATGTGGCGGAAGCGGAACCCTTCAGTGAAACCAAATATAATTTTATTGTCAATGATTTCGATCTAAAAGCTTCCACACGACGCTAATATTGTACCACACGATATTACGCGATGACTCGCGATATATCGAATGTCGACCCTACGAGAATATTATTCGGAATATGCTTATTACGAAAAGTTTTAGAAAAAATCCGAGTACCAAAAGGGACAGGGAACGCCGTGGGAAATTAAATTTCCGAGGACACACGAGTTTGATTGCTTTTCTGCAGAATTGAAAATTAAAATTTTAGACGTTATATTTGTATGTTAGGTATTTACTTTCAATTTCCTTTCCGGAAATGGTAGCAGTAGACATCGGAAATAAGCGATATTTAAACGAAGTAGTTTTGAAGCATCGAAACTAGAAGTGCAACCAGATGTATACTAATACGAGTACGTTAGCTCTCTCATGGTAATTTCATTAGTTAATGTACAGTTCCTTCTTTCTGGTGCATGGTGAATCTGACCATACTATTTCTGATCCTTTATAAATATTGAGCAATTATTGTAAATAGATTAACCGGTTGAATGCTGACCCGTAATTATAGAAACAATATTAATAAAAAAAAGTAATTAAAAAAATTAAAAAACCCGACTGCAACCTTATACTAAAACTAACTGAAAAGCTAAAAACAAGCCCATTTAAAATTAAATAAAAGTTGGAAGCAGGCGGGGCCCATACCTTTATTTTAGTTTCAAACTCAAATGGGCCCCGCCTGCTTCCAACTTTTATTTAATTTAAAATGGGCTTGTTTTTAGCTTTTCAGTTAGTTTTAGTATAAGGTTGCAGTCGGGTTTTTTAATTTTTTTAATTAGGTACTTTTTTTATTTCCAGCTTTTTAGTTAACAAATGTGAAAGATTTCGCAGACGATTTAGTTCTTGATACGTGTTTTTTACGATTTCTCACTTTGAATTACTTTTAACCATATAAGTTGTATATATTTTTGTAATCACCTCTTAAAACCCTTTATTTTGATACCCCACTCGAAAGGTTTTGAGAAAAATAAAAAATTTTTGAAGGCATAATAATTATAGTGCCAAAAATCCGCCATTTTGGTTTTTATTTTGATATACCTAGTGTCACTTTCACAGTCAATACGAATCTAACGACAATAAACAATTATACATACATACATACTCTCGAAAAACATAACCCTCCTTCTGGCGCAGTCGGGTAAAAAGCCATTGTGTCTCGCGCAGATCCACGTTACGAACGGCTAAAGCGGAACAAAAATAATGACGACCTGACAAATAAAAAAAGTATTCAGTACCCATAAAAGTCCGATCACTATGCTATCACAAGTTTAGCACGTCATTTCTGCGGCTAAGGCGATCTATTCTCATGATATGTACGTAAGCTCCGAAAAGCTTCCAAATACAAAAACACAGAGATTTTCCCGGCGGCGGCGGCTGGCTAGCAAAGCGTACTCGCACGGGATTGGCTGCTGCATACAGACACCGATTGTCAGAAGCTGGAAATGGATTCCGCCTCAATTCAGCTTGCTCTGTGAAATCTGGGAAATGGAAGCGGAGCAGACATGCGATTGATTTGTTTCTGTTTGCTATGAGGTTGATTATGTGAAGTGTGAGGGTTTTCGGGTTTACTGAACGTGTGATAGTGACTCCTGCTTTTTGGCGCTTGCTCATGGACCACTATGTCGTTTAACCTCATAAGTTCCGCATTTTCTGCATTATTCTGTCAGGTTGAACGTATCATCATCATAATAATATTATTGTCGTATCGAACTGCGTGAACTCATTCCTGAGGCAACTGACGTAGCATACATACAAGATTTATTTTCATTGGATTATAGGATTTAGTTTGTTAATTTCGTAAATGTAATAAAATTTTGAGTATAAAACATCTGTATGTGAAAATCTTTTGTAATTTTCTGGGTTTTGTTAAATTAAAAATACACAAACAAATATTTACGGAAACGCGAAAACATCCCCATAAACGTATTCACCGTGAATGCTTGAAATATATTTGTGAGTTGTGACGAGTGCACTGCGTAGGTAGGTACGAGTACATACGCCCCTATGTATTGATGTTGATAGAACTGAGATAGAACACGAATATTCGCGCGTTGATTCAGCAAAAAAGTAGATTTCAGACGTGTCAGCATAAACGAGGTAACGTTAATCTATTACAGATTACAGCACCGTGTAGGTACAGAATCTGGGTCACACACTACCGGTAGGATAGGTCTTTTAAATCATAATGATTGGTGGGTTTTGAGTTAAAGGCGCGTTGGAAAGGTGTCCTGGTTACATAATGTTAAGGATTGAACAGACATCGTGTGCCTGAATTCGGAAGCCGGCCTTTATTGGAAGGAGAAAAATGTGTGTAGAATGCCACAAGTGCAGCGCGGCGTAGTACGGCGTAGCACCGCGTAGCCTTCGCGTAGCAAAGACATTCACGTATGACCCGAATGTCTCACATTCTGTTTCTTAATAGGTCCCAGGTACATAATGCGGGACCAAGAAATAAATTCAGTTAGTAGTATTCAGGCTCAACGATTTCAGCTGTATACTGCAACAGCCAGATATTATGATTTCCAAGTCGGGCAAAGTGTTATTGGATTTTTCCATTAGGAACTTCTCAGTAACAGCCCTTTCGCAAAGCACTCCTGCGCCTGACCTCTCCGGTCTTGTCGGTTTGTCGTCCCATCGGACTTGAGAGTGAGGGAAGAGTGATTGCGAGCGCACGCACTTGTGAGCATCCTTCAAAGGAACTGCTAAAGGAATTATCTAGTCTCAGTACTACAGAACTACTGATCTAAAAATTCTCAGTAGTTCCTTCAAAGGAACTACGCGAAGGAACTAGTGAGCATAAACGTTCCTGCGTAGGTGGCTAGTCTCCGTGGCCGAAGGCCATGGCCGAAATGCGGTCGGGAGGACTATTATTACACTTATAACAACAAAATATAACATTTAAACTTCACCAATATTTAATTAAATATTAAATAAATACAGAAAAAATACTCGTAATTAAGCTTAATCGGTTTATTCTGCAATAATTGATTATGTGGAACATAACAAATAATGGATGACACAGGTTGAATGCGGTGGGCGTGTTGGTATAAACATACTCGTACGAATATTTATAGCCGTTTAATTTGTGGAAATTTATTTGGGTCGGACTGTTTAAATATCTACTTTAATTATATTAAACGAGCCATAAAGATACCTTATAAGCCTCTTTCATAAAATAAGGTTGTACTTCGGAATACGCCCCTGTATGCCCGTGGAGTCTTTGTTTAAAATGTTTGTAACATTTTCCTTATTAGAAGGATGCTTCACAAGAATTTTCCCACAATTTCCACCAGTTTCTACTCGACATTGTATGACAGCAATATTTTAAGTGGGTCCCCTTTCGTGAGTTTTTATGTTCAATGTTTTTTAATACTGTGCTATTTAGCTTAATTAGTTTTCCATTCAGGAACGGAAACCAAGCTACCATTAGTCGGGTCGCTCCTCAAAATTTGCCCAGAGGAGCTGTGTTCAGCACCAGCGTCCTAATTGCGTAATACACTTTCAATAATAATTTGAATCATTTTGAAGGATATTTTTAATCTATTTTTGAAAAACTTGTCACCTCACTCAATAACGTAAATAACGCAATGAATCTTGTTTAACTCTGTATTGCAGTAGCAATACAGAGTTAAACAACATTCATTGCGTTAATAGACCAGGGAGCAATTGACAGTAGTCAATTGCTCCCTGGTCTATTAAGTTGTTAACATAGGCTATTGATCAATAGGTAAATAATTAGGTGATAAAGTAAATTGCCGAATCCGAGGTACATTAATTGCTGAATCCAGAAAAAAAAGGACAAAAAGATACTTTAAAAAAGGCACGACTCTTGGCACAACCAAGAACGTCCCGAAAATAAACACTGTTAGACACGTAAGCAATACACATTATGCAGCACTTCATGAATACTTAACAAGTTAATGAGATGCGTCAATATTACCCAGTTACTTGGGAGGCGAGCTACGCAAATACGTGTAGATACACGTTCTAAATAATTAGTGTGCCGAGCTAATAGGTTGCGGCGCGGTGCTAACGAGGGGTACCGGCCACATTTGCGAGTGAAGCGCGGTTCAGCGTCTTGCGAACTGTAAGGCAGATGCCACATAGAGAGCGTGAGGGAACTACAAACTTAACCAGCATCACACCTGATAACCATAGTGAAGCAGACTTTGCTACCAACCTGCTTGATGACTAATGTTTACACCCTAGTGCTATTTTAATGTTACAAAATAACTCAGGATAAGAAGAAAATCATAGCATAATCAGCCTATAATGCTCCTATTGCTGGTACACACGCCTCCTATCTGTGAGGGAGAGTGGGCCGTAATCCACCGCTTAACTGAGATGTTGCCTGGGGTAGTTGCGCGGTGCGGGAGAGGTGATAGTTGTCACAAGTTGACGAATCACTGCGCTCTCGCATCACGTCACCACACCGCTCCCGCACCTCGCTATTACCCCAGGCAATGCCTCAGTTAAGCGGTCGGCCTATAGCTATCAACGATTTTTACGTTCAAGGAACGAACAAAAGATTTTAGGTCCCCTGTAACTAAAGTTTATCGCTGACTGTTCACACCGCCCACGCCGGCGGGTACTCGTTTATCGCAGTGACTCAAAGAGAGTACTTACTCGCTCAGCGATGTTCGCTTGACGCGCAGAACATTTACTGAGATGCTCACGCTTGGTACATATACATACTAGCGAGTAATCGCTCGCAACTCGTTTTTAGGTGTTAGCTCTACTTGGTTCTCGTTAATCGCCGGGGCAGTGGGACCCGTACCTTAGCCGCGATTTTTTTTTACGATTTTGCAAATTAATTTTCAGTTTCGCGGGCTACATTGAAGGTCACTTGAAAAGTTAAATCAATTCAGAAGCGGGGTCTTGCCCGCTCCGCCTGTTACCCGCCCCGCGTGCAGTAAAGCGAAGCCTATAATCAGCAAGGCCTTTGGCCCCTCATAGCCAATATGACACACACGACCTTTCCTTTGATAAATTATGCATATGTCACGCCTCGCGTCCTAGCATCATCGATGTTGTGACGGCTAAATAACACACGCTTTTGCTCTGCGACACTCGCAAAAGGAAAATTTACATGGAAGAGGAAAAGAGAATATCTTTACTCTCGCATATTGCTTTGAAGATGTTTTACGTTGTCTCTCAACTGTATGAAAGATTCTTACACGTAAATGTAAGTGTAACCAGTAAATAAAACAGAAAGGAAAGCAGGTAAATATTTTTCATTTGGATTTCTCTGTATCTGACGTACGCAACTACAATATTAACTTCCATTGTGAGTAGGCTTATGGAATCGCAATATTTCTTGTAGTTTATGCTAACATAAAGTGCGATTTAATTGAACGTGCCTGCTGATATTATGTTAGGCTCGCCGGAGCTGAAATAATATATGCAATATTTAACCCTTATACATGTTTAAAAAAATATTTTAGTAAAAACTCCTTTAATTTTTTACTTTTTTATTTTCATATTTTTTTGTTAGAGTAGTACGCACTCGGTGAAAACTTCAAGTGTCTTAGTACAGTTCAAAAGTTCATCATCATCATTTCAGCCGAAAGACGTCCACTGTTAGACATAGGCCTCCCCCAAGCACCGCCACTTCGACTGGTTTTGTGCTTCTCGCATCCAACGGGTTCCTGCGGCCTTCATAAGATCGTCGGTCCACCTTGTGGGAGGCCTTCCAACGCTACATCTTCCGGTACGGTTCAAAAGATACAGCCCTGTAACAGACGGACGGACGTATGGACTGACGGCTAGACTAACAGCGGAGACTTAGTAATAGGCAGCCTTTGGGTACGGAACCCTAAAAATTAAGATGTTACTTATAAAACATTAACCAAATTAATAATGCAATCAAAATTCTACCCTAACCTAATATTTCAAAAGGGTTGTAGAAATGAGAATCACTGAACATGATATTGGAGCATCAGTGGCTGTCTTTCACCAGTCTGATCTGGCATATTTCGGTGACAGATTGACATAAAACTTGAAGTAGCTCCTGTATGAGCAGCAATTTATAGGCCGACCGTTATACTGAGACGATGCCTGAGGTGCTGCGCGGTACGGGAGGGGTGCTAGTTGTCACAAGCTGTCTCGCATCACATCACCACACCCCTCCCGCACCGCGCTGCTACCTCGGGCAACGTCTCAGACAAGCGGTCGACCTATATATATAGAGACGAGTATTCAAAGCCAGTGCCAAACTTGTTTCTTCAAGTATTTGCCTTCATCTTACTAGTATTTTGTCGTTACTCTTGTTACTTCTAACTGTCTAGGGTTCTCAAAGTTTTGGACTATACTTTATCAGAATTAGCAAAGTCAGAGCTAACACTGCATTTTGTTCAACGTTGAATTCCTTAAAACCATTTCGCGATGTTTTCTTAGGAAAAATTCCGTCATTATTTTAAGCCGTGCTCAATTTAACTCTGAAAACAAGTCCCCTGGGCGTATCCAAACAACCATTTGTAAACAGGCGGATCTTTTAACCGGATCACAGCAGCGGCGACGGCGAACATTTTAGCGTAAGTTCGTTTTTTGTTTTAAGTATCTTTTACTTAAATGAAAAACATCGAAGCGGCCTGACAAGGCTGTATTATATAAGTTATTGCTCAGTAACGATATCTCAGCTCCGACATCACATGTCCAAACATCGTTGTGAGTAGAATGCCTTCCCCGGGGCGTATTCAGTGCGACGGTCGTCAATCTCGTTGCTATCCCTGCGGCTCGTCAAATCGTACCAAGTTGTCTATTGTATTTTCTATGTTTTACAACGTCCCTACGGATGTGATGTTCTGCCTGACATGCCTTTGTGTCTCTATTGTCTTTAAGAGTTGCAATAGCGAACTCGTGTCAGGGATTTTTCGGTCGTTTATTTGCTCAATTATACGCATTTAACTTAAAGAAGTTTTTTTGTTTTAATTTTTTTAATTTACTAAGGGATAACAAACAGTAGTATATTAACAATAAACAGAAATAAATGAATAATAAACTTAACAAATATAGACTACCCACTACATTACCCACAGATTAAGTACAACTTAGATATTTACAAACTGGTGGCAAACGAAATTTTATTCGTATTGTGAGCATCAACATCTGCCTAGCCTTTTCCCAACTATGTTGGGGTCGGCTTCCAGTCTAACTGGATGCAGCTGAATACCAGTATTTTACATGGAGCGACTGCCGACAGTGGTCGGCAGTCGCTCCATGTAAAATACAGGCAGTGGCCTAGCTGACCTCCACAATCCAGTTACTGGGCAATACGATACCCCTTGGTAAGACTGGTTTGTCAGACTTTCGGGCTTCTGACTACCCGTAACGACAGTCAAAGATGCAAGAATGACAGCCGGGACCAACGGCTTAACGTGTATTCTGAGGCACATATAAAATAAATTAAGCCGCTCCGTGAGTTTGATCTACATTCACGAATACCTAAATTCTCATTACTCCTAAAAATATTAAGTCAAGACGTGTTTGAGTCTTGAATTTCCATAGTTAGTTGTTGTAGACATGTGTCGTTTGTTGAGAACATTCAGTCGATAACGATGTGGGTAGCAATTTGTCGGTCTAGTGTTCGACTTAGGTGCTCTAACAGCTACGAGGCGGTTGCTAATGGTTCACATGTATGTACAACAATTAGTGTCTTACCCCGCGTTTACCCTAAAGTAATAACAAGATGGGCGGACGACTTTGATTGTTACGATCGTGGCGAACCAGCACCGTATTTGCGTAACACACTATCAATCACAATCTGAATCATTTTGAAGGTTATTGCTAATCCATTGCTTCATATGAATTTGTCTGCTTAACAACGTAAATAACGCAATGAATGTTGTTGAACTGTCAAACTGAAAGCTATTGCTACTGTTAATGTGTTACGCAATGACCCCGCTGGGTGGTGACACAAGAAAAGAGACGCCTATGCTCAGAGATGGGTGAAGTCGTGCTGTGGATGATGATGATGATTACACAAATGTTCTACATGTTGTATCTACTGTTTTCGTTTATAGTTTACACATAAAAGAAGTTGTGAAGACTTGCTCTACATAAAACTTATAGAAAACTATCACAATTGTCAACAATGACAGCATAATAGTAAACAAAATATGTCTGAAATTATGTCAATACATGTTTGATTCATGTTATGATCATGAAAGCTTTTGTTGAAAATCAGTATCACAACTTGTATGTGTATGTAAACGCGGGGTTAGGTTGTAGTCGATTGTCATTTGTTTTGTGTAAACAAGGTCGCTTTTTAGTTCCTGTTATTTTGCATTGTACTCGTATGTTTATTAAAAGAATCGACGACGATAACGACACTAAAACACGTACAAAATTCGGATAGATTTTGTACACATTTTACTTGTAAGTACACTTTCCTGGTCATATAAAATACCTTGAGTGCCTTGTATAGAATACGAATCTATCTACTCGTAAAGCAAAATTCTTACAAAGAATGAATTTTCTTTATTCCGGCATCTATTGTTTACTGTTGTGTAACAAACTTGGACCTATATCTTCCTTTCGAACGATAAAAGGATTCTAAATTGAAATCATACCCTTATTTAAGTACCTAAGGCCCTTTCTTTACGCAGAAAATATCTAGGGTACAAAGAGTATATCTGAGATATAAAGATGGCAATACTAGTGGTTACATTTCCATCCATTTTCTGTACCTACTCGTATGAATGACTTCTCGATGATGAGTTGTTTATGGCCCCGGAAGAAATCTCGGTAACAATCTGAAAGGATTTTTCTATACATACCTTTAACATATCTAACATGCATGTAATTCAAGGAGGAATAAGCAGGAATATGGTTCTTTGTGTACTTACGGTATACTATACTTAATTAAGTAACTGTTGGTATTAAATCCGATGAGATATGAAAACCTTGCGAGATTGTGATGTCTAAATCAATTAGTTGGTCTCATCAAAATTGACAAATTTTGTGAACCCAGTCCAGGAAGTAACTAAGAAATTTTTGTTTGGTTACCAATTTTGCGCCAATCATGGTTATTATCAAACTAACTTTCTTGCTATTAGGTAAGTCACACGAGCGTAAAAATCACGACAAAAAAATATTTAACAAATTCGTATAAGAAAATATGTCATAAACTCTCTTTGGTATTCCGTATAATTTGTTTTCAGAAAACTTACAAATATTAGAAGAATGTCGTATACGGTAGACAATTTTGTTTCCGGAAACTACATAGTCAAATGGAAATATTGTAATTCATGGAATTCGTATGGATGTAACTTTTGTTGCCTGTGTCGAGAATCCTTTTGATAGCGCACTGAAATATGTATTCGACTATGTAATCTTTTGAATAAATTCACGTCACGATAACGTTGCTAGTAATAATATGTTATTATTTATGTCTTCTCCTAAAATGTGGTGCGACGTGACAGAGGTTTATCAAAGGATGGAGCAGCATCCATCTATGTAGGTATGTAGATTAAACTGAGATCATAAATTCGTTTGTCAAACGTTGTCGAGTGGCAATATAGGATAACTACTTGCATTTGTAGAAACAAGGCAATCTGGAGATGCATAGTCTTATTATCATTAATAATTAATTAATTATATTACTCGTACCTATTATACCCCTACCTGAAGACTGATAATATAGCATATGAGTAATATATGAGTTATATATGAGTTATATATATGAGTTATATGTAGTCAGGAGACTAGAAAATAAGGATCTTTTCAGAAAGTGGCTGCCTTTTTCGGTCCGGGTAAATTTTCCCAGAGTGCAAAATAAAATCAAGAGTAAATCCAAGAAATCCTGTTCCTCTGAAATCAAAACTCGTTTTGTAATACATGAATTGATATATTTGTTTACATATAAGCGAGCTGCAGCGTTGCTCGGGTAGAACTTCGCAGTCATTTGCATTTAAAGTACCTTTCAGGGATAGCCGTTTGTGGGCAGCACACACCGGTACCTACCTATATTGGGGATTTGGATCGCATAGAGATATATGTATACCTATGTAGATACGTATATTATAGCAATATTGTAAACAACGGGGTATTAAACAAAACATAACTGAACCAATCAAATACAATGTAGTCAGAGCTAACATATTATACCTCTATTTTATATCAACTGTCACTTCTGTCACTCTGGATATGTTCCGTCAAAACTGGAGGGAGGACGCGCGGGCTCGCGAAAAATGGAAGGAGTGGAGGGAGGCCTTTGCCCAGGAGTGGGACAGCGCAGGCTAGATAATATATACTTCTTATATTTTATATTTATATTCCAAAGTTTGATGTACCGCATAATTTCACTCTGTTAACCACGTTGTTTTCATAAAAATTTTACCATAGGTCTATACATATATATTTTTCAGAACCAATATTAATAATAAAAACCCCATTACTAATGTTTATAGATATTATTATAACCCGTTTATAACCTTAATAATTATAAACAAGATGGAAATCCAACCAGTAGATTAGAAGCAGCAATAAAAACTCTTTAAATCTCCGTGGCATCATTAAAATGGTTTGTTTCAGTAGACATTCATCAAGCGGTAGTTTAATTAAAACGAAAGTCTTGTGGCAACACTTTTTGCTGTTGACTGACCCAACAGGGTAATGTGATTACAGGACGACGTGGAATACGCTGAATGGAGTGTTAATATTATAATACTATGTCACGAAATTAATTTTAATATGTCCGCCCACGGTCACATGGGCCATTAACATAACTGACGAAATGTGCATGTTCCTCTGCTGAAGACTTCGGGAAATACAGGCACGATGTGTGGGTTTTGAATTAGTTATTAGTAATTATTGGTAAGACTGATTGTCAGACTTCATGATCTCCATCACTAAGTCTGACAACCAGTCTTACCAAGGTGTATCGTATTACCCAGTAAGTGGGTTGTGGAGGTCAGATAGGCAGTCGCTTCATGTAAAATACTGGTATTCAGCTACATCCGGTTAGACTGGAAGCCGCCCTGGGAAAAGGCAAGGCAGATGATGATTGAGGCGATCATCGCCTGTCCAGCAGTGGACTGCTGAAGACTCATGATGATAAGAATATCGTGAGGTATACTCAGTTTAAACTTAGCTTCTTTTGAATAGATTATAACTTTTTAATCATCTCTATACGTAGCGACAGTCGCTTGAAAAAAATTCAGAAGTACCTGCGTGATTACTAGCTGAAAACGACAGAGATGCTTTTCGTATTCGATTAGAATGATGCCTATTCAAAAAAAAGCCAAGGTTTAGCCAGTGCATGTGGCGATAAATCGCCACTACTATGATGCTGCTTATGTGAAAGATAGCTTTCGACTCCATTTCTTCATCCTCCATGTCCGGTGGCCATTAATTTATGCTAAATGCTGGCGGTATTACCCGCCGCTCGTGTAAACATAATGCTGTCCGATGCATTGAGGATAGAATTTAAATGTAAATTTGTTCTTTTTGCCCATTCTCGCCGCTTTTTTGTAACGTTTACATTTTGAGATACAAGGTTGATTTTGTATGGAATATCGTGAAGAGAGTTTTTATGTTACCCGGATGATTTATTTGTATACGTGTACGAGTGAGTTGTATGCTGATTCGGCTTCGTAATTTATTGAAATTCACCATTCATATCTTCTTCTTTGATCTCGCCTTTTCCCGTTACGCGGGGTCGGCTTTCCCAATCACGCAACGCCATTTATTTCGGACTTGTGCGTCATCTTCCGTAAGTTCCATCTCCTTCTTGTCCTTTTGGACCTGCGTCATCCGTGTGGTTTGAGGTCTTCCTCTTCCCCTCTTCTTTGTAGTCATGGAAAGCCACTTTTTCACAACATGGACACCTATTTGTCGAAGTACATAAGTGTATCCTCTTAGTCTGGACTTCTTTACTTTATGTGCTGTTTTTGCAACCTTGAAGCTCAATCTAATATGTTCGCCATTGATATCTTTAATTTAAAACCAATATAAGTACCAATTTTCGATCCGATCTCCTTTTCTTGGCTCAGTCTCCAAAAGACAGCTCAAAAACTACAGTGTATAATATTATTTTGTACATTTTGAACGTATTCAATAGGGTATAGTTTTCAGCTACAATACGAAATAGAACAGTGCACAGTTTTATACTTCTCCCGAGGCGATAAAATGTATCAATGGCGACAATTCTTCGGCAAACATCGATAAATTCGGTTCAATGTATATACTATCTAGGCTACTAGTATTGACACCATTTGTGGCGATATCTTCTATATATATCTCCATTTCTACCGATAAGTCATCCATTTACAATATCATTTTGTCGGTTGGGTATGTGTTTCTGTCTTATCAATTTTCGCTTTCAATAAAGGTTTTTATCGTTAGGTTCTTAGACTACCTACATTAAATAGGCAGTTAAAGTCGTGTGGTGGCAACACGTTCTTAACTATCCCGTCTAATTAAGTACTATTTATACTGGTAAAGCTACAGTTGTCTAAAAAAGCGCTGAACGCCCAATTAGCGTCCGCAATTTACCGGGGAATGACGTCATTGAAACGTTATCTATGAAAATAAGTACAAATGTTTTCCTGGAGAGCGTTTTTGACACCGTAAAGTCAAATCCCGCTGCCTAAAGATTTAAATCGCTATATTTGCTGTCACCGTACTTAGTCACGCGAAAAAGTGTCCATATTGAGAAGAGTGAGCTCACACATTATTAATAGCGTTTCCATGACAATCAAGTAACGTCACTGGGTCCTTGTGTGTCAGAGGTGTCAAAACGAAACAGAAACGCGACTATCTTTTGACGGCGTATCTCACGATTTATATCTTTGCCGCTGTCATAATGATCATGACAGCCGTCACTGTGACCGTTATGTGCGGTCACCGCTTTAATTACGAAAGTACGTTTCCCCTAAAATTACATTATGACTACTAGAAACATTCTGTTTTTATTCTGTGTATTTTCTGTTTATCTGTTTTCTCTCTATGCTGTCTCTGATGCGCCCAAAATGACCGCAGCCCGAAAATTTACGTACAACGCGCGTTACGTGCGTACGTGAGTTAGATTTACGATGGTTCGACGAGATCGAAAGATTTGGCGATGTCGGAGTAATCCGGGCTCGTGCGTCGGGCACGTTTGAATCGTCAAATAAGTTTGCTTTGTGCTCGTGGCACAAGGACCCTCGGGCGACGGCCCACAGTTTCGCACTTCCGTACGTGATCATTACGCGTATGGTGCTTCCATTCAATTTGCTCAGCTAACGAGACGCTGTATTGTTTTCTAAAATACTGATTGTTTATAGCGTTCAGAACGGTTTTTATCAATGCATCAAGCAATAGCTGTAGATATAAATAATAATTTAAGGCGTTATGTAAAGGTTCTCCTTTTACGAGGGTAGAATTATAACTCGTTGGTTTTATTGCACAATCAAATTGTAAATACGATTCAAGAGAGGCCTTTTATAGTAAGAGAGCAATATAAATAATAAAAACATAACGTATAAAAATATAAATAGCGTGGCACTCGTAGCAGGTGCCACGAAGCGTGAACACTGAGGTTATTATCAGCGCGGGTTCCGTCCCAAAAACCCTTTTCCTCTTAGTCGTCTAACCGGAAACAGGAAAACCCGTATTCAATGGGTTATCGTTGGAAATTGTGATTTCGAAAGCGTGTGAGTTTTACACCTCGTATTTTACATTTCATAGCCCTAGTGCTTTTGAGATAAAAAAGGCGATTCGAGATGAATTGCTTTGAATTTTTCTTGCTTATCCAGTGTGAGTGGATTTTCTTTTGGAGAAGTTTTACTTGAGAGCGTCGGTAAAAGCTCATGAGCACTAAAAACATTACTGAAAAAAAAAAAAAAGTAAACACATTTTTCCATCTGGATTTCATGAATACTCCCACACATATCATGACGCAATATGTTAAAAACATTTTGTTAGAGCTTTAGGTAAAAAACAAAAAAAAAACCAGCATGTCCACATTCAGCCCGGGGCATGAATACAAAATGTTAATATAACTGGCATTCTGTTAACACGGAGCAGCGTGGCCGTCCGTTACAAAGAATAAACAACGTAAACACACAAGTTATCCGCGGCATGCACGCCTCGCTCTCGCTTTGCTCCGATGCTTGCGTCGCCCCAGTCTCGCCCTCGCTTCGCTCCCGTCTCGCCCGCTCCACGTCGCGCCATTTTGTTTCGGCTAATTAACGTAGGATTGTCACAGTCCCCCGGGGACCTCGTTAATGTACCTATGTGTTGTACAAAATGTCTAGCTAGGGGTTAAATTAATATTGTTGGCAGAATTTTTGGGGCTGGTTTTTTTTGGGAGTTTGAGGTTTGACGATAGTGAAAGATTATTAAGGTCGTAGTGACTGTAAAATGAGTAATAAGGTTTTCACGAGGATTTAATCTTTAACTAATCATCTGCTTTTAAATAAATCATCGAGGATTAAAGCAAAAAGTTAAAATAAACTTTGTTATTCTGTTTTATGGTAGTGACGAGTACCGTGGCCTACTTGGAAAACCTTAAAAACCATACCGCAGTAGGCCGCAGCAAGGACCACCTCTAAAGTGGTGGTTCATGGACGGCTCAGATCTCCGGTGTGTATGCGGCGTCTTTCCATAGACAATGGCTCACCTCCCACCTCGCACCGCATGCCTTATCATCAGCACACGTGAGTAACTGACTGCGGCAGTGAACGGTATTCGAGTTACTCATTTTGGGCCAAACAAAAAAAAAAAAATTTTTCGAATTATTTTTGCCATTCACATGCTAAGAAGAAGATCGCAGCCTAAAGATTTGTACCTACTGCACTGCACTGTAGGAGGTTTATATTTATGGAAAGAAAATGATCTTACAGTGAAACAGGGATTACCACAATACTTCGGGCAATTCGGCAAAAATCTACTCGTACTTCATTTATGGAAATTGAAGGTGTCAATTTTATAAATTTAATTCTGCGCGTACTGCTCTACATATAATCAAATAGTTTGTTTCAAGTTAGTACTAAACTTTCAGGCTTCAGCTTATATTTAGTCTGCAAAGTGACACATGCAAATGCTGAAATAATGTTATTTAGCAGTACATGCAAGTTTTACAAAGCTCTGCAAGATTTGCGCTATAACAAATTTAAGTGGGAGTATAAAACATTTTTTCCCTTTTACCGCAAAAACGTGATCACAGTAATATAACTTTTACTCTTGGTATAAAAATTCTTAGCTTGATATACGATGCTGTAAGTCATTCCTTTTACAGTAATAAGTCTTTTAAGACAGCCACACACTCTGGTGTAGTGCTAATAAACGTGATAGGTGATTGCATGGAGATGGTGCACCGAAAATGTCAATAGCAACCTGGCAATAGGCTCGTCCCTATAACGTAGAACTATACCATAGATAGCTATGAAACAGTACCTAAAGAAAAGGGTTTGGTATACAGATAAAACATTCATCTTCCCTCTATAAAATATATTCATTTTTATTGTGTGCGTGGTAATAAAAACTTTTTATATTTTTTTTGACACACTTAGGTAGGCACTTAAGTGTAAATATAAGGTACCTAGGCAGGTACCTACCTATACTTAGGAATGTAAACTATGGTTAGTGAGGTGACTATAGTATACAACGTGTTTTTTTTTATATCCCATTACTCTAGGGGGACATTGTACTCATAATTATGAGCAAATTTTACTGTGGGACCAAACCTGAAATCGTGAAAAAAATATCAGCTTTTCCCTACATTTATGTTCGTATAACTCATCAAAGTGTAGGGAACATCAGATTTTTTTTCGCGATTTTGGGGTTTTTCCCATAGTAAAAGTTGTTCATAATGATGAGTACAATGAGAGAGAGTTATGGGATATAAAAAAACACACTCGGTAAACTGTTTAAAAGTATTTGCAAATTAACTGCCTCTAGGTATATTTATCTCTTTTATTGACAGCACAATAATACTGGCTTTTCCCCTCCGCGGTAAAAGCTTGACATTATATCATTACCTTCTAAAGTGCCGCCAAGTTCCATCGACAATATAAGTAACACTTAACACATTGAACGTCGAGGGGAGGGGGTCACACACGCAGTTACATAATTTCTTCATTGCCCTTTTGGGGGTAGAAATGACCGTTTTACCTATACGTATTTATGTAATAGAGCAGCTTCACACGGTAAAAAATTGCGAACATTTTTCCGTAAGCCGAAATAAATGGCCTATTATACATATAAGAAAAATGTGTTTGTGCGAACCTCGTAGCAAAAAAAAACTATTTTCAATTTTTTTGCTTTCTTTACTGAACTACATTCTTTTTACTTACGTACTTTTCGAGCTCTTCTTTTGTTCGAAAGTACCGAACAAATCAGGCTTTTTGTAAAGAAAACTAGGGCTCTTTCAGCAAAAGTTACAATTCCTAATTAGTTTGCAAATTGGTCTCACTGATATTGGATTTCAAACTGAGTTTCGAATTTTTCATACTTCGTAGAACTTTAAGCTTTTTCTTTTCTGCCTAGACTCCTACAGTTATACTTCATAGTCTGCCAGCTTCATTTCATTATTTTTTTTCTAAAATTAAGTAAGATAGACCTAATTCAGTTAGGTAGATTCGTTTTATGATACAAACGAGTCCGATATAAAAACAACGAAGAGAACGATCAAATGTCTATAAAAATAATATAAAGGTAGCTTTATGGCCTCTGTCAAAATATGCTTAGTAAATACTGCAAGAAGAAGTACAATAATTTATTATTTTGTGTGTAATAAAATATGAAAAAAACACTTTACACCGGTGACAAAGCAATATTTTGATAGGTGTTCTGGTTTACTACCGACGGCTCGTATAACCGGCGGCAGAACGTTACTCAGCGGGCTGGCTCGTATAAAAGTTGTAAAACGGTCGTGAACTAACTCTAACTCATTTAGCTGCTTCCTGCCTATTTATTTTATTTCTAGTTTTACGTTCTGCACCTGAATCACTCATTATCTTGTTTTGATAATAAAGATATGAAGACGATACATACCCATTACCTACCTCTGTTAAAAATGGTTAAATTACTACTTTTGTTGATGTTTATCGAAACGAAACATGTTTGTCCAGCTCTGATTCATTTACCTGCCTTCTGTCTATTTATTTTATTTCTAGTTTTACGTTCTGCACCTGAATCGGTGCCCTGTCAGTTCACCAAAAATTAATTTACAAATTTTTACTTGACAAACAACGATTGGCAAAAACATGATTTGTCATTTCATTATTATACAACAACAAGTTTGCCAAACAATTCACTTTACAAAATAATCACCCTATAAACTTTTGTTTAATAACGTGTTATTTGACAAACAATTAATTTTTTATTCATTTTATCTCATAAAACAACGTTTGGAATAAAAACGTTTTACATATTGACTCATCATTACGCAATTTCCTTAAAATGAAACTCATTCTTACATCGATTTGCGCTAATAGAAAAAAAGAGATTATTTTTAGTGGGCCACCCGGAACCGAACTAGTTAGATTAGGTTAATTATTTAAAAAAAAAATGTTAGGTTGGGTTAGATTAAAACTGTGCGTAGGGGACGCATGAGCCGAGCGAGCGTAGCGAGCGGTGCCGCGGCAGCGGCCGGCGGGTGCCAGAAACGACTAGATTATACAGGGTGTTACAGAAAGGGTATATCAATACAAACGGGTTGAAGAGTGTATCTGGTCTAAAATCTCTGTACAAAATTTCAGCTCAAAAGCATTAACTTTGAAAATGCTTAATATTTTTTTATTTCGACATCACGGCGCTGCACTGGCGCGCGGCGGCGTGATGTGCGTGTACTAGGCGCACAGACACACTACAGATAATGGATAATGACCCTCGTAGTGCGGTGACACGTTTGTTATGATTTCAATTTAATAAACTATCGAAATAAAAAAATATTAAGCGTTTTCAAAGTTACTGCTTTTGAGATGAAATTTTGTACAGAGATTCTAGACCAGATACACTCTTCAACCCGTTTGTATTGATATACCCTTTCCGTAACACCCTGTATAGAAAAAAATTACCTACTTTTACACAAAATATGGGTGCCAGAAACGACTTGCGCCAATAGAAGAAAAATATATTATTTTTAGTAGGCTACCCGGATCCGAACAAGTTACGTTAGGTAAATTATTTAAAAAAAAATGGTTCGGTTAGGTTAGGTTAAAACTGTGACCCCCTACGCACGAGCCGAGCGAGCGAAGCGAGCGGTGCCGCGGCAGCGGCCGGCGAGTGCCAGAAACGACTAGATTATATAGAAAAAAATACTTGCGTGAAAATTATTTGACCCAAATGGAGACCGTCATGATCACTTTGTGACTGGTTTAGAAAATCTTTGCATAGAATAAAACAAAGTCACTCCCGATGTCTGTAAGCTAAGATCTTTTAAACTACGCAACGGATTTTAATGCAGTCGGTAGTGTATTATAAAATGATATTTTGTATAAACGTTATTTTTCCAAAAGAATCTAAATATTAAATGAAAAATGTATAAATTGTTACGTTGTTTTTTTTGCACCTACCACGGGTTGGTTTAGTAAAGTAGCATTTACCTGAAAACATAAGTAGTACGTTACGAGGTTTCCGAGTAACACATTTCATTGTAGTTTTACAATCGGCTTCCTCACAATAAATCACTTTTCTAAATCCTATTTTAAACATATTGTATTGTAATTAGTTGCGAATGTTTACATTCCAAATGTCATTCAGTCAAACGTCAGTTTCTATCTGTCAAAGGCGACATCTAGTGGTCGCCGATTCACAGTTGTAGTTTAAATCGATATTTTAACATATTGTTTGCTAACCATCGAAATAATATCGTATGGAGCAATCCTCAATAATTTTCAGCTTTTAGTAAAAAAAAAAGGCATAATAAACTAAATAACCATAAACGGAAATTAAATTCATTTTTTCAATATAGACTTCTTTCTAGAAACTTCGTGTCAAGTTAAATATTTTTTATCTGTGAATTGTCTTTGACGTAATGTGACAAGCTAATACTTTCTTAATTTGCCCAATTAAGATTCGAGGAGATTTAACACAATCACGACGAGATTTAGTATTGGAAATGACAAATAATTTGTTTGTTGGTCTGGATCATGAAGATTCTTATTGTTTCAGCGATTAAACGTCATGTTGTGCAGTTGTTAGTGATTTTCAAGAATTTAAGTATCTCGGTGTATTATTTATCTTCAGTGATTTAATATTATTTTACCCGTAATCGGGGAGAATTTTGGAATGCTCCGTCTAATTCCGGTCTGTGAGTCATGACAGCATTATGGAACAGACTTGGCATCTTTCAGCCCTCAGACACGCTTGAGTGATTCCACTAAACTTGCTACATGTTCTAAAAGGTAAGGATTTGGTTGTAATAGTCTTTGGAAGTGGTCTGTGAGCCCTTCCCTGGTTGTTAGAAAGGGTATTGTCGTGATCCATGGATATTTATTGCAGGATTCCTAATTGCGCATACGCAGGCAGCTTTCCAGCCGGTCAAGAATCTTGCAGTCAAGTGTTTTCTCCCTACGACAACCGTGAGTATTTCACCCGCTGACTATTTGCAACTCATCCCTATTGTCCCACCACTCAAGATTAGGCAAACCAAAGTCGTAGCTCTTTATGTTGTCATTGTAAAAAGGCCTCGTTAACCGGCTAATGTTTTAGCCTTTTAGATTTCCAAGCTCAGTCACCTCAAGGAAGGTGAATTAGTTTCTCTTTATATTATTAGGCCTCCGTATTGTCGATTCCAGGAGAGGCACCTCGAGCGATTCGTCTCGCCGCCAGGACCTAGAGGATCGTCTGGGGCCTGGACGCGAGACCCGTTCCTCGAGCACAGCGAAGCCTCGTGTGGAGACGACTGCGGCCGGCATAGTCCGTCTAGCGTTAGCGCTCAGGCGGGACGGTTTTTTCTTTTACCTACTTTAACTTTTTATTATACCTTATTACGGTTCCCGTAGGAACCAGTTGATTGTCTGGGTCCGGTTTTCGATACTGGAAACCGGCCTGCATCACAATTTAATTTGTGGATCTCGGGTTCGACATCCTACCCCGTCCGGAATAGTATTGGACACCTTCGTCGGCTCCGGGATCCGGGACTCTCAAAGTCCCTGGCGCCCATTTAATAGATTTTAAATTAATCAATAACTGGAAGGTTACTTTCTCCTTTGTTTTGTAATAATTGTAAACTTTTAACTTGAACTCATTTTAAAACGGAACAGTACCGGGTTTATCTCCAACCCCCCACGACCTTCGCTCTCTATTTTCTATTATTAGCTGGCTGGCAACAATTTGTTATTAGTGAACTCATTTTGTTATATTAGTTTACAGTTTTTTAATAAACAGTGTTTGAGATAGCTGTTGTTTCATATTACCATACCCACTAGTTTGTCACTACAGATAAAAAATCATAATTGTAACAAAATGATTAAATATCATCCGTAACATTTGTAAAGAGAAGCATTTGCCAAATAAATGTTTGTAAAGCGAGTGTTTATAAAATAAAACATTTGCGGGATGAGTTGTTTGTGAAATAAATAGTATACGAAACGTTGGTTGTAAACTAAAAATTTGTCAATGGAGTTTTGGTGAAACATTAGTGAACCACCTGAATCACTCGTTACATTGTTATAATAATAAAGATATGAAGACGATATTTACCTGTGTGAATTACTTAATTGGCACTATTATTGATGTTTATCGAAACAGAACATGTTTGTCGGGGATTTTCTTTTAATAACTACGTGAAAATTGTTACAATGTTCCGTTTCTTTTTGTACCTATTATGTGTAACTCCTGTTCGTTAATATTGGATTCACGTGTGTCTGGCGCTTTATTAACACAACGCGACAGTGTACACAAACATGATATTTAATAACACGGACATTAAATAACAAGTCATGGATGTTAATAAAACAATTTATTTATTTAAACTCGGCAATGTAAACTTACAAAATATAGTACAGACAGTGAACAGGATATTTGGCACATGTTGAGCCGTCGAAACGATACCGATACCAATTACAATTTAAGTAGGTATGTTACATAGAGTATCATGTGGCAAAATCATAATGCTCTCACGTTATGATCGGTTCGTTAGGTTTCATAGTTTTATTCAAATTTACACTAAGTTTACACCCAATTAACTATAACGTAAATATCTTTAATTATTTATCATTAAAATTTTCCACAAGTCAATTAAATTTGATCCATCATTATAGCGAAAATTAAATTATTTAACTTATTTATTCCGTTGTAAATTTTCCTAATTATTAAATCTACTTTGGCAGTACCACTGTATCGATTTATTTACATATTAATTTAACTGGAAATATTAACATTCTCTTATTCTATTTTTAATGAAATGTCAATTTATTCTAATCGATTCATAGATATAAAACATCGATTTATCTACTGATTTTATAACGCATTCGTCAAATCGATTTATAAAGGTATACAAGACTAATTCGTGGATTAGAAAATTATTTCAGACGCGCCAAGTGTGTAGATAACACGTTCGTATGTCTTATAGTAAATCGTAAAATTTGGCACATGTATCTTTGGCATGCGGGACGCTACAAATCATGATTCATTTATAAAAAGAATTCGTTGAAAACAATATCAAAACTTCGTAACATCGGTTCTCTTACATTACAACAGCACTTAGCCTATACAAATTAGATATGAATTTATTTACAATAATATATCGTAAACATCTACGCTACTCGAGTCGACAAACGAACCTTCAGCTAGTTTGAACATTCACAGCAGATTGGGGGCCACTTGTGTAGCGACATCGACATGCGCCAGCCACTGGCTCCGCTGGCTCAGCTGGCTGGTAGCAGCGAGGGGGTTAATGGAGCGTCCGCCGCAATTGCCTACACGTCGCTGGGGGGCGAGGCGGCGGGCTCCGGCCGCTAGTGAAGCTGACTCTTGGTACTGAACCCGTAGTGCAGGTAGGGCGAGCCGGCGCCGTCACGAGCGCCGCCCGGGCCGCCCCCTCCGCCGCCTGCGCCACCGCCCGGGCACTTTAGCGCTGACCGCAGCTCTGACGCCATTTCTGAACACAGCGACGCCTGCGCATGAAACAATGTCTTAAAAATGGTACCTCTACCAATCATCATCATCAGTGTATAGCAGTCCACCACTGGACATAGGCCCCTCTAACAGCACCAGCTGCAACAAGCTACCCTGCGAAGATCGTCGTTCGCACATAGCCATAGTGCGAACATAGCGCATAGTGTTTCACTTTACGTTTACCGATTAGCGGTCTTAACTCAAGAAAACAATTATCGGTTCTACGGCTAATATAGCCGGTAAATAGCAAAACCTTGCGAATTTCGAAATTACTTACCTCTTCCTTCTGTGATCCAGGCAGCATAAAAATATGGAATATTAGTGAGTATAGATCGAGCGAGTTAGTATAGTAGTAGAGTTAAAAAGAAGGCATAGCACATTCTGAGAATCAATTAATAACTTTGAAACTCAATGAAAAATTACTCTCAAGTATGTACTTAATTAACTTGAATACCTAATTAAAAGTGCCCGAGCTCAGAAAACAAACACAAAGAAAACAATATATTTATATTTTCGCTAATTAGGTATTACACTAGCGTCTACCAAACTGACGTAATAAGACTCACTTCAGAAAATGTTACCTATATTGTATTATTAAAAATAAACCTAGAACAAAACAAAAGCATAATTAATCATTAAACAAAATAAAAAGTTGCAACGGTAAAGAAAATTGTCATTTATCAGAAATTGTAAATAAATTAACGTCGAAAATAATGTTAATTAATATTACCCGTCGAACTACGTTGCTAACCGGAAAAATATGAGCTTCTGGCAATTTTCCGGTGATGAAAATTATTTGCGTGGAAGCGTTGAACATCCAGTTCCAACAAAGGGCAATATCACTAATAAAGAGGTCGGTTGGCAACAAATATTTGTATAGGCTACATTGCACATAGTCAGTCTACCTTCAGATCCGTCTGATCTAGGATTACCAACTTTTTTATATCAAATAAGTATTTTCGAAGCCATTGCCTGTAAAAACAGTAGAAACAAAAAAACAAACAAAACAAAAGGTGGTTTTTTTTAAAGAAATATTGTACTAAGGCCTCTAATATAGCAGAATACTATACTATATAGAAGGGTTGGCAACCCAGATCTGATCTGACGAAATATGTATGGGTGTTACGGTTATAAAATCGATTGCCTGCGGTGCGGTGGCTGGAACTGTACCTAACTATTAGAAATTTAACAGTGTTTTTGTTTCGAATGTGTACACATCAGGTCATACTAATCTGGTGCAGTTTCAGCTGTTCAGATTCGATTGCTCTCCCATGTTGGTATGGTAACACTAACGTATGATACCGAAAAGGTTCTAGGTCAAATAATATTGAAAAAATCATAATATTACTCACCCGTTCGTCTACGGCGACTTTGCGCGACTTCCAGACGAACTCGCAGACGGCGATGACGCACGCTACGCCCATACCTCCCATTAGAACCACGAACACACCGCCAACGTTCGCCAATCCTAACTCATTCGCTGTCGATGACGACTTCGATGTTTCGTCCTGTGGTCATCAGAATCATGGTAAGCAACACGGTATTTGGTACTACGCAATCAAGCACGCTTTACCATGCATAATCAGCCTATAATGTTCCCCCTGCTGAGACAAAGGCCTTATCTCGATAGGGAGTGAGCTATAATCTACCACGCGGGCCCAGTGCGGGAAGGTAGATGTCACATGTCTTTGAATTTTTTTGGTTCTTTGGCTTCGAATTTGATGTTTTCCTTCACCGTTATGAGAGCAGTGGTGATGAAAATATTTATATAAAGTAAAGTGCCTGCCTGGGTTCGAACATACGACCTACAACTCGTAAGTCGGGGCCGTTACCACTGGGCCACCACAGTTCTCACTGTAAAGTGCTTTGCCATGGCGTGACAAATATTGCGAATTTTCTTGAAAACACATCTTTCGACGTATTCTGGGATACTATGTTGACATTATAGTTGGTTCGGTTGGAGTATACCAATAAGCCGCTTTTCCAAACATTGTTTTATTTCAGTTTTATTACAAATCGTGAGGTAGTCTATAACGCGAGCAGAGGTCCCAGTTTCATTTTATTTCGTCATGATTGAAACATTGTTGAGTATACGTGACACATCTCTGCCCTTTTATATCTCCTATAATGCCCCATAAACGTTTAGTGGCGGCTCCTGACGTTTCCCGAACAAACATGCTAGATACAAGGAAAATTATTTGAGTTATTTAGAAGGCTGTAAGAGGTAAAACGATAGGTTTTTAATGAAAATTCCTCCTTTGAGGCTGCTTTCAGTATTCTCAATAAGCTTTATGGAGAATGAAGCTAGAATAAAGGAAGCTCCTAATTAATTAAATAAGCTTGTAGTGAATTAAGTTGTGGAGTATTCTAATTCACTACAAGCTTATTTTTGCACAAAAGCTTATTTGAAAATTAGAAAATTATACTATGCTTAAAAGCATAGTATAATCTTCTCATTTTCTTTTATGTATAAAGGTGAACATTTGTAGAGCCAAAAAAAAAAAAAAAATTGGGAATCCTCGTGTAGCCGTTAAACACCGCAGAGCAAAACTACAACTTCTACTAGTGGCTAACGACGCCATTTTCCCTTTACTTACTCTACAAGACCCTCCGCCACGTTTCTCTTTCCACCATTTTGTTTTCAGAATGTGCAATTTTCCTTCCTCTTGCAGCTTGAGAACGGCCCCGCTTATGGCCGTACGGTACGGCGAGTCTAAAAATAATTCGAACATTTAGGTAATTTAGACGCGAAGGTATGTAATCGTCTGTAAATATGGCACATTGAGATATACAGGGTCAAATTAAATTATCTATCTTCGCACACGTGATAGTATGGATATCTAAACACAATAAAACAAAGAAGAAATTAATTAGCTGGTTTTTTTTTGTTATTTAAGGGCTGAGCTTTCCAACGCCAGATAATTTTATCCGAGGAATAATTTTGAATTTTTGAAAGTTCTTCTATACAAAAACTGTCAGACGTAAATTTTATTCCACGAATAAAAATTATCTGTAGATTGAAAAATCAGCATTTAATCGTGCAATATGTTACTAAAAATATGTTACCGTAAAAACCAGTCAGTTATATTTTTAGTAGAAAAACATAGATGTCTTTAGACAATTTAACGACGCTTCTGGGTCAGTTCTGGGTATTTTTAGGGTCTTTGGTCACTGTGAGTGTAGTCACTTGAAACATTTTTCTCGATTTTCCCAACTAATACTTTAAGTAACTGCTACACAACCAGCGGTCATGACCCCCAAAAATAACATTAAATCGATTTTATCTTTATTTTATCATGTTTAGATATTGATACCCATCATGTCTGCGGAGTTTTTCTAGTTAAATTTGACCCTGGAGATACAGTTCGCCTTTGTCGAGCGACTTCTTCGTCTTTCATACCTCCGCGACAGTGGCTTCTCAAAGCTCGACGGTTTATGTTATTGCAGGGATTTGTATACAACGTGCTGCTACAATGGTGACATTGATTTAACACACGGGTAGAGCTAGTGGCCAGTAATCATAGAAATTATACCTAACAACATAAAATAATTCATAAGTTGAAAACTGACGTCTGCGCCGCTCGCCGCCATAGGGCGTTCTCTCTTTCCTTTAATTCGCCTACTCTTTGCACGTTATTCGTTTTAATTTAATTGATGCGATGTTATGATCCGTCATCCCTGCAAATGAGGCCTGCGCTACAGTTATTTAAGTACAGGTTGCTCAACGATGCTATTAAAAAAAAAGTTTAATTAAATTACAATCCATACTTATCCATACTAATATTATAAATTCTAAAGTAACTCTGTCTGTCTGTCTGTATGTTAGCTTTTCACGCCTAAACCGCTGAACCGATTTAGATGAAATTTGGTATAGAGATAGTTTGAATCCCGGGAAAGGACATAGGATACTTTTTATCCCGTTATTCCCACGGGATCAAGACTTATGCGGGTGAAACCGCGGGGCGCAGCTAGTATGGTCATAAACGCGAAACCGTACACGTGTGTTAAATTAATGTCGCCATTAAAGCGGCGCGCTGTACATGACAATGGTCGACATTTTTCATTAACTCTAACACAGCCACTACCGAACCGAACCTATACAAAAATACTTTTGCACTCGTCGACGAAACTCGTTCATAACACTTGATATTGGTACAAAACTACGTTTTTGCCGATACAGTTACAAAACTTTTCTCATTATTCCAAGCTTATGTATGAATTGTTTGAACTGCAGTTTTGACCGTTTATACTAGTTTTGCACAAATCCATGGAATTATGTATAACTTTTCAATTTATATTCGGAGGAATTAATTAAGATTTTATTAATGTTAATTGCCATTAAATACAACGAGATTTTTTAAATAAAATGCCTCTGCAATCAAAAAGTAACTCTGTCTGTATGTTACCTTTCACGCCGAAACCACTGAACGGATTTTGATAAAATTTGGCAAGGAGATACACGGCATCCTGGCGAAGGACATAATGTTACTTTTTGTCCCGGTAGCACGTTCCCGTGGGATGATTTCCGATATCCATGCGGGTGAAGCCGGCAGAAGCTAGTACAAAATAACAAATGGATATCACTTACTGGGAGGCATAGCAATCCCGTATCCTTTAGAGTCAAGCATCCCTCCCACTTGGGTAAGGTCGCAGTTCCTCTCCACCACATACTCGATGGTGGTAGACTCCATAAGGTAGGCATACGCGCCTTTTCCTCGGACCACTCTCTCTTCTCCCTCCTTGTTACTCGTCGCGAAAACTGATGGCCGAGCAGACTCCATGAAAGACCACATGCGTTGGTACGTGGAGAAGTTTGAGTCCTGTTTAATAGAAAATAAGCTTAGATTTTATAAACAAAAGTTAATAAAAGAATTGTTCGCTTGGTAAGATTTTGTGAAATAAACCTAAATTGAAAATGAAATAAGGAACGTTTTAGCATGAATAGCCGTATGTAACGTAATCTTTATAAACTCAATATGTCAACCTTGTCTAATAAAACATGGTACACGATAACACACCATAAATCCTTGACGTCATGCTTAACAACAGAATACGGAACGTTTCATATTTATGAGGTACTTGAGCCGAGCCTAAATTCATAAGGTAACACTCTAATACAAAACATTTATTCTTGAGACAAAGATACGTCCCATTTACCGTAAAACCGTCATCTTATCTCACGATACTTTCTCCAGACAAGTGTTAAGTTTAAAAGCCAGTTTAAATTAAAAGGATGAAGCATCTTGCGGTGGCTTTGAGGTTTGCAAATCTACCGAACACAAATTACGGGAATTAGAATTCCTTTCGTTAAGCTGTCACCACCGACTGATAGAAATCGAGGAGAGTAATGGAGCGGATTACATTTTGATGAAACAAATTGCGTGAAGTTGTAACTGAAATGTAATTTATTTTATAATCGCCTTAAATATCTCGCGTGATATTTCAGAGTAAATAAACGGCAGAAATGTTTGTGCCAACAAGCAACTAGGCATTCACTTACATGTACATTATTTTGGCAATTTGGCACCAACAAGAACACTCACCCTGAAAAACGCAGCAGTGGAACCACCCTTCAGCGCGCCATACTTAATCTTGGTCTGCTTGGCGAGATCTTCAGCACTCTCAATGGGCGAGTCCATTCTCTCCACGGTCAGGAATGCCGCTAGGTTGGCCGTATACGAGGATATCATGATCAGGGTGAAGAACCACCACATCCCCGCTACCATGCGGGTCGATACCGCTCTGGTGCAAACAACAGTGTGTTAATAACAACAACTTCAGTACAAAAGGTAACACTAATGAGCATTGTTAAAATAACTATGTTGCCGTGGGATCTGCACTGAAGTCTGTGGCATTAAAAGTATGCGAAAAAAAATTGTGAAATGAGTACGATTTTTGTTTCAGTGCAGTTCCAATTTCTATAAAATTGTGTATTTTAAGGTGTAAAATGCATTAAACAAACGTGTATTTTCTAAATCAAACAAGACATTAATTCCACATTGAAACTGGTGTAGAACCAGCAGATCACAATTTCAATGTGCAGTCAATATCTCAGGCTCATAAGTATCTAACAAACTTTGATGCAGCAAGCTGTGGATACTGCACAAGCAAGTCTCGGGTGCGATATCAGTAACGTTGTCGAAACTAGTTGTTTATTTAGCTACTAAATCAACTGTAAGTATTTAGCTAAATACTGTGAAATGGAAACCAAGGCTAGTCGAAATAGCCGACACGTCTCTATTTAAATTGGACGCTCTAGGCGACTACCGATGCTTGAAATTCACAAAGGGCTGTGGTCGCTTTGAAACTAATTAGTAAAAGGGAGTTCTTCATCCAAGCTCTGCAACTGAAGGCTACATTTCCGTTTTGTAATTACCGCGAGATTACTCTTCCACTTAATTTTACCCATTCTTATTACTTCTGATTACGTTAACCAGTGGCGACGATGGTCCAATTTTGTTCAATTTTATACAATGTGATTTGTTAGATGGCTTACTGTTTGTGGACTGTATCGGAATTGTAGCCATCAGAGGCATAAGGGACTTACTTCGGCGCGATATCCGAACCTTGCTGCATCAAGGAGCCGATAGTGAACCACAGCGAGTTCAAGAGAGTGAACTGATTCTCCAGCACCGGCGGCTCGTCTAGGCAGTTCCTGGGGGAGTCCCACTCGTACGGGCTGAACCTGCGCCCAAATACTGCCCGTCATTCATTTACAATGTATCTCATGATCGCGCGCCAACTTACTTTTAGTGAAATTTCAACACTCGGAATAATTTTAGCGAATGCAGCGTCCCACGAACATTTCAATTTGGCAAAATAATTGTATGGAAAGAACTCAAATGGTTCACGTATATTTTAAAGTGATGGGGTAATTGTTTTTAAGCGTTCTAGTATTTTAATAAATATTTCTTCTCCATAGTGTGAAACACTAGTATTTTTATTAGTTGTGATTGAACTTAATTTCATTATTTTATGTAGACATACGTACACGATGTGTATGTTATCCGTCGCCGAAATGTTTGTACGCGCATAACTTCTGAATGACTGCACCAAATTAGATAATTATTTTTTTGTTGTGTTCTGTATTGCCAGGAAAAGGTTTGTATGAAAGCGGAATATCGGAAAAAAATTTGCACCCGTGCGAAGTTGGGGCGGGCCGCTCGTTAATTATATTAGAGGAAAAAGTTATACATTTCATTATAACGCTTCCGGAATTGAAATTCACTTGCAAGTAAGTCGGCGAATGATTGAACAACCCCTCTTTTATGTTCATCTGGTGGACTTCGCTGAGTTCACTATTTTATCACCAGAAATGAAACGCGTGTTTAGAATGCGAACCAAGTTTTTATTAGTTTTCTCTCTTTTATAACATTTAAAGCGAAAACATGCTTAATTTCATTTCCGGCAAGGAACTGCTCATTGGCAGTCTGGTACTAATAAAAGTTAATGTCAGGGGTCTTGCTAAATTATCTTACTTGGGCAAAAAATCACAGCTTTGCTGCATAAGAGATCCGATGGCAAACCACAAACAGTTTGCTAGAGAGAAAATATTTTCCATTTTCTCACCATCAGGTGTATGCGTTGGATGCCATTCGTAAGGAGTGAACCTATCGGACAAATAAATTTAGCAACCTAATTACAGTCGGCACTCTTCCAACCGAGGCAAGACGATGTTCCAACTGAAAGATCGTCTTGCTTCAGTTGGCGCCATCTCCGAATTGAATCCATATACCGTAAAATATACGGTATGTTATATGCTGAATGGTGTGCACACATTGCCAATTAGAGTAATTTGTTCAAAGTGCCAATATTAATAAAGATAAGAAATTAAAGTGAACTTCAGTGTATCTGTTTCCACGTTCTGTAGGTGATATAGGTACACAGTGTGTCTACGCGTACGTACCTTGCCAGTATGAAGAGCAGTACGGACACGCCGAGATACGCGGTGGCCATATAAATCCAGACGTCGAGCGAGAGCGGCGATAGGAAGGAGAACAAGTTCGGTGGTTGCTTAATGGGCTTGCGGTAAAGCACGGAAATGCCGAGATTCATGAACGGCATTGTGAAGTCAACCACTTGCTCTCTGCACAAACGAAAATAATACAATGAATAGGGTAAATACAATGCGCTTCAACGCGCCACAAAAGGCTGCCGGTCGAATGGTAAGCGAGATGCAAACAATACTTTCGTGCAATTGTTTTTCCACTTCCAAAAATGCTAAAAATATTTTTCTCAAATGGAGAAATAAGGGAACTTATTATTACATATTTTAATGTACCTGTCGTATGTAATGGTGAGATCAGCGATAGCGAGATCGGCTCTTTGTTCCAACAATTCCCTTATCATGCCGTCCCACTCTTTGGTCTCACGGTTGTAGGACCCGTATCGACCGTCAGGCGCCAGCTTGAATGTATAATTGAAGCCCAGAATTTTAGATATCTCGTGAATTAGATCAATGGCGTAACCCTCGAACTGTGCGTTGCCTGTTAGCTTCTCGCTGGCCTCTCTCCTCATACAATACGGCGAACTCTAGGGATTAACAGAACAGATTACATAAGTAAATGCGTTAAAAAAGAATTACTACATGAGTAAACAGAGTATATACATACTTGGGGAATACACGTGAAATGAATTCGTAAACAGCGAGCTTGGAGAAATGCTCGAGTGATTTTTTTATTTAAATACAGGTTTGTCTGTCTTCTGAGTTTCTGTTTAGAGCTTTGTATGTATCAAGTCATGAATAAGGATATGTCTCGTATGAATGTTTTCTCTCAGGGAATATATTTTTACTGTATGCCAGTCTACATAAATCCCCTTTTCGCTTCTCGGGAGAACACTCATATATATATATATGTGCGATACGCTAATTTTGCTTTTGTGGGCCCTGAGAGAGTATTAAAATGTTTCCGGTAGATTAATGCCTATATCTTGCATGTTATTTATAGCTTACCAAAATGGTTGTTACGATGAGCGTCTTATTCTGCAGTATTTCCACTATCTGCTTTTGGTTCTCGCCGTAAGACCGGGTGTAATTAACGCCTTCTGAAGAGTTCCAAGTTCCAGCTTTTTGCAGTCCGTCCCTTGTTAATTCAATTATGTCTAGAGTGAAATCGCTTCTGAATCCTTGATGGTCAAACTTTATCACTCCGGTTAAGCCTTTCATTTCGACCTGTTCATTGAATTAAAGGGTTGAGTATTGTGGAAGTTATTTTGGTTATCAAGTTATGAGATCTATAATAATTAAGTTATACGTAGGTACAAACTTTTGGGTTGAATGTAGGTACGTTACAGTTTTCGTAGAGTCGTTGTCCTCGTTAATAGGAAATATAACGTATTGATTATTGTTAATTGAAAACTGATTCACGTACACACGTAACGTATCACGAAAATGAAACCATAATTATTTCTGTTCTGGTTTGGTCCATCCGATCTTTCGTGAGGTTATGACAATGGCGGGGGTTAAGTTAATTACCTACCGCTATTGAATCACCAATATTGAACCTATCAATTTGATCTCCCATTATTACGCACGGCACGCTCCTTGTGATTAATTTTAACATACATTTATGAAGGTACGTGTTGATATTTACTCTCAACAAGTGCCTTCTTCAGCTAATTACAATACAAAGTGCACGTAGAAGCACATCTAAGTTAACGGTTAGTACAACAAGAGCGGCACAGATTGACATAAAAAGCGAAATCCCGGGGTGCTTAAGCTGAACATTGCTGGAGCAGTTAATCCGTCAAGTCTCACGTTCCAGCACTTAATCCCACTATGTTGGTCGCAGCTTTGTTCAATGACCACTAAACTTCTCTTTTTATTGCGAGACTTCAGTACGCTTTTAACGAAAATCGGAGTACGTTTGTAGATAGATTTTTAAATGAACAGCTATTGTAGGTATTGAGAACGAGTGTTATAACATTGGTAAATGTTGCACGCAAGGTGGAGCCAAAGTAATGTCATTACGTGAATGTGCCCTAATTTTTGCTAATGGCCTTATAATGTCACTGTAATTTGATAGATATGTTGTAGTGAGATAGAGAATTAGTTGACAATGCAAAGGAGTGATACACATAGTCACACAGCTCATGCAACGATGGAGATTTTAAAACACGAATTTCGAGGCCGTGTGATTTACCGTTTTGGCGATTTGAACTGGTCGGCCAGGTCGCTAGATCTGAGGGCACCAGACTTATTTCTTTGCGGCTTTTTGAAATCTCGCGTTTACCACATAACAAACCACAAACCTGAAAATCAACATTGAAGAAGATATCACCAATTTAGAGAATATTTTGCAAGCAACAATTCAAAATTCCGTAAAACGAGCATAAATGTGGACCAACTCAGGAGGCGATCGTTTGACCGATATAATTTTTTCGACCATGTCATAAATAAATACATAATCAGCCTATAATATTCCCACTGCTGGGACACAGACCTTCTCTCGGTGAGAGGGACTGGGTCGTAATCCACCACACTGGCCCAATGCGGGTTGGCAGATGTCACATGTCTTCGAATTTTTGTTTCTAGGACATGCCAGTTTCCTCACGATGTTTTCCTTCACCGTTTTGAGAGCAGTGGTGAAGAAATAATCTACACAAAGTAAAGCGCCTGTCTGGGTTCGAACCTACGACTTACACCTCGTAAGTCGCGGCCACATGGCCACTACTGCTCTCATAAATAAATACCTACACTTTTAAATAAACTTTCCGTGATAACAGAGCCCAATTTTTTCATCTCCTACCAAATAGCAGCCAATTCACATAATTACATTACTTTTGCCCCACCTTGTACTATGGAAATGTAGTCAAGTCATCAATCGTCCGTTAAATTCGAAAAGATTTATCTAAACAACAGGCATTTTTAACGGAAGATTTATGCGATGAATTAAACATGTATGCAGATTGGACTTACGATTTTCATGTAATTGATGAGGCTGTACCCGTGGGGCCAAGTGTCTTCAGCTTCGCAGGAGAGAGGTCTCACGTCTATTTGCTGTGACGTATCAAGATCATGCAGCGCCTTAGCGAATAGATGTACTGCATCATACATCAGGGCCGTCTCTGTCTGTATACCAACAAAGGAATCCTCTCAGAGAAAATTAAATAAAAACTTAAAAAGTAACGAGGGTCAAGGGAGATGTTTAGGGATCTAATTCTAAGGAATCGAGTGAAAAGGAATAACTAAAGGAACAGGAATTGTAAAGAGGACTATGTCGTTTTAGAAATCTATGTAACACTTTTTAAATGTAATAATGTAAGATGATAATTAAATTATCCTCACCTTAATAAAAGTCATGTTCTCCTGTAAACAAACAATTAATTTTAATACAGTCCAGTTTATATGTTTACTCGGTTTACTCGGACAAATAACTTTATCACTGGCCTACATACAGATAGGTGATTACCTTAGCCGTAGTGTGTCCCAGTTGGAGTTTGCGTCCTTTTCGGGCTTCGTCGTAAACCCAGTCCCTTACGACTCTTTGGACATCAGCACGTTCAGGGTCAAGTAATCTTAAAGCTGTAATATTTGTGCCGCCATATTTGAATTCTTCTAAATCTACGCTGTGAAGGTCCTGTTGACAATTAAAAATTTCGATAAGTATCCAAAATATTTTATAGCGTTTTTATTGTTATTTTCTAAAGACTTACCAAAGAAGTTATTAGGTAACTATGGTAGTCAGACATCATTCCAATCTGCTGTGCTTGTTGAAGCACATCCCTTATCCTTTCTGTAGCACAATCCAATACAATATGTGACTCTGCTGAATTCTTTATTTGTTTCAATAGTGGCCTGCAAAGGAGTTTGGACTTTAGTACAGATACTTAAGTATTAATGTAGTTTGTGGATCAAGACGTACCTGTAATCATGAGAATCTGGCAGTTGTCTCACAGCAACAGGCAGTTCGGATGGCCCGTGAGCTTTGAGCAACTCTTGCAGACGGACTAAGCCGTCGCTGTTCTCGTAAACTATTGTGAAAGATCTCCATCCCCATGCTCTCACTAAATCCACATAAGCCTAAAATAAATGAAGCTTTTGTTACAGTAATGTTTGATTAATATTATGTGAACAACTCTGAAATGTCGACAGCCACTGTGTTTAAATAATTAGCTAATTGGCGTTAATTTAACTAAGTACTGTGTTTCAGATTAGTACTATTACCAATATGTTTAGTTATTAAATTAAATCCAATGTTCCAATATAACACTAATTCTGAATACATTATACTATAATTAATTTTGATATTCATATTGAAATCGTGTGCTGGAAAATTGGCATTTGTTTCATAATGTTTCTTGCTTTGCAACGTTTGAATGCTTTTGTATTGTGTGTGTCCATTCTATACAAATGGGCGATCGACCTAATTGCGGATGTCCAATCTTCCGGGTGGGTGGGTAATTTCATTTTTACCAACGACGGAGCCGCAGGCACATGTGCGTTTAATGGCCGTATCGTTTTAGTATTCGTTTTAAGTGGTATATATTACGTTTTAGAAAGATGGCGGATGGGACGAATTTAGATTATACATGTGTAGGACTGAAAATAGCTGATTAATGACGTTAATATAGAAAATATTATAGAAACAAATATTATGTGATTACAACGAGTTTCTATTAGCACGAAAATTATTACTAAGTTTCCTTTTTGGCGAGTCCGTGGACACCTTTTGTTTATTTCAATCATGCTTGCAAAAGGCCGAATGAATTAAAATCTTTGCAATGCGTAACAATTAATTTGTAAGAAAGAGACAAGTTTAATTATGGACAACGTTTTGTAAAACAATGAGTTGTTCTAAGCCTTTAAGATCTTAAGTGCTAGGATTTAATTAATTTTTAATCTTAATTTGAAGAGTTCTGAACTGAGAAGTTGTGAAGCGTTGAAAATCGAAAGTGGGAAAGCTAAGTTCAACTGTTCCCTTGAACTGCGTTGTAGTTGAAGTGGAAACATGTCAACTGAATTTCGGGGTCACTGTATACTATGCATAGTAAAACAAAAGACTAACCCCCTTATTCATAATCCTATTTTATCTCTATTTTAGCTAAAATAGGTTTATAGAACGTTTGTCTTTATCTGTCACGTTGTCATTTCTGTGTGTAAGAAAGAGACAAACCCCATTTTAACTAAAATAGGTTTGATAAGTTTTATGAATAAAGGGGTAAGTTTTTTCTGTAGGTACCTACGTAGATTTAAATACATAATTATAATGTATATGTTTGTGGCTATATTATATATCCTTGGTCTTCGATATCGTCCCTTCGGGAAGAATTGTCGTTTCCACAAGGAAAACATTTTGAATGTGTACGCCATTCCCGCGATAGGGTCGACTAAGTCTCGCATACCGCCGCCACTTCCCGCAATTAAGATAATTAATTAACAAAGTTTTCTGTGACAGTTTCTAAGCCCCGCAATGTAGGCTTTCATTACTTGGCGAGTGGTCAATGTTTATGTTTCCCGCAGAAACTGTTTTAGTGCTCCTCAGGTTTATTCGATTACATTCCCGACTCCTAAATCTAATTTTAGGCCTAAGAACTAATTAAAAGACCTTAGTAGTTCTAAGGTCTAAAATTAGATTTGAGATGGGATGGTCAAGAAATAGGTATAAATAGGTCAGTGTTGACGAGATTTTTTATCAAAGGAAATGCAAATACTCTTAGTTTCTATTGTTTTATGGCGTTCAAACTAATTTCAATCTGCAGGCTCGGAAGCAGGCAGGCCCGACGCGACGCTGCGGGGCAATTCTAGTAGAACAATAAAATTTCAATGAAGGTCTCATAGAAATTGTTCTACTTGAGTCGCGTCGCGGTAAGTGTCCTATAAAATGTCTTATTTTAAATCGTGATTGATAAGTGTGCATTGTTCTAGAACACAGGGTAGAGTTTTCATTTCATAGACATCTATATTATATTCATGGAATGGTTCCAGCGATGCCTAATTAGTTCAAAGCACACGATTTCTAATCTACGTAACATTCGGGTAAACAATTCGATAATTACCTAGCTAATATCTGTATTATACGCGATCCTACACATTAGTTGTAGGTAATATCGCTAATTGTTACTAATTATAACAGAAAATGTATTGTTACGGTAACAGCATTTCTAAGCAAGGGGGGTACAACGCGTTTGGGGGTGGGCAAAAACAAGAGAGCACTTATTGCCATAATATACCCCTTGTGAGACTTCCGCATACATTCTGTAAGTGCCTACCGTCCCTTTGACAAGGTGTCAGGTTGTCGAAACGATAACGGTGAGAAGTTATATTAAGACATGGGAAGTTTACTTATACATTATACTTACAGTTAACTTTTCTGTGACTACATTTATAACTGATATTCAATTATTCATGATGATGATGATTCAATAGCCAATAGTCAATCAAAGTTTATAATAAAAAAAATGTTTTTTTATTGGTCCAAATAAAAATGTTAAAAACGTTTTCAGAAAGAATTTTTCAACCAAAAATATTAAAGGCTTAATAAAGCTTACCGACCGTTAGCTGAAATCCCTATTCGAACAGTTATTAAGAACAAATTTTGTCAATAACAAAAATGTTGAAACACTCACTCGGCTTAACGCAGCTGGATGTGGATATAGGTTGACAAGGCAGGATTCCCTTCTCGTCCGGTAGTCCCACCTGGTCTCCAAATGTGGCAGTTCCATCGTGTCACATATTGACTGGACGTGGGCCGCAGCTGGGGCGGATTGGGGACCAAAGATGGCTGCCACGCCGCTTCGTAGGAGGTGACATACTGCGCGGAGAAAAATGTGTGTCAGTGTTTTTATTAATTTATTTATGAAAATTACATGGTTCAAGGAAAAATGAGAAGCGTTAAACATACTGCTGCAAGGTGTTATAGTTAGAGGACATGACTTTATAATTACGTTTGAGTATAGGTAGCTCCTGAATAATGTATGCTTTTGTAGTCCACAACACTATTTTCTCAATGGTATAGTTTTAGACCCACCATACCACCACGGGTATGGCCAGTGGTATGGTGGGTCCGCAATGGGGTTGAAGCGATTAAAATACGTCTAAAATTATTTTGTAGTAGACGAAACTTATAACGATAACGTGAATTAAGATAATTTAGACATAATAAAATAAACTATCTAATACTTAGTGACTAAATATACCTACAAAAATCTAAACAAAGGCCTTGCTTTAATATCTACCTACATACATCAGGGTAAACGAACCACGAACCACGAATTAACAATATAACATCTTAAAAAAATACACGAGTAAATGAAAGAAAAGTATCACGTTCGGTACGGTCACGTTGTCACGGCACTGTGTCGTACGTGATCGCAGGGGGAAAACTATTACGTCACACATCCCGCTCGAAACGGATTGTATCCGTGTGGGATCGGACGACCGGACCCCGGCACCCGACGGTTACATAAAACGGGCACAACTACGGACCTTATTATAACGAGGACATTAGTTCTCACCATAAATATCCGAGTTCTCACCCAACTTTGTACAGAATAAAAAGTATATTTTTGTGATTTTTCTGAAAGATTGATTACGAATGGTTTATTTGACAAGCCTCAGCCTTTTTTATCGAAAAGGCATTCCAATAGTAAATGTTTTAGCAATAATATCGGCGAATAAACAGCTTATTCTTGACTTATTTGATGTTTCAGTCGAAATTAAAGACTGATGTGTTGTCTGGATTTCTTTTCATTGCCTACCTAAGAGTCTGTCAAAAAAATTGAGGAGTCTATTTTGAGGAGTCTATTGTTAGACACGTCTTATTTTATTTTACTTTTTAGTTTGATTTAAAAACCTATTTTTTGTCTTATAGGCTGCCATGCAAAGCTTTACGTAGGCAACAACCATGTTTGCCGATACGATGCCAACCTTAAGAGGGGACGGGGCCTGCGAGGAATTTGAAAAATAGGTATTTGAAGAAACTATTGCCGTCGCCTTACCTCAAGTATGCCCCTGTAGTGTGTGATAGGGACAGCTGGAGCTTACACCGAAATTATCACAAAAATTTTGACGAGATCTACGTTTCGTATTCCCCTTTTTTCTCCTCGAAAACTGAGCTGATCCAATTATTTTTAAATTGACATTTTAAGAAAGAGTATGTTTAGGTTCCCATCTTTTTTTTTATGTTAAAAACTTTTCTAATTTGTCTGTTAGCCCTCTAATCACGGCGGTAAAAATAGGGCATTTTTTTGTAATTTTTAGAGGGTCATATTTTCTTTACTCATTAGTTGCTGAAAAAAAGAAAATGACAGGGACGTGTTTACAACAGACCTTGATTTAATGAAAAAAAATTGCTCTAGGGGCATTATTCAGGAAGAAAAAAGGGGAATACATTTGTATGGAGAATCGCACGCCCTGTTCCCTCTTAAAGACCAAAGTTAAGTAGTTCTGTAATTGCTCCAGAATCCTTGAAACCAGAGCACAACAATCAAACACACATTAACACACCACAAGCCATTACCACAAGTCACAACAGTGTATGGTCAGTTTCTTCCCTCGTCAGTCAAGAGCTATATAGACGAACATCCATCTATCTTCATTAAATAAAGGGTGAGAGGGACATAAAGAAACGTCGGGTGATATATTATGGCGGAAAGATTATGCCTTTGAAGTAACGCCGACGGTGACGGGGCGATAACGTCCTCGCGTTAGTGGTACCCTACTTTGAAATTTGCCTTTCCTAACAACTGCCTACCAAGATGGGTGGGGAAACTTATGGGTATAAGTTTGAAGTCACGTATAGGAGTTATGTGCCAGTTTTAGCCAAATGGGATCAAATAAATTCAATTTATTACAGTCTTGATTACTAGAGTTACGATCGGTAGAATTTTATTCCTTGAAAGATGCGAAACCATTTAGGAGTTGCATTTACTAGGCAAATTTACTTGGCATACCTCCCCCGACTAACATGTCTGTGGGCGAAAATAGTCCCACGTGTCGCAGATATCGCCGGGACATTTTTTGCCTAAGTCAATACGAGGCTTTAGTTTTTTGTCCCTTTTATTTACACCATTAAGCTTTTCGAGGCTATTTTGGGCCTGTACTGAAAAATAAGTAGTCAACAAAGCCAAAATAAAGCTTTGTCGGAAATTTCTTGCCGTCGCAGTAACTAAATATTTTGCCACCAGCACAAGAAGAACTCTGGGACGCCATGGCGACGTCGCCGGCTACGTATCCAAACAATCCGTATTGTTGTCTCAATGTTTGAGAGTATTTGGAAGCGTAGCCACGACCGACCGGCCCCTATTTGGAGACTGGATACTCTGGTGACCTGGCGGCGCGAAGCTAAGTCGCTAGTATTTTGTATACAAGTAAGTTACGCCACCCTCACTCAGTGGCCAACTGATCGCCAGGACTGAGAGTCATTAGCCACTGGCCACTTATTTGGCAATCTCATTTGGCTACGCTAGGTAACCAGAGGTAAGCATGGCTACGTAGTCGGCGACGTCTCAATGGCGTCCTAGTCTGTTAGCGCTCTAACAGCCCGGCCACGACTTTTGGCTTAGTGGGAAGCGGCGCGGCAAGCGGCCCAGTGTCTTACTGCTAGCGTTGACGCTGCGTGCGGTGCGTCGTGGCATGGTTCATATATTTTGTTAAGTATTTGTTTTTACAGCTCGCCGCCCCGCGCTAAGCTGCCGCTGATTGCGGCAAGGTCGTGGCCAGGCTGTAAGGCTCCCACGGAGAGGCGCGACGAGACGGTGCGACACGATTCTGGTAAAACAATTTCCATGAAGTTTTCATAGAAAGTTTTCTACTAGAGTCGCGTCGCGCCTGTCTGCAAGAGGTTTTAGCAACTTTTTTATTCTTCGAAGTTTATTGACCTAGGACCAATTTAACCTTTGTCTTCACAAAAAAAGGTTTAAATATTTGGCTACGGTGACAGTGGAACGTTGTACATGTAATTAAGTATAAATTGGTATTGTATTTAGGTGTAAATTGTTGTTGTCTAAACACAATAACTATAGCTGTAGTGGTTAAATACATTTTGACAAATGAACAACGTAATTATTTTGCAACTGGCTTCTGCCCACGACTTCGTTCGCGTGGGATACAAAACACCACAAATACATATAATTATTCACGTTTTGGTACCCTAACCCCTAAAAGATAGTTGGTCTCTCTCAAATTTTTGTTTGCTTAGGTATGGTCTATCGATAACTAAGGAGCGTGGCGAACATCGACTGTCTAAATGGCAATTCGGCTAGGACGCAGGTGACTGTAATCGCAAGTGACTAAAATCGACGGTGAAAATGCTCAGTCGTAGGCGATCGCACGCCGCATGAAGGTCAACATTTTGAAGCAAAATGTCACCTGCGATTTTCTTTGACCTGTGTAAATGAGGTGGCGATTCGGCTTGCGAGGCGATTTGGTAAGCGATCAGCCGCATGGCGAAAATCGACCCAGTCTAAATCCCCCATAACAGTTACTGTCATTTGTTCCACTGACAATATTATATTGTTGTAGTATCGAGGCATGTTGTTGTTAAAAAAATATTGTTGCACCGACAACTTACTACGTGCCAATAAAAACATTGCCTAACGGACTATTCTCTATGCTCGGCTTCCCCCAGTTAAAGTTTTGTTGTCGTACCAACAATATTTTTTCTCAGTGTGGCCTTCTAGTCTTTTTATTGTTAATTCTGTATCGCCCTACTCTCTTTATCCTCCTTCCACTTTTTCTATTTAAAGCTAGATACTAAAGCCTTCTTCTAGGTCCAGATGGTCCCGCCATCTCTTTGGCTTCCAACCTTATATATTTATAAAAGACTAGCAGTGCCCCGCGGTTTCACCTGCATAAGTGTCGATCCCGCGGGAATATCGGGATAAAAAACATCCTATGTGTTATTGTGATGTATAAGCTATATTACTGTAAAGTTTTATCAAAATCCGTTCAGTACTTTTTGCGTGAAAGAGTAGCAAACATCTATCCATCCTCACAAACTTTCATGTTTATAATATTAATAGGATAGGATACAAACCTCGTTTAGACGCATGGAAGCTATCCTGCGGCGAGATAGTCTCCACTTGCGCTAGTAACTTGGCTCTCGGCAGCACTGCCCTGTCCGCGTTCACGCGCTCCACCGCGTAGCGAAATGCTACCTCTTGTTTTTCATCCTCCGGGTGGAAGAGACCACCTGTGATGAAACACGATTGTATTCATATTGAGATGATTATTATAAGCCTGTATAGGCTGTCCCTGGAAGTATGGATCAAATCGAATAGGGACGTGGGCAAGGTCATTTCCAAACGTTTTAGCAAAAAATTTAAAAAACCCCCGACTCAAACAAAAACCTCTAAAAAGTAAAATAATAATATATATTAGCCCTTTAAGTTTAATATAAGTTGCAGGAAATATTTTGATCCAAGCGTCCTCACATCGGGGGACGGCTAATGAAAATTGGAAGTTAACAGCAGTTATGTTTCTACAATAGCTACATTCATTATTGCCACCTCAAGCCTCATCTGTTTGGCGTTTTCATTAGTCCGTCCCCCGACATGAGGACGCTTGGATCAAAATATTTCCTGCAACTTATATTAAACTTAAAGGGCTAATATATATTATTATTTTACTTTTTAGAGGTTTTTGTTTGAGTCGGGGGTTTTTTAAATTTTTAATTTAATTTTTATTTCTTGCTTTTTAAACTTTATAATATTATATTACTAGTAAACATACTATACGATCCACACGTGATTAGCCGAAATCTGCGCAGCTGTACGTATTTTTTTACCACACTGAAGCGAGGCTAGTTAGGTACTCGTGGTCGTTGGCGTTCATTCCATACTAACGTATTCCTCTGTGAATTCGCCATTTCTGGTGGCGGCCATCTTAGATTTGAAATTTGTAATAGTGTATAGTATTCTACTAGTCAAGCCCTTTCATTTGATACCCATATTGAGGAAATTATGAAAAAAAAAATATAATTCGCCATTTTGTGGTGGCGGCCATCTTGGTTTTGAAATTTATCATAGTGTTTGGTATTTTACTTGTCAAGCCCTTTCATTTGATACCCATATTGAGGGAGTTGTAAAAAAATATGTAATCCGCCATTTTCTGGCGGCGGCCATCTTGGACCGATTTTCTTCAAACATAGCTAAGAACACTCGCGACTAATTCACCTTTCAAACAAAAAAAACAAAATCAAAATCGGTTCATCCGTTCGGGAGCTACGATGCCACAGACAGACACACACACACACACACACACACACAGACACGTCAAACTTATAACACCCCGTCGTTTTTGCGTCGGGGGTTAAAAATAACTGTGAAGAGACTGTAGTACTTCTAGGAATTTTCCTTTGAAACTTGAATCATCACTGAATTAATGCTTAACTACGTTAACTTAAATAATAAGTACATTGGCGGGATGTTAAACAGTTACATGAGCCATGTTTTCCTGTGATGCCCGACTAGAACAACAATAACTGTGTCCTTTTTCACACATACAATATTATATGTAACTTTTGACATACTACACATTTTGTATGATTCAGCTACGTAAGTATGAGCTGACAGAACCTACGCAGAGTTATTAATATGTATAAGCATAATCAGCTGTTCCCACTGCTGGGACACAGACCTCCTCTCTGTGAGAGGGTATGTATTCGATTACAATTACTTTAATAACATTTAAAACAGCCTTAAATTAGAACAAACCTACACAGCTAATTAAGCAGAAATTTAAGTAGCAATACAACCTAAAACAACCTTAATGAATATTTGATCGCCCCAAGGCTCTACCCCTAAGACCCAATTTTATTCAGATCATTGCTTTAATATAGATTTTTGAAATAGCACCCACGGTTACACATAAATCAACGTTAAATTCAGGTTTCGTTATAATTAATTATTTGTTATAATTAAGTCAGAAATGTAATACTTACCTATTCGGATGGTGTCGGGCAGGGCAGAGAGATGACCGAAGAATAAAATGAGGAATATTGCGTTCGCCCCTCTCATCCTGAAACAAAAGAAAAATGACGTCATTTTTCGAGACTCGGAAATTTAATTTTGTAAAACATGAAAGGTTTATTTTCTCTTGACAGTACTTACCTGTCAAAAAGAGTAACCATAAAGTAGATAAGACAGAGATTAAAACAAAAGAAGAACTAGCAAAGGATCCATGGGTGGGGTTCAGGGGACGAGATCGGAATAAATCGATGCTGAGATGGATTGCAGAATGATCAATCAAGTTTTATTCAAGTTGATGACTTGAAACATTGATTGATTTCTTTTTTTTCGGAATTATTGTGGTGTATCGACGTTTCCTTTATTAAAATCATCCCTTTTATCAATGTGTATAAATATTTGGTCTATTTTAATTTGGACATAACCATACTTTTCCTGTTGACAATGATGCGGACGATTTTTTTTGTGCCGTATGATTCTATCCCTTTTTACATACTTGTATTACTTATACATATTATTTTAAGATGAAGCTTTCAAATTATGTAAATATTTTAAGATAATCAAATATTTAGTATCTACCTGTAAATTGGTGTAAATAGTCAGCATACGTGCATTTCGTTTTGGAAGTTATCTTGTCAGGTTCATTACATTAAAAAAATCTGCAGTTTTAGTTTCTGCCTAATCCCATGGGAAGAATGACAGAAAGAAAGAAAGAAAATACGTTTATTTGCGATGAGTTTATGTATGTATCTAGGATCTAGGTATAACATCATAAGGTAGTTTTTGATAATTGAGTTTTCTACACTGTCAAAGAAGGACACACAACATAATTGCTAACAAACTTGTAACTTAAAAATATTGTATTAAATAAAAAATAGTATATTGGAAATGATGAAAGCGGTGTAAGTTATGAGTAATTTGGGAAAATTATTCGTCTGATTGATAATTATCTAATGGAACTCAAGCATACTCTTCTTCTTCTTCTTCCTGCTGGGTACAAGTAAATTGTTCAAAGAAAAGTTTTTATTCAAAGAAAGTTTTATAATCTTAGAATTGTAAAATATATATGCATACGCCACGAAAACTAATATTTTTACTTGTATTATAGTTCTGTAACGTATATAAAGGTAATTAACATACTATGTACATATTATTAAGAACACAACTTTTTCAACTTTTTGTATCGCTTATATCTCCGAAATGGAGATTCTTAGGAAAAAAGGTTAAGAACATTTCTGTAGATAATTGCATGATGAACAATTTTGTCTTAGCTATTTTTATGATAAACCTTACCGTTTAACTGAAAAATGCAAAAAACTGATTTTTGCAACATTTGAACTTGAAATTTTTTTTTGCACACGTCGCGTCGGATCGATGCGCGATGGGGACTTGTGACAATTTACTTGTAATGGTGTTCTTAACATTTATACTAATTTTCAGCTTTATGCGAATTAATGTAACCCTACCCCTATTTTTGAAGCTAACTTGACCGGACTATATAGTTTGGTTTCTGTACGCAAGTTTTTACAAACCGGGTCACATTACGCTCAATGACCTTTGACACGTGTTCCTGACGAAATCCCTAACGTGTGTACTTTATTGGTTACCGGAACAATAAGGAAAGGTTTTCCTTAACGTACGACTCGCGGGAAATGTCAACCACACAATGTGTGATTTGTTTTTTCTAAAAATAGCATTTAATTTACTTTAGAATCGTGTTGTTCGTATTCAAATTATACGTATAGCCAAAGAGTCTAAGTAACTTGGTTGTGGAGGTCAGATATGCAGCCTCTCAATGTAAAATACCTACTGGTATTTAGCTGTTAGCTGTTGTTAGACTTGAAGCCGACCCCAACATAGTTGGGAAAAGGCTAGACAGACTGATTGTATTAAAATTGCGTAGGTACTTAACTGTCCAGGGTGTCAGCTACCTCCATACCAAATTTGTGCGTGAAGAGATCATAGAAAAACATCGTAAATAAAAAAAGGTTTCTCTAGAAAATAGAATTTTTGTAAGGTTAGCTCGGGAGGTCGTTTCTAAGCCAGATTTTTAGTTTCGGATGTCTGGATATTTCTCATGAGATTGGGACAATACATTTCAATTACCTACAGACAAAAACATGAAAATAACGAAAAGTTTATTGATTGATTCTCAACCATCTGTGACACTTTGTAATACAAAGTTGTAATACAAAAATGGCGTCTTTACCTACTTCATTCCGCACAGCCGCACGGGTCGATCGAAGGTTAAGCATCGCTTACCGCGGTTGGTTCGTAGATGGATGACCATCCAGTACATATATCGACACCCCTTCGTGCCTGGGAATGACGTTAATCCACTGGTCCGGGCTGTCATTTGTAGATCTGTGATAGCCGTTGCGGGTAGTCAGAAGCCCAAAAGTCAAACAACCAGTCTTACCAAGGGGTATCTTGTTACCTGGTATCTGATTGTGGAGGTAAGATAGGCAGTCGCTCCATGTAAAATGCTGGTATTTTGGTTAAACTGGAAGCCGTCTCAAACATAGTCGGGAAAAGGCTAGGCAGATATTGATCATTAACTAACGTCATGTTGCAATAACATTATTAGCCTAAAACTACATAGAAACTGCAGAAAATAACCCGTACAAAAAATTGTAACGATGTACAACAATAAATTATGTTAGCGCGAGTTTTCTCCCATTGGTCTCGTAATTTGAAGAGGAAGACAATCAATTGATGTCCTTTTGTTTATGTTTGGGCTCCATCTTTAAAATTAACAGGCAGTGGATTGGGGGACATTTCGTGAGGTATGATTTGAGCATGAATGATGATGGCTAAAGGAGCAGGCAAAAACAAAAGGTAAAAAAAGGAAATTGTTAAAGATGAAGTGGATGCTGAGATGACTGCTGACAGATGTATGAAACTAGGGAAGAAGAAAATATACCTACTCGTAAATACAAATTCGACCCAAAATAAATTGGTATAGGGCTTAGATTTAACTTCTTCTGTGTATTCGTGTCGCTACCGCTGGCACGACTGTATTTTAGATATTGTTTGCCCAAAACATTGCCACTTCCACAGCGTCGTCGGTGGGCAACGTAGAGGTGATTTTGACTGCATGTTTTGGGACACAGAAAGCAGGATAGGAGTTGGAAGATGGTTTGCGACACATCCTAACAAGCTTAACTTATCCGCTTTTAAGTTTATCTAAGGAATAAGGGCAAGATTATCATGATCGTTAAAAATTACTCCAGACATATAATAGGTTAGACCAAAACCGATTATAGCTTGATAGTATCACTGTTTCTCTTTACAAAAGTTGTAATGACTGCCTTTTGTTTCAAGGTATTTAATTTAAAGTACAGTCGAGAGACTGCTACCAAATTTTCAATTAGCAATTATTTAGGTCACTATCAGCCCGAACAAAGAGACTGAATTGATTATATGAATAGTTATTTAACATTTCGTTAAGTAACTAAACCAATAAAGAGTCTAAAGTCGACGTTGTCACATAAAGTAAGTAAAAAAAAGGTTCTTAAGATAACTTTTTCAAATGTACCCAACCAAATTATTCCTCATCCATAACGCCCACTGCCGTTCACGAAAAGTCGTTAAATATACAATAGACATGACAGATCCAGGGAACGAACGAACAGGGCGTAAAGTTAACAATAAAAGGACTCTCTGTCGGTAATACTGTCAGGAAAATTAATTGTCAGGCCAATTGAAACCCTACGTCAATTTGAGCAGGGGTGGGAACAGAGGTGGCCCGGTGGTAACGGCCGCGACTTACGAGTTGGAGGTCGTAAATTCGAACCCAGACAGGCGTGTACATTATTTCATCACCACAGCTCTTAAAAAACGGTGAAGGAAATCATCGTGAGGCATGTCCTAGAACCAATAATTCGAAGATTCTACCAACCCGCACTGGGCCTGCGTGTTGGATTATGGTCCACTTCCTCTTACCGAGAGGAGTCCTGTGTCCCAGCAGTGGGAATATTATAGCCTTTTTTATAAGATGGTTATGTATGTTAATTTGCCGTGCTATTGCCATTTCTAACAACAACAATGTCAAAGAATGATTTCAATAAACGGTCAATTTAAGTTTTGTAGTCAATTTGCTCAACAATTCATTTACCTAACTTTACTTGCCAACCTTAAAAGTAATTACGACGTTACCGTGCAAAGGTCATAGCTGTTTGCGAAGTTAGTAATAGGTGTAAGTGGAGTCACGTCTCGCAATGTAGCGAAATTGTTGTTGTAGCTAACTCCATACACGCTGCAGCTGAACGAACTGCTAACTACATCACAGGTAAGTACGTTAGCTCCATGCTATAATAATTAGTCTTGCTGATGAGAATATAGAAAGTGTTTGTTAACGGTATGTAATTATTTCGTGGTATTGAAAATGTTAACATTCTAATATAAACTGAAACTACATTTGGTGGGCTAAAAGCTGTAATTACGTCAAGTATTTGGTTGGATGGGTAACTGTTTTTACAAAGCCCGAACCTGCCGTGGCTCAGAATGTTCAACCAAGTATCATACGGATACATTCACGTCCATCTAACGATAACCACCATTTAATGGCGAGTATCATATACCTGGAAAAGAGAGGATTGAAGAAGACTCTTTTTTCCAATAGCAATGTCTACGTCTTTGGTCTAATGGTCGCAAGCGCTACTGCTAAGCATGAGGTCCTGGATTTGATTCCCAGGACAGGCAAAGTATTATTGAGTTTTCCACACTGAAAAAAATTATTTCTTACTACACCACAGTAAAGCGATTTCATTAAGACTTACTGACTTTATATACAGTAAGAAGAAATATTTGTAAAAGAGTAACTTTTAATGATTGAACATACTCGTACTATTTACTAAAAAAAAAAGACGGGTTGCACTCCGGGAGTGCCGGCAGAAGTGAAAACTTGAATAGTAACGTTGAAATAAATCAATTATTAATTTAATTAATATTACTCATTTTTTATCAATATTTCTGCGTCACTTTTTTCATTAATAGATGCACTTTGTTCAATTTCCATATTTTAAACACTTTCGGTCTTATTCATAAAAAAAGCCTATTGAAGCTTTAAACCATTCATTAGTTAAAATGCTCAATAGGCCTTTAAAACATTCGATAAAATTTTGTATTCATAAACGCTTCATAAACGTTCTATAACTAGAATGTCCTACAACTTCTAAATGTTGCCATTATAATGAAGTCATCCAACAAATTGGCCAACACATTAAATCGGCATACGAGAATATCTGTCTACGAACCGAATATTTGTGTCCATAGACATTATTACGTATGAAAAACTAATTTATTGTCTACAGTTTCAACAGTTTTGACGCGACAACGTCATGGTCGTCATGGAAACAATATGAATATGTCAATGAATGAATTTGATATTGTATGTGTCAAACTAAAAAAACTTTTGAATATTTTTTTTGTATTTAAAATAAATGAAATTAAGACCGGAGACTAGTTGCAATAAAGGGCAAAGAATCGAATATTGGTTGGAGGAGGATAAGGTGTGTACCTACTGTTACAGCTAAAATGTGTTCAAAGTAAGTTATGTTTTGTAAACATTCTCAATTTCTTATACTTATGCGTGCTTTTGCTTCTAATCCTTAGATTTTTTTTGGAAGAATTGGTCAGGGAGAGGTCTCCATAATAGAAAATAAAAACACTGACACAAGCACTAACGCTAAACAGGGGCAGCCTGGCATGATTTACGAATTAGGTGCCTATCCAATTTACAATTTTACGAAGAACTTCGTTTGCCTGTACAAAACTCATTGTAACAAAAAAAAAAACCCGCCATAAGAATAATAATGACTGTTATTTTGATGCCGCTACTGATTAATTAAATCAGTATAAATAAGATAATGAAGAGAAAGAATTTATAACATTAGTTTTGTATTTCAGGTCAATAGGACTAGTAAGGATGGTGCTTCACTACGAATAGCAGAAAATGAAACGGCCTACAGAAGAGATGGCAAATGAAAAGCAAACATTTTAAAAATGTTGTTCTGCTTGCACATGTTTTAGAAGCCAAATTAGAGTTTAGAGTATTGTTCAGCCGTGAACAGGCAAGAGTTACATACGCCAGCGTCAGCATCAAGAGCGACATACATTCGTTCCACATAAATTAGTAATTAGTAAATGAATAAATTAGTCATCAAGCTGGAGTAGAGTTTGATTCATCGTCCATAATTCCTCTCACTATGGCCAAGACACCTTTAGCCATCACCAGTTCTATGAGTCTGTGGGACCGGCAATGACAAAACTATTTCCTGTGTACACATTGCACGACGTACACAAACCCCTATTCCTACCCAAATTCTGTCTGTTCCCGTAGGTCTCCCGTAGGCTTGTATGATAGGTTAGGGTGTTAGGATAACTAGGGTGTTAAGTAGTTGCTGTAGGTTTATAATCAGTAGGGTGAGGTAACCATAGGTATCAGGCTCAATTGTTACAAACTTAGCCACACTGTATGCATTTGGAATAACAGCCGTACTAAGCTGCAAGTCCCGGTGCGTACAAGTATTATAAAAATAAACTGATATTTGTATACAAGCTTTTTATTAATGAACTACTCCCTAAATTTCTTCTCTTTTACTTTAGATCTTGTTGGCTCAAAATATTGCCACTTCCACGTTGTCGTCGGTGGCAGCGCAGAGGTCACTTTGACTGCATGTTTTGGGTAGGACAAATAAGGCAGGATAGGACGTGGAGCATGTTTTGCAACATAGCTTCACAGCCACACCCTACTGGAGTATCTCCCTGCAGGGTGTAAACTTCCGTGGTCGACACGGAAGCATTGTTTTCACACAAAAGCAGCAATGTCCCACAGTATTTCTTGTTGCTATAATGTGCTTCGTTATATTTTTCGTCGCTTCTATTTTGTATTGTAGGTAGGTATATAATAATAAACTAAATTGGTTAAACAGAAGTTCAAAATAAATTAAATACAACTGCGGCTCCTCGAAGTACTATTGTTTACGAAACTGACTTTTCAAACATTTGTACGTCAAATGTCATTTTCTTCGGCCATCTTTGTCGTGTCTCACTTGGTTCACTTCGATTGGCGCCGCCGTAGAAAGAGATGGGGGGGGGGGGGAAATCTCTCCTGACGGTCACGTGTCCTGACGCGATGCCCTGACGCGAGTTTAACATTTTTTACCCATTACAAAAAGTGTTCAACGCCGCTAAAGAAGTTTTCACTTCAAAAAACAACAAAAAAAGGAAAACCACCATTACTGTAATGTAAGTAAATTTCCATGGTTTGAACGATATCACCAAATTAATAAAACAGTAAGATTTGTGACCTTTTAGCTACAAACGTTAAAGTTTACTGTCATGACGGTAACATTTTGCCTCAAGCTTTAACTGTTTTCGGATCAGTAAAAAATACTGTTAACGACAGGCTCATATGAAACTGTTTAAAGCAGTTCAGATCAATGTTTTTTCATTTTTATTTACTACTAATTTCTTACAGTGCATCAGGAATGTCTCAGTAGCAGCCCGGAGTCTGGATTTGCTCCCTGTTGATGACAAAAGGCTCCTTTTACACAGGACTTAAACATAACTGCGCGAAATGTAGGTGTTATTACAGGTACCTACACCTCTGCTTGACCCTTGGTGGATTACAGGCGTGATGTTATGTTACTAGTTAGCAATGGCCCCATTGTGAGTTAATTTGGTACTATTCATGCACGGACAATTCGAGGAGTCTTTGTCTAATGCTTGGCCAGTCGCGAGCATGAATAATGAATGCATTGAAACAGCTCAACCGCACAACGGAATTATACCATGCTACTGACTGCTATGTGCGGTCAAGTAACAAGAGAGTCACTGCTAGATTAGTTTAGGTTAGTGGCTTAAGAAAGAACGTAGTACATCCATATAAATAAAAACTAAATGCTGTTCGTAGGTAAGCGTCACTTGACAACGGCTGGACCGATTTGTTTATTTTTTTTTAATGTTCAAATAGTCCGATAAGGCTTTTTTGGAAATAAAAATTGGAAAAGTTGCCCGGAATTTTGAACACGCTTGCATTCATATTATTAAGGGCAGTAGTGGCACATTGGTAACGGCCCCGACTTACGAGTTGTAGGTCGTGGGTTCGAATACAATCACGCACTTTACTTCGTGGAAATTATTTCATCACCACTGCTCTCAAAACGGTGAAGGAAAACATCGTGAGGAAACCGGAATATCTTAGGACCAAAAATTCTAAGACATGTGACATCTACCAACCTGCACTGGGCCCGCGTGGTGGATTACGGCCCACTCACAGAGAGGAAGCCTGTGTCCCAGTAGTGGAAATATTACGACAATGACAGTGGAAACATTATAGCTGATTATGCCATGCCCGGTATTTGGACAGGACCACGCCTGTCGAATGAGCTAGTATTTTAATAAAAGTCAAATCTGTCTAGGTGCCAACATTCAAACCCCTTACAACATCATGCTTAAGAAGTGGGTCAGCAAACATCCGAGCCACCACGACTTCAGTAATTAAAACCAATGGCTTGTTTTAAACACGGTTGCAATTGTTTCTAGTTTAGTTTAAGGCTCTAGCGACATCTTAGAACTTCTGTTTGTAATCCAAGAGACATAAGTTACATTGACATCAAACGGACCGAGTTACTTTGAAAATGTTAGATACTCAATAATGTTTCATAATCCGTGATTACCGTTCAAAGCTCTTCCGAAGTAGATTGGGCATCGGTTTTTAGTACAATACTTAAAACTTTGAGGTCCATCGTCAAAACAAACTGATTGTTAAGATAGTTAGGTACAGATAAATATAATTATGTTATATTTGTAAGGTCATCTTTGTAACAGTCATCTACCTAGCTTTGTCCCAACTATGTTGGGGTCGGCTTCCAGTCTAATAGTACACAACTGAATACCAGGTATTTTATATGGAGCGACTGCCTATCTGACCAACACAACCCATTTACTGGGTGACACGTTACCCCTTGGTAAGATTGGTTGTATCCATCTTTGTAACAATTTACAACATAAATTTCTTATTCTTACCTATTTTATGTGCAGCCAAACTATTTGAATGTCGCATTTCGCTCAGTGGAGGAGCTGTACCAACTGCAGATACTGTAAGACAGTTGTCAGATTTCGGGCGTCTCGCTGGCTGATTGTCACAGATATTCACAATACAGCTGGGACCATTTTGCGTAGCAACATCTCTCAGTTTCGATTTAACATTGGACTGGTTTAGCACTTCTGTTTATTTAGGAAATAATATTGATTCAATTCCCAAATAACGTCTTTGTTTTAGCCCGTTTTAGCCCACTACTGAATTATTGAAAATTGGGTTTTCTAAAAACGGACACTGTGAACGGTTAATAAGAAAACTTCCATAATCCCAATCAATCTTATTATAGCTGTTATCGTGTTATTGATGGCTCAGTAGGTATACATATATTCTTCTATCGATGCCTCAATGAGGCAAAGTAACATAAAACCATACAAAAACGTCGGCACGAATTCTCATTATAATTGCCTTTCCAAAGACGGAAATGTTTTCTCTCCACCTTAGGCAGTCTGTATGACGAGCAAACTCATTTTTCTCATCTGGCTGTAACTTTGGTATGTTTACATATTTCCTTGTTGTTATAACTATACCTATGTACTGGTAAACATGCGTATACTATGGTGGAAAGTGATCACCGTCGCCTATTAACAATGATAAGAGTCCTACTTGCCTTTTACTTTACTATGTTTGTGTAGAGTTGCCAAATTACATCAAGAACCTCACACTTAGCCTATAGTGCTCATAATCTTCACCCTTCAGACCAGACCTTATTATGCGAGACATGTAAGCCGCCCGTCACGATCCACGATATTATAACAACGGAGGAATTATCCTTTTTGTTACGCGAATTAACACTTGACTAAGAGCTTTTAGTCTTCTCGAGGATTTACCAACTAACTATCTAATAATTATATGCCTTCAGCTTGTATCTTCTTGTCTTTGTTTTATTAATCCTGAACCGTGTACTAATGAGAATGTGTCTCCTAATGAACGGACATATCGCCGTAATACTGTAATAACCAAACTTGCAACATGGTTTGCTCTTCTCAGGTTAGTTTTATTTACAGAAAGGAGGTCGCACTGCTTCCCATCCTGTAGCTTTTTATGACACCTACGTGATGTGGGAAGAAGGTGCTAAAATTAATGTCCGCTAAATTCACTGTCCTTGGTTTGCAGTCGACACTGTCGTCAGCGTTGGTATCATTTAATGTTTCAGGGTAGAAATGAAAGAAAGATAGAAAATACGTTAGCACCTTAATACCAACCAAAGCAAACCAAACAAAACCAACCAAACCTATCAACAGACCAAACCAAACCTTTAATGATACCAACGGATAGAAAGGTTTTTAGCTGCCACAATGAACACTCGTCATCATCACCACGCTTGGCAGAAGAAGTGCTGCTATTACGGCTACCATAAACAATCCTTCGAGTGACGGTGTCTGACTACCTATAGGTACTATAGCCTTTAGCGATACCCACGGTCGAAAAGAAGGTGGCCTTTGAAAAAAGGGAAATAATATATGCCCATAGCAAACGGGATTTATCGTTAATACCTAAAAAATGGAATTCAAAAGTGGGATCCAACGAAAATAAACGCATATTATGACTAAATGGCTAATCATTAAAATGAAGCTGAACCGCCCCTAAGACGACCTACTGACCGAAAATGGGCTTTACTGATACTAATCTATCCTCTCACAGAACATTAAAATGACCTCATAAAGAAATTATACTGCAAGGCAAGCGGTAATATTTAATTTCCAATTACACCACAAGGAAAAATCTCGATAAAACGAACTGGAGTGAATTAATAACAGAATAAAATTAGAATCTAATAAAGTATGTAAATGTAGATAGCATCTATGTATTTCCGTGCAAGGTTTGAATGAAAAGGTTTTATGAGACAATGTACCTATTACATAAAGACAATTCAGACACAAAGGAACGTTTTGTATATTTTGTCTTCATTTTCTTCTAACGGTATGATTTGGTAAGACCAGACGTCAAATATGTCACACACGAAAAGAGGCTTTATCAAGTTTCAGGTTATTTAGGGTACAATAAATATATGTCCGTTTAAAACTGACATCACAATAATGTACATGTATCACCTTATTTAATATTATACAATACAAAGAAAAACATGATTCTCCGGTTATGTGAAAATAGTATATGAAAGGAAACTGAAATACCTGCTTTGCTATAAATAATGGAGAATTGCTTCTATTTATATAGGACCTTCAGTTGTTGTACAGCGGGCTCAGGAATAGAACCTTATACATATTTATAACCTCAGAAATCATAAGTTTTCTCTTGAACTAGCTTAATAGTTTTGCTCAATGAAAAACGTTGGAAAATGACGTTTATAATTAGCAATTCAGATCCGTTGTTTTTTTTTCATTTTATCCCGTTAATGTTAATAAAACTACAATACATACCTGTAAAACTACTTAATGTCACTCTCACACGAAACACCTGTGTTATGTACACATCGTCACCAATTAATTTACTACACGAATACACACCATCCATTCACTAACACCAATCACAGATAACATTTTTACATAGTAATTAGCGCTGCGGTACGTTAATGTGGTCGGAAACTGTCAATTGTTGCGTTTTGAGCATAGGATTCGTTTGACACGTTATTCGTCTTGATTAATCGGATACGTATCGATTTGTATTCGAGTGAGAATCGAGTCATGTGTGTACGTAGGCCGGTTGAGCGTGCGGCGTCCGCCCGCGCCCGTGGCGTCGTCGAGCTGCCGGGCGCGGGGCGCAGAAGCCTCAACGCGCCTGCGTGCCGACACCCTGCTGATGGTCGCCCATCCACTAAAATTGTACACTAAATCATTTTAAATGCATGACTTATGAATGGTCAATGATAATATTACTATGGATTTTTATTGTCATAATTTCACAAAAGGAGTTTTGTAAGTTTTTTGGCAGTGCATAGAATTATTTACCCGAAAATAAAACTTTGTCTTTTGTTTTAGGTGTAGTATCTTGAACTTTACTGATACAAAGACAAAAATAAAAACTAAAAAAAAATAAAAGGTATTTCTTAGTTTAGATTCGGAGTCAAGATTTAAATAAAACCAACACTAGATGGTAGTTCTAGGGCGCTAGTCCGTCTGCCTCACACGCACCCCGCCACCGTCCGTTGAACTTGCGTCGAGGATTCGCATCGTCAACGCAAATTGTCTTTTCATTATTCACACCGCGATTATTTCGCCCTTTGACAGTAGACAATAAAACTTTGTGCACAAGAATGAAAGCGGTTCTATCGTGGAGACCTCAAAAATCCCTCTGCATCGAACCGAGTGAGACAGAAAAACTACGATTTTTCCGTTTCATGTTATTTTACTGTTTCATTTTAATGAGTGAATACGTCGGGTTTAATGAACATTTTACACGGTTAGCTTCGTTTTACCTACTGACCAATACATCAATAACCCAAATACCAATTCTGGGATTTTTTTAAAGGTAAATAATTATTAAACCGGTCGGTAGTAGGTAATTATTTCAGTCGAGGCTTTTATTAAATCATTTATTAATTAAAGTTGAATAAGATTCTCGGCTTCTATTACATTTAGTCGGATTAATAAACTATAGTCACATAAAATCAAGTATTAATAGTAATTAGTAGACATAAAATCAACCTACGTAAATAAAACATGAAGAATAGATTAAATGAGATTAACAATCTCATTAAGCGATCTCAATTTTCATTCAAGATAATGTTCGGTTCAAACACTCAATCAGATTGCTCGATTAAATTTTTAATTTCAATAAGTCTTTGCCCCCTTTGTCCTCTTTTAGTAACTTATAGTGAAGTAGAGAAGATTGTAAGATCCATTATACACACATGTTTTTAAAGATTATAGGCTTGCTTATTTTTTTTTTATTTCAATAAGTCTTGGCCCCCTTTGTCCTCTTTCAATAACTTATAGTAGAGGAGAATGTAAGGCCCTTTGTACACATATGTTTTTCTTGCCGTGAAAAACTACGGTGTATTCGCCGTACGTATAATAGGCACGGCCGTCAGTGTTTTATGGGTCACTATGGAAGCTTGGTGACAGACACGTTTTTTCTACGGCGCGGTTTATTATACTGTAGATAAATCGTACAGTGTGTAAAGGGCCTTAGAGTTGTTAGCGGTTGATGTATCAGCTACTCGAGCTCCGCTCGTTGAGTTCTTGGTTACAACCAATTTCCTAGAACAAACTTTGATAAAGTGCTGAGATTGTAAGTAGTTGTTGGTAAGGAGTCAATCTAGCTCTATCCGCCAGCTACGATATTAATTGGATTTATCCTATCAATATTGGGCTTTTAGAGATATACAGGGTGGTAGGTACGGTCAACAAAAGAGATAAGTATTCAGATAAGACTGAAATTTAATTTGATAAATGAGCTGTTTGTTTTCTATTAATAAAATTAAATTTTATTCGATTAAATCCATCGGTTTCATACTAAACTTGAACTGAGTTTATCGACGATCCTGCATACTTATCTCTTTTGTTGACTGTACACCGACGAACAACCTGGATTTAGTACATGATTCTGAACCACTTGCGTTAAAATTTTTCTATGAAACAGCTGTTTTTTTTTTTGATAACTGATGGACAATTTCTACGCCAGGAGTCAAGAATCATGTGTTGAATTCATGGTTTTAGTTGGCGCATTGATGTCCCTGCCACCCTGTGTGTACCTATGTAGAAGCAAAGCACTTGGTTTAATAAAATGCGATGGACACAGGTCGTGTCGCTGTCATTTCCATGTTGGACTTCCGCCAATACCGATACCATTACCTAGCGAAGTTTGCACTAAAAACATATAAAAAATTCCAAAAGTTGACGAAGCTACCAAAGTTCGGTTATTATTAGGAGACAAAATTAGATTACACCGTTACGACGTGACGAATTTATAAAGGCTTTATTATTAGATTTCCTGATAGACCCGGAAACTTGAAGGCGCTCTCGTGTTAGGTTTTTTTAAGAAAATGGCCGATAAGTTGCGAGGTCGGAAAATAATCGAGTAAGAATGTTGCCTTTTTTCTGATAATTGCTTTTCTTAATATTTTTGAGATCAAAATGTTAACAGATCATAAAGCAAGATTTTTCTACAACAAAGTACTTACTCAAAAAAGTCTGTATAGGTAGCAAATATTTGGTAAGGGTAGTTGAATTTCAAATTAATTTTTATACATTATTTTTACACATTAATCAATTGCCATCAATTGTAGGTAATTGTTGTAATATTGTCAATCGCTTTAATTGCATTTGGTCTACGATCAATTTGCGCATCAATGTGTATCAATCACGTAGAAATTGATAAATGCGATTTATCGTTTCGGGGACCATTTAGCAAGTTAATAGTTTGTCTTAGCCTATTATATAGATATCTATTCGCTAAGCAGCCGTGAAAGTATGCTTTTAGTGGGATTTTTCAATAGCACCGCGAGGGTACTAAACTTGCCCGACAACTTGAGTACCAATCCAACTCTGGCGCTTGTCCAAGAGATAAAAGTCAAGTCAACCGCGGCAAACGTACACAGCATAGCATTTTATCAATTTTGCTGCCCACGTTTGATATTAATCATTCGTGCGAGATTACCTACTCTGTGGCTGAAAGTTATTCGTTTTCAATGTATTTATTTTTTCCCTTCTCTATTATACTAAGCTTTTCCGGTATGTACTGCTGCGAATCCTTGAATCAAAACAAACTAATGACTAGTATACAGTTGAAATCAAATACAATAATATTTGCTTTACATTATCACGCTCCCCGAAGGTAGTTTGTACATAAATAACAATTGAAATCGTTCTGCAACATGGTCCTGCGACGCGGAAGTTCTGTATTTGTTTATTTTTCTTTCATATAACTGAAGTTTGAATAGGTAGCAAGAGTTTCGAGCCTTTAAACAGTACAAAGGGAGCAGGAAAGTGTAGGAGTTATATTTCGAGAGGCACACTAACAAGCAGTGACTGTATTTCAAAGGGAACGACCGAGAAAGATACGTGAATGTTGCGTTTTCTGCTTTTATGTTACGATTCAGAAAATGGCTAGTTTCTTAGCATTATTTGATGTTTACTGCTGTATAAGGGGTTATTGATATTTACTTTGTAATCGGCAAAGATTTTGAAGGCTTTCATACGATATTCTTTGCTATATTGTAGTATAATTTCAACTTATCTTTTATATTTATAAAGGAGCCAGTTAGGATGTCCATTTTAGAGTGATTCATCAATAAGCCGCCACATAAAACATACTACCTCCTGTGGGGAGCTTTTTAACTGGATGTAATAGGCTTTTAAACCACGTTAACAATATACCTACGTCTATGGTACATTTCATAAAGTTAATAGTGGTTGAGATACAGATAATAGTAGTTGGCGGGTGGGGTGGATCTTCAGCTTTACATTGAACACGATTAGTGTGTCAAATATGTAAAAAACCGGCCAAGTGCGAGTCGGACACGCACAGGAAGGGTGCCGTACGACTGAACAATATTTAAAAATGCATATAAAAAACACGTTTTTTGTATAAGGACCCCCTTTAATTTTTAGCTTGATTTTATTTTTATTATTTTTTGTTATAGTGGCCATAGTAGTAAAAACTCTGTGAAAATCTCAACTGTCTACCTATTACGGTTACAAAGATACAGCCCTATGACAGACTGACGGACGGACGGACGGACAGCGGAGACTTAGCAATTCGTTGGCACCCTTTGGAACCCCAAAAAGGACACGCGAATAAGAACCAACATGTCTATTTCAGCGTATCTATTTATCCGACAAGTTTATAATAAAATTATAGCTGAGATTGCAGTTCTTACGACAGTTTCCAAACTCGCCGGGGACGTCTTATAAACGAGCACTTTTTAAAACTTTTATATCATGTGTAACTAAATAGTTATAAGTATGCAGGCAAGTTATATCCCGCTAAAGTTATAATTGCATGCACTTGGCTTTAAATTAATTTAATACTGTGTGGAGAACAGCACATATAGTTAATTTCCAGAGATTATCTCAGTGGAGCATATCTAATAACGTGCTAACTCGTAAACAGGAACACTGCACTGTGGTTTGCATTGTCTCGGTGGCCAAAGTTACGATCGCGCAATGCGCCTCCCTATTGTTCCGAACTTGCTTTTATTTTTACCTCATGGTGGGCAAGATTAGTGGTCCTATACAATACTTAATCTGGGTTGAAACCGGCTCACGGATAGTTTATTTATGACCCTACACGTTGCTGTAGTGAGTTATCCTTCCGGCAGGAATTTGATTCCTTCCGGCGTTTCTGTTTTAGGCTGAATTTAACTGTAAGGTGTATTAGTTTAAATATTTAACTAGCAGGATAGTATTGTATCAAGACTAGTTATGTCTTCTTTACATAGGTGCTAAACTATCAGCAAGAAAAACCAATTAAGAATTATCAACTACATTTCTTAGAAATTAGAAATGAAGAGATCCGCAAGAAAACCAAGGTAACCGACATAGCCCAAAGAATTGCCAAACTTAAGTGGCAGTGGGCAGGGCACATTGCTCGCTTTGGGCGTTGGAAGGCCTCCCACAAGGTGGACCGACGACCTTGTAAAGGCCGCAGGAACTCGTTGGATGCGAGAAGCACAAAACCGGGCGAAGTTGAGGTGCTTGTGGGAGGCCTATGTCCAGCAGTGGACGTCTTTCGGCTGAAATGATAAAGACATTTCCCAGTACCTAACTCAAGCCCTGTTATGAAAAGCCTCCATACCGTGCAAAACATTGAACCTACCTTTTATTTTTTGTCTTCAGCGTAAGACATTCCCTTCTATAAAAGATAGTGGAACTACCCTAGTTCTCCAATGTGTTAAGCGCCGTAGCGTTGGGAGGCGTTCGTGAGAACTGTTATTGGCATCTAAAATTGAAATGAACCATTAGGAGGGATGCTGTTTCTCGGCCAGGAATTCAATTACGTAATGGTTATGTGAATACATCTCCATGATATCGACATTATTGGATAGATGGAGGTCGCTTCAATGTTGAGTTTTACATTCTATTCTATCGTCATTGTGATTAGCCTTTTAAAGACGTCAACTGCTGAAGGGGCACCAAGGTGTATCGTATTACCCAGTAACTGGGATGTAGAGGTCAGATGGGCAATCGCTCCATGTAAAATACTGGTATTCAGCTGCATCCGGTTAGACTGGAAGCCGGCCGTAACATACACGTAATTGGGAAAAGGCTTGGCAGATGATGAACTGCTGAACATAGTTCTCATAAACACCTTTGTCATTTTACTAGAATGAGAAATTGAAATCAATACTATCCATACTAATTATAAATTCGAAAGTAACTCTGTCTGTCTGTCTATATGTTACCTTTTCACGCCTAAACCGCTGAACCGATTTAGATGAAATTTGGTATAGAGAGAAAGGACATAGGATACTTTTTATCCCGATATTCCCACGGGATCGAGACTTATGCGGGTGAAACCGCGGGGCGCAACTAGTAACTATAAGGGTACACGTATTCGGCTTTATCCTGGGTTTTTTGTGCTGCCTTTTTTCACTAAAATCGTGAGTGTCTTGATATTTGAATGGCAATTATTTTTAAAGAAATGCAGCTTCAGAACAAAATATAATCAAAAATAAATTATTTTTCATCGCGAATTTATAGAACTTGCCAATTAATATTTTTCTTAAGCTTCCACAAAAAACATCTTTGAATGAAAAATTGTAAGTATACCTACGTATCAAGTCATAATGAATCGCTAATGAGGTCGTCAGGACATCCTAACAATATTATAAATGCGAAAGTGAGTTTGTTTGTTTCTGACGCTTTCACGCTAATACGGCTAAACGGATTTCGATGAAATTTGGAAAATGGGTAGACGATGATCTGGGTTGCGACATAGAATACTTTTTATCCCGGTAGTACGTTGAATGTTTATAAAACGGTATTTATTTATTAAAAAAACTTTATGCACAAGTAAAAAACTGTACAGAGGCGGACTTAATACCTTGGGCATTTTCCATCAGCCTACCTTAGGGTGATGCAGAGACAATATACAGTAGGTGCAATAACAGAAAAAAAAAGAAAATATTTATAACTAAGATATAAGAATAAATACATATATACATACATAGGTACAACAATATATATATATATATATATATTAAAAAAATAGTTATGAGACATAGAAACCCTACAACAACTTAATTTTGAGACGAATCTGCCAACTTCTTGTGTATGTGTTCTCGAGCTTTCACTTTAAATGTGAACGCATTGGTTACCGTCTTGATATTCTGAGGGAGCGCATTCCAAAGGAAAACCGCCTGGACAAAGAAAGAAGACTTTATAAAACCAGAGCGATGAGAAGGACAACGTATTGAAGGAAAACGGTATTCTGTTCAGGACACTTTTTGCACAATTTCTGAGCATAAAAAAAAGTACTACCTATGCTTGCATTAATTCACGATGGTACTTTCATTAGTATTATGCGATAATATTTGGATGACATTTGTGACATACAGGTAGTTTATAACCTGGATTGACACATAGGATACTTTTGACCCCCACGCGGGTGAAGCCACGAGCAATAGCTAGTAATCAATATTTATCAAAATGAATACTGGCCAAGACAAAAATATAGCCAATTAATAACGAAACAGGTTTTAAACAAGGTTTTTCAATAGGTATAATATTTAAGTATAATGTTATTATGTTTCAACAGCCAAAAGCTTTTAAGTATTATTAAATACTTGTAATATTGATGAAAAACGTTTGTGTTTCAGCAGAGCGGTAATTTAATGAGCATTATTAATTTATTTTTGGGTAAGCATTACGATTTTTAAATATGTTTGGTCCTGGGTTCAATTCCCAAGTCGGGCAAAGTGCTAATGGGTTTTTCAATCTGAAAATTCTCAGTAGCAGCCTGGATTTGTGCATGGTTGGTGGCAATAGGCTCGCCCCCTATTACATGGGACTCAAACATAACTGGCAAAATGTGTACTACAGGTACCTAAGCCTTTGGGGAATACAGGCGAGATGTTGTTATATTATGTGTAATTGTGCAATTTCCAGAAGACTATGCAACACTCATTTGTTAATATTTACTAAGGGCGGGTTGTTTCACGTCCACTTGACGCACGTGAATACGCCAAAAACGGCGCTAACTATAGTCAAACCAAAAAAAGCGTTGTTTCAAATTACAAATACCAAATTATGTTTATGACATTCGTCAAATAATAAAGATTATGTACTCGTAATTATTTGACGTACGTACAAGTATGTTACGTTAACCAACCGTTCGAAATAACCGGCCCTAATTATGTTAAAAGTGTACGGTATTTTTTTAGGTTATCAATTATGTAAACCTAGCCGGTGGTGGCTGTGTTTCTGATTGTGACGCTGAAATAAATTTTAATTCAATGTCCATTTACTTTTTAGGGTCTAGTTTCCATTTCAAGTTCAGTAATATTGCTTCACTTCAAATATTTAAACTTTACATTAGACCGACTCCAAATCGACCAATTTTCTCGCCGCGACGTCAGTTTGTAACAAAATATGAAATTAAATTATACAGGGTCAAATGAAATTAGCTAGCGTAACCCTGCAGACGTGATGGGTATCGATAACTAAACACGATAAAAAAAGTTAAAAGAATATGAAATTTTTTACAACAACCAGGGGAAGAAAATGTGCTGATGAACTCCTTACTGTTGACTGCAAGGCTGAAAGGCCGCCCAAGATATCTCTGTTCATGAATATGGTGATTTTGACCTGTGCCTTCACAGATGGTACTGACGTGGTCGCATGTTGCGATGTTGCATACGTCAACGTGTTGGTATAGTCGTTCCAAAAGCATCTCATGAAATGTAAACAAATGTTATATATTACCTATATTTGTTTACATTTTATTTTATTTTGATTACAGATTGCAATTTTTAGTGCCACTTAAAGACGTTATTCTAATTTAAAATCATCTTAAAGATGTTTTTCATTACACAATTGAGGATAATTTCATGACCTCAATTTTCATGTAATCAAAGGGCATAAAAGTATTCGTCCGCATCGCTGTCAACAGGAAAAGTCCCAAAAGGCTGGCAGCATTGCCACGTTGAATGGCAATGCTAATGAAAGGGGTTTGAAGATTTTTGTATGGAGGGTGGCCCTAAGGTCAGCCGCCATTTTGATTTTTTTTCAGAATCGCGGTGCACAACAAAAGTTATATATTATATTTAGATAGAGGACACTTATAAACAAAAAAATTATATAACATAATATCCTAAAGCGTCAGGTTTCGGAGTTATTCACCGAAATGTAAGTCGAAAACAATAAGGATTTTTTTTTTTTCCTCCAGGTAAGCATATTGAACTATTGAGGTAATAGAAACGTTATGAAACCTTTATGGAGAGGAAACAAATGAAGAATAGACATTTTTTAAATAAATAATTAAACACCGCAATTTATTGTTCGTTTTTTAATCCCAGAGACTTTTGGGTTTTCGTTTTTTTTAGTATAGAAGTTTGACATTACACTTGCCAGATTAGTCTCTGGAATAAAAAAACGAACTATAAATTGCCGTGTTTAATTATTTATTTAAAAAATGTCTATTCTTCATTTGTTTCTTCTTCATAAAGGTTTCATAACATTTCTAATACCTACCTCATTAGTTCAATATGCTTACCAGGAGGGAAAAAAAACAAAAAAAATCCTTGTTGTTTTCGAGTTATATTTCGGTGAATAACTCCGAAACCTGACGCTTTAGGATATTATGTTACATACATTTTTTGTTTGTATAAGTGTCATCTATCTAAATATATAACTTTTGTTGTGCACCGCAATTCTGAAAAAAAAATCAAAATGGCGGCTGATTTTAGGGCCAAAACCTTCAAACCCCTTTAATCATGTTATTCAAGCAATATTGTTAGAAATAGTGAGAACTGAGTTACTAATTTCCTTTAGTGAGTGATTCCGTAAGAATGTAACCCGACCTGGGTTTGTTTATGCTTTTACCAAACACTTTTGGAACAGACTATTGGTAGAAGTTGTGCACAGGTAGACGTTCCTACGTAGTAGTACATAGGTACAAGTTATGATCGCAAGATTTACTTACTGGCATATTTCTTTTCTAGATTTTCTTTACTACTCGGTACTACTGTCTACTACACTTTAAAAAGTGTTGCTACGTGTTGCCTATATACTATTCTATGCGACATAATTGTGAAGGGGTACCGTCAGTTGGGACCGGTCATCTCTTAGCCACGGCTTATTTTATTTTTAAATTGTTTTTTTTTTTTTTTCTATTTGCTGTACCTACTCTGGACGCTTTTAACGTGTACCTACGTCTTTTTTACATCGTACTCAAACAGTGGCGGATTTACCAATAGGCTGCGTAGGCTGAAGCCTAGGGCGGCAGATTTTAGGGAATGAATGACTGAAATTGAAAAGATTAATTTTTGGAAAGAATAAACAAAGTGAATGCTCAAATTCAGGCTTCTATCGTAGATCGTGATCACAGTTGCCGATCTTTACAAATCTCTTTGCAAGTTTTTCGTAGCTGATGAACGAGAACATTTTAAGTATTTTGAAGAAAAGGCGAAGCAGTATACAAAAGACATTTGACATTATTGTAGAGGTCGGTAGGGGCGGCAAAATTGTAAGGCGGCAAATGTGTAAATCCGCCACTGTACTCAAATATAATTATAGCTTCAACAGTAATGGTGTAACTAAACTTTTTGAAACAATATAATTTTAAAGAGAGTCCATGGAGTTTCAATTCAAAAGAACCTGTAAATGGTTTCGATGAAATAAATGCTTTCTTATCACACCCCAAGGTTTTTTTTTTTCAGATCAGGCTGAAACCACCGAGCTAGTTATTGAATTAAGAACCTAACTTTTATAGAAATGCAGTTCTTTATTCAAAAATGACTGCTTAGTTCGGTGGTAAGTTGTCATTTTAGTATTTTTAAGAACTTTGCATAAATCGAAATAAAGTTCGAAATGCTAATACTGGCTCAAAGGTTTAGGCTAGAACTAAAGTTAGATGTCGATTTTGTAATAAGACGTTTCGAGTTTGGGTTAATAATATTTTATAATAACCAAGAACAAGCTCATTTCAACATCATGTAAAATCGTTACCTCCCTATTACAGGTACCTAAGTGGGTTCTTCAATTTCCTTATTCAATAATCATCTAAATTCGAAAGCCTATCAGTGCGGAGTATCTACTCCGCTGTTAGTACAAGCTTTTAAGTGCCTTCAATAATTCCCACAATTTCTGCCGCCATTAACTGATAGCTCAATATTTAATCAGAAAGCTCTCCGCTCAGAGTACGTACCTGTTGTAATTGCATTTGATTGCTGTGTCTGCTCGCTTTGTACTTTTTAGTCAATGGTATTTTAAAGGTTACTGAATGAAGGCTTAAAATCATTGATTAGCATAATCAGCCTATAATGTTCCCACTGCCGGGACACAGGCCTCCTCTCTGTGTGAGGGAGTGGGCCGTAATCCACCACGCGAACCTAATGCGGGTTGGTGGATGTCACATGTCTTTATATTTTCGGTTCTAGGTCATGCCGGTTTCCTCACGATGTTTTCCTTACCGTTTTGAGAGCAGTGGTGATAAAATAAATTCCACAACGTAAAGCGCCTGCTTGGGTTTAAACCCACAACTTGTACCTACTCGCAAGTTGGGGACTGGGCCACTGCTCCCAAATCAATAATTGAAATTTCCAAAACTATAAAAAAATATGTTGCATTTTCCCGACAATATCTCGGGTAAATAGATCTTTGTATCCGATAAATAAGATATTGTCAATTAATGATTTTTCTTTTCACCATTTTAATGTCGCAAAGCTTTTCTCCTGTGACTAAAATAAAATTCTAAAAGAATCATAACAGCGAAATAAATTCAAAGCATAAAAGAAGCAGCAATGTCAGTGGAATAATGACCTAATTTATTTTGCCAAGCAGTTGCAGAGGAACTGAATATAAAACAGGTACATCTCAGCGATTTAAGACTCAGCTTTAACATTTAAAAGATTTAAGTACCATACATAATATAAAACCGACATTTCGTGTCTTATAGATGTATTTGCTCCAAAAATTGGCAACATAATAAAATATCGCTTGGCTAACTTTAGGGTTCCGATATGAATAACATTGGGATTATTCCACTTTGCCCCACCGGCCGCCCTTATATAAACCGCTTACCATGAAGACGTCAACGGGCAGAAGGTCAAAGACGGCCTGGATGCCTGGAATCCTCCTTGGAAGGCACACTGTGGTTATTAACTAAGGCAACAAGATCAATAATGTATAATGTTGATGGCGGAGCGTTGTGTTGACCTTTTGAAAGTTCCGGTGAGGTCGCCCGGTGGTTCGCAAGATGAGGATATTAGGCATCCGCCCTTCTGTTTAATTAATGGAGGCTTGACCCCCGTCTAACTTTCGCTGGCTGTATTTAAGAGACCTTTATATGTACCTAGGGATGAAAATATAGTTTCATTGTGTTTTTATGTCAGTTAGCAGTCACTTGGATAATAGGTATATCATTTACAGCTCAACGGATGAGCCGCTTTTCAGCGTACAAATGCTTAGGTATAAATCTACTAAATAAATGTTAAAAGATCACAATTAAATATTCCTAGTGAGCGAAGAAACGAATCCGTCCTTTGTGTTCAAGCTTAGCGTAACAAACGAGAATGTAAGTCTTGATTAAAAGTAAAATCAAAGTAGTAAGCTCCATAATCCCCTGCTTCAATTCATTACAAAGTTCAGTATATTATGGTTACGAGTGTTAAAATACCAAGAAACTCGATTATGAATATTTATGTATAAGCATATGAGCTGATGAGCTACACTCAGAGCTCAGTAACTGTAAACAAAGTTTATGCATACGAAACGTCGTAAAGTCGTACGTCACGACAAAGCTGCGACAATTTTCCTCGCTATATAAATTCGTCGAGTCTCTGAAAGTAGACAAGTTAATATGAGATTTCATATCGTACGGCGGAAACAACGGTGCGTCGAGCTCTACGCTAATGAATAAATAACACGCTCTATGTCTACACTCGCTCGATCTCCCACGAGCCTGCATAAATAGCCCTTATTTCTTTGAATTGTACAAATGTAAATAAGGCACATTGTATGTAAAACATACCCATGTTTTGTGGCAATTAAAAATTTTACTGAAAAAGGCTAACTACACAACGCTTTTGCTGAGGGGCCCGTATCTAAATAATAACAGCCGCACAGGTCGATCGATCATGTTAAGCTACGCTTGCCGCGGTTGGTCTGTGGATGGGTGACCATCTTTTCATACCGAGACCCTCCGTGCCTCGGAAAGCGCGTTAAGCCGTTGGTCCCAGCTGTCATTCGTGGATCTTTGACAGTCGTTGCAGGTAGTCAGAAGCCCGAAAGTGTGACAACCAGTCAGTGGGGTATCGTATTACGCACTAACTAGGTTGTGGAGGCAGTCGCTCCATGTAAAATACTAGTACCTATTCCGCTGCATCCGGTTAGACTGGAAGTCGACCCCAACATAGTTGGGAAAAGGCTAAGCAGATGATGACACAACGCTTTTGCTGTTGTTTAATTGGCATCAATGCTACCGCTTTATACAATTCTCCATTCGGTAATGATATTATTGGCTAGTGGGATGAAATCGGGAAATCGGAAGTGGTGACAGAGTAAAAGGATAATTAAATTTGCGCCCGGTTAAGCGCGGCGTATCACGTATCGAGCTGTTTCAATAGGTGTGACACTCGATGGCGGTGCTTCCGTCAATTGCCCGGGGCGGGCGTCGCGTCCGCCCGGGCGGCGCGGCGGCGCGCGGCTCTCGGCCGTCACCGACCGACGAGGGCCATTAACGTCACGTTCACGGCTTCCAGCAATTTTTTAATTTTCGAATAACGACTGTATTATTTTTATGACAATGACGATGACAAATGGTGCTGTTTAGAAACCACCTTTGTCATCGTAGAATTTAGATTTTCTTACAGCTTTCAGACGCATCTGTTTATAAAGTAAGTAGGTATTTTGCTTCTGGAAACCGAACAAACAAGCTTTGTGTTTTGAAATGTATAGGGTTCCTTTAGTAAATAAAAAACGAACTTAGATCAGCAACCACTAAAACTAAAATCGTTTTGTCGATGGTTTAAATGAAAAATCTTTCGCGCACTAATTTTGAACTAACCACAAAGGTACTGTAAAATAAGGGATAAAAACAAAGCCTTTAACGAGTTTAAGCTAAACACTGTGTGGATCCACAGGTCCTCTTCAGAATAAAACCAAATCACTTAAGCACCATTTACTCGATTGGCAACGTTAATTTCAAAGCCAAAGCCATTTAATTTACCGCGGCCAGCTCTGCACGCCAAAAATTACTTCTATCCAATGGTAAGCTGGTAGATAGTGTCTTAATTGTATTTAAAAGATAAAAAGAACTTTGCCTTTTAACAATCCATTATCGCGTACAAAGTAAGATGAAACGGACGTTTTATAACTCGTCTTTTTAATGGTCTTTCAATGTTTTAAAGCTGTGAGATAGGTACTTAGCTACAAAAATTACTTTGTAACGTGTTTCAACCTGATTAATAATGGCAAAGTTTTCTCGTCACTCCTTTACAGATTTTCTGAACTCGTTTTTACTTGTCCGGTGAAAAGCTATCAGTAAGTCCGACCTTCTTCAATAGATAAAAGTTTGTATCTGATAAGATTGATTTTGAGCTGAGAATGGAAAACGAAGTGTTGATACTTACTAACATTAACTTTCTTAAAATAATTTGAAGATATTCCTCGATTGATTCAGCTGAATTTTCGTATTAATTTTGCAGAAGTTTTCAGGTATAAATGAATGTAGGTAACTAACTCACACCCTGACTTATTACCTACTTGTTAATTTTTATTTGAATGAATATCGTTTACTTTTACCATGTTTGTAAATATGTGAGCACCATGTATCTATTAGATGATTAATTTTTATGTCATGGTTTCTTTTTTAACTCTTTTACCTATTGTGGTATAGTAATTTTATTTTAGGTGCATCGTCTTCACATATTATTACATATATAATTAATGTACCTATGCAAAATATTGTAAAACATTTTAAAAGAACAACGGTGGAGTTTCTTGCCCATTCTTCTCCATACGAAAACTAACTTTTGGAAGGGGCGACTAGAATCAATTTATTTTAATGTAATTTTTGAGGTTCAAAAGTGCCTTTATGTGCCTATTTGAAATAAATGCTTTGACTTGACGTGACTTGTACAAATAGTTATAAAATCAAAATTACAAGCTCTGCTCCCACATCAAGTAAGTAAAGGTTATCTAAACGGTTCGTTTTATATCTTGGAAGCAAGAAACACTCGTACAGTTAGCGATGGCGGGTGCAATACAAACCGCAAGTCACGTACCTTCCTTGCAAGTAGCGGAACTTGCAATTGTACTTGTAGGAGGCCCCGGAACAGCTGCCTCCCCGGATGTTTGTGCAATAGTTCCCCAAGGAACTCCCCGGAAAATTTAAATACTTTAACTAGAATAACAGGAAGAATTCTTAACACAAATGGAAACAAAAGACTTTTAATTTATAGCTTGCAGGAAATGTATAATTTTTAGTCTTTAGAGTTGTGCTCGGAATTGGATCAGCATTAAACAAAATAGCTTGGTAAAAACAAAACAAACAAATGGACTTGCTGAAACATTTAAAGATCTGTGGCTTATAAATCACAAATAATGGGTCCTTACAAAAAACTTTAGAGTCCCTATGAAATTAAGAAACAAAGTTTATTTTCCTATACCTGAGTAATCATAAAAGCTAATTTCGTAGCATGTTTTTGAACTTTGTAACTTTAAGTTTCGCGGCACACAAAGAACATAGAATAAGTATAAAGATACCTAATTACTTTGTTCAGAGAGTTTTACGTAGGTATCTACCTTAATATTGCTGCACCTGTTTATTTTACCTCATAATGCTTTGTATATTTTTTTAAGAAATGAACATTTTTCTTTGTCTTGTTTCGCCTTCGTAAGAAATCTCAAACTCATAAGCACAAGGTAGCCCGCGAAATTCAAAACTTATAAGAGAGAGAGAGAGAAGAAAAGAGATAAGGAGAGGGATTTATATGAACTTACAGTGTTGTATTGATGATTTTAATAATTATTATAATTCGGTAATACATACTTGTTACTGTCGTGAATCATACTTTGTTCAACATATTATACAACCTGACACTGACCTGCAAATTGCAAAAAACGTAAGAAAATTTGAATTTCATGGGAAATACAGCAAAAAGCAATACCTACTAAACCAATTCCTGAGTTGCAGAATTAATCATTAGATAAAAAGTTTGTAAGCTGAAGAAACCCAGCATCTAAGCCTTATCATAAACTAACAACAAGATACAGAGAATAAATATTCCAGAAATCAAAAGAAAACCTGAGGGATCCATTATCTCAACATTGTTGTAGGTATCAACTTAGTTAGGTAAATAATTTTTGAGTCAGACCGCGCTAGACTACTGTGAATAACACAATTAAAAACCAGAAGTTTATTCTAAAATTGCTGGCGAACTTATCTGACAGAAGAGTAATGAATAGTACATTACTGCAGCGGCCAGCAAAAGAGGCATTGACGGACGAAGGTGTAAATGTGGGCCGAGGCGAAGCCGAGGCACACATACGTAAGTCCATCAATGCATAGTTGTGGTCAAGGCTTGTATAGTAAGTAGGTACTTTTCTCAAATAATGCGCGGAAATTAAAACTAAGTAGTACGTAGGCAGAACTTTTTCGTAAATCACAATTACTTTTCAAAATCAATGACGACCAACGAACAACAAAAAAAAACAGCTTTCTATTTGCAAGCCACTTCGAAATTTAAATAAAACTTTTGATAAGTTACCATGCTCGCTGCCATGTCTCGGAGTAAAAGATCGTTCCATTTTTAAATTACACAACAGATATGAGTTTACTATGTAATTTATTTGGCCGCAAAACACGTCAGATATGGTTTTTCATACAACTTTTGCCGGCCGCTGCTCGCGTGTTTTGGCCGGTACAGCAGTTTCGATTTATCTCGAAGAAGGTTGTCAAAATAATGCTCAAACCAAGCATGTTTGAGAAAAAGTATTTAGACAATATCCATATAAATAAGGTCCTTTGATTATTTCATTGTTCTCCAATATTTCACGATGAGAGAATATCGATAGAATCAGCATTGAAGAGAATTGGTATAGACCATAATGGAACTGGCACAAATTGGCTAAGATAGGAGGCTATTTGGCTTCTCACAGGTATAATGACCTGTGAGAAGCCTTATTGTTTATTCTATTGTTTTGTTTTACATTTTATGATATTTTTGTGAGTTTTAATTGCTCCTTTTTACAGGAAATATTCCTGTATAAAACATTGTTCTTACTTTCTCTTCTTTCACAGACAAAAAGAGGCTACGTAGCAGTGGGTGAAGACGGGATTTTTTTTTTGGTGTGTTTCGTTTGTTATATGGTTATACCAAAGACTGGTTATACCAATACAAATTGTAGACTGGTGCATCGTACATTCTACATTTGAGTAAGTTATCTACATAGGTATAACACAGACACGTATTCGAATAATTCATTTTAATGGCCACCTCGAGGATAGTGGAAGAGATATATGTCGTCTTAGTATTAAATATTTTATCCTTTATGTATATTCAGATACTTTTGTTTCGCTATAAGTACAAGACGGTGAAATAGTTTTGGGAATGGATCGAGCAAATATATATTCTCATAAGCTTCACAATAAGCTGGAGAAGAAATGGCAATTTATAAAGGTTATATTATTTATTCTAACTTTGCCCCTGTAATAAGTGCGTTGTTTTCATAGAGTACAAGAGCCTTCACGAGTGATGATACTGATGAACGTCTGGCATATCCTCGATCACCCGCTGACCATATTTGCTAATAGGACCATTAATGTAACGTCCCTCATAAACGACCTTTTTGATGCATCCCCGTGTTTGCTTAATCAGGATTGTAAACTAGTGTTTGCGTTTAAAACTGTGAAGGAAAACATTGTGAAGAAACCGGCATGTCCTATATAGAACCAAAAAAATTTGAAGACATATTGTGACATCTACCAACCTGCACTGGGCCTGCGTGGTTGATTACGGCATTCTGCCTCTCAACGAGAGGAGGCCTGTGTCCCAGCAGTGGGAACATTATACAGCGTGTACGGTTTCGCGATTTCGTTTTATGAACATATTTTAATTTTATTAAACGTTATTATTTATTTACAATTTTCTAATATAGCATCTTGGAGCAACCTGTACTTAAAAAAACTGTAGCACAAGGGTCATTTGCCGGGGTCATGGATATACATCATCGCATCAATGAAATTAAAACGATTAACGTGCAAAGAGTAGGCGAATTGAATGAAAGAGAGAGAACCCTATGTCGGCGAGCGGCGCAGGCGGTAGATTTCAAATTACGAAATATTTTATGTTGTTATAATTTTTATTATTACTGGCCACTAGCCCTACCCGTGTGTTAAATTAATGTCGCCATTGTAGCGGCACGTTGTAGACTGATTGCGTTTCCTGATCCACAAAATCAAAACAACAGCTTTTACATTGTTTGCGACTAGTTCTCCAGTATCTGAACAGTAAATCAAAGCTCTAATCGTGTACACGGTGTTCTGAGTAATCTGCTTGTTGATCGGGAGTTACGAGTGCGACAACAGTGTCGTGGTCACAATATGTTGACCAGCGGCTTTACGGCCACCGATACAGCTTCGTTGATTGGAATATCGATTAAAGGTGGTATATGCCAGTGTGGTTCTGCGTGGAGGACTTGTTTGCTTTCTATTTGAGGGATAATAAACTGGCTTTAATTACTTGTAGGTGAGTCTAAATGATATCTATGTCATTAACACTTTAGAATCCTACTATAATATAAATATGAAAGTTTGTATGCTTGGATTTTTACGGCTTGGCGAATTTGGACGAAAGGCACACAGATAGTTCATAATCTGGGTTACTACATAGGATTTTTTCTACTGTTTATCCGTTCCCGTGGAATATGTTCCGAAATCTAGTGACTAAATAATGCAAACTCAACATTTCTACTGAAAACAAGCTGCTGTTGTACCTTTAACATGTCTTGATGTGCCTTTAATATACGGGCTGAATTTTCCAAGTGGGCGTGGATGGCCAAATTCTAAACTATGAGGAATAGCGAAAAGTACTCAAAGGAGTCGCGGGCTCGATTTTGATGAAAACTAAAACTGCATCATTGGATTTTTGAAAAATCAATATTTCTAGCCAGGAATCGAACCTGTTGATTTTGAAAAAAAAAAAACACACACTGTTACACCATTCGATAGTGTCCCTAATAAGGATCAAATTCTGGAAAGTAATGACATACGGCAAACTTAGGGAAAATGTTGAATTTTAATAAACTGTGTCTTATTTTAAAATATTCATACCTACATTATGTACCTTTTTCGAAATGATGTTCAATATTTTCATTAACACACCCGCAGCGCACCTTCACAACATTATGTTCTAAATTCAAATTTCTAGTGCGATCTTTGGAAAATATCCTAGTGGAATCAATCATATTGTAATGCTCAATGCAGTAGGTACAATCCTTAAGACGTCGAATCCAGCTACCTATGTATTGAAAACAATGGTCATCATTATGAACAATTAATCAGTTAAGGTTTAATAGGTATGTAACATAACCCGCTGGCTAAATATTAACAGCTGCTCATCAGGTTAAGCTACGCTTGCCGCGGTTGGTCTGTGGATGGGTGACCATCTTTACATACCGAGACCCCTCGGTGCCTCGGAAAGCACGTTAAACCGTTGGTCCCGGTTGTCATTCCTGGATCTTTGACAGTCGTTACGGGTAGTCAGAAGTTGGAAGTCTGACAACCAGTCTTAACAAGGGGTATCGTATTACCCAGTAACTGGGTTGTGGAGGTCAGATAGGTAGTCGCTTCATGTAAAATACTGGTATTCAGCTGCATCCGGTTAGACTGGAGGCCGCCCCAATATAGTTGGGAAAAGGCTAGGCAGATGATGATGAGGTAGGTAACATAAGAAAAATAAAAAAAAGTATTTTGTTAAAAATGAGCTCTTTCCTTTACTTTGCCGTATGTCATTACTTCCCAGAATTTGATCCTTATTAGGGATACTATCGAATGGTGTAATAATACAGTGTGTGTTTTTTTTTCAAAATCAACAGGTTCGATTCCTGGCTAGAAATAATGATTTTTCGAAAATCCAATGATGCAGTTTTAGTTTTCATCAAAATCGAGTCCGCGACTCCTTTGAGTACTTTTCGCTATTCCTTATAGTTTAGAATTTGGCCATCCACGCCCACTTGAAAAATTCACCCTGTATACGTACCTATTGATACAAAAATAATCACAATATGTACGAAACATGCGTGAAAGGGCAACCTAACTTGGCATGTCATGAGGTGGCACTATTTCCACAGTTGAACGAACAAGCATAGCCAAACGGAGCTCTGGTATTGAGCCTGGGAGGTTCTGTGTCTACGAGATAAATGTAGGCTCGAAAACAAATGTGGGAACTTATTGTACACTATTTCGTTTACGCAACCTAAATGGATATTGCGAACAGTTTTACCCGGTTGAAATGGAATCACTTGACATGAGGCAGGTTCCCATCTGTTGAAGCCTCTTGTTTTTATTTCCATCACAATTTATGCTAAACATCTGATATATTTGGGTTCAAACGATCCGGCCAGAGGCATTTGTATGTAAACCAGTACAACATCTGTCGTAACTTTCAGTTGACCTTACTTACCCTTTTGATTTATACTTAAATGTTTTGTATTAGTTTCATGGCTTTATTGGAAACTTCGCTGGAACCTAGTATACGTCTGTTCTCTGAAAATTCTCGGCCGTTCTTCCAAAATATTTATTTTCCCAAACTCCCAAGAATTTTTCCAAAGCAAATCTCCAGAGTTCTTAAATAATCATTTGGTGGAAAATCTTTCTTTGATCTGTAGGTACGTGTGAAAAGGTAAACACGTGTGGCACGTCCCACCTTGCAGTATATTTCATGTAAGTAGATATTCCGCGCCATTTCCTTGATCCCACTTTACAAAGAGCAATATTGTAACATTTTGGGAGTAATTCTTGAGCCAGGCAAAATTAATTTTGAACTAAGTATATGCAGGGTATTAAAATAACTTTTGAAGAAGGTGCAACTTTTGTAAACAAACCTTTATGTTTATATATAGATTAGTATAAGCTTTATGTCTTTTTGTATTAGGTATATAAATGGCAGTATAGTCTCTCCTTCCCCTTTTAAATTCAGTCAAAGGTTGTCTTTAAAATATCACTATTAGCGATAAGACCACCCATTGTTTCACTCTTTGTATTTCTACATTTATATGATGTACATAATAAAGAATATTCTATTCTATTCTTAACTAACTAATTCGCAGTTTACCGATATATTATGAAAATATAATGATTCTACTAAGTAAAAATTTGTTCGATTATATTTCAATATAAATTATAGCCAAAATATTTAATAGGTACTCTTGAATAGATTTATTAGAAAACCCCGTTTAATCAATGCCTGTGTTAAACTATTTAACAAGACCTTGAATATAGAAATTCATGTTATTATAATATAAACATAGTATAAACTAGTGAAGTTACGAGCTACGAAAATGCCTTTAGACATAAACCAGCGTGAATTCAAAGCCGATATATACCTACAACAACTTCGATCTGTAAATTATTTGAATAGAGTCTAGAAATCCAAACGAGATAGAAGCTCTCAAAATCGGGCAATCGTGTAACACGGTTGGTCGACACTATCGGGATTGCAGACAGCTATGTAACCTGGAATTTCAGCATTGAACCAATGTTTAGTACAAAATCGCAGTATTCCCTGAGTGTCTGAGGCATGACGCATGACACAGAGAGTATTTAAAGGACTTCATCAAAACGTTCTTACCGAGAAAGGCAAGCTCTATCTATACCTTTATTTGAAATATCATACAACATCATTATTTAGTTCATTCTTGGAGGTACCCTTACCTGGCTAGCCCCTAGTCTCGCTACATCGACCCCAAACATTTTGCCTAAAATATACATGCCCCGAACAACCCGAAACTTTAAATCCAAATAGCTAAAAGCCCAAAAGAAACGTTAGTAATTTGTTAATCAAATACGTATATCCCAGAACTCAGCACCTAATTTTTAGAACACAGGTATTCTGGTTAAAACATCATCACAGTAAAGTAATTTGTAGATGTTCTAAAAAATAAAACTAATTTAAAATTCTCTCCTTTCTCCAGAATTTCAAGTTATCCTGAGTTTAAAACAATCCTTAATCCAGGATTACTGGGATTATGTTCCTTTCTTTAATTGCAGGTAAATTATAAAACTTCTAATAGCCTTATATCCTTTATTCATAAAGGCTAAGGCTTGCTGCGCGCTTTGGTGTTTACTGTAACTGCAGCAAGCAATTGTTATTTCAATAAATAAATAAATGTTGCTTAAAGTTAAATAGTGACTAGCGACTGCTTAACCATACATTTTAATCATCGTTTATAAATAAACTCCTGTATTTTTAATACCATGCAGATGGAACATGTTTCTGCGATAGTATTACAGAGTCTAGCTTTCGAGGTAGAGGGAAGCTTTATGCTGTTGCTGCCTTTTATACAGCTTGAGTCGAAATTGAATTAGAATGATTTAAAATAGGTTGAGAAAGCAAAGGCTAAAAGGAGCCTCAGTGGCTCTGTTATTTGAATTACTTAAGTGTAGTTAGTGTGTCTAATAGTTTCTGCTAACTCAAATATTATAAGTCATTTGACACTTAGATTAACCACTACGTGGTGCCCTGACACAGCCAGAAGGCGTCGCGACAGACCCCGTAGAAGGTGGCGGGACGAGCTGAAGAAAACAAACAGCCAGTGGTCCACTTTAGCCCTAGATCAGAAGAGCTGGAAATCACGGGGAGAGCCCTCTGCCCAGCAGTGAGATGATGCAGACTAACAGACTTATAGGTAAATGGCGTATGTGTGTGTCTGCATGAATAAAACTTCCATTTGATGAAGCAAGACAATGTATAGTTATTTAAGTAGAACTGCCGTAAGAAACTAAACTGTATCCGCCGCTAGTTACGTTATGACTAAAAGAAAACAAAGCTTTTGTTTTCGAAAGACATTTCTGCAAATAACCTAACATTCCACCTGCAATTCACCCTGTATTTGCCAATTTTAGGCTTAGCGTGGAAGCGGTTAGGCGGTTAGCGACAAAATCCGAACAATCTCCAAGTTTACGATGCGATCCCAATCCGCCACCGCCACAGCTTTCGGTTCCCCTGAAATACTGTGACACTTTCCTAATTATTTGTTGGTATGCCTGTGTAGGAGATGGTTGCGTTGAGGGTAGGTAGGTTAGCTTAATGTTACAGTATTATTAATATTGTAGGTATGACAGCAATAACGAAATTATTGTCTAAAAGTCTTAAAACGTCCTTAACCTATGTTTCGTTTTCATGAATACCTACAAAAAGATATGTTCAACTCATTCATATATCCGCGTGTGCTTAAACTTTATCAAACCACCAGTACGAATACTTTTAACTCATTCACCTCCCACGAAAAACACCTAAGCTGAAGTAGAGCGTCATCTAGCGATGGCAAAAGGCAAACGTTTTCATAAGCTCGGACGCCAGATAAAAATTCTGTTCAGAAATGAAAATTATAGAGGCGTTAGTAGGTATTGGGAATTCTATAAAGTTATGCCGAAAGGCAAAATTTATATACTAAGGATTCTAAGTCAGCGCCATCTAGTATTACAACGTAAAAGTAAGAATCGACAGTCCCCTGTAACTATTTGGCTTCAGGAATATTCAGCGTCGACAAAACCCTGAACTGCTACAGTAAAGGGAATACTGCGCGATGTATGAAACTGAGGATAGAGGACGCCATCAATGTTTAAAACAATATTATGCTTTGGTTTAGATTTACATACTGTAACTCTAGTCGGAAACTCTCTCGTTACACATTTTGATTTAACTTTAAATGACTTTGCACAGTTTATCCTACTAATCCTACTTCCTACTAATCACACTATCACACTAATATTATAAAGGCGAAAGTTTGTGAGTGTGTGGGGGTGTGTGTGGGGGTGTGTGTGGGGGTGTGTGTGTGTGTTTATTTGTTTGTTACTTCTTCACGCTCAAACGGCTGGACCAATTTTGATGAAATTTGGTATAGAGATAGCTTGAGTCCCGGAAAAGGACATAGGGTACTTTTTATCCCGATATTCCCACGGGATCGAGACTTATGCGGGGAAAACCGCGGGGCGCAGCTAGTAATATAATAAATACGAAAGTTTGTGAGGATGGATGGATGTTTGTGACTCTTTCACGCGAAAACTACTAGACAGATTTGGATTAAATTTGGCACACATACAGTTTACAACCTGGATTAATACATAGGATACTTTTTATCCCGGTAGTACCTACGTTCCCGTGGAATAATTTCCGACATCCACGCGGGCGAAGCCGCTGGCAAAAGCTAGTATTGGATAAGAATGCCATAAACTAATCTACTGTATTGTCGTTTTAATACTACAGTGTAAGTTGCAGATTATAACGTGTTATAGGTATATACAAATCGGGAGCAGTGCTAATTTTAGCATTGCAGTTAGGTGTTAGAGCCAGTAGAATAGCATTCGAAACAATTATAGTTAGGGCATCCGTTCCCGCGTAGACATTCAGGTCAAGTGGTTTCGTTTCTTGTGGAGATTCACTAGATCTTTCAGTGGGGTTTCTTTAAGTCAATAACAGGAATAGTACTTAGATGTTGTGTTGGTTTGTGATTAATAATGCAAATGTCAAAGTTGTTGCTGAAATGGCTTACAACAACATTTTGTTTACTTCACGCTCTTGGAGATAGAACTATTGGTATGTTTTATTCTATTTAGTATTCTAATATTTACTAACGTACCTCTTCGTTTTCACTAAAAGCAATCACTGTGGTGTCTTTTACCGGTTTTAGTCCATCTTCTGTTACCAGTCTTTATATGTTGTTTATTTAACTCAATTTATTTTGTCTGCACTTGAGAATATTAAATTTTCGATTACCGTCCTAGGTGCTATTTTCGATGACGGAACATTTTTATTAGAAGCCGCTTTCAACATTGCACTTACCGCGGCATCCGAAGACCAAGAAAATCCATTTGTAGCAAGTGTCATACGAACATCTCCTGGAGACATATTAGAAACAGAAACGGCGATGTGCAAGCTTTTAGAGGTAACGTTCATGTTTCAAAAACTTCTCAGTAAATTGAAATTGTTTATTCGGAAAGGTGAATTTATCAAGATTCTGTTACAGAGTAATGTGTTCGGAGTATTCGGGCCAACTAGAAAAGGCTCACTACAGCATATTCAGTCTATAGCAGATTTCCTTGAGATACCTCACGTTATCACAGACGCGATAGAAACACAAAATCGTAACTGGTCTGTCGTTAATTTGTTTCCACATCACTTGGCTTATTCACAGGTATTTTAAATGTTTTATTAATTCATTTGCTTTTGTTTACAAAACATTACCTATTGTGTTCTATTTTTGCAGATGTTCGCCGACCTCATAGAATTGAAAGGATGGACAGATTTCACTATAATTTATGAAGGTGCCGAACTTTTGCCATTTTTGGACAATATCTTGTCAATGCAAGATTTAGATACTGGTCAGAAAATTTTAATCAACGTTGTTCAATTGCCTGATGGTGACGACTTCAGGCAGGTTCAACTTCCAATTTAATTTACTTTCAGTTTATCGTTAGATGATTTAATTTATGATTTTTTCTGATTTGTTTCTTAGGTCTCAACTAAAGTTTATAAAAAAGTCAGGGTCTGTGAACTACGTCATAAACTGTCGCAGAGAAACGTTGCCAAAAGTACTAGAACAAGCACAACAAGTGGGAATAATGTCTGATGAACACAGTTATCTGATTATGAATCCAGATTTCCAAACAATAGACATAGATCCATACAAACATGGTGGCTCTAGTATAACAGGTATATTTTACTAAAAGATTTAAAATTGCAAATAAATGAAGTCTCATTCTCTTAGTCATATCACAATTTTAAGAGACGTAAACATGTTGACTTGTTACAATAATGACATTGTTTTTCATGTTCAGGAATTCGCATGTTCGATCCAACCTTAGAGCCCATTCAAAACTTTATCACATCTTTAAATGAGAAAGTAGCTGAACTATCTGAGAACAATATAGAAAATGCGATAGCAGAAAATGGTCTGACTCTAGATTTAGCTTTGGTATACGATGCCGTTACTTTATTTGTTGCAACTTTAAATACCATGAAACTAGAAGAGGGTTCTAATGTGACTTGTGATGCTGAGGAAAGCTGGGCTTTTGGTTCCAGCATCGTCAATTATGTTAGAACTGTGAGTAATTTTCAACATTATTTTGTCTTGAAAATTAAATTGGTTTTAATTTCCACTAATGTATGTATGTTCTTTATTGCAGATGGAAGTCGATGGCTTGACAGGAATTATAAAATTCGATGAAGATGGCTTTCGTTCGGAAGTAGAAATAGACGTACTTGAAGTCAAGACCTATGGCTTAGATAAGGTATAAAGTTAATACTTGAAACTTAATAATTGTTATGAAATAAAATAAAACATTTTTGATCATGTCGCTATTCAGGTGGGAACATGGACATTAGAAGATGGTTTTGTAGAAACTAAAGATGAAGTATCAGCTGCAGAACAAGAAGGATCTGAGTCAATGAAGGGCAAGCATTTTATTGTTCTTACAGCTTTGGTAAGAATTCACAACATATCAGTGAATATGTTTAATACTGACCACAAATTAAAGCTATGTTTATTTCTTGTAGAGTGCTCCATATGGTATGCTTAAAGAATCTTCAAAAAAACTCGAAGGCAACGATCGTTACGAAGGATTCGGGATTGAACTTATTGATGAATTGGCAAAAATGAATGAATTTAATTATACATTCGACATACAAGAGGATGGTGTATATGGCTCATACAATAAGAAGACTAAAAAATGGAATGGCATGATGGAGAAAATAATGGACGGTGTATGTTGAAACTTAAATTGGTTTTAGTTTCTACAAATGCCTGTATGTTCTATTTGCAGATGGAAGTCGATGGCTTGCCAAGAATTATAAAAAAAATCATCATTTGCCTTATTTTGGACCAATCGCACGAAATATGTGACAAGTTTTTATCTGGTATTAAATAGTTGAGTTTATAAAAATCTGAACAGTTTATAACCTTATTGATGTATGTTGTCAAAACCCTTCTATGTTACAGAGAGCAGATTTCGCTATAACGGACTTGACCATAACAGCAGCTCGACAAAAAGCAGTTGATTTCACCAGCCCATTTATGAACTTAGGCATAACTATATTGTATAAGAAACCAACCAAAGAACCACCAAACCTATTCTCTTTCATATCACCATTTTCAATGGGGGTAAGAACTCAATGACTTTGTCAGACCGGTTGAAAACACTGTGCTTTTGTTTTATTTTTTCACATCTTTGTTTTACCATTGTAGGTTTGGGGATGGCTCGCAGGAGCGTTTGTTGGCGTGTCTGCTCTTTTATTTATATTAGGACGACTAGCACCAGAAGAATGGCAGAATCCTTACCCATGTATTGAAGAACCGGAAACTTTGGATAATCAGTTTACCTTGGCGAATTCCTTTTGGTTTACTTTGGGAAGTGTGCTAACTCAAGGATCGGAAATCGCACCCATGTAAGTCTTCGCACTTAGGTTAATACAGTACTTTAAGTATTCTGTGGTTAATATGTGCTTGCGGTTCGGTAATAAACTATAAGTCGTCAAGGCATTATTGTTTTGTTTTAGAGCTGTTTCAACTCGAATGGCTGGAAGTATGTGGTGGTTCTTCACTTTAATCATGGTTTCATCTTACACCGCCAATCTCGCAGCTTTCCTCACAGTTGAATCCAAGTTTTATGCTATTAAAAGTGTAAACGATCTTGCAAATAACCCGTATGAAATAACTTACGGAGCTAAGAAGGGAGGTGCTACCTTCAGTTTCTTTAAGGTAATAGATATGCTCCATGAATAATAAATTGAATATCGAGGGAAATATCGTAGAATGATAGAGATTTAGAGTTATTTTAATAAAAAATAAATTCAATTGTGTTTAGGAATCGGATAATTTACTTTATCAGAAAATGTATCAGTATATGGAAGACCATCCAGAATATCAAACAGCTACCAATGATGAAGGGTTGGAGAGGTAAGTAAGAAACAAAAAAAATGTCGAAAAACTAGTTTGTCGCACTGTACACCTACCAAGAAATATTTATGTTTTCTTTCAGGGTGAAATCTGATGACGAAAACTATGCATTTCTAATGGAATCGACATCAATCGAATACATGGTTGAAAGAAACTGCGATGTTGCGCAAGTCGGTGGGCTATTGGACAGTAAGGGATATGGAATCGCTATGAAGAAAAGTAAGACCTTCTGCTCCTCATGCGGACTTGCTTGTTATGCAAGGTCACCGAGTATACACAATATAAAGTTTTATACAGTGTTTGGTAGGGTAATATAAATCTTACCCTCCTGATCAAAAGTTCTAAATAGCTAAATGTCCAATAGCGCGCAATGTCTAATGTAGGAAATCTTAGTAGACGAGAAGAGATGAACAATTTATTTTAACCCCAGATTCTCCTATGATTGTCTGATTCGTGAGAAATTTACACTTGTGTATAATTTGTATATACTAATGGAAAATAAGAATAAAGTTTTCGAAAGTTGCTAAACCAAACATCCAGTGTAAAGGCTTCGTTGAAGCCGTTTATCACCCATGTAGATATAACTTTTTTCAGATTCACCATATCGCCAACCGATGAGTGAGTCGACACTACAACTGCAAGAAGAAGGAAAACTAACCAGAATGAAAGATAAGTGGTGGAAAGAAAAAAGGGGAGGCGGTGCTTGTGCGGTACGCTCTAGCTTTTATAATTTAATTCGAATAAGATTTATTTTAATTGAGAAGTTACAAGCTGTGCTTAATAAGCTTCACTGGCGTGCTATCTTTTAAATGATGAATACTATTTTTTATTATTTAAAACCATATAGTTTAGCAATAAAGTTGAAAATCTATTAAAGAAATTTGGCAGATTGTAGTAGCTTGATGTGCTGGTGTCTATACATATCTATTACTTTTTCATACTGCTTCGTCAAGATTCGCACTTTCATTAAACTGTCAATCCTTTGACGTTGAAGATATTTTCGTTGACAATCCCCTGAACCATTAACAAAGTTCTATCGATCAGGATGACGACGCAGGCGGCGGTGAGGCTCAGCCCTTAGTTCTCGCGAACGTGGGAGGCGTGTTCATTGTACTCGCGGCTGGTTCGGGTATGGCCGTCATCTGCGCCTTTATTGAGATGATCTTCGACGTATGGATGATATCTCGGAAGATGAAGGTACCATATGCCATTAATATTCATTACTTTGTGACTCGATAATGGTTTTACGTGCCAGCTTGCTCTTTACAAGTCAGTGGGATAAATGATAGTTTGGTTAAAGAAGAGCGAAGTTTAAAACAGTTTATAGATTTAGTGGCCTGTTTATTTTGTCTAAATCTTTCATTATTATTAGATTCTTGTTAGTGAGACTTTATGCAGCTCAATAAAACTATAGAAAAATAGCTAAGAGTGACTTGCCGTTTGTTGACCATTCTTCCTATGTCAACCTGTTTGTCTTATTCCATTTGTTTTACGTGGATATCCCAAGAAAAAATTAACATTGACTGCGATCACGTCATTACTTTGTAAATATGGACACTTTACTTTGAATTTGTGTTTTTTCGTTTTACCAGAATTGCATGTTCCAGTGTGACCCTTCACCAAAATATAGTCGCTTCGTGTCATTCTCCGTAGTTCTTATTGTTACCATTGGTAAGTATTATATCATCCAATACATATACCTTCCACCCTGCCATCTAGTGGTAAACCACAAAAAAAAAAAGAATTTACAAAACGAATGACGTTTTGGTAAACCATAACGTCGTTCGTTTTGTAAATTCTTTTTTCAACTAACCTATCCCAACAACTGGTCTCTTGAATTCTAAGTCGCTGAAATAAATTACAGGTATCATTCAGAGAAGAATTGATAGCTGAACTGAAATTCATACTAAGCTTCAGCGGAGATACCAAGCCAGTTCGCCATAGAGAATCTACTGGCAGTGGTTCAGGTGAATCAAAAGGAGATGACGAAAAGAATGAAGGAGATCCAGAATGTGCAGATGATGACGATAGACCTGATCCATCACCGACCCCACGCTCCGAGAGATCAAATCATTCTCGTCATACTTTGCAGTTGAGCAGGAGACAAAGCAATGCAGTGCAAATGGCGAAAATGAGGAAATATAGTTCAAGAAGTGCTATATAGTATTAGAGCAGCGTATTCCATTTGGAACCTACCTGGGTATCTATATGATGTTTATTTTTATTTAAAACAGTTTTTCTTTCTTTGTTTTCTTCGTACAGTTTGAAAGGGAATTCTTTGACAGAATTCAATATACCAGGGTCAAATTAAATTAGCTAGCTTGTAACTCCGCAGGCGTGATGGGTTTCCAATCACGTCTGCGAGTTTCACTGACTAATTTAGTTTCACCCTATTTATGTGTTTATTGGCTTTCCAAATGTATTATGTATTATGGACTATCCGCTATGGATAATAATGAAACGGTAATCTAATTACTCGTATCACGAGTCAGGTTATAATGTTGATTAATACGGTCACGTCCGAATAGGTAATTATTCTGCAATTTATGATATGTTCAGTGTTGGCTTCATTGTATATTTTCCAAATACATGCGACAAGAAAAGTTATTAGTTTTATTTCTGTGCATGTGTAGTTGCTTACCTACCTGCTAAGATTTTTTAATGATATTTTGATTCTGCGCTATCCAAAGCACAGGACATAACTATAAAAGTTACTTACAAAATGTTCATAATATTATTTTATTGCTTGAATCTGCTTCAACGTTCCCACTAGTATGCAAATCACCATAAGTATTAAAAGTTTTGAGACCTAAACTTAAGAAGGCATAGTTATCTATAATAATAATAATAATAAAATCTTTATTTCAGACTAGGTCCATAGATATTATAATACAAGCAAAAGTTATAAAATTTGCACACGAATAAATTCTTTCAGGATATTTGAGTCCTGTTTATGAGCAATTACCTGTAGGATGCTGTTAGTGCTACTCCGGACTCTGCTCAGTAACGACGCGAGCCGCTTGCGCACAATTGCATGGAAGCCATCTACCCTAGCCTCCGCAAACATACCAGAGGCACTACAAAAGCGGGGCAACCCTAACAACATCCTAAATCCATTATTGTATTGGACACGTAGGGCATTGATCGTCCTCTGCGTATACCTGAACCACAGGCTGCACGTGTAGAAAGTCTGACAGTAGGCTCTAAATAGTGTCACCTTGACTTGTTCACTACAACGCGCAAACCTGCGGGCCAGCATATTGCTCCTGACCGCCAATGCCCTACGTTCCCTTTCTACATCAGCTTGGTCATCAAGGCCCTCAGTAACGTAGTGTCCTAGGTATTTGAATTGATGTACCCGCTTCAGTTCACTACCATTCAGCTTTATCGCAGGTATATATGACGGACACTTACCGGCGGCCTTGAAAACCATGTACTCACTTTTCTTACAGTTATACACTAATACATGCTTATTGCTGTATGTTTCACAGATGGCTAGCAACTGCCTCATTGTGTTTACAGTGGGGGTCAGCAGCACCATGTCATCAGCATAACTAAAGTTGTTCATGCATACATTGTCAACCCTGCATCCTACTCGAGTACTGCTGAGCCCAACTATAAGCTCATTCACGTACAAGTTGAAGAGCTTGGGAGAACTCAAACCACCTTGTCTCACCCCGCACTCCAACCTGTACGTGTCGGAGAAGCTGTTCGCCCACCTTACAGAGTTTTTCTGGTTTTGATACCAGAAATGAAAAATCCGTTGCACCTGTGTAGGCACGCCTGTCCTCTTGAGTTTTTCCCATAATACGTCATAAGACACTAGGTCAAATGCTTTGGATAAGTCAAGGAAGCATGCATACACAGGTGTACTCCTTTCCGTATAGTATTGTACAGTGTGCTTGAGACTCAGAATTGCGCTTTCAGTAGAAAGTCCAGCGCGAAAACCGAACTGAGCGTCATGAATATTAAGGTGTTTATCTAGTTCTGAGTCAAGCACACTGTCCAAAACTTTAGCCACGATTGTTGCTAAGGAGATTGGCCGGTAGTTGTTCTTATCGGACAAATCGCCAGTTTTGTTTTTAACAATCGGTACAACAACCGTTTTCATAAGGTCCATGGGCAGGTACGAGTGATTCAAGCATAAAGTGAAGAACATCGCGAGCACACGCGGCAGATGGACGCCAGCGTATTTCAAATGCTCGATACTGAGTCCATCATGGCCTGGTGACTTGCCCCTAGACATCCTACTAACAATTTGACGTACTTGTTTGGCTGAAACATTATACAAGTCACCAGTCATGGTAGACCCAGGATCTCCAGATGACGGACCTAGTGGTGATTTCACAGCAAAGTGTTCTCTAAATAGTTCAGCTATATCCCCGCTATCACTCGCACCGTCCACGCTCACAGGGAGACCAGACTTATGGTTCAGATCATTGGTTGCTTTCCAAAAGTCACTAAAATTCTTTGAGGCTCGACATTCTGGAATTATATCCATTTTTAATTGTTCTTTATTATTTTGACAACATTTGAGTAAGAACTTATTCCTGGCCTCCCTGTGTGCTTCACATACGTGTTTGTTCCAGCCTGTCACTTGTCTCTTCTTCCTCTGTGTGCGAGACTGCGTTTCAGACGTGTTAACGGCAGCGTCTGTTAGCGACGTTATTATGTCCTTATACATTTTGTCTAAATAATATCTATGTTCCTCACAATTACATACATTATAACTAAATTGCTTTAATTCAACCGGAAAATCTGTTAACTTAAGTTTACTATTGCACATATTTGTATAATTCTTTTTCTGCTCCTTAGTTCTATAGCCCCAAATAGCTGTATTTTTTACTAATATTACTACGCGGACTGTTTTTACATATAATTGTACTTAATTCACACTCAATGATTAGTGGCAAATGGTCTGACCAACACGTATCATACTTTATAAATATATTTTTAATAGTTTGTCTAGCAGAATGACTAGTAACACAGTGATCGAGCCATCTTACACAACCATGAGCATCACTAATAAATGTATAGTTATTTGATACACTTCCTAACATATCTATATCTACACAGGTCCATTGTTGGTCCGTACACAAGCTAATTAGTTCATTACCGAATAATTCTCCCAGATGCGCGTTAAAGTCTCCTAACACGTAAACAGCTTCTATTGAATAGTTATCAACTATAGCACATACCTCGCCAAAACACGACGTAAAATCTTCTAAATTGTCCACTCCGTTGGTTGGCATATAAACACTAAAAACTAGAAATGCACGATTATTCATAGACACTTTTATTGCACTGATACGCGGATTTTTGCAATGGATAACCGTCACTTCTTTGAACAAACTTTTCCGCCACAATATTGCCACACCTCCATAAGGTCGTCCTCTAAAAACACCATCCGAAATATCTATGGCTGACGAGCCGGTATAAGCAAAATCCTGGTCAATAGTACCTAATACTGGAATATCGTAGGGGAATAACCAAGTCTCTTGTAAGGCTATAATGTCCGCGGAGCAACACAAATTTCTAACATAATCAATAGACCTTTTAATTGACTTGCAGTTGAAACTGATAAATTTAGAAATAATGTTCTATCTATACCTACCTACATATTCTTAATTAAACTTGTTTTTCGTGTTTGTCTGTGTGACCGCGTTAAGCTTCTAAACTGCGCAACGGATTTTGATGCGGTTTTCACCATTCAATTTATTCCGGTAGGTTTATGTCTATAATGCATAAACACGTTGCGAGACACCTAACGCCCCCAGACGTAATAACAATATAACTTTTATTGTTTCCTTCAAACTGTGTGTCTCCTTAAACTTACACATAATACAGAAATCTAGATGTTTTGTAAAATTGTAAAAGCCGTGCGAAGCAGGGGCTGGTCACTGGTCTCTCATATATCCCATTTTACTGAGCAGCGTCTTAAATTTCTTGTCCACAAACTAGTCGATAGTATGTCAAGTTGTTAATTAGTACATGGTTTGAGAAATGCGCGGCTGTCCGTCCTTGTAATATGTCGAGCGTGAGGAGGGTACGGTAATGAAAGACCTTGATTGAGGACCCGCCACTCTTTGAGGTCATTCCTTATATTTCAGGACTGTTGATAACTAGCCTTAGAGAAAAAAGGTGGAGATTAAATACATACCTACTAGATACGTATGGATCCAATGTCTGCCATATTTGGGATTAAAACTGAGCTTATTTTGTGCTTAAGTTTTGATGAAACTTTTATTGAACTGCAATGTCAAAAACATGATAAAAGAGGAAGATAAACAATTAAGATAATAGTAACGTAAGTTTGAAAGTGGCACCGGTAACTGAAAAGTTGTGTGGAAATCGGTTGTCATGGTATGGGCATGTGTGACGGAGTAATGAGGAAGATGTCGTTTGAGTATGAATGTCGATGGCTATAAAAGTAGGGGAAGACCAAAAAAACGATGGATGGAATGTGTGAATGATGATATGGTTAGAAAGGGGGTGACTACCGAGATAACGTCTAATAGACAAGTATGGAAGAAAAAGACATGTTGCGCCGACCCCAAATAAATTGGGATAAGGGCAGAAGAATGATGAGTAACGTTCATTCAAACATAATTATATCCTAATTAATCCAAACCAATGGTAGTTCTCATGTCTGAGCGGTACTCGACTGAAAAACGTTAACCCCACAAGTCCAAAGTCATTTATAAGGATCCCTACTAAACTGTAACCAATGGCAGTCAACCCACGCCTTCTTCCCTTTCGGGTAGGCATAAACTACAGAACGCCACCTGCTGCGATCTTTACATACTCCTTTTGCCTCGTTTACGTCCATACATCTGAAGGCCTATTCTCGTACTTAAAAAACGTTCAAATTCCAGTCGCAATCTCATCTCAGCGACAATCAGCTTCAAAAACTTGTTAAAAATATAGGGAATTATGAGCATTTTTTGACAGATTGAGACTGTGATCAGAAGGCCTTTAAAACGTTCAAAATCTAGTCGCAGTCTCATCTCGGCGACAAACAAATGTCAAAAACTTGTCAAAATGTAGGGAAATTAGAGGTATTTTTGACAGATTAAGACTGAGATCAGACTGTGAACATTCTTAAAAATACGGGAATTGCCCCTCTGAATGCGATTGTTCTTAACATACGGGAATTGCCCCGCTGGTCATACACGCACGCCGGTTGCTAGCACTACACATTTGACCTTTTTGAAGAACATCACTAATAAGGCGTCCCCCTCTAAGCGTTTCCAAACAAATCTGTCTTGTAAATACATTTTATCAGTCGCCTTTCATTCATCCACAAACATCCATACTAAAGTCAATCCAATGGTTGTCATGACTGTACGATACCTACGATACCTAGGTACTCGACTGATAAACCATAATCACAAGTCATATATCTTGAAACCTTTCGCAAATTGTAAATTAAACCCAAGATCATGTTTCCCCATAATAATTTATTTGCTTAGACCGCAATAACTACTTACGTGTAAACTTATACAAGTTGGTGTCGGGCAATTTGTTAGGCTAATGGAACCGCAGTGAAAGATGGTGGTCACAGAGGTCGGTCTCCATTTCGCGCTGGACTCTGAAATAATGGCCTTATGTATCAAAACTATGTACTTAGAAGACGAGTTGTTGCTGCGAAGAAAATACTTTTGAAAATTCTGGTAAACTAGCCAAGTACTTTTTCTCAAATGGCTTGAGAAAAAGTAGTAGCTCGTGCCAAAAGATTAGCTAACTATCTATTGGGTCGTTAAGGCTCTTTAAATGGACGACTTCTTATCTCGTGTCAAAAAGGCAACTATTCGTTTTCCTTATTGCTACATAGCTGTGCCCGCGACTTCGCGTGCATGTCGGAAAATATTGGATTTCGTGCGTTTTTCTTTTGTTTACGTGGAACCCTAATTCTTTTTCTAGATCTTGATCTAGTAGCTTAAGCTACTCTTTATGACATTAGCTATCTGTCAGTGAAAGTCCCGTCAAAATCGGGCCAGCCGTTTCGGAGATTAGCCGAAACAAACAGTCAAAAAGAAAAGAAATAAAAAAATTGTTTTTTTTTTTAGATAATTAAGATAAAAATAATATGCATTTAGTAAAAAGCTATTATTTTTGACATTACAAGCGGACAATTAATTATTAATTACGGACAATTATTTTATTTATTTGTAGGAATTTACTGCGATTATCAATTATTTTCCCAAGCATAATGCAATGTGTGTGGCAGACTCATCCCTCGCGACTCCTCATTAGAGGTTAATAAGGACGGGACGCCGCCGTGCCGACGGCGACGAATAGGAAACGGCTAAAATGTAACGGAAAAAAAATGTGCTAATAAAAGTCTATTACCGGATCTGAAAGCAATAACATTTTGTTTTATGTCATTGTTGGATTATTTCGGGAACATTATAGACCATGTAGATCGATGTCTGAGGCGGTCTTTTGAGGAAACTGACTGGACAGGTCCACTCAATCTGTGTGGTTCATAGATCCATCTATGAAGCACACAGATTGAGTGGACTGACTCCAGTCAGTGTCAGTGATCTGACTGTCAGTGCACGAATTTGGTAGAAATCCTGCAGCTCAACTCAAACGATTCGACGAACAATACCAAAGAAAGGACAGGTATGTAAAAATTGGAAGTTGCTCAATCCCAAGCCTTTTTGCCCTCAATATAATCGTTAATGGTATACAAGGCTTACTGGCACAACTTACATTTAATGAATGATTCAAAATTAAGGCTTAGATTTTGAACGTGGCTTGGAAGTTTATTATAAAACTGTAGAATATATTGGAATCTGAACGAGCCACCTATTTTCTTGAGCTTTGTTGTAGTTACAACAAAGTGTAGGTATGTTCCTGGCATTTATATTATGGATATCACTTCATTTTTAAAACAATTTGATATTTTTATGGGCATATAATTTATCTCTGAGAGATTGCCTCGGACTTAATTTATAAATTGATCGAACAGCTCGTTTCTGAAAAACAAAGATAGTCTGAATATCGGCGGCATTTCCCCACAATAGAATAGAGTGTGACATTACACTATGAAATTAAATCTATGTTATTAAATCTATGAAATTAAAGCTATGTCAGTTAAATTACGAATTTTTGTAATAGCGTATGCCGCGGAACTTAGCTTTTTTGACAATTTATCTATAAATGTGGGCCCCACTGAAGCTTAGCATCCAAAGTAACGCCCAAGTAATTCCATCTTATTTGACTATGAAAATGCGCCCGCTATGAGAGTAATAATAGGAACGAATCCCATTGTAACCCTCATAGCATAGTGGGACAACTTGGGCTTAACTTAACTTGGGCATTAAGCTCATCTAAAGAGTTGTCATTAGGTCGAGGTCACTGAATGTCGCTCTCAGACATAATAGACGCATTACGCGAGACCTATTTTTTTATCCCACTTGACGACAATCATAAATCCAGGAGGCGATGACATATGTGGAGAAAACAAGTCGTTAAGTAGTTGCCGGAAGAGATTCTGTTTCAGAAAGCATTTTTATAAAAGCCAAGAATAAAACGAAGTAAAACATTTTAATTAACATTTATTATAGTTTAACAACAAGTACATAATTTGTTAATAATAAAATAATAAATGATTTAATCTGTCAACAAACAAAATGTATTATTTTGTGTTAGAAATTCAACTACTTTCTTGACTCACCCACCAGTATACGGTCCTTTCGATTAAAAATCTGAATAAAATTACTGCACATCTTCATGCATCCAAAAGTTTATCGAGAGACTAGATGGCCACAAAACATTTAGTTCGGGAAAGACAATGCAGGTCATGACTCCCCTATTGAACTGGAAAATCTGAAGAAGTGTAAGTAGGGAGCCCTTACGTACGTACTGACAGGTGGCTTGCTTAGCGCCTAGACTCCTACAGCCTAGTGACTTAACATCCTTGTATACACGCTAGGCGACTAGCGAAGGCGCCAAGCGCGCAGTGCGGTCAGTTGCGAAAATTCTAGAGCGTTCGTTTCACTTCACTACTCGCAATCGCTAGGCTCTAGGCGCGTCGCGGTAAGCAAACCACCTGTCAGTGCGAACGTAGCCTCACGTTTAGCAGCACCTACATTAGTATCAATTTAGCTATAAGATCGTCGCTTAGCAAACGCCACACTGAGACTGCGTGAGGAATGCCTGGAGCTATGTGAATGATGTGTCCGATGCGTTTCAGTAGAACGGATCGAGTGAAGAGAACGTATGTCGTCTTTCCCTTCAGCTTTGGCCAGCTCTTCGAAGCTACCTGCCACGGAGTTCTTCTGAGTACGCTTTACTGGTTTTATATTGCCACTGAACTTTATGACGAATTTGAGCTCTTCTACTAGTTCGTATCTGAAGGTTGTCTGTAAGAAATGTATGCAAGATATTAGTTTGATCGTTGTCAGCAGTGGCAGACCACTTTCCGTCATCAGGATTCAAAGTTGCTTGAACTTTTAAAAAAAGCCAATGTAGTGCTGAACAACTGATAAATAATTGTTTGCAAGAATGAGCGTCGAAATACCTATCTACTCTTACTATAGCCGCATGTTCCGATCTGTCAGGTTATATAATACTAGCTTTTGCCCGCGACTTCGTCCGCGTGAAATTTCTTGTTCTCCGACCCACCCCGCGCATCGCCTCGCCTTCCCGCGCTACTACTTCGTTTTTGCTTACCATTCTTTTTTACTTTTTGCTCGGCTCCTAAGGGTCTTAGCGTGATGTTAATAGCTTATAGCCTTTCTCAAGAATTGGGCTATCAAATGCAAAAAGATTTTTTCAAATTCGACTGGTAGTTCCAAAGATTAGTGCATTCAAACAAACAAACGCTTCAGCTTTATTACTAGTATACTCTTCAGTGTTATTATTAGTATACATTACACCATTGTCGACGTAGAGATTTTTAGACAGAGTTATTACTTGCTCGTTATTGAACAATTCGATGAAGATTAACATCGTTACCAGTACCTTTATCATGCTCATCCTATTGCAGCTATGCGTCATAATGTTCTGACAACATAAAACCGTTTTGCAGCAATTTGCGAGAATATCTACAACAATTAACACAGTGTCTCAAGAGTTTCTACTACTGTTTTGCAGGAGACACTCTAGTTTAATTAAGTGCTGGTCCAAACACTCGTGAGCTTAATATTGTCGTCAGAGTACAGATAACGATGGTGGTAACAACACTAGATTTTTTTTAAGTTCTAGCGTTTTTTCTAGACCTTGAAGTTAAATCTTAGCTGACATTTTGATCTCACGACAATTTCCTCAGACACCAGAGGTTCTGTAGTTTTAAGAACGTTCGCATTCTAATTTTAATTTCATCTGTCAAAAATACCTGTACCTAATTTCGCTAAATATTTGTTTTTGACATTGATTGTCGCTGAGATGAGATTGCGTCTAGATTTTGAACGTTTTTTGGCCTTCAGAAAGTCATTGTAGGTACTACACACATCAACACGGTCTAGGGATATTTTAAAAAAAGCGAATTAGTATCAATGTGTTAATTATTTATATGACATGTATATATTTAAAAGATACGTTATTTAATATTCTACCATTTTTTAATAATGGTTAAGGTACTTAGATTAAAATTTCAGGGTTTTATGGAAAAAAAATGAAGCATAGACGGAAATCGTATATGAATGAACTTTTAATTTGTGAGTAAAAACTGAAAAAAATAGAAAAATCATTTAATTTGTGTTTATAAACTTGAAGTTAGTAGTCTGAGAAAGCGCCCATGATGTTCATAACACATCGGCAACGATTCGGCATGCTCAGAACAAGGTTGTCAATGTCTTGCTGCGGAATATTGTCCCATGTCCTTCTGAGGTGCGCAAAAAGTTGATCTTCTGTAGCCAGATTTTCAGGAACTTCCTTCAGAGCTCTTCTTTGCAGCATATCCCACGCATGCTCAATGGGATTTAGATCTGGCGATTGAGCAGGCCAGTCTAAGGCCCTAACATTATGTGTATGTAACCAAGCTGCTACCGTTCTCGCCGTGTGTGCCCGGGCATTGTCGTGCATGAGCAGGAAATCTTGCCCCATTTGTGTTCTGTGGGGCAAGATTACGGGCCCCAGCACCTGTTGGACGTATCGTTCTGCCGTCATATTGCCCCGCACCCAAACGAGATCCGTCCGTCCTCCAAGACGAATTCCTGCCCAAACCATAATTGTTCCTCCTTGGTATGGGTGAACTTCCTGAGGGTTCTGGAGACGGCTCCATCGTCCAGGAACTCGCCAAACACGCGTCCTTCGTGAATCTGGATGGAAGCCGAACCTGGATTCATCCGTGAACAGCACATTGGACCATTGCTCACGGCCCCAGTCCACGTGGTTCCGAACCCATTCTAATCGTCGTCCACGATTGCCTCTCCGTAAAGGTGGGACCCGGAGTGGTCTACGAGAGCGTAGATTGCTTTCATGCAGTCGCCTTCTTACAGTTTGGTCACTCACAAGCACTTGGTGTTCCACTCGCAGCCTTTGGACCAATTGAGTCGCCGTTGCATTTGGTTGTGCTCGCGCAGTAATTTGCAAAAATCGGTCTTGTCTGGGGGTAGTGATACGACTTGGCCCCCGGTGCCTCTCCGCTACTTCACCTGTGGCACGATAGCGTGTCCACAATCTTGAAATTACATTTTGATGGGTCCCTATGGCCTCAGCAACATTACGCTGAACAGATCCAGCTTCCAGCATTCCCACAGCTCGTAACATCTCCGCCCTCGTCAAATGTCGGCGCTGCATGGCTACAATACCTCAATTTTAACTTTATTTTTCGTTTAAAAATGAAAAAAAACTGTAACTAAACGTAATTCGTATTGTTTTCTAAATTTCTCACAAATGAAAATTCCCTCTCCTATACATCAAGACATTTTTGCCACCGAAACAAAAGAATTTTCAAAAATTTAAATTTGGAATTAGTCTGAGATAAATTACAAACAAATCGGTGTATAAAAGATTCCAATGCGGCCAGTACTTTTCGAGTTATTTAATTGAGTATGAAATATCCCTAGACCGTGTTGATGTGTGTATTTAAGTACATAGTCTATTTGTCATTGATTAAGTACCAGTTTGTAAACTGTTTAATCAATACTTATGTCTATCTTTCGGGGTTTTTATGTATGTACCACGTTGTAAATATTATCAGTTCAACAAGTTCTTTTTTTTCGTCCATAGTACAGCAAAAAGTTAATTAATGCCAATTTCCATTTTTATTTCTGGCTGACAACTAAAACTTCAGGATATTGGTGAGTTTTCTTGCTGCATAAATCATTATTTCCTCGAGTAGAAAGCCGGAAATAATCAAGAACTCAAGATTCCGTAACTTTTTAACTATAACGAGGTTGTTAGCAATGGCAAAAACAAAAAAAAAACAAAATTCAACCACAATAGCGAGAATCCAACAAGTTTTTAAAGTAGTGGAATCTGCCCCACTATTTCGATTTAGTGGGGCAGATTCCACTGCAAAATTTTAGGCATTTCACTATACCCCACCAGTGGGGCGGCCGGTGGGGCAAAGTGGAATAATCCAAAACAACACTTACTAGGTTTGGAGAATAGATGTGGACATAGAAACTATACGTGAATAGATTGTGAAATAATACATGAAAATTATAATAATTTTCAGTCTACAAATATCTTGAATCTGTAGAACGGATACCCACAGTATTATGATTCTAAACTGCAAGCCTTAAAAACGTAGTGGTTTTCACGAAGTACATAATATTATATATTTTAGTATTACCTCATATATTATTCAATGTTAATAAGTAAATAAAGGAAAGTATTCCCGTTTGAGCACCTATTTTTAGAGCACCTATGCATTGAGCACCAAAGGTATTCCCATTTAGGTCACTAAGTAAATATACAGGTGACAATGCTACCAAATGTTTACGAATTAGAAATCACTAGGTATTATCATTTGGTTAGTGTACTCACGCTATATTTGACGGATCTCTTGAACACCCCCCACAGCATATCTATGATGGACATGAAAATCCCTACGAGGCAGCCGACGCCGAGCACCACAAACGCACCGAGCATGTTCTTCATACTCAACTGTTTCTGTTCCTCGTCACGTTTCTCCTATTATAATACATATATTGTTTATTAAATTATAGTATTCTTTGGCATAAGGGCCATTTTATTTTATGAGTTTCAATGTCTTTTTTTTTCTTTTCACTACTTTGTACTTAAGGGCATGACGCAAAAATAGCTGGAATCCCCATGCAAAAAGTGTTTTTATTGTTTTTTTAAAGTCCTTTTAAGCAGTAGAAATATAAAAAAAAATGTCTGCATGTCTGTTTGTTTGTGTGTATATGCCTGTTTTATATGTCTTCTAGTTCGAAAATAATAATTAAGACTTATGTTACCCCGCATTTTCCACCGCCTCTTTTCTCCTTCCACCATAAATTTCTCATTTTTTCAATTTCTCCATTTTCCTTCATGTGTAGCAATGCGTCATCTATATATTTCTTGTATGGCGATTCTACAAAAACCAACACGGAAATATGAATGTCAAATGATAATAATCAGTGGAATATAACCAAATAATCGATGGATGGACTGTGTGAAAGATGATAAGAGATGGCTAGAAAGGACTGAGATTACGATGAATAGGGAAGTATGGAAGAAAAAGACATATGGCCGACCCTACATAAATTGGGATGAGGGCAGGAGAACGACGATGATGAAAAATTGTGTATACAAGTTGAAATTGAAAACATGCGACAAACCGAAATTGGAGATTGTTTTCATCATTATGAACAACTTTTACCAAGGGATCAAAGCTGCAATAGTTGTGCGAACATAAATGCATAAATGTACGGAACAGCTGATTTTTTTTCGCAATTTCAGGTTTGGTCCCATAGTGAAAGTTGTTCATAATGATGAGTACAATCTCCCATTTCGATTTGTCGCATGTTTTCAATTTCACCCTCCTATAAAAAAAAAGTATTCATACTCTTCTTCATTCCGATGCCATAACTTTTGGAGTCGAGCAACCCGCCGACTTGCAGTAAGTCACAATGTCTTTCTATATAATATTCTAGAGACGTTGATTCCATGAAGAAGGCATACTGCTGGTTTTCAGCCCTGAAAATAGTGAACATTTGTGAATTGAGAACTTTCAGGCTATTAAAAATATTTAGATTTAGGATAAATCGAGTAAATTGTATTTTAAATGATCGTTAGATCTTGATTTATTTGGAAGTAGCGACCGGCCGGGTAATTGCGTAACACATAATTAGTAGCAATGGCTTTTATTTTGACATACATTTATATTAAACTTAAATGTAAAAAGTTTAGTATAAGTGTATTTTACACATAACCCTTACGGAAAAAAATTCTCTAAATTATGATGAAAAACCATATCAAAATCCATTGCGTAGTTTAGAATAACAACGTGGTCACACGGACACACGCAAAGCGACTTTAATTTAATATGTATACATATACATGTATATAGATTTAGGTAACTAACTTTGCGACTCCTATGTCGTTGTCATCGACAAGCCAACCGTGTTGCACCATTTTGCTGTACATTGCCTGATATGTTGGATTTGTGGAATCCTGTAAGAAATGTTAAGTAGTTTAGTTTTTTCTCCTAATGGAAGGATTGATTGTGACATCAAGTAAGTATCTACATAGGAATTATGCAAGTAATTCAAAACATTTTCATTATTTATTTTTAAGTTTTAATTCGTTATTTTCTGTTTCCATTTTTGGTGGAACGGAACGCAAACTCGAAACCGCCGGACGTGACGTCAAAAGCCGTGTGAATAAACGTCTGTATTATTAGCAAACTGCTTGAATTCGCATTAAGTAAGACGGATTTCTTGTCGAAAATAATATTTTTTTTTATGAAAAGCGATGTAAACAGAGCAGTATCGAAGATGATGACGTCCCAATTTGACTTTTAATACTTTTCTTGGGTTTTTATTCTTGTCCTTTATTAATAAAATGAATAAAAACAATTACATCCATATAGGATATTTCATAAATAAATACCTCAAAAAACTGTTTGGTGGACCCCAGCTTCTTGGCTCCATAGGAAATTGACTTGTGGTTGTAGAGCTCTTCAACCGTATTAAAAGGTAAGACATTTTTTTCGACAGTAAGGAAGGCGACTAATGTACCGACGTAGGATGCGACCATCACCATGGTGAAGAACCACCACACACTGGTGATCATACGCGGAGCTAAGGCGCTGTAAAGAATTATTATGCTATACGTTTTCTTCGTTGCGAAAGAAAGAGAAAATATATACACACATAACATCAAGTCTCTATTCCCCAAAGACTTAAGTAGAGGTTTACTACCACAAAGAGAAAATATAAAGTCTATAGAATAGTTATAAAGCTCTCCGTACTTAAAGTACGACAAAAAAAATTGAAAACAATCTTTTAGGTTAGCAAATCGAATGTATCTTTATCTATATTTTTTTAATCTAAAGCAGTTGAAAAGTTAACTAATAATATATCGTATTACTATGCATTTTCAGGTGTGTAAATAAATAATAATAGTAGATTGTACAACTAAGGCATAAAATGGCTCGTTTATGCCTGAGTTATACACTCTGCTTTTCACTTCGGTTGCGAGAAAATGAAACAGGCATAAAGTATACAATAATTAATCAAAAATGTTGCAAAGCATAGCTAATTCCCGCCACCACAGATAATACCGCCACGAAACTTTTTAAATGTTTTTTTTTTTAATTTCAACATTTGTCATTCGACTTGGGTACTTCATACTGCCAAGTCATGAAAACGTTTCTTTGCGTTTTCAAATAATAAATGACAACTATTTTACCTGATTTTATTAAATTAACGATAGAAAACACGGAAGTGGTATAAATTAAAGAAAATGAAATAAATCACGACTTTAATCTGCGAAGTTTTATTGCGCGTGTGGCTGTTGGGCCTGATTTCCTTAGTCTCAGAAAAAAAAATTACTTTATGCAATAGAACATTAAAAAGCGATTTTATGTCGCCTAAGCACAACATAAAGACGAACTTTTAGAGCATGAGAAGTGATAAATAAATTAATAACCTTTCATACTACTATAATTTTTACTTACATTGGCGCAATTTCAGAACCTTGCTGCATAACAGAACCAATAATCAGCCATACTGAGTTGGCGAAACTGAACTGATTGTTTAATTCCTCGGGAGACTCAATACAGGGCACCGGATTCTGCCATTCCTTGTTAGATATACGGCCAACGAAGATCATCGTCACACCCAGAGCCAACTGGATCAGCATCATGTAGTACCACACCTGATTACATTGATAGGAATTATGCTATAGACTAGGAGCATACAAAGTTGAAAGGAAATTAATAAACAAAATAAAAAGGTTTTTTTAAATCAGGCACATATATTCAAATATTAAAATCTTTTAAGAAAGAAGATAAAAAAAAAATGAGGATCACCTTTGTACCTATTTTTCTGTTCTGTTTTTTCTTGTCTGTTTATATATGTGTGTACATAAATGGTTAAATAAATAAAATAAGATGAAAAGGTTACTGTTTAGAATGAGCTTTCGTAAATTCACGGGCTGGCGAAAGAGTGATCGTGAGTTCAATCCCCGCGAGTTGTTTTGCTCATTTGTAGGTACTCACACACTCACTTATTTGTACCACAAGCATAAAGCTTAGTCCGAATTAAAGTAATTTGTTATTTGAATAAATAGAAAGATGAATTAAATGTGCACCCCAAAGAAAAGTTTTTCTTAAGAATTTAGTCAAGTTTTTATGAGTCATCATCATCATTTTGCCTAGCCGATTCCCAACTATATTAGGGTTGGTTTCCAGTTTAACCAGATGCAGCTGAATACCCATATTTTCAAGAAGCGACTGTGTATCAGATCTTCACAATCTACAACCCAGTTACTAGGTAACTCGGTACCGCTTGGTAAGACTGGTTGTCAGGAGTACCACTGGTGATAAAATTATGCAGAGACAAAATGTAAATAATATGTGTAGTTCATAAAAATACCTCCTTAGAGAAGACAGCCATGAAGGAGAACATCTCAGGTGGCTGCTTACTGGGCTGCTTGTAAAGGATACCGATACCGAGAGTCATGAATGGCGTGGAGAAATCGATACCGGTCTGTCGCACCGCCGTCATCGTGAAGTCGCATATTGCTAGGTCGGCTTTCTACAACATTATAGTAAAATAAGAGTGACCAGTGTTCCTCCAGCGGGGTAATCGCGTAATACACTAATCGTAGCAATGGCTTTTATTTGTACAGTACAACAACTTTCATTGCGTTATTTACGTTGTTGAGCAGATAAATTTTTCGAATATATGAAGCAATGGATTAGCAATTTCCTTCACAATCACTCATTACGACTGAAAATGTGGTACACAATTAGGGTGCAGGACGCGAATTCAATTCCCGTAATTAAAAACGTTCAAAATCTAGTCGCAATATCTTCTCAGCGACAGTCCAAACTGTGTCAAAAATGCATGAAAATTAGATTTCGTTTTGACAGATTCAGACTTAGATTTGAATGCGAATGTGAACTATTTTAAACCATAACATTATAATTAAGTTTATTAAATACCTCTTCGATCAGTTGTAAGGTCATTCCACTCCAGCCAGATTTAGTTAGAGTACCATAATCATTCTCAACTTCAAATTCGTAATTGAATCCTAAGATTTCACTTAGTCTTTCAATTATATCAATCGTGAACCCTTCATACCGATCGTTACCTTCTAGTTTTTTGTAATCATTTTTTAAGTAACCGTATGGTGGAGCCTGTTGAAAAAAAAAAAACGGCTTAGAATCAGTACTTTCAGAATGTCAAAATTACATAAGACAGCCCCAAAAACGCCCGTCCTTCATCACTTTCTAGTGATGGGGAAACGTTTCAAGGTAAAGCCAAGTTAATATGGTATGCAGTTAATTAAAGGACGAAGAAAGAATCAAGATCGAAATAATATATAGCAGAACATTTAATACAAATATGTTTATATACATGCATGCTAATTCTATGTTAAAATATTATTCCCGGTCGATTCAAACGTATAGACAGAGTTTTGGCGTTGCTCGTAGGCTTGCAAGCACTTATTATGATCTTTCCCTGTTTATATTTATTTGTATATGTTAGTTTGGGGTGCCCCAACATCCCAAACTTAAAAAAATGACTAATAAGACTTACCTTGATTGTTATGAGTACTTTCAATGTTTTGTTCCTCATTGCTGCTTCTTGTGTTATTTCTGCATCAGCGACAAACGGCCTTACTATTTTCAATTTGTTGTTTTTCCATGATCCTATCTAAATGGAAACAATTAGTTTATGATATTTGTGGTAATGTAGTAGATATATTATCTGTTAAGCCTATTAGCGTAAATTTTTTGAGCAAGTTTATATTCTATTTATGAATAACTTAGAAAAGTTTTTATTTAAAAAATTAAATTGATATTTTCTCCGGTCGATAAGGTAATGTAATGTTGATTAAATAATCACTGCACTACATACCTTCCCCTTACTGGCTTCGATAAAAACGGGATGCCAGTCAATGTACTTACTGTTTGATTGCCAGCAGAAGTTAATTCTAGTATATCGAAAGTCACATCCGTACGCTCTCCCAGCCCGCTGAATATCAATGATCTTGTAATTCCATACACCTTATTCTGTAACAAAAAAATCTTCAATCAACTCAGCCTATCGCAGTCCACTGCTGGACAAAGGCCTCTTCCAGGCTGCGCCACAGCACCCTGTCCTCCGCCTTCCGCATCCAGTCTACCCCAGCCACCTTCTTTAGGTCGTCTGTCCATCTAGCTGGGGGGCGTCCCACACTACGCTTGCCGGTACGCGGTCTCCACTCCAAGACTCGTCTGCTCCACCGGCCATCAGTCCTTCGATAGACATGGCCAGCCCACTGCCACTTCAGTTTGCTTACTCTGCAAGCTATGTCGGTAACTCCGGTTCTTTTCCGGATAATTTCATTCCTGATTTTATCCTTCAAAGAGACTCCGAGCATAGCTCGCTCCATAGCGCGCTGAGCGACCTTGAATTTGTGGACCAGCCCGACCGTCAGTGTCCACGTTTTAGCACCGTATGTCATGACGGGCAGGACGCACTGGTTGAAGACCTTGGTCTTCAAACACTGCGGGATAGACGACGAGAAGACTTGACGGAGTTTTCCAAATGCTGACCAACCCCACTGGATCCTTCCGTCAGATTCCTTTCGCAAAGTTGAAACAAAAAAATCTTGATAAGCACATAAACAACCGTCTCAGAGCATCGTCTGACAGAATCAAACAGCTATAGGTACTGACTGTGTCGCGGTTCCTTGGGAGCAAGCCTGTCTATTACATTTTACGTAATCATTGTAGAGATAAACCATTTTAAAAATGTCCCTCCACTGCTTGTTGCATACACATTCCAAATGTACAAACATTTGGAATGTATATGCAACCTATATCTATATAAATTTTAGTGGAGAGGCGTGCATTTTCAGAATGGTTTATCCCTAGAATTATAAGACATGCCATTTGCGTCTCTGTTGCGAGCCCAAATGTACAATAATGTAAAAAAAAACGAGTGTGCTTATGACCACACGACTGAAGTGAAACTTCAAACGTATTTGGCTATGAGAGGAAAAGAGAAAGAAAATTTGCGCGCGCACTGATTTCTCTTGCTTATATCCCCCACTCAACTCCCGTTCGCCTCGCCCGTAGCCCGTAGACATGGGTCGTACTTGCAAAATCGAGTACCAGGGCTTCCAAGTACGTCCACCTTAAGAAACCAGGGCCTAAAACCAGGGCTCGAGATACTTTCAAGTATTTTCTATCTGCATCGAAAATTGATCCATAACTTCATACAAATAAGAAGTACAATCGTGTAATCAAACAAAAGCCCTGTTGGAAGTAAAAAGTACTTGCATAGGAAATTGACCCGTGAATTCCTATAAATAAGGAGCACAATCGCGTTTACAAATAAATACTTTTACAAACCATTAAAGTAAAAATACTTGCATACGAAATTGTTCCGTAGACTCTTACGGAGTTGTATGGAGTGTCGCAACGCTTGCAAAATAATTACTAGTACTACTACATAAATAAATGACGTTTGTATATGTGCAAATGTGTGCGTGAAATATAGTAGCGTAAAAAAAATGGCGCGGTAAGCAATTTGTGTCGGGGAACCGAACGACGACGGCGGCGGCGCTGCCCGAACGTGTGCATTATTATGAAGTGACCATGTAGTTCAATTGTTTATTTATATAGTCGGGTTCGTAATGAAATAAAAACACTAAAATAGTTTAGTTTAAATGACTTGTCTGTAAATAATCGGTTATTAAATCGCATGTTATTAAAAATACGAAATCTTACAAACAGTTTATGTAAATACGAATTCGGAAAAGCATCACAATATCCAACCATCGTGATTAAAACTCAAATAAAACTTTTCGTGTCAGCAATACAGCGCTGCGATTCGCGAGCGCCCTTGCTAAAGAGTCGGCGACGAATACCTCGAAGTGCGGGGTAAGGTGCGGTATCTGATATGAGGGCGAGGAAGGGAGTGTCCTTTCTGTACGTAGTACTATTAAGTATTCTGTGCTCTTACTGATAAGGAGCATGATCGCATTTGCGAAAACAAACGCGGTTGTTGAACTATTTTGAGTACCTACGTACTCGAGCGTCGAGGCACGACAGAGCGAGATACTTTGAAGCATTTTCTATCTGCATAGAAAATTGATCCATAACTTCATACACATAAGAAGTACAATCGCGTATTCAAAAGCCTCGTTGGAAGTAAAACTACTTGCATAGGAAATTGATCAATGACTTCCTATAAATAAGGAGCAAAATCGCGTTTACAAATAAATACTTGCATACCATTAAAGTAAAAAATACTTGTATACGAAATTGTTCCGTAGACTCTTACTGATAAGGAGCACGATCGCATTTGCGAAAACTAACGCGGTTGAGTACCTACGTATTTGAGCGAGTAGCCGTATAAGGTACTTTATAGTCTTGCAAGTATTTTGAGTCGGTACCTGGTGTGCGTACTTGGAAGCTTAAACCTGGTCGAGTAAATACGTACCTTCCCTACTCGCCCGATCACACTTTTCGTAACGCTTACATCACGCGTTCGCCAGCTTACTCTCCAAGTCGTGCGGAAAGAAGTTTCACTTAAATAATTTTGACACAACAAAAATCGAATTTGACAGTCGCGAGTTCGCGACTCGTCGACACGTGGTACTTATTTGCCCTACCCCGTGTATTGTTTTTTAGAGCCGCAGGCGCGGAGGGGGCGGCCTTGGCGTGTTTTTTAAGGAATTTTTCACTTTTTGTATGGAAAATATGAAAAATGATTACCTACATGTTGAGTTTTAGGAGTTTGTGGGTTTTATAAAGGGGGTCGAAATTTTCATTATTTTTGCGATAGGACGCACCATTTTCGAGATATAAGCAAAATAAAAAAAAAAAACTGAGAAAAAAAATGAGAGGAAGAGAGAAAGAAAATGTGCGCGCGCACTGCTTTGTCTTGCTTATATCCCCCACTCAACTCCCGTTCACCTCACCCGATCACACTTTTCGTAACGCGTTCGCCAGTTTACTGCCCAAGTCAAGCGCGCGTAAAGAAGTTTCCCTTCAAAAACATACAAACAGCCGAACATAGTACCTCCTCCTTTTTGTGCAGTCGGTGAAAATTACTTGCATACGAAATTGTTCCGTAGACTCTTACTGATAAGGAGCATGATCGCATTTGCGAAAACTAACGCGGTTGAGTACCTACGTATTTGAGCGAGTAGCCGTATAAGATACTTAATAGTCTTGCAAGTATTTTGAGTCGGTACCTGGTGTGCGTACTTGGAAGCAAATACCTGGTGTAAAAACCCGGTCGCCTTTTCATGCGACCGGGACCGGGTTTTTACACTAGGTATTTCCAGCTATTTTTTACGTACCTTCCCTACTCGCCCGATCACACGTTTTCGTAACGCATTCGCCAGTTTACTCCCCAAGTCAAGCGCGCCTAAAGAAGTTTCACTTCAATAAACATCTCCCAGTGGATTCCAAAGTACAATTCATTTTGTAATAAAAAACATAAGTTAAAAAAAAAACTGATAAGCTAAAAACAAGCCCATTTTAAATTAAATAAAAGTTGGAAGCAGGCGGGACCCATTTGAGTTTGAAAATATAAAAATGGCATGGGTCCCGCCTGCTTCCAACTTTTATTTAATTTAAAATGGGCTTGTTTTTAGCTTATCAGTTTTTTTTTTAACTTATGTTTTTTAGCGCAGTCGGGTTTTTTGATTTTTTAAATTTATTTTTTTTATTTTATTCTTTTTAGTTATGAGTTGTTAATCCCACTTAAGTGTGATAGTTTTCCTTTAAACTTCGTAATATATAGGTTCTACTACCGTAACATTTAAATTTCTAACTACAACCGTTTAGTTGGTAGAGGGGGGGACGGGTAAGTAATATATGATAATTATAATTACAAAACCTCTAATATTTACAAGATATAACAACTGAACCTATAATTTTATTTGATACTAGCTTCTGCCCGCGACTTCGTTCGCGTGAAATTTCTTATTCCTTCGACCCATCTCGTCGTATTGCATCACTTGCCGCGTCTCCTGCTCTATCACTTCGTTTCCCCATAGCGCTTTTGCTCGGCTCCTAAGGGCCATAGTGTGACGTTAAATAACCTATAGCCTTCCTCAAGAATTGGGCTATCAAATGCAAGAAGAATTTTTCAAATCCGACTGGTAGTTCCAGAAATTACACCCTACATACATACTTACAAACAAATTTTACCTCTTTATAATATTAGTATAGATAATGATCAGTTAATATAATAAACTATTGATATAATTTTAATGTAACTAATTTCTATAAGAATAACAGGCAATTAATATAAAATCGTTTGATATACCACTCAATAGACATAAAACCTATTTAGTCTAATATGATAAAAACTTTTTTTTCATCCTATGTCGACGGAGCCCCGCTTCGCGGGGCCCCTATTTCTGTGTAAAGGGTTTAAAGTAACCTAACCAAACCGAACCTCGGGGTGCCCTTCGCTCGCTCTTGCATCCTACGTCGTCTAGTGCGTTCGTTGAGTTCGGGTGCGGTAACGGTAACGGAAATAATGCGGAAGCCACGAAGGCTTTCTAACCTAAGCTGTCCGAGTCGGATTGTTCTGAATCGGGGTGTTAACCATAATGACGGTATCAATATATATTTTAAACGATAGACCCAATGATTTTCGATTAAATAAACGTTATATCCAATAACGTTATACGAAGTAAGTTTAAGAGTTTATAAATATTATATGTAAAGAAATTATATCAGCAGTTGGTATATCTCACGTTTATTATATCTTGTGAACGTTATTGAAATGAAAATATACCAAATAACTTTATACGATATGAGACGCACCCGGGGAGGACACTTGATTCTAACGAAATTTGGTACTTTAAAGCTTGATAAGTCACTAACGGTTTACTTAATCAAAAAACGGTCTTCCCAAACCACTAATATTTTTGAAAGACCTATTCAACGATACCCCACTTGACATAGTTTGTTGACTTTCATTTTTTTTATTTTCACAATATGGCGTCCAGTATTCGCCATATTGAATTTTCACTAACGTCATGTCTTTAGTGACACTCGCCGGACTAAGAGGAATCGATTGACGTGTGAATCATAAAAATCGGCCCAGGCGTTTGGTCTGTATAGTGCTTCAAAGGAACATACATACATACATACATACATACATAGGCTGATAAACACATTACCACTCCTTTGCGTCGCGCAGTCGGGTAAAAAGAATGGAACATAGGTAGCTACACCCGCTTGAACCATAATTCACTAAATACGTATACCGCTAAACGAATGTATTTAAAACATCGCTCGTTTCTGTCAATCCTTTGAAGGTAACAGAGGGTCCACTCTCTAAGTCCGTCAACGAAGATCCGAAAGTAGTCCGAAACTTCGGAGTGAACCCTACACCCAATTAAATATTTTCTTCGGACGGGTAAAGACACATCGGGAATAAGGACAACCGCTGTCAAATAGTGGTGACCTTCGTTCTTAAGTCGGGCCCCGAACTAATCTTACGTCCGTAGGCGATACGAAGTAGAAAACGCCCGTAACTTTGGCCGAAACTGCGGATTTAATGCTTAGGAAGTAGGCCCCGAGACACCTAATGATGTGTTAAATATATTTAGCGCTAAACGCATTTAATGATTTGTGGAGAGAGAGCCTCGTTGAAAAAATAACTCACCGTCTTCATAAAATTCAGGAGAGTTGATCCGTAATCCCAGGCTTTATAATTTTCGCAGCTCAGTGGTTCAGCTTCCACGTTTACTTTCTTGATGGCTGCGGCGAACACTTCCACCGCATCGTGTATGAGGAGTAGTTGGGTTTTAAGTTCCTCCGGTTCTAGGGTCTTCCCGGTTTCTTGGTTGAACGTCGTCGTAAAGTTCCACAATTTTTCATTGTCTTTGTTTTCTAGTTCTACTATACGAAACCCTAAAAAAATATGGTTACTAATAAGTCATCTTTTTCGGACTTGAATAAGTCTTCTAATATTTTTAGCGGATCTCGCTTTATATTCTATTTTATTGTGTCCAAACACAATAAAATAAAATAGCCACCCAAGTGGCTTACAGTTAACCATATAACAGTAGGTATTAGTGAGGTAATAAAATTGAAAAATAATCTGCCCCACGTTATAAAAATTATTTTCATTGACTAAATTATTTATTAGATATTTCTGGCATTATATTGAAATGTGTCACATTCCCAAGGAGTATTGCCCCACATTTTGTTACCAATTTTTTCACCTATTTCTATAAAGTTGATATACTCACACAATACAACTCACCGGTCATATTAACTCCGCCGTATTGGTACCGACTCATGTCCAGGGAGAAGAGGTCGGGCGACACGAAAATGTACGAATGCTCTTCGGCCATCATGCCCACCTGTTGTGCGTGGAGCAACATCTGTTCCAAGTTCCTAGATGGACAATCCACCACGAAGTTCGTGTAGCCGTTGTGTTTAGCATCTATTAAGACTTCCCTGAAACGTGAAAAAAAATGTAACTAGTAAATTTTATTGCTAAAACTAAAGATTACATAGACACCTTTAGACAGAAGATAAAAGGTGTATCTTGATATGTATCAAGATACACCTTTTGTCCGACGTCTATATCTACAAGGCATTCTACATTGTTCAGTTTAGACCATATAGTTGAAATATATAGTGACAAGCCTTCATATATTATTTTTAATGCTTCATACCCGAAAGCTACTTCTGGTCTTTATATTATATCTACTCACACGTTAGAAATCACATCCTCCTTTGGCATACCAGAAGTATAGAAATCAGACTGTTTTTTACGGTTCTCTCTTTATAGTTTTAAAAGTAGAAGTATAAAACGACGCCCATTTAAAAAAAAATAAACTCTGTTACACGGCGCAGCTTGCAGAATGACGCTACACTTGACGAATACAAAGAGAGAGAGAGATTATTTTATGTTTTACAAATCAAACGCAAACTGTCTAGCCAAGTCTGAAATTCTGCATATACTTATACGAACGTACGTGTTATATCGGTGTATCATTCACGTGTGCAATATAGTCGTGGTGTCGTATGGAAAGTTTAGTGGAAAAACATGTATATTCTTTGTTTCTGAAGAAAATCTTAAACTTTTTTGTTGGCAAACAAGCTGCCAGTTATCCTGGTCACTACTGCCCAGGGATGACCTAAAACATCAACAAAAATTGTTTGCTGTCCTAGAGACAAGGTCTCATAAGCCTGTGATGTCACGGGCACTAATCCTAGGTACTTCCCGGGTCGCGCTCCTTTACAAACTATTGGTTATTAAAAAGTAAAAGTTACCTGTAGTCATCGCCGCTGAGTTCTCTCAAAGTAACTACGTACGGGTAGGTGTCGTTGCCAAGCTGCAACAACTCACTCACGCGCAGCAGACTGTGTCCCTTCACGTACAGTAACGTGAAGTTCCGCCATTCCTTGTGTAATATCAACTTTTCTAATACCTGCAAAATTATGACAATACAACAATTAATATTTTGAGCGTATTTTGTTTCTGTTGGTAAGTTTACTCTTACGTAACCTTCTTTGCGATCCCAATATTATTCAGGTCTTTGCTGAAAACTAGTCAAGGAAATGTACAATTCGTTTTTATGTAGTTTGGAACTTTTATAGAACAACAGGATCCAGTCCAGGTCGATGCTCCTCTGAAAATCTACGTAGGTAATGCTATCAGAGCTCTATACCTATCGACTGCTCTAGCCATGATATTTTAGGTACATAGTTATATCAAATGAACATGAAAAGCGTTTTTTAAAACCAATTCACAAAATTTAATATCATGTATCATAATCATTTGTCATTTATCGTGATAACTATAGGTACTGTGTAGGTAAATTAAACAAAGGTTTGTCAAATAACTTTGATAATTATTTCTAGAAAACCGTTCTACGTTTTAATACATTTTTATATAATCATTTTCATTATGTTCTTGTATCATCATAACAGATGTCAGCTAATCTGACCACCCCTGTTTTTTCTGCTATTCTATATAAAAATAATGTTTGTCTCGTAATTCTTGCCAATAACTTTTAATACATAAACGTCAAATATGCTATAATCTCTACAGTACCTACCTACACACATTTTCAGTTTACTCTTGAGTTTAAAGGTCGGTTCTTTAAGTGATAAAATGTAAATGTACCTAATATGAAAAAGAAGCAAAAGTATCATCTACAATAATATGGCCACAGTATAAAAAGGTCTTCCTAGAGTTTAGTATTACGAATATCAAGTAACACGAATAAGGAAATGCTTTTACCGCGATATAGGACTTGGTGACACCCACGTGTGGCGAAATAAGTATTACTTACTTAGTTTTCTTTTTGTTACAGCTATCAATCGAATAATAATAAAAAAGAAAACCGACTGTGAATGTGAGTACCATGAAGGCTAGATTGAGTACATGACTTTATACTGTATGGTGGTTTTGAGTATTTTGTATATGGCCTACGCAAATATGTGACGGGTCGTTGAGCTCCCAAAAATAGCGCTGTGCTAGACGATGACTGATGCATGCCGTCTATTGGGACAGGTCAACTCAAAGCTACAATGGCTCTTTCTTTCAAATGCTTTTTCAGACATGGCCCTGCATTGTTGGACTCACATAAAATCCAAATAATATAGTGTTTAGACTTTAAAAGAGAACTGAATTTGTTTCAGTATTTCTTGTTAATGATCAGTCAGCTAGGAAATGCTAGCGCCATCTAGTTTTAAAACCAACAAAACATTGACGTGTAAAAGGGTCTTAAAAGATCTAGTTACAGAAATAAACACTTAATTTAATTTAATTTCATTTCCATCTTTCCCATTTTCTGTACGTATATCTATCTACCTAACTACCTACTGCATTTAAATTTAATAAGCAAACTTTAATAACAAGAAAACAAAACAAAAAGATAACTAGGTAAGTACCCGAAGAATTGACCTAACAAAGTTTCTTCGGTCATTGCTTGAAATATTTATCTGCAGCTACCGAGAGGATTCCAGGAAACGAGTGATATACCTACGTACGGATTGTTTACCTACCTACTTATTTCTGCCTCCCTCCTTCAAGTCATACTTATGAACACAAACAAAGAAATTATTTATAATTATGTATGATTTCATTATCAATCCTAACGATTAGGGCTCCCGCTGAACTCTTTAGCCGATAACAACTGGCTTCTTCTTTCTTCTTAATAACAGCACTGACGTCCATTCACTTTGAAAAGATTTCCTAAACTTCAATCATGGAGAAAAAGGAGCGAGGAGTAGATCAGATATAGGTATTTAGCATGAGACCTTATATTGCTGAGGAATACAATCATGTAAACTTCTGAAAGAACTTCGTGTACGAACCCATAGCGTAAGATTAAAATCGACAAAGAAGTAAGTAATTGAAAACACTTTCAGTTTTCTTTTAAAAGGCAAAGCTTCCGCAAAATCAAGATTTCGAACAACCAGAGAAGCGAATACAAACATAAAACAGCTGCTGGCTATTATCTCGCGCGAGATACAAGAATAAATCAGTTATTTTTCTTCAAACTAAGTATTTCATTCATTGGCGTACTTGTGGCACAAGTATGTATGTGTCTAATGTCCGACGATTACGATACTCAAACTTTACTTACCCAATAAAAGGCACGTCCTTAATTTGAGGCTGAAAACGCGCCCACAGAATAAAACTCCTAAATATCACAGCACTGTCCCGTATTTTACATTCATTGTGCTTTTTTTTAAGCTTATAAATATTTCATTTTAATGGCATAACATATCTGTTTAGCGAATTAATACGAGATGTTATGAGGGTTTTTGAGTAAAAGCTGTTTTAATTTATGTTATCTATTATGCATGCTTTTTTTTTTCGTAGAATACCTAAATTAAAAAGAAAGTATGTAATGGCTTTTCGTAATAATTTAAAATAAATGGCTAGTTAATTCTCATACGTGATTCTACAAATATTACATGTCGAAGAAAAAAGGTTCCATTACATTATCATTCAAAATACAGGCACCTTTGTCACTAAAAATAAAACAAAAAGCCATTAAAGAAAAAAATAAAAATAACTTAATGGCATCTCGTGAGTTTTTGAAGCTCGAATGGCCAGTTAGCACCTAAACGACCAGGAAAAAAGCCAAATAAAAAATGATATCCTACTTTTGTAATATCCTGAAAAATTGTTTTTGTCTTGTGAACGTGCAGTTATAAAATTGCTGGACCGACATTTCTTAAATAAGACGAATCTTTTTTGAGGTAGGTCTGATTAGTATGAATTTGGAAATATTATTAACACAAATACCTAAATACCAACACCTAAGCTAAAATGTAGTATTATTAAGTATTCTGTGCTAAAATCTTACCATATTATAAGCAGAAGGGCTGGGATACATGTTTAGGACGGACCATTCGTCATTAAAGAGATCGTTGTGCTGTATACTGACATGGGGCAGTTCGAGCATGTCACATAGTGCCTGGATGTTCTCGCTAGCTCGCCCGCCTGTCCCATCTATGATGCCGATCACGCCTTCCTGGAATTTATATAGGGAATTTGTATCAATTTTAAGAAGAATTTGGAAGAAATTCTGCAATGATACTTTGGGTGGAGATTAGGTACCTACTGATTAGAGAAAAGAAAACTTGTTGTGAGATCTACAAAGGCAAACCAAAATAGATTTCTACGTATAGCAATAGGTTCTATACTGCAAAATACAGTTGAACCGTACCCATTAGGTACTGCTTCTGGAATTAAAACCAAACAGACAAATAACTTTTCTTTTCTAGTTTTTTCTTCCCTGCAAATATAATCATAGCCTAAGGTTACCGCTATAATCATATTTCTTTGTGTTTTCACGGGAAATTCTGTTTTCTTATAAGAATATCATAAAGACTTGTGATATTATTGTGATTTGTGAATCTAACTATACATTTTTAAAAGTTTCTTGCTTTCTTGCTCTTCGCCATAGGAAACGACCAATAAACCGTACAGCTGGCTCTGATGTTTCATAAGTGCCCATGTAGGTTTATGTAAAATAAAAAAAAAATTGATTTTTTGACTTTGTGTGGTTTGAACACAGTTGACTAAAGTGGAATTGATAAATCTACATAAGTACTTATACCGCGTAAAATACTAAATTAAAAAAAAAACATTCCAAAGAAACTAAGAGATCGTAAAATTGTAACATTCATTTTCCACTAAGAGACGAAATTCAATTTGAATCTAAGATGAACACAAAGAAAGTTTGGCGTTCTGAACCCGAATCATCCCAAACCATGTAAAATAGGTGAGCAATGAAAAAGAAAAGAACAATTGGAAAAAGTCGTAAAAAAGTTGCGTTTTACAGTCAGATCCATGAACAAAACTGAAAAGATAGAAAATTTAAAAAGAAAGCCATATCAATCGCAGGATCACATTACTCTTCCACGCGAGTAAATTCAAATTGAATGAGCAGATGAAGTAATTTCAATGAATTTAATAGCAATTAATTCTTATTTGCTTTTGAACTCATTTCGAGTTTCATTTAGCTGGTTTTATTTAACTGCTTTTATTTATTTATATATACTTTATTATACACCACAAAAATACATAACATAAAAAAATACATCAAATACTACAAAATAAAGTATAATGGGCGGCCTTATCGCTTTCTGCGATCTCTTCCAGGCAACCTTGGAATGGACAGTGATTTTCCTGGACATAAAATGGGGCTGTCGTTGGTGCAAATATTATGTATGTAAAATAGATATCTAAGTACACAATACCTAAACATTATCCAAAATATTTTTTTTATATTTTTGTCTATAGTAATGAAGCCACTATTATAACCTCTTCTATTTTATATTGGTCCACATCTATCGAGTTCGATATTATAAGTTTTTCAATGAAGAACAGATTGTATATTTTACGTTAATAATCAATACATTGTAGTCTATACATACCTCCGCCAGTTCGCATACATATTTGCTTATTTCCAGAACTTCGCCTCTTACAGATACTTCCTTTATGGAGGTCCTGAAATTAAAACTTTTCGCGCTCACATCCAGCGCCACTTTCATGTCATCGGAGTCTTTGTAAAATATTCCTCCTGAAACATAGAAATTACCTACATTTCAATATTTAACTTTTATTTTGTAAGTTATGTGACTCTCCCAAATGGATATAATTATGTAGGGTAAGTACTGAGTGTAACCTTTGTTTATATACTCTCTGAATATGTTGTCGGCTATGTGCAACGAGTCATGTCATTTGAGAGGAAACGCATGAAAATTACTAAAGAGTTTTCAAACTGACGCAACTTCAACCTGGCTAATTCAATAGGTTATTATATCCACAACCTAATTAATAAGACAAAAACTTTCAAACTAACCGATAATAGGTCCTTCTTTCTCTTCCTGTGCAAAAACACATTGTGATAACAAAATCAAGACAAACGGCACTAACACAAACATATTTCTAAAAAAAAATATGTAACAACCACATCATATTGAAATAAACACAATCACGAAAAATCACAACACAACACTGACATCGTCTCACATTTCCGCGTTCGCACAAACTTTACAGATTATAAAAGTAAATGAGTTTAAAGTTTACGACTTAACACTGTAATTGCGTTAAAGTTTACAGTTAATCAGTGTTTTAAAACATTGTCGTAATAAACGTTCAAAGTTTGGGCGGTGTGTCGGTAATCTGTTTAGATTGGTATTGGACGGGCACACGGCGGCGCGCGCGACACGCCGCTTCAGAAATAATCCCGCGCCTATATTTAGGACGGGTTTTCCACAAAACGACATACTTTATCTCGATGCCGTCTGTCTCGGTCTGGAGCGATGTCGCGAAATCCGATTTACGAACAAAAACTATTGCTTTTTTTCTTCTAACTTTTGGCGATTTAATACGAAGTTTCCGATCTTTTTTTGCAGTAGTAAAGAATAAAAAAGATTGGGAACAATACAAATATAATAAATTAATAACAGGTGAGCTTGGCCTGAATATGATTGAATAGTGACTTGTGGGATTTTTCCTTGCTCTATCTGTAGATACCTCATCATCATCTGCTTAGCCTTTTCCCAATTATGTTGGGGTCGGCTTCCAGTCTAAACGGATGCAGCTGAATACCAGTATTTTACATGGAGCGACTGCCTATCTGACCTCCACAACCCAGGTTACCAAGTCTTACCAAGGCCCCCTTGGTAAGACTGGTTATCAGCCTTTCGGGCTTCTGACTGCCCGTAACGCCTGTTAATGATCCACGAATGACAGCCAGGACCAACAGCTTAACGTGCTTTCCGAGGCACGGAGGGGTCTCGATATGTAAAAATGGTCACCCATCCACAGACCAACCGCGGCAAGCGTAGCTTAACCTGATCGATCGACCTGTACGGCTGTTATTATTTAGCCACGGGCCCCTGCTATCCTATCTGTAGATACCTAATTAGTCAAAAGTGAAGAAATCTTTCTCTCCTTATCTCATAGGGACGGATATTCAAAGTATAAACTTTTTAATTAGTGACCTATTTTATTATTTATGTACACACAGAATACAGATACGACATATTGAGTACAAAGGTACTCCTTATTTCTTCCTAATTACCTATGTGTTGTGGCACCCCGATTTGATAGAGGAATCTAATATTAAAATCCGTATCACAATCAAAATGAATAATTAAGTATAGGTGGTATTTAGCACGATGCACCGAGATTTCATGTGGTAATACATTAATCTGACTGTATAATCGCAAAACGCCAGGAGCCATAATGAAAATGACCAATCAGCTTGATAGCTGCCATCAATGATATTACGAGTATAAGAAGTGTATTGCTTATAATATCATTGGCTGTCATCGTTTGAACAATGTTCAGTCACGTCTAAAAGTATGTATACACTTAGCTTTATTCAAAGTCGATTTTCTCCTTTATTTTTGAACGAAATTTTATGTTATTACGAAAATAGTATTTTCGAACCCATAGGTTTATGTTAAGTGTCGTATTTCAACGTTGCATTCGTTATTTCACATAAAAATTGCAATTGAAAATTGCCAAGTGTATACATACTTTTAGACGTGACTGTTCGTCCATACTCTTCAGATTGAAAGCAATTTACTAAAGCGGACAAAGGGAATTTACAATCAATATCGACTTAGCATCGCGTATTATTCGTACTAAGTATTGTTAGGAAGATTAACAGGGCGTTTACTTTCTTCCGTAATTGGCTTAGCAATAAGTTCATTCTTCTTTAATTTTCCATTCAGATTTTTGTAAAGGAAACTTCATTATTCATTCATTTATTTATTTTTCAGATCATAAAATGCACTTACCGCAAGGGTTGGATCGAGATGGTGCTAGAAAAGGATGCATGGAAGGATTTGGGGGAGGCCTTTGCTCAGCAGTGGGACAGTGTAGGCTAAATAAAAAAAACACTTTGTTCGTACTTAAATACACAACTTAAACACTAGATAGTGTTAATACATTCATGAAAATTGTTAGTAACAAAGGTCTTAAAACTCTGTTAGTATTATACAGGGTCTATTTGAATTATAGTTAGCGGAGAGGGGATCAAACCGGAATGAGAAAGTTTATAGTCGATAAGACAGAGATTAACACAGAAGATGAACTAGTAAGGGATCCACGGGGGAGGGGGGAGGGTGAAGGGGGCGTTCAGGAATTCAGACCGGAATAACAACATGGATTATGGGTACCGATATCTAAAAATGATAAAACAAAAAAATAATTAAGTACCTACGTTATGTTTCTTTGGGATCAACGACTTTTTGTTGCAGGTGAGAAATTATAAAAAGGAAGCAAGTCTTCTTTATTGTGATATTTAAGTACAATATTGTTAATGATGTCATCAAATTGGTTGTAAAGCAGTAATTAAGACGCGTCGCCCACACGACCTAACGTCGAGGCGGCGACGAGGTGCGCCGTGCGGGCGCACATTTTGTATAGGAATAAGTATAGGTATGTCGCCTATACATACATACTCGTACCTATATTTATTCCTATAGAAAACGTGCGCCCGCGTCTCGTCGCCGCCTCGACTCTAGCTCGTGTGGGCGACGCGCCTAAGGATGAAATTTTCAAAAGCAAAAGACATAAAAATTATATTTTACAAATAAATTGTATCGTCAAACAGGAAAGTTATCTTTAGCGACTATAAACGTTTCATCGAACTTCTGACAGGTAAACTCTACGTGTAAAAGGTTTGCACTTAGTGGAAACTGGGTCGCCATAACACGTCTATAAGGAAAAACGCATACTGGTCCCAGTTAACAGAACTCTGAATCCAATTGTTCCACATTTCGTGCAGATTAGTTGGTATGCACGCTAGTGCCGACCATTGAATCACAGACGTGCCGTAATGTACTATAGGAAGAAGACAAACTTACTTCGCAGGCTCAGAAAATGCGATTTTCTTTTGTTTGAATATAAGTAGGGAGAGTATGAGAAGCCATGTTATTTTTCAAAGTAAATAGTAACAAGTTGTTACTATTTAGGTATTACAAGTTGTTACTATTACCACGAACGAAGTCGCGGGCACAGCTAGTTGTTACTAACAACTAGCTGTGCCCGCGACTTGGTTCGTGTGGATGTCGGAAAACAATAATGTGTCTCTTTACTAATTATTTACTAAAATTTTTTTTTTTTCCACAACTGTCACATAACGCCATCTAGTCCCAAGCTAAGCAGAGCTTGTGTTATGGGTACTAGACAACTGATAAACATACTTATATATTTCTAAATACATACATATTATAGATAAATTACACCCAGACACAGAACAAATGATCGTGCTCATCACACAAACAGTTGTCCTGGGTGGGAATCGAACCCACGACCTCCGGCATAGCAGTCAGGGTCCCTAACCACTAGACCATCAGGCCTGTCAAATTTAAATTATTTTAATTATGTTTCGGTCGTTTCGGAGTTTGGCCAAAACAAACAGACTTAACTAAGACAGAAAAAAAAAAGTTTTTTGTTATAAGTACCTAAGTACTTACACACTTAATTATAGGTACTTAGGTACTTTATAAAAATATGCATTTATTAAAAAGCTGTTATTTTAACATTACAAACAGACACTTAAAATTTATTCATTCGTATAGAGACAGACAAAAAGTCCGAAAAAATACTTAAACAAACCATTCCAAATTGCATTGACAGTAACTGATGAAAAAGGCATAAGTAAAGGCTAATCCAGTTAAATGCAGCCGTAGATATGCATTGTCACAGCTGTAAAAACCGAAATAAACACTGGTTCATTCACTTGCTAGCTAATTTCGTCACACGCTACGAAAAGTCTTTCGGGTGGATTCATCCTAAACAAACACCAAATGGAAATTTACAATGAGCGCGATCGATGAGAACCAATAAAATGTTTACGAGCATGATTTCCAAACTTCTGTTTATGAGTGAACCTATTGCTAAATACACTCAACGGCACTACATGTAACCCAAATTCTACACGTGAGTTTGTGATCATACTAAACGTATTCTGTAATATTTTTAATGCGAATATGTGCCTACCTAATAGCTTTTTTGTTGGATAAGAAGTCGGTGGTTATTTTTATAATAAAGGACATAAGTATAAAGTTATAGTAGGACGTAGGTAGGTAGGTGAGGGAGGTATACAGGGTGAATTTTCCAAGTGGGCGTGGGTGGCCAAATTCTAAACTATAAGAAATAGCGAAAAGTACTCAAAGGAGTCGTGGGCTCGATTTTGATGAAAACTAAAACTGCATCATTGGATTTTTGAAAAATCAATATTTCTAGCCAGGAATCGAACCTGTTGATTTTGAAAAAAAAAAACACACACTGTATTATTACACCATTTGATAGTGTCCCTAATAAGGATCAAATTCTGGGAAGTAATGACATAAGGCAAACTTAAGGAAAATGTTCAATTTTAATAAACTTATTATTTTAAAGCATTCATCCCTACTTACATTACGTAGGTACCTTGTTCGAAATTATGCTTAATATTTTTATTAACACACCCGCAGCGCAGTCACCTTCACAACATTATGTTCTAAATTCAAATTTCTATTACGATCTTTGGAAAATATTCTAATGGAATCAATAATATTGTAATGCTGAATGCTGTACAATCCTTGAGACGTCGAATCCAGAGCGCTATGTATTGAAATCAATGGTCATCATTTTGAACAATTAATCAGTTAAGGTTTTGTAGGTAGGTAACATAACCCGAGCCCAGCTAAATAATAACAGCCACATAGGTCAATCCATCAGGCTACGCATGCCGCGGTTGGTCTGTGGATGGGTGACCATCTTTACATACCGAGACCCCTCCATGCCTCGGAAAGCACGTTAAGCCCAACGGCTTAACGTGCTTTCCGAGGCATGGAGGGGACCAAGGTCCCGGCTGTCATTCTTGGATCTTTGACAGTCGTTACGGGTAGTCAGAAGATCGAAGGTCTGACAACCAGTCTTACTAAGGGGAAGGTGTATCGTATTACCCAGTAACTGGGTGGTGGAGGTCAGATAGGCAGTCGCTCCATGTAAAATACTGGTATTCAGCTGCATCCGGTTAGACTGGAAGCCGACCCCGACATAGTTGGGAAAAGGCAAGGCAGATGATGGTGAGGTAGGTGACATAAGAAAAATAAAAAATTAAAATTAATAAAAAAAATTTGACACCATGGCTCCTTTTCTCATTAAAAAAATTCATAGAATAGGTTTAGAATAGAATACTCTTTATTATGCACCATTATAAATTACAGACATAACATATGTAGGTACGAGTAGATAAATAGATGATAATAGATGTTGATGATGATAGATGTAGGTTTAGTTTGGTCACAAAACAAATTCACTTTTAGGGTTTGGACTACATTTACTGCGAGTTATTCCGGTATAATCCCCTGACCCCCCCCCCTCTACCCCCCTCGATCCCCTGCTAGTTCGACAGCCGCTGAGTGTACAATCAAAATATTGCAATAAACAACTGTAAATTCAACCTAATTTATTTTGTGCAAGGACTGAAAGTGAAAACGAATGAAGCAGTTTAAACTGCAAAATAGTTCGTTTAATGTTTTCATACTCTGCAATTAAGTTATTTAAACTCCAGCTAATCTGTCTATGCATACCAGCTCAGTGAATTAAAACTTGGTAAGTATGAACTTTAGTAACGACTACAGCACATCTTTTAGACTTGTTTATTTTATACTAGCTTCTGCCCGCAACTTCGTCGGCTTGAAATATCTTGTTCCACCGATCCACCCGTTGCGTCGCATCGTTTGCCCGTGCTATTACTTCCGTTCTTTCTGATTTTGACCAATTTTGTTTCATTTCATTTAATTTCATTTGTCCAGTTTTATTATGTGGTTTAATCTAATTTTATGATTGTATGACATGTGTTACTAATATTGACTAATAACTTGTACGTGTGGTGCAAACTGTTAATATAAGTTGGTTATTAACAAATAAATAAAATAATTTATTTTTTCTTTTTGCTCGGTTCCTTAGGGTCCTAGCGTACCTAATGTTAAATACCTTTAGCCTTCTACAAGAATTGGGCTATCAAATCCAAAAATATTTTTTCATATCCGACTAGTAGTACCAGAGAATACCGCGTTCAAACAAACAAACAAACTCTTCAGTTTTGTTATTAGTATAGATAAATATTAAATTCGCTACTTCGCCGAAAAATGTTATAAAGAAAATCAGAAAGCGGTACCTTGGGTACAGACGCCCAATTTGATGTGTAAACAAGATAGGCAAGATAGACGTTTTTGTTGTTATTTTTCAAGCGTTGTCTTGTATTTTTAGGTAAAATCAATTTGTTGATACAAGTCATGAAAGAAATTGTATATTTTCAGGTGACTTGCGTTTGTGTTTAAGGGAAACAGTCGACAAACGTAGAATACAATGCCAATTTGGCAATATATAGTAGCAATCTACTTCGTTTAGACCAAAATCATTTGGACAATGCCAATCCAATGGCATGTGGCTAAGAGGTGTTATAGCAAATAGCATTAGGATAAATGGACACCAAGGACCAAAACGAGGAATCGAAAGACTCATACTTACCTACATTCGGAAAATAATAGGCAAAAACTGAATGAGAAGAACCAACCACTTAGGTGGCTGGCAACCAGTGGAGGATCTCTAAACAAAGCATAAAATGGACAAGAAACGAGATAAATGCCAATAAGAAGATTGTTTCTCACGTACCTATACACTTGTAGTGATAGGTCCCATAAGGAGATAAAGGTCTAGGACGTATGTAGGAATTATACCAAATTAAAAAAATATCTATAGGCAAGATTCACAAATGGATCCATCTACATTTATAGGTGAGCAGCGGTAGTGATATCTACGAGTTTCAGGTCGAGTGAGTTCGTACCCAGGTAGGCACTTTACTTTTTGTGTTTAATTTCATGAACACTGCACTCCAAACGTTGAAGGAAAACATCGTGAGGAAACCGGCATGTCCTAAAACCAAAAATTCGAAGATATGTGACATCTACCAATCCACACTAGACGCGCATGGTGGATTATGGCCCATTCCCTCTCAAACAAAGGAGGTCTGTGTCCCAGCAGTGGGAAAATTGTAGGCTTATTATGCTTGCTTATGCTACATCTAAAATCATTTTCCTAAATGTAAACATCAAAGTTTCAGAAGTAAACGAAAACATGAAATTGCAAGAATTTCTCCGCTTTTTTGCCTATTATTAGTGTATTAAGGTCAAGACACGTAGGACCACTGAGCGTCTTGCGTGAAACCGTTCAATTGAATTTCTCGAGAAGCGCTCCCACTTAAAAGCGTGGAGGTTTGAACAACGTTAATTTCTATCTGAGTAAATTTATTATCTCCTTTATATTCTGCTTTGGAATTAGGGCTGTATTTGTAAGTACATAATTAAAAGTAAAAGCTAAGTTAAAATTATATTATGAAATTAAATTCTTGGCCGTAAATTATTTTACCTTTAATAGTATAATAAGTATTCTAGGAATTGTACTGCGCCTATCAACTTTTTAATTTATCAATGCTGTAACAATGAAGCGGAACCTTCTTGGAATTTTTCAATAAAACAAGGAATAAAATAAAACAATGTTAAGAAGTTACAGTTATTTTATGAAATACTAGTTTCTGCCCGCGACTTCGTCCGCGTGAAATTTCTTGCTACCCGGACCCACCCCGTCACATTGCATCGCCTGGCCCTATTACTTCGATTTTGCTTAGCGTTCTTTCTTACTTTTTTATTTTTGCCCGGCTTTTAAGAGTCTAGCGTAATGTTAAAGAACCTATTACCTTCCTCAAGAATTGAGCTATCAAATGCAAAAAGACTTATTCAAATCCAACTGGGAGTTCCAGAAATAAGCGCGTCCAAACAAACAAACTCTTCAGCTTTATTATTAGTATATCTAGATTTTTTTCGAGGGGCCCGTGGCTAAATAATAATAGCCGCACAGGTCGATCGATCAGGTTAAGCTATGCTCGCCGCGGTTGGTCTGTGGATGAGTGACCATCTTTTCATGCCGAGACCCCTCCGAGCACGTTGGTCCCGGCTGTCATTCGTGGATCTTTGACAGTCGTTACGGGCCGTCAGAAGGCCGAAAGTCTGACAACCTATCTTACCAAGGAGTAACCCAGGAACTGGGTTGTGGAGGTCAGATCAGATAGGCAGTCGCTCCATGTAAAATACTGGTATTCAGCTGCAACCAGTTAGACTGGAAGCCGTTCCCAACATAGTTGGGAAAAGGCTAGGCAGATGATGATGATATCTAGATTTTCAAAAGGAAAATAAAGTGTCTATTTCCGCTTATAAATTCTTTGTAAAAGACAAGAAGTTTGATCCTAACACAATTAATAGTCGGTAGAACAGGGCAGTATAATTATACTTAATTGTTATTCATTGGCATGCCTACGCCAAAAAATAATAACGCAGCCATTTAGCCAGAAGAAAAGAAAATTGAAAAGCTTTAACGGAGACAAAATCATTTCTGTTACCAGCCAGGAGCCAGGTGCTTTATGTTCGTAACATAATGACTTTTATTTTTAACTTTAATGAATATAAATCATTTTTTTGGTCGTTGAAGCTTGCAAAGTCTACCAACAAAGACAGTAAAAGGTGGGATACCCCTGGAGCTAAGGATATGTTGCTAAAATCACGACGCTTATCTAAGGGTTATAATCACAGAGGATTATTACTGCTGCCAATTAATTAATTCATCATCTCCATAATGTCGTGATGGCCCCGCCTCTCATGACCGAAGTTGTGGTTTCAATTTCGGGCAAGTAACTACCAATGTGCCTTTTTCAATGCATATGTACTCTTAATGCATATAGTCTAATCATAACATCATACCACTCATATTATTACCGAAAAAATCTTCCTTAGGTAGTAACCGTTTACGATATCCAGGACCGGAGAAGAAATTGCCAATTTATATAGTAAAAAAATATGGAACGGCAGATAACTCAAGAGTAACAAACGGCCACTTACCGCTAATCGGTACAAGTACCTACGTGGCTGAGTAGCGCAATAATTCAATACTAGACTCCACTGTTTATACTACCACTAGCTGCGCCCCGCGGTTTTATGCGCATACGAGTAAGTCTCGATCCCGTAGGAATATCGGGATAAAAAGTACCCTATGTCCTTTTCCGGGACTCAAGCTATCTCTGTACCAAATTTCATCAAAATTGGTCCAGCCGTTTGAGCATGAAGAAGTAACAAACATATAAACACACACACTCACAAACTTTCGCCTTTATAATATTAGTGTGATAGTGTGATTAGTGGGATAACGCTAGACAGCGGGGCTACGGGGTTAAATACTAAGGAATGTACAGACGCAAGCAGATCAAGCTACCCGAAACTGTCAAATTTTCCCAATCAACTTTGAACCTTATGGTCTAGCGAAATTAAAAATCTATTAAAGACATTTGGCAGATTGTAGTAGCTTGATGTGCAGGCGTCTGTACCTTGCGCACCTTTTAGGGCCGTCGAATTGGCTAATGGAGGTTAGAGGTAAGTGTTCCCGCGGTTTCCTCCTTTGTCAAATTAGGTACTTCATGTTTCCAAGACCTACATAACAGTCACTGCTTGTTTTTATCCACATAATAGCATAATCTGCATATAATGATCCCACTGCATAGGCCTGCTCTCATCGACAGGGAGTTGGCTGTAATCGCCTGCATGTAATCAGCTGCCACGCGCGGTGCGGATTAGTATATCGAATTTTTAGTTCTAGGACATGCCATTTTCCTGACGATGTCTTAATTCACCGTTTTGAAAACAGTGATGATGAAATAATTTACAAAAAGTATAGCGCCTGCTTGGGTTCGAACCCACGACCTACAACTCGTAAGATGGAGCTGTTATACAGGGTGTTACAGAAAGGGTATATCAATACAAACGGGTTGAAGAGTGTATCTGGTCTAGAATCTCTGTACAAAATTTCAGCTCAAAAGCATCAACTTTGAAAATGCTTAATATTTTTTTATTTCGACATCACGGCGCTGCGCGCTGCACTGGCGCGCGGCGGCGTGATGTGCCTGTACTAGGCGCACAGACACACTACAGATAATGGATAATGACCCTCGTAGTGCGGTGACACGTTTGTTTTGATTTCAATTTAATAAACTATCGAAATAAAAAAATATTAAGCAATTTCGAAATTTTGTACAGAGATTCTAGACCAGATACACTCTTCAACCCGTTTGTATTGATATACCCTTTCCGTAACACCCTGTATATACAATGCAACTGCATCTTTTCATATCAGTCGGATCCGCTTATCTTTTCATTAAGCCTTCATGAGTCCACTTATGGGAAAGCGTCCTCTGTTCTGATTGGCATAATAGTAGATCTGAATTTTCATCTCATTAAGAACTCGTGGTACCCTCCAAGTGCGACCATTCCTTATATAAAACAGAAACCGCTCTACATTCTACATATTTGCATATAAACTAGCTCTGTACGATTAGTATCTTCAAAATAGTATAAAGTATTAAAATATAAGAGGGCAAGTTGTTGAAATGACGTCATTAAGGCAACACTGGGTCCCCACGACAGCACGTTACCAGCAAGCGGGTCATCTATTGGTACCTTTGTAATTAAGCCATTTCTGCTGCAGACAACAAAATGGGACATACGGACTTTTAGTTTAGCAAGCAAGAACTCCCCCTTTTTATGCAGACATGAGGAAAACTATAATAAGATCTGAAGGCAGCGCAGAACCTGTCAATGTGGCAACTATTGACCGGCTGGCCTAAGTCCAGCAACAGACATTTCATCATCATCATCAATTCAAGATTCAAGACGTCCACGACACACAAAGCCCTACCCCAAGCTCTGCCACTTCAGCAGGCTCTGTACTTCTCGCATCCAGCAGATTTCTGCGGCCTACACAAGGTCATCGGTACATCTTGTGGGAGGTCTTCCAACGCAGCAGAGGCTTATTAACGATAAATACTGATGACGGAGACCAGCACCTAATCCATTGCTTCATATTTTCGAAACATTTGTCTTCTCAACAACATAAATAACGCAATGAATATTGTTGAACTGTCTCAATGAAAGCCATTGCTTATGTTAGTATGTTACGCAATTACACCGCTGTAGCATCCTTGTGTCTGCTGATAACATCAAACTACGATTCAGTTAGTTTGCCAAGTACATATATGGTGATTATGGCTTTGACAGGTCGTGAATAGCAGGTCTGAATGTAGTCTGTTAAGGTCCTTCCTCCTCCTTGATTCACCTTAAAACTGATGTTGCATTTAATTTTTCTTTTACTGAAAGTAAAAATAGGGTGTAGATAAGCTTAATAATAAAAGCTCTAGGGCCTCCTAAACTTTTAGTTTATGATGCTAAGAATTTGATTAATGGCCATAAGGTTAAGACTAAACTATTATTTATTTAGTTAAGTGAAGCTAATCTCGTTTTAACGTTATTTAAAACAGTTTGCTGTTATACTATAAAATAACCGTATTATACGTCAAACATTTAATTACAAGTATTTACATAATTTAAAAAGCTAACAGTGTTAAAATAATAATTATGATATGTACAAGTTTATAAAAAGTAGGGGAAATAATCAAAGGGCATCAAAAATTCGTCATCATAGTTGTCAACAGGAAAAGTCAATTACAAATCAAACTAACTTGCCTGTGAGTGAAGTTCGATTTTAATTATGTGAGAGTGTCGGTCCAAATTATAATAATGACTCAGAAACGGCTACTGAAACGTGCACAGAAACTAACGTGAATCATCAAATTAGCACTAAATTGATACTGGTTGATGCAATCAGTCAAACTTATAACACCATGTTGAATATACGTTCTAATTGTTATTAACATATAGGAGTCTGCTGCCCTCTACCAAGTGGTTTTCTAGAGCACCTATGAAAGGCATGTGAATGATATTATGTGTATATACAGGATGAAATTTTAGTCACCGTTTTTCTCTTAAGATCATTGTACTCATCATTATAAACAACTTTTACTATGGGACCAAACATGAAATCGCGAAAAAAAAATCTGCTGTTCCCTACATTTTGACCAGTTATGCAAACATAAATGTAGGAAAACAGCAGATTTTTTTTTCACGATTTCGGGTTTGGTCCCATAGCAAAAGTTGTTCATAATGATGAGTACATTGACCCTTTAAGAGGAAAACGGTGACTAAAATTTCACCCTGTGTATCCGGGAATAGTCGCTCGGTCGGCTTAGCTCAAACGAAGCCGACCCGAACATGATTTAGCAAGGGTGGATGCCGAACGAAGTTTGCTGATCGGCACTAACAGAATGAAAGCCTAATACGTGTAGGTATTGCTTCAGGTCGGCTGTGTTTTTCAACAATAACTGACAAATTAAATGCATAATACAACATAATCAGCCTATAATGTTCCCACTGCTGGGACACAGGCCTCCTCTCTGTAAGAGGAAATTTAATGTACCCGAACATTTTTTATTTAATATATATCGGCCAAGGCCTATTATATATGGGTATACATATATAACAGGCCCCCATATGGCACCCCTAACACCATAAAAAATAGACGTGATGAAGACGATAAGTGAAATTACCTATGTTCTCCATTCCTGTGGACAGTGCGACTGCTTGCAATTCTGACAGTAAGTGGATTTAATATGGCGAACAGGGCTCGCGTGCTCGAGTCGCTCACAACCCACTGCGGACCACTCGACGACACTTTATTTGAAACTGCTGTAGTATTAATTAAAATTTTCGTATAATAATTCTGCAAGCCAGTGTAGGTATATGAAAACAATATACGAGTAAATAGCTCTGAAAAAAATATGTGATGGAATATGAACGAATGTTCACTATCATGTGAATAAAGTAAAACATTACAAAACTTCCAAAAAAAAAAAACACCATAAAGTGAAAAATGTAAGTCTTTGGTTTCGTATTTTCGTTTTTTTATTTCTATTTTTTTTTTTTTTTACTTTTTAGATGGTAGCTAACCGAACCTAACCTCTCACCAATTCCGACAGGGGGTTTTATAACATCATCAACATTTACAACAAGTGGATTAAATAGGTACGTATTGGAGCTAATTCAAATACGACCCAAACAAAGTAAATATGTGGTACCACCGCTCAAGCTTTCTCTATCAAATTAAAGTAGGATTTTCAATATCAATCCACAATCGATGAAAATATCGATGAACATGCATAAAAAAATATTTATGTACTTACAGACGAACATAGAACCTCCCCCTTTTTTGAAGTCGGTTAAAAGTAGCTTTAGAATTCCCTAAGCACGTGTAAAGTAACATGATAATGAGAGACCAAAGATGGCCGCTTTGGGCCAAACACTAACTTGATAAACTATCAAAGTCGTAACCTTCAGACAAAGTAGTTTATCACTCACAGTTTAATTTTATTACATCAGACTTTCGCAGCCTCTTCAGCCAGAAAGTATAAAAATAAAATCATTTTTAATATCACAGCTGTTGTTTTATTGCTATTATATTGTTCTCCTGCAGTTGGTAGACATGCCATGAATATGAAGATGCGTTCCAAGACGTGATTTTCGATGAAGGCATAAACTTTACGAGGAGCTTGCAAATATCAATAGTGCATCATGAGGGATAATCCACTTTACTATACGATCATGCAAATCCTAGTCTACGATAGATAGAAATAAATTGGTCATAAATAAAGTCTTTGACCTTCCACTGAGGTCCCACCGATCAACAAATAGATCACCTAAGCTGTTTATGTAAATTTATTTATGGATGTTTCAGCGAATTATGGCATTTGATGTGGCTGGGTCTTAAAACGTAATTCATAAAGTTTTGTTTAACTTAAAACTGGCCAGCGATCCGCCCCTGCTTCGCACAGTTTTTAGGAGTTGACAAAATATCCAGATTTTATTATTTTATTTAATTATACAGGGTGTTACGGAAAGGGTATATCAATACAAACGGGTTGAAGACTGTATCTGGTCTAGAATCTCTATACAAAATTTCAGCTCAAAAGCATTAACTTTGAAAATGCTTAATATTTTTTTATTTCGACATCACGGCGCTGCGCGCTGCACTGGCGCGCGGCGGCGTGATGTGCGTGTACTAGGCGCACAGACACACTACAGATAATGGATAATGACCCTCGTAGTGCGGTGACACGTTTGTTATGATTTCAATTCAATAAACTATCGAAATAAAAAAATATTAAGCATTTTCAAAGTTACTGCTTTTGAGCTGAAATTTTGTACAGAGATTCTAGACCAGATACACTCTTCAACCCGTTTGTATTGATATACTCTTTCCGTAACACCCTGTACACGTAAACCTTCCGGAATAATTTCTCTAAATTATGATAAAAACCGCATCAAAATCCGCTATATAGAGGGATTGACTTCAATTGTGTAATATGTACAGATGTAGATGATAATTCATTAAAAAACAATCAAGAATAATGCAAAAACTTGTTGCTTCATAACACTTAAAGAGAGAGGGATAAAATACAAAAGCAGAACTAATGAAATGCATCGCTTTTGTTTATAAGAATGGATCAGGGAATAAATGGCCCTGAACGAAGACGTACCAAGAAACACAATGCTAAGTGGGAATGAGGACGGTGCATCTGCAAAGGTGTTTAACAAATGAATGGGTTACCTAGAAATCTCGAGCTTTCTTTAGAAAATGAGGTTGTACTCAAAGTAATTAAGTTTTGCGGTCTCACCTTGGAATTAAGTATTCACTTCTTTTAAAGAATTGCTTGTTCACTTGTTGTAAACTCGAAGAGCATTTGTTACTGTTTTTATTTTATCGTTTAGCTTGAAAGTGCCAAGAAGGGTCCACGATTTGACTGTGGACTGTAACTGTCATAGTTTGGAGACAGTTTTAATATAGTTCAAAAGTTGTGTTGTAAACTATCAGTTTTTACTTACTAGTTTCATTGCAATTTTTATAAAGAATGTCAGGTGGAGTAAAAATTGTACTAAAACGGTTATTTATCCATGTAGGTATGTCGTCATAAACGTGATATGTTTTTCTGGATGTTTTTGTCTAGACAATGCTGCGAATCTTCGAAACAGACTTTTCTCTAGCTATCACAGATATACGCTTAATTCCGCAGCTGTAAAACGAAATTCGTTCAGTGACGTAATTGCAAGGTTTGATCCTTTCGCATTGTAGTTCGCCAAACTTTAGACAACTTGAAGCGGCGCTATCGATCTAGAACGAATATTGTCTAATACTCGACCGAAGCGAACTTTAGTTTGTTTGAATTACTTTTTCTGAGTAAACAGTTTTAGAAGAGAGAATGCGTACTTAAGGACACAGGACGTGCACCCGTTCGATTTTGTTTTCAAACTTTAAAGACAGTAATGCATGCGTTAAGGCTTGATGGAACGGTTTACCTTTCCATTCTTATCTTTCTCAAGACCCCTTAAAATCTATAGCTTGGTTTATGATTTCAGTTTGTGAGACTTCAATCCTCTTCGAACGATATTAAATTTACGAGCATCGTGAAAACAAACCCAGTCCTTTATTCTGCAGTATATTATTTTATCTGGTCAAATCAATCGAACTACACATTGGAACTTCAATAACTATAAAGTGTGTTTTGAAATTGTAATTAAAAGCGACTTTAAAAAGGAAAATGCGAGCGCTACATCCAAGTTGGTTGCAGTTACTACTTAGTATTTTTAGGACCCCAAAATATAAATTATTTGAGATTCACTAAAAGGTGCATACATTACATTCATCATCATTTCAGCCGAAAGACGTCACTGCTGGACATAATAGGCTTCGCCCCAGCATCCCCACTTCGATCGGTTCTGTGCTTCTCGCATCCAACGGGTTCCTGCGGCCTTTACAAGGTCGTCGGTCCACCTTGTGGGAGACCTTCCAATGCTACGTCTTCCGGTACGTGGTACACATTACATTAGAGATTATTTAATAATATTTTTAGAAAAGCTTAGTGGGAATTAAGTACATATTTGAGATTCGATACGAAATACCCTATAAACATTGGAAATAATTAACGCTGTGTCGTTTTTGAACTGAAATGACGTTCATATTTAAGCCATTATTAATATTCTCATTGCAGAGTTAGTCAACGTCTGAATGCAGCCTCTCGGTCTGAATTCCTGGAACCTACATATTAGTCTCTGCAATCCGAACATATTCCCACAGGATGACATATCATATTCGTTTTGTCGTAATTCATTTTGTCTTGGCTTACCTACCTTTTACGTTCACATTATATTAATTTTAACTGCGGAGTATATTTTTAAAATCCTTCAAATTTTTTACCAATGTGCACACGTGTTCTTTTCATACCCTATTCTAATGTGTAACAAACCTACTTTAGGCCGGGAAATCGTCTCACCCTCATTGTCCAAAATGCAAGATTTTGTATTAACGATATCCACTTTGGTCTAGTGGTCGCAAGCGCTACTGCTGAACGTGAGCATATTATTATGTCCATCTGTAGACATGCATGATTTTGCTTTCAAACAAATAAAGATTGCACTGAAAAACAACTCCTACATTCGTTGTCCGTAAGTTCAGCGGCTGTCTAGCGACATAAGTGTCAGAAGTGTCATATACTACACTAACGAGACGTCACTTTCACAATAAAAAGAAATGTCTCACTATTTTTGAATTATTCAATAAAAATCCAATGAGAAGACATTGAAACAAGTCGCAATGTGTCGGGACAATGCACGAATTATAATAAAATATTGAAGTTTTTGCATGAGAACGAATCTGTCGTCGATCTAGTCGTCGTCGTAGTCGTGGCCGTTGTTCTCAACGTGGGTGATAACGCCCCCTCATGGGCGTTTGAAACCCAGAGAAAATTACATATCCTATCTTACGACAGTATAATATTACACGTTTAAATATAATCGAGGCTATAGCTGTTTTAGATTCGCGACAGATGGTAAGTAAAAAAAATTGGGGGTTCTAGAAAAAATATATTCTCTAAGTGGGCGATGGGCAAAATAAGTTTGAGAACCTGTGATGTAGTCAAAGGGGAGAATTAAAGTCCATTTTATGTCTGACCCTTCCAAAATTCCAATAACGCTAGTATTTCGATAGATTGTTTTAATATCTATCTACAGAACCTTTCGAAGTGTTCACTGATTTAAATATTTTAATTTAATTTGAATAGCTTAAAGGACTAAATTCAAATTCAGTACCGGTTCAGGATTATTAATGTTTGTAGCCATTTGATGTTTTTGATCCGTACCTGCCTCTGTATTTTAAAGTACGCACATTTATGTAATTTTGAAATACATCATGAAATACTGAAAATGATATCTTCAACATTCTAAATTAATGTCTAACCACTCATCACAATCCCACACCCTCGACAAGACTAGAATATCCTGAATATTATCAAAACGTTAGGTTTTACGATAACTGCAAGTAATGTAGAATCGGGAAAGCATTTAGTAAAGGCATTAACTACAAAATCCATTTCCTCGTATGACTGGGCATGAAAGAAGACGTCACTTCCAGTTATCGATGTTCGTGACGTCATTATATGAAGGATGACGTCACTATACATTGTCCACCGCTCGATTTATTACAAAGCATTCGTGTAGTTAGAATAATTCATCAAAGAAGAGAAAAAAACGTATCGAAGTTAAATTCTTATCAATACAAATGCAAATATGAAAATGACTGTCCATTTGGCAAGCTCACAAGGCTAAACTACAGACTCGATTTTGATGAAATTCTACACAAAGATAGTTTTGAGGTTTGAGATAACTTTATTCTCTTAAGAATACAAAAATTCACTTACATGAGAATCATCACCATCGTCTGCCTAACTTTTCCCAACTATGTACTCACATGAGAATATTAAAACTATAACAGAAGTCGATATTGTTGAGAATTTTACAAACACTAGACGTTTAAACAAAATTTATTTTGTGGATCGATAAAAAAAAAACCGGTCAAGTGCGTATAAAGGACGATGGACAAAATACTATATACCCTAAAGGTTTTGATTTCGGAACACAAACGCCCGTATCTTTTGATTGCGTTTACTAAGAAGTTTGATTTTTTCACTGCTTCAAGGGATTGCAGCTTTGAGTATTTAATATTAATTTCATCTTGATAACTTCACGCGTTCCTGTGAAAAAGAGTCTTGACTGATGGACAGACAGACGGACAACGAAGTGATCTTATAAGGGTTCCGTTGTTCCTTTTGAGGTACGGAACCCTAAAAAAGTACAAACAATTAAATGTTCGCTTGATACACGGGCTCGGGCGGTTTTCTAAGATAAAACCATACTTTTGACTTTTCATCCCGGAAAATCGGATTGTATTCCCGTTGGCAAAACTGCAGCCTAATTGCGGAACGCCAAATCGTCAAATGATTCTGATCAGTTGGCTTCATTTCTATCACAATTGGCTTCATTTTACGATTTTCGAATTGCGAAACTCTAGTTTATTATGAAACCAATTATGAACGTTAAGGCCCTGCGCAGAAACTAGAGTTTCGCAATTCGAAAATCGTAAAATGAAGCCAATTGTGATAGAAATGAAGCCAACTGATCAGAATCATTTGACGATTTGGCGTTCCGCAATTAGGCTGCTGCTTTAGCTACTGTAAAATGTAACACAAAATAATAAGAATCGGAGAAGTTTTAAAATTTGAAATTCAGTTGCTGTAGGTAGTGCAAAATGTAAGCCGTTAATTGGCTAGTAGTAGTTGGCTCAAATACAACCCTATGCCCCGATTGTAGGTAATCCACTCAATGCATGCAAACATGTAGGTATTAGCAGGAACAATTCGAGCAGATCGTTGCTAAATAGATACCAAACGTGGTAGTTTGATGAATCCCTGCACCACACCCACACCTTTGACTTTATTAGACTAACAAAACATGCAGTCAAAGTGACATCCGCGCTGCCACTGAAAACGCCGTGGAAGTGGTAAAGTTTTGGGAAAACAAGATTTCAAATATAGTCATGTCAGCGACACGAAGAAACATAACATTAGACTGACACTTCATTATTGTGACGTCTGGATTATCCCATCACTGATCATACAACGTTGAGATCTTCAAGTTATGAGGTGAGCTACACGATTACTGACAAATGCTTGCTCTGAATGGACTAGTTCATTCAAATCTGTGTGTGGTCCTTTCCTCAAAAGACCATTTCAGTCACTAATCTACATTGTCCTCTCATGATGTGACCAAGATTATGTCTGAACTTTAAAAGAGACTTTGGTCCTTGATTTTGTTTCGTCATTTCTTCTCAAGGATAGCCAGATGGGAAATGTCGAAGCATTTAGCTTTTTTTTTAACCGGCTTTTTTTCAATTCGAATGTACGCTTTTTTTTTGTATGTTTGTTACGCAATATCCCCGGCAATCGTTAATCGCTTTCAAACATAATTTTTTTAATGTATAGGGTATGCCTCAGGGGTGGTTTCATATAAAGTTTATTAACTTTCCTTGGGTAGTTTTTGAGTTAGCTTCAATAATACGTATTTTTGCCAGTTATTTTATATTGATGATGTTATATTTAATGACTTCCTGTTCTGATATTTATATAGCAAGTAGTGTTATACGAATTAGTGTGGGGTAAAACCGACATAAAAATTAAATATAAACATTTTTACAAAAAAAAAAAAAAAAAACAACCGACTTCCAAAAAAGACACTACAAAGTGAAAAATTACTTTAATTTCGGAAGTCGGCGGCAAACAACGAAAATGCGAACCCAACGACACCGACTTCCCAAATTAAAGTTATTTTTCACTTTGTAGATTCTTTTTTGGAAGTCGGTTATTTTTTTTTTTTTGTGAACAAGTATTTTTATAATAGGTATGACATGTAAAAGTGATTCCGATATCCCATTTACAGAATAACCGATTTCATGTCATTTCACTGGCAAATAATTTTGTTTTGACAAATAGCTGATGTCTCACCATAAATTCTGACAAGCGGTGGAACTAAATTGCAGTAACTTAGCAGTATGAAATGTTGATATAATATACATAGGCTAGGAACCCACTCCCACGAAATATGATAGATAGAGATTTGTATCATTTTAAAGTGCCACAAAACGGGGTATAGTGTGGGGGGTGTGTGTGTGCTACGTAAAGGAAGATACCTAATAATGTTGAATCAAGTGGGCGAATTCTTGCTAGACGCTCTTTATTCGGTCGCACCTTTCGATCTTCAGTGGCTGTCGCTTGCGCTCGGAGCGTAGGTGGCGCTTAGAACCTTTTGAAGTTTCCCTCAAAAGAAAATGCTTTTGTGTAAGGAAAAAACATAGACTTTACGAAATATTACAAAACTTTGTATACAGAAGGCACTTCCATCTAGTAACTAATAAAGTTAATTTCAAATAAAAAGCATAACGGCGCTTAAGCCTTTGACGACACATGTCATCACATTTTCTACGCTCCAAAAAGAACAAGAGCAAATTCACTGCTCGGAAACAAAACAGCCTTTTTTATTTCGGCCACCCCGACTGCTGCTACAAAACTTGTTATGAAGATTGTTTTTGCGTAATATAATTTAGTCATTTTTGTTTGCCAAAGGCTGTGCGCAAACAGCGGCACACTTTGTATACAGTTCACTGTAGGTATACGTACATGTACTGCTTTTCATACTTCAATCATTCACTCTGTGTACATAACTCTCAATATGCTTCGTACCTGCCAAACAAGAGCTTATTAAAAGCCAAAATTGATGTACAGCGGTCTCATTCATAGCATGGAGTAATAAATCGCTGCCATTAGGTAATGCGTTTGTACTGTACAGTGTAAAGTGTCGCACTGTGCCAGGCATTGTCAACATTCTGCTATCATAAATCAATCCAACTTTACCCACAACACAGATTACCCGGGCAATACAATGTACTTGAGTTTCGACGAAAATTCGCACGTAGCCATTCATTCTGTAAAGTCAATTTCCGTACAATTTCTTTGGAATAAATTAATCCATTTATTACTTCAAGAACAACATTCTTGCGAAGTAGTACGGAGTACAGAACTCGAGCCAAAATCGTTTTGAAAGTATACTATTGATCCGGGATAGAGTGACTGAATGTAATATGCATGAACGAGCGTTGGTATAGCTTGCAGTAGGCACGCAGCCCGGCTTATGCATTCAAAAAGAATAGTAAGCAAATGGAGTACTCAATCTAAAATTTTATCTGCCAGTTCTAATTTGTGGATTAGAACGATATCGTGGTAGCGCAGAGGGGAGAAACGTCTAAAATTGAAATTGCAAGTCATCGCATAATGGAATTTCTGATGAGCAATTCAGCATTCGAGGAGTAATGAAGTATTCATCGTAGATTCAATCAATCCACCAAGGTTTTTTAATCCCACATTGCGCACTTTTTAACCGTAGTTAATTCTTATTTATTCGCTTTTACGATACAGGTATGAAAACCGTGTCCCGAGAGTCATTTCATTTACTACCTTCTCTGTGGCACTGCTCCAAGCTCCTAGCACACGTGTACGAACGTTACTCATTTTGGCTAAGTCAACTGTGTGTAGGACGATCATGCGCTATCTGTGCAACAAACAGACGTTCTCTAAGCGGGCGGTTGTTCAAATACTTTAAATAAGAAGTTTGATATTTATGGATTTACTTTTTCGTCATCTGAATTCAAGAATATTTAGAAGCAATTTTAAAGTAATGAATCTTCAAAGTTGTTTTATAATGGACAACCTTCTACCCTGACTTAGTTCGCGTGAAATTTCTTGTTCCCCCGACCCACCGCGTCGTATCGCATCGCCCGCCCGTGCTAATAAAGATTTATTTCCGTTGGATCCCGCTTTTGAATCCCATTTTAATATTTTTGGCGTTGGATCCCGCAAAACATTATTATGTATTTCCGTTGGATCCCGAATTTAAAAAATGCAAGATAATTACGTTTTATTGTCGTTGAATCCCGAAAAGTATTTTCGTTGGATCCCGAATGCTTAAAAAAATCTGAATGTGGGTACTTTCAACAACAAAATTGTTTATAATAAAATGAGGGGTTCACTAATATTTCACCAAAACTCCATTGAAATTTTTAGTTTACAACCAACGTTTCGTATACTATTTATTTCACAAACAACTCATTTTCTATATAATCTAGTCGTTTCTGGCACTCGCCGGCCGCTGCCGCGGCACCGCTCGCTTCGCTCGCTCGGCTCGTGCGTAGGGCTCACAGTTTTAACCTAACCTAACCGAAAATTGTTTTTTTTTTTTATAATTAACCTAATCTAACTAGTTCGGTCCCGGGTAACCCACTAAAAATAATCTCTTTTTAGTGTTTGATAAAGGTAAATCACTTTTCTTCTGAAATGTACACATGTTGTTATAATATGGGATTCAACGGAAATAGCAAACGGGATCCATCGTTAATACCTAAAAAATGGGATTCAAAAGTGGGATCCAACGAAAATAAACGCTAATAATTCGTTTTTGCTTAGCGTTCTTTCTGACTGTTTTTTCTTTGTGATCGGCTTCTATGGGTCGCAGAGTGATTTTAAAACCTTTTTCAAGAATCGGGCTATCATAAATCTGACTTGTAGTTCCAGAGATTAGCGAGTCTAACAAACAAACAACCTCTTCAACGTTATTGTTTGTATTAGTAAATAGATATAGCTTTAAGTCGATTTGATGACCCATTATATTTTTGTCTTTAATATTCAGGCAAAGTTCTATTAAACTCAAAAACTAGGTTACGAAGGAAAGGCGTTTTACTGAAAAGGAAATGACTTTAAAAACAATTTAAAGCAAGTGGGTGTTCGACAAGATAAACTAGTATAATTAGTTTATACTTTTCCCACTGCTGGAACCGACACTTCGACAAAACGTAAGATAAATTAGTGCACTTATCAAATCAAAACTTTTTAAGTAGGTCACACACATAAAACAAGAGAGCCTAGTACCTTGGTACGTAACTACGTACATAATTCCATTAACCACAGTATTTTATTAAATTTATAATAAATCTCGCTACCTGTAACAATAATAAAAGCACATAATAATTATTTGTTTTGGTTATTATCCATAACATAAACCATAAAATCCTCGGAATATTAATATGTCGATCGGCCTCCAGCTGTTAATTGCGGAACGAATGTAAAATAACAATGAAAATGATGTGTGTGACCCGATTGCAATAAATTGTGAGTAAGTAGGTACGATAATGGTGTAGAATATAAAAAAGCACTTTCAACACGACTAGCATCCTTATAAAAACAGTAGTGAAGTGTGCGGAGCTACGAATTTTATTACATGCTCCATGGTGGTTACATCATTTAGCATTGCACAAGGCGAACCACGAAACGGATCACAAATTAACATATTTTCGAGCGGGTTAACTGCAATTATATGCAGTAGAACAATGGCTGGTACTTGATTATTCTGGCACATAGAAAAACATTAATTTTATAAGAATAGTTTTTGGAAGAACAATAAAGAAAGAAAATACATTTATTTAGCAAGACTAAAAGACACACAATACATCAGCTCCAGCACCAGCAGCACAAGATAAAACAAATAAAAAGTGTATAGTCCGATGTAAGAAATTAGCAGGAAAGTGTGCCTTACGGCTGCGCCAAAACATACACTTCCGTTAATTTTTCCGTAGTTTCAACCCGACCCCATATGTATTAGCATAGCATTGCTTACAGAACCTTAGACCTACATGCATGAACTTTAAATAGGTATATTCTACTAAGGAAACCTAATCATGTCCTAACGTGGATGAGGGAAATTACATGCGAAGGACACGCACAACCTTGTTAACATACAGTGATTCAATAAATATTAATCTCGCTACACCATCCGCTTACGCTAACATTAATGACCGTCTTTATTATACATACAGTCTGGGAGGAAGATTATAGCTCTATTACTTGGAAAATGTATATTATCAACACATTGGTCGACGCAAGCATTAGACTTTGAATGTAAAGAAATGTTTTTTCAAAATTCAAAATATTTCACTTATAAAATTTCAGAAGCTAGGTGCAGGGTTTGAATTGGTCGTTTCTTATGGAGGAAGGCGGAAAGAAATTCCACGGTTACTCTTTTAAACTATTATGTGTTTCTGATTCCTTTGGCTTTTGAGCTACTACCACAAATACATCCATCACCTTTGTTTCTTCGCTATCAGCATCGTTTGGCTTATCGTTCTGTTCATGTTTATCAACATGATAAACATGACACTTCTTCTTTTAAATGTAAAGCCTTTGTTGAGCACAGCACACGAAACAATAATATTCTCAACAACCTGCGTGCTGTGCTGGGGGTGAGTTTACACTCTGTTAGGCGGGGGTTATCGTGTTCTGTCTACAGGATGCGAATTAAACAGACAACAATGGAATTAACACTTATAATCAGCAACAGAAGTACACGTACACATAAATCACAGTTACACAAATACACAAACAAAGGACTTACGCAGCACTAATTTACACTAAATGACTGAATTTACTAACATACTAACATACACGCGACTCTATAGGGCTCCGCTGACCGAGCGTTACATATTTATCGCGACTTGTTGCTCGCTCGGTGGATTATTCTGACTCACTAATAAATTCTACAGCGGGTATATTTATACACAAGTGGCCACGCCCCCAATTCTTTGCTATGACTAGCGTGCAGGCTGCAACCTGACGAGATTCCGACAAGAACAAACTCGTTTTGATGTTTTCTTTGTTACAATTGGTGTTCAGGTTGCAACCGGTCGACATGCCACGAACAAGCATGAACTAAGTCTATATTTCGTAAATATGATGCAATAATTCTCACGATTGCATAGGACGCAGCCTATAGATAATCAGTACTTACTTACGATAATGGTAAACGGAGCTAGGGTTATGGTGCTTCTTCTACATTCCACCCCCTGTAAAAGGGTTCAACCGGCTTACATCCATTTCCGTGGGAAGCACAATAATCTTTGCTACCGGTCGACGCAGGACCCCGTTTACTGTTTTAATATCTATAACACGGACGATTCCGTCGTTACCTTGATACACAGATTGCACTACACCTTTTGTCCACGCATTTCGCTCTCTATTGTTATCGACTATCACTACCACATCATCGACACGCACATTGGGTACACTGTTTGTCCATTTCTCGCGACGTTGCAGAGTCGGGAGGTACTCCCGCAGCCAGCGGCGCCAGAACATGTCGGCGCGTGCATTCACCCGCCGCCACTGCCGGCGGGAGTCGATGTCCTCGTGGTTGCTCGACGTAAACGGCGTACTCCCGGACGCAGTGCCCAGGAGCAGATGGTTCGGCGTCAGGACCTCAGGTTGCTCGTGGTCGTCGTATACATAGCTCAGCGGGCGACTGTTCAGTATTAGTTCTACCTCAGTGAGGAGGGTGTAAAGGACCTCCTCACGAGGGGCCCGCATGAAGTTGGTACCCTGGTCTGAGTACAGGTGTGCTGGTTGCCCCCGGCGCGCTATCAGGCGCCTCAGGGCCAATATTGCTGAGTCAGCGCTCAGCGTGGCGGCTAGTTCCAGGTGGAAGCTGTCGTTTTGGCACAACCTCATCAGGTGGAGGTGTGCCTCTTCCAGGTCGTGTAGACGCAGCTCCGGTGTCGCTCTACGCTGGCGACATAGCTCGATGAACATCAGCGTGCGCGCCATAGTACGCTGCACGCGTTTCCAGCTTGAGTAGCGCTCGTACACCAGGAGTGGCCCTGCAGGGGCGACGGCTGTGTGGACCCGTTGGATGCGCTCAAGGTCAGCCTCTGCCGCCTCAGGCTCGTGACACGCTGGCCACCGCTCCTGTGGATCACACAAAAACGAGGGGCCCGACAACCACGCTGCATGGTCATCAGGCCAAGACAATCTGGTCGCCTTGTCAGCTGGGTTGTCCTCCGTGGGGACCCAGCGCCAGTTGCCTCTGGTTGACAGCCTATCTATCTCTGCTAATCTATGTGAGACGAACTTTTGAAACTCTTGTGCATCAGAATTTATCCACTTTAACACGGTCTCACTATCGGTCCAATAATACTTTTCCCTAATTGGTAACCCTAGCTCTTTTTCGGCAGTGTCTGCCAATCGGCAGGCCAGCACTGCAGCTTGAAGTTCCAGTCTTGGTACAGAAATGACCTTTTGAGGCGCTACTCGCGCTTTACCTAGCAGCATGACAGCCTCCCTTTGCCCTTTGGAATTATAACCTACTAGGTAAGCGACCGCGGCGTAAGCTAGCTCGCTAGCGTCCCCGAACACGTGTAACTCTAAGTTTTCGAGGTTCAATCCATACCACCGCGGTATCCTAATTTCGGTCAATCGATTCAAATTGCTAAGCCAAGTAAACCATATGTTGGACTCTTTTTCATGTAGGAGTTCATCCCACTGGATCCCTGATTTCCATATCCTCTGCATCAATATACGAGACTGGATGACACAGGGATAAAGGAACCCTAGCGGATCATAAATCGACATTATTGCACTTAAGAATTGTCGTTTAGTAGGTACTAGGTTGCCGTTTATTATCTCTGTTGGCAAACGTTTAAATGACAGGTCAAAACCTAGCTCGTCCTGTTTAGGTGACCATATTAAACCTAGGGTTCTTTCTACCATACCTATTCCCTTTTCGAGGGGAACCTTATCGGGCATGTCTACCTTAAGCTTTTCCCTAAGTTCTGACGAGTTAGTGACCCACCCCCGTATTACAAATCCTCCGGAGGCGTGTATCTTGGTCACTTGCTCGATTAGACTGTTGGCCTGCTCGACGGACCATGCACTATCTAAGTAATCGTCCATGTAATGCTTGTCCCTTATGGCCGCAACAGCTTCAGGGTAGACATCAACCCACTCACTGGCATTTTTGTTGAGTATATAAATTGCCGTGGTAGGTGAAGAGGCGGCGCCAAATATCATAGAAGTCATAGCGTACGTATCTGGCTCTCTACTATCATCCGCGCCTCTCCATAAAAACAACTGCGCGCCCTGATCTTGTGCCCTAATCTTAACTCGCAAAAACATATCAGCTATATCACCTGAAAACGCTATGGGGCCTATTCTGAATCTAATCAAAATACCTAACAATGAATTTAACAGATCAGGTCCGGTCAGTAAGTTATCATTCAAACACGTACCTTGAGACGTAGCAGCTGCGTCGAACACCAGGCGAAGCTTCCCCGGTTTGTTCGGGTTTACAACACCGAAATGTGGTAGGTACCAAACCGGTGAGCTATCTACCTTGCCTTCTACCTTGCGCGCATAACTTTCATCTAATAACCTATTGAACTGGTTCGCGTACGTCTCAGCGAAACGAGCGTCCTTACGCATCCGTTTCTCGATACCGTATAATCTCTGCCGGGCCTGTTTGTAATTATCAGGCAACAGGATGTTGTCCTGCTTCCACAAAAGACCTACTTCCCATTGTGTCTTATCGGGCGTACGTTGACTTGTACTTTCTAATACTTGTACAGCCCGTTCTACGTCCTTATGTTTGCGAGTTACTTGAGAAATGCCTATCGATTCTAACTCAAATTGTGACTTCACTAAATTATGTAAATCTGGAAGGGAAACTGTCGTGCAATTTACTGCTTCAGTAATACTGGCATTATCAAATGGCCCATGTATGACCCATCCTAGCTTAGTTAATGAGGCAACTGGCTTACCAGATCGTCCACGGCGGATGTCCTCAGGGACGAGCAGCTCCCAGTTGTCCTGCCCGACTAGCAGCAGCGGCTTGGCTCCCCTCATCTCTGCGCAACCCAAGTCGCGAAGGTGCGCGTTGTCACTGATCACTGAAGAGGTCACTGTTTGTGTAGGCAAGTTCAAGTTCACTATCGTCCTGCACTTGATATTATGGTACTGTCCATTTGGGCCTTTCACCCGCACTTGCACTACCCGCGAGGTAAGGTCCGACACACCATGACCACTCGCGGTCTTTAACATTAATGGCACACGTGGGCCCGTTAGGTTTGTAGCGAGCGAGCTGTCTATTAACGATACGGTTGCCCCGTCGTCTAACAACGCATAGCACTGATCGTTATTGCTGCCTTTATTACACACTGTCACTGGCACTATCTTCAATAACGCTGTGGCTCGCCACTCTCCTATGTTCGATACACGTTCCGATTTCACTTCCTGTTTCGGTTTGTCCTCGTGTAACAGCGCGTGATGTCTGTAGTCGCACTTTTTGCACTTTTTCGCGCGACAGAACCTTTTTGTGTGTTTTACGCTTAAACAATTAAAACACACTTTTTGTTGTTTGATCAGTTTCCAGCGTTCTTGTACATTCAGCTTTTTGAACTGGTCGCAATCTTCTATGACGTGCTTTCCGTGACACATCACGCATTCCTTCTGTGTGATAGCTTCGTCGCTCTGTGTATTCACACGATGTGTCATCTGCGGCTTGTTGGTGACTGGGCGTGCAGCGTTTGCAGGTCGAGTCCGTCCGCCGGTCTGCTGCTGCTTCGCAGGGGGCTTAGAATGTTCTGTTTCATACACAATCGGCTGTAGGTAATATGAAGTAGAGCGCGTCACGTGTATGAGAAACTGTGACAGTATTTCCAAGCTGGGTGAGATTCTCAAGTCCACCCCCTGTGAGTTGTCCAGGCCCATCGCGAAGTCACCGTACTGCGCACGTTGAACTGGTGTCAGCTTGTTCAGCAGTTCGCTTACTATTTGAGGGTTATTCAGATACCCATCTGCCTTGATATTCTTCAGCAGCGACACGCAGTTCCTTACAGTCGATGAGAATTTCCTTAATTCCTGGCCACTTTCAGACACTTTAGGTAAATCTCTCACCTTCTTTAGAGCATATTGAAGTACGACGGTCGGATGGCCGTACTCTTCTTCCAATGCGCGCATTATTTCAGTGGGGTCTCTCGAAGACCGCAACAAATCCTCCACTGAAATCTTTGCCTCCCCATGTAAAGAAGACTTCAAACGCGCTATATTCTCATGTGCTCTAAAGTTATACAAATCAGTAGTGTCCCAGTACATATTCCTGTAAGATATCCAGTCAGCTGGGTCACCGCTAAAGTGTGGTAGTTCGTAAGCCTGTCTAGGTACCGGGTGCGGGCGTGCCATGTTCGTGATCGCCTCCGCCAGCTTGTCGATCTTCCTGTCTCTATCGTTCGACGATTGTCGCCGCCTTTCTATCACGTCCACTCCGCTATTTCCGTGCCGCTGTGGGACCGACTCGAGTGTCGATACTTGAGGTCCGCTTGCGACCGGAGTGGTAAAGGTGGGATAATTGTCAGGTAGACTGAATCTGACAGCTTCGGTATGAGCTAGCGTCTGCATAGGCTCCGCATTGCACACTGGGGTTCTATGCGGACACGATACATTATTCTCGCTTAACATAGCCGGCACACGGTACATATCAGATTCAAGATTCACTTTACTTACATTTCGGTCTTGAATCCTAGATGCTTCATACGGCGCGGCGACTTCAAGTGGCGCCTGCGACGCCGTCCGCGCGCGCGACTCAGCTGACGTAAACAGTGCCGTGTCTGACTGCGACGCTTGGGGCGTTGTCTTTATCCATTCTTCAACGCGGTGCGCGGTATCCACATCTGAATTTGAGTCATCACTTTCTGCATTCGCCTCAATCTCTGCTATTTCTACCTCCATCCTTTTCTTCACCAGACTCTCCCTGATGTGCACCAGATCGCGCTCAGCTTCGTATTCGGCCCTTTTCCTTAAGAATTCGACGCCCTTGCGACTATTCTTGGACGAAACTCTGCTGCTACGCCTCGATCTTGCGACTGTCTGCCTTGATACTCCCTCTGCCGGCTTTTCACTGTAGTCGATTACTCGACCACCGGTCAGTGTTATATTGGGGGCAGCCGCGGATGTTACAGTAGGTGCTACTGATGGTGAGCCCGGTGCTGATTCGGACAGTAAGCCCGAGTCTGAGACGATGGTGGCATCCCTGCGCCGCGCGTCTGATTCTTCAGCCATTTTACGTACTTTGCTTCGCGTATTTACGGCACTTCTGACACTCATTTTTGCTGGTTAATTCGCTTATGAACGTAATCCGATTCCGAACGCTAGTTTGTAAGGCTACGCTCGGGCAATCGGTTATCCAACTTGCAAGGATCAATGTTGAACACAATCCGACTCCGAACGCTAGTTTGTAAGGCTACGCTCGGGCAATCGGTTATCCGACTTGCAAGGACCAATGTTGAACACGATCCGGCTCGAAGGACCAATGTTGAGCACAGCACACGAAACAATAATATTCTCAACAACCTGCGTGCTGTGCTGGGGGTGAGTTTACACTCTGTTAGGCGGGGGTTATCGTGTTCTGTCTACAGGATGCGAATTAAACAGACAACAATGGAATTAACACTTATAATCAGCAACAGAAGTACACGTACACATAAATCACAGTTACACAAATACACAAACAAAGGACTTACGCAGCACTAATTTACACTAAATGACTGAATTTACTAACATACTAACATACACGCGACTCTATAGGGCTCCGCTGACCGAGCGTTACATATTTATCGCGACTTGTTGCTCGCTCGGTGGATTATTCTGACTCACTAATAAATTCTACAGCGGGTATATTTATACACAAGTGGCCACGCCCCCAATTCTTTGCTATGACTAGCGTGCAGGCTGCAACCTGACGAGATTCCGACAAGAACAAACTCGTTTTGATGTTTTCTTTGTTACAATTGGTGTTCAGGTTGCAACCGGTCGACATGCCACGAACAAGCATGAACTAAGTCTATATTTCGTAAATATGATGCAATAATTCTCACGATTGCATAGGACGCAGCCTATAGATAATCAGTACTTACTTACAATAATGGTAAACGGAGCTAGGGTTATGGTGCTTCTTCTACAGCCTTGTTGTCTAGTGCAAGCCTTTTCCCTTTGTTTTGCCTTCCCTCAGTTCCCTCATTTGTGTTCAGGTTAATCAACCTTCTCGTACGTTTTACAATTTCCCTTCTTCTATAATGTAAATTATTGTTACTGTTAGTATTGTAACTTGCAGGGTTTCTACACGACCCAATCAAAATGTCCTTATTAATGTGTGTAAGATCCATTAAGCTTTGCTTGACCCTTACAACCTAGTGCTATTCAATAATATATTGAAAGGGATCTAAATTCTCGTCACCTAGATCTTAATTACCAAATAAGGTCTTAGTTATTATTAGTAATAAGTAGCTTTTTGCTTGCTTATTAGCTTTTACGGAAACTCCCTCCTTTTATACTCGGACAAAAGACCACAATATACAGTTTGATTAATGTCTTCGTCCATCTTGGGTTGTATGATTGATAATAAACTATAGATTATGACATTTCAATTCTTCATACAAATAATGAAAATGCAATTGTTGTATAAATAAGTAATTTAGTTGAAGTTGTCGATATTGTTAAATAGGTAAGTGAACAAGAACCTGCGGTGATCAATCTGCCGTGTGCGATTATGGCAATTTCTTCTTTGACCTTTCATGGCAGTAGTATGTGCTAGTTAGGTACTGAGCGTATGTTTAATGCAACAGACCTTTATAGGCTAATGCGTTGACGTAATTTATTCCTAGGTAAAGTTACGACTAGGCCATAAGTAAACACAAATTCTGTCGAAAACCGGATTAGAATAATGTATTAGGTATGCTATTTCACTAATTGTAAAACTCTCTTTTCCCTCTTTCTATTTCTTTATATTTTTTCTTTTATTTGTTTCTCTCTCATATTGTGAAATGATGAAAGAAAGAAAACATGGAAGATTTTTTTTTTTATGTTTTTTCACTGCGTTATGTTGCCTGCCGCATATAATCGTATTTGAAACTAGTTTAAAGCCATTTGCTTTAAACTAGTTTTAAGTAATGCTTGATATTTAGTGGAGGGACTTGTAGCCAATTTTTGATCGATCAGGTTAAGCTACGCTTGCCGCGGTTGGTCCGTTAATGGGTGACCATCTTATCAAACCATGACCCCTCCGTGTCTCGAAAAGCACGTTAAAACGTTGGTCCCGGCTGTCATTCGTGGATCTTTGACTGTCGTTACGGGTCGTCAGAAGCCCAAAAGTTTGACAATCAATCTTACCAAGGGGTATCGTATTACCCAGTAACTGGGTTGTGGAGGTCAGGTGCCTAGGCAGTCGCTCCATAGAGCGACCGGATGCGGCTGAATACAAGTATTTTACATATAAAATACTTGTATTCAGCCGCATCCGGTTAGACTAGAAGCCGACCCCAACATAGTTGGGAAAAGGCTAGGCAAATGATGATGATTGATTGGAGGTACTGCAATACGGACCTTAGATAGAAAGACTATCATTGCTCATAATTACCACACTCGAGTGACAACTGGTTGATCGGAGTATGATATCATTATAACACAGATTATGTTCCCCATTTTTCTTCATTTATTTATTACTAGCTGCGCCCCGCGGTTTCACCGGCGTAAGTTTCGAGTTTCTAATATAATTCAAGCATAATTCGAAAGACACGTGGCGCCATATATCATAATAACATTATTGTTGTTTTCCTCGAGAACGCACTTTTTTTCGGGATGAAAGGTACTCTATTATCCGTTTCTGTACACCTGACAACGTATATGCAAAATTTCAGGATGATCGGTTCAGTGGTTTAGTAGACGTGAAAAGGTAACAAACAAACAAACTTACTTTGCAATTATAATATAAAAAGGAAGTATAGGATTGTAGATTTTCCTGGAACTGGGTACGCGGGCAGTGATCGAGCAGCTCTATTTGTATACTGTTCCCAATACAGCAGACCTTTAATAAATTTACCATTCATGTATTTATTACATTTGATCAAAGTAAGATAAATATAAAACCAACTTTATTCATACACCCACTTTATAAAACGAGGATATTTTTAGGCCCAGTTTTATAACTTCGAATCAAATAGAAATAAACGTAATCTGGAATATAAACCGGTTGTTCATGAATATAGATTTTTTCATGGGGCTAACTCTGTCCGAATTAGTATCGAAATTGCAAATGGTTCATGAAAAATTCGATTAGATCGCCTCGTTTGGTCTTTGTTCACGGGGTATTACCTACCTCTTGTGCTGGCAACTGATTCGATCACTTTCACTCAATTAGGAAAGCTGTTTAAAATGGCCACGTATAATGTATTATTAATTGATCGAGCAATCACTTTTTTACTAAGCTCATTTTAATTTTTGTGTTTTAGGAGGCAGAACATTGTTATATAAAATCAATGAGGCAGAATTAATAAAGTGCCGATGACTAAGCCGTGTCAGTCCATTATGGTCCACAGTGACTTATGAGCCTCCATAAAATAAAGCCTTAATCGAACGTATTGGAATCGCAGTTTACTGTCATTTATAAAACTCAGAAAAATGATTCTGCCTATCTCCTGCTACCAACAATGAATAAAGATCTGCCTAGCGTTTTCCCAACTATGGTGTTGTCAGACTTTCAGACTTCTGACAACCTATAACGACTGTCAAAGATCCACGAGTGACAGCCAGGAGTCCGGGACCATCATCATAATCAACATGCTTGGTAAACTGTCTGAATCGCAGTTTAATGTTAACAGCAGACACGAAGATGCTCACGCCTTCATCATCTGCCTGGCCTTGTCCCAACTATGTTGGGGTTGGTTTCCAGTCTAACCGAATGCAGCTGACTACCAGTATTTTACATGTAGCGACTGACTTCCGCAACCCATTTGCTGAATAATACGATACCCCTTGGTAAGACTTGTTGACAGACTTTCGGGCTTCCGACTGCCCATACCGACTGACAAAGATCCACGATTGACAGCTGGGACTAACGACTTAACGTCATTTCCGAGGCATGGAGGGGTATGCCCATCCACGGACCAACCTCGGAAAGCATAGCTTAACCTGATCGATCGACCCATGCGGCTGTTATTACTTAGCTACGGGCTCCTCCCACAATGAATTACTGAATAAAGACCATTACCATTAATTGTACTGCAACAGAAAATACCGATAATGTTATATATTAGATTGGAGCACAGCTGTAAGTACCTATATTAAATCAAACTATGTACCAATCGCCATATTAAATTACCACTGCTACGCTAAATACGTAAATAGTAGGTGCGAACACATACTGTGTGCGTACAGTTGGACAATGTCTGTTCATTTGTTAATTAATTGGGCGACGGTGAGGTGATTGCATATTAGGTACCTATGTATCCATAAATAATGTATGTTCCATTCGAATCCATCAATCTATTCCCGTAACTTACTGATCGTTATTGCCTCTGACTCACGAAGCCATAATGTGAAGCAAAACTCTTTTGGAAATTAGAATTTTGAAGCGACTACGTCAATTTTCTAATACGATATATTTCTTCAAAGCAAGAACCAAAGAACTGCTCCTGCATCTTACAATAGTAAGTACCTAACATAATATTATATTAGTGTTCGATTCTTAAATAGGCTTTTGGTACATATAGAAAAAGAAGGTGATATCAAAATATCATCAGGGTTATTTTAAATTGGCTAGCTAAACTCCGCAGCCGTGATGGGTATTGATGTCTAAACACGATGACATAAAAAAATTATATATTTTGGTGTTTTTTTTTTTTTGGGATCAACAACCGCTGTTAATGTCGATACATGAAGTATGAGCTGAGAAAACTGTTTTCTTATGTTTTAACTTATCGATACCTATCACGCCTGTGAAAAAAAAAAGTGGCACTCTGGGAGTGCCGACAGAAGTGAAAACTTAAACAATTACGTGTGTATTTTTTTAATCAACATATAAGCAAAACACAAACAGAATACTTTGCCATCACTCCCGGGGACAGCCGAACACATCCGAATGTAGCGCGGTGTCGGTAACAGTGGCGAGAATTCAATGGTTTTTTCCCATCTCAAAAAATGCCCAGCGCACCTAAAGAAGTTTTCACTTCAAAAACATTTTTACAACTGATATTTCAAGTGACTACAATAACTGCGATCGATGACCCCATAACAAATCATCGAATTTATTTATTTTTTGTTTGATCATTGTTTAGATATCCGTACCTATCTGCGGAGTTTAGATAGAAAATTTAAAATAACCCTGTATAAACACAGAACATGAGGTACCAAATTAACGATGCCTCTACACGATACACGACGGTCGAACTCTGGACTAAATCCAACCAGCACAGTCGGTTAAATAAAGTGTGACATTAGAACCACATCTGGAACACCTTCGTACATTTCTATGCTGATTCGGGAGAGACCTCGGGCATATAAATACTAAATACTTACTATACTGGGTGGCCATAATTGTTGGAAATGGTCGCCTAACCTGTCTCTAACTAATTAAGCCCTTTTACGGCGACTGTAGAGCGCCAAGTTGTATAACTTATATCTTTTACTTAAGTTTATTGCTTCAATAAAATGTAAGTAGTTTGGTTAGCGAAATACATATTTCCATAGATTAATTTGTGTAGTGGACCTGTGGCTTCACATGCGTGAAAAGTAATGACTTGTACTTCTCTTGATATAGGAGCTAAAGTACCTGTCCAAACAGACCAATAGATAAACTAACTTTCGCATTTGCTATTATTTACAGGATTCTCACACCAATGCATCTTTGTTGTGATTATAAACGAGTAAAAAAGCAACATAAATACAATATTATAACGTGGATACACATTTAACCCGTTCAACATGGAACACCTGAAACTTTTCACCTGCCAAACGCGGTGATTATGCCAGCCAAATATAATCGTTGACACATCCCAAGGGACACCTTTATAGGTCATATTCCGATGAGAACATACTCTTTAAATATTGATGCTGCAAATTACCAGTTTGTCCATAAACATTTTGAAATTTATTAAAAATCAAATATTGTCAAATCAGTGTTTTTGCCGATTCACCTCGTAATACTGGCCGAAATTACTTTTACTACCTAGTAAAAGTAGGTAATTTAACGAAAGAGATTGGGCAAAATTGTTATACAAAACAATGCCGATGTGGATTTTTTGTACAAATTATGTACGTAGACGATTTATGTTTATTATGACCGTCACCCTCCCTCACTAAATGTTAACATGTTATCATTTTTCGAAGCACACTTGTAAATTCGTAGAAAAGTTTAAATTTGTTTAACCACATCTCAAATGGTAGATTACTTCCCATAGGCTGTCTCACCTACAATTTTGTCCTTTTATTTTCGTACCTCCCTCTCACCGAAAAGAGGCCTGTGTCCCAGCAGTGGGAACATTATGGGTGATTATGCGTTTATTCGTACGTAAAAACTAGGGATCGGGTCCCGAGACGTCTTGTGTCTCGAAGTTCCGGAACTTTTTGTAAATTTAGTTGTCAAGAGATTTTCGGTCGAGACTCGAGACACTGGCCACCACAGCTTACAGTCCCATAATATAAATAAAACTGCACTTATTGCTTTTGCGGAAAGAAAAACTGTACCTATTGCAAATTACTTGAAAAAATCCCTCGTATCCAAACGCCAGATTTGGAAAAACATGGTCACCGACCCTAGTACTAGTAGCAATACAGTACAAAACAAACCCGACGAGTCGTTTCAAAGTCAAAAGGAACAGCAATAAAGAAAATCGAAGAAAAAGAACCCAAAATTCTTGCAAAAAAAAAAAACGAGAGCAACATTACAAAAGGAGTTCCAATTGTTTGAAGCAACCGGAAAACGTACTAAAAGTTTGAGAGTACTTAACAAAGCTATAAACACAATAAAACCGACATCTGTTGAAAACGAGAGTGTTCTCACACAAATAGCAAACAAATTTCTTTTTTTACTGACACGTCTGGCCAAAATCATCTTGACGAGACTACCCAAACCCTAATAAAACGTTCAACCAGTCAAATTCTACACCTGTGTTTGTGCGTGTCATGCATGATAAATTTCCCACCGTGTAAATTATGCAATGAGCTACCAGTCAAGCGTACCAATTGAACTAGCATAAAAATAGAAACACTTCAAGGGTTCAACTTGTGGTTTTTAAACACAACACCGTATGTTACAAATGAAAGGAAAACATCGTACTGTAATGGCGCCCAGCTGCAAACCCTCATCATCAGATGAAACGCTATGTATCTCGACGCTCATTAACGAACTTACTTTCATCCTCCCCACATCAAGAGTTGCCTTATTTATTTATTTCACTCAACCAACCAACTCAAGGTCGGTTTTCAAATTCTATGTTACCTACAAACGAAATATTTTCCTGAACATATTCACTGACTCGTTACAAAAACTATTTATCGAGTATCGGAATAACATTATGTACACCAACATGCCATCTCTGGAAATGTAAAATCCAACCGCTCAATGGAGTCCAATTTCCTGAAATGAAAACGCAAAATGAAGATAACAAAGAGCAAAACCTCCCGAAGGTTTATTCCCCTGATAATATGCACAGAAATAAAGGTAGGTGTACATAGTGGGATGCTATCAGTACTCTTTATCAGAAGCGGGCAGTGCGAGTCCGACTACGGCATGGGGCACACGCGCAGACGGCGCGGCGCGAGTCACCGGTGACGCGATTTACGTGAACGCGATCGCGAGTTAAAAGTTTTTAAATACGGTAAGTACATAATTATATTTTGATTTGTTATCAGACTTATCAGTGACAGTTTATCGGAGTATTTAGGTACAGTAAATTGAGATACGAGGCACTTTTGATTTATTGAATACGTTGCATACCTAATTGATAATTTATTTATTTAAAGTTAATTAAATCGGTATAATACCAATTAGGTAAAATAATAAAAATAGAGACAATTATTACGTTGACAATAATATAATTTAATTTAAAATTAACATGGAACAGTGGACTCCCTTGCATACTTTCTCTCATAGAACACCAGACCTAGGCATAATTTTACTTCATTCATCCGCAAACAATCAAATTCAGGGTTGGCAGTCAGAAGGGCATTCAACACCTTTAGAGTACGAATGACAGGGACTGTGATGTTATGAATTTATCGTCATTGTACTCATTCATTGGCATTTTAACTGCACAAATACCGAAATGCATTCGTAATTTCCATTAATTTAACATTGCAGCAATAATATAATATTTGAATTTATCGAAGCACTGCCTGCACTTTCGACCGGCTGGCTCATTAAATTCATATCAGCCTATCAAAAACACATCAATTCATTGTTATCAACCCAAAATGTCCTCCTAAATCAATTTGCATGTTCCTACATATTTAAAGGTACCTTCTGTAAATTACATTTTGTTTTTGGTTAAATAAACGAACATTTCAACCCGCGAAAAGCAGAAGCGTTTAATAACCTCATCATGAAAACAATTTACTTCCAAAATTTTCCGTTTAACAAAATTTTATTACGAGAGCAATCAAGCACAGATTCTGTTAAACAAACAATAACATCGGCAAAGGGCTTTTGTTTTAAGCAATTACGAAGCACGAAATTGATGATGATTTAATGTTTTTCCCATTATGTGTAAACTAGCTGTTGCCAGCGACTATGTCTGCGATCCAGAATGAAGAGTATATAACTGTGTGTGTGAGGGTGTGTGAGGGGGTGTGTTTGTGTGTGTACTTCGTGTGCGTTAGTTTTTAGAGTACTTAATTATAATGTTGTATGTATTTAAAGTATTTTAAGTTATATTAATATTGTATTGAATGTGTTTATATGGGCCTCTAAATCCCTGAAATAAATGGATAAATAAATATGTATAAGCCTCTGTCCTTTTCAAGGTCCTAGGCTACCTATCTATTAAATTTCATCCAAATCCGTTTAGCTGTTTGAGCATGAAAGCGTCACAAACATACTCTCTTTTGCATTTATAATACTAGCTGCGCCCCGCGGTTTCACCCGCATAAGTTTCGATTCCGTGGTAATATCGGGATAAAAAGTATCCTATATCCTTTCTCGGGACTACACTTTCGCTTTTATAATATTATATAGTATGGATTAGTTAGGATAACTAGCTGTGCTTACAGATCTGCCTACGTGTAGCTTTTAACTTTTATTTAGGCGTGAAAACTAGGCAGGGACTTAATTTTTTTATTCCAGATACGTACCATAGCTACTACCTTGTCAATATAAGGCCACCTGGATAGTGAAGCTGGGAAAAAGAAAATAAACTGAAAGAAACAGACAAAGGAAAAGAAAGAAAAGTGTGACAATAAGCAAACACTCTTGCGCATATTTTTATTCTGTACCGATAATCATCTTTAATAGATTAATCTCATTGTATAATATTTTCTACAAAAAAAAAAGCACAAACTGCTGTGCAAAATTAATAAAGTAATCCTAATGCAATGCAAAATTCTTCATAAAACCTTAAGTTCATACAAAGTTTGTAATAGCCTATAAGGAGGTTTTAATTAAACTTCAGATCTGTATTGTTCCCTGCAGACGCCAATATTAGACGCATTATATTATAAAGAGCTTAGGCAGAATTAAGAAGAATAATTTTCTGAAATCTTTTTATCTTTGTTATTTGCACAGAGCAATTTTCAAATTATGTTTCGTGGCTTGATTAAATTTTAAATTCCAGAGTTAATTAAATATTGTGATTAGTTTTTATTTGATTGTATCTGAAACTCATTCTAAAAGTACATCTATTGTAGCTTCAATAAATGTAACAGTACTTTGTCCGTCGTAAAAGCTGGAGTATTCATTTAGCTTTTCAGTGTAACAATAGGTGCGAAAATAAACCCTTCGTACATTTTGGTCATAAAGTATGAAATCAACTTTTCTTACACGAGAAAGGTCGTAATAGAAGCCGCACTTTCAGCGTTAGTATTTTTTTCATGATGTTAGCCGGGGGGCGAGGCATGAGGAGAATGCCTGCCTGGCCGCATTCCGGAAGGTCCAAGCAATTCTGACATGGAGTAGCAAGAAATGGAGTATTCGTATGTATTAGGTATATTCATAACTCAATAAACCCACATTGTGCGTATGTTGTGTGCTGACAATACTGTCTCGAAACTTATCAAACAGCTTATAAAACGTTGAACGCCAATTTGGTCTAAGTATTATGACCCGCCGGTCGCTTGTATACAGCGTTATTGTAATCTTTTCGACCACTGTGGCCCTCGGACCTACGTAGGTAATACGGAAAAAAATAAAATCTTTGGAAAATTATTAAGTTACGAACATTTCAACGAGTTTGGTGAGTGTCAAGAAGATTCATAATACATATTTTATAGGGGTTTCATGAACAAAATGTTTTATTATATTTAAAAAATTTGGAACTTTACGACATTGACCCATATTGCTTCACATGAGTTTGAAAGTTTTAGGGACTTATATCAACACTCCAATTTAAATAACATTACATTATAAGGCAAAATGTAGACAAAACTTGTACCCAAAACACTCCATTTTTAAAAAGGAGCGATATATTCAAATATATACCGATGGGTCATATTAAAATAGGGTTTCTTAGCTTAGGACGGTCGTTGCAAAAGGTTTTAACTTAGCTTTAGCACTCGGAGCAAGCTTTTAAGCATTTCGGTTCCTATTCAGAATCGAGCAACACATCCTGACCCGTGTGGCTTGAGCGGTAGAAATTACGATAATCTTTCAGAGATGGCTACGTCAGACAATGTCGGGCGATGGTACGGTATTTATTTCGAGAAATATTAATATTACTGAGGTTAAATCAGTCAGTCGTTTAAAATGCATAATTATATCGTAGTAATAATTAAAAAAAATGCGTTTTTATTATATTTAACAAATTTTGTGTCGCTCATGGGTAAAATCAAGTGTCGCCCAGCATAATCCAAGATGGCGTTGAACGTGATAAAGCAAAAGAAAGAACAATGGGTTTAATTCTTACACAAAACACGTCATCATCATCATCATTTCAGCCGAAAGACGTCCTCTGCTGGACATAGGCCTGCCCCAAAAGCACAAAACACGTGCATTTAATAAAATAAGTATCGTTCGGTTGTTTTTTCGATTAACACTTGTAGAAGATTAGCACTTTAGAGGATGGTTGTTTTTTTCACACTATTCAACACAATTGTAGCACTCCGGTGTTTGACTACTCTGGGTTCTCTCCGGAGTAGTTTAAACCGCAAGTGAGGGAGGGTTCTTCGTCATCAACTGCTACATTTCCGACACATATCATCCATTTTCCTATTACGTCACTTTTGATGTATAATTTCCTGTTCTTGATATGAATAATATGTTTACACCTACTTAGTATGCACAGGCAGACATTCCTATTTATAATATTAAAGGCATTATTTTCTTTACCGTGCGTAATTTAACTTTTTTTTTCTGTAAAAAGGTCGCTTACCTTGTCGCGTTATTATTTATTTACTGGTTTACTTAGGTACAGAATATTTTAAAGGGTTCCTAAAAAGTCGCGCACTTTGCTACATGTTTCTATTTTACAGTCTGAATGAACGAACGCATTAAAAGGGTAAAGGCTCTCCCCCAAAGATGCGTTATTATCGGTCGATAATATCGGATGTGTTATTGCGATATCTGTTTTCAGATCTTTTTGTATTAGGACGGCCACGAAGTAACACACTGCTGCGATAATAACGACGCAGCAGAAGTAGGACGCTTGCGTTCCTCCGTCCTGCGTTATTCCGATATGAGTTATTAGAACATTTTCTACTAGGACGCATACGATCTCACCTGCATTAATAACGTAGTAACGGGTAGTCCGGGCGGATGGTCTGTACTGTAGGTTACACGCACACCGCACACGTTAGAAATATGGGACGATAAAAACGCAGCTGTTTGGCAAGGAATCGGGATGCATTATCGCAATAACGCATCCAATATTATCGACCGATAAAATGCGCCTGTGGGGGAGAGCCTTTTTGTGAGGGATATGAATTATTTTTTTACAACCGAAAATAAAATATTCGTTTTATTTACAAACGTTCAGACAGCGAGTTTAAATGTTAGCACCATTAACTTGAACGAATGTCGACGATGTATGTTGATATAAGGTCGTGTCCCGGTGTTAAATTTACAGCCGCGCCTACGATTTAACCCGCGATTTTTTTGTAAACTCCGCAAATTATGGAAATCCCGACCACTGGTATACAAAATAGAACAATAACAAAGTAACATCGGGGATCCGTTGGTAAATAAAACTTTTGTGGTTAAAAAAGTTTAATAAATTTCGCGGATGCAAACGGTACCTATCGGTATAAAGTTCGGTCCGCTTTCGCTTCACTTCTAATACTGTTGCGCTACAAAAAAGTTATGAGCACAATAAAATGTTATCACTGGAGCACAGAGTTACTGCTAAGTGTTAAGACTGACAACGTAACAGAGTGCACACGGAACTTCAGTTCCCACAACCAGCACGGTAATTGCGTAACACGCTAACAATGCCTTTTATTTTGACAGTTCAACAACATCCATTGCGTTATTTACGATGTTGAGCAGACAAATTTTTCGAACACATGAAGCAATGGATTAGCAATATGTATCCTTCAAAATGATTCAGTTTGTGATTGAAAATGTATTACGCAATTAGGGTGCTGGACATTTTCTAGACTAACAGTTTCAATTACACAAGAAAACTGTTTCCAGCACTTTCCCTCGTTACTCTTACGGAGTAAACATGGGAGTAGTATTGGAATTAGGTATACAAACAACGTAATTACATTACAGCAGTAGGTAATCAATTTACAGGCGCTCCCTTATTAACCTAACCCCAATTTACCTTTGCCTTTTTTTGACTGTCCCGTTGGTCTCGTGGTTGCAAGCGCGACTGTTGAGCGTTGGGTCCTAGGTTCGATTCCCAGGTCGGGCAAAGTGTTATTGGTTTTCCATTAGGAATTTATTAGTAATAGCCCGGAGTTTGAAAGTTGGCGATTTAATACCCCCGTGTAAAGCACGTAAAGCCGTTGGTTCTGCGCCTGATCTCTCCCTGGTCGTGTCGGATTGTCGTCCCATCAGACTATGAGACTAAAGGAACAGAGAGTGCACCTGTGTTTGAGCGTATAATATCTCCTGCGTACCTGGCTAATCTCCGTTGAGATTGGCTACAGTGACCGAAATCGGTCGGGAGGCTATTATAACCTTTACCTGTGAACTAACCGTGTTACCTTTTTAATTATACAGGAAGAAATTGAAAACTTGCGCCAAATCGAAATAGGCGGTGCAGTAACTGCTACATATAGTTATAAATTGCCATTCAAAATTCTTTAAAAACAAACCGAAAATCGTAAAAAGTATAAACTTTAGCGCGCGCCCGATAAGCAATCCATATGGTCCGGTTAAGTAGTCACGACCTCTCAAGGTCAATTACGAGATGCCATATAGGAAAAAAGATAAGCAATCCATTCATCGCTGAGTTCACAACATGAAGCATGTTGACAACGCGTAGAACTAGCGTATTTACCTAATTTTGACCGTTCCTACGAAAAAAAGGGCGCGTGACGTAGTTGCTAAATCGCTCGCCTACGCGCACGTATGTGCATTCCTTTCTTTAATCACATGCTATAAATTTACTTTATAACACGTTGAATTAGATATTTTAATTTGGCGCACCTATTAAATTCCATCCTGTATGTATAAACTTTATATTCTGCTGGTTTTAATGATAATTGAAAGGTATCTCTACACTAACTAGCAGTTGACGGCCTGCACAGACTTACAAAGCCTTACCCATTAGGTGGAATCTCAGGGACCGCCTTTAGATGCTACTTCATTTGAGTATTAAATTATTAATATTGGAGGTTTCCCAACTGCCCACAACATTACATATTAAAATACCCCATAATGAGTTAAGCCTTCTCATAGGATCGCTTTGTACTTGCGTGGGATAGTCCCCCGTGGGAGGAGACAGTGGTGTCCGACAGTTTTGTTGGCGAAATTGCTGTTTTTCTTACATATTTTAATCTGTGTTTTATTTTTAAAAGTACCATGTCGTTATGCACTAGGTATAGTTGTTGCGTTTTAACATGTCAATAGTGCTCATTGCCCTTTCACTAATATCTCCTTGTAGGCGCCCGAACAATAAAATAATTATAGTTTTTCATTAGTAAAAAATGTTGAATCACTATAGACATCGATTTAGGACATAAAGGCTGGTTTTATAGTCACGCCGCTAGACGCGCCGTTGGGCAGCGCGCTGTTGAACAGCGCGCGTTCGCGTTCACCGAAGGGCGCTGCTCAAGCGCGCGAATTTGAAACGCTACTACTACCCCAATACATATCCGAGCGCGCGCGCTCCGACGGCGCTGCTGAAACGCGTCACTATAAAATCAGCCAAATGGTCTTTATTTCCATTTAAGAAATAAGGAATTTCATAAAAATTTGGTGGGTTAATGACTGCTATTTCCATGCTAAATAGCGACACCTATACCCACTCAAGGGCTGTAAAAAATGTGTTATAGAATAAAACCATTAAGTACCTACTGATTTTTCCAATGACAGATAATTTTATCGGAGGAATAATTTTGAATTTTTGACAATTCTTCCATACAAAAACTGTCAGACGTAAATTTTATGCCGAGAATAAAAATTATTTGTCGATTGAAAAATCAACACTCAATAAAATTTCGAGAAAAGGGAATTGGGAATTCATTAGCGCTGAACAGGTAAAACAACAATGAGTTTGGCTACCAGCTAAAATATTAAGGTGTCATAAATATGTAATTAAGGAATAAATAAAACAAGTTAGTTTGCGGCGACTCCCGGTGGCGCCATCTGTCAAATTTCGCCAACTTATTTCTATACAATTGTATAGAGTAGTTCAGCGTTAACTTTGTGAACAGTTTGTATTGTTATACGAAATGTTTTTGGCAAGTTGAATTGAGGGTCGCTGAAAATGTTCAACCACAATAACTCTTGAAAAAGAGTAAAGTAGAAAGTTGTTTGTAAACCATTTTGTATTTAAAATTGTCGCAATATTCTGGAACCTCTTGTTTTCCTTTATAATTAAACCAGCTCATTTTGAATTACCCTGTTAAAAGTACCATAAATTATGTAAAAAGGGGATATACTAAATCTATCTTTTACTTATATCCTAAATCTTGTATATAATTAGGTATGTACAAGTCATCAGTATACAAGATTTAGGATATGAGAAGGCTTTGTTGTTGTTGACTCCCTAAGGTCCCATAGCCACAAAGTTAGTTCGTTGTACCTATATAACAAAGCATTGTAATTAAAACTTTCATAGGTAAGTGTATCTTCTTAGTATATTGCCCTGATTTTTCCTACTCCTACATAATTACTTGTGGTACTTTTCGGAGATATATTGACTTTGCTAACTATCGACTTTTCTTTTATGCCGTCGTTAAATCCATTAGCAGATTTATGTAAGATTGTATTATTTGATTCCATTACTCCGTTTCTGTTGGACAAAGGAGAATTACTGTAAGAATATTAATTAATTCAACCATCGTCAATTCTCAGTCTAAAATTACACGTCCTACTTTCTAGTTTTTGACATCCCTAAATGTATTTTTTACCGGTTGTTGAACTCTTACAACACTAAAACTAATACACTAAATTAGAATTAAACACCCCGACAATTGGTGCAGCGAGCAGTGGAGCCCACTATTATCGGCCCCGACTTTGGAGTAGGTCGTGGGTTCGAACCCAGCCAGGCGCTTTACGTTGCGTATATAATGTCATTACGACTGCTCTCAAAACGGTGAAGGAAAACATCGTGAGGAAACCGGCATGTCCTAGAACCAAATATTCGAAAACAAGTGACATCTACAACCCGCACTGAGCCCGCGTGGTAGATTATAGCCCACTCCCTCTCAAAGAGTGTTGGCTTAAATTGTGTCCCAGCATTGAGAACATTATAAGCTAATTATGATGACCCAAACCAGCCTTAGACACAAATCACTCGGTTTGCCACGACTGTGTAACCATTAGAAACTTTAATAACAAATGTCATTACAATAAGCACTTTTTAATAAATTGTGAGTGCTAACGATAATTTTCAGAAAAGGTCTATCAAATTAATTATACTTAATTAGATTTCAGTCTAAGCTAAAAAGGATTAAACGTTACTTAGACGTTTAAACGTTCTAAGCGAGGAATAAATTAAGAACTTTAAAACTTTTGAAGAGTTAAATTATTATTACAAGAAAATATTCTAAAATAAAAAGGACATTTTTCTATCAACATCTTGAGTCCTTTGTTGTGGCGTGCTACACAAGTATTCCGTGACACCAGAGGGGCAATTCTTGTAATTTTAAGAACGTTCACAGTCTGATCTGTCTCAATCTGTCATTTATGACAAGTTTTTGACATTGATTGTCGCTGAGATTACGACTAGGTTTTGAGCGTTTTTAATAATGGGAATTGGCCTTCTGAAAGATTATTTATTCAGCACTCTTTATTTATTACCACCAAAATGAAAACTAACTTTTTTTATTTATACTTAAGCACACAAATGTACAGAGGCGGACTTGATGTCATAGGCATTTTCTACCAGTTAACCTATTTACCTGTTTTTATTTAGACAGTAAAACAACACTAGTTTTCAATTAAGTCGAGGCAGTGAAGCATAATTTCATCGGTGGCTTCCGTAACGTCGAAGCGTAACGTCATTCTACAATAACAATAGAAACTAATATGAGGAATTTTCAGTGGCGCGCCGCTCTGCCACCGCACCGAGTTCCATACGCGTCCGAGGCGAGTGACCAGGCATGTAATTTGTGGCCCACCCGGCCCACAATAGCAATGCAGTGTGAATACTGACCGACTACATTCGTTATAACAATCAGTAGTCGAAAATGAACTTCAACTGTTCAATGATGACCTTTAGGGAGATTTAAAATTAGAATTTCGAGTCGAGTATTCAAAAAATCAAATCAAAGTAACTCGTAAGTGGAATTAAACTTGGCACCCACAAGATGCCAATTTTAATGCCACTTATAAGTTGAGTGCTTTGATTTGATTCTTAATTTTAAATCTGCTTAAAGGTCATCATTGGACAGTTGAAGTTAATTTATAACCTTAATTTTTGCCAATGATTTTTCAAATACAATTTAATTGTAACAATAATTGTTGAAACAAGTGGTGAGATATTAAGATGGAATCTTCTAAATACCTACAGATAAATGTGTCTAATTGCTTTTAGTGAGTGATTGCGTAATAAATTATATCTACCTATTATTAAACCTAGACAGGGTTTGTTTAAAATTCCACCAGATACTTACTTTTGGAGACAAATTGAAGTAATGTTTGTTTTTATTTTATTAATTTTGTATTTTTTGTTTCACGAACTGTGTGCAAAACATTTTTCTTTCTTTCTTTAAACATTTTTCTTTCTTTCTTTCTTTACATTACTTCAATTTGTGTTTCAGTTTTCATTTAACAATAAACGACAGAAACTCTGTATTTGAATTGTTCGAATGAAAAACTGAAAACTTGCTTAGTTCAGCTTTACGAGTGAATATATCCACAAAAGCCAATATTAAAAATTGAGATAAGTATAGCTGATACAGTGAGGGCAAACATAGGTCGGAAATTGTGATATAGCATTAATTGGGTAGCCTGTGGCTCTGATATGAATACATTCGTTCGGGTATCTCACTGTTAAATATTTCCAATATGTCGAGGAGTGTGCTTCAAATCGAATGCTACGAATAACACAGAAATATGTGACCCATATGCAACAGCATATGGGTCGAGTACCTACCTATCGGTTGCACCATATTCGTAAATGCTTTTATTAAAAGTTAAATGACTACCTCGTTGGTCTAGTGGTCACAAGCGCTACTGCTGATCATGAGGTCCTGTGTTCGACTCCCAGAGTGATTTCCCAGTGTACAGTCAGCATCAAAAGTCGATTAACACTGTCATTTTTACGTTATTAAATTGACAACAACTTTTTTCAATAAACTGATTTTTAGCTTTTCACATAATAGACAAGAGTATATATTCTAAAAAAAAATCTTCTACTGCAATTTGAACAAATATTTTGCTCAATAACTAAGATTAAAAAAACTGAAGTGTTAATCAACTTTTGATGCTGACCGTACTACGTGATATTACGCTATGTTTTATGGAACTTAATATAATTACCTACTTTTTATTAATACAGTCAAGTATTACCACACCCCGGACACTCCATACAACGCTCGCAAAATAATTACCTACTACTACTACATTAAAAAATGACGTTTGTATACGCATGAATGTGTGCGTGAGGTACTTGTGTTTGCGAGCGCTCTTGTTAAAGAGCCGGCGACGAATACACCGAAGTGCGGGGTGAGGTGCGGTAAATGATGCTAGTGCGGGGAAGGGAGTGTCCTTTCTGTACGTAGTACTTTAAGTATTCTGTGGTATTACCCTGATAACAAACAATCACTTAATAACTAGGTCAGGAAACCGAACAATATAATATGCATATTAAATGCGATATCTATATTAATGTGACAATTGCTAATGACTCACTGTGAGCATAATATTGTAAAAATCTCCATATCTAGTACACTGCACGCAATTAAGTGGCATTCTGCCCACATATTGTCCACAAAACGCTATTTACCCTAGTTTCAAACGACTTCATATGACGAAGTATTTTAATATCAATATATATTCCAATTTCAACTTAGAAGTTTACTGTAATGTAGTAAAGGAAATAGGGGAATTAATATAACCGCATGAGAGTATAGCTGAAGTTGTTTGTTGTTGTTGTTGCTGCTGTCAAAGTTAATATGACCATAAAAAGTAATATCGGTGAGAGAGGTCGACAATAAATCGCTTATGAGGCATTAATTAACCGATAAGAAAAACACGATAAGTCATAAATATGGCACATCGAGTTTTAGAAAAATCGCCCAAATGCGAGTCGGACTCGCACACGAAGGGTTTCGTACCACAAGTCATAAAATGCCGACAAAACACGTTTCTTGTAGGTCCTAAGAATCCATTTAATTTTTACTATATTTTAATTTTATTATTTTTTTATTATAGCGGCAATAGAAATAGACACTGTGAAAATGTCAAATTTCAACCTAATACGGTTCATGAGATACAGCCCTCTAAGACAGACGGACGGACGCACAGCGGAGGCTTAGTAATAGGGTTCCGTTGGAACCCTTTGGGTACGGAACCTTAAAAAAATGCTTTGTACAACGTCGTCTCTACCACTCATACCCTGTTTGAGAGTCTCTTTCTTTAAACAAGATCAACGTGTTTGATGTCTGAGACAGTCTTTTTTTGAAGCTATTTTTGTTTCCTGTGTTTGGAGTGTTTGGTGTTCTACACCCTAATTGCGTAACACACTCTGAATATATGTATCCATCTCAATCTGTATCATTTCGAAGGCTATTGCTAATCCAATAATTGCTTCATATGTTCGAAAAATTTGAATAAATGAATGTTGTCGAACTGTCAAACCTACGTCACGCAATTATGTCGTTGGTATATATACCCGGGTACTGTACTACAATGACTGAAGAAACTACCCTCATTTACAAATAATCAGAATTTTTCAAAGTCCTATGGCAATTATTTTCCTTTTTAAGTATTGTTATTTCCTAGTTCCTGCTTCTAGTATATCAGCGAAGACTTTGTCCTGTTGATCCGCTCCTGTGTTTGCATACTCGTGGGCTTCGCAAGAATAAGTTGCCCTCTCATCACTCAATGGGAGCACCGTAGGAGGTAACTGAGAGATTACATCCGGTGTATGCAGCCACGGATGTCAACTGAGAATGCATGCGGGTTCGTTACATCATAATCATTATGACAAACACGAAGCCTGCCAAGTCAATAAAAATTATTGTGGTATTTAATATTTATGGTTATTGCTCTGAGGATATCAGCAATCCCATCACGACCGCTGTCTATAGTGGTCTGCATGACCCTGTTAATCCAGGTTAAAATGACTTGTATAAAGACGTAATAGAAACATGTCTTTTCTTTCCATTTCTGTCGTTTCATTGTTTTGTCATTTATTTGTATCGTGGAAAGTTCGTTTGGCCACATATTATCTTTGTAAAGCTTGTTTACAGCAACAGCTATTGAACGATTCCATTAAACGGATCGGAATGCTCTCTAACGAAAACAATCGGTATTTCTGCAACATATTCCCCATAACAACAACACTTCGAGGAGATAATAAGAGCATTATATTCGTATAAAACTTCCACAATTATTTTGTTGGAATTCAATAAAAAACTACGGAGTCAGTAACTGTCATCATCCCTTCTGAAATGAAATCTTTTAAAGCGATTATAAAGTACATAATATCGTAGAAAACGCCTCGTCTAGCCGGGTATTAGCGTTTAAACCCAACTTCTGCTAATTAGAGTGCCGTTTTATTAATTTCATTGGAATCTTACAAGACTCCGGTAATTTCTTGATTGTTTTCTTCTGAAAAACTTTTGCAAATATTATTATGAATTTTAGATTAGCCTAGCCGAGAAGACGAAGACTTAGTACTTAGTTGAAATCAATAATTGAACCTAAAAATGCAAATGGTATCTGCATAGCTATTCACAAACATTTGATATGCTTGCGTGCGAATCGAACATCAAATCAATGTTACCGAGTCCTCGAAACGCTGTTTACAGATCTGAAATCTGTCCAAATGTTCGTCTATTTGGTTTAAACTTTAAACTAAATAATCTAATTTTAAACTAATAACGTCCGCTATTCTTCGGACAGTTTTTTGCTGCCAGGGACTATCGATAGCGCAAATCAGGTAACTAAAAATGTGTCATTTTCGAATCGGAAGCCTGCCGAATGCTTGTGAACAGAATAGCTATGCTGGAATATTTAGATTTATTTTGTTTTCAATTTGGTGAAATTGCACTGAGATAAGAAAACAATCACACGTTTCTAAAAACTTGTCAAAGTCTAGAAAGAAGCATAAAGTTCCTAAAAGCTGTCAACAGCAGTGTTTACTTCCTTTAAATCCAATAGAATTCTCTTAGATTGTACTAGAATCAAAATATAATCCAGTTTGTTATTCTGAGGCAAATTGTCCATATTCACGGTGCCTTGCCGTTAATTACAATCTGCTCCTTCTATAAAGGGGAGACTTGACAAGATTCCACAGTTTAGACCCGTCGTCTAGCGGAACTGTGTTGAAATATGAGTGCTAGTGTGGAAACCCGGTTCTTGCATTGTGACTATTGCAGAAACACAAGAAACGTTTGACATTATACAATTGGTTACTAGCTTTTGGACGCAGCTTCGTACGCGTGGTGTCGGAAAATATCCCACGGAAACATACTACCGGGATTAAAAGTCCCTAGAGGAAAATTTCCGTAATACATGGTTTTCATCTCAACTCTCTATTGGTTTACGCGGCGCGAGCCAGTAGAGCTCCCAGTCGGCATCATTTTTTCCGACATCTTGAACAATCATCGTCATATTTTACCTAATTTACACAAAATCTTAATGAATTATACACCTAAACCCCCTCACCACCTCTTCCTCATGAATCACTCCGTTCATTGGTGAACACCGTATGAAAATCCGTTCGGTAGTTTTTGAGTTTATCCCGTTCAGACACACAGACAGACCGGCGCGGCGGAGGAACTTTGTTTCATAATATGTAGTGATTGTTATGAGTAATCGTGATAGTTACTAGGTAAATGAACAGACTGCAATGCACTGCAATACTAAAATCGAAAAGCAGGATTATTCGTAGTTGTTCTTACTAAATCTTTTTCCAGAAAAGTTATAATGGACCTACATATTATATTCCAATCATAGTTTCAATACTATCATAATTCACTTTTCTAGGTGTAATATTGGTTTGATATTATACCTACCTAAAGAAGTACTTTAATAACAAATATCGCTTTCTTCGCCCCCAAAGAAATAAATTCAGAAGTTCGGAAGAACGTTCTGTAACCTTTGCAAACAATCAGTATAAAATTACACTTATTGTTTCGGTTTTGGCTAAGTTGCCATAAGTAATTTATGTACATAATACAAGTCGAAAGCCGAGATAAATGGCTCCCACTCCAGCCTTGAACTCCAGCCGCAGTAATGAGGATCTTGTTGACAGTATATTAACTTACAAAAAAAAGATTGATGTGAGTTTGGAAGAACGAACTAAAAATAACGGTTATAATAGTTCTAAGTATAGCATCGGTGTTGGACGAAACAAAGACACAGAATCCCATTGAATTTCAAATATATTTCTGGTTTAAATCTAGCGTGAATCAACGAACTAACCATGTGATTAACGAGCTTTCTCCACCGCGACTTTAACTAATAGTCCACTGCCCAGCTGGACAGTTCATGTCCTATAAATTGCTTTATTTTTAAATTGAACACATAAACATCTTGGAACATGTTTAGATCGAATAATTTGCTATCTAAATCTTTCTTACCAAAAGTTCCTAATTAAAGTATCTGCAGGAAGCGTGGGTGGTGAGCCGTCTACAAAATTATTACCAGGAGATTCTTATCCGTACCCACGCAGACGTCTTCCAGACTTTATCGATAAGTAGCCAACAACTTTACCACCTACTCCATGAAATTGATTAATAATTCCACAGCAACACACGCACTCCGCACAAGTAGCTTTTAAGCCCAATCAATAAATATGCATGTTAACATATTAAAATAATAAAATGTGCATATAATATATGAAAAAAAATCATAGGGCAACAAAAAATTCGTCCGCATCACTCTCACCAGGAACAGAGTCCAAAAGGCTGGCAGCATTGCCACGTTGTATGGCGATGCTGATTCTTTGGCCAACAAATAGGCCAACTCTCTGGTCACCTGAAGAGTCGACAAACCGCTTGGCGATATCTGGAAAAACAATTACGTTACGCAATTATGAATATTTTATAAAACGTGTCAATCCCTCTAAAGTAAATAAATAAAGTCCTCCAGACCGTATTTCGGCCACGGCGGCCAATCTTAACGGAGACTAGCCTTGCGCTCAGACACAGGTGCACTCCCTCTTCCCTCACTCTCATAGTCCGATGGGACGGCAATCCGACTCGACCGGCGAAGATCAGGCGCAGGACCACGGCACGGGGGTATCACACCGCCAACTTCCAAACTCTGGGCTGTTACTAAGAAATTCCTAATAGAAGGAACAACTCAATAACACTTTGCCCGACCCGGGAATCGAACCCAGGACCCCACGCTCAGCAGTCGCGCTTGCGACCTCCTCCTAAAGTACACTGTCCTTCAAGATACAGGATTTTTCTAGTTTGAAGGGCAGGGGTCTTAGTCTTCTGTAGTAGCCATACGCATCCTTTATTGAAACAACACTGATGTTACTTAGGCTACATATTTTAGTAAATAACTAATTACTTACTTAATTTGATACCGCCCTTCATAAAATCAATTTATTTATTTACACAGCCTTTGGAAACTCTGTTGACTGCCACATTACTTTGTTTAAAAGTCCTTCAAATTAATACAATTTCTCTTCGAATAATATTTTTTGTTTGCATACAGAATTCACTAAAACCACTTGCGAAATTGCTTTGTCCGTTTTTTCAGGCTGAAGTCACGTTGCCGCAAGTCGAACCAATTTAATACAATTTCATTCACAACGGCTTTCAGAAGGTTGTAATTTTCCACTATTTTATTCAAATGCAGTTTTGATGAAAAAAGAAAAAAAAACGATAGGTGGACTGTGTGAATGATGATATGGTTAGAAAAGGGGGTGACTACCGAGATGACGACTAATTGCGATTTTCATGAATTTGACCGATTGCGAATTACGCGACGAAACGTAATAGAACAGTATGACGGAAAAAGGTATATTGCGCCGATTCCAAATAAATTGACATAAGAGTAGCAGAATGAACATCATACAGTTTTTTAAAAGATCCAATATTAATTTGAGTTCATCCAACCGTTGAGCCTAAAATCTATTTAATACCTAGTGATTTTAAAACGATTATTGAACGAATGAACTGAAAATGGAAAACGTCAAAAAATACGCACCGCTGTTGATTGTGAAACATCACTTGACGGAATTGAAAATTAAATCACTATGCAGGTTCATCAAATAATATTCACGGTGAAACGAAAAACTAATATCAATGTATATGCTCTAAACAATCAAGTTTTTATCGATCGACAAGTTTGACAACGAAACCCGACCAAAATTCCACAGTGGATAGAAATTATTTAAATACTAGTTACTGCCCGCGACATCCCGTCGCATCGCATCGCCTGCATCTATTACTTCGTTTTCGAAAAGCGTTCTTTCTTACATTTTTTCTTTTTGCTTCGGTTTCTAAGAGTGCTAGCGTGATGTTAGCCTATAGCCTAATTAAAGAGATTAAGCGCATCCAAACAAACAAATTCTTCAGCTTTGTTATTAGTATAGATTACAATGAATTATAGTTGGAATATTAAGAAGTCGTAACTCTAGCAACATTAAGAGAAAGAATGCTTGATGAGGTCGGCAGTTGTCCCAAATGGAGATTTGAATATCTGAATTAATCAAAGTCAGAATACCACTGCGGATAACAGCGCGTTTTGTCGAAATATTAAATATTTATCTCTTCCAAGCGAAATTAGCTGCGATTTCACTATTAACACTCTTTTTACTTTACTAAACACGTGATTAATTATTTTATTTAGTTTTGAAAAAGAAATTCTGATGAAAATAGAACAGTTACTGGCTCTATTTTTCCGTTGGACGAAGCATTAACTTTTATGAGGACCTAACTGTCGTGAAACGTGGTGTCAACGACACAAATTACCGACGGATTAAATTAGTTTTAATACAATAATAAGGATTTATGAACTGTTACTACGTACGTACCAACAATTAAGGTTGATTTACTTCTCACTTCTATTTACTGACGACCAAACTTTGCCATGTAATTTGATTTTATTTCGGGAATCTGTTCGATATGAGACCAGGCAAAAAACATTTATTTAAAAAGTTTTCACTGAATACCATCAGACTTAAAAACGTCTAAGCGCTTTCGAAACTATGTTCATAAAGTATTATAACTCGGAGATTTAAATAAAACTTTGAATAGCACAGTATTTTGAAAAAGTTTTTCGCAAGATGTCTTACAATAGATCATCGTAAGTTAGTCAATCTCAGTGTATCTGTAGTGTACTACTACACTAATTAAATTGCCTCACTCTCTCCAGTCTCTTTGGTTGTGTTTCAGATCCAACAAGTATATTTTAAAATCTGTATCATTATTGGTAAATATATGGTCATAAGTTTAGTACAATGGTCTCATCACATTCTGCCACGTGTGGCATCTTTGTTATATAAAAATATGAAAACAAATACATAACACATCAAACTCTTCTGCCCGTGAAAATCCGTAAAAAAAAAATCAAAATGTAAAGCTATTACCAGATCGATGCATATCACTCCTAAAATTCATAGCCCAGACACATTACCATACATACAGCAAGCACTAGTTGAGCATTTACTATAAAACCCACCGATAGAAGACTGTCTAGGGATCATCCGAGGATACCAAAAAGATTTGAAATTCAATTGTCTGCCAAAGCGAGGAAAACAAAAGAATCCGCGCATGTAATTACCGACAGAATGAATGGGCAACAGAATGAAATGACGTCTGAAAAGTTCTAACATTCAACCCCTCATTATAGTGTTAGTTCACATTCAATTTACAGACGAATTTTACGTTTGTTTTAAACTGTCTTTGAATGCTTTGAATGTTTAGTTAGAGTTTACACATAACATTCATTCATTTATGATTTAAAACGGTATATCAGTGGTAACGGTATGGTTAATAAATAACGGGCAGATTTACATTTACGATAGCTCTTTTTTATTAAAAATTAAAAAATGATAATCTCTAAAAGAACCACAATTTTCTCTATGATTTCAAAAGTTTTCACAACCAACAATCGTCGATTTATTGGAAATTCGCCAGACTTTAAAAATATGGAGGACTTAAAAACCACTACAAAAGCTTTATTTTCAGTAGGTATCACTTTTCAGCATGGACAACTTTCTAACTCTTAAACAAAAGTTGTCTGATGGTTCGATAAATTGCCTCTGTTTTATTTAAGAGCATTCCACTCACTAATCGAAATGCTTATAGTATAACAAAACACATTCGTTAGCCCATAAATTCGTGACTGTACATCAGGACGAATCAGCAATTAAAGTTTAAGATTTAAACACACTTCAAGACTATTCATCAGATCAGTATCACTAACAAGTTATTGCTTTTAATTGTTTGGCAAACGTCCCGGATTAATATCTTATTCTACTCCATCATTGATCCTTCACAAAACATTAAGCGCTGGATAGAGTTTATAGTCCTCAAGTGTTTTATTTTACTCTTTTAATAACTGCATCGTATGGAATATTTGCTTCAAAATTGCCTTTCTCAAATCCAGATTAATCATCATTAATCATCCCAGGATTATTTCGGATACACAAATGTTTAACATTACCAAATCTCTTTCAGCTATCGGACTATTGCCTTCAATTTCCTAAATCCCCTTATTTACATAACATTTTGTAAATTTATGAATATTTCATGAGAATATTAATAGCGGAGCATTATTTTACCTCAGGTACTACTAAAGCAACCTTTTTTAAGAGATTTAGATAGGTAAATACTTAATATTTTCTCCATTCACAATATTATTTATCTACTTCCAAAATAAGGCTACTAAGTCGTTATCTTAGCCATGTCACGTCGCTGAAGTTGAGGTATCCCAAAAACTTTTTACTCGTAACTAATATTCTTGAAACATTATCCCTATTTTGCTAACTATTTTTTTTCTTGTTTCAGATAACGTTTCGTAAATTTCGCAAATGTGTCAGCAGTGAAAGTGATACATGAATAGCTTTGCTTTAAAAATGAGACCTCCAAATCTAAATGACAATGACGCTTCGCCGGTCTGACAGCTTGCCCACGCGACTTCGGGTGGCGCCGGTCCCGTCAGATCCCGACAACGGTCGACCGGGGGAAAAGATACACGATTCTTACACCGTCCCTAATTTTAGTGACACGCCGGCGCGTGAGGAAGTTATCGCGACTTGGAAATCCCTTCACACGGATGTCAAGAAAATAAAAAATGGATTCGCACCCCCAAACGACCAACAAAGTCATTGTGAAGATAAGAACGAGTGCGCACCACAAAGTTCTTTGGCATGCCGTGGTAGAGATGGCCAAAAGCGAATTTCTTATGGCCGGCAAGTCGAAGTTGGACCTCGTGAAAGCAATCGTTGCACGTCATTCCTTCTGGATACAGGCCAAACAGGTACAATTGAGTGCGGAAAGGACTCGGTGCATCGACGACGATCCTTGCTGCAGCGTCTATTGTCATGGAGGACTCCAGAATGTGACTGTCGTGAAAAATTTACACCAAAGTACCAGCCAGCTCCTAGACTACGTGCGGAGGAATTGTTGTGCACGTGTGGCGTTAGTGGCAATAGGTTTAAACTTCCGAAAAAGTGCAAACAAAACCGGGGTCGTTCTAAAAGTGTAGGATATGAAGCGGCGCGTGAAGTGGCTCAGTTTCGTCGGTTAGTGCAGTGTATTTGAAATAAGTTTGTAAATGGTCTACTGGTTGGGTTTTGTTTATGGTGTCTAAAGTGTTTTGGTGCGGTAGGTGTGCGAGTGCTGGCGCGACAGTGGGTGCTGAGACGGCGGCTGCGCTGCGGGCGCGTGCGGCCCTCACTCTTGCGCGCCGGTACTACCCCGAAGGCGGGTGGGGCTGGACCATTACCGTGGTGGGCACTATCGTGCAAGTGCTCTCCCACGGTCTACAGCTGGGTGGCGGCGCTGGACCCATAGCTTGCTCGGCTGCTGTCAAGTTCCATGTTTCACCTTTGTATACACATGGTAGGTACCTATCTGCTTATTTTAACTGTTACTGAAATCCACTTCAAATCGCTTCTGAATTCTCGGATGAAAACTTTGGACGAATCTAACAAATCTGAACTAGGTATAACATTTTATAATACAAAGAGATCGATGTCTGGCAGTTATCGCTACGAATTCCCCGGTACGCGATGACTGATACTACCAACACACAGCTATTCTTCACACATCTCTTCTGACTATTACGTACTTATGTTACAATATTATGCTTATATTTTACATTTCAAACATAAATAATGAGCGACTGTGTCCATGTTTCTTTTTACGAACGTAGGCCTGTCCAATTTGGCCCGTCAGAAAATGTTAACTAATCAACTTTTAAGTTGTAATAATGAGGAAAATTACGTGAGGACTTCAGGATATATACATTTTGCAAGAAATAACGCAATTGAACGATTAAGTACATTTTCATACATTTTTTTTGTTAACCTATACTGTCCCACTGCTGGGCTAAGGCCTCCCCCAAATCCTTCCATGAACTCTTTTCCCGGGCCACCCGAACCAGCCCTCGCGGTACGCGTCCAGGTCATCTCGCCATCTCTTTCTGGGCCGGCCTCGGCGGCGCCGTCCACCTTCAAGCACCCATTGTGTGGAGATTTTTGCCCAGCGGTCATCGTGCATACGGCTGATGTGACCCACCCAATCTCATTTGAGCCTGGCAGCCTTGTTTCCTACATCCAGTATGCCCGTTTTGAAACGTAGCGTAGTGTTCCGAATTCTGTCGTCTTTTAACACCCAGAATGCTGCGTTCCATCGCTCTTTGGCAAACTCCAAGGCGGAACTTTAGCGACCCGGCGAGCGACCAGGTCTGAGCACCGTAGGTTAGGATGGGCGGGATATACGTGTCGATGAGTTTGCGTTCCAGGGAGATCGGTGATCACCCTTCATTAGCATCTTCATGGACCAGTAGCTTTTCCAGGCGTTCTCGATTCGGCGATCGACCTCTTTCCTGCCTGTTTTCGAAGGAAACTAACTGGCCCAAGTAGATATACTCATCAACATAAATTATTTCCTGCCCATCTCCCTACGCTTAGTGCAGGTCATTAGTTTGGTTTTAGACCGATTCATCGCAAGCCCCATCTTAAAGCTAGCCGTACCATGGAGCCGTACACAGCGCTTTTCTTACTGTAAATAAAAATAAATCTTCATTTCCAGTTTTACAATTTACATTACCACTTGGTACAACATGATAAAAATGTCAATTAAATTGTAGGTTCATACGGAGTTATAAACAAACTTGTGTTATGGGTGTCAGGACTCTCAAGTTAGCACCAGTTAGGGCTAATTTTTCCAATGCTACATAACTTATCGGAGGAAAATTTTTGAATTTTTGACTGCTCTCCATACAAAAAATGTCAAACGTCAATTTTATTCCACGAATAAAAATTATCGGTCGATTTAAAAATCAGCCCTTAGACAAATAAAAGTTCGGAATTCCAAAGTGGACGTACTATAAAATAAAGAAAAAAAAAGAAGTAGGTTGTGTAGGTACTTACCTATGTAGTTAGCTACCTAGCAATTATTTTTAGTGATTTTGCTTACCTTTTTAGGTAGTAGTAAAACTACATAAGTACGTTCTAAAGAAACGAAGTTTTTACGTGAAAATGTGTTTGTAACTACGCAATATTATACCTAAAAATGTAATCCTAGTAAGTAGCCCTCCGTCAACTCCACACAAAACAGTTTTTAATGACATTTTGTGTGAAATAGATAAATAATCCTTTCAAGGGTTACCCTATTTACGACCTTACCCTTTTTATAACCTTACCCTTTTGAGACTTTTTCAATCCTGGCAATTGCCTATTAAGATATTTTTTTCTCATAAATTAATAAATGCAGCGGTCAATTCAATTACTTACTACATAGAATCAATTGATACTAATGACGCATTCAGAAACTAATTCTATTGATAGGAAATTGTATTGAAATACTCATGTTCAGTGGGCAGTGGACGTTAATAATTATTCATTCAAATAATTCTATTAATTTAAGGCATTATCTATACACATAATTATCTATATTCTTGATTTTTGGTTTTGGAATCATTATTTTATTCTATGAAAATATTTCTAAAAATGGAAATAAACATTGTATTGCGTTATCTTTTTCTATGCAAAATTAGTATAGTACCTACAGGTACGTATAACGGCCACCATTTTTAACAATCTTTTATTCGCTTCTCTGCATCTAACTAACTAAGACTAACAATGTAACAAAATCTTAGAAGTCAATTTTAAGCTGCTTCTAATTGTCGTATCGAAATGAAACTTTGTATGTATATGTAGTTCGGAAGACAAAACTATAATTTGGTATATTATAGGATATTGTTACGTCTTCCAAACCGCCTCTTGAATCGAATATAAAAACGCTCTAACGTAAGAGCTGAATGGCTACGTAGGACCGCGTTTAAAGATTAATGAAGTAACAGTTAATTTATCATGTAACGTTTCTTGATGGGCCTCACAAAAGTTCAGATCCATGACAGCCGCTTCCGCTTGATCCTCCTGACATCGCAGATCACGAGATACGCTTACATTTGAGAGTTTTGTGAACTGAAAAACATGTTTTTTATCGGTTTTTACACTGTAACGATGAAAATTTTACAGATTTTCCAAAAATATTTATGATCAGTCTACACGGCAATGATTTTTGTCAAGCACATTAATGTAAGTCAAAAACGTGAGATTCAAAGGTTTCGTGTTGCCTTAGCCCTTTGTACACACGTTTTTCTTGCCGGGAAAAACTACGGTTTATTCGCCGTGTGTAGGCACTATCGTCAGTATTGTATGGATCACTACGGAAGCTTGCACACAGACACGTTTTTGCTTCGGCGTGGTTTATACGCCGTACCGTAATTAAACCGTGCCGTGTACAAAGGGCCTTACGACAGGTATACTCCAGTGTGACACCAGCTGAGTTAGCATACCTAAACCTACTGTGTTTACCTGAACAACACACAGACTCCTGTGTGCCTAGCGCGACCACTCGACTTAAACGTGACGTACCTAAATTTGAAGAATTATTTAATAGTATCCTATACAACTATCCTGTAGCATTTTTGATTACATTTTTGAAATGTAATAAATATTATATGATGGTAGGGGAGCCCAGAGGGTTTTTGAGCAAGCATGTTCAGGGCGAGAAGTTGATAGCTGAGTAGGTCTGGCTTGAGGAGAGAACACCGAAAATATATTTGAAAAGTTTCTGAGCCCCGTGGTCAGGAGTCCACTTTCAGATTTTCTTTCATATTTATTCACACACTGGCCCACAGGAGCCTGTGTATTGTTCAGGTAAACATTATGCAATATGCACACCTACGCAGACCCGGGACGTAGACTTTAGTGCACGATTTCCGTAGCCCCGCTATTTTTCATTTATAAAATGATCTTTAACCCAGTAAATAGTAATTTATATTTATTCTTTGTCAGCGTGGCATCGACGCGCAAACTGTAACCATGAATTCAGCACATGATTCTAGACCCCCTTACATTTTGACCGCGTTGTAGTTCCTTCTTAGGAACTGCTAAAGGAACTATCTAGTCTCAGTAGTTCCTTTAGATTTTGCATAGGAACCACTGACCCAAAAATTCTCAGTAGTTCCTTCAAAGGAACTACTAAAGGAATTATTGAGCACAAAGGGTTGGTATTACACTTTTCTATGAAACAGCATTTTTTTTTTCCGACGAAAAATTTCTGAGCAGGGCTTCAGAAGTCTGTACTGTCACCATATATTATTTTCTCGATGAGGACAGAGTTTCCCAACAAAATCTACCTATATAAAATCTGAAAGGCTACATTTATTTTAAAGTTCAAAGATTTCGAATTAACGCCCGTCGGGAATTTTATTCAGATTTCCCTATTTTTATAAAGTCTTTTTGGTTACTTTTCTTTCGATATTCAATTTTATCTTTTCTTATTTTGTACTATTAGGAACAGAGTTGGAACAAAATAAGGAGCAATCAATGTCCTGTTCACCATCGACAATAGATATAAGGAAATTGGTTATGTTTTGCTTACAGGCATTTTTCTAGGCGATAATAAAGGACAATGGTGCTTATTATCTTGTTGGAGACTCGGTTACGGCCACTACCTTTCTAGTCTAAGATACTAGAAAGTTTTTATCATAAAAGTCATCACTCATTATAACAGCACCGCGGCTCCGTCAAAACAAATAACTTTTCATTCAAACTAGGACTTTAAATCAAACGTTTGAAAGTAAATTTTACCATGACAATACAGAACAGTGGACAGCTCGTGCGAAGCGCGCTGCTGCTGTAAGAAGTGATGTTGCAATGAGTGATAATGAAATTGACACACCTGTATTTAGTACTACTTTAGAAGTTACTTTAGTTTGTAATAGAAGATGTTATTTTTAATTATTTCGGCAGCTACATTCTCAGTTCTCGGCATCATTAGGTATGATCTTCAACGTAGCCTACCACAGTCCACAGCTGGTCATAGGCCCCATCTAAAAAAATCTACGTTGACCGTATGGAAATGAAACTCATAAAGAATATTATCATATATTCAGCTATGCAGGAACTTCTGCTCGTCTGAAGAAAGTACAACCGTAAAAAATTGAACCATTTTAAACGATTCACACTTGAATAATGGGTACTAAAATGAAAGTGGCAAAAGCCAGGAATATATTACATCCCGGCCACCAACGTCATATTCGTAACTTACAATTTGAAACTCTAGCTTCCTAGAGTTAGATGTTATAAAATTACCTTTCCATGTAAAACCGCTGTCATCAGCTAAACTGTTGTTACAAATTTGTTATTAGTCAACATGAATTAATTATAGCAGTCTTCATAATCTCAGATAATTTACATTCCATCGGCAACTTTAGTAAAATGTATTCTAAGTTGATTTTTGAGTAACCATTTGTAACAAAAAGATCCTACCTATTAAGTTTTTGGTTGCAATGGAATATGAACTTTGTTATATTGTATGACATTTAGTTTGTTGTTCTATAACTTGAAAATTATCTCAAATTCTTAATTCTAATGTAGGTGAAGGTGATGGTGGTGGTGCTGGGTTTAGGTTATTTCTCATTAGTATTTATTTATTTATATATACTTTATTGTACACCACAAAAATACATAACATGCATTCAACACTACAAAATATACAATGGGCGGCCTTATCGCTTTCTGCGATCTCTTCCAGGCAATCTTGGAATGGACAGTGATTTCCCTGGACATAAAATGGGGCTGTCGTTGGTGCAAATATTATGTATACAATACAATAAAATAGATACACAGATAAATACATATCCAAAATTATAGATACATAAATATATACATACTTACTAAATAATTATAAGCACCGAAAATAAAATAAGACAGTAGATGATAGCAGTTAGGACAAAATCACAACGACAAGTAGTGTTCCTTTACAAGACTTTTGAACACGTGTAACGACTGCGCGCGTTTTATTTCAACTGGCAACGCATTCCACAAACGAGCGGCCTGGACAGTAAAGGATTTATCAAGGAAAGTTGTGGAATGCGTTGGCATTTTGAGCTTTAAGTTATCTGATGACCTTAAAAATTTCGTGTGGGAGTCACAAAGAAACTGAAAACGTTTCTTGAGATAGAGAGGGGTGGAAGGGGAAAAGAGAACATTGTACAAAAGGGAAACAATATGAGCATTCCGACGAAGGCGAATTGGTAACCACTTGAGCTTCACACGAAATTCGGAAACGTGGTCATATTTGCGCTCAAGTATATCGAGTTGGTCTTGGGTAAGATCAAGATAGCTGGCATCAGCATAGTCAAGGATGGATGGAAGAAGTGATTGTGCAAGCGCAATCTTAGTGTCTTCAAAGACGCAGCGGATGCAAATAGCTTGCGGCTACTACTAGTACTACGGGGTCTAGGTTTGTACCCTAGGTTGTTGATGGCAACAGGCTTGCCCCCTATTACATGGGACTTAAACATAACTGGCGAAATTTTGGTGTACTATAGGTACACGACTGCCCAACCCTTCGGGATAACAAGTCGTGATGTTATGTGAATTTAGGTCTTCAGCCTTAAGAGAAGAAAGATCTTATTTCAGCAGCATTTTAGCGCCGATCTTGGTGATTCATCAATCACCAAGATGGGCGCTAAAATGCCGTTTCACTTAACCGATCATTTATTTATGCTATATTCTTGCCGTCTGGTGGTATTGTTGGTTAAGCACCTATTCTTCAGTGTATTCCTTTACAACAAAAAACTGTCTGAAGAAGGCTTAAGGTAAAGCGTCAGGGCAGCCCTTGAAATTCAAATTTTCTTACTTTTTTTGCAATTTACAGGTCAGTATCAGGTTGTATGTTGATCTGAATATGATTCGCGGCCGTAACAAATATTTGTTTATAGAATTACTAGCTGCGCCCCGCCGTTTCACCCGCATAAGTTTCAATCCCGTGAGAAATCGATATAACAAGTATTCTATATGTTAATGCTGTTAAATATCTGTGTGCTAAACATCCAAATCCGTGCAGTAGTTTTTGGGTGAAAGAGTAACAAACATCCATCCTCACAAACTTTCGCGTTTATATAATAATATTAATAGGATAATCATAAAAATCATCAATACGTCACTCTAAGTTCATATTACCCATTGAATGACTATTTCATGAAATCATGACATTTGACGCTAACTCTTACTTAAGGAGCTGTATTGGCTGAATCGAATGATTATAATTCTCTTTAACTCTTTAGTTATATTTGTTATATACATAGGTCGCAAAACACATTATAATAAAAAAACGGAATAAAATTTGAATTTCGGGCTACCTTAGCGCATAGAAAGAAAGAAAAATTTGTTTATTTGTCACAGAAACACGTGCATCCAAAAGTATAATTTCTTATAATATGGAAAAATAAAAACAAAAAATATCTATAATCATGAGCACAAAACAGAAATAGTTGACAGCTGCATGTCATGACTGTGACAAGAAGGCTTCCACTTTTGACTCTGCATGTTGCTGTGCTAAAGGGGGACCCTCAGCACAGCGCCGATTTTCAATGGTTACCCAAAAAGGACTTACGGAAAACAAATCACGGACCACGTACGGGAACCATAGCATGCCTGTTACTTTCAATAGCCAGAAAAAGTATCGTCTCACTCAAGTTTAAACCAAGATTTGTTGGAATAAAGTTTTTAAACGACAATAGAACGCCCTATCCATCTTTGTCGCTTATCCACTGGCCTCGATTCGAATAACCTTCGTATTAACAACGTATAGTCAGGGAAATTAATTGTTTATCAAATTGACATACTACGCCAATAGGCTAGTTTCATAAAAAATTCTAATTAGTCCGTCAGTTAGATTATCGAAAAATAATGGACCCATATTTTTTCTTTTGTCAATCAAACAAAAAATGACAAAGATAAAGCGCGTCAAAATTTGGGAGTTGGGGGTCGTGACGTCACGCCGTGCGACAATTTTTAGCACGGCGTGACGTCACGACCCCCCACTCCCAAATTTTGACGCGCTTTATCTTTGTCATTTTTTGTTTGATTGACAAAAGAAAAAATATGGGTCCATTATTTTTCGATAATCTAACTGACGGACTAATTTGAATTATTATTTTTTTACCCAGGAAACTACCCTATTACCCGTGTTATAGCCATTTCATACAACTGTCAAAGAATGACAGTTGATAATGATTGATGATATACCTACGGATAATTTAAGCTAGTAGTCACTTTGCTTAAGAGGGGCTTGTGGCTAAGTAATAACAGCCGCACTGGTCGATCGATCAGGTTAAGCTACGCTTGCCGCGGCTGGTCCGTGGATGGGTGACCATCTTTACATACCAAGACCCCTCCGTGCCTCAGAAAGCGCGTTAAGACGTTGGTCAAGGCTGTCACTCCTGGATCTCTGACAGTCGTTACGGGTCTACGGGTAAAGTCTGACAACCACCACCAGTAACTAGATTGTGGAGACTAGGTCAGATAGACTGTCGTTCCATGTAAAATCCTGGAACTCAGCTGCATTTGGTTAGACTGGAAGCCGACCCCAACATATGTAGTTGTGAAAAGGCTAGGCAGATGTAGTCACTTTGCTTAACAATAAATTCCCCTGACTTTACTATAAAAACCCGCAAAAAGAACAATTTTCTTGTCCCTAGAGAATAAAGCCCGGCTTTTCCCAAACGAACCGAGGCTTCCGTATCAACTTGAAGGAAACGTGATAAGTAGGTACACGGGTTACTGTTTCATTCATTTTATTTATTCACTCATAAAAAAAAACTAAAGTATTTTTTTTTGTAGTCGTAGCTTTAAGTTTGATATAAAAATAATTATTATTTATGAATACATGTATGGAGCAATGGCGGCCCAGTGGCAACGGCCCCGACTTAGGTACAAGTCGTGGGTTCGAACCCAGTTAGGCACTTTTCTTTGTGTAAATTCTTTCATCACCACTGCTCTCAAAACGGTGAAGGAAAACATCGTGAGGACACCGGCGTGACCTAGAACCAAAGATTCCAAGGCATGTAACATCTACCAATCCGCCCTGGGCCCGCGTGGTTGAAGAGAGGAGGCCTGTCTCCCAGTAGTGGGAACATTATAGGCCGATTATGCTTATCGTTCATTCTTTATCGTCATGATAGTCAAAAGTCTTCCGTTAGTCGAGTCTTTCAATTGAAAATCTCTTCTATCTCTTTAATTACTTTCATAAAATAGAGCACTGTAGCTGAGATCAGGAAATCAGTAAGCATTCTGAATTTTTATGTCAGAAGTTTCTTGCTATTAAAATGTTTTTATGTGCTGTCGACCTGTCGTAGTACGTAACAGTTCAAACTTTGCATAATGTTTTATACGCTCTAATATAGAAGGACTCTTCTAAATACTGATATTCAGAAGGTATTATTCATTATAATCTTGTTTGATCCGATCCAGCCTGTTCCTCGCTGACCCTAACCGAGATCCGTCCCACACAAAGGGTGCCCTTATCGTGTAGTCGTTTAATTTATTATTTGTATACCCTGACTCGAGGCCATTTATAGGGTATCCACAGGATAGACTGGTTAAGTAGCCGACAACCCCCTAGGTAGACCTGCGAGAGGCACTTGAGAAAAGAAAATCCTGAAGGGCTTACTCATATGCTTCCTGCCAATATCCCTGCAGCATGTCTTCTTCTATACATTTCTATCAGCCGTCTCATTTAGTAGGTAAAGTCAGCACCAAAAGTCGATTAACACTATCATTTTTACATGTTATTAAATTGACTACAACTTTTTCAATAAACAGATTTTTAGCTTTTCACATAATATACAAGAGTAAGTATATATTCTAAAAAAAATTCTTCTGCTACAATTTTTAACAAATATTTCGCTCAATAACTAAGATTAAAAAAACTGAAGTGTTCATCAACTGTTGATGCTAACCGTACTAGCGGAGCCCGCGACTTCGTTCGCGTGCAAGACGTAAAACGTTTTATATTTTTGCGCGTAACCCTAATTCTTTTTCTAAAATAAAAGTAAGTTACTCCTTATTACATCAGCTATCTGCCAGTGAAAGTCCCGTCTAAATCGGTCCAACCGTTTCAGAGATTAGCCGTAACAAACAGACAGACAGACAATAATTGTATACAATGTTATTTTGGTATATGTACCGTGTATACAAATGCATTTAGTAAAAAGCGGTTATTTTAATATTACAAACAGACACTCCAATTTTATTTATTTGTATAGATTTGTTTATTTTAGGCCTAATATAAATAAAGTAACTACGATGTGTGCTTTCTCTTGGTAATTACACACTACCAAATAATTATAATGAATAGAATAGAATACCTCTTTAAATACGACTAGCTTTCTGACCGTGACTTTGTCCGCGTAAAATTTCTTGTTCCCCCAACCTACCTCGTCGCATCACACCGCCTGCCCGCGCTATTACTTCGGTTTCGCTTACCGTTATTTTTAACTTTATTTCGGTTTGCTCGGCTTCCTCAAGAATTGGTATATCAAATGCAAAAAGAGTTTTTCAATCCCACTGGTAGTTCCGGAGATAAGCGCATTCAAACAAACAAACTCTTCAGCTTTACTCGTATTAGTATAGATTAAATTGTAACGTACATAACAATAGACACATATTTCAGATAGGAACAGTCTAAAAAAATGTGGTTTTCAAAAGATACACTCGAGAAACAAATGTTTACACGGTTATATCCACAATTCCGCACGAATGCCAACTGCTAACGATGATTTATAGATGTTAGCTATAATATATTTACTATATAATATAACACATAATGTTATTTGTACCCATTCGCATTGTGTTTTAATACGGTTAGGTGCCTACGATATAATCATACCTAATTGCGACTCTCAGTCTGTTAAAAGGATTTTCATGCAAATTTTCTTAGGCTGCTCCCTGCAGTCGTTAATTTTTGAGTACATCCACCTACCTACCTACATCTACACCTACCTACCTACGTCTATTTCTGGACTAATTGATTGTCTGTATGATAAAATCTAGTAAATATCCCAACCAGTGCGGATCAGTGGGGATATATGGAGCACAAGGTTCCATATATTCCTACCGGTAGCGATAATTGGAAAAATCTCCAAGTATCCCTACCAGTGGACATATATCAGTAGGGATATATGGAACAGGGGAAAATATAAATACCAACCTGCACTGGACCCACGTGGTGGATAACAGCTCACTCACTCTTACAGAGAGGAGGCGTGTGTCCCAGCAGTGGGAACATTATAGGCTGAAAATGTAAAAATAGAAATACGTCTACAGTGAACTACCTAGATTCTAAGCTATATACCTGCTTATTACAATAGCTGTTATTGTTCATCTTTGACAGTAGTTACGGGTAGTCAGAAGCCTGAATGTCTGACAACCAGTCTTACCAAGGGGTATCGTATTACCCAGTCACTGGGGTTATTGAGGTCAGATATATGCAGTCGCTCCATGTATGGTATTCAGTTGCATCCGGTTAGACTGGAACCGACAAACATAGTTGGGAAAAGGCTAGTCAGATGATGGTGATGACAAAGTGTCTTCATCACCATCATCTGCCTAACCTTTTCGGCAGTTTGGTAGGGTCAGTTGGTACCCTAACCTTGGTTGGTGGTAATCTATTGAGGTTTTAAAGGTATTTAATGGTAGTCTCCCTACCTGCGCAAATACGATAACATTGTGTCAGTTTTATGTGCCTAACTGTAAATTGAATTGGACTGAAATTACGTCAGTACGACTAACGTAAAGCGTTAGGGCTATTTACACTGTTAACAGTATTCAAATATATTGGCCATCTGTTTGAAAAAATAAATCAAACTGCCCAATATCGGCGCATTACCCTATTTGTTTCACGATATTGAGAACGTGATTCGAGTTTTTGATGTATTCGTAACAAATGGTAGATCTATGTCCCAGTAAATTCTGCGTTACTCTCTACATCTACGAGTATATTCCACAATACTGCCATATGCAAAAGCCTAGGATTTTCTTTTATCACGTACTGGTCTAAACCACTGGCGGTTTCAACTTCCAATTTTCTTTTTTCCTCTGACGCGGTAACATAGCAATGTTCGATTTCCTACGAATAAATAAATAATGACAATTTTCGGAAGCAAATGAGGTTTCCATTGTCTGTGGTTGAGTCTGTTCAGTCAATTTGGATTCGGACCACAAACTATCGAATAATAAATAGCAATCAAGTATGACTGGCGAACTAGAGAAATAATTAGTCAGACATTTAGAATAGACATTTATTTTGCTAATACAGGTAATACATACCTAATATAGGTATTATAATATTATGTAAGTACATTAAAGCTCAGCCATATTTCATTTCATTCCATTCCATTGCCATTCGGTATGCAACAATACAATATAATTATGTAAGGTCCGGCCGCGCTAATTTGCCAAAGATGTAAACAACAATGGCCGCTTGAAATTGAATAAAATCGAACATTTTTATTTTAAGTAATGTTTGTTTTCGTCTAGTTAGCTCGGAGATTTAGACGAAAACAAACATTACCTACTTAAAATAAATGTTCTTGTACATCGATTTTATTCAATTTGAAGCGGCCAATGTTGTTTACATGTTTGGCAAATTTAGCGCGACCGGACTTTATATTACAATACGGTATACGTGTACAATGTAAGTACCTATTAACATTCTCGTTAATTTTGCTTTGGTTGACATTGTTCTTTTAACATTATATTTTGCTTTTTCATCTCTATTTATGTAAAGCTCAAAAGAAGTATATCTACGAAATATGAACAAAATGCACTGCTCAGTTATTCAGCACCTATTCTGTGATAATGCTATTTATGGCTCGTCATTATGTTGCCCGGAGTGGCTCTCAGAGCTTTATAGTAAAGAATCTTCTCAGAGATTGTGATTAGGTACGAGAAAATTCCTGAATTCCTAGAATACTGGATTAAAATTTTGTGAAGAAGTCAAAGATATTTTTAGCAATAAATAAATAAACTCCTCCAGATCGAATGTCGGCCATGACGACCAATTTCAGCGGACTGGTTGGTCAGGCTGGTCGCCTTCGGTGCGAGGGATATTATAGTGCACAAGTGTATGCATAGACACAGGTGCACTCTCTCTTCCCTCACTCTCATTGTCCGATGGGACGGTAATCTGACTCGACCGGAGAGAGATCAGGCGTAGGGCCAACGGCTTAACGTGCTTTCCGAGGACTGCCCCGTTGGTGTCATGGCCGCAAGTGCGACTGCTGAGCATTGTGTCCTGGATTCGATTCCCGGGTCGGGCAAAGTGTTATTGGGGTTTTCCATTGGGAATTCATTAGTAACAGCCCGGAGCTCGGAGTTTGAAATTTGGCGGTGTGATTTTAGCATAGGCACAAGTGTTTATAGACGTGATAATGTTCACGGTAGTATTCCCCAAACGGGTACGAAAACGAAGATATTTATAGCAGAAACACCGTCACTTTAGTTAATTTGCAGTACCTAGGTAATAACTTTGAGAAAATAGCTTCATCACGAACTTTAGTTTCCAAAATAGAATACTAATAGCCAGAGCCATCTTGGCTCAACATAACAGAAGGCTCTTAATTCATATTCAAAACATACAAACTACTTGATAAGTTCGGTTCAAGCATTATCATTCGCTCATAGACTACTAACGAACAGTTGCCAAAAGACGAAGACAACATCTAAAATATAAATACTTATGGTAGTAGGATTCTATCACGTACATTAGGCCATTTACCTCGATTCCTCGTACCAGACGTGCCAAAAACTACTTGGCAATAATCGCTTTTTGTGGCTGGAACTGTAATATTGACCGCTATTTTAATACGTATTTAATGCTCTGCACACAGATTTGGCAATTGACATCTTAACGATTCCAAGGCGATTTAGCTTCTCGTCTCGTGTCGTGGGTTTGTGCAACAACAACGACTGATGCTATTCTGTTGTTGTTTTTGCTTTGTGTTATTTATGTGTAAGAAAAGATTTTCTCTGATGCGCAAGATTCGGGGGAGCGCGAACGGAATCCTAAGAATGATCTCTGAGTGGCCGAAGTCTGCAGTGCTGTGGAGATTCATCCAGCTACATATGACGAGATGACACTATGATTTTTGACATAGTTTTTTACTCGAGTGATTTCGTGGTTTCATTATTTGAATTTTATGAATGATGATTTGATTTCATTTTTATTTTAGTATTGACTAACATATTTTTACAAACTTTGTAACTTACAATTACGGACAAATAAATTAGTCTGAAATAAATGAATTTAATTTATTCAAGGCGAGTTTGTGAACTGGCAACCACCAGTATTAATCTGGTGCCTTAAATAAGTGCTAATCAATTTCTATCAGGGGATCCATCTTGACGCAAACACCAGAGTAAGAGATGCCCAGCTGTTTCTAGATCACCGCAACTAAGTTTGGTAGATAGTTTCAAAGCAATATTATTGTGGTAATTTGGTAATCACATTAATTGAAACCACGTATGAATAATTAATAACAATTAAAATTCTACTCGTGTGACCTTTTTTTTTTGTTTTTTTTAACAACATTAAACTTAATTTATGATTATTTGGTGACAATACCATAAAGTTTGTGTTGTATTGTTGATCCATCGCCCCGCGCGTGTCTATTGCCTTATTATCAAGGATCAGTCAAGGATGGCTTATTTCGTGCCAATTTTTACGCTATTTATTTTGTTTGAAAAATTTCGTTTTCATTTTTAGTCGAATTGTTTATTCTGTTATTTTAACAGACTGATAACAACATGTTTAACCGATGAACTGCTTAATGTGATAACTTAATGGTCACTCTGTATGTAGGACGATGGTATGCGACTAAATAGTCGCAGCATCCTGCTTTCGAAAACCAGTCGCTAATCGCTGGGCTTTACGACTGCGCTGAACGTTACTCATAATTAGTTTGATTAATTAATTTTACGTGCAATAACTGTCTACAAAAGGACCATGCCCATATTAGTATGGAGGTGAAAGTCAGCAATGCCATGCAATGCCCAAATTGCAGCTCTATGTCATACGATAACTTATTAACAGTATTTTTATGATATCTAGATTTAATGTCATATAAAGCACTGATTGAAAAGTTATTGGACGTTAAACATGATACTGCCTACTGGTATTGTTTATACATTTTATCGTTTACAGTCAGCATTGCTATTAGTTTTCCACTAGGAACTTCATAATCATCACATAAGCTAGGCCAGATCAGTGTTCTTTTATATACATAAATGTCTGTAAACATTTTAGTTATTTGGAATTATCTTGTCTGTCTCCATAGTATCTCCATCAATATAAATGTGAAAACAATGATTGACAGAGTCTGGAGTCACCACTCACCCGATAGTTTTTTGGAATGTTTTTGACTTGGAGCTAAGTCTTTTGAGCCATTACTTTATTCGATTTTTGCTTGAATTATATTTGTTTATTTGAAGCGTTGATGTATTTATACATTGCCACAAAGTAGTTTTATCTTTTACTTTTGAGTGTCTGAAGACATTCGAATGAGAAATAATAATAGATACTGGAATCGATTAGTTGAATCAATTGATCAACAAAAATCGATTCCTTTTTCGAAGATTGTATATAACATGCCAATTATTATTTTATTATATTGAGAGCAGTAATGGCCCAGTGGTAAAGGCCGCGACTTACGAGTTGTAGGTCGTAGGTTCGAGCCCAGACAGGCGCTTTACTTTGTGTAAATTATTTCATCACCACTGCTCTCAAAAACGGTGAAGGAAAACATCGTGAGGAAACCGGCATGTCCTAGAACCAAAAATTCGAAGACATGTGACATCTGCCAACCCGCACTGGGCCCGCGTGGTGGATTACGGCCCACTCCCTCTCACAGAGAGGAGGCCTGTGTCCCAGCAGTGGGAACATTATAGGCTAATTATATGTGTATGCCAATTATTTAGCCCCAAAGTAAACAAAAAATAAAAACATAGTCCTATAGATGGCGTTGGTAAAAAACTAGTCTGTCTCTGGCTTTTGATAACAAAAATGGTTAACAGACTGTGCCATGTTTTTTGTCATCTGGCAGAAAAATCCCTCATTTAAACACAAACGATGACAGTTATTATAAAGTAATATTATTATGTTTACTTGTTTTTTTTTGTAAAACAACATATTCAATTATTTATTAATCACTTTTATGATTAATATCAATCATGTTGAGAGACCATGTTATGTCACTCACGCACGTCCGTCTCGATTTCCCTTTTTACACGTGTGACATGGACATCGTATTCAAATAAATGAAAAATATCAAGTCAATTTACTCCGCCTCGAGTTATTCGCTCTCGACACGACTAAAAAGGTTGATTTGGGGTCTTCTGAACTTTTCGAAACATATTTAAAAATATTCAATAGAACTGTCTCCAATAAATACGTAATCTATATTCAAAGCACTATAGAAGGCACACAATATGAACACCTACTATAATCTACATGCGGCTACTTTTTGTGAAGTTTTATCTTGCTGATCGTATCAATAATACGCAAATAAAACCGCAATACTATAATAGTAGGTATTCGTTATCATCGGTAACAAGTAACAACACTATCACAACGAATAAATAAATCGGCCAAAGGACGTGATTCCAGACCGTAATAAACTGCACTTTTAATGCATGAATGAATGAATGAAACATTATTTATCATAGGTGGGTACTGCAACGTAAGCAAGTCTTTTTTTTTCGTTTTTTTATCCAGTGCTTGTTAGGTTTCAAAATTAACAACTTAATTCTAGTTTTTATTTATTAGTACTATCTTGTAATTTACTTTATCTGGGGATTTCTGGGGCACAGATGGGCATGGTCCTTTCTGCTTTCTATTCAACAGAATATTTATTTTTATGAATAACTCGATAAACTAGATCAGACTAGGCTAAGCTAACAGATGGAAACACAATTACTCCGAATCCGTTTGGCCTGAGAAAGACTTCAATTTATCCAGTAATCGTATTTGTTCAGGAACCTATATGTGCTTAAATAAGGGTTAGGTGCTAAACTAATAATGGATAAAGTTGAGGTCAGTTCTACAAGTAGAATTTGCTAAAGTTGTAGATTTAAGAACCAAATATAAGGTTAATGCGTAAACTATGCCTTTTATTTAGATATGAGCTAAACCCATAATAATAACAACTCAATTTTAACAATCAGTTGACGTCCATTTTCCGGAATACGACAATCATACCAAAATCAATAAGTGCATTGAAAACTGACCCGGCTATAATTTCTATAGGGCCACCAAACATTCCTGGCAATTCTGAAATCCTGCCCGGCTCTGAAATAGTTGGCCAACATCATTAATACTTTACAAAACGATCCGAACTGCCTACGATTCATTGCCTTCTATTGGTACGAAGAATCGAATGGACGTGTGTGGCCAGCTTCAACCACTGTGTAGATGAGTCATTATCCAGCATCGTTAGTGTTAGATGGAAGGATTTACTCTATTACTTGGTCGGGTACTCGTGACTTTGAGTGATGTTGCCGCTCATTGTGTCGATTTTGTCGAGTTGCGCGCTCTATATTCGGTAATAGACATTTATTTCAAGATTCGTAATATCTATAAAGACATAAACTGATGTGAAGTCGCGTCTATAACCAGTTATTGGTCCATAAAAAGTTTTACTATTTTCCGGGGACAAAATAGAGCCCACTGAGATTTCACAAAATCAGCTAACATTTTCTCTTTCCCCAATCAAGCAAACGAATTCATGAAGCGTAGTCCAGACAGGTGCAGTGGACATAGTGCAGTTGTTGCTTGTAACACGGAAATGTGATTATATCCGTGTTACAAATCATAATATATCTTCCTATCCGATAACTTATGATACATGTCTTCTCACAACCGCCTTTTCTGTGTGAATTGCACAAAAGATGAAGTACTGCAGGATTCTGTATGAAAAGGGTGGAAAATGGGCAAATGTCTGCGCCTCGAGCGTGTCTATTGTCCACGTCTAGTCCTATGTCTTCTATGTATATGATTTGCGTTGAGAAGAGAAATGACAAGTAACTATAATTTGGTCGATATAATAAAGACATTTGATGTAGTGCTTATGTTTTACAAGCCGGATGGTGCCCGATGGGATTTCCCATCGGCAGAAATGACGAATTTCCATACATACTTTCATCCGTATTTAACTAAGTGTTAAATAGTGGAATGAAATTTTGAATGGAAGCTAACGTAGGTACCAGGAACTCTCTTGTGCAAATTCAATGTGAATATTGCATGCTTCTAAACTCAGATGTTTAGGTAGTACGTTGCCAGTCCGTGAATGAATGAATTTAAGATTTTTATTAAGTAAGATTATTGCTTGCGTTCCGAAGAGAATTGACGTCTTAATTGTGATGTTAGATGGAGTCGACGATCTGAAACTCCCAGCCTGCATGCAAATGACTTCATTCCCGCATTATTTGTGTTGAAAGTCGGATTTAGCCCAGCTATATTCAGCGATAGTGTTAATATCTATATTAACGAATCTTAATAATGTGGACTAGTAAGTAGGACGGGGCTTAATAATAAAATTGAAAATCCTGATCGTAAATTGAAAATTTATTTGACATACCTAGATAATTTACGTAACTTTAATCGCTACCTACTTAACTGTTATAAATACTTTCAATTTATGCTATGCTAAACAACATCTATTTACCTCCCTCAACTAATACATTTTACCTCAATTTTATTGCACATCATTTGTAAAATCTTTTCTATTTATTTATTTTACATTGCTTCATAATAAGTAACTAACTATATACACTAGACTTTAAATCTTTTTAATTTTTCACTTACTAAATTAACACAAAACTTGTTCTTTATTTTATTAATTCGGCCCTTCATGACGGACCGACCTTAACATAAGGGCATATATGTAATATGGAGGCTATTATACGCTGACTATAATTTAAAGTAATTATCTATAATTCACTATTAAACGATGTCCGGTAGACAAAGCTTCTGAAGAACCTTAGTGACAGCATAATTCGAATTTCCGATCGCCGCGCGGCTTCCCACTACGTGTAGGCTGAAAGAAACCATGCATAGATATTTATCATATGCGACATGATTATACCAACTTTAATAAAGGCAAGCTCATCCAATACTGATATAATGCCAATAGTGATATTAGCATTATAACCCCAGTAGTCATAACCGCTAGCTAGCCGATGTAAGGAAGGTACCTACTAGTCTTCATCATTACCAATATTCAGATTTTTGCTGCTGGCTTTCTATGCTGGCGATCCTTTGGTATTTAGAAAAACCGGCCAAGTGCGAGTCGGACTCGCACACGAAGGGTTCCGTACCACCGTACAATATTTATTTATTTATTAGGGACAAAAAACAGTTACATGCCAAACAATACAGAAAGATACTTAAACTAAAATTTAACAAGCACGTAACCCACACCATTGTCCACGATTTAACTAAAGGTTAGAAGTGCTAAAGACATAAAAAAAGTAAAAAAAATTTACACTACATATTATATATAAAAAAATCACGTTTGTTGTATGGGAGTCTCCCTTAAATATTATTTTATTCTGTTTTTAGTATTTGTTGTTATAGCGGCAACAGAAATATATCATCTGTGAAAATTTCAACTGTCTAGCTATCGCGGTTCATCAGATACAGCCTGGTGACAGACAGACAGACGGACAGTGGAGTCTTAGTAATATGGTCCTGTTTTTACCCTTTGGGTACGGAACCGTAAAAAGGACCTAGCTAATGCTCATTGCAATCAAATATTTCGATTTATTCCGGTCAGATCCCCTGAGGCCCCCCCCCCTCTACCCCCGCCCTCCTCGATCCCCTGCTACTTCTTTGTTTATAGGTACGCACGGCTACACCTCAAGCTATAGGTACATAACCAGTATAAGCTGACTTCTGATTGTACGAAACACTGCTAAAACTGGTAATGTATAGCATGATGTGCATCCGTGTGTACATAGGTTTCATTTAACTTGTTCAATGTAGACTTATTCCCCATAGCTAATGCATCTTACCATGTTTTAGTTTAAACCAAACTAAACTTAAATTATATTTTCAGCTAAAGCTATATATAACTCCACTCCATTGACATTATCTTTTCACACGCAGGTCTGTAAGCTCCGATATCAAAGCTCGTTATTTTTAGATGATGTTGTTGTCCTCAAATTGATCCAATATCATATTAATATTGGCCTGAATTGTTTTATTGTACCACAACGTCCCAATAGATAGTGTTTTATTGCATAACTTGACAAGTTAACAAGAGTGACAAGGAAACAATGGCCTAGACCTGAATAGATAACCCAGGATAGGATTTATCATATTATATTTGACGGTACTATGATGGATGCAATGATAGTAAAAGCTAGTTCATGTTCAAAAGTGTTTATTACACATTAGACTTCTGAATCAATATGTATTTTTATCGCGAACGTATTATTCATTCGCGATACCAATCAGAAAGTCGAGAACTTTCTTGAGTCTTTTATAGTCTAAACTTTTGACGTTTGCAAAAATAACAAATATCTATAATTATTATACTTAGTGGAAAGTCACCAACATTCTTTGTAGCACCATGCAGTATTCCTGAAACACATAATATTCAAGTATAAATTCAACATATGTCACATATGTGACAATTCAACATATGTGTTTTAACATATGTCAAAAACATAGCTTTACAACCACGATTAGCATTCATTTTTCTTGAATACCTACACAGGACATAAAAGTAATAGCGACTCCTGTGAATAGAAACTAGAGCAAGCACGTATTCAGGAACATAACTATATTTTAGTATTACTGTGGTATTACACGCGTCGACTTTTTCAATCACAATAGCTTTAGGTATATCTACAGATATTTCAAGCCATTATTAACCTCGTTACAAAATATAGTCTATCTATCCGCACTTCCGCAGCTGAATTTCTGTTGATTTATAACAGAAGTAACAAAACTTTCCTTCAATAATGGCTGAATGGGGAAGTTTAAAACAATGATTTTGCAACATTACGATGATCGATGAGTTTCCAATATAACTTTTGACTTTTGGACGTATTTATCTAATATCGGTTGAGTCTCGAGAAGCTGTTCTAGAATCTTGATCAGGAATACCTAAATGTCACTGACCTTTGAACTTTTGAAGTGCCTTAATCTACGGGATTTCTGGCTAAAATAAACGTATTTATTTTTTTGTGATTGTCATGTATAGCAACTAATCCCGTTTACTATGAAGGATATAAGTAGTTACATAGAATAAAAATAGAAATACAAAAATATTTATTTTCCAGATAATACAGTAAGCAGGTTCACAGGTAATCAGCAAGTTGAGACGACATGAGAAGCTTAAAATACCACCTACAGCTAGATTACAATATATTACTTGCCAGTGAGCCCCAAACTAGACAGTCTGTAGTACTAGAGAAATGATTTCAGGTATGTTAAGGTACGTGTGTGTGTAATGTTTGTATGGTGTGTGTTTGTAAGTGTGCGTGATTGTTTCATTGTTGTTCGTTTGATTTGATGTCAGGTCAGGGTCTTTATATCAATAATTGTTCCGAGTCATCATAACCAGTGCTTTGTAACATTTCCTTTACTATTTTTTGCAACCGAATGAGGTAGTCTTTTTAATTTCGCAGAGTGTTCGTCAGGTGTTAGGATTATATAATTTCTGTTGCATATGATTGATGTGTAGTCGGGTCTGCTCACAATATTTTTGTTCGTTTTAGCGCAGGCAGAAAGAATAAAAAGCTGGCGGACTCTGAGGACTCGTTTCGCGATAAAGTACATCACTAGAAAACCAATAGGGCTTCTTAAAAATTACTTTAAGAAGCGCTCTCTGTGCTCTTTCATCTTCAATCAAGTAGGTCTTTCCAGCACTACCACACACGCTAATGCAATACGTACTGAATTATCGATTGGCAGACATGATTGGTCGTTAATCGTTGTAATGATTTATGTAAGAGATTATTGCAGCGTTCTCATGTATGCTAATTAGGTAACTAGGTACACAAGACTATCACTAATCTGGGATTCTAACTGGGATTATGACAATGCTCCTTTATTATAATACCTAACAAATACCTAATCTTGCCATTATTCAAGTATCTTTTATTGGAGAAAACTTCAATTCAACTCAAGGGTGTGAATTTTCTAAAATATTTTCTAGGGAAAAAAGAAAATCCGTTTATTTGCGGCAAATATGACGCATAAAAAAACACAAACAAAATAATAATTTGGGAGAAAACATGCGTCACGTCTACGCAAAACGGCCATCGCTCAGCACAATGCTAAGTCCCTATAGGAGACAGAGCCCCAGCGCTGGTTTTCAACAACAGCCGGAGTTGACGTGATGACGTCAGCCAGTGCCGCATACGATTATAAATAAAAAACAACAATCAAAATAAGAAATAAAATAAATATCCATAGGGCTTACTTGCACCATATTTTATGGTACTCTTGAGCAAATGTTCATGCTTCGTTTAGGCTGTGCTTTGTTTGTCAGTGAACGAATGAGTGAATTTATGATTATTCTTAAGTAAGCCGTGTACATACATACTGTATACATAATCAGCTTATAACGTTCCCACTGCTGGGACACAGGCCTCCTCTCTGTGAGAGGGAGTGGGCCGTAATCCACCACGCGGGCCCAGTGCAGGTTGGTGGATGTCACATGTCTTCGAATTTTTGGTTCTAGGACATGCCGGTTTCCTCACGATGTTTTCCTTCACCGTTTTGAGAGCAGTGGTGATGAAATAATTTACACAAAGTAAAGCGCCTGTCGGGGTTCGAACCTACGACCTACAACTTGTGAGTCGCGGCTGATACCACTGGGCCACCACTGCTCTCCGTAAGCCGTGTACCTGATGGGATTTCCCATGCGCAAAAATGATGAACTTCCATACGAACTTAACCCCGGGGAAGATTTTTATTAAGGGGACTACAGGACCTAAACGCAAAAAACGCAAGTTTTATATTGCCTAAAAGTATATGATCGACTACAATAAACAAAGTCAGAAAAATACATGATATTTTTAGAATATATGGTAGTTGATAGTGTGTTGAAAACATAATACAACTTATTTGATACGATAGAAAAAAAACCGGCCAAGAGCGTGTCGAGCCACGCTCAGTGTAGGGTTCCGTAGTTTCCCGTCCGTCACAATAAGTGTTCCCACGTACAATTCGATAATACCCGACCCAATGTAATAAGTACCTACAGCGCCATCTCTCGGAGAATTGGGTTACTAATTAATACATAGACGTGCCAAAAGTTTTCGGTGGTAATTTTGGATTGCGAGAACCGATTTTAATAATTCTTTTTTTGTTTGAAAAAAGATACGTTCAGGATAATAAAATATGTAAACGAAGTTAAAAAAAAAATGCTTGCATATACGATTATACTACGAACTTAGTCCAGAAATGATTTTGTACAACTTTTTGTCTTTTTTGTACAAAAACTGTTGTTTCTATCAAGTTCAAAATAATTTTCCTAGAAAGTCCTTATAAAGTTCTACTTTTCAGATTTTTTTCATATTTTCTAAAGTTATGGTTCAAAAGTTAGAGGGGGGGGGACACATTGTTTTTTACTTTTGGACCGATTATTTCCGAAATTATTGACATTATCAAAAAATGATTGTAGTAAACCCCTATTCATTTTTAAATACCTTTCCAACAATATATCACACGTTAGGGTTGAACTTAAAAAAAAAATCACTTCCCACTTTACATATAGGGGGGCTACCCTAATAAAACATTTTTTTCCAATTTTTATTTTACCACTTTGTCGGCGTGATTGATATACATATTGGTACCAAATTTCAGCTTTCTAGTGCTAACGGTCACAGAGATTAAGCGAGGACGGACAGACGGACGGACGGACGGACAGACAGACATGGCGAAACTATAAGGGTTCCTAGTTGACTACGGAACCCTAAAAATCATGAAGATACCTCTAAAAACTTTCTTTTCACAATAAAAACCATAATATTTTTTTTGTAAATAGATAATTTCATCATATTTTGCAATAAATTACCATGGTTGTGTCATCGCGCTTCTCTTTCTTTTCTATGCAGTCCGACAGTGACCGCGCTTTAGGTCAAGTAATCCCCTTAAGTAGAAGACGTTTGGAATGTCTTGGTGATACTTAGGTACCTACAGATCCCCAAAATGAACCTTTACTTTAGGTCAACACACATTGTTGACCTAGTGGCTTATGGAGCTTTCCTTCTTCATCTTTGAGTCGTTTAATAAATCCCAAGGTTGCTGCCTTCAGTGTGGAGGACGACCGGATTTTCCTTGAGATGAGCCTCCGGAATTTGATGAGATCTATGGGCTCCGGTTATGGCGGAATCCTCTAGTTTTGTTCCTTCCTGTAATACGGGTTCCTGTAATATGAGAGCAAGGTATGTAACAGATTGTAGCCTGTAGTTCGAGGTCCAATTTAGTGAAATGTTGCTTCAGCTATATATTTATCCTTCTTTTTCTTTCTTTCCTGAGGCAAATTATTATAAAACGCAACCTGTCTATGATAGTCTGTTAGTGTGCTTACGGCTCGAGAATCAATCCAATTTATGTTTTAGTTTTCTCTTGTCCGCACGAGTGGAGCCGTGGACACAGCCAGTGGATGAGGAATGGATGAAATATCTCAAATATTATTTTACCTGAAGGCCTATTCTCATAATTGAAAACGTTCAAAATCTAGTCGCAGTCTCATCTCAGCGACAAACAAATGTCAAAAACTTGTCAAAATGTAGGGAAATTACGTGTGTTTTTGACAGATTGAGACTGAGATCAGACTGTGAACGTTCTTAAAATTACGAGAATTGCCCCTCAGGTTGTTACAAATGAGATACTAAACCAAAACATTTTTTATGAGTTTTATAATAAGCCGCAGAAAACCAATTTTATGGTACATGTATTGAAAATAGGGTTAAAAGTCTGGTTTATGCCTTAAGAACTGAACAAACAAATAAAACTTCAAATAATTGAGTACTCATTTCACGTTATAGAATGTTCGTAAAACGTGCGTAAGAGCTATGCTCATTGTTTTTTAGGTAAGTGCGATAAAATAAACCGTTACATATTTATAGCATCTAAGCTTTTCTTGTGTAGAACTCTCAGTAATGTAAATATTATTAGTTTGAGAATAAATATTTTAACTAATACTGAATACCTAATCTTGTTTTTGCACAGTTCGTTTAGGTATTTACTTAGTACTTTTACGAAACAGTTCAATTAGGAGCAGATAGTCTGACTAGTCAAAATTGCACTTGCCTGATTGTAAGATATTTCATAAATTAGTTGCGCAACTGATGTTTGGTAATTAAACCACCAGCATAAACCCACCTGGTTGCTGTTATCATCATCATTATTTCAGGCGAAAGACGTCCTCTGCTGGACATGGGCCTCCCCAAGCACCTCCACTTCGACCGGTTCTGTGCTTCCCGCACTCAGCGAATTCCTGCGGCCTTCACAAGGTCATTGTTCGAAGGCCTCCAGGCCGTCCAACGCTACGTCTTCCGGTACGCGGTGTAGCATAACATAACAAGAACCGAAAACATAAAGCAACTACTTCCCTATAATTCTAATCATTGAAATCTAGTCTAGGAAAGTTCCTAAAGTAATAAAACCTCTTTACATGACTAAATACATACAGCGCAAACTGGCCATTTTCCGTCAAAAAATTAAATGATGCCATTAGAGTTTTCTTTCTTTATTTTTTATTTTTTTGTGAATTATACGGTTTCCAAAATGTTTTTCAGTTAAAACAGCCAGAGATTAAATTCTTTTTAATGCAATCTTCTTCGCTTTGAACTTCTATTTTTAGGCATTGCGAAAAAGGTTTTCAATTTAACAATATTAAAAAATTAATAAATCATGAAAGTTAATTCGATATCCTACACCTCGAATATAATCTCGGAAGTATTATATAAACTATAGCTTAATGTTGGACAGCAAAGTGAAAATATTTACACCATCAATCAATTACTGCTGAAAATCAGGTCAAATTGAGCATCAGAAACGGGCGAAAGCATTACATAAATAATATTTAAGAAGTTTTAGAGTCAAATATTAATTTTCTCGAAATATTTAGAGCTCTGTACAAATTAATACTTTACCTAGTCTATTCGGAAACAAAGCTGGTTATTTAATTTAATTAATTAAACGTCTTTCATCAGAGAAACGATACTTTGCGATAAATTTGATTAATAATAGAGTTTCTATCAGTATCAGTTACCTACTCCTCTGACAGCTGTCACTGTCAAAATAAATAAATGTTTTAATGAAGCTGAAAGACAAATTTAGAATAAATTATTTGAGAAATTATTTTAATTACACGCAACGAAGAAAGTGAAATTATAACGAAAAATTCCATAATGTATAATTATTTTCAGTATTGCTTAAATAAAAGATATTGATTAATACAAGAGAACATTACAGCTGTACCCCCTTATTAATAAACGTTTTAAAGTGTCTGTATAGTTACACAACGCTTGGTCTTTTTCTTTCGAAAGTCAAATTACAGACGACTGAAAGAGAGAAATCGGTGTGTAACTATTCATCCATACTAATATTACAAATTTGGAAGTAACTCTGTCTGTCTGTTTGTCTGTATGTTACCTTTTCACGCCTAAACTACTAAACGGATTTCGATAAAATTTGGCAGAGAGATCGATTGCGTCCCGGGGAAGGACATAGGATAGTTTTTATCCCGATATCCCCACGGGATCGACACTTCTGCGGATGAAACCGCGGGGAGCAGCTAGTCTGATATAATACGTTTATTAGTAAGGGGGTTAGCTTATACTGTTATAAGTACACATGCGAATTCCACACTTACCTAAATTTTACTTCCGAGACAGAAAAGTAAGTTGGCTACTAAAGAAAACCAAGTACCAACAACAGCGAATTTTATGTCCCAAAAATTTTCTAAATAATTTTCGTTTACAATTTTAATATTCTCTCCTCTCGTTCTCTTTATTCTAATTCGTAACGCATTATTTTTTATTTCTTGACATTTTCCGTTTTATTAATTTTTAATAAAATATTAATCTTTGTCTATGACACTTTCTGTGGTCGCAGCCAACTCGTAGAGTCCGTTTCATGAAAGAAGTCCCGCGGCAATAATTGGAACTAATTAGGTACTAGTAGTTAGCAACATTCCCACAACAACCCGCCTACCTAATACACCTTTTTCTGTTTAGGATTGTGCATTTTATTAACCATTGCCTATTATATTATGTCGAGATAATCAATCAATATTTATGATTCCGTCACACGACAGTGGCGCCGCGCGCCGTGTTCGCGAGACCTCTTTCGTGAAACGGACTTTATATTTAGGCACCTAATGTTGTCGACCCGCATGTCTTCACCTCGTCCAACTTTCAGCCCGATACCGTACTCTCTATTTTTTTACTCTGTGGTGAAAATTCTGCGTCCACAAAAAGAAACTTATACTGAACTAGTTTTCTGTGTTGTTTCTGACTAAAAATGTTCCACTTACATATTCATTACATTCGATCCTCCACGACTTTCTTAAAACCTTTTTATGATATAAGTACTCGTATCTGACATATATGGTAGTTTCAACAATTTTCTTTCGCCTTTCCAAGACCTTAAACATAAATGTTAGTAAAAAAGTGACATTCTGTCAGCGGTAAAAATGATGGAAAAGTCAAAAATGTATTGGATTGAAATGTTTATGTCAAAGTTATTGTAGAAATACGAAACGCTTTGAAAGCGATTGTCACTTGTCTAAGCCTCTGTTATACTCTGTATGCTTATATTAAGGCGCTTACATGAGCTAAACGCAAAAAAACGGTAGTTTTCGAAACAATAAAAGTATATGATGGCCTACAGTAAACAAAATCAGAAAAATATATGATATTCTTCAGGATATATGCTAGATAGATAGTGTTTTGAAAACACAATACAACTAATTTGGTACGATAGAAAAAAATCATGAACATACCTCTAAAAAACTTTCTTATTACAATAAAAACCATACTAATATACATACAATCATTCTGATTTTTTGTCAGATTATTCTACAAGTAACATACTAAAATGATAGTGTTTTATTTTTTTATTTAAAACAATAGTTTTTTTGTAAATCGAATATTCATAATTCCGAACATAAAAATTGCGCATGTGTGCGTGAACGCCCGTGTAGCGACACTGCCGGCCGAGGCCTGATGCTATACGGACGTGTCGCTCTTTTCGCCGCACTATTTCCGTCAAGATTGTTATGTTTTTGTTAAGTTTTATTTGTAAATTCATTGTTTATTATTATTTGCATATCTTCTTTCCGTAAATATTTTTATTTCGTGTAAATATAAAATACTTTTAAGTTTGTAATGTATGGGGTGCAAGGCGCGCGCCATCTATTGTACGGCGAGTCCCAACTCCCGGGCGTTTCACTTGTGTCTCCCGGCAGTGGTCCGCGTAACCTAACAAAGTTAAAATAGGGTAATAATTTGTAAATAAATGGGAAATATAGTGAAACATTCCGTTAGGAGGACTACAAAACGTTCATATAAAACAAAAGCCGAACATAATATGAACGAAAGTAAAAAGTATGAGCATTTTATTTTTAACTGAATATTTTTATTTTTGCAATAAAATGCATAAGGTAAGTATTTTCGACTCCGCGTACATCTGTCACACCGGCGCATGTGGACGACGTGTAGATTTGTATTCGAGAGTCCCCGGGTTCGATTCCCAAGGTTACGAAATCGTACTTTCTTTTTAAATTTTTGAATTTTTAGATAGATAGTGTTTTGAAAACATAATACAACTAATTTTGTACGATAGAAAAAAATCATGAAGATACCTCTAAAAACTTTCTTTTTTTATTACAATAGAAACCATACTAATATACATACAATCATTCTGATTTTTTGTCAGATCATTTTACAAGCAACATACTAAAATAATAGTGTTTTATTTTTTTAGTTCAAACAATAGTTTTATTGTAAATAGCATATTCATAGTTCCGAACATAATAAGTGCGCATGTGTACGTAAACGGTAAACCCCCGTGTAGCAATAATGCCGGCCGAGGCCTGATACTATAACTATACGGACATGTCGCTCTTTTCGCCGCATTATTTATTTGTACATACATTCATTGTTTATTATTACTATTTGCATATCTTCTTTCTGTAAATATTTTTATTTCATGTAAATATAAAATACTTTTAAGTTAAAATAGCGTAATAATTTGCTATCAATTATATCATTTGTAAATATGGGAAATAAAGTGAAACATTCCCTTAGGAGGACTACAAAACGTTCATATAAAACAAACGCCGAACATATGAACGAAATTAAAAAGTAAGAGCATTTTATTATTACTGAATATTTTGGTAGTTTAAGAAAATGCACTTATTACGCATAAGCTCAGTTTTTTCGACGAGGTACGCAATCGTTACATTGGCTCATGTAGACGACGCGCAGGTTTGTGTTCGAGGGTCCCCGGGTTCGATTCCCAGTGATACGGAATCGATTTAATTTTATTTAAATGTATTTTGAATTTTTAAATATATTTTTATAACTAAAAAAACGTCTACAATGTAATTATCTTTCACAGGAGAAAGAAAGTCGAAAATATCAACACGGAAGTTACTTCTAATGCGTAAGTACCTACACGTTTTCTAAGCCATTGTAACAATAAAAAAAACCTAAATTTATTAACAGACCGCGACTTATTGATAATGTGCATAAAGAAATCACAGATTCATCCGAAAATTGCGAAAAAATGATCACAAGCAAGAGTTTAATTTTTATTGATTGTGTTTATAATAAGTAAATAGAAATCATAATAATTATGTATGAATGTTAGGTACGAGTACCTAATCCTTGAGGCCGTTTACACATCATGCCGCAGCTGCAGCGGCATCGCCGCCGCCGCGGCGCCGCTGCATCAGTCACCCTTGGATTTGTATGAACACACGGCGCCGCCGCGCCGCCGCACCGCCGGCGGTGCGGCGCGGCGACGAGTTTTGATAAGATCTATCAAAACTCGCCGCCGCACAGTGGTTTGAAAATCGAGCTCCATACTCATAGAAACTTAAAGTACGAAAATAAAAAAACAAAAATTGTAATGGGTCTAGTATACCTCCCTTTACGTAATATTAACGTATGGATGGTATCAGTCGCTCCACGCGTGAGAAAAAAATGTTTTTTGTTTTTTTTTGTATGGGAGAAAACACTTAATGTACATTTTTTTGAAACTGAATGGAACTGATAGGCTGGAGCTCACACGAGCTATTGTACCATACACGGCCATCAAGATGACATACAATTCATGCACCGTTGGGCGCCGCTTTGCACGTAGCAAATTTTTGAAATTTTGTGTTTTCGATATGTGATTTTTCAAATCTTTGACGTGAATAAACGAACATGCCGATCGATTTACTTATACTATCGTTACTTTTAGCCTGCTTATGACCTTTATGATGGCAACAATTAAAAATTATGTTGATTATAAGTACCTATACGTTTTTTTTTAGAACTACTTAACTCATTTAATCACCGTTGTAGTGTATCTATTAAATAGATATGTAAACACTGTCTCATTCAAACAAGCGGGGTAGCTGCTGTCAGTTATGTTATGTCATCTGTCAGTTACGAGGAATGGCGGGAAACAGACAAAGTGAAGCAGGCTATATACGATGGCGCTTGGTGTGGTAGTGAGCCAGTGAAGTGATATGTTCAACATAAGTACGGAATCAACAGGATTCTACAACCGTGATTATGGTTGAGTTGTAATTAGATACTGCTTCAATCTGAGCCTCAATCAGAGCCTGTTCTTCCACGATGTTCAACTTGTTTTCGTTTGAAAACTTAAAATAAATTGGTCAGCAGAACATTGTGGAAGATGGCTTTGGATTCTCCCATACCTTTTCTTCGCCACAAACTAAGCGCAGAGGCACAAAAGAACACATAAACATACTGGAATCGTCTTCGTCTGCCATAGTTTGCTTATACAAACTTTGCCCTGAAGCACCATCAAAGCCATACTTGCATATAATTGTTAACTCTTTGCCATCCAGCGAAGGTTCCACACGTAGGAATTTTCCAAGCTTTGCACAGTTTTATCCAAAATTTAGCTTTACTTTTACCTCTCCTTCCGTGATGTACAATGGTAACTTTTGGAGGGCAGCAGTCCTTCTTCGCCTCAAGGATGGCAGTATAAGAAGGACACAGTGGTACTCCTTCTTCTTTTGCACAAGATCTTAATGTTATACACTGCCACTTCGAAAGCTTCAATGAGGTCAAAATAAATAAAGCTTTATCAGCGGAATATATAGGCACAGTTTCCTTGGGCTTTAACAATTTATTTATCCTTGTAGCCTCTTTGCTCCGAGACTAGTTTGACGATATCTGCTATATTCTTGTCATGTGCTTTCAAACCGGTTGCATGAGCAAGGCTTTCAGTGCTATACGTTAGGAGGTCTTCCGCTCTCCTTCTCTTCTGTAGCGGGCTTAGCTCTTTAAATGGTTTTCTCGGCCTCACAACTGATGTTGATGTTCCAACACTGCACGTCTCCGGTGTGTAGGATGTTGATGCACCCTCATTTAAAACAAAGTCAGAACTGGAACGGGTTTGCTGCTCTACTGACACTAAATAAGGGGTCATCTTTCCTTTCATGATCTCAGGCCTTTTTATGTTCTCTTGCAGCCATGTCTCATACTTTGTTATGTATGTACGTCTCGTACGATTACACGAGATCCATTTGTTCCTCAACGAACAAACATAAGTCTGACAGAATTATTTCAATACCCTCTTTTCATTTTCTGACAAATCAATAGTATTCTCAAAAACTTCAAATAAAACATTGGGCTGTGAAAAACAATTGTTGTTTGTCACAAACATGACAATGTCCAAATTGGTATCACAACCTTCCATCACAGCACAATAAAAAAAATAACGTAATAAGTTAGCGCGCACAAGTACTGAGAGCTACTGATAAAAGTAAGCTCAAACGTCCTATTTTTATACAACTACCCTCATTATCGTTCGCTATTCTTTAATTAGGTTTTACAGACTTTAATATTACAGACAATAGAATTTTATTGTGACTAGGGCCCATTTGGCCCTGCTAGAGCTGGTTGATGCTCATGTCATTAGTATATAATTATAACTCAACCATAATCACGGTGATTAAATGAGTTAGTTCTTGGAATGAAATAAAAAAAAAACGTATATAATCAATATAATTTTTAATTGTTGTCATCACAAAGGTCATAAGCAGGCTAAAACTAACGATAGTATAAGTAAATCGATCGGCAAGTTAATTTAACCTCGTCAAAGATTTGAAAAATCACGTATCGAAAATTCAAAATTTCAAAAATTTGCTACGTGCAAAGCGGCGCCGAACGGTGCATGAATTGTATGTCATCTTGATGGCCGTGTATCGTACAATAGCTCGTGTGAGCTCCAGCCTATCAGTTCCATTCAGTTTCAAAAAAATGTACATTAAGTGTTTTCTCCCATACAAAAAAAATAAAAAACTTTTTTTTCTCACGCGTGGAGCGACTGATACCATCCATACGTTAATATTACGTAAAGGGAGGTATACTAGACCCATTACAATTTTTGTTTTTTTATTTCCGAACTTTAAGTTTCTATGAGTATGGAGCTCGATTTTCAGACCACTGTGCGCCGCCCGCGGTGCCATACTATTATATTCTGTGCCGATGCCGCTGTATTGGTTTCTCTTGGATTTGTATGAGCCCTTACGGCGCGCCGCCGCGGCGCCGTGTGTTCATACAAATCCAAGGGTGACTGATGCAGCGATGACGCGACGGGCGGTGCCGCTGCAGCTGCGGCATAATGTGTAAACGGCCTCAAAGATTAGGTACCTAACATTCATATATAACTATGATTCCTATTTATTATAAACAAAATCAATTTTAAATCTAATTTCTTGCTTTTAATCATTTTCATCGCAATTTTCAGATGAATCTGTTACCTATTTCATTATGCCCATTATCAATAAGTCGCGGTCTGTTAATAAAAACATTAGGTCAGAATTTTTTTTATTTTTGTAATAGCTTAGATAACGTGGTAGGTACTTGCGCATTAGAAATACCTAACTTCCGTGTTGATATTTTCGACTTTCTTTCTCCTGCAGACTTTTTTTAGTTATTTATAAAAATATTTAATAGATATATTTAAAAATTCAAAATAACATTTAAATAGAAAATTTGATTTCGTAACCTTGGGAATCGAACCCGGGGACTCTCGAATACTAATCTACACGTCGTCCACACACGTCACTGTGACAGTTGTACGTGAAGTCGAAAATACCGACTGCACTTTCTTAGATGTTTCCAAAATTCATAGTTTTAGAAAAAAACACTGCAAAGTGATAACTTTTATTTCGGAAGTCGGTGTCGCTGGTTCCGCATTTTCGTTTTTTGACACCGACTTCCGAAATTATAGTTATTTATCACGCTGTAGTGCTTTTTTTGAAGTCGGTTGTTTTTTTTTTTTCTTTCTAATTGTACCTACCCCACAAAAATTCAATTAACACTAGTGCATTGAAGAATCATCAAAATTCGCATAGAAATGCCGGAGATGCAGTGCATTTATGCATATTAACTTCGGACATACTACATAAGAATAATTACCTAATGTATTATATACTAAAACCTTCCTGGAAGTATGTAGATCACATTAGTGAAAGAATGATCAAAATTGGTTCATCAGTTTTTTAGAAAATCTACAAATATATATACAAACATACACACATACATACATACGGGTCGAATACACAACCTCCTTTTTTGAAGTCGGTTAAAAATGTTTTAAATTTCATTGAATCAGTTTTATTTCAAAATCACCCACATCCTTAAGTTTTTCAAGTCACACTCAAAACGAATAAAATTTATTATGTTGTCACACATAACCACATAATTTGTTTGTTAGATCTTTAACTTATTTGCACATCGTTTCCGCGCCATCTATTAGAATACTAGGGCGTAATCTCACAAAACCGTTACTTCTAAATCTCATGTATGCTTTATGTCATAATTGTGATGGGCGTCGTCGTTAGATGGCGTTTGCGTCGATTCTGCATATGTGTGCATGCGTTTTTCAAGGACACTTAGGTCTAGTAAGCCTCTTAACATCTAAGGGGCCGTCTCCACGAGCGAGAGAATCGCGGCGATATTATCGTCGTGCCGCGTGTAGGTATTTCTATACACTCTCTTAGTACGTGTCTCCACACGGCGATATCATCGCCGCGAAAATTCGATGGCACGGCGAGACTATCGTCGCGATTCTCTAGCTCGTGGAGACGGCCCCTAACTATCGCCATTCTGGCTGTCAAACATAGCACGGTTACGGTATTATCCCACAAGAGTGATTGATTGTTCGTACAGCTACAGAGATCAACATATTGCGCTAAACATTTACGAGCTTACGACATTTATGCTTAAATATTGATTGCCCTAATTGAGTCTCGCTTTAATATGTTAATCTTCATTTATAAATCACTTCGTTCGCGTGCATGTCGGAAAACAAATTAGATGTCATGGACTTTAATTTTTTTGCCCGGAACCCTAATTCTTCTTCTAAAAGAAAAGTCCATCCTAATTTACACCTCTTAACATCAGCTATCTTCCAGTGAAAATCCTGGCAAAATCAGCCCAGCTCTATCAGAGGTTAGCCGAAACAAACAGACAGACAAACATTTAAAAATGTATTTATTTGTATGTAGAATGTTGTATTGTATGTAGTATATATAGATGTGATTGTTATATATTTTGTGAGATACAACATGATAACGTGCCAACAACTCGTTTTCAAATCACAGAGCTATGGTAAATGACATCCAACTGCAGTTGACGATCGAATAACAGTGTATTTACGTTGTCACATGTGTTTTGAACAATAATAATGGTCTATAACAGTCTATGGCAGGCAGTTTTCATACCTACTTACTATAGTTTACGATATACAAATTAAAGTGATCAAACGAATTTTCAAAATCATTTCGATTATTATTGTAACATCTGGCTACAATATCTGTAATAAGTAACTGATACATGCTATTGTTTAAAGTTCATAATTAATTCACGATTTATAAGTCAAATACTTGTTAAATCTGCACCCTTATTGCATAACACACTATTAATTACTCAGAAAGCACCTTAGACCGTTTGTGCCGGCTGTCACTTTGACAGTCGATAAGGGTAGCCAAAAGTGTGTTTGTGACACTTGTCTCACCAAGTGGTATCGAATTATCCATATCTAACTGAGTTGTGGAGGTCACATAGTCAGACGCTTTATGTAAAATACTAGTGTTAAGCTGCATCCAGTTAGACTGGAAGCCGACCCCAACATAGTTGGGATAAGGATAGGCAGATGAGTCACAATTTAGAACATTAGCTAATGTTATTCGGTGTCGTCGTCAATATGTACTCCATCCATCATACGTCGTGATGCATGACAATAGAATCGCAAATTCACAATACAAGTCAAGTCAGAGAGAAGGTGTTAGGTAGATACGTGCGAGAAATTTTGTCAACGCTATTGGCAGACGAGGCTTTGTCTAAAATAAATGAAGAAAAATTACTCGTAGAAAGTAAAATAGAAATATACGTTCTTTATTTACTCTTATTTAAAGATACGTTGTATTGACGAATACCCTAATTGCGTTACACAATTACAATCAAAATCTGAATAATTTTGAAGGATATTGCTAATCCATTGCTTCAAATGTTCTAAAATTTTTTCTGCTCTACAACGTAAATAACGCAATGAATGTTGTTGAACTGTCAAAATGAAAGACATTGCTACTGTCAGTGTGCTACGCAATTACCCCGCCGATTCTTTCTTTGGTTGTGATTGTCACAATTCTTCTTGGTTCTTTGTTGTTTATTTTAATTAGGAACATATTTTATTTATTAGGTATCAGCCGTTTGTGCCCCAGTGTAGGGCAAAGGCCTCCCTTCTCCCCTTCCATTTCAGATCTTAATTTGTTTTAATTCTTTAAATTATGTGGTCGATGATTTTGATGCACGGTAAAACTACAATAAGTTTATTATAACTACATCAACTTAAATGCATATATTTGTGTACTACCTATTACTTATATATTTTTTCTGAATCTTGTTTTCGTAGAAGATGATACTAACCTCCACAAAATACAAAATTCTAAAACCATTTTCATAAAGTCTGTAAATGAATTTAAGGCTATACTGTATTTACTTTAACGTTAATGGAGCTTTATAAAAACAAACAGCTCAGAAAGCCTACTCGTAAATGGCTGATGCGCTACATTTCACCTTCACGAATTAAATTGACACCTTCTCTCTCGTTTTCTTTTCTTTATACCTCTCATTATTGAGTAGGTAATAACTGAGATATATTTCCATAAAAAAGGTCGTAACTGTTCTAAGATAGTAGTTAGTATGTTGTTTTACTTGTAAGCCAAAATGTTATGTTCAAAGACTGTTTCATGGTTTTAGTTACAGTCAGTGCAACGAAGATCTTCGGGTGCTCAAATGACGGTGACAGGGTAGCGCTGTAAGTAAACATTTGTGCGGATGTTATGTGAAAATGAAATGTATAGAAAAAACAATATGGCGCCGCGCCACATTCTTGCATAGCTTTGTTTTTCTCTGCAATTTCACGTCCTTTTATAACTCCCGTGAATTCCGATTTATTCCACGAACCGTTGATGAATGAAGTAACTGCGACTGTGTTCCAAAGATAAAATGAAACTTAAATGGATTGTACTTTCATTCAACTGTTGAAAAAAGTTTTGTTATTTTACAACGTTCAGTTGACTAACGCCAACATTACCTACGAAGTTGTTGTAATACGACCTCTTCACTGACTCAATTCGCCTGTTTGTGGGCACGTAGTTTAATTTCCTATTTTATCGGTGTTCACAAATTTACATTTACGTAATAAAGAGTATTTTCAGGAACGAAAACATTTTTTCAGCTTACATCGGTCTGGCTATGAAAAAGTGTCGAATAATTTAACTACCGTTTATTAAAAAAACTGGCCAAGTGCGAGTTGGACTCGCGCACCGAGGGTTCCGTATAAAAATTTAAGGTTTTCGGAATTTTTCCTTTATGTGTGCTATAAAACATTGCTTTATGCCAAATTTCAAGCTTCTAGGTCGACTGGAAGTACCCTTTAGGTTTTGATTCCCTTGCGAGTAGTTGCGAGTTTGAAAATATGCGGCTTAAATTGCCGTTTCTTTTGATTGCGTTGACATAGAAGTTTGATTTTGTTACAGCTTAAAGGTATTATAGACCTGAGTATTTGATATTAATTTTAATTTAATACTTCTACGCGTTCATGAGAAAAGAAGTAGTAACTTTTAAATTTAAAAAAATTTTTTTATTATACATATCATGTAACTTCGTACCAAATTTCATGATTCTAAGTTCCCGGGAAGTACCCTGTAGGTTTTGATTCCCGTGCGAGTTTCGAAAATTTGCGGCATAAACGGCTGTATCTATTGGTTGCTTTGGCTTAGAAGTTTGATTTTTTCACAGCTCCAAGGGACAGTAGACCTGGGTATTAGATATAAATTTCAGTATCAAACTGAAATTTATATCTAATACTCAGGTCCTTCACGCGTTCCTGAGAAAAACGGTCTTGACAGACGGACGGACGGACGGACGGACAACAAAGTGATCCTATAAGGGTTCCGTTTTTTCCTTTTGAGGTACGGAACCCTAAATGGAATGAGTATTTACACACCCGCCTTTCAGCACTACATACTTACTAGAAAAAAAAATAGAAAATATCTAATATGGGAGAAAACATTGCTTGTAAACTAAAATTCACCAACTAATCACTTGGAATAACAAAATAGTGGCAAATGTTTAAAAATAGTTTCTATCTTAGACAAACTTAAAAGCGAAAGATACGGTACGCTCTGACATCGCAATCACTACTCTGGGGCACAGAGCACAACATGCAATGAAACTCATACATCTGTAATCACAATTGCATTCTTACAGGTACCAATAGACAAGAACAGAGATAGGAACCGACACAGTCGAGCGAGCGCAACCGCGTTAGCCACCGAATGTTGACGATTATGAATGACATTGTGGTAGCAAGGGAGAGTCGCGCGATGCGTCGCATCGTGCCTCTCACGCCTGTTTTGTATTTTCTATCTCGCTGTCACAAAAATGGCGAAGCCAAAATAAAATTATAATTTTCAACAAATAACATTTTTGGCTGTACTTACGCGTGAAAAGTAATCCAGTACGTCTTATTTTTCTTTCTTGAGTGAGTAGAACACTTATGAAATACACAAGAAGGTATTTTGATTAAACAACCAAAATAACAATTATTAAAAAACATTATCAACATATTGTGCTTTTTATTAGACAACTAGCTGCGCCCCGCGGTTTCACCCGCGTAAATGTCGATCCCGTGGGAATATCGGGATAAAAACTATCCTATGTCCTTTCCCGGGACTCAAACTATCTCTATACCAAATTTCATCGAAATCGGTCCAGCCGTTTTCATGTTATGTCGTGACAACGGAAAACGGGTTTCATTTTTATATACTTATATAAGATAGTCCGCGGGGGACTAAGTGCAACTGTGTCCATTGGACTTGGTTCGGTAGGACCGCGCGCTGTGATCAAGTAACGTATATTTCGCTTTAAGTTTATCTAAGGTTCCTATTTTTTATTTCAGAAGCAAACGTATAAGACTCATAACCTCATCCATTCTTGTCTAATCAATTCCTCAAATAATAACCGAAAAAACATATGCCATTAAATAATTTGGTTCGCTATCAAAAGATAGGATTTGTGTAATCGCTCCGATGACTGGTCTACATTGATGGATGGTTCATCTTCCGATTAATACCGAGTTCTCCCGGACACTCCCGATTAACTCGCTCCTTCTAATTCGGGTAATAGCAGGGTGATTCGGCAGATATGAATACCTATTGACCAATCTGTCCATCATTGCATGCCTCGGTTTCGTGTTTACAATTTGATGTTGGTTTTGGCGTTGAAATAATAAATAATTAGATTTAGAGTTTGTTTTTAAGAATTCGGGTTGTAAAATAAATAGATTTATCATCATCTTAATGGATTGTGGATGCTTGATAGTACAGCAGCCCCGAATTTCCGCCTAGGCTGACTTCGCTCACTCCTGAATCATAGTTTTTCTTATTTCTTTTGTTTTCTGCGTAAGTCAACAAAGTAACTGCTATTTCTTTCTTTGAATTGTCAAAAGAAGTACAAACTTTCCAAGACGGACGTAAGAATTAATTTTAGAGCTCGCATAGGTTGCTATTTCATCTTATTGTTAGTTAATCTTCATTCTTAAACATTCTTGCATAAGTCGACAAAGTAACTCCTATTAGTAACCTTTCTGAGGTGCTAATATTTTCGAGCTCGCTTCGCTCGCTGCTGCATCCAAAGTTCTCTTATAAAGATCACTGCCGGCACCAGCTATGCAAAAAATCAATCATGTAGGATTTTACATAGCTCTGTAATTAGGAATGTTCGAAGAAAGTAAGTTGGTTCAAGAACGTAACTTGAGTAAAGGGTGAGGAGGGGTTAAGGAATACAAGGAAATAACGTCTTTGTTTAAAGGTTGATTTATGACGACCGTTACAAACTTACAACCGGTGCGACGTTTACGTATATGGTGACGTACATAACAAAGACTGCGTTATTTCTGAAAGTAATTAATTTAAAGAAATTAAGTTCAGCTGCATATGCAGTAAGAAATATAAGGCACTTGACTGATATAGCCACAGCTAAGTTAGTATACTTTGCTTATTTCTAAGGTATTATGTCTTATGGTGTTCTGCTTTGGTAGACAGCTGACATAGATTCAATTTTCATTTTGCAATAAGAGGGCAATCCGCGCTATCTATAAAATTGGTCCTCGCGAATCTCTGAGAAACAAATTCAAATTCAAATTGGTATAGATACTAACTCTGCCTTCTCTTTATATCTTAGACAGTATTTTGTATGTTCGCAAAAACTTAGGACTTTTGAAACTAAGAAGCGATTTCCATTTTTAGGTTTATGTGAAACGAGCTTCGTCCGCGTAATATTTCACACTCCCCCATTCACCCACTTAGAGGTGGAATTTCGAAAAACCCTTTCTTACTGGATACCTACTCTTCACAAAGAACACACCCGTCCAAATTTCATGTCTCTAGGACCAACGGTTTCGGCTGTGCGTTGATATATCAGTCAGTCAGGACTTAAGCACGAGTCCGACCCCGAGTTTTATATGTATAGATACTTAAAATATTTTGATTTTGGGACTACTACTTAATGTATATTAATTTTCATAAAATTGATTGTATAAGTATTATATCCTACTAATAATACATAATATTATAAACGCGAAAGTTTGTGAGGATGGATGTTTGTTACTCTTTCACGCAAATCTGAACTGATTTTGATGAAACTTTACAGTAATATAGCTAATACATCAGAATAACACATAAGATAATTTTTATCCCGATATTCCCATGGTATTAATAGGTACTTATGCGAATGAAACCGCGGTGGCGGTGCTTTTCATCCATATTTTTTCCTGTTACATACAAAAATTATATTAAAACGCACGGATGATCAAACAATCAGTCAACTTAATTAACGATGTAAACCAAAACTGACGCTGAAATATTATTTTTGAGCTTAAAGCAAAAAATACCCGGAACCTTGTCCATGTGAAAACGATATGTTTAAACTGACAGCGTACCTACGTAAAATAGTGTCACTCAAGTCGAGAGCAAGCGCTCTGTACACTATTTAATATAATTTATTTTTAAAGTGCTTTCAACACCGAATGAAGTTTCTATCTGCATCCTGTCTGTCGCTAACTTAGGCATTTCCATGCACGTAATACCCTCTTTCAGATGATTTCAGGTACTTTTCAGGTTTAACATCTGAAAATAATCCCAGGACCTCTAACTGAGTAGCTGGACTTGGACCTAACTAACTACGTACTTTCTCATGAGAAAATTGGGCAGAAATTATTTCCAAACAATAAACTTTACCAATTTTTTTTGCGCTGGGCTACGCAATTTGAAAATATGAGAAACATCCTCGTATCGAGACCATTAAAATTAATGTATGAATAATTTCGAGATGACCCTAAAATGTTGGGCTGTGGGCAGCCCTGCGTCTCGTGGTCGTGAAGTCCTTAAGAGGCTTACTAGACCTAAGTGTCCTTGAAAAACGCATGCACACATATGCAGAATCGACGCAAACGCCATCTAACGACGACGCCCATCACAATTATGACATAAAGCATACATGAGATTTAGAAGTAACGGTTTTGTGAGATTACGCCCTAGTATTCTAATAGATGGCGCGGAAACGATGTGCAAATAAGAAACAAATTATGTAGTTATGTGTGACAACATAATAAATTTTATTCGTTTTGAGTGTGACTTGAAAAACTTAAGGATGTGGGTGATTTTGAAATAAAACTGATTCAATGAAATTTAAAACATTTTTAACCGACTTCAAAAAAGGAGGTTGTGTATTCGACCCGTATGTATGTATGTAATGTATGTATGTGTGTATGTTTGTATATATATTTGTAGATTTTCTAAAAAACTGATGAACCAATTTTGATCATTCTTTCACTAATGTGATCTACATACTTCCAGGAAGGTTTTAGTATATAATACATTAGGTAATTATTCTTATGTAGTATGTCCGAAGTTAATATGCATAAATGTACTGCATCTCCGGCATTTCTATGCGAATTTTGATGATTCTTCAATGCACTAGTGTTAATTGAATTTTTGTGGGGTAGGTACAATTAGAAAGAAAAAAAACAACCGACTTCAAAAAAAGCACTACAGCGTGATAAATAACTATAATTTCGGAAGTCGGTGTCAAAAAACGAAAATGCGGAACCAGCAACACCGACTTCCGAAATAAAAATTATCACTTTGCAGTGTTTTTTTCTAAAACAATGAATTTTGGAAACATCTAAGAAAGTGCAGTCGGTATTTTCGACTTCACGTACAACTGTCACAGTGACGTATGTGGACGACGTGTAGATTTGTATTCGAGAGTCCCCGAGTTCGATTCCCAAGGTTACGAAATCGAATTTTCTATTTAAATGTCATTTTGAATTTTTAAATATATCTATTAAATATTTTTATAAATAACTAAAAAAAGTCTGCAGGAGAAAGAAAGTCGAAAATATCAACACGGAAGTTAGGTATTTCTAATGCGCAAGTACCTACACGTTATCTAAGCTATTACAAAAATAAAAAAAATTCTGACCTAATGTTTTTATTAACCGACCGCGACTTATTGATAATGGGCATAATGAAATAGGTAACAGATTCATCTGAAAATTGCGATGAAAATGATCAAAAGCAAGAAATTAGATTTAAAATTGATTTTGTTTATAATAAAAAGGAATCATAGTTATATATGAATGTTAGGTACCTAATCTTTGAGGCCGTTTACACATTATGCCGCAGCTGCAGCGGCACCGCCGTCGCTGCATCAGTCACCCTAGGATTTGTATGAACACACGGCGCCGCGGCGGCGCACGGTGGGCTGAAAATCGGCTTTCATAGACTTAGGCATTTTATTTTGCAAGTGCCAGTTTTTATGCCGGATATCACTTCTATTAGTTATAACAATATACAAAAATGACACCAGAATGGATTCTGCACAAAAACGAAGGAATTATAATTTTTTTACGAAAATTTTGTATGGAGCTAGTATGAAAAATCGAAATATCTCTAAAACGGCAGGGATAACCGTAATATCCTTATAGGAGGTTATAGTACTAATTATTTATGATTTTTTGACATACGTTACATAATGGGTGTAGATGCCGTTTTTTTTTAAAAAATCGACAAAATATTTTTATTTATTTTTACATATGAAACGTTCTTTTTAGTGTTTAGGTTGAAGAATTAGGAGCTTTAACAACTCTTAACATAAAATAGCATCACCCCTATAGACCTGAAGGACTAGACAGAGGTGTGTAGTATCTTGTTGATCTTGTAAGATTTCCAACAATACCAAATAGTTGAATATCAATGTCAAAGTGCCCATGCTGTCGCTTCTTTTTGAAAGATAGGGGAATAAAATTGTTTGTTGTTGAATGTGAAATGCGTACGGAGAGTGACTGCAAGCAAATATTGATTGGCCAAGTTGCGTGCAAACTTTAATAAATCAAGAACCAACTATTGATGTGATACCAAGAGCACGCTCAGTCTCTCCAGAACCTTCGACATCATCGACTGTTGGAACAATGACAAAAAGGTCCCGAAAACCATTCAAAGATCTGGGAAGCAAACAGAAAAAGAGAAGATCTAGTGAGCACATAGGCGAGGATTCCTTTGAATTGGCATATGCAGCTGCGGCACGTTTAAAAGATGAAGGGTATGAAGATATCGCATCTGTAATCGAATGTATGATCAAAAATCCAGAAGTTGCCGTTAAAATCTATGAAAGCATTAAGAAACCAGTGAAAACAGTAATATTTACACCAGAGAAAGCACTTGGATTGCTTCTATCACTTAAGCTTTCAAAGTGGCAAAATATTACGTTGCGAGAGACTGCCATTCGGGAAGGTGCTAAGGATATTTACCCATCCTACTATCAACTGCAACAAACTAAGCTTGCATGCTACCCTCCTAATCAATCAGTGTCAGTTACGGATTCATCAGCTAGAATTACACTTCAAGCTTTACTTGACATCACGGTGAAGCGGATTCTTCAAAGTCTTTCTGATAATGTGGAAAATAAGCAGTTAAAGCTGATATCGAAGTGGGGATTTGATGGTGCTGGTGGTGGTGGAGTTCTCCTGGTCCACCATCAGCTCCATATTACCATTCACATCGTGGCGAGCATAAATTGCTTAGCAATCATATTAAAGTAATCGAATCGCAACCCGTGAAATACTTAAATATTATTGAGTAGTTCCGGTGTCCATCTGTGGTCTTCATCATCAGTTCCACTTCACCAAATGGTACTTTCCGAGAGCAAATGCACGAATTACTATAAAAAATACCCAAATCGCTATGGGTGTGCCTATAATATTTGAAGAGTTCCTTCGATTTCTCCAGGATCCAATCATCAGATCCTGGCTTGGTGACTATGGGACCACTTCAGAAGTATCTCCTTTCGAACAAAAAAATAATTTTGAAAATCGGTCCACAATTGACGGAGTAATCGCGTAACAAACATACAATAAAAATAATAAACATACCGTCGAATTGAGAACCTCCTCCTTTTTTTGAAGTCGGTTAAAAAGGAAGACAACCTTTTTTGCTGAAACTCTCGACCTAATACAGTTTCCGGAAACTGAGTTCGAGTTTGTAGGTATATCCAATCTGGATTCTGACTTGGAATTGGAGTCCGACAACGAAAGTTGTAAAGAAAATTTGTAAAATTTAATTATTTGTTATGTTAGTTTATTGTACCAATATGTTTAGTTAATAATTTCATAGATTATTGTTTCAAATATTTTGTATAATTGAATTTATAGCACTTAGATATTATTTTTGTTACTTTTGTTTTATTTAAATTACCTATCAATAAAAGTATATATTTACAGTCTATTTTTATCACATATTCTTAATATTTGGGGAAAAAACATGCTTCCTAACGATGTTCTTAACTTTGACACAGTTCACGGATCGTTTTGAACAGTTTCATATGTAAAAATAAATAAAAATATTTTGACGATTTTTAAAAAAAAAACTGCATCTATAACCATTATGTAACGTATGTCAAAAAATCATAAATAATTAGTACTATAACCTCCTATAAGGATATTACGGTTATCCCTGCCGTTTTAGAGATATTTCGATTTTTCATACTAGCTCCATACAAAATTTTCGTAAAAAAATTATAATTCCATCGTTTTTGTGCAGAATCAATTCTGGTGTCATTTTTGTATATTGTTATAACTAATAGAAGTGATATCCGGCATAAAAACTGGCACTTGCAAAATAAAATGCCTAAGTCTATGAAAGCCGATTTTCAGCCCACCGTGCGGCGCGCCGCAAGGGCTCATACAAATCCAAGAGAAACCAATACAGCGGCATCGCCACAGAATATAATAGTATGGCACCGCGGGCGGCGCACAGTGGTCTGAAAATCGAGCTCCATACTCATAGAAACTTAAAGTTCGGAAATAAAAAAACAAAAATTGTAATGGGTCTAGTATACCTCCCTTTACGTAATATTAACGTATGGATGGTATCAGTCGCTCCACGCGTGAGAAAAAAAAGTTTTTTATTTTTTTTTGTATGGGAGAAAACACTTAATGTACATTTTTTTTAAACTGGATGGAACTGATAGGCTGGAGCTCGCACGAGCTATTGTACGATACACGGCCATCAAGATGACATACAATTCATGCACCGTTCGGCGCCGCTTTACACGTAGCAAATTTTTGAAATTTTGAATTTTCGATACGTGATTTTTCAAATCTTTGACGAGGTTAAATTAACTTGCCGATCGATTTACTTATACTATCGTTAGTTGTAGCCTGCTTATGACCTTTGTGATGACAACAATTAAAAATTATATTGATTATATACGTTTTTTTTTTTATTTCATTCCAAGAACTAACTCATTTAATCACCGTGATTATGGTTGAGTTATAATTATATACTAATGACATGAGCATCAACCAGCTCTAGCAGGGCCAAATGGGCCCTAGTCACAATAAAATTCTATTGTCTGTAATATTAAAGTCTGTAAAACCTAATTAAAGAATAGCGAACGATAATGAGGGTAGTTGTATAAAAACAGGACGTTTGAGCTTACTTTTATCAGTAGCTCTCAGTACTTGTGCGCGCTAACTTATTACGTTATTTTTTTAATTGTGCTGTGATGGAAGGTTGTGATACCAATTTGGACATTGTCATGTTTGTGACAAACAACAATTGTTTTTCACAGCCCAATGTTTTATTTGAAGTTTTTGAGAATACTATTGATTTGTTAGAAAATGAAAAGAGGGTATTGAAACAATTCTGTCAGACTTATGTTTGTTCGTTGAGGAACAAATGGATCTCGTGTAATCTCACGAGACGTACATACATAACAAAGTATGAGACATGGCTGCAAGAGAACATAAAATGGCCTGAGATCATGAAAGGAAAGATGACCCCTTATTTAGTGTCAGTAGAGCAGCAAACCCGTTCCAGTTCTGACTTTGTTTTAAATGAGGGTGCATCAACATCCTACACACCGGAGACGTGCAGTGTTGGAACATCAACATCAGTTGTGAGGCCGAGAAAACCATTTAAAGAGCTAAGCCCGCTACAGAAGAGAAGGAGAGCGGAAGACCTCCTAACGTATAGCACTGAAAGCCTTGCTCATGCAACCGGTTTGAAAGCACATGACAAGAATATAGCAGATATCGTTAAACTAGTCTCGGAGCAAAGAGGCTACAAGGATAAATAAATTGTTAAGGCCCAAGGAAACTGTGCCTATATATTCCGCTGATAAAGCTTTATTTATTTTGACCTCATTGAAGCTTTCGAAGTGGCAGTATATAACATTAAGATCTTGTGCAAAAGAAGGAGTACCACTGTGTCCTTCTTATACTGCCATCCTTGAGGCGAAGAAGGACTGCTGCCCTCCAAAAGTTACCATTGTACATCACGGAAGAAGACCTCTTCTTCCGTGATGTACAATGGTAACTTTTAGCTAAAAGCTTTAAGCTTTTAGGTAAAATTTAGCTTTACTTTTACCTAAAAGTAAAGCTAAATTTTGGATAAAACTGTGCAAAGCTTGGAAAATTCCTACGTGTGGAACCTTCGCTGGATGGCAAAGAGTTAACAATTATATGCAAGTATGGCTTTGATGGTGCTTCAGGGCAAAGTTTGTATAAGCAAACTATGGCAGACGAAGACGATTCCAGTATGTTTATGTGTTCTTTTGTGCCTCTGCGCTTAGTTTGTGGCGAAGAAAAGGTATGGGAGAATCCAAAGCCATCTTCCACAATGTTCTGCTGACCAATTTATTTTAAGTTTTCAAACGAAAACAAGTTGAACATCGTGGAAGAACAGGCTCTGATTGAGGCTCAGATTGAAGCAGTATCTAATTATAACTCAACCATAATCACGGTTGTAGAATCCTGTTGATTCCGTACTTATGTTAAACATATCACTTCACTGGCTCACTACCACACCAAGCGCCATCGTATATAGCCTGCTTCACTTTGTCTGTTTCCCGCCATTCCTCGTAACTGACAGATGACATAACATAACTGACAGCAGCTACCCCGCTTGTGTGAATGAGACAGTGTTTACATATCTATTTAATAGATACACTACAACGGTGATTAAATGAGTTAAGTAGTTCTTGGAATGAAATTAAAAAAAAACGTATAGGTAATTATAATCAACATAATTTTTAATTGTTGTCATCATAAAGGTCATAAGCAGGCTAAAAGTAACGATAGTATAAGTAAATCGATCAGCAAGTTCATTTATTCACGTCAAAGATTTGAAAAATCACATATCGAAAACACAAAATTTCAAAAATTTGCTACGTGCAAAGCGGCGCCCAACGGTCCAAGAATTGTATGTCATCTTGATGGCCGTGTATGGTACAATAGCTCGTGTGAGCTCCAGCCTATCAGTTCCATTCAGTTTCAAAAAAATGTACATTAACCCCCTTATTCATAAAACTTATCAAACCTATTTTAGTTAAAATGGGGTTTGTCTCTTTCTTACACACAGAAATGACAACGTGACAGATAAAGACAAACGTTCTATAAACCTATTTTAGCTAAAATAGAGATAAAATAGGATTATGAATAAGGGGGTTAGTGTTTTCTCCCATACAAAAAAAATACAAAAAACTTTTTTTTCTCACGCGTGGAGCGACTGATACCATCCATACGTTAATATTACGTAAAGGGAGGTATACTAGACCCATTACAATTTTTGTTTTTTTATTTCCGTACTTTAAGTTTCTATGAGTATGGAGCTCGATTTTCAGACCACTGTGCGGCGGCGAGTTATGATAGATCTTATCAAAACTCGTCGCCGCACCGCACCGCCGGCGGCGCGGCGACGCGGCGGCGCCGTGTGTTCATACAAATCCAAGGGTGACTGATGCAGCGGCGCCGCGGCGGCGGCGATGCCGCTGCAGCTTCGGCATGATGTGTAAACGGCCTCAAGGATTAGGTACTCGTACCTAATATTCATACATAATTATTATGATTTATATTTATTATAAACACAATCAATAAAAATTAAACTCTTGCTTGTGATAATTTTCATCGCAATTTTCGGATGAATCTGTGATTTCTTTATGCATATTATCAATAAGTCGCGGTCTGTTAATAAATTTAGGTTTTTTTTATTGTTACAATGGCATAGAAAACGTGTAGGTAATTACGCATTAGAAGTAACTTCCGTGTTGATATTTTCGACTTTCTTTCTCCTGTGAAAGATAATTACATTGTAGACGTTTTTTTAGTTATTTATAAAAATATATTTAAAAATTCAAAATACATTTAAATAAAATTAAATCGATTTCGTATCACTGGGAATCGAACCCGGGGACCCTTGAACACGAACCTGCGCGTCGTCTACATAAGCCAATGTAACGATTGCGTATCTCGTCGAAAAAACTGAGCTTATGCGTAATAAGTGCATTTTCTTAAACTACCAAAATTCATAGCGAAAAAAAATATTCAGTAATAATAAAATGCTCTTACTTTTTAATTTCGTTCATATGTTCGGCGTTTGTTTTATATGAACGTTTTGTAGTCCTCCTAAGGGAATGTTTCACTTTATTTCCCATATTTACAAATGATATAATTGATAGCAAATTATTACGCTATTTTAACTTAAAAGTATTTTATATTTACATGAAATAAAAATATTTACAGAAAGAAGATATGCAAATAGTAATAATAAACAATGAATGTATGTAGGTACAAATAAATAATGCGGCGAAAAGAGCGACGCGTCCGTATAGTATCAGGCCTCGGCCGGCATTATTGCTACACGCACGGGGGTTTACCGTTTACGTACACATGCGCACTTATTATGTTCGGAACTATGAATATTATGCTATTTACAATAAAACTATTGTTTGAACTAAAAAAATAAAACACTATTATTTTAGTATGTTGCTTGTAGAACATAGATATCCGATTGTAGAATGATCTGACAAAAAATCAGAATGATTGTATGTATAGGTATTAGTATGGTTTCTATTGTAAAAAGAGTTTTTAGAGGTATCTTCATGATTTTTTTCTATCGTACCAAATTAGTTGTATTATGTTTTCAAAACACTATCTATCTAAAAATTCAAAATACATTTAAATAAAATTTAAAAAGAAAGTACGATTTCGTAACCTTGGGAATCGAACCCGGGGACTCTCGAATACAAATCTACACGTCGTCCACATACGTCACTGTGACAGTTGTACGTGAAGTCGAAAATACCGACTGCACTTTCTTAGATGTTTCCAAAATTCATAGTTTTATTGCAAAAATAAAAATATTCAGTTAAAAATAAAATGCTCATACTTTTTACTTTCGTTCATATTATGTTCGGCTTTTGTTTTATATGAACGTTTTGTAGTCCTCCTAACGGAATGTTTCACTATATTTCCCATTTATTTACAAATTATTACCCTATTTTAACTTTGTTAGGTTACGCGGACCACTGCCGGTAGACACAAGTGAAACGCCCGGGAGTTGGGACTCGCCGTACAATAGATGGCGCGCGCCTTGCACCCATACATAACAAACTTAAAAGTATTTTATATTTACACGAAATAAAAATATTTACGGAAAGAAGATAATGCAAATAATAATAAACAATGAATTTACAAATAAAACTTAACAAAAACATAACAATTTTGACGGAAATAGTGCGGCGAAAAGAGCGACACGTCCGTATAGCATCAGGCCTCGGCCGGCACTGTCGCTACACGGGCGTTCACGCACACATGCGCACTTTTTATGTTCGGAACTATGAATATTCGATTTACAAAAAAACTATTGTTTTAAATAAAAAAATAAAACACTATCATTTTAGTATGTTACTTGTAGAATAATCTGACAAAAAATCAGAATGATTGTATGTATATTAGTATGGTTTTTATTGTAAAAAGAAAGTTTTTTAGAGGTATGTTCATGATTTTTTTCTATCGTACCAAATTAGTTGTATTGTGTTTTCAAAACACTATCTATCTAGCATATATCCTGAAGAATATCATATATTTTTCTGATTTTGTTTACTGTAGGCGATCATATACTTTTATTGTTTCGAAAACTACCGTTTTTTTGCGTTTAGCTCATGTAAGCGCCTTAAGTCCTCTATAAATTACGGGCCTAACCTAACCTACGTCAATTTTCTTTCTGAACCCTCTGGGCACTTGATATAGGTACCTAACTATACGAGTATAAATGAGGATAAACATGTTGACATTGTGAGGCTTATTTCTAAAAGTTGCTTAAAGTTAAGGGGATTACAGGACCTAAACGCAAAAAACGCAAGTTTTAGAAGCAATAAAAGTATATGATCGACTACAGTAAACAAAATCAGAAATATATATGATAGGTATTCTTCACGATATATGCTAGGTAGATAGTGAGTTGAAAATTTAATACAACTAATTTGATATGATAGAAAAAAATCATGAAGATACCTCTAAAAACTTTCTTTTTACAATAAAAACCATCTGATTTTTTGTCATTTTGATTATTCTACAAGCAAAATAATAAAGCATTAGTGTTTTATTTTTTAGTCCAAACAATAGATTTTTGGCAAATAGCTAATTGCTTCATATTTGCAATAAATTACCAGCGTTGTGTCATCGCGCTTCTCTTTATTTTCTATGCAGTCTGAGAGTGACCGTGCTTTAGGTCATGTTTGGATAAACATGATAAACATAATCATAACTTAAAAGCAACGTATAAATAAAGATGAATAGAATAGAATATAAAATTGATAGAATTTACATGGTGTACATAATATCTACAAAGTAGTCTATTCTATAAATAAAGATACCTACTTATGTTTTATAAAATACTTACAAAATTTTACGCGTTTCCATGAAAATCACTCCTTTGACAACACTTCTAAGGGTAGCATAGCAACCCGATAAGCAAATCTAAACGCGAAGCCTCCTAGCATTAAGATTAAGTGTTTGATGTATTTTTATGTTATGTATTTTTGTGGTGTACAATAAATGTTATTGATACTAGACAATGAAATAAATTCTTGTCGAAGAAATTCTATTTAAGGCTGACTGTAAGCACCTGTAATATAATCTCTCGTACAAGGAGATCGCAGCCTCAGGGAATCAAAGTCACGCGAGGTCTCCGCCAAGCGCCGCCAAGAATTTACGTTTCCTAAGTATAGTTCGTAGATTTAAACCTAGTGTCAATATACATTCAGTCAGGCAATTCTCGTAATTTTAAGAACGTTCACAGTTTGATCTCGGTCTCAATCTGTCAAAAATATCTATCTCTAATTTCCTTACATATTTGGCAAGTTTTTGAAATTTTTTTGTCGCCGAGATGAGACTGCGACTAGATTTTGAACGTTTTAAATTAATCAGGTACGAGAATTTGCCTTCTGATGATATTACTTACCTATTTGATTGCGAACGTGATTATATTATTGCCTGTACTTAGTGTCACTTTTCTTAGCTAAAAAGTACGTCAGCACCATGAAGTAAGAAAATCAATCTTATTGCAGAACGTGACTCGAAAATTTAATAGAGGTTTATATCACCCAATAAGATTAAAGACTTTCCTGATTTTCCTTATTCATATCTATCTTATTAGCAGCGCCCCGCGGTTTCACCCGCATAAGTTTCGATTCCGTGGGAATATCGGGATAAAAGTATCCTATGTGTTAATCCTGGTTACAAACTGTGTGCCAGATTTCATGCAAATCCGTACAGTAGCTTTTGCGTGAAAGAATATCAAACATCCATGCATCCATCCAACCTCACAAACTTTCGCGTTTATAATATTATAGTACTTAGTAGACTTCGTCCGCGTGAAATTTATTGGTCCCCGTCGCATCGCCAGGCGCGCCTGCCCGCGCTAGCACTTCGTTTTTGTCTAGCGTTCTTTCAGACTTCTTTTCTTTTTGCTGGGCTCGTAAGGGTCATAGCGTGATGTTATGCCTATATCCCTCCTCAAGAATTAGGCTATTTAATGCAAAAATAATTTTTGAAATCCAACTGGTAGTTCCAGAGATTAGCGCGCTGAAACAAACAAACTCTTCAGCATTATTATTAAAAGAAATAAGAAAATCCTTATCTATTCAGAAACCAAATGAATATTTGAACTTGGACCATTAGCTCGTTAAATAAAATTGTAATACAACATTTTACAGATGCTAACTTTAGCATCTCTTCCAAAAGCCTCTTCCATTTGAATACAATTTAAATAACGAGACATTTTCCTAATGTCTGTAAAGTTTATCCGAAGTTAATTCGCTTAATCAAATGAAAAATTGGAGTAACAAGCAACAGTGTTCACAGTTGCGTCAACATTGAGTCAGTCGTTCATTCTCATGGAACTAAAACGTAGAAAAGTTTTGCGTTGAATAAGTTCTTCAGTTCACTCACACTTCATTCTCTTTTTAAAAGTGCAGCATCCTAATTGCGTAGGTAACACACTATCAATCATTGTAACTCACTATAATCTGAATCATTTTACCTATTGCTAATCCATTGCTTCTTAATTTGAAAAAATCGTCTGCTCGACAACCAAAATAACGCAATGAATGTTGTTGAACTGTCAAAATTAAAGCCATTGCTACTGATAGTGTGTTGCGCAACTAACCCGCAGCCTACGTATGTATGACTGATAGGTTGTGAAAACTGAGAAAAGTAACAAAAAACGGAGCATCGCCCAACATTATCAATCTGCAGAAGTATTCTCTTTACCAATTACCTGGGTCTTACAGACGTTGCCATTTATTTGTTTCATATTTAATGCAAGCTTTTGTAGCACGGCACTTTTCACTGTAACAATGTTAGATACGTTTTAGTTTCCAACTACACCTAGCCGACTTTCTTGATATTTGTAGGTACTATTTGGAATTTGCGAAGTTCTTGTCTAATTACATTCCGGGGATGCTCGATTTCTATTACCAGAATAGGGTGCATTAGAGAGTCTTCACGAGTGGCATAAAGTAAGTCTGGTGTACCCTTTGTAGTTTGTAAATCCTGCTACCTCTGGTTTTCTGACTGAATGGCTAATGACACGGCATGACCTAGTCTTGTGATAGTACAGTTGATAAAATCACAGATCCACTATATAAGTGTCATCTCTTCTTATTTTAAATTCAACATAGAGTGGATTATCGTTTCACATGGTCTACAAACATAATTGGGAAGTCATTTTTTTTTTTTGCGCAAGGGTAACACGGAAACTTTCAGCGTAATGACTTTTCATTATGAGAGCTAGCTATCATATAGGTAAGCTTACAAAAATATAAGCTAACAGACTTAAAATAATATTAATAATATGTATTTGTACATAAAAAGATGGAAAAGTCCACTTTTGGGTATCTACTTTGTGAATCAATAAAATTTCGCCATATTTGCAAAAAGGCTTCATAGATCCATCACTATATCTCTCACTATATATCAGATATATTCACTATCGGGCAATAACTGTTAGGTATTCGCTCTGAATATCCTTTTAAACATGGTGCAAATCTGAGTTTTCAAAGTCGACAGATTTAGGTAGGGGAAGCACCCAATTTCTTCATCAGTTTTGCCTATTTAAGGCATTATGGGTTAGACCGGACACGATCATACCAAAATCAACGGCTCTGAAGAGCACTTTAGTGTTGGCCCCTTTTTTCGAAATCTGAAAGTGGTCTTCTGAGCACGGGCTCCTATCTGAAACTTTTCAAATACATTTTCGGTTTTCTTTCGTCATACCGCACCTACTCAGCTATCAACTTTTCGGCCTGCATAATTATGCTTGCTCAAAAACCCTCTGGGCTCTTAAATTCAACTTTTTTAATAAACCTACTTCATAGAAATAAAACAATTTTATTTTTTTCTAGAAATCACTCTACAGCCGGGAAAATATTACATTAGGTACCTACTTAATTAATTTTCTTAAGAAAGTATAAATTAACTCTGGTTTTATTGTCACACATTTGTCTTCAACATTTCATTGTCATCTTCAGAATGAGGTTTTTATACGGAGATAATCATCATTATTTTCCGGCTTTTTTTTTGGTTGGGAAATTATCAAATAACTTCTCCCGCTCTGGGTGGAGCGAGAGGGCGTGTCAGACTTTTACTTACTAAAACCCACCCGTGTTCCTTCAGTTGCCTGTGCCAGGGGCCACGCCGGTAACTCTTTCGAACAACCCGCGACCCTGGCAGAATTTGTTTATTCTCTTTTTGTGCCACGTCGCGTAATATCTATCTAAGTTCGACTGAAATGTTAGAACAGTTGAATTTTTTACTCATGAACCCAGCAAACAGCTTTTTCTAGATAATAAGATTTTCTTCGCAACCATTACACACACACTAGCTACTTTTCAATAGGTTTCGTTAAATCAGTGAACACACAAAATTAAAAATTCGTCACAAAGTTAATCGGCTTCTAAAATTAACACAGCTATGAAGCGAAATGCATTTCCTCGAAATCAAATTAATTATAGAAACTAGAAATTAATTATCTTTGCGAACGTTCTGCAGCGTCAAGTTTCAATGGGTAAGTACTCGAAGTAGCAGGAACTATTGATCAGTCAGACATCAAATGCTTCCGACATCACGTATCCATGATATTGGTCCATTTCACATTTAAAAGAGGTATAAAGAACACTTTGAAGCTTGCCTATTTCTAAGGCAATGGCTATATTTTATAGTCACGGAAACACCTGACATCTTGTCCATTACGTTTCATTAAACAAGAAAACTTTTTGTCGTAATAGTAATGAAGTAGGTACTTTGAACATTCAGAGGACCTAGCACGAACGCGCGACTAATATCTACAACTATCCTAAAGCATTTTTGGGTTATAGTTTTCACGACAAGCACAGTTAGAATAACTCATAGTTATGATTAGTAGGTATTAAGTCTTAAAACTAAGTAAATATTATGAGCAAGACGAGTATTTTTCAATTCTAAAATTGTTCGAATTTCGTGTTTGTACTAGGCCCACAAATTGATTAGGTTCAGCCAATCCAGATTAATTATCCTATTTAAAAATTGACAGGAACATAATTCAAAGTTGAAAAATAAAATAAAGATTGTAGGTACTGCTACTGATTGAGTTACAAATTATAGGTACAGACGCCAGCACATCAAACTACCCGAAACTGTCAAATATTCCCAATTAACCTTGAACCTAACTCTGTAGCGATACAGTTGAAAATCAATTAAAGAAGTTTCACAGATTGTAGTAGCTTGGTGTGCTGGCGTCTGCATATAGGTACAGATAGCGCCATCCACGAAAATCCGCCCCACCCTTCTTCCTAATTGCTTACAGAGTACAAGGTGTACAACATTCCGCTAGTGTTTTAGTTTTATCGATACATAGTAATTACTTATTAGTGGGTAATGAGTGTGTATCAAAAACTAAAACACTAAGTAGCGGAATTAACTAGCGATAACCACTAGCGATTAGTAAGAAGAGTGGGGTGCGTCTTCGTGGATGGCACTATCTATAATTACCTAAAAGATTTCAGATGAAGGAAAATTGGGTTTCTCAGATAATGGTGCAGAATGGTGAGGTAAGTACAATAATAAGGTCCGGTACCTTCCTTAAAGTAGCCAGTGTCGTCCGTATCATTTTTTTTTTTTAAAAACATTGCTCTACACTAGGAATTTCTCCTGTATTGTGGGTTCGTTTACAAACATTTAAACTCACATACATACATACATTCTGAAATTACCCCTCCCTCTGTCCCGGACGCTGGTCATCCATGAGGATTTCAACTCGATAAGAAAAGTACCTACTACTTACCTACTTATTAGATAGAAACTTTTTAAAACAATCCACGTTATGGTGTTTTCCTCTTACTTTTCTCAAAGTGAATCAATTGATACAACTCCTAACAGACCCGAATTCGATGGAAAAACAAAGTGGAAACGTGACGAGGTGAAAATTAATCGAATTGGATCTCGTAAAGTACAAAATCAAGTTTGGAACGATTTTTTGCAACTAGAGAACATTTGAAACATCATAAAGTAGAACAGTGTTTATGAACAAACATTTTGTGAAATTCAGTGTTGGTTGCACTGCATAGTGCAGATGATGGCACCATTCGTGCCAGTGCTCTGGCAGCGAGACTTGACCTCTGGAGTTCCGGACGGATATTCCGCTACATTTCAAGTGACGCCGATAACCTCAGCAATTTCGTGGCGATAACGCTCCAATTTCTAGTTCTCTGTTTGAAATTATGTACTTTTCGTTAGCATTTTCTAGAGTTTTAGTAAAAACTTTGAATAATACGGACCCAGTTACTTACTTCAAAACGGGTGAGAGTCTTTTTCATTCTGAAACTGCATTGGGTTCTTAAATAATTTATGTAACTGAAATGAGAATATTATAAAAAAAAGCTATACTTAAGCTAATAATAATATTGTTAGTAGAACTTACCTATGGTAAAAGCGGACAGTGCTGCACACCCTCACCCTATTTCAAGTTAAACAAATATCAACTTTATTTCAATGATCATTAAGTTGATTTCAGAGTGACTAGCACTATTGAAAAAGTTAGAAAAATGTTTGAAGCTGTAGCGTAAACTAAACTTTATTTTGTAGAAGTTAAAGTTATTTTTCCATTCATTCATATTTGTTTTCATTTTTGGCAAATAAATGGCGAACGCAGATTACATTACCGCACGCCACTGCTCAGGCTGAAAAGGTTCACTTTGTGGAATAACTAAGTATATAATAAAATTTCTATTATGGTGAGCTAACAAAGTAAAGGTAGAGAAGGACATAAATAAAAGTCCCATTGTGCTTGAAAAATATAACAAACGACGCGCGACGGCACTTAGCTCTTGTTCATAACTACACTTAGATACCTGCCTATTCCTATTATTTATTCTAAACCTTTGCAGTAAATCTGTCAGAACTAAGTGCTTATCTGAAAATCTGGTTCTAGTCTAGCTATTAGCCTAAATATGAGATATTTTTGAAGACATAAGACGTTATTCTGGCAGCAACACACGCAGGTGCTAAACGAATTAAGTAGATCTATGATATTGCCATGTCTAAGGATTTCTCATACATTTTACACGCGTGAAAGCTTTCCTTCTTCAAAGATTTTTCTTGAGACCACATAAATACACATAGGTACCTAAGCAGAATTATGTAGGGAAAATAAAAACCGTAACCAATGAATCTGTTATTTTGCATATCTGGTGTATGGCGAATCCGGTGCTTTGCGAGTCTGGTAATTTGCGAATCTGGTATCTAGCGATTATGGTATTAAGTTTCGGAGCCAACTGATCTACCTACAAGTAGGTATATAAACAGAAAATGAAGTCGATTAATAACACTTCAGTGTTTAAATTTGATTTGAACAAAATAATTAAATACTGGCTTTTGCCCGCTTTCGTAATCGGAACAAGTGTAGGTATATAAATTTAGATGAAATGAAAAAGTAACAGTGATAATGGACTTTCGTTCGACATCTCCATAAATGTACCTACCTAAAAGAAAAACAACATGCTTACCTAAAATGAAAGCATTTAATTTTGTTGCTTTGAAGGAGTATAGTCAGTAGGTAAATAGGTTCCTAGGCGACGCAACCTTATTCGTTTGGCTGGCAGGCTGCAAAAAATTTAAAGCGCCCATTAAATAATTGTTTATGATTTTATGTACCTACTTATTTTTTTTTTGACTACGCTTTATCACACTGTCTACATCTCTCTATCTATTATTGTCCTATCGCAGGTATGCTGGAAGATGAAATAAGCATCACCTTTGTACCTATTTTTCTGTTCTGTTTTTTTTCTTGTCTGTTTATAGGTACAAATAGTGTGTGTACAAATGGTAAAATGAACAAATACATCTTTTTTTTTCAGCATAATGGTTTCTTAGTTTGTTACTTTGTTTTTCGTCATATTCGGCCAGGTAAGTTGTACCACGACAAATTTAATATGTACCTATTATTATAATGCAACCTTTTTAATTTAACCAATTGTCGCAAAAAAAAATATTCCATACATATCAAAAGTGAACAGCTATTGGTTTTTATTGTTTTTCAGTGTGTTTTACTTTCGAAACTTTACTATGGATACATGTAGTTTTCTGTACAGCGCCATCTACCCTGAAATAGATGAACTCAAACGAATAGAACACGCGAAAGCACCTCGCAGCTGTTTCTTCCATAAATGTCTCATGAGTTGTTAGAGCTGGAACATAGATGTCAGCGTAAGACACTTTCACCAACTTTTACTGTAGTTTCATGTTAGTTTGCCGTAGATGGCAGGACCAGGTGAAACATACGATGCAAAAGTTAGTTTTTATACAGGCTACGGTCTTTATTATTAAAGTAACGGGATTACAAGGGCTTTCATTGATACTGACATCAGCTGAAAGGTACTTCATTGAGTAGGCAGTTGAGTATTAACGGACCGGGAGAAAAGTTCACTTATGTGATGATATTTTAAAACAAAACTTCAGAAAAACTTCTCAACTATAAGCTTTTCAAATTCCTTTTGTGTGTCTTTTCTTAACCGTAATTTATGAGAGATGACAAGCCTGGCTAGATATTTAATACATGAAAGTACCTACTCATTACCTTTCCTCATGAAGTAGGTAGCTACCTTAGTAAGCTTTCAGGCTGTAGATAGTGTTGTCACAACAAGATGACTAACCTACTTTAGAACACATGTATACACAGCCTTTAGAAATTCAGGATAATAGACTAATTTGGTAAACTAGGTACTGTGGCACCTAGGCCACGGGGGGATTAAATCAAACTCCCTTTTGAGTTTACTAAGATATATTTTAGGAGTCTTTTTATCATATTATATAATTATCGATTTATATATTGGACGTCAAACCTACGACTCTCTATATGACACATGCTTGAATGTTCGAATGGAACTTCCTTCAAACACAAGCGGTCTGACTCGCAAGGAGGTCAGAATCTCTCAAAGAGGTCTCTACAGTACCTAGGTAAACGTAGGTAAACGTACATACCTTTTTAAGAGTTCATAAGTTATTTCTTGAAGAACTTCTTCTGTTCTGTTCCTCGGCCTCGTGTTGATTGTTGATATTATCATCAATACAATCAATTTATCGTGGGCTACAGTTGCACAAAAACAGATAAGGTAAGCAAACAGGAAAAATCTGTAGGTACCTGTCTCCTTACAACAAACACTGAAATACCTAAATACCTCAATCAATTTATGTAGTCTTTTACCAACTATTTTGCGGTCAGCTTTCGGTCTAACCGGATGCAGCTGAATACCAGTAGGTATTTTACATGGAGTGACTGATCACCATAACCTCTCATCATCATCATCTCTCATCTCATCTGAGATAACCTTTGATGTACTTATGTTATGCATATGAAAATTACACACTTTCATGTACTTAAGACGTACTAAGTTTCCACATTTGATTTTGCACGAGCTGGAACGATTTTCATATGAATTCAGCGATAACATGAATCATCAAATTGGCGGGACCAATGTTTTAATCACATAACTTGTATTTGGCATTTATAATTGTATTGAACATTGAGTATATACCTGTACATATGTAGTACTAAGTCTTCGGGTGTGAATTACCTACCTCTGAGTAGCGCTTCCAGAAGGTACCGCCACTTTGACGTCAAAGTGGCGGGACCAGGGATATCTTCACATACTTCCTTTACCTTTAGAGGTACAAATGTCTTGTTTAGGGTACAATTAGTACATATGTAGTACAAACATTTGAATGTGATACATTTAAAATTGGAGACTTGATCCCGTCATTTTGAGAAGGTACCGCCACTTTGATGTCAAAGTGGCGGGACCAGGGATGTCTTCACATACTTCCTTTACCTTTAAAGGTACAAATGTCGTGTTTAGGGTACAATTAGTACATATGTAGTACAAACATTTGAATGTGATACATTTTAAATTGGAGACTTGATCCCGTCACTTTGACGCTCACAGACTTTGGGCTTCTTACTAGATACCCGTAACGACTGTTGAATATACGAATGACAGTCGGTACCAACGGACTAACGTGCTTTCTGAGGTACGGAGGGGTCTCTATACATAATGGATGGTCACACGCACTTCCGACTTCGCCTGTGTCTCGGACGGTACCGAAAGCTCCTGCGCTTACACACACATTCACAGCGTGTTTGTACATTTGGCTACCAAAAGTAAAGCGCGCGTCGCTACTTGAGATAAAAATAATCTACCGATGAGTAAGTACCAAACTAATACGAATAATAAATACCATGTAACCTTCATCCTTACACATAGCTACGCTATCGTAACTTATCAGTGGCGGCGTTCATCACAAATATTTACAACAACCACCATCATTCATTTTCATTAGATAGCAGCATACCAAACTTCCTAGACTCAATAAACAACACATAAATAAAAATATGTCCGTTGTAGTTTGAGGATTGATATTATAGGTCACTATAATGGTCTGGATATAAAAAAAAGCCTATTTTATTACGGAGAGGCATAACGTGTTGACTTGCAATACATTTAATTTGCGTATTTCTTTTATTCAATTTTAGACAACAAGCTAACACTCATGTTAACCAACTATGTTTTTCCTCACCGTGACACACATAGGTAGGTATACTCAGGCATTTTTCTAGTTCAGGGAAAAAACCATATTAATATTTCAGCCTGTTTAAAACACGGGTCCCCAAATTAAACTTACGTTTTGGTTACAAGATCTTGTTTCCGATTGATTTTGAAAGTATCCATTTAACAAATTGCTTATTTAATTGAACTCTATGTGTGGCCCTCTAAAGTTGTTTTTCTAAAACCACAATTTTTTTTTACGTGTGTGGAAAATAAATCACGAACGCAGTATATGTATTATCTTTTGCAATTTGCAGATCAGTGTCATATTGAATGTTAATAACTAGGTATTTCATGAAATATCAATCAATAGGATTATGTGAACTTAGAGGGTTGTATTGATGATTTTAATGTTTATAATTCTGTAAGTACATACTTGTTACACTCGCAAATCATATTTTAATTGACATTCAACGCGACACTGACCTGCAAATTGAAATATTATTATAGGTAGTTTCCCTCTTAATTTAGTTCGTTCGTATGTGATTCCGGTTACTCTGTTTGTATTCTATTCTTCAGCATGTAACTAAAAAAACACTCAGTGAGCTACACATATTTGACTCTAGAGAATAGTCAATTACACAGAAACCGCAATGTTTTTTTTCAGTTGTTTTTCCAACAAGTTTCGGATACCAACCGACTGAAAAACGCAAACAAGGAAACAAAAAGCAATAAAACCGACAACAACTAGCGTTTAGGTTTCCTGTCGCGACGCTCTCACTTGGTCACTCGAACTGGAATAAATTGTAATATCGGTCAAAATCATGGAGTATGCACAAATGGAGTCCAAATGTCCAGAAATAGTTAAACTGCCTCGTTTGTCTAGGGGGCGATACTATTGCCGTCAACCGGGCACAAATCCAAACTCCGGGCTGCTACTTTTGCCATTGCTTCATGAAGCAATGGCAAAAGTATCGCCCCCTAGACAAACGAGGCAGTTTAACTATTTCAACAGTTCAACAACATTCACTGCGTTCGAACATATTATGTTCGAACGCAATGAATGTTGTTGAACTAGAAAATGCCTCAGTACATTTATGTGCTTGAAATATTAAATAAATAAATAAAATGAAAGCCATTGCTACCGATAGTGTGTTACGGAATTACCTCGCTGATCATCATCATATCACCATTCACATTGACAGAGAGTGAGAGGCATTGGATCGCTTTTTGTCTGAGTATCCTCTTTTGTAAGACCTAGACTCATAGTAGTAAAATAATTATCATTAATTATAGCCGGAGTTACATTACGAAACAAGTTGCGCAAACTTTGTTAGTTAGTTGTTAGTCATTGATAGTTTCACGTTAAATAATTATCTATTTACACGTAAAACTATCAATAATTAACTAAGTAAGTACGCGAAGTAGCCATCTGAACTACAAGAGTATCGGAAAACAAGGCCAAATATGCCTGTTAGCACTCCATTCGCATTATATCTTGGTCCAAAAACAGCAGCCCTCTCGCACGGTGATTTATTGTTTAGGCGGTTATTTATCAAATAAGCGAGGCGGGCGACGCGACGTGGGGCGACGACCGCGCCCTCCGCGTTTTTAATACATTTTTTCCGAGTTTTTGTATCGTCAGCGAGATAACGAGCCGTTTGGATACATTATCTACATGCGCTTCTTTTGGAGCAGTGATGGCCCAGTGGTAACGGCCGCGACTTACGTGTTGTAAGTCGGTTCGAACCCAGCCAGGCGCATTACTTTGTCTTTATAATTTCATCACCATTGCTCTCCAAATGGTAAAGGAAAACATTGCGAGGAAACCGACATGTCATAGAACCATAAAATCGAAGACATGTGACATCTACCAACCCGCACTGGGCCCGCGTGGAGAATACTGTCCACTCCCTCAAATTAAAGTTTACCCGAGAGAATACCGTATATTTATCTAACAACGATATGTTTACGAGAAAATCGAATCACATAGAAAATTCAAAACACCTGCAACGCAATACAAGGCAACAATAGTCTCGAATGACAAAACTTTAGGACTTCTGATGACTCGTAACGACTGACAAAGATCCACGAATGACAGCTGGGACCGTGCTTTGCGAGGCACGGAGGGGTCTTGATATATAAAGATGGTCACCCACCCACGGACCACCCGCGGCAAACGTAGCTTAACCTGGTGTATCGACCCGTGCGACTGTTATTACTCAGCCACAATCCCCTCTATACATCTATGATTCAAGCATCACATAGATACTTACATTAGATATATTTGCAATCACGAACACCCACGATACATAGGAAATTCCAAGTATGAAAAAGTTTTATTAAAGCCACTTCATAACCCTTGACTCCAACCTCATTTCCCCTCTCTCTGACATTACTTACAACTCTATAACATAATTTGTTGCGTTCGCACTTTACCGTACGTACGGTCGAACAAGCTATTTGGTATACAGGCAGCTAACTCGCGACTACTTTTAAACAATGGTGTGCTGAGTTATTCAATTATTTTATACCACTCTATTTAATTAAGGATGCCATTAGCTGAAAAAGTTATAACGCACAAAATAAAACTAAATATTGGCTGTGTAGTGGAAAGATGAATATTTTTGCCTGTAGGTATACCATATAGCTTGTTCGACCGTACAGCGAAATTGTTCTTTCACTCTTTACATTTGCGTGTGACACAGTTCTCATCGAGATATCGAGCTGAATTCAGCGTTTCTTTACGACGGAGGAACATTCAGAAGATAGTGTATCGCACAGTTTATTGTTTCACACTTTATTGTTATAGGACAGCTGATAATGTAGAGTATTTGTATAGAAATGAGCAGAAAATTTCTAGGATTTTGTTAAAATTTGCTAAGATAGAATATTCTGTAACTAGGTAGAGGTACCTACTGAAATTTCTCTAGCAAATTCTCTTATTATAGACTAGATTCTAAACAATTGGGAGCAGCAAACACCAACCCCATTTTAAATAGGTACCTATCTACCATCAAGGTTTACTAATAATCCTACATATTACCTACACATAGATATTAGTATTTCATATTGCTTATTGAGGTAGATAAAAATATATACACTATATAAACTTCTAGGTACTATTAAACTATTAAAATAATTATATATCTTAACCTTAACATAAAACTATTAAGAAACTAAAATATGTCGTCGAAATATTCCTCTGCATCGCTATCGACTGTACCAAGAGACTGGCGGCATTGCCACGTTGCATGGCAATACTTACCTCCGGCCAAGGTAAAAGCCAGGTATTAGTATTACTTACTATCTATAAACGACATCGTGGCAGGCCCAGACGGAGATGGGAGGAGCTGGACTCCTTCAACAAGAACTGGTCCTTAGCAGCTTTGAACAGAGAGGGGTGGAAAGAGAGTAGGGAGGCCTTTGCCTCCTTGAGGGACGTCACAGGCTAATAATAATAATAACTATCTATAAACCGGAGAAAGCAATACACAGGGAAGAGTGGAAAGCTATGGTGAGACTTTTGAACAGCAGCATCTGTATACAGGATGAAAAAACAAAAATAAGACTATGTTTTCGTATTCATGGACCTAACATTCATTTTCTCCACATTTAGCGTTTTCAAGTTTGGAGAATTGGAAAGGCTTCTAAATCTCTTTGTTATCAAACAACTGTTTGATTCATTCGAAATATTTCAGGTCATTGTAAACGGGCGTGAAATAACATGGCATATTAACATAACATACAGACCATTGTAAATAATGTTACACAATAATGTTAGCCATTAAATAATGTAAACGGCTTAAAGGCGTACCTAAGTTATGTTTATACATAAATAAAGAGGTTTAACTATTGTTTCCAAATAGGGATTAAACCGGCATATTCTAGAACAAAAAATTCAAAAACATGTGACATCTACCAACACGCACTGGGCCCGCGTGGAGAATACGGCCCAATCCCTGAAATTAAAGTTTACCCGAGAGAGGACCGTATATTTATCTAACAACGAATTTGCAGCACTTTAACGTCAATTCTAAATGTGGCCTTGGACGACCGAGCGTGGCTGCAAGCCACACTACCCATCCGCTTTGGTGGCCTCGGCGTCCGCAAAGTTACCAGTATTAGCTTACCGGCGTTCCTGTCCTCTGTCCACAGCACCGAAAAGTTGACCGGGAAGATTTTAGCCCCCTCCCTGGTTGACTCTGAAGTGCCGTGCTTGGCCGACGCGGAGAACGCCTGGAAAATGGCTTGCCCGGATACAGATCGGCCCGCGAACCTATCTTCCCAGAGGCAGTGGGATGAGCCGCTCTGCAGGTTGGTACGGAATAATCTTATTAATACGTCCACCAATACTGCTGAGCGTGCCCGCCTATTGGCTGTGGGTGAGTGGGAGTCGGGTCTCTGGCTTCAGGCACTACCGTCACCCAACATAGGCACATTGCTGGGTGACACCACCTTCCGGCTCGCTACTTGTTTGCGTCTGGGCGCCCCCTGCGTGGCTCCGCATCGCTGCCAATGCGGTGAAGGTGTCGACTGCCTCGGACACCATGGCTTATCCTGCAGTAAAAGCGCAGGCCGGATAGCACGGCATGCCAGCATCAATGACATCATCCGTCGTGCTCTTGTCACCGCTGGGGTGCCAGCTGTTTTAGAACCCAATGGTTTGGCACGCGACGATGGTAAGAGACCAGACGGGATGACTATAATGCCTTGGAAGGTAGGTAGGCCTTTGGTGTGGGATGCAACGTGTGTCGACACCCTTGCGCCATCCCATCTTCCAAGCACGGTAAGCTGTGCTGGGGCGGCTGCTGCAGGTGCGGAAAACCTCAAACGGCGCAAATACTCCAATCTCTTTGGAACTTACTTATTTGAGCCGTTTGGGGTTGAAACACTAGGGCCATGGGGCCCGAGTGCCCACTTAGTATTCCAAGACATCGCCAAGCGGTTGGTCGACTCATCACGTGACCAGAGGGCTGGCCTATTTTTTGGCCAAAGAATCAGCATTGCCATACAACGTGGCAATGCTGCCAGCCTTTTGGGCACGTTTCCCGTTGACAGTGATGCGGACGAATTTTTTGACGCCCTTTGATTATTTTCCCTCCCTTTTTATATACTTGTATCTACATATTATTATTTTAAGATTGTTAGTTTTTTTATATTACATGGTTTTCTATTGAAAAAAATAGAAATTCCTTTGTAGTGTTTCTTTTGGAACAACGAAATACGAGAAAATCGAATCACATAGGAAATTCAAAACACCTGCAACGCAATACATGGCAACAATAGTCTCGAATGACAAAGCTTTTGACCTGAAAACTGAAAATAATAACAAAACAAACGAACAATAGTTAGTCGGACGGAGGTTAACTACATCTAGGTACATGTCATTGTTTTTCGAACATGGGGTGAATACAATTTATAAAGCCCTTGTAGTCGAGCGTAACAAAACGGGCGTAACTACAGCATTTTGATTGATATCGTTTTTGTTGTTGTTTTGATTTCTTGTTTGGTCATTTTGTATTACTTTGCGAGTTGGTTTTGAATACTGAGAGTGTAAGTATGTATACTTACTGTACACTTACACATACTTACGTCCATACAAGTAAATCAACATGACTCATTGTAGTATATTATTTTAGTTCCTAACCACTGACACCGCTATGCAGCTGTATACAATTTATTTTACCTATTGAATCTTTGTCTTTAAAAGTTGGAGACATTCTTTTTTAGGCTGAAAAAATACGAACAAAATCAAATGCCATAGTGGAATAATACTTGCCTTTTGAAGAATTATCCGTAAAATATCTTAAGCTTCTTCTTATTGTAGTCAAATAAAATGTTTATTTACTTTTAACTTTATAATTTATCTCTAAACTTCATAAAGTCATAATAAGGACAACCCACGGTTATCTCTCCAGACTTGATTTATTTATAGAAACCATTTCTTACAAATATGAATGAATCTGTCTGCAGTTTCGTATCTTATTTCAATATACTCCCATATTTGACTATTTACTGCGGCCGTTATCGGACCCTTTGTTAGTAAATAATAGCAATAAATGTTATTCGATGTTATGTTGCACGTTCATTTAATATAAATCGCGTGCACGATTGTAATTGTGTTCAAGAAAAATATTTTATTTTTAATGTAAAATCTAATTTAATCCTACCATTAACCAAACGGAAATCAGTAAATAATTTTAATACCTCGGTACCTAATAGAAATGATGCAACGAGAACAAGCGCGAATAGTTCACTGTGGGTACAACAGGATACCTCGTTTATTTCAAGTCCATTTACGCAGGCTGAATAAACATCCGAGAGCGGATCGTAAAGTACCCATTGAAACTCCATCACTGGCCACAATTACAATTCGTTTGTACCCTATGATAATGTGATCGCAATATTCAATTGCCGTCTTCCGTCTGTAACCACCCTTGAACGGAAGCCTGATATCCGCGCGTGGGTAGTTGTCTACGAACATTACAGTTTCTTGCTAAGGGCTAATTAATCACGTTTTCATTACAGAATATTAGTTTTCTCTTAGGTACGTTTAATTAGTGTAATAATAACAAAATATGACGTCAGTCTACGACCGCAGTTCCCGCCTACGCACTGAAAGTTTATCCGATGTTTGAAAGAAGATGTTTGTAGTTTATTTGTTGTTTTTAAAGCTTCATATCGTATAACAATGAAGGGGGGTGGATTAAGTGTAAATATTTGTCTTAGGTTGTTTCACCTCGCTTGGTTAGGTATACAATTTTCTTTTGTTTAACAGATTATAGCCTATAACGTATCTACCTACCTATTATGTTCTTATCTATCATCATCTAGTCTTTTCCTACCTAATTTGGGGTCGGCTTCCAGTCTAACCAGATGCATCTGAATACCAGTAGATAGGTATTTTACATGGAACGACAGCCTACCTGACCTAACTTACGTTCTTATCAAATAAAAATGAAATCATTCTCACAATTTATTTCAGATCATAAAATCCACTTTGTTAGTACTTACATACACTAATACATCCATAATTATTGTTAGCTACAAAGGTCTTAAAACTATGTAAGTATTAGGCAGACTAAGGTGCTCTTAAAGGTACTATAAAGGTATTATTTGGTGCTAAAATGCTGTTCGTTGGTAAGCGCATCACTTGAGAAAGATTTGGCAATTTTTTGTTTTATTGAAATGAAAAATTAAAAAATAATCCTAGAAATTTTTCCTTCCTTCTTCCTATTTCTATGGGATTTAATATGAACTCAAGATAGCTAGTTATAATTAAAATTCAATACGAATTGAAGGCCGATAATTGTAAACAATTTCCTTCACAGTACCTACGGTTAAAGAGTAATCTTAAAATATAAATAACATCTGGATGCATTCAAGAGTCATAATTAAAATTAAGTACCTAAGTAAGCATGTAGGGAGGTTCCATGCTTGCATACAAATGAACTGATAAACTCATTACTACAGTAAGATTGCAGATCTTCTGCAGAATTAATTGGTGGCTGTTTTAAATAAAAATATTATTCGTAAGATAATGCAGGTGCTCATTGACTGAAGGTAAACGGTGATGTAATAATTGTATGGTCCTTGTACACGTCACGTGGAGAGCAGTGGAGACCCAGTGGTAACGGCCGCGACATACGTTTTGTAAGTCCTAGGTTCGAACTCAGACAGGCAATTTAATTTGAGTAATGTCCGGCATGTACTAGAACCAAAAATTCAAAGACATGTGACATTCACCAAGCCGCATAGCCGCGTATTAGGTATGTTACCCAGTTACTAGGTTGTGGAGGTCAGATAGGCAGTTGCTCCATATAAAATACTGGTACTGGAAACAGAATAGATTCACCAACAAAAGAACCATACTCGTAATACCAAGTTGAAAAGTTCTACAAAAAATAAAACACCTATCCAAACAGATGAATCAGTACCTACCTATCTAGTTTTTGTTGTGAAGTAAAAATGATGCAATTAAATACGTTTTGTAATTTGAACTCTGCGTTTAGCCGGCTAATGTTTAAAATGGTCTGCACGAATGAAATAATTTGGTTTACTTTAGAAAGTACAATTTTATGGATGATACAAATAGAGGATCTTTGTAACAGACGATGTAAATAGAGCCTTATTTCAGTTGCGTTGGTGGTGTAATGGTCAGCATAGTTGCCTTCCAAGCAGTTGATCCGGGTTCGATTCCCGGCCAACGCACATTTTTGCTGTCGATTTTCATTCTAAATCTAAAAACCTTTAATATTATAAAGAGGAAGATTTATTTTCTTTATGTTTCTTTATTACGTTTTCACGCTAAACGGCTAAACGGATTTGAATGAGATTTGGCACATGGGTAGACCATGGCCTGGATTAGAACATAGGATACTCTTTATATCGATATTCCCACGGGATCGAGACTTATGCGAGAGAAACCGCGGGTTGCAGCTAGTGTAAGATGTTTTAAATACGCACATGGCTGATAACTCACGTTGATGCTCTCTGAAGCAACTCACCTACACAATATGCTTAGCACATAATATGTAAAGTTTCAGGGATGTTATACTCAACACAGTTTAAAAGGTTCTATTGATGATAATGTTGTAACGGTGCCTTTAATATATGTAAGTATTTATCGAAAATCTACTAACCTACCGTTATCATCGCATCATTTCAGCCGAAAGACACTGTCCACTGCTGGACATAGGCCTCTCCCATAGATTATGGCTTCTCCCAAGCATCGCTACTTCAACCGGGTCTATGTTCTATCGTTATAGTTCCAGGTATCATCATTCTCCTGCCCTTTTTTATGTTTCTCCTTGGGGTCGGACAACATGTCTTTTTCTTCCATACTTCTCTATTAGTCATCATCTCGGTAGTCACCCCCTTTCTAACCATATCATCATTCTCACAGTCCATCCATCGTTTCTTTGGTATTCTCGTACTCTTATAGCCTTAATTTATAGTTCTAGGTAATTCTACACATTTTTATTAGCCTTTATTTACGAGATGTCCGCATACTTGTCGGTACTAACATTGCCAACTTATTACAGAAAGAGCTATATTATGTAATGTGACAATCTCAGGATCGTAAACGCGGATATTATTAGTCGTAAAAATAACCCAATGTAGGTACACAATATGTTCACCGAACAAAGAACGACACTGAGTTCGGGGTAATTATGTCTGGTATTTATGTAGCTATATTAAAATACTTTTCACGGAATTTATTAATTTATGATACACTTAGGTACGGCAGATTTTACTTAGTCAATTCGTTCACAGTCAGAAGGCCAATTCTCGTGATTTAAAACGTTCAAAATCTAGTCACAGTCTCATCTAGGCGGCAAGCAAATGTCAAAAACTTGTCAAAATGTAGGGACATTAGAGGTATTTTTGACAGATTGAGACTGAGATCAGACTGTGAACGTTCTTAAAATTACGAGAATTGCCCCTCTGATCTGTCTCAATCTGTCAAAAATACCTCTAATTTCCCTACATTTTTGAAAAGTTTTTGACATTGAGTGTCGCCGAGATGAGATTGCGACTAGAATTAAAACGTGTTTAATTCCGGGAATTAGCCTTCTGATATCTTTTATCCGTGGCATAAAATTTACCTCTGACAGTTCTAGTATGGAAAAACTGTCAAATATCAAAAAAAAAAATCTCAAGGTAAGAGTAATTCTAGCTATAAAAGTTTTGTCAAAGCCCTTAGGCTCGCCCCCTATTACATTGGAGTTAAAAGGCGAAATGTGGGTGTAGGTACTAAAGGTACACGTCTGCCTAACCCATCAGGCGTCATGTGTGTCATGTCATGTTATTTATGTCTACTAATTATGGTTGTAGGCAAGTACTGCATCATAAACATACAAATAACAAATTCGGCTTGATGACATTACCTACATAGTTTGTTACTTATCGACTACTAAGTAACTAACTAACTATATATTTTTTGTCACAGTCATTGAACTCAAAGAGAAAACTCGATTCTCACCACAGAATTCGCACTTTTTGTTACAAAGTAAATTGGCAATAAAAACCAAAAAAAGTTTCAAAAGTTTACATTAGTGACTATAAATCATTGTATAATTGATTCCTAGCGCTATTCATCGCCGTTATCATTGAAAGTTTATTGCTCGATAATAAAATGCGTCCCGAAGGCGTAATCGTAAGTTCAATGAACTTATCCTTCCACTCCCTCCGTTACAGGACACCGTAAAAGATATTTGTTACTAATGCGTTTAGTTCACCCTAATGGCACTATTGCCGAATTTCCCTGAACGATGAGGGTCTCGATAAAACATCCAACCCACTTGTGTCCGTTTCCATCAAATCGATACATAACTGTAACCGTAACAAGTTTAAACAAGACTCATATTTATGGTTCAATAAAAACTTGTCTTAATTACATAGTTATTACCGACTCCATAATTTTTAAAATTTATATTCATTACATAAATATCATAAAAACTGTAATAAGCAAAATACTCGAATTTCGGTTTTGGCTTCTCGAGACCTGGTTCCGAATAACGAGATACACAGGGTGTGCCAATTTAGGTCCAGTTTTAATAACTTGTTTAAGAGGTAAGAAGAATGTCAAACAAAAATAATATACACGCCAGATTTTCATGAATATTATCATAATAAATAATATAGGTACATCTAATTTTGATGTGGTCAAAATATTAATGGTTGCAAGATCAGTATCATAATACTTATAATCTATATTTTTAATACAAGATCTTAAAGACGAATTTTACCACGCCCATTTATAAAAAGCGCTTGCTACAAAAAAAAAAACTCAACAAGGTCGCTGTTTCAATAATAAGTAGGTACGTACAATAACAACAATCGTGTGGGTGATCACTGTTTTCCTAGCTAGGTTATGAAAACCTGTGTTAAAGAGAAACTGTCGGATTCCTTAAAGTATAATGACTTCAAATTACATGAGAGTGCTTGTGATGTTACTGTTACAATTTCAGAGTATTGAGTTTCACAATTTACCAGTTAATACCTAGACGTTTTAACGTCAAAAACGTATGCTTAAACAGGCGCTAATCATTACTTAACTTTAAGCAACGTTTATAAATAAAGCAGGATAAGTTAAATTAAAATAAGTAAATGTATGCACATTTTTACAACACTTGAATGCTTGAAACGTTGGACTGTCAATGATAACAATTTCTTCACGCATCAATGTCAGTATTCGTTACAGTCGTAAATATTACACGTCGCAAAATATGTCTTGCATTTACTTGACTAATTATACAATTAGTCAGGCTTATATTAATGCGTGCCGTTCACTGTTTGTATCTTAATAGTTATTAGACTTAAATTATTACAAGTACCTGAAAGGGTCATCATTCTCCCGAGGGATGTGCCCTAAGAGGTGTTGCACTAAGGGGGTTCCGGATTGGTCTATTAAGAGGTATGGGGACCCCCTCCATGTGATGGTGATCACCGGGGTGGTTTTAGTGAGGTAAGAATTCCACACTATCTGGTCTTTTTCCCCAAAGTCCAGGTGCCTTTTGAAGGTCAAACCCCCGAGAAAAAAAAGGGTGGACATTCTACCGTTTTTAGTAAGAAAATTAAAAAAAAATACATTACTCTCTCTCTACTCAGTAATATTCGTAACTGCTGTACTTAAAATGTTTATATTCAGACACTTGTATTGAGATGTCTATTTATAATTTACTTCCAATAAAATCGAACAACATGTAAATGTTTACATTGTAAACGTATTGAAACAACTGTGTAATCAAAAATATGTGAAATCATGAAACTGTTACAGATTTAAATAGAGTAGTCGTCGGCGTTGGTGGTGTAATGGTCAGCATAGTTGCCTTCCAAGCAGTTGATCCGGGTTCGATTCCCGGCCTACGCACATTTTTGATAAAAATGTTTTCCACTGCTTGAAGCATCTGTTTCGTGATACCTGTTTTATATTTTAAGTACCAAAATTTTTATCTTGGTCCCTTAAATCGCGAAAATGAATAGCTGAAAGCTTGAAAGTTGTGTATAAAACGAATATGAAGACAGTAAATGGTTTTCGCCTTCCACCTCGAATGGGGCAAATGCACAATGTATCAATTTCCGTGTTAATACACGGGGTAAAGCAATGCTTTGAAACTTGAAACGGTCGCAGGCACTCGCAGGTCGGATGAACAACTCGCTACAAATAAAAAAGCAATGCAGGAGAGCACCCGGCGGTGAAATCGGAGGATTGCATCTCCAACTCTCGATTTCCTAACAAACTTCTAATAAGAAAACTTGCACTGAAATAAGATTATGAGTATATTTCCTGACGCCCCGCTCCTCATTATTTACCTCGCTTCGTAGAGCCGTAACAAAAGGAAATCATATTGGAGAAAAGAATTTCCAAGAAGGAACAAAGAGTATTAGAAAAGGGTACTTACACTTACAGATGAGAAAGCAAATTATAGATAGTAAGAATAGGTTTTATGCCATAAGTAGATCTTAGGAGAAAATTTAGCTTTCTGGGACCACTGAACTGAGCAAGCGTTTTATCGGGCAGAATTATCGCCCACTATGTAGAACAAAGGAGAAATTATACCGAGCAAGATATCTTGTCGGTATAATTCGTCGTAAAATTGTCGCCTTAATAAAATCTCAGTTTAGTACCTCCTTATCAGAGCAATCAAGTGGTCAATCAATCAGTCTATTAAACGAGCACTGTATTTTTTATCTAACAGCTGTCCGAATGTCCGAAATAACACCGAAAAATAAATAAGAATTAACTGGAACATTAAAAGCACTGAGGTGTGCTCGAATATTACAGATAACAAGACGATAACATCTTAATGGACTTTGACTACTTGACAGACAGATTTAACACGCAACGAGAGTTCAACAAGGCAAGTGCTGTCACCAATATAACTAGACACCTTATTGTAGCGCTGGTTTTAAAGCCAAAAAGTTCAAATACAAAACGTTAAGGCATCTGACCCACCGCCGGTGATTAATGAGAAGCGAGTAGCGTTATGGCAACAGAAAACGAGCTGGCGAGCAACGTGCAGCAAGTGCGTGACGACGACGAGCGATTACTCGCTAGTATGTAGATGTAGGTATCATCCCCAACCCGCACTGGGCCCGCGTGATGGATTATGGCCCGCTTCCTCTCATGGAGAGGAGTCCCGTGTCCCAGCAGTGGGAACGTTTGTCTCTCGGTGAGGGTTCTGCCAGGCAAGCGAGCGTCGCTAAGTGAGTCTTGCTACGACAAACAAGTACTCGCTGGGCGTGGTGAACAGTCAGCGATCAACATTATTATTTGTATCTCTTTTATTTACAGTTATGTTTCGTACGTTTCTTGAGCGAGAAAATCGTTGGTAGCTAGTCGCTGCCTTGTCGGCGGTGAAACAGGATGCTTTAAAGTTAGTTCGCTTTTTTGTCGCGGGTCAATAAACAGCGGGATCAAATAAAAAAATAAAATAAAATCCGTAACGAACCTGACAGGCCGCACTCTTAATTCACATGATACTGTTGCTCCACAAATAAGAAAGGTTTTCGAAAGTGAATGTAAGTAACAAGTGCATGTTTATAGGAACCGGCTACTCCCTTTAGTGTTAACCTTTGCATGTCATTATTGACGTGACACGTGCCGCTGAGGACGTAATCAGGAGGCTTAAGGGGGATATGCGATAAGGTAGCCCACGTAATTCAATTTTCACAAAGTTTTTTTGCAATTTACAGGTCAGTGCCACGTTGAATGTTGATCAAAATGTATGATTCGCGATTTAATTATGTTAGGTTAAATAAAATAAAAACACAGCACGTTAACAATGGATTTTCATACACTTTTTCGACCGCACATTTGTACTACAGTAATGACGTACATTCTGCCTCATTAAAAAAATACCTGATAAGTTACTTTCCGAGCAGGTATAGAATAAATATAATATATACAAGTAAATGTAAATAGGAAGAAACAAATCCACATGCATTTTTGACAAAGTTGGAACCGGAAAATGAAACTCACTTAAACTTTTGGCAGACGATTCTGACCACTAATGAAAACTGCTAAACGATTGCGGCAGAACCTACAAAATCACAAATTAGATAGAATAAAGTTAATTACTTCGTACTAAAATTAAGTTATTGCCTGTTAACCCAACATCTCATTTTCGGATGGCGTTTACGGTTCCCTTTGCTCTCGTAACTGCTTATAATAGATATAGGGTTCACTTGAGTATCACAAATTATTGCAGGGTAGCTGTCAGTTTTATGACGAGCACATAAAATAGGTTGGTTTTCCCATCAAATAGAAGGTTACAGATGCAATTAAACCGAATCATTAGATCTGGCTGAAGAGACCAATTTGACACGTGCTTCGGCAATTTAGTTTTTGAGTAGATATCTTACCTATCGTATTTTGTCTGATTTCGTAAAGGAAACGAATGGATTACGTTGCAGTGATAGATATCTGTTTTTGAGACTAAATACCTACTACTCGTAAAAAGTGAAAGGTTTTCTTCGCTTTAGGACTTCGATTTAATATTCAGTGTTCCGTGTCAAACTTAGCAAAACTGAACGATGTTTTATCCGTGCACGCATTATCTTTTGTACTTTAAATCAATCATGTTCGGTGGTAAGCCGCATGGGTCGATATAAGGTAAAGCTACGCTTGCCGCGGTCGGTTCGTGGATGGGGACCATCCATTACATATCGAGATCTCCGTGCCTCCGAGTTGGTCCCGGCTGTCATTCGTTGATCTTTGACAGTCGTTACGGGTCGTCAGAAGCCTAAAAGTCTGTGAACCAGTTTTATCAAGGAGTTTCGTGTTACCCAGTAACTGGATTGTGGAGGCCAGATAGGCAGTCACTCCATGTAAAGTACTGGTATTCAGCAGCATCCGGTTAGACTGGAAGCCGACCCCAACATAGTTGGGAAAAGGCTAGGCAGATAATGGTCGGTAGAGTACGTGCAACCTCTGACTGTATGATTTCATTCAATCATTAATTTTAAAAACATCGGAATCATCCATTTTTGGCAACTTGTATCTTCTAAAGATAAATAAAAATGTTTATTTTGATGTTGAGAAGTCGATAAGGAAAATAATTAAGACGTGTTATGACATAAACTGATATTAAAATCAATTAAGGTATATCCTCGAGAAACTTCAGTGATGACAAATCGATTAATCATCCCGCATCTGCAGTAATCTTATACAAATATGGTCGCGGAGGATAATCAGAAACATAAACAATAAATTTCACAAGAGAATTGCGATTTATAAATCATAAACGATCCTTGACATGAATGCTGTGGCGTGAAGATGGATCGTAACATGCACTTGATGGCACCCGAGACACATTAAATATAATTTAGAGTTTTCTTTGTCAAATAAACAAGACATCCTCCCCATTTGATAGAAATAGAATAAGGAAAAATCGGAATAGAATTTGATATATGCTATATACTTTTTTACTAACTGCAATAAATAATAAAGAAAACTTTATTTTCAGCTATAAATCAGCAAAGATTCCATCAGTAAACATTCCTAAAGTATCTCAATCTATACTGGGCTATCGTCCATTCTAAATTTAGCGAATAAAAATGTATGAGTCATTGGTTTGCCAACCGTATACCTAATGGTTAGGCCTAAAACGTTTATTTTAAAGTCAAAGGTTGGTACATTCCACCGGCATATAGGTAGCTACATGTAGTTACAGCACAACCCGTGTAATATTAGTAGGTACTTCATATAGTTTTCAGCTTTGATAATTATGGTCACTTAATCAATTTGCCATGAAAAACCACCCGACGAATACTTCTGGGCTAAACTTTGAATCATTATTAAAATCGATAAGGGTAGCCTTCACCAAATAATAACACACACGAACACAGTCATAACTAAAACAGAATACGTTAACCTGAATACCGTATCCCGGGTTACAATTGCAAAGGAAGCTTGGTACATTAAACCAGCCACTTCTTCCCCAAACTGTCGCGTTATTGAACTGTATAAAGTTAGACTGTGGTCCAACGATGTTGACGCCACTTTACACAATTTAGAACTTTTGACACTGCGGCGTTTCGCTTCATTACGTGCCATCAATCTTTCCGAGCGAACACGCCGCACGTCATGATGCGACACCGCGATAGCTATTTGTGTTACCTATAATCTCAGTAACGTGCAATAATCAACGCTCACACAACATACGGCGAGCTCGATAAGAAAGTCAGCGAAAATATTAATAACATATGGACGAACCTAGGCCGGGGTCTTGCGAAATTTTAACAGCTGTACCTCGTTTTGGATTGTATCTGTATCGTTTACTGCTGAAGATATAAGCATGCCTCAACCGAGAAAAGATTTACTTTTGAATAGTCATTAGTTTGTTAATTATTTTATTTAGTAGCTAGTATAAATATGTAGTTAGTTGTATAAGAAAATAAGTATGCAAGGCAGATAATAAAAACTCAAATATCTTTAGTATTTTCTTTGTGAACATTATGCGTTACTCTTTGTAACATTTTATTACGTTTCCAAAAATGAAGACATATAAACAAGAATGCTCGAATTTTTTAGCACATGTAAAACATAAGATAGTAATAAATTCGGAAATGTACACATACGTGTTGATTGTATTGTGTGTCGAACAGTGTGTTTGGCAATAAGATTAATGGGTATTGCCTGTATACATTGTAAGATGCCCCCTTCAATGAATTATGATAAGACTGCAGAAGCAATATTTTAAACCCAGGACGTTCTTTTCCCCTAATAAATGGAGCCATGTTCAATAAATGCACTTTAAATATTAAAATCCGTGTGCAGTCAGACCTTTCGAAATTTACGACTGAAAGCCGAACCAGAACCGTATTGAAACCTAGACCATAGCATCTTCTAGTCTATCCACACCACCTGATAAAAGAAAGTAGTCATGCGTGATGCGCCCAAAATAATTCATAAAACAAAAAATAATTTACAAGTTACGAGTTATTGGTAAAATGATCAAAGTTACGACGTTTCGAGAGGAGAAACGGAATCAATTTCCCCCATAAGATTATTGAGAAGTTGTTTTTCTGTACATGTTCCGGTATATGAAAAATAAGGCAAATGCTAATAAATCATGTTCTCTTCCAGGTATGAGGAATGTAATACGTGGAAGTGAAAATGTTCATACCTACATATAAAATAAGTAAAACCAATCAAAACACAAAAAATAACTTTTAGTAAACAAGCTAACTGAAAAATAACGTAGAAAGAACAGCCATTCAATGAAAATCATAGAACAGAATAATATACGTGGTACAGAAAACTTAATAAATAGAGACGCACCGACGGCTCCGCGACTATAAATCTTACGTTCGATTTCCTTTTTTAAGCCTAAGCCTAGGTTTCCTGAAAAACAAGGTATTAAAACAAAAGGATTTCCATTTCAGTAATGGCTTATTTTATTTTTAAAAATAGGTTCTTTTTCTACACTCTAGTCTCGGATATCTATGCTCTAGTCAATCAACCTGCCGAGCCTTTTCCCAGCTATGTTGGGGTTGGCTTCCAGTCTAATCGGACGCAGCTGGATACCAGTATTTTACATGGAGTGACTGCCTATCTGACCTCCACAACCCAGTTACTGGGTAACACGATACCCCTTGGCAGGACTGTTTGTAAGGCTTCTGACTAAACTGTTTTAATTATTTTTTACACTAGTATGAAAGTTAAATCAAAAATTATTCATGAAACAAGCTATGAAGTGTCCCTTGAGCAACTCTAAATAACCCAATTCACTGCGGCTGCATTTCTGCAAACAGTGTTGCACAGTGCCCATACAAATTGTTGAAGCAATCCCTGATATTAATCGCACTTTTCCGCCGCCGCTCCTGCACAGAATTTTAAAACTGACTCATTAATAAAAGTCAATGACGAAGATACTTGTGGACTGTCCCCAAATTAGTTTCTTTATCTTAACTTAATGTACAGTCTGTTTGCACGTCACGAAAACCCTTTAAAAGTATATTCCATCTACTCTATCTTAAATTATAATCAAACTTCTTATTAAGGAGACGAAACGTCTAAAAACGAAACGAAACGAACGAAACGTTTAAAACTGGTAAATGGAACAATTTGCTGAGCGCAAAGACCACTGGACCATCTTGTGTTCTTGTAATAACTGAAGTCGTGGAAACTAAAAGTAAAAATGTGCGTTTTTTATCTCATCAACAGGGTAATTGCGTAACGCACTATCAGTAGCAATGGCTTTCATTTTGACAGTTCAACAACATTCACGGCGATATTTACGTTTTTGAGTAGACAAATTTTTCGAACATAAGAAGTAATGGATTCTATATATAGCAATATCCTTCAAAAAGATTCAGATTGGGATTGATAGAGTTTGACGCAATTAAGGTAATATTGGCAATTTTCCTATTAAGTAGTTACCCCGTATATCAAAAGTAGACCTTCTAAACATTAGATACTTTGGCAGTCCATACTAATGTAAGCTACTTCCAAACATCTTTACTTACAAGGAATTTACATAGGTACTGGTGACGCAGATCCTCTATAACGTTATATTTTGAAAACATAAAACCTCGTATCCCCTGAACTGTCTGATTTATAGCCGGATTGACTTAGTGATTGTATTGAACGGTGCACCGACACAAATCAAGTGGGACATAAATCTGGGAGGTGAATCGCTCGTACTTCGCACCTCGTAAACTGTCGCGGTGGCGCGGCGCAACTGTCCCGTCGAGATATTGCTCGCTTTTCACTGTTACTGCCGCACACGGTGGTATACCAAATACTGGACAATATTTAGTAGGTAATTTTAAATATATATTGAATTAGAAAGACAGTTTTTTTATTATTATTAGGTACAGTTTGCAAGGAAAACTAAACACATTTGAACAACATAAATTAGTAGGAGGCATTCTGTGGTTTATGCGTAACTCCATGGTAAAAAGGCGTGAGTTCTTGTATGAATAATGTATGTAGGTATAAACTAACAAATAGAATAGGCGCCAAAAAGGTCGGAATTTTTGTATTTGTGATTACATTATTAACAGATGAACGGAATGAACATAAATGACAGGGACACATTATTATTTTTCACTATTATTATAGATATTTTTGTACGCATGAGATATGTAGAAGGGATTCAGAGATACAATTGTATCGCTGAATCCCTTCTACACTTTTATATCTTGTGTTTTATGTCTGTAATTCTTGACAGTTAAGTAGCAAGTTACAATAGACTTTTAGCGAATAGCAGTGTTTTTGGGTTCCATTGGGAACATTTTAGGTCCTGCGTGTAAAATAACTCCACAATTTTGTTTTAAATACATGATTAGCATTTGACGCAAGTGACGCTACTGCTTACTCATTGCGATTTCATACAGACCACGACCAGAAACGCAGCAAAGAAAAATAACTGTTCAACTTTGACAACAAAATGAGCGTAAACAGAAGATAACAAGTCATCTCTCCAAAGCTCCTGACAACAAAACGTACGTGATACAACGCACGGGGAAAATACACGGGTTTATTCAAAGCTCACGTGCTCATATTATCAACCATCTGTCTTTTACACTACAAATAACTCGAACAGGCTTGTTTATGTGGATTCAATCCTATAAAGTCGACCGTCCACTGCAATGCAGGATATGCACGGAGGTTTGCCACGTTAGAGCTACGCTGCTCATTTGAACATTCGCGCGTAACGTGGCAGTGGGTCGCGGTGGATGATCCCGCCATTTTCTTACAAAGCGAAGCTAAGTTCCCGGTGCCTAGCGTAGCCATGCGCTGCTGTGGAGTGGTGCCTTAGAGCTCGTCCACAACATTCCGGGTTTCAAATTTTAATAAAAGCGGCACAGCTCACGTAGAATCTCTTTTTTAAATTCCACACGCGTGTGCGACAAATTTAACTTTATTGTTATAGTCGGAGATGCGATTTCGTGGATCACCCCTTGCAATGTTATTACTATACTTAAATGTTATTGCAATGCTTTGATCTCACCACGGGGGTTACAGTCCGTTAAATAAAATTAAGTACTAAGCAACTGCGACTTCGCCCATTCTTTTGAACAAGACATCTGAAAAGTAATGTAGTCTATGAGTTAAATTGCACTAGTTAGTCCACTGCGATTATGAATTTTCTTGGTCGTAGTTCGTTCTCATTATTATCTTGGGAATAGTATGTAGTAATGATTCTGTATCTAGTAGTTAGTCCAGTTCCAGCTTGTACTTCGAGTTTAACTCCTAAACACATTTAGCTATATCTTTATTAAGCCTTATGTCCCGAAGGGCCCAAGGAAGCTCAACCCTAGGGGTTGAAAAAGCATCCTAGAACAACATGGTACTTTCCTGCCCCGTATCAAATATTTTCGTGGAGGTCCCAAATAGAGCTTTATGGTTGACTAAGTTGAAAAATAATCTTAGATCAATATGGAAGGACCATTTTGGTATATGATTACTTTCCTTGCCCCTTATCAAATATTTTCCTGAAGTATAATTATATCCCTAAGATATTATAGGTATCTCTACGATTGAATACGTAGAAGAAGCATTGTCTACCAACATACTCCTTTGCTGTCCTCTCCTCTGCCAAGTATTGGAATTCCAACTAACTCCATTTTTTGCTCACCAAAGTACCTAATATAAATGTGTAATGTAGGCATGGCACACAATGCTGTCGTCGCCCGGTGGCCCTCCGGCACTCATGACGTTACGCCCTCCGTACGCCTCCGACTGGCTCCGACCACGATTTGTAATTGCCGATAAATTCGCAAAGTACAATTTTTGTCTCGTAAATAACGTAAAAATTGCCGGTGGTGGCCATTTAAAATCATTTTAACATACCAATTAGTTAGCGAGAATCTCACAATTCGTCATCAATTTTCCAAAGCAATTAAGGTTGTTTGTAATAAAATTCGTATATTAGGTCCTTACATATGAAATTGGCGTTTTGTATGGAAGGAACAAAAAGTCGAATATTTTTTAATATAATATATTTAATTAATCAAAGTATGAACCATTGTTTTCAATGCACTTTTGCCATCTTATAGGTAGTTCATTGATCCCTTTACTAAAAAAACCAGTCGGACGGGAATCAATAAAATCTTTGAAGGCGATTTGGACTGCCCCATCGGAGTTGAATTTTTTCCCTTGCAAAAAGTTATCCAAATTGCGAAAAAAATGGTAATCTGTTGGAGCAAGGTCCGGGGAGTACGGAGGATGTCTAAGACATTCCAATTCAAGCTCTTCTAATTTGGTAGCCGTCTGTTGCGCAGTGTGTGGTCTGGCGTTGTCGTGAAGCAGCAGTGGCGTGGAGCTTTTTAATCTTCCCAATTTGCTTCAAGTGAATTAAAACAGTTTTATCACTAACATCGAAGCCTGCAGCTAACTCGGACGTGGTTTGCGATGGGTCCGCTTCCACAATAGCCTTCAATTCTCCATTATCAACTTGGGTCTCAGGCCGTCCACGGGGCTTGTTCTGCAGGTCGAAATTTCCAGAACGAAAACGTTGGAACCAAAAACGAACTGTGTTTTCTTTTGCAACATGACCGCCATACACATCATTCACCCTTCGAGTCGTTTCCGCAGCACTAGTGCCACGGCGGAACTCGTACTCGTAAATAATGCGATATTTTAAATTTTCCATTTTGTAAAATGAGTGACGCAAACAGAAAAAACAGAAGAAAAAAAACAAATGAATGACGGTCATCGAAGCACAAATACATGAGTAAATAGCTGTACAAATTTGAATTTGGAATTCCTTACCAAAGAGGAGAAATTCGTGATTAAAGTGGCCAGTACGAAAAACGCCAATTTCATATGTAAGGACCTAATATTATAACTTCGATCCGCGCATATTTCTTTTCATTTTTGGACCACCCCGAAAAATCGATTAGTGGTGGTTGGTAATCGACATTCATTACTAAGTGTAAACATTTTAAATGAAAAACTGTTGGAAGATATTGTTGGATTTGTGCAGAAATAAAAATACACACATCAAAAGTGTCTAGGGATCAACATATATTTTTGCAATAACTTTTCTCCTGATTGATATTAATTAAAATTTTCTTTAAGGATTCATCAAATAAAGTGTTTTCGTTTGTCACAGTAACGATAAACCAAGTCACCTTTGCATTAATAAAGAAATTTGCCATTTTCCTAATAAAGGGATTTTTGACATTTGAACAACTAACACAAAAGTTCGAAAAAAAGACTGAAATAACAGTTTTCTTTAAAATTTTATTGGGTAACTTAAACAATTAATAATCCGTGTTTCTACCGCGAACACTAACAACACAAGAACATCGGTTTGGCATACTCAAAATGAGTTCATCCAAATCACGCTGTGGAATGGCCGCCCATGTTCGTTGCAACAACAAAAAAAGGTCTTCTTGCGACTGGATACCCTCCATATTCGGCAGAGCTCTTCTCTGTAGCATATCCCATGCATGCTCAATCGGGTTCAAGTCTGGCGACTGAGCAGGCCAGGGCAGGACATTGATGTTAGCTGCGGTGAGAGTCTGTCTTACAACTCTTGCGGTGTGCGGTCGTGCATTATCATGCATTAACTGAAATAAGGGACCGATTTGCACTTGTAGAGGAACGATGACGTCTGATACAATCGTCTCAGCATAAATTTGAGCGTTGAGGTTGCCTCTGATCCAAATCAACTCAGTTCTTCCGCCGATCCAAATACCCGCCCATACCATGATGGTTCCACCACTATAAGGATGGACTTCCTGGCAGGATTTTAATCGCTGTTGGCGTCCAGGGGTTCTCCAGTGTCGTATACGTCTTGTATCCGGTCTCATACCAAAACGAGACTCATCAGAAAAGCACACGAAACGCCATTGTTCTTCTGCCCAATTTCTGTGTTCAAGAGCCCATTGATATCGAATCCTACGATTGTGCATTGCTATAGGTGGTACCCGTAGCGGTCTTCGGGAATGAAGGTTCACTTCATGCAAGCGGTTTCTGACTGTTTGGTCGCTAATTAAGTTCCCTAAAGAGTGATGAAGCCTCACGGCTAACATCATGGCGGTTATTGTTGGAGCTCTTCGAGTTAAGATTTGAATGTATCGGTCTTGTCTCCGTGTGGTGCAGCGATACCGTCCTCCATGGCGCTCAGCCACGGTACCAGTGCTTCGGTAACGTGTCCAAAGTCGACTGATAACACTCTGACTTGTATTCAGAGCTAAAGCCACAGTACGTTGCCGGGAACCAGCTTCTATCATTCCCACGGCTCTGAGCATTTCTTCCCTGCTTAAATGACGTCGCCGCTCCATAATAACGTTAGTTTTAATCAGTAGTAGGGAAACAGTAGCACTAATAATGTCTTCAATGCGTTGTATGTTTTTATAGGGAAAATATTGACAGCTGATTTTCGTCTTTTACTCGAATTTGATTCACAGTTCCTGATTCAAATTATGAAATGCACCAAAAAGGATCCATATAAATTTATAAAATCATATATTTATTACAAAGCCACATCTCAATCTCAAGAAATCCGCATAAAAATGCTTGATCCCTAGACACTTCTGATGTGTGTATATAAACTCATTCCTTTCTATCGAATAAAATTGGTTGTGTTTCAAAATTATTGTTGTCAGCTGAATTTCAATATTTCTTCGTTTAATTTAGGAATTTAAAAAAACAAAATTATTTTTTTATACTGAAAAATGATTGTCAGGACAATTACTTGAAGACTACAAATTAAATAGATATCAGCCCTGGCATTATTCCTAAAATGGCGTCCAATTTTCGTAACCGCGCATTTCTTTGCTAATGAAACTGTTGTTATTTGTTTCAACAAATGTCTTTGTCTCTTGCTGATGTCTGCTGTTCAGCTTAACAATGCAATTTGCTTTGCAACAATCTTTTTTTCTCCAAAGTCAACAAATAAATTGTGTGAAGAACGCAAATGTTTTAGTGCTTGTTAAGATTTTATTTTTTCCAGATCTAATTCTTGATTTCACAAATTCAACTATACGAGCTTAATGTATAAACTAAAGCAATCTACTAAAATTATTACATATCTCTACGGACATATAAGTATATCAATTCACAAAAAATAAAGAAATGTTTAAATTCAACTCATACTATTTTATAGTGAAAACCACTCGATTCGAATTCATTTCAAAGTTTTGCAAGTAAATTCACTCCGTTTACGACAGTCGGTGACAGGATTAAGATTACAAATTCTATTTATATACTTTGTTTCATAGAATTTCACTCCCCCTTTATCTTTAAAGTTTCTAAGAAAAAATATTTTCAGATTACAGGAACTTCATTGTTTATAATCTACGATTAAAGTTTTGGGTAAATATACAAATGATACAATAGGTATATATAATAACCAAATCTGAAATCTTTAACTGAAATATACTTCATTCGTCGCTTACCATCAGGTGTGATCGAGGTCAAGAGCAGGACCATTCAGCAATAAAAAAATAAAAAAAAATAGCAAAAGCATACTATCTACTGACGTAGGTAATAATAAAATTATATTACGATAAGGCGTGTCCATAGAACAAGAGTAGCTAAATAAAGAAACCGCAAACAAAATGACACTAAGAAAAGTCACCTAAGAACGAAAAAGAAAATTCTTTTTCTTTTTAACACGTAATGTCCGGATCATGCCGGATGCGACTGTATAATCATAATGTCTTTGCTTTGAAATATAATAAAACAGGTGTCTCCTGTCACATTAGCAGCGCGGGTGCTTCAAAAGATAAAACATGATGAATTTCTTCAAATTAAATGAATTAAAATATGCCCGATGAATATGTGTTACCTTCATATGATGATGTTGAAACTGAAACAATCATACAACTGGAAGCTCGAACTTGGAATATTCGGGTTAAGATAATCACACTAAGGGCTGATTTTAACGAAGTCAGAAAGCCAATTTATTCCCGTAATTAAAAACGTTCAAAATCTAGTCACAATGTCATCTCAGCGACAATCCATGTCAAAAACTTGTCAAAAATGTAGTAAAATTGGAGGTATTTTTGACAGATTAAGACTGAGATCAGACTGTGAACGTTCTTAAATTAAAATTACGAGAATTGGGGCTCAGATATCATAAAGCCGTGGAATAAAATTTACGTCTGACAGTTCTAGTATGGAACAACTGTCAAAAATTCTAAATTTATTCTCAGGATCAGACTTATTCTAGGTATAAAAAATTGGTGAAATTCGCCCTTAATGTCTAAATATAATGTCGACGAGAATTTAGTGAAATTATGACTAATGAACCTTAAAATATAGTATGCGATTCCACGAAAGGAACGTGACTATACATACGAAATATTCACAAGTAGTCATTGAATATTTGATTAGATAATCCAATTCTTGGACACATGAATTTAAAACTTTACGACACATATAAATGGGTTATGAGACAGATACAAAATACGCTACGATTAGTTCATTTGTAAGGGAGGACTTTGTTTGACATTTTGTCACAACCTTGTACCTACGGTTTTCCAATCTCATTAATCCCTTGGATTTTGGATGATCTGAATTTTAAAACTAACTTCGAAGATGTTTAGCTTGCGTTACACCAAGAGAATAAAATTTTACTCGACTCCTTTATCTTGCAAACCATCATTGGTTTAAACTAAATGTCACACAAAGTTACTGCCGCCGCGCCGCCGCGGCGTTAGGCCGCCCATTATATTATATTTTGTAGAATTCGATCTATATTTTTGTTATGTATTTTTGTGGCGTAAATTAAAGTATACAGGGTGAATTTTCCAAGTGGGCGTGGATGGCCAAATTCTAAACTATGAGGAATAGCGAAAAGTACTCAAAGGAGTCGCGGGCTCGATTTTGATGAAAACTAAAACTGCATCATTGGATTTTTGAAAATTCAATATTTCTAGCCAGGAATCGAACCTGTTGATTTTGAAAAAAAAAAAAACACACACTGTATTATTACACCATTCGATAGTGTCCCTAATAAGGATCAAATTCTGGGAAGTAATGACATACGGCAAACTTAAGGAAAATGTTGAATTTTGATAAACTGCATCTTTTTTCATACCTTGTTCGAAATGATGCTCAATATTTTTACACCCGAAATACTCGTAGCGCAGTCACCTTCACAAAATTATGTTCTAAATTCAAATTTTAAATTGCAGTACAATCCTTGAGACGTCGAATCCAGCTATGTGTTCAAAAACAATTATCATAATTTTGAACAATTAATCAATTAAGGTTTAATAGGTAGGTAGCATAAGAAAATAAAAAAGTATTTTGATAAAAATCAGCTCTTTCCTTTAGTTTGCCGTATGTCATTACTTCCCAGAATTTGATCCTTATGAGCGGCACTATCGAATGGTGTAATAATACAGCGTGTGTTTTTTTCAAAATCAACAGGTTCGATTCCTGGCCAGAAATATTGATTTTTCAAAAATCCAATGATGCAGTTTTAGTTTTCATCAAAATCGAGCCCGCGACTCCTTTGAGTACTTTTCGCTATTCCTCATAGTTTCGGATTTGGCCATCCACGCCCACTTGAAAAATTCACCCTGTAAATAAATAATAATAAAGTCACCGACAATTTTTCGCTTTATTATCCATGCGTTGTAAATGAGAGAAAATTATTTCACTGCTCTCGAAACGGTGAAGGAAATCATTGTGAGGAAACCGGCATATCCTAGAATAAAAAAAAACGGCCAAGTGCGAGTCGGACTCGCCCATGAAGGGTTCCGTAGCAGCAAGTAACATAATATAAAAGTTCTTGTAGTTCGTTGTAACTTTGTGAAAGGTAAATTGCGGTTTTCGATTTATGACGTATTAAAAAAAAACTACTTACTAGATCTCGTTCAAACCAATTTTCGGTGGAAGTTTACATGGTAATGTACATGTTATATATTTTTTTAATTTTATCATTCTCTTATTTTAGAAGTTAGAGGGGGGGGGACACACATTTTACCACTTTGGAAGTGTCTCTCGCGCAAACTATTCAGTTCAGAAAAAAATGATATTAGAAACCTCAATATCATTTTTGAAGACCTATCCATAGATACCCCACACGTACAGGTTTGATGAAAAAAAATTTTTGGAGTTTCAGTTGTAAGTATGGGGAACCCCAAAAAATTTTTTTTTTCTAATTTTGTGTGAAAATCTTACTGCGGTTCACAGAATACATCTACTTACCAAGTTTCAACAGTATAGTTCTTATAGTTTCGGAAAAAAGTGGCTGTGACATACGGACGGACGGACAGACAGACAGACAGACAGACATGACGAACCCATAAGGGTTCCGTTTTTTGCCATTTGGCTACGGAACCCTAAAAATCGAAGACATGTGATGATGTGACATCTTTCAACCCGCACTGGGCCCACGTAGTGGATATGGCCCACTCCCTCTCACAGAGAAGAAGCCTGTATCCCAGCAGTGCCCACATTATAATATAATATGCTGATTATGCTAAATAAGAGAAAACATTGCGTTTTTCACCATAGAACGAACTTTACATAACATTAAGTACCCGCCCTAAAATGTAGATACCAGCATAAGCTAAAAGTATAATACATATAGTCTCCAGACTAAATTATCTCATTCCGTACCGGAAATAGCTACTTTATAACGCGCTATTTAATTATAACTCTCAGACTTTTGACTAACGACGATCGATTTTTTAATTTATATTTTGACAAGATATGAATCACATTAAATGGTAGGCAAACAAGAACGAATGTATTTCGGCGCCTGCTTATTATAGACCTTACACAATTAATTGTTTGTGTGCGAGCTTTCTGTTATTTATTGTCGTATTTATATTATTTCGACACCGGTGACTAGACTGGGCCGATAAATACAATACCGGTAATTGGCAATTGTTATTTCTGGTTACGTAGTGTACCTAATAATAGACTACTCGTAACCAGAAATAACAACTGTCGTAATAAGGGAGGTCGATGTAACAATTGACCTCCCTATAAGGTGCAAAAGTATTCTTCGGTGATCAGGTGCAAGGAGAGAGATATGCTCCAACACCAACCTGTAAATATCAAGTATATTCTGTGAATATCCAATTTCCTTAAAGCTTTTACGTAGAAGGAAAATCTTGTTGAAGGAAAATCGTGCAAGGTGACTATTGCTCATGGGGTCCTGGGTTCAATCCTTAGGACAGGTTGTTGCAAAGCTTTTTTGGGTTTTTACATTAGTAGTTTCTCGGTAGCAGCTCTGAATCTGGTTTTGTGCCCGGTTAATGATAAAAGACTTGCCCCTATTGCATTTAACCTAAACACAATGGCAAATGTGGGTATTCTATACACCCCTTAAAAATAGAACCAAAAACAGTTGTAGAAGTGATGTACCAAAATATAAAAACTTCGAAATACATAAGTCAACTCAACTCAACTCAACTCAAAGCATTTATTTCAATTAAACCATTTACAGGCACTTTTGAATTGTCGAGAAGTCAGTCAGTCAGAAAAAAAAATGAAGCTAGTTGCCCATTCCAAAGCGTAGGTACCTATGGAGAAGAACGGGCAAGAAACTCCATGGACACTCTTTTAAATCAAAATAATGTGGTTACAAAGTCTTGTTTACATCATTCATGTTAAAAATTATACATGTGAGAACGATGCAGAACATTAAAAGCGTCCATAATGAAAAGATGAGAAAAAAACAACAATTCAAATAATAAATTAAAATAAGCCATGGCAGCAAAGAGATGACCAGTCCCTACTGACGGCGCCCGTTCACGAACATGACGCATGCATCAGCACCATTCAGCTCAACCATTTTGAAGGGAGCTAAATGATCCAACACATGCGCCACCATCAGCGAGACATTTGAGTGAGCATGACATACTCTCAGCCGCCAGAGCACATTCAAGTCAATGAAAGACGTACCCAGTAAATGGTAGCTTTATAGTGTGTACATAGTACTCACACATGTGTTATGCAATTATACAATACTAGGAGATTGAATTTATACAATGCAAAGATAGACTTACAATCTTCAGCAGCTCCAACAGTATTTTCAAGTGTTAATCAATTAGTTGTGGAGCCGGACCAGCATTGAGCCAGGCATTTTTATCCGCGATGTAATCCCCTAACTTATAATATGCCTGCCTGCATAGTGTGCGTTTAATACAAGACTTGAATTTTGTCTCATTCAGTTGAAGAATGTGGGGAGGTATTTTATTATAACATTTTAAACAGTACCCCATAAAAGATGAGTCTACTTTAGCTAGTCTGAAACCTGGTTGAACTAATAGGTCCCTATTTCTAGTACTATAATTATGTCTTTATATATAAGTAATTACGTTTGAAAGTGCGGTTATAAACAAAAGTCGCTAAAGTAGATACTTGCCAAAGATACTAAGCCAATAAAGATACCAATAAATTGTTTCATCAATAAAAAACTTTATCGGATGCTCATCGTTTACATAAACATATCACTATATTATATATATGTATGCTTTTATTACAAATACTACTCGATATTCGCACAAGTTGGCTTCGGGCGCTCGAGTATAGAACGCTTAGAAGTCTAATCTCCATATACAGTGTGCCAATTACTTTATTATCGGAGCTAATAAGAGAGAACATAGAGTGTATCCACGTTGCGAAACCGTAATAGTACGTAATTGTATCGACACGTAGCAGGTAAGTGAGGTAATCCAACCAGGGGCAGAAGTTAACTGGCTGCTAAGTTGTGGCCAGGCGTTGTGGGGAGCCGCGCCAGGTCGGTTAATAGTTGTGAATCTGTGATAGGGTTCCCACCTGAGGTCGCATGTAAATGTTTGTTAATTGCAAGTTGAGTAGAAGTGATAAATTGCGTTTTAGGGATGCGGCTGTTGTCCATGTTTAAGAATTTAAGTAAATGAAGGGGTCAATGAAGCATCTTCGTTTTCCTCAAAGTTGATGGCTTAACCGCTGGTTCCTTCCAAATTTTCTACAAAATTGTCGAAAATTGGTCCAGATAGAGTCAAAATTTGCAATCAGATGCACATGTATGGTAGTGTCAACCCTATAGGTGCACCGTACCGCGTATCACACCGGTCGTCGAATGTGGAGCAGGCGGCGAGCCAGCGGCGATGCCTCCGACAAAAAATCAGTGTAAGCTGTACACCAAGGCGCTCCGGTCGCGCGCTCGCTCCCGCCGCCAGCACTCGCCCGCGTGCCACTAGCGCACGAACTTACCGCTCCGGCTAAACTTACTCGCAACTTCCGAACGAATTCTCCGGTCCAGCCTTCCGATCCTCAACTGTTTCCCCAATCAACTAAGTACTCCAGTGGAAATCTAAAGTGAAAAGTGTCATATTGTTAGTTGGTGTGTAAGTTAAGAACATATGGCCGTGGCCCGAGGTCCGGTCGTTAGGCTGCGATCGGTCGTGCCGCCTCGCCGATAGAATCACGACCGAGCACGTGTGTGCCTATTGCGTCTGGAGGCTCACCATTCACTTCACCTATTTTGTCATCTCACACTTGCATTGAACTGTTTTTATTTTCGAAAGTATCGATAGAAACTATATTAGTACCGTTCCTAATTAGGAATCTAACAAACTTGAATTGAACGTAAACGAACAGCAATAAATATAAACACACATAGACATGATTTCACTTTGTTATGTATCGCGTGAGTCATGTTTCAGTTAATTAAAACTTTTATTTATTAGAAATTTCTTAATAAATCTACGAGTATTTTTTTTCTTGGCAGTTTGATAAACAAATCAACTTCAATATCTTGTAGGTAATTGATTCTTAACTCATATGATTTTTTTTTAAACTTCCGTCAAAAGTACAGTCTGGGTAAATATTTGGCGAGAACTTTCTTGTCTGCCACCGTCTGGTCCCTTTATGAAAGCGATTGAATACGTCTAACTTAGGAACTCCCACACAGTTTACTTTACCTATAGGTACACAAAGCATAATATCTTTGAAAAGTTCCGACTCGCATTTAATAACATTCTCGGAATCTGGCTCGCAATTTGCCGAATTTTCCTTAATTTAATTAACCGCTTTCGGAGCTTTGACGTCTATTGGCCAAGAGAGTGACCTCCCAGCCGTTTTTATTTACGCCCAACATTCCTCCAGAATCTTTATTGCCATTTGTACTGAAGGAAATGTGGGAACTTTTCTTCCTAAGCAACTCACTTCCATTCATTTATTACAGAGTCCGTCTATTCCGTCCAAAAGTTTTACATAATATTACACAAGTTTTAATATAATTCTATTATCGATTCTGAATTACTTACGTATTTCTGTTTCTTGCTTCGACGTGACAAGAATGCTTGAAAATACAAATGGCGTTCCCGAATTAAATTAAACCGAAATGCTTTACCCATAATACCCATAATTGAGATTATGAGTCTTCAGTACCAAACAATAAAATAATTACTTATAATAATTTTAAGATCACATGTTATCGCAAACATTAATCAAAAGCGAAACTAAAACTTGTTTAGCATGTGTACATACATATACATACATAGTTACTTACTTAACACTGATTAAATATTACTAGGTCAATTAATTTCCGTTCTCATCATATGACGTGTATTTGCGTCGCTATAAAAATAAAAATAAGATCAGCACCAGCATGACGTTAATACAAAGGATAACGAAATAGATCATGCTTACAGAAATAAAACAAAAGATGACTACGGAGAAAAAGAAAAAAAATAGGAATGGAGATGAAAGCTATTCGAAAAGCCGTAAGAAACAGTCTCTGGGACATAATTAGTAGATGAAGTTTCAGCCATCCCACTACAAAGGGATTTGAGGTAATTAGTTACCTTTAAACATGCGTCAAATAACTTCCTTATAACGGAAATATTTGGCCATCAGCTTAATGGTAGGAACTCAATGTAAGATGTTATTTACATCCTTTATTACTTACAATTAGAGCCTGACCACTATAAAGACAGATTTATTTCACTCGTCGCTGTAGGGAAGGCCGCTGTAATTAAATTGAATTACACACTTGGGTTAAATAGCGAAGTTGACACGTCTGATAAATACATAATTGTCAAAGTCTAATTTAATACGGTTTTTTGGACTCGTAACTAAACACCATGACCAATAGTTATTTTTAAACTATCAATTGAAGATCCGTATCTGTAATTAAGAGATGGTTAATTATTACTTAGCGTTATTTATTACCGCTTACTGGGTTACAAATAGAAATAAAACAGTTACCTACCTCTTTATTCCGGTGACTACCTGTAGCAATTAAAAAACGGTTTGTTCCTATAATTCGTCTGCTACGTAAGTAGGCAATGTGGAAATCATAACAATGATCACCCAAACATATTTAATGGTGAGGGTAGATTTTAGGATTAATCAAAATTCTAGTAGGTATTGTCCTATAATAATATTGCCAAATCCTCGCTTGTTACTTTAGTTTTTGTTGAATCGCTGTATCAACTTGGGAATTTGGCTCCACAGTCCCTTTCCTACCAAAACATTGAGGCTCAGTAAACCCGATTACTTTTTTGTGAAGTTCAGCACGAGCCAGTGCAAAAGTTTTTGATATGCGGGTATTCATGAATAGGCAATTCGCAATATTTCCGATCACGTACTGCCCCGACTTTGGGTCTTGGCCAAACGTTGCCAGTAATTTTGTTTCAGTACTAAGCTACGCCACGAACTGTGAACTTTCAATAAGCTCAAAAATTTAAACGTAGAGGAGCTTATGAAGGCAGCATTGCAAACTTTCAGAGAGCTTAACTGTCAGCTTATCTCATACGGTTTTATATGAACCAAAAATGTAAGTAGTACGAATTAACCCTGTTCCACATTTAGCTGGTGGATTAAGATTTGATATTATGGAAAAAACTTATAATTATTATGTAGATGTCCCAAAAGTTAGACCATAAAATTGTAACTTGTTGTCATTGAATTCAGAACCCCAATAGAATATATACCCTGATCTACAAAATCCGCAAGTAGTCTGGATGCCTACGCAATTTATATGCAATCTCTAATATATAACTGGAACCCTAAACCGTGAGAAAAAAAAAACAAGTTCCCTAATAAAGTTCGCAGCATATATCTTAAAGACATCTCGCAAGGAAGTGGCTATAAAAACGTTCGCTTGGCCGAACCCAACATAAGCTAGTAACTACACATATGATAAATCTTAGTAACTGATGTTTGACAACTTGTAACTGTTTTTTATTAAGATCGAATCCATATCGAAATCTTACGGACAAATATCGGTCGATATAGTATTGTTCGATGGTCTACAATCCAGTTCTGTCACAGAGTACGTGATATACTGTCGAACGTCGATGGAAGCCTCAATTGTGATAAAGAAACACTAATAATGATGATGATCATATTGGTATGTAATAAATGTTCCATTGTATTTACGGCTTATTCTTAAACTCGTATATATCACTTTTTGCTCTCGTCGTGATGTACCGTAACCTGTCTTTACTGAAGATCGATCGCCCGATACACAACAATCAAACAACAATGTATAATATTACAGTCGCTAAACTAATCACTTGACAGAGTACCTTGGGTCGCTCTTGTTTGTAAAACTTTACTACCGTCTCATAATTTTCAGCTTCATAATATTTCACGCAATTTCCCGCGTTTTATGTCTTCGCAGTTTATACGATTATTATTTCTTCCTGAGAGACACCTCCAATTTCCGAAGGGTCTTCTTAACTTATTTAAGTATCAGTGAGAATGTTGAAATTATTTACGATATTCATTGTCGCATTGACACAAAAACATGATAATAAAATATGTATGATTTGATCATCCCTGGTCGCGCTGCACCGTGGGACGTCGCGTGGCGGGTCTTGTCCTTCCTTTAACGGCTAGTATTCACCAAATAAATTGTCCGAATGTGCAGTTTTATCTGGCAGATTATAAAGTCGTAATAAATACGCGTAACGTTTCGAATAACGTATTGCTGAATTTGGTGTCGCGGTGCTGGATGTAATAACACGGCATTAATCGTATGTCTAGAAGGTGAGTAATGTGGTAGCGTCAAAGTTGGGACGTTTAAGAGCTTTGTGATTGATGGAGCCGCGCGGATTGTTTTAAAACTCGCCTCGCAAGTACTCGCCACTCTTGGGAATGCGAATGAAGAAGTGTTAATACAATTAGATAGCTATTCATTTGCCATCTTCATTAATTTCAGATTTGCGAATGTAGTCCGCATTTTGTAATGATTTCATAATTATTATAACTTGATTTCCCAAGGTCCGATATGACGCACAGTGTAATTTAAAAACGACATGAATTTGTCTGTATTAGATCAAACATTCTTGTTTGTCGTTCTCGATATATAAATTAATGACAGCCTCGATCAGATCCATCCTCCGCTGGCAAAAAGGAAAGTAAAAATACAACCTAAGTACCTACGCCGAAAATAAAAACGCAATAATTTGTGATTTTTCTGATTCTTTATTACTTATCTAAAGAGAACAATGTACCAGGCGGTCATACTCGCAAGGAATACACCCATGAAATAACATAAGTGCCACGTCAGCCGTGGCTAGGTTGGCTGACCCAGTTGCATGCGTTACGCTCCCAGCAAGCATCTCACTCAATTCCTGTCAGCGGCAATCAACGCCCCCCGCCCATGACACATGGCTGCAAACCCTATCGTCATTCATATTCATGTTGTCACTTTGTCACTTCACATTGAACACAGGTCGACTATCATCCTATTGTCCATAGGTAGGTCGACACGTCATGTCGGTTAGAGAAAACATTATGATTAGTAGGCCTGCGTACAAAAACTACACAATTTAGACCAGTTACACACTATCAAACAAAAAACGTAGAAAATGTTTGAAGACGTATACCCGACCCGACGGCGACGGTCCGGTACGGTACCCGACTAAGTGACAGCAAACACAGGGTTATTTTTTGTTTCTGATGATAGTTTAGCACTTTAATATATCCATTATGTAGGAGTGACTCTTTCACTCCTAGTGGATTTAATAATGGACAGCTAATAATGCCTACTATTGCACAAACATCAATCAAAAGTTACGAACTCTACGTATTATTAGTAATTTGTAGATCTCATTGTTACCTAGGTAAAAGCATAATCTTAAAAAATATGAATTGAAAATGTATTTTCAGTGGAAAGAAAATTAGAAAACATATTATCATAGTAACAAAATATATTAATTCTAAACAAAATCGATCATGGGAACTTCAAGGAGTTTTGCTGAAGTCGTGTTGATCGATTTTGTAGAGCCCAAACATTACCTAGATAAAATGGAAACCATCAACACGGCAATAGATAGTGTTACATTTATGTGGTAATAAAATTTATCAACTATTCACCGCAATACGACCACACTCGATGGTATCTAAGATGAGCCATAAACCAAGGACAACGGGATATCATCCTGGATCTACCCATCAACAATATAAACTCTATTACACATAAGTTACAAATATATATTATAAGTATAATTAGATTGACTTAGGGCTGATTTTTCAATAATCTGATAACTTTCTTCGAGGCATAATTTTGAAATTTTGACAGTTATTTCATACAAAAACTGTCAAACGTAAATTTTATTCTACGAATAAAAATTATCTGTCGATTGAAAAATCAGCCCTTACACAAAAATATATGAGTGATAACTGAAAATATATAAGAACTAATACTACCTATTGTAAAAAACAGATAGAAAGGAAATAATAGTAGATTGTACAACTAAGGCATAAAAGAAGCTATTTTACCCCGAGACGTTTATATCCACGTGAGCCGCAGGCGAGGGTGGATAGTTAAGTCGAGGGGTAAAATGGCTCGTTTATGCCTGAGTTATACACTCTGCTTTTCACTTCGATTGCGAGAAAATTACACAGGCATAAAGTATACAGTACATAATTAATCAAAAATGTTGCAAAGCATAGCTAATTCCCGCCACCACAGATAATACCGCCACGAAACTGTTTATTAAAAGTTTTTTTTTTAATTTCAACATTTGTCATTCGACTTGGGTACTTCATACTGCCAAGTCATAAAAACGGTTCTTTGCGTTTTTAAATAATAAATGACAACTATTTTACCTGATTTTATTAAATTAACGATAGAAAACACGGAAGTGGTATAAAAAGAAAATGAAATAAATCACGACTTTAATCTGCGAAGTTTTATTGTGCGTGTGGCTGTTGGGCCTGATTACCTTAGTCTCAGAAAAAAAATTACTTTATGCACTAGAACATAAAAAGCGATTTTATGTCGCCTAAGCACAACATAAAGACGAACTTTTAGAGCATGAGAAGTGAAAAATAATATTTAATAATAAGGAAAATCATAAAAGCGCTCTTCCTCTCTCCTACTTACTTCAAATTTTGCTGTGCCCGATAGGGTCCAGAATTGTTTCAAGTACCACCTGTATATGTACATTACGGATTGCAATAAAGATTAATTGAATTGAATTGCAAAGTTCACCACAAGATGACTACTTTCCCAAGAATAATATCTTCGGACTTATGAAATACAACACTTCATAAGTCCTGAAAAGGATATAAAGATCATCATAAATTGTATGAGAAAATTACGTCAAAAACACGTTGAGTAAAAATTTTTGCGTGTTGCATTTTTACTTTTAATTTTTGCCGTCCTTATAATAATTACCATAAAGAACATTCATGCTCATACACACGGGGGACACGCGTCAACGGCAGAGGCCACTGCAGCCGTCAACACTTCTATAGCTACCATTGAAAACATGCCGCTCGTGTATTTTTTTTTTTGGGAAATGGCATCTCGCAGTTCAACCTATGAGGTGGTCGTGTGCTTAACCGGGCTTGCAAAGCTGCTTGTGTATTTGAGCGCCGTACTTAAATACACGAGCGGCACGTTGTCAACGGCTGTAGTTGCTTCTGACGTTGACGCGTGTCGTTCATGTGTATGCACACTTACAGAATTCTCATTTCGGCTCCTATGTTAAACCGGTTCTACCAGCAATTTAAAAGGGCATGTCCTAGGACAATAACAGTCACCGTGCTAATTAATAGTCCCATTTAATAAGATGGTTTTCATTAAACTCAAAGGGCTTATACTAGGCCATTGAATGTAAGGTAATTTCGTAAAATTACCCACATACGTTCATTAAATGGTCCTAAAAACATGTATTTATAGTTTTCTCGGCCGTCAATGAAATTGCTTGTAAACAGCGTTTAATATTTCATCATAGCTTCAAATGATGCTTTAAGTACTTACATACATGTAGGTACTGTCGACAAAAAAGATAAGTACGCTGACGGATAACTAGGTACAACTCTTTATTAATTCATGTTGTGTCCGTGCTGAAGGTAGTCAAAATACTCATGTCATCGTTTGTCTGAGTGTCTCTTAGGTTTTTTTAAAGGAAGAAAGGTGAAGGAATTATTCTTTATTTTGGTAAAAGACAGGTAGTTGCCGTAACCGGGTCTCCACCAAGATAATAAGTTCCGTTGTCCTTTATTATCGCAAAATGTCTCTAAGCAAAACAATAACCAATTTCCGTAGATCTTTTGCTGACAGTAAACAAGTCACTGATTGTTCCTTATTTTGTTCCAACTCCGTTCCTAATAACAGCTACGTAATACTCAAAATAAGAAAAGATAAAAATAAAATATTGAAAGTAAACTTAGGGCTGATGTTTCCAACGCCAGATAACTGTATCGGAAGAATAATTTTGAATTTTTGACAGTTCCTCCATACAAAAACTGTCAGACGTCCATTTTATTCCTCGAACAAAAATTATCGGTCGATTGAAAAATCAGTCCTTAAACATACGAACCGAAAAGACTTTACAAAAATAGACAAATCTGAATAATGCTCCCAACGTTAATGCGAAATCTTTGAACCTTAAAAGGAACGTAGATTTTTAGTTTGTTTTAGGTTTTCTTATAGAAGTAGTTGGGAAACTGTCCTCATCAAGAAAGTAATACAGTGTGACAGAGACATCGACGCACAACTTGTTACGGTGTTACCATGGATTCAATACATGATTCTGGACCCCACTGCGATGCAATTTCCTGCCACCCTGTATACGATAATATTAAATACATACATTCGAAAAACATAACCCTCCTTCTGGCGCAGTCGGGTAAAAAAGGGCTACCAGCTCAGCATTTTTTTTTCTAAGTCATATACCTAATCTAATGACACCTAGTTATGTCTTAATTATGATAAAACATAGCGCACCCCCCTATTTATGTAAACACCTATGTTTCACAAATAAAATAATTGATTGATTGTTCAGCATTATTGTCAGGTGACAATCAGTACCTACCTACCTGACGCTGATGCTTAGCTGCAACCCTCGGATGCTGCAGGTATTGCTGATGACATGTAACATATATATTTATATCTCACATAGGCAATATTCATTATTAAGGGGGATGCGTTAAAGTATTGCTGATGCCAATGGTAATAATTATGTAAAGTTATATTTGTTACGGTCGTATATACTACCTGACACTGACCTGAAATATGCAAAAAACGTAAGAAAATTAGAATTTCGCGGGTTTCCCTGACGCTTTCGCCTTATGATTTATTTCCAGCCTGCATACATAACTCCTTTGTTGACTGTACATACTTATTGAGTAGGTAGACGCCATAAATCGTCCTTTCTCGCTACGAAAAGATATGCCCACATGAGTTTATCTACTTATTGCTCAAGTCTTTGCTTTGATTTCACTATTACGATACTGCATCGGGCTTATTGCTTTGAACTTAAAATAGGTACCTACGTACCCACTGTGTATACTTAGATTTATTCATAGCTTTGAATATCACTTCAGTTACTTAAATGACCAAAGTAGGAACCTAAGCAATTAAGATATTGCCACATATCTACAGTTAAATGTTTGAATTCGTCAATTCGCTTGAATATTATGAAATAACATAGGTATCTACTAAAATAATTAACACAGAAATCAAATAAAAAATGACAGTAAGAAATCATTTTTAGAAAGGAGCCAGACTCATAAATTATACACATTTAAGAAATTACACATTTAAGAAATGCTTGGTCACAGTTCTTTTAATCGAAGAGTTAGATATTTTCATGTTAATATCATACAAACGAGCACGCCATAATTCATATACTTTGTATGAAAACCAAACTTCCTTTCCTTTTGTTCCAAATATATTTAACAGACTGAAATGGCTTGGAAAGAGTTATGTGGATGTAAAAGTGACATTAATGCGCGCTCGAATAGTCGCGTTAATTAACTAAATAGTTCATTTATACGACACTGCGACGAGGTACAAATCTGTAACAATCACACCATGACACGTTTACGGCCTATTCATTATGTATAAACGCAACATCTTCATAATTTACATCGCTACGAAGATTACAGGGGGAGATAAAGTATCCCGAAATTAAAACAGAACTCCCGATATTGCATAATATTAATTTCGTTGTGAATTTATTATCACGTGTCAATTTTTGTCTGTGGGATGATTATTTAAGTCCAATACAGCTATTATTCTTGAAAGTAATTTAACGATGTGATTATAATTATATAAAGAAGCTACACCATGCTAAATTTTATTAAATTAAAAACGAGTCGTTATCAAAAATTAAATTTAAAATTCCGAAGTAAAAAAGCGGCATTGAAAATGTCTGGACAGATCGCTTAATAAGGGTCCGTAACGAAACAGGGAGTAATCAAAAACAAGTGAAGTGCTGTTAGTGCTCATAAAAAGCTTTTTAAACTGTCCCAGGCTTCATAACTGACAAGCGCTTAAAGGCCAAAAATTTCACAATTGCTTCCATTTCAAGCAGTTATTCAGATTTCATTCGTTGCGAAACAGAAAAAATATATTATTTTACATTGTTGCAGGAGTCCTCTTATTCGGGTGGAATCATCGATCACTAAGGTGGAATGTACAAAAATATGTAATACTTGCTTCATTAAGAATGTTAAAGATATATTTAAATGTTTGTGTGATGAGCACGATCATTTTGTTCTGTGTCTGGGTGTAATTTATCTATAATATGTATGTATTTAGAATTAATATATAAGTATGTTTATCAGTTGTCTAGTACCCATAACACAAGCTCTGCTTAGCTTGGGACTAGATGGCGTCGTGTGATAGTTGTGGAATATTATTATTATTATCCTTTATTTCATTATGTACATATAAATTATATTTTTAAATATTAGTATAAAAAATATATTAAAACATTTAAAAATATAAAAAATAGTAGCCCACCGGTATCGGGAACAGGGTCCAAGCTACCGGCGGTCAGCTCCAGAGAGAGGAACCTCCTGACAATGCGAGCCGTGTCCAGAAGTACCGCTTTCTGAATCAAGCCCTTGATCCAGCTGCCCAACGTGAGCCTCCTCAGGTGTTGGTCCGGTCCGGAGGTGGTAGGCGTGCGCGTCTTGCGGCTGATCTTGTCAACATTTTTGTTGTTTTATTTCTCTGGTTTTACCGGAGGTGACATGACAGATTATTATTATTATTATTTAAGGTAACTGGTTACCTACCAAGGTAGTTTTACCATAATGCGATCGAAAGAAGAGCTAGGAATACGAATATTATATTAGTCAAAAACGACCCTTTTTAGTAATACGAAGTTATTGCATTCCAATGAATCTATTTGTCCACGGATAAACCCTGATCGATCTACATAAACGAGATTTAAAATTCTTTCTAATTTATTATGCGTCTCAGTCAGATCCCCGATAAAGCCAGTTGTCCCTGTAGATTTATAATGGAAATTTTATTGGGGATTTATTTTTAAAACGTTCAATTTCGTGACAGTTGGGAAAAATTATCACGCAATTAAAAGGATTCCCTAATGGGAAAAAAAGAGGAAGTTCGACCCATATTTTGAACGTTGTTAGCTGTGATATAGTGGTTATTGGAGGATGGTATTGTCTTGCTTACACTGTCGTGTGGGGAAGTAAGATAATACAATTATGTAGACCCCAGATGGCCCATCACTCTATTAGATACAAACGAGACTTGGATGTTAATACAATAGCACATACATTTCTCTTAATAAATGTATCTGTTAGCGATATTTGTATGTAGATTAGTTTATTAACTTGTTAGTCTCTAATACTCGATTAAAATAATAATAAAATACATAATCTGCAGAAAATTAAAAGAAGTCCTTGACGAGGTAAAACTCTTACGGAAAAGCGAACTATGTAGGTAGGTACTTATGAAAAATTATAAACACGATAAGATAGTAAAGTACAAAATAAGCTGTGGGAAACATCAAGGGTCTGAAGGTCATCTTCGTGAAAACGGTCGCACCCTCGTCATCGGAAATATAACGAGATCATGTTTTACGAGCTTGTTTATCCCAATTCCTATAAACATTATACATAATATAAACTTATCGTTTATACATAATATATCAATAGGACAGGGCCTCATCGACAACCTTAAGAACACAGAATAAAGGAATTAATTTTCTGGAAAAAAATTCCATCATGGTTTGGCTAAAGATGGCACGCGAAAAATAAGCATATAATCGAACCCGTAACTCACAATAAGTGTACCAAAACATCAAGCAAATGATCAAAAACAACGGTGTGGGAGCAACTACTTAGTTTCGCCATGTCTCCTTAATGTTTGGCAATAAATTGAGATGAACAAACAAGCGTCCTTATCTTATCCGTACCGGTGGGACTTGGCCGCAGTCGAAGCCTATCAAATATCTTTTCACAGTTTCCGCGCCATTGATTCGACAAATACTGTAACATGTCATGTTATTACACAGAACATTATCTCCGTGATGTTTTAAATATGTAATAAAGAAGCTTTTGGACGTGTTTGTTTTTAATCTGGCTAAAGCCCATCACAGACGTAGCTATAGTATATAATTACAGCAATCTTACCATACAGAGACGATGATATAATTATATATTTTGTGCCTTCACTTCATTGATGGTAGGTCATACATATATTAATATGCAATAACATAAATTACAGTATATTATAGGTTGATGACGTCATAGAAATATAGATAGTAGTGAAAGTATATCGTACCAGTCTAGCTATGATTTATATTCACATAATTATTGTAGCTACATCTGTGATATTACTTTAAATCACGACCAAAGTACTGGCATCAAATTGATATTCTTGAAGATATAGAAGCGATTTACCTACTTCTGAAACTTAAATGAATAAAGCTCATCAAGTGAACGGGACATTCGCGGGCTAGTAATTATGATATTATAAAGAAAAAACTTTAAGTACCCTTTCTTTGTGGCACGGACATAAATCAAAAAAAAAATTGCCAACTTATAATGATCGTCTTCATAAATGCATTAATTGCCTGATTAATGAACAACCGAGTATTTATTTTCCGTTCGTAATCTTCGTTAAAAGTAGGGTTCGCATAAACTAAATGAAAGTACTAATCTGTAGTTGTGGAAGGTAAATAGTAGAGAGAAAAATTGGTGTCTTTGTTTTCAAAACCACCTATAACCTTTTTTGAGGCAAAAGTAGCAGACTTTTTATGTTACTTACTTCTTTGATGTTATTGCAGATACGTAGGTATGCTCCAATCCCCTGATACACGATTTTAAACTTCCATAATCTTCACTTTGCAACTTTGACAATGAATTTTATTTTTTACGGCACTCATAAATTTTTAACAAAAAAAGCCCACACTTCTTTTATTCGCAAAATGTTTTTACTTTTTGTTTTGAAAAAAAAACAAGGCGCTTTTATTATTCCAAGGTAGAGTTTCCAAAACTTTCAATAGGTAAAGACAATTATTGTCAAATCAATCTACTTAACTAATTCGGAGATAGTTTGTCGAGATTTAGTGAATACTGAACACTGACGCTCAATCTAAGAAGATTTATATTTGTCTAGACAGACGGCTCACTCAACTATCCTATCTAAACCTAGGTATACACAATAGTTACTGCTACGCATATTTCAGCATCCAATCCGGATGATCTAGATACGCTTGACTAGTTTTTTTTTTCATGATTTTCAATGCGTCCTGACATACCTACTTAACTCATAACTCATATTTTGGTAAAAAATAGTTTTATTCAACAAGGAGTCGTTAAAAAGGCGTTCGTCTAATTCTCATACGTAGCATGATCAGTAGGAATGGTGACCCTCCAGACATTATTGGCGCCAGGTCCATATTTTCTAATCTAACTAGGGTATCCTTTTCTTACCTAAACCAGAAGAAAAAATCTATTCAGTATACAAGTGTTCAACAAACTGTGTACCCGGACATGAGAGAGCGAGACGGTGTAAGTGCGGAGCGGCGGTGATGCGTGCGGCGCATGATGCGCGCGCGCATTGATGGAAGAGTCATGGTCGTCGGGCGGTGCGCCGCTGCTGCGCACGCGGTCTCTGCCGCTGGTGCTGGAGGCGGCCAGCGGCGCCGCACCCACGCGACAGGCCAGGCTCGACCCGCGCCAGTTACTGACGCTCACGCGCCACTACTACCCCGAGGGGGGGTGGGGCTGGGGGGTGGCTGCCGCTGCCACTCTCGTGCAGATCCTCGCGCACGGCCTGCATCAGGCCTCTGCTGTGCTCGCCGTCGAGACCGTCAAACGGTTTGGTCCAGAGACTCGCATGCAAGCAGGTACAGTCTACAATACACTACTGAACAGATATAATCACACCAGCCTCGCATACAACCCCAACAAAAAAGATTTTATCCTCGAAACCTCAAGAGTCTTGACCCTTAAAAAGGTGCGAGCCCATAAAAGATCCCAAACAAAGACGTTACATTTCAGCCTTTAACTTCGTATCTATCACAAATAAAATAAATCATTGTCTGACATATTTCTAGACCAATGAAATATTGGAAAGGTCAAGATGTTAACGATGTCCAATATTGTCCATGTGGGAAATAATAGACAGATTCCTTTTCTCTCTACATTTGTTATGTTCGACAATTTTCTGGATTACCGCGCCGCGTTTTGATGTATGGAATCCGTTCGAGATCAACACGAAATGACTACATTTAAAGAAATTGATATTATGACTCAAATACGTGCGTACAGTCAGTGAAGCTTTTTCAAATGGATCTTTCCTGGAAGTACAGCTTTGAAATTACCTTGTAATTTTGTTTGTAATCTGTTTTATTAGCTTTAATATTGGGCTTAGCAATATTATAACGTTGCTCCGCTCAGTGTCAAGGATATCAATCATAATAAAATGACGCGAAGCGGGGACATTGTTGTCTCCAAATACATAAATAATTTTGCTGATTATTTACTATGAACTAGACTTTCTCTGCGTTGTTTCTAATGAAACTTTATGGACTTTTCAATTATTCTTATTTTCGTAACATCTCAAATACATATTGCAAAAATAGATCTGGTATTAATTTAACCGCCATCCCCATGATACTTATTATCATTTATTTCTAATAACTGTTGCGTCAGGTCCATCGCCAACGGGATATGTTGGCGGTAGACATATCTCATTACATTCCTGTACATATGTTTGTTTGTTTGTCCGAGCAAAATAGTGTAGGTGGCTCATCTTTATCAACATTTTGTACACCCAGACAGCAATCAGTTTATATTTAGCTTTTCAATCACGAGTTTCATAGACCATGTGAACGTCTTTTTAGGGTTCCGTACCCAAAGGGTGCCAACGGGACCCTATTACTAAGCCCCCGCTGTCCATCCGTCCGTCCATGCGACTGTCCGTCTGTCTCTCTGTCAGTGAACTGAATCTCGTGTACCGTATAGGTAGACAGTTGAATTTTTCAGTGTGTTTTTGTATTGCCGCTATAATATGTACAACGTACGTTGGTACGGTTTTTCCCTAAAGTATTTCCCTAATTTCACTATGTTGTCCTAAAAAACTATGCAACAATTTTTAATTAGAAACTATCGGTTTTTACTCATCGATTTGGGTGGCATCCAATTTTCCCTAGTTTACATGAATAAACAGTAAGCTCGTTATACGCTGAGGAAAAGTTTGCATACAAAAGCCAATATTTCCATAGCGCTGAGCAATATACTATTAAAAAAACTTTTGCGACAGAGGTTGAGAAGTTAGAATGATCGTTTGTGCCCATTCAAGTCTCGTTCAACTCTTACAAGCAGTGATTACTACCTATTATTGCCAGCAATTTGCTTACACTGTATAGTTTCGAAGGTTTTAGATATCAGTAAACGAGTTATGGGAATGGAGTTGGGCAAGGCACCTGTCAAGGCGTACTGATGACAGGCAGAGTTAGGCAGTGACCGAGTGGCGTCCAAAGACCGGGAGACGAAGTGTCGGTCGTCCGGCGGCGGCGGCGAGGTGGGTGAACGATATTGTTACCATCGCGGGTAGAACATGGATGAGTCTGGTATAGGGGCGTGGGAATTGGCACATGAAAAGAGAGGCCTAAGTCCAGCAGTGGGTGAAGTCGGGCTGTGGATGATGATGATATATGTATAGTTTCAGTAGTAATGTGCCTTATATACAGACGCTAGCACATGAAGAAACCCGAAACTGTCAAATTTTCCCAATCAACTTTGAACCTGATGCTTTAGCGACAAAGTTGAAAATCTATTAAAGAAATTTGGCAGATTGTAGTAGCTTGATGTGCTGGCGTTTGTACCTACAGTTCATCGTTTCTCTGCCCGCTTTCACAATTTCCCCACGTACAAATATTTTTCTGTACGCATGTAAATACACTTGAGTGAATCACGGGCCCTCTCAAACTTTGACAACACGCAGATCATTTTACTTGGGAGAAAAATGACTACATTTTTCATAAGCATCAGCTTTGTTATCGCTATTTGTTATCCACAAGGGAAGTTAATGTCACAAAGAAATTGAATCGTGTAACGCGAACTGAATATGGAAATGCAGATGATTCGCGTTCTCTTATTCCATTCATAACATACCATCACGACTTGTTTCCTCGATGGGTTAGGCAGAAGTGCATCTCTAGTACCTACACCCGGGCCATTCCGCGCAATTAGGCCGACTTTTGTTTGGAAATGGTAAGGACATTTGGTGCGTGTTGATTGCAATAATAAATTAAATAAAGGTGTTATACTTTTTTAGATAGCGGCGCCATACGTAAAAACATGTAAGAAATGTCATATAAAGTAAAAAAAGAATGCAGCTATGATATTTAATTTATTATTAGCATATATTCGCCGTTACTGGATTTCCGCGGAATGACCCACCCACATTTCGCCAGTTGTGGGTGTAGGTACTACAGTTAGTTCCAATTCCCTTCAGTCCTATCTAATAGGTGACGGGCCTATTGCCATCAACCGGGCATAAATCCAGGCTTCGGGCTGCTACTGAGAAATGCCAGATGCAAAAACCCAATAACACTTTGCCCGACCTGGGAACCGAACCAGGACCACATGTTCAGCAGCAGTGCTTGCGACCTCTGACCAACGAGGCATTCCATTCATACATGTGTGTGTGTGTGTCTCATATGTATATATGAGATGATGTGACGTCACATAGCCTATAACCAGCGGAAAATCAAGACACTTCCTACGATACCTTATTTGTCAAATTATGACAAGTTCATAATTTAGAAGTTATAAGGGAACAGATGAACATACATACATACTGGTCAAAATCATAACCCTCCTTTTTTGCTTCGCCGCAGTCGTGTAAAAATTCACTCAACTTACTTTTCTTAGAAAAGAAGAAGATTTTTTTGTAGAAGTTGATTTATATAAAATCTAAAAGTAAAATCACAAATACGAATAGTGTCTTGGAGACTTCAGTCGAGCAGAAAATTTGCGATGTTCGCAGAATGAATGCATCATATACAGTCTAGTACATTAAGCTCCACTACTCATACATAACGTAACAAAGCTTCTTTTACACACTCTAAATACTTTTGTTTCGAGAAAGAATGGAGAAAGGTTGTTGTCCTGAAACCTATCTGAACGTAGAGAAACACCTAAAGATAATCTATACAATTATTATGAATTAAAGTCGCTTTTCGTGTATGTCTGTGTGACCGCGTTATTCTTCTAAACTACGCAGCGGATATTGATGCGGTTTTCAGCATCACTTAGGAAATTTATTCCTGAAGGTTTATGTGTATAATACATTAATAATAAATACATATTAATAAGGAGCAGTGGTGGCCCAGGCAGACGCTTTACTTTGTGTAAATAATTTCATCACCACTGTTCTCAAAACGTTGAAGGAAAACATTGTGAGCAAATGTTCCAGAACCAAAAATTCGGAGACATGTGACATCTACCAACCCGCCAAGGGGCTAAGTGGTAGATTACAGCCCACTCCCCCTCGAAGAGAGGAGGCCTGTGTCCCAGTAGTGGGAACGTTATAGGCTGATTATGCTACATATTAATTAACTAGCTGCGCCCCGCGGTTTCGCCCACATAAATGTCGATACCGTGGGAATATCAGGATTAAAAGTAGCTCATATATTACTCCAGGGTGTCAGCTACCTCCATACAAAATTTTATCAAAATTGGTCCAGCCGTTTGAGCGTGAAGAAGTAACAAACATATAAAAAACACATACAAACTTTCGCCTTATAATATTAGTGTGATAAGCCATGTTTTCTCACAATGTTTGTCCCTTCACCGATGTCAGTAATCTCCAAGATAAATACATATTAATTTAAAAAGTCACATTGGTACTTGCCCGGATTAGAACATACAACCTCGTGCATGAGAAGCGAGGCCTTTAGCAGTAGGCTATTACAACTATTATTTTTCCCATCCATTTCACATAAAAGTTTCTATTGTTACTACCATAAGAATGTCGTAAAAATAACAGTCGATAGATACAGAGAGATAATGTGTGTAAATGATCGTCAAGAACCCATTACTTGCTAAAATAGAGCCGTAACAGATCTTTATATCGGTCCATAGACACCTATAGAGGTAGAAGTGATCATTTTATGTTCACACTCCATAGGGTAATGACGTGATACGTGATGCACAGTGTACTTACTCACTGCTTTAAGATTTGTGTATCAGTCATTTACCCCCTTGTTAATAAACACGGAGTAAAGTTATCCCAAACTTAAAGCTAGAAAATAAATGGTAAATCTAAAGCTGCACCCTAATTGCGTAGATACACTTTCAATCACAACATGCATCATTTTAATGAATATTGCTAATCCATTGCTTCATATGTTCGAGAAATTAGTCTTCTCAACAACGTAAATAACGCAATGAATGATGTTGAACTGTCAAAATTAGAGCCATTCCTACTGTTAGTGTGTTACGTAATTACCCCGCTGGTTATAGCTGGACTCCGCGTTTTCAATAAGGGGGGAGTTTAAACCATAGATATACATTTCTATGGTTTAAACGCAGGGCCCTAATTCACCATGACCACTCAATGATTCCTTACTTCGAAACCACGTCAATTCCTTAGCTAATCACGGCAATTTCGCGTCCATTTCGCGCGGTTTCGTTCATTGTATCATAGAGAATACGTTACCAGTTCGGTAAACATTTTTTTTATTTCACTTGAATGACCGGTTCGTGCCATCGAGCATCGTGGTGAAAGGATTAGTCGCCTAGACTCTGCGTTACCGAGTGCTGGGTGCGAGTGCGGGTGTCCAGGGTGCGCCGGGAGTTTTGGGATTGGGTACCGATTTCTATCGTCACTCAGGGAAGCTCCTTTCTTGCACCCTAAAGAAGAAGAAGACTTGATTGACATACAGTCATAATTTAGACGTTTCAAATTCTCCTATAGCGCAGAAGCTACTAGATGTTACTATTCGATCTATTTCACGAACCAATCAATCAATCTTACCAAAACCTACACCTATGGAACACTTGTGCTCGTCATTCTCATTATTTTCGATCTCGCAATATAAAAGAAGAAGAACTGACTCCCAAATAAAACAGGTTTTGTATCTACTAGCTTCTGTCCGCGAGCTCGTCCGTGTGAATTTTTTTATTTCGCCGTCCTACCCCGTCGCATCGCATCGCCCGCCCGCGCTACTTCGTTTTTGCTTAGCATTCTTTCTGACTTTTTTTTTTTCTTTTTGCTCGGCTTCTAAGGGATGTAGCGTAATGTTATACAGCTTATCTCTATAGTCTTTCTCAAGAATTGCGCTATCAAATGCAAAAAGATTTGTTTTTTAATCCGGTTGGTATTCCAGATATCAGCGCGTTCAAACAAAAAACTCTTCAGCTTTATTATTAGTATATATAGCTTTCCAAAATACCGCAAAACGTGCGATACTGAAAATGATTTCCCAGCGTATCTAAGATAGGGTGGGTGCCCCAAATGTCAATCATCGCCAATCGTTTATTAGGATCGAGGCGAGACGAGAGACAGCCGGAGCGTGTGTGCCGACCTTATGCCACATTTATCATGTCATAGAACGTTTAATATGTTTCAGTTCGGTGACAGCCGCCACGGTAATGTGTTGACGGCGAAAGATTATAATTCGCATGTTTTTTCAATCATGACATCATTTATCTTATTTCTAGGTCAGGTATTTAATATATGAAATGTTGTGGAAGATTTTGCGTGATGACTACCTCGTCGGTCTAGTGGTCGCAAGCGTGAGAATGAGGACCTGGGTTCGATTCCCAGGTCGGTCAAAGTATTAATGGGGTTTTGCCATCAGGTATTCCTCAGTAGTAACCCGAAGTTTGGATCTGTGCCCGATTGACGGCAATAGGCTCGCCCACTTGGGACTTAAACATATCTGACGAAATTTGGGTGTACTGTGGTACACTTCTGCCTAACCCCTCGGTGATTACAGGCGTAATGTTATGTTATTACCTACTTTGCATAGTCCATTTCTTAATAAAGTTCCTTTAGCACAGTAATTCTGGATACCAGAGGGCAGCGCGTTAGTATCCAATAAATAATGAAAGCGATAAATTACCTCGTATTTGAATAATTTTATTATAAAGCGAATAGATAATAATACTATTATTCCAAATTTTCAGCGTAGCCTTTGTCAGCACATCAGTAACAAAGCGAAAAAAAAAATGTTTTCAAAAGTGTATGCTTTACTTTACAATCCAAACTTCCACAGTAAACCAAAAGTTAGCCAGTAGTTCACAATTTATTAGGCCGATAACATCTATGAAAAAGGTAAAGCAAATTCATCCTTTGTTCAAACAACCTTTGTAAAAATACTTTTGTGTTTTGACGAATCTGTCATCCTTTAGCTCTTTCGTCATCATTCATCATCATAATTCTCCTATCTTTTAGGGGTCGGCGCAACATGTATTTTTCTAACATGCTTTGTCTATTAGTCGTCATCTCGGTAATCACTCCCTTTCTACCTATATCATCTTTCACACAGTCTATCCATCGTTTCTTTGGTCTTCACCTACACATATAGTCATCCATTTTATTATTCAAAACCTAATATCCTAATAGCTCTTTAGTAAAATGAAAAAATAACTGTCTCAATGCTAAACAAAATCAATTAGAAAAACAGTACCAACTTGTGCACCTGGTTAAAATGCGGTAAATAATTTAAAATATGCTTACTTTTATACAATATGTAACATAATTAACGCAAGACCTCCAATAACCCAATTAGAGTATCGAGTTAAAAGCATAATAAAACGAACATTTTTTTTTAAAAGTAACTATTATTATTTAGAAAATCGTGTTGACCCTAGCATTATTTTATGCTTTTAAAATTGAAATATGCTTTAATTTTCTTTGGCTCAATCGGCGATCAGTATGGCAAAATACATAACTTTTTGAAAAAAATGCCTATTTTTAAAGTTACTGAAATCGATTCAGGAGTCAATTATGACATTACTTGATACTTTCAGGACTACCGTTTATTCAGTTACACCTTGTATATGGGACGTATCTCCGTCTCTCGTCAAATAAAGCGACCATATGGCCCAAAGATCAATTTGTTTGTGTGCTGCATATTCGTTTACCATGTTTGTAGCGTCGCAAAAGTTTTTCTTTTTCTGTTTATTTTGTTGTGAATGAACTAGACGTGTGTCCGAGTTTACCTCAAGCCGACGGAATAGGGCCAAACAAAATAATATATTCCAACTATTGCCAGCCAATCATTATGTTCTGGAATAACTTGATAGGTACAGAGACATGGGGAGCTGAAAAATGTTGTCATGCGTAGCATTTTGAATTATGAAGCAGTAAAAACCGGAACAGCCACAACTTTGAAACAATAGGGCAGTAATGAACATAAATGAAAAAGGAATCTTGTGAAAGAAGCCAGCCGGGAAAAAATTTGTACATGCATTTGCCAAAGAGAATTAGTTCCAATTGTGTAGGTAGTAAACTAATAATCAGACACAAAATTATATTTACAGTGTCAAATTAAATTGAAACTCTGCGGACGTGATGGGTATCGACATCTAAACATAATAAAATAAAACAAATTGCATATTATTTGATATTTGTTGGGAGGTCAACGATCGCTGATAGTTTTGTAACGTCAAGTATGAGTTGAGAAAATCTGTTTTCTTTTCTTTTAACGTGTTTAAATATCGATAATCATCACGTCTGTGAACTTTACACAAAAAACTGATATTTCAAGTGACTACACAAACTGAAGGAAAAAAATTATTGCTTAATTTTTTTTGATCATGTTTAGATAGGCATTGATACACATAACGTCTGCGGAGTTTCGCTAACTAACTTAATTTGACCTTGTACATATTTCCACTATCAATACGACATCGATTTACTATCGCAAACTTTTCAGTTTATTTTATATCAAACAAAATAATCCTCTGTTTTTGGGTAAACTATGTCACGACAACATACTAAGTTTATTTCAGCTGTAAAATGGCACAGACACAGCGGGTAATATGAAACTATCCGTAAAATGCTGCAGATGGTACTGCACCGTCAAATGTTTCATATCATAAAGTTAGAGGCTCCTCGCAAAGCTGCCATGTAGTGTTGGACCCAAAAGTTAAATCAAAGTTTAACTAACAAACCAGAATACAAATGTTTAGCAATACAATAAAAAGTAATCTTCGATAGAATATCGTAACTGCCGTCATTAAATACTATAGGTATTAGTCTGTGAATTTCTCAATCTTGAAAAAAAAGGTGCCTTTAAGAAAACGTTATTGAAGTAATAGAGCTACTTTTTCGATTTCATTTTATTGGATATCCCATCACATATTAGCTGATAGTGTTCGATATGACTCAAAATAAGTTAAAAACTGACAATTTGCCAGTTATTTACAAGACGATGAGACTGCGCAATTTCTTTATTTCGATTCGATTGAGACGAGCGACCAAAAGCTCGCTTTATATGTTCCAGTGCATTTGTTGCCGTCTAAAGAAAAGCCCAGCTCTTATTTATAGCGGTATATTTCGCCTTTACTGCTCCCTTTTCATATAAAGTTTTATTCTTACCAAAACTAGGAATACATTTCGTAAAAAAAAACTAGAGACATCTAGGATACATTTGAGGAGAAAGTATCAAACTACTTTTTAAAATGCTCGCAGTTTTTTCAAGACAGATGATTGAAGGCTTGAAGTTGAAAGCTGTTTATTTGTTAGAGCTGCAAAACAAAAAACAGTTCCCAAAAAACTTGAAAACAAAGCGACAGCTGAGGATCACGAATAATAATCAATCCTTAGATCTAGACTAAATAACGTCTCGTGGATAAATTCGTCAGATTTGTGACCGATGGGTGATGCTCCTAGTTCCAAAGTCGACGAACTTCCCAAACGCCCCGTCCTCCGTAAAGTTTTTCAATAGAAATGTTTGTTAGACATCAGACGAAGCCCGCACAAATAGCTAGTGTACACTCAGCATTCGTATTATTTTACAAATAACTCTTAAAGGCTTCGCTCGACAGTGGAACGCTTGATAGCATTGCGTTGTATGATTAGTACTTTTGAAGTTACGAGAAAATCTGTCTTAGCTAGACAGTAGATATTGTATGCTTTCATTTATTGTTTAAATCCCTTGAAATAAATTAAGGGCTGTCTTCAAAGAAACTCGAGCTTTACTTACCTAAACATTAAGGAGACATAGAACTCAGAACCACGTAACACACTATCAATCATAATCTGGAACATTTTGAAAGATATTGTTAATCCATTGCTTCAAACGTTCGAAAAATTTGTCTGCTTAACAACGTAAATAACGCAATGAATGTTGTTGAACTGTCAAAATGAAACCCATTGCTACTGATAGTGTGTTACGCAATTGCCTCGCTAATCATTTTGAAGATTTGGTCCCCGCTATAACGCCCAATAATCTTATTATTCTTATTTAAAGACTGTGACCTTCGTCATACACACATAAAAAACCGAGGCAACCGAATAAACTTTTCTGGCAAGAAAATTAAGTAGTATTGGAAGCAACTATAAAAAAAAAACTGAAATTCAGGACACTAGAAAACTACAAAACTTTCGAGCAACATAATAATAGACGCCAGCCGTTGCTGGTTTTGCATTGGTACATACTTACTGCACAAGCAAAAAAGTAAAAAAATTCGCTCAAAAAGCAATGTTACATTTGGACTCAATAAATCTCGAAATCAAGGATTGAAAAATATTACGAAGTAAAATCGGAGTAAAACGATGCAGTTGCAACTTCATAGAAAATACTTTCGTAATGGTGGACCCTAGAGCAGAAAGTTCAAAATAAGTTGCCCGTTCAGCTGTGTCGACTTCTACGTCAGAAATTGAATAGCATAAAATTTACTTATTCATTGAATTCACGCCCTAACTCTTTCGGACGAAAGCGCTGACAATGACATGAAATTAAGAGTATGTTATATTTTATTACACCGTTGCTAAGAAAACACTTGGAAAATGATGACATAAGTAAGATTTCATACAGTAATGTATTAAAAACATTCTTATTTCTTCTTATGCACCATGCAACGTGAAAATATAACAGATGGCCGACATAACTGATAATGAATATCTCTTCGGAGCTATAATCATTTAGCTTAATGGACTATTTAAATAATAAAAGGCCTTATATGGCAATAATTTCCATTTAACTAACGTGTCAAGTTTCATATAAAGTGTAGTCACTGTCGTTGCGCAGCTTAGGGATGTCACCTCTGCATAGTTCAGCGGAGTAATTGCGTAACACACTATCAGTAGCAATGGCTTTCATTTTGATAGTTCAACAACATTCATTGCGTTATTTACGTTGTTGAGCGGACACATTTTTCGAACATATAAAGCAACGGATTAACAATATTCTTCAAAATAGTATAGTATAGATTGTGTTACGCAAAGAGTGCAGAATGAATGTTAATGTTTGAATATCGAATGCTATGATAGCCATCTTGCTTGGGGGAAAGCAGTCGATATCAGATATCATTACTACTATTTACTTTAATTAGTCAGAAGTCATTGGAACGTTTACTTATATATCGAATAAAAAATAAATAACGAATTATCCTAGGTGGAGACAGTTTTTGTCACTTGCGTAGAACACTAAAACTGACACACTGTGGACTCTTCCAGTGACAATTTATTTAAAAAACATTAATTATGTTGACTGAAACTTAATTAGCATATCGCCTTACCTTTTCGAAGAAAAAAGCCATGACGATACTTTTTGTCCCGAAAATAAATCACAAAATGGAAAATTCATGAGTGCCACAAACATTTGTTTGGAGAGTACTTCATGCATAAAGCAGAAGAACGACTATAACATTATGTCAAATTATTTAAACTGTCGCTTAACACATATAAAGGTGTGTTCATAAATATTTTTGACATAAATCTCGTTTTCTCGGAGCCAGCCCTGCAGGAGTCACGCGTCCGTACAAGGCAGACGGAATGCCTGCATGCGAATCTTTACGACGTCGGATAACAATAAACATCACGAGCTTTTTGTAGCGGTCCGCTACTTGGTAAGAAAAACGTGGCGTAGACAGCTAAAGCACTGAAGTTGGACTATTGTGTTTATAGAGAAAGTCGTGGATACGTATACAAATTTGATTTAAGGCTTTGTATTGAGATATTTTCTTGGGGATTGTTTGTAAAACTGTGAAATATTTTGTTCTATTTATTGAGCTAAGTCATTATAGACATTTATCGAACCTTATGGCCAGTGTGAAGTCGCAAGACATGGTTCGATGGTTCCTCTGAGGTCCTCATACATTCGTAATCAATGCATAGAATCGTAACTCTTAAGCAGGATTTTTGTACCGGTTAGGACAACTAAGTACTGCCTACAACTCTGAAAAGATAGTACGCTGCTGTTATTGACTCATACTATTGACAGCTGTTCAATGCTTAATTCTCTGTACGTCTGTTCTAGGATGCCTGGGTGCGTTATCAGCGGGAGTGGCGCTCGCGCTGTCGCCGGTGACAGTGGCGCTGTGCGTGCGCAAGTCCACGCGCGTGACGGCCGTCGTAGGGGGCCTGGTCGCCGCCCTCGGCTGCCTCTTTACCTCATTCGCCACGCAGTTCCACCAGCTCTTCTTCAGCTATGGTAAGTACAACTATCTCAAGGAAATTAAATATCCAATTAAAAATTAGCTTATGATGGCGACCGAAAGGTGAGCGTGAGATAAGGAGTACATAAGATGGAATGACGAATGGCATCGATTGTCCACCTTGTTCAAAACAGATCTATATCTGAAGATCGATGTTTTTATTCTGTTTTCACCGATAACTACTTACAAACAGTTTTGTAATATGTAAAACTATTCCTGTATTGCATTACAGGATCTAGGTTACCTACAAGCAGCACTCAAACCGAATTAAATTAACGATGCGCCTAATAATACTAAAATGTCGTAAGGAATCCGGTTCAGGACGTGCGCGTACACTTGCATTAACACAGAATAAATAATTGGAACGTTAATGCACCTGAAACCGCCGCGCGCGCTTCTGACAACTCAATTTATTTCATCAGATTCATATCCGAAACCCGTTTTAGTGAACTTCAAAGGTATCCGCTAATTGGGTATCTGTGTAAATAAACGGATATCTGCATACTCGTACAGACAAAAATAGAATCCTGAATATTTACCTACTGAAACGAGTTATTTATTATTTGATTTATCAAATAATGTCTCACTCATAGAAATTGAAAATATAACAACTTTATTTATATCAAACGGTTGAATGGGACAGAATTATTTATATCACGATTCTTGGAATTTGGAAGTTGAATTTTCAGCATAGTAAATAATCCTTAGAAATAATTCAACGAAACGAACTCCGCTTTTACGGATTGGCTGGCGGGCTATTACCGAACAAGCCACAATTCGAATCGGATCAACGTGGCGAATTTTATTCTCGAAGTAATGCATGGGAAGGTACGATATGGTACCTATTGGCTATTTCTACAAATCTTGCGAATAACGTCGGATCTTCGCAAGCTAAAGTGTTTCATAGAAAATATGAGAATGTTGAAGCAAACTGCATGCGTGCTCACATGCACACTGAGAGCTAGTTCTATCTTCAAGGATAACGCGTTGGCGCCCGGCAGAACGCGGCATTAGCATTTAAATTGGGACGCTACCGCCCCGTTACTGTGAAGTGCCTCTATCAGGTACTTTGCACTGAGTTTCACTAACCCATGCATCCTATTCCTGCTAAATAATGTTTTTTTTTTTTTTTTACATAGAAACTATCCGTTGCTCACTGGCACACAACAAAAAGCGAAGCGACTGCAAGAAGCAGTTAAAACTTAATGTTCCTTAAGGACTCCAGAGACTTGCATAACATATTTTTGGAAAATGACACCCTGAGCGCGCCTTATGAGGGATGAAGTTTGTATTCGAACTAAGTTTCTGGCAACAGTTACTTGTTTCATAAAATGCCTTCCGGGACCACACAGGACAAACTTATTTCTTGTCTAAGAGTCCGAGATTAAGACCGATTATAAAGTCTAATATTCCGATATCATAAAGCTATCTAAAAATTTCTTGCATACCTACTTAGTTAAGCTGACTTATGCTGTCGCTCGTACGATTATGACCAAGACTCGATGCTTGTATTCCTCAAATCCACGCAATCTTCAGGGAAATCAGTCCTCCAAGCTACATAGGAAATACTCATTACATGTTGGCACTAGCAACACCGCATAGATATGAGGAAAACTTTCACAACTGGAAACTACACGGCTAACGATAGCAAGGCGATCGCATTATGGTTAGATATCACCCTGTTACATGGTTAAAATCACGATAGCAATAGAATATAAACCGACTTTCGATTGGTATTGCGGCGACCACTGCAAATGCAACGAGCAATGAATGTGCGAGTAACGATGCTCGAATAGCGATAGCATTTCGCACCCACTGTAACACGGACAATAACGTTATAACGCAACAACTGTTATGATACTAGTTAGAATAGAAATGGGCTAAATCGAATTGTTTTTCGGATGTAAAATATTAAACATTCGTGTAAAAGGAAACCGTGGAATTTCGTGAGGAAACCGGCAAGTCCAGAACCAAAAATTTGAAGACATGTGACATCTACTAACCCGCACTTGGCCCGCGTGGTGGATTATATACAGCCCACTCCCTCTCAAAGAGAGGAGGCCCGTGTCCCAGCAGTGGGAACATTATAGACTGGTTATGTGTGCAAAGGGAACACAGGAGACCATGGACAGCACTTTTTTAATTAGGTATCGAAAGATAGAGTTCTGATCTCTTTGATTAAAAACAGCGGACGTTACAGTTTCAAATAGCAATAGGTGATCATTCCGAAGAATCTAAATAAGTATTTACATGATATGAAGAATCATACCTAGGTACTATAGCACATCGTGAAAGGACATTATTAACCTTATGGTTGTCTTTGCGATCTATGACAAAATTAGTTAGAGAAGTAAGTACAAGTCAGTGAAGCCGATTCAAGTATAGTGCCAACCCACCTACATGTATACATGGATCAGTAGGTAACATAGTTAAAACCCACCTACAACCTCAATAAATAATGTCTTCAATATACATATAACATAATAAATAATGGCTATTTAAGTAGCGCTGAGTTCATAGATGACAAACGACAATGATTTGTGAATTAGGTATTATTTGTGTTCGTTTTTTTTTGTTATTGTAAATATATATTGAATTTTAAATGCAAAAGGATTATTTAATTTATTGTTACTGATTTATTTGCCATATAGTTATTTATTAGTAATATTGTTACATTTTTAATGCGTAATGAATTTTAAGTATGAATGTACTTACCTACTTAATGTTTTTTTTATCATTGTTTTATTTATCATTCATCAAATCATCACAGTAATATTTTGGCTCTTTAGTCAACTTTTCAACGCAACCATAAGACATTTATTTCATAACAAAATAGGTACACGATTTTTTTATATAATAAATGGGTTATGGTTGCTTTAGGTATAATGTCTGTAAGACGAAATAAAAATCCCTGTCTATGTAACTAGGTTAGGCATCTAACGCTGAAATATCACAGAATTAAGTAGCTGAATATTCAGGTTTTATGTTTACTGCTCCTTTTACTTATTCCCAAGATAGGTCTTATTTGTTTTACTGTCATCTTTTCTTATTACGTCCTAGGATGAAATTATTTCACGCCTACATTACTCACATTTTTGCGGGCTTTCGTAGCAACATAACGGTTCTAATGATAATGTAAAAAAGGGGATTTCTTGCTAATAGGCGGATCTAGGCAGTCGCTCCATGTAAAATACTGGTATTCAGCTGCATCTGGTTAGCCTGGCAGCTGACCCCAATATAGTTGGGAAAAGGCTAGGCAGATGGATTGAGTCGCATCCAGCTGATTAGTAATAGGAACTTACCCAACTGCTCACCCCTAAACAGTTCCCCTGTTTAGATGTGAGCAGTTGCGTAATTTCGTCTAGAATGGTTTACCTACTAATGTATTTAGGGAATGGAAAACCTGTTTTTTTTTTTAGAAATTTTTACGAATCCATCTATATAAATAAATAAAAATGAAATGCTTGTTCGATGCATCACTTGAGAACGGCTGGACCGATTTGGCAATTTTTGTTTGAAATGTTCGTATTACTCCGAATTAGGTTTTTACGGAAAGAAAAAATGTAAATGTTGCCGGTAAAATTGGGGAAAAGCTGAAAGTCCATTTTTTATGGGAATCTTGGGTCTATCGGGCCAGTTATTTTTAAATTAAAAAAAGAGACGGTTGGTCAGCAATAGAGACCATTGTTTATAACAGTAACTCACGATCATAAATCTATCCATTAAAGAACCGATATTTCCAAAGGCTATAATTTTTTTATTTATTAGAGTTATCACAGGCACAAATAAATGAGATTTATCGGTTTATATTCAGTACCTACGAAGGATCCAGCAAAAGCGTTTCACGGAAAGAAAATAGACGACTAGGTACGTCTCGATACCGCAATCTGATGCAGCTTTATCTCAACAAAGACCGCTTGCTGAATAAACATGATTGCAATGTCTAATGCTATTGAACAGTTTGTACACAACACTAAAAGTCGTGTATTTATATGTCATGTATTTCTCACAACTTTCGCACTCGTATTTCAGCCATTTAATTCGCGCAATTTAACTTATCAGTAAATAGCCGAGCGTTAATTTTGTGTAAGTATGTAGGACACATGTGACTGAGTCTCTACATTAGTTACAGAGATGGGAGAAGGCTGCGAAAGTCAGTGTTTTTTGTCTCGGGAACAATGTCGACTTACGCATGAATGAAATAAGATAAACCTGCGGGGTATTTGCACAATCCACTGCTTATCAGTCGCAATAGCTTTCATTTTGACAGTTCAACAACATTCATTGCGTTATTCACGTTGTTGAGCAGACAAATTTTTCGAACATATGCAATGGATTAGCAATATCCTTCAAAATGATACAAATTGAGATTGATAGTGTTACGCAGTTAGGGTGCTTCAAGAAGTTTTTTTTTTTTTTTTTTTTTTGCTTTTGATGGAAGGAAGAGGAGGAGGTTTCTTGAGGAAGGCTAATGAAATGTGTGAATTTTTAACCGACTTCTAAAAAGGAGGAGGTTCTCAATTCGGATGTCTGTATTTTTTTTAATGTTTATTCGCGCATAGCTTCGTCGCTTGCCAACCGATTTGAAAAATTCTTTTTTTTTTTGTTGGAAAGGGTATACTTCCCAAATGGTCCCATGAAAATTTTATCGATATCGGACAAGCGGTTTTTGAAAAATCAACAATAATCTAAAAAATTATCTACATTGTCTATATTAACGATATTTTCGTTTACTTTTTTGTGGGGTAGGTACAACTAAAAAGTGAAAAATAAAAACTTTTTTACAAAAAAAAAAACAACCGACTTCAAAAAAAAAACACTACAAAGTGATACTTAAATAACTTTAATTTCGGAAGTCGGTGTCAAAAAACGAAAATGCGGAACCAACGACACCGACTTCCGAAATTAAAGTTATTTATCACTTTGTCTTTTTATTTTTTTTTTGAAGTCGGATTTTTTTTTTTTTTTTTTTTTTTTTTAAAGTTTTTATAGTATAGGCATTGTGTATCTTACGATTTCCACGCGAACGAAATCGCGGGAAGCAACTAGTATAATAAATGTAAATTTAAAAGCTTCATTTACCTACGGTATAATTTAGTGTCAGTACCTACATAGTCATTTATAACTGCTATCAATTTAGCTGCACACGTAATGGGTAGTTACTAGTAATTAATTTGCATTGAAACGTAATCAATTAGCAATCTGTAATTCTGTAATCCTACTAATATTAATAAATGTGAAAGATTGTGAAGATGTTTGGGTGTTTGTTACTCAATCACGCGTAAACCGTTGAACAGATTTGAATGAAAATTTGCACATAGATAGACCATTTCCTGGATTAACACATAGGATATTTTTTATCCCGATATTCTCACGGGATCCAAACTTACGCGGGTGAAACCGTGGGGCGCTGCTAGTTAAACAAAAATCTATCGTTGAGTGGGATATACCTCCCTATATGGCTCACCGCACGTACTGTGGGACACCCTTGAAGCAAATTGGTAGTCACGTAATATGAGAATGAAAAGATGATTTGTCACACGTCATATTACTGCTCCCCTTGCGAATCCTAACAAGCGGTGATATCCTGGACGACATGACTACATCAACTTCCCCAGTGCAATATGCAACGTTATTAGTTCAAGAACCAATTTTATTCCAGCATCCAAAAATATGTCGATTTTTATCGTAGAACGTAGACTCTCGTAGCCAGTGTCGTAGGCGCGTAGCAAAGAGAACTACGCGTGCTCGTAGCTACGTCTACGTGGATTCCAAAAAAATTGTACGTGCATTATACATATATTCAGTATTGTCAAATAAATAATGATGGGGGAAATCCTAGCCGTGGGTCAGCATTGCATAGTGGTGTTGGAAGATTCTTTTTTTTTATCAACAACTATAAAATAATGTGCAATTCAGCTAAGAGTTAATAGAGTTTGTTTAAATAAATAAAAAATAGATTGAAGGTTTTTTTTACAGAGTCGAAAGAGTTAGAAAATAGGTACCTACTATTCTTTTCTGTCAATGAATACTATCTACTTATCATTTCGATCGAACCAACCAACCTAGAAAAAGAGGGTTATAATAATATGTCAATTTTAATAAGTAGATATTCACAACTTTACACATTTTACAGGGACGGTGGTAGGTGTGGGCGTGGGCCTGACCCGGGACTGCTCCACGCTGATGGTGGCGCAATACTTCAAACGGAGACGGGAGCTCGTCGAGATATTCATCGTCAGCGGCAGCGGACTGGGCATCGCCGTCATGTCCACTTTCATCAAAGGTGTCATAAGGTAAATAAATATTGATACTTCTTGAAATAGCATCTAAATGGGTAACGTATTTCATTGGCGGAATGGCGCAATTTTGTTAGTTCAGTCTTTGAAGTACCTACCTACTTTGGGAAGCGTCTAAACATATATGCAAAAAAATAAATAGCCTACCCATCTGTAGGAACTTATGGTAGAAACAGAGCTTAACTCACATTCTACAACATAGCATACTTAATACCTTTCAAACTCAAACTCAAAGCATTTATTTCAGTTAAACCATTTACAGGCACTTTTGAATTGTTAAGAAGTCAGTCAGTCAGAAAATATAAGGCTAGTTGCCCATAGAGTTGAGCTCTGTTCACCAATCTACCTGCCTGCTGCAACTCGTATAATTACAACATTAGAACCATATGGAAATCCAGTCCTCTAGCAGATTGACATGGTGGCAGGTTTACTTAATTGTATTTGCATAAACTTTCAGAGCGATCGGCTGGCGCTTAGGACTGCAGGCTGTGACGGGAGTGGTATTCGCTACCTTCATACTGGGCACTTTCTATCGATCAGCGTCCCTGTATCACCCACAGAGAAGAGCGATATTGCACCTTAAGAACCAGAACAAGATCAAACGGAAGATGAAGGATAGGAACAAGAGCGATGACCGCCAGCCATTCTTCGATTTCTCCACACTGAAATCGAAGACAGTGAGGATCTTGCTCATGTCCACTGGGATATCGGCGTTTGGTATCAACACCCCGATATTCTATTTGGCTTACCATGCTGAAGAAGAAGGTACTTATTATTATAATGATTAATGATGATGATCTTCTTTAAGTCCTTGGGAACCTTTGTCGCAAACATGATATTAAGACCTCTGCATTTCAAGATAAAGCTAAGTATCTAAAGTTAATTTTAACTATCAAAGAGGACGCCATGTTGCTTCCGCTTTGACCATTTTATTTCAGTCATACTCAAATCAGGCGCCATAATGTAGGTAGGTATATTACTATCTTAGGCATTAGTCCTTTCCCCCTTTCTAAAACCTATTGTCTGTTTCCATGCTTACCTACCAATATCAGAAGGCCAATTCCCGTAGTTAAAAACGTTCAAAATCTAATCGCATCTCAGAGACAATCAAAATCTAATCGCAATCTCATCTTAGCGACAATCAATGTCCAAAAACTTGTCAAAATGTAGTGAAATTAGAGGTATTGAGACTGAGATCAAACTGTGAACGTTCTTAAAATCATGAGAATTGCCCCTCTGATCTCCTTAATCATCTACCCAGTAAACTAAGGGCACCCTATTGTCATCCAGGTCTAGGCGATACAGTGGAACTCCTGCAAGCGTACCTCGGGCTGGCCTGGGCAGTAGGATGCGCGGCCTTCGGTCTCCTGGTCCGTCAGAACTCAGCTGAATGCAGGATTGCCCGCCAGTACCTCACTCAAGCGGCCGTGTTCGTGTGTGGACTGGCGACTATGGCGCTGACGGCTGTGGAGGGATCCTATCGAGGCTATGTTTTGTTTGCTTGGGTTTATGGTAATTATGTGCCTGATTATTTTAGACTTAGCACTAAGATTTTAGTAGGACCTACCTATTCATGCATAACCTACTCCAACAGAAAGAAAAATCTAAATGGACTGTAGGTATAGGTACCTACTAATATTACCTAATGTTGTACAATGAGGTTGGCCATTAAAGTTTTTTTAAATGTTTCGTGAGTGCATTTGCAGCCTTATATCAAAATAAAAGGCTGCTAGCTTTTAGGATTGTACAAAAGGTTACCTGTTACTTCCAGGTATATTCTGCGGAGGCTACCACTACTCGCTAAAAATGTACACGTACGAGCGCGTGCGCTCACGCAACTTCGCGCGCACGTGGGGTTTCGTGCAGTGCTCACAGGCCGTGCCCATCGCCATAGGTGTGCCGCTTTCAGGTGAGATGCAACCTATACCAACACTGTTATTCCGTTAAAACTTAGGTGAAGTTAGCTGTCATTCCACATTTCCACCTGATGCTAGGGATAGACTATTTTTCAGCTCAACCTACGTTTTCACGGTGAGATTTTTACAGAATAGATCGTCTGGCGTTATTCTCTATGACTCATATCTATCTTAATGGACTTATTAATCAAGAAAATTATAAGTCTCATACCATACCTTTAAAAGCAGTAGCAACGGCCCCGACTTATCTACCTACTAGTTGTTCGTCGTGGGTTCAAAGAGTTCAAACCCAGTGAGATAGGGTCCTTAATTGCCTGTCACACCGTCTATGCTAGACGGCCTAATTATCCTAGCCTAGGTGTTACAACATAACGTGCATCTTGTAAATACATCTTTAGAGACTTTAGACGATCTGATCTTTAGACGACTGTCTTATGTAGTTTTTATTATTATTATTATTTATTTAAGTTTTGACGTTCGACAAGTGCTCATTCTCCGCCTAATTTGAATTTGATTTTGAGTAATCTTTAGACGAAGTCATTTGTTGCTTAAATTTTATTGTAGGTAGGTACCTATGCCACAATAATCTTAATAATCTTGCAACGTGCAAATGGGACTATATATGTTTAGGTACCTATCTAAATAATATCTTTGAATTGGCAGGGTACATTAACGTGGGTTGCGGCGGCAAAGCGGGCTACTACTTCAGCTCGACTTGTTCCCTCATCGGGTCCCTATCTCTCTTCTGTATCGATCTTCATAGGCGCAGTGTAGCGCACAAACACACCAAGTACGTATTACTTTAGAAAAAATAGTAGTCACACTACTGCTTAGGTATAGTTGACCTCGTAATTGCTTAACCACCCTCTGGTTGAATGTCACTTGCACGTCGTAAAACTGCAAGGTCTGATTGTCTATGTCACAGTTAGATAGTTTCAACAGTGTATTTAAATGTCTATGGCTTCAATCTTAGTCAATTTACGAATTGTTATCAAAAAACTGAAGCAATTACGAGGTCGATTCTACCACAGGAGTACAGGACTCGCTTCCTTTGATTGACACGTTTTTTCCACCTCCCTGACATTTGTAGTGGTCCCGAAAAAGTCTAATTGCATTCAGGATACAAACCCATTTACTCTACTATCCCTCATAGATGCTACATAGTTATATCTACCTATTATTTATTTATTCAACTCGTGTTGCAGAGAAAACGGTGGAACTGCAAATTGTGAGTCAACGTGCGAGCCGTCGCGACGCAGCCGCAGTCGCGAACGTAAACAGCGCACAGCCACAGGCGCAGCCACCGCCTTAGGTAAATCATTATTTTTAGATAGCATTAAAAGAGAGGCAGAAAAGCGATTTTGAAACTAAAAACATGGTGCTTCACAGAACTTTCGGTCTGAATACTTACTATCAGGAGGATGCTCAATTTTCAAATAGGATAGAGGAACATTACACCCCGTTTCTCCTTACGTCTGTGATGAGCCCGTGCAGTTAATTCATCATGAGGTCATCACAAGTTTATAACGATGTCGACATCTTAAAGGACAAATAAATCCCCGTGATTGTGTCTGTACTTATATTTTTACCCGACTAAGCGAAAGGCGGGTTATGATTTTAACAGGCTATGTATAAATGTTCAGCTGTTCCCTCATAACTCCTAATCTACTCGTCGTATTTTGACAAACGAGAAATTAAGCTTCAGTATTTATGTTCTCAGTTCTAGGAGCAGAATTCGTAGCACCAGGTCGTACGGGTCGCGACCTCCTGCTGGACAGCATTCGGCCCGGCACCCTGGGCTCTCCGCCGCCGAACGTGCCGCCCGAGCTGACCTGCATCAGCGAGGAAGGTGGCCTGGACCTCGACCTTGATCTGGACATACCAGAGCATCTCCTCGAGGACTTAGACTGCGGGGGTGATTGTATCACTAGTTGTAATAAGGTAATGAGTTCTGTTTCGGTTTTTGTTTCGGCATCGTACCGAAGCTAGCGAACAAGCACCCCGATAAGGTTTTAACATCACAAATTCCTTGCAGGTTTTTCAGTAACTACGATTTCTGATAGTCATTGCTAAGTTATCGGTACCTTATTGGTCGTTCGCAAAGGACGATGCTAACGATTCCTGAAGCACCAAACTAGTCAATTGCTAATTTCAAAATTTTGTTCCCAGGTCGAAAACTATTTAATGTTAAGTGAATACGAAAACAATCTGATAGCCGAACTGCCGACCCTCAACGAGCGACGTGGGCGGCGCTGGTCCATCGTCGTGGCCAACTCTTCGCCACAACCATCCACAATCCCTGAACGTCCCGACTCACCAGAGATTCACGCCAAAAACTCTATCAAGTGGAAAAAAAAGTGCCATAACACAAACAATAGACTGATTACAGTGATCAACGAGCAATCACTCTGAAATGCTAGTGAAATAATTTTCAGACAATAAATAGAAATAATCAGTTAGTGTACGACCTATAACCTCATTAATTTATTTGATGTGTGTGAATAGTAGCGTTTGTGTATTGTTCAAAATAATTTATTAAATTATTATTACAATTTTATTGTTGTTTAATTATTGCCTTTAGCCGTGGGTCAGCAGTAAGCCACAGGGACATTATCTATAATTAAAACCACAGAACATACAATGTAATTAAATATAATGTCATTGATATTTCGTAATCATAAATTATAAGTAATATATTAGTGAATACTGCACCAAAAATACAAAGGAACACAATATAATTATTTATTACCGTTGAGGAACCACAATATCTTCTAAGAACTGGGCGAAACAGCGCATCGCTTGCAGCAGGGCAGCGAGAAGTATTGACAGAGACAAGCTGAGCAACTTCTGGTTCTCGGTATTCACAATTTCGTTGTTCGCAACAGGAACTAAACTTTGGCTCGATTCTACACTAGGTATACTTGAATAATCACAATCAACGTTACGTTTTTTTGTACCGAAAACCTTCTTTTTGTTTTTACCTTTAGACAATGCACGAACATTGTCGACATCACATGTCAGATCTATCACAATATAATCCGAAACTTTTTTATCAACATTCAGATCTTTAGGCTCCGCCGGGTGAGACCCGGCCTCCGCGTCTTCAATAAAAACACTTACATGATTAACAGCGGTCGAACAACTTGGAATCTCATTCCTGTGCTCAGCACAATGAGGTTCTATAGTTAGGCACTTCGTTATTACTTCTTGTTTATCTTCTACACTTGAACTTACATTTTTACTTACGATATCATTATTGTTAGGGCTTATGTTAAGTTTGAGAGAGTCATCAGTTTCCTCGGATGACATTCCACTGTCATTGTCTTCGAGAGCGTCTATGTCCTCTCGATGTTCGTTAATATTATTTTGCTTAATAGTATCGATGTTTATCTTAGTGTTACCGAAGCTGCCGTACGAAGGCGACATGGGGGTGCCGGCAGTCGATTGCTGTAGTACCGTGCCCACGCTGGGCACGGCCTCGGGTCAGGAGGTCTTGGCGCAGCTGATGTTACCCTTTATGACGATTGTACTTGAAGTTGATTCTTGGGCCCCAAATATGCTATCCATGTCCGACAATGATGCATTGTCCAAGGAACTGCCATCGTCGAGCAGAAGCTCTGATCGTAAACCCTGAAATTCGTTAAACAAAATAATAAGAACAATACATAAAGAGACAACTTCAATAACGGTATTCCAAAGGGGTACCTCATTGATTGATCTTACCTCAGAAAAATATTCATACTCTTTTTCAAAAGTGAGTATAAATACACAAAATATTGCTGCTAATATGTTGCTACATAGGGAAGTCACGATGAAACAGAAGTAGAGTGTGCTGGAACCATCTGAAATGGAAAAAAAGTTATGTGAATACTTAAATAAAATTTAAGTATCTGTTTGTAATGTCAAAATAACAGCTTTTTATGCATATGAAAGTATATATACGATACTTCTAGTAAAAAAACTATTTTTTTTAAAATGTTTGTTCCGGCTAATTTTTTAAACGTCTGGGCCGATATTGACGGGACTTTCACTGGCAGAACAACCTAGGCTACTTTTATTTAGAAAAAGAAAGAATTAGGGTTCCGCGCCAAAAAAATTAAAACCTTTGAATTTCCAAGATCCACCCAGGCGCAGCCGCGTGGCTTACAGCTTTTTTTATCATATTCACATTTCAGTTACAAATTTCATTTTATTTTAGAAATGTATTAGGGTTCCGCGTAAAAAAGTAAAACCCGTAAAATCCAATTTGTTTTCCGACATGCACGCGAACGAAGTCGCGGGCAAAGCTAGTTCAAAGTAAATTGAATAGCTTTTAATATTTTTGTCTTGAGTAGATTTTAATGAAAACCAATACGGTTGGTGATTTCATACAGGATGTTACAATTATATGGGTTATGGACCAATGCCAACGCTCCCGCTGTTTTACGATCTTTTGTACCCGAAGTATGCTCATAAAATGATAGAAAATAGGTAGGTATACAAGTGTTACTTACTCAATGGCAAAAATGATGTTACTGTTCCAAATATTGCCATTAAAACCAGAATAAGGAAGCTCAAGTTGGCAAGGCATTGCCTAAACACTGTTAAATTTTTATCATAAAACAGAGTCGAGGTATAAGTCGTGAGGATGCACTGAAACAACAAACATTTTGTTAGAACTAGTGGAATGCATTAAAATCAAGATGAACCAGTCTGAACATTAAATTCTGGGGTAACTGGCTTCATATCCACACGATTTATTGGATATTGTTGAAAGTCTAATTTCTAAATAAAAAGATGTTTACGACGTCCCCTCCCACCTTCTTTTCGAATTGTTCAACACCTAGCTCCGACCGACCAAATCTATACAAATAAATAAAATTGAAGTGTCTGTTTGTAATGTTAAAATAAGAGCCTTTTACTGAATGCAAATTAAAGTATACGGTACTTATAACAAAAACAATTTTTAACATTTTTTTCTATCTGTGTCTGTTTGTTCCAGCTAATCTCCGAAACGGCTAGACCGAATTTGACGAGACTTGCACTAGCAGATAGCTGATGAATGATGAACTTAGGCTAATTTTTTTTAGAAAACCAATTAGTAATGAGACACATTATTGTTTACGTGAACGAAGTTGCCGGCACAGCAAGTATAATAATTAAAGAATTTGGTACTATTAAAATTATTATAGCAATGAGCGTGCACGCAGATGATGTAAAGTTTCGTGAAATACGTATCTCTTTTTGATTAGCTCACGCACAACGGTGTACGCGCCGGTTAACATGAAAGAAGTGGGTGTACCATAGCAAAATAAATTTTGCAAGAATTTTATTTGCCAAAAAAACTATTGAAACTAATGTATATGAAATAAACATCCCACTAGATGTTTATTTCATTTACATTAAAATGCTTATAATTATACAAGATTCAACAACTGAATTAAATGACTAACTATGTTCTCATGTTCTTATGAAATTAATTTAAAAAAGTTGCTTAATAATAATGTCATTATCAAAATCAATTAGAAAGAAATTCTTGAAAATACAAGATATAGAAATAAGATACACTATAATTAGTTAACATACCTGCATCCAAATGTATAAAGTGCCAAATCCACATATAAAAATATTCAATGCCGTGAGGCAATGATTATCCACCTGCAAATAATTACATAAGTTATGTGTAACTGTACTAGTATACAATGAGATTTACTTCATGCTCATAAATATTTAGAACTCACATTATTAAGGTATTTATTATGAAATGCCAAGAGTTACAATGCAATAACAAAGATGAATGTTACAGATATTTTTGTTAACATTTTTTATAGAGACAGTTTACTATTATGTTAGTTTAAGTTAGTAATGATGATTATATGCAGATTAATTTATGATTTAATTTACATAATGCATTGTAATGGGTACCTTTTAAGTATACTAGATCAGATAAATTTCTGGGAACAACTTTAAATATATTGTAACATTTTAAAATCACAAATATTCTATTTTTTTTTTTACTTTCTGCCCCTGTAATGTTTGTTCTAGTCTGTTTATCAATGAAGATCTTACCTTGAACAGGAAAAGGAAGAAATATACCAGGAAGCCCAGAGAGAGGAATGAGGCTGAAAAGGAAGCTATCCTATTTGCGAATGAAGTAACATTTGGATTTGGTGTTAATGAGCCGAGTATATGTATTTGCTGGTATCTGTCATATAATATTTTGCCAGCTGTAAAAAGACAGATTGTTAGCACAAAATTATTAGTAATGATATAAAATAATAAAACCATGATGATAATAAAAACATGAGGTGCTATGGGACTGTAAAGAGTTATTGACAAGGATCTTGCAAAACTAAATTTCAAACATTCTCAGGATCCTCAAAAGGGATCCGTTGAACTGATCAGTATGTGATCTGACTGCATTTATCCTTGACCAACACTATTGTATAGTGCCATAATACCCCTTAAAATGTTATCCAAGTTTTATTTGCCCTTTGACATCTTATACTATGAAAACATTAATGAATGGAATCAAACTAATTTCTATTTCCTGCTTTTTAATATAAAAAGAAGCACATTACTTTCATAGTAAAATATCAAGCACAATTAAAATTTATAAACCATGCGAGTGGACCTTGATGACTTTTTAATAGTTTTAAACGAGTACTTATGATATATTATTTACTTTATAAACACATATACAAATACAAAATATTGTTAGAAAAAGTGAAAAACTAAAACTTTAGTTCTATAGGTACTGAAATTTGCCCATTTTTGTCAAAAACTTGTTTATGTGACAACAAAGTTAGAATGGCTATACAAAATTCTTCATCAATTGTTTTGATTAGCTAGATTTCAATTTAGTAAATTAATTGCTCTAGTTTCAATAAACTGCTCTTAATGATGTAGCAGTCATGGTGCATTTATACCATTGCACCTACATTTCAACACTGTCTTTATATAACATAGACATAAATCCCTCTCACCAGTTGCTCCGCTGGCTATGAACAAAAAAGCAAGGCCAGTATCCAAAGAATTTGTGTCTTGCGAAACTTGGAAACACAGACTGAAACATAAAGAAAACAATTTATTACTATAAAAAATAAATAACTAACGCATTCCAAATGGAAGTGAAAGTAGTAGCCAAGAATGTATTATAAGTTACCCAAAGAGAACTACCTACAATACAGAATGTAGCTAACAAAACTTGTGGCATGAACGTGCTAACTAGGTGGCACAATTTATTGAGCAAATAGACATTAGATTTGATTTTTTTATTTGCGGATAATTACCATACAAAACAAAAAATACAAGTACCCAACAACATTATTTTCATCAATGAAATAAAATAGTACTTACGATACTATATACGTTGATGTTAGAATGATCAGGCCACACTTAAATATCAACATATTATGCTAACAAAATAAATTAGAACAAGACAATAGTTATGTAGTCCAACACTTCGTTTCTAAAATATACAAAGATAAACTGACACTGACATTTCTTTCGATTTCGAATTTGACGTTGACATCATTGGAAGGAGCGTAAGTTTTAAATATATTTACTGAATAGAACCGAGTCTTTCTATATCTTAGTTAGAAGCACAACCCCCTTAGTTTTGAAGGGGACTCATTAAAAATTAAAAAAGGTCTGGTAAATTGAAGAAGTCATTGAAGGGTGTATTAAAAATACGATTCTCATTCGAAGATCCGCCACGCATGAGCCAACGAGTCGCGACACACGGTGGTAATACATTGATATGTTTTGTTTCTACATACATCGATGTAGAAACTGTCTGTTCTATCTGTACAACGGAATATTTTGGCGCGTGGTTAAAATCGGAACTAATCCCAATATTTACCAACAAATAATTCAAGGAAACAAACTTCGACCCTTTTTTCTTAAAATAAATTTTGGTTTGGCAACATCAAATGAGAGAGTATGGATGGTATCTAAGTTAACCGCTAGCCGACCTCCGATCCTAATTGTTGACCCCATTTATGTCATCTGCCTAGCCTTTTCCCAACTATGTTAGGGTCAGCTTCCAGTCTAACCGGATGCAGCTGAATACCAGTATTTTACATGGAGCGACTGCCTATCTGAACTCCACAACCCAGTTACTGGATAATACGATACCCCCTAGTAAGACTGGTGTCTGGTTGTCAGACTTTCGGGCTTCTGACGACCCGTAACGACTGTTAAAGATCCACGAATGACAGCCGGGACCAACGGCTTAACGTGCTTTCCGAGGCACGGAGGGTTCTTGGTATAAATTGCTGATGCATTAAAGAAAGGAATCTTAAATGGCGGCTTGCTTGCGTTGACAGATATAACGTCAGGGTTTCCAAACGGAAAATATAAGAACGTCTGCGCTGAAGAGAACCTTTTGTATGAAATGCGTGCATTCGGGGTCTCCGAATCTGAATTCCGAAACTGAATTCCGAATCAGGAAACCGGACGTTTGCGGCGGGCCTTAATGAACCGGGGTATATATAAAGATTTTCACCCATCTACGGATCAACCGCGGCAAGCGTAGCTTAATCTGATCGACCCGAGCGGCTGTTATTATTACCATCTATGTATTCGACTGAAAGACTTGTATCTATGGTCACGAATAAAAATTATTAAAAAAAAGAGTATGGGATGGGATGGCGGGATTTGAAGAAATGTCAAACCAGTCATATAGCAAGTCAAACTCAATACATAAGTTTGTTTTGCTGATTGAATTTTATTAACATTTTCACGTTTAGAAGCGGTTTATTCAATAACAAGCCATGTCTTCTTTACAACCTATCCACGCACTGAGTTTGGGTATGTAAATATATGTATATGCCTGTCTGCCGAACTTCCTCTTTAAATGAAAACCGGCTACTGGTGACAAACATTTGTTTGTCTTCAGCGAAAGACCAAGAACTTCGGGTTTTGGTGTGCTGACGGTAGTCCGACACACGGAAACTCTAAATTGGAATATAAGTACAGGTGTGGTGCTTGTTCTCAGTGAATTTAGTGTAGACTTAACTACTATTGCAAGTATCTCCATTCGGTTTTTCTTTCTCTATTCTCCTCTATTATTAAGTATTTGTACAGACTTATCTTTTAGAAACCAGACTGCTAAAGGAAAGGACACTGGCAGATTATCTGGAAAACTACTCTATTGCTGCCATAGAACTTAGAAGTAAAATTGAACACAGGTTGAGGTAGAACTTTCATGCTAGTAGGAATAGAATATAAGTTTTATCAGATCAGATGTTCATTAACAGAGTGATTATAAATATTAGTATAATAAACATGTATTGGTAGTGGAGGGAGGCCTTTGCCCAGGAAGCAGAAATAAGCATCAGATTAGATAGTTATGCATACCAGGCATCTGTTCCCACGCGATTAATCCTCACTCAACACTCGGTTTCTAAAACTTTTAAGTAGCCATGTCGCCGATTCCACTTAATATAAATATCTTTCAACAAATATTTCTAACACCTATTAGTTAATGCTTATCAGAGCTAGCCTCGTGGGGACTTCCAGAAATATGTCGTCATTGTTTAGGTTATATATTCCAATAGTTCGTAAGTCAGGACATTCTGTTTGTATCGCTCAAACTGAGCACATTTCCCAATTATTGTAATAATTGTAATTAAAGTTTATTTTAAACAAAATAACTGCCGTTCATATTTGACTAGATACTTATTAATGTTTTTTGTTTACTGCACATAATAATAGACAAGATGACACCCAGTCACATCCATTTGTTAATGTCTAGTTACCAACCTAAGTCCCATATTACAGAACCTCTCTAAAGACTCAAGCATTACTTAAAACTAGTATCAACCAATCAAATGGCTCTAAACGAATTTTAAGTAATACTCGAGGCTTGAGTGAGGGTCTGTATTACGGTCCTAAGTGGATTACACAAATATTGTGCCCTTTGTCTGGATCACTTTGGCTTGTGTAATTATTTTGTATGTTAATACATACAAAATAACTCTAATGACTAACTATTCTAGGTAAAGCAATAAATAATGTTTTGTCTAATGTCTCCACTGAGCCTCGAAAAGCATGTTAAAACAGGAGTGTAATGTTTGGTATAATAACAAATGCACTAATTTCACTTGAAATAATGTTCATATAATATAATTTTCATATGCTATAAATCAAATAACCAAAACTCATATTATGACCTAATGTTTTATATCATATAATTTTCCTTTAATATAATAACATTTAGTATAACATTCATTTTATATAATTTTCAATATAAGTATATAGTATTATTTTTATATAACGTTAATTTGACCTAATGTTCTTTTGACCTAATTTTCATGTTTAATGGTCACAGTTCTAACCTAACTCAATGGCACCAAAACCAAGCCTTAAAATATTCTATGCATGGTCGAGGGCGGGCTTAGTCGACGGAGCCCCGCTTGGCGGGGCTCCTACTTCTGGGTGGTTTATAAAAAATAACCACGAAGGGGATGGCGGGGTCTATTCGCTCGCTTAGACGACCCCGCCATCCCCTTCTAACCTAACCTGTCCGAGTCGGGGTGCCCTAAAGTCCAGATTGCAACCAGTTTCTCCTTGTAACAATAGTTGAGGGTGGCAGGTGTATAGGGTATAAAGTGAAGAAAAAAAAAACTTAAATTATATTAAAAGTTACTTAAAGATTATGAATATTATAATAAATGAATATTATGTCAAATGAGCATTATAGGAAAAGATCATTATATCATAAGAAACTAGGTAAAATGAAATTATATCAACAATTCATTAGCTCAACTAATCATTATATTAAACAAAATTATATTAACTAAAATTAGGTCAAATGAACGTTAGACTTTTTGTTATTATATCAACCGATACACACCCTGTTAAAACATTGGTCTAGGATAGGTTGTTATTTGTGGATATTTGACTGTCATTATGGTTCAGATAGACAGTCGCTCCATGTAAAATACTGGTATCCAGCTGCGTCCGGTTAGACTGGAAGCTGACCCCAACATAGTTGCGAAAAAGCAAGGCAGGTAATGGTTGTCTTAATACATGGTCAAATAAGAGTATACTATACTCGGGGTGTAAGGAAGGAAGGAATGCAAGGAATACATGAGCAAATTGAACATTATCTATTCTGTTCTTGATTAAATTTTTTCATGAATACCTATTGTGCCCAAGTATCAAAGTCAAAGCATTTATCATAAAAGGCACTTTTGAATGTAAAAAATTACAAAAAAATAGAATTGATTCTAGTCGCCCCTTCCAAAAGGTAGTCGACGTATATCCATCAGGAGCTGATAGGGGGGCCAAAATGCAACAAATTGAACCCCACTTATGAATGGTCGAAATTCATTAGTTTTCGAGATATTGGTAAGATATTATTCTTAAATTGCTCATAATTTTAATTATTTTGTTGAATTAAGTACTTTTAATTATGTTCATAGCTTAATTGAAGTGCCAGCTACAATATAATTTTTTAATGGTACCCATTAGTGTTGCCTTACTATCGATTGCCTATCGATAGGTTGTCAATACTATCGTGACCTCGAAAAATAGTCACAATATCGATAGCCCTATCGATACTATTGAAATTTTACAATACTATCGATACTATCGATAGTATCTATCCCAGAAATTGAGCAATACTATTGATAAAGTGCAATACTATCGATAGTATCGATACTATTGGGTATAGATACTATCGATAGTATCGATACTATCACTATTATGGCGTATTTAACTGCAATCACTGTCGATACTATCGATAGTTTTACTACATCAATATTTACCCAAAGTTCAATAGTATTGCACCGGAATTTTAGTCAACATTATTAGTTCATATTGAAAATAGTTGTATTATCTAGTAACTTCCCGTTATTGTATACTATAGATTTAATAATAAGTAGGTACCTACTCACTTAATTTATGTGATCGCGATTAGGTTGCCAACCATTTGTAGGTTTTAAAAGTGATTTGCGTGAGTGTTTGAATCGTCTTGGCAGATAAAAATATTAGTTGCAAGATATGTGATAATATTATTAATTAGTAAATTCGATGGTTAACTTCACTTTTTCTGCATAAGCCGCTAATAAAGTTTTGAATCCAACACGATACAATTGTGTTTTGGTAAAATATCGATGTAGTAAAACTATCGACAGTATCGATACTATCGATAGTATCGACAGTGATTGCAGTTAAATACGCCATAATAGTGATAGTATCGATACTATCGATAGTATCTATACCCAATAGTATCGATACTATCGATAGTATTGCACTTTATCAATAGTATTGCTCAATTTCTTGGATAGATACTATCGATAGTATTGTAAAATTTCAATAGTATCGATAGGGCTATCGATATTGTGACTATTTTTCGAGGTCAACTATCGATACATCGACTATCGATAGTTAGGCAACACTAGTACCCATTCAATATGTATTTTTTTTTTGAATTATATCAAAAAAACCCTTTGTATTTTTTTTATTTTTTATTTTCTTATATTTGTATTGTAAGTTAGTTAATCATTTACGAGTATTTTAGTATCTAGTGTATATAGTTAGTTACTTATTATGAAGCAATAAAAAAACCCTAAAAATTCAAAATCTCAAAAACTATTGAATTTTGGCCATACGAGTATGTGGGGTTCAATTTATTAGCCCCCCTATCAGCTCCTGACGGATATACATCGAATTACAAGTAACTCTGTAGATTAGCAGTAATACTTTAAATACTACTGTAATAAACTAATGTAGAATGTATATGCTCTTGGTTCATTAATAAATAAATAAATACTTTGTTATATTCTTTGATTAAATCTACATTTATGTATATAAAATATCAATCAGTTATGAAACTTCATAGTAAACACAAATAAAAAAAAAATCTTTGCTTAATATCTTTATTAACAAACATACTATTTTCAATTTACATCGCAATAATTATATCATTATAACAATAATATTTTTTACAGATTCAGTTCAGCAGCAGGCTTTTGTCAAATATTTCCACTCTCTACCAGAGGTGAGTCCTTATTTCATTTAAATAATTATCACATAAATCATGAAATACTATTTCTGTCTGGCATTTACAAACATACACATCTATTCCGCATCACATCCACAAATATTTTTAAAGTAACAATAACTTTACAGTTATTTTACGACACATTGATTATCATTATGACTAGGTATTTGAATAAATATATTATTTAATAATATTTAAATCCATTAATTGGCATGTCATTGGAACCATGAAGCAATTTTGCTTTTAGCACTAGAGAATTTTTTTCCAACAGATTTCCAGAACCCAATTGATTCAGTTACTGGCTCTATTGGAGTTGCTTCAGTAGTTGGAGTTTGTGCAGGAATTGACTGTAAATCATTATTTTGTTTTTTAACAATGGGCTGTTCAATTACTTCTGGCGGAGGAAGGTTGTTTTGTGATTGTACATTATTTATTGGAACTGCAGTTCTTTCTTCTTTTGAGTATTTAAGAGGTTGTTCCGAATCTTGACTTAATTGTTCTAGATGATGTTTATTTTGTTGCTGCAGGTCATCTTGTGATCCAAAATATTGTAAATTGTGTTGCTCTAAATTTATCTGCTGTCCAAAATCTTGCAAATTTTGTTGCTCCAAGTTATCTTGTTTTCCAAAATCTTGTAAATTTTGTTGCTCCAAGTTATCTTGCTTTGCAAAATCGTGCAAATTTTGTTGTTCTAAATTTTCCTGCTGTCCAAAATCTTGTAAATTTTGTTGCTCGACATTTACTTGGTGCCCAAAGTCTTGGAAGTTTTGTTGCTCCAAGTTATCTTGTTTTGCAAAATCGTATACATTTTGTTGCTCTAAATTTTCTTGCTGCCCAAAGTCTTGTAAGTTTTGTTGCCCTACATTTACTTGCTGCACAAAGTCTTGCAAGTTTTGTTGCTCCAAGTTATCTTGCTTTCCTAATTCATGTAAATTCATTTGCTCATTGTTTTCTTGCTGGGCAAAATCTTGTTGATTTTGTTGCTCCGAGCTTTCTGCATAATTTTGTACATTGTGTTGCTCTAAGTTATGTTCCTTTTCGGAATCTTGTGGATTTGGTGGTTTAATGTTTTCATGCAGTGAAAGAACATGCAGATTTTGTTGCTCCGTATTTTCCAAATATTTCTGCTCCTGAAAATCGTGATGCTGATGGAAATTATTTAGCCCATGTGTGTTTTCGTGATGATGAACGTCTCGGTTATAATGTTGTGCATTCGTGTTATTTTTAGTAACATTATTTTCATCCTGATTCTGTAGTGTTTCTGAGCTTACAGGTATATCAGATGGGAAATTTCCTGGTTTTAGATCTGATAAATCTTCAGGGCTAATATCTCCACGACCTACGTCCAGAGAGCTTTCTTTTTCCGTCTTTGTGTCATTTGATTTATTTACTTGACTTAAGCCTTTTTCAATAATGTGTATCATATCATGGTAAGGTTTCATTTCGCTATTAAGATGCACCTGCGAAGTGCTGTCCATATTATGGTATGCATGCATTGAGTTTCCATACGAGCTCTGGGTGTTGGTCTGTACTTGCGAAAATGCGTTTCCTTCACCTTTATTCACATTACCCGTTAAGAGTGTTTGTTCGAAATTACCTAATTTATTCCACAAGCCGGAAAGAGGCGCTCCGTTTGGTGAAATTTTATCAAAAGTGTTAACATGTGAGTAAGTGTCGGTGTTCGTAGTCTGTTCTTGTCTGTGGCTATTTGAGAAATTCGAGTTACTGAGTGTGTGTGACCTATGAGTTTCTTGAAAAGAGTTTTCGTCGTTCCAAAATTGATTCTGATTGGTTTGTACGTTGAAATGTCCATCGTGTAAGTTAAAATATCCAGTGTTACTTTGTTCATTAGTGTCTGGGATTTTGCCGGATTGTTGTGCATTACTTGTTGTCTGTTCAGCAGTTGAGCCATTGTTCTCATTATGATGAACTAATTGGGACTGGGGCTGCTGATCTAGGCCTGTCTGTTGCATAACGAAAATTACTTGATTACCATAAGAATTCGTATGCTCACTGTTGTATTTATTTTGCTGTATATTTTGATCTGATCCAATGTCAAATTTATCCCATACACTCATTTGACCATCGTTATGTTTTTGTGATTGTTGTGAATCATTGAAAATGTCGTCGTCGCTCAGTTGAGGTTGTGTTACTTGCTGATTGAATTTGTTGGATTGTTCATGATAATTGTCCTGGGTATTATCTTTGTTTTGATCATCCTGGCTCTTGTAATTGAAACCCCTTTTATCCTGTGCTTGTTGATCTTGAGAATAATTTTTTAGTTGCGTTTCTGTATCTTGTGTGCGTTGTCCGAGATCATCTAAATTAAGTAAGAAGGTTTTATTAATTTTAATTGCCACATTGGTTTGTTTTTAGTTGATTGATGAGTTAAAGTAGGTACATTTAAGTTTTTTTTTTTGTATTTTGGTTTGTTTAATTTTTAAATGTAATTTTAACTATAACTGAAAAAGTGGATTATCTTCATAAGTGGGCGAGTACTACTTGACTTCCAAATTACCAGTTTTACTTGCTTGGAAGGCAAAGAACCCCAGTACTGTGTCAATTATGATTGTATTTAAAATATTACTTAAAAATTCAGTACGTTTACCTACCATTAATAAAATATTTAAATAGTAGCGCACTCACACCAGTGACCATCAGCTTAATTGCATAACATAATCACAACACGTATGAAATATGTACGGATTTTTAAATATCTTAAAATAATCAATACTTTGAAATGAAAACTGTCATGACTGTGTAACGCAATTAACAGAAGGTTTAAAATCAAACAATTATTAGTCTACTAAGTAAAGCCAGCCACCAAATTAGTACTTAAGTATTGTCTCTTTCAAACAATTGACAAATTAAAGAAATATATGTAATGAAATAAGGCAATGAGATGTGGTTAAATAACAGAATATTTCGTTTAGGTATATTAATATATTCTTTGGTTAGTATGACTAAACACAAATGTTTATATTATTACTAGAAATACAAATGGTTAAAATAATATTTAAATAGGTATTGATTGATAGTTGTTAAATTAGTGATGAACCAGTATCGACGCATACATGGTACTGTTTGGTTTTGAGTTAAAAGATTGTCATTTACTTTCACCACTTACTTTGATTGTTTTGTTCAACGTTAGACAGTTGCTTATCTATATCTTGAGGTTTTTGTCCCAAATCTTCGAATTTATCCCACGTGTGCTGCATGCCTGTATTCTTATGCGATTGCTGACTTAAACTTTCCAAGTTATCCCATGTGTTGTGGGCTTGCTGCCCACCTTCTTGTTGAGAGTCCCAAACAACTTCTGCTTGCTGCCCTAAATTTTCAACTTGTTGACCCAAATCTTCTAGTTTTTGGCTTTGTTGTTGCTGACCAAAATAATCTAGATTTTGACTTTGTTGCTGTTGGCTAAAATCTTCAAGGTTCTGGCTTTGTTGCTGCTGACCCAAATCTTCTAGATTTTGACTTTGTTGCTGTTGACCGAAATCTTCTAGGTTTTGGCTTTGTTGCTGCTGACCCAAATCTTCTAAATTTTGACTTTGTTGCTGTTGACCGAAATCTTCTAGGTTTTGGCTTTGTTGCTGTTGACCGAAATCTTCAAGATTCTGGCTATGTTGCTGTTGACCAAAATCTTCTAGGTTTTGGCTTTGTTGCTGTTGACCAAAATCTTCTAAGTTTTGGCTTTGTTGCTGTTGACCAAAATCTTCAAGGTTTTGGCTTTGTTGCTGCTGACCCAAATCCTCTAGATTTTGACTTTGTTGCTGCGTGTCTTGAAACTGATCAGTATTATAAGAACGAGCCACTCGTATATGACCATTCTCGTCACAGTCCGCTCCGCTTGCGTGTGAATGCTGGTAATGTGACCCAGACGCCAAATACCCTAGATTCTGTGTTGAACCTGTCGTCAATCTTTGAGAGGATTGGCCATCGTAATATGCCCCAGATGCTGGTTTGATAACATAAGGATCACCTTGGCGTTCCCATGATTTATGGTATGAATAGGCAGATTGATAACTTTTGGGTTTTCCATTTAAATTCTCAACTTGACTGTTTAAATCTGCGGCAGAGTTAAATCCTGCATTATGTACTGCTGCTTGTGTCAAGGCATCCGCCGCAACTCCGTGATGTCTGCCGGCGTTGTATTGGGATTGAATGTTATAAGCATTTAAACTAGAGTCTGATGAAGTTTCTTGGTGGTTTGTTCCATATCCCGCCAAAGTATACGCGTTAGCATTAGTGTGTGATGCTACGTTGCGTTGAGTGTCATAATTAACACGAGATTGACCAGATGTTGATTTAACATTAGCGTTATATCCACCGTAAGCCAAGTGTGCCCTCTGAGAATCCGCTCTGTGTGTGTCATATTGGTCACTGGCTGTGCGTGCTTGACCATCCTCATACAGCTCACTATTTCTTGGGAAAGGGTTATCTGTAGAAGTAGGCGAGATAACGGTTGAGGGAATTGTATCATGTTTTTCCCATTCCTTACGGTAGTTGTACGACGACTCGTAGTGTTTGGAGTTACTGGGTCTGTACACAGTGCGCTGGTTATCAGTACTTAAGACTTCGGCATCACTGGTAAGAGAATTTTGGTCTATTAGACTAGATCCGTGTGTGAGATCGTACGTTTGAGCAGCTACTGGTATGGCAACTCTCGTTCCTGGCCTGACGATAATTCTCACCGGCGTCGCACTTATTAATCTAGTTTGAACATTTGAGCCATAGCCTCCAGAGTGTAAATTTGTATTGCTGGTATCATAGGCAGTGTGCTGTTGGTAACCAGACTGCGCGTTATATCCTGCAGCATGGCTTGTGTGCCTACCGTAGTCATACTGGCCAGCTCCTTGTGTTTGATCTAGTGCCTGAAGATCATCAGATTGAAGATTAAGACCTGAGTGTCCTGCCGCTTGATATCCACTGTGTCTTGAATTTTGTGAATGGCTATTGGTATAAGCTGCAGCATTGTACGCTGAAGCTGCTGAATGTGATGCTTGCGACTGTGAGTCGCCGTAAGAAGTACTTTCTTGGAAGTTACGCCCACCAAGATTGCTGAGGTCAAAATTACCCGAGCCATAAGTACCTCTGGAGTTGGCAGCGGTATACACACTTCCAGTTCTCGTCTTAGCGCCATCACCTAACTCTCCATCGACTTGCCGGACGAGACCACTCATTTGATTTTGAGCTAAGGAGTCCATGTTGTGAGCGCGTTCGAAATTTCCGCCCATGTTACCTCTCTGAGCGCCATAGAACCCTGATTTGGTTCCATCATCCGAGGAGCTCCTTGAAAATTGGAAATCTTCCTTTTCTTTGTATAGCTCAGGCCTAGCCACTGCTAAGGCCCAAACTGTGCCCAAGACCATAAGACGCTTCATGTTGAAGTGTTGGTCCGCCCTGAAAAGATAAAGAAAACTATTTGTTTATTTGATGTATCTTCCGGATTGGCGCAAAAACGGCTTAACAGATTTGGATGAAATATTGCATAAAGCTAGTATATAACCTGGATTAAAACATAGAGTACTTTTAGTCCCGCTAGTACGTTCCCGTGGGTGTTTTTCAACATACACGCGGGCAAGCCGGCTACATACAAATAACGGCAAAAAAATCACGTTTGTTGTATGGGAGCCCCCTTAAATATTTATTTTATTTTGCTTTTAGTATTTGTTGTTATAGCGGTAACAGAAATATATAATTTGTGAAACTGTCTAGCTATCGCGGTTCTTGAGATACAGCCTGGTGACAGACAGACGGGCAGACAGCGAAGTCTTAGTAATAGGGTTCCGTTTTTACCCTTTGGGTACGGAACCCTAAAAATCAACATCACCTCTGAACTAAATGACAAGTGAGGAAACGGTGATAATATGTATAACTGAATTTTGGTATCTTTAAGGGGAGCCCACCAGGGTAGCCCTCAAATTTCATATTTTCTTATGTTTTTTTGAAATTTGCAGGTTACCCTGTAACGGACATTTCATGAAATAGTCATTCAATACAACCCTCTAAGCTCATATAACCATATGAGCTTAGAGGGTCGTATTGATGATTTTGATGACCCATTTGAATTTGAAAATAATTATAATAAAAATGCTAAGGGCCCGCCTGCTTCCAACTTTTATTTAATTTAAAATGGGCTTGTTTTTAGCTTTTTACTTTTTTTTTTATTTCCAGCTTTTAAGCTTACAAATGTGAAAGATTTCGCAGACGATTTAGTTCTTGATACCTGTTTTTTGCGATTTGTCACTTCGAATTAGTTTTAACCATATAAGTTATGTATATTTTTGTAATCACCTTTTAAGACCCTTTATTTTGATACACCACTCGAAAGGTTTTGAGAAAAAAAAAATTTTTGAAGACAATATGGCGCCAAAAATCGTGCATTTAAATATACTTTCAATATTGATATACCTACCCAGTGTCACTCTCACAATTAAGACGAATCTAACGGCACCTCTCAAGCTGAAATCTATCAAGCCCTTTAGGCTACAGAGCTTGCCAAAGAAATAATATACATGATACATACATACACTCGAAAAACATAACCCTCCTGGCGCAGTCGGGTAATAAATGTAAAATAACATCAAAGTATGTACGTAATGCTATAACACCAAGTTCAGCTAAAAGTTCAAGTGATTAGTTAGCTTCAGAACATGTTTTAAAATGCTAACGTTATTCATGTATGACGTAACCATCATAAGTATTTAATAGTAGGTAAGGAGCAAGTATTGAGAGCGATTTGAGGACGATAATTATTATAATTGCCTCTGCCCCACGCCATACGTAATATTACAATGCCAAGATAAAAACAAAAGAAGTTAAAATAACAATTACGTATAATAATCAAAAAGGAGAGATCGAGGTTATCAATTCGGTAATTTTTTTTGTTTTATGTTTTTACCTCAGAACTCCGTTATTTATAAGCCATTTTCAAATTCTTTTTTATTTGAAAGGATATACTTTCAGATTGGTCCCATAGAAATTTGATCTAAATCGGTATTTTGGTAATCAGTAGTTTTTAGTTCAAAATTACTGGAAAAAATTCAAGTAAACGAAATTGCGTCGTTTGCTTTCTTATGACTTCAGTGGCGGCTTAGTGGAATTGCCATAGGATGCATTGTGGCTATAAGTGCCGTATCTTTACATAATTAATCGACTTCAAAAAGGAGGAGGTTCTCAATTCGACTTTCTTTTGTATGTTACGCGATATCTCCGGCAATTGTAAATCGATTTCAAAAATTTGTTTTTAATGGATAGGGTATGCCTGAGAGGTGGTCCTATCCCATAAAAATTTTATTAACTTTGCTTGGGTAGTTTTTGAGTTAGCTTCAATAATACATATTTTTGCCACTTATTTTACTTATATTGATGATGTTATAATAACTTCCAGTCACTGATATTTACATAGCAATTTGTGTGGGGTAAGTACAACTTAAAAGTGAATAAGAAAAACTTTTTTACAAAAAAAAAACCGACTTCCTACACAGACTACTAAGTGAAAAATAACTTTAATTTCGGAAGTCGGTGGCAAACAACGGAAATGCGAACCCAACGACACCGACTTCCAAAATTAAAGTTATTTTTCACTTTGTAGTGTCTTTTTTGGAAGTCGGTTGATTTTTTTTTTTGTAAAGTTTTTTGAATGCACTATTTTTAACATATCGAGTAGAAAAAAAACATTTAAATTGCATTTAAAATAAAAGTACTTAAATATTTGTTTTTGTATTAATTAAATACATTGAAATAATTATAACTTTGTAAGGATCATTTGTAAGGAGAAAAAAAAACAACTGTTTTAACATAGGCAACAGCAAAAAATAAAACAAATGGCGTATATGACTTACCTATTAACAATAAAATACAGAGCACTTGCACAATTATTACAATTTCACACCGCGACTAGTGCGTGTCGCATACTGACATTGGTTTATCAGGACGCGCCAATTTATTGAGCTTTAATATTCTATCTCCAGCCAGATAACCTCATGACCGGAACATGAGTGATCTTTTATTCTCAGAAGCGGGCTTGCAAATAAACTAAATCTCGAGTCCAAAACCTTGAGTGCCCCAACGATCACTGTTATTTATACTGGTGATTGTCAACTTATAGGATTGTGTTTGTACGCTTAATGATTCAGCGGTAAAGTGACTTCATTCATAAAGTTTCAACTAAGTCAACGCGTCAGGTATTACTACCTATGTAACTATGCTTGTTACACCTAGGACTGCAGTTGTGATTTTGTACTATTTCTTTGGTTTATTAATATTTAAACAAATACAATACACGTATTACACCGATAAGGTTTTCTATAAGCCAATCGAGTACGCGATTTCTGATTAGTTTGGTGACCTTTTGCATATTCTTATCTTTCTCTCCGACTCTCCGAATTAACTAATAATATGACACTTATTTGTCGCCACTTCGTGGAATACCTACAAATAGTTATAATAATATTTGTATCCAGTGTGTTGTTGTTAATAATATTACTTTAGGATTTTAAAGTTTTTATTTGAGCGTTAAGCGTCATGGAGCATGGTTTCAGACCTAATTGTTCATTTCTATGGTTCATAGTGAAAACCCCTCCCTTCTCGATCATTAGGTTGCTGCTTCGAACCTGACGATCTCTAAGTCCGTCAACGAAGATACAGGCCCGTCTGAATATAGTCCGAAACTTCGGAGTCTACATTACACCCGATCAATTAACTTTTTTGGACGGGCAAAAATACATCGGGAGTAGGGACGGGACAACTGTCAAATCGTGATCGTGGTGACATTAATTCTTACAAACTTATGTCCATAGGTGATACGGATTAGGGATGTATACATAATCAGCCTTTAATTTTTCCACTGCTGGAACACAGGCGTCCTCTCTTAGAGAGGGAGTGGGCACTGTAGTCAGTAATTCACCACGCGAGCCCAGTGCAGGTTGGTCGATGTCACTTGTCTTCGACTTTTCGGTTCTAGGAAATGCTGGTTTTTTCTCACGATATTTTCTTTCACCGATTTGAGAACAGTGGTGATGACAATTTACACAAAGTAAAGCGCCTGCCTAGGTACGAACCCACGACCTACAACTCGTAAGTTGGGGCCGGTACCACTGGGCCACCATTGCCCCTCCGTATGTTCGGGCGAAATCACGGATTATGTGCTTAGGGAGTAGACCTCGTAGCACATACCAATATAAGTTTTTTAAATGCATATCAGGTCCTTTTTAAGTCAACCTTTAGAAATCATAGACATGCCCCCCAACATTAAGGGCCACTACGATCCCATACCCGAATATTTATGTATAAACAAGTGCATATAAAATGTATGCATGCAAGCAATAGTTTTTCCGTCCCAGACCAGTGAGCCCGAAAGGCAATGACCCTGATTTGTGTGGGTCTCTACAGATATCAGAGTCAGGCTAAGATCCTACTTACTAGTTTAAAACCTTCAATCAGCACATTGTAAATGTAGAGATTGGTGCTCGTTCCGTATATGTGTGAGAAGAGACCTTTGCCCTTTAGACTCTGTGGTAGCAATCTCTGGCTCCAAAGAGAAATTATGTATTTCATCATAAATAACAATACTCAGAAATGACATTGCTCTTATTTAAAAATGGGGCATCAACGGAGGAGTTATAAGGACAGACTCTTTTAACGTTATCGACAACAATATTTTATAAGGTCTTGACTTGTTTATATAATTTTTTTCTTATAATTTACTAAGGCATATTCAAACCTAAGCGGTATTCGCTGCCGCTGTGGGTAGAAGTGCATACCGCGCGGGTTTCGCTCAGGTATTTAGTATCGAGTTCCGCGGCTACAGCGGAATAGTTGGTGCAATAGTACCGCATAGGTCTGGTACTGTTTACCTTCTTCCACAAAAACTTCTTTACCTTCCTGAGCGAAACTCGAACTCGGTATTCTACCCACAAGGATAGCGAAATCCGTTTTGGTGTGAACAGTAATATTACCGCATACCCACTCGCTTCTCTCTACCGCAGACGGCAGCGAATACCGGTTAGGTTTGAATAGGCCTTTAATAGGTTTTTTTGTTTATGATTAAATCCTAAGGAACTTATTTTATCACGCAGTAATTCACATTAATTAACCTCACAATCTGCTAGAGACGCTGGCTTTTAAAGATTTTTGTTAAACAATATTTTGTATAAAGCATAAAAAAATATCGTCATAGTAATTTCTACTGCTGGACCTGAGCCATCTCATAGACCGCATGACTTGCAACAGTACCTACTTATCTTAGATTTTTTATAGATGATTATGAGCAATGCGTTATCAAGATAATTGTATTGAAAAAAAAACCGTATTATCCGATTTGAGGTAGTAGTTTTAAAAGACCGCAAATTTTTCAGAAACCTGCTACAACAGTGAGAATTTTTGACCGCAATGATTACTATAGTGTCCATGGAGTTGACGCAACTACTGCTGCCAGGGAAGTATTTTCCTCAGTGGCGAACATCAAGAAGATGGGCCTTGAGCCGAATCGCCTCGATTACCTGGTATTGTCGAAAGGCAATTTCGAAATTCTGATAAAAAAAATTTTGTTGGTAAGTCCACACCCTTGATTCCTAAAAATAGCAAACGTCTTTTGTTGTGCACAACAGTGTTCAGTGTCACATGCTTGATAGATATAAAAGAACATTGAACTATGTGTCGCACATGACGATAATTATGTTCATGATAAGGTCAATGTTGTATTGATATTTTAACACCTAGCTATGTGCGACTAGTTAATAGTTTATTATTTTGTAGACAAAAGTAATCCAAAACTGAAATAAGCAATTCAAATGTATTTTCACAATCGTTTGTGTTGTTGAATTTTGGACTAAAATACTAAATTATTAGGTACCGATACTATATTTTGCTATCGTCACTTTAAAGCAGACACAAAGTTTTACATTGACTATTATTTTACGCATTTTTTATTAGTCAATTATTTGGAACGACTTGACAAAACATCGAGATTTCACTATTTTAAGTAACTTTAATATTAATGTATTATACACATAAACCTTCCGGAATTAATTCTCTAAATGATGGTTAAAACCGCAGCAGAATCTGTTGCGGAGCTTGGAAGAACAACGCGGTCACACAGACAGACACGAAAAGCGATTTTAATTTATAATATATAGATTTGTCAGAACGATTTGTTTTTAATCACTTATGACCAATAGGGATAAATCAAAAAGATCTAAACACGAGGAAACTGCAACGTACAACGCGTAACGACACGTGACCTTAAACTTTATCACGGCTATCTCACGTTTATCAGTCGGCCTCTCGTAAACACGGATCATCTTAAACACGTTTTAATTGTATTGATTGTTCTACACAATGTCATAGATAAATGGACATTGCACGTTTATAATGAACCATTAAGATCCATCTCTATTCACTGCATGGCCTGATTTTGCATAAGAAGACATAGATATTTCATAATGTTGGTTAGATTGTAACTGCCAATGGGCTAGCAGCTAAAAAAGGGTGGGAAAACCTAAGTGAGTAAAAAAATAAAGATGTAGGTATTATATCGAATACAATTAGTATGAAGTCAACAAAAAATATGAATATAGGTATGTATAGCAGGAACTTCACCTTTGAGATTTGTTGTCCAAACTGTGTTCAAGAAAAAATACTACCGCGACTTTTAGATTAAGAAATAAATCTACACTATTAAACTTTATGGTTCTACACACAATAGTTATTATTTTTATTTTACAGGTAAGACGTTATAGAGTAGAAATATACGTAGCTGAAGGTTCAGTTAAAGGGAGCGACTGGTCGCTAAAGTACAAAGGTTCGCCTGGATACCTGTCACAGCTAGAAGAAATACTTGGCGAAGGGTTGGGAGCCTCTGACGAAACCACCCCATGTTTGATGGCAGTTCATATCAAGACCGATGTTGTTACTAAAGTAATTTTATTATAATATTATTGTTCGGTGCAACGTCTAACAACATTAATATTCTGTTCACTATTATCTGAATGCGGCAGACAGTGAATCGGGAATTGCAGACCAAGGAAATACCCCATTTTGAATTTTAAGGGCGGTTGTAATATGAGTAGGTTCCTGGCAATCGTTTGCACTCTTTTTTTTCTCAAATGGGTGTCTTTAAAATGTCAAAAATAAAAATATGGGCACTTCAGGAATTTGACTGCCCAAACGACTTTCGATTCGGCAACTGCGCCTTGCAGTAGAACGTACTCTCCAAACATAGTGTTAAATGTAAAAAAAAAACAGACGCCCTTCTAAGAACTGACTGTGGTTACTAAAGCTCTTTGACTTGAGTGCTAAAGCTCGCAGATAATGTGACCTGTATACCAGCCACCTTCTCAACCATTCATTTAGTCACATAAGATGTAACTAAATGACTAGCTCCTTTGTAAATACCCTTTATTTTTTCCCCCGGCATCTTTCGTGGCCTGCCGCGACACCCGCCTTACTTTGTTGCTGTCCATTTAATGAACATCTTCATTATACTTTAGGGTCGTCTTCTAGGCGTAGCTTGCGTGACTGCTGGTGACTACCAGATGTCTGTTACGGAGTTCACCGATGATGACTTACTTACGGAGCTAGAAACTATTACGGTACAGATGGCGCCCTCCGAATGTCTCGTACCGATAAGCGAACAGGATGATGTAAGTACAAACAGCAAAAGAGTTTGGTTTAAATAAATGATTTTTTCATACCGAACATCTCACTACTTAACTCAAGCATAACCTGTGTTGCAGCGAATTTGTAGTAGGTATATTATGTCGTAACAGTAAGGCCAGTTTTCGAATAGCAAGTGTAGCATACCACTGATGTGCGTTTAACTGTACATCAGTTATTACATCAGCAAGTAAATACTTTGTTCAACGATTATTCAAATAGAAAGGAAGATAATACGAGGGGCGTTCAATGTATTCTCGGTATCAGGGTGATTTACTAATGATATGGGTAATTTGGCAAATTAATTAATTAATGACATTATCTAAGGGTATAAAGGTAAAATTTCATATAGTTGTGATCATTAGTTTGCTAGTTATCCTTAGTCAATGACAACGGGAATGGCTAACGTGACAATGTTGAAGAAAATCGAGCACCGCGCTCTGTTATTAAATTCCTTACCAAACAAGGAAAAGTCAAAAAACTATTCACGATGAGATGGTGTTTATTTACCAAGATTCTGCACCTTCGTTATCTACGGTTCAAAAGGGGTCAAGTGAATTTAAAAGGGGCAGAGAGAGAATGGAAGAAGACACTCGCTTGGGCGGCCCGGTTACTGCCTTTACGGAAGAAAACGTAAAAAAAAGAGAAGCATATACTGGAGGATGCCCAAATGAAGATCAAAATTATAGCAGAGTTGCCCACCTCTCTGTTGGTTCAGGGTAAACTGACCACCGGTGTGTTGCTTCTTCATGACAACACTCGTCCACACGGCGCGTGTTTCCAAGGCTGCTGTGCGAGATTGTGGTTTCGAAGAAGTTAACCACCCATCCTATAGCCCGGACCTAGCCCCGAGTGATTATTATTTGTTCCCTGATTTGAAAAAAGACCTTCGTGGGAAACGATTTTCCAACGATGAAGAGCTCATGGCGAAAATAAATGCGCATTTTTCAGAGAAAGAGGAAAGTAATTTTTTACGGGGTATGGAAAAGTTAATTTCGAGATGTAATAAATGCATTGGGGTAATGGGGGATAACATTGAAAAATAAAAATTAGTTTAATTCAATTTAAGTCTTTTTCATGCCGATACCGAGAATACATTGAACGCCCCTCGTATTTTACATAATAAATATAAGCTAACAGACTTAAAATAATAATAATATAAATGGACATGTGTATAAAAAAAGAGGGGAAGAATCATAGAGCATCAAGAAATTCGTCCGCATCGCTGTGAACAAGTAATTAAATATTTAAAAAAGATTTTATTTTTAATATTTTTCAGTATAAAGCTTTAAGGAAAGTAATGGAACGAACAAACGTTACTGTGACTAAAATGAAGAAGTCTGAGTTTTCAACCGAAGGGCTCACACAAGACCTGAACCGGCTACTCAAGTTCAAGGAGAATCAGCAACAAGACGCGAATGCATTCCCGGAGACTAGGAAAGATGTCGCTATGACCAGTTTGGCTGCAGCTATTAAATACTCTGCGTTGTTGAATGATAGTACTAATTTTGGAAGGTATGACATAAACTATAGACACAAATAACTCCAGTAAGCACATTTTTAATAACAGACTAAGCTTAAAAATAAAGATACAACTTTTAAATGATACAATTTGTGAGATTAAGTTTAGTCCGCAAATACATTGTTCGCAGCAGACAGAACCATGCGGTTAAGTTTATTATTTTCGACTTTATTTTAATGCACGTAATGTTGTTATTTTCTTGGCAGATAAAACCGCGCTTCGCCAGGTATTTGCCGGCCCTGTAGTTCGCTTAAAACAACACCTCAACCATTCCAACATTGTTTTAGATTTCGTCTGACAACCATTCAAGCGGACTGTTTCCTACACTTGGACTCGGCAGCTCTATCTGCCCTCAACGTGTTCCCTGAACTCGGCGACACGTCACACGCACCCTCACGGAGTCTGTATGGTTTACTAGATAGATGTCGCACGCAGCAGGGCAAACGGTATGCTTATACCACACTAGCTTTTGATTTTTTGGTGGTCGGAAATTATCCCACTATAAAAACTTGGAAGAATTTGAAAGTTGATTTAAATTAAACTAAACAAAGTATCTATAAGTACTTCTTATTCAAATTCAACAACAAAAAAACCTGATTCATCTTAACAAAGTTATTATGATTCATCTTAACAAGAAGTCGATTTTGTCATTCTGACATCATGGTGAGACACTTAAAATGTCAATGCTGTATTCATTAGTATTACCTACTAGTAAAGTTCCAGTAATGATAAATACTATGATGTTTTTATTTTTCACTAGCTGACCCGGCGAACTTCGTACCGCCGCGCCCCGCCAGCCGGTCTGCCCCCGCTTTTTAAATCTTTTATATCTTCTAAGATATTCATTTTAATGATATACTGTAAAGGGTAATTTTGTTCTACATGAAATGCACAACGTATCTAATGTATTTAATTGGATAAGGAATAATACTGTATTGTTTAAAATAGCTTGGTAAATAACCCATAATTTTTTTCTAATATGTAAAAGATAAAAATGGTTACTGTGGGTTATCCTTAGGATATAAACATACACCATCGCGGGCTTTTTTATTGATCTTTTTAAGATATACAATTCCGTAGTACATTAATTTGATCTATCTCGTAAGGTTTAGCCAGCTTTTGCAATGTAAGCGCACAAAAATATGTTTGTTGCGACATCACATTACAAATCTTTGAATTTCTCGGCTTTTCTCTACTAAAATATGCATGTATACATATAAACCTTCCTCTTGAATCACTATCTATTGCTGAAAACTACATTAAAATCCGTTGCGAATTTTAAAAGATGTAAGCTTACAGACAGCGGGAGCGACTTTGTCTTATACTATGTAAAGATTATTTACGTGTTGTGTTTACATGTCAGGTAATTTTTTGGAGGAAGAATTTTCAGTCCTTGTTGAAAAAAGGCACTTAAAAAAAATTAAGCTTTTTAAAAAAATGATGACATGGTGTAGTCAATTTTGTCCAGCAACTAACTTTAAAACGTCATTGATTAAACATTTCTACGATAATAACATAATAACTACATACAATTGTTTCTACAGTCTTTTAGCCCAATGGCTACGACAGCCGCTCCGAGACATAAACCTTATCAACGAACGACTGGACATCGTCGAGTTGCTAATGAGCAACTCACAGCTTCGACTACAGTTGCACGAAGACCACCTGAGGAGGATACCTGACCTGCAGGCCTTGGCCAGGAGACTGACCAGGAAGAAGGCTAACTTACATGACTGCTATAGGATTTATCAGGTAAAAAGAGTGGGAAAAAAAAGGGGATGCTTTGTGCTTTAATACTTTTGGATGAAGGTATTTCGTAGTCGCAATCGACGACTGAACTTGAAAATCTGCATATAGGTATGAAGGGCACAGGGAAAAATAGCTCATAATGTAATCATTTTGTAGCAAACAATTTTTTCGTTTTATTTTTTAACATTTACCGTGATTAGTTTCAGTAAAACGTGACGTGCTTGATTCCGGTATAACCGATTAGTTCTCAGTTGACCAGAGCCTTTCGTTATTAGGGTCGCGTACCCAAAGGGTAAAAACGGGACGGGAGGGTAAGACTCCACTGTCCGTCTGTCTGTCTGTCACCAGACTGTATCTCATGAACCGTGATAGCTAAACAGTTGAAATTTTCACAGATGATGTATTTCTGTTGCCGCTATAACAACAAATATTAAAAACAGAATAAAATAAATATTTAAGTAGGCTCCTATACAACAAACGTGATTTTTTGTATGTAGTGTTAACTCGCACACGTACTATTGTACGTTCCGTAACAACGTACAATAGTACGGTGGTACTTGCACTTGGCCGGTTTTTACTCAGCAATGTCGCGTTAAGTGAACTAAGTAAAAATTATGCTCAATAAATAGTACTTCCCTTCTTCCATCTACGTACTGTGTTAGTCAGAAAACCTCAGGCTACTCCTTTTAGGAAATCGAGTATGACGGTTATATTATTCTGAAAACTAACCCAACATCATAACAAATTCCAGGCTATCAATAGGCTGCCAGCGTTGCTGCGTTGTTTAGCTGAAGCTGAGAATGCAACCGTTCATTCATCAATCACTGAACCAATATCGGAACTGAATGAAGATCTGGGCAAGTTCCTTCAGATGATAGAAACTACCGTCGATATGGAGGCCGTTGACAGAGGTAATATGTATTACTTTTTATTTACATTTAAGCTGTCTCATTACAAAACGAATTCTAACTTTAGTGCAAGCTTAAACCTTAGAGCCAGTTACTGTATTTTGAACTTTACTCCCAAAATTGTAAAGTTGTTACGACAAAAGCTGACTTTTTTACCGACTCGGTTGTCATGTCATAGTCGAATTAAAGGTCGAAGGTTTCGGCTCTAGACTAAAGCTAGAATTTGTTATATAATGAGACGATATAGGTTTATCGTTTTGTAAATCCTGTAAGATTTGATAACGGTAATATACTTGGTTTAATTTCGTGAAATGAGCGTTTACCGAAAGTCGTGTATCTGTCGTACGAACTAAAGTGTAAATGTAACAACACTTAGATGATTACTGTAAACAAGAATCATGGGTCCAAGAACAGAGCCTTGCGGAACACTCACTGTAAAAATAGATACAGAAGAAGTCCGAGAATTTCAAAGCTCACAAAAACACACGACAAAAATTATAGTGTCTTATGAAAGTTTCATAATATTTAACGTCTGTAATCGTCATCACAGACTCACAGTAGTCACCCTCTTTCTAGCCATAATTATCATCTTTGATACAACCCAACCATATCCATACTCAACTTAACTTTCCTCACTACATTTTCCGGAGAACCGGGTTCATTCATCATTCATGCATCGCCACTTCGACCGCACTTTTGGCTCAATTTTTTTGTCTAGCAGTGGACTGCTATGGGCTGAATAGTTTGCCAAAATCCGTAGAAACCTTCTAAGGACACTTAAATTTAATAATTTGCAGGTGATTTTCTCGTAAAGCCGTCTTTTGACGAACAGCTTGAGAGCTTAGGTGAGCAATTGGAACAAATGCAGTCATCGGCCGAAAGGGAACTAAACAAAGCGGCCAGGGATCTCGGACTCGATGCCGGCAAGACTATCAAGCTAGACAGCAATCCGCAGAATGGATTCTTTTTTAGGTAGGAATATATTATTGTTCGATTTGTGTGATCCTCATTTATGTAAAACTAGCAACACGCCCCCGCTTCGCAAATCGCACGGTATTTACGACTTATCAAAAATGAAGACTTCTTTTTTTTTGTAAAACTGTATCAAAATCGTTTGTGTAGTTAAGAAAAACATAGCGGTGAGCGGTCACACAGACATGAAAAGCCACTTTTATTTATAAAATACGTAAGTTTTTCCGTTCAGATTCAGACTGAACGGTTCTTTCGAATTGTTTTTGTTCTGTTTTTGCATAGTACTAACAATTATAATTGCAGCCTCTCTCGACAGGGAATTAGTATCAGACCTTGAATATAATCTTACTAAGAGAATTTCTATAACATTTACAGAGTTACTTTAAAAGAAGAGCAAACACTGCGTGGAAACAAGAAATATACCATAATCGATGCGGTGAAGGGAGGCGTTAGATTTAAAACAAAGACATTGGAGAATATCACCGAAGAATATACTTCTATCAAGTCTACATATGAGAAGGAGCAAGATAAAGTGGTTGCTGAAATAGTGGGCATAGCAGGTGAGATCAATTTAATTCTATATTAATTACAGGTAATGTTTTATTTCTAAACCATGCTTATATTAAATAGTAACATAATCATCCAATAATTAAAATTATCAATAGCTTATTTCAATGTACCATCGCGTTGACCACCTCACGTTATGTTGTTAGCAATAAGGTTGAAAAGTGGTCAACCGCCATCGTCCGCAATGGTATGTCTGCCTTTAACCCACTTCCAAAAAGAAAAGGTCAACACGTTAAATAATTAAAAAAGCTGCTGCCAAACTGTATCCGAAGAAGTATTTACCCATTTGTTTTTTTAAAGACGATTAACTACGATTGTTGTGATGGCCCAATTTGCAAGGCAAATGTCGGTATAGTGTAGGGTCAATCTAGCTCTTGGGTCGCTAGATTGACCCGACACTCTACCCAAGACATCCCGGACATTATGATGGTTCTGAAGCAGCTTAAAAACAACAACTGGGTGACGACGGAATTACAGCTGAATTCGTGAAGGAAGGTATAAAACCCGTTCTTAAAGCCCTCCAAAATCGTTCGATTTCGTCATAGTCGAGGCTAAAACGCCACAGGCATGGAACAGAGTTGCTGTGGTACGCTTCTTTAAAAAGGGCGATAATGCCCTGCTTAAGAATTATAGGCCCGTCTCACTAACCAGCCATGTCTACAAACTGTTTTCAAGAGTCACCACGAACCGTCTCGCGCGCATGTTGACGACTTCCAGCCTCCCGAATAAGCCGGATTCCGTAAAGGCTGTAGCATCGTAGACCACATTCATACGCTAAGGCAGGTTATGCAGAAGACCAGAGAGTATAACCTGCCTGTCTGCTTATCGTTTGTGGACTTCGAGAACGCCTTTGATTCGATTGAGACTTGGGTTGCACTGCAGTCTCCAATGGTGCCACGTTACTATTGGTACATCGAGGAACTGAACTGTTTGTACGAAAACGTCACTATGTCAGTCCAACTCCAGGACCAGACCTCAGAAGTGTGAGACAGGGAGACGTTATCTGTCCGAAACTGTTCACCGCTGCACTGGAAGATCTCTTCAAGGTTCTGGACTGGAAAGGCGTTGGCATCAACATCAATGGCGGGTACATCACCTCCGTACAACATTCGGTTTGTCGACGATATAGTATTCATAGCTGAGACGGGGACCTCGGTACAATGCTCGATGACATCAGTAAAGCTTCCGAAAGAGTGGTTTTTAAAATGTACATGAACATAATGAAGTTCATGTTAAATGCCTATGTAACACCTCATGAAGATAGGAGACTACACTTGAAGTTGGGGACGATTATGTTTACCTAGGATAAACTTCCCAATTAGGTAGGTCCAACTTCGAGAAAGAGGTGAATTGTCGAATCCGACTCGGCTGGGCATCGTTAGGGAAGCTGCGTAATATCTTCTCGTTTCACATACTAGTGTCTCAAGACGAAGTCTTTGATCAGTGCGTGTTGCCAGTGATGACCTATGGCACCGAAACGTGGTCGCTCATAATGGGTCTCATTAGAAGGCTGATTGTCACCCAAAAGGCAATAGAGAGGGGGGTATGCTTGGAGTTCCCCTACGATATCGAATCAGAAATGAAGCGATCCGTAATAGAACCAGGTAACCTTAAGAATTAACCTTGAAGGTTAACCTTGAAAGGTTAACCTTGAAGAATTGCCAAACTGAAGTTGCGCTGTTGCACTGAAGTGGGCACAGTTGCATACTGCTCGCAGAACAGATGACCGATGGGGCCGAAAGCTTCTGGAGTGGCGACCGCGTACCGGAAGACGTAGCGTTGGAAGGCCTCCCACAAGGTGGCCCGATGACATGGTTTAGGCCTCAGGAATCCGCCGGACGCGAGAAGCACAGACCCGGTCGAAGTGGCGGTGCTGTGGGGAAGTCTATGTCCAGCAGTAGGTACTTTCTGAGTTTATCTTCGATGTTACTGACATCGGTAAAGGAAAACATCGTGAGGAGACATGGACTTACAGTTAATATAATTCTGAAATCGCCGAACCATCTTGAGCAGGCGTAGTGTATGAGAAGAAGCTTTTGCCCCTGCAGTGGGAAAATAATAGGCTGGTATTATATCAATTCTCTCTTTAATGTTTCAGCTGGATATTCCGAATGCCTGTTCTGTTTATCCCACATCCTGTCCCGTTTGGACGTGCTAGTATCGTTCGCGGTAGCCGCAGCAGGCGCTCCGGCGTCGTACGTGCGTCCGGTACTCACGGAGGAACTAGACGAACTTGTGTTTGAGGAGTTGAGACACCCCTGTCTTGAGGTCGCTGAGGGCGTGTCTTATATACCCAATGATGTGGTTTTTAAAAGAGGTATGTTTTGGTTCAGGATTTACAAGGCTTTTGGATTTTAATGGTGTATACGATCACTTTCCGAGTTGATATTGTACCTATAGTCTGAATTAAGTTGCTGTGTATTTGAAGTTACTGACTCAGAGCGTATCGCATATGATACACGAACTTCTCGCGAGAGAAGTTCGTGTATGGAGAATCCTAGTACAGTTCCAGAAAAGATCGAAGATTTTGGCACGTGGCCAAGATTGGAATTGTCGCCGCCATCTTGTTTTCATAAGCGTCAATGTCATTCAAGCGCCACAAGATCTTGGAAGTATTATAGCTCTTACTTTACTAAAGTAACCTCCTGATGTCTTAACGTTCCAGGTTCAAGCGTGCTGCACATAGTGACAGGCGCCAACATGGGCGGCAAGTCCACGTGGATGCGCTCGTGCGGCGCGGCGTGCGTGCTGGCGCATGCGGGCTGCGCGGTGCCCGCACGCGCCGCCCGCATGCCGCGCCTGCGCAGCGTGGCCGCGCGCGTGGGCGCCGCCGATGCCGAGCGCGCGGGACACAGCACCTTCATGCGCGAGATGATCGACACGGCCGCCATACTGCGGGTCAGTATACCGGCGGCACTACGTACACGAACAATTTCTATTCACCATCTAAATTGTAATGATAAGATCTGTACTTGGAAGAATAGTAAAATACGTTTCCTAGGAATCCCAACCTTGAGCATCATCCAGTACTAAAATATTGACCAGCAACTGACTAAACCTACCAAAGACAAAGTCAATTCATTTCATTTCAAAGGCACTTTGAAAGTTAACATTTACGAGAAAATAGATTTGATTCTAGTTGCCCCTTCCAAAAGGTACTTTCGTATGGAGAAGAATATGCAAGAAACCAGGCGAACCTGCCACCAGGCTATTTATTGCATTCGGATAAAAAAACATGTTTGCGATAAGTCATCTGATTCTCGCCTACGAGTATTCCATAGAGAGACGGCGACTAGATGGCGCTAGTGGGACGTGCACCGGACGCATCATAGATAAATTATTCACGCTATCGATCATTTGGCCTAAAGGACTTGGTATCCAATCCAGTAAAATATTGTAACATTCTCCCCCCCCCCCCCCCCCACTAGCGATAGCCTTTATAAAGAGCTGCGCCGTTGAGTGGGCACGCATTTTCAACGGATGCGTTTTGGTGCACGGACCACTGTCTCTCGACAGTCAGTACTGCCCCATTATTGGATGTGGAACGCTGTCTCTGACAACTAGTACTGTCCTTATTGCGGTGGGTGCATGGACAACTGTCCCTGACAGTCAGTATCCTATCTGATCGCCCTCAATGTCGTTATTAGTTGTTTAATTTATTTTATTTCTGTATTTTCTAAATTTAAAATAACTGATTGTTCGATTGAAATCAATTTGTGTTTTACTTCTGATGTCTGGGCCAATTGTTAGGTGTATGGCCGCCTTTTGCGGGTGGTTCTATCCTTTGCCCGTCTGGGCCGTATGTTTCCGGCTATTTGTACGATGTCGTTACTCCATCTTTTAAATGGTCTACCATTCCTTCTTTTTGTATTTTGGATAACAATTTGTAACTATTTGTGACCATTTTCATCCATATATCTCTAAATATGACCTGAACATTTCTATTTCAATATCAGGACCTGTTTGACCATCTCTCGCCTTTGTTCTTTTCCTTATCAGAGAAGTTTTGACTTTATTTTATTTTTTGATTCTTATAATTCTTACTTATGGTTGAGAAATCCTCGTGGAAACGAGGCTTTTGCGATATTACACTAAAGATCGCTTAACATCGCTATCAGTGAGGCAGCGTAGCACTGTGCAAGGGCCTGTCCACATCTCCACGTCACGACGTCGTCAACGTGGAACGGTGCGGTGTGCGCCACGGTGCGTTGCCGCGTCGTGCTAGTGCACGGTACGGCAAAGTCGCCGTGGAACGGTGCGTCTGACGTCGTAAGCTGACGTGGCTACGATGCGCTCGCTCAGTTAATGTTTCATTGTCTTAGCGAATAGTTGTGAATAAAAGATGTCTCCAACCTCTCTCTCCGTCTTTTTAACAATAACAATAGCAGAAGCAGAAGACGTATTGTGCGGTCCTTATCTAGAACGAGACTGCTATTTCTCTGGTACGTTAGTGAAGAATGTATCGGAATTTTACAAGGCACGGCGACGTGTAACGTTGCGACTTCGTGACGTGCATTTTTACGATACGGTAACGTAAATTTGCACGTTATGTCAACGCACCTTGTCGCGTTACCGCACCGTTCCACGTTGACGACGTCGTGACGTGGACATGTGGACAAGCCCAACATCACATTGAACGCCCAACCTGTAAAGATTTCATAAAATAATAAGTGACATTCTGGTGTTATTGGATTTTTCCATTTGAAATTTCTCAGTAGCAGCCCGGAGTCTGGATTTGTGCTCGGACGATAGCAATACGCTCGTCCTCTTTTACTTGGGACTTTTTACAGAGCGGGTGAAATGTGGGTGTACTGTAGATACATCTCTGCCTTAACCCTTTAGGGAATACAAGGGTGATGTTATGTTATGTTATTTTGGAAATCTGTAACCAACGCATACGCATGCATTCATTCCAGACGGCGACACCCGACTCGCTCGTGCTTATCGACGAATTAGGACGAGGCACTTCAACTTACGAGGGTTGCGGCATAGCTTGGGCTATCGCAGAGTAAGTTCATAAAATATTTAACCTTATAAGCCAAAGCAAGACAAGATCGGCAAATGTTTCGTGTGAGCCTTGAGGTTTTCAATCAGTTCGGTCGACATCGAAAATCTTAACCATATGATAAAATATATAAGTCAGGATCCTTCACTGATGTCGATAATGTCCAAGATAAAGTCAGAAAGTAATATGAATTGAAAAAGTTACATTGGTACTAAAACCCTGTCAGTACGGTGCAAATGAGGACGTTAAAGATGCGACGCGTCAACGAATAAATTTAATGTGACTAAAGTTAAAAATTAATCAACGTTTTCGTAAGATGATCGTGCAATACAATCAAGGTGTCTCCCGAACCGGGCAATTGATACGAAGCGTCTGCCGATCGACCGGTGCTTCAGACCTAATCAGAAATACATTTTACCAAATTCTATGAGATAATAAATAAACATCATAATGGCGGGACCAACTCTTGTAATTGAAAGATTCTACCACGTATATTTAGTACCCATTTAGTACTATTTTGTACCTGTCCTTAAATTTTTGTACCTCACACGGCATAAACGGAATTTCGCGATAACACTGGTCCCGCCATTATGATGCATCATAATGACGAGACCATGCCTATACTCCAAAACTACGACGAATTAAATCATTCTGATCAAACCAGTATTTAGTACCTGATTTAGTACCTCCAAAAATCAACAGTGGGTGACGAAGATCTTAGTAGATTCTGTACAAAATTAATTTTTCGTTTTTGACATATTCTACGCCTGAATAATTTAACGAGCAAAAATACTTTAAGTAAAAAGTTGCAGCTACATTTTGTGCAGGCGCTTTATTATTAAATTATTATTATTTATCATTATGTTATTAAATAATATCGGTTATTCCGTGTGAGGTAGTCGCCGCAGTAAAATGTTGAATGAAATGAATGATTTGAATAGTAAAATAAAAAAAGTCAATCGTTCGTCATTCCACATTGCATTTTGTATGCAGAAATATAATTTAGTGCTTAAGTTGTTAAATTAAAAAAATTTTTTTTTTACTTATTTCCGCTATAACCTTTTTTGTTGTATCTCATTAAAAAACTAATAAAAAAAAACCGTTCTTTCATATGACAGTATTATAACCCGCGCCATTAAAGAAATTTGAAGAAAATAATAGATGGCTTTCCGTCTCGCTCATCCAAGTAACAGAAAAGTTCATAGCTCTGTTCGACTACTTCAAATGTTTTCTTTATTGACTCTGGGTATATGGTTATAATGTTCAAATTTTAAGTAAAGTATTTATGTTGCAGACTGACCCTCGCGTAAATAGGTATACATATTTAAAAAGTAGGATGTACAGATTATTTATAGTAATACCTTTACAAAATATGTTAAAGAACGTACTTATATAATAATTTTCCTGCTTGGCTATATATAATAATTTTCTTATTTAATAACATAATGATAAATAATAATTTAAATAATATGATTAACAATAAAGCGCCTGCACAAAATGTAGCTGCAACTTTTTACTTAAAGTATTTTTGCTCGATAAGTTATTTAGGCGTATAAAATGTCAAAAATGAAAAATTAATTTTGTAAAGAAACTACTAAGATCTCCGTCACCCACTGTTGATTTTTGGAGGTACTAAATCAGGTACTAAATACTGGTTTGATCAGAATGATGTAATTCGTCGTAGTTTTGGAGTATAGGCATGGTCTCGTCATTATGATGCATCATAATGGCGGGACCAGTGTCATCGTGAAATTCCGTTTATGCCGTGTGAGGTACAAAAATTTAAGGACAGGTACAAAATAGTACTAAATGGGTACTAAATATACGTGGTAGAATCTTTCAATTACAAGAGTTGGTCCCGCCATTATGATGTTTATGATAATAATGGGTTTAAAAAGACTTTACGAAGCCAAAAGACCCATGTACTGTCTATACCCCGTCATTGTGATATTTTCAGTACCGAACCATCCATCCGATCCGACCGTTACATTATAACTTAACTTTAAATACCACCAAACCTCCTGCACCGCATTGCATGCACCCATTTATAAGCACAATGTTTTGTGTGCGTTACATTCTGCGCTGCCGATGCCGTTAACAGCGATTTTCCACACCAAAAATAAAAGTCGTTTCCCAGCAATAATTTTTACTCAATGTTACTTTGTTTGATGTACAGAATGCGTAGGTAACGGCTATGTGATGATTCTTTTTACACCCTGTATACCTAGCACTTACCTGTGTGCCTAGCATTTTTCATAGCAATTTTCTTTACATTTACAGGGAACTAGCAACAAAGAGTAAATGTTTCTGCCTCTTTGCAACTCACTACCAAGAATTGACGCGTCTGGCGAGTGCCCATCCGGGCGTCATCGTCAACTCGCATGCGGAGGCGTCTGTCGTCAACGGACAACTGTTGTTGTTGCACCGCATTGCGCCCGGACCCGCACTGCATTCTCTAGGACTACACGTTGCCAAGCTCGCAGATCTACCTGAATCTATTATTGAGGTGAGGAACTTGTAAAGTCGCATCCATAATATGTTCGTCACTTTAAGGGCTACTTTTGTCTGCTCATTGCACGATGGAATCTACTATCACACATCACTTTATCCAGTATACAGGGTGAATTTTTCAAGTGGGCGTGGATGGCCAAATCCGAAACTATGAGGAATAGCGAAAAGTACTCAAAGGAGTCGCGGGCTCGATTTTGATGAAAACTAAAACTGCATCATTAGATTTTTGAAAAATCAATATTTCTGGCCAGGAATCGAACCTGTTGATTTTGAAAAAAAAAACACACTGTATTATTACACCATTTGATAGCGTCGCTAATAAGGATCGAATTCTGGGAAGTAATGACATACGGCAAACAAAAGGAAAGAGCTCATTTTTAACAAAATACTTATTTATTTTTCTATTGTTACCTACCTCATCATCATCTGCCTAGCCTTTTCCCAACTATGTTGGGGTCGGCGTTCAATCATGCGCGGTCCGAGGGGGGGGGTCGTGGGGGTCATGACCCCCCCCAAAATCATTCAAGCTGCCAAGAGTCTGAATGATTTACTTGCCTTACTAACTTAAAACTGTACTTGAGCCACGAAAACCCCGATTGGCATATTCAAAAACATTAAGAACATCGGCAGACATGGGTCTGCCGACTGAAGTAAAAAGTTAAAACCATGAAATGACAGTGGGTTTTTTAACGCGCCTAATAAATATTTTCCTTTAAAAAGTCTGATATAAAAATATAGAATCCAGGATTCAAGAGCGAACGAAGCAAACTCGGGTTATTGGGCACCCCGCTCTTACGTAAGGTTGAAAGGCGTATGACGTGTCTCCACACGGCGACATCATGACGGCGAAAATTTGATGGCACGGCGAGACTATCGCTGTGATTCTCTCGCTCGTGGAGACGGCCCCTAAGGCTAGATTCCAAAACCTAAACTGCTGTAAAACGAGTTTAAGCTTATCGTCATAATTCGATAAAGTAATTCCTAGTCCTTTGAGAATGATCGAAAGAAAATCGAACCTATCCGAGAGTGTGCAAAATTTTCGAGCTCGCTTCGCTCGCTCTTGAATTTTAAATTCTGATAGCTGCTTGAAGTTGCCTGCATAAGTCGACAATGTAACTCCTATTTTTACTTGAAAATATAAAACAAAACACCGAATCAACAGAGGCGGATTGTTAAAATTTTCGAGCTCGCTTCGCTCGCTCTCCCCACCCTACACAATCTACCGTTCTTATAAATACGACCAATTTGGCAGCATTTTAGTACCACCAAGTATTTAAAAGCTGCGTCCCTGAATAGCACAAGTAATGTGGAGCTGGAGATGTACATGAACCTCAACATATCATCACGCCTTTAATCGCCAAAGGGTTGGGCAGGGGTGTACCTTCATATAGTACTTACACGCACATTTCCCCAATTATTAAGTGAAATGTCATAGAGAGCGAACCTACTGCCGCCAACCGGGCACAAATCCAGACTCCAAGCTGCTTCTGAGAAATTTCTGATGGAAAAACCCTTTAACACTTTACCCGACCTAGGAATCGAACCCTGCTAGGACCTCATTCTCAGCAGTAACGCTTGTGACCACTAGACCAACGAGAAAATGTGCCCCCCTAAAATATTCCTCGGCACCCATGATGACCCCCCCCAAAATCTTGGGCTGCGACCGCGCCTGCGTTCAATCTAGCCGGATGCAGCTGAATACCAATATTTTACATGGAGCTACTGCCTATCTGACCTCCACAACCCAGTCACTGGGTAATACGATACCCCTTGGTAAGACTGGTTTGTCAAACTTTCGAGCTTCTGACTACCCGTAACGACTGTCAAAGATCCAGGAATGACACCCGGGACCAACAGCATAACGTGCTTTCCGAGGCACGGAGGGATCTCGTATGTAAAGATGGTCACCCATCCACAGGCCAACCGCGGCAAGAGTAGCTTAACCTGATCTGTCGACCTGTGCGGCTGTTACTATTTAACCGGGCCCGGGTTATGTTACCTAACTATTAAACCTTAACTGATTAATTGTTCAAAATGATGAACATTGTTTTGAATACATAGCTGGATTCGACGTCTCAAGGATTGTACTGCATTCAGCATTACAATATTATTGATTCCATTAGAATATTTTCCAAAGATCGTAATAGAAATTTGAATTTAGAACATAATGTTGTGCAGGTGACTGCGCTGCGGATGTGTTAGTAAAAATATTGAGCATCATTTCGAGCAAGGTACCTACGTAATGTAGGTATGAATACTTTAAAATAAGAAGCATTTTATTAAAATTCAACATTTTCCTTAAGTTTGCCGTATGTCATTACTTCCCAGAATTTGATCCTTATTAGGGACACTATCGAATGGTGTAATAATACAGTGTTTTTTTTTTCAAAATCAACAGGTTCGATTCCTGGCCAGAAATATTGATTTTTCAAAAATCCAATGACGCAGTTTTAGTTTTCATCAAAATCGAGCCCGCGACTCCTTTGAGTACTTTTCGCTATTCCTCATAGTTTAGAATTTGGCCATCCACGCCCACTTGGAAAATTCACCCTGTATATTTTGTTACTAGCTGCCCGGCGCGACTTCGTTCGCGTGGTGTCCTACCTTACTCCTACCCCTACCCTTCTACCTTACTTGTACACTACCCCTTCCCGACTTCTACCGTACCCCTACCCTACTCTTACCCTACCCCAACCCTACTCCTACCGTACCCCTTCCCTACTCCTACCCTACCCCGACCTTACTCCTACCCTACTCCGACCCTACCCCTACCCTACACGAACAGTAGTAGTTAAAATAAAATAAAAAATTGTTTACGTCCTATTCTTGGACCTACTGAATATACACACAAAATTTCATAAGAATCGGTCAAGCCGTTTCAGAGGAGTTTTGTTACAAACACTGTGGACACGAGAATTATTGTATCGCTGCGCTACGTGTCGTATTCTGTGGCTGCGTGGAGCACGTCGTCGGCGTGTATTTTTTTTTCTACTGACATTTTTAATTTCGTAATATATTTTGAATGGAATGTCCGATTTCAATAATTCAAAAAGTAGTCAACAGGTATTAAAACAGTCTTGAATACAAAATAATTTATTTGGATAAGAATTAATACAAAGGTATAGATAACATGGTCTGATTTTGATCGGCATTTCTATCAACTTTTAAAATGTAAAAAAGTAGTTATAGTAACATAACTACAATAGTTGGACATATGGTATCGTGAAGTTTTTTGTAGATATTGATATGTTCTATAATATTGTAGAACATTTTTTTGTTCTATCATCAATACTTTCCGCAGCGCATGCGATGAAAGACATTTTATGGCTATTTTTTTTACACCTTGGGTTGGTTTTAGTAGGAATTTCTAAGGATCCCTAATTTTTTTTAGTAATAAATATAGCCTATGTTACTCAGTGATAATGTAGCTTTCTAACGGTAAAAGAATTTTTGAAATCTGTCCAGTAGTTTTTACGTTTATTCGTAACATACAAAAATACATATCTTTCCTCTTTATGATATTAGTGTAGATGATAGGGTGCTCCAATAAAAAAATATGATTCACTGAACGCGCACCGTTTTGGGGTGAAGTGATCTTCCAATAACATCACTAGCCCTTGCAGGTATAATACCAACTCGGCAATTCTCGTAATTTTAAGAACGTTCACTCTGATCTCGGTCACAATCTGACAAAAATACCTATGATTTCCTTACATTTTTTAAAAGTTTTTGACATTGTTTCTCACTGAGATGAGAATGAGACTAGATTTTGAAATTTGTAATTGCGGGAATTTGTCTTCAGCTCTATAATCTATGGTACGCTGATTTTTATTTTTGTTTTAATATTCAGTACGCCGAGTCTCAACAAGCGCAGCTAGAAATCAACTTGTTCGACGTGGAGGCAGCTGTTAAAACGAAGGAAACAACGGAGGGTCACAAATTAATCGCAGATTTCTTGCGAAAATGCAAACTCATACATGAGGGTACAGCATCAGATGACACTATGATAAAGGAAATAACGAAACTAAAGCAAGAATTGCTACAGTCTAATAATAAGTATGTGGAAGCTCTTATGGCCTAAGGCCTCTGTGACTTGTTTTCATGTCTGATAAATGTTTTTCAATTTTTTAAATTTGCATTTTTTTATCTGTATACCCAACCCGTCACCCAAAGTAAGTACATCGTTTTGTGTTGACTCCCTTGTTGGTCTAGTCGTCGCAAACGCTACTAGGTCCTGGGTTCGAATTCCGGGTCGGGCAAAGTATTGTTGGATTTTTGCACCTGAAGTATGTCGGTACCACCGGAATGTGCATTTGTGCCCGGTTGATGTTCTGACATAACTGGCGAAATATTGTTGTACTATAGGTACACTTCTGCTTAACCCTTCGGGATAATAGGTGTCATGTCATGTATGTTTTTATTGTTTTTTAAACATAAATACTGCCGGTGGGCTGTCCGTCAATGAGGCCTTCTTCACTGTCGGGCTTTCGATGCAACCGGGGTCTTGACTTGCATTTGTGCTGCTTTTATGTTTTCCACAGATGATGAGATATTATTAGCGATCTGTCCATAGTATTTATGCTCGTGACTGAATGGGTAATGTCGCTTTACACATTATGCCGTGGTTGCAGCGGCGCCGCCGTCGCCGCAGCGCACTGCAGCTACGGCATAATGTGTAAACGGCCTAAGAGCAACCAACAGCGGAATCAAGTTGGGTTTGAGTTCCAAATTTATAGAAAGTCTACCCTACTGCGTAACACACTATCAATCTAAATAATTTTGAAGAATATTGCTTATCCATTGCTACATAATTATGTTCGAAAAATGTGTCTGCTCAACATTGTAAAAAACGCAATGAACGTTGTTGAACTGTCAAAATAAAACCCAGATAATGTGTTACGCAATTTCCCCGCAGGATACGGTTCAGAGACGGGAAGCGGTAGTGGTGGTGGACGAAGTGAATGCGAGAATAATTCCAGTAAAACAATGTTGTTATTATTTAACATTTCTTTATTAATAGTGAAATAGTAATCACATGAAAACAATTTTAATGCGACCTTTAAATGAATTTTCTTATGCATTATTTATGTTTAATGTCAAAAACGATATAATTTAGTGGCGTGTTGTACTTAAGTAATATGAAATAGACTGATAATCCGCTAATTTAAATTACACCTATGAAAAAAAATTCACATGTTATAAGACGCCCTAATGCCTGTTTTTTAATTTAATGTCACAAAATATAATTCGGAGGTTTTCTTTGAGAAAAACAATTTAAATGCGACTTGTTTGAATCTGCACTGCTTGCTAGTTCACAAATAAATACGGCTCATAGAAAATGCTTTCATTAATTAATTAATTTAATTCTGAAACTGTCAGTAGGATTTTTTGTTTTGAACTTCAATTTACATTATTAAGAAAATTTACTCTGTTTAACATTTGGTCAGCACAAGAAACAAAACAGAAACTTTTGTATAGTTTTTATGTCAAAATGCAGTATTTTTTTGGTAGTCTGTCTTGTCAGTTGTGCTACTAAAAGTTTTTACATTATTTACACTTGCCGGTGGGACAAAACGATAAGCTAGAATATTTACATTCAATTATTTACAATATATGTCACAACAGGCCGCACACACATTTTTTGGAAATAATGATAAAACCAAATAGTTACTTTGTGTTCAAATTGCAATATTATCACTTTTTGCATTAGTATGTATAGGCAGACTGCTTAACTGAGACGTTGCCTGAGGTAGCAGCGCAGTCCGGGAGCTCAATGATTCGACAACTTGTGACGACTATCACCCCTCCCGCACCGCGCAGCTACCTCAGGCAACGTCTCAGTTAAGCGGTCGGCCTATATACTTAATTTATCAGACTAACCTTTTACATAAAACCAAGTTTAGTCTTGTACAAATTGATTTAGGTTTACTATTGCCCTTACATATTTGACATTCATAATCTTTCCAAAATGTGAACATCAATTTTAACATCAAAATATTGTCTTATAAATTATTATTTAAAATTGCCCCACCGCTTTTAATTTATTACATCACAAGGGCGGCCCCTGTAAGGCCACGATTCCACAGTCAGAAATAGTAAAGTAAATTCCCATAATTATCATAATGTTGCCAATAACCTTAATACCACTTGAAGCTTTAATAAGTTAATAATGTGGCTCATTTGAAAAAATAATTGAACCGTCATTTCACGCAAACGAGCAGTATTATTCTATTTTATTTAAAGCTGTTTATAATATGTATAAAATAAATAATTGCAATATCACGCCAAAAACGGAATCGTGTACTAAGTAATAAGCGTATCAATCTACTCTTCTTGTAAGAACGTTACCTAAGTATTTAGTTTTATATTTCAATATTAGGTAAATTTCTCGTACTCCTGAGGACTCATTCTCAATCAGCTGTTAAAGCGTATTCGTCTTTTGTTACACTAGCGAGTTCCTATTTTATCTACGATAAGTTTCAATAGGGTTCTCCGCCTGTGGAAACGTGACATAGGAGCTATGGGGTCCAACACACAGCTCTGTCGGGCCGTCCCTTAAGACTAGAATCGAGCCTTCGATTCGGCTACTCTTCTCACGAGAAATATAATCGCACTGCATTCTGAAACGTCCTGCGGCACATCGGGCACTTGTCTGCCGCGAGCGCACACTTGGCGCACGCCACCACGTGTCCACACGGCACGAAGCACACGTTACGCTCCTCCGCGTAACAGATTTTACATAAATTGGAGTCGTCCACGGAGTTCTCTGGCGAGTCGAGAGGTTTGCTTGGCGGGGTAGCGGTCCGCGCGGGCGCCACGTCACGCTCCGCGTCTGCCGCGGGCACTGCGCACGCCTCTGTCATCACCTTCTGAACGTACTCCCGACCCTTCACCAGCTGCACGTAGGCGCACCGGTCGAACCAGCGCGCGTGCTGTTCCCACGGCACGTCATCGTTCTCCCAGTCTTTCAGGCCTCCGTCGCAGTAAAAGCATTTGGTCTTATCACCTTGACCAGTGTAGAAAAAGCCAGCCTCGGCGAGCTCCTCAGGTTTCTGTTTCATGCATCTTGGCCAGTCTCGAAAACTGCGCAAGCGTGCGGTTTCGGAGGCGTAGCGCGGGTGCACGGGGCCGGCCATGCGTGGCGGTGTACTGCTGCTGGCGGCCGCGCGCGCCCCGCACTCGTCGTGCCCGGAACTGCCCGTGTCGGAGTTGGCGCCGCCGCCCAATTTTCGGACGAATGAGCATTGCGGCGCCCATCGTTGATGGTCTTTAGCAGGATCGTCGCCTTCGACCCATCTCATAATTTCTACCTTACAGAATGCGCAACGTACCTCGTCTCCACGACCGAGGTAATAAAATCCATTACGAGCGAGCTCATCTCCGGATAGGAACGTGACAGGCCATTTTTCAAAAGTTTTAATTCGTTCATCTTCTCTGCGCATATCAACTGTGTCCGTCCCGAAGTTAAAGGAGTCGTGGTTGTCGGTCTTGTCGGTGGAGAACGAAGAGGAACACGAAGGTGAGGAGGGTGACGAAACCGGAGAGCCGGCGTTTGAGTCGTAGCTTGGTGGTACTAGATTCTTGGCCAGAGGTTTAAGCTTAGCGTCGTGCGCGCTCCTGAATAGCGCGTGCGTCAATGGTGACCCATTGGATGCCACTGGAAAGAAAGAAAAGTTTTTGTTAGTTACAAAGCTTTTAAATTTAAAGATCACGCATATGTCTATCAGTATCAACTAGGTAGGTCTTAAATGTTTACAGTTCCGTAAAGTTTTATAGGTATAGTATGTGCTTAAATTGATAACACCAGTAATATCATTAACTCCAAACAAAATGGCATGATGCTTTACACAGGCAAGACTTAGAATGAGTGCAGAGCTAATTTAATATCACTTAAACATACAAGATGCAGTCATATGTAGAAGATGGTTGTGTGCGAGTGTGCGTTTAAAAACAGTTTCACATAACAACAAGTTCGCGGCCGCCGGGGCCGGCCCGGCTGGCTGCGTCATCGACATTCCAATGCATGCCGCCGCCCCGCAGTCCGCCCTCACTCCTCCCTAAGTGCACTCAGTGCGCATGTACCGAATGACCACAATCAGTTTTCTAACCCTAGTATACGAAGACGTCTTAGGCCCAAAACTGATGATTGGTTTTGAGATTCTTAGTACCTAAGTGGAAATCTTATTGGCAGAACTATCGACAGAACTGTAACGGCAGATAATTATTAATTCTAGAACGCTCCACGGCGTTTTGGAATTTTCTTCGTAAATTTTCTTCTAGAATTGCAATAATTTTATGAAAAGTATGGTCGATAAAATACTCATAAACAACAACAGCTTTCCAGCTGTCACTGACCGCAATGACCTGTCTCAGATAATTTATCATGACGATCACGACTCTTGAACGATTTCATGTTACAGAAAAGAAAATACTGTAGAAAAACTTGTTTTATCATTTCTTATAAGAAAACGTATTATTTATCTAATTTTATCCGCATACATTTCAGGCTGATAACCTCATCTCTATTGGAAAGAATGTTCCAATATTACCAAAACAATAGGCCTCCAAAATAGTAAATGGCCGACAGTACACGGATCGATATTTACCATTTCTACTGTTAGTGTCGACTAAAAGAGGCATTTTGGCGGGGATTGTACACACAGAACTTTTCACGTAACACTGCAAATACACATTGCAAAAAAACTAGAACTTTTGCAAATAATAGTTGTAGAATTAAAATGATAGCGCGATATCGTACGTATGAGTACGGACATCGTTGGCTGTACGTATACTGTGCCGCCTGGTGGAGATATTGTGCTACAGCGACCACCCCACTGCGCAAGCGTACGCACTTCAAAAGAGGGTTTAAATAGTTGGACTGCAACCCTCCGCGATCAGGAGTATTGTCGTGCACATGGGGTGCGCGCTGCTATTCGGCAATTCGCCATTGTGAACTGAATACAACACAGCTGTTAGGTACGACATTCCGTAGACTGTAGGCAATTTTACGTGCTATAAAGGAATGAAAATATAAGAGAAAAGCTCTAACTAAATAAGTTTTTTACCAATACGTAATCATGATTATATTTACTTTGACTTTGTTACCATTGTCATTATGTTATTAGATTACCTTTAATTATGATAAGGAGTAATTATAATGATTGGTTTACGATAATCCTTTTATTTTCGGTGTTTATTCTATCGGTATGCGGAATCCCGACTTGATGTACAGCTAAGATGCTGTAGTATTGGTACTTACTACGTACTAACGGATACAATAGGGAGAAGTGCTAAGGGACTGCGAGGGAGAGATTCTGATAACCGCTCCAAGACAAGAAATATCGAGCAGATAAAAGTAGAAAACCACAAAAAGAGCTTATTCATGTACTTAAAGTCTTAGTTTAGTAGGTAGGAAGGTGGCGTTAGAAATTATTTTCCTGTATACAACGCGATAAAACAACATAACCTTAATAATAACTACATTAAAACTTGAATACTTTTACAAAACTTAGTTTTCCCCTGAAATGTGGGTAAAACTCATTCTACTTTATCCCTCAACTTCCATCTGGCAACACTGATAGTAAGTTCTCAATCAGGCAAGCGTCTGGTGCGACGTTGCCGTGCCGTTCACAGCCGACCGGATTTCATTCATATTTGAGACGCGACGTTGCCGTCTTCAGCGGAAACCGCGACCACACAGCGTAAAAAAGGGCCTGTGGAATGTGGCAGTAGTTTACTGATGGGCGGGTCTAATACAACACCAAATAAAAAGTAGACAAAAGTGGATGCTTGGAATGCGTACAGTACTTAAGTTTAACAAAAAGAGTTGAGATGTACACTCGAATGTTGAATCTTTACTTCAGTAATATTGACTAAATTTTATAAAAAGAAATAGTGCATTAACATTAAAGAATTTCTTTGATAAATGCTTTAATTTAAACACGTTACTATTTTATTGCAAAAAATACTCCTCAACAATAAATCAGCAAACATGTTGGTTGTTAAGTCCAGCGGGCAGACTGATATCATGTGCAAAGTTCACGTCACTCGCCGCAAAAAGCAAATGAAATTCAGCATTGTGCCTTAGGAGAGCGGCGAGAGGCGGCGCCGGGCGGGAGCAAGCGTGGGGAACGGGACGGGGCCACGTTCTCATGCCTATGGGTGGTCGGCGCTCGGCTTTCGAATTCCAATGCCTCGCCTGTAGCGCCTACGCGCTAGACTGCTATCTATTTAGCTACATACGTCTACGTAATTTCAGTACAGTTGTATCTAAGCAATTTCTCTTTAAATTCATACTGTTGACGAGTTGTTATAAGTACTTACTTATTTCTAGATGGAAGTAACCCAAAAATGAATCAGTCTTAAAATGGGATTGTATGAATGAATTTTATGCTTGTAGCCTTAACGTAGTATAAACAAACCATGGCTTCTCTCATCATAAAAGTAGGAAAAATAAACTAAAGGATAGCCCGGAATTGGTGTCAGCGGAAGAGAACATCCGCCAGATGGGGCACATACATATCAAAGAGTTCGGCATTGAATATAAAATGTACGAGGAAAAAAATATCCTGCTAGGAACAACTAAGTAACTCAAAAATGCCATATTGCAACGATAAGATAAAAAGGCCGACATTACTTGTAACTTGATAAAGCATCAATATTGATCTTTTGGCATTGCGTTATCTAACTCTATTTAACGTTATCTGGCTGTGACCTAACCGCTGCGCCGTTACCCGATATTGGACAGTTCCACGTTCATTTGGTACATTACTTGTGCACGTACGCGTACATAAACGACCTACTCCGCAAGAGCTCTGCTGCATACATTCCCGAAATTCGCAATCGTAACCGTCAAACCGGAATGATCAACATAATTATTTCGTTGCTACTGTAAAGTTGATGTTACATGTGATTTAAACTTTTTAACTAGAAATAAGTGAAGTTATTTTGATAATACACAAAAATATATAATATGTATGTTGGCAACACCATTTTCAGTAGTGTTTAGTACAGTCATCAAAAAAATTAAAGTGTTTAGTACCAAAGTATGTTGCTGCCTGTACCTTATCTCCAGAAGTATTGTAGATTAAATAATTGGTAGAAACATTGGAATACACTCTATTGAAAATGGTGTTGCCAACATACATAATAATATATGTATGTTGGCAATACCATTTAGTAGTTTTTTAGTACAGTCATGAACAAAATTAAAATGTTTAGTACAATATTTTGCTGACTGTACCTAATCTCCTAGTGAATTAAGTATTGTAGATTATGATTGGTAGAAAAATTGGATTAAGTAGGTAAAAATATACCAATTTTTTATATAATACATTCCAATTAAAATTCTAGAATAATCAGAACAATAATTGAACCATTAGTTATTTGTTGTTTAGTTTTTATCTATAGTATACAAACATATACATAGAGCCTAACAGATTATTTAAAAAAATTCACTAACATTGATAACAGATGGCGCTACTAGTATGTGAAGCTAAAAACTACTACACTGTCCTGAACAAACAAAACCATTAGAGGAAAAAGTTATAAAATTAAAATTGTTACAAATGTATTGGAAACTTATGGGAATAATAATGGTTTTTCCTATTAATGATATCCCTAAGAGCATATTGTATTTATGTAAATGTAAATGGAACACATTTTCCGCTTTAAACATGATGGCATTATTACTCACTTAAAATTATAAGAAATAAATGAATGATAAATAAGGTTAATAGAATTAATTTCTATGACAATGTCGTTCATATTGACTACAGGTTAGGTACTTACAAATTTGGTAACAGTGAAGAGGCCCCACTGGGTAGAGTATAATCAAATGGCAAGGCCATATTAACAATACTCTTGAGCCTTGTAAAATAGATTTCTGCTTGTTTGTTGGTAAATAAAATGAATGCCATATTACAGTTATTCCCAACATGTTTTGTTTGAGGTAAAGACTAAAGTAATAAATCTTATCTGAAGAGTGAAATATATCTTATCTGTTAGTTATAATTCTTTGGAAGTATAAGTCATTTATGTATAGGATAACTATTGTTAGGTATAATTTGGACGTAAACAGGTTGCTGGAAATTTTCTAGCACACTACACTTCTAAAGGGTCACTTATTGATTCCACTAAACTCAATCAACATTCTTTTTCTTTATGACATCAGCATTTAATTTTAACTTACATTTGTGTTGATAGATGGCATTGGTATAGAGCTTGAACAATTGAATAATACTTTACGGGTTTATTTTAGTTGTTATTGATTTGAGTCTAGTTACTCTACAATAATTATTATTATAAGTATTTAATTAATTGAATCAGAACCAACTTTTTTGGAAAAATTGGCTTCTCTTTAAACCAATTCATTTTATTGCAACAAAGGAAAATAATAACACTTATTTGCTATTGGTTGTCTCAATATTAAAATTTAAGGTAAGAATAATTAGGTAATTAGCAATAATTAATGTAGATTTGGAATGAAGGAATTTGTATCAGCTGTTATTATTGTTTTGTTTTGACAGTAAAATAGGTATTTTCGTAAGGGTTTCCAGATAAAAACCTCTCACCAAAAAAATGTAACCTGGATTAATATTTTCAAATATTGTAAAATCTGGTACCAATCCTTCTTTTAGAGACTGTTTAAGGTAGGTTTATCAAAAGAATATAATGACATGTGACATTTAACAATAATCTAATTATTTTGCTACGAATTACAATACCTACTGTCAACGTTTACTTATAAAATATAAACACCTGAAATGAAACTACAAATCTAGTGACGAGGATATGTGACGTCGCCCTCGTTCCAAATCAAACAACATATGGTCATGAAAAGGTTATGTAAAGGAAATCGCTTTTACCTTTGGTAATATCCATTTGTAATCCAGATTTTTTTGTATTTACACAAGGTAAGGAACACGACCACATCAAATTGATTGTTTTTGACTAGGTTCCTACAAGCAGTTCTCACTCTCACTTGTCAAACGTAAAACGGATTGACAACAAACAACACAACACAACTCATGAGTGCGAACTCGCGACTGACGTTCACACTCACAGCGGTTTGATCGCTGGGCCCGAGTAGTAGGTAAAAAATGCGTTACTCCTCGACGATCGGAGTTCGGACTAAAACTATTCAACGCACAGGCACAACGCTCGCTGAGCGGCTCGCCACCAGTCGCCTCTCAGTGTTGCCAGATAAGAGATTGTAATCGTATTTATATGTTATTAAATCCGGAATCTACAAATCGGTATTTTTTTTAACAAGTGGGTAAACATAATATACTACAAGTAACTTAAATTATTCTCAGTACATAAGCCTTTAAAAGAGAAAAGGGATTGAAGATTTTTTTTAAGGAGCCTGGTATACCTACTGTCTCGCCATTTTGATTTTTTTCAAAATGGCGGCCACGCATGAAGCCTGTAAATCGAAGAACTTTCAAAGTTGATCACGTGACACCCATATTTTTTTAAGTTCAATATTTTGTTGCTTCATGTTTCATTACTTTAACTTTCAGAGTGATTATTTCAAATATAAAAGCAACAAGAATGTACGCAAGTTAAAAAAATATGGGTGTCACGTGATCAACTTTAAACGTTAATATCTCGGAAACGTGACACTACAGAGTTTAGTCTTATTATGTTTTCTGTTTGCATTGATGTCGGCCATCTATTTATATAGGTAATATGCTTGGCCACCATTTAAAAAAAAAACCGAAATGGCGCGACAGTAGGTATCCCACGGAACTTCAAAGCCCTTACGATTTCGATTAGTTTTATCCACGGTATCCTTGCCAATTGAAAATATACGAGTCTCTCTGTTACATAATATTGAAAAACACACTTGACTAATAAATTACAAGCCAACCGCATTTCGAACGTTGTTGTCCTCTTATACGAATTGGTCTAAAAACATGGCAACATTACGTTCAACTGCTGTGGAGTTTAGTTTGCTTTGCAGTGAGGTCCCCTTTTTTTCAAATTTATAAATATAAACCTAACAGTTTAATATTTTAATTTTGTAGAGACTATTTTTAAAATTTTATATTTGTTCTTGAAGTTCTCGCCGGTTAATTCGTTATGCTTAGGCACCTAATTATTTACATAATCAGCCTATAATGTTCCCACTGCTGGGGCACAGGCCTCCTCTAGGTGAGAGGGAGTGGGCCGTAATCCACCAGTGGCCCCGTGAGGGTTGGTAGATGTCACGAACTTTGAACTTTTGGTTCTAGGACGTGCCAGTTTCCTCACGATGTTTTCCTTCACCGTTTTGAGAGCAGTGGTGATGAAAAATTTACACAAAGTAAAGCGCCTGTCTGAGTTCGAACCTACGACCTACAACTAGTAAGTCGCGCACCACTGCTCTCGTCTTATTAAGTGGCCCAATAAAAAATAAAAAAATCATCCTAATTGATAACCTCCTCCTTTTTTTGAAGTCGGTTAAAAAAAACAGAACTTACATTACTATAGGTACCTACATATATTCTAAGTAGGTAATTTCAGAGGTGGTTCTCTCTGATAGCTGACGATATATTATTATTAATCTAACAAACAAGTGGATAAAATATTTTTATCTACCCGCTTTTGCATGGAACTTTTTATATCGAATTTATCTTTCTATCTTTATTTGATGTAGATAGGTATTATACGGTATACCTACCTGTACATAATGTTCTATGTAGGTAGGTAGGCAATACAATCAGAGAACTTGATTGTATGATTTAAAAACATAGATGCTATTGACGTTAATATTAACGAAATCACGATGTATTGTTTTGGTAGGTTACTATTCCTTACTGTAATACTTTGTATACCTACTTAAAACAAAGTCGTCGAAATGTCTGTACGCGCATAACTTCCGTAATTTTTTTTTTTGTTCGGTATTGCCAGGACAAGGTTTGTATGAAAGAAATTTCGAAAATTCTAAAAAAAAATTTCACCCGTGCGAAGCTGGGGCGGGCTGCTAGTTAAAAATAAATCTTAAGCCTGTGTATTGGTAGGTATTATTTTCAATTAAGTACCTATAATATTATGCTACTTAAACATTTAAATTAAGTACCTACTCTATGAAGGAAGTAAATTTGGATAAAGGCAGAAATGATGGTAAGTGCTAGGTATCCTTTATTTCTGTTAGGTCTACAGTAGTATTATTTTTTAAATAATTTGTAGCATCCAGCACCCTATTTGCGTAATACACTATCAATCTCAATCTGAATCATTTTTAAGGATATTGCTAATCCATTGCTTCATATGTTCGAAAAATGTGTCTGCTCAACAACGTAAATAACGCAATGAATGCTGTTAAACTGTCAAAACGAAACCCATTGCCACAGATAGTGTGTTACGCAATTACCCCGCAGCCATTTCAATAAACAATGTGGGTAAAAATTACTTAGTAGGTAAGTTGATAAAAGGGAACACAATTTCTAGGTTTGTTTGATGGGAGGGAAAAAATAAATAAACCAATGAATTCAAAGTAATAAGTCAATGAAATAAACCCTTACCTGGCACTGAAGCTCTTGAAGACGTATTATCCACATAATTCCTTGGTATGCTTGGGTCCATGCCCTGAGATGCAAAAGGAATATTTTTGAGTTGCACTTTACACTATTTGATCAACCATTTTAGATTCGTTCTGCTAAAATTAAATATTTAATTCAGCGAAAATTTATCAAAAAATCTGACGTTTATCAAACCTGACCAAAGATAAATTAACACCAGAGATAAACAAAAACAAATCGATGTTCCAACCAGATGGCTTACCTACCTCCTTGGAGAACATCGATTTGTTTCCTTGGTGAGCATTGATGTAATGTTGGTAAGTTGATTATATTACCTGTAAAGGAGCACTTGAGAACTAGCGAGCACTGCAGCTGTCGCTTCAATACTACAGATAGATAAACTATGCCGAGACACGGCGATAACATCCTATTTATTAAAACGCAGGTAATCAAATCGAGCAATGATTACTTAGTTAATAGTACTTATTGCATAGAATTATTCAATCAAACCCTGGCGTCTCCGGTGCAGTGTACACTCCTTCTCTACCTTGAAACATCGGAATTCCTCAGAATTTAATATTGTATAATTTTCTTAGATATCATCTTAGACGTACCTACCTAGGTAAAACGAGTAGAAAATTGTTGCATGTGGTATACAAATAGTACTTTTTGATACCATTCGGATTGCTTATAGTAAACAGCTGTTAGTTAATCAGGGCAGATGTCAATCCACCATAACATTGCATTGTGAAGGTAGGTAGTACAAAAAGCTGGTAATATTTGACGTTGGCAGGTGCGCGTGCAGCTTGCGCAGGCGCGGGTGGCGGCATCAGCTCAGCCAGCTGCCGTCCCACGTGCTCCGCAGCTGTCGCCCTCATCCCTTGCACCCCACCTCCCTTTCCACCCCTTAATTCATTCCTAAAATTAGCCAAAAAAAATCGACCCAATTTACTTGAATAATCCACAACTTTCCATCCTTTGTTGGTATGGAAGGTACCTAGGATTATCAGGGGACGTGTCTCTTTCTTAGTTTTAATACTTAGATACAATTTTAGTAATTTAACTATTTAAGCAGATACCTAACATACCAAAACGCTGTGGCGTCCATTAACATTTAGGTTTTAAGTGACCACTTATAGCTATAGTCATTAACAAAGTTTCGTGGAAATTATGAATTTACTAGTGTTCCACGAAATATGATTCGTAATAGGATAGGGTAAAACTCACTAAAGGTCTGTCTGGCTGCGGCAATGCACCACAGACGCATGTTAGTAATAATAAATGCATATTTTAATGAATGAACCCGGCCCGACGAGAGTGGTGCCTACAGCGTTCACTTCGTGACTTAACAATGGCCATAGAGTAGAGGCTCACAGATACTATGTACACATTGAAGTTAGGTACTACGTAGTAGAAGGGTCCGAAGACGGAGCCAAAATAGGCCAAAATGCGACTGAGAAAGGCAAGAAAAATATGATATTACCATCGTTTTTTTCCCGACTGTATACTTTCCGATGGGATAATTATGTTTTTATCGCACCTTCGCACGACAACACAATATACCTACGAAGAAAACTGTACATAGATTTTTTCAAAATCTGTGAGTACAGATCAAAATATGAATTAAAAAAGTTAAGGACAGATATCGCTTTCTTGTAGCGACAACGGTTAAAGAAACTTTATTGCACCCTGTGCCCCATCTCAAAAACCCACCCTGCATATATCATTATAGACTGCTTAGCTCCATAAAGGTCCAGCGTGATGAATTGATGATAATCTTTAATAAAGTTAAATCGGTAACTATCTGCTATATCCTGACCTTTTGGAGTGTCTTTTTACAATTTGCGGAGAAGAATACCTACCAACATAATGCAATATTGCTCATCCCCTATAGCAAATAGCGTGGTAGTTTATAGCTCACCACCAGAACTAGCCTACGACCAGACTTATAGGGAATAGGTATATATGCAGAATCTATCCAGTAGTATTTGTAACATTCTAAAAACTATTATTTTCGGTATAAGAATCGCTCCCAGATCTCGTAAAATCTACTTGAAAAAAAAATGTAAGTACTTACCTACAGTTATCATTATCACTCCGCTACGATTTTATTATAAGTAAGTAAGTATGTATAAATTTCTGTAAATCATTATTAGCCAGATTTGGAATTTAGGAATGAACTAACAACGAGCTTTCCTAGATAAACTCGTCATATACACGGCCTATTTTTTTTTTACTTTATTTCCATTCCTTACCGTCGTCGTCTACCTTATATTTTTTTTTAAGTAGGTACGAATTTTTATTCTGGAATACAGTCCAGAATAAAAGTCGGAAATTCTGCAACTTTTGGTCGGTTTTTGAAATCTCATAATTTTTAACGCACTTTGTTTTTATGGGCAATATGTGCCGCTTCTGAAATGTTGTCTTTGCGTGCGGGCGGACACAAGGCAAGGCGGTCCAATAGCGGCTGGCGGCGTGGTATGCGGCCTGCTTTTCCCAGAACTCTTCGCTCCGTGCGCAGCTCGCGGGACGGGATCAGTTGCACGAAGTACCCAGCCAGCCCGCCGAACAAAAGTATTGTGTGCTGATATGAAACACTTGTTATTGCCAACATTCTGACTTTCTATGTTTTCTTCTGGCAATAACTAGAACATTCTAACGATCAGGAGATAGGTAGGTACCTACTTACCTGATTCGAATAATTATTCGTCATAATAGTTCAACCCTAGTAAAGGTAGGTACAAACGCCAGCACATCAAGCTACTACAATCTGTCAAATTTCTTTAATAAATTTTCAACTTTATCACTTAAGTATAAGGTTTAAAATTGATTGGGAAAATTTGACAGTTTCGGGGTAGTTTGATGTGCTGGCGTCTGTACATTTATACGGCAATACTTGGCAACACTATTCAGTTTCAGGTCTGCGCTGCTGATTCGCAGTACAATGACCATGATAGTGATGTTTCTTTATTAGACTAGACATATACAACAACCACAACCACAACTACACACAACTTGAATGGAACAATAAAATCAACGCAAACTGAGGACAAACATTGTATCTACTATGTTACATATAGGATAGGTATACCTACCTTCAGTACCTCCCCACAGCATATTCTATTACTGCTGTTGATAGGTAACATTATTTTATAGGAATCGAACCTACTCAACCTAAGAATACATGGCTATTCAATTTTAAATGAGAAAACGTTACGAAAACGTGTCACAATGGATGTCTGTACAATGCACTATTTTTTTCCTATCCAAATCCGTTACATTCCATTCCACGCAGCCGCGGGTTGGGCACGAAGCTATCTCGTCGAGATTTCGAAATTCCAAGAAAGGCAGAGCCTTATAAATTATCTCAAAAGCGCCGACGCGGCCCTGCAGCCAGAATGCTTTTTTTACACCACAGGTAGGCCTGGCGCTAAGAAGGCGAAGGAATTTATAGTGTGTACTTTCCAATTTGATACTTGAATTCAAAATCTTTTACTCAGATGCGTGGAATAATGTAGTATTTCTGAAGTAAGACAAAAGTAATAGGTAGGCTTAGGTAGAAATTACCTACTCAATGAAAAGATAACCACAGAAATGGTTTTGATAAAAGAGCACCTTCGTGATGATGTTCCCGGAAAAACGGAAATTTCAAACACTATAATTACCTATGAGACATTTGAAATAATAGAACTTTTAATTAAGTTATTAATAAAAACAAACGCCACAGCCACAGAGTATCAAGACTGATCAAGTCCCTTCCCACGAGTCTGTGATGCACTACATAATACCGTGTAAAAAATGTGCATGGTACACGCGTGCAGCGCGTTTCTAAGAAGATAGCACTGTGGAACAACCCAAGGCATTCTCGAGACCAACAGCCCTGAAGGTCGGCTCCACTAATAATAACACCTATTGTCACATGGCGCCTAACATAAAGTTCGTCCTACAATACGGCCACGGCCGCCTCCTTTGGAAAATAAATTTTATCGATCCCGTTTTGCATGGCAACACGAACGTTCTTTTTCGAATCGCAACCGGCTCCCTTTAACAAGCTCCGATTGAAATTATATTTAATTTAATACCTTGTTAAATTTATCTGATGTTACTGAATATCTCACGAAAGAATAAACGACTCTGCCGACCATTGCCTGAAAGAAATTAACATCGGTGGGTAATACCATAGATAATGTTAGTCGTTTTATGGGGAACAAAGATTAAAATAAGAAAAAAATGGTTCTAATTCAATTAGGTACTTCGATGGTTTCTTGTAACATTGCCGCGACTATAAAGCATCTGCTAGACATTAATGCTAGAGTCGCGAGTCGCTAGATCAACGAAACAATGGTCTCTCAGAAGGTCTGTAGCAAAGCAAAGTAGTTTTTACAAGCATGGTGGTTAGGTTGGTATTCTATTGAGGTAACATTACGGATGGTGCAGTGGAATTTGGGGCACAGAGCTGACTCAACGATCTAGTCCCTTCCCCTATCGCGAAGGTAATCTTAGTGAAGTAAAACGGCACGGATGTTAACAGTTAGCTGCTTTCCGATTCTAGTAAAATTTAACTTGGATTTAATTAACTTCTCTGGCAAAGGAAGCTCATCATTAGTTTTCTGACCGCTCGCTCGTAAGACTTAATATTTCATTCATGTCCTTTTAACTATAAAATGGATGAAAAATATCTTTCAAATGAAAGAGATTTTTTGATCACATCACAAAATATATAACGTAGTCTGTATTAAAGGATGGATTTATTAGGTTCTGGCTTCACCAACCTTTCAAGAAATAACTGTAGCCTGCAGCGCTTTTGATCATGGTTGGTTTCAGAATCGTATATGGACGACGAGCTGCGCGCAAAAAAACGCGTAAAGCTGTTTGCCGCCAATTTGATCGTGCGCTTTCTCTCTCTGCATTTATTTCTAAATATTATGTACCTACCAATGGTAAATGGGTTTGGTAATACAAAAAATAAATATTCTAAATAATAAATACCTATATTACCATATTTTCATGTTCAGATCAGGAAGGCAAAAACAACAAGATAAAATGATGCGGCAAAATTGGTTCCTCATGAATCATGTTTTTCAAGACGAATACGAGTAGCTACCTACCTCCTGCGACTGGCATAGTATGATAGAATGGTGAAGGAAAACATCATGAGAAAACTAATGTTGATAACTTGATAATAAAGTCGAGGCATGAATAGATGGGTCCAACCAGTGCCAAGAATTCAACAGTGACTGACATTCTTGATAAACATTGTTTAGACCATAAACGTGAAGAAAATTAAGAATAGGTAAGACTTAAAACTAAATATCACACAGTCCATATGCACAATACCACTTCTGGACATGACATAGGGGTTTCGCTAAGTGCGTCACAGAACAGACAGCTTTGGCCTCAGGCTTATGACTTCAGCCCATCTCAGCATTCTTCTCCAGATTATCAGTCTAGTAACTAGAGCGTCCTTAGCTACGAGTATATTTCCTTCATTTGCCGATCCAATGTTTTAATACAAAGACGGATCGACTCCTCCAACAGCAACTTTTTAGATAATCTGGCGATATAGTAAACTAAAAACATTGTTTTCCTTTTCCGCGGGGTAGGTAATTGTGTAACACACATAAAATGATAATTGATCGCAATGGGTTTCATTTTGACACTTGTCCCACGTTCATTACGTTATTTGCGTTGTACTTGGAGACGAATTTTTCAAAGCTATGAAGCAATGGATTAGCAAAGTCCTTCAAAACTCTCGGATTTTGATTGAAAGTGTGTTACCCACACATTTAGGTTGCGGCTGGGTAATTGTGTAACACACTATTAGTAGCAATGGGTTTCATTTTGACAATTCAACAACATTCATTGCATTATTTACGTTGTTGAGCAGACAAGTTTTTCGACCATATGAAGCAATGGATTAGCAACATCCTTCAAAATGATTCAGGTTGATACTTAGTGTGTTACGCAATCAGGGTGCGGGTTAAAACTAAATTCTGTTGACTGAAAAAGCCACGTGCAAATTCTGATTGCAAAAGATATAAATAGTGCAAGATTGAACTCCACAGCATCCGACCGTTTTTAAGATGCTTCTGAAAATAGACTTTTAAGAATTCTCAGTTTCTAAATTTCGTGCAATCTGGACTGGGCTGGCGATGACGTGGGAATTAATCTCATTGTTTTTGTGTTATTCAAGTAAAGTTTAAGGGGTTGGTAAATATCCTAAACTTCGGAGAATAGAGACAGAAAGTGGAGACTTCCTTACGACGACTTTTTTTTTTTCCCGGAATTCGGGAAAAATCTTAAATAAGTTGAAAATAAGCTTTATTTAAAGGCTATTTTAGGTAAAGGCTATTTTTAACTAAACTTGTAATTACCTAATTTTCGTGATTTTCACGTAAAATCCCGAAATAAGTAGAAATGTTGCTTGAAGTGATAATTAGGTAATGGCTTCTGACTTTTAAAAACGTCTCTTAACTTTATGCAACGTTTAGAAATAAAGGGGACAATGTTTGTTTCTTTAGACTGCTCTTATTATGACTTCAGAGGACCATTTAAAATCACCGCACCAATTAGTGATGGAAAACGTGTTATTCTAATAAATACTTAATCAACAGGAAAATATAGCTACCTATTGTTTCCGACATCTTTGGATCGGCCATCTTAATTTAGTCTATCTAAATTAAGATGGCTGGCTGGCTTCAATAGTTACCTATTTATAAAAACAAATTTGAAAAAAAACCATCAATCGTGTTCTTTTTATGTTGTGCGGTAGATCCATTTCCATATTTCGGTAGGTAAACCTCTTATGTCATTATCCGGATGGACTTAAACTTGTATGGTGTGATGACTCATATAAATAAAGCTTACAGAGTTCTAGGGCCAAATATAAGTCATATTCATCTTAAATGGTGTATTCCACGATTGCGTCATCGCTTACGTAGATGTTTTGATAAGCTGCGTCATTGATTAGGTGCTTAATACCTACTTAGAATTTCTGAGATATGAGTAGGTACCCATTTGGTTAATTTCCTGTAGTAGTCCTACTGGTTATAAATATCTTATATTTTTTTAGATATTTTTGATGACATGAACGAGTTTAATGCAGTACAATAAATTCAAGTTTTTATCAATGCCGCGCTAGTGTGTTGTAGTAAGTAGTTAACTTCTCACCACAATGCCCGCATGGACCCGATGGACTGGTCTCATTTCTTTGTTATTGTCTGTACAAGTAATGTTGTTCTCTTTTGTTTATCACAAGTAACGACTTCGTTTCTTATTACGGTTCACACGCAAACATCTTCAAGCTATCAACAGTTACTAATTAGCTTAATTAGAGAATAAATATCAGTTGTCTTTTTTTGATAGGAAAGAAACTATAGGCCGATCGCTTAACTGTGACGTTGTCTGAGGTGGCAGCGCGGTGCTGGGGTGTGGTGAACTGGTGACGTGATGCGAGAGCTCAGTGATTCGTCAACTTGTGACGACTATCACCCCTCTCGCACCGCGCAGCTACCTCAGGCAACGTCTCAGTTAAGCGGTCGGCCTATAGTTTCTTTCCTAACGGTGTAATGAGTTCTATGTTAGGGGTTTGGTTTCCGCACTTATTGTGCGTGATGTTTATTTGATTTTAATAATCTATTTGGACCGCTGCTTTTGGACTTTGAAACAGTCATTAAAAGAACCTAAGATATAGGAAAGACTAGCTTTTGCCCGTGGCTTCGCGTGTGACGGACCCGTATCCGAGGATGTCGAAAAATATTGCACGGGAATGTACTAAGTACTTATCGGGATTAAATAAAAAAACCGGCCAAGTGCGAGTCGGACTCGCCCATGAAGGGTTCCGTAGCAGCAAGTAACATAATATAAAAGTTCTTGTAGTTCGTTGTAACTTTGTGAAAGGTAAATTGCGGTTTTCGATTTATGACGTATTAAAAAAAAACTACTTACTAGATCTCGTTCAAACCAATTTTCGGTGGAAGTTTACATGGTAATGTACATTATATATATTTTTTTAATTTTATCATTCTCTTATTTTAGAAGTTAGAGGGGGGGGGGGGGGACACATTTTACCACTTTGGAAGTGTCTCTCGCGCAAACTATTCAGTTCAGAAAAAAATGATATTAGAAACCTCAATATCAATTTTGAAGACCTATCCATAGATACCCCACACGTACAGGTTTGATGAAAAAAAATTTTCGGAGTTTCAGTTGTAAGTATGGGGAACCCCAAAATTTATTGTTTATTTTTCTATTTTTGTGTGAAAATCTTACTGCGGTTCACAGAATACATCTACTTACCGAGTTTCAACAGTATAGTTCTTATAGTTTCGGAAAAAAGTGGCTGTGACATACGGACGGACGGACAGACAGACATGACGAATCCATAAGGGTTCCGTTTTTTGCCATTTGGCTACGGAACCCTAAAAAGTATCCTATGTGATAGGTAATCCAGACTAAATTATTAACTGTCTATGTGCCAAATGTCATCCGAATCAGTTCAGCCGTTTTTACGTGATTGAGTAACAAACATACAAACTTTCACATTTGTAATATGAGTACTTAGATATGATGTCGTAGGATATCATTAACAATAATGTTTTTTTTATTATTAGTGTTCATAATGACTGTTTTTTATTTATTTATTGTTATATGAATGAACACGCAGCGAGATAATGTATATCATTGTGTTTAAATATGGCGTTACATTTTATGCTTACCTACTTATCTGTATTTATTTGGTGACCTCAGAGTGACCTTGTTGCTCAGTTTCTGTGACAATCTATACATAGCGTGTTTGTTTGTTTGAACCAGCTAATCTCTGGAACTACGGTACCGGTCGGATTTGAAAAATTCTTTTTGAATTTGGTAACCTGATTTTTGAGGAAGGCTAAAGGCTATTTAACATCACGCTAGCGCACGCTACGAATTAATAGTGAGAGCAGACGATGCGATGCGACGAGGTGGGTCGGGGGTACCAGAAATTTGACGCGTACGAAGTCGCGAGCAGAAGCTAGTACCTAGAGTATAATTATTTCCCATGACACGTCATCTCCGCTGTAATATCTTATTTACTTGGATCTTTCCATTGAAATCCTTGAACGTAATTTAATTAAGTAATTAATTAAAATGCTTACGTGACTTGGTTGTTTCTGTTTACGAAATGATCATAGTTTCACAATGACAATTAAAATAGAATAATCTTGAATCTGATTCATACAGAAGTACTTAATTAAATTAATTGACCAATACCATAGAAATGTAAAATACAAATAGTAGATTGTTATGCAAGGGTCGAAAGGAATCAATTCCTATAGGTACGAGGCATTTAGACGCCCGAGCGCAGCGAGGGCGGCTATAGCCCGAGTAGGAATTGATGACTTTCACCCGTACTTTTCATTACGAATATAAGGAAAGTAAAAAGTAGTAGTTTTTCTGAAATATTTATTGATAAGTTCAATAACATGCAAAGTTTTTGAATTTCGGTACAGCTTACAGGGGTAGTATCCCGCTAAATAATACTATTGTCTTTTTTATCACACTAATATTATAAAGGCGAAAGTTTGTGAGTGTGTGTGTGTGTTTATATGTTTGTTACTTCTTCATGCCTAAACCACTGAACCAATTTAGATGAAATTTGGTATAGAGATAGTTTGAATCCCGGAAAAGGACATAGGATAGTTTTTATCCCGATATTCCTACGGGATCGACATTTACGCGGGTGAACCCGCGGGGCGCAGCTAGTTTTAAATATGGAACACACCGCGTCATCGCCGCGGGCTGTCCCGCTTAATAGGTTTTTTTTTAAATTCACACTGGCTGTGTATACACTCACAAGACTGCAGCATTTTTCTTATGTAAAAAATTTCGTAGCTGACAACAGTTCTATTTTTAAAATTCATTCCCACCCTAAAGAGGGAAGTAATTACTATGAGTCTTTCCCGCCCTGTGGTGGGAAGCAGCGTCTTCCACCCGCTATTTGGATCAAACAAACACTACTTTCCGAGTATGAGAAATGAAAACTACTTTCTTATAATATCTATGACCAATACCTACTGGTTTAGTTATCATTTCAAGTTCACATGTCACAAACCTGACCTTAGACAATGTCACCTACTAGGTAGGTAGTAGGTATAAGTAGGTATTCAGTTGTTTTTCTTTGCTTTGTTTTCAATTACCTATAATAATTATAAAACGAGAAATTGCTAAGAAGTAACACTAATCTCGTTTAATAAACAAGTTTTTATCACATCTATTCAAAACGAGGTATTCTTCGTAAACAGGGACTAAAATAGCTCTATAATCCCTAGGGACTAAAAGTGATTTGAATTTGGAATGTGGATATTGTTAGTAAGAGTTCCAATCACAAAAGAGATCACTCAAGTATGATAAAGTAAAACGCGCGAGAGCCTAATAAAAAAAAAAAGTTTGTGAATAAATAAAAACCGTGCGAAAAGCATTCTGCCTTCGTTCGTAATTGTTTACTCAAAATTGTTTGTAAATAAATAAACGTACTATTCTTATTCATAAGTTGCACTTACTTATTTTTTAATAGAGGGTGACAAAAAGTAAGTAGTGTCTACCTCGGGAGCAACACTATTTAAATAGTCTCGCCTTCAAAATAGTTGTTTGCTCCCTTGGCAAACGATCTACTATTTTTTTTTGTTGTCATTTTATACTTATGTACTTAGGATACAGTGGGTTGCCAAATTATTAGGGACAGTCACAAAAAAATGGTACTTGTAAAGTAATAGTCTTAAATTAATTAGAAAAACACAGTTTATGGAATGACAAAAGCTTTATTTAAGTATATAAATTATAAAGTAGTTTTAACTTCGGTTTTTTTTTGGAGTCAAATCGCAACCTCGACCCATGCTGTAAGACAAAAAAAGTAAGTACTTATATTTAAATATTATTATTGCGACAATTTGTTTAAAAAAAATTAATAATATAATAACAATAATATTTACAATATAAAACATTTTGTAGCTTAAATATGAAAATAACTTTGTTTAAAATATTCAAATTCGTCTTTCACTGTTTAGCGTCTAAAGAACACTGCTGCTCTCACGTATTTAATACTTAAAAATTACAAAATACTCGTAAATTTACCCTATAACTCTTAACATCCACTTAAAAATTGAGTTAAATAGAGATATGGCGAGCGTAATTTATAATACATTCCTGCAAAGCTTTACCACTTATAACTGCAGTCAAATGCACCCAAAATAGGAAGATGATAAAAAAGGTCCCTAATAATTTGGCAATCCTGCACTGTAGCTTTTTTGGATCCAGCCGATGTCTACCTTTTTCTAACAATCTTAGGCGTGTTACATATTATAACTCAATGTGTTACATACTTGTTTCGGACGGCACGATTCGGGACCATTCGGTACAGCCGGACGGCATAGGTAATAAATATTCGATTTTGCCGCCCGGCCTGTGCCGAGTCATGTTCATGCCGTAGCACGTGTGTACGTAACCTCCATAGGTAATGTCTTTTTCATTCACAAAAGAGTCCCAATATTTTTATTAAATAACGAGATTAGGACTTTACTGGTACCAAAAGATTCTCAGCGTGGTAATTGCGTATACACTAGGCAGCAACGGCTTTACAACATTCATTGTGTTATTTACGTTTTCAGGCATCTTTAATACCACATCCACATAGTTTAGGTAGGAGTAGGTAGGTACTACATACCTACGCAGTGACTGTTTAGAAAAGAATAGAGCAACATTCCCATATAAGAAAAATGCAATTGTCTCTTTGCCTTTGTCATGCAAAACAACCTCAAAATATATGCTTCTCTCTTACAGATTCGCGGGACAGCCGACATGTTTAGTGTGATGTAATTTCAGAGCATAAAAAGCTATGATTTTTGTCGATGATAAGTGATAACTTATAAAGTTATAAGTGCCTTTATTATGTGTGTTTATATACGTAACTACTGCGCAGTTCAGCGAGAATCCACGACTCCGACGTTACCTACTACACGCTTGACGCTGGAGGTCGACCGCCTGGCATTGCCAAATTTGAACAGATGACGTCACCCGCCAACACAACTTTAACAAGCCATGCGTATTGCTAAACAGGCTCTCTGACGCGTGTTGAATAAGACTAAGGCAAATCGTTGTTCATCACGAAAGAGCAATGTATTTAGAACATGAGGAAACCCTCAAACACATCAACAATAAACATTAGAATGTAAGACGATGTAAAAACGGTCACGTATTTTGCCACTCAACGGTCGATGTCTCCTTGGGAAAAATAAAGAGGTGCTCAAGTTACCCAGCTTCTTTAAGTAGACAGGCAATTAGTAGAGATCTGATTCCACCACACACTAGCCACGGACAAAGTATATTGTTACTGTATGTTTGCATATTATTATCTTATTTATACAAATTAAGGCATTAACACGTGAGCACACTTCAATACCGCGTCGTGTTGGAGCCATCGAGGCGTTGCAATTGTTGAGTTTCTCTAATCACGCCTCCATGCTCATATTGTTTGTATCTTAGTGATCTGAAAGTTAGAAGCATTAGAATTTGAATAAGTTTCGTAACCAATTCCTTGCGTGAGTGGATCGATAACTGTACCGATATTATATTAGACTGAACAGACAATCTGACACATTATAAGGAAAGTTAGTTTAATTAGGTACAAGCACCTATAGTCTATGTTAATTTAGTTCTCTTAGGTAAACAGGTGATGTACGCATGTGCCAAAGGCGTCAATGCAAGTTTCAACATGTCTGGCTTTAATTAATTCAGAAATACATTGAATAATATATATTTAGGTATATGAATTTTCGGGGACTTTGCCACGATTATAATTATTTCTTGTTTTGCAGGTGCGAGTTAGCAAACGCAGCGCCATTTCCAGTTTCCGTAAAGAAAATGTATCCAAAATCGCAGCAAAAGGTAGGAGGTATTCAGTTAAACTGCACTATCTAATTAATTATTATAACAGTGATGAAGATAGCGCGTCTGTTGTTTTAGAACAAGCACGAGACGACGCACTCCGTCAGGCTCGCTGCGCAGGATCCCATTTCACGTTGCGCCTTAGGTCTAGCACAATGAACATTGTTCACCGTATTCAAAGAAGAATGCTTTCACGCACATATTATGATACACCGCATTGTGTTCGCGAAAGGCACATGTTCAGGGAACAGAGGGATATTTACACAACACCGAGGCCGCAGCGCATCATGTGGGGCTATGTGAAGTTATGCCATCGTCTGTAATTCTGTACCTACCTACTGACACAAGTAAACTGACACTGTTCTGAAATGTCTATCCGTAAATATATACAGGGTTTCTCGTAATTAATGGGTAACCTCTTAAGGGGTAATTGGAACAACTACATATTACCTAATATGGCACCAAATCTGAAATCGCGATGAAAGAATCAGCTGTTTCCTATATGTTGACGAGCTATGCGAGCATAAATGTAGGGAATAGTTGATTTTTGTTTCGCGATTTCATGTTTGGTCCCGTAGAAAAGTAGTTCATAATGATAAGTTCAATGACCCCCCTTAAGAGGTTATCCATTAATTACGGGACACCCTGTATATATACGGACAGACATTTCAGAACAGTGCCAGTTTACTTGTGTCTGTAGGTAGGTACAGAGTTACTTGATTGGGAAATGCGAACACGTACCACTATTCTGATATTTGCTATAGGAACTTACTCAAAACGTTCTAAGAAATAAAAAAGCATAAGTAACTTACATCAAGCAGCTTAAGTTAATGGAGGTCTCAGAAGATGTTTTTTAGTGAAATAAGAATAATTTCCCGTTGTCGAATAAAAGTGAGACAGCGTGTTCTCAGAGCAAGTAGAACTAGAGTAGAATGTAACAAAAATAGCAGGAACCAACGCTGACAACGCCAATAAAATAAAAAGTATCAGATATAACAAGTTACTTCTGGTATTGTAATATGCACGAGTAAACGTAGTCATTTTTTCCAAAACTGTTTGTTGTCGTGGGTGCATGGATTTTGCAAAAAATAAAAAATAAATAAAAAATATACAACCTAAATAATTTAAGTATGTTTTTTAAGCTGTCCACCTCATTTAATTTTGCAACATTTGGGACCGTTTGGGACACAATTGCAAACAAAGTGGTGTCGGGAAATAAGAAAATTTGTAGCTAAGATACTAACCACATAATTACAAGGAAACATCCGAGTTGTATCCGTAAATTGCTCACGCCAGCTTTCTATTTGAACGAACTGACTAGCTGTCTGGTTGTTCGCTGGTAGCTTTCGCAAGTCGGTGCGTCGCCGGCGCGCACGCCGCGTCGCGGATAGAAAGCGCCGCGACCTCACTTTCACTGTGCTAGCAAAACCAGAGAATGAATAACGTTAACGTCACCCTGCGTGGCACACCTTCCAGGATTGAGGTTGAGTTCATACAACTTTTTTATTTGAAGCTTACCGGAAGTTTATTGGGATTTTAATAAGTCATCAAGTACCTAGGAAAGAATCGTTGACCGCAGTGGTTCTTTATATAAAACTATGTAGTTTTTAATATAAAAGGTAGATTAATGAAAACTTTGGCAACCTTCGTAGCTAGTGTTTTGTCAAGACTCAATTGAATCCAACTCTTTGATTGCTTCATTTTCTCACTAAACCAAAGTGGCTGTTGAAAGATCATTTCTCATAACATGGCGTTCTGAAAGATAAGAACAGTCGCCCCGACGTGTCAAGATACTGTAAACTTGTGCAATTACCGGGAAATAATTTAAAACATAACAAACGAACGTGATGGTCAGAGAGGATGTCACTCATCCAACTCGTTGAGTCAATATACTTCGTGTCAATTGATTTCCAATAACAGTTTACAATTGAGACGAACGATGCATGCGGGGCCCGCTCAATTGTTTAATCAACAATCGGCTGCAGCAATTTGTGACGCCATTATGAGTTTTTAAAATGCCATGAGAAACGTAAACCTCCATGAACACAGGGTCACGGCGGGAGGTCCCAAACTCGACGGGCAAACAGGAAAACTTCGCACGAACCAACACACCTTATGAACATTCGCACTCTACGAAAATTTACGGCCCTTGGCGTGCCAGTCAAAACACAAACTCTTGGAATCCCGAAGTTAAATATTTGTTCGCTATAACCGTAACCAATAAGATTACCACGGTTTCGACACAAAAGATTGTTATAGTTGCAACACGGTCTGCGGCCTGCACGTTCTCCGCCCAGTGAGTAGTGACCAGCCACGAACATTTAGGTAATCTGCGGGTACAGCAACTAAATCTTTGATTGCTTAATTATATAGAAATTGATAATATTGTGCAAAAAGGCTTTGGTAAAGTAAAATACTTGGAAAATTACAACTTGTATGAGGCAGGATGCACGGTACAGTGGAGCGAAACGGTTGCGCGCTGCGGCGCAGAATGTTCGTGAACCGTTAAATTATGTAACGAATTCAAATAATTTCATTTTAAACTTTGTTTGTAAAGACCAAAGGCCTAAAATTGCCTGTAAATTCTTTACTACTTATCGCGTTAACGCCACTAACTGAGATAACATTTCGTAGCCGGCAACTTCGAGAATGTTACAAGTGTAAAATTGGACTTTAACGTGCATACGCATGGTTTATACTTGATGCACGTTGCAATGGTTCGAGAGTCGTTCTAGAACGTTGCAGTTCAGTTCTATGAACCGCTTCCGCCGTTGCTCCTTCCGTCTCGGGTTGCTGGTTGCAGACATTCCTGAGGCGGACCGGACCCGGCTTAAGAATGCTGACCAGACGGGGACGCGCTGATGGCATGATAGCTTAATGCTCCCTCGAACAACGGCCCTCGCTGGCATTCCACACTAAAGAGACAAAGTCGTCCCCGAGTTACTCGTGCTCTCCCAAAAACTATCGATTCTTTTCAGTGTTATCTGAAATATTGGACATTTGTCTGTCTATTTCGTCTCTATATCTTCATATCTAACAAATTATCAGTATTTTCTGTCGGGTCATGTCATAAAGTTTTTATCTATGTAAGTATAAACCGTGAGAATGATTATGGGCTGCGGTCCCATGTCTTTGGTCCATTCATGGTGTGCTTGATACTCGGTCCCACGCACATTTGTGATCCATGTGTGACTACAAATGCCGCTTGCATTATGGTTTCAGTTGATTTGTTTTAATAACACAAATATTTTGCCTTGTTATAAATAGATGCTTTGTTATTTAAGTACTGTTAGTATTTGATGATTAATTACTTAATTCAATATGTTTTTGCTATTGATATTAGATTACCTATGTCATCTGCCAGCATATCCAGTCACATTCTGTCCAAAAATGTTGATATCAATTCATATTGTAACTAAATAATGCACAATCTGGTAAGTTATCAATATTTTTTATTATTTAATAACAACGTTCCAGTTTAAAGTGATTCCCGCTACACAAATGGTCTCTTTATACAGATTTCTCAATGACAGACATTCACAAGTTATGGGAACATTTTTTCGGGAGCGTAACGGTTTTTGTATTATTTTTTGTCGCCTTTGACTGTGTGAAGGGACCTCAATGGATGCATGTGAACGAGTCGCCCATTTACAAAAGAACTATGATAATACGCGAGAGCTACCCTCATTCAACGAGAGCGTACACCTCGAGAGAGGGGCGAGGGAGCTCTTTCTTCGTTGGTGTTATGTTAAGCGTCTTCAATGAGCTGTTTCTTTGAGAACCGTCTCTCTTTCTTTGCATTGTTTGATGTTTTCACATGGACTTGTTACCTGGAGTTGTGCAAGTAGTATGAAATATCATATTTTCCCAGAGCATGTAGGTACATACATGTACAGCCCCGGATTTACGTCTAGGCACACAAGCTACCCCGACCAGAAAGCTTAGCTGCCTGACGACAGGTGGACAGCATAATCAGCCTATAGTGTTCCCCCTGCTGGGACACGGGTCTCCTCTCTTCGAGAGGGGGTGGGCGAAACGAACCCCAAAAAATTTTGGTGCTCGTTTCGCTCGCTCCCGCATTATAGGTAGTTTCTCTTATTTCATCAGCTTTTCTGCATAAGTCTACAAAGCAACTCTTATTTCTGTGTTACTCTTCGAGAGTGTTGCTCTTCGAGACGGCCACGTGCTAAAAACCTTCCAGCTCGCGTCACTTGGTATTGCGTCTTAGTAACTCTTTATTCTTAAACTTTAAGTAACTACTATTACTGTTATAACTGCTTTTTAATTTTCGAGCTCGCTTCGCTCGCTTTTGGCATGCAAAGTTCTCTTATAAAGATCACCGTTTAATCATTACCGGCACCAGCTATGCGAAAAATCAATCATGTAGGTTTTTACAAAAGTACAGGTATAGATAAGTTGTTTGAAGTCTTTGAAGAAAGTTAGTTGGTTGGGATTATACCTAGTAGGTAATCAAAGTAGGATAAAAATAATATTTTCACTTCTCATGCTCTAAAAGTTCGTCTTTATGTTGTGCTTAGGCGACATAAAATCGCTTTTTATGTTCTAGTGCATAAAGTAATTTTTTTTTCTGAGACTAAGGTAATCAGGCCCAACAGCCACACGCACAATAAAACTGCGCAGATTAAAGTCGTGATTTATTTCATTTTCTTTAATTTATACCTCTTCCGTGTTTTCTATCGTTAATTTAATAAAATCAGGTAAAATAGTTGTCATTTATTATTTAAAAACGCAAAGAAACGCTTTTATTACTTGGCAGTATGAAGTACCCAAGTCGAATGACAAATGTTGAAATTAAAAAAAAAAACTTTTAAAAAGTTTCGTGGCGGTATTATCTGTGGTGGCGGGAATTAGCTATGCTTTGCAACATTTTTGATTAATTATGTACTGTATACTTTATGCCTGTTTCATTTTCTCGCAATCGAAGTGAAAAGCAGAGTGTACAACTCAGGCATAAACGAGCCATTTTACCCCTCGCCTTAACAGACTATCCACCCTCGCCTGCGGCTCGCGTGGATATAAACGTCTCGGGGTAAAATAGCTTCTTTTATGCCTTAGTTGTACAATCTACTATTTCTGCACTATTGGATTTTATTTGCTACGATGACGTCGGGCCATAGAAAAGTCAAAGTCAAAGCATTTACATATTTCAAATAGGCACATAAAAGACACTTTTGAACAAACCGTTATCTAATCAGTAATCACACTCAATAAAACATTTTTACAAAAAACAAAACAGACTTCCAAAAAAAGACACGAAGCTACAAAGTGAAAAATAACTTTAATTTTGCAAGTCGGTGTCGTTGGGTTCGCATTTTCGTTGTTTGCCACCGACTTCCGAAATTAAGGTTATAATTTTCACTTTGTAGTGTCTTTTTTGGAAGTCGGTTGTTTTTTTTTTTTTGTAAAAATGTTTTGATATTTCAGTTGTACTTTCCCCACACAAATTCGTATAACAATACTTGCTATGTAAATATCAGTGACAGGAAGTCATTATAACATTATCAATATGAACTAAGTGGCAAAAATACGTATTATTGAAGTTGTTTACCGGCTTTCATATCCTCGGTCCACGGCACTGATAAATTAATCAGGAAAATCCTAGCCTCCACACTGATTAATTCTGATGTGCCGTGTTTCACCGAGGCTATAGATGCTTGGAGACTCGCTTGCCCGAATACGGATCCACCCGACAATCCATCTTCCCAGAGACGGTGGGATGAGCCGATTTGCAGAGTAGTACAGAACATTTACTTGACTCGTCTGCTACTACTGCGGAACGTGCGCGCCTGCTGGCTGTGGGTAGATGGGAGTCAGGTCTTTGGCTTCATGCACTACCTTCGTCGAACTTAGGCACTTTGTTCGACGACACTACTTTTTGCCTCGCTGCTTCCCTGCGACTCCTTGCTGTTTTCGTCATCGCTGTCACTGTGGCAAAGATGTCAACAGCCTCTGACACCACGGCCTGTCTTGCAGCCGAAGTGCGGGTCGCTTAGCGCGGCAAGCGAATATTAATGACATCATCCGACGAGCTCTTGTTACCGTCGCGTCGGCGTTCCAGCTGTATTAGAACCCAATGGCTTGGCACGCGACGATGGCAAGAGACCGGACGGTATGTCTTTATTTCCATGGAAGGTGGGTAGGCCTTTAGTGTGGGACGCAACTTGTGTCGATACTCTTGCCCCATCCCATCTTCCTGGATCGGCATGCTGTGCTGCTGCGGCTGCGGAAAACCTCAAGCAGCGAAAATATAATAATCTTATCGGAAATTATATTTTCGAGCCGTTTGGGGTTGAAACCCTCGGGCCGTGGGGTCCGAGTGCTCATGGTCTTTTTAAAGAAATTTCAAAGGCTAAGCATTGCCATACAACGTGGTAACGCCGCCGCCAGTCTCTTGGGTACATTACCAGTCGACAGCGATGCGGATGAATTTTTCGACGCAATATTTCAGTTTTTGTATAGTTTTAGTTAAGTTTTAATTTTGTTATTTTCGATAGGATTGTGAACATTATACCTACGTTATAATAATGGAAAAAAATATATACTTAAACCAGCAAAGTTAATCAAATTTATATGGGACCACCCCCGAGGCATACGCTATCCATTAATAAAAGAATTTTTGAAATCGATTTACAATTGCCGGAGACATCGCGTAAAAAGCAAACAAAAAAAACCTACAGTCGAATTGAGAACCTCCTCCTTTTTGAAGTCGGTTAAAAATAGATTACATACTTATAAAAGAGCAAAAACACAATACTTCATTCCAAGTGTACTACAACAAAGTAGTGTATCAACGTTCTGCCGCTCTGGGTGTTATATAAAAGTTACAAAATGAAAAAGTCCGTAACGAAACGAACCCTTTCCCTTTGCAATGGAATGTCGGTCCGTCCGTCCTTCAAGCGATTATGGGACGTCGACTCGGCCCAAATTACCATAACACGTTCATACTCATTAAAATAGAATTAGTTAATTGTTTAGAAAAACCAGGTTGATTGATAGACGTCGAAAACTACATTCTGTAGTCATTAGTTAGGTATCGTCATAAGAAATGTACTTATCAAGTTATTAAACGGAACGGACAATTCTAGACAATAATTATCTTGTTATTAATTGAATTCATAAACAATAGCTTCCGTATTTTCGTAACAATGTGTTTGTTGACCAACTTTTTATTATATTGTTGTTGTTTTTGTCTTTTCCTTATCTGTTATTGACAACACTAATGCAAGTACCTAAGCTATTTTTAGCTTCATTCATAAAAAATACTAACCTTATTATAAGTCATTGAGGAAAGTAGACCGTTGCCCTGCAATGAGACCGCACAGGCTCTAAGAACTAATAACATAAAAAGTTATAACCTAAGATTGTTTAACAATAATAGATACTTCAATTCCATAAAACTAGCAACATTACGAAGAAAATCCCGCTTAGCTGTGAAAAGTAGATTTTCGCGAATTCCATTTGACCTTTCGGTCGGCATGCGAGGCGCGGCGCGGGCGCTGGCTCGGTCGCGTTCTCACGGGAACGCGCGGTGATTGCACCGCATTACGCCCTGCACTGGGTCGCTACGACCGCCGACACATACAGCCACCCGATGGCGGACGAGGCTTTATTTTAGAGGTGATAATAACTTAAGTCACAAACAACTACGTGCGATAATGTTATCAGTCATTAAGAACTCCTGTACTTATCAGAAAAACAATAATTAAATTTGGAAACAAAAATGCAGATTAAGACCCTGGATTATTTATACACAGCCTTTACTTGCTTGAAAATCAATGAAAAAAAAAAAAAAGAAAAGTTGGCAAGTAAAAGGTAAAAATGAGCTGACGTCAAATAACTTGGTATAAAATGTACGTATGCTTCCGAAAATATCGTCATCATAACGAACCTGCTACACCTGCTACACTGTGCTACGAGGGTATTTTCACGCGCGTCATTCGTAGTGTTTTCGTAGTAGTTCGTAGTAATCGTAGTAGATCTCGTAGTATTCGCGTAGTAGTATCGTAGAAGGACATTTAATAGTATCGTAGGGGAATCCCCGCTTTATCAGGCAATATTATTTATTTATTTATTAAACCACAATTATAACACCTTTACAGAATCATCCAAGGCGATGTTATAAGTTACAATGTCTATTCCTTTACAAAAATAAAGTAAAATCATTATATTACACATACTACTCTTGAACATACATACGTCGTCGTCGTAGAAAGTGGCGCTTCTGATAAAAAGGGGAATCCCCTCTTTATCAGTCAATATTATCAATTTGATTGTGTAGCAGACTTGCAGTATACTGATAATTATTTTTAGTATAGGTACGAGTATACATACATATAAATGAATATTGCACTGCTTAGTAGACTAGCAGTATCGTGCTAAGACGTCCTGGACAGTAGTACTGTTTGTAACCAATATGAAAAGGGGAATCTTCCCCTTATCAGTCAATATTCTTCTTTTATTGTGTCGATAGTAGGTACCAAAGTACTTAGACTTTTCATAAATTATTTGAGCCCAGTAGGTGGCCACGTTGATTGCGGCATCACTGGCGTTATTCAGGTCTTCTTTAGTACTTATAAATATTTATTCAAAAATAAAATTAGTAAAATACAGTAAAGTGTAAATGTGTGTAGTGCACGTGAACAGGCACTTAGGCCACTCTAGCAAGTCATGGCAGACCATAATACTTATGTAAGTCATAAATGACTCAAATAATCTTAACTGATAAGTACTAAGTAAATTGTTTTGTTCATCATACGTCAGGTTCTAATTTTAAATTCTACTCACTTGTCTATATTGTTTATTATTAATACATTAATTATTATAACAATATTGCGCAATATCGAATTAATATTGCTCAATATTGATATCGAATTATAATACAAAACTCACATGTCGATATTGAACAATATTAACACTTTCATAATTATTACAATATTATCTAAACTCCTTACCAATAAACGTTGTATAACGTCTGTATAGTTACACAACGCTTTGTCTTCTTTCGAAAGTCAAATTACTGATGACTGAAAGAGAGAAATCGGTGTGTGACTATTCATCTGATATAATACGTTTATTTATTGGTAAGTAATCTATACTACCTATACTAATAATAAAGCTGAAGAATTTGTTTGAACGCGCTAATCTCTGAAACTACCAGTAGGATTTGAATTTTTTTTTGCATTTGATAGCTCAATTCTTAAGGAAGGCTATAGGCTATTTAACATCACGCTAGCACCCTTAGGAGCCGAGCAAAAAGAAAAAAGCCAAAAAGAAAGCGAAAACGAAGTAATAGCGCGGGTAGGCGATGCGATGCAATGGGGTGGGTCGGGGGAGAAACGAATTCACGCAAACGAAGTCGCGTGCAGAAGCTAGTTCATTATAATATGAAAAAAAATGTCACTAGGTTTTCGAACCTACCCATCGCATCCAGCCTGTCAGTTCTGTAAAACAGTCACCATGAAAACTTAGGTGAAGTTGTTATTTCACCTGATGCTTGGAATTGACAGCCACTTCACTTAGGTTTTAAAGGAGAGATTAAATTACAGAATAGTTCGGCAGAAATCCGAGATACCGACTCCACTCGTAGATCGTTCATCGCTTCTTAAGTTCAGCGCTGTGCGACTTTTCCCATTGGAGCGCGCGACCGCGACTTGTTTCCAATCAACAATGGAATGCGCCGACTTTTTGGTCTGCGCCTGAGCAACTGCTCTCGCGCACGGGAAGATCAAGTTTTTATCCAGCCAGTGTTAACTCAATTGGAAACAAGGACCTTAGATTACCTTAACTGTTATTTCTAAGTAGCTTTTGGTATTTGATGTTGGAGCTTGCTGGTAACTTAAAGAAGTGGTTTAAAGCTCGCTCGCATCACAAATCACATTTAGTGCTAAACGAATTTTAAAAACATCGTTCTATTTCTGTTAAACGTTTGACTGAGTCAGAATGATTTTTTAACTGAATACCTACTTACCGCTGTCATTTGTGGCCTAAAAACTGCAGTTGTTATGTTTTTAACCGACTTCAAAAAAGGAGGAGGTTATCAATTTTTTTTAATGTATTTGCGGGGCATAGCTGCGTCATAATATAGGTAGACGGATTTGCAAGATTCTTTTTTTTATGAATAAGGTAAGTATGCCTAAGGGGTGGTGCCATATAAATTTTATTAACATTGCTTGGGTAGTTTTTAAGAACGTTTTCGTAATAAGAAGAGGAATATAATGTACCGCTCGGTTAAAACCTAGGCTATTAAACGGTATAATATGCTTCAATCTAAAATATTTGTGTTCTAACGCTTCGCCTCCCAGTTAACTCGCTTTTCAACAATATTAAACTTAACGTGTTCTCAGTTATTGTATGAGCCGTTAGCTTTTATAGTTTTGTATTAGACATCACACAAGTCTTACCTGAGTATTGCTGTGAAGACCATTTAACGAGAAATTTTTAATTATTTAACCAATAATCATAGACCCTTTTAAATAACATCGTGTCTGAAAGGCCGTCGAATTAGTTCGCTAAAGATAGTCCTACACCATATAGTCTGTATTTTAGTCTATAGATTGGTAATTGTGTAATTTAAGTGAATGACTTGAGTTATGTAACCATAATTGCCTTAAAGTCTGGGTTAAGGGGGATGCGCTAGGTAGCCCGCAATATTTTTTTTAACGTTTTTGTCATTTTGCAGGTCTGAATCAGGTTGTATGTTGATTTAGAATTATATGAATTTAGAGGGTTGTATTGATGATTTTAATTATTATAATTAGGTATGTAAAGTCTTATTTGTTACGCTCGCGAATCATTATTATTTTAATCCATATTCAACATGAGACTGAACTGCAAATTGCAAAAAACATAACATAATCAGCCTATAACGTTCCCACTGCTGGGACACAGGCCTCCTCTCGTTGAGAGGGAGTGGGCCGTAATCCACCACGCGGGACCAGTGCGGGTTGGCAGATGTCACATGTCTTCGAATTTTTAGTTCTAGGACATGCCGGTTTCCTCACGATGTTTTCCTTCACCGTTTTGAGAGCAGTGGTGATGAAATAATTTACACAAAGTAAAGCGCCTGTTTGGGTTCGAACCTACGACCTACACCTCGTAAGTCGCGGCCGTTACCACTTGGCCACCACAGCTCTTAAAAAAAAAAAACATAAGAAAATTTTAATTTCGCCGGTTTGCTAGCGCATCCCCCTGCTTTAATTTGTCAAGCGCCGCTAATGAGACACAATTGATTTTTAACCGACTTTTAAAAAGGAGGAGGTTCTCAATTCGAATGTTAGTATTTTTTTTTTAATGTTTGTTCGCGCATAACTCCGTCGCTTGCCAACCGATTTGAAAAATTCTTTTTTTGTTGGAAAGGGTATACTTTCCAAATGGTCCCATGAAAATTTTATCGAAATCGGACAAGCGGTTTTTGAAAAATCAACAAAAATCTAAAAAAATATCTACATTATCTACATTAACGATCTTTTCGTTTACATTTTTGTGGGGTAGGTACAACTAAAAAGTGGAAAATAAAAACTTTTTTACAAAAAAAAAAAACCACTACATAGTCACACTAATATTATAAAGGAGAAAGTTTGTGAGTGTGTGTGTTTATATGTTTGTTACTTCTTCACGCTCAAACGGCTGAACCAATTTTGATGAAATTTGGTATAGAGATAGCTTGAGTCCCGGAAAAGGACATAGGGTACTTTTTATCCCGATATTCCCACGGGATCGAGACTTATGCGGGTAGAACCGCGGGGCGCAGCTAGTGATAAATAACTTTAATTTCGGAAGTCGGTGTCAAAAAACGAAAATGCGGAACCAACGACACCGACTTCCAAAATTAAAGTTATTTATCACTTTGTAGTGGTTTTTTTTGAAGTCGGTTGTTTTTTTTTCTATTGTTTCGTCGCCGATCGGCGAACCGCGCCGCTTGACCGGTTAAAATCTGCCAAAGATAATTCGTCTGTATATCGTACCTAGTCTATGGTTAGCCAATTCTGCACAGACCCATTGAAATACTGCTTGTAATAAATGATTTATTGCAAAAAAGTAAATATCGCATTCAGTGACCGCAAGGATATTTGCGTGATCCTTGATGTTTCATGCATGACATAATAACTTGCGTCATTGCCGATATGAAAGTATTTACTTTGAAATGATGTAATTAACACATAAGTACCTAATATATGTATATACTGATACTGAGGGTTTATTCATAGTAGATAACTGTAATAGGTATTACGTTAGGTCATATTAGGAATTACCATAGAAATGTAAAAAATATCTAGGTACCTATGGGAATTACCTACAATGATAAAGTATAATAATAATTATCTAATCCCAATCTTGAATCGGTAGATCTATCTGCGGAGGTATTAGGTAGGTAGATACGCACTTACCCCGTAGCAATGTCTTTCGTTTTGACAGTTCAACAACATTCATTGCGTTATTTACGTTGTTGAGCAGACAAATATTTCGAACATATAAAGCAATGGATTAACAATATCCTTCAAAATGATTCAGATTGAGATTGATAGTGTGTTACGCAAGCTGGTATATCGTCGTATTATAAGTTCAGTGACTACACTCCGCGACGAGCGCACCATTTTTTTTATATTCATGTTTCAGAAACAGTCATAAAGGCAGCATATAATGAACTGTTTAAACCCGATTTTTTAATAAGGAAACAAAAGAACAATGACGGGGTACCTACTGAATAAAGCTACACAATGGACTTTACAGACCATTCATCATTTTTTATTGAATTCTTGTGAGAAAATTTGCCACTGTGTCATGGCATGTCCTTATCGGTACTTGTAAGGTAGATCATTTAGGTCGATTAATATTGAAAATCCAAAAATGGTCAAACACTTACTAGGATATTTTATCATCATCTGCCTGGCCTTTTCCCAAATATGTTGGGGTCGGCTTCCAGTCTAACCGGATGCAGCTGAATACCAGTATTTTACATGGAGCGACTGCCTATCTGACCCCCACAACCCAGTTACTGGGTAATACTAATAACAAGGTAAGACTGGTTGTCAGACTTGACTAAGTACCCGTAACGACAGTCAAAGATCCACGAATGACAGCCGGGACCAACGGCTTAACGTGCTTTCCGAGTCACGGAGGGTTACTAGGATTTATAACCCCGTTAAAAACAAGCTGCACTTGCAAGTGGAAACTGCTAAGGATTTGGATTTAGTGGGTAGACTGCAGTTCATCCAGACTCACTGAGACTCTAGAAGTATATATTCTTCTTCTTCTTCCTTACTCTCTGAGATCAGTCTATTAAGCATCTTCTGGATCAAATGAGAGTTAAGTATATTTATTAAAGAGGATAAAAATATATTACACTGGATAAACTTCTTATACTAAATTAACTAACAAACCATTAAAATAAAATATATCAACGTAATTAAAACTATTAACAAAATAAAATATGGCGTCAAAAAATTCTTCCGCATCCCTGTCGACGCGTAATCTACAGACGCCAGCACATCAAGCTATCCGAAACTGTAAAATTTTCCCAATCAACTTTGAACCTTACTCTTTAGTGATAAAGTTGAAAATCTATTAAAGAAATTTTACACATGGTAGTAGCTTGATGTGCTGGCGTCTGTACTCTGTACCCAAGAGACTGGCGGTATTGCCACGTTGTATGGCAATGCTTAGCCCCTGGCCAAGGTAAAAGCTAGCCCTTGGGTCACGGGGAGTGTCAACCAGCCGTTTGGAGATTTCGTTAAACAAACCATGAGCACACAGACCCCACGGGTAAATTAGAGTTAAGTAATCCAGCGGGGTAATTGCGTAACACACTAACAGTAGCAATGCCTTTCATTTTGACAGTTCCACAACATTCATTGATTTATTTACGTTGTTGAGTAAATTTTTTTTCGAACATACAAAGCAATGGATTAGCAGTATCCATCAAAATGATTCGGATTGTGATTGAAAGGCTGCAGGAGAAAGAAAAAGGATCATTTCTGTCCTCAAATCAGCCTGGTTCAAGGCCCAATATTTTATGACACTTCACGCGAAGTAAAGTACCTCGTCCTATTGATCGATGGAATGCCATAAACTGTTGATACGCAATACGCTAATTGAAGGCTGGTCCTTCGACCGCTCGGTGCATTTGAATAATGTTATTGGTCCTGAGTCAGAGCTGATGCGCCCACGCGTCGTCACTTGCTTTTAACATCTAAATATACTCAGATATCGTTATGGCAAGAATAAGATTACTCTGGTTAAAGTGTTTATCTTGTTTTTGGGTGATATGCTAAGAGGTGACGGTTCGCTCTAGTTCTGAAGATGAGATAATCAGTTGTGATTACCTTATGTACCTAGTTAGGTTGTTGTTGAGCTTGGAACACAAAATAACTAAAAAGCATGCACTCTAAAACTCAAACTTTCCTTATTTTAGACTCTTTCGTTTCGAATTCTTCCAAATCTCAGGGAATATGCGTGTGATTCAAATAAGGACCATTTTTTTTAGCAATAGTAATCTGTATTACTTTTGAATTATGGCTCCGCGAATATTTATGATTTATATAATTACTTTTTGAGCAAGAAATTAATTTTTAAGATCAATAAAACTGTGGGAAATTCAAATATTTGAAAAGCGACGCCTAGTCAGAGCGAATGTGATGTAAGTCTATGACAACAGTATTGTCAATGTGTTAATATAGGAGTGTTTACGATTCAGGCAGTTGTCAATGTTATGAACTATGACGTCACATCAAGCGCACGAAAATGAAGGGCGTTTAAGGTGCCCGGATGGCTATTTTTAATTTTAACTTAATTTTAAATTAGTACTTTTAATTGCTTTTTGGCGTTGAATATTTTTACTATTATAAGGTGATGTAAACTATCGAATAATAATATTAAAGAAATATACATGCATATTCCTCTTGCTGAAAACAGTTTAAGTATGTAGCTAACATTATTTCGTTCCTGCACTTACTACTTACCTAAGCGCGGTGGGAATACCTACTCCGAAGAGCTATATAATTATGAGACTGCATAGCCAGCAGCCTCATTAATGACGACGTCTGACACCCTGTCCGGCCTGAAGTCCACATGATTTTAGGACCTGTGTAAGACCAGGTTTTATCGTTGGAGTGGCCAAGTTTTGGTCAATACCGATGTGCCAACTATGGAACAACAGAGGAGGTAACAACTAAGGAATCATGGTCATGAAGAGGAAGCAGAAGATCTGAAAATGCAGCCTAATGTAGCAGGGGTCGTTTGTGAAGTAAGTAGTTATGCAATTTGTTTATCTCTCTCTCAGTAAGTCTCAGTGTAAACTTTAGTAAGACTCGGGGAATGACTCCATTATCAACACGCGTGTTAGCAGTTTTAAACCAGCCGAGTATTCGAATGATATGAATACCTACCTAAATGTCTAAAGCAGCAACATTATCCTTGTTCTCATTTGCCATATTTCCTTATTTTTATCCCTATTATGACCATATAGCCACCAAGTATACTTAGTGTTGGCAACTTTAGGTGTTCCATGCGGCATTTACTGATTTACTTGTATGTGAGAACTATGTAACCGTACGACAACGCCTCACATTGGTCATTGAATGACTGCTATATTAACGTAGTTTTCCTTTATATTTTCCTTTAGTCATTACTCACTTTACGGTCGATGTTATTATATGTATTTATATATAACATATATTCATATATAATTATGTATATCGGTGGTTATTTTAATTTATTAATACATTGTCGTTATCAAGCTGCTTACTATCGTGGTGAGGCAACGGACACCGCTGTCCGCTGCGGTATCAAGCACAACTATGCCCACGACCTAGATCAAGAGTGCAGTCACTAACTGTTGCTTGTCGGTAAATGTTTTATTTCTTGGATACATTCTGATCCAGGCTTAATGTGTTGCTTTGAATGGCTTAACTAACAGGTGCGTCAGCTTAAGGGGACGTGGTTGGACCTTGAACGAAGCCTTTTTTGTGTGGCTTCCTTTGCGGTTGTGAGTAGAATAACCTACATAAATTGGCTTTTGCTTCAAACAATTAAGCTGTAAAACTAATACTTACAAACTCTTCAAGCAAGTAGAACCATCAAATAATCTGTCTATATACATAAAAAAATGAAATGACGTTTGTTAGTCTCACTAAAACTCGAAAACGGCTAGACCGATTTGGCTAATTTTGCTAGTCATATTATAAACAGAACATCGGTTTTTAATTCACACATCCTAATTTCTTTAGGAGAATACACTTGAACTCGGCCCATAGAGTTTCGAAAGTAACGGACGGCCTCATTGCGGTTCGATTGCCACTGCCAAAAAATAGCCAAAGTCTATGATTCGGACGTTGACCTTCAAACGGTTATGCTATGGAGTCGGTGAGTCATAAGACTTCACTCATCAACTCATGGGAAGTTAGCCTATACTAAGGTATAAAAAATGTTATGAGGAAATTGACCTCAACACAAATTATTTTCCTTATAAAAGCAGGTAAGAAAAAAAATCTCCTTGAGTTCTGACCACAAGTTGACCAATATCAAGTCTGTTTCTTAAGAAATTAATGTGAAACGACAATATTTTGAATTTTACTCAAAACCAACTTTAGGTAGGTACCTATGTCGTAAAATCTTTTGAGTAACGTTTACCTTACTTAAATACTTTTTATTAATATTATTAGCATAATTCAAGATCCATCCAATTTCTAGACAAGACCAAAAGCAAACCAAAGACAAAATGTGTTTAATGGCCCAAAAAGGTATAATACACCTGCATCAACGAGGCAAGGTTTTTAACAAATCGATTTATGGTAATGCATATTAACAGAAGCAAATGAAATAATGGCCTACATTACACCCACACGAGATCGACAGGTCCAATTCGGGAGTGCAGCAGGGCTACGGCTGTTTATTTTGGTCACATGACTCGAAACATGACCGAGCAGCATGAGATCACCAGTTCTCATTATCGACCAACTGAGAACCCGACTTTGTCAAAAAAACAGTTGAAAGAACGAACTGTCAAATCACTTACCTAACTTTTTTTTTTTAAGTCACTAATTCTAAAATTTTGAAAGGAACGGTCGATATAGAATTTTTATTTATAAATCATGTGCACTCGTGTTTCAAAAAAACTTGTGGAGATAATTAGTAACCACGTTGTCCAAGTTAAGACTGTATTCCCCCACAGATTATAAAAACAGACCACCGCGAGCATAACGTTACGTTTAAAACAGCAAAGTTTACGAGTGTCCATATTGACGGTTAGAATAGAATCTACTTATATCAATGAATATTTTAAGGACGAACTCGAAGAATATAAACTATGTAGATTTACCCCACACATTTAGTTGCGTGTTTTATATAAATTCGTTAAATTGGCGCAACGACAACACAGGTGTCTGGTAAACTTTTGATCTCTTTTTGTCATCTCTTAAAACATCTTTTGCTCAAATGTTATCCGCAGTTTCGAAAATAGTAATACTATTGCTATTATTATTATCCGGATCAAAACCAATAAGCTGTCGGCTTACATTTAGATTAATTTCGTTTCTATTGACATCGAGACATGAGAACTAGAATCCTTTTCTTTCGCACAATATTTTGCATCGGTTCACTCCATGGGTTCGCTCAGATAAAATATAATACGTACAGATATATCTTTGGGGCCAGCATCTGGCTACAATCATGTCGAAACTTGTTCTACACGTGCAATTAGAGGGGGTCACACAAATAATATCGGATATTATTTAAAATTTTCGCCATCCATTATTCTCACCCTAAATACTGGGCCCGTACCAAATTACGTATTAATGTATTCAATCCAGTTTCTATTCATATGTAATTCAATGTTTTTGTAAGCTTTTTAGAGCAAGAACTGGGTCGCAGATGGGCGCTGGATTGAGAAATTTTAATAAAAACTTGCTGCGATCTTTACAAATAATATCATCCATGAATAAGTAATAACAATGAATACGCTCAGCTATGGGCTTTTATTTGGAGTGGTTTTAGAAAGTATAGAATAACAGACAGTTTTAAAAGTATAACGGTGCATACGTAACTATCTGGGCTATGTAAAAGTCCTGAACGATTAAATTCCAAAACCGGTGGAGCTCTTGATGACAAAGACTGCTGACATCACTCTTAAGTCTATAACAGTACAATTGGAGACAACGAAGAACTGAGTTTCTTTTAGTCCATCAACTGAAAATATAAGAGTTCCGCGTATTCTATCTCTGTTTAAAGCTGACGCTGATCTATCTTTTCAATTGTATCCATTTTTAGTTTGGCTATTGCGTCTGACATGATGTGAAATAATAAACCCTTCGATAATGACTTTTGCTCGGACATAATACTGGCTGGTTATGCGCGCGTGCGCACGACCTAACTATTGTCATTTACATCATTGACTATTGTTCCCTGTTCCGTGACTTCTAATAGCTAAGTAAAATACTAATTAGCCACAAAAGTAGATATGTTTCTACCTATGGCCGTCAAGGTAATGTTTTTATGGAACTGTTTTCGTCACTCTTGGATATTATTGTGAGTCTAGTCTGATGCAATATTTTATTTTTGTTAGTTTTATTTACAAAAATATTGGTTTGATTCTTCATCGCCAAAAATATCTCTTATTACCTATACCACCTCAAAATGTAATTTCGAGATTCGCACTAGCTTGCAAATTGGAACAAAAGACCTGTCATTATGTAAGCCCTATGATGCGAAGTAGTACGCACGACGTCATATCAAGCTATACATTTCCAGTGTAAGTGACTTCTCACTGTATGAAAAGCCTTTAGAATGCGAGGTCAGCTAAAACTGGTAATGTATAGCTTAATACGTCGTCGTGTGTACTTGTCTCTTTTCTGATAACCGAAGCGACTAATGTAAAAACCAAGGAAAAAGAAGTAAAGTGCCTCCAAAAAGAAGACTTGTTAGAATATGTAAACATCTACGACGGTTGGTGGATCAACCTAATAAACGGTGCAGAGGTTAATGTTTTGTCATTAGATTCACGTCCGTTTGAATTAATTTTAGCGTCAAACCTGTTAATAGCCCTTCCAATTTTGAGATTTGGCATTTATAAGATTAATTTACTCCTCTGTGATTTCCAAACGAACCTTGTAAGTAGCAAAAACTTAGGTACAGTCACAACACACAGTGATTTACGTGTTTTGCAATACCATCGCGAAGTTATTTAACGGATAACGAATTGCAAAACTGGTGAATGTCATTTTGCATGATGTATGTCCGAAATGATAGGAAAGGCATTACTGTAGCCGTAGTGGTGTACCGATAGAGCGGATGGTCCCATTCCACTGCGATAACGGTACTAACCACCGCTCGCAAATAACTATGCACCTACCACTAAGTTCCGGTGATCAATTTATATAAGTATGTTATGTTAGATAATTACGTGTTCCATTAATAAAAATTATGAATGGGTAGAAGAATTGAGTCTGAGCTATAAAGCAACATAAATCGTAATGTTTTGTAAGGTTTCTTATCGAAATCTGCAAATTCTTGTACCTACATGTCTACCCAAGTTATTTGTAACTTCATCAAAATCTAAGATGAACTTCTGGATTCCATAATTATAATTGAGACTGCTATTGCATATAGGTATATGAAAATATTTGATAGCAGTTGATCAGTTTTTAGCTCTTGTGAAATGATAATATTTGTAGTTGCACGTAAATGGTTCCCAGTAAGGCTGGGAGCCTACTCTCGCCGGCAATTTAAACTTCATTTTGAACCCTTACATCATACTCTTTGCGGATTGGAATAGAGTTCAATATCCTTAAATCCAATATAAAGATTTATTGCAATTGGCGTTGAGAGCGAGGTCCATTTACGTCCGTTGATTTGTGTTCTCACGCCTTAAAAGAATAGTTACTTTCAGGATTATGGCCGTATCCGTTATACCCATCCGTCATGGTCCTGAATTAATATTCCTTGCTGTCATCTTGTAGATAATTGTGATCTCTAACAGCTGAAGTTAGTAGAATTTAGTTAAAAAAGCCGGTGTGGCCATACTCGTTGTGTGCGAAACGTGCGACCGCAACATTCCCAGTGCCTCAAACGATGCCACTTGTGGCGATCGGCGACAGACGACCGTTTATGGCGAGGACGATCGCGACGGAATGTGGTCTGCTCCTCCAAGTCCCGCGACTCATGTGAGGAGTGGACAGAGTGGTGGGGAACTGGCAGGAAAATGCGTCAACGACCTTGATATGGACCCAGGTAAATAATTTAACATTTTTGTGCCCAAAAAGGTTACTTACCTTTTTTGACTAACGCAAGCAGGAAGATATTCTGAAAATCAGTAAGCACCTGCTTTACCATAATCACGTTCTGATACATTCGAGGATAACTATTCATTTACCCTGTGGAGGGCTTTTTCGCTGAGCGAACTCTTCATTGTGAAAACTATTTTTCTCTCCGATGCTTATTAGTGACGCTTTTGTAGCTATGCTTATTTTTGTATGTTTTTATATTTGCTTATGATTGTGTTTTTATTACTGGCAATATAAAACCTAATATTTTGCCTACATAGCTGTCTCTCGTCACTTACGCCAAATTACAAAATGACTCGACAACCGCGAGAATGCATGCTTGCCAACTACATACCTAAATGACACTCAAACTTATTTGTTTTAAATGCTTGCAAAGGCTTAGGTATGCATTTTGATTGCTAAATAACTAAATATTACAAACCAGGCATTCCTTATGAAGCAACCGCTTTTAATTTGTCATGGGTTTCTAATAAATCATGTATCGAAGTAATAAATAGTATCATTAACAAGTGCATGGAACTAGGAAGTTCTTTGGTGTACAAGCCATGTACGGGTCAATGCACAAAGGTGCCGACGAACGACCATCTAAGAGTATCAGGCCCACACAGTGCCCGCCGCGCCGCCGGCTAACGGTGCCACGCTCAAATATTTTACCATTACACTAAGCATGAGCCTAGTGAGCTAACTGTGAATAAATACAAGTACTCGCTGTACCTATCAACCTTAAAAACATGTAAATGTTATGTACAGACGTGATATTCTCTGAAGATATACTTATTTAGGTTGTTAAGTGACGGCAGACTGGCCGGTTGCGGCGTTTCGGACACGCTCAAAGACGTAAGTGCATGCGAACTCCTTGCCTTCGTGAGCCTGTACAATGTGGATTGTGGACAACTGATGCGGGTAACGTCGAGACCTGTAGATTGAAACGTCGATACGATATGTGGACCCACTTCAATAAATCTACCCGTTTATCATAAACCTGCTCTCCACAATCTTGCGGTCTGCAAGTCCATGTATTCATCAAACAAACTCCGCAAGTAATAACTTTTCCACCTCATATACACTGTTACGTGGTTGTTTACGTATTGTGTTAAATAGTAACGGTTTCAGATTGAGCGGCGCGTGCTGAAATGCGGCCAATCGATTGGGAACGTATTTAGCGCGAACAAACGTACTTACAAGCAGCTAGGATATTAGTAGCGAGCTGGCCAGCCTACGCAATCTCAAATAGAAATACATAATTGCAGTTCCGCCGACGACCGACGTTGAGATCCGTTGAATCACCCATCCATTTCAAAAGACCTTTCGTCAATCTATCAGCGGTTAAATTGCATCGTGTTGCTTACCAACAGCCATGTTTTTTTTCAGTCATCTATTGTGAGTGTAGACCTCCTGCATATTCATCCTTTTTTGTGAGAATTAAAACCTAATCTTATCCATATTATCTACTAAGTAAACTATTACTTAGACGGATATCTACTCACTTCCTGAACACGTGTTATGCTCAGATGGATAGAATAATAGGTTTGATGATTTCATACTAGCGTCATTTATGCGAATTTGTCACTAGTGTTTAAACAAAACCTCACACACACCCACTACCCAACCCAGGCGTAAGGTACCTACTAACCTACATCTACCATGTACCTTTATGAAAGTTAGTATTAAAATGCCAGTCAATCGTGATTTTAATGTATAAACATAATCTATACTTAGGTACTTACTAATAATAAAGCTGTAGAGTTTATTTTTTATTTTGAACGCGCTAATCTCCGAAACTAACCGTCGGATTAAAAAAAAAGCACTTCATAGCTCAATTCTTGAGGAAGGCTATAGGCTATTTTAACATCGCGCTAGGATTCTTAGAAGCCGAGCAAAAAAAAAGTAAGTAAGAACGCTAAGCGAAAACGAACCAATGGCGCGGGCAGCCGATGTGATGCGACGGGGTAGGTCTGCAACAACAAATTTCATACAGACTAAGTCGTGGGCAGAATCTTTATAAATAACTAGCAGCACCCCGCGGTTTCACCCGCATAAGTTTCCCGTGGGAATATCGGGATAAAAACTATCCTATGTCCTTTCCCGAGACTCAAACTATTTCTAACCAAATTTCATCTAAATCGGTTCAGCGGTTTAAGCGTGAAGAGGTAACAGACAGACACACTTTCTCATTTTAATATTAGTATGGATAATGATTTGTTCGCCGATATAAGGACCCAACATCATGCCCTAAAAGGTTTCATAGTGAATTAGTGATTTTGGTAGAGCGTCCACGTCTAGAGCAAATACGAATTTCATTTGATTTTTGACCTTTTGCATGTTGAATATTTTTTTCAAAATTACTCTTAAACGTGTCAAATGACACCAATTTATTTTTCTTCAAAAATAAAACTGTGTTTCATATTAAAACCCAGATGCTGTGTAGGTACTATAAACTTGAAGTCATCAAGATATTTAATAAGACCGTCCCCGGTCACGTTGCACATCGTGGATGCGTGGTGTCAATCTTTTATTGAATAGACTGCACTTGTTATGTGTGTAAATGACAGCAATTTATTTCCCGTCGTCTCAAGCGTCCAACCAGTGCAGCGCGAGCGCAGCTCTGGAGGTCTGCGACACATTCATTGTACACTCATGCATCATGCTCCATATGTTTTGCTTTTTGCTAAATATTTAGTTTATGTCGCACCAGTTTCAGCGATGTATTCTGAATATTCACATAATATTTTTAGGTTTTGAATTAGTTTTAATTATTAATTTTCGTCTACGTCTTGGCGATAAATCCAAATCCTCACTTGCTCACTATAGTTTAAACATCGGCTTGGTTAAGGCACGTTCTATATCAATATTGACAGTAGATATCTCTCGGGATGCTAGTCCCTTTATCCTATGATAGTCAGGATAATCTTCAGAATGCTATTGCCTCTCCAATTGTGAAGTTATCTAGTATTTGGTACCAACGCAGACGGTGCGCAAAAGTGACGCTAATTCCACATCAACGCGACGTGAGAGTCGATAGAATAGAATAGAATTGAATACTCTTTATTACGTACACCATATAAATTACAGACATAAATATAGAAATTTTACAAAGGGTGACACAATGAGCGGTCTTATCGCTAAGAGCGATCTTAGGTAATAGGTAATAGGTAATACGGGCTGGTGTCCGCAACTCCACGTCAATGCGCGTATTTTGCGTACGGGTGGGAAAATCGATTATTCGATCCACCCCAGCTCCTCAAGGAAGGCCAGCAACGCCTTGATGTTACTGACCGTCTCTCGTAGGGTACCTGGGTTACCGAAGTACTTTGCCCTATACGTGGCGACCACCGGGCAGCTTAGAAGCACATGTGCCGCTGTCTCGTCGTCCTCCATGCATGCCCTGCACAGCGGACTGTCTGTTACTCCTATGACAAAGAGGTGTTTATTAAATGACCCGTGGCCAGTTAAAGCTGCAGTAACTATGCGCAGCTTTTGTTTGGTTAGACGGAGGACCTGTTTCGTGAGGCGGCCATCCAATGTAGGAATTGCTTCCCTAGCCTGCCTACATTCGCCTTGGTCCGTCCATAGTTTTTCATGTTGGTCTCTGGTGCGTTTCCTTACCAGAGTGCGTATATACCCGAAGGAGAGTGGCGCAATGGGCTCAGGTCCCACTGGTGCCATGCTCGATCCCCTTCTGGCAAGCTCGTCGGCTGCATCGTTGCCCAGCGAACCGCTGTGTCCTTTGATCCATTGAATGGTTATTTTATTGAGGTTACCCACCTGGTTGAGGCGCTGGTGACACTCGTATATTAGCCCAGAGTCAGCTGTATAACTGTTCAGCGCTTGCAGAACAGCCATGCTGTCTGAGAGTATGCGTATTGAGTGCTCCTTTACTTCCCTAGCCATAATGGCAGAAGCGGCTAGTGAAATGCCCATGCATTCGGCCTGGAACACTGTGTTGTGGACCCCCAATGGTGCGGCTATGCGTATGTTGAAGTCCTCCGAGAAGATTCCAGCACCAGAGCCACTACCTGTTTTGGATCCATCCGTGAAGATACGCAGCTCTGCAGGGCACAGCCCCTCGCATCGGCGATCCTCGTGAAGCTGGATCTTGTATTTTTTATCAAAGATAAATTGTTTAGGTACCCTGTCATTTATGGCTTTCGTAATGGGGAACTCCTTGTGGAGTCCCTCGAGCAGCGTGGTGTGTGGTGTATCACTCTTACCCCAGAGATTTAGTGTATTAAGACGTACTGCCGCCATCGTCGCTTCCTGCTGTATGAACAGGTGGAGCGGTGGAATTCCCAGAATGGCTTCAACTGCTGCAGTCGGAGTAGTCCTCATGCAGCCCGTGGTCGCCATGCAGGCTAGTCTTTGCATGCGTTGTAGTTTGTTAACGGCTGTCACTAGCTTGGTGCGGGGCCACCAGACCACAGCCCCGTAGGTGATCATGGGGCGGATCACTGCAGTGTACAGCCAAAGTATTATTTTAGGGGATAGGCCCCACTTCTTACCTATCATTCTCCTGCACTGCCAAAAGGTTATGCAGGCCCTGTTTAGTTTGTTGTCCAGATGACTGCTCCAGTTTAACTTACTGTCGAGCGTGACCCCTAGATACTTGACTTCGTTGGTCAACTGGAGTTCAGTGTCGAACAGTTTAGGTAGGCGATAAGGTCCTAAAGCACGTTTATGGGTAAACATGACAAGTTCAGTTTTAGTGGGGTTCACTGAAAGGTCATACTCCCTGCACCATCTCTCTACGATGCGTAGCGCTTGCTGAGTGAGGTTGCATACCGTACCCGTCACCTTCCCCGAAACCAGGATTGCGAGGTCGTCGGCATAACCTACTGTATAATAGCGGTTGGCGTTGAGTTTGGTGATGAGATCATTAATCACCAGATTCCATAGGAGGGGGGACAGGACCCCACCCTGCGGGCAGCCTTTGGCTATCATGGCCAGCTGCTGCTCACCTTCAAGGCGAACCACTCGTTTACGTAGCATGTTTGTGATCCAGTCCGTTAGTACCTGTTCTACTCCATGCCTGGAGAGGGCGCTGTTGATACTGGAGAAGTTGGTTTTGTCGAAGGCTCCTTCGATGTCTATAAAGGTGCCCAGGCAGGTGCCTTTCTGATGGATCGCTTCCTCTATCTGGCTGACCACCAGATGGAGGGCGGATTCAGTCGACTTACCTGAGCTGTATGCGTGTTGGTTACCGTGTAGCGGTATAGTCTTCAGAGCGCCATCCCTCAGTTCCCTATCGCACAACCTTTCCATAGTCTTTAGTAGAAAGGAGGTCAGGCTGATTGGTCGGTGAGATTTGGCGTTTGTGTAGTCACCCTTACCTGGCTTAGGGATGAATATTACTTTCACTTCCCTCCATCCCTTAGGAACATATCTGAAGGCCAGGCACGCTCTCATTAAAGGCAACAGTCTTGTGGCGACAGAGGTGCCACCCCACTGCAGTAAGGCGGGGAACACTCCATCAGGACCAGCTGCCTTAAAGGGATGGAAGCTCCGGATGGCCCACTGGAGTTTCTCCAGCGTGATCACCCTGCGGGCATAGAGCCAATCGTTGTCTGATGGTGTCTGAATTTCATCCTGCCAGTCAATTACCTGAGCGAAAACACATCCTGGGAAGTGAGTTTCAATAAGGACGCGTCTCGTTTCTTCTGGCGAGGATGTTAGTGTGTTGTCAGGTCTCCGGAGGGTAGCGATCCCAGGTGTATACTGTTGCGCTAGTACCTTCCTTACCCTGTTAGCTTGCTGACAAGATTCAATACTACCACAGAATTTGCGCCAACCCTTGGTACTCCTGAATCTGATGCATTTTTTGTAACTGGATTTGGCTGCATAGTAGTTATCCCAGTCCTCATCCGCACAAGTATTCATGGCTCTATTCAGAGCTTTCCTTACCTTACCACGCTTGCGCTCCAGCTCAGCACCCCACCAGGGTTGTTTGCCCGGTGTGCTGCGCGGAGTGGTCTCTGGGCAGGCAGTTTGGTAGCTGTCTATAATTGATTTAGTAAGGTGACTTACTTGTACTTCAATTTGTGTTGTATCCTCAAAAGTTGTCGGATCGTTTGATGTCGCCAGCTTTGATTCAAGACTGCGTGTGTAGGCGGCCCGATCCGTGTTGCGCGGATTACGCCGTGGTTTCGTGGGTGGAACACAGACCTGGATATCGTAACGGATCCACCTGTGATCAGAGCAGGAGGCCTCCTTGGAGACATGCCACCCAGTGATAGTTTCCGCCGCTCCCTCTGTTGCCAGAGTGAGATCTATGATTGTGCGGCTTCGCCTGGTTACGAACGTTGGTTCGGAACCCGTGTTTAGTAGGGATAGGTTAGTCGAGAATAAGTAGTCAACCAAGGCCTTACCCCTCTCGTTTTGCGTGTCCATACCCCACAGTTGATGGTGGGCGTTGGCATCCGCCCCGACTACGACTTCAAACCCACACCTCTCGCAGTGGCTCACTAGGCGGGCGAGGTCATGCGGGGGCGGCGCCTCCGCCTCGGGCATGTAGACCGAGGCGAAGACAACCACCAACTCCGTGGCATCGCCACGCTGTATAAGCAGCTTTGCTGCAGAGACGTCTCTGCAACAGAAATCAGTTAAGAGCTGTGTTTTGAGGTTACCTGTGATATAGATGCACGCCCTAGGATGGTCGTGATCTGTGGTGACCAGGAGCTTACCACCAAGATTGGAGAGTCCTTGTATGCGGCCCGCCCTTATCCACGGCTCCTGGATCAAGGCAATGGCCGTGTGTTGAACCTCCAACCACTTGCGAAGCTGAGCCGTCGCGGTTTGACTGTGGTGGAGGTTAGCTTGGAGGATTTTACAGGCCGACGAAAGGGACGCCATCACTGGCCAGCCCCTCCTCGTCCCCCTCCAGTTTGAGCCCGGCAAACAGGTCGCCCGCGTCGAAGCCGTCCCCCCCCTGGCTCGAAGCCGGGGACAGGATCATGTCATCCAGCTCCTCGCCCGAAGAAGGGACGGCGCCCACGGTGGCGGCAGCAGGGGCGACCGACCCTGCCGGAGCAGGTTCGGCCGCGGATGCCTCCGGGTTGTTTGAAGGGGGAGATGACTCCCCCGCTGGTGCTTGCGGCTGGTTTGGCGGGTCTTGCAACTCGCCAATGGTTCCCGTGGCGGGGTCCCATCCCTGCGGGACGTCGGTGAACCTACCGTTCCGACCCTGGAACTTAACGTACACCGCTCCCAGTCCAATTGAGAGACGGCGTCCGGCCTCCATCAGGGTCGGGATTTGGTCCACAGGGACGCCGACCACCACGAACCATTGCTCTGCCTGCTTGTCGGCAAAAAGAAGTACCCACCTCTTGATGTCGACCCAGGGGTTTTGGTAGCTGAGAGCGCGACCAATGTTGGTCGACTCACCATATACCCCCTGCTCGTCTGGGATCACGATGCCGCATCGTGTCCGCTTCTGAATCTCCGACTGGCTCTTGACTACCAGCGAGATGCTAGTAGGGAGAGAGAGGTCGGAGACTGTTTTCTTTAGCCAGGCTAAGGTGTGGTCGTTACCACACCACAGTTTCAAAACTCCCCCGGCGAACAGCGGCTTGGCATTGAACGTCGGACCCGGAGAGTCTTGTTTGGGGGAGCAGGCCTCGAGTATGATCTGCCTCTGGATGGCAGCGAGTACCTGATCCGATACTTCCCTGCTGAGGATCCCCGTGCGGTCGCAGGTGATCGCGACGTCGAGGGTTGCGCTGGCAGCTTGGGCGTAGCTTCTTTCGGGGACCCGTTTGGATTGATCAAGGCGCGGCCGCTTGTGCTCTCCCCGAGGTGTTAAAGTCTCGTTGAGAGCCCGCTTGGCCGCGGCCTGATCCTTCCAATCGGGTCTCCGTGTATCGTTGTCACCTGTAGCCTGTTTCTCCGGACCGCCGGTTGGCGGCTGACTGGGCGTTGGTCGGCTTGCGCCGGCCTCTGCCTGCGACCGCTTTCCGGCGGCGAAGTTCAGCTGGCCGCTACTAGTCGGTTTGGCCGACCTAGCGGCAGTGGCCTGTTTATGACGGCTGCCTTTACCTTGCAGCTTGCGTTCTTGCCGTCGCTCCTTCCTCGTAATTCTCTCCCTCTGCTTGCTCTGCGTCGAGGAAGCTGGACCTGAAGGGTCAGTGGGGCGTTGGGCTGTTTTGTTGATTTTACCCTTGCCCTTGCGTTTCTGCACCTGCCAGGCAAGTGAGAACGCGTCCTCAGTGCAGCCGACTATCTCCGTTTGACCGGAGACGGCCGTCTGATGGGAGGAGGAGGGTTGAGGAGTCAAGGGAGAAGGAGGGTGTTTGTTGGGAAGCCCGGCGTCGGTGTTACCCAACTCCGGGATCTGTGTAGGGAGGGTCAGACCGGCAGTGGTATTAGTCGTCGCCTTGGTCTTCACCTGAGTTTTAGAAGGGTCGGTACTGGTCCCAGTCAGCGCCGACGTCCTTTGTTTATCTTGGGACTTTTTAGGTTTGGTCTTGGCTGCGGTTCTCGCCACAGCCAGACCAGCGCCCGCGCTGGTACCCGCAGCGTTAGCTGCAGAGCCACCAGGGGCGAGGGAAGTGCAAGCACCTCCCTTGGGAGTCTCATTGGCTTTCGCCTCCACTCCAGTGTGTGGTAGTTTAACTGGCCTTAAATTGTCCATGTTAAATGTTGTTTAATATTCATCTCTCTGGCTTCCCACCCTCCATGGAGCCCGCACCTGGGAACGTCTCACTATCAAAAAGCTCGAACGTTAGGATTACCAGAGAGATATAGGTGCGCAAGGCTGGTTTACAGTGCGACATCGGGCGCTCGATCGGGTTGGCGTGGAAGGTTCAAAGGGCCAAACCCCCTACGAACTGATCAACCCTCACTTACACCGTCAGCATGACCTTTACCTACCGCTTTGGCCGTCCAAGAACGACCTCAGCGGACCCCACGCACCTCGCCTGTGGCCCTCTGACGGGACACCATGGCCATTTCCCTACCCCTGGCTAGAGGGTAGGGCCACCGTTTCGCTTGAAATCCAGACCAAAGGGGGCGTGTTGCCTTACGGGCACATTACCGCCAGAGCCGCTCGGCTCAACCCCCCAGGACTCCTTCATCCCCGCTTACGGCGCTCAACTGCGCAGGTCCTAGCGCAGGTGACTGTTTACTCCTACCCGCCATCAGCAAATTTTAGTGATAGGCGAGCCCGCCACCACCCAGTCACAGGGGGTCGCGGTTAGGAGTGGAGTTGGGAGCGATGGAGGTGGAAAGGAGTGGGAATGTGGGTAGGATGGAGTGTGGAAGGATTGTGAGATTTGGGACAGGAAGTTGAAAGACGGGAAGAATAGGGTAAAGGGAACTGGGTTAAGGATACGCTTGCGCCTGGTGGTTTTTGTTACATCTGTTTCATAAGGAACCAGATCAAATAACGGGGTGGCAACCTCGGGAAGGTACACCCGCCAGACTTGCCTTGAGGATCTACACGACTGTAGCGCTCTCCCTCAAGACCCCGCCACCCTACCGCCTCTGAAGGAGGCGGTAAGGTAGGCCTGCATCTATACTACCAAGCAAAGCAAAGCAAAGCATGTCGTTGTGCAACCGCAAAAGCATAAATACAGACCCCCCCCTAAGAGCGATCTTTTAAAGTTCAAGTGCAGCGGCTACGCAACGTCAACCAACGCTGGATCTCAAACGAAGGCCCAATTCCTAATTTCTAAAGTGATGGTGTCAAAGTGATTAGCATTTACTACTTACTGCCAAAAAATATTTGTTCTGAGTCCACATTTTCTATGACATTTTTTATTCCATACCAGCTGATCTTCGTACCGCCTCCGAATCAATGTGTGAAAAAATAATATTATTATACTAGCTGACTTTCGTACCGCCTCAGAATAAAAAAAAAGATTTTCTTACATATTTTGTATGGATCGGATACAAAATATATAAGAAAATCTTTTTTTTTTTGTGAATTTTCCTCATGTTTTAATAGTTATTCTGCTATTCGAGGCAGAGACAAATCCAACAAACCAAAGATCATAAAAATCGGTCCACGGGACCGATTTTCTTGAGTTATAAATGGTGTAACTAACCCGACTTCGTTTTATTTATATAAGATACTAGCGGCCCGCCCCAGCTTCGCACGGGTGCAATTTTTTTTTTCGAATTTCCAAAATTTTCTTTCATACAAACCTTGTCCCGGCAATACCGATCACAACAAAAAAAGAATTAGCGAAATCGGTCCAGCCGTTTTCATGTTATGTCGTGACAACGGAAAACGGGTTTCATTTTTATATATATAGATATATATACCTAAATATATAAAAGATTAACCCCCTTATTCATAATCCTATTTTATCTCTATTTTAGCTAAAATAGGTTTATAGAACGTTTGTCTTTATCTGTCACGTTGACATTTCTGTGTGTAAGAAAGAGACAAACCCCATTTTAACTAAAATAGGTTTGATAAGTTTTATGAATAAGGGGGTAAGTATTCATTTTCATGGTATTTATGGTGTTTATACCTTACGTTATTATAACAACGTAGATATTAGTGCGCAGTGCGCGTGCGTTGGAGCGTGTGTCGTAATTGCTTACGTTTTGCCATGCCAATGTTATCATTTCCTTTCAAGAACTATTTATTTTCATTTTCTATTAGGTTTTCCTCGTTATTGTTCCGCATACCTGTATTTTGTGCACAATCCTTATCAAAACCAATATTTATTCTGGTAATGATTGCTCATTGTACCAGGTACTAACAATACCTACAATAAGTGCATTTCAGTACTTATATAAACTGTAACAATGCTAGAACAATAGGGATGTTATCAACGTAGTGAAATGTCGATAGAGCGTTGACCGCTGAGTAACACTTGTTGCGATAACCCGGCTTTGTCTGTGTTGCTTTATTTCTGCTCTCACTGGTGGTAAACATCCGTGCGTCATCCCCAGTGGTCTCTGATCTACAAATAAATAAACATGTGGTCTCTTCCAGCTTTGTTTTACATTAGAGGAGAATATTCCATATTTTTCACGATGTGATTCATCTGGGAATTGATATCGATAGAATCCCATAGCCCTACTCTACTCTCGACGCATATGATGTGAAATCTATGGTGTTGATGATAACGCTTTTATTTATAACTGCAAGTGTTTATCAGCACTGAAAGGGTTCTCTTATTCAAGAATTATGCAAAATTAAACGGCACTGTGAAACGTGATTGTCAGGTTTGTATAGGTAGGACGCATCTCATTAGCAAGGATATCCATATGCATCTTTCGTTTAAGTTTAAGACAATGGCTGGTGTGGTAGTCGTGACTCGGCCGCTTATGACATGCAGTGTGTCAAAGAGGAGCATATGGATCGGCTCAAGACACTCCACCACTGTAAACACTGGATGTACAGCAAGTCATTTGCAAAACAAAGACCGCAGAACGCGGCCGAAATAAAAATATTTACGCAGCCACTGCTGACTCAAGCAACGCTTTGTTTGGACGGAGGAATAACCTTTTTGCAAGAAAATAAATTAATGTCAAATCACAAAAACAACAAGGACTTGATTATAATCGGCTGCGTTTTACCCAAATTAAAGGCCAAAGCTTTCAGAAAAATTACACGACTGGGAAAGTGGGAACTTGCTAATACAATACCATAAAGAACATATTTTATAACAATAAACATATACTCTGGTACTAGAAGGAACAGTGGGGTTTTAGTCGGTAGGAGTCCGACATAACCCTCCGTTCTTCCCAGACTGAGGGAATACATGAAGAGTTTATTTATTTTATTATAAGCCTGTGCTGTCCCACTGCAAGGCAAGGGCTTCCCTTTCCACTTTCCCCGGTCTACTGCGATTGTGGGCCAATCCTTTAATGAGGACATCCCCACGGAAAAAAAAGGTGATGAAAACGTTTAAAAACAAAAGGAAAATCAGAAATTCAAAATACAGCATTTAAAACCTAGCGTTGTAACAGGTAGAAAAAACGCAATAAAGACTTGCATAAGTATGCATTATAAACAAACAGTATCAATTTACATTATTTACAATGAGCGGCGTCGGCACGCGAAGGCGACACGGGTATCGCCGGACGTGAGACATTAGTTTAATGAAATAACGACAATTTGCATGAAATAACTTGCGCCGCGTCCGTGCACCCGCGGCCTTATTCCATGACTGCTCTCAATGACTGCCTCTAGAGCTATTTGACTCATGCTCAATGAACATGAATCTTAATTGAAGCGAACTGGCAATGTGAATTGTTGATGAATGTTGGCTTTTGTGATGCCGTTATACTCATACATACAGTGTTTACAGTACATGAAGAAATTTATTTATATTTCCATACAAAAAAGGAATGAATGTGTTTGTTTTCCTTTTTGCAAATGAGACACACATTCACAAGCTGTCAGTGTCAGGTCATGACTGTAATCCACGAGAGGGTAGACAGAGATTTATAACTCCCTCACCATACTCAGAACACTCCAGAGTCCACCTCCACACACAAAAAGGAAAGCGTTCTGTGTCACTGTCTCCGTAAGAATCTGCTTTCAATGAAACTATAGTTTAAAGCTAGATAATTTCTATTTGCTGTATGTGAATTTTTGTACGCTTCTCTATTTTCATCTGCACGTCAAGACTGTGACAAGAGGGCTTCCACACAGCATGATGCTGTGCTATGGGGGACCCACAGCACAGCAGAGATGTACGCAAACTGTGAATGAAAATGGCATGCGCGCATACTTTGGGGCTACAGAGGGGGAACTAACTTGACTGCGTATCGTGGTCGGATGCTCTCTCTGTTTCAGGTACTTGCGCCAGCTGTCAACGTGTCGGCGCAACGACTGTCGGATCAGGTCGACCAAAACCAGCTATACCGGCTTGGCAGTGCAGGATTGAGCGTCATATCGGTGAGGCTAGAGCACTCATCGGCAAGCTAATCTGCTTCAGGGAGGGCAATACTCGCCCTAGAGTGATGCGCTTTGTGAGGCGGGCGATCTCGGGGACTGATATTACTTCTCAAGATTATTTGTCCCGCGTCACAGAGCGTATCGACTTCCTGAAGCAGAAGATCTGTGCATGGGCAAACCGTATTCGTTGGTACAGGCGGAGAGTGGAGTGGTACACTCAGAATCGCACATTCCAGAGCGATGAAAGGTGAGTTTATAGGGCTTGGGAGCGACCGGACCAAGGTGTAACTGACTCGCATCTGCCGGATGATGTGGCCATGTGTTCGTTCTGATGAAACATCAGGACGGCGCCTTTCAGTCACATCGAGGGTGATTGGACTAGGAAGATCGAGCGAGCGTGAGATCTAATACCAGAACCACTTATCATCAGCGCCCAAGATGTTGATCGTGCAGTCCTTCCGTTGCCTAACTGGAAATCTCCAGGGCCGGACGGGCTGCACAACTTTTGGATAAAATGGTTCCAAGGGTCGCACGCCCGCTTGGAGTCCCAGTTCCAGTCAGCCTTAAAGTCAGGGTCGCTGCCCCAGTTCCTAACGACAGGAATAACCCACATGCTCCATAAATCAAGTAGTAGGTACCGCAGATCTCAAAAATTATAGACCGAACACTTGTCTACCGACAGTCTATAAAGTTCTTACATCCATTTTGAGAGTTAAAAATAACAAATTAATAGACACCAACTCCATCATGTCTATTTCTCAAAATTGATGTAAGAATGGGTCCCGAGGTACTATGGAGCTGCTCCTCATTGATATGGCCATCACCAAACCAGCCAACAGATCAGCCAACAGATTCGTCGTTCCCGAAAGGATCTGTCTACATGTTGGATAGATTATAAGAAGGCCTATGTCTCGGTGCCACAACCTACATGGCTCATGAGGGTGCTGGAACTGGAATTGTATAAAGTAGATAGAACTCTGCGCACCTTCCTCATGTCGTGCATGCGGTACTTCTGGACAAGGCTCGCATTATCACTGTAACCCTGACCGCCGGTAACTTGGACCCTGTTCCCGATGCCGGTGGGCTACTATTTAAAATATTTTTAAATAAAGAGGATAATGCTATCAATGAATGTTCAATTATGAAATGATGACATGCGACTGATAATTTTATTTCCCACATTGTCAAAGTAATTAAAAAGAAATTAGTAAGAAATCAGTTACTGATATTTCAGTAACTAATTTCAACAACTTCTTGGCATTCTCAGTTTTTTTTCCTTTTAGGTGCCTACTGAACTTACGCAAGATTTGTAATTTTTTTTTTAAAGCCATCGCTGGTCGCTGTTCCCAGCCAGGACTTTCTGGGCCTTGGTTGCGCAAGTCTAAGATATTGGTGGCATACTCCTCGGACAGATACTCGTGGAGGGGCCCGTGGCTAAATAATAACAGCCGCACAGGCAATCGATCAGGTGAAGCTACGCTTGCCACAGTTGGTCTGTGGACAGGTGACCATCTTTACATACCGAGACCCCTCCGTGCATTGAAAAGCACGTTAAGCCGTTGGTCCCGGGTGTCATTCGTGGATCTTTGACAGTTGTTACGGGTAGTCAGAAGCCCTGACAACCAGTCTTACCAAGGGGTATCGTATTACGATATTATGACTCCTTGGCCAAATACAGTAGGTACCTACAGTAGGACCCAGGTTAGTAGGCTGGCCTAGTATAGCACGGAGTTTTAATAGAATAAGAGGCCAGCTTATCGTACCTACGACACCCTATGGTAATAAAAAAAGAATCAGGAAACTTTAATATCAAATAATGAATTGAAATATAAATTTAATTATGAAATTATATTAATTATATTATTAATTATTATTATCATTGGTGCATCAGATTATTCAAACTTTAGCAACCATAGAATCTTTACCAGAATATTCCCACGTTCTACAAAATGGCGTGTCTTTATTAAAATTATAGTCATTCTTCATATTCACAATAACAGAGCCCTTGGCATTATTTCACCCACACTCGGTTTACGCAAACAATTCTCAGAAATACCCTTCGGAATTGTCATGAAGATGCGTCAAGATAACACTCGTTTAAGATGGATGGTAGAATATGATGATACTTAATCTGCGACAAACCTTTAAGATTGCATTATCGATGGCAGCTGAGCCGGCATCAGCAGGCGTTGTCACCGGCTATTTATACACAGACAAGTTTTCCAACATTTACATGAATATCGACATCAATAACAACGTTAATAGGTGGACATTTGTGCGCTTCTGAGAACATTCAGCATTAGAAATATGTTCCTACTAATGGGCGTTCAAATAGTCGATAACAGTTTTATCTACAAAAAAAGTGAATTTCATATAAAAATTTGTTGGAATAATGTATGAAATGTATTGTTGTCGCGATTATCACGCATAGAATGCATGGAGATAAGTAGCTGGATGTACCAACGCCTGGCGCCGCGGGGGAATGCCAACGCCGTGACGTTACGATATGACTATCTGCGACTTGACGTGATTGAGCAGTTTGATAAACAAATACTTAATCGATATTTTATCTATAATGCGTCCATTTCTCGCTAATTCGAAAATGATACGAAAGTGACTTTAACGTGACTTCAATGATATTGTTGATTGAAGGCTGTCGTTTATTGTAGATATAATAAGAACTCCTGATAATTGATTGATAGCTATTATTATCACATAAACACTCCTGCACGTACGTGTTGTTTCAGGGGCTGTAATCACGTGTAAGTAATCTCGTTGCATTTAGTCCTTGACTAAAGGGATGAAGCAACAAGTACCAATAATAGGTAGTTAACCACTACATTGGGATGTGGTGTAGATCACAGTAAGTACTTAAACAAGTACCCATATCATCCGCCCCATATTTTTCCTAGCCGAAGGACGAAGCCCATGAAAACGTCATAACCTATTTCACAATATTATCACCGTTAGAGTAATCCTGTCTCGACGTTCGAGATAAGCTAGTTAGACTGATGAATGACTCAAAATACCATGAATGGTCAACAGACCCCTTCTGTGTAATGCGATAACGTAGCATTCTTAAAACTGCAAAAGACAATTCTTATGCTAAGCCAAGTAATTATGTTCAAAATTTCCTCACAACCGTTTGTTTTAACGGACTTTGAGGTGACTCACGCTAAGCAGATGAAGATTTGAAAAGAAAAAAATTGGCCCACGTTGGGCGCCAAAATCGCCAGCTTACCCATACTCTGACATAACCTCAAAATAATGTAAGTCATAGCAGGGTCCAAAATGCAGGTAGAACAAAGACTGGAAATGGCACTTACATGTATATTTAGAGTGCTCTTGAAACATTCAACATTTAAGTAGGTACCTATCTATCTGTAAGTAGTTGACGTGCGTTTATCGTTATCATGGATATATCAGTCTATGTAAGATATGGCTGCGGTCGGCAATAGTGGTTATAAGCGCCCCTATTGTTGCTGATATATTATTACGTCGTGTATTTGCATTATTTGTAGCCTAAGGCAAACAGTTTTATATAGTAATCTATACTAATCTAATCTACAGGGTGAAATTAAATTCATGGGCATCCTTTTAAGAGGTCATTGTACTCATCATTATGAACAACTTTTACTATGGGACTACACCTAAAATCGCGACAAAAAATCAGCTGTTCCTTGCATGTAATGTTCACATAACTCGTCAAAATGTAGGAAAGAGCTGATTTTTTTTCGGTGATTTCAGGTTTGGTCCCATAGTAAAAGTTGTTCATAATGATGATTACAATGGCCCCTTAAAAGGATACCCATGAATTCAATTTCACCCTGTATACTAATAATAACGCTGAAGAGTTTGTTTGAACGCGCTAATCTCTGGAACTACCAAACGATTTAATTTTTTTTTTTGCATTTGGTAGCCCAATCCTTGAGGAAGGCTCTATGCTACTCATAATTAAGTTGGTTAAGTAGGTAGATGTAACGATAAATCGACGCAGTGGAAAACCCATTTATTTGCGGTAGGTAGACCATTTTCCTTTATCAATTTTTTCTATGTAGTAGGTAAATCGACTCTAGCTAATGTGATTAACCGGTTTCGGATACATAGCCTATTGAATTTAATGATTTGATTGGTTTTTGCTAATTTTGTCAACCAACCCAATCGCAGCTGATAGGTACATAATATATTAAAATAACATATGCCACGTGCGTTCTTAGAGATTATTTTTATAATATTTCTTGAAACTCCGCCGATAACAGACTACACGGAAATCGAGCACTATTCCCTGAATTTACTTATAATAAAAAAAATAAACCAATGAATTGCTAGAATCCGTTCAAAACTACCTACGTTCATGAAACATATCCTATCTATTCTATTAATAAAGTACACCTGTCTAATACTTTATCGAAAGTGATGTTGCCCAAAAACGTAGCACATGGCGTCCTAAATTTAGTTAATCGTTTCCTGTTTAATCTAGCCGTAAACTGAGAAGTGAGAAGTATGCTGAACATCAGTACATTTAGCTAGCCGTTTACATCTTATAAACAGGTACACTTTCAAATGTAACGCTTGACGACAGAAATGTCTTTTCTTTGGTATTGTTCGTCGAATCGTTAAGCTCCTATTAAATTTTGAGTTGAGCTGCACGATTGTGAACGCACGAAAAATCAGCTGTTCCCTACATTTTATGTTCGTATAACTCGTCAAAAACTAAAATATTAACCGACTTGCTGACTGTACCTTAACTAAAATTTGAAATGCAGACAGTGTCACAGGTAACAGCAACAAACGATAATCCTCTGCATAATGACGAAATGGAGCGACGATAATCATGACTGCCACCTTTTGTTACAGCCGTCACACTCGTCATTGCAATATTAAGATAGATATCATAGGATTAGTAATTTTATTGCAGGTAGGTAGATACGTCTGACTAATAAACCGTATCCCTTTTCCTTAAGGTTTTCACAATTTTCTAGTTTATTCTGAAAGTTTCCTATTTACTCATCGCTCCATTCAGTCAAGTATAAAAGTAAGTACTTACCTACCTACTTGCGCTTGTGAGCCACAGCGCTGGTCACGACAATCGCTCAGCATAATGCTGTGACCCTGTTTGACCCTTCCCATAGGGTCACAGCATTATGCTGAGCGATGGCCGCTTTGCGTGATTGTCACGTGGATATTTTCCCTCAACTTGTTGTTTTTTTTGTGTTTGTGTTATTTTTTGCGTCATGTTTACCGCAAATAAACGTACTTAAGTACTTTCTTTCTTTATAAAAACATAATTCCATAACATACAGGATTTCGCGCGGCCGAAGTCGCGGGCAGCAACTAGTTATTAGATATACTTAAGTCAAACCGCGTAGTCATTAGGTACTGGAAGTCAGATTAAAAGATAACAGACCAATATTTGTTATCTAAGTATTTATACTTGTACATTATGAACGGAAAATCTTTAAGGGCTGATTTAAGAGTCTATATTAATTCGAAAATAATTGACTCTTTAGATGATAGATATTTAAGTAGAATTACGTCGTACCTAATAATGTATTCAAGAGTAGCGGGTAGCCGTAGGTAAGTAGGTGAGGACTACAACCATTGTTTTAATATGTAAGTAACGTTCGCTAGTGTTGTAATTGTAATCAACAAGATGTACCTACCTCTGTAGGTGCGATGTGCGATAGCGGAAAGACGTACTTGGTTTCAATAATGTCGGCTGATTCAGTCAGGTTGCTTCATATTTTCCATATCTAATTTTTCTGCAGTTGCAGCAATTGTTCTGCAGTTTATTTTTCCTTACACGTCAAACTCAAACTCAAAGCATTTATATCAATTAAGACAACCATTTACAGGCACTTTTGAATTTCCAAGAAATCCTCAGAAAGATGAAGGTAGTTAACCCATTCCAAAGCGTTGTAGGTTTCTATGGAGAAGAACGGGCAAGAAAATGTATGGACATTCTTTTAATATAAATGTCTCTCATTAACTATGTTTGTTTTACAAATTACACTCCGGACTGCACAGTAGCAGTCCGGAGTCTGGATACGGTGTGTGTTAAAGTGTTAATGGGTTTCTCCAACAGGAATTTAGAAATTCCTGATGGAAAAACCCATTAACAATTTGCCCAACCCGGGGATCTACCCCAACCTCATTCTCAGTACTGGCGCTTGTTACCAATATACCAACGCGGCAGTCACACCCGTGTCACAATGAGTTATTCCGGTCTGATCCCCTGGACCCCTCCCCTCCACCCCCCTCGATCCCCTGCTTGTTGGTCTTCAGTTTTAAAGTTTGTCTTATCCACTATAAGCTTTCTCATTCCAGCCGCTTGCGACCGATGACGTTATTAGATTCAAAATTCAAAATTACATAGACAAAGAGATTATTAAAGACAGGCATACGGGTAAATTTTCTGCTTTCTAATTGGCTCCCAGTTTGGAATTAAGTCAGACTTTGAAGTAGATAGAGCTCTTGAGAACACAAGGTCCGGTTGGTTCTAGATCTCGAGGACAAGGACGGCTCTTAACCGCACAACCTTGTATTACTACATGTTAAGTTGTTAACTAGTATTAAATGTATCGCAAAATGATTTAATACAATTCGCTGAAGGGAAAAAGATATAGAAGTAGTACCTACTTAGGTAAAATAGGAGTCATCATCATTTATCGATGGTCATCATCAAAGAGTAGATACTTAGGTACCAATTTCGCGGTTACGGAATAGGCAGATAATAGGTACTTACAAAGAAACTGAACGTGTTAGTTACACTAACACTGAATCACATTGTGGTAGACGACGATTGTTTCGATACTAAGGGGTTTATTTATAAACGATTATTAACTTTAGTTTTGTGCCGTTTAAATTTAAACGTCAAAAATGTATGATTATCTCTACTTACTTAACTTTAAGCAACGTTTATGAATAAAGGGGTAAACGTCCGCGTCGCATGTACTTACTTATTTTCTTTCTTTCTTTATATTAGATTTTACCAAATATTGGTAAAAGTTGGTCTCGCAATATGGCGACGCGACGGTTATTTCGAATCTAGATGAAGCTGCGAAACAGTTTGGAAAGGATCAAAATCAATGCTGATTTACTTTTAAATTGAATTGATAGGTATTATAAACTGCCTCATTGGTGAAGTGGTCGCAAGCGATACTGCTGAGCATGAGGTCCTCGGCTCGATTCTCGGGTCGGGCAAAATGTTATTGGGTTATTCCATCCGGAATTTCCCAGGCAGCCATGAGTCTGGTTTTGTGCCCGGTTGTTGACAATACGTTTGCCCCCTATTACATGGGACATACCTGTACACCTGTCTAACCCTTCGAGGAATACAAGTGTGAGGTTATGTAGGTATTATAAAGTTAATACTACCTTTTCTTTCTTACCTTTACCCCCTTACTAATAAACGTATTATATCAGATGTATAGTTACTCTCTTTCAGTCGTCAGTAATTTAACTTTCGAAAGAAGAATACAAAGTGTTGTGTAACTATACAGACGCTATACAGCATTTATTAGTAAGGGGGTTAATGTACAGACGCTAGCACATCAAGGTATCCGAAACTGTCAAATTTTCACAATCAATCTTGAACTATTTATTAAATAAAGGAAAATAATAAAATAAAGACAGATTGTAGTAGCTTGATGTACTGGCGTCTGTACCTACGTAAACAAAAAATGCTCACTAACCTACTTATGCTGACTAACCATTTATTTTGTGGAATAGCAAATACTTGTAAGAAATGCTTCGAAAGAATTGAATAAATGTAACGAGTCTGGTCTCCATGACACAGAATAGAAACGAGTTTAAATGCGGGTACTTTACATTAATGTTAGCTTTACCTTAAACTATCTGGGACACATGTGGCTTATTATCACGAAACTTAAGTACATTAAATATGTATCTACCTACGTACCTATTAAAGACATCACTTAGTTACAAATTCTACACATAGCTGTATCTTCGTGAAGAATGTAAGTCACTAGACACAAATCTAACTTTAGTTCTAGCCTAAGCCTTTGAGCCAGTGATCCTTATTTGTATTTCGAACTTTATTTCGATTTTGACAAAGTTCTTAATACTAAAATGACAACTTAGCACCGAACTAAGGTGTCATTTTTGTATAAAGAACTGCTATTCTATAACAATTAGGTTCTTAATTCAATAACTGGCTCGGTGGTTTAGAAAACCTAATCTAAAGACAAACCTTGTTTTGTACTAGGGTGCTTTGTGGTGGCTCAAGTAGTAACGGCCCCGACTTACGAGATGTAGGTCGTAGGTTCGAACCTAGACAGGCGTTTACATTTTTGTAAATAATTTCATCACCACTGCTCTCAAAACGGTGAAGGAAAACATCGTGAGGAAACCGGCATGTCTTAGAACCAAACATTCGAAGACATGTACCATCTACTAACCCTCACTGGGCCCGCGTGGTAGATTACAGCTAACTTCCTTTCCAAGAGAGGAGGCCTGAGTCCCAGCTGTGGAAACATTATAGGGTGATTATGAAACACATAAGATAAAATCTTGCTAACGAAGAATCACAAATTCCGCAATTTATCTACACATTTTTATGTTAATTTTTTTTTATTTAACCATTTAAAACAGACCAAAATAAAAGAACACAAACATTCGTAGATTTAAAGGTTTTCTAAATAAATCTCACCCAGCATACCTGCGATAGGAAAATAGATAAAAACAGATGTGACACCATGTGTAAGAGTAGAAGAGAAAATAAAATAAAAACACATACCTACACAACTCAACTCTTGCTAGAAAGAAAAGATAGAAATGTTTAGAAGACCTAGTCATTGCGCCGGCCTAAAATAAATTGGTATAAAGCCAAGAGGATGACTGACATAAAATCTTCTCATTTTGGACGATTATCGATACCTATTCTCGAAGTTTCTTGGTCTGTGCTACTGCACTGGGGAGTTTGTTGCGCCACTTCTTCCCAGCACTAGGAGTGGTGAAGGGCGAGCGTTTAGGGTGCTGTCTTACGTAATTTTGTTTGACGTTCGAAAACTGCTGATTGAATAAATGACTTTTGATTTTAAACGTTTGCTTTGTTTTACAGATATTGTTGTTGCCAAAAAGTAGTTGATGATACTTATTTAGACGCGGAGTTTTTTTCTTTCACAAGAAAATTTATACCTACCTATTCAAATTGATCTCTTTTGTCTCAAACAACAACACAGAGAAGTCGATTTGGAATACAAAACAACTGCTGTATAATATAAACATATCATGAAAAAGGACATTACAGCCAGCGAAGTGTATAATAACGGGGCATTAGCCTCTTGTCCTTTATTGATATGCTGAAAACATGAATAAATGTAAGGGAAATTAATAAAATAAATGGTTCAGACAACACATTTAAGCCCTGTCCTGTATATTCTAACCGCATAACGCAAATTAACACCGTGATTGTTATGTGCATGTATTTTGATCGCAACATTTTTCATTGGAAATATCCTTCATTTTTATTTCTAGCATCCTGTAGGTATCGCTAATCTGTCATATCATATTACCAGCACTTCTCCCGCGACTTCGTTCGCGTGCATTTCTCCTACAAATTCCTGCACCAGTTTCACCCCTATAGAATAGTTCTTTATTTGCACAGAAAGTAGGTACAGGTTACAGATGTTAAGTTTATAAATATGATCCTATAGGTACTAACTACCTTAACTAAGGCATGCAAACAGTTTAGCTACTTATAATAATAGATAAAGACTCATTAATATTTTTGTTATTTACACATTCAATCAAATTAATTTATGATTACCATGTCAAGATGAAATTCAGTACATTATTTGAAATAGGCAATACAATACATAATGTCGAGTTTCCTAAAATGGGATTATAAATTCGTTAAGTTCGAGGTCAATACAGTTAAATTAAAAATATAAATGATTTATTTCATAATCTTAATTATACAGGATTGTCCAAATAGGTATTGACCGTGCGCGGTCCGACGGGGGGGGGGGGTCGTGGGGGTCATGACCCCCCCCAAAATCATTCAAGCTGTCAAGAGTCTGAATGATTTACTTGCCTTACTAAACTTAAAACTGTACATGAGCCACGAAAACCCCGATAGGCATATTCAAAAACATTAAGAACATCGGCAGACATGGGGACTGCCGACTGAAGTAAAAACTTAAAACTATGAAATGACAGTGGGTTTTCACTCGGGATATTGGGCACCCCGCTCGTACGTAAGGTTGAAAGGCTTAGGTAAGGCCAGATTCCAAAACCTAAACTGCTGTAAAACGAGTTTAAGCTTTTCGTCATAATTCGATAAAGTAAGTTCTCTTTTTGTATGATGGGCAAAAGAAAACAGAGACTATTCAAGGTGGGGTGCTAAAATGAGGCTCGCTACGCTCGTTCTTGCAATTGAAATTGGTTCTTGAGCTTTTCTTCAAAAGTCGACAAAGCAAGTAATTCCTAGTCCTTTTGGAATGATCGAAATTCGAAAGAAAATCGAACCAAGAGTGTGCAAAATTTTGGAGCTCGCTTCGCTCGCTCTTGCATTTTAGTTTCTTCTAGCTGCTTGAGCTTGCCTGCACAAGTCGACAATGTAACCCCTATTTCTACTTAAAAATATGAAACAAAACCTAATTAAATAGAGGCGGTTTGTAAAAATTTTCGAGCTCGCTTCGCTCGCTCTCCCCACCCTGCACAATTTGTCATTCTAATACATACAACGAATTTGGCAGCATTTAAATAACACCCCCCCCCCCCCCCATGTAAAAGCTGCGTCCCTGAATAGCATAAGTAATGTGGAGCTGGAGATGTACATGAACCTTAATATATCATCACGCCTTTAATCCCCAAAGGGTTGGGCAGGGGTCTACGTTCATATAGTACATACACCCACATTTCGCCAGTTATTAAGTGAAATATCATAGAGAGCGAGCCTACTGCCGCCAACCGGGCACAAATCCAGACTCCAGGCTGCTTCTGAGAAATTTCTGATGGCAAAACCCATTAATACTTTACCCGACCTAGGAATCGAACCCAGCTAGGACCTCATGCTCAGCAGTAACGCTTGCGACCACTAGACCTACGAGGAGATGAACCTCCCTTAAAATATTCCTCGGCAACCATGATGACCCCCCCCAAAATCTTGGGCTGCGACCGCGCCTGGTATTGACGTCAATAAAATAAAAAATGAATCCTCATACCTAGAGGGGTATCTGAAAATACCTAGGTACATATGTTCCACGAATTTTGATAGTTTAGGAGATAGGTACTTATGATATTTTTTCAAATTTTTGGGGAAATTCTTCGGGGTCATCGAGGTTGAATAGTCATTGCGGTCATCTTTAAGAATTTATAACTTTTTTCGACAAGCTCTTTTTATGTTTTTTTTTTGTGATGGGAATCGACTTTTAATCGTAAGAATATAAATTTCTCACATTCGATTAAAAAAAATTGTATCTTGCACTAGGTAATGTTAGAAATATATTTTTTTATACATGAAATGGTAGGTATTTCATGATAGCCCCACCGCAAAAAAAAAAAACATAAATAGAGCTTGTCGAAAAAATCTATAAATATGTATGTATTTAAAGATGTCCCCGAAGAATTTCCCCAAAAATTCACAAAATTTACAATCTCGCGGGTGTTCACAATTACGGGGACCATCGATATCCGTGTACGGTGACAGATATAGTAGGTAGGTACTTATAGATTATTTATTAGCAACCGTCTTCTACGCGCTTTTCCATCTCCACTTCTCTGATCCATAACGACAAAGTACCTAGTTTTTTTCATGTGTTACATAGTACCTATGACTTGTGATTGCAAATTTTATGTCCTTTAAATTACTAAAACCGGACTTACATGGCCCTTTAGATACTTAAACATAATTTATAAAACATACTTAATTTTAACTAACATGCTGCAAGTAAGTAGGTAGAGTAGGTACTCAGATACGTAGGTACCTATTGCTGGTCACCGATTACATGTGTTTTGCATAGGTACCTACCTAGGGCAAACTCTGATAAAATCTAAGTAAGTAGATTAGCGGCAGGATTATGACCATGTATAACGTGATAGCAAATGTAATTAAATTATATCAATTTAGGTAGATACCTAACAAAAAACCACATAGGTACCATCGCGGACACTGGCGGTTGACCACTTTTCAACCTTATTACTAAGGGCATAAGGGTGAAAAGTGGTCGACCGCCAGTGTCCCCGGTTGTACCTATTTAGAAAGAACCGGCAAGAAACTGAATCTGTTTTAAAATCAATGAAGAATGAACTACTTACCTGCACACTAATTGCGTAACACACTATTAATTAAACCATTTTGACGGATATCGCTAATACATTGCTTCGTATATTCGAAAAAATTGTCAGCGTAAATAACGCAATGAATGTTGTTGAACTGTCAAAATAAAAGCCATTCCTGCTGTTAGTGTCACGCAATGACCCCGCCGATCAATGAAGATCTCCACAACTCCACTAATTTGCTGGTCCGCAATATAGTGTGAACAGGCGGCTTGCTTTGCTCATGATCTTCGTTAATACAAAGCCGATACAACAATGCGGCGAGCCTCATTTGTCACACTAGCCCCGTCTTTCATTATCCACTCTCCGCCGGACCGTGGGGCTTTCATCTCGCCTCTGACTGATGACCTGATGGACATTTGAACGATTATCGGATGATCCCTTTGTCAGTCAAAAGGTTTAGTTCTCATGTGTAACAATGAGGCGGCTGATCAAAGTGCTACGAGTTAAAAATTGCTGGTAAAACGTTTGGTTTTATGTGGACTCTTCTGTTCTATGGAGGTTTTTAGCGTTTTTAGAACACGTTTGACGAAGAAAAGCATGCGTTTTTAGCATGAAAAAAAAAACAAATGTCATTTATTCAAACTAGGCTGACAATCAGCACTTTTTTAACGTCAAAATTACATATTAACACAAAAGACAGTCCCCCAAAACCACAGAGTACTTTTTGATAGACTGAGAAAACTGTCGCCCGCCCGGCTATGAGAAGTAACTACGTCTTGAAAATAGACTAGGCAGGCATGTAATTCCGATAGCCACAGAGTTAAATTAAACTTATAGCACCATTCAAGTCATTCGCGTCCTAATTCGTTAACGGTTACTTACTTTGTCTAGGAGTTCCTAGACTTTAGAAGAATTAGGTCGTCTACCAAGGTGCAGTACATCGGCATTGTTTCAGTTCAACGACCCAACGTTTCTGTAACATTAATTGTTAGCGTTTGCGTGATGCAACGCCGGTTGCTGAATGACGTCAAACACGCATGGAATCCTACTACAGCTGATATTTACCAGTAAATGTTGCTAATGTATTAATTTATACGACAGTTTGCATGAAAACATAATTTTCTGCGAACTTACGCAGTTAACTTTAAAAACAAAATAGGTGATGTTGTTTTCATTTATGTACAGACGCCAGCATATCAAGCTACTACAATCTGCCAAAATTCTTTAATAGATTTTCAACTTTATCGCTAAAGTATAAGGTTCAAAGTTGATTGAGAAAATTTGACAGTTTCGGGCAGCTTGATGTGCTGGCGTCTGTACCTAAATGAAAAATACTTGTGGGTTTTGTGACGTGACTGTAAGAACAGAAAATAGCCGCACTTTTAATTGTTATCCTTCATAATTACGTATATTGAATGCAAAATAATTTTGAAGATTTTACCGACGATCATCAAAGTACTACTTACTTCAAGCTCCTGCTTCAGTATCATTGTTCGTAGGTACTTGTTCTACAAAACTCCCAGGATATCTGCGTAAGCTGTGACAGTCAGAACAGTTTGAAAACCAACTCAAACATTTTGCAAAATAACCGTTCATCATCACATCAAACATTCTTCTGAATTTCTTCCTACATTATTCTAGAAATCTCCATAAACTGGGAATTGAGTACAAATCAAGGAATATCAAAAAAAAAATAATTCTTCGATATTTAGTAGGTAGGTAGGTACCTACCTACAAAAGTTACATGTCAAAAGTAAAGACGTTGGTATTTATCGGTACTTACAAAGTAACACTATAATACTAAATTTAAAACGGCACATGCAGAGCAACGACCAGTGTTTATTGCTTGGAGCGGAAGCTCCTTTGACCCTTTGTTTATCAGCAGCGGAGCGGCGCGCGGCGCGGGCGCACGAAGCCGGATATGCAGTGTTGCTGACGGAAATGCGTCGTCAGCGTGCATCAATAGCTGCACTTGCAGGGCCTGATGCATAAATAGGGCTGCTACACCACTAATAATTATGAAAATGAAAATAACTGTGTGCTGTCAGATTTTGACTTATCTACGGCTCAAATGGTTTCCGTTAGAACTCCGTCCTCCATTCCATTTCCATCGAAATGATTTAAATGGGCAGGGGGTTCTTCACATTGACCGATGGGTATAGTGGTATTTTTTTTTTTATATTTCTTACTAGCCGAAAAACTGAACGACCACAATAAAATAAAATATAAGAGGTAGGTACCTAACGAAGTAAGTAGTAAAATGCAGTTATGAAATACGAATTATGTTCTGTGTATTTGATAAATAAATATGTATAAATACCTGACCTTTATGCATAATAATTAAATTTAAATGTATGTTCCCCGCGATAATAAAAGAAATAGATAAACTTAATGGGTGTGGTCAATTATGTAGGTGTAGATTAAAATGATAACTAACATTTTAATGGGCACTTATCGATTTGATATTACGCCGCTACAAGTTTCAATTTATACGCCTAAGAGCGGTATCCTTTCATATTTATATGGGTTTCGCACTACGTCCGATCCGAATAGTGCGAATCCGCCCTTAGTGTGCATACACGCGAGCGATACGCGTCAATGTCACTAATGCAAACTTTTCTTATAACCATTTCTATTTACTGAAATGATTAGCCTGTCCATTCGAGCGGAGAAAAGCAAACATTAACATTTAGAATTCTATTGGTTAATATTTTCTTTGCACTGCACTTCTCCGCTCCTCTCTGCTTCAATGGACAGCCAGCCTTGTGATGTGCGATCGTGTGAGGTTAGGCGAAAGCGCCAAAGTAGCCCGCGAAATTCAATGTTTCTAGTTGCATCTTCGATCAATATTGATCGAAGAGTTGCATTGATGATTTTAATTGTTTTAATTCTGTAAATAAATGTTACTGTCGCAAATCATATTTAGATCAAAATACAAACTGATACTGACCTGAAAAGCAATAAACGTAACGTAACTTGGAATTTCGCGGGATGCCTTTGCGCATCCCCTTAACAGAAAGGTGACAGCCCTAGATACTCATAATGTTGAGTTATTGTCAACGCGCAGTTCGTCACGACCCAAATATCGAGCGATACTAGCAACGCTAACAGTGCACTTCTCGACTTGACGACTGCAGTTACAGCTACATTTAACACGTGTTTTAAACAGTAAGTTTAACAAGTTGCTTTGCGATGGTAATAGCTTTTGTTGCTTCCGGATATCGTTTCCCAACCGCTGCGCAGTCAGTAACCTACATGATTGTACTACCTACCTACATACTTATTTTAAAACATTTGTTCTACTTTGCCTCGTCGACGGGACTGCTAGAATGTCTAGCAGTCCCAACAGAATACTGTTAGTACATTGCTATTAGATTGACGACCGAGACGGCGAACCGCCGCGGCGGCGGCGGCGGTTCCTTAAGAACTCTACGTATAAGGGCTGATTTTGACGTTTGACAGTTTTTGTATGAAAAGACTGTCAAAATTTCAAAATTAAGTTAAATAGTAGGTAGTAGGTAGGCACCTCATTTGGATTCAGATTTTTAGGAGTATTTTCTACTCTAAGTGCTCGATAATTTTGTATAAGTATGAATTTTCCGTGACAATGTCAGCCATGCCGCCTGCAGAAGTCACCTTTGCGAAAATTGCTGTTACCAATCATACAGGTCATCCAATACGCAATTGACAAGGCAATAGGTACCTACATAAACAATTTACAATTCCATTAACGACAACTGGAATGGGGGTTTTCCTAGGAACCAAATGACAATTCAAACTTTCCCCAATGCTCGTCAGTCTGTGACGTATAGTAATTAGATATGACACAAAACACCTATTGACCTGACCTACTACAACAAGGAGAGTCATGCTTCTCTGCTCCTTAGCAATAGATACCTGGAGAGACATGGGGACAAGTCTTCTTTCTTCCATATGTTTCGGAGCTAGGCACCTACAGTCCGTTCACAGTTAGTTTACTTCGGATAGCAACAACCGAATAGCAACCTCATTGCAACGAAAGTAAAGATCAATGTGATTTTGATAGACTTTGCAATGGCAGCAAACCAAAGCAACAATATTGCCACGACAATAAAGATAACTATGATTATTGCCAGCGATGCAAAATCAGAGGAGTGATCGATGGAGGTAAGTAAAATAGATATGAACGGACTGTAATAAGATTCCGCAAAAAGAAGTTATAGGTGGTATTAAGCATGATTGACATTTCTACCGAAAGTAGCAAATTTTAGTCCGTCGTTGAAGCACAAAGACATTAAATTATGTTGAAGTATATATATAATAGATAGGTAGTACCTACAGTGTTGACAGGCAGACAGGCGGACAACGTTATAGCGAGTGATCACGTGTAGGGTCCAGTTGAAAATCAGCGTCTTGGTTGTCTGGCAGGTATGCTGAACTTGGGCCTATATGGCGCAGCCGTGAGGCACACAATACTATTAGGTCCTTACATATGAAATTGGCGTTTTGTATGGAAGGAACAAAAAGTCGAATATTTTTTAATATAATATATTTAATTAATCAAAGTATGAACCATTGTTTTCAATGCACTTTTGCCATCTTATAGGTAGTTCATTGATCCCTTTACTAAAAAAACCAGTCGGACGGGAATCAATAAAATCTTTGAAGGCGATTTGGACTGCCCCATCGGAGTTGAATTTTTTCCCTTGCAAAAAGTTATCCAAATTGCGAAAAAAATGGTAATCTGTTGGAGCAAGGTCCGGGGAGTACGGAGGATGTCTAAGACATTCCAATTCAAGCTCTTCTAATTTGGTAGCCGTCTGTTGCGCAGTGTGTGGTCTGGCGTTGTCGTGAAGCAGCAGTGGCGTGGAGCGATTGACCAGCCTTGGTTGTTTAGCCGCTAGCTTTTCCATCATGGTTTGTAATTGCTGACAATAGACATCAGCTGTAATAGTCTGGCCAGATTTGAGAAAACTGTAATGAACAATACCGGCACTAGTCCACCAAACGCTTACAAGTAACTTTTTTGGGGTTAATTTTCGCTTGGGGCAGGATTTGGCTGGCTGGCCAGGATCCAACCATTGCGCTGAGCGCTTCCGATTATCGTAAAGAATCCATTTTTCATCACAGGTAATGATTCGGTTTAAAATACCTTCATTGTTGTGCCGGTTCAGTAATGTAACGCAGCAGTCGACGCGCGTTTGCCGGTTTGCTTCAGTCAATTCGTGAGGTACCCACCTTTCAAGCTTTTTAATCTTCCCAATTTGCTTCAAGTGAATTAAAACAGTTTTATCACTAACATCGAAGCCTGCAGCTAACTCGGACGTGGTTTGCGATGGGTCCGCTTCCACAATAGCCTTCAATTCTCCATTATCAACTTGGGTCTCAGGCCGTCCACGGGGCTTGTTCTGCAGGTCGAAATTTCCAGAACGAAAACGTTGGAACCAAAAACGAACTGTGTTTTCTTTTGCAACATGACCGCCATACACATCATTCACCCTTCGAGTCGTTTCCGCAGCACTAGTGCCACGGCGGAACTCGTACTCGTAAATAATGCGATATTTTAAATTTTCCATTTTGTAAAATGAGTGACGCAAACAGAAAAAACAGAAGAAAAAAAACAAATGAATGACGGTCATCGAAGCACAAATACATGAGTAAATAGCTGTACAAATTTGAATTTGGAATTCCTTACCAAAGAGGAGAAATTCGTGATTAAAGTGGCCAGTACGAAAAACGCCAATTTCATATGTAAGGACCTATTTTAAGTTGTTTTCTCCTTGTTTGTGAATATTGTGTGCCTTACCGAACCTGGGTCAAATCAATTTATTTTCTTTCTTTCTAATGGTTAGGAACCAACTTATTCTTTCTCCATAGTTCTCCTTCGATAAATTCCTAGTTACACGGCTACACAAGCAATTGTCAGTTTTAGTTTAAATTCTACTCTTATACGCAGGACATTCTGTTTAATTCTGTATCTTACTATCTACAGTTTATTACACTTTCCTGATGTTTACAACATTCCATGAATGTTGTCGGAGCCCACCTGTGGGATTAACCACCCACGACTGAGGCGAGCAAACACAATCATAACTTTAAATTACTGGTGATATTTGTACCTACTCACCTGCTTTATTTGTTTCTCAAACAATGTTACATGGCTACATGTTTGTCTTTCTGAATTGCTTTACTATGAACATTAAAAGGTAAGTAAGTAGGCTGGTAAGTAGGTAGGTAGGTACCTATGTACCCTATTCAAAAATGAGCAAAAAAGCACGAATATATTATTTTTGTACCTAGATCTAACTTCATAAATCAAATGATGTACGGTAGTTTATGTGAAGATGTGAGAGGTCCTTACATATGAAATTGGCTTTTTATATGAAACAGATTTTTTTTAAATGAAATTTTATATTTAATCAATCAAAGTATGTAACCATTGCTAACTGTGCACTTTCACCATGTTATAGGTGTTATAAGGTGGTGTCATAGATTTTATTTGTTCAAGTGTGAAATTTTTTATTGATTCTCGCTCCCACAATTAGCAAAGGATTGCTGAAAAAATTTTGGGAGCGAGAATCAATAAAATCTGTGAAGGCGGTTTTGACTGCCTGATCAGAATTGTTTTTTTTTTTCCTTATAAGAAATTGGTCAAATTCCGGAAAAAGTGGTAATCTGTTGGAGCAAGGTCCGGGGAGTATGGTAGGTGTCGGAGACTTTCCAGTCATAGCTCCTCTAATTTAGCGACCGTCTGTTGTGCAGTGGGTGGTCTAGCGTTTTCCTGAAGCAGCGGTGGGCTAGAGCAATTTACCAGTCTCGGTTGTTAACCTTTTTTTTTTTTATGTGGAGAAATGCTCATGCATTCTGCACTACCACGGGGAGATAGTGCAGTTATGTGGGACTCCAACCCACTAAAACTCCACGGTGTCCTCCTCTGCCGCTTACGGCGGGAACACGGGCACGCGTTAGCACTCATCCGTGAACCCGCCGCGGCTGTCCGTCACCGGACCCTCCCCTGTGGAGTATTCCCCATCTCCGGCGCACCAGAACACATAGCACGCCGTGACCACCCCAGGGACCAAACCAGCACATGGGCGCCAGACGACCCCGTGTCTGGGCACCCTTGGTCCCCCTGCGACGGGTCAGGTCATTGGCCCCGCCGCCTGCCAATTTTCGGCCGCAGAGGATAGGGAGAGCGGCCAACGTCATACCAACACTCCTCTTCCTCTGCGGCCCCACTGCGTCCGCCATCGGACGGTGGCGACCCCGTCAAGGCCGCGGAAGGTAGGGAGAGAGGCACTCCTCTCCCACCGCGGCCTCCAACCCTCAGCCGCGATGCCTCCGATACGACATCGCGGCCCGCCTCAGTTGCGGTGTCGCTCAAGCGGCACCGCAACCTACTTGTTGGCCGCTACGTCGTGGGCTTACCGGCAAAAGCCCTGACGAGCGGCCCCTCCTCGGGTTCCACTTCGCTTCACCGTGGGTGTCCAAGCCACGGCTACTGAGCCCCCCCGCCTCGACAATGCGGGAACCCACCGGGGGGGTCGGTTGTTAACCTAAGCTAGCTTCTCCAACGTAACGCAGCACTCGACGCGTGGTGTTGGTGTGCTTCACTCAATTCATGCGGTAAGTACCCATTTTTCAAGCTTTTTCACTTTTCCAACTTGTTTCATGTGAATTAAAATTGTTTTATCACTCACACCGATATCTGCCGCTAACTCTGACGTGGTTTGCGATGGATCCGCTTCCACGATTACTTACTTTAAATTTTTTATTGTCAGGACTCCTCCGGCCGTCCACGGGTTTTGTTCTGTACTTACCTAGGTCAAAATTTCCAGAACGAATACGTTGGAACCAAAACGTACCGTGTTTTCTTTTACAGTAGCTTCCCCGTACACACCATTAATCCCTCCAGCTGTTTTCGTATTCGTAAATATCGCGATATTGTGAACAGAACACAAGCCACGGAATAAATCAAAATTTTAAATAGATTTGAATTAGGAATTCCTAATCAAACGCCAGATATTTTAGATCAAAGTGGCCAGTTCGACAATAGGTACGCCAATTTTATATACATAGGGACAAATGATAAATGATTAATTTTCTGTAAGTAGGTTTGTAAAAACACTTTTACACGTCAATCATATTTTTTTGGGTCCGTGGCTTAGGCCCCCAGTGGTCGAGGCACCTGTGGCCGACGCCCCCGATTCGATTAATTTAATTCAAAGCAATTTTTGATCAAATGTACTGTCAGGCACAACATTTTTATCACAAAGACTATTTTTATTTTAACTATATTGTAATTATTTCGCACGAGCCCTTGGGAAGGACTTTCGCTCGTCATTGTGAGACGACACACTAAATTTTCTTATCTGTTACATATTGCAATATTCAATAACTTGACTCTGGTATGAAAGAGATAGACATAATATCTATATAAATAGATATTATGTCTATCTTCTTTGTCTTCTAAAAGTCCTTCTTTTTGTCCACAAAATTGAAAACTATAAGGAAGTATAAACTTCCTTATAGTTTTCAATTTTGTGGACAAAAAGAAGGACTTTTTATTGTTACCAATAACTGGTTTGACTCAGTTAGTTGACGAGTTGGTTGTAGTTGAAAGATAAAATTTCCATAATGGTAATTTATTATAAATGTATATTAACAACATCCACTAACATTATTTTTATATGAAGTATTTTTGATTTTTTGGATGTTTGTACATAATAAATATGCTTTTAATAAGGAAAAAGGAGTGTAAGGATAAGGCCCACTCTCTCTCACAGAGAGGAGGCCTGTGTCCCAGCAGTGGGAACATTATAGGCTGATTATGATGATGGAGAAAAAGGTATGTAAGGATAAGGTTAAGTGGCGATCTATTCTCTCTGCTATTTGAAAGATAACTTTGTTTAGCAAGGAAAAATACTTTATTATTAATGGTGAAACACTTTTCTCATTTACTGTACTAAGTGAAAAAGCACAAAAAAATAAAGATATTAAATTAATAGAATCGGGGGCGTCGGCCACAGGTGCCTCGACCACTGGGGGCCTAAGCCACGGACCCATTTTTTTAAGCTACCGGACCTAATATTACTATACTCGCCGTGCAAGTTGATTGTCCAGTCTCAGACTGATGAACAATTTTAGGGATTTCACATCCCCTGTCAAACCCCTCTGAGCAGTTGAACAGGGCTAGTTTTCTTATCCTAAATCTGAACAGTCATCGACTTATCGTGGCAACATCTTTGCAGCAGAGGTCAGAACTGCCCATATTGCGATGGAGTCCTTCTCGTAGTCTACAAATGCCATACACAGCGACTGATTGTACACTTTGGTCTTCTGTATGCATGTGGTGAAGCCTTTTCGAAACCTGGCTTGTTCTGATCACCTGTCACAAGTCTCCTGGCGAGACGGTTCGTGACAACTTTCGAGAACACGTAGAGCTCTGTTGTATGTGTAGCAATATACTTAGTAGTTCTTAAATACTGTTTTTTTTTCAAAGTGTTTTTTTAGTAGCCTAGCCAGCCTTCTAATAATAGTAGCATACTTTAGGTAATATTATTGGTAAAACTAGTAGGCAACCCTTCGACTGAAAATCTCGTTCGTCGTTCGTCGAGTTCACAGGTTTGCATTGCACTCATGGCCGCGGCACTAAGTATGACGTCACGCTACAAAATGAAAAATGGCCGCCTTGCTATCGGACGAGCGTTGGTTGTGGGCGATGATGGAGTGGAGGGGGGTGGGTGGTCATCGTAACCAATAAGTAGGCACCTACCTAGTAGGTACCATAGGTACTCGGTGGATGATGCGGTGTTATGGGAAGTAACAAAAAATAAGTAAGTACAAGAATATCGTTCAATTTCTGTATTTCCGTTTCTTGTTGATTTAAAGGCACACATTACTCCTAAACATAAACACACAAGAACACACATACCCGCAGTCGTGTATCACGTGAGATGGCATTTATTTGAGCTCAGGCCGGTGATAATTACGCCGCCACGAGTCCACGACATAGGGCGGCCAATTAGCCGGCCCGCCGCCATTCACTCTGTAGTCTGTACCGGCAGGACGCGTAAGTACCGGGCCATTCATAGCTCCCGCGAGAATCATTCATCCCTGTCAAGACACGCTAGGCTTTGTATCTATCCAGAGCCGCGGCAACGGATAGGAAATTATTAGAGGCTATGTAGTTACATGGTATTATATTGTATTAAATAAATATTTTATGAGCATCTTCCTCTCATTTAAAATTAAAACGCGTCTTATTATGAGCTAGCTTCTGCCCCCGGCTTCGCTCGCGTGGATGTAAAAAACGGAACCCTTATAATTTCGTCATGCCCGTCTGGCAGTCTATCCGTCCGTCCGCATGTTACACGCCGTTATTGCGCCATCCCGGAACATACCTACGTTCAGACAAACAGACAAAAGGACGAAAATTCTAAAAACTATATTTTCGGCATCAGACTCGTTTCCTCCCGATACAATATTTTTGACTTCGTTACACTATTTTATTATAAGAAGGTATACTTAGATAGATAGATAAGTACAGATTTATTTTTGCGGTCGAGAAAATCAAAACTGTGCTGTGTAAATATTCATCCCAACTACTGAACCCTTCATTGTGCGTGGTCCGACACGCACTTCGCCGGTGTTTTTGTTTTATTTAGTAGGTACTGACGCACTCCTGAGTTTGCTCTTATAGATAATCGCAGCATTGTGCTCGAGGATACGAAGACAAAAGTGAATTGTTATTACAAGTCTTTATGTCAGAGTCGCATTTCCGCGTGGTCCGTCTCAAGGCGCTCTTGTTCTCAAGCGAAGGGCCAACAGAAGGTCAGTAAATAAACGTACAAAGCTTTAATAAAATCTCAAATGAAGAAAAATAAAACAAATCCGGATTTGTCTATCAACGAGAAATCTGTTTTCAGATGTATGTCACGAAACAAAGGAATCCTGTAGGAATCCGCTGGATACGGAGCAGAGAACCGGTCAAAGTGGTGGCACTTGGGGAAGGCCTATGTCCGGCAGTGGACGTCTTTCGGCTGAAATGATGATGATGACACTAAACGAAAACAATAGGTAGGTATAGGTACTTAAAGACAAAAAGAAAGAGAAAGACTCGTGGAAAAACACAAACTAAATAGAATGACACAATCATAGAAAAATAAAAATAAATAAAAAAGTATCTACTAACAACTTGCATAAAAACAGATTTAAATTAAAAAATTACAAAGTCCTGTACGAGGCCAAACGGGTCCTGTCTCAGCACGATGCTGAGATAGGAGACTTTTGGCCTGAGACATTTAAAAAAAAATGTCGCAGCGCTGCTGCTGATAGAATCTCTATTTGGTATTCCGAAAATTTATTGATTAACTATTATCACAAACATTTGTTTTTACAGGTGGGAACCCAGTACAACAACGGTAGTCCCCAGTACAACAATGGTAGTCACCACTAACAAGAGTAAAGCCCCGTATTCATTAGGCAAAATTTATCATGCTCTGGAAACAGTCGATAAACAAATGTGATGAAACATTGTTTCTGAAACATGTTTCCGTGCTCCCCGATCGATCGGGGAAAGCAAAGGCAAGCCGAAAGTGGCCGAAACATCTTGTTTATAGGCAAAAATCAGATGTTGACATTCTGAAAAGACCCATCAAATGCACGAAGGTCATGAACTACGTAACTTTTATTTAAGAGATAATTCCGAATCCACCACCTTTTCGTCTTTTTTTTCTAGTAGCACTCTTATGAATCATTATGTAAGCAGCACAGAGCATCACTACCTCCTCGGGCGACATCCTAGCAACAACTGACAAGTGTGGACGGCCATGTTTCAGAAACAGTGTTTACAGTAAACTTGGTGATAAACACGTCGACACATCGTAACAGTGTTTCGCAACAAATGTTGCCTAATGAATACGGGGCTTAAGGGGTGCTTCACACAACACGCTTGTTTAGGTCGGCTTTATTGGCACAGTCGGGCGGCATAATTAAATAGGTATATATTTTGCCGCCCGGCTGTACCGAATTATCGCGACTAGGCGCCCAGAAAAAGATGTTTAGCACGTCTACGTAATGATAGCTTCCGATACTACAACAAGGCACGGGCTTCATCATTAGAGGGTTTCTCGAATAAAATAATCAACTACATATATCTAAAGTAAAGAAAGTACTGTGAGATGAACATCTGATCAGTATGCAACTGACGGAATAGGTCATGCTACTAAATATGCAATGTAAGCGACCTGGCAGTTGGCACGTTCCATCGCAAGACGTCATGCGACCGCTTTTGTCGAATGTCTCAGACAAAATTCGACAAAAACCGCCTGTGTTATGTCGAACATAGCTTATACGAAGTTTGCCATTCTGTATACGAGTAACAGAAAATATTGTTTTGAATGTCTAACTGGAACTGTGTAAACAAAGTGATCAAAGCATGCCATTTTAGTCTACAATGTAACAGCTGTTGCTAAATTGATGTGCTGATTCAACTGTAGCTAATTTATTAAGACTTAGTTCTTCCACATTTAATTGAAGCTTCCTTCGGCTGACTGATGTGCAATATGTGGGGTGACTGGATGCAGTGTCGCAAAAATTTTGCTGCTTTTAGGATATGATAGATTTTTGTACCAATTAAACGTCATTCAAGTGTTGGCACGAAGACAGATAAATTTTGGCAAATGGCACTCAGTTTCGTAGTCTCGCTTAAAATATTCGGAAAAGCAAAAATATTTTCAGCCGCACACAATATTAAGCATAATAAAGCCTATAATATTCCCACTGCTAGGACACACAGGACTCTCTCGGTGGGAGGGAGTGGGTCATAGCCCTTAATCCACCAAGCGGGCCGAGTGCGGGTTGGTAGATCTAACATGTCTTCGAATTTTTGGTTCTAGAACGTGCCTATTCCTCACGAAATTTCCTTCACCGTTCTGAGGGCAGTGGTGATGAAATAAATTACACAAAGTAAAGCGCCTGTCTGGGTTCAAACCTACGACTTTGAACTCGTGAGTCGGGGCTGTCACCACTGCTCAAAACTAACTCGTGTTTAAAAACATGGTGGTGATACTTTTAATACCATGTATCTACCTACACAGTACTACAGCCATAATATCTTATGTAAAAGGTCGCATTGCTGCAGAAATAGTGGCAGGATATTAGCCATCAGCTATGAGCTCATTTCCTTAGTTGACTCTGACTACCTCAGGAAACGATAAGCATTTCATATTATGCGGCGACTTTAATTAAAATATAATTAATTGCATCCCACTAGCGCACATGGGAACTACTCATTTCCATCTCCCTCTATTTGAGAACATCGAGACTATCTCGCCAGAATAAGAATTGGCTTTGTTTGAAAAATTCGTCATACATTATTTAAAGGCAGCATGTTTATAAAAATAAATGGTATGATAACCCTCTATGCCATGCCATTGGCGCCAGTATGTACATTCAACGTCATAGACAATATTATATATTATAGCTTTAAAATTCCATTGGAGTTACTCAACGAACGTGAGTATAAAGCAAGTTATTATGGACACACACAGTAATGCACAGACAAGTCAGCTGTGTTTTTTAGTCATTAAAGAGGGTATTGCGATGTTGGTTGGTACACGATTAGGTATTCGTAATCACTGTTGTTGTTCTACGTGATACTTAATGCTTTCTACCTAATTTTCGAAATAACGTCCAAGTACATTATTTCTAAGATCTTCGCATTGCTAGAACACCTAGCTCTTAATAAAACTGCACAATGTTGGGTTGTTTCCGTTTAGACAGATTTTCGTTTCGGCAGATTTTTATTTCGTCGAATTTTCGTTTCGCCAGATTTTGGAGACGCAGTATGCAAGAACAGTAGGTAGGTACCTACTGAAATGGGTCCAAGGACATAAAATTCTGCGTACCGACCGACATAAGGAGGTATTTTGGGATGATATGACCAGATGCAGCTGATCATCAATATTTTCAAGCGATTGTAACTGTGGCGTATTATTTCGGGACATCAGACAGCAGGCAGTACATAAGGTACACGCGTTGTTTGTTCTTATTCGCAGTGAAAGCCCCATATTGTGGCGAGCGCTTGCAACACCAGCGTTAGCACGGAAGCGATACCGACCGACTTATTCGTTGCTTGCCAAATGCTCACTTCGATTAAAGTACCCAGTAGCAACGTACCCCGATTACGTCATCGTTGGCTGGATGGCGCCATTCGTTCCAATTTAGCATCTGAGTGCTTGCTCATGAAATGCCTGTTATTTTGATCAACGGCCAATGACTCTCCATTTAGATGTCTAATCATAATATCAACGAAAACATCTGGAGGTCTCTATTTAAGTGTAAATGAGATCATTTTAAATTAAAATGTCGCTTTGTTTTGCGACGGACGTTCGGTAATACCGACCTTCCTGTTTGTACTTATAGTTAGCACATATCTACCGCGGAATCCCCACACATATTATAAGGTCATAGCCGCCACTCGATTGAGTTCGAGTTAAAGTTTTCTAATAATTGAAGTACCTACCTACTTATAAGTGGAAGTTGATCAGCGAGCTCATTATTTTCTTCTTGGATGTGATCCAAAATAAGAATAACGCAAAATCTCGCAAAATGCGTTGTTTTTCGGCTGCCAAGCTAACTTGAATCGGTAAGATTTAAATAGGTTGCCCTGACACATCAATGTGAAGTTTGTACGGCCTAATTCAAAGCCGTATATTCTGATTCTGATCACATCTGCAACAACGGAAAATGGATAAGTAGTTGGTATCATAAAGCAACATACAAATGTATTTAATTACGCATTTCAAAAAGACCAAATTGAAACAAAAAAATTAATGTATTAAAGAAGGAAAGAACAAAAACAACCGACTTCAAAAAAAAAACACTACAAAGTGAAAAATAACTTTAATTTCGGAAGTCGTTGTCTTCGCATTTTCGTTTTTTGACACCGACTTCCGAAATTAAAGTTATTTTTCACTTTGTAGTGTTTTTTTTTTGAAGTCGGTTGTTTTTTTTGTAAAAAAGTTTTTATTTTTCACTTTTTAGTTGTACCTACCCCACATAAATTCAATTAACACTAGTGCATTGAAGAATTAAAGACACACCTCGAAGAATCATCAAAATTCGCATAGAAATGCCGGAGATGCAGTACATTTATGCATATAACTTCGTACATAAGAATAATTACCTAATGTATTATATACTAAAACCTTCCTGAAAGTATGTAGATCACATTAATGAAAGAATTATCAAAATCGGTTCAGTAGTTTTTGAGATAATCGCGGACATACAAACATACATACATACATACATACATACATACATACATACATACATACGGGTCGAATACAGAACCTCCTTTTTTAAAGTCGGTTAAAAATGGGGCCATAACGACACTAGTGGGTTTACGAAATTGAAACCTAATTTTTTATTCATTCAATATTGTATCGTATTGCCACCGCGTGCTCTAAATACGGGTTCTACATGATTTGGCATACTGATTACCAGATTCCTCAGAGGAATATTCTCCCATTCTTAAATAAGTGCATTTTCAGGCCATTTAGTGTGACTGAAGGTGGATTTCGGCTTCTAACACGTCTGCCAAGCTCGTCCCAGGCATGTTCGATAGGGTTTAGATCAGGGTTTCTGGGTGGCCACTCCATTTGATGGATTCCCACGTCTTGAAGGTACTCGTTCACCACATGAGCTGTGTGTGGCCGGGCATTATCATGCATAAACAATGCATTGTCGCCCATATTGACCAAATACGGACGGAAATGTTCATTGAGAATTTCGTTTATGTATCTCACTGCACTAGCGTCATGCGAACATCTGATGAAATACCCTGCCTACACTTGTAAAGAACCTCCCCTGTATGGGACTTTTTCTTCGAAACATGAAACATGCTTGTGTAAAACGTTCTCCTGGCCGTCTGTACCTACACTCAACGTCTCCCTTCTTGACTATACAACATGAATCTCGATTCATCAGAGAACTTTATCGTCCTCACCCCGTTCGATGTGCTCACGGGCATAATTATCTTAATCTTGCAACTTTATGATGCAGTTCGAGTTGTGGGCCATTTGCTGGCCGGTATGACTTTTTTCTTAGGTGGTTAAGTCTAGTCTCCATAAATCTCCGAAGCACTTATTGGACAGTAGAATGTCTCACACCCATTGTTCTGGCCGTTTGTCTCTGGGATCTCCCTAATTGCACCATAGCCATAGTGATCCTGGTACATGCCTCGGGTGTGAGAGGCAAGTCAACGTCTGCTGTAAGCAATTGACAACATTTCATATTTTTAACCTGCATGTATTATTACGTTATATAAAAGTAAATTGAAATATAGGGCACCCATATTTTTTCGTTTTTCGAAATTATGTACCTACTTTTCATTCATAATTTTAACTTTGAAATTCAGTGTATTCTAAAAAGACGTAAGCACCAGATGACGTCATGCTTACGGTAGAATGGCGATATTACCTTTGCTTTACTGTGACCCGTCAAAAAAACTGTTAGATGTCACTTGTCTCAGTCGTTGATTTGGTTCCTTCATTGGCGTATATTTTTCATTGGGATCCATTTTACTGGCGAAATATCAATCAAAAATTGATAATATTAACAGTAAGCAGCGTGTCGAGTTGATAAGAAAAAATATTGTTGAATTCAATTCAGTTTTTTAGTTGTTTTCTAGTTACACTTCATAGGTGACATTGACATGTATTGTTTGACGTAATGTTTTCAATCAAAGACATTGGAATGCGCAAAGGTAACTACCTCATTCCGCCATTTATGTGACGTCATCACGTTTTTTGATTTAATTTTTTTTTCTCAGAAATTTTGAAGTAAGAAAATAAAATAAAAATATGTTTGAACTCAGGATACGAAAATAAAGAAACAGTATTTTTGTTTTAAGGTTGTGTCAGGTTTGAAATGTTGTCAATTTTAGTAAAAAAATCGTTACGCAAATCTAAAGACAAAATCAACATGAAATTATGAGTAAGTATTCAAATATAATCCATAATTTTATTATGAAACGCGACATATTTTATTTAAACTTTTTCTATCCTTGACTGAAACTAACTTGTGTAGTTCAGGAGATATTTCGATTTCTTTAGGCACTTTGCAAGTGGATTTTCTATATGCTCGCCAGTGTGGGTATATGTATGAATGAATGAACGGACGATTGTCAACACAGCTGGTTAACCAAGTTTCATATCAGTTACCTACATCCGCGTTTGGCCTGTCTGTGCAAGATAGCGTGAAGTAAATAACATTATGATTAACAATAATTTCTCAATTGAAAAGCATGCAGGAGGAAAGGAACAAGAAAACCAGTTTGATGAAAAAACAACAGTTTCTTACGTTCACAAACGCTTTCAGTCATGTTAATGAAGTTACCGGGTCGCGAACTCGTGACTCGTAATATGTCGGGTCGAGTCTATATAAGCGACTGGACTTGGTACATCCCTTGTTGGTACGTGTCTGTGAATCAGCGCGTGACTGCCCATAGGCGCTGCGTGTGCGCAGAACACTACACATTGTTCCAACTAAACTACAATGGCTGATTTCATACAATAACGTGATGCGTTTTAAGAGCATACAGACATCATACAGGATCCTTCATTGTTTTCTTTAAGAAGTCGTGTAAGTCGTGGTCGTCTTCATAATACTGACCGACTGGCAAAAACAACAAAGCCTTGTGTATACACTTAACAATATAACACAGCCAATCTCTATTATACTTAGTGTTTCTGTGCACAAAGTGGGTTGCAGTTGCAGTTTGCGGATCGAGATGCTTCTAGCAAGCTTTTAAAACAGTCCACTACGACACATGTCTAGAAAGATAATAATTGGAATTTAAAGATGGAATCACATGTTGGAAAGGACTAGCTGAAACGGTTTATTCCCGGTCGTCCCCACTCCGTCGTCCCCACTGGGCACGAGAGGGAAAAATGTTTCGTTCCTTCCCAGTGATGACGATTGGAACTTTTTATTTCCCACTCGTTCCGCTATAGACCGAGAGCTAAAATGCAATAAGGGGGTTTTCAATAAGAGATTTCACGGATTTTTCCCACTCGTGCCCAGTGGGGACGACGGGGTGGGGACGACCGGGAATAAACCGCTCAAACATTACTAATGCCATCAGAGATAAAACCATACAGCAACATTGAAAAGGCCGATCTATACAAATTATAAAAATAACTAGGTACCTACTCGTAAGAGGACTGCTCAACCCATGTGATGGCGATGACTGCTAATACCTACCAATACTTCTGGAACAATGAACATGATTAAATACCACAGCAATATGACCACAGGCGGACTTTACCATTGCCTACAACTAATGTACCTACATCATGACATGTAGCTAATGGAACTTGTATGTATTCATTCGATAGCGCGGTTATCGAGTGACCCACTGTGACTCGCCGATAGCTGCAGAATGCAAACATACCCTCGCAACAATAGCCTCATATACATGACATAGAAGACCGCCCAGTATATCTTGGCCGGTGGCGAAATGCGGAACTATGTTTAAATGTACTGAACTTAATATTTTTGTAATGGAGTTTTTGATTTGGGCACCCGTTCTGGTTACTATTACTAAGTTAACTACAGCAAGAGGTCGTCATGTGACGCCTAGCCGTACTGTGTATAAATGAATGGGGCCTACGCCCAATGTGATACGTAGCGACATCTATCGTACTACGTACACAGTAGGTGACCTTTCTTTTGATTTTCCTATTGGACTTACCACCTTGCTGACTGCCCAATATTTTTTACTATGGTTTGCGTGAGCTTCAACTATGTTTAAGGGTGCGCTAAGGTAGCCAGAGAAATTCAAATATTCTTGTGTTTTTCGCAATTTTCAGGTCAGTGTTTTACGTTCGCGACTCATATTTTGATCAACTTAAAGCTTGATAGAGATCGTCTAATTAAAAACTGCACGCCCTTCTACTAGAAGGTCTATACAAACCATTGAAACTAATGTAGACTATTTCATGAAATATTAATCAATAGGGTTAATTTATATGAACGTAGACGGTTGTATTCATGATTTTAATGAATATAATTCTTTAAACATGTAGGTACATACATACTTGTTACGGTCGCGAATCAAATTTTGTTCAACATACAACCTGACACTGACCTGCCAAAAACGAAAGAAGCTGATCAAACTGAAACTGACCAAAAACGTAGGTAATAAATTTTGATTTTCGCAGGCTACCCTGGCGCACTAGCCATACCCAAGAAGCTTATAGGTAAAATAAGCTTATTGGCCATACCCGACAAGTGAAGACTGTAGTTAAATAAACTAACCTATTCATTTGATATTTTTAGGAAGTCAGGACTCCTCTACGAGCTTTAAGCTTCACATTTTACGAGAATGCTGTGGTCACAGATACCCGTCGACAACACCTGCCTTGTTCATGCGGGCTAACAAAAATACCGACACTGCAGAGATCAAGGAAAGAAGTGTTAGCGCCATTTAACACCAATCTCATAGCCTTCATAATAATCACACTATTTTGTTTTGATAAGGAAGTATTTTACTGGAATTATCGCAACCTCGATCCGGTACTTTTCCGAGAATAATAATAGGTACTTACAGTCTAGATTAGAATCACTTAGAATTGCCAAGTTGTAAAAACGAAAATAAAATAGGAAAGCTATCAACTTATAGATGTATTATTTTCACTACATTAGATATACCTAACCTAGGTCTAGGTATCAGACTAGGTATTTCCGTTTTACTTTTGTGTGTACGTGGGTACTTTGAATTTCTATTAACTTTGAGTGATTATATCAGCTATCTAGAGTGCGGCGATCCTCTTCAATTCCTACACGGGTTAAACTTTTAGTTTGCCTATGATTGTTACAAAAGTCCTCCATACTAATATTATACCAATAAATGCGAAAGTAATACTGTCTGTCTGACTATTACCATTTCACGCTGTAACGGCTGGAATGATTGAAAAATGAAATTTGGCACACAGGAAGACATACCTAACCTTGGTTAGGACAGGGCTAGGACATAAGATACTTTTCATATCGGTAGTACGTTTCCATCGGATAATTAAACTACGCTAAACCACGGGTAAAAGCTAGTATCACATAAACAAGCACAATCACTTCACTCTAAGTGGGTGTGTTGATTGTATCATCTCAACAACGTGGATTAGATTGTTGTGGACGAGTGTCACTCCACCGCACCTTTATAGTATATAAGAATACAGGTTCGAATCACAGGAATGACAATTTGCGAAAATTTATTTCCATTCGTTAAAATACAGATGTCGCTGTTAGTGCATATTTCATCTGCAAAGATTTTCAACGTGTAATGTAACTAGCGGGTGAGTCAGCGTGAAGGTGGAATTAATTAACGATAGTTGCCTGTGCATAGACACAACGTCCTTGCAAGGCTGCTGCGCTGGCGATCACGTGCCGTGCGCATGCACCGAGCCGCGGCGCCGTCCCGCCCTCTCGCGCGTATAACCTGAATTAGTACTTCAAAGAAGGCTTTTTTTGGACCTGTGTGTTTCGATAAATGCATTAATAACGCGGTCCTGTTTTCCTGTATACTTTATCTTGCTCTTTATAATGTATCCAGTAACTTATCTCTTGGGTTTTTTTTTCTAATGTAGGTACCTATAACGATGTATTTTGTGTTAGGTACGCTACTATGTTGTATGCACTTGGTACTGCAGCGTACCTACAGCTTCCATTCAATTTTCCTGTTTCTAACTTTAGATACCTAATAAACACTTAAAATAAACACATCACTCTTTTAATAGCTACTTACAAAACACGTCGATCGATTATAATTCTTGACATCTGTCGAATTACCTACTCGGTGCCTAAATGTTTCATTTCAGCAACAAAGTCGTATAGCTTTTTAAACTAATCTACGAGTTAAAATCTACCTATTTCTTTAGTATTTTCGGTCACAGCCAGTTGTCAGGCAAGGTTCCCGTTCGTTCACTTGGTCTTGGCTTACAATTATACTAGAGGAGATGTGGGCGCGTAGCGAATCGCCGGCGCCGGCGCAACCATAACCGTCTTTGAATTAAGAAAGGAAACTAATACACACGGTTTATGAGGATGACTTGTTGGGGCGAGTATGAATTAGCGTGACATCGCCATAACTTGCAATCATAACTCGCTTTGCAAGTTATAAGAAAATACTAGTTTTGAGAGCAGTCACTAGATATCTGAGGGAATTATAGCCGTGGCCATGTTCTGTTGTGTATGTAAGTAGGAATAGGTACTTATCTTAAGTATCCATGTTATGTTCATAAACCCCACCTACACAATACAAAACGGTAACGCCCACAAGTAAGTAAATTGGAAAAGTCCATTTGTAGGTAAAACTAATGACTTCAGAGCATTATCTAATCATAAATCCTACCTTTGGAAAGTAAGATAGGTCGTAAGAAAACTAGATATGATCTTCACAATCAATGTAGCAATAGACTGAAGTTATATGGCTCCACCTGTCTTGTAGAATTTAAGTTTAAAAGGCGTGGGCGCCACCGGCGTGAGTCACAGGCACTCCTTCCTTGGCTACCCGCCTTATGTTGCGACTTGAGTCGCGCTCGCGACCCACTCGCATTGTGTATACTGCGCCTTTCGTTACTCCAAACTGAGCTTTATTTACGAAACATTTTCTTATGCGTTCTTGCATACAATTTCCGCTTTTCCGAAAGTCCCGAAGCATTCTATTTTTTAATCTGTTGTTTTCAATTTAATTTTTATTATCTGTAGATACATTGCTTAGATAGGTAGGTATTTTTTCTGATATACTTATTACAAATTAACCTTGTTTATCATGTTTATTTTCAATCCAGTTGACTTTAACATCGGCCGGCACTAAATTGAACAAAAGAACTGAATTTAGGACAGAGCAATTGACCTCATGTCGCCCTGACCCGAATGAGGCTACTAGTTCGTTACATTACGACGAATGACGTAAACTAAAAATCTAGTAGAATGTCGGCTACTCCAGTTTGATCTTTGCCTTATGTACAATGTGTCTCACAACTTGAATGACCCGTGTAGGTGCCACTGGTAGTTATTCATAAAACTGGTACTTAATTAATATTTTTTGGGTAAGTCTGACTTTTTTATTAGAAATCGAATGTTTGTATTGCTTTTCAGTAAGTGCATGTTAATAATATCTGATATTGTTTTAAGATGTGCTGTTAACTATTTAAAAACTTTGCAGTTCAGGTGCCTATACATTTGTGTTGCTCTTTACATTAGGTTCTCATCTCAATGCCCATCATTGTGGTTAGACGATCACTGGTGAACAGTATGTTAACAAATGTAAGTTGAACATTCCACTTCCCCTAATAGAAATAACGTAACACAACCGTTGATTCAGTTCTTAGTTCTTACGAATAATAACATAAAGCAGTACCTATGCTGAATACCAAAAAGGTTGTGTAACTAGAGTTGCATAGCAATCGGTCCGTACGTACCTAATTGAGTCAACGTTTCGCAGAAGTACCATACATTCAATATGTACGTGTTCAATTCCTTTTGAGCTTTGACCAGGAAAACGTTATCGCCTGGCTGGCCCCGTTAGCTTGTAGTCTTTTAAATAAACTACAAAATTAACACTATTTAGTTACAACAAAATCTTTCTAAACCCATTAAATCTAAAAACAAAGGAATATGGCTCTTGTGATCGACAAAAAGGTCCTCTCCAATTAATAATCCTTAAGTTCTGTTGGGGAAATCCGAGGTTGTGGCTCAGATGTATTTCTCAGAATCGAGACCTCTTAAATACATCTGAGCCACAACCTCGGATTTCCCCAACAGAACTTAAGGATTATTAATTGGAGAGGACCTTTTTGTCGATCACAAGAGCCATATTCCTTTGTTTTTAGATTTAATGGGTTTAGAAAGATTTTGTTGTAACTAAATAGTGTTAATTTTGTAGTTTATTTAAAAGACTACAAGCTAACGGGGCCAGCCAGGCGATAACGTTTTCCTGGTCAAAGCTCAAAAGGAATTGAACACGTACATATTGAATGTATGGTACTTCTGCGAAACGTTGACTCAATTAGGTACGTACGGACCGATTGCTATGCAACTCTAGTTACACAACCTTTTTGGTATTCAGCATAGGTACTGCTTTATGTTATTATTCGTAAGAACTAAGAACTGAATCAACGGTTGTGTTACGTTATTTCTATTAGGGGAAGTGGAATGTTCAACTTACATTTGTTAACATACTGTTCACCAGTGATCGTCTAACCACAATGATGGGCATTGAGATGAGAACCTAATGTAAAGAGCAACACAAATGTATAGGCACCTGAACTGCAAAGTTTTTAAATAGTTAACAGCACATCTTAAAACAATATCAGATATTATTAACATGCACTTACTGAAAAGCAATACAAACATTCGATTTCTAATAAAAAAGTCAGACTTACCCAAAAAATATTAATTAAGTACCAGTTTTATGAATAACATTCTATTTTCTCATTAATGAGTTCCCGTTGATTAAATATTTAGTTCATAAACAACGAAAAAAATATCGATAAGTTATCAGCACAGCTTTAAAAATATAACGTTAGTCATAGATAACTTACTTTTTTTTTGTGATATAACTGTGGAAAGTACGATAACGGCGGTACGGTGTTACCATTCTATTTTTATATCATAAAGCGGCTTGGTTCACTATGCCAAAGGTCACCCATCCTGAGACGAACTTATGCGATTTGAAAGTCTAAAAAAGTTCTCTTGCACACACAACTGCACCGCGTAAGGTGCGTCGACGAAATATGATCTCTGTTAGAGCAACATTAAATGATTCTGGGAATCCCGCAAGCAAACTTGAGGAAAATCGTTAACTTATTTCTTCCACTGAATTCTAAAGCTAAAATCCTTCCTTGTCTATGAACTAGCTACGCCACGCTTTCAAATATTCATAAGCTGTCAAAAATAAAAATGGAATGAAACATTTAAACTAGTCCCAGTTTTCGGGGACACTTCTTAGCCAACTATCCTATCATAAACAAAAAAACAAAGAAGAATCTCCCTACACATAACTAAGTACCAGTAAATGCTCATGAACCGGCAGGATAGCATAGCTCTCCCGTGAATCACCGCGGTGTGAAGGTGCGCGACTTTCGCATATTAATATTGTTCCAAATGCGTCGTGTCGTCGTATGGCGTCGTCTGCGTTATTCCTGTTCACGACGGCCGTTCTATTCCCGGCCAGACGCCCGCCGCGGCGCCGGATCGTGCATAGCGAACTTCTTAACACGCACTTCACCTTTATTACAAAAAAACTCGCCTTTGATCTGAGAAAACAAAGACTTGAACCGTATCCGCGCTGATTGTTCGAGCATCTGCTCGGGATTGTTGATTTAAGGATACGAATATTTTATATCGTATCCTGACTTTCATGGCGCTAAATGATAAGTTGTTTTGTATAGGTACAAGTGCAATGCACCACATTTATACAGGACATTTAAAATCAATTGGTGAAACTTCAGACTTACTTTTTCAAGACCAACCCCTGCTTTACACGGTTTTTACACCTTAACAAGACATAGAAATGTCTTTATTAGATGTGTAAATTATACGGAACTTGCCTTCCGGAATAAATTGTCTAAATGATGGTGAAAACTGGGTCAAAATTCGTTGTGTAGTTTAGAAGAAAATCGTGTTCACACAGACAGATACGAACAACGATTTTTATTTTGCTATTTGATACCAACACTCATGCCTGTAGTTTTGCCAATTAATTTAAAAAGGCCCTGTATAGTGTTTAAGAAATGTACGCAAAAGAAAAAGCAATGTATTCCATGGGTAAGGTTTCTAACCAGTGTATTTGAGTACCATGATATTAAAAAATGACACTGCGTTACAAACTAACCTACGAACAACGTAACAATATCAATTACTTATTTGACGTACAATAGTATTATCAATAAATGGCGCTTACACGTTAATCCGAAGATAGGCAGTGTTTACAAAGGCCATAGTTCTTACTTTAGTCGTTAGGGTCATACCACACCGAACCAGCACATAGCTGCATGCCTCACGCTTATGCTTGACAAACGCTGGTGTGATATCACCCTAACAAGAGCAACGTTTTGTAGGCACCATTTTAGTAACTTGCCTCACACCAAGTGTACTTACAAATAGTACGGTCGAATTGCACTTTATCTAAGGCTAAAAGAGGGTACTAAAACGTATTGGCAAAGGTGCCAACGTGTTAGGACGTTTTTGTCCTTTTCGGGACCGATATCAATCTTAAAAATTGTGATTTTTAAAGCCCTACATAATTATTGCAATCATTTACTCACAATGGAAATGTAAATTATTGTTATAGGAACGAATACCGACAGAATTCTCCTGTCAACATGGAAAAATCATACCCTCTCATTTAGTTGGTGTAAAGCAAGTCATTATAGTTGTAATATCAGATCATCTTATATCACTAAAAACTTCCATACGACATTATATTACGTCGAGAAGGCAAAACGTAAGTTACAGTATGACAATTATTACATCAGCCTTCTCTTTTGAACCACAGCCTACAAAAAAACTATTAACATTCACATGCAAAATAAATTAATAAATAACCCTATATGCAAATAACACAATATTTAATTTCATTGCATGTAGTTTACAGTTTCATGTTCCATATGCGTTACTTAACCAACATTTTAATATGCCACAATTTATATTCGATTACCAGTACAAAATCATTCACACATATTTGACCAAATACAAAAGGATTTATTAAAAATATAAGTACCTAATAATTATAATCATAATTAAATTGGGGCAATATTATTTTGGTTGATGACTAAACTTTGTTCACACAGAAAGAACACGTAGAGTCCAAAGATTTGTTATCTGTTCGACGTAAAAGGCGATAAATACCTTTAACCTATAGTCGGCAAGACAGAGAAAGAAAATATTGACTGGGGCAGAAAACTACCTATGCTATAAGTATTATTATTTATAATTATTTCAGTGATTAACATATTATTTAACTTTGAGTGAATTCAAAGTTGCCATTTACAATTTCATTTAATCCAATAATATTATACCCATATAAGTCGAAAGTTATGATTTTCCGTAGTAATTAATTTTCAAATGTAAATTATGTAAATGTGTAGTTAAACTACGAATTTGATAATAAATTGTTTTGTAAACAAATATATTTTCATACTTTATTCCCTGACAATCATTTTACATTATTATTATTTTGGGCAATATTCAAAAATTTGGGATCTTTTCTTGAAGCTGCTTGTTTCACTGGGATATATTGTAATAGAAAGATATTCATAGAAAGCAGACAGATACGAAAGGAACTTTAACCGGTCAAGCGGCGCGCGTCGCCCATTGGCGACGAAACAATACAAAATCAATTGTGTCTCATTAGCGCAGCTTGACAGATTAAAAGCTTTTAACTGTATTATTCGCAGGAGCTTTGTCTTAGGGGAAATGATAATAGGTATTAAATATGTAATAGCATTTAACCGATTTGCGTACCAAAGGTTACTTGTTTTTTTTTTTTTTGCATTTTTGTTTCTATTATATTACACATTATACATGTCAATGTTTTTTTTACCTTTTCCATTTCATGAGATTTTTTTTTTGTTTTTATTTAATTTTACTGGATACATCTAATGTAGGCCCAATGTTATAAGTAGATAAGAGATATTTACAGCATGCGCATCGAAACGTGTTCCACGTATGAGTCTGGTCACCCACGACTAAATACATTTTATTGTAATCGTAGCCGAGAGAGTGCGTAGTACCGTGTTATGAATGCACCTCATTTGATCTGAAAATAAATGAGATTTTGTTGTACTAACTGTAACTACATTTTGTGTTTTATTTTTTTACAGAAGCAACCTATTTTTAAACCCATTCGGAAAAAAAACAGGTGTTTTTTTTTTAATTGGTACTGGCTTTTAGATTGGGGTACTGGGCGTTTCATACATACCTTCCCTCATGGTCATAGTGGATCATGGTGTGATTTTAAACGCATTTTCATTTAGTTACAACGGGTACAGACCCAGTACAATACTAACTATTTATTATTAATTTATTTATTTGGGACAAACAAACAGTAACACATTATATCTGCGCAAATAATACAAACGAAGATATTATATAAATGCGAAACTCACACCGTTATCCACAGCATATACCCCCGGAAACAAGGGTAAATAGCCTTGGGCAAGATGAGTTTAGCTTCTACAAGAAGTTTAATCTCTTTTTCTACATAATCTGCCTATAACGTTCCCACTGCTGGGACACAGGCCTCCTCTCTGTGAGAGGGAGTGGGCCGTAATCCACCACGCGGGCCCAGTGCGGGTTGGTGGATGTCACATGTCTTCGAATTGTTGGTTCTAGGACATGCCGGTTTCCTCACGATGTTTTCCTTCACCGTTTTGAGAGCAGTGCTCTTTTTCTACGCTATTGGGCATTTCGACGTACCTGAGTGTGTGTACTGCCAGGCCAGTCAGGCGAGGTAGGCCCGCACGAGCGCGCGCACGCTGGCGCGACACAGCGGGCACGCGCCCAGCGCCGCGCCGCAACGCGCACACGACACCAGGTGCCCGCACGGCAGGAACACCACGCTCACCTGTGCGGACATATCACATTATTAGATCACACCAAACCGACCACATCGTCGTTAGAAAGGTTGAAGAAGAAATCATTCTGCGCCGACCGATATAAATTGGGCTAAGAGCAAGGAGCATGATGATTCAGGTCGTTTCTTTCCCGACTCTCATAGTTTATGCCATGGTCAAAATATTATCCAATCAGCAAGAAAGTGCTACTAGATAAAAACACGTGCAAGACTGTGAAAATACTTGCAAATCATTACTACCAACAAACATAAGCTCCGCAATGTTCATAGGTCTGTGTCTGTCTGTTACCTCTTCACGCTTAAGCCGCTGAGCCGATTTAGATGAAATTTGGTATGGTAGTTTGGTTTGGTTTAGTAGTTTGAGTCCCGGGAAAGGATATAGAATAGTTTTTATCCCGATATTCCCACGGGATCGACACTTAAGCGGGTGAAACCGCGGGGCGCTGCTAGTACTAATAATATAGCTGAAGAGTTTGTTTGTCTGATCGCGGTAATCTCTAGTCGGATTTGAAAAATTATTTTTGCTTTTTTTAGCCTAATTTAACATCACGCTAGGACCTTTAGGAGCCAAGCAAAAAGAAAAAAGAAGTCAGAAAGAACGCTAAGCGAAAACCTAGTAATAGCAGGCGATGCGATGCGACGGTGTGGGTCGGGGGAACAAGAAATTTTTCGCGGGCAAAAGCTAGTAGTATATAAAAATCTACGACTACTTTATTGCATTCTATCGATAAATTACGAGTACTTCACTAAGTGCCAACATTAGCCCAAGGTGACTCACATACTTGAATGAGTCATTACTTCCCGGCTACAAATTACTAATTTATTTCCTGTCTGGCTCGACATAGTGCAATAATCAATAAACTACGCTTGACTGACGCACCCCATTGCATAACTACCCATACGCTACCAACGTTACTACCTATACTTTTTTCCTTACGCGAATTAGGGACTTTGGAACCTGAAAAGTTATTATAGTAATTTGGAATGTGTTGAAAGCACTTTACAAAATTACAATTCACTAAATACGTTTAACGCTAAAGGAATTTACTGATTTGTGTTCGCAAAGAGAGCGACAATTCTCTTAACAGACCTATGCATAATCGAGCTACGTTCCCGCGTTAATAATAAAGCTGATAAGTTTGTTTGTTTTCTTGTAGGCTGTTTGTTTGAACGCGCTAATCTCTGGAACTACCCAATTCTTGAGGACGGTTATAGGCTATTTAACATCACGCTACTACCCTTAGGAGCAGAGCAAAAAGAAAAAAAGTCAGAAAGAGCGCTAAGCAAAAACGAACTAATAGCGCGGGCGGGCGATGGGATGCGACGCGGCGTATCGGGGGTCGAAATTTCACGCGGACGAAGTCGCGGACAGAAGCTAGTCAATTTATAAGACAGTAGTCAGTGTCTCCGAATTGAGCGTATATAAAGGCGAAGGCGTTAACGCCGTGTAGACGCTGCGTTGCGCTTGGCTAGCATAGTTGAGACGTGATTGTATCGAAATTACATCGCGTTGTCGCGGCGTCTGCGTTGCGTTTACGCAGTTCTCACGCTGTGTATACGTGCGAATAACACCTACGCTAGTTATCGCCATATCTGGGGACACCCATAGTTATTATAACAAAAATAATACCGGCCTATTATTGTCCCATTGCAGGGCAAAGGGCTCTTCTCATACAGAAAAGGCACTAGCCTTGATCACCACACTTGCTCAAGACGGATTAGCAATTTCAGACTTATCCAAACTAATATTATAAATGCGAAAGTAACTCTGTCTGTCTTTTCTTCACGCCTAAACTACTGAACCGATTTGTGTGAAATTTGGTACAGACATAGTTTGGAACTTGAGAAAGGACATAGGATAGTTTTTATCCCGATATTCCCACGGGATCGACACTTATGCGGGTGAAACCGCGGGGCGCAGTCTGTTTCCTCACTATGTTTTTCCTATACCGAAGTCAATAATCACTCGATACCTGGAGTCCATTGCCACTCCCAGTACAATCTCCTTGGAGTAAATAAATTTAAATAAAATAGTAATAAATTCGATTCCAATTTATCTTAATTCTATCTAATTTTACCAAATTTGTTTCAATTTATTTAATTTCATCTTTTTATTATGTGATTTAACCTAATTTTATGATTGTGTAATTACTAATATTAACTAATAACTTGTATGTTTGGTGCAAACTATCAATATAAGTTGGTTATTATTAAATAAATTTTATCCAAGATAAACAAATATGAAGACAAATCACTAACCTCACAATCCATGCACACTTTACATAACCTAGCCTCTTTCAATTGTCTATTCTCTTCTTCCAACGACAACTTTTTTCCCTCCGGCGCAGGCGCTTCCGGCGTGTTATCATTATCAATTTTAACTTTCTCTTGTACTTTAGTTGCCATGTTACTGTTATCAGTCTCTGTTCTGGTGGGAGGTCTGTTGGCTTGTTCGTTGGAGTAAGGGTCGTCACGTTCATCCTCGTCATCACCATCATCATCTTCGTCGTCATTTTCTTCATCATCATCCGGGGTCATCGACCTAGCGGGACTACTGTTATCGCTTCCATAGGGGCGAGTTAGTAAGGCGACGTGTTGGGGAGGGATTCTGAAATGGTAAAAATACAATTGAATTATTTCTGTATTTTTCGAAGAGCGAGGCAAATAAGGGCTATGACGCATCATTGCACAAGCTTATTGCAAACGATGCATACGATATTGCAAATATGTGTCGAAAATATGCATTATGTTATGGTTTCTGTTTTTGTAACCAAATTATTATAATGAATTCGGTTAATAATAACCTACAAAGTTCATCAATCCGTCTGCTAAACGATTATGGCGGTTAATAGTATCGTAATAAGTTTCAACCTGCCTTGTCAAGCAATATCCTAAGTTATGCTTACCCGGCTCTCGGCGCGAACTCTCTGAAGGTTTCAGACAGTATATCCCGAGCGAGTCGACTCTGAGGCGTCATGGACCAGGGCTCCTCGTTTAGCTGGTCGTCCAACACTGCGTCGATCAACGCCTCGGACGATGTAAATGGAGTACCTAGAAATTTAACGAATTAAATCAGTTAGAAAAACTCCGCAGACGTTAGTGGATATATTTCGGATATGTGGATAATTTTCAATCATCATCAGCCTATAATGTTCCCACTGCTGGGACACAGGCCTCCTCTCTGTGAGAGGGAGTGGGCCGTAATCCACCACGCGGGCCCAGTGCGGGTTGGTAGATGTCACATGTCTTTGAATTTTTGGTTCTAGGACATGCCGGTTTCCTCACGATGTTTTCTTTCACCGTTTTGAGAGCAGTGGTGATGAAATAATTTTACACAAAGTAAAAGTATCGGCCGCGACTTACGAGTTGTAGGTCGTAGGTTCGAACCCAGACAGGCGCTTTACTTTGTGTAATTTTCAATATCAGTTTAAAAATCAGTTTTTTTTTTTTTGTGTTAACTTCACAGAGGTAATGGGTATGGATATGATAACACGATAATACATAAAAAATACCGATTTTTTCAACTCATACTTAAGTAATGACACTACCGGCGATCGTTGATTCCAAATAAAATATTTAGTATCAAACCATTTTTTGTTGGTTTTATCGTTTTTAGATATCGATACCCATCAATCACGTCTGCATAGTTTCGCTAACTAATTTCATTTGACCCTGTATTGTTAAGTGACAAACAAGGAGGTCAAGCCTCGTGACTAAGTAATAACATCCGCACAGGTCGATCAAAGGTTAAGCTACGCTTGCCGAGGTCCATGGATGGGTGACCAACCATTAAAATCAAACATAAATCAATGTTATCGAAGGAGTTCTATAAGCGCTGTTGTTCACAAATTCGAAAATTTTGTCAGTTTTAATTCTAATAGACGACCGCTATTCGAAAAATTACTAGACATTTTTTAACTTTGCCTCCATGGCAATACATCGGCTAATTCATTATTATTGGTGTCACTAACCAACGCCGCTAACCGCTTTCCCGAATGTGGGTCATCAGCCCCTTATCACACCTTTTTGATACGTTATCAGTAAAGGAAACGTCAGTGCACATACCAACAGTTCGTAATCTATTCGCTATCGCTCGCCGCACGCGAGCCGCGTCCAGCCCTGCGCCTAGCGCCGCCGCCGCCATTGTGCTTTCCATACATTCCTCTACCTGTAATTATAAGTACAACAATGTTATAATATATCTCTACTTACTAATAACAAAGCTAAAGACTTTGTTTAAACGCGCTAATCTCTGGAACTACCAGTCGGATTTGTATAATTATTTTGCACTAACTGTGCCCCGCGGCTTCACCCGCATAATGGTCGATCCCGTGGGAATATCGGGATAAAAAGTAGCGTAATGTTAATCTAGGATGTCAGCTACCTCCATACAAAATTTTCTTAAAATTGTTCCAGCCGTTAATTTCAAACATATAAACACACACCCTCACAAACTTTCGCCTTTATAATATTAGTGTGATTTGATAGCCTAATTCTTGATTAAGGCAATAGACTATTTAACATCATGCTGGGACCAATAGGAGCCGAGCAATATGCTAGTTGCGCGGTAAATTCTGCTTGTGAGATGCAGGATTTTGAGTGACGTCATTATGGCGCGTAGTTCGCATGTGGGTTTGTAGATACCGCTACTTACACTACTATGTTTTCCATTAGGAAATTTTCAGTAGCATCCAGGAGTCTGGATTTCTGCCTAGCAATAGGCTCGTTCCATAATACATGGGACTTATACATAACTGGTACTACAAGGTCTAAATGAAAAAAACCTCAAAATAAGTTCATTATGAACAACATTCACTACGAGACCAACCATGAAATCTCGAATAAAAAAATAAGTTCCCTACATTTTGTCGAGTTATGTGAACATGAAATGTATGGAGAAGCTTATTTTTTTTTTGCAGTTACAATTACTCCTCACACTTCTGCCTCACGCGGAAAACAACTGCGATGTTATCTTAAAATCCTCGAACCGAATGCTATCAATATCTAAGGTACTCGTCAACTCGTGTCTAGCAATGCGGGATGGACTACGATACGCTTAATAGAGTTACCTAGGTAATAACTTGGTTTATTTTGATAAGTGGGAGTGTTGTAATTTATATCAAAATGTAACTACTAGAGTCATCTATTTTATGGAATGTGTGAATGTGAAGCTACTGTGTCATAGAGATATATGTACTACATGTAAGGGTGAATAAAAATATTTTTAGTCTGCACTGAATAACCGACGCGTTTACTTTACTTATAAACAGTAATTTATTTACCTGACTTTCTGTGATAGGAAAGTTGTCGCCGTTTCGTCGCCTCGCATTACGTGCACCTTCTGAGAACTGAAAACAGCAAAGGAATGCAAAGTTAATTTTCCCATTATTTGTTAGGGCCGCAAATGGTTAAGGGGCCGGCGGAGCATGCGCAAATGGTTTTGGTATTACGTTTGTATGAACTACGCATGCTCCGCCGGCCTCTTAAGGCGAAAGCATTAGAGTAGCCCGCGAAAAAAAATGTCAGCATCAGGTTGCATCTGACAAATATTTATTTATATAATTATAATCATACAAATCATCAATACTGCAAACCGTCATTTCGTAGGCTATCTTAGCGCATCCCCCTTAAAGTGGAATATCTTCAACACAATGTAGTACAAGAAAGAGAGTACTTACAGAAAAAGACAATGGTTTATTTTTTGAGAGCTTTTGCTGTTGTATGATGTATGTGCAAAGGTTGTAGCTCAGCAATACTTTGGGATAAGTTACAGACTCACATTTGTGCTTTAAAATGCTCTTTCTGATCTTATTTTCAAAGTGGCATCCCGACATCAACGCGCAAACTGTAACTATGAATTCAGTATATGATTCTGAACCCCCCTGTCTGATTTTGCTGTGCCCGACAATCTACTTATGAGTTTACCACCTAAGAATTCCTACATGTGGAATGCAATAAAAGTATTGAGTATTGAAATTTTACGTCGGTAAAATAGTGGTATCCATGTAACAGGTTACATGTCGATGTCTCTGCCAACCTGTATTTTGATGTTTATTTACTTGTTTACTTTATCTACTTATAGGGGTCGGCTTCCAGTCTCACCGGATGCAGCTGAATACCAGTATTTTACATGGAGCGATTGCCTATCTGACCACAACCCAGTTACTGGCTAATATGATACTCCTCGGTAAGACTGGCTGTCAGACATTCAGGTTTCTGACTACCCGTAAAAACTGTCAAAGATCCACGAATGACAGCCGAGTCCAACGGCTTTACGTGCTTTCCGAGGCACAGAGGGGTCTCGGTATGTAAACATGTTCACCCATCCACAGACCAACCGCGACAACCGTAGCTTAACCTGATCGATCGACCTATGCGGCTGTTATTATTTAGCCACGGGCCCCTCTCTCATAATTTTACATACATTTTGGTCAACAGAAATAAACATAATTTCATTTAATAAAGCATCATAGTAAAGCCTCAATACTCACGCTAACAGTCCGTTGCACGGAGGTTCGATTGCGACAAGTGTCCACAAACTCCTGTCCCTTGACGAGCAGTACGTAGCCGCAGTGAGGGAACCAGTGCGCGTGCTCCGACCACGGAGTGTCGCCCGCCTCCCACTTGCCGAGCCCGCCGTCGCAGTAGAAGCAACGGACCTGGAATAGTTAATAATTGTCATTATTCGTTGAGCGCACAGTGTGTGTAGTAATCACGGAGTAAATACAAAGAGGAGACGGCCTGAGCAACTGTGCACTGTGATTCTCAACTAGGTCCTGACGTCATCATGTGGGCGTGGCCTTAGTCAGTGTTTTGTTGCGTTCATCCTGTGCACAACTTTGTAAACGTTCCCATTTTACACAACCCGACACTAGATGGCGACACTTGGCATCATGGAAACTAAAAATATTTAGGTACGTAGAGCTCAGTACTAACATATTTCAATAATTTTAATACTGAAATTTGTTCAACATTCATTCCTAAAGACCCTTTAGGAATGAATGTTGAAGACATCTAGTGTGAGATAGTTACGTAACTACAAAATAAAATCGACAGAACGAGGGAATAGTTTTGCTATTGACCGGTAGATGGAAAATAAAGAAGTGGACGGGATCTAACACCCCCTCACCTCACCCCGTAAAGTGTCACGCGTTGTTTCCTAAGGAAATCTAATTAGAACATCTCCTCTTTGTATTTACTCCGTGGTAGTAATAGTTGTGAATAGAAACGCCGGAAAGAGACGCACTGGAAGGACATAATACTGACCTTACTAGTGATGTTCTTGAAAAAGGTCAGGTGCGTAATATTCCCTACCGGCGTGCGTGTATGACCAGATGTATGAACGTAAACCGACGCAAAAGGAGTATGTAAGGATCGCAGCAGGTGGTGTTCTGTGGTTTCGACCTACCCATTGGAAAAAGCCATGAGTTTATGTATGCAAGTAGTACTGTGATTATAACTTAACCTTTAAAAGAGTTACCAATGTTACCATGTAGTTTTTTATCTTGTCCATTAAGAATCGACAAATTGGAATCGTTCAAATTAGTACCGTGAAATTAGATTGACTTTTCTTATGTGCTAGAAGTGTTTTTTGTGACATATCAATCTGAAACTATTCGGTTTTTTTGTTTCAATTGTCAAACAGATTCATATTATTTAGTTAACTCGTCCGAATTTCTAAAGATTTTCGATCGACAGTTTTTTTGGAGTACTACGTAACGTCAATTAACTGTTTTCCATTATGGTATGGTGCTAACATGAAACGTATTAGTGCTGTACACAGTTAAATACATAGACGTATAAGGTTGCTATGGAATGACAGGAAGCTTCAATGTTATTGACATATTGTTCATGTGAACATCAGCCTACCGAGTTCCGCAGAGAGGTTGTGTTTGCGAGACTGACGGACGGCGTTGCGCCATAAGAAATAGAACTCAACTCAGTGTCTCCCTTAATAGCCAGCTTAGAAAATGTTGTCTGCTGCTATTTCGTCAACGCTATCAGCTTCAGTACGAAGTAGCGCTCCAGACCTACTGCAGATGGCCCAGATAACTACTTAATATATTTTTTAATTCATTAATTTACTGACAACCAACGCACAGCTTAGACCGCGCTGGGTTTAGCAGCATGGAATGTTGCCAATAGTTCCTTTAATAATGAAAGTGAGCACTACGGAAATACGGATTTTTGAAAATACACCCTGTAAATGGGTAACATAAGGGATGAAAGTTTACATGGTATATCATTGTTTGTCGATGGGAAATCCCACTGGGCACACGCACAACCAGCCTATAATGTCTCCTCTCTTCGAGACGGAGTAGGCTAAATAAAATCTATCACGCGGACCCAGTGCGAGTTGATGGATGTCACATGTCTTCGAATTTAGTACTAGGACATGCTGGTTTCCTCACGATGTTTTCATTCACCGTTTTGAGAGCAGTGGTGATGAAATATTTTACAAAAAGTAAACCGCCTGCCTGGGTTCGAACCCACAACCCGACCCGTAAGTCGGGGCCGTTACCAATGCTCTAGCACACGGCTTGTTCCAATATAATTTACATCACGTGCACCTGAATTTGATGCCTGTTATGTGCCTGTAAATTACTGAGTATAACTAACATAAATACCTGATCATCAGTCCCAGTGTGAAAGAAGCCCGCCTCCGACAGCGCGCGGGGCGCCTGCTGCCGGTCGGCGGGCCAGCGCTCGAAGCTGGCCAGGCGCGCCGCCAGCGACGCGTACTGCGGGTGGCGCGCGCCGCCGCCCACCACGCCCAGGTGGCGCCACGTGCCGCCCTGCGACAGCACGCGCTCGTTGTGAGCCGCGCCTGACCTGGAAACGGTATACTTTTTTAGGCGCGGAGCACACGATGTACAATTGGATAGCACGTAAGGAAATCTATGCATTAACGCACATGGAGGACAAAACGAAAGCGCCACCGCTGCTTGCCGGAAAATGTTCCACGTGGACGATGTGACGGCGGTCTGCGGAGCGCCTTTTATCCTGGCTTTTTAACAACAAGCCAAGACAGTTCAAAAGATTAGGTCTTCAATAACAAAGGATTACTAAAGTATCCTAGAAGAATATTCCAAAGTTCACAGATTTTCGTAATTTATTTTAAGTAACGTTAGTTTTCGTCTAAATCTCCCAGTTAACTAGACGAAAACAAACATTACTTAAAATAAATACTCTTGTTATCGATTTTATTCAATTTCGAGCGGCCATTGTTGTTTACATCTTTGGCAAATCTGCCGCGGTCGGAATTAGACAGATTTTTTTTTGGGCGTAAATGTGTGCTCTCCGAAGCAAAGAGGGGTCTTTGACCGTGACTAGAATGCTTTATCTTGTAGAACGAGCGACCTGCGCGTTAGTCATTATTAGCAGAACTAAACGGCAGCTTTATGAAAAAGGGTATCATTTAAGCTATCACCAATTTAATTAGTTTTGTGTTTCTTAAATAATAGGGTTTGTCCTCCAAATAGTAGATTTGTCACCAAAATGTAGTCACCAAACAATGCAAGTGACCTAACCAAACCGAACCTCGGGGTGCCCTTCGCTCGCTCTTGCATCCTATGTCGACGGAGCCCCGCTTCGCGGGGCCCCTATTTCTGTGTAAAGGGTTTAAAGTAACCTAACCAAACCGAACCTCGGGGTGCCCTTCGCTCGTTCTTGCATCCTATGTCGACGGAGCCCCGCTATCTGAGAACGAAAATATTTCGTGGCGATAGATCTATTTATTAGGTGATACAAATATTTCGTGGCGATAGATCTATTTATTAGGTGATACAACTTGATGACAAATATAAATTTTGGTGATAGAAAATATAGTTCCTATGAAAAATAATACAGGTGATACGAGTATTCGATATCACTACAATTCGATATCAACGACGTCCCGTCAGGTAAATTACCCAATGATAGCAAGTAGTGAGTAGGATTTCTTCATTCATACCTAATATTTATTTACATTCACCTAATTCGATACTTCTTTCTATTGAATTACCTTTTTCTTGCGCATATCAATTCATTTAATACTACGATAACGCACGACAATAAATCAAATGATAAGAATGCTCACCTAATTCGAATCATTGAAAATAAAGACGAAATGGTGTTGATACGACGTCCACAACTGCACAGTTTTCTCCAGCAATGGGTATTAGGGTCACTTAAGAAACTCCGAAAACTTATACCGGTAAAAAATTGGTATTTGGTCCAAATCCACCGGCAATAGAAAGTCTTGTGATAGCGCAAACTTAATAGCCATTTATTAATTCACTGTAAACTGAAAACCAAACTTATCCAACCAGGGATGACGGATGGCACAATTTTTTTCAGCTGTTGCAGATAAAAAGTAAACATTCACTTATAAAACTTGAGTAATTCAACGCGACCGCTTCCTTAAGTGTCTTACTGAATACTAATATGTCTGATCGGAAACTACGTACTTGTTGTTTGAGTGCGAAATGACTAAGTGGCCATGTAGGTCGCTTCCGAATAAAACAATATTTTCCTATTATTCGGAAGCGACTTATGACCGAGGTTTCAATGTAATTGTTCCTTGTTGGAACTTAGAATATTTACACAGCCAGCAGCTGTATGAATGCCCTTCAATTAGATCACCTTCTAAAATACCTACTTACCTATAGTTTGTTTTCATTGACAGTCGTTAGACTCAACTGCGCTATTTACTGTTCGTAGCCAAAACCTTGGGTTTATGTTAGTACTTTAGTAATGTAATTCATTTAATGTGGAAATGTTATTACTGAATTAATTCGCTGTGTATTGTTATGCAATAAAAAATGTATTATTTAAATTTGACTGACTTGCAAGTAACAAATTATTAATATGTACAGCGTTTACCATTGTAGATCGGTTCGTATACGGGAGTTACATCTTTCCAATATGTACTATAATCTATATCTTTATTTATATTTACTAATCACACTAATATCACACTAATCACACTATCACACTAATATTATAAAGGCGAAAGTTTGTGAGTGTGTGTGTGTGTGTGTTTATATGTTTGTTACTTCTTCACGCCTAAACCACTGAACCGATTTAGATGAAATTTGGTATAGAGATAGTTTGAGTCCCGGAAAAGGACATAGGATAGTTTTTATCCCGATATTCCCACGGGATCGACATTTACGCGGATGAAACCGCGGGGCGCACTAATAATAAAGCTGAAGAGTTTGTCTGTTTGTTTGAACGCGCTATCTCTGGAACTACCAGTCGGATTTGAAAAAAATCTGTTTGCTTTTGATAGCTCAATTCTCGAGGAAGGCTGTAGGCTATTTATCTTCACGCTAGGACTCTTAGGAGCCGAGAAAACGAAATAAGTCAGAAAGAATGCTAAGCGAAAACGAAGTAACAGCGCGGGCAGGCGATGCAATGCGACGGGGTGAGTCAGGGGAATAAGAAACTTCACGCGGACGAAGTCGCGGGCAGAAGCTAGTAAAATAATAAAACAAAATAACATACGATTGCGGCAGGTTATTCAAGTTAGCAGGTGGCGACTGCGCACGTGGGGTGTCGTTGGGCGGCGATGGGGACAACGATGGTGACGATGACGTAGATATGTTACCAGCCTGGGCCTGTTGAGCTGCTTCCAGCCCTGCCGCGTGCTGGCATCGGGAGAAATACCTGCAGAACAAATTTTACCACATACATAAATACGCGTAAGGGGCTGATACGTAAGAAAAAGAAGTGAATGATAGATTGACGGCTAACAGGGAACAATGGAAGAAAAGAACCAGGGCACATGGGACAAGGGGAAGATGATAATAACAAAATCTTTCTTTGCAATTAGGTAGAAACAAGGTGATCTTGTGTGGTGCTGTGCTAGCTTATCTTTATAATCAGAGATGTTTTTTTAATGAATACAATTTTATTCTAATAATATGTATTATTTAATTAATTAATATAATCTATATCTGTACTAATAATAAAGCTGAATCTCTGGAACTACCAGTCGGATTTGAAAAAATATTTTTGCATTTGATGATGAAGGCTATTTTAACATCACGCTAGGACTCTTAGGAGCCGAGCAAAAAGAAAAAAATCAGAAAGAACACTAAGAGATAACGAAGTAATAACGCGGGCTGGCGATGCGATGCGACGGGGTGGGTCGAGGTCCGAAATTTTACGCAAACGAAGTCGCGGGCAGAAGCTATTGTTTAGTATAAAGGTGACGATATATTGATAGATCAATTTATTTTCATTAGACCGCAAAAATTGCATCATAGTTACTAAGATGAAAGGATGATTCTGCCAGACAGGTTCGATCTAACGGAATACTACCGAGTCTGAGAAATGCAGCTGTTTAAACTTCAGGTGCTTCTACTTAACTTTTGGTCTTAAATTATCAGATGATAAGATATAAGTAGGTATACATATTGCACCACAAATTACCAATTAAACATACATAAGAGATAATTTCTTATGTCAGTTGGGGACAAAAGGTTGGGGTCGCACATATGACAGCAAACATACTTTGTATTGGGCAACTTTCAATAATGGAAAATGTGTTTTTACAGTATATTACGATACGCGAGGGTGTCAAACGACGTGTTTTAATAGATTACTTAAGTCAGACATATCAAATACTATTTTATAACTTGTGTGACCTAAACCTGTAACTTAAGTCATGGTTTTCTGTGTAAAAATGGACTACTTGAGTTACAGAAAAGCGTGGCTTAAGTGCGGGTTTAGCTCACTGAGTGCTATAATAATAATTTTGTTTCTTACATTCGGTGTACTTCAAGAGGTGAAACGGAGCTGAAGTGGTTGAAAGGGGCCAGCTCTCCTCCGCACCAGGCACAACGCAGGCGACCTTCACCAGCGTGGTAGAATCCTGCATTCACTAGGGCTTGGCGGGAAACTGATGTGTCCTGTACAAATGTAACATCACATATTACATGCTCTTTATAGATAGAGAAGTCTAAAAACTCTAAATTTACTTGTGATGCTTCCTGGGAAATGGGGTGGACATTGTCAATTTCTCAATTCTTGACTCAGTTATAAATATTATAAAGGTCAATATTTTCTAAGCTGAGTTGGGTGCGCTGCTCGAATTCTGGAACTGGACTGAGCAATTACACTGTAACAACTTATAACATTTTGCAATAGGCTGGTTGTTAAAAAATTGAATAAGTTGTGAATATAAAGGAAGAATCCCATTCCTAAGAAACGTCACAACTATGATGAAGACTACTAAATAATTAATTCAATATTAAAAAGCATTGCCAAGCAGACTATGAAGTTTTAAAACATTATTCTTCATTCAGTGCATTTATGAACATACATTTATGACAATGTTATGGTTATGTACGGAGATATTACTTATTGTTGGCACATGTACTACAATATAAACAAAACAAACAAGATACAGTATTTAAAAATAGTAATGTATGAGAACTTAAATCTTTTTCGTCATCTTGATATTCATCATGTAAACATTACAGTAAGGTGCCAACAGCAAGCAACCATTCTGTATATTAATTGCAATGATCTATCTATTTACCACTGAGGGGACTTTTTATAACAAAAGGGTTTTTATATAATCATGAATGACTAATAAAGTACTTATTTCAATTAATGTTTGCTAATCATACATTCATAATTGAGTTGGTATTTCCCCTAAATAACTTATAATTTTGGAAAGTCAATACAAATAAACATTTCATATCTCAATACTTATAAACATTGTAAAATGACAAAATGACATTGATTGGTACTTTATGACCTTGATGATAATTATTATTAACCTACAACAGACAGTTTAATACTTTTAATAATTGTTTACATCTATACAACTAATTCTTCTAATACAGATATTATTTATATTTAATTCTTTTTGTCAATAGAACTATTGTCTGGACACAAACCCCCTCAGTCTCTTGGGAGTACAAACAATCTTTAAACATTATAATACAACCTAATTACAAATAGACAAATTATGTTCTTACATCCCAATTAATAAAAGACAGAAGTCGTAAAGCGTCATTCTTATATGTTTCATCTTCTTCTGTTAGTCCATAATCGGGTGCAGTGTAAGTATGGTCATTCTGCACTTCGTCAGGAGGCACAGACGGTCTACGAGTATATATAGATGGAGGGCAGTCTGGCCCTAGGACTAAAGGCACATTGCCAGAGAATTCAGGATGCACCACGAACGGACAGTTTGGCTGCATTTGCCGATGCCTCCACATCACCTGGTCTCCATAATTCCACTGCGATATTTTACTACCACAACAAAAGCACTTCACTTCTGTACCTTCACCCGTATAGAAAAACCCTGCTTTTGCAATCCTTATAGGATCTACGGGTGCTGATGAAGGCCAATCGGTAAATGTATTGAGTCTATTAGTCTCATAATTCATTTTATAATAATGTGAACACAACTGCACGGATTGAAATGATAAACTATAAGCTACAGGTACTTAGGCAAACTTGATTCTTACTCTTACTGTGTGTTATTATGTTTAGTGAAATGATATGCACAACTAAAAGCCTGACGAATGATTATATCATTAGATACACCATAAAATAAATAACAATCTTAGAACGACGAATAAACATTAACACACACGAATCAATAAACGAATACAGATAAAGGGAAAAAAGAGTAAAAAAGGGATGATAAATTAGTGATGTAAAAGTCGACTCCTTAGTAGTACTCTGTCTGTAGTCTGTAGTCGAGTCGAGACAGCAACGAGAGATTGGTTGTGTTGGTGAATGCGCAATGGTAGACCGCGAAATTCAAATTTCTTACATTTTTTGAATTGTCAGGTTGTATCTTGATTATATAATAATGGGTATCATTTAAGCTATCACCAATTTAATTAGTTTTGTGTTTCTTAAATAATAGGGTTTGTCCTCCAAATAGTAGATCTGTCACCAAAATGTAGTCACCAAACAATGCAAGTGACCTAACCAAACCGAACCTCGGGGTGCCCTTCGCTCGCTCTTGCATCCTATGTCGACGGAGCCCCGCTTCGCGGGGCCCCTATTTCTGTGTAAAGGGTTTAAAGTAACCTAACCAAACCGAACCTCGGGGTGCCCTTCGCTCGTTCTTGCATCCTATGTCGACGGAGCCCCGCTATCTGAGAACGAAAATATTTCGTGGCGATAGATCTATTTATTAGGTGATACAAATATTTCGTGGCGATAGATCTATTTATTAGGTGATACAACTTGATGACAAATATAAATTTTGGTGATAGAAAATATAGTTCCCTATAATAATATGATTATGATTGATGAGTCCACAGAGTCCATGGTGAGCGCTGTGAGCGATTATGGCATTATTCGAAATGCAGCCTATTGTCGGAATGTGATAAAATTTTCCTCTATGGATGGATCGTGATCATTTTATGTCAAAGTCATTAGAGTCAAATCAAAAGTTGTAAAACGTTTTTCTAACCGCTTCCCTCAAACTTTTAAGTTTTAATATTCTTGGGCAGCATTTAAAACCATGTTGATATACATTTTGGTGTTTCTGTTTGTGCTGGTCGCCTTGGGACTAGTCATACATTTGTCTTTGGATAAAAAGGTAATTTACAAGGATTTGAAAGGTAAACATGTAGTCGTAACAGGCGGATCTAGTGGGATAGGAAAAGCCGCGGCGGTGGAGGCAGCGCGGCTTGGGGCTAATGTTACTATTATCGGGCGTGACGTCGGTAAACTGACCAGTGCCGTTGCCGAGATAACCGCGAATTGCTTGGATAAAAGCAACCAAAAAATACAACCTGTCGCCCTGGACGTTACGTCTGATTACAAAGCCATAGAAAAAACTTTCGCGTCAATAGAAGAGAAGCTTGGCCCCATATTTATGTTGGTAAACTGTGCTGGTATGTGCATATGCGGCCAGTTTGAAAAAATGGATGTTGATGTCATAAAGCAGATGATTGATCTCAACTATTTTGGCACCGCATACCCTACTCGGTATGTTTTACCAGGAATGAAGGAAAGGAATGAGGGTCTGATTGTATTTGTGAGCTCTGAAGCTGCATTAGTTGGTAAGTAGGTACATCAAAAAGTAATTTTGTTTCATTCGATCATTGCTGTTTGTATTTTTTCTGAAGTAATTTTTCTTGGATCATGTGATACTGGTCAAAGTTTCATAAAAGTTTAAACTTTCCAGGTATATATGGGTACAGTGCTTACAGCGCTGGCAAATGGGCCGTCCGAGGGCTAGCAGAGTCGGTAATCATGGAGCTTGTGGGTACCGGCGTAAGGTTGACAGTAGCATTCCCCCCTGACACTGATACTCCTGGCTTGAAGAATGAGGATCTTACTAAACCTGAGGAAACCAAACTGATATCTGGATCAGCAGGGTTACATTCTGCTGAGGATGTTGGAAAGCAAATGATTCATGATGCTCTTGTAAGTTATTTAGTATAAATAGTTGTATATTAACTTACACTAGGGATATCAATGCACAAACTGAAACCATGAATTCTGCTCATGTTTCTAGAAGTAGCATAGAAATTTTTAGATAGTAACTAGCTGCGCTGTGCGGTTTCACCCGCATAAGTTTCGATCCCGTGGGATTATAAAAAGTAGCCTATATGTTAATCCAGGGTGTCAGCTACCTCCATACAAAATTTTATCAAAATTGGTCCAGCCGTTTGAGCGTGAAGAAGTAACAAACATACACACACAGACACACTCACAAACTTTCGCCTTTATAATATTAGTGTGATTAATAAAAAAAACAGCTGTTTCATAGAAAAGTGCAATATCTGAATGTAGGAACAACTAATTAAAAAAAAAAAACTTGTAAATTCCGTTAAATTCTGTTTATCCTGCTAGGCCTAGGGTGGGTTCTCGGACATGCGTTTCCGCGTATCCACCTTAGGTTGGATTTTTTGGGGTGGATAAACGGAGTAACCCCAAGACACTAGAAGTTTTACATCTGGGGGCGTTTAGTCTCCTACAAAGTGTTAATTTGTTTATTATTTGTTTCAGGTGGGCAAGACATATTCAGTGTACAGCCTCTCTGGCACATTACTAAGTACTTTGTTTGGTGGCTCCATAGAAAGTGGCTGGCAAGTTGTTTTGCAAGTACTCTCAATGGGATTGTTAAGGATTGTCATGGTTGGAATCTTACTCTCATTCTATAAAATTGTTAGAGATGGTCTCAAAACGAAGGGTAATGTTAAAAACAAATAACATTTAGGAATAATAACAATTTCTTTATTTTCACTTTTAAGTCGCAAACATGTCTTTAGCCCTGGCTCTTTTACTAGGAGTTCCTGTATCACAAGAGCCCAGCTTTGTACTTCAATCATGTCTTATGGCCGAACCCAAGTGGCGATCTGTATGATCATAATATACTGGCAATTATAATTTGTACTGGCTACCATCAGTAGCGATCTGTCAATAGGTAGGTAAGGTTATTGGGTTCGACCATTAGATGGCATGTTAATATATAAGAGATTTTTGCAATTTATTTCGTAAATAAATATGCTTTTAATTTGTACCAATGAAAATATTAATATAAAATTCAAAAATATTAGTTGCTAATTGATGACCTAATAAATATTCTATGAGAAAATTATAATATACAATGTTAATCTATCATATTAATCAGATACTGATATCAGATAATTATGTATTTTTATGCTATTCATATTTTAATGATATTATTATGTAAATGTATGTAACATGATTCATATTTGTCTACTGAAAAAGTACAGCAATTAAAGTTGCAATGAGTAAAAATACCTACATTCTTAATTATTCCAGCATTTTAATATGCATTTCTAGCGTCTAATAGCTAAACTATTTTTATACAAACTTTTTGCCAGTGCCTTAATTTTTTGTTCATGCACATGACCTGTGCAAAAACAAAAAAAAAAAGAACAAAAACATTGTATATTTAATTTGAGTCTTCAATTTAAGGTTTTAATACGTTTTTGATTCTTATTGAGTAAACAGTAACTATTGTAGATTGTATCTTATTGGAATGGCACAAGTACAGTAAAAGACCAAAGTTCAGTTCCATATTATTATTCAATGTGTAATGCTTAGCTTAAATGTATCAGAGTTTTATTTTTATCAATTTTATTATAACTGTACCTACTTAAAATAGCATAATTAAGTACCTATGCACTTTATGAGATAGCTGTTGTTGCTTTGTTTTAAGGTGTGATGTTATTTTGTTATTTTGCCACTTTGTAATTTTATTTAATCAAAGATTTACTAAGTCAGGTTAAATAAAAACAGTATTAAGTACACCACCAATCATTTAATAATATAATAAATGCGCATTTGGGATAAAAACTACAGTGTTTAACTAATTGTCACTATGTACTACACGAGTTCTGTTGATACATCAGTTTAAAGCCATCGCCAACATATGATTCGTCAGATCGAAACCATACTACAATAGGTCCTGCACCATTATCTGAGGAAAGAAGATTAAGAGGCATGAAGTATAGATAAATTGAAAGGAAGTGTATAGACACTTCCTTTCCGTCCATCATAGGATGGACGTCATGTTTTTAAAATTAAAATTGTTAAAGGAGAAATAAATGGTGGAATTACAAAAATAAATAAGAATAAAATATTTATTGCAGGCTATATCTATACAATGGCCCATAAGTGAAATTAGGTATATAAGAATAACCTGTAATTGGCGCATTTACAGTGAAGTCCTGAAAAACAGACCCATCGTTCAGGCGCTCGCCGCAGACCCTAGTCGCAGCTATCAGTAACCAGTCGCTGGGACAGTTCAGGATTTCCACTCCAGCTTGACCAGGAGGAATTACTGGTAGTCCATCTATGAACAAAAGAACTCTACTAGCACAAGCATAATCAGCCAATAATGTTCCCACTGCTGGGACACAGACCTCTCTCCGAGAGGGAGTGGGCTGTAATCTACCACGCGGGCCCAGTGCGGGTTGGTAGATATCACAGAACACTAGTAAAAGAGATTAGATATCACATGTCTTCGATTTTTTTATTTTAGGACATGCCGGTTTCCTCACGATGTTTTCCTTCACTTTTTTGAGAGCAGTGGTGATGAAATTATTTACACAAAGCGCCTGTCGGGGTTACTTACAACTTGTAAGTCGGAGCCGTTACTACTGGGCTTCCACTGCTCTCTAAAGAACACGACTACTATTACAAAATCATAATTATTAAGCAATTATTCATCATCTGCGATTAATATCTTGTAAGTATTCCTTGTTACAGCAGAAGCTTGAATCTTCATGCCTACAACATTGTAAGTCTTGATAGTCTTAGTAGCCCCCGGTGTCCGGGGGCCCCGTATAATAGATACGGTGGTAGCTACGCCCCTGGAGGGCAGGACAATGATGATGATGGCATGGCCAGTAACAATCGACTTGCAGAAAGTGCATAATTCATCATCTTCATAGCCAAACAAAAGACGATCTTCCAGTATTAAAATTAAAGTTGATCTAAGCAGCACTAAAACGCAAAAATTAAAAAAATTAAACGTTAAAATGCAGGCATGCATTAGGCCCAATTGACCGCAGGTACCTATAGGTACCTGCGGTCAATTGGGCCTAGGCTGCATGATAGTTATAATTTATCTAGGTAGTCTAAGCACGTCTAAGGCTCAGTTATTAAGGTAATGTGGGTCTATTATGTGAACTTACCCGTGTCGTAATTGACGATCTGCATGTTGCCGCTGTTAGTGTAAGTAATGCTGCAGGTCTCTGCTTTACGCTCTATGCACATGGCGTAATTAAGATTGTTCTGAAATGGAAATGGATAGTTTTATTACAAGTAATGGGGTTTGGAATTTAGGTATAATAGGTACCTACAGGGTGGAAAAAATGTGTTAGGGAAGGGAAACCTAATTATATGTAGGTTTACTATTACATTGATATCGAGACCCCTCCGTGTCTCGGAAAGCACGTTAAGCCGTTGGTCCCGGCTGTCATACGTAGATCTTGAAAGTCGTTACTGGTTGTCAGAAGCCCAAAAGTCTGACAACCAGTCTTACGAAGGTGTATCCGTGTACCTACAGGGTGAAATTGAACACATGCGACAAATCGAAATGGGAGATTGTACTCATTATTATGAACAACTTTTACTATGAGACCAAACCTGAAATCGCGAAAAAAAAATCAGCTGTTCCCTACATTTTGACGAGTTATGCGAACATAAAATCGATGCTTCCGACAACAAAGGTCGTAAACACCAAAATAGCAATTTTGGTAATCAACGAAAAACAAAAAATAATTTCGTTTTTTGCTTAGGTACCTAAGTATATCTTTTTAACTTTAAAAGTTGTAAAATTGTGTTCTATACAAGAAATACGTAAAATACGATGGTGTTTCATAATATATTATTGCTATTTATGTCAAAGCCTTATTTTAAAAGTTAGCTTGGACATACACCCCAGAAAATTCAAGAAGTTGGTATTTACGACCACTAACAAATCAATGGAGAACGATTTGTCTAACGGAAGTTAGAAGTATGCACCAGTTTTTAAATACAATAGTTCTGGGTTTGGTTTTAAAAACCATATACTGAAATAAAAATGAGTGTAAACACCACGATCTGGTGCGATGGTATGTAACAAACATAGAAATATCTGAAGCAAATCAATGAATTTAAGACTGTAAGTTGAGTTTTCATTACTTGTAATAAAAACAATAAAATAAAACACAAATTGACATAATTAAAAAAGGTTTTTTATTCATTGACCGTCATCGTTTAATCAAAATAATGGTTAAGCAAGGCACTAATACAAATTCAAAGTAAAAAAATGTCTAAACCAATCACTTAAATTTCCATTAGAGGATCTTGTACATCAATCATCATTCATCATCATTGTTTGTGTCGCGGCTCAAAATTTTTATACCTTTAGGACCTGGCAGGTCCTAAACGGTATAAAAATTTGTAAGTATATTATAGGCATCGTCCCGTATAATTTAATCTAGCGTTTTTACAAGATGCCTATAGTGTTCTACCTCCAACGGCGTACCTAACCAGCCAGACATAATTCAAAATGTTAAGTAATCATTTTGTTTCATTGATTTCAAGAAGATTTTACAATCACGACATTTTTTAAACACGTATTGATAATGAATTACAAAAAAATATAAGTAAACATTCTACCAAGCTTACTGCTCTAATAATTTTAATAAACAATGCCCATTTTCACCAACGCCCTTAAAAATTTAGATAGTTCATTTCTGTACTATGGTCTACCTAATTTTTAGTGTCGTTGGTGAAAATGGGAAAGTGTTATCGACAAGATAATAAAAAAGTAGATGCAAAACATAATACGACGACGAGTTATAGAAAATCAGGTCTTCAAATTTCTGATTAATAATCTTCTGTCATTGGATAGAAGATTCAATCAATCAACTCAGCCCATCGCAGTCCACTGCTGGACATAGGCCTCTCCCAGACTGCGCCACAGCACCCTGTCCTCCGCCTTCCGCATCCAGTCGACCCCAGCCACCTTCTTTAGGTCGTCCGTCCATCTAGCGGGGGGGCGTCCTACACTACGCTTGCCGGTACGCGGTCTCTACTCCAGGACTCGCCTGCTCCACCGGCCATCAGTCCTTCGACAGACATGGCCAGCCCACTGCCACTTCAGTTTGCTTACTCTGCAAGCTATGTCGAAAACTCCGGTTCTTTTCCGGATAATTTCATTTCTGATTTTATCCTTCAAAGAGACTCCGAGCATAGCTCGGACCAGCCCGACCGTCAGTGTCCACGTTTCAGCACCGTATGTCATGACGGGCAGAACGCACTGGTTGAAGACCTTAGTCTTCAAACACTGCGGGATAGGCGACGAGAAGACTTGACGGAGTTTTCCAAATGCTGCCCAACCCAACTGGATCCTTCTGTCAGCTTCCTTCTCAAAGTTGTGTCTACCGAGCTGGATGACTTGCCCTAAGTAGACATACTCCTTCACAACTTCGAGAAGCGACCCTTCGATGTGGATTGGACTCGGCAAGACGTGCGAATTGTACATGACTTTCGTCTTGTCCAAATTCATGCCGAGGCCAACACGCCGGGAGGCTCCATTTAGGCTGTGCAGCATTTGGTCTAGCTGTTCCAACGTCTCTGCGTTTATGACGATGTCATCGGCAAATCGAAGATGGGAGATGTACTCGCCGTTAATGTTGATACCCTGTCCAGTCCAGTCCAGCGTCTTGAAAACGTCTTCCAACGCGTTGGTAAACAATTTAGAGGATATTACATCCCCCTGTCACACCCCCCTGAGCAGTTGGATGGGGCTGGTTTTCTGATTCTGGATCTGGACAGTCATCGTTGCAGCGTCATACAAACATCTCAACACTTCGATGTAGCGCCAGTCAATTCGACATCGTTGCAGAGAGGCCAGAACTGCCCATATTTCGATGGAGTCGAAGGCTTTCTCGTAGTCCACAAATGCCATACACAGCGGCTGATTGTACTCCTCCGTCTTCTATACAATTTGTCGAACAGTATGCATGTGGTCTACGGTACTGAAGCCTTTCCGAAAACCGGCTTGTTCTGGCGGCTGGAACTCGTCAAGTCTCCTGGCGAGACGGTTCGTGACGACCCTCGAGAACAGCTTGTATACGTGGCTCAGAAGTGAGATGGGTCTATAGTTCTTCAGTAAGGATTTGTCACCTTTTTTGAAGAACAGAACCACCGCACCTCTGCTCCACGCCTCGGGCGTTGTACCCTCTTGGATAACGGAATTAAAGAGACTCGCTAGCTCCTTCAGGACTGGAGCTCCGCCCGCTTTAAGGAGCTCTGTCGTTATTCCGTCATCCCCAGGTGCCTTGTTGTTCTTTAACTGCTCGAGAGCCGCCCTAATCTCGCATTGGTCGATATCCGGGATGTCCTCCGTGTAGTGGCGCGTTAATTCGGCTCGATGGTCATCTGCACTATGCCCCGCTGGTTTCATCGTCCGTGTTGAGTACAGGTGCCCATAAAAATCCTCGACTTCCTCGAGTATCTCGGACTTCGAAGTCACGATTCTGTCATCCGCAGTTCTTAGTTTCGTCAGATGGGACCTCCCTAATTGCTGAGCGAACACTTTCGACCCTCGGTTCTGCTCAATCGCGTCCTTAATGTCACGGGTGCTGGAGCACCGAAGGTCTCGTCGCGTCAGCTTCCTAATTTTTAAGTTTAAGGCCCTCTTATCTGACGAAGACGGCTGCATAGATGGCAACTCTCGTCTTTCCCTCATAAGTCCGAGAGTTTCCGAGGAAAGTTTAGACACCTTACTTTTTCGCTGCGACGGGAAAAACCTGCGGGACACGTCGCGTAGTGCTTTGACCACCTCGTCAGCTTTTTCGCCAATATTGCCTGTGGTTTCCAACAGGGCGAATCGATTTTGAAGTTCCAGTTGGAACTTTTCGGATCCTAGAGCGGCTTGGAGCTGCGTAGGTCGGAGTGTAGACCTCATCATGCGGAGTCTCTCAGCTCTGAAATTGATATTTAAAGTGCCTCGGACAAGCCTGTGATCGCTTCCGGTATTAAACCTACTAATCACGGAGACATCTCTAAATATATGCTTCCGATCCGTCATGATGAAGTCTATCTCGTTCCTTGTCACGTTATCGGGGCTTTGCCAGGTCCACTTCCTTTGGGGTTTCTTTTCGAAAAACGAATTCATTAAGAAGAGCCCCTGCGACTCCAAAAAGTTGACCAACAATTGCCCCCTGTGATTCCTGCGTCCCAAACCGAACGGTCCGACTTTAGATTCACCGCGTTCTTGTAATCCCACTTTGGCATTTAATAAAAGATTATTAACCAGAAATTTCCTCCTCCTCCATAATTATACTCGGCGAAAGACAAGTGCAGCAATACTATCAAAGATTTACACCACAGATATTTACTAGAAATGTGCTTTACATCATCGGATGGTTTTTGTACCTCAATAATAGTCATGACCAAAGCAGGCCGTAATAATTATCTATGGATGTTTTTTGATTATGAATTATTTTATTAGATACGAACGTAAAACACAATTACTTGAAATCCAGTGAGTAGCGCCATTTATTTCTCAGAAAAATTAAACATTTGAATTTCTTAACGGGGTGTAATTGCGACATATTTATACTTTTTGTGTTACGACCCCTTTTTAGTATGAAAATACTAACAAAATTAGGAGTACGACCTACATAATTCAATTTTCAAACCAATTCTCCAAGACCAAGTGACATTACGACAATTGTTTCTCAGCAGAGCTTACGTTTTAAAAATGATTGTGGGGTGTAATTACAATTAATTATGTATTCATGTTTTTACGACCGACAACTGTTTGTACATTGTATTATACGACCTGCATGGTTATTCGGTTCTAAGCAATATGAGTTATACATACCCTCTTTTCTAAAAAATCTTGATTACACTAGTAAAAATTTTGGGTGTAAAAGTATTTTTTTTAGGCGAATATTTTTTTCACATTTTTAGATCGACGCAGCGCCAAAAATTAAGTAGGGCTGCATTCTTAACTCATTTTCGCCAAAATGGCGTTTACGACATTTGTTGCCGGAAGCATCGAAATGTAGGGAACAGCTGATTTTTTTTTCGCGATTTCAGGTTTGGTCCCATAGTAAAAGTTGTTCATAACGATGAGTACAGTCTCCCATTTCGATTTGTCGCATGTTTTCAATTTCACCCTGTATATTAGTATAGGTATATTGTGGAGGTCAGATAGGCAATCGCTTCATGTAAAATACTGATATTCAGTTGCATCCCGTTAGACTGGAAGTCAAGCCTAAAATAGTTGAGAAAAGGCTAAGCTGATTGATACCTTGTAAGTATATTTATAAAAGGCAATTTTACTCAAACGAAAAATCGCTTATTTTGTATGTGACCTATCTACCTACATCATTTAATATTTATGAATACCTACTAAATAACTTGGAGCTCTTGCAATAACGATATCAGATTTATCTCGATAGTTGAAGGATTCTAAATAGCCTTGTGGTTCCGTGAAGTACTGTAGGCAGCCTGTAGGTGCAGCTAGGTCATCTGACGATGTCAATTGCGTTACCTGTAAAATCATAAACAAATACGTATTTTTAACAACGCACGTTGCGTCTTTTCCGTTGTTATAGTGGCGTTGGGTTGAGCGATTGGTTGCTGGTTCGATTCCCGTGCGAAATAGTTATTTGTAGATCGTATGGCCCACAGATACAATGCACTTCAATTCAAAAGTTAGTTGACCTCATGCTCGGTAGTCGTATTTCGTACGTAGGTATAAATGATAAAGTACCTGTTTACTTAGTTTATCGCATTTACCGTAAGTGAAACTGAAATAAGAAAACTACTTACCTTCATCGAAAACAGTCTGCTATCGGAAGAAACGGTTTGGAAAGTAAGATAAATAGGTCCGTCGACATCACCAACTTCAATGTAAACTGAAACAAAGTCTTGTATAAAACTAAGTCCACATTATCTGCTTGTTAATGTACCTATATGTAAGTAATAGATTCTAAAAGAGAGTAGTGTAGAGAGGGGCCCGTGGCTAAATTATAACAGCCGCACAGGTCGATCGATCAAGTTAAGCTACGTTTGCCGCGGGTGGTCTGTGGATGGGTGACTATCTTTACATACCGAGACCCCTCCGTGTCTCGGAAAGCACGTTAAGCCGTTGGTCCCGGCTGGCATTCGTGGATCTTTGACAGTAACGGGGTTAATTGTGGAGGTCAGATAGGCAGTCGCTCCATGATTGTAAAATACTGGTATTCAGCTTTATCGGGTTAGACTGGAAGCCGACCCCAACATAGTTGGGAAAAGGCTAGGTAAATGATGATATTCTAAGGTACCTAGTTGCAGTATTTTTAAATGACGAAGTGATGCACGCTTTACTTGTGGTAACCAAGTGTACAAAGACGCTGTGAATGTGTGCCTGAAGACGAGTAGGCTCAGCCCATAACACACACGCACTTCCGGCTACGCCAATGTCTTGGACGGTAGCCCAGAGCTCCTGCGCTTACCTACACACACATTCACACAGGCGCGGTCGCAGCCCAAGATTTTGGGGCGGGTCATCATAGATGCCGAGGAATATTTTAAGGGAGGTACATCTCCTCGTTGGTCTAGTGGTCGCAAGCGTTATTGCTGAGCATGAGGTCCTAGCTGGGTTCGATTCCTAAGTCGGGTAAAGTGTTAAAAAGTTTTCTCAGAAGCAGCCTGGAGTCTGGATTTGTGCTCGGTTGGCGGCAGTAGGCTCGCCGTCTATGACATTTCACTTAATAACTGGCGAAATGTGGGTGAACGCACTTTATGAAGGTACACCCCTGCCCAACCCTTTGGGGATTAAAGGCGTGATGGTATGTTAAGGTTCGTGTACATCTCCAGCTCCACATTACTTATGCTATTCAGGGACGCTGCTTTTACATAGGGGGTGTGTTACTTAAATGCTGCCAAATTGGTCGTATGTATTAGAACGGTAATTGTGCAGGGTGGGAAGAGCGAGCGAAGCGAGCTCGAAAATTTTAAGAACCCGCCTCTATTTGATTAGGTTTTGTTTTATATTTTCAAGTAGAAATAGGAGTTACTTTGTCGACTTATGCAGGCAAGCTTAAGTAGCTATGAGAATCTAAAGAGCGAGCGAAGCGAGCTCGAAAATTTTACACACTCTCGGATAGGTTCGATTTTCTTTTGATCATTCCAAAAGGACTAGGAATTACTTGCTTTGTCGACTTTTGCAGAAAAGCTCAAGAACCAATGTAAATTGCAAAAACGAGCGTAGCGAGCCTGAAAATGTAAGCACCCTACCTTGAATAGTCTCTGTTTTCTTTTACCCATCATACAAAAAGAGATCTTACTTTATCGAATTATGACGATTAACACCTAAGAGCAAATGCTGGATTAACGCCTAAGCAAATTAAGCAATTGCTTAGGGCATCACGTCTCAGGGGGCACCATAAAGTAGGCGCGGCCCCAGGGGGGTCATGGGGATCATGACCCCCAAAATCATTCAAGTTGTCGAGAGCCTGAATGATTTTCTTACTTGTCTTCACAGGCGTGGATTGCTTTTGGTTACGACTCAGTGCTGCGGGCCGACCTCCCTGATGGCGTCAGCGTGGTTTGCTACGCTGACGACACGCTGGTCCTGGCGCTGGGGAGGTCACATCAGGCGGCGGCCGACGCGATGACAAGCGGGGTTGCGACAGTCGTGGAAAGGATCCGGCGGTTGGGTCTCGAGGTGGCATTGCGCAAGTCCGAGGCCATGTCTTTCCTGGGCCTCGGAACGGGCCGCCATCGGGATCCCAAATAACAGTGGGAGGGGTTTCCCATTGGCGTCGAGACAACGATGAAATACCTGGGTCTCGTCTTCGACAGCCGGTGGAACTTCGTCGAACATTTCCGACGTTTGGCCCCCAAACTGGAAAGGAACGGGGCCGCCTTCAAGCGGCTCTTGCTCAACCTGAGGGGGCCAAACGCCTCCTGCCGGAGGCTTTACGCGGGAGTCGTGCGGTCCATGGCCCTATACGGGGTCCCGGTGTGGGCGCGTTCACTGTGGTGGCGAGCCGCCCACTATCTGAACGCGCCCCAAAAGGTGGTAGCCGTAAGGCTGATCCGGGGCTACCGCACGATGTTGGGCGAGGCGGCAAGCCTCCTTGCCGGACTGCCGCCATGTGATCTGGAGGCGATAGTCCTTGCGCGCCTGTATGAGTGGCGCGCGGAGGCACTACGCTGGGGGGAAGCTCCGCTTCCGCAGCAAGTCGCGGCGGAGCGGACAGACCTCCGGCGCGATCTGATGGTGGCATAGAAGGAGCGACATTCGCAACCCAGCGCAGGACACGCCACGATACGCCACGATAGTGGCGATAAGACCCCTCTTTGAGGAGTAGATAGAGAGGCGTCACGGCGTCCTCACCTACCGCCTGACGCAGGTCCTCACCGGACACGGATGTTTCGGAAGGTTCCTGCACATCATCAGGCGGGAGGAGACGCCCGGGTGTCACCATTGCGAGGATCGCCCAGAGGACACGGTGGAGCATACAGTGGAGGTCTCCCCGCTTGGGCGGAGCACCGCCGTGCCCTCGTAGAGGCGATCGGCAGCGGCGGCGACCTCTCGCGTCCGGCTCTGGTTCAAGCCATGGTCCAGGGCGAGAGGGAGTGGGAGGCAGTCACCTCCTTCTGCGAAGCAGTCATGCTAGCGAAGGAGGTGGCGGGATGGCTGAGAGAGAGAGTCTCGCGTCCCAGCCGCCGCGGGAGACGCTCCGGGCGTCGGGAGCCGCGTGACGAATCCCGGCCGCCGTAGGCGCGGGCCTGCGGACGGAGAGTAATGGGTAGCTCACCGTCCGATCAGGACCAGGCCCGTGCCGGACGGCGCGTACGTGTTCCACGCGCGCCTCAAAGAGATGTAAGCAAAAAGGAAGGGGCCTGCCAGGGCCGAAGCCTGCCGGGGGTGCGGGATTGTCCGAAAGGGTTACCGCTACCCCGGAACATAAAGGGCTAAGGAAGGAACACGGATGGGTTTTAGTCAGTAAGAGTCTGACACTCCCTTCCGCTCCATCCAGAGCGGGAGGGGTCATTTGATGATTTATCCCATCCATAAAAAAAAAGGCGTGGATTGCTTAGGGCATCAAGTAGTCTTAATCCGGCACTGCGAAAAACTTAAACTCTCTTTACAGCAGTTTAGGTTTGGAACCTGGTCTTATCTGAGCTTTTCAACCTTACGTACGAACGGGGTGCCCAATATCCCGAGTTTGCTTCGCTCGCTCTTGAATCCTAGATTCTATATTTTTATAACTGGCTGTTTAAAGGAAAATATTTATTAGGCGCGTTAAAAAACCCTCTGTCATTTCATAGTTTAAAGTTTTTACTTCAGTCCATGGCTTCAGTCGACAGTCCCCATGTCTGCCGATGCCATGTTTTTGAATATGCCAATCGGGGTTTTCGTGCCTCAGTTAGTAAGGCAAGTAAATCATTCAGACTCTCGACATGGAATTCTCTAAATGATTTTGGGGGGGGGGGGGGGGGGGGGGTCATGACCCCACGACCCCCCCCCTCGGACCGCGCATGCATTCACATCGTGTTTACATACACTTAGTAACCACAAGTAAAGCGCGTGTCGCTTCGTGAGATAAAAATACCTACTAATAGGGAAATGTATAATAAGAAAAAAGTAAGTTTTGAACTTATTTTTAAGTAAAACCCGACTACTGAAAAATCACGCTCTAAAAAGTATATTCTCTTCTGAAATTGGTATGTAGGTACAAACATTTCAATATTTATCGACTATTAACAAATAACTTTCACGTAACATATTTTAATGTATTTAACAAGTTATAAGGGAACAGATGAACATACATACATACCGGTCAAAATCATAACCCTTCTTTTTGATTCGCCGTAGTCAGATAAAAATATTAGGAAAGTGTACACACGGCTACACATCAAGCTATACATTTCCAGTTTTATCTGACCCCGCATGGATAGATTTTTTGTACGATCAGAAGTCAGCTTATACTGGTTATGTATCTATAGCTTAATGTGTAGCCGTGTGTACATATTCAGTAGTATGCATAGTGTTGCTTACCGTGTTGACCCGAATTGATCCCGCAAAGGATCGGTATTATGCTATTGACATTTTGTCCTGATACAATGAATTGATCATCCAAGCACGAACCATCCGTTGGTGGAAGCAGCTGAAAGAATACAATTTATCTTATACGAAACGATTATTATCGATCAACAAACATTCTAGAAATAATTTAGGTATAGTTTACACACGACGCCATATCAAGCTACGCATTTCCACTTTTTCAGTAGATATGTACCTACTAACTTCTCACTGTATAAAAGCCTATACAATGCGGGGGCAGCTATAACTGGAAATATTTAGCTTGATCTGTCGTCGTGTGTACCTACAGAGTACAGAATGGTGATTCAGTGACCCATGTAGACCTACATGGGATGCAGGTGGGTCACTAAATCTAAATCTACAGGCTGCGTAAAGTTCCATTTTACCATTCGAAATCGTAAGAGCTATTTCTCTTCATACAAGGATGTAGGATACGATGCGCTCACTTACTTTTCACATTCTTGTATTGTAGGTACTCACCTCAAAATTGGTAAAGTCCAAACGTATTTGTTGAATGTCTTCAGAAGCTTTGTCCAAAGCAAAAGCACAGGACAGTCTTTCAGTGCTCGGCGAAGGGAAGTCTGGGTTTGTGAACCAACCTGACTCCGCAGCAGAACGGTCTTCACATGCAAATTGAGCTAGAACATTGTTAGCAAAATGTTTGAATCTAATCTAACTAGCCTGTATTGTCTCACTCCAGGACAAAAGCCTGGATCTCCCGTTTTCACACAATTCTGTCTTTTGCTAGTGCCGGCCGGCCAGTCATTTAAAATCACTTAAATATAAAGACTGCTGCATAAAAACTACCATCACTTGAAGGTCTGGCGCCTGTCCTAAAGAATACGACAGTAAAAATGGCGGTAGCATTCTTATAAACCGAAAAATATAACCACAATAGGTACGGGAATTACTTACTGATGCAACACGTCCCGTATCCATCGGCGCAAGTCCCCATGGTAGCTCCTCCGGAGTCGGTGCACTCTGATTCAGGCAGGCACGTCCCTTCTAGACCACTGCTAGATGTACACGACACATGATCAAATTCTACCACCTGAAACACTTCTAGAAAACGTGTCCTTGACTTCTGTTTTGTGTTTAACACTTTCGCGGACAGTCTCAATTTCAATCGTGTTCTAGAATGACACAACAAATTGCCATACAAATATATTTGACGTATAAATACGTTGTGTTGTATGATATTACATGTTTAAAAGACAATATGACAAAAACGTCTTATCACGTCATCGTTTGAATGTACTTTAGCAGAGGTTTTTGACGATTTCTGGCAGTAACAAATACAAGAACACCAGCAGATGGATACATCTGGTAGAGACGGAGATATCCTTGAGGGTCAAAATGTTAGTCATGTCCAAAGTAGCCATCACGATTAAAAAAAAATGAAAATCATAAGTCATTTATTCAAATTAGGCTGAGAATCAGCACTTTTCGAATGTCAAAATTACATAAGACAGTCCCCCAAAACGCCGCCCTTCACCACTGTCTAGTGTTTTCGCTGGGAAGAAAAAGTGGCGCAACAAACTCCTCAGCAGATCCTGGAATGGGTCCACCTCGGTAGAGTCATCGGAATCCTCAAAAATTCTCATTAGATTTCTCTTGCGCTTATCCATCTAAAACAAACAAAATAACTCATGAAATACAATTTTCATACAATATAGTTATAATTGAATTAGTTTACAACCTAATAATAATAAGATAATAGCATAATCTAATTACTTACGATGTTTATTTGTCTGCAAATATTATGATTCGCCACTCCCGCGCTGACGGAACGCGCGCACCTCGCTACCGTGACACTGCCGCACTGAATGTAGGGAAGCGTGAGGCGCGGGGGACGTATAATCACGTTGTGCGTATGTGTGTAGTGTCGCCGCACATTGTCAACAGTACATTTTTGAAGCGGTTAAAAACAAAGTTCGGGTGACAGTAGAATTTTGAGTTTTTGATATGTTGTGACACAAGGTACAATATAACGAACTTTTGCTTTAAAATTCAACGAACATCAACGTCCTGCCGTAAATAATATTCTGTTTCTGAACGTCATCATACGTTCTGCCGTATCAAAATCTCAAGTGATGACGTACAATTACGTTCTGTCCGCGAAAGTGTTAAACGCTTTTCTGTTATCTGCTTTGATCGCCTTGGTCCCACCGAAGGACACTTCTTGCGAATATGTTTTCTTTTAGGTCGCATTTGTTTCAATACATTTATGTTTTCTATTGTGTTGTTGTAATTTATTATAACGTCTTCAGAATTAAAATAAGAGACATTGTTACCGCTCCTGATACCGCTACTAAAAGTGTTTGATGTCGAAATAAAATCGTGGCGTTTATTTTCAGTATTTTTTGGATCGATCAACATTAAAGGCATGAATCGATCGTGGATATTGTAATTGGTTCTAAATTCCGGATTAGAAAAATTATGGAGAGCGTCTCTTCTTTCAATGATTGCTGCAGAATACCAGCGCTCTGCCTTGGTAACTACCATAGTGCAGAGTAGTAAAGTGAAGTGTTTATCAAATAAATACATTTTCGCGCACAAATGACTGCAAAGACCAGCCACTAAGTAGGATGCACGCAGAACTGAATTGCAGTTAGTGTGACGATGCACTTGGCTTGCCCCGTGGGGACAGCGTGACGAACGTAATTATTGCCTAGAAATCGTTCTGGTTTGCTAATCTGTCCCATATAATGGATAGCGGCATGATGTATGTACCCATGGCTTCCAATTACTTTTATTAGTTTGAACTGCACACTTAGGTATGTCTGACGACATCGTATAGGCTTGCTTGTCTAAATATCCAATTTAACGTAGGTAGATAATAGTCTGGACTGACGGGTTTAGGTCACACAGATCACTTCGTAATGAATAAAAGACAAGGCGAACCGCGCCCTGTCTAACAATCTAACACGTGCTGATAATATGGAAATTGTGTGAACTATTAGCCAAATACAATTTGATTGTTGCTAATTTTCCTGATTTATGGGTTTTTATAGGATACGTAGATTTTGTATTTCTTGTATAAAACGTTGACAATAGATAATGCAACGCTGTGATATAATTTATCCCGAACAGTTTATCTCGAATGTGGTTCAAGATGCGCAGAAAATAATCAGCCATAGGCTGCATATGCAAACCTAGTCCATTTTTATTTGGACAACGCCTAAATAGTACATTCGTATCTATTACATTCTACTTAACAGTTTAATAGCACTAGCGTAGCGATCTAATATCGCGTGGAATGTCGCACACCCCAGCTAAATGAATTGACGCCCTTAAAAAAACGGCTGGGCGAGACTATATTTTATTTTATTTTATTTATCCATTTATTTCAGGCATCAAGGTATATGCGGTGCGGAAGTCGGAGACCGCCACCGAGTGTGGTAGAATTTAGGATAGATATAGGTACTTAAGGTCCAGCTGTGGACTAAAACTATATAGCAAATGGAATGTAGCAACACGATGGTCTGACCAAGTCAAAGAAGCTATGCCTCAAGCAAAATTTCAGCAGGTGGTGATGTTAACTTTGGACCGGAGTCGGTGGAGGCAGATTGTCCGCTTATAGGGGTCCAGTGACCACGATCCTCAGTAGGTAATGAGAGACTTATTGAAGAAGAGATAGATTTAGTCGTTGACTACTGCAAAAGAAGTTCAGTAAGATCTATCTTCAGAAATTCCACTTCCAACAGTCTTAAAAAAAAAGAAAATCTCTAAATTGTGACTATCGAATAGTTCTAGAAAGATCTAATAATAATGTACCGAACTGGGCCAATACAGCCATTACTCCTATTATAAGTAATTCACCTATGTCACCTGTGGATAAAACTTGACGAACTTGGTCTAGATATAAACGGAGATTATTGTTATTATGTATTACTACCTACCTAGGCGTGTATGTGTTCTACATTCATACCGTCAGGGGCTGATGAAATGCAATATGCATCGTTGCCTTTTAGTGGCCCTAGCTGTGCGCGCGACTTCGTTCGCGTGCATGTCGGAAAACTAATAACTAAATTACTCCGTATAACATCAGCTATCTGACAGTGAAATCAGTCCAGCCGTTGCGGAGATTAGCCGGAATAAACAAACAGACAGGCAGACGGACAGACAAGTTTTTTGTTATGAGTAACCTTCATATGCATAATTTGATTGCATGTATATGCATCAGTGGCGAAGGTACCATACAACTCGATTCCCACCGGCTTCCCTTCGAAAATTAAGAACACAACCACTCTATAGTCAATTCACCATCTGTCATTTTTCGCTAATTCGCATGAAGCTCATAGGTAACCTAATAGAAAAGCAGATATAAATAGGAATTTAATGCATGTACGTATGTATTAGATAGTGTACATCATACCTAATAAGCCTAAAGATAGATACAGGGGGTCCATAAGGGGTTCCAAAACCCGCATTGCCAACTTCAGTGAAGTTACACCGTTCGCGTTGGATTTTTGTCGATAGGAGTTCAGTAGAAGTCCGGTAAAACCGTCCTTTCTCCCGGGACAGAATAGCAATTAATTCACGAGAATAAAAACCGAGCGAGTAAGGCTGCAGCTTGTGACTTATCCTGAATATTTTGTTTATATTTCTATTTGGTGGCCATTATAATCCTATTACTTCAAATAACTCACAATTAATTATACACGCGTTGTACGCAAGACCTACATATGCCCAAGTTCTGGCAGCTGCAATTTTGATAATCAATTAGGTACAGTAAGTGGTCCTGTGACTTTTGGCGAGACATATGCATGTCTGTGTGTTAACATTCAATAAAGAAAGATTTTAATCTGTTAGGTAAATCTAGGCAATAAAGGTTTCTTTTGCAAAGACAATACTAGTACTAAAGGTTTGGATGCAAAGGAAGGTAGAACGTCAATTTAAAATTAAAAAAAAATATTTATATTCAAGATAGTTTATGATTTTGTACCGTAGGTACCTACTTTAATGCAATGAACATTTTATTGAGGACAAGAGTAATAATTTGTAAATACATATTTCAGCACGTGACAGGACCAACTGGCCGGCTGTGTATTGTCCTTGCGCACGCATGTGTATGCAGCCAGCCACGACTGCGCGTAGGTATCTACGCGCTTTTTCCAAAGTTCTGCGGGCACGCATACAATGAATGCCGTCATACATTATGTTGCGAGTGCCTTATCACACATGTGGCCCTTCATTCTAACATGTTGGCATACTGGGCTAGTATAAAAGGCTAACGCGTTTGCCGATTCAAACATATCGGTCTGAGCTTTCAGGGGTTGAACACTAAATATGCTTTTAAAAGTAAGTTGATTGCCATTATATTTTATTATTATACAATAGTTATCATGTCTCTGTCTATAGAACGCATTGTGACTGTTTACTAAAGTGTTGGCGTTGATGTCTTTTGTTCAACCCTTTGGGAATGTCCTTGTTAGCAGCCATTTTTTTTTTTAAGTTGGGTAAACTGTACCTAAATCATAACTTAAAAAGCTCTTCCATTTTTGAGATAATAAAGGACTTGTTTTTCAAATAAATACACCCAGAGGAGACTCATCTGTGGCTCGAAGATTGAAAACGTAAAGCCATCAGGGTCAGTGGGTCGTCTTAGGCCATCAGCTCCGTAATCCATCGGTTCAGAAATCGGCGTATTCCCGCATAACCGCACTTGGACGAAGAGCACCTACAAGTCAAATCCAACAAGTGTCATTTTATACACGGTGTTGAATGGAAATTCCATAAGGTTTTCAACGAAATTATCAATAAAGTCTTGTAGTTTAACAGGAACTGGTCAGAGTGGTCCCCCCTATTTGTGGTACCCCTAGTGCTTTTGTTAATGTTCCGTGCCAATTTATGTGTTTTTTTTTTTTGTTTCCAGTTATTATTCTTGGTGTGCCTAGCAGCCGCCGCTCACGCTGGGCTTGTATCTCCAGTGTACAGTTCTCCATACGCCTATGGCGGTTGGAACCCGTACAGCTCCTACCCTGCTCAGCCGGCAGTCGCCTCTCAGCACTCCAATATTCTGAGATCGCCGTTCAATCTTGGCCAGGTACCTACTGTCATCATTCATCAGCAAAATAATGTATTACGAACTTTTGAGATTGTTACAAATTATACGAAAAACCTACACAATGCGAGGTCAGCTAAAACTGGATGATATGTCGTCGTGTGTACCTATTGAATTTAGGTACTCTGTGCCACAGGTGTCATTGCAGCCGTTTAATCCAAGATAAATTGCCCATCGACAATCTCGTTGGTCTTGTTCTCGCAAGCGCAACTGCGTAGCTTCTGAGTTCGATCTACAGATCGGCCAGTGTTATTCGGTTTTTTAACCGACTTCAAAAAGGAGGAAGTTCTCAATTCGGATATTTAGGTCCCATTAAAATAAATGGACAAACTTTTAGTTTAAAATCATTCAGACCACCAAAATACTTAAGGATGATGGTAAAAAAATATATAGGAAAAACGCATTAGATACTTAGAAAAATAATGATCAGCTAACGAAAATAGACTAATGTGCTGGCAACTTTATTTTAGGTCAAAATAAAATCACTTTAATCAGTGTATTTTTTCTTGGATATCTTTGGTTAGACGTACTGAGCGCTGTGTTAAAATTTGTCCATCTATTTTAATGGGACCCTGTATAATATATATTTTTTTTTTTTTTATTTTACAAATTTCTCAGTAACAGTTCGGAGTCTGGAGTTTGGTAGAAGGAAATTGGCTTGCCTTCTATTAGGTCCATGGATGGTGGTCTGGAAAACTTTGTTGCTGAAACGAGGACGCAATCTATATCATACTATACATGTTTCGATTATCCTTCGGGGAAAACAGCTTTGTTATGTAAAATGCCAAAACGAATATTCCTCCTTTTGAAGTCGGTTTTAAAGATAATTTCTTTCATACATAGGTATCGACATACTCGAAAGCGATCGACACGCCGTTCTCAAGCGTTCGCAAATCAGACGTGCGCGTGAGCAACCCTGGGGTCGCCTACTCGCCTGGATACGCGGGCATCGCGTCACCTTACGTCTCCCATGTCGGTGTCGGCCCCGTCGCCAAGGTAAGCTAAAGTCAGTCTTTAAATCAATGGATGGGTAGAGGAGAGCGTCAGGTTCGTGAACGGGCGGCGTTAGTTGGTACAGTGGTACTGCATAACTGCACCCATTGTGTAACATACTAGCAATCACAATCTGAATCATTTTGAAAGATAGTGCTAATCCATTGCTTCATATGTTCGAAAAATTTGTTTGCTCAACAACGGAAATAACGCAATTAATGTTGTAGAACTGTCAAAATGAAAGCCATTCCTACTGTAAGTGTGTTACGCATAGTGTTGTTAAAAGGCTCGAGTCTCCCGAGTCTTCGACTCATTCAAGGCTCGAGTCTCCTATGAAGCCTGGAGCTACAGCCTCGAGCCTTATTTCGAAGGCTCGAGCCCAGTCTCGAACCCTAGTTCCAAGGCTCGAGTCGCGACTCGAGCTCTGTTTTAAAGGCTCACTACACAACATTAGCCTGAAAACACGAATGTATTAATGTGGTGGAAAAAACCAAAAGAATTTTCTTTGTCAACCTTAGCTCAAATAGCATTTGGTGCGGGATTGTCCAAAAGGGTTACCGCTACCCCGGAACATAAAGGGCTAAGGAAGGAACACGGATGCGTTTTAGTCAGTAAGCGTCTGACACTCCCTTCCGCCCCACCCAGAGCGGGAGGGGTCATTTGATGATTTGCCATCCAAAAAAAAAAACCGGCCAAGAGCGTGTCGGGCCACGCTCAGTGTAGGGTTCCGTAGTTTCCCGTCCGTCACAATAAGTGTTCCCACGTACAATTCGATAATACCCGACCCAATGTAATAAGTACCTACAGCGCCATCTCTCGGGGAATTGGGTTACTAATTAATACATAGACGTGCCAGAAGTTTTCGGTGGTAATTTTGGATTGCGAGAACCGATTTTAATAATTCTTTTTTTGTTTGAAAAAAGATACGTTCAGGATAATAAAATATGTAAACGAAGTTAAAAAAAAATGCTTGCATATACGATTATACTACGAACTTAGTCCAGAAATGATTTTGTACAACTTTTTGTCTTTTTTGTACAAAAAGTGTTGTTTCTATCAAGTTCAAAATAATTTTCCTAGAAAGTCCTTATAAAGTTCTACTTTTCAGATTTTTTTCATATTTTCTAAACTTATGGTTCAAAAGTTAGAGGGGGGGGGGACACATTGTTTTTTACTTTTGGATCGATTATTTCCGAAATTATTGACATTATCAAAAAATGATTTTAGTAAACCCCTATTCATTTTTAAATACCTTTCCAACAATATATCACACGTTAGGGTTGAAATTAAAAAAAAAACACTTCCCACATTACATATAGGGGGGCTACCCTAGTAAAACATTTTTTTCCTATTTTTATTTTACCACTTTGTCGGCGTGATTGATATACATATTGGTACCAAATTTCAGCTTTCTAGTGCTAACGGTCACAGAGATTAAGCGAGGACGGACAGACGGACGGACGGACGGACAGACAGACATGGCGAAACTATAAGGGTTCCTAGTTGACTACGGAACCCTAAAAAAAGACAGAAATCGAATAATCATTCATTGTATAATGAAGTTTTCGTTTTTCTATCTGTTTTTTTCTTTTTTTATACGTACCACATTAAAACAAAAATACTTATTTCATTTTAATATTAGGTCCTTACATATGAAATTGGCGTTTTGTATGGAAGGAACAAAAAGTCGAATATTTTTTAATATAATATATTTAATTAATCAAAGTATGAACCATTGTTTTCAATGCACTTTTGCCATCTTATAGGTAGTTCATTGATCCCTTTACTAAAAAAACCAGTCGGACGGGAATCAATAAAATCTTTGAAGGCGATTTGGACTGCCCCATCGGAGTTGAATTTTTTCCCTTGCAAAAAGTTATCCAAATTGCGAAAAAAATGGTAATCTGTTGGAGCAAGGTCCGGGGAGTACGGAGGATGTCTAAGACATTCCAATTCAAGCTCTTCTAATTTGGTAGCCGTCTGTTGCGCAGTGTGTGGTCTGGCGTTGTCGTGAAGCAGCAGTGGCGTGGAGCGATTGACCAGCCTTGGTTGTTTAGCCGCTAGCTTTTCCATCATGGTTTGTAATTGCTGACAATAGACATCAGCTGTAATAGTCTGGCCAGATTTGAGAAAACTGTAATGAACAATACCGGCACTAGTCCACCAAACGCTTACAAGTAACTTTTTTGGGGTTAATTTTCGCTTGGGGCAGGATTTGGCTGGCTGGCCAGGATCCAACCATTGCGCTGAGCGCTTCCGATTATCGTAAAGAATCCATTTTTCATCACAGGTAATGATTCGGTTTAAAATACCTTCATTGTTGTGCCGGTTCAGTAATGTAACGCAGCAGTCGACGCGCGTTTGCCGGTTTGCTTCAGTCAATTCGTGAGGTACCCACCTTTCAAGCTTTTTAATCTTCCCAATTTGCTTCAAGTGAATTAAAACAGTTTTATCACTAACATCGAAGCCTGCAGCTAACTCGGACGTGGTTTGCGATGGGTCCGCTTCCACAATAGCCTTCAATTCTCCATTATCAACTTGGGTCTCAGGCCGTCCACGGGGCTTGTTCTGCAGGTCGAAATTTCCAGAACGAAAACGTTGGAACCAAAAACGAACTGTGTTTTCTTTTGCAACATGACCGCCATACACATCATTCACCCTTCGAGTCGTTTCCGCAGCACTAGTGCCACGGCGGAACTCGTACTCGTAAATAATGCGATATTTTAAATTTTCCATTTTGTAAAATGAGTGACGCAAACAGAAAAAACAGAAGAAAAAAAACAAATGAATGACGGTCATCGAAGCACAAATACATGAGTAAATAGCTGTACAAATTTGAATTTGGAATTCCTTACCAAAGAGGAGAAATTCGTGATTAAAGTGGCCAGTACGAAAAACGCCAATTTCATATGTAAGGACCTAATATTATCAGGCATATAAATAAAGCTCGAGCTTCGACTCGAGTCCTTCATTTCAGGCTCTTGAGCCTTCAAGGTTCGAAACGAACCTTTTACACTCACGAGCCCTCAGAGCTCGAGCTTTGAAGACTCAGTAGCTTCGACTCGGAGCTCGAGTTTCCGCCTCGGAGCTCATTTCTCACAACACTAGTACGCAACTACCCCGCTGCTGGTCATCTCATAAGTGCCATAAGTGTATATTATGGTATTTTCGAGCCGATAGCAAAAGTAAAAATATTTTATTATGTACCGTATGAGTTTGGCCATGATAAAAAAGAAAAGAAACAAAGAAAATACGTTTATTTGCTGTGAGTAGGTAGGTACATGATTCTGACTGAAATTCGTCAGTTATTAAATAATAAATTTGCTCTTCCATACTTTTTGACCGTGTAGGTATTGCACTTTTCTATGGAACAACAGATTTTTTTTTCTTCGCTTCTGGTCGATCGATCAGGTTAAGCTATCTTTACATACCGAGACCCTTCCGTGCCTTGGAAAGCAAACGCAAATAAATATTCTATTCTATTCTAAAGCACTTGGTCCCTGTTGTCATTCGTGGATCATTGACAGTCGTTATGGGTAGTCAGAAGCCCGAAAATCTGTTAACCAGTCTTACCAAGGGGTATCGTATTACCCAGTAACTGGGTAGTGGAGGTCAGATAGGCAGTCGCTCCATGTAAAATACTGGTATTCAGCTGCATCCGGTTAGAGAAGCCGACCCCAACATAGTTGGGAAAAGGCTAGGCAGATAATGAGGGTTCTAGAATCATGTAGGTGCCTTCTCATGGTTATCTGCAGTTTGCGCATCAATGTCCCTGCCACTCAGTATGTAAGTGGGAACTAACTATATTATCTACACCCCGATACCTTAGATACCTATCTATAATAGCTTAGGTGCAAGCGGTATTATGTTAATAACATTTTGTTGCTGTATTATGCAACCGTAAATTTTCAATTGTCACGGTTTGTAACGCCGTTAAACGTTAAACATTATCACTTTAGGTACTGCGAATCGTCTTATCAAGATCGTTCATAATTTTTTATTTATAAATTGCAGTAGGTAAGTAGGAAAAATTGTTCGATACCTTCGCTTAGGTATTACAATCGATCCCTGACATGGAGTTCTGCAAGAGAACATTTCTTATCTTTTTTGAATTTGTCGATATATAAGTTGGTTACTAAACTTAAAAAAAAAAAAAACTAGAAACCACTTTTATTTATATTGTATTGTACTCCTTTTTTTCAAGGTGGCTACTGCTGGTCTTCTTGGAGTGGCATACTCGGCTGCACCCACAGTGTCCCATATGACATACACCAATGGACTCGGCCTCGCATATGGCTGGTAATATTATAATAACCGACGAGTTTTCATGTTAGACTATTTAATTAAAAATTGTAAATGCATAGAATGATTCCTCTTCATTTGTTACCTGTTAGTTGTTAACATAAATTATTTACCTACATGGTAGTATTTTTTATAAAATTATTTTCCAAAAAATATGTTTTTTATTTAAAAAGTGCAGAAATCCCATAGTATATAGATACACCGTAATCTTTTAATGGTATTCCAAGCAGTTTTCCAATAGGACAATAGCCACATGTATTTTTAAAATGTTAAAACTCCTTCATTAGACTTTTGATAAAAGTCGACCTCGTACAATAATTATTAATGAAACTGGGCTCAAAATCCCGCGCTGTTTTACCTTTTTTAATAATTACGTCACAAGGTTTGTCATGTTAACATTTGTCATAAATAGTGCTGACGGATTGTTTTGGATACAAAATCTGTATAATTTGGCCATCTCTGTATCCCGTTTAAATAGTAGGCTAACTTTTGCCAGTGACTTCGCTCGCGTAGATGTCCGAATTATCCTACGGGAACGCACCACCGGGATAAAAAGTATCTTTTGTGTTAATCAAGGTTATAAACAGGAGTTAGCTTGTGAGCAAATAAACACACTTACACAATTAATTTTCATATTTAGTATTCCCAGTAAGTGCAACATTAATACAGTGGTTATAAACTATATGCCAAACATCCACATTTCTTCAGCCGTTTTTGGATGATTGAGTTACAAACATCTAAACATACAAACTTTCACAATTTTTTTGTTAATGCAACAATTATAATAGAAAATAATTGTTTCTCGTGCTGTTACAAATTATTTTTATTTTGGTATAATAATGTTTTTGTAATTTGTATAATTTCTGGGACGCAGCGGTATAATATAAGTTGGCTGGCAGCCCTGGTCACAAACGTCATTATACTTCTGGGATTTGTCAGTTTTGTTGTCTTATCTTAGATGTAGTTGCCATATTTTCCACTTGCCAAGCCAAGTTACTAATCACAATAAACAAAATAAAAATTACCTGTGTGTATAAATAAAGATACGGGACAACTCGTTTAATTAAGCCAGTAATACCTTCGGCCTAGATAGTTGCGCTTGTTTGTTCACGTCGCGATACTCTGTGTGCACATGTATTATCTTTACTCCCAGCAATAGTGTTCGTAAACATACACTTTGTCTGGGACTTTTAGTTGTGGTTTTGAACCGCAGTGAGTATGTCTGATAGCGGGGACAGCGATGTTGCGTGGACGTACTACAAGGACCGTCCGGAATGGAACGATGTGACACCTGTGCCGGAGGACGAGGGTCCTAACCTAGTCGTCGTCATTGCTCATTCAGAAAAATGTACGTATACGCATTACGCAGCGACTTACTGTTTAAAAAAAACATTACACCCTTTATGATGAGTATTTTTATATACCTGCGCATATCAAACTCCAATTCTTATAACCTTCACTTTAGAAAGGACATACAAGTCATAAAAACTCGATGGGCTCATTACCATAACTTGATTATTTTTGGAATAAGTAGCAAGATGATGATTAATCTTGTATTGACTACTACATGGTCAGTGTAATCTCAACCAATTTACAATTATTTTCCTCTACTTTTGATGTATGAAATACCAGTTTCCTTTTAATATTATAACTTGTTATGTCCCTTGAAACTAATAATAATGTAGGTATTATATTATACTCTAACCCCTCGGCTGCTAGGCTTATTAAGTTCAGTAACAAAAGAAAAAGTAACTATGTCTCATTAGTGACAGTTTTAGCTCTTAATGAAGTAAAAAAGTAGGTATTAATGGAAATGTATGTTTTATTTCAGTTGTCGATGTATATGATTATTTCCGGGCTGTGCTTCAAAACAATGAGAGATCTGAACGAGCCTTACACCTGACAAAAGATGCAGTAGAACTGAACCCAGCTAACTATACTGTGTGGCAATACAGGTGAGTCTGAAATAGCTATTTTCTTCCATCCCTTAATCCCAGTTCTATCTGAGTTCGGGTCTTATTTTACAGCGGCGCCATAAAACAATATTGCTGAAAAACTATTCATCTTGAGTCTAAAATAGCTAAAAAATATCCAATTAGCTTCTGATAATAAGTAATACAAACAATTTATTATATAAAGAGAAGAATGAGCTATAAATTTACTGAGACTGGATGATCGCCAACCCTGCCAATTCGCACGAAAATAACTTGATCTTGTACTATGCCTATTGATATTTCAATTACATAATGTATTTTATTATTACATTGAAGGTGATACAAATATGACAGTTGATAAAATAATTGTATTTTATTTATTAAATGGTTGACATAATTACAGAAACAAAAAGCCATTGTCTCTCGCGTGGATCCATGTTCCAACATATGAAGGGTTAAGAGACCGTATTGTCCCCCTGCAGGGCAAACACCTCTCTAAACTCTTTCTACTTCACTCGATATAAGGCGACTATGAATCAGTTTTTGTTGTTCTCTAATGTCATACATTTTTTAAGTCATGTAGATAGTTGGCATGGGCCTTGTTATAAGTAAATTCTATGAATGGTTACAAGTTAATTGATATAAAAAGCAGGAAAGATAGACTGCTTCTTGTAAAGTTGCATAGAGTCAATGTTACAATTGAAAATCAACTGTTCGGTACCCACATATAAATAGTTGAGAAAAGGCTAGGTTGATTGATTTGTTAGAATAAGTATACAAGATTAAAAACATGTTTGTAATTTATTTAATCTATCTAGAACTATGAATTATCATGCAGCTGTGCAGAAAAATAAATGTATTCAGATTAAATAACATGTTATTCACATTACTTCACCTTCAGTTGTCATGTTTTAGCATAGCAATAGCGGTCATTCACCCACCTACATTTTTACACCTAAACCTTTATTTCAAAAACTAAAATACAGTCCGTTAACAACATCCTGAATCAATATCTATTGTGATCTTCAACATGTTTCAATACCGAAAAACCATACATAGTTTATTGTTTGAGTGGTTTGGGTTACGGAGAGATATTAGGTAAAGGGCAGTGACCACTATTGCCATGCTAAAATGCAACAACTATTATTATAGTAGGGTACACACCTGAAGGAATCAGGGGAAGAACAACTTTCGTCACATTTTTAATTTTTTTCAACTGGCAATGCAGTCTGAATGGTTATACCTGTCGCCACGTTCTGTCAAAAACAACAGGGCAATAACATACATAGTCTCCGCGCTTTTATGCTTTCTAAAATATTGATACAGGGAAAAACCATACAATGTCCGGACCGTTCAGGAAAGAAACAACCGTTGTCCGTGGTTGACTGTGACAGCTATACCTACCCCTACCCCCTAAAACTTTATACCTATTACAGTTAAAGTGCCTAGGGTATAAATGGCACTGTTTTATTAAGATCTTACCTTTTAATTAGTAATATCTCAGTTTGTTCATTAGGTGACAAAAGTGTTTCTTCCCTCTTCCCCTGATCCCTTCACTTGTTAAAAGTAACTCGCAACTCCTTGTTTTGCTTGTTACAATTAATTGTCATTGTATGTTTACAGGAGAGATCTACTAAAGGCCTTGGGCACGGATTTGAGATCTGAGTTGGAATATGTAGAACAAGTAATTAAAAACTCGCCTAAAAACTATCAGGTATATTATTACAATTTTATTATAATTAAGTGATTTGTATAAAATCAATAGTTTTATCTATGAACATACCATTTTTATGTATGCATGAATTCTTCAGTTCACATACTATGGACACTGGTTGCAAGATCTTAAGACGAAAGCGCCGGGGTAGCCAGAAATTAAATTTTCTTACGATTTTTACAATCAGGTCTGTATCAGCTTATATGTTAATGTATTGATGATTTTAATGATTATAATTCTGGAAACACATATTTGTTACTGGCGCAAATCATATATATATATATATATATAACGGAGAAGGCATGTGTGTCTGGTTATTATCAGCCATATTTTAACTACTGTGGGTATAGTGTTGGTTTTTGCGCAATAGAAAAACGGTTTGCAGTTCAAATCAGATTATAATTTCACGAATAAATTAATCACACTAACTAATCACTCACTATAGGTACACGATACAACCAGATACGAAACGCGGGGCAGTTTCTGAGCACATGTTGTTCGCAGTTCGTATGATGTCCAATCTCCAAGAGAGCCGCTCCACCTCGCAGCACGCTCTCTTCTACTCCCCACGAACTCAGGCTAGACTCTGTCGAGCGGCACCAGATGACGCTGGCGTTCCGAATAGTCAAACGAATGACTCCATTGAAGCGTTGTCGTCACAGCGTTTCCGCCTCGTTGTCAAATCAGCTCCCGTACTAATGATTTCTCCGACGTATATTTAATCAACATACAACCTGAAACTGACCTGCAAATCGCAAAAAAATTAATTTGAATTTTATGGGCAACCATATTACATCCCCCTTAACAACCAGTGCCCAAATGTGAGCAATATAGGTCATTGATACATAAAGTTGCCAAGCCACATAACGGGTTGCACTTGCACGATCCTGAAAGGGGGTGATGTGATGCGTTATTGGGGCAATGTTGCTGAGGCACTGCATTGGCCGACGTCAGTTGCGTACCGATTTATATGGCTCACTGATCGTCAGTGCTACTCTATGGGCTTGTACACAAAACTGCGAATCGGTGCGATGCGAATTCGCAACGTAGAAAGGTTATATAGGTTACAAATAGAAAGAGCTCGCAGATTTTTACAATGCGACGTCGCATCGCAGTTTTGTGTACAAGCCCTATAGGCCGCGTCCTATAAGCGACCGTCGCATGCATATGACACTTTTTGTTTGGTGAACCTAAAGGCGTAGTTGCACCGACAAAGGGCGCTTTCCGGTTTTCCAAACAAAAAGTGACATGCACGCGACAATTGCGAATCGCTTTTAAATAGGACGCGGTGATGTACAGACGCCAGCACATCAAGCTACTAAAATCTGTCAAATTTCTTTAATAGATTTCCAACTTTATCTCTGTAACATAAGGTTCAAAGTTGATTGGGAAAATTTGACAGTTTCGGGTAGCTTGATGTGCTGGCGTCTGTACGTCCATTTATTGGTACGCGTGACGGACGGTACACGACTGCCATAAGCGTAACACTATCCAGGCTAAATCTATTGAATTTACTCGTATAACTAGACTAGAGAAAATAATAATTGCGGCATGCAGTAGGCTGCACTAAATAAGCTTTTTATTAATTTACCTATTTATAATTTTATAGGTCTGGCACCATAGGAGAGTACTTGTAGAGTGGCTTCAAGATCCAACACAGGAGATGGAGTTAACAGGAGATGCCCTGATGCAAGACCCTAAGAATTATCACGCCTGGCAGCATCGACAGTGGGCTATTAAAACATTTGGGTATGTAACTCAAAACTTTCAAATTACGCCAGCTTGTTTAGTCTGTTCAGTTATTTTACCTCAGACAGCAGCAACCTAAAAAAAACCTTGTTGTAACGGGCATAAAGATCACAGTGATTTTGACAGACCTGTTAGTGGCAGCAACCCAACAGCAACCTTATCAGAATGAGAATAAAGATCACAGTGATTTTGACAGTAATGCAAACTCAGAGGTAAAATAACTGAACGGACTGTATGTTACATCCATTGTCAAACATAAGTTGCTTTACACTTCACTCTAGTGAGCATTGTTAAGAACTCTTCGATGTCACAAAGAAATGGAATTGTTGTGTAAAGATATTAGCGTGATTGTAAAGCAAGCAATGTGATTTGTAACGCGTTGACGTCAACTATAATGTCCCCTTTCCAAACACAATACCAGAGGAGGTATACAGGGTTGAATTATATTAGCTAGCAAAAGTCTGTAGATGTGGTGGAGCTAAACATGATAAAACAAAAAAAAAAAAAATATTAAAAAAAAAAATGATATTTTTTTGGGTTAATGACTTCTTTGGTAGTCTTGAAATATGAATTGAGATGTTTTATTTATTTTTTACTAGCTGCGCCCCGCGGTTTCACCCGCATAAATCTCGATCCCGTGGGAATATCGGGATAAAAAGTATCCTATGTCCTTTCCCGGGACTCAAACTATCTCTATACCAAATTTCATCTAAATCGGTTCAGTAAAGTAAATTAGTTAGAAAAACCATCACGGCTGCGAAGTTTTTCTAACTAATTTAATTTGACCCTGTAATCTTAACTTCTGAGATAACAATAAATTATACATACGAAATCAGAGTAACTACTTATTATTAAAAAATGTGTTAGAATAGTATCAAATAATAATGCTACAGTTTACTCAGAGGTTTAGTTTTTTATTCCTTACAAGGTCTCTTTTAATTACCCACTGTTACTCAAATTCTAATCTTTTTTACAGACTGTACGAGAAGGAAATGGATTTCGTTGATAACCTTATCACAGACGATGTGCGTAACAATTCAGCGTGGAACCAACGATACTTCGTCGTGAACAACCATCTAGGCTGGTCGGACCTGACTGTACAAAAAGAAATCTGCTATACATTGGAAAAGATCAAATTTATCAAGAACAATGAAAGCGCTTGGAATTATCTAAGAGGCGTGTTAATACATGACAAGCGGGGCTTAAGCGGGAACGGCGTAGTTTCTGCATTTTGTGAAGAACTTTATAAGAACAAGTGTCGTTCTCCTTACTTGTTAGCATTCCTTATAGATATTTGTGATGAAGCTGTTAAAAAGGAAGAAATCAGTTCTGTTCACTGTGCGACTAGAGCCGTAGCATTATGTCAAGCATTGGCAGGGAAATACGACAAAATTCGTAGCAAGTATTGGAATTATATGTGTGAAAAATTCAAAAAGGCGGCTGAACAGGAAGAAATAGATAAAGACGCGGCGGAAAATATTGATGATTGATTTTAGTTCCAATATATAGCATTAGTATAATTTCAACTATTATAAAAGAATTTATTCTGTGGTACCTTGGCCATTGTTTGAATCATATTTATTCTGTGGTACCTTGGCCATTGTTTGAATAATTATTTTTGTACAAACTTCAAGAAATTGATGACAAAATAGTACAAGTGTTAAAAAATATAAACATATTTGAGTTTTATTCTGTTATTTTTTACTGTTTAGAATTTAATCCAAAAGGCGCTATTTATAAAAAAGCTAGTATTTTCTTTGCATTTGTGTCATCGGTGTTTGTGTATCATTTGTACACTGTTTCATCATAATAAAAGAACCTAATGGTATTTGTTGATTTTTATTTGTAAGAATTATTTATTGGAGCTGCTAGCATTTTCTGTTCGGGTCTTAAGCTTTGTGGTTTAATAAGTTAACTGTCGAGCGCATTACTTGCACAGCATTTGGTTAGCAGAGCAACACGGGCAGTGACAAGTGATATTCTTGTGTTTGAAGCTGGTAGCATTCTTTGAGTCGGGATTTTCAAGGTTACTCTGCTCTTAAGAGGTGGGACCATTTTTGAGCCGTCAGTTTTTTTAAAGTTTCGTCGCCCCTTGGGGGATTTTTGGGGTTATTATCATTTATATATCTCGGGACCATGGGGTCCCGGTCCTTTGGGAGGCGTACGAGGGGCCGAAGCCAACTCGCAGAGGCCCCTTAGGAAATTTTAATGAAATGCGGCACCAACCGACGATTATCCCTGTATACACTATGCAAGTGCACCCAAGGACAACCCCCGGTTGGTGTAGGAATATTGCAAGATATGGAAAAATAGAAAGTTCGGCTATGGGTTTGGGTGGCTAAAGTGGACTGGTTACCAAAAACTATGGAAGAACTATGACCCCCGCCTAATCAATGTTTTATATATACACGGATAAAATAGCAGGGGGTGACTTGCACACTCAATAATGGGTCCCCGGAAACGGTCGCTAGCACATAGTGACGTAGCGACAAGAGGGCAACATGTCCTGAAGTGCTTATGAGGAGTGGAGAGGTATTCCACGGCTATCAGGTCAGGGCAAAACAGACAAAAATTTTTTCTGTCTTCTCACAAATTTTAAGATTCGGGTGGTTTTTTAAATAAAGCATCTAATTTTTGGCGAAATTGTTCCGGCTCCGCCGCGGGTATGGGTATGGGTATTACAAAATGTACCCTCCCCGCTCTGTGGCTTGCCCACTATTACCTGGGACTTAGGTATACCTTACTGGCGAAATGTGGGTGTACTATGGGTACACCTCTGCCTTACCCTTCGGTGAAATAAACCGTGAAGACATGTTGTTAAGTACTACTTACAGAAGAGACACCCTTCCCCGCGCTCATATCAGAGATACCACACCTCACCCCGCACTTCAAGGTATTCGTCGCAGACTGTTTCGGCCCGCCACCGCCAGATGGCGCACGGCAGGACTTTCTACGACCATGCCTGCGTAGCCATACCGCCTCTTCACTGCGCGCCGCCAGGGGGCCAGCCATTTTTTATGATTTTCTGACAATTTCCAGGGTAAATTTGGTCATTTCATTCTGTACGGCATCAGTTTCATACTGTTTCAATACAGCTTCTAATCCATTATTCCGCAACGCCGTACAAAAATCATGCGACAAGCATTGAGTTAAATAACTAGAGAAGCAAACCTCAATAAAATGTGTCAAAAAAGTGTAACCACTATTCAAGCGTGACGACGTAGCTTTGAAACCACTAAACATTTAAAAGTAAACATATATCTGTCTCACTTACACAAGTCGCAAGAATAATACCGTCACTTAGATTAGACAAAGACCGCAATATAAACATGCAATGGCGGGATGGGGTTGCCTACCCATGCAAAATTTTACCCAACTTTTTAAACCATAAATGACGTTCAAAAAAAACGTTAGGCCAAATTATTTATAAAATATTTGAATTATGTATTTCTTATTCGATGTGTATTAGAAGTTTATAACTAATGACAATAATTAAGACATTTTCTTTTTAAATATGTTTTATTTATTCAGTTAGTCTCTTTTCTCAGCAATCTGATTATTTCCACCCATTTATCACGGCGTGCTGCATCTTTAGGCACCCTGCAACGTTGTTATTATTTAAAAAAATATTTAAAATCACTTATTCCAATAAATTAAAAACTCCCGTAAATGTGGGAAACTAAAACTAAGTTTTTAGTGGTAACACTGAACCTAATTTACAAAATTCTGCATTTTTTTTATTTTACGTTGATATAAACACAGAAACAATAAAATTACGTGTGGAAAGTAATTCTGGTTAATTTATTATGTTTTTGTGATCTTGAATCGCACTCTTTCACTACGAATTTACCCATTTTGGCGATATTTTTGTCGTGTGTCACTTGGTTCACTTCGGTTGGCGCCACACAGAGCACTGAAGTGACATTAGCTATGCATACGGCTGTGGCCTTATGATAAGTGGCAACGCCTTGGCGCGGTAATTACTGATCTAGTGTAACATATATATCAATGGCGACAAGGGGAAAAAATCGAGGGTTGCAACCCCCTCAGAAGAAAATCAAAAAAATTTACCGACTGTGGCGCACCATTTTTTTACGGCCCTGCGCGCTTTGTTCTTATTTTCATGGATCTATCGATGGTAAAAATGCCGTACAAAAATAAATGACCAAAATGTACCTACTCACTCTACCTGCACTTTTAAATTCTCACCAGCACTCAGTTGGACAGCTTACAAGTGCTGAATCTTATTATTTTATGCTCTTATATCGTCCTATATACGTCACCTCGTGGTTCATATGACCCATCCATTTTTGGACATGGGCCTGTAGTCTACTAGTAAGATTGTCTGATGCACAGAGTACTTTTTGATAGACGTCTGATGTGTGACAGTAGCAATTGTGGGCCTACACGTAATTGTAAGTCTATGTGCTGTTTGTGAAAGATGATGATCTGTGTGATGTTTGCTACTTAGCAAAGAAATTAATTAAGATAGCTCTTCTGCTGTTGCAACACTTTCAGCGATTGAACCTTGACTCTCTTTTTAAATTACCTATAAGATTCCGATGTATTTATGTCTCTCTCTACTACTCTACCAATAAAACTAGACAACACGCGCACTCACACCAAGGGTCAATTTTTATTGCGGCGAAATAGAAGGGGAAGGAATAAGGGTCTATTTCGACCTGATTACAAGAAGTTGCGAGCATTCCCACTGATAATGTTTCTCAAGAATGCTTGAGAATTTTTGGTATTCAGGTGCATCTGCGGAGTAATTGTTTAACACACTAACAGTAAGAATGGCTTTCATGTTGTCAGTTCAACAACATTCATTGCGTTATTTACGTTGTTGTGCAGACAAATTTTTCGAACTTATGAAGCAATGGATTCAATATCCTTCAAAATGATACAGATTGTGATTGATAATGTGTTACGCAATTAGGGTGCTGGGTAATTGGAAGCCAACTCTAACATAGTTGGGAAAAGGCTAGGTTGATTGATCTGTCAGAATAAGTATACAAGATTAAAAACATGTTTGTAATTTATTTAATCTATGGAGAACTATGAATTATCATGCAGCTGTGCAGAAAAATAAATGTATTGAGAAATAACATATTATTCACATTACTTCACCTTCAGTTGAACTGAAGGTGATGCTAAAGCATAGCAATAGCGGTCATTGACCCACCCACATTTTCTACACCTACACATTTACTTGAAAAACTAAAATACAGTTCGTTAACAACATCCTGAATCAATATCTATTGTGATCTTCAACATGTTTCAATACCGTAAAACCATACATAGTTTATTGTTTGAGTGGTTTGGGTTACGGAGAGATATTAGGCAAAGGGCAGTGACCACTATTGCCATGCTAAAACGCAACAACTATTATTATAATAGGGTACACACTTGTTAAAAGCAACTCCAACTCCTTGTTTTGCTTGTTACAGTAAATAATTGTCATTGTATGTTTACAGGAGAGATCTACTAAAGGCCTTGGGCACGGATTTGAGATCTGAGTTGGATAAGGTAGAACTAGTACAGACGCCAGCACATCAACCTACTACAATCTGTCAAATTTCTTTAATAGATTTTCAACTTTATCACTGAATCTTAAGGTTCAAAGTTGATTGGGAAAATGTGACAGTTAGGTGTAGGTTGATGTGCTGGCGTCTGTACCTAATTAAAAACTCGCCTAAAAACCATCAGGTAGGTACCTATGTTATTACAATTTTATGATAATTAAGTGATTTGTATAAAATCAATAGTTTTATCTATGACCATACCAACTTCATGTATGCATGAATTCTTCAGTTCACATAATATGGACACTGGTTGCAAGATCTTAAGTCGAAAGCGCCAGGTTAGCCGGCGAAATTAAAAATTTCTTACGATTTTTACAATTAGGTCTGTACCTATCAGCTTGTATGTTAATGTATTGATGATTTTAATGATTATAATTCTGTAAACACTCATTTCATCAACATACAACCTGAAACTGACCTGTAAATCGCAAAAAAAAATGTATTTGAATTTCATGGGCAACCATATTACCTACATCCCCTAAACAACCAGTGCCCAAATGTGAGCAATATGTATAGGTCATTGATACATAAAGTTGCCAAACCATAAAATGCGTTGCACAACCGCGTGTCGCCACCATCGCCCTGATCTTAGATCCTGAAAGAGGGTGATGTGATGCGTTATTGGGGGCAATGTTGCTGAGGCACTGTATTGTGTGTCATGCATTCTGTGGCTTGGCCCTTGAGAGTCATTTAATAAGGCTATGCCTAACGCGGTGTCCTGCGTGAGCGACGAATACGACGCGACGCGACGCAACGCTGCGAACGCGACGAACGCGATCAACTCAACGGCATACCCTGCTTGCTTGCGGCCAATATGACAGTCTGCGGCGAGACGCGTACTTGTTTTGAGGGCGACCAGACGCGACACCACGAATTACATATGAAATTTCGAGCAAAATTGTACTGTACTTCTCCATGATTCGAGAAGTAGGTACCTAATAACCAAAATCACGTAGGACATTTGTAGCTTGTAGCATCGCGTCGCATTACGTTGCGTCGTTTTGCGTCGCGTCGCGTCGTATTCGTCGCTCACGATGACCTGCGTGAGCGACGAATACGACGCGACGCGTAAGTGTTACGCCGACGTCGGTTGCGTACCGATTTATATGGCTCACTGATCGTCAGTGCTACTCTATAGGCCGCGTCCTATTTAAAAGCGACCGTCGCATGCATATGTCACTTTTTGTTCGGTGAACCTGAAGGCGTAGTTGCGCCGACACAGGGCGCTCTCCGGTTTTCCGAACAAAAAAACAATATGCACGCGACAATCGCGAATTCGCGTAACGATCGCTTTTAAATAGAACGCGGTGATATACGTCCATTTATTGGTACGCGTGACGGACGGTACACGACTGCCATAAGCGTAACACTATCCAGGCTGAATCTATTGAATTTATAACTAGACTAGAAAATAATGATTGCGGCATGTCTACAGTAGGCTGCACTAAATAAGCTTTTTATTAACCTACCTATTTATAATTTTATAGGTCTGGCACCATAGGAGAGTACTTGTAGAGTGGCTTCAAGATCCAACACAGGAGATGGAGTTAACAGGAGATGCCCTGATGCAAGACCCTAAGAACTATCGCGCCTGGCAGCATCGACAGTGGCCAATTAAAACATTTGGGTATGCATCTCAAAAGTTTTTTCTTATTTGACAATGTATGCATCCATTGTCACGGAAGACGCGGCGGAAAATATAGATGATTGATTTTAGTTCCAATATATACGAGTAGCATTAGTATAATTTCAACTATCATAATATAAGAATTTATTCTGTGGTACCTTGGCCATTGTTTGAATCATTATTTTTGTACAAACTTCAAGAAATTTATAGCAAAATATTATAAGCGTTAAAAAATATAAACATAAGTATTTGAGTTTTATTCTGCTATTTTTTACTGTTTTAAAGAATTTAATCCAAAAGGCGCTATTTATAAAAAAGCTAGTATTTTATTTGCATTTGTGTATCATTTATACACTGTTTCATAAAAAAAAGAACCTAATGGTACTTATGTGTTGATTTTTATTTGTAATGGTTATTGGAGCTGCTAGCATTTTCTGTTGGGGTTTAATAAGTTAGCTGTCGAGCTTCGATCAATAATAGCAGATCGAAGCTGTCGAGCGCATTACTTGCACAGCATTTGGTTAGCAGAGCAACATGGGTAGTGACAAGTGATATTCTTGTGTTTGAAGCTCCTAAGAGGTGGGACCATTTTTGAGCCGTCAGTTTTTTTTTTTAAGTTTTGTCACCTCTTGGGGAATTTTCGGGGTTATTATCATTATTATTATCTTGGCCACTGTTTGCGTTACAATAATATTTGTAATATTGGTACGAACTGTAAGAAGGATGATAAAGTTAGTACAAGTGTTAAAAATAAAAACAGACAAATTGTTTTTCTATGTCTTCTTACAAATTTTAAGAACCTAAGTCAACGGATGGTATTTTTAAATAAAGCATCTACGTTTTGGCGAAATTGTTCCGGCTCCGCCGCGGGTATGGGTATTACAATAACTAAATTTGTACCTTCCCCGCTGTGTGGCTTGCCCACTATTACATGGGACTTAGGCATACCTAACTGGCGAAATGTGGGTGTACCTACTATGGGTACACGTCTGCCTTACCCTTAAACCGTGATGATATGTTATGTTAAATTTGTACTATGTGTCATTATTTTCCCTTTGGTGGTTTAGCGCCGCTAGCACTTTCTGAGTCCTTGGTGGTACATTCACCCGTGTCGTCAAATCTTATGTCGGGATTGCAGTCCAGTAAGTCGTCTGGGCCGAACTGGAGCGACGCACGGAGATTGGACATGCCCAGGACCTTGGGCAAGTCATCGCTTAGCGCGCGCGACACTACCTCGCAGCAACACGGCTGGTCCGGGCTGAGGCTTGCTAACAGGCCCGTGTGATCCTGTTTCGGAGGTTCGGGGGGTGGTGGCTTTGAACAGAATGAAATTGGTTTTTCAATGTGTGTAAGTATATACCTACTTATAGTTACTGGTAGGTTAACGTAAAACGGGGTGAATCGAGACAAAACTTCGAAAGACACACATTAATTCATTTCAACCCGTTTACTAGGTAGGTCCTGCAGAGTGTCTGAGAAATGGTGAGCTGCGTAGCAAGTGTGAGCTGCGTAGCAAGTGTGAACTGCGCAGCAAGGAACTGCGTAGCAGTGTGAACTGCGTAGCAACAGCAAGTGTAAACTCCGTAGCGAGTGTAAACACGTAGCGAGAATAAACTGCGTAACAAGTTACTTAGTGTGCAAGTTACAGTTGAAAATGAACACTATTGCAGTCTGTCAAACATTTCTTGCACTAGTTTTCTTGCATTTCGAAATGCGCCCTGCCTCTACGCTGCTTAAAATAAATATTAATTAGATAGTAACTTCTGCGGGTACCTTTTTCTTGTTTTTTGGTGGCACGTCGGTTTCTGTGCATTTTATATGATATTTTGACATGTCTGTAACTTTCAATCAATGTTCACACGATGCTCAAAAAATACAAATGCTGAGGTATGTATCTAAGTCCGATTTATATACTGCTAGGGTTCTTCCACGAACAACGAAGGAGCGTGAGATCAATTTGCCTCCTGAAATTCTATATTCGATATGATTTGCTGCTTGTTTTTTGCCAGTATTGTCATAAATATGGAGTACTTTCATTTTTATAGAATGTAGGCTTTGTAGTTGAGACCGTAGTGCACCGGCTGGAGCTTTGGACTTCTTTAGGAGCCGTCGACCCGAAAGAACACGTTTTTTACAGTGACAGTGATCAGTGACCAGCAGCGCCAATATATCTAAGCAGTCAGTGCACGCAGTGTCTGCAATCGCACAATGGTTAAAATTTTAAAATGATCTGAGTTTTAAGGAATACCTATGAATTTATTTACTGGACCATCTGTAAGTATCTGTTTTAGATATAGATATTTCTTAACATAAAGAGGTTCTTACGTTTGTTATTAGACTAACTTTACCATTCCTCTGTTGCGATTCACGGTTATAGGGGTTGTAGTAGGCACCTACTCTCTTGATGGTGTTTCGGCATCTTTGTATAGATTTTAACGTTGTATAGTACCTATTAATTCCATGATTTTAACTATTTCAGGTGATATCAGTTTTGAAAGGACATTTTGTCACAAGATATTTTTTTTAATTTCTTGTTGTCAGCGTCAGTCAGCAGGTTGTCATTAGGGTAAAGAAAAAAGAGGTGATGCTAAAAGAGTAAATAAATACTTAGGATGTGGCTACTCGAAAGGTGTTATATGTTACTACCATGCAGGACTTGGCTTGGCATTATCATACCCTATATATAATGTTCCCATTGCTGGGATATAGGCCAGCTCTCGGTGAGAGGGAGTGGGCCGTAATCTAACACGCGGGCCTAGTGCGGGTTGGTGGATGTCACATGTCTTCGAATTTTTTTGGTTCTAGGTTCTAGGACATGCCGATTTCCTCACGATATTTTCCTTCATCCTTTTGAGACCAGTGACTTGGCTTGGTGATAGACTAAATTATTACGAGAAGGTATCTCGCCAATATCTAATGAAGCAGCGGTTTGTTTGGAAGAGAATCAACAACGTGTATATATAATGTTGTAATTGTAGGTTATAATGACTGTTTGACTACACTGATATTATTAGATAGCTTGTTTTCTTTACAATATTTGTATGCCAGTCCATAGCGAGACATGTGGAACATAGGTAACTCTATACATAGCTACCCGAAACTGTAAAATTTTCCCAATAAACTTTGAACCTTATACTTTAGCGATACAGTTGAAACTATATTAAAGAAGGACAGATTGTAGTAGTTTCATGTGCTGGCGTCTGTACCATGTTTTAATGCAAATAAAAATATTAAGTATATTCTATTGCCATCACCATCCGCCTTTCCGTTTCTACAGTTGCTGTTCGGTGGACGCCTGTCCTTCGCGTGTCAATTTACAAGGGTTAGCCTTAACAAGCACCAAGATATTTATAGCTAGTCGATTGGACAAAGTAGGCTACCTACCTTTTTTTACGTTACAGTTGCTAAATTGAAGAGTACTTCAATTAAGCAACGTTATTAATGAATTATAACGCTGCAGTAACAGCTGTAACATAGCATGACAACTGAATAGACTGGTATTACCTACGTTTAGTCAGTTAATTAAGTCACGTGGTTTTTTTGTTTACCTTTATTTAATTACCTAAGCCTATGCAGTTATAAGAGCGAGCTTAGCAAGCTTAAAACTTTTAGCACCCTGCATTTATATTTTGTACTAGGTAGGTGTGTCCGCGACTTCGTTCGCGTGGATGTCGGAAAACAATAATGCGTCGCTTAGGAAAGGTGTAATTGCCGCTCCTTCATTGAAAAGGAAGAATCTTCCGATCTTGCCTGGTAACGCTTCCCTTACCTGGGGTTCTCTACCACAGCCCTCTCGACTGCAGTCATTGTGTCTTCATGGTTCATAATGACAATGCGACGAAGTGTCACTTTGATTTTTGAGAATAAATAAAAATGAAAGCGCCAAGCTCGAGGCTGATTATCTGACCAAACAGTCATTATTATGTCCATTTTATTTTGCGTCTGTTTTAGAAAACTAACTTGTAAATAATACCACTATTTTATCTAAAGTATATCTGAGATAAGTAGGTGAAGTTTAAAGTTACTTTTTCTAAGTCTTGGTTTCTTCTCTGCGCGTAAATTTAGAAATTCTTAACTTGGTATTGTAGATATCTTACATACCAATATTATGCCTTATAAAGCGTCGAGAAATCAAGAAGATAAAAGGAAGAATTCACCAATGGTGTTACTCTTAAATCGTCCTGAAGTTTATCTGAAAAGTAGTTTGAAGTCTTTCTTAACTTATTGTGTACCTAAACCTGTGCCCACACTTACTTAACTCTCCCTTGGTGAATAGCCTTAAGATCTCTTGAGGGTCGATATGCTTTTAACAAAGACAATGGCCAAAATTTTAGTTATTCCAATCTACAATATCTTTTTATGACATGGCAGTGCTACTTGGGTGTGCAACTGCCGTACTTACTCAATAAATCAACTGCCCGTCTGGTGGAGTATGCTGAAGCTTTATCATCGTAAATTAAGATTAAAATTTGAAAGTAGTCATGATTTAAACCTTATGTAACTAAAAAAATGCTTCTGTGTAAACGATGGTAGAAAGGTTGCTTGCCCCTCGAAAGAGCTTCTACATAAGGTTGCCCGTTTGAAAAGCTACCCATTTACTTTGGTTATATTCGACACCGGCCGCCCTCGAAAACCATGAAAACGACACTCATGACGAAATTAATAATTTTTTTTAATTTCGGAACTTCACCGCGATTCAGAATATGATGACATTTGCTCAACGCAATCTATCGAAAAAAGTGGTTACCTCGAAATAGAAACTCGCTCTGCATTAATCAACTTTCATAAATCAATAATTACCGCAAAACGGGGCTACTTTGACTTCCAGGGTTACTTTGACAGGGTTATTTTGAGTTTGAGTTTGAATAGGCTCCGAAACTACTGGACCGACTTGTAAAATTATATTTGTGTTGGATAGTCCATTTATCCAGGAAGGCTATATAACATCACGATACAACAAATAGGAGTGGAGCATCAATGAAAAATGTTGCAAAAAGGGGAAAAATTATTTCTTTTGAGAGCTGCTTTTGCGTGCGCTGCGTAAACAGTTACCTGAAGTTACGCAAAAATCATGTATGACGGACTTGTTCCCCAATAAAAGTTCTAAAAAAACGTCCGCGGCAGCATATGTCTGTCTTTTAAGATTGACTCACAATAACCTTTTTTATGATATATGGTAAATCAAAGTTCTAAAATCATGCATTATTTGTGAAGGTGTTTTTATAGAAACATGATATTAATCCTTATCCAAATAAATACGTTATTTATCATAAGTATTTAATTTTGAACAAAATTGCCCTTGACATCATTTGATTTCAATGAATATCTTAGGAGATATCATAGTTTTAAAATAACTCCGCACGTCTTCCGGTAGCTCTGCGAGGTTTACTATAGTTCCACTCTTACTGATCATAGCGTGATGTACCTAAAATAGCTTTCTTAAAGTATGTAATAATCTTAAGTAATACTCTTAAAGTAATGGAATATATTTTAGTAGGTTTTTTTTCTCAAATTAATGCGGGTGAAACTGCGGGGCACGGCTAGTAACCTATATTAATACTCTTAGCACGCAGTCTAGTCGATGGCTTATTAAAATTTTTCCTCTATGGACCCGTCAGGGTATATATTATGTTCTGTGCTATGGACGCGTGACATTCGTGCGAGAGAGTGCAAAACATAGACTAGGTGCAAAAGCTATAATTATACCCACATAAATCACAAAACAAAGTCCAACAAAATGCCATCACAGAGTAAGTAATGTTCATTAGACAGTTGCGTCAGACTGAGTGCCATAATTTGTTTACTTAACAAAAATGACTCCGTGTATTGGTATTTTACAATACGCGTTATAGTGGATAAGGCTTAGGCCTTCTGTCAACCATGTGGCAAACAATATTATTTCCTCGCTCAGAGCCTCGAGAACTTAGCTTGTTGAAAGAGCAATTGGCCCACGTTAAATGTAAATGCAAAATTTGCCAACCTACCCATGGCCGAAAATATCAGTCCTACGAAAATATCCAATATACAAAAGATATAGAAACACAATCAGACGGCTATATTTTAATAGATCCAAAAGCATTTGTTGTGGATAATCATTTCAAGAATGCTCTTTGTCCTACCTGCTGCATGACCTTGAATATTTTACGTGGAGGCGTAATCAGAGTTTTAAAAGATGAAGAATCAGAAACCCAGACCTCAATGTTTAGCACCGACGAATTCACTGACATAGGAATCATACCAAGAGAGAGAACTGCATTAGAGAGTATACATGGGACGTCCACTATTTCCAGTTCGACTTTATGCGATTTAAAAAAAAACTCCTCGACTGACGGAGTAGTTAGCAATACAAATAGAAAAAAGCGCAAACGCTGCACCGAAAAGGTGACATTTCTGGACCCTTGTTCTGATCACTCTGCAAAACCGCATGTTTCCAATGATTGCGTGTGCTTACAGGATTTCATTGATTCTATAAGGCCGCCTTTGAACTTACCGTTTCGGACATTATAGATAACATTCATCATATTTTAAGTTCTTTATTTTTAATTATGGTTAATGCCAATACACAGACTCATTTTTTATTAATTTCCAAAATGAAAGTGGGCAACCCTTATCAAGACGGAGCTCACCAAACATACCTACCTACTTATAACTGCAACATCCACTTCATCCATAAACAACATCTTCCAGACAGATTTGTTACTTGTTCTTATCTAAATACTTACATATTAAATTATATAATTCAATAGTTACAAGTTTGTTTAATTATAAAATCATTTACTTACCTACGTTGAAGTCTTCTGGGATATGTAAATGTAATAGAGGTATACTAATTAATAGATAGAAAGATACCTTGCTAATGCTGCACTTGTCTATTATGGGGCTGCTACGGGGTTAAAAATGACATAAATCCTTCGCGTTATGTTCTTCGCCATTGTTTTGGGCACGTTTACCATAAGCATAGCGTAATCAGCCTATACTATTGCATACTGCTGGGACACAGGCCTGTATGAGAGAGAGTGGGATAGAGATTCACCACGCGGGCCCAGTGCGTGTTGCTGGATGTCACATGTCTTCGAATTTTTGGTTCTAAGAGATGCCTGTTTCCTCAAGAGGTTTTCCTTCACCGTTTTGAGAGCAGTGGTGATGAAATTAAATACACAACGTAAAAAAATGTAATTATAAAAACTAAAAAACCCGACTGTGGTAAAAAACTTAAGTTAAAAAAAAAACCTGAAAAGCTAAAAACAAGCCCATATTAAATTAATTAAAATTTGGAAGCAGGCGGGACCCATTTGAATTTGAAAATATAAATAAAAAAATGGAATGGGTCCCGCCTGCTTCCAACTTTTAGGTATTTTTACCTAATATGGGCTTGTTTTTAGCTTTCAGTTTTTTTTACTTAAGTTTTTTACCACAGTCGGGTTCTTAAGTTTTTTAATAACTTTTTTTTTATTTTCAGCTTTTTAGTTTATTTACAAAGGTGAAAGATTTTATTTTATTTTTTATTTCGTGTTTTTTACGTTTTGTCACTTCGAATTACTTTTAACCATATAAGTTGTATATATTTTTGTAATCACCTTTTAAAACCCTTCATTTTGATATCCCACTCGATGGTATTACAAGAAAAAAAAAATGTCGAACTCCACAATGGAACCCAAAATCCGCCATTTTACTTTGTTATCTATTGATTTTCATATAGCCAGTGACACTCGCGCCACCAAGACAAATCTAAAGACGTATAATTTATCAAAATCCGTTCATTCGTTTAGAAGTTACGCAGGAACAAAGAAACGGACATACATACATACATTGAGTTAAAATGTAGTACGTAGTATTTTTACTCAATGCATACATACAGGTCAAACACACCTCCTTTTGGGTTTCGCCACAGTCAGGTAATAACCCTCCTATTGGGCTTCGCCACAGTCGGGTAAAAAGGTACCTGTCTGGTTTCGAACTCACGACCTACAAGACGTAAGTCGGGGTCGATATCACTGGGCCACCACTACTCTTTGGGCACGTTTATTAAATGACAATGTGGAGGAGTCTACTTGCTTTGATACCTAAGATCCGGCCGCGCTAAATTTGCCAAAGATGTAAACAACAATGGCCGCTCGAAATTGAATAAAATCGATATACAAGAACATTTATTTTAAGTACCTAATGTTTGTTTTAGTCTAGTTAGGCGATTTAGACGAAAACAAACATTAGGTTAGGTACTTAAAATAAGTGTTCTTATCTAATGATTTTATTAAATTTCAAGTGGCCATTGTTGTTTACATCTTTGGCAAATTTAGCGCGGCCGGACCTTGCATGTTTTATCCTGCATAGTTTAAATTGTTTGTGCATAAGTTTGTGTCTACGTTAACATCTATGTGGATTAGACGGACAAGTTAGGTGGATAAGTTAAGTGAAACACAAAACTCGTCCTTGGGCACTTTGATAAGAGCTAAGCTGGATTATGAATCTGATGATTATGTGTCCCCTTTCTCAAAGGTGCAATTTTAAGTTCAGAGATTTGTTACTACCCGATCCTATAAATGGACAGGGTGGAAAACCCATATCTATACTACTAATAATAAAGCTGAAGAATTTATTTGTTTGTGTGTTTGAAGTCTTTGAACGCGCTAATCTCTAGAACTAACGGTCGAATTTGAAAATTTATTTTTGCATTTGATAACCCAATTCTTGAGAAAGGCTATATCACGCTAGGACCCTTAGGGACTGAGCAAAAACAAAAAAAGTCAGAAAGAACGCCAAGGGTTAGCGCAGACAGAACGGAGCGCAGCGGAGAGGATTTTATTAACGCACTTAAAAATAAACTTTAAAATTATTACAATAAAATGCATATAATAAATGCTTGAACCGGACAAAAAATGCTCGCGCGTCCTCGAAGATACGGGGGAATCCCCGCGCGACTTTATTGTAATAATTTTAAAGTTTATTTTCAAGTGCGTTAATAAAATCCTCTCCGCTGCGCTCCGTTCTGTCTGCGCTGACCCTAGGTGCAGCGCAGACGACAGACTATCCGTGACGCACTTTTTATTGTAAGTACCAATAAAATGGAAACTGTAGATAAAATAATAACAGGATATACCTGGAATAGTTGAAATGGACATAGGATGATGTCGCGTTCTAATTTTCGGCTACTACATATAAAAGCTTAAAGAGACATTTTGTGCGCCACAGACTCGATCGCGCAAAAAGTGTGTCGTCTGCGCTGCATCTAAGTGAAAACGAAGAAATAGCGCGGGCAGTCGATACGATGCGACGGGTGGGTCGGGGGAACAAGAAATTTCACGCGGTCGAAGTCGCGGGTAGACGCTACCGTCAATATTACAAAAATATTTAAAAAACATTAAACTTCTATAAGCAACTTGTTTACCGCCCATATTTTCCCTATAAACAATGCGTACGGTAAAATCACTGTAGGTATTCTATAAAATTAATCTAAGAATAAGCCGGATAATTGTTAGAATCTATGAATCGTTTGCTCTCAGATTTGTTGTAACTACGTACAGTCAACAAAAGAGATAAGTATGCAGGATCACCGGATATACATTGTTGCAGTTTAGTAAGAAACCGATGGATGTTCTCGAATAAAATTTTATGAAAACGAACAGCTGTTTTATTAAATTAAATTTCAGTCGGCAACGTCCATCGGTTTCTTATTAAACTTCAACTATATTCGACGATCATGCATACTTAACTCTTATGTTGACTTTACTAATATTATTGTTGACAAAAAGAATATGTGATGATTATGTAAACGATGGGTTTTAACGCGAGCTTGTCTTCAAGACGTGTAATTATATAAACAGGTAAACGATTACTGTTGAGGAAATTGGATATAGGTAGCACATTACTATGTAATCGGGACTGGATTCCGATAACCACCATAATTGATCGGTAATAGGTGATTTTGTTGTGTAAACAAAGAACCTGTGTGCAGGATGGTAGGTTACTAGTTATAGAATTGAATTTTCGAAATGGATTTCAGGGTGAAAACCTGAACTATTGGTACTGTCGGAGCTCAGTTTTTCATTACTTATGAGCTCAATCAACTCAGCCTATCGCAGTCCACTGCTGGACATAGGCCTCTCCCAGACTGCGTCACAGCACCCTGTCCTCCGCCTTCCGCATCCAGTCTACCCCAGCCACCTTCTTAAGGTAGTCCGTTCAGACGGACGGACGACCTAAAGACCGCCACTACGACTTGCCAGTACTTGCCAGTACGTGGTCTCCACTCCAGGACTCGTCTGCTCCACCGGCCATCAGTCCTTCGACAGACATGGCCAGCCCACTGCCACTTCAGTTTGCTTACTCTGCAAGCTATACTTATGAGCTCAACTGTCACTAATGAAGTAATGAGACACAATTACTTTTTATATTGTTACTAAATTTAACTTTTAATGGGCTTGCGGCTAAGAAATAACAGCTGCACTGGTCGATCGATCAGGTTAAACTATGCTTGCCGCGGTTGGACCGTGGATGGGTGACCATCTTCACATACCAAGAACCCCTCCGTGCCTTGGATAGCATGTTAAGCCGGTGGTTCCGGCTGTCATTCGTGGATCTTTGATAGTCGTTACGAGTCGTCAGTAGCAAGGGGTAGGTATCGTATTACCCAGTAACGGGGCTGTGGAGGTTAGTTAGACAGTCGTCCATGTAAAATACTGGTATCGAGCTGCATCCAGTTAGACTGGAAGCCGACCCCAACATAGTTGGGAAAAGGCTAGGTAGATGATGAGGATTGTTACCGAACTTGGTTGCCTAACAGACGAGGTATACAAGAACTGCATTTTCACGTCTGTATTGCCCGAAGGCTTGGGCAGAGGGCAGTTCATACTCCACATTTCTCCAGTTATGTTTAAGTCCCATGTAAGGTCCGGCCGTGCCAAATTTGCCAAAGATGTAAACAACAATGGCCGCTCAAAATTAAATAAAATCGATATACAAGAACATTTATTATTAGATAGTAATGTTTGTTTTCGTCTAAAACTCCGAGCTAACTAGACTAAAACAAACGTTCTTGAAAATCGATATACGTCGATTTTATTCAATTTCGAGCGGCCATTGTTGTTTACATCTTTGGCAAATTTGGCGAGGCCGGACTTTAGGTAATTTGGTTTTTAGGAAAGATTTCTTTTTTTTTCTGATGTTCAGTCTGTAATTTGTATGATTATTAAATTACTTTTATTTAATTTTTGATTCAGATATATATACGAGTATGTGGATAGATAGAATACTTAATTTTGTACACTATAAAATTACAGACATAAATGTAGAAATTTTATAAGGGGTGACACAAGGGCGGTCTTATCAATAAAAAACGCTTTTTAAAATGAATTATAATAATTATTATAGGTATATTTTTTGCAAGAATATAGGTAGCTAACATAAGTTCTTAAGATGTATGGGTTTCACTATATTCGGCATTTCAGCCATGCAAATACACACATCAAAAGTGTCTAGGGATCAAGCATTTTTATGCGGATTTCTTGAGATTGAGATGTGGCTTTGTAATAAATTTATGATTTTATAAATTTATATGGATCCTTTTTGGTGCATTTCATAATTTGAATCAGGAACTGTGAATCAAATTCGAGTAAAAGATGAAAATCAGCTGTCAATATTTTCCCTATAAAAACATACAACGCATTGAAGACATTATTAGTGCTACTGTTTCCCTACTACTGATTAAAACCAACGTTATTATGGAGCGGCGACGTCATTTAAGCAGGGAAGAAATGCTCAGAGCCGTGGGAATGATAGAAGCTGGTTCCCGGCAACGTACTGTGGCTTTAGCTCTGAATACAAGTCAGAGTGTTATCAGTCGACTTTGGACACGTTACCGAAGCACTGGTACCGTAGCTGAGCGCCATGGAGGACGGTATCGCTGCACCACACGGAGACAAGACCGATACATTCAAATCTTAACTCGAAGAGCTCCAACAATAACCGCCATGATGTTAGCCGTGAGGCTTCATCACTCTTCAGGGAACTTAATTAGCGACCAAACAGTCAGAAACCGCTTGCATGAAGTGAACCTTCATTCCCGAAGACCGCTACGGGTACCACCTATAGCAATGCACAATCGTAGGATTCGATATCAATGGGCTCTTGAACACAGAAATTGGGCAGAAGAACAATGGCGTTTCGTGTGCTTTTCTGATGAGTCTCGTTTTGGTATGAGACCGGATACAAGACGTATACGACACTGGAGAACCCCTGGACGCCAACAGCGATTAAAATCCTGCCAGGAAGTCCATCCTTATAGTGGTGGAACCATCATGGTATGGGCGGGTATTTGGATCGGCGGAAGAACTGAGTTGATTTGGATCAGAGGCAACCTCAACGCTCAAATTTATGCTGAGACGATTGTATCAGACGTCATCGTTCCTCTACAAGTGCAAATCGGTCCCTTATTTCAGTTAATGCATGATAATGCACGACCGCACACCGCAAGAGTTGTAAGACAGACTCTCGCCGCAGCTAACATCAATGTCCTGCCCTGGCCTGCTCAGTCGCCAGACTTGAACCCGATTGAGCATGCATGGGATATGCTACAGAGAAGAGCTCTGCCGAATATGGAGGGTATCCAGTCGCAAGAAGACCTTTTTTTGTTGTTGCAACGAACATGGGCGGCCATTCCACAGCGTGATTTGGATGAACTCATTTTGAGTATGCCAAACCGATGTTCTTGTGTTGTTAGTGTTCGCGGTAGAAACACGGATTATTAATTGTTTAAGTTACCCAATAAAATTTTAAAGAAAACTGTTATTTCAGTCTTTTTTTCGAACTTTTGTGTTAGTGGTTCAAATGTCAAAAATCCCTTTATTAGGAAAATGGCAAATTTCTTTATTAATGCAAAGGTGACTTGGTTTATCGTTACTGTGACAAACGAAAACACTTTATTTGATGAATCCTTAAAGAAAATTTTAATTAATATCAATCAGGAGAAAAGTTATTGCAAAAATATATGTTGATCCCTAGACACTTTTGATGTGTGTAGGTTTTTAGATTTTACATCTTGGTTATACTTATTAGCATGCACAGTATACATTTCGTAATTAGCAATATCGGCGCTTCCCGTTAGTGTGGCCCGGGCATAACGAAGTATGACACTTCAAGACTGTTACAAAAAAAGAGAATCTAGGATGCAAGAGCGAGCGAAGCAAACTCGGGAATTTGGGCACCCCACTCGTAAGTAAGGTTCAAAAGCCAAGTGAAAGGCTAGATTCCAAAACCTAAACTAAAGTCGAAAGTATAAACAGATACTAAGAATATTTCAATTACTGAGATCTAACACCCACTCACTAATTGATAACCTCAGAACCTGATACGGAATGCCAAACCTTGTTTCTTATTAAAATATTGGTTGTCAAGGTCAAACAGATCTACGAGTAAGACCGTTTAATGGAATTTTCAGAGTTGTATTAGTTTCACCTTAGTCGCGATCGAAAGCCTGCCGGATTTCGCCTTTGAAAGTAAGTCAGTAAAATTAAAATTATCTGTAGCAATGAGATTGCCGTGTTGCGCTTGTACAGACGCCAGCACATCAACCTACTACAATCTGTCAAATTTCTTTAATAGATTTTCAACTTTATTACTGAAACATAAGGTTCAAAGTTGATTGGGAAAATGTGACAGTTAGGTGTAGGTTGATGTGCTGGCGTCTGTACCAGACTGATGTTAATAATTAAAGACCGGATTATATGCAACATAAAAAGCTTGAAATATGCATGCAAATATGCATGAAAAATGCTTGAAATATGCACGAAAACTGACAGAATATGCAACATTAAATGACTAAATTTTTTTTTTGTTTTGTAAATATTATTTCTTTAGATTTAAGTTTATTGTTAGTAAATACTTGTTTTAAGTTTTGCTTTATTAAGTATGTATCTTTATAATTTATTGTTTTTTAATAAAATAAAAAACTATTAAGTTTTAGATTTTTTATTACAAAATCAGCATACATTTAGTAAACTATCCATTGATATATTTTTTAGTTTATGGAGAGGAATATTACTTGAAACCAATGCTTCACATAACTCCATGCTAAACTGGTTGTTTTGTTTACATTTAGAGCTAGAAGTAGATGCGGTTATAAGCTGTTGTCGTGGACCTTTTTTCTGCAATCCTGCGACGTGAACACTTGTCTTGACATGTTGGTCTATTTGAAACTTTTTAGTGCACGAAATATTTTTCTCGCAAACTCGAGAATACAAAACAGTTCCGTCGTAAGTAAATGTTTCAGGAAAGTCACTTATCCACGAAGACACTTTTTTTTTCGGGAGGCATTGTAAATTATAGCGATAATATGCATCATCACTAGATCTTAGGAAAAATATGCTATTAGCGCTGAAAATGGCTTAAATATGCAAATGCATATGCAAATATGCAAATGCATATTATCCGGTCTCTATTAATAATGATTTAAGATTTACAAATTATGAAATTTTTATTTCTGATACTTTCTAAAATTCATTTAAAAAAAACCACCGTTATTTCAAAGTTTAAAATGTTCACTTCTGCCGGCAGTCTCCATTAATGACGACCTATCTTAATTGTTGGTAAGACAAGTAAATTATTCAAGCTCTGTATAGCTTGAATGATTTGGGGGGGGGGGGGTCATGACCCTGTTAGCTGTTGTCCATAAAAAGAGTGACAACTATCTCCACGACACACATCGGATATACCTACGAATTTTCCAGCAGAAGAAAACACAACTTAGATGTAGCATCGGCAAAATTCGTAAAACGTTCGTAATTCGTATTCGTAAATCTTTATTACTACTTTAGGAAAAATTTATCAATTTTTAGTAGTAATAAAGATTGGTGATTTTGAAGGCGCACTTAGTTCGGATGTGATCGGTTTTACGAATTTTGCCGATGCTACATCTAAGTTGTGTCGAACTGTACCTATGTGAAGAACCCGAGTCGGTACTAGTGGATGTAAGGTGACTAAATATATTGTTACAGAAACCAACTTTTTTGCTTAGTTTTTTCAGCAGTACAATCTGTGTCTCAAAGACCTTTTCGGGGTGGTGTTTGGTGCAGTGCTCTATATCATCTTGCTTTAAGAGGCCGAGAGTCCTATTTGGTTGACATGAATGAATAAAATCCCATAATAGAATTGAAAACAGAAATATTGGTAAAAGCCGAAAATAGTAAAACAGTTTAGATTTTTGGAACTTGCAATAATGAGAAAGAAATAAGTAATAATAAAGTTTTTAATACATTTGGTAGCAAGAAAGTCGATTATGGATGGGCTTTAGGTCTTATGTAGACAAGATCTAAAGTCCATTTTAATAAGCGATTTTCCTGATCTGTCAACTTAAAAACGGTAGAAGGAGATAGACAATTGGTTTTCAGTAGTGCTATTCTGTAATTTATCTCACCGTGAAAATGTAAGTGAAGTGAGCTTAAAGTGAGCTGTCAATAGTGTCAATGTCGAATGATAGCTCACTTTATGCTCACTTCCCCTACACGGCGAGATTTTTACACAATAGCACCGCTGATGGTCGCAAATGGTACAGTATGATCACTTACCTAAAACATTTGGACGATTTTTTTTTCCCAAAATCTCCGCTTATAACATCTGTCTTCTACACCAACCATATTTAATAAAATTTTTGAATGTAGTTAAAATTATTGTCGTATTGAGGTCACCAACTTGTATATGGCTATGTGTATGGCTATAAATTCTTACTGAAGAACTATAGACCCATCTCACTTCTGAGCCACGTATACAAGCTGTTCTCGAGGGTCGTCACGAACCGTCTCGCCAGGAGCCTTGACGAGTTCCAGCCGCCAGAACAAGCCGGTTTTCGGAAAGGCTTCAGTACCGTAGACCACATCCATACTGTTCGACAAATTGTACAGAAGACCGAGGAGTACAATCAGCCGCTGTGTATGGCATTTGTTGACTACGAGAAAGCCTTCGACTCCATCGAAATATGGGCAGTTCTGGCCTCTCTGCAACGATGTCGAATTGACTGGCGCTACATCGAAGTGTTGAAGATGTTTGTATGACGCTGCAACGATGACTGTCCAGATCCAGAATCAGAAAACCACCCCCATCCAACTGCTCAGGGGGGTGAGACAGGGGATGTAATATCCCCGAAATTGTTTACCAACGCGTTGGAAGACGTTTTCAAGACGCTGGACTGGACTGGACAGGGTATCAACATTAACGGCGAGTACATCTCCCTTCTTCGATTTGCCGATGACATCGTCATAATGGCAGAGACGTTGGAACAGCTAGACCAAATGCTGCACAGCCTAAATGGAGCCTCCCGGCGTGTTGGCCTCGGCATGAATTTGGACAAGACGAAAGTCATGTACAATTCGCACGTCTTGCCGAGTCCAATCCACATCGAAGGGTCGCTTCTCGAAGTTGTGAAGGAGTATGTCTACCTAGGGCAAGTCATTCAGCTCGGTAGACACAACTTTGAGAAGGAAGCTGACAGAAGGATCCAGTTGGGTTGGGCAGCATTTGGAAAACTCCGTCAAGTCTTCTCGTCGCCTATCCCGCAGTGTTTGAAGACTAAAGTCTTCAACCAGTGCGTCCTGCCCGTCATGACATACGGTGCTGAAACGTGGACACTGACGGTCGGGCTGGTCCACAAATTCAAGGTCGCTCAGCGCGCTATGGAGCGAGCTATGCTCGGAGTCTCTTTGAAGGATAAAATCAGGAATGAAATTATCCGGAAAAGAACCGGAGTTACCGACATAGCTTGCAGAGTAAGCAAACTGAAGTGGCAGTGGGCTGGCCATGTCTGTCGAAGGACTGATGGCCGGTGGAGCAGGCGAGTCCTGGAGTGGAGACCGCGTACCGGCAAGCGCAGTGTAGGACGCCCCCCCGCTAGATGGACGGACGACCTAAAGAAGGTGGCTGGGGTCGACTGGATGCGGAAGGCGGAGGACAGGGTGCTGTGGCGCAGTCTGGGAGAGGCCTATGTCCAGCAGTGGACTGCGATAGGCTGAGTTGATTGATTGATGGCTATATGACTACTGTTGGATGTTAAGTATATTCTGGACTTAGAGGTCCGCATTTTGCTAAAGTAGTAGGTAAACAAAAGAATAAAAATTGAACACAGCATGCAGGAAGATTCTTCGCTCAATGAAGCCATTACGAAATGAGGATCTACTTGGCGCTGTTTAAGGTATCGGTAAATTAAAACATTTTATAGATGTTTAGATATAAATTTTTAATTCAACATTTATAAAATAATAGTTTAATAATAACATTTGGATTTTCTTTATCACAATAGATGCACAATACGATGGTTTCTCTCCGGTGAGTTTAGCCCCTCCCGTTCTTATATTGTTTGAAGATCTCATGGCAGGTGCCAATGGGGCCAATTATTCCGATTCCGGATTTCTGTAACAAATATACAAATCAATTCATTGAAGATAGGTACTTACTATTTTACTATATTATTATTTTGATATTTACTATTTTGAGGCATGAAGTTGACAAAGAAATTTCTCTTTATTTTATATAATAATAATATGAGGTGCCGTCATTCAAATCAATAATATAAAGTACGTAGTAGCAAGTTAAATTGTTTTTGTTAATGTTAAAACATAAAAAAGAGGTAAACAAATGCGGCAATACACAATAGGTACCTATGCAATTGCTTCTGTTGTTTAGAATTTTAAGGAAAAAAAAATGGCCCCCAATATCAGGTCCCACAGAAAGTCCCCAAGGAATGGAAAAAAATATATAGATACTCACAACAGCTTTAGCTCCTTTCTTCAAAGCACTGCCACCGTCCTTGGGCCTTGCGCTGGCGCCGCCCATCAGCATGGCGACCACCGCCAGGACCAGAACTACTAAGCCGAACAGTTTCATGTTGAGATGTGCGGGTCACTGGGTACTTCACCACAAACGAATGATAGCCTTTGGTCGCCGTAGCTAACTTATATACCACAAAACACGCTTGATGACTAGCCTTGAAGAGAATCCTGCGCACTGTGAAAAACCATTAAGCCTTTTTTTAAACTAAAGCTCATACGTTGACAATAGCATAATCAAGTGGTGCATCTTTACGTTAGTAGAATGTTTAAACGGTTGTTTTTATAATTGTTTGTTGTTTGCCGAAATGCAAATAGGCACAGTAACGTATTAATGAAATGCATTTTTTAATGCTCCACCGCCTATCATGCCCATTGTGCCCCAAAGCATGCAGCCGGAATGACGTCTGCGCTGCCACCGATGACGCCGTGGCGGTGGCGAAGTTTTGAGCCAACAAAATTTAAATAATTGTCGTGCCAACGTGCAGCGACTCGAAGAAGAAGAGACATTTTAATTATGAAGGATCTTTTCGCATTCTTAATGGAACTTTGACCCATTAGTAGATAGGTCAGAATTGAGTTACAGATTTTTTTTTTACTCAGATCTCATCAATAGTTAATCCTAGACGTTCAAAATACAAGCATTCATGATTAATTAATAATCAAATCAGTTTTAATTTTATTCGTCAACAAGAAGGATAAGTCCTCATAGCAAGATCTCCTTTTGCGATGTTAAGTCAGTATTCCATTAAGCATGCGTTTTATTGAAATTCTCGATATTCTTGCATGAAAAAGGGGAAAAGCAACACTTAGGTACCTATGTCCAAAGATATTCAAACTGTGGAAAAAAAAAGAAAAGTTGCATCTATTTGTGTAGCATTATTGCAATGAATAAAAGTAGGTACTTATGTCAGTAAAAACAAAATTAATTCAGAAGGGCTGATTTTTCAATCGATAGGAGATTTTTAATCGTGGAATAAAATCCGATGTCTGACAGATTTTGTATGGAAGAACTGTCAAAAAAAATTCAAAATTATTCCTCGGATAAAATTATCTGTCGTTGGAAAAATCAGCCCTAAGATGTATACTATCAGAAATAATTTTGTTTTTACGGACTTACTTTCAAAGGCGAAATCCGGTAGGCTTTCGATCGCGTATAAGGTGAAACTAATACATGTCTGAAAATTCCATGAAACGGTTCCAGATCTGTTTGACCTTGACAACCAATATTTTAAAACAAGAAACAAGGTTTAGCACACCAAATCAGGTTCAGAGGTTATCAATTAGTGAGTGGGTGTTAGATATTTCAATAATAATTATTCCCCCCACCATGTTAAAAAACCAATTTCGTAATAGCACTCTCCACTACAGAAACAGCTACCTTATGTCCATTAAAATATATACCTAACCATACTTATTCCACAAGTAATAAGTATACCTACCAACCAATTTTGTACCTACCATATCCGACGAATAAATGTTTTTGTTTTAGTATCTATTTATACGTTCCACTTTATGTAGGTATTCTGAGCGGTTCTAGGACGTATTAAAAACATAATACCTATCTATTAATCCGTATTTAGTAATGTAAATGAAATGAAATTTATTTGCAAGAATTGTACATTGCAGATGGTTGGGTTTTTTTAACAGTTTCTAAAACAATTCGCTAAAATTAGCATACAAAATGGTTGATTCATTAATTAAATAAATCAAATAAAATTGGTACATAAACCATAGTTAATAAATTTAAAATTTCAAGTATTTGTCAAATTATAATACATAGTAAGATCTCAGTGTGAATCTTTAAAGTCTAAAATAGTCATAATCCTCGTAAATAATACTCGATTGAAGCCATTTTAATAACGTTGTTTTAAGACGATTGATTGGCAGTGCCCTGTACGATTTTGGTAGTTAATTCAATATCCTGCAAAAATCTGTAACTGCAAACGTTTGGTTTTTTGAACGACAGATGAGCACCTGATCAGATACCGTTTTAACTATTAAAACCGTTTTCTACGGTTTACCCGGTCGATAACTATTCTATTAGACACCTGTATAATTAATTCCTTGTGAGGAATGAATGATACAAGTTTCTAACAAATTAACTATTATGCGATTTGAGTTTGAAGTGGCGCATTTTCATGCGGCCGGCGGCGATTTCGCGCACTGAATTTACAATTCGCTAGGCTGCTTAGCGCCGAGGGTTGATAATCCAACAGTTTGATTTTTTTGACGCGCTGGAATGCGCTATGTTAGATTTTCAACGCTCGGCTCCATACCGAGAGCTGAAAATACAGTGCGCGATAAAAACTCGCCGCTAATTTTTTTCGTCCATGCGAACGTGGGCTAACAAATGATTTTGTTTTACGTCTGGAAATCTGGAAGTCTTTGAGGACGTTTAGCCTTTTTCTAAATGCCTCAATATTTTAACGACCACCACTTCCAGTGACGTCCAAACATCACTGAAAGTTTTTCATTTTAAATATTTCAAGCCTGTGTAATACTGACATGATTTTTCGTATAGGTCATGTATCTATCAACTGTACAAAACATGAAAATAATTTAGTGTAAGTGGCCGAAAGACGTCATCTGTAGCAAGGCATAGGGCCTTCTCGAAGACTGCCCTATCGGTCCTGGGTTGCCCGCATCCTGCGGAATCTTGCGACCTCAAAGTTCTAGTTAGAATACATTAATTCACGTCATTTGTCTTCGGCTAGAAATCCAAGACTAACCTTCTGCGTGTCTATAAAATGTTGATAGAGTTATGTACCTTAGTTTGTAGATACAGTTTTGAATGGAATTGCCCTGAAGTGGGTACATATTATGAGGTATAGAGTTCAACGGTAGGTATATTATGGCTAGGTATATGATTACCTACTATTGGTAGTTGAGGTGTTAGGTATAATCTGGAGTTAGATGTCCGTATTTTGCTAAAGTAGGGTAGGCAAAATAATAAAAATTGAACACAGCAAGCAGAAGGTTTGTTCGTTCAATAAAGAAATTGCATGCAATTGAGGATCTACAGACTTGGCGGTGTTTCAAGGTATTGATAAATTAAAACATCTAATAGATGTTTAGGTATAATTTTATTAATTCAACATTTATAAAACAACAGAATTTATATTACAAGAACATTTGGATTTTCTTTATCACAATAACTGCACAATACGATGGTTTCTCTCCGGTGAGTTTAGCCCCTCCTGTTCTTTAATTGTTCGTAGATTTCACGGCCGGTGCCGATGGCGCCAATAGCTCCGATTCCGGCTTTCTGTAACAAATATAAAAAATGAAGATATCTTGGGGTTTACTATTTTGAGGCATGAAGTTGACAAAGGATTTTCTCTTTATTGTTTAAATAATAATAATTGAGGTACCGTCATTCAAATCAATATAAATAGTACGCAGTAGCAAGTTAAATTGTTGTTAATATCAAAACATAAAATTTAATCAAAAACAAATGCTTAAATACACAATACCTATGCATTTAATCGCTTAATCACCGCTGATGAGACACAATTGACTTTCTGTTGTAACGGGACGCTATGGACCTGCGCCGGGACGAAGCGATTAAGCTTCAATAGTACTTATAGAGTTTTACGAAAAAAACGTGGCCCCAATGTCAGGACCCACAGAAAGTCCCCAGGAAGTGAAAAAAAAAACAATATACTCACAACAGCTTTAGCTCCTTTCTTCAAACCGCCACCGGCCATGGGATTTGCGCTGGCGCCGCCCATCAGCATGGCGAACACCGCCAGGACCAGAACTACTAAGCCGAACAGTTTCATGGTAAGACGTGCAGGTCACTTCACCACAAACGAATGATAGCCTTCGGTCGCCGTCGCTAACTTATATACCACAAAACACGCTTGATGACTAACCTTGAGGAGAATCCTGCGCACTGTGAAAAACCATTACTTAATCGTTTTCCTTAAACTTAAGCTCGTATGTTGACAATAGCATATAGTGCATGATTACGATAATAGAATGTTTAAACAGATGTTTTTATATTTTTTTGTCATAAATAACATAGGTACACTGTCATTTTAATTATGTAAGGTCTTTTATTTAAATTCTCGGTATTCGTTCCTAAAAAAGGGGAAAGCAACGCTTTATATTCAAAGAACTGCTAACTGTGAAAATAAGCTGAAAATGATAACAGACATTTGCTTGCTTAAAATTGTGTAGCTTTATAAGAATCTAGTTGCTGCCCGTGTCTGCGTTCGAGTGATCTATTGATTTTCTTTATTTTTGTAAAATAAAAATTGCTCCTTAAGTTACTGCTTACAAAATCAGCTATCTGGCAGGGAAAGTCCTGTCGGTCCAGCCGTTTCGGAGAAGAAACTGACAGACGGACATGCAAAACTGTAAAAAATTGATTTTTTGTTCTAGCCTACCGTATATAGGTACTTTCATAATAATTATGCATTTAGTAAAAAGCTGTTATTTTGACATAACAAACAAACACTTTTATTTTATTTATAGATGAGTAGAAAGTAAGTCATTAAAAATCAAATTATTTCATTAGGTACCTAAGTACCTACTTATATTCAAAGGCGAAATTTGAAAATTTATGACCAAACTTAACGTTCTTCAGGCTTTAGTTCGCGAATAGGGTGAAAACAACTCTGAAATTTTCACGAAACGGCCTTTGATCTGTGTGACCTAACCCAACCAACATTTGAAAAAAAAAATTTGATTTAGGTGTTATCAGTTAGTGAGTGTGTGTTAGATCTGTCTGTAATATATGTATATTTTTACTATCTATTTATACTTTCGTATAAATTAGTATTTAATTTATACGAAAGTATAAATAGATAGTAATATATCTATTTATACTTTCGTATAAATTAGTATTTAATTTATACGAAAGTATAAATAGATATATTCATTAGATAATCTGTCAAGTTCCGCTAATGAGACGCAATTGATTTTCTATTTTTCCGACTGCAACCGTTGCGTTTTTAACGACTAATGGGCACAATGCGACCAGCGGGGTAATTGTGTAACGCACTATCAGTAGCAGTGGGATTCATTCATTGGTTTTGACATTTCAACAACATTCATTGCGTTATTTACGTTGTTGAGCAGACACATATTTCGAACATATGAAGCAATGGATCAGCAATATCCTTCAAAATGATTCAGATTGATATCGATGGTGTGTTACGCAATTAGGGTGCGAACCGTTTTTATTTCGAGGCAGAGGACTCTTATGCGGGTTGCAGACCAAGAGCAAGAGCTAAGCTAAGTCTAGCTTACCTCGCATACTTAGCTGATGTAGTTTTTCGGCATTTTCTATTTATTTCGTTTATCCTTATCATCTTCTTGTAGGATGATAATTATCATGTGATATCTTATTTTGTATTCAGACCGCAAACCATGAACAGGAGTATGAAAAATTACCTCAGCTATGTGCGATAAGCTAGACTAACTTAGCTTAGCTCTTGGTCTGCAATCCGCATAAGAGTCCTCTCATCAAACCCCCACTGGTAGATAATCTCTAAATGTTAATGAGGACGTCTTTTACCGCAAATGTAGGTAGTTCGTCCGTCCGTCTTTCACAAATTCACGATGCACAATGTTAAATGGACGGGTAACTGTGTCAGCGTCTAACAAATTGGATGAAGGTTTAACCAATTAATGTACTTAGTACATTCAGTCCAAGTCCGTCCGTAGTTTCTGCGTATACACGTGGGAAAAAGCCGTAGGTAAGTTTATTTATGTTGGTATGTGGCTCGTCCATGGGGTCTACAGAACTGTTTGAGTCTGCGGCTAGACAAACCATCACCCCAATTGTGTAAAAAACTTTCAATCACAAAACAACAGATTTTGAAGGAAATTACTAATCAATTGCTTTATATTATGTTTGAAAAATTTGCCTGCTCGACAAAGTTAACCCCGTATTGGACATATTCAATGCGGGGTTGGTTTCGGCGAATTGTGTTACACAATTACCCCGAAGAATGATTGTGCGTTTTAATTTTATTGGTAGGATCGGGCGATCAGCATCATTTATGTTAAAATTATGTTCAGCATATTCTTACGCATCGGTTATATTTAAATGGAACTGTTGATTGATTAGAAAGAGTTGGATTCTATCTACTACAGTCCGTTAACAGTTATCTTACCTCTGACAGCACCTGCCTAATAATAGCTACCTTATTGAGACGAACATAAAGATCATAATGATTTTGACAGACTTGTCAATGGCAGAAACCCAACAGCAACCTTATTAGAATGAGAATAAAGATCACTGTGATTTGGACAGTGATTCAAAATCGGTAAAATAACTGTGAAAGGACTGTGGGTGAAAAACGCTACAAGGATATTGTGACGCGTGGCCAAAATCAGAACTAATCTCGCAGTCTTGTTTTGTCAATACAATTTCTGTTACGCAATTTCACAAATGTTTACCAACAACGCCCTCCCGACCATGTCATTCAGGTGCCAAAATATCCTTGTAGCACTCTATTTACCTACATGTCGGTTCCATGGGTTTCATAATCATGCATTTCAGTGGCACTGTGAGAAACGTTGCTTTTGAAATTCTACGATGATGGGCTGATACCTATGGCATAAACAGCCTGTACTGCACCCACTGTTGGGACACATGGCTTATCCATATGAAAGGGAGTGTACGCTGTGATCCATAAGCGATGGTGCATAAGTTTGTGATAATTTTCGCAGAGTCTTAGTATGTACAATCGATTCAGGAATTGATAAATTAAAGCATGAAATTAACTTAATATTTTATTTAATAACAACTTCAACATTTTGGGGCTTTTTAACAGAAAATGAAGAATAAAAGTTATCCCCTGTTCTTTATGTGTTCGTAGACTTCATGGCCCGTGCCGATGGCACCAATCGCTCCGATTCCAGCTTTCTGTAACAAAATTAATTAAAATTAAGTTATTGAAGATCGTGTTAGAAACATAAAGTAGGTAGTCCAGACTCCGGGAACTACTAGGTACACTAATTTCGTGTCCCAAATATATTAATAAAACAAAACTCACAATAGCACTAGCTCCCTTTTTGATTGCACTGCCACCGCCCTTGGGACTTGCGCAGGCGCCGCCCATCAGCATGGCGAACACCGCCAGGACCAGAACAACTAAGCCGAACAGTTTCATGATGAGGTGTGCGGGTCACTTCACTTCAAACGAATGATAGCCTTTTGTCGCTTCATTTAACTTATATAGCATAAAGCGCACTGATGACTTACCTTCTAGGAGAATCAAATTGCGCATCGTAAAAACCACTAAGTAACTTTACACAGAGCATTTACCTTAAAGTTAAACTCGCGATTAGCATAATACCTACAAGTTATCTTTGTTTAAGAACACAGTAGAAGAATGTTTAAAACAGATATTTAGATACTTCTTGTTTGTTGATTCCCGGTTTATAAATTGTTAAAACATTTTAACAAAGCATAGTTAACACTGGATCTGTAAAGATCTAGTTGGATTTGTTGTTCAGGTATTTGATTTTCGTAAGTTAGGTACCTAGGAATTCCAAATACCAAGAGTGGCAAAAAAAACACTAAGTATGTACAAAAGGTAGGTTAGGAACGCTATTAGGTCAATAGCAAGAGAGAGCAACATAAGCTTAACTCAGAACTTAAGGAGGAGAAGAAAAAGGGGCTATGAATTACTAAAACTATCATCCCATCTTCCTAGCACGGCGGGCGGTGCTGGGGCGGCTGCTGCAGGAGCAGAAAACCTCAAACGGCGCAAATATATCTACCTTATTGGGAGAGCAGCTATATTATTATGTTTGAGCCGTTTGGGGTTCGAGTGCTCATCGAATATTTCGTGATATCGCCAAGCGTTTGGTTGACTCTTCGCGTGACCAGAGGGCTGGCCTATTTTTAGCCGAAAGAATAAGCATTGCCATCCAACGTGGCAATGCTGCCAGCCTTTTGGGCACTTATGCCATTGACAGCGATGCGGACGAATTTTTTGATGCCCAATGAGCTCTCGTCTTTTTTTTATTATTTGTATTTAGTATATATATATTTTAGTTTGTGTGTACATATGTAAGTAATTATAATCAAATACAATAACTAATAAAAGTAATCATAAAAAAGATCATAGGTAAAGTAGATCATGATTAATATTGCTGAGAAAATAAAAACAAGAAAAATTACCCACATAGTCCTCACCATTCACGATATTTAAAATTTATATTTATTCTTGTTACATCAAACGTAACGACTAAGGACTAAAGAAACCATTTTACAGCAGTAGTTCCTATTTTTCGCTTTGATCTTTGATTTTATTTATTATTAACGCCACCAGTACTAGAAGTTGGTAACAAAAGAATTTTGTATTCTTGGATTCCTTTGTGTACGTTGCAGTCTTGACGTAAGTGCCTCAATTTTGAGCGTTGAAAATACGTTCCTGAGAGCTTTTCAAATGCTTTTAAATGCAAGCCTTTGAATAAAATGAACGCTCATTTAAAATGTAGGTAGTCGATGTTATATCAGGACCTTTAAAATTAGACATCAAACACGAGTTGAAAAGGAATCTCCTACATTAATAAGTTGCTTCCACCCGAAGCTTGTTTAATAAGATTAGTATCAGTTTAATGAAAACAAATTCAAAATTAATTTTTGTATTTGTCCAAATTACCAGTTTTCAGAAGATAGGTATCGGAAAGCAATTAATTAGGTATTAGAATACAAATCGGTTTACGCGGCATAATTTAAAGAGATTGAAGTCCCTAATTGAATTTGAAGTAGGTACCTAATGAACCTATTATTAAGTACTTTAAAAATAAATTCAAATTATAATTATGAAGCCTTATTCCCGAATTTAAGGAAAATAGAATAGAATAAAATAAAATTACCAAACAATTGTCATTTTGGCTCAGGGATGTAATAGGAAAGCGCAAAGCGCGTTAATATGATATTCGCTATGGGTTCGAAACGTCGAAATCTGGACCTAGTCTCTATCTAACTGGACTATCAGGAACGATTAAACATCACCTACTATTATAAACATCATATTACTTACTTCTAATATGCTTCTAATACAATAAATTAATAGTAGATTGTTATGCAAGGGTCGAAAGGAATCAATTCCTATACGAGGCATTTAGACGCCCGAGCGCAGCGAGGGTGGCTATAGCCCGAGTAGGAATTGATGACTTTCACCCGTGTTAAACACTCTACTTTTCATTTCGAATATAAGGAAAGTAAAAAGAAGTAGTTTTTCTAAAATATTTATTGATAACAATAACATGCAAAGTTTTTGAATTTCGGTACAGCTTACAGGGTTAGTATCCCGCCAAATAATACTATTGTCTTTTTTTATTTTAAATATGGAACACACCGCGTCATCGCCGCGGGCTGTCCCGCTTAATAGGTTTTTTTTTTAATTCACACTGGCTGTTTATACACTCACAAGACTGCAGCATTTTTCTTAATTTATGTAAAAAATTTCGTAGCTGACTACAGTTCTATTTTTAAAATTCATTCCCACCCTAAAGAGGGAAGTAATTACTATGAGTCTTTCCCACCCTGTGGTGGGAAGCAGCGTCTTCCACCCGCTATTTGGATCAAACAAACACTTCTTTCCGAGTATGAGAAATGAAAAATTATTATATTACACTAGCTGACTGGACAGACGTTGTCCTCTTTCCTAGAACTCAATCGCAGCGCCACCACTCGGTCCAGCCGTTTACGAGGAGTTGAGTGACACACACACACGTACAGAATAATTTATACCTATATAAAGATGAATACGTTGTTTATAAGTAATATTTTATTTACCTACCCATAGCGCAGCAGCGGTGCACCTGCGGCAGGTACAGAATGTTAATTAGAAATCATCGTATCAATGAAAACAATTAGTACGTTATGAATTAACTAGCAGACCTTCTTACCGCCTCAAAATCAATATGGACGAATGCATGAGAAAAATAATTATCTACATAATTTATTTTTCGTGAATTTTTAGTTATTCTGCTATTCGGGGCGGAGAGAAATCTACTCGTAACAAACCAAAGATCCTAAAAATTGGTCCATCCCTTCTTGAGTTATAAATGTAACTAACCCGACTTTGTTTTATTTACGAGTATATAGGGTTAATGTAGGGAACAGCTGTTTTTTTTTTTTCGCGATTTGAGGTTTGGCCCAATATTAATAGTTGCTCATAATGATGAGTACAATGACCTCTTCAGAGGTTGTTAATGTTTTTCCAATAAACCTGTACAGTATAGATGTGAATAACCGCAGTAAAAACCCTTCAAATGATTTGATCCCTTCGTCTATGACTATTTCCTTGTTTCTAAGCGTAGGTATAGTGACGTGTAAATAACAATGGAGCAACATCTCCTAAGATCAAAAATCAATACACGCCTGGTCATCATGAACTGCTCGGTGACTACCGAGATGACGATTAATAGAGAAGTATGGGAGAAAAAGACGACGACCTTAAATAAATTGGGATATGCGCAAGAGAATGATCATGAATCTGTACGGTCTTGTAGTACTGTTGGTGTTGATGTTGGTGTCGGAGCTAGCGCCAGCCCTAAGGGCATCGACAGCGGTATCAAGAAGGGCGGTAAAGTTATTGTGAGTATTGTCTTTAAAAGAAAAGAACACGTTGTTTATTCTGCACAAATAAGACGAACATTATAAAATAGACATTCAATAATTCTAAGTTGCCAAAAGCCAATAAAATAATAAAACTATCTTCTTTGTGATTTTCTTATTAATCAATCAAACAACTCAGCCTATCGCAGTCCACTGCTGGACATAGGCCTCTCGCATGCTTCACCACAACACCCTGTCCTCCGCCTTCCGGATGCAGTGTGTCCCAGCCACCATTTTGAGGTCGTTTTTTCATCTAGCTGGGGGCGTCCCACACTACGCCTACCTACCGATTTCCTAATAAATACTACAAATCACGATTACTTGCTAATAATATGCGAATTATGCATGGACTAAGTGGATGTTATGTTACACTCCTTATTATCTTAAGTTGACTTACTACGAACTTTGCGGTTTGATAAATTACACTATTATAATACGGTTTATATGTTTGTTGTGTTATTATTATGAGGTAAAATTTAATAATAAATAGTAAATACTAGTACCTAAAACAAAACTCGTATCATAAATAAGTTCCTACCTACTCCAGAAATTCATCCCGTAGTTATTAGCCATCCGGGGATATTATTAAATATAGTGTACCTTTTGCAAACTTTGAGTTGGTCTTAAGTTGGTAGGTACTCAAATTTTAAATTTATTTTTCTTTTCAGAAACACGGTGTTTGTGCAATCGTCGCATCCCCGAATTATACCAACAAACAAAACAATAGTTTATTTAGAAATTCCTTCTCATATTTTCTCTGCATTTATTCGAAATTTTCTAACTTTGCCAAGTTATGGCAAAGTCCAGTCCTTCCCTTCTAAGGACACCTCGGTTCGTTCCTCAGGTTGCACAATTTTTTATTGAGGTTTTCCAGTATGAAGTCCTTTGATTATCCTATCCTAACTTCCTAAGTAATAATATTATAAATGTGAAAGTAAGTTTGTTTGTTACCTTTTCACGCCTAAACCACTGAGCCGATCATCCTGAAATTTTGCATATACTTTGTCAGATGTACAGAAATGGACATAGTAAGTATCTTTCCTCCCGAAAAAAATGCTGTTCTCGAGGAAAACAACAATAACGTCACTATGATAATAGATGGCGCCACGTGTATTGTTGTTTTACTCGGGACCAGCACTTTTTTACAGGTGGAGTAAAAAGTGCTGTTCCCGAGCTAAATTTAATAACGTTGTTGCAAGTTTTATAGGTGAATTGGTTATAAATTTATGAAATAATACTGTAGCGGTGGCATGGTGGAAGATGAATCTTTGTAAGATGTTCTCTACTGGTGGTTTTGTTGGTAGATTCCGTGGCTTGTACCCATGACGCCGATCACACCGAGGCGTGGTAAACAAAATAAACATTAGGCATAATGGCAAAGACATGACAGAATGACAGGTCCAGACGGAGATGGCGGGATGAGCGGGATTCCTTTAATAAAGATTGGTCCTTGGTAGCTCTGTACAGAGATAGCTGAAAGGAGAGCAGTGAGGCCATTGCCCAGCATCGGGACATCAATTACTAGTAAAATAAATTACCAAGAGGTCTTAAAAGGCTTCGTTCAGACAAGAAAAAGTTTGTAGTAATGGATTCTTATAGTCTAAATAACAAGAAAATTCTACTCTACTAAGTAAATATCTGAGTACCTATCAAAGTTTTAAACCTCTTTGATGAAGTAAAGCACTAAGATGCCAAGGTAAACATTTGAACAAGGGAAAATAACATCGTTCTGTACCTACTTGTCTGTAAAAAATGCTAGGAAGAAGTATCCTCGTCCACTGTAAAGCAAAAGAGCTTGTGGGTACGTAGATTAATCTTAGCACAACTAAATTAGATATTGTCTTGTATACGAAGCAGACTGCTTTAGTTAACCGCTACCAAAAATAGCGTTGCTGAAGCCTTTAGGGCTGGCGCTAGCTCCGCCCGACATCAGCGCCAGCACTGCCATCAACAGCACTACGAGACTGAACAGCTTCATGATGAAATATGAATGTTTAATCTTAGATTATTCACTAAAGAGATAAAGCAGTGTTTTAAGGACCCACTGGCAACTTTTGTCTAAGAAACTAATTTGTCTCTCAAATCAAGTCTACGGGCTTATACAGGGTGAGTGGCAAAAAAGAATCAGCTGTTCCCTACATTTTGGCGAGTTATGCGAACATAAATGTAGGGAACAGCAAATTTTTTTTTGCGATTTCAGGTTTGGTCCCATAGTAAAAGTTGTTCATAATGATGAGTACAATCTCCCATTTCGATTTGTCGCATGTTTTCAGTTTCAACCTGTATAAAAGTGCGTAGTTACTTACGGGAAAAAGACAGCACTTTCACAGATATGATGTGAGAGACAAATTAGTTGCTAAGGCAAAAGTTGCTCGTGGGCGCCCCCCGTAAGTCACGGGCGCTGTTTTGAATTCCGTACGCAACGAAGGCATCATGAAAAACACCAAAATATAAAAATAATATCGTAATTATGACGCCAAATTCCAACATTCCAACGCTTGCACACGTCACAGCAGCCGATCAGCTGTTGCAATGACCAATGATGATCCCTCTGTCTCCTGTTGTCCTTTTACACGAAAATATATTCATATGGGAAAAGACGCACCTCAGACGTCTTTACCTACAGGGTTTTTTATGTTACGTCACAATTGTTCTTTATTTCCCAGTAATCTGAATGAACAGCGCGTTGTAAAGCACAGCGATCTTTACTCACTTACTACTCGTAGTACATATATTGCCGGAACATGCGTAGAATATTAAACGTGGAACGGTGGAATCCTAATATTATAAGCGCGAAAGGTTGTGAGGATGGATGGATGTTTGTTACTCTTTCACGCAAAAACGACTGGACGGATTTCGATGAAACTTTACAGTAATACATACAGCTAATACATCAGAATAACACATACGATACTTTTTATCTCGATATTTCCACGGGATCGACACTTATGCGGGTGAAACCCCGGGGCGCTGCTAGTATTATTATAATTCGTTGGTCTAGTGGTCGCAAGCGGTACTATTGAGCATGATGTCCTGGGTTCGATTCCCGGGTCGGGCAAAGTGTTCTTGAGTTTTTCCATCTGGAGTTTCTCAGTAGTAGCCCGGAGTCATGAAGTCCGGTTGATAGCAATAGGCTGGCCCCCTATTACTGGTGAAACGTGGATGTAGCTCTGCCTAATCCTTTGGGGAATGCAGGCTTTATATTATGTTATGTATTATTCGGATGTGAGAAGCACAAAACCGGTCGAAGTGGAGGTGCTTCGGGGAGGCCTATGTCCAGTAGTGGACGTCTTTCGGCTGAAATGGTAATGATGATGTATTATTCTGCTATCACAATATCTACCTCATACGCGTTTTTTTAATAATTACCTTTACCTATGGTAAATAATAAAATACCTAGGTATTGTTTACTTACATAATGTTTCGTTAGTCTAGATTATTTCGGGATTCGGTCGTCGTCCACCTGCTTAGTTCACCTGGGTGGACCACGGGCACTTTTTCTTGCCGGTGGATCACCTAAATGATGAGGAATATGCTTTATGCTACTTAACAATATCTAAACTATACAACCAAGCAAACAGAATTCCCAACTACTCCCATTGAGAGATCGTCTTTATTTACATAATGGTGACACAGAAACATTTATCTTTATTTTCTTTTACGGCCGTTACCATAATGTTTTGTTCTGCAAGCGTATTTTTATTTACGAGTATTTATTGCTATACTTCAAGTTTCATTGTATTACAAGAGCCCCCACAGAGGCGGCTGGTATTGATCACGATTGATGACTTGTAGGTCGTGAATTTAAACCTATGCAGGCACTTTACCTTTTGTATCTGTTACGGCTAATAGCCGAAGTGCGGCTAACCTAGTTTTAACTGAACCTAACCTCGGGGTGCCCTTCGCTCGCTCTTGCATCCTACGTCGACGGAGCCTCGCTTCGCAGGGCTCCTATTTCTGTGTAAGCGGTTTAAAGTAACCTAACCAAACCTGCTCTCAAAATGGTGAAGGGCACATCGTGAGGCTACCGACATGTCCTAGAACCAAAAAAAATTTAAAGATATGTGTCCTGGGCCTCTTGGTGGAATATGGCCCACTCCCTCTCATAGACAGGAGGCGTGTCGCAGCAGTGAGAGCATTAACTATATGTTGATTATGCACGTGTTATATTACAAGACCGGAATCATGTTTAGATTAATCCAATGCTATTTTGATTGAAGGTGAGATAATGTTTATCGGACCAAAACCGTCCCTATTTGTAAAATATTCAGCATAAAATAGTTCAGGATGAAAATTGTGCTAATTTTCCACTAATCAGCTGCTGTTCCGGTATAATTGAGTCTCCAAAAATATTTATTACAAACACTACTCCCTCAAACATTTGCATTTATATTGGGTATAACATAATCCTCTTTAATGATAAAATTAATGAATGATTAAAGCGCATTTGAACAGGAACTTACAGGTACTTGTATCTGGGAGTAAAAAATATTTCTTTCTGTTCTAGCTTCTGCCCGCGACTTCGTTCGCATGGAAATCGTAAGAAACTATAATAAGTATATTTAAATAACAGATACATTTTTATGTAACTTCCATGTATGCAAGGTTTTAAATTTGGGTTTCAGCAGCCAAAATTTGCAGAGGGTAAGGACTGGTGACGCTGGAACAAGCGACGTACAGACCGTGTGAGAAGTAGCTTCTCCTGAGGTCGACACCCGCAGCCTTTGGTAGCGTTTCTTTTTTCTTCCATATATTTTCCTTAAGTAGAAATGTGTAAAAGAAAATAAAATACAGCATTCTTTTAAGATTTGCAGTAATCCTTAGTCAATTATTGTCTTCTGGTAAGCATATCTACGTAACAATCTGTTTACAGACTTCTGCAAAGGCATTAGTGGGTAACTACGTATGACGTAAAAGCTTCAATGAAACAACTGAAATAGTTGCACTTACTTTATCCTTATAGTCCTTGTGCTTTCCTGTACAAACTTCAACTAAACTTAGTTAAATGACTAACACGGAAAACCCTCATGTACCGTATGTAATGTTACCTTCGTGAACATATAAAGGGAATTCGAATTTTGATCAATCACCATTCGAAGTTTGCGCTTCTTCAGTTAAACAACAGTCAATTGTTTTAAACATTTACCTTTCATCATGAAGCTGTTCGGTCTCGTAGTGCTGTTGATGGCAGTGCTGGCGCTGATGTCGGGCGGAACTAGCGCCAGCCCTAAGGGCTTCGGCAGTGCTATCAAGAAGGGCGGCAAAGTTATTGTGAGTATTCTTTTCATATTTTATTTAAAGTTACTCTTAATATTTCTGTGTCATCCGACTACTTGCAACAGTTTTTCGCTTTGTTTATAATTTATCCTTCAACGATGTTTCCGGTTTGATATTAAGAACAATCGGTAAATAATGATCGGAAATTGAATTCATGGGTGATTACAATTTTCGATTAATACTAAGTTAGTAGGTACTCATAAAATTCGACATGGGCACAGCTACAAAATTATTGAGTTTTTTTGTAATTAAGTAAGTTTTACTAATAAACATCCTGTCCTTGAAAAATTGCACCCACCTTGCCTTATATTACCTATATTACATTTTTAATGTAAGTAAACATTTTTTTTTTCAGAAACACGGACTCAGCGCCATCGGTGTCATAGGAACTGGCCACCAAATATATCAAGAATCAAAACAACAGTAGAAAATGTAATCGCATTTATTTATTTGTAACCTATTTTAGCTATTTATTTAAATAAATTATGTCTCTGTTAATGAAATTATTTTATTTTAAAATTCATTTTTTGGTATGCAGCATCTGCTATATACCATAATTATTAGATATTCTTGCAACTAGTAATCTTAAAATAATAATACGTACAAGTATATAAAAAGGGAGGGAAAATAATCAAAGGGCATCAAAAAATTCGTTCGCATCACTGTCAACGGGAAACGTGCCCAAAAGGCTGGCAGCATTGCCACGTTGTATCGCAATGCTGATTCTTTGGCCAAAAAATAGGCCAGCCCTCTGGTCACGTGATGAGTCGACCAACCGCTTGGCGATGTCTCGGAAACTAGTTAGATATCAAACACTTAATATGCGAATAATTTATTAACTTGATAATGTATAAGTTGTAGGTATTTATTAGATAAATTAGCCGTGCCCGAAGGATTTCCTATCGTCAAAAATGACGAACTTCCAAAAAGGGATGAAAATTTGTAAACTTTCATCCTCTATTTATTAACCTCTCTCTATTTATTTAGTGTACACTTTAGGACTCTTAGACTTTACTCTTTAGGACTCTTACACTTTAGACTCTATAGGACTCTTGCGCAAACGTTCATGCTTCTAGGCTAGACCCAGCAGTTTATAGGCTGTGCATTATCTGTCAGTTAATGACTATTAAGTAGAAAAGCAAATATTCAAGAAAAATCCTCTTGTTTCAATTTAGGATTGTTTGAAACCAATCACTTGAAAAAATAATTCAAATTCTAATGTAAAGTAGGAATGTTTTAATCAATCAGCCAAAACATATTATCACCTATTTTGTTAGGCGACTTGGGATAAAAATAAAAAGTCGGCGGCCAGGAATGAATTACATTTTATTTAATTTTGAATGGTCGCAGTAGTAGAAACATTTATTTGTATGGCGACACGCTGTAATGAATTTGAGAACAAAGATATACAACGATCTTAACTTTCGATCCGAATCCAAATGGTTCTCGACTTTGACGTCAGTAAAAAATAATGAGTTATATGTGTACTTTAAAAATATGTAGGTAATTATTATTGATAGCCGCCAAAAAAAAAAATGTCCCAGAATGGGTGATGTTCTTACTTCAAACTGAAAAATAATTAGGATTATAACTTAGTTACTTACTTGTGAGTCGTGTGCTTTTATAATTTCTAAAGTAACGATATTATTGTGGAAGTCCACGGCGGGGAAGTAAAATGTATGAAAATAAGTGCACGTTATATAACATCATGAACGGAAAAAAGCATCTTCATAGCTGGCGAAGTAGATACTATAGAAGCACCTCTGCCTAACCCTTTGGGGAATACATACGTGATGTTATGTTTTGTTATTTCAAAGTCAAAGTTTTTTTATTTGTAAAACATAGGTCGTGTAAAAACAGGTGTTGTTAATTAAAAATATAGGTACACTATGTTTTGCCGATGACGGCGTACAAATATAGTAATAATAATAAACATAATTAATTTAAAGTGAATTCAACAATAATAATTTGGAAATGTAATAAACATCATTAATTTAAAGTGAATTCAGCAATAATAATTTAAAATGTCAACAGTAAAAAATAATTAAAATAAAAAGTATGTCAAAATAAATGCTTCAGTCGGATAATTATTGTAGAGATTTAACTATCGATTGAGTGTTATGACATGACATAATCAGCCTGGCCACATTCTGTCCGAGTGGGAGAGGCCTGTAATCAATGCAGCTAGGTGGATAGAACAAGTCTCCGAAGTTTTGGTTCATGGGACATGAACGCGTTTTCTTCACATGGTTTTACTTCACCTCTTTGTTTTTATTTAGTGTAAACTTGTTTTCATTTCGTCATCAAAAACACAAATACATACCTAATACATACACACCTAATACATACCTTTTTATCGCTTATGTAGAAACTATCGTGATAAGACTTGGCTGATTTTCAAAATAATTTCAGTACATAAGTAGATACCTACTTCATAATACATTTTGACGAACTCGTTTTTTACTTCAACACCATTTGATGTATATGTAGAGTAAAATGGTCATCGTTATTTCAGATATATGTGTTTGCTCTAAATAACATTACGCCTGTTTGCCTCGAAGGGTTAGGTAGAGGTGTAGGTACCTATAGTACACGCAAATTTTGTCAGGTAAGAAAAAAACCTGTTCTAAACATAGTTAATTAGGAAACAGGTGCAAGTGAAGACAAAAGAATACAAGTATGTGGAGTTACTATTTGTTTATTACAAACGAAATTATTAAATTTTCATAAATACATTAAATATAGTTTTCAATAAATTAATAATACTGTGTCAGTGGGTGGTGAGGTAGAAGATGTATCTTTGGATGGTTTCTTCTAGTTGTGGTTCTGCTGCTCCAATGTCTAACCATGAAGGCGAAGAAATAAATAAACAGAAAGAGTCATTTTCTACTGTTGTTTTGATTCTTGATATATTTGGTGGCCAGTTCCTATGACACCGATTGTGCTGAGTCCCGCTTTCTGAAAACAAGAAATAGTGTTAATAATAAAATATTTGTCCAAACAAGATCAACTACTAGGTAATAGGTTATCTTAGTATAGAGTAAATAAAATGGGTATTTTTTGTGGGTTATTTTGCTTAGTTAATAATGAATTTGAATTTTGCGGTATGGTAAATCAGAACAATCAGGTTATTGTTTATCAAACCGCAGAATGCGTGGAATCTATTGTTTTCTGAATGATGCTAAGGTAAGAAAAAAAAAAGTATGAAAAGAACACTCACGATAACTTTGCCGCCCTTCTTGATAGCGCTGCCGAAGCCCTTAGGGCTGGCGCTAGCTCCGCCCGACATCAGCGCCAGCACTGCCATCAACAGCACTACGAGACCGAACAGCTTCATGATGAAAGATTAATGTTTGAAACAATTGACTGTTGTTTAACTGACGAAGCGCAAACTTCGAATGGTGATTGATCAGAATTCCAAGTCTCTTTTATATTCACGAAAGGTAACATTACGGTACATGAGAGGGTTTTTCGTGTTAGTCAGTAACAGTAAGTTTAGAGACGAACTTTGTACGGAAAAGCACAATTGAGAACAAGGATAAAGTAAGTGGATCTGTTTCAGGGGTTTCATTGACGCTTTTACGTCATACGTAGTTACCCACTAATGCGTTGATCATTAGTTGATCCATAGGTATAATAACGGATCGTTTTCTAAGGAATCACTTAAATATTTTGCAGACATTTTACTTTTAAACGTTATCAAAAGATGAAACAAGCTGTTTTTCCATTCTTTCCCACCATATTCCGGCGAAAATAAAGACGATTATGTTACGCTCAATATAAATGCAAATATTAGAGTGGTTGTTTCTTTATTTATAAGTTATATTTTTAATGCTTCAATTAGGCTCAGGTGCATGAAAGGATTTAAGGAAAATTGGTTCAATAAATTATTATCTTAAACCCATGATTTTTATCCCGGTAATTTGAAAGGATTTAACGGGGGATGTTCTTGGTCCCAAATCAATTAAAATACCTCCTTTAAAAATAGGATCTGATTAATCTAAACATACTATGTTACTTTCTGTAATGACGAAAAATTCATAAAACCTTAATATATTTTAAAGCACATAAATATTTTATTATTCTTATGACACTTTAAGACTATAATGAATAAATAAAAAAGCTGACGAAACAAACGGCTACGCAACCGCACCATTGAGTAAAGATGCTGGTTTTGAAGATATGCTGTTGGGAATTCCACGTTGCATGGTTGTACGTTAAAATATAATTATGACTGATATCTTTTACTTCTTTATTTCTTCTGTTATATTGGTTTTGTAATAATATGAATAGAAATGGTCACTCTTCTTCGTGTGTTTACATAAACTACCAAGAGGTTTCTACAAAGTTGGATATGGCTGCATCAGCATTTATAGCAGCTTTAGCCATTATGCATTCCATGCAGTTCACAGGCAGTATAAGTTAAGCTGGCAATAGGGTTTCGGTAATAGGGTTCCTTGGAAAACTGAAAGTGAGTATCATTACGACTCCCATGGGATCAGGTCAGGTGGTCTCATCCGAAAGGAACCGAAAACTTTCTCTAGTATATATAACTTTCCTAGTCATAACTGTCCAATTTTCAATAGAGAATAGTACCGGAATAAATCAGATTACAGATCATTAAGATAGGAAAAACATTAGTACCATTTTTGTATATAGAATCTAATAAACAAATTGATGCAGAGTTTATACAAAACGTGACGTGGTATTGTGTATACACCATTCTCGCAGCCGGAATATGCAACAACTCGTACAAACTGTATAAGTAGTTCAGTAAGCTTTACTACGCAAAGCTGTTTGTTTCGATTACTGTGAAATCAAACACAATAGAGACGAAACACAAAAACCCTTCTGGCATATGAAGCCGTTCGAGGAGGGACGTTTCCCATAAGAATATATTTCCCTATAAAAGGACAACAGGAGACAGAGAGTTCATTAATTGAAGCTAGTCATCGACGACAAATTGGTCATTACCAGTTAATTGTTTTAAGCATTTACCTTTCATCATGAAGCTGTTCGGTCTCGTAGTGCTGTTGATGGCAGTGCTGGCGCTGATGTCGGGTGGAGCTAGCGCCAGCCCTAAGGGCTTCGGCAGCGCTATCAAGAAGGGCGGCAAAATCATTGTGAGTGTTCTTTTCATACTTTGATACAGATTTTTTATTAGTTATATCTTCGTCATTGAAAGAAGAGCTGTTCGTTTTATATCGACTTTGGATTTCATACTATTCCATATATAAATGTTATTGTAAATTGACTTCTACGAATTTTGCGGTTTGATAAATCAAAACAGTCGGTAAATAATATTTAATTAATAATGTTTGATTTTGAATGAGGTACCTACATACCAACCACACGTAAAAATCGACATACCTAGGTACTTGGTACAGCCATCAAATTATTAAGCTTAAATATGTAAAAAAAAATAAACGTCATCCTGTTCTTGAAGTCTTGCACCGTATTAGGTACCTGAATTTCAGATGTTTTAACAAAACTATTTTTTTTTTCAGAAACATGGACTCAGCGCCATCGGTGTCATAGGAACTGGCCACCAAATATATCAAGAATCAAAACAACAGTAGAAAATGTAATCGAATTTATTTATTTGTAACATATTTTAGTCATTTATATAAATAAACTATTTCTCTGTAAGCGTAATGATTTTATTTTAAAATCCAGTTACTACATAGCTTAAGATAAAATTATTTTGGCTATCAGTATATAATACAAATACCAGAATTATATGTTTATACCTACTACTGTGCGTGCTTTAGGGGATTACAGGACCTAAACGCAAAAAACGCAAGTTTTATAATGCCTAAAAGTATATGATCGCCTACAGTAAACAAAATCAGAAAAATATATGATATTCTTCAGGATATAATTATACTAGGTAGATAGTGTGTTGAAAACATAATAGGTACAACTAAGTTGATACGATAGAAAAAAATCATGAAGATACCTCTAAAAACTTTCTTTTTACAAATAAAAACCATACAATCATTCTGATTTTTTGTCAGATTATTCTACAAGCAAATACTAAAGCACTTAGTTTTAATTTTTTAATCCAAACAATAGATTTTTTGTAAACAGATAATTGCTTCATATTTTGCAATAAATTACCAGCGTTGTGTCATCGCGCTTCTCTTTATTTTCTATGCAGTCCGATAGTGACCGCGCTTTAGGTCATGTAGTCCTCTTAAGGTGCGGCGCAGACGACAGACTATCCGTGACACACTTTTTATTGTAAGTACCAATAAAATGGAAACTGTAGATAAAATAATAACAGGATATACCTGGAATAGTCGAAATGGACATAGGATGATGTCGCGTTCTAATTTTCGGCTACTACATATAAAAGCTTACTTAGTATCAAAGAGACATTTTGTGCGCCAAAGACTCGATCGCGCAAAAAGTGTGTCGTCTGCGCTGCACCTAAGCCTAAGCCGAATGACGAACTTGCATCCCCTATTAGGAGGTGAATTTAACAATATCGTTCCTTAGCTTCGTTATTAAAGAAGCTCTCGTCTTGACCTCGTTATTAAAGAAGCTCTTGTCAAGTGAAAAATTTCATGCGGAACCGTGAAATTCCCAGCAGACCCAGCGGCGTAGGCTGTGCGTTGTCTGTTGGTGAATGAAGATTATGTAGAATACAAGCCGTGTGCCCGATGAGATTTCCCATAGGAAAAAATTACAAATTTTCACACAAACTTTTGTCTTGTCTTGTGTGCTCACTATCGTTATTTATGGAACTTTTGTGCAAAATGTCCCTGCTTCTGGACCCAGTGGTTTAGGTAGTGCGTTGTCGATTTTTGTGAAGTAAATAAAAAACTAAAGAAGAAAAGTCCTGTTGTGTCAGCGTGGGTTTGTTTGAATCAACTTTCTGAAAAAATATACCAAATCTAGTCGTATAGTAGTAAAGTTTTAGTCAATCAGCCAAAATGTGATGTAGGACCTTGAGCAATTAATTTCTAGATTAGGTACGGTCAGCATCAAAAGTTGATTAACACTTCAGTGTTTTTAATCTTAGTTATTGATCAAAATATTTGTTCAAAATTGCAGCAGAAGAATTTTTTTTAGAATATATACTCTTGTCTATTATGTGAAAAGCTAAAAATCAGTTTTTTGAAAAAAGTTGTTGTCAATTTAATAACATGTAAAAATGATAATGTTAATCGACTTTTGATGCTGGCTGTACCTACTCTACTAAGGATAAAAAAATACTTCAAACTGGAAAATAATTTGGATAACTTTATGTACTTACCTAGTTACTTGTGATTTGCCATCATTTATTTATTGATTTAGTGTAATGGCATAGCACAATCAGTCAAGTCTTAGTAGCGTATAGGCTACTTAGGTTAGACTGATTATACTGTTCCCATTGTTAGGGCACACGCCCTCACACATCCTCTCTCTAAGAGGGACATGGCATCTCTGGTTCTAGGGCATGCCGTTTTCTTGACGCTGTTTCACTGCAACACATCATTTGGATTTTGTACACATGTTTAAAATGCGGCGTCATTCCATGAACGAATACCTACCTTTTTAATCGCTCATGTAGATTCTATCGTGATAATACTTGGATGATGTTTAGTATATTTCCAGTACGTACTACTCCATAATGTTACATCATAATGCATTTTAATGAACCCGTTTCTCCCAACGAATCAGTTTTTATTTACTTAACATGAAGGTTTTTTATTTTTAACCGACTTTAAAAAAAGGAGGTTCTGTATTCGACCCGTATGTAATAAATACATTAGGTATTGTTCTTATGTACGAAGTTACATGCATAAATGTACTGCATCTCCGGCATTTCTATGTGAATTTTGATGATTCTTCGAGTCGTGTCTTTAATTCTTCAATGCACTAGTATTAATTGAATTTGTGTGGGGTAGGTACAACTAAAAAGTGAAAAATAAAAACTTTTTTACAAAAAAAAACAACCGACTTCAAAAAAAAAAAACACTACAAAGTGAAAAATAACTTCGGAAGTCGGTGTCTTTGGTTCCGCATTTTCGTTTTTTGACACCGACTTCCGAAATTAAAGTTATTTTTCACTTTGTAGTGTTTTTTTTGAAGTGAAAACTTCTTTAGCGGCGTTGCACACTTTTTGTAATGGGTAAAAAATGTTAAACTCGCGTCAGGACATCGCGTCAGGACACGTGACCGTCAGGAGAGATTCCCCCGCCCCCCCTCTCTTTCTACGGCGGCGCCAACCGAAGTGAACCAAGTTTAGTGACACACGACAATGGATGGATGGATGGATGGATGGATGGATGGATGGATGGATGGATGAATGGATTGATGGATGGATGGAGTGGAAGTGGAAGTGGAAGTCGAAGTCGAAGTCGAAGTCGAAGTGGAAGTGGAAGTCGAAGTGGAAGTCGAAATGGAAGTCGAAGTGGAAGTCGAAGTGGACGTGGACGTGGACACACTGCTGTGTATTCATAACATTCGTGTATATAAAGTGTTTAAAATATGGACATTGAACAAAGTGCATCTATTAATGAAAAAAGGGACGCAGAAATAGTGAAAAAAATGAGTTATATTAATTCAATTAATAATTGATTTATTTCAACGTTAATATTCAAGTTTTCACTTCTGCCGGCACTCCCGGAGTGCAACCCGTCTTTTTTTGAAGTCGGTTGTTTTTTTTAAAAAAAAAAAATTTTATCTCAATATTGGGGTGGCAACAATTTCAACGTCATTTCAAGTATGTACCATGAAATTGGTAGTTTGTAGTTAGTAGGTAGTTTTGTTTGTTCTAAATAACATTACGCTTGTTTGCCTCCAAGGGTTAGGTAGAGGTGTAGCTACCTACTTATAGTACACGCACATTTCGCCAGATAAGAACAAAACCTGTTCTAAACATTATAGTTAATTAGGAAACAGGTGCAAGTGAAGACAAAAGAATACAAGTATGTGGAGTTACTATTTGTTTATTACAAACGAAATTATTAAGTTTTCATAAATGCATTAAATATAGTTTTCAATAAATTAATAAAACTGTGTCAGTGGGTGGTGAGGTAGAAGATGTATCTTTGGATGGTTTCTTCTAGTTGTGGTTCTGCTGCTCCAATGTCTAATTATGAAGACGAAGAAATAAATAAACAGAAAGAGTCATTTTCTACTGTTGTTTTGATTCTTGATATATTTGGTGGCCAGTTCCTATGACACCGATTGTGCTGAGTCCCGCTTTCTGAAAACAAGAAATAGTGTTAATAATAAAATATTTGTCCAAACAAGATCAACTACTAGGTAATAGGTTATCTTAGTATAGAGTAAATAAAATGGGTATTTTTTGTGGGTTATTTTGCTTAGTTAATAATGAATTTGAATTTTGCGGTATGGTAAATCAGAACAATCAGGTTATTGTTTATCAAACCGCAGAATGCGTGGAATCTATTGTTTTCTGAATGATGCTAAGGTAAGAAAAAAAAAATATGAAAAGAACACTCACGATAAATTTACCGCCCTTCTTGATAGCGCTGCCGAAGCCCTTAGGGCTGGCGCTAGCTCCGCCCGACATCAGCGCCAGCACTGCCATCAACAGCACTACGAGACCGAACAGCTTCATGATGAAAGATTAATGTTTAAAACAATTGACTGTTGTTTAACTGACGAAGTGCAAACTTCGAATGGTGATTGATCAGAATTCCAAGTCTCTTTTATATTCACGAAAGGTAACATTACGGTACATGAGAGGGTTTTTCGTGTTAGTCAGTAACAGTAAGTTTAGAGACGAAGTTTGTACGGAAAAGCACAATTGAGAACAAGGATAAAGTAAGTGGGTCTGTTTCAGGGGTTTCATTGACGCTTTTACGTCATACGTAGTTACCCACTAATGCGTTGACCATTAGTTGATCCATAGGTATAATAACGGATCGTTTTCTAAGGAATCACTAAAATATTTTGCAGACATTTTACTTTTAAACGTTATCAAAAGATGAAACAAGCTGTTTTTCCATTCTTTCCCACCATATTCCGGCGAAAATAAAGACGATTATGTTACGCTCAATATAAATGCAAATATTAGAGTGGTTGTTTCTTTATTTATAAGTTATATTTTTAATGATTCAATTAGGCTCAGGTGCATGAAAGGATTTAAGGAAAATTGGTTCAATAAATTATTATCGTAAACCCATGATTTTTATCCCGGTAATTTGAAAGGATTTAACGGGGGATGTTCTTGGTCCCAAATCAATTAAAATACCTCCTTTAAAAATAGGATCTGATTAATCTAAACATACTATGTTACTTTCTGTAATGACGAAAAATTCATAAAACCTTAATATATTTTAAAGCACATAAATATTTTATTATTCTTATGACACTTCAAGACTATAATGAATAAATAAAAAAGCTGACGAAACAAACGGCTACGCAACCGCAAAGGAAAATCAAGATTAATGTCTCGTTGTCACCATTGAGTAAAGATGCTGGTTTTGAAGATATGCTGTTGGGAATTCCACGTTGCATGGTTGTACGGAGTTAAATTATAATTATGACTGATATCTTTTACTTCTTTATTTCTTCTGTTATATTGGCTTTGTAATAATATGAATAGAAATGGTCACTCTTCTTCGTGTGTTTACATAAACTACCAAGAGGTTTCTACAAAGTTGGATATGGCTGCATCAGCATTTATAGCAGCTTTAGCCATTATGCATTCCATGCAGTTCACAGGCAGTATAAGTTAAGCTGGCAATAGGGTTTCGGTAATAGGGTTCCTTGGAAAACTGAAAGTGAGTATCGTTACGACTCCCATGGGATCAGGTCAGGTGGTCTCATCCGAAAGGAACCGAAAACTTTCTCTAGTTTATATCACTTTCCTAGTCATAACTGTCCAATTTTCAATAGAGAATAGTACCGGAATAAATCAGATTACAGATCATTAAGATAGGAAAAACATTAGTACCATTTTTGTATTAGAATCTAATAAACAAATTGATGCAGAGTTTATACAAAACGTGACGTGGTATTGTGTATACACCACTCTCGCAGCCGGAATATGCAACAACTCGTACAAACTGTATAAGTAGTTCATTAAGCTTTACTACGCAAAGCTGTTTGTTTCGATTACTGTGAAATCAAACACAATAGTGACGAAACACAAAAACCCTTCTGGCATATGAAGCCGTTCGAGGAGGGACGTTTCCCATAAGAATATATTTCCCTATAAAAGGACAACAGGAGACAGAGAGATCATCAATTGAAGCTAGTCATCGACGACAAATTGGTCATTACCAGTTAATTGTTTTAAGCATTTACCTTTCATCATGAAGCTGTTCGGTCTCGTAGTGCTGTTGATGGCAGTGCTGGCGCTGATGTCGGGTGGAGCTAGTGCCAGCCCTAAGGGCTTCGGCAGCGCTATCAAGAAGGGCGGCAAAATCATTGTGAGTGTTCTTTTCATACTTTGATAGAGATTTTTTATTAGTTACATCTTCGTCATTGAAAGAAGAGCTGTTCGTTTTATATCGACTTTGGATTTCATACTATTCCATATGTATATAAATGTTATTGTAAGTTGACTTCTACGAATTTTGCGGTTTGATAAATCAAAACAGTCGGTAAATAATATTTAATTAATAATGTTTGATTTCGAATGAGGTACATACCAACCACACGTAAAAATCGACATACCTAGGTACTTGGTACAGCCATCAAATTATTAAGCTTATGTAAAAAAAAAAAACGTCATCCTGTTCTTGAAGTCTGCACCGTATTAGGTACCTGAATTTCAGATGTTTTAATAAAACTATTTTTTTTTTCAGAAACATGGACTCAGCGCCATCGGTGTCATAGGAACTGGCCACCAAATATATCAAGAATCAAAACAACAGTAGAAAATGTAATCGAATTTATTTATTTAACATATTTTAGTCATTTATATAAATAAACTATTTCTCTGTAAGCGTAATGATTTTATTTTAAAATCCAGTTACTACATAGCTTAAGATAAAATTATTTTGGCTATCAGTATATAATACAAATACCAGAATTATATGTTTATACCTACTACTGTGCGTGCTTTAGGGGATTACAGGACCTAAACGCAAAAAACGCAAGTTTTATAATGCCTAAAAGTATATGATCGCCTACAGTAAACAAAATCAGAAAAATATATGATATTCTTCAGGATATAATTATACTAGGTAGATAGTGTGTTGAAAACATAATAGGTACAACTAATTTGATACGATAGAAAAAAATCATGAAGATACCTCTAAAACTCTCTTTTTACTATAAAAACCATACAATCATTCTGATTTTTTGTCAGATTATTCTACAAGCAACATACTAAAGCAATTACTTTGTTTTAATTTTTTAATCCAAACAATAGATTTTTTGTAAACAGATAATTGCTTCATATTTTGCAATAAATTACCAGCGTTGTGTCATCGCGCTTCTCTTTATTTTCTATGCAGTCCGATAGTGACCGCGCTTTAGGTCATGTAGTCCTCTTAAGCCTAAATCGAATGCCGAACTTGCATCCCCTATTAGGAGATGAATTTAACAAAATCCTGCCATAGCTTCGTTATTAAAGAAGCTCTCGTCTTGGCCTCGTTATTATTAAAGAAGCTCTTGTCAAGTGCAAAATTTCATGCGGAACCGTGAAATTCCCAACAGACCCAGCGGTGTAGGCTGTGCGTTGTCTGTCGGTGAATGAAGATTATGTAGAATACAAGCCGTGTGCCCGATGAGATTTCCCATAGGAAAAAATTACAAATTTTCACACAAACTTTTGTCTTGTCTTGTGTGCTCACTCACTATCGTTATTTATGGAACTTTTGTGCAAAATGCCCTGCTTCTGGACCCATTGGTTTAGGTTGTGTGTTGTCGATTTTTGTGAAGTAAATAAAAAACTAAAGAAGGAAAGTCCTGTTGTGTCAGCGTGGGTTTGTTTGAATCAACTTTCTGAAAAAATATACCAAATCTAGTCGTATAGTAGTAACGTTTTGGTCAATCAGCCAAAATGTGATGTAGGACCTTGAGCAATTAATTTCTAGATTAGGTACCTACTCTACTAAGGATAAAAAAAATACTTCAAACTGGAAAATAATTTGGATAACTTTATGTACTTAGTTACTTGTGAGTCGCCATCATTTATTTATTGATTTAGTGTAATGGCATAGCAAAATCAGTCAAGACTTACTAGCGTATAGGCTATATAGGTTAGACTGATTATAGTGTTCCCATTGTTAGGGCACACGCCCTCACACATCCTCTCTCTAAGAGGGACATGGCATCTCTGGTTCTAGGGCATGCCGTTTTCTTGACGCTGTTTCACTGCAACACATCATTTGGATTTTGTACACATGTTTAAAATGCGGCGTCATTCCATGAACGAATACCTACCTTTTTAATCGCTCATGTAGATTCTATCGTGATATTACTTGGATGATGTTTAGTATATTTCCAGTACGTACTACTCCATAATGTTACATCATAATGCATTTTGATGAACCCGTTTCTCCCAACGAGTTAGTTTTTATTTACTTAGCATGAAGGTTTTTTATTTTTATCTCAATATTGGGGTGGCAACAATTTCAACGTCATTTCAAGTATGCACAATAAAATTGGTGGTTTGTAGTTAGTAGGTAGTTTTGTTTGCTCTAAATAACATAACGTTTGCTTGCCTCCAAGGGTTAGGTAGAGGTGTAGGTACCTACTTATAGTACATGCACATTTCGCCACATAAGAACAAAACCTGTTCTAAACATTATAGTTAATTAGGAATCAAGTGCAAGTGAAGACAAAAGAATACAAGTATGTGAAGTTACTATTTATTTATTACAAACGAAATTATTAAGTTTTCATAAATGCATTAAATATAGTTTTCAATAAATTAATAAAACTGTGTCAGTGGGTGGTGAGGTAGAAGATATAAGTGTCTTTGGATGGTTTCTTCTAGTTGTGGTTCTATTGGTAGACCTCATGGCCTGTTCCGATGTCTAACCATGAAGACGAAGAAATAAATAAGCAGAAAGAGTCATTTTCTACTGTTGTTTTGATTCTTGATATATTTGGTGGCCAGTTCCTATGACACCGATTGTGCTGAGTCCCGCTTTCTGAAAACAAGAAATAGTGTTAATAATAAAATATTTGTCCAAACAAGATCAACTACTAGGTACTAGGTTATCTTAGTATAGAGTAAATAAAATGGGTATTTTTTGTGGGTTATTTTGCTTAGTTATTAATGAATTTGAATTTTGCGGTATGGTAAATCAGAACAATCAGGTTATTGTTTATCAAACCGCAGAATGCGTGGAATCTATTGTTTTCTGAATGATGAAAAGGTAAGAAAAAAAAAGTATGAAAAGAACACTCACGATAACTTTGCCGCCCTTCTTGATAGCGCTGCCGAAGCCCTTAGGGCTGGCGCTAGCTCCGCCCGACATCAGCGCCAGCACTGCCATCAACAGCACTACGAGACCGAACAGCTTCATGATGAAAGGTAAATGTTTTAAACAATTGACTGTTGTTTAACTGACGAAGCGCAAACTTCGAATGGTGATTGATCAGAATTCCAAGTCTCTTTTATATTCACGAAAGGTAACATTACGGTACATGGGAGGGTTTTTCGTGTTAGTCAGTAACAGTAAGTTTAGAGACGAAGTTTGTACGGAAAAGCACAATTGAGAACAAGGATAAAGTAAGCGGATCTGTTTCAGGGGTTTCATTGACGCTTTTACGTCATACGTAGTTAACTTACCTATGGTAGTTACCCACTAATGTGTTGAGCATGAGTTGTTCCTTAGATATAATAACGGAACGTTTTTACTAATGAATCATTTAAAATATTTTGCAGACATTTTACTTGTAAACGTTATTAAAAGATGAAACAACCTGTGTTTTTCCATCCTTTCCCACCATCTTCCGTCGAAAATAAAGACGATTATGTTACCTTTTCCCAACTATGTTACGCTCAATATAAATGCAAATATTTGAGTGGTTGTTTCTTTATCACACTAATATTATAAAGGCGCAAGTTTATGAGTGTGTGTGCGCGTGTGTTTATATGTTTGTTACATCTTCACGCTCAAACAGCTGGGCCAATTTTGATAAAAAAAGTTCATGGAGGTAGCTGACACCCTGGATTAACATATAAGCTACTTTTTATCCCGATATTCCCACGGGATCGACATTTACGCGGGAGAAACCTCGTGGCGCAGCTAGTCATTTATATTTTTAGTGATTCAATTAGGCTCAGGTGGATGAACGGATTTAAGGAAAATTGGTAAGTACAATTTATTATCATTGTAAAACCATAATTTCTATCCCAGTAACTTGAAAGGATTTAACGGGAGAAATGTTCTTGGTCCCAAAACAATTAAATACCTCCAATAAAAGTAGGATTTGATTAATCTAAATATTGTTTCCTGTCTCGTAAAATTTGTTACTTTCTGTAATGACACTTTAAGTATAATTAATAAAAAAATAAGTCGACGAAACAAACGGCTACGACCGCAAAGGAAAATCAAGATTAATGTCTCGTTGTCACCATTGAGCAAAGACGCTGTTTTGAAGATATACTGTTGGGAATTGCATGGTTGTAAGGAGTTAAAATATGATTATTAGTCTCTTTTAGTACTTTAGGTACTTGTTCTGCTATATTGGATTTGTAATGCTAGTGTAGCGGTATCTAAAACGCCACATGCGGACAACGCGTCATACTGACGTCACGCAAAATCTTGCGAGATGCAGGCAAGCAGATTTTACCGCGCAACTAGCACAGATACAACGGCCCGGCATGAATCATTGGGCAGTTGCCCGCCAGACAACGTCCGTCGTCGGAGGATCCTCCATTTTCTATAGAGTATGAGTGAACTTTACACCCTGTTCTTCATACCTCTACACTAGGAATTGAAATGGACACCTCTCATCTCATGTCTTTAAATAAACGACCAAGAGGTTTTTACAAAGTTGGATATGGCTCCATTAGCAGTACATACCTATAGGTATGTACTGCTAATTGCACGTACTACTTATATGACTTAATTTTAAGTCAAGCAGGTAATAGAGTGCCGGCTATAGGGTTCTTTGGAAAACAGAAAATACATTTTGGATACACCTGATCTAATTGGGTCCGTCAAATGCTTACGATTCAAGACTGACTATCTTATAAAACAATTTTCTAGATAACGCAGGTTGGCTTCAACATCGATACAAGCTTGGGAATTGAAACATTCCTTAAGACCATCAGTTACTGCCATCTTGTCATGTTGAGTGAGTGTCGCTACGACTCCCATGGGATCAGGTAAGGTATTCTCATCCGAAAGGAACCGTAAACTTTATTTAGTATATATCACTTTTTTCGTCATAACTGTCCATTTTTCAATAGAGATTAGTAGATACGGTACCATTTTTATTGAACATAGAATCAAATATACAAATGATGCAGAGATTATAATATGTAAGACGTAGCGTGGTATTGTGTATAGCTACTATAACTACTCTCGCAGCGGGAATATGCAACAACTCGTTTAAACTGTATAAGTACATAGTTCATTGAGTATTACTTCGCACAGCTGTTTGTTTCGATTACTGGGAAATCGAATACAAAGTGACGAAACACAAAAAACCCTGCTGGCGTATGAAGCCGTTCGAGGAGGAATGTTTTCCATATGAATATATTTCCTTAGAAAAGGACGACGGCGACGGGAGACAGAGAGATCAGAAATAATTTGATCATAATTTTATAATTATAAGACCAAGAGCAAATTTGATTGTGTGAACGATGGTGAAATGAAATGCATGGTGGCATCCTTGTACTTTTTTTTTTTGGTGGGAAATTTTCAAATAACTTCTCCCGCTCTGGGCGGAGCGAGAGGGCGTGTCAGACTTTTACTGACTACTGCATATGTGTATGTTTCACTGTCTGATTCTATACTAGCGTATAGATATTTCGTCGGTTACCAAAAAAAAAAATCAGCTGTTTCATCAATACGCTATCAAAATGTATGGAACAGCAATTTTTTTATAACCGTCGAGAAATTTCAACGCAGGGGGGTTCAGAATCTTATACTTACTGAATCCATGGTAACAGGTTGTGCGTCTATGTTCCCTGCCACCCTGTATATTTATGGAAGAAACCGGATACTTCTATGTGATTACCTACTTGTAATTGAGACGTGTGGATGAGAATAACCTACTGCTCCGTCTCTAAATGTTGGGATACGGGCTGGCAGGAAAACGATGACGATAAAAATAATTTGAACTCAATAAGAATCGAACCCGACAGTGATCTCCTAGGCTAAGCCACTGAGCCAATTGAGCCGTCACTCACGTCTGCCTCGTGTAAGTGTGTAGCCATGTATTGTAATAAATTATCATACATACACATATCATAACATAATCAGCCTATAATGTTCCCACTGCTGGGACACAGAGCTCCTCTCGGTGAGAGGGAGTGCGCCGTAATCCACCACGCGGGCCCAGTGCGGAATGGCAGATGTCACATGTCTTCGAATTCTTGGTTCTAGGACATGCCGGAAAAAAAAGCATAAGTACCTACTTAATTTATCATAAATAGGTACAATCAGGGAAATTCATTGTTAATCAAATTGATATACTACGTCAATTTGTCGTGATAAAGCCATTCCATACAATTGTCAAATAATGACACTTGTGATTTGAAGAAACCGACAATTAAAATAGGTTGTCAATATGCTTAAGAATTAATTCCCTAACTTAGCATACTATGTAAATGCAAAGGGTAATAATATAATATATAGGTAGGGGGATAATATTTGCAGTCCCGATGCTTATGTTTACGCCACGTGCTCGGCATATAATAACGCCGCTACGTTTTCCTTAATCGTGGCAGCTAATAATAAAATTATACCTACTTCCTTATAGGTATTTAAATTCCTTTTATCTATATATATAAAAATGAAACCCGTTTTCCGTTGTCACGACATAACATGAAAACGGCTGGACCGATTTCGATGAAATTTGGTATAGAGATAGTTTGAGTCCCGGGAAAGGACATAGGATAGTTTTTATCCCGATATTCCCACGGGATCGACATTTACGCGGGTGAAACCGCGGGGCGCAGCTAGTACAGGATAAAATTGAAAACTTGCGACAAATCGAAATAGCAGTAACTGTTACATAGTTATTATAAATTGCCATTTCCCAAACCTAAATTCTTGAAAAAAATCATGTAATTATCGTCTTAGATATTGAAAACTATTATCGTTGTCCGATTGAACATTTTTTTTCAAAGTATGAAATCAAATAAGAAAATTAAAGTATCAATTTTAGCGCGCGCCCGATACGCAATTCATTCATCGCAGAGTTGACAACATGAAGCAAGTTGGCAACGCGTTGAACTAGCGGTATTTACCTAATTTTGACCTCATCTGCGAAAAAAAGGGTACGTATGTGCATTGTGTATCCCTTTACTTAAACATGCTCTAAAGGAGAAACCCGGTTCTGGGCCTAGCTGTTCCACGAATCAGATATGTACCAAAAAAATCGTCGGTTTTGCTTGATTAACCCATTTAAATCTTAGCTTCATTAGCAATGGCCAAGTATAGAAAATAAGTAGATTTCTATTTTATTGTTCTAAACAAGCTTTGTAAACTGTTACAACACTTATTTCATTATATGTCACTAACTTCACAAACGCTGTCATTATATCAATAGAGCGTACCCTACGAATATGATCGATGTAGTGGAAATCGATACCGTTACAAATAATTAAATAATACTCCATTGTGTTAGTGTGATTGTTTTAATAGGTATTAAAATAAATGTAAAATAAAAATCTGGAATCTATTTGGTTTTTAACGTAACCAACATTTAACCGATATAGCAGCTGCTCCCCACATTGGCGACACCCGGCCCCAACCGTCAGGCAGCGCGTTCGCCGATCGGCGGACGCGGCTTCAACCTCTATTATTACTGCTAATTAGTAAGGTCTAGTGGAAATCGATACTGTTACAAATAATTAAATAATACTCCATTGTGTTAGTGTGATTGTTTTAATAGGTATTAAAATAAAAATTCGGAATCTAATTGGTTTTTAACGTAAGCAACATTAAAAAATTAAAGAAATATATTATCGATAAAATCGGCTGCACCACGGAATGCACTGATACTGTCAACGTCTGTCAATTTTCATATTTGATATTTGTCAATGTCATTATTGTCATTCGCTTTTCGTATTTTTGCGCAAGTGAATGTGTTTTTCCGTATTTCTCGAGATTTATTATATCATAAGACCTTTGATCGAATACTGGACTCCGAAATTGATTGCCTTCTGACTGACCCTCGCTTGAACATTGGACACCGTACCCTGCCACCCCTGCTGACCTTTGCTGGAAAACCGGATCTGTATTTTGCTCTTTTGACGACGGCCTATAACATCATGAGCCTGTGCATTAATTGCGGAATAGCAACGGGCCGCTGCAATACAATAGGAAGGCGAAGATTGGAAGACGAAATGATTCTTTCAATTGTACAGGAATGGGTCGCGCCTCAAACGGTTAGTATCCGATATTTCTATTTAACGTAGGTAACGCTTTTGTAATATGTAATTATTAAATGTAATTAAACTAAATAGTGTTATCGCTTACGTTTAGTTGTCTCTTGATAGTTGTATTTTATTTTATAAAATGATACCATAATGTGCAACAAATTCATATTCAACATCACCAATCCAGACTAGCGATGGGCGATTCCGAGAGGTTTTAACAATCGAAAGAATTGAATAAAACCTTTCGCCATCGCAATTCGCTAATGCAGACTGAACCTTCGTGGTTAATTTCGGCTTATTCCCTCTCTCAGACAGGAGGCCTGTGTCCCTGCAGTGGGAATGTAATAAGGGCGCTTACGTTTACCCAAATATGCCATTGCTAAACGCTAGTGCTAGACCCTAATAGTCAAATGTTAAATGTTTGCTTCAGGTAAATGAAAATGACTTTGCCAAGCTTGCTGGAATCATGCCAATGCTTTATCTCTTGATGAAAATAGACCAGAAAAGAGTGAACAGACACCTACTGGACACCGACGCGTGTGTATTCACTGTGGACGTTCTCTTCTGAGAAGAGTTCGATGCCATAAACTTAGGACTGGTACAATGCAAGAACGCAGAATACACGAAGTTATAAGAGTATATATATGGTATGGTATCTTGGTTGGGCTCGGCACCAGGGCAGTCAATTGCCTCCTGCACAGTTTCCAGATACTGTATTATTATGTTATGATAATCCGAATGAAGAAGGTGATTAATAAAAACATTTAACACAAATGTGTTTTTTATTTTAATATATTATTGCAATCTCAGATTACTGTAATACGAGATTGCTTCAAATATATACAATATTAACAAATGCAAGCCAGTAGTTATGTACTTAAGTGGGCCTTGTCTGATAAACATAGTTTTTAGCTGAGGTTTTAAGTAAGATCAATCAGATAAATCTGAAGTCGCCCCGTAAGCGCTTTTTATATACCTACTTACCTAAAACTTCACCGTGATAAGTACGCTGCAGCACAGCACATGGGCCTTCCAGATTTACGTAGGAAACAAAGCCTCGAAAATATTTTAATTTACATAAATAACTCAAATAATAAAAATAACCTAAAATGTAAACATTGTCTGATTTTATCAATTTGGCCATTGCTGGGAGACGTGAAAATTAGGCTCATGAAACCTTACTAAATGCCCTAATTTATGGCCAAATTTCAGCCCTGTAACGCCAGGCCCACGTTTCTATGGAGTTTGGGTTTCTCCTTTAAATGATAAATGATTTAAGTATTTTCTGTAAGTAGGTTTGTACAAACACTTTTACACGTCAATCATATTTTTTTAAACTAGATGAGGTCGGCGTTTCTTATCTGACTACTCTGAGAAGAAAGGCCGAAACAAACTCAGAGGTCACAGTCTCTTTTAAAGTCCAGAAAAAATCTTGGTCAGATCATGTGAAGACCATGTAGATTGGTGTCTGAAATGGTCTTTTGAGGAAAGAACCACACAGATTGAGCGGACCTGTCCAGTCAGTGCACGCATTTGTTAAAAATCGTGCAGCTCAACTCAGAACTTGATTTATTTTATCACACGTTGAATCAGCTATTTTAATTTGGCGCACCTATTCAATTTCATCCTGTGTAGACGTGAGTGATCGAAATGTAACAACAAACCCTAGTGTCCTCAATAAGAGTAGGTACGCGGTGACTAAACAATCAGTAGAAGGTAGGTAAAGTCACGATAATGCGTGTATTTGCGACGAAATATTTAGGGAATGCAATCTAGAGTCGAGATTGGTAACTCGATATCTCCCGTGCTAATCAACACACATATATATTATATGTAACTAACTATATACACTAGATGCTAAAATAAATGACTAACTGTATTTATTTATATATACTTTATTGTACACCACAAAAATACATAACATGAAATAAACATCAAACACTACAAAATATACAATGGGCGGCCTTATCGCTTTCTGCGATCTCTTCTAGGCAACCTTGGAATGGACAGTGATTTCCCTGGACATAAAATGGGGCTGTCATTGGTGCAAATATTATATATACAATACACACTGTGCAAATAAATAAAAACAAATAGGCGTCGAAGTACTCGTCGAAATCGTATTACCGTGCTAATATGATGTCCAGATTGGCTATCAGTGATATTGTCTGGCAATCAGACGAGATCTCGTTTTTACAATCGAGATTTTGACTACTTTTTGAAATAATGCGTTTTTAATTAAACATTCTAGACAGGGTGATAGTGTTATATTTTTTATTACAAAAGCATTTATTGAATCACGAAACAAAAGATCAACGCATAAATACAACACAACAAATTAGCAAAATATTTTTTATTACCCACAAAAGGTTATCTCTCAATTAAATACTACGGACGTCATTTTTTTTCCTTTATTAAAAGAACCAGGTTCTTGAATAATAATTAGTTACAATCTAGCCTATATGACTAATAAGCAATTTTAATCTAACTTAATTTTTTTACGTGATAATTATTTTTAATCTTAGAATGTACTTTACACAAGTCCGTTCCACTTTCTGTCTGTCATGTCAGTCTAATATGATGATATAAACACTTTGTACGTAATGTGTAGGTAAATAACAACTTATACCTAATTAATTCATAAAAATAACAAAATTATACTAAAACTACTAACACACTAAAATATAGCGTCGAAAAATTCACCCACATCGCTGTCGACTAGTAATGTACCCAAGAGACTGGCGGCATTACTACGTTGTATGGCAATGCTTAGCTTCTGGCACAGAATACTTAATAGTGCTACGTCTTCTGGTCAAGGTAAAAGCCAGCCCTTTGGTCACGGGAAGTGTGAACCAACCGTTTCGCGGTTTCCTTAAATAGGTAATTATTATATTGAAATTAACTTCTCAAGGAGCATGTGCTAAGTCGCGTGCGCTCAGTCAAGAGCGAGATTAAATCGTACGTTTATGTTGCAATGCAACGTAAGGAAAACCTTCCATCGATTAGAGCCAAATGCTCGCATTAGTGATTAAGGAAAATGGCAAAGAATGCTGCAGCTCATCATATGTAAGATATTATACACATCACAAGTATCTAACAATAAAATATATAAGTACTTCTTTATTATGCTTCAACGCTATTTTATGAATACTGTATCTATGAACAAAGTATCAAAGGAAGCTTGGATATTGTTTGCCGAAGCCATTACAATGCAATATATTGCAAACTATTTGAAGCTTTGTGCACACACATGATAATCTAACGATAGGACGCAAAGGAAAAGTGGTTTACAAAATAAAACTTGTTTAATTTACCTTACTTTATATGTTAAATAAACGATTATGAAAGAGGAAGAGTATGAGAAAGTAAGATATGAGTAATGAGTATATAAGGGTAAGTTTGAAGGTGGCGTCAGTGACAGAAAAGTTGAAAAGTTATTGTTTGGCTTGGTATGGGGCATATGAGGAGTAAGGAGGAAACGCATCTGACTGAAAGAGTGATGAATATAATAAATGTTGATGGATGCAGAGGGAGATGAAGGCCAAAGAAAAGATGAATGGATTGTGTGAGGAATAATAAGAAAGAGAAGGAAGTGAATGATAGCGTAAGGGTTGACAGGGGAGAATGGCAGAAGAAAAGGTGTTGCGCCGACCCTAAGTAACATGGGACAAGCAAGGGCAGGAAGATGATGACAGTGATGATTCTGATGGAGATATAAATAAAGAGGTTATTCCACATAGCTTAATTTAGGGCTTATTTTTCAATCGGCACATAACTTTTAACTTTGGAATAAAATTCCGTGGCGGCCATGGCGGCCAACGGAGACTAGCCATCGGTGCGGGAGATATTATAGTGCACAAGTGTGTGCGCAGGTACAGTTAGGTGCACTCTCTCTTCCCTCACTCTCGTCTCGTGATCGCGAGCGCGACTGCTGAGCCTGGGGTCCTGGGTTCGATTCCCGGGTTGTTTAATGTTATTGGGTTTATCCATTAGGAATTTCTTAGAACAGCCCGGAGTTTGGAAGTTGGCGTGCCTCGGGGTTCTGCGCCTGAGCTCTCTCCGGTCGTGGCGGATTGCGTGCCATTCCATCAATTACTGAATTCAGACAAGTGTGATCGCATTCAGCAAGTTAGCCTAAGGAACTTAATTAGGAAGAACAAAGGTTAGGACAGATTAAGATCGCTTTTAGAGATAAGACCTTCTATTGTGTCACCCTATGTAAAGATTCTACATTAATATCTGTAATTTACATGGTGTACATAATAAAAAGTATTTTATTCTAAAGTATTAGTCGCACTTTATTCTGCAGACGAATTCATAACTGATTAATATAGGTACTCGTATAGTAACCAATTTGGTGCAGTAGTTTCTAAAAAGACTAGTGGATTCAAACGACTAAATTCAGTCGACTTCAGTCAATGGAATTCAGTCAAGTGGAATAGCCCCTTTAACCATAAAAAAGCGTTATTATAATTATGTGAAGCTGATACAGACTGTACCTAGTTACCTACCTCCTAGTAATAATTTTTCCATTTATTTTTATTTCCTCTCATAAAGAAAACTCCACTAATAGGGGCAGATATTCGATATCACATTGTTTCTCAAAGGAAACTTCGGGTAAAGTGATTGCCCCGAGTAAAAAACTTTCTTACCTACTAAGCGAGTACTTATTTGTTGAAGGTACGGTAAGGTAAGTACCTTCTATAACCTTTCAGTCGGCACTTTTATTTTTTTAAATATATCCGTTCGGATCGTTTAACAAAAGACCTTTGAAAAACAAAACAATTATTATTTAATATAATACATAATAATAATTGTTTCGGCGCTTTTCCATTAAAAATCGATATTAATTTATTCAATCTGGCAATCTAATATTGGCAAAATTTTGTCAACTTGTTCTTGGGATATTAATGTATAATAATTGTAAGTAGTTACTAGGTCGATAAACTTTTCTTTAAAAAAGAAACATTTAATGTAGGTGTTATGAAGTACCTACTAAGTTATGAGAACTCATCGCTAAAAAAAAAAAGACGGGTTGCACCCCGGGAGTGCCGGCAGAAGTGAAAACTTGAATATTAACGTTGAAATAAATCAATTATTAATTTAATTAATATTATTCATTTTTTTCAATATTTCTGCGTCACTTTTTTCATTAATAGATGCACTTTGTTCAATTTCCATATTTTAAACACTTTCGGCCTTATTCATAAAAAAAGCCTATTGAAGGTTTAAACCATTCATTAGTTAAAATGCTCAATAGGCCTTTAAAACATTCGATAAAATTTTGTATTCATAAACGCTTCATAAACGTTCTATAACTAGAATGTCCTACAACTTCTAAATGTTGCCATTATATCCAACAAATTGGCCAACACATTAAATCGGCATACGAGAATATCTGTCTACGAACCGAATATTTGTGTCCATAGACATTATTACGTATGAAAAACAAATTTATTGTCTACAGTTTCAACAGTTTTGACGCGACAACGTCATGCTCATGGTCGTCATGGAAACAATATGAATATGTCAATGAATGAATTTGATATTGTATGTGTCAAACTAAAAAACTTTTGAATATTTTTTTTGTATTGAAAATAAATGAAATTAAGACCGGAGACTAGTTGCAATAAAGGGCAAAGAATTGAATATTGGTTGGAGGAGGATAAGGTGTGTACCTACTGTTACAGCTAAAATGTGTTCAAAGTAAGTTATGTTTTGTAAACATTCTCAATTTCTTATACTTATGCTTGCTTTTCCTTCTAATCCTTAGATTTTTTGGAAGAATTGGTCAGGGAGAGGTCTCCATAATAGAAAATAAAAACACTGACACAAGCACTAACGCTAAACAGGGGCAGCCTGGCATGATTTACGAATTAGGTGCCTATCCAATTTACAATTTTACGAAGAACTTCGTTTGCCTGTACAAAACTCATTGTAACAAAAAAAAAAACCCGCCATAAGAATAATAATGACTGTTATTTTGATGCCGCTACTGATTAATTAAATCAGTATAAATAAGATAATGAAGAGAAAGAATTTATAACATTCGTTTTATATTTCAGGTCAATAGGACTAGTAAGGATGGTGCTTCACTACGAATAGCAGAAAATGAAACGGCCTACAGAAGAGATGGCACAGATGGCAAATGAAAAGCAAACATTTTAAAAATGTTATTCTGCTTGCACAAGTTTTAGAAGCCAAATTAGAGTTTAGAGTATTGTTCAGCCGTGAACAGGCAAGAGTTACATACGCCAGCGTCAGCATCAAGAGCGACATACATTCGTTCCACATAAATTAGTAATTAGTAAATGAATAAATTAGTCATCAAGCTGGAGTAGAGTTTGATTCATCTTCCATAATTCCTCTCACTATGGCCAAGACACCTTTAGCCATCACCAGTTCTATGAGTCTGTGGGACCGGCAATGACAAAACTATTTCCTGTGTACACATTGCACGACGTACACAAACCCCTATTCCTACCCAAATTCTGTCTGTTCCCGTAGGTCTCCCGTATGCTTGTATGATAGGTTAGGGTGTTAGGATAACTAGGGTGTTAAGTAGTTGCTGTAGGTTTATAATCAGTAGGGTGAGGTAACCATAGATACCAGGCTCAATTGTTACAAACTTAGCCACACTGTATGCATTTGGAATAACAGCCGTACTAAGCTGTAAGTCCCGGTGCGTACAAGTATTATAAAAATAAACTGATATTTGTATTCAAGCTTTTTATTAATGAACTACTCCCTAAATTTCTTCTCTTTTACTTTAGATCTTGTTGGCTCAAAATATTGCCACTTCCACGTTGTCGTCGGTGGCAGCGCAGAGGTCACTTTGACTGCATGTTTTGGGTAGGACAAATAAGGCAGGATAGGACGTGGAGCAAGTTTTGCAACATAGCTTCACAGCCACACCCTACTGGAGCATCTCCCTGCAGGGTGTAAACTTCCGTGGTCGACACGGAAGCATTGTTTTCACACAAAAGCAGCAATGTCCCACAGTATTTCTTGTTGCTATAATGTGCTTCGTTATATTTTTCGTCACTTCTATTTTGTATTGTAGGTAGGTATATAATAATAAACTAAATTGGTTAAACAGAAGTTCAAAATAAATTAAATACAACTGCGGCTCCTCGAAGTTACGACACTGACTTTTCAAACATTTGTACGTCAAATGTCATTTTCTTCGGCCATCTTTGTCGTGTCTCACTTGGTTCACTTCGGTTGGCGCCGCCGTAGAAAGAGGTGGGGGGGGCGGGGGGAAATCTCTCCTGACGGTCACGTGTCCTGACGCGATGCCCTGACGCGAGTTTAACATTTTTTACCCATTACAAAAAGTGTTCAACGCCGCTAAAGAAGTTTTCACTTCAAAAAAACGAACTACCATAAGAAATGGGTCGCCTACAGTGTTTGTATGGGTTATGGGCCCGGTAGAACATAATTATACTTACCTTATCTCAAGGATTAACGGAAGAGAAGTAAGTAGGATTAACTAACTGTGGTCATCAATCAAAATCCAATTAAAATCCTGTCAATGGAAGGCCATTTTTAATAATGCGCGTTGACGAGCTGACTCTGACAATGTATTTATATCTCAACTCAATAGCTGTCGCCCGTGGCTTAGCTCGCATGAAGGGCGTAAATTATCCCTTGGGAACGTACTATCCGGATAAAAGTATCCTATGTGGTCTATCCATGTGTCCAATTTCGTCTAAATCCGTTAAAGCGTGAAAAGGAGACATACAGACACAGGTACCTTTCGTATTTATAATATTTATATATACCTATGCGTATCGTAATCGCAAAATTCCGAATATATTTTAAAATTGAAGCTAAAAGCCTGGGAGATCTGTAATAAAACTCTTCAAAATATCTCGCAGAGTGCTGCTTTCATGAATTTCTAGTTTGTGACTCCAGACTCGTGAGGTTACAGAGCTATGTAGAGTCTGGGGAGAGACATATCGCAAACGACTCTCGAAAACAGAGATAATGTGTGCGAATAGTAAATGTAACAGTTGTGGAAAGTAGGTTAATGTTAGACATCTTTGTGGGCATACCTCATACGTATATTACTAGAAGAATTATACAACGTGCCGTTATAATGGCGACATTAATTTAACAAACGGGTAGGCTTAGTGGCCAGTAATCGTAAAAATTATAACAACATGAAATAATTCGTAAATTGAAAACTACCGCCTGCGCCGCTCGCCGACATAGGGCCCTCTCTCTTTCCTTCAATTCGCCTGCTCTTTGCACGTTATTAGTTGCGATGTTATGATCTGTGACCCCGGCAAATGACCTCTGCGCTACAGTTCATTAGGTACAGGTTGCTCCAAGATACTATTTTAGAAAATTGAAAGTAAAGAAATAAATAATAACGTTTAATGAAATTAAAATACATTCATAAAACGAAAACGTGAAATCGTACACGTGTGTTAAATTAATGTCGCCGGCGCGCTTTATATGCTCGATTAGAAATGATATGTTTGGAGAGTGTCGATTGCTTTTTTAATCAAATGAAGCTCTACCGAATTTTTAGGTAGAATTTAAAACCTGAAAATTAATATCGAAAGGTTCGTTTGGGATCGGGTTCCCAAAACGGTGAATAGAAGAAAACTCAATCTTGCTTCGAACGGATTGGCAACATTTTGTGATTTTTTGTATTCATTGCACGTTCGTCTAAGTTAAAAATGAACACTGTAGGTACGACTCTCTTGTAGGGGATATTTCTTGATTCTTTTTACCCTAATTTCAAATGTGACGCATTTGAAAGTCAGTGGGACCTCATAGGTCTGATATCGAAACTGCGTAACGCTGCCAGATTTTTCCCATTGCGGACGAATTTTTTGATGCCCAATGAGCTCTCCTTTTTGTATATACTTGTACATAATATATATTTTAGTGTTAGCTTGTATATTGTATTTAAGATTTTTCAAAATAAATTGCAGCTACATAATTTCTCGAATGTATCATTTTGTTCTACGAATAATTATGGAACTTTTGTTTAGAATTTCATTTTTGTACGAGCGAGGAATGACTTGAAATAAAAAATTTAATAAAACTGTCTCTTTTGTGAAACGAAAAGGCTTAATATTGATAAAATAAAAAAAATATTCTGCCCGTGGTTTTATTTGCATTTCACGTGAACTCGTGTTCCTATCAAAGTCGCTAGTCGGTAATAAATCGTGTTTCTTGTTAATTAGGAAAACTGTTTAGATCTTTGTAACAAAATATAACAGATGCTGTAAAACAAAAATGTCATATCAATTATTGCTTGAAAAATATAACCTCACGACTCTACAATCCCGTCGCACCCTACTTGAAATGTTGACTCTGTTTGGTATTTGCCGCAATTTTGATTGTACTGATCTTGTGAACAGTTTGTGCTTCCTGCCCCCTTATTCACAAACACTCGATATGCTTCCGTATCGTATCGAACATTAATCATTGTTATCGTAGGAGTCTTCTCAATGCTGTTCACAAGTCCAAAACCCGAAAATTTTGTCAGTTTAAATCAAATAGACGCCCACTATTCTTCCAACAGCTATTTGCTGTTGAGGGGATGTCAAATCAAGTTATCGAAATGTCAGGTTTTTGATACGATAGCCTGTCGTATGTTTGCGGATCAGAGCTCAGATCCCTCGTACTGTAATCGATCGAGAAGTTCGTTCGAGACGCCTATTTGCTACTTCATTTTGTCGAACTAACTCAGGCGCTCGCTCACCGTTACATCGCCTGGTTGACACCCATAATAAACAGTTTGGCTCTACTGATATTGGCTAAGCAAAGCTATATTTCATAGTGAAATTACGACTATTTTAAAAGATCATAACCCTGGTAATTAGCTAATAAGTGTTTTTTAATTTGTTCTGCCAACAGCTAGCTATTCTGTATCTGTAGATAACGTCTTGAGTAGTGTATTTTTTACTTTTATTATAAGTTTTTATACTGTGTGCCTACTATGTAATATACTGCTGTTTGTTATTCATATCAAATAAAATAAAATAAAAATATGTACAAACTCAAAGCACTTATTTAAATTAAGCCATTTACAGACATTTTTGAACTGTCAAATAGTCAGTCAGTTAGTCAGACAGTTGAAGCTAGTTGCCCATTCCAAGACGTAGATCTCTATGGAGAAGAACGGGCAAGAAACTATTTTAAATCAAGATATTACAAAATCCTGGGTACATTATTCTTGTTGCTTCTATAGGTGATAAGATTAAGGCATCGTTCACACTAAACGTATTGTCCACCCCTGACTGTAGTGACAACTACGTAATAGCATAGTCGGTTCGGTGTGAACGAGAAGTTAAATATATATATGGAAAAGCGATAAACTGCGTAACGCGCGCTCAGTCAGCGACCGAAAATTACATTTGGTCTGAACAAATGCCAAAAAATAAGCCCTGACAGTTAAGAGATGACCAGTCTCAACCGACGGCGTCCGTTCACAAACATGACGCGTGGATCAGGACCATCCAGCTCCACCATTTTGTAGGGATCCGAATGATCCAACACACGCGCCACCGTCAGTGAGACATTTAAGTGAGCACGACACATTCTCAACTGCCATGCTCTTTCAAGTCAACATCATAATATCCTAAATAAACAAATCTATGGTTTTTACATTTACAAAATTGAAAAAATGCTTTTAAATTTTACAGAACTATAATTTGCAATTTATTTAAGAGATGAAAATTTTCACTACCATATAGGAAGAGATATTTAATATTGAAGTATTCAACAATTAAAGCTTGATTGAATGAAATAAAAAAAAGAAACATTTCCTAATGTCAGAAACAATTAACGAAAGGGAAGCCAAATATTAAAATTTTAACAAGTGATCCCAAGTGCCTGTGGAGCAGGACCAGCATTAAGTCAAGAATTTTATTTACGATTATAATCATCCAATTTACAATAATTGCTTGTTAAAGAATATCGAGTGGTATTTTATTATAACATTTTACACAGTAACCCATAAACAAAGTTTTTACTTTAGACAATCTGAAACGTGATGCATCCAATTTGTTCCTATTTCTAGTAATAAAATTATGTCTGGCACTTATCTTCCTAAAAAGATATAGATTTTTTCGAACGTGCATATTGTTTTCATACACCATAAGGAACCGTTTTACGTAACGTATAACATACATGTAAACAGTATCGATTTCGAAGAAGTATCGGAAATACTATCAGGTTTCTTCAACAACGTCTCTCGAACACACATCGCAAAATAGGATTTGTTAGACTAAATTTTTATGAAGGCATGAATCTCTCGTATCATACAGAGTTTTCCTTGGCCATCAATATTCCGAAAATATGTTTTTATTGAATAAGATTTTTCCCTACCCCTGCTTCTACACGCATCATGCGAACCCATCTCATTGGATAAATTAAATAAACTCACTTATTAAATTGTATGTATATTGGATCTGCCCGTTTTATAACATCACTAGCTTGTGCCCGCGACTTCGTCCGAGTGAAATTTCTTGTTACGTCGACCCAGTTCGTCGCATCGCATCGCCTGCCCTCACCATCACTTCGTTTTCGCTTAGCGTTCTTTCTGAATTTTTTCGCAGCACTGCACGCGAAGATTTTTTAATTGAAATTTTCTTTATCCGCGTTGGGCATTTTTTGAGTTGGGAAAAAGTCATTGAACTCGCGACACTGTTACCGTAACCGACACCTCTGTACATAAGTATTTACATATATTGTGTATGTACGTTGGCAATATTTGAGATGGAAAAAACCACCAAACCTGAAATCGCGAAAAATAATCGAGCTGTTTCCCACATTTTGATGAGTTATGCGAACATAAATGAAGGGAACAGCTGATTTTTTTTCGCGATTTCATGGAGTCTTTGGTCAACTGGATCCACTTGATAGTAAAAGTTGTTCATAATGATAAGTACAAGGTTATCCAATAATTACGGTACACCCTGTATATACTATATCCACACCAATATTATAAATTCGAATAGATACTGGCTACTTTGAAGATTTTATTTTATACATAAACGCTCGTATCTTTTGATTGCGTTGACATAGAAGTTTGATTTTTTCATTGCTTATAAGGGTTCCGTTTTTCCTTTTGAGGTACGGACCCTAAAAAACATTAAAAAATAGTAGCTCACCGGTATCTGAAACAGGATCCAAGCTACCGGCGGTCAGAGCTCCAGAGAGAGGAACCCCCTAACAATGCGAGCCGTGTCCAGAAGTACCGCTTTCTGAATCAAGCCCTTGATCCAGCTGCCCGACAAGAGCCTCGTCAGTTATAGTCCTCTAGTGTTGGTCGTGGCTATTGGCTATTAATCCATTGGCTTGGAGCATACCTACTTATTATTTTAGACCGCTAGAAAAAAAGGATTTTCAAATAAAACATATACGGGAAAAGAATTTTTTTGATTTCCACTACGCAAGTAGGTATAAAGAAAAAAAAAATTTTTACAAAAAAAAACAACCGACTTCAAAAAAAAAAACTACAAAGTGAGAAATAAATACCTAACTTTAATTTCGGAAGTCGGTGTCGTTGGGTTCGCATTTTCGTTTGTTGACACCGACTTCCGAAATTAAAGTTATTTATTTATCACTTTGTAGTTTTTTTTTTGAAGTCGGTTGTTTTTTTTGTAAAAAGGTTTTTATTTTTCTTCACTTTTTAGTTGTATCTACCCCACAAAAATTCAATTAAGACTAGAGCATGGAAGAATTGAAGACACTGACTAGAAGAATCATCAAAATTCGCATAGAAATGCCGGAGATGCTGTACATATTTTATGCATAAAACTTCGTATATAAGAAAAATGACCTAATGTGTTATATACTAAAACCTTCCTGAAAGTATGTAGACCACATTAATGAAACAATTATCAAAATTGATTCATGAGTTTTTGAGAAAATCGCGGACATACAAACATACATACAGGGTCGAATACAGAACCTCCTTTTTTGAAGTCGGTTAAAAAAAGGGTTTTTAAAGTGGTATGAGGAACAAAGTGTAAAGTTCACTCATCCTCTATTGATGGTCACTGCGGTATTATAACGTAAAGTAGGTATAGGAAAACATTTTTTATTGCCTCATAATATTACTTTTGTCTAATAAAGGTCAGTTATTTTAAGAAATTCCAAGAATATTAATATTATTATGAAAGCATATTTGGGGTCCTGTGAAGGATACATTAAAAATATCCGCGAGTTCTAAGACTTCAGGAAAATTGTCCTATAGAGACAAATATTTTGCAAACACGAAATCGACGGAAACATGAAATCGATGTTTGTGGGTAAGCCGGAGGAGTTTGAGGATTGTTCAATTGTCAGTCCTAGAATAGTCGGCTTATTTTTCGACTCGCACGAATTTACGTTCTTATATTTTCCGTCAGGGTTTCCGAACGGAAAATATAAGAACAAGAGAGAGAGAGAAGATTTTGTATGAAATGCGTGCATTCGGGGTCTCCGAATCTGAATTCCGAATCAGGAAACCGGACGTATGCGGCCAGCCTCTAATATTATAAATGCGAACGTAACTCTGTCTGTCTGTCTGTCTTTTCTTCACGCCTAAACTACTGAACCGATTTAGATGAAATTTGGTATAGAGATAGTTTGAGTCCCGGGAAAGGACATAGGATACTTTTTATCCCGCTATTCCCACGGAATCGAGACTTATGCGGGTGAAACCGCGGCGCGCAGCTAGTGTAGAATAAACTTAAGACCATAAGGAATTAAGACTTCCAGTCAGGACCCCAATTCACTATGCTTACTTCGAAACCACGTCAATTCCTTACCTTATCACGACATCTGCTATTAACCTAATCTCTATGACACAATGGCATGGTTTGAACTGTCAAAATACATTTGGTGGTCTGCTGATTCATCATCATCACCAGCATCCCCAGCCCGACTTCACCCACGGCTAAGCATAGGCCTTTCTTTTCTTGTGTCAATCTCCACGTTCCTGTACTAGTCTCATCCATGTTCTACCCATTTGCCCATTTATAATCATCATAATCAGCCTATAATGTTCCCACTGCTGGGACACAGGCCTCCTCTCTGTGAGAGGGAGTGGGCCGTAATCCAACACGCGGGCCCAGTGCGGGTTGGTAGATGTCACAGTCTTTGAATTTTTGGTTCTAGGACATGCCGGTTTCCTCACGATGTTTTCCTTCACCTTTTTTTTCCATTACCCTTTATTAATTAAATTTAATTACTTATGCGTAAAGAAATGGGAACAATTTTGGCACTTCAATGACAAAAGTACAATAGTTTAATTGATCAATTATATTTCAGCATATTATACATACGCAATTTTACTAAAGCAATAAAGATAAGGAACAGTATTCGTAGACAAGCTTGAAGTGGATTAGCAGTCAGGATGGTGACCACGTGGGCTAGCCATGCTTCTTGTCTTTGATTGCCTTAGCAGCGTCGTGGATGGTGCCTGCTGCATTCACTCCGCTAAGAGCAGTCCTCTGTAAAAGGAAACGGTATCATCAGGTGATATATAATAAACTAGTTTCTGCCGCGACTTCGTCCGCGTAAAATTTCTTGTTCCCCGCCCACTGCGTCGCATCGCATCGCCGGCTCGAACTATTATTACTTCGTTTACGCTTAGCCTTATTTTTGACTTCTTTTTCTTCTCTTTTTGACTTCTTTTTTCTGGCTTTAGCGAGATGTTAAATAGCCTATTAGGCCTTCCTTCCTCAAGAATTGGGCTATCAAACGCAAAAAATTTTTTTTCAAATCCGACTTGTAATTCCAGAGATTAGCACGTTCAAACAAACAAACTCTTCAGCCTTATTATTATATAGAATTAGTATTAATTATAGATTACGTTGTTACCCAGTTACTTTGTATATGTCACCGTATAGTTATGACCATCGTTAGTTCATATAAAATATCTAGCGAGATTGTAAACTGTCGATAAATTGTGAACTCCACCATACTGCTTACAATATAACGTATTCATTCTCGATAGTTTATAATCCATGTCAAACCGTCAAAATTTTGAACGAACCTGCACTTACCGACAGGGTTCACAATTTGTCCGATTTTATCAACCCGCAGACAAACCTGCGCTTTACCGATCTGAGGATGTGTACACATTTGTATAGTCAACAAAAGAGATTAGTATGCAGGATCATCGGATATAGTTGAACCTTAGTAAGAAACCAATGGATGTCGTCGACTGAAATTTAATTTCATAACTGAGCCGTTTGTTTTCTATTAATAAAATAAAATTTTATTCGAGAACATCCATCGGTTTCTTACTAAACTTCAACTATATCCGAGGATCCTGCATACTTTCTCTTTTATTGACTGTACATAAATGTTCCTGTATTCGTATACAGGGTCAAATTAAATTAGCTAGTGAAACTCCGCAGACGACATGGGTGTCGATATCTTTAAACATAATTAGACAAAAAGAAATAAATTTGATGACTTTTGTGGTGACATCGACCGCAGTTAGTGTTGTCACGTGAAACATCAGTTTATAAATCAGATTTTTTGTGTATACTTCACAGAAACATCGTTATCAAAACAAAAGAAAACAGATTTTCTCAACTCTTACTTCAAGTAACAACAGAGCTTCGTTAGCTAATTTAATTTGACCCTGTATACGAAACGTACCTACATCAATAAAAATCCAAAAAAGGCTTTGGGACCTTTGAGACTAAGTATTAATTCCGTGATAGGACCAAGCTAGGCAATTATAGAAAAGGTTCACAAAAAATACTTACAGCAACCGTTCCGGCCTTCAATTTAGGGTTAGCTTCGGCTGTGCTGGTCAGCATCACCAACGCTGCCAGAATCACCATGAAGAAAGCCATGAATTTCATATTGACAGATTTTCTTACTTCACAACTTTGATAAAACAGATAACTTGGAGTGATCGAGGAAGATGCACATGTGATATTTTTCATTAGATGCTCCTCTATTTATTTGATTTCGATGTACCAAGTGCAAATTATGAGCTGATGAGTGATTAGGTGATTAGGTACGTATTGAAAAATCCGCAGTGTTTCAGTTCATAGTTAGTTTGTGGGTATCGTATCTAAGGAAAATGTCTGGCAGGTCACGTAATACCTACACAATTAAAATAAATCGGAACACCTTGATTTCTGCGCAGGGAGAATCCCGATAGATACTACCTACTGCTTTCTAGGCCCCGCATTTAAAGTTTGAGTTTTTAGTTACAAACATTTCATTATACTGTTTTTGCTGTTTTTGCATATAAAAGTTTTTTAATAAGACTACTTATTTAATCAGCTAGATTTTCAATGTTATGGGTCGCGTTTTCCACATAAATCACGGAATTACTAAAACTATTGTAAGTACAACGTTTTTTTCTAAATCTTTTTGCATAGCCTACGTTCGCCGTCTGATATTCCAGCGTCTCGTGTCTGGGGGATAAAGATTAAAAACATTTTATTCAAATAATATCTTCATTTTAGCTTCCCAGCTGTTGCACATTCCGCTTTAGCGTGGCCCCGATTTTTATCCAGTAGTTAGATTCTGTAAGTGGTCCGCCACCGCCAAAAGAATTAAAATAAGGTGGATGGTTATAGTCTCGGGTTATGGTCAACACTCATTATACCTCATCTGGCAGCACGGAATCGCATTTGTTCCGCCTGTGCTACCACGTGCTGCAGTATGCTGCCGCATGCAAACGCGCGCTGTCGCATTCCGCAGACAAAAAAGGCGATCGCACGCGTCAGCATGCTGTAGCATGGGTGGCATACTGCCGCGTTCTTTCATGATCAGTTTAGTTTCAAGCGCGAGATGGATAGGACCACGGAAGAGAGAGCAGTGATTCTAGCGTGTATTTTGCAAGAAATGCAAAATCAAAATATTAAAAAGAAACGCATTCGCAAAATAAAACGGGGATACTGGGTTCATCCTTTGCCGCGTGCGCCATTGTACGATAGAGTGAGACAGCATGCGATAGCAAGTGATCGGCGGTGAAAGGATGCGTTAGCATGCTATCGCGCGCTTCAGCGTTCCGGAGTCTCCCTGCCGACCATTGCATTTTGTCCGTGATGCCGATCGCCTCGAGGATTCCGCCGCGTGCTATCGCATTATGCTTTCTGTCTCGGTCTAGCAAATGGCAGTTCTAAGCGACAGAAAGAGAAAAGGCGACGGAAAAAGGCGATTCCGTGCTGCCAGATGAGGTCCAACCCTAACTGCACCGCTCCAGCGCGGCAGCGCAGCGCAGTAGCCGCCTGTCACCGCCTCGAAAAATTCCATCCGCTTGCCGCCAACGCACCGTCAGCAAGACGACCGCTCGCTGCTGGCTCGCCACCGGTGAGTTGATAGCACTGACAGCTTATTGTTCACGTGCCGCTTTCTAGTTGGTACCTCATCGTCCACGCGCCAATGGCTATAGTCCGCGCGGAACTAGTTGGCTACTGAGGACTATAGTTTTCAGCTTACAAATCGGTTTGTAAACAGCCGTGCGAGTGGCGCGAAGAACGCACGCGGGCGGCGAAGCGCCGGCATGGCATGCCGCTTGCAAGGCGTTTCTTTACCTTTGGAGCGGGCTGCTCGCAAGCGTGCGGACGGCGCGGCGCGACGCGGGGCGATAGCTCGCGGGCAGCGCGCTGCCCTCGAGTTGTCTACTATTCTTCATTGTAAAATTTACTTTAATGCAGTTGATTCACTTGATTGATTTGAGAGTTCGAGAGTTGATTCGCTCAAAATAATCGGCGCAGGGAAAACACGTCCGTGCCGACCGACCTGGGCTTATTGGTTTTGCAGTTACCATCAGAATTAGGTCTTTTGTGATAAGCGGAACCCTTTTCATGCAAATCTGACTCTATCAAAGTCGGGATTTTCCTTAAGTACCCATATTTATTTAAGATTATTTTTCTACTTATCTTGTGTAATAATTTATTGGTGATTGATAATTATAGGAATTGAAGTTAATGCAGAATGAGGAAATTCGCGGCCATGATGTGAGATATCGATAATAATATAACTCATGGTGTGATGTATAAAAAGGCAATACATGATCATGCTTCTTTTATTACAGAAATAATTTTCGTCGCAATAAATTATGTGGGCGTTTTTAAGTTATATCAATATTTTAATTATAGTCGCTAACGTTGCTAGAAAGTGTAGGTAACAAAAACAAATGGAAAAAGTAAATTGAAAAAGGTAAGTACTTATAGCTTTTCAATTAGTGGGTATTGTAGCGAAAACAATGAAAGAGAACACTTCTTCGCCACAGAAATACGTATGTATGTACCTATGTATGTATTATCTTAGTATGTGGAATTCCTTTTACGATTTTAATACATGAGGTGTCTATGTACTCGTCTGGGTTGCGCGAATGTTATAGTCTAGGTTTTGTTTTTATAAAATCAAAATGGCGGATTCTAGAAGAAAACAAAGTAAGGTCTTGAATAAAAAATGTAACATTACTATGTGGGGTATCAAAATAAAGGGCTGGAGGAGACGATTCCCAAATTATAACACTACCTAAAAGGATTCAAATAAAATGACAAATCAAAGCCCGACTGCAACTAAGATTCAAAACTAGCTCACTTCTCAAGCAATCTGATGCAGTTGGTGGCATCAAATTTAAGATTGAACTAAAATAACATACCTACTGCCTATCGGTTTTTTTTTTATTTTTCAATCCAAAGTCATGCATTTTCATCAACAACAATAAATAATATCTTCAATGGAGCGTCAGCCCAAATCCAACATTCAAATGGGTGGTACAAGGCTGCACTAAAAGTATCGGGAATGGAATATTTCCACTGTTCCTGTCATATTAAAATCTTTTTAATTGAAAACTCCTTGGTTTTAAAAATCGAATACCATTTATTTATTAAAAAAAAACTTTTTAACAAAAATACAACCGACTTCCAAAAGAAACACTACAAAGTGAAAAATAACTTTAATTTCGAAAGTCGGTGTCTTTGGTTTTGTATTTACGTTTTTTGCCACCGACTTCCGAAATTAAAGTTATTTTTCACTTTGTAGTGTTTCTTTTGGAAGTCGGTTGTATTTTTGTTAAAAAGTTTTTATTTCACGATTTTTAGTGGGTCTGCTTATAATTTATTTAAGTTACAGTAGCCAGTGTCAACATGCTCATCGCCTTTTACAAAATATTGCTTTTCCCGATGCAGGGAAGTTAATTGTTGAGGAGTTCTCCTGGTCCACCATCAGCTCCATATTACCATTCACATTGTGGCGAGCATAAATTGCTTAGCAATCATATTAAAGTAATCGAATCGCAACCCGTGAAATACTTAAATATTATTGAATAGTTCCGGTGTCCATCTGTGGTCTTCATCATCAGTTCCACTTCACCAAATGGTACTTTCCGAGAGCAAATGCACGAATTACTATAAAAAATACCCAAATCGCTATAGGTGTGCCTATAATATTTGAAGAGTTCCTTCGATTTCTCCAGGATCCAATCATCAGACTTGGTGACTATGGGACCACTTCAGAAGTACCTTCTTTCGAAAAAAAAAATAATTTTGAAAATCGGTCCACAATTGACGGAGTAATCGCGTAACAAACATACAAACAAAAAAAAAAAAAACATACAGTCGAATTGAGAACCGCCTCCTTTTTTTGAAGTCGGTTAAAAAAGAATCTTGGTCTTGTCACAAGGTTTTGTCAAACTTGTTCAGTCGTTGAGAAAATGGAATTGACTCGAGAAAATTCAAGAGCGATGATTTATTATGACTTTCGAAGTGGTTTAACACAAAAACAGTGTGTTGACCGGATGATTTCTGCATTTGGTGATGAAGCCCCATCCAAAACCACAATTTATCGCTGGTTTGCTGAATTTCAACGTGGACGTGTCAAGCTCAGTGATGATCCCCGTCAAGGTCGTCCAAAAACTGCAGTCACCCAAGAAAACGTTGATGCTGTGCGTAAGCTGATTGAGGAAGATCGACATGTGACATACCGCGAAATTCAGGCAACTTTAGACATTGGCATGAGTCAAATACAAATAATCTTGCATGAACAATTAGGTGTAAAAAGTTGTTTTCCCGATGGATACCGCATTCGCTCTGTGAAGAGCAAAAAGCGGCTCGCGTTACTTGGTGCGTCAGAACTCTCGAAAGATTCCACGCAGGATCCTCAAATGCTGTATACAACATCGTATCAGGTGACGAATCCTGGATATACGCGTACGAATCCGAAACAAAAAACCAGTCACGAGTTTGGGTGTTCGAAAATGAGTTAAAGCCAACAAAAATTGTTCGTTCATGGAGTGTTGCAAAAAAAATGGTGGCCACGTTTGTCTCCAAAACCGGCCATGTTACGACTATTCCTCTTGAGGGACAAAGAACGGTTAATGCAGAATGGTATGCTAGCATTTGTTTGCAACAGGTCGTTTCTGAACTCCGTTAAGAGAACTGCAACCGCCGCATCATCCTCCATCACGACAATGCGAGTTCTCACACCGCGCACAGAACAAAAGAGTTTTTAGAGCAAGAAAATATAGAATTATTAGACCATCCGCCGTACAGCCCCGAACTAAGCCCTAATGATTTCTATACTTTCCCTAAAATAAAGAATAAATTGCGTGGACAGAGATTTTCATCACCTGAAGAAGCTGTGGACGCCTACAAAACGGCCATTTTGGAGACCCCAACTTCCGAATGGAATGGTTGCTTCAATGATTGGTTCCATCGTATGGAAAAATGTGTCAAATTTCGCGGAGAATACTTCGAAAAGCAATAAATACATTTTTAAATAGTAATGTTGCGTCACTTCCTTGATTCCCGAAATTTTCAGTGCCGCCCTCGTATACGCGCCACAGCAACCGATCATGTTGTTCGTCGAAGGCGACTAAAACCTATGAAGTGAGAACTCTTTGGTCGACCTTTGTTTTTTTTTTTTTGGTTAATGTTTCCATACGATTTACTCAGTTGGCGTCCCAAATTCAAATCGCATTAATGACCAGCGGGTCATAATGAAATTGAATACAATGTTAATGCTCGGCTAGAGCCTAGGGCTTAAATGACTTGCTTTAGATTAGGTTTGCATGATATATAATTTGAAGTTAGCGAGCAGGTGGTATGAAAAAATGTTATGTAGGTTCATCTTATTTCTAAAAAAGACAATAGCAATATAGAGTGTCTAGTCTTCTAGTTATAGAGTTCTCTTTATTATATAAACCATATCAATTACAGATATAAATTTAGAAATTTAACATCGATAACGTAATGGGCGGTCTTATCGCTAAAAGTGGTCTTTTAAAGACAATATTTGTATGGAGTTATGGTTCTCTTTTTTTTATTATTGATTGGCAAGCGACATCGTGTTAGGCCCAGATGGAGATGGCAGGATGAGCTGCTCCTTCAACAAGAACTGGTCCTTAGCAGCTTTAAACCGAGAGAAGTGGAAAGATAGAAGGGAGGCCTTTGCCCTGCAGTGGGACATCACATGCTAATAATAATAATTGCTGAATGGGCCCGCTTTTGACATCGATAACGCCTGATGGAAAGCGATGGATGAGGTCTATGATGGAACGAGCGTGCCATGAAGATGCCTAAGGCATTGGGAGTCCCACGCATCGACGAAACACAGCAATCTGCTTGACGCCGGACTCCGGTAGGAGGGTGGTCGCAAACCAGGCGGGCATTAGCCCTAATTAAATTAGCGAGGGAAGAATTGACCAGTAAAATAAGGTGTTGGGTGTGACTGTCCAGGATGGCGCCGAGCGCTCGGTTCAGTTGAGTAACTGGCGGAACAAACTACGCTACACGAGGAGGCTTCTTCATGCATCCCAAAAAAATATTATTCAATATCTTGAGCGGCGCATTGGCACAAGAAAAATCTCTGACACTTTCCATGTAACATAACATGACGCCTACAATCCCCGAAGGGTTGGGCAGAGCTGTACATATAGTACAACTACATTTCGCTTGTTATGTTCAAGTCCCATATGATAAGGACCGAACCTGTTGTCATCAAACGGGCACAAATCCAGACTCCAAAAATCGAACCCAGGACTTCATGCACAGCAGTAGCTCTTGCCACCACTAGACCAACGAGGCAGTCAAGCAGATATTGAATCTAAAATTGTAATGATATCGGGGCTCAAAACTCTACTTTGTGACACTACTAATTGTAGTTTATATTTGCTACGTACACAAATAAGTACCTGCAGGGTAGGCCTACATTTTGATTGATGTCTAAGTCTAACCATTCAACTGACTGACGAAAGGATCGGGGTCATTAACTCACTCGGATCTAGTTGTCAATGCCTTATCTTATACAATTGGCACATGCCCAAAGAAACATCAAAGATTAGTTTGACGAGAAAAAGAAAAATAATAAATAATCATTTTGTACGTCTTCTTAAATACTAGCTTCTGCCTGCGACTTCGTCCGCGTGAAATTTCTTGTACCCCCGACCCATCCCGTCGCATCGCATCGCCTGCTCGCGCTATTACTTCTTTTTCGTTTAGCCACACCCCGGACACTCCATACAACGCTCGCAAAATAATTACCTACTACTACTACATTAAAAAATGACGTTTGTATACGTATGAATATGTGCGTGAGGTACTTGTGTTTGCGAGCGCTCTTTGTTAAAGAACTGCGACGAATACGCCGAAGTGCGGGGTGAGGTGCGGTAACTGATGTTAGTGCGGGGAAGGGAGTGTCCTTTCTGTACGTAGTACTTTAAGTATTCTGTGGTTTAGCGTTCTTTCGGACTATTTTTATTTATTTATTAAAACTTTATGCACAAAAAAAATACTGAACAAAGGGAGACTTTCTGTTTTTGGTCGGGTCCTAAGGGTTCTAGCGTGATGTTAAAAAGCCTCTTCCTCAGGAATTAGGCTATCAAAATCTAAAATCAATTTTCAAATCCGACTGGAGGTTTCTGAGATTACCGCACTCAAACAAGCAAACAAACTCTTCAGCTTTATTATCATTTTTTAAATATAATTTATGCATTTATAAAGTAAGAAGTTAAACCTTTTTAGTACCTACCTAGCTATGAAAATACCTAATTAAGAAAATTAAATTCAATACTGTGATATTTTTTTTTAGATCAAGTATGTACTCGTACTTATAAGTATCTTATTAGACATGACATAAAGATTTCCTAGTACTAATTTAGACTAGACACCATTACATGCACATGGAAACTCTACAGGAAAGGTTAACTTTACATAAATAAATTAAAGTTAGTTTTATCTTGATAATAATGAAACTGCCACATCCCTAGTGCCTCTTCTCGTGTTTTGGTTTAAAGACATTATAGACATCGTGCGCTGTGCTTGCTGTGTTGACCGCTCGAAGCCCTTTGCCCTGAAAGAACAAATTATGTTATAACTTATCTAATATCAGTTAACTCTGAGATTTAGAGGAGAACAGTTGCAAAATGTGCTGGCATTTGTACAAAACTTTTGTTTGTACTGAACTGTCTTTCAAATGATTTCGTAAATCATCATCATTATTGTCCTGCCCTTGTCCCAATTGATTAGGGGTCGGCGCAACATATATTTTTTTCCATACTTTATTAGAGAGGAGACTAGAAAGGGAGTGACTACCAAGATGACAAATCTTGGTAGTCACTCCCTTTCTAGTCTCCCTTTCTCGTCATCTTTCATACAGTCCATCCATCGTTTCATTGGTCTTCCCCTATATGTGGGTACACAATTGTATAGTCAACAAAAGAGATAAGTACCTATGCAGGATCATCGGATATAGTTGAAGTTTAGTAAGAAACCAATGGATGTTGTCGACTGAAATTTAATTTGATAAATGAGCTGTTTGTTTTCTATTAATAAAATAAAATTTTATTCGAGAACATCCATCGGTTTCTTACTAAACTTCAACTATATCCGACGATCCTGCATACTTTCTCTTTTATTGACTGTACATAAATGTTCCTGTGTTCGTATACAGGGTCAAATGAAATTAGCTAGTGAAACTCCGCAGACGACATGGGTGTCGATATCTTTAAACATAATTAGACAAAAAGAAATAAATTTGATGACTTTTGTGGTGACATCGACCGCAGTTAGTGTTGTCACGTGAAACATCAGTTTATAAATCAGATTTTTTGTGTATACTTCACAGAAACATCGTTATCAAAACAAAAGAAAACAGATTTTCTCAACTCTTACTTCAAGTAACAACAGAGCTTCGTTAGCTAATTTAATTTGACCCTGTATACGAAACGTACCTACATCAATAAAAATCCAAAAAAGGCTTTGGGACCTTTGAGACTAAGTATTAATTCCGTGATAGGACCAAGCTAGGCAATTATAGAAAAGGTTCACAAAAAATACTTACAGCAACCGTTCCGGCCTTCAATTTAGGGTTAGCTTCGGCTGTGCTGGTCAGCATCACCAACGCTGCCAGAATCACCATGAAGAAAGCCATGAATTTCATATTGACAGATTTTCTTATTTCACAACTTTGATAAAACAGATAACTTGGAGTGATCGAGGAAGATGCACATGTGATATTTTTCATTAGATGCTCCTCTATTTATTTGATTTCGATGTACCAAGTGCAAATTATGAGCTGATGAGTGATTAGGTGATTACATATTGAAAAATCCGCAGTGTTTCAGTTCATAGTTAGTTTGTGGGTATTGTATCTAAGGAAAATGTCTGGCAGGTCACGTAAACAATTAAAATAAATCGGAACACCGTGATTTCTGCGCAGGGAGAATCCCGATAGATACTACCTACTGCTTTCTAGGTCCCGCAATTAGAGTTTTTAGTTACAAACATTTCATTATACTGTTTTTGCATATAAAAGCTTTGTAGCAAGACAACATTTTTTAACATGACTGTATCGCTAAAAAAATAAATGTAACAAGACTACCTACTTATTTAATCAGCTAAATGTTCAATGTTATGGGTCGCGTTTTCCACAAAAATCACGGAATTACTAAAAAATAAAAAGGTATAAAGGTTTTTTTTTAATATTTTTGCATAGCATAAGTTCGTCGTCTGATATTCCAGCTTCTCGTGTCTGCGGGATAAAGATTTAAAACATTTTATTCAAATAATATCTTCATTTTAGCCACCCAGCTGTTGCACATTCCGCTTTAGCGTGGCCCTGATTTTTATGCAGTAGATTCTGTTAGTGGTCCGCCACCGCTAAAAGAATTAAAATAAGGTGGATGGTAAGTCACGGGTTAAGGTCAACACACATTATAACTGCACCACTCCAGCGCGGCAGCCTCGAAAAATTCCATCCGCTTGCCGCCAACGCACTGTCAGCAAGACGACCGCTCGCTGCTGGCTCGCCACCGGGGTGAGTTGATAACACTGACAGCTTCATGCGCCGCTTTCTAGGTGGTACCTCACCGTCCACGCGCCAATGGCTATAGTCCGCCCGGAACTAGTTGGCCGCTGAGGACTATAGTTTTCAGCTTACAAATCGGTTTGTAAACAGTGTGAGTGTGAGAATTTGAGGGTGACGATGACGGGGAGACAGCCGTGCGAGTGGCGCGAAGAACGCACGCGGGCGGCGAGGCATGGCATGGCATGCCGCTTGCAAGGCGTTTCTTTACCTTTGGAGCGGACTGCTCGCAAGCGTGCGGACGCGGGACGGCGGCGGCGCGGCGCGACGCGGTACGTGTGCGATAGCTCGCGGGCTGCGCGCTGCCCTCGAGTTGTGCACTATTCTTCATTGTAAAATTTACTTTAATGCAGTTGATTCACTTGATTGATTTGAGAGTTCGAGAGTTGATTCGCTCAAAATAATCAGCGCAGGGAAAACACGTCCGTGCCGACCGACCTGGGCTTATTGGTTTTGCAGTTACCATCAGAATTAGGTCTTTTGTGATAAGCGGAACCCTTTTCATGCAAATCTGACTCTATCAAAGTCGGGATTTTCCTTAAGTAGGTAGGTAGCCATATTTTTTTAAGATTATTTTTCTACTTATCTTGTATAATAATTGGTGATTGATAATTATAGGAATTGAAGTTAATGCAGAATGAGGAAATTCGCGACCATCATGTGAGATATCGATAATAATATGACTCATGGTGTGATGTATAAAAAGGCAATACATGATCATGCTTCTTTTAGAGATCATTTTCATGAAGATCAAAGAAGTCAGAAATAATTTTCGTCGCAATATATTCTGTGGGTGTTATTAAATTATATCAATATTCAAATTATAGTCGCTAACGTTGCTAGAAAGTGTAACAAAAACAAATGAAAAAAATAAATAGGAAAAGGTAAGTACTTATAGCTTTTCAATTAGTGGGTATTGTAGCGAAAAAAATTAAAGGAAATACTTCTTCGCCACTTCTTAGGGCATATGGCATATTAAATACATTTTCCGATTTCGCTTCTTCCGAACAGAACATTAAAATTTTTATGTCCCCATCATAATGTCCTGTTCGGAAGAAGCGAAATTGGAAAATGTATTTAATATGCCATATGGGGGCATATGGCAAAAAGAGTTATATTTACTTACATAGAACATCGAGCGAACCTACGGTCCTGCATGCGGCAGCAGCGGGCAGCATTATATATGTTTATTTCCTTCAAAGAACTGTCTAGTCTCAGTAGTTCCTTCAGCTTTTGCAAAAGAACTAATGATCCTAAAATTCTCAGTAGTTCCTTCAAAGGAACTACGCGAAGGAACTAGTGAGCATAAATGAAATTAAGTACTATGGCATTCATCGGAAAGACCGGTTAAGCAGCCGACCACCTCCTAGGTATTAGGTATATATCCTTTTCTATATCTATAATCGCATATATAGGGTGACATTGAAAACATGCGACAAATCGAAATGGGAGATTGTACTCATCATTATGAACCACTTATACTATGGGACCAAACCTGAAATCGCAAAAAAAAAAAAATCAGCTGTTCCCTACATTTATGTTCGCATAACTCGTCAAAATGTAGGGACAGCCGATTTTTTTTTCGTGATTTCAGGTTTGGTCCCATAGTAAAAGTTGTTCATAATGATGAGTACAATCTCCCATTTTGGTCTGTCGCATGTTTTCAATTTCAACCTGTATAATTATTTCAGAAAGCCAAAAGAATGGCAAAGGATCTAGACGTTGAAAAAAAATACTAGATGGGTCGTGATCCTCAGCACTAAGGGAGAGATTACTAAAACGAAAATAACAATTGTAAGTAGTTAGATGGATCGCTCGTTACCACAGACCATTGCACGATAACTGAGGGGCAATTCTCGTAATTTTTAAGAACGTTCACAGTCTGATCTCAGTCTCAATCTGTCAAAAATACCTCAAATTTCCCTACATTTTGACAAGTTTTTGACATTTGTTTGTCGCTGAGATGAGACTGCGACTAGATTTTGAACGTTTTAAATTACGAGAATTGGCCTTCTGGTGTTGGTAAGTAAATTGACTGCTGACACCGAATATCGCTAGCGGTTTGACAACGGTAGCAATCCAAAATGGTCGACGTGATACTGCCAAACCACAGACATGGCAGTCTCCAAGTGAAATTCCACACTTTGTCACGGCCTTCGATGAAACGCCAAATTTTCAATAAATTGCTGCATTTTGGATTTGGATCGAATCTGCTAATTTAGGTAAGTCTCCAAGTTTCTTCATAATTTTTCGGCGTATCTTGTCAGCTTTAGAATTACGGAAGATTGTCGTTAATACCTAATAGTGTCAATCCCTAGCATTAGATGAAATGATAACTCACTTCACCTATGTCTTCACGGTGAGATTTTTACAGAATCGACCGGCTGATCGCGCAAATTTTCTTCAAGCGTCGAACATGACTTGCACTTTCCGAAACTGCACGTATATGCCAGGTGAGTGCCTGCCGGAATTCCATAAGGGACTCACCCGCACGCTATCGGCGCAACAGAAAGAAGAAGCCCAAGGCTAGGTTTTAAACTTGTTTTTTATTTAATTATTTTGGGGCTTAGTTCAGTAATACTTATATTTTTGAAATGTGCTAATTAAGCCCTTTCATTCGATACCCAACAAAGAATGTTAAAAAAATTTTTTTTTTAGGTCACAACTTTGTGGTCGCTAGAGGGCGCCATATTCAATTTAATGTGATGTCTCATAACCTATAACCAGCGGACGATCAAGATGCTTCCATCGATACCTCATTTGTCCAATTATGATAAGTAGTTTAGAAATTATTAGGGAACAGATCTGTTTTTTACATTTCTATGGAACAGATGAACATACATATATACATACATACTTACATACAAACCGGTCAAAATCATAACCCTCCTTTTTGCTTCGCCGTAGTCGGGTAATAACCCTCCTTTTTGCTTTGACGTAGTCGGGTAATAAAAATGGAAATTAGTTGGAACAAGGTCTGGTGAGTTTGGTGGGTGACGGAGAGTTTCCAGTCGTAAATCCTACTTATAGCACAGAATACTACGCTTATAGTTTTGAGACGGTCCGTTGTGCGGTGCTTCACCGCGATTTTGTTGTTGTTGTTCAGTGAGTTCATACGGTTCTCACTTTCCGAGCTTTTTTACGTTTCCAATTTGAAGTAAATCAATCAGTATCGATTTATCTCACGTTGAAGCCTGCTGTAAGTTCTAAAGGTGGTTTGAGATGAATATGCTTCCACTTTGGCTTTCGATTAATCGTTATCGACTTTCGTCTCCGGTCGGCCACGGGGCTCATGTTGAGATCAAAATTTCTAGAACGGAAGCGGTCAAACCAAAAACAGACCGTGCATTCACATGCAGCACTATGTCTATATACACGTCGTCGTTAATATTGCGTGCTGTCTGAGCTGCGTTGGTGCCACAACGGAACTCGTATTAAAATATAGCGCGCAATTTCGATGTTTTCATGGTTATAGAAACAACGATTTAAAAAAAATCAAACGGCGGTAAAACAAAACAAACAACAAAATAATAAAACAATAATAATAATATAAAATAATAATAACAAACACAACAACGGCAAATAACAAGTAACAAAAATGAACAACTGATTTACAAAATGTCATGCTCTATTATAATATTAATTTGAATTTGGAATTATCAAAAGAATGAAAGATGTCGATCTTTACAATAGCCAGTATTAAACATCGGTAAGCTCAGGTAAGGACCCAATATATACAGCAAATTGGTTTAAATATAACAAACAATTTATTTACCAATAATATAACAAAAATAAGTATCAAAATGACCTAGTTCTTCCTAAGATCGTTGACTCTAGGACAGATATTTCATCTATCCCTGTTTTTTGCTCTCCTTGCCCGAGTATGCCTTGTTGCTCTCCTTGCCTGTGTGTGCCTTGTCTCGATACCCAACAAAAAATGTTAAATAAAATTTTTTTTTAGGTCACTATTTTTTGGTCGCTAGAGTTCCGATGATTTTTGTCTGTAAAAAAGAAACAATTTTGGTAAATATCCAACAGTTACAATAACTCGCTGTTATTCGCGTTGTTTGTATGAAGAAATCCGCAAGAGAACCAACTATTCTTCGGGCTATTTCGGTTACCTAACCGACATAGCCCGAAGAATTGCCAAACTTAAGTGGCAGTGGGCAGGGCACATTGCTCGCAGAACAGACGGCAGATGAGGCCGAAAGGTTCTGGAGTGGCGACCGCGTACCGGAAGACGTAGCGTTGGAAGGCATCCCACAAGATGGACCGACGACCTTGTGAAGGCCGCAGGAACTCGTTGGATGCGAGAAGCACGAAACCAGTCGAAGTGGAGGTGCTTGGGGAGGCCTATGTCCAATAGTGGACGTCATTCGGCTGAAATAATGATGATGATGATTCGCGTTGTTATGCCGTCAAGCAGCATTGCTGTGTTGTCCAGTTTGGAGGGTATGGGGCCGCTTGGGGTGCTTGGGGGGGCTTTGGGGAGTACAGCGGCCGCAACAACGCACTATCATGCCTTTGTCATTGCAGACGTCCATAGGTGGCCGTTATCACTTCCTACCAGCATAGCTGTTCACAATCATCCGACACGCTATGACATCAAAAATGACATATTTCGATAACCTGATTTGCCTAGCCCCCGGCGGCAAACAGCTGTTGGAAGAATAGTGGTCGTCTATTCCATTTAAACTAACAAAATTTTCGGGGTTCGGACTTGTGAACATCGTTTAGGAGGTCTCCTACGATAATATTGATTGATGTTGGATACGGTTCGGAAGCATATTGAGTGGCTGTGAATAGCTATGCAGGTCGGAAACACCTCTGCCTAACCGACAAAGCGAGCTATAAACCCAATAGATTACTGGAAGTAGGTAAGTAGGTACTTACTATTTCTTCCCTAGTATTATGTCGAGGTTTAAAGATAACCTTAGGGGGTTTCGCGGCGTCACTAGCGCCGACGAACAGCGCGAGCGCCACCACCAGCATCACAAACAGCGCCGTCAGCTTCATTGTCTCTTCTTGTTATTACTGCTCCACACAAAATACGAGGAACTCAACTTCGAGATGAAGTTGACTGTGACAATATACCACAGACAGTAGCTTATATACAAGAATAAAATCTCTCTTTTACCTGTTGATTAACATTATTATGACGAGCTTGATGTAATGGAATTATCACTATGAAGAATGTTGTTAATAAAAAATACTTAGATCAGTTTCCTAGCTTGTCGGAAAGGCCTAAACGGAATGTGGAATGTGTGAAAAGTGCTTGTGGGATAATAAACAAACTACAACCACCAACATCCATCCATCCTATCATTCTACAATAGTCACTGGACCCGATATCAGCTATCAAACTTTTTTATTTAATAACATAATAAATCATAATATTCTGTTTCATGAAAATTAGCAACTCAAAGCGCGGGAGTGTTTGTTTTAGATGACAATAATTTTTGTATGTTCAATTAGGTAGGTATAATAGTCAAGTCATCAATTACCGATTATTCCCGATGTCCACCACTTGTTTGGCCACCAGTGGGGGACAGCGAAATAACTTAAAAATTATTCTCGTTGTCCACCATTGGGGGACACTTCATGGTTTGAATAGGTCGAATTTGTTCCAAAACAGAATCGGAGCACCCCCGACTTCACGTTGTCTTTTGGCTACTACCCCTTGAGTGTATATAAAAACCGGAGGCGCGAAGGGAGAGCAACCCTCGCCCGCTGTAACAAAGCATAGGCACCTATGCTCATCTTTGCTCAGCTTGCTGGTCACCTAGGACGACCAGCCTCAGCCGTTACGGCTTACACGGGTGCCTATGCTCTGTTACGTAAGGGCGGAAGGGTTGCACTTCCCGCAGCTCCGGAGATGATGCAGAAGCAACTTTAAAGTGTTTTGAGGTTAGGTTACAATAAATAGATAAGTGACTGCATGAAATTGAACATTATTTGATGACAATAATAAGGTAATTTTATGTTCAATTATAGTAGATTCACTCATCAATTAATACACTTATTAGAAGCTGGCAAAGCGTAGACATATCACAAAGTTATCACCATGCTGCGTCATATAAACAGTAGTTTATTTTAGACGCTAAAAGTTCTTCGCTGACCTATTAATTTATTAGACAACTAAATATATTTGAAGACAAGAATGACATTTTAAAGAAGCTGCGTCAAATAACACCCTAATATTTTTAGTATGCTATTTTTGATATTGTGTTAAGCAATTATTAAGGTGCCGATAACGATGACAAGCGTCATGAATATCTACTCTGCCGGGTGTTTTTTTTTATTTAAGGTCGTATACTTCATAATGCATCTTCTATGCTTTGTGGTAATACATAATTGAGTTTGGTATAGTATCAAGTAAATATTCTAGGTGTCGTTGTACTTAATTAATTATTGGGTTTTTGGTCATGCAAGTCTGTACCTATATCAAAGGAAACAAAGTTCAAAGTCTGGTATGGGAAAATAGATACGCCATAAGTATAATACGTACGTAATAGTTTCCTGCATTCCTAATAATTACAAATATAATTGTGCGCACATGACAATCTCTAAATCCCGTTGCGTCAGAAACAGGTAAAATTGAGATTTGTTTCTTGTATTTATATGCTACTCTCGGTGGTATATTGTCACAATCAACTTCATCTCGAAGCTGAGTTCCTCGTGGTTTGTGTGAAGCAGTAAAAACTAGAAGAGACAATGAAGCTGACGGTGCTGTTTGTGATGCTGATGGCGGCGCTTGCGCTGTTTGCCGGCGCTAGTGACGCCGCGCCACAACCCAAGTTCAACGCGAAATCACTAAAGAGTGCTGGGAATGCACTGAAGAAAGTTGGAAAAGTATTTGTAAGTACTTACCTACCTACTACCAATAATAATCTATTGCTTTTATAGCTCGCTTGGTCGGTTAGGCTGTAGTGTTCTAAGGTATACCTTCATACCTGGTGGGAAGTGGTCACAGATACCTACGTATGGACATCTGCAATACCAAAGGCATTACAGTGCGTTGTGCATTACAAAACAACGCGAATAATAGCGATTTATTGTAACTGTTGTACATTTACCAAAATTGTTTTCTTTTTTTACAGAAAAAAGTCGTCACAGCGGCGGGTGCAGCAGCTACTGCCCACGAGGTGTACAGCTCATTCAACGAGAGAAAACAACGACCTAGGTCCTAGGGTCAACAATGTTAGGAATAAGTAGGTCATTATGATATTTATTTTTTTAGTAAATAAATAGTTTGTTATATTTAAATCAAGTAGTTTTATATACAAGCCCAATTATATATTTACCACCTCTAGCATCTCATTAACGATGTCGTGTATTTACCGTTTAGGTATGACTTGTGATTTTTCAGCTAGGTATGTCGACGAAAGCTAAGGTATTTTACCTAAATATTTGTCTGGGATTGTGAGCTGTATCTTCAAGGCCTTAAGTACTTAGTAAGTGTGGGGATTGTGTGTAGTTCAGAGTTTGTGAACTTAAAAAAATCTGCTTCTGTCAACGGGAAGTACTCTATAGGTTTTGATTCCTTTGCGACAGCCTAAATATGCGGCATAAACGGAACATAAGCGCCCGTATCTTTTCATTGTGTTGACTTAGAAGTTAGATTTTTCACTTCTTCAAATGATTGCAGCCCTGAGCATTTGATATTAATTTCAATCTACGCGTTCCTGAGAAAAAGGGTCTTGACAGACAGACTGACTACGAAGTGATCTTCTAAGGGTTCCGTTTTTACTTTTGAGGTACGGAACCCTAAAAAAACTTCGAAGTCTATAATTATAGGTAAACATTTGATCACTCAAATCAAATAAAAATCTTTTATTTGCATAAAATTTGGTGGGTATCGGTACGAAAGATGTTATTTTTCAGTGAAAAGACACAATTTCGCCATATTTTATAATGGCATGCAAATATTTAATAAATGAAGTAGGTATGTAAGTTTAGTAACATACAGTAATACACTAATAACGTAGAGCTAACGAAATCAACAAGGAACATAAAAAAGACGGGTTGCACTCCGGGAGTGCCGGCAGAAGTGAAAACTTGAATATTAACGTTGTAATAAATCAATTATTAATTTAAAAAGCTAACAATCTTAAAATAATAATATGTACAAGTATATAAAAAGGGAAAATCCACCACCACCACCACCACCAGCACCACCACTACCACCACCACCACCACCACCACCACCACCACCACCATCACCACCACAACCACCACCACCACCACCACCACCACCACCACCACCACCACCACCATCACCATCACCATCATCACCACCACCACTACCACCACCACCATCACCAACACCACCACCACCAACACCACCATCACCATCACCACCACCACCACCGCCACCCACCACCACTACCACCATCACCATCACCAGCATCACCACCACCACTACCACCACTACCAACACCACCAGCACCACCACCACCACCACCACCGCCACCATCACCATAATCACCACCACCACAACCACCATCACCACCAGAACCACCACCACCACCACCACCATCACCACCACCACCATCACCACCACCACCATCACCACCATCACCATCACCATCACCACCACCACCACCACCACCACCACCAGCACCACCAGCACCACCACCATCACCACCACCACCACCACCACCATCACCATCCCCATCCCATCCACATCCCCATCCCCATCACCATCACCATCCCCATCCACATCACCATCACCATCCATCCATCCATCTATTATCGTGTCTCAATTGGTTCACTTCGGTTGGCGCCGCCGTAGAAAGCGAGGGGGGGGGGGGGTAATCTCTCCTGACGGTCACGTGTCCTGACGCGAGTTTCACATTTTTTACCCATTACAAAAAGTGTGCAACGCCGCTAAAGAAGTTTACACTTCAATAATTAAAAAAAAAAGACGGGTTGCACTCCGGGAGTGCCGGCAGAAGTGAAAACTTGAATATTAACGTTGAAATAAATCAATTATGAAATTGAATTAATATAACTAATTTTTCACTTCTCATGCTCTAAAAGTTCGTCTTTATGTTGTGCTTAGGCGACATAAAATCGCTTTTTATGTTCTAGTGCATAAAGTATTTTTTTTTTCTGAGACTAAGGTAATCAGGCCCAACAGCCACACGCACAATGAAACTTCGCAGGTTAAAGTCGTGGTTTATTTCATTTTCTTTAATTTATACCACTTCCGTGTTTTCTATCGTTAATTTAATAAAATCAGGTAAAATAGTTGTCAATTATTATTTAAAAACGCAAAGAAACGTGTTTATGACTTGGCAGTATGAAGTACACAAGTCGAATGACAAATGTTGAAATAAAAAAAAAAACTTTTAAAAAGTTTCGTGGCGGTATTATCTGTGGTGACGGGAATTAGCTATGCTTTGCAACATTTTTGATTAATTATGTACTGTATACTTTATGCCTGTTCATTGCCTGTTTCATTTTCTCGCAATCGAAATGAAAAGCAGAGTGTATAACTCAGGCATAAACGAGCCATTTTACCCCTCGACTTAACTATCCACCCTCGCCTGCGGCTCGCGTGGATATAAACGTCTCGGGGTAAAATAGCTTCTTTTATGCCTTAGTTGTACAATCTACTATTTATTCCTCTTTATAATATTAGTGCAGAAAAAAATAAATTATAGCCTATGTTATTCTGTGATAATGTAGCTTTCTAATTTCTTCTTTCTTTTTTATTTTACTATTATCATTAAAATAAGTCCTCCTTAGTATTTGTTACAACGGAATGCATGGCCGTTGCTGATTTGTCAATGTCAATTATATTTGTTACAATTTTTTATTTATTTTTATTACAATCTACTATTTTTCACTATTGTTGCGTCACTTTTTTCATTAATCGGTGCAATTTGTTCAATTTCCATATTTTAAACACTTTATATACACGAATTTTACGAATACAGAGCAGTGTGGCTACTACACAGACGGTCGAGCCATCAGCTGTCCATCCATCCATCCACATCCACGTCCACAATCACCGTCACCGTCACCGTCACCGTCACGTCACCGTCACCGTCACCGTCACCGTCAGCGTCACCGTCACCGTCACCGTCACCGTCACCGTCACCGACACCGTCACCGTCACCGTCACCGTCACCGTCACCGTCAGCGTCACCGTCACCGTCACCGTCACCGTCACCGTCACCGTCACCGTCACCGTCACCGTCACCGTCACCGTCACCGTCACCGTCACCGTCACCGTCACCGTCACCGTCACCGTCACCGTCACCGTCACCGTCACCGTCACCGTCACCGTCACCGTCACCGTCACCGTCACCGTCGCCGTCACCGTCACCATCACCGTCACCGTCACCGTCACCGTCACTGTCACCGTCACCGTCACTGACACCGTCACCGTCACCGTCACCGTCACGTCACCGTCACCGTCACCGTCACCGTCACCGTCACCGTCACCGTCACCGTCACCGACACCGACACCGTCACCGTCACCATCACCGTCACCGTCACCGTCACCGTCACCGTCACCGTCACCGTCACGTCACCGTCACCGTCACCGTCACCGTCACCGTCACCGTCACCGTCACCGTCACCGTCACCGTCACCGTCACCGTCACCGTCACCGTCACCGTCACCGTCGCCGTCACCGTCACCGTCACCGTCACCGTCACCGTCACCATCACCGTCACCGTCACCGTCACCGTCACCGTCACCGTCACTGACACCGTCACCGTCACCGTCACCGTCACCGTCACCGTCACCGTCACGTCACCGTCACCGTCACCGTCACCGTCACCGTCACCGTCACCGTCACCGTCACCGTCACCGTCACCGACACCGTCACCGTCACCGTCACCGTCACCGTCACCGTCCGTCCGTCCGTCCGTCTAACCATCCATCCATTATCGTGTCTCACTTGGTTCACTTCGGTTGGCGCCGCCGTCGTAGAAAGAGGGGGGGGGGGGGGAAATCTCTCCTGACGGTCACGTGTCCTGACGCGATGTCCTGACGCGAGTTTAACATTTTTTCCCCAGTACAAAAAGTGTGCAACGCCGCTAAAGAAGTTTTCACTTCAAAAAAAGATTATAATGCAGTTCTGAAGTGGTAGAGGTATGCAATGTATACCTACGTCAATAGGTGTCCACATTGGCTATTGTGTTTCAGTAGTCAATATTTAAACAAAATCCATCAATCATGCCAATTTTATATTTTCAGCGGAATCGAATTGCCTTTTTATAATCACAGAGGAAAACAAAACGTGCTTATTGTTAGATTTCATTATAATATTATTAGGTAGGAATTAAGGTACCAGCTGATGCACCTTCTAAGGGGCGATTCTCGTGATTTTAAGAACATTCACAGTCTGATCTCAGTCTCAATCTCTCAAAATATCTGTAATTTATTTACTTGTCAAAAATACCTGTAATTTATTTACTTGTCAACAATTTATGACATTGATTATCGCCGAGATGAGATTGCGCATTTTTAACGCTTTTAATTACGAGAATTGGCCTTCAGGTCAGACCTACATTCGTTCAAGTCTACCTAGACTTCACACAACTTTATGAAAAATTAATAGGTAATCTACTTTGTTAAAAGCGGTTTTACCTTTATTGCTAAGCAGTTGACTTTTATAAGTCAAATGCCGGAAATAGCAGTCAGGCTATTTTCACAATTTATTTATTTGCTGTCCGTTCACGACACGTAATACAAACTCCCATTCAATGTTAGCTCTACACAATGCGTTGTTAGTTAACAAGGGGCACATGAGAGCGTATTGATGTCAATTTCTATTGAAAATTTGCCAAATCTAGACACAATTGTCCTGAATATTGTACATACTTGTACATATGATGTTCCACTGCAGGGCAAAGGCCTCCCATCTTTCCACTTCTCTCGGTTTCAAGCTGCTAAGGACCAGTTCTTGTTGAAGGAGTCCAGCTCATCCTGCCATCTCCATTTGGGCCTAACACGATGTCGCTTGCCAATCAACAATAAAAAAAGAGAACCATGACTCCATACAAATGTTGTCTTTAAAAGACCGCATTTAGCGATAAGACCGCCCATTATGTCACCTATGTAAAATTTCTAAACTTTTATCTGTAATTGATATGGTTTATAAAATGAAGAGAATTCTATAACTAGAAGACTAGAAATTCTATCTTGCTATTGTCTTTTTTAGAAATAAGATGTGTCTACCTACTTATATAATATTTTTTCACAACACCTGCTCGCTAACTTCAAATTATATGTCATGCAAACCTAACCTAAAGCAAGTCATTTAACCTTTCGTATGCCGGAACGTAGATCTACACGAGACACAATGGCTTTTTAATTGTGTCTGTAATTACGGCATACAACCGGTTAAGCCCTAGGCTCTACCGGGCATTAACATTGTATTGAATTTCATTATAACCCGCTGGTCATTAATGCGATTTGAATTTGGAACGTCAACTGAGAAAATCGTATGGAAACATTAACCAAAAAAAAACAAAGGTCGACCAAAGAGTTCTCACTTCATAGGTTTTAGTCGCCTACGACGAACAAAATGATCGGTTGCTGTGGCGCGTATACCACCCATTTGAATGTTGGATTTGGGCTGATGCTCCATTGAAGATATTATTTTATTGTTTTTGATGAAAATGCATGAGATTAGAATAAAAAAATTAAAAAAGCCGACAGGCAGTAAGTACTTATGTTATTTTAGTTCAATCTTAGATTTGATGCCACCAACTGCATCAGACTGCTAGTTTTGAATCTTAGTTGCAGTCGTGCTTTGATTTTGTCATTTTATTTGAATCCTTTTAGTGTGTTATAATTTTGAAATCGTCTCCTCCAGCCCTTTATTTTGATACCCCACATAGTAATGTTACATTTTTATTCAAGAACTTACTTTGTTTTCGTCTAGAATCCGCCATTTTGATTTCATAAAAACAAAAACTAGACTATAACATTCGCGCAACCCAGACGAGTACATAGACACCTCATCTATTAAAATCTATTCGGCCGTTAGGATGCTTCGAGGGTAAAAGGAATTCCACATACAAAGATTTTATGCGTACTTAACTAGGTAAATGTACCTAGTTAAGTACGCATAAAAACATAACCCTGTCCTGTCACGTAGTCCGGTAAATAGTGTATGACAATACATAACTAGGTATTCCCCGGTTATTAGACAGTTACATAAACGACTAATTCGATAATCGAATTGGTTCTTATTACCTCGCAGTTGGTGCGAAAAGTAGAGTATTCTTCTCGGGGATAAAGGTGTTTGTCTTGGGCGAGCTTTGAATTCCTCACTACACTCAGGATTATAGTCTTAACTCCCTCGCTTCGCCCAGGAGTTAACTCAGAGCTCCCTTGCTACGCTCGCGAGCCCTAGAATCTTTCGTTGAGTTCAGGATTCAAAATAGCGCCCGCGACATTAAGACACTACTTTATCCTCTTACTATTTACTTATAGTTCGATCTAAACTAGATTAATAATAAATGTCAATCAAAATCCTAACTAATATTATAAATGCGAAAGGTAAGTAGTTTGTTTGCTACCTTTTCACGCCTAATCCCACTAAACCAATCATCATGAAGTTTTGCATATACGTGGTCAGGGGTATAGAAAAGGACATAGGGTACCTTTCATTCAGAAAAAAAAAAAAACTGTTCCCGAGGAAAAGCACAATAAATTTCGATGGTCACAATTGCTTTAGCACGCTAGATGGCGCTACGAGTCTTTCGAATCATGATTGAATTGAATATGACACGACTTTCAGAGCAGTATTCTCACAAAAAAAGTACTAGGCTTGCATGAATTCACGATCGTATTTCAATCATAAGTATTATGCTTTTAATGGGATTTAGATGAAATAAGTATGGCACACAGATAAGTACCTACTCTATTCTAACCTGGATTAACACATAGGATACTTTTTATCCCGTTAATACGTTTAGTGGGCTAATTTCCGACCTCCACGTGGGCGAAGCCACGGGCCAAAGCTAGTTCTACATAATCCAGTCAATTCATTCATAAAAAAAAGTTGTAAATAGTCATCTCTATACATATAGAGAGAAACACCTAATTGGGAAATACTTGTACTGTCTACTTGAATCATGGGGCTTTTCCGTCGGCATTTGTTTTACTGGAGCAAGAATAATGTTTCTGAAGGTTTTACTATCTGCGCTTTATATACCTAATTAAATGACGCAGTCATGTAGCCATGACTGTGTGTGTGTGTAACAATTAATTTGAAACAACAGCAGGTTTGCTTTTGTTTCAAATTAATTGGTAAAACTTCACAGAAAGATTAAAACAAGTGCGAGTCGGACCCTAATAAAGATTTCTATTTTTATTTATTTATTCATTTACACACAAAAGACTTAGGTAATAGAGAAAAGTACATAAATCTAAAACTAGACTATAGACTTTCAATCATCATGTTTACAGGCTGTATTATCCCTGTATAGTCAAAGTGGCCGAACGGCTTTTTCCTAACAATTTGTGCGGGGTCCTATCCATCAAGCAGAATTGCGACAGGAGAGTTGAATGAGAAACGTAGGCAGTGTACAAAAAGACATTAAAAAAACTATAGAAACCTTAACTTCAAATACGCCATTAGATGCCGATCGCATCTGTGCAGGAGGGTACGAGTATCTCATGAAAAATGATCTTCAAATCCATATCTCTATTTGCGTCTACACGAAAATTTCGTCATTCATCATTATGCTTTACAGACACGTCTGTCCCGAAGGATGGTTTAATTAATTACTATTTAATTGATACCCACTCCTAGTAAATAATACAAACGAGTAGTTACCTGCTACACCTGAACCTAAGAACAGTTTCTCATATAGCAAGATGTCTTGAATTTATCAGTAAGTAGGTATATCTCCATAATTTAATTGCCGTTTATATAATGGATTCTAAATTATATGATAATCTAAACTAGACATTATTTAATATATCGTTTAAACATTGAATCGCTCACACCGTTCCCTTATGGCCTGGTAAACCCAACTGTCGATATAATTCTAATAAACAAACAATTACAAAGTAAGCTAATGTGTCACATTTGCACACACAATAATAAAAGATGTCCTTAAGTTGGTAACTGAATGGAGCAAAATATTTGTCCAAGCAGCAGTTTTTTTTTCACCTTTTCCTGTGTGTGCTTTATAAAAGCCAAGTCAGTTTTACTGTTAGTTTCAATTGCTCGAAGTTGAGACACGACGAACGACGGCACGATGAAGATCGCGTTGGCAATTGTTTTCGTAGTAGCATTATGTTCGCACGTCTCTGTGGTGACGTGCGCTCCGTCCAGTGCGCCGGCTCTGACTGGTGCATTAGGTGGCACTGTTACAACAACTACCACGAAAAAGCCATGGACGCAGAAATTCAAAGATGGACTGGTATGTTAAATGTTTTGATTTTTAATTGAAATCTATTTTCCTGCCTGTCTGAGTTTTGATAAACATTAAGATGGTACCTTGTAAGGACCCAGTAAACGTCTTGAAAAGAAATCTCAATATACATTATCTTATCTAGTTTACAAATAACTCTCCTAGATCTTTTTCTATGCCAGTAAGTATAATCATGCAATAATTATACTTATAAAGTCACTTTATGCATGATCGTATGGTTGAGCTTGTAGGTATGTACATTTATAGCGTTATGTTTCCTATTATCTGTTACAAGGAAACAATAATAAGGAAAATAAGTAATATCTTACTCACATTACATATTCGATAAAATTGCAAATTGTATGATTTGATTTGTTTACCTACACAGTTCAATTGATGTGGTAAGTCAAATTAACGCATCGTTTAAAACGGGATGTTGACAATCGGTACATCGCAATGAGCCTATAATATTCCCCTGCTGGGGCGCAGGCTTCTTCTTTTAGAGAGAGAGTGGGCTGTAATCTACCATGCGGGTCCAGTGTGGGTTGGTAAACGTCACATGACTGTGTACGAATTTTTGGTTCTTGGACATTGTCCGGTTTCCTCACGAAGTTTTCCTTCACCGCTTTTATAGCTGCGGTGATGAAATTATAAAGTAAAAGTAATGCGCCTACCTGGGTTCGAATCCACGACCTACAACTCGTAAGTCAGGGCCGTTACCACTGGGCCACCATTTATACGTACATACCTACCTGTTTTCCATAATTTTATTATATTTTTACCTAATAATTATTTTGTTTTTCAGGGTACGTTCTTCCAAGGGGCAGCGGTAGTTGGTGCAGTTCAGCAAGGGATCCAGAACTCTCGCAGCCACAAACACAAGCCATCACCAGCAGCATCGTTAGCGCCGGCTGCAAAACATTAAATTATTATTAAGTTTAGCAAACCTTATGCGTTGTAAAAATATTGAAAAATTAGATACAAACTTCGATCAAACCAAGTTTTCAATATTTTGGCAATAAATAAACATATTTATAAGTCCCTCAAATTGTTATTTTAAATTGTCCAATAGATCATATAAGTTGTACCTATCTATGTCCAATAAGTTAAATTAAAAATATACGCGTCAGCTTGAGAAACTCCTCCTGTTTTTCGTCGGTTAAAAATGTTAACCAAATTCTGATTTTGTTGTCTTTATTCTAAATAATAAAATAATCTCATTATTTAAAGATTATTTGAAGAATAGAAAATTCGAATTTGCTATAAAAATATCATTTTCTTTGCCATGCTATTTTATTTGCGGGTTTTGTAAAGCTGAATAATAGAGCATCTTCAGCCGTCGCGTGTCGTAAACAAAGATACGAGTATTGTATCTAGTTCGCCGATATATTTCAAAAGTTATGAAAGACGTGGTTGTCGTCTGGTGAAACAGGAGACGGTCTACTAACAACTGGACTGTGGCCAACAAAGGAACGGAGCCGACACGAGCGCCCACGCCCACTGCACTGTGTTCACAATCAATACGTGACTATAGCATCCTTCATTAAATTGGTACCACTAATGTTTATCATTAAAACTTTATGAAAACTACAAACCTGGCTAATTTGTTGTGCCTGAAAACTCACGTCAGGACATCGATGCAAGAAACATTAGTCAGTGGAACAGCACGGTACCTACTTGTACGAAAAAGGTCTGTAAATTAAGTTACATTATTCGCACATGTTAACTTGACGAGGTAAGTTTTAATAAAATAAGTTTTAATAGAAAATAGAATAAATATGTGTATAACAACACGTAACACAATCCCTGTTACGTGTTGTTATACACATATTGATTTTATTTTCTTTTATATGACGAGGCACAAAGAAAAGAAGTGCGATTGCAAGTACCTAATTAGGTACATCGGAAAGAAGTGACAAACAGGCTATTTGTGTCTTATCAAATTAAGGCGTGGAATTTAAAAATGGGCTAGGAGCCAAAACACAATCATTGAGAAATTAAATAAAAATGCATTAACATTTTATTTGAGCATCTTTTTATGAAAACTAAATTAAATAGGTACTGCTTGTACATATACCTGCCAATAACATTGGTGTAGTCATTTATTGAAATGGCTGCCCAACATAGCACTTTTGAAAGACAAAATTTTGGTTTTGCTTTTTTGGCATTTAGCCCATTTGTAAATACCACGCCTCAATTGTTAAATTATATGTCATTCAAACGGTTTTTAGGTTATATTAATTTTTAGGGTTCCGTAGCCAAAGGGCAAAAAACGGAACCCTTATGGATTCGTCATGTCTGTCTGTCCGTCCGTCCGTATGTCACAGCCACTTTTTTCCGAAACTATAAGAACTATACTGTTGAAACTTGGTAAGTAGATGTATTCTGTGAACCGCAGTAAGATTTTCACACAAAAATAGAAAAAAAAACAATAAATTTTGGGGTTCCCCATACTTACAACTGAAACTCCAAAATTTTTTTTTCATCAAACCTGTACGTGTGGGGTATTTATGGATAGGTCTTCAAAAATGATATTGAGGTTTCTAATATAATTTTTTTCTGAACTGAATAGTTTGCGCGAGAGACACTTCCAAAGTGGTAAAATGTGTGTCCCCCCCCTCTTACTTCTAAAATAAGAGAATGATAAAATTAAAAAAATATATATAATGTACATTACCATGTAAACTTTCACCGAAAATTGGTTTGAACGAGATCTAGTAAGTAGTTTTTTTTTAATACGTCATAAATCGAAAACCGCAATTTACCTTTCACAAAGTTACAACGAACTACAAGAACTTTTATATTATGTTACTTGCTGCTACGGAACCCTTCATGGGCGAGTCCGACTCGCACTTGGCCGGTTTTTTATTTTAATTTATTACCCCAGGGTCTAGTCGGACTATGTTTTATCAATTAATTACTATTTAGTATAAAAATTAATTTGTCAACCTAAAGCCCTATCTCCTACTTTGTTGTGCCAGACAGAGTCCACAATGATTGTCTTCGTGAATTTTCATCATAACTCGGTGGTCAATATTGTGATTATAATTTTGAACGTCAATTAAAAATTCGTATAACTTACGAAATAAATCTCGCAGGTGTTAAAGCAAAGTTTTTATTATCTACTAGTTCTTTTAAAAACTTGCCCACTATGTAAAATTTTGTTCTTAGGTATTTTTTGTACAGGAAAATGAAACTCCGCGAAAATAAAAGCGGTTAAAAGGGAAGTGGGAAAAAAATACACCATGTTAAATATTTTGGTCATTCTTTATTATGTAAGTGCTACAAGAATAAAAGGCTCTACTATTTTAATGAATAGATACGTGTATGCAAAGGATCTTTAATTTAAGTACCTAATATTAATTACTTCTTCATAACCGATGTATTCTTCTTATTGAGAAGAAAATTACGTTTTTTAATTAGATTATCTAGATTCTCTGTAAGTTCCTTTACTTTTGCATCTAATTCAGTTTTGCCCCTGAAAAAGAAACGTAGGTAATGTTTAGTGACTTTTTGCGAGACTTACAGAATTGGTAAAACAAAAGATAATTTTATAGGGGTTCGAAGGAATTGACATGATTTAATATAAAATTGAATAAAATATTTGTACTTTTAATTAACAAGTATATTCTTTATTGAAAATTCAGTCATAAATAATTCTCTAACTAGGACAAATTGTTTTCAAAACAACACAACATAGAACATATTCATAAGGAAACCCGAATAAATAAGCGTGCCTATGTGGGATTCGCTTTTTTTTTCAGGTAACGATGAAAATGAAGCAAATAGCTCCTTTTAAAGGAGTTTAGGAAAACAAAACGCTCCGTATGACCCAAAGTAAAATTAACTTTTTCGAGAGAATATGTAGTGAGTGATGAATTATTGAAAGTCTACTTACATTATTGTTAACAGATCTTCTGGAACCTCTGGTTGGAGCAGGTTCAGTTGTGATTTTAATTCATCAACCATGCTTTGACGCTTTTCCAGTTCATCTTCCTGTTGCTTAATTGTAGTGTTGACACTTTCTGTCTCCTTGTTAATTTCGTCTTCATTCTGAGTGATGACAAAAGAAAGACGTGGTTATTTTTTTTTCAATTAAATTATAAATTATTATTACTATTTCAAAGGAATTATGCTAGTTTTAATAGAAATTATACTAGCTGCAGCTTGCGACTCTATCCGCATGAAAGCCAACTATACCATAATATAAGTTAATCCTATGGTTCTCGGCAATAGTGTAGCTTTTCATCAGTTAAAGAATTTTTGAAAGCGGATGAATAGTTTCGGGAATTACCTCTACATTCAAACTTCCAAACTTTACCTCTATATTATTATATTAGTGTAGACTATGTAATTTTAAAATTATCTTTTATGTATTTTGTTGCATTTGACCTCACGGTGAAAAAAGGGACAGGATGGAGGTATTTTAAATTATGATTTATTGTGTAAAAAATAAAGTTACATACGTAATATCCGCGTGTCTTTCTAAAACGATCCGCTATTTCTTGCAGTGTGTCTTCATACTGCCGTCTGTAAATTAAAATTAAATAATATTAGGTAAGTATAAGGTCTACACCATACTAGCTAGGGGATCCTAAACTGTAAATAAGACAATTAAGTTATGATTCAACGCACGATATACCTACTGCAAATACGGTAGATGCGAGAAACGTCGAACTATTTTATATAGAGATGTACAAAGGCGGGATGCTTTTTGTGTCAGAGGATATTGCAGTCGTAAGCAGTGATACCGGCCAATGAAGGACAATGCTTGTTCGCCAGCTAAAACAGCAGATGGATATTTTTATATTAGATACCGGTGATTCCGAGTGCCAACCTATGGTAACGCCACGTAAGTCACGTACGCCTTTACCTAGGCAGACCAAGGCAGCACAAAACCAGAAGGTAAACGAGCCTCTTATTCTTCTGAAACTCCGTACTAGGTACGCTAGACCAGCTCAAGGTCAAAGTGTTGCACCAACGTACGGAGTTACGAACGACTGTACTACTAACTATTTAACTAAGCCCCAGTCTGAAACTTCTGATTGCCAAAATTCAGTGCAACGGCTTTAAACTTACATAAGGAGTTCTGTTCCCTCAGCTTCTTGCTTCACAGAGTTAGCCAGTTCGCGTTGAGTGTCCCGTGCTCGCTCTACGCTTTTATTTATATCATCGCTCTGACGTTGTAACTGCATACGTTTAGCAGTTAGTCGAACTGCAACAAATAGATCAGATAATAGTCCTAAGTATGATTTGTATTACTTAGTAAGCAAGCCACGAGTCGGCTATATTTTTTAGGACCCGATCGATCCTTTGATAGGACGCAGTTGCAGCATGTTGTAGCATGAACTGCTTTGTATAAAATGTTTGCTATTTTTTCTAGCATACATCATCTATCAATCGTGTGCAGTTTGCACAACTGCAACTTACACACTGCAGACACACACACACACAGCACGTTTGTGTGTGTGTGTGCAGTGTGTAAGGTAACATAATTGTTTAATGAAGTGTGCATGTCGTCAAAACAAACGCATTACCGCGCCATCAACGCCAGTCAGACCCATAAACAACAGCTTCATAACTAGTTCTTAACGTATAATAGCTTTTTAAGTTTACCTATTCGTTTAGAAATATCTACTCTCTCGTTGAAATTTTAGATGAGAATGAGAAACTGCAAATAAATCGTATGTCTAAGTTCTAAAGAGCTGATGTCGTTTACAAATACTATTTGCCTGTTGTTGTTTGTCTGTTTGTTTGTTTACCTCGCCTTTACGAAAGCCGCTGAATTATGATAACACCGTTCGAGAGCAATGCATTGGAGAGTAGTACGGTAATGATGTATGTACGATTTGATGCAAATTAGGTACAACCTACTTACTTAGGTAGGTAGACTAGTAGAAGAAATCGGTCATGCAAAGTCAAAATCTAATCATTTATTTCAAGTAGGCCATTAAAATGCTCTTTTGGAACGTCAAAAAAAATAATATGATTGATTCGAGGTGCCAAAAGGTAGTTTCGTATAGAGAAGAATGGGCAATAAACTCCAAGATTACTCTTTTAAAATGTTTTACAATATTTTGTACTGTCATAGTCACTATGATGATGACTGATTCGCACAGAATTTCATGCAAAACATAAATTACATTCAATAATACACTTTAAAAAAATACTCATACGTAGGTACTTAGTAAACTTAAAAAGCGCAATTAGGACTTACCATTCTCAAGTTTCAGACGTTCAATTTCTGTGTTTAATGAGCGGGTGATCCTCAATGCGGTCATGGTCTCCCGGTACTTCTGCTCGTTCTCCGCATCCAATGCGGGCAACGCTGAGCGCTGAAGTGTTCAAAATTACTGGTTAAATTTGGATTCAGTAATATTCAGATTATGCATGAAGAAGCCTCCTCGTGTAGCGCAGTTTGTTCCGCCAGTTACTCAACTGAACCGAGCGCTTGGCGCATCCCGGACAGTCACACTCAACACCTTATTGACTGGCCTTGTGGTGGTAGGGATAACGCCCGCCTGGTTTGGCACCACCCTCCCGCCGGAGTTCGGCACCAAGCAACCTGCTGCGTTTCGTCGATGCGTGGGAATTCCAGTGCCTTAGGCATCTTCTGGGCACGCTCGTTCCATCATAGACCTCATCCATCGCTTTTCATCAGACGTGATCGAGGTCAAGAGCGGGCCCATTCAGCAATTTAAAAAAATACAGATCGTTGACACTTTAACCTTAGTCAGTCAAGTAAAGCTTGCTTAAGTAACTATAATGTCTACGTGACAACTAGTTTAAAAGGAAACCGGTAGCTTGCAGCATCACAAATTATAAAGTAGGTACACCTATACCCGCTTGTGATGTAATGTAATATGTGTGTAGATAAACAATAGGTATTTTATAGGTATGTAGAAAGCTTCTTCATCTATAACTGATGAAGAAGCTTTCTACATACCTATTTGAGGTGCGTACTTAGGTATTTGTTATATTTTCTATGAGTGACGAAACAGGAGCTTCAATAGCAATAGTGTGATGTATAAACGGACAACGGTTCCATTATTTATGTTCGAGATAGTTAGATTTTAAAAGCGTAAGTAGGTATATTGTCTTATATGAAATGTCTGTTATACCTAAATGCGTTACACCGTTATGCCAATCAAATAAATCTGTATTCATAAAAACTTTCATGTCATGATTTAAGTTATAGGCATAAATCTTACCTGCACGACCAACTCATTTTCGATTTCTTCCAAATTGGATTTGAGTAAGCATATTTCAACTTGCTGTTCCTCTGGTCTAAACATTTTCGTTAGTTTTTAACTTACACAGATTTTTTGTAAATTACTATTTAGCAGATTAACAATTAGATACTATTTATTTAGGTACTTTTTAGATAACTTATAAAAATATAATTCACATTAACACGTAACTAAAATAGCAAATTCGCGCCTAATGTATGCTTGTCTATGTTTTGTTCCTTATTCAAACTTTTAAAATGTTTTTTATTCAAGTATTTTGAAATTTATTCTTATCTATGGTTTTGTTTTATGCCAGTGTTGCATGAATAGCGCGTGAATATCTATAATAAAACGGGGAAATATTTGTGAGATACTGTAATTTAATATTATTAAAAGTGGTCCGCTTCTTCTTTTTCTTTTTGAGTCTATGTTTAGGTACTCGTACTTATTAGGTATTTGTATTACCTACTTAATGGGGAAGGCCGATTAAAGTTATGTTTAAATGGCGTGACCACAGCTAGATCCCTACGGCCTAACTAGGCTAAAGGACATGTTAAGTTTTTGTAGGGAGGTTAGCGTAGCATTCTTTTCTTTTAATGCCTCCTCTATGTAAGTTATAACTCTCTGTGTAAAGCATAAATTACATAATGACAAATGCATGACAATGAAGGGCAGTGACAATAATTATTAAGAACGATAAAGAAGGTGCTGCCATTACATACTTTAAAGACTGGACTTATATATTTGTTTAAAAATAAAATTTATACATTAATCAATTATTAAATATCATGTTCAGTTCAGTTCAGTGTACTTAGTTATGATTCCATACGCTTTAAATACAGTTTTGATATTCTATATTCTAAAAATACTCGTGAAATCATATCAATTCTTACAATAACATAATCAGCCTATAATGTTCCCACTGCTGGGACACAGGCCTCCTCTCAGTGAGAGGGAGTGGGCCGCAATCCACCACGCGGGCCCAGTGCGGGTTGGCAGATGTCACATGTCTTACAATTTTTGGTTCTAGGACATGCCGGTTTCCTCACGATGTTTTCCTTCACCGTTTTGAGAGCAGTGGTGATGAAATAATTTACACAAAGTAAAGCGCCTGCCTGGATTCGAACCTACGACCTACAACTCGTAAGTCGCGGCCGTTACCACTTGGCCACCACTGCTCTATTAGCTCTATTATCAATTCTTACAATAAGCATGTCCCAATTACCATCTTATTTCCAAAACTGGCAACATAAAGACCTCCCCGAATACTTGAATCAAAATAATAATCTTTTAAATTGAAATATTTTTTGCAAACCTTTGCCAAGTAACGAAAGCTGTGGTGGGATTTCAAATATTATCAGTTATTTATTAAATATTATTAACTTTTTGTCCGTACTAGGCCACAGAAAATCCATGTCCAATAAATTTTATACTCTTTAAAAATTGCGGAATAGGGCAATGCGCCATTCTGCATTTATTTCTAATAAAATATTATTATGTTATTATTATGAGCCTGTTATGTCCCACTGCAGGGCAAAGGCCTCCCTTCCGTCTTTCCATATTCTCCTGTCTATTGCTACATCTGGCCAATCCTTTAGATAGGCGTCTAATTCGTCACGCCATCTCTTCCTGGGCCTACCGCGTCGCCGATTCCTGTTATTCGGAACCCAGTCAGTGGCTACTTTTGCCCAATTATGTTGCGACATGCGGCAGATGTGGCCTGCCCAATTTCACTTTAGTTTGGCGGCTGTGTTACCCACGTCTGCGATTTGTGTTTTGGGACGAAGTATACTGTTCCGAATGCGGTCTGTGAGTTTTTCTCTTTCTCTAATAAAATCATTTAAAAAAAATGTATAAGTATCTACGTAACATTGGAAGGACCACAAGCTAGAACGATGACCTGGTGAAGGCCTCTGGAATCCGCTGGATGCGAGAAGTACACAACCGGTCGATGTGGCTGTGTTTGGTTCAGAAATTTCTTTAATCTATCATTCTAACTTCTTTAACTTTGGCTTTCGCTGCATGTCACGTTATTTTTTTATTTTTTTACATAAGAAACCAAAGCGGCCATATATATTTTTTATCTTACCGCCTTCACGTGTCTCATAGCACATTTTGCTGGAAATTACACTTTTTACGAGCAGTCTGTGTGTGGTTGTATATTTTACCTTATTGTTTCTTCTAAGTAGGTAACTACTTGCATATACCAAACACGCGACAGCACCGACTCTAAATTAGAAGAATCCAAGTTTTCTGTGATGGAAGATGGTCGCCGTTGACGGAGTGGTAACTTTTTTTTAAGAAAATGTTATAGGTACGACAAAAGCGAGTCGAGACAAATGACGTAAAAATGTACATAGCCGTCTGAAAATGATAATAATAATGGTTCGGAATTCACACTGGCATGCATTATTTACTAATACGGTGTCCAGACTACTTCATTGTCTGTAATCAACTGCCATCTTTGAGGCATTTTTCCACTACTTTTTGGCGAAAACTTGGTTAATAACATCCATATACATTTTACTACTATTTCGTTTCAGTTCGGCAGGTATGTAATTATGTTAACTGATATCTCAGACTTCATCAGCGCCTAAACACTTTTTATTAGGTGAACATCGGGTGACTGAGAAGAGAGTTTTGGAAAGTGTCTCGGTAAGGAACGGTCTTGATTATGCTTACGACATTTGAGATCCGCTTTCACTAAGGGAAGGGAGCACCTTCGTTGTCCAGCAACTTTTTTGTCTCTCAGATCAAGTCTACGGGTTTGTATGTAAATGCGCTTGTAGCGACGCGAGACGCGACAAAGACATCACTTTCATACCATTGATGTGAGAGACAAATAAGTTGCTGAGACAAAAGTTGATCGTGGGCGGGGCTCCCTAGGAATCTCCTGATAGTATCTTGAAATATACAAGGACAATTTTTTTTTATTAATAGTACCTGGCCGTAACAAAAAGATAACGGTGGTTTCCTTTTAAAGTTGTAAGTTGCTTTTTTATTTCGGCGGGACACGTCCTACTAAATTTACCACTGGTTGATTATCTACATGTTAAGTTTGTATTATATATCGCTTTAACTGCTTCATGAATGTTTTTTACTTTTTCGCTACGAACTCGTAGTACCTTTAACAAAAAAACAGAAAAAAAAAATGGGGATTTCTACACTTACTGATATGATAATGGGGCGATTTTATTCGGATGATGAAATAAAACCGACCGCTTTGAATCTAATAAACTCAGCCTATCACAGTCCACTGCTGGACATACTTTTACTGATTTATTGAAATATATTTTTACATATTATTTGCAATAATAGTACAAAAGCTGTGTGTGAAGAATGTACAGTGCGTAATTCGGTAGAGAGTCTAATGTAGATATACTGAACTTCTATGTTAAAGTTTAAAAGTACGATTTACGTGACTTAGAAGGTATGACGACTTGTTTAATTGAGAATGTTCATCATCGCGATGAACGAAACTTTGACAGCTTGCTATGACAAATTAGGTAGGGAAATGAGAATGTTCATCATACGGAACTCCGACTGTTCGACAGCTTGCTACGGCGAATTAAGTACTAAATTTTGATCGTTTTGCGATCGTGATATACGTCGAACATCGATATTCAGAGCGAAGGTTTACCATCGCGATACGACGCTACTACTAATGTATTAGCATGGAGGTAAGTTGCGTCTGATACATTGTTACCTATTAGCAATTTTGCAATAAAACAAAATGTAGGCACTGCGTTTATGCACAAATACTTAGTAATTTTTATTGATTAGGGTTTTGTGGTAGTCTGTGATAATCATAGGGATTTGTTTTTACATTTCTATGGTGATAGTGCTAGTTATTAGTGAGTTTGTGAAATCGCGAAAAAATTGATTTGTTGATGCAATATGGATTTCTGAATAGGCCGAATAAAAAGGCGATAAGTAAGTTCTACATTTTATTGAGTTGCGTTCGAAAATCGTGGTGAAAATTGTGTGTGAAAAATTGTGGTGTTTCAGCAATTACAAAAAGGCGATTATCATTACATTAGTTCCTACATCAAACATTATTTGTCACCTCCACGAACCAGACCAAGATTCTGCGATGGTGAATATTGTAAGGACTTCGTTAAAAAGAAGAGCTGGCCAAAGTTTTGTTCAGCCTGGGCAATTTATCCAAAAATCAGCAGCCACACCTATTATATTTATTGTTCAGATAAAAGCTGTGTGACGTCTGAAAAGTCGGCCCATAGCTAAATATACCTAGGTCTTTCTTTTCTATATATGATACCTAGTAGGTATTAAAAACTTTTTTACAAAAAAAAAAACAACCGACTTAAAAAACATCGTATTATAACTTCGTATATAAGAATTCTACTTCCTAAAAGTATATACCTAAGTAGATCACGTTAATGAAAGAAACATCAAAATTGGTTCATTAGTTTTCGCGGACATACAAACATACGGGTCGAATGCAGAACCTCCTGTTTTGAAGTCGCTTAAAAAAGACGGTAGGATTCTGTAGTCAAATGGAACCCTTATAATTTCATCATCTAGGTAGGTACGTCTGTCAGTCAGTCCGTCTGTCCGGATGTGGCACAGCCATTTTACTCGGAAACTATTAGCACTATGTCGATGTAAATTAGAACGAAGGTGTATTCTGTACAACGCTAAACAATGGTGTAGTAATACATTAAAAAAATAATAAGGCGTGGCGTTCATAATTATTTCAGTGGCATTCATAATTATTACAAACTATGAATTACAAACTGATTTTTCGGCGGCTGCTAAATCAAAACTGTGCAAAATGCATGCGTAAATATTCATCCCGACTACGGAAACCTTCACTGTACGTGGTCCAACACGCATTTGGCCGGTTTTTACGTAGGTAGGTTTATCTGGCTAAACGGTTTTTACACACGAAACAAACTATTCATATCTAAAATTAAAATCTGCCAGTTTGTCACAGCAAAACACGAGGGAGAATGTGTCATTCATCATACATTATGATATGTAGGTACAATATACTTCTTTGACCTCTTTTAAATGACAGTTGATTTTCATTTTGCTACACCTGCAAAAATCGATATCATAATATAGGTACTCTTTTTTTGAAAAAACATGTTAAGTATAAATGTAGCGGCATAAGTTTTTAGCCCTATAGTGCTAAATATGGTGCTGTTGCTCAACTATCCCATCGTTGTGGACTTAATATCGATACTGGGAAAAAACATACAATGTCTGGACCGTTCAGGAAAAAAACAATCGTTGTCCGTGGTCGACTGTGACAGCTATACCTACCCCTACCCCCTATACCATTATATCTATTACAGTTAAAGTGCCTTGGGTATAAATGAAACTATTTTATTAAGATCTTATCTTATTATCAGTGATCGGAATAGGTAGAGCTATTTAGGTTCATTGACCGCAAACATTGATGTTAATATGGATATTCCACGGGATTCCGACTGATACTACGGGATTTTTGTCATATAATTTCGCTTCACTAACATCAACAGATGTTGAACGCTCGTTTTTCATATATAAATGGGTGTTAGATATAAAAGGAAATAGATTAAAATTAGATTAAATTTAGAAACAATAATGGTGATTGATTTTAACTCTGGTCATACTCAGTCTTCTAGTGACGCTGAAAACGAACCAGACCAATGACATTTTTTGTTTAAATAAGTGAATTATTGTTGAAGCGTATTGATTATTTTAATTAAGATCTTATTGTAAATACAAATTTTTCTATTCGATAATGTTTTGATTTTAATTACTGAGGAACAAATAATTTGTATGGTAATATGTTTTTGTACAACTTCAGAATAAAAATGTTTAAATGATTGTTGATTCTTGAATAAGATCTTGCTGCCGATTCTCTTGTACACCGAACTAAACTAACTAAACTATCACTAAAATTCCTTACTATTTGCTATGAGAATTTTACAGCTATTGTGCATAAAAAAATCTCTAAATTTAAAAATAATTTTGACACAACAAAAATCGAATTTGACAATCGCGACTCGTCGACACGTGGTACTTATTTTCCCTACCCCGTGAATTGTTTTTTAGAGCCGCAGGCGTGGAGGGGGCAGCCTTGACGTGTTTTTTAAGGAATTTTTCACTTTTTGTATGGAAAATATGAAAAATTATTACCTACATGTTGAGTTTTAGGAGTTTATGGGTTTTATAAAGGGGGTCCAAATTTTCATCATTTTTGCGATAGGACACACTATTTTCGAGATATAAGCAAAAGAAAAAAAAAAGATAAAGACAGTACTGTTTTTGCACCTGAAGTCGAGGTGTTGGTGTGAATTTCTATTCATGACAACTAATTTTATTCCACACCTTTTTAATCGCGATTATAAATAGTCAGATTTAGTTAGACAATCAAATTTTTAGGTGAAAAACGTGAAATGCAGAATAGCAAAATTGCCATCTTCAATAGATTAATAACTCAGTGCCATCTTAGTACTGTCAAACTAAAATATTGTTAAGTTGCGTCTTTAGTCAATTTCAGAATGGGAAATCGTCGCTTGACAGGAATAAATTAATTTTTAGTCTAGTTTAGAGGCATTTGTGATAAGAAAATCGGCACCATTGTTACGTAAAAAAATATATGTGGTTTAATGAATCAAGTTTATATATTTATTATACTATCCTTAATCCCGTCCTTCTTATATTTACCCGTCAGAAAGGAAGTGTAATCTTTCATTAGTCCCGAAGGCGTGAATAGTTTTTATGTTTTTACTACTTAAAAACCAAATCCCGGGACTCGGGGAATATCCATATTATTCTAACCAACCAATTATTCTAAGCAAGTACGTAAAACAGCTCTACCTATTCCGATCTATGCTTATTATAATAGTAATATCTCAGTTTGTTCATATGGTGACAAAAGTGGTTCTACCCCTGATCCCTTCATTTGAGTATTTCTTAGACCTTTTCACAAAATACCTACTTCTCAGAATGGCCAAAAAAGTGCCTTCACTTCATTCATCATCATTTCAGCCGGAAGACGCCCACTGCTGGACAAAGGCCTCCCTCCTCCAAGCACCTCCATTTCGACCGGTTATACCTTCACTTATTAAATAAAATCCAATAAATCCGGAATGTTCAATCTGAAGTTTCATACTAGGTGTAGCTTCACTTCAGGTTTATTAATAAGGGTAATACCTATTTATTCTGTGGTAATACCTCAATTACATGTCACAAATGATAGTAGCCTTCCATAGTGTATTTAGTGGGTGTTAGACGTACGAACAAATAAGTACGAGTACGTACACTTAAGCTCTTCACTTCTTCTTCACTTCTCTTCTCTCGGCGTTTTTTTCGGCTACTCTATCTACGAACAAAACATAATTGAGGTTTTAGTACCCCTACCCTATAACCCTACATGCTCATATGTCTACCAATTAGCCAGGTTTTCCTTCAGCGCTTACTGTAAAGCGATGCGCCCACATCAATTAAACATATCACGTTACTTACGTTATATTTGGGTCCTAAAAGCAAGGGTAAGTAAATTATCTTCAAGTAAATTAAACGTCACATAAAATTACTGTACCAGCAATTTAATAAAACCAACGTTGCCAGCCGAATTTAAATAAATTACAATATTATTGGGATGCGTACGTATATTTTCATGGTACCCTTATTGAATTAACAACGATACGACGTAGTTACCTATGCAATATTCTTTTTGCGGGCGTAAAAACCAAACATTGTCTTTGTATGACACTGCATCATAGTGTTTGTTACAGAGAAAATAGAGCATGGATAATGAATACGTCCAAATACTTCTTTCGGAGTAATCATCAAAACAGCACCTACATATTGGAACGGGCATTAATGAAAAAAAGAGACGGATTTCAAAAACGTTGAATAAATTGAGAATGATAAAAGACGATGATTGGCCTACTGATACATCGCGTGTTCGATACCCGGACTCACTTTCCTTCAATTCATTGCCAATTTAGTTGTTTATTTTCCATTATACAGACTAATTTTTCAATGCATACAGGGTGCGAATGTGACTACGCATATGTATAACAAGCAATTTATTTATTTATTTAATACTTCAAGCACATAAATGTACAGAGGCGGACTTAATGCCATAGGCATTTTCTACCAGTCAACCTTTGGGTGATGCAGAGACAAACAGTGGTAGGTGCAATCATGAAAATTAAGGAATAAATATTTTAAATATAATGATACGCATAAACCTATAAAAACTATGAATATAATATATAACTAATTATATATAAATATAAGCACAAATATATATACATAAATACATGAATATACTTACTAACTAACTAAAAAGAAATAAGACAAACAATGAGAAAATATTACCGTTGTGATGATACTGCCAGCTTCTTGCGAATGTGCTCGCGAACCTTAACTTTAAATAAAGCAATTTCCTCTTACAAATGACACAAAATGATTATAGAATATATTCACGTCTTTAATTCAATTTTGCGTAATGAAGAGTTTGATGTTGTGTTTAATATCTTTTGTAACATAATGTGAAACCTGAAAGGAAACTTTGAAAAATCGCCTGGGATGTTTCTATAACTTGACTTAAAGATTATTTATACCAATTTTCCAGTTAAGTTTAAGTCAAGTTATAGAAACATCCCAGACGATTTTTCAAAGTTCCACCTCTATGAGTATAAAAAGAGGGGATACAGTTTATATGATTAATAATAATAACCCCATCGCCGTATCTCTACGTTGACGTCGTGGTGGGGCTTGCGCGCTCCGAACTCTAGGCCTGAGCCGGAAGAGTTTTGCTGGAACTGGTCTAGGGTGAGGAGCCAGACCAAGAGAGATACGGAAACCCGCAGGGCAGCATGTGGCGAGCTGTTGGGCAGTAGCGACCCCACGGACCCTATCTCCCGGGAGAAGTCTTGTTCCTCACCTCTGGCTTGCCTTTATTGGCCGGCTGGAGTGAACAATGACGAGGAACATAGCTCCCACCTCATTCTTGCTTGCTTGATTCTTGCTTGCTTCTTGCTTGAGTGGAGATTCGCAGGAGCAAACGTGCTCGGAGGAAGGAAGTATTTCAGTAAGATGCTGGTAGGGATCTTGACCGTACTTCCTCTTGACCGTACTCCAGATTGACCGTACTCCGGATTGTCTCTCCTCATAAGCACTTCAGGACATGTTGCCCCCTTGTCGCTAAGTCACTATGTGCTAGCGACCGTTTCCGGGGGCCCATTATTGAGCGTGCAAGTCACCCCCTGCTATTTTATCCGGGTATATATATAAAACATTGATTAGGCAGAGGTCATAGTTGTTCCATAGTTATTGGTAACCAGTCCACTTTAGCCACCCAAACCCATAGTCCAACTTTTTATTTTTCCATATCCTGCAATAGTCCTACACCAACCGGGGGTTGTCCTTGGGTGCACTTGAATTTCGTTATGCCAATGTAAATTATGACAATATATTTTATGCTTATCATTAGTAAACCGTGTTCCACGCGCGCCTCAAAGAGGTATCAGCACTAACTGAAGGGGTCCGCTAGGGCCGATGCCTGGCAGGGTCGAGGGTTGTTCGAAAGAGATTCCGTGGCCCCTGGCACAGGCTACTGAACGAACAGTTTCAGTCAGTAAAAGTCTGACACGCCCTCTCGAGCGGGAGAAGTTATTTGGTAATTTCCCACCCAAAAAAAAGTAGGGTTCTAAATGTTCCAATATTATCACTATTAAGTATGTTTGTGGGATTAGATTGTCAGAAAATACAAAGGTGCAAATTAAATATTTATTCAGAAAATGTTAGTTTTGTGGTCTTTTACAAATTCGTTTACACTCGTTGTCGTCTTGAAAATAGATCTAGCTTTAATTAAAAAACTACCAAACTTCCCGACACACTCCGTCGACCGCCATCTTCTGGCCTTCTGGGCAGTTGGGCGGTGCATCTATAAAATGTCGCATTGGAAATGACGTTGGCTTGGATTGAATCAGAGCGGTGGCGGCGTTTGGAGGCAGCGAATTCACACAGCTCTGGAAAAATATACACTTTTATTAAGGTTATATTAAATATACAGGGTGTAGGTAAGAGTGTCAGTGGGTCGTATCAGGGGCGGAATACAGTAACCAAAACAAAAGCGATACGACTTGCAGCTGTTAATAACATTGGCGGGAAAGGTTTCAGCTGCTTGGAGAATTCGGTAAAAAAAAATCCTACGCCGATTTCAAAACCATTTCGAGCTTATAGGTTTCTTAACCTTATTTTTCTATTTTTAGCGCTTAAAATTATAAAATGGAGTTTATTTTAACATAAACACATAATACCACTTGACTTCCATTTGACCTGCAAATGACGTCAGAGGTAAGGAGATTGGGAATACTTTCGGTGCCTTCTATCATCCTAGGATAAAAAGACGGGTTGCACTCCGGGAGTGCCGGCAGAAGTGAAAACTTGAATATTAACGTTGAAATAAATCAATCATTAATTGAATTAATATAACTAATTTTTTTTCACTATTTCTGCGTCCCTTTTTTCATTAATAGATGCACTTTGTTCAATTTCCATATTTTAAACACTTTATATACACGAATGTTACGAATACACAGCAGTGTATCCACTTCCACTTTGACTTTGACTTTGACTTTGACTTCGACTTCGACTTCGACTTCGACTTCGACTTCGACTTCGACTCCGACTCCGACTCCGACTTCGACTTCGACTTCGACTTCCACTTCCACTTCCGCTTCCACTTCCACTTCCACTTCCACTTCCACTGCCGCTTCCACTTCCACTTCCACTACCACTTCCACTTCCACTTCACTTCCACTTCCACTTCACTTCCACTTCATCCATCCATCCATTGTCGTGTGTCACTAAACTTGGTTCACTTCGGTTGGCGCCGCCGTAGAAAGAGAGGGGGGGGGGGGAAATCTCTCCTGACGGTCACGTGTCCTGACGCGATGCCCTGACGCGAGTTTAACATTTTTTACCCATTACAAAAAGTGTTCAACGCCGCTAAAGAAGTTTTCACTTCAAAAATTCAAGTCAAGTCATGTGGTTACATGACTTGACTTGAATTTTTTATTTGAAACTATATTCGCCCCGCGAATATAGTGTTGAAAGAAATCACTCACAGTCGTACACCTATAGGTACAGACGCCAGCACATCAAGCTACCCGAAACTATCAAATTTTCCCAATCAACTTTGAACCTTATGTTTAAGAGATAAAGTTGAAAATCTAGTAATAGTCCGGGTCCCAATTTGAGACTTTGTATGGAGGTATGAAACCATCTGGCAGAAAGCATGAAACTTGGCATGTGTGTAGCTTATACATATGTGTTTCAATAAAAGAAGGGAAACAGGTCGAGCCCCCCCTTTCCCCCCCCTTTATGTCCCAATTTTCAGTTATTTTTATTTTTATTGAAAACGGGTAAAGATAGGAGAAAACCGTCAAGGTAACAAATAATCCTTATAAAATTATCTATATAACAGTTTTTGGATGTCTGTTGATAGGACTTATAGTTTTCAAGATATGCTTACATTTCCTCCAATTTTGTGAGGAATTAGCGGCCCATCTAGCGATTTCAACCGCTGCTAACCGTTTTCCCGCGGGAATGAGACTTTGTTTCGGCATGTATTATATACAAACCTTCCTCTTGAATCCCTTCAGCTTTACAGATCCTGTCTATGAGCGCCTACAATACATATAAAACAGAAAACCGTGATGCACAATTAGACTTTGAGACATGGAAACAACAACAGTCAGCAGATTCAGCCGCTTTCTACTACTGGAATATGATTCTCAGCTTGGAATTGCTACGAGCTACTTTTGTGCGCTCTATCCGCACCTCTAACTTTGGCTTATATATTCAGGCCTTAAAGTCAATGGCTCCGTGGTTTTTCGCTGTTAACCATACAAATTATGCCAGATGGATACCAGTACACATTCGCGATATGGAATCATTACCCATTCTTGCCCCCGAGGTTCATCATGCGTTTTGTTCAGGAAAATTTACTGTGAAGAAATCCAAAGCACGTTTTTCCTCAATTGCAATAGACCAGGGCCATGAGCAGGAGAACAAAGTAGTTAAAAGCACAGGAGGGGCAGTTGGACTGACGGAAGATGCTGCTGCGTTGAGGCGGTGGATGATTGCTGGCCCCGAGATAGAGTCTATACTGCGAGAGTACGAGACCTCAAACGATAATTACAGTGATAATAAAGAAAATATTGCACAATTCCACCACGAGGAATCAGACGGTAATCAAAAAAGATTCATGAAGCACGTTAACTCTCTTGTTTCGTCACTTCTGGAGATGGATAACCCACTATTAGATATTGATCTACAAACTGTTGACACTCACTTCATTGTCGCAGAAGACGCTGTGGAACGTATGAGAACCCTAATAAGTCTCGGAAATACACAATACACTCAATTTGTAGAACAACGCATTATTTCAAGGGATATTTCCATATTCAGCCCAATCAAAAGGAATAATGTGACTATCTTTGGAAGTACAATATCTGGTCAACAAAAACAGGCCACAAAACTTGCAGTAGCAAAAAGCGACGCAGTCTTATTTTCTAAATTATATATCGCCTGTCAGCACAGGCAAGGTGATATAAACGAATTTTTCAAATATGAAAATCAGCCGTTCCCTCCATCCCTCTCAGAAACAGGTAATTTAAGGCCTGTCGTAAAAGCGGAACTACTAAAATGTATTGAAAAAAATGATGACAGTGAGAATGAAAATAAAACAAGAAATGAAAATTCTGTAAAAGAAGATCCCAAAGACTGCACTGCCTCATTTTTAGATGGCCCTGCAGTCGTTCAAATGATAAGACCAGGTACCAATATAACGTTCGAAGACTACCGCAATAGTTTTATAAATTATGTAAAGAACCAAAAAGGAAACAGAATTGATGTGATTTTTGACGTGTACAAGGAGGACAGCTTGAAGAATACTACCAGAGAAAAGAGAGGAGAAGGACTTCGACAAAGGGTCACAGCAGCAGGGAAGCTACCAAAAAACTGGCAAAAATTTCTTCGCTGTTCTGATAATAAAACTGAACTTTTTAATTTCCTATCTGACGGGCTCCAGCAAGTTCAATATAACAAAAAGACGATTTTATCAACAAAAGGCGAAAAAGTTCTATGTAATGATGGCACAGACGTAGCTTCCCTGTACTCGAAGCAAGAAGAAGCTGATTCCCGAATTCTCCTCCATATTTATCATGCTGTGCAGCACGGTCACACCAAGGTTTTGGTAAGAACTGTGGATACAGATGTAGTCGTCATTGCTGTTTCCCTGTTCAATGATCTAAAAAAAATTAAATTGGAAGAATTTTGGATCTGTTTTGGGGTCGAAAAAGCTACACGTAACATCGCTATCCATGACCTGGCTAATTCACTCGGGCCAGAAGTTTGCAGTGGGATTCTATTTTTTCATGCGTTTACAGGCTGTGATACTGTATCGGGCTTTAGTGGAAAAGGAAAGAAGTCATTTTGGAATGCGTGGAAATCATTCCCCGAAGCCACAAAAACCTTCAAAGAATTATCACAGCCTGTAAATGCAATCGAAACCCGTCATTTGGATCTTTTGTCGAGGTATGTTATCTTCACATATGATAAGACATGTGAAGCAGAAGATCTTAATGAAGCAAGGAAGGTCTTATTTGTTAAGGGACGGGCCATGGATAGGTTACCACCCACATCAAGTGCTCTTTTAGAGCACACAAAAAGGGCGTCTTTGCAAGCCGGCTTCATCTGGGGTCAGAGTTTCATACCTAATCCAGAATATCCCAATTTCGAAGATTGGGGTTGGAGAAAAGAAAATGGTCTCTGGACTCCATTATGGAGCACAATGAAAGAAACAGCAGCCTCCCTAAAGGAATTGACCAAGTGTTCGTGCCGCACCTGCAGTAGGGGTCGGTGCCAATGCAGGAAGTCAGGGCTTCCTTGTACTGGCCTTTGCAAGTGCGGAGGAGATAATTGTGATTTTAATTGAATAAATATAATTTAATATCCTAGACTTGTTTTACTTAGTCACTCAAAACCTAGCACTAATACGTTCGTTATACCAATGCATAAGATAACATTTAATGATAACATATATATAATATATTCATATAATACATACATAACACACAACGCCCGCCTCCCCCCTCCTATTCCCTCCTTCCACCTGAACTCTCCCACCCCATCCCCCATCCAATAACTCCGTGGGAGCTCGCTTATGGTGTCATCTTAATATTATAGTCATTATTTCTTGCAATAATAAAATAAATGTAAGCATATCTTGAAAACTATAAATCCTATCAACATACTTCCAAAGACTGATATATAGACAATTTTATAAGGATTATTTTTTGCCTTGACGGTTTTCTTCTATCTCTAGTCGTTTTAAATAAAAATCCGAAAAACTGAAAATTGGGGCATAAAAGGGGGGAGAAGGGGGGGAACCAGGGGGGCCTCGATCTGTTTCCCTTCTTTTCCTGAAGCACACATCTAAAAGCTACATATATACCAAATTTCATGCTTTCTGCCAGATGGTTTCGTACTTACCAAATAGGACCCGTACTATAAAGAAACACATGTATCAGTAAAATAGCTCCCATCTGTAGCTAGTCCTTATAGTACCTACCTACTTAGTTTTAATTTCCGCGCATTATTTGAGAAAAGTACTGTACAAGCCTTGGCCACAACTAGGCATTGATGGACTTACGTATGTGTGCCTCAGCTTCGCCTTGGCCCACATTTACACGTTCGTCCATCAATGCCTCTTTTGCTGGCCACTGCAGTAATGACAGATACGTCACTTCGTGAGATCTTTGAATTTATTTTGTTCGGAATACATGATCAGATATCAGATTCGACATGGAAAATGTATCAAATTACTATAGTTAGGTCGGCTTAGTCCAAAATGTCAGATACATCAGTTAGTTAGATTAGCAACAATATTACCTACAACAATTGACAACATTTCATATTTTTAACCTGCATGTATTATTACGTTATAAAAAAGTAAATTCAAATCTAGGGCACCCATATCTTTTCGTTTTTCGAAATTATGTACTTTTCATTCATAATTTTAACTTTGAAATTCGGTGTATTCTAAAAAGACGCAAGTGCCAGATGACGTCAGGCTTAAGGTAGAATGGCGATATTACCTTTGCTTTATTGTGACCCGTCAAAAAAACTGTTAGATGTCACTTGTCTCAGTCGTTGTTTTGGTTCCTTCATTGGCGTATATTTTTCATTGGGATCCATTTTATTGGCGAAATATCAATCAAAAATTGATAATATTAACAGTAAGCAGCGTGTCGAGTTGATAGAAAAAAATATTGTTGAATTCAATTCAGTTTTTAGTTGTTTTCTAGTTACACTTCTTAGGTGACATTGACATGTCTTGTTTGATGTAATGTTTTCAATCAAAGACATTGGAATGCGCAAAGGTAACTACCTCATTCCGCCGTTTATGTGACGTCATCACATGTTTTTTGATTTTTATTTTTATTCTCAGAAATTTAGAAATATAATAAAAATATACATATTTGAACTCAGGATACGAAAATAAAGAAATAGTATTTTTGTTTTAAGGTCGTGTCAGGTTTGAAATGTTGTTCACTTGGACTTGGATTAAAACCTCAATGGGCGAACTGCTGACACTTCACGTAGTCATGCATGACAATCATTGACCTCTATAACGTACTTGTATGATACAGGCATGGACTTATTATATTACCTACAACAGCTAATAGGGATCCAGCAGAATATCAGCGTCAGGTACATTTGCCTGGCACATGCTGAGCTGGACTCCCATTTGGTGCAACCTTGAGACGCACACCGCACTGTGTTTCGTTGCTAATTTTATTTTAAATATTTGTCATAGACTCATAGTGTTAATTTTTTTTTAGATATGTATGTTTTTCCTTTTTTTTTTTTTTATTTGTTATTGTATTGGCACCTTGTTTTTATATTGTTCATGTGGGTAATTGGTTTCATCTAATGTTGTACTTTTGTGTGTTGTGCTGTCTTTTGTGTGCGCCAAATAAATGGTTTATCTATCTATCTATCTATCTAATATAATAAATCCATGGATAGAGGTCCGTGATGACAATCCAAACAAATGTTTGGAGTACTTTCAAGCTTGACAAGACTTCTAAAATGACATGAACATCAACTGTCAAAAATTTTAAAGGAGTCTTGGGACTTTATAATAAACAAAAAAAAAATTAATAAGTATCTACAATATGGTTCATGTTCCTGTATTACTCGTTTAGTGTAGTTGCAATGAAATGCTAAGAAGTGTTAGTTTGGAAAAAGTAAGTAGAAATAACAGATTTAAACACTTACACCAACAATCAATATAATGAAAGTGACACAGACGAACTTTTGATCTACCATCTTCGTTGAATTTTTTGAATAAATTTGAATCAAGTGTTTCACGTTTGCTTCGCTAATGATAAATGATACAGAAGTGGTTTTAAATGCAAGAAATACTTACTATATATAATATAAAGAAAGTACCTATTGTTGTTCAAATTAAGGCCCCTACCACAAAATTGCGTTCTGTCAGATTAGGTATGGATTAGTACCGCTCGGCGCCACGAGTTCACGACAGTACTGTAAACGACTTTGATACTTTTTCTATTAATGAATTATTTTTCTCATTGATTATTTGGGTTGGGTTTTTTATCGTGTCGATTGAGTTAGGGGGTAAAAATGGTTAAAACTGGTAGGGCTTGGGTTTCCGATTATAACGCTACCATTCTTATTAAATGGTAATGCATATTTTTCGAGTTACAAAATAAATTTCTAACCTCAAATCAGCTAAAAGCGAAAACGAAACAATAAAATGGGTAATTGACAAGCAAATCTGACACATTATTTTGTCTGTGGTGTAAATTATCATGCAACATAGATAAAACGGAACGTAAAAAAAAAAGAAAACGCTCATTTGTGTGAAATGTCACTCTCATGTCATGTGATCGTTCCGTTTCTCCTCGAGTTGCGTGAATGTGTTCTGTGTGTTTCGTGGTATTGTTATGGCTTTTTAAAAATTCTACATAGATGAAAGTTAGTGTATTTCCACTGATTGTATGTGTGTATAAAAGGCAGTTACAACTTTTACTAGGAGAACTTAGGCTGCAAGAGCGAGCGAAGCGAGCTCGGGACTTGGGGCATCCCGACTCGGATAGGTTAGGTTAGGTTAGCAGGTTAGGTTCGTGTTTTTTTTTTTTTAGATCATGGAGATGATGAACACAATTTTTTCTAGAACATTATTTTTTCCCGCGTTAGGCTGGCCGTATACGTCCGGTTTCCTGATTTGGTATTCAGATTCAGAATTCAGATTCGGAGACCCTGAATGCACGCATTTCATACAAAATCTTCTCTTTAGCGCACACGTTCTTATATTTTCCGTCAGGGTTTCCAAACGGAAAATATAAGAACGTGTGAGCTATAGAGCAGATTTTGTCTTTAGCGCACACGTTCTTATATTTTCCGTCAGGGTTTCCGAAAGGAAAATATAATATAATATAACGGGTAATATAAACGTGTGAACTATAGAGAACATTTTGTATGAAGTGCGTGCACTCCGAATCTGAATTCCTGATTCAGAAACCGAATCAGGAAACTGGACGTATGTAGCCGGCCTTAAAGTGTTCATTTGTTTTTTTTTTTTCAATAAACAGCTTTCTATTTGCATGCCAGTTCGAAATTTAAATAAACATGCAACCATATATACATGGCAACCAAGGAGGTAACTTATCAAAGGTTACCTCCTTGGTTGCCATGTCTCGGAGTAAACGATCGTTCCATTTTTAAATTACGCGACAGATATGAGTTTACTATGTAATTTATTTGGCCGCAAAACACAACAGATATGGATTTACATACAACTTTTGCCGGCCGCTGCTCGCATGTATTTGGCCAATACAGCAATTTCGATTTATCTCGAAGAAGGTTGTCAAAATACCTAATGATCAAACCAAGCATGTTTGAGAAAAATAGATACATAGATAAATATGTTCACACCACCTGGTCGCTAATGTCAGATTATGAGCGGTCCTCGATATTTGTTATTGAAATATAATAACGTATTATTTCAATGAACATTCAAAAATCCGACTTTCTTAAGTTCGTAGAGTGATTAAAATTTTAATTGAGAAATTGTAATGTTCCGACTTCCAATTTCGAGCAAATGTAAAACATCAGATTTTTCCCTGTTATTGGTAGATATCAAACTGGCAGCACGGAAAAATCTGTAAAAAACATAATTTACTGGTCATATAGTCCTTAAGGTCGTAGATTGAAAATAAGAAAGTACTATGTATTTTGTCCAAAAAAATTATATACCTACATCTTTTTATTTTACATCACATTACGTTAATTTTTTCAGGCGCAAAAGAGAAAACAATTAGGTACCGTCAACATCCCGTGACTCTTTTTTAGTTTCTAAAGTTATAGATATAGAGGTTAGTTCGAAACTTAAACTCAAAGCATTTATTTCAATTAAAAAATTTAGATTGAAGTCGGTCTAACAGAAAATAATAGTTGCCCATTCCAAGGCGTAGTACGTACTTACCTATGGAGAAGAACAGGCAAGAAACTCCATGGACACTCTATTAAATTTTATTTTTACAAAACAATATTACACCATTCATGTTGAATTTATTTAAATATATAATCCTACTTCCTATCCTACTATCCTACTTCTTACTATCCTACTAATATTATAAATGTGAAAGTTTGTGAGGATGTTTATTACTCCTTCACGCAAAAACTACAGAATAAATTTTGATGAAACTTTGCAGTAATATAGCTTATACATCAGAATAAAACATAGGCTACAATATATAAAGATTTTGTGTGATTTGGCCATAATATAACGATAAGTATCAAGTAAGTCGGAAAAATTCCTGCCCTCTGAGAGCTATCTTGGCGTTCGCTGCCTAAACCGTTATAGTTACACGATGATAATGTATTGTGGGATTGTTTGTCAAAGTTCTGAATAAAAGTCCGAGACAGCATATATCTACCTTTTATGTGGAAGCCATTATATCCAAAATAGTGAGCCATAAATACATTTAAATTAGACACTTTTTTCAATGCACATTTTAGGGTACTTAGTTAATTCTTATCAAAATTAATACATTTATCGCTTTTGGTATTTAATGTAGATAAACTTTGTCTTTTACACTTAGCAATTTGGATGAGTACTTTAAAAGTTATCACCATAAGCCTCCCCCCGCTCTGCGCGCGCGCCGCGCCGACTCATAGCGCTCTGGGACGTCGTTGAAGGTTGTGTTCATTTTGCGTTTTTTTTACAGCTTTAAATTCGATTCCAAGCGATTTATTACTAACTAACAGTAGGCATAATTATTATTTTTAGGTAGTATGTTTTAATTAGAAATATAGATTCGTTTTTTAATTTGATTATTACGCTCATATTAGAATTGTTTTCTTTGTTTGTTTAATAAAATTATTACTTTATAATAAGTAACTAACTATATACACTAGATACTAAAATTTGTATTGTAAGTTACAATACAAATATATAAAAATAAAAAACAAAGGACAATTGGCGTCGAAGTATTCATATAGTACAGGATTGTATTTTTAGTTAGGTCACGGGTTAGGTACAGGTTACATTGTAGCGGTATCTACAACGCCACATGCGAACAACGCGTTATACTGACGTCACGCAAATTCTGCATCTAGCAAGCAGAGTTTACCACGCAACTAGCATAGATACAACAGCCCGACATGAATCATCTACCTTTATATCTACCCTTTATGTGGAAGCCCAAAATAGTGAGCCATATCGAAATTACCTCTTTCTGTATGTTACCCATAGATTTTTATTATAAATCTATGATGTTACCTCTTCACGCCTAAACCACTAAACGGATTTCGATAAAATTTGGCAAGGAGATAGATAACATCCTATGGAAGGACATGGGCTACTTCACCGGTACTGTCCCGTGGGATAATTTCCGACATCCACGCGGGTGAAGCCGCGGGCAGAAGCTAGTCACTGAATGTGAGTTCTCGGTTTTCATTTTCTTCGGTTGATCAATTTTATACTTTACTAGCGGCCCGCCCCAGCTTCGCATGGGTAAAATTTTTTTTCGAATTTCCGAAGTTTTCTTTCATACAAACCTTCTCCTAGCAATACCGAACACAACAAAAAAAGAAGTATCCAATTTGGTGCAGTCATTCGGAAGTTATGCGCGTACAGACATTTTGGCAACTTTGTTAGGGTTCCGGACCAAAATGGTAAACCTGTGTACCTGTATGAAAATGTGAATATAAGTACATAAATACGTATGATGTAGGTACCACGAATAAAAATGATCTAGGATCCAATAACAATGAATAAATCGGCAAACAAAAAGCAAAAATACTTTAAAATTACATTTATTTCTCTTGTTTTGTACATGAAACATTTGATAATCATTTCTTTGTCATTATAAAATTACTTAACATTTAAGCTAATATAATACTCGTAAGTATTTTATTTTAAGAAATAATTTGACGAAAATCATACATGTAAATGAATAATTCTGTAACAAGCTTACAACAACTGCTTAAATATTTATTAAAGTTTAGCACAATATAAATTATTATAAGTAGGTATAGTAGGTATTAAAATCTAAAATCACACTATGAAAATACATAAATGTGGAAATTACATCACATTCAATTAAATGCTAGTTAAAATAAGCTGGTATTATGTTAATTATTTTGTTAACAAATACTTTTAAACGTAGGAACTGCTACTTTTTTGGTACCTACTTAAAAATTACATCTACTTTAGTAGGTAAGCATTAGCTAATAACTATATTTTGTCATGTTTGTTTATCCAGTTATAAATTGATTTTAAATAAATAATATTTACTTATAGATATACTGTAAAAATCTGTTAATATTAAGTATTTCGTAATGTTGCACCTTTCATATACACACTCATTTTCATTTGGGGTGCGTTCCGAGTTAGGAATGTAATCGATATAATCGATTTGAGCTTGCTTAATTAAACCCGTACCGAATTAGCGTGAGCGCAATAACGATGTCCCGTGTAAATCGGAACGCATATAAGATGATGTGAGCGCTGTGAGCGATTACAGCTAATTCGGAAAGCGGCCATGGCCTTGCACGCTGTGTAAGGAATAAACTGTGGGAATTAAGCATGAAGTACTTTTAAAGGGAAAACCAATGAGAAAACACTCGAATTTTTTTGCAAGGACATCCCCAGGTGTAGTTTTATCCTCATGGGCGCGACTAATTATACAACACAAATAACTGCCTACGCACAAAACCTACATTCATCACGCAAATAAACATTTTATCCTCAGTTTCGGGGCAAGCAGACTGTCATAAAGGCTGGCTAAACTTTTACACGTACACGCGGTTATAGCAATTAGCTGACCCCCCTAAAAATTACTCGATTTTGCACCCTCCTCTCATAACATTAAAGGTTATTCAATATGTATGAGTTAATCGGACTAACACTACTCGATGAACAGAAACAATAAATAATTTTGATACGCAAATTTGAGCTTTAAGATGTTGATGTTAGATCATTTACTATGTATGGGTATTTGTTACGCAATTTTCATTTTTAATCAGCAAGACTTAAAGGTTAGGTTAATGTTGTGATAATTTGTGTCATTGCTACTAATACCTTATTTCATCTATCTTACTCAAGTTAATCTGGTGTCGTGGTTCATGCGTAAGGCTGAGACGTGCAAGATGCGAGTTCAAATCTAGTCTCATGTTTAATTTTGTTTTCAATATATAAATTGTTCGTTAAGTATTTCTTGCATTATTGTAAAGAACAAGCATATCAATTAAGTTGATAAACGATAAACGTTTCACCTTTTTCAATAAGTGGGTAGTTCGACTTCAATATGCGTATTCAACAAAAACTGCTATTGAAATGATTTTAGGAATATGGGGTAGAAGAATAAATTGAACAAGACATTCTATGCACAAATAGCAGTGAATACGCACGAACATTTTTATATTGCCTTACTAAGTTGCGAAAATCCACGCCTTTTTATTAATTATTATTATCGGTTTTGATAGTTTAATCGTCATGTCTCAGTTGAGTGATTATTTAAAATACAAAATATTGTATTTGCATAAGGAGAATGTTGGTATTAAAGCGATTGCTAGGAAACTTAATATAGCGGTAAGTGTATTCTTTTTTATACTTCCTTAATTCGTTAGTTGGCTTAAAAACGTCTGTATAGAATAATAGAAAATTAACTGTTTCATTATGAGATCATTTATAGGTCTAATGTGGTATATCTAAAGGTATTTTTGCAAACTTATTCGAAAAATTATGATTACCGGGTTATTAAAATTATGCTTATTGTGTTGTTTCAGAGAAATACAGTCAGACTGTGGCTAAGACGTTTTGAAGAGACAGGGAATATTCAAAAGGATCGTCCTGAACCAAAACCTGCAATGTTACTCCTGTGTCAGAACATCATCAAGCAATTGTTAGAAGGCATACTGAACACCCATTTTTGCCTACTCAATGCAGTATAATGTTTCTGTTCAGACGGTCAGAAAACATTTGCATGTTGCTGGACTGAAACAATACAAGCCAGCACGTAAAATTTTACTGACTGCTGCACATCGCCAAGCAAGGGTCCGCTTTGCCCAAGAATATCTAAATTTTAATTGGGAAGATTATGTTGTCATATTTACCGACGAGAAGTCTTTGTCAAAACCTTATTTATAACTAAACATAACTACATACTTACAAAACAAATTGATATATAGTATACCTAGTAGGTAAAACATCAACGTATAATGCTATTTTATTTAGTTCAACGATATTTAATGTGGTGATGTTATTGTTATGAAATAGAAATACATACCTATATATTTCTAAATATTATAACATGTTGATTCACTACATTAAACTCTGTGAAGTATGTGACAACGTTATTAGTAACTGTTATATCATTTACGTTATTCTTATAATAATTTTTTTTATAAAATAAAATCGTTTTTATCATCATTATCGTTTTTTTTAATTTTCGTTCAGCTTTTTTTATGTTGCTAAAGTTATAATTTATTATTTATAACTAAAAAAAAAATACTATAAAACAAAATGCGCAGCAGAAAATATGTTGGTTTCGAACTCACAACCACGCTCTTGTCAGCTCACTGCAGCTACCACTAGACCACACGAACATGGCGATTGTCGTTGAAATTAGCAATAATATATTACAAGTTAGAACAATATTCAAGATCATACCTACCTTAACACTGCGTGTTAAATATCAAATTCGAATAACTGTTTTATTAATCGTAGACGTTGAACTGTTCTAGTTCGATAAGCTTACTGCTAACAAGCAGAAGGTTCAAATTTGTTTAATTTTTAAGGGGTCAGCTAATTGCTATAACAGACTGTACCTATGTGTTGTAATAAGAAAAACGTTTGATTCTGCCTACTTTCCATATAAAATAAAGTTACTTATGAGATTACAAGCGTGGTGGATAAAATAACAATCCGTAAATAGCAGTGAGCAGTGGCGCCGCGATAGGGGGCGGTGGCGCCGCGCAGTAAGCTCGCGGCTGCTGGTTGCAGGCCGCGATGTCCTGCGCAAGGACCCAGGCCATGCGCCGGAGCAGCGTGCTTGCCGCTATCGAACACGAGCGGCCCGCATTGGCCACGCATTGGATGAAGTCGTCTCTTGAGCTGAAAATATTGAAAACAGTTTAATTTTTCATGAAAGTCTAGTGTGGAGATAGTTGTGGCTAAGGTATCTATACTCCATTTACTGTAGCATTAGACAGAAGTTAAAAACTTTTAGGGGCACACTTTGTAATAAAAGTACAACAAAAATTATTACAGTCAAGATTGATGTGGAGTTAAATATAATCAATTTAAGTAAATAACAGAACCTTTAGTCTCATAATGTTCAAGTTGCAAAATAACATATGGTAGCAAAAAGTTCAAATCTCATAAGACTCAAGTCTCGAAACCTCCAAGTTGCAAAATATCTACATCTCAAAACGTTCAATTTGCAAAATAGTCAAGTCTCCAAACATCCATGTCTCATAACATACATTTTTTATTTAAGTGGATTTGTAAGTGGTGTTTTTCATATTTTTGACATCGACCTTGATCCACCAATTTCAAAAAAAGTTATGGAAACTATAACGCTATACTATAACACCGCAAGTCAGCACAAGAAGAAGTTATTAGTGGCCTTCAGGCCACTAATAACTCAAGAGCTCCAAAATATTGTGCTACCATCGTCAATTTTACAAAATAATAGGAATAGTCACAGTTAATTGTACTTATTTAACCTATCTACCTTCTGAAATTACAAGGCTTTCATTTAATATTATTTAGTTTACCTATACATAAAATTTTGTCGTGTCAATGTTTAAAATCTAAAAGAAGCAGGGGCGAACAGTACCAGGAACGTTTTTCATGTCACTATAACTCTACCAAATCTAAAATGTTACCTATTCCCTTCATAAGTTGTGGCAGCACGTCTTTTTTATTTTGTCGGTTTATACAGGGTGTCCAGTAAATAGTACGACATATTGCAGGGGGTGATAGCTTGGGTCAATACCTACCAAAACAACACAATATATGTTCCGCAAAATGTTACACATTTACAGTTATACAAAATTTTCCGAAATATCGAAAAATCTCTACCATGAAACAGATTTATAAGCATCTCGTAATGAAGAATTCCTTTTCTAATATTTTTTTTACATCAAATTATTTGTGAATAGTTACTCTACTCATTGATAAGTCTTTTTTCTATCAAAAACAAGAATGTTTTCAATAAATCCTATTTTTTGTTTAAATTTTCGCAGAACGATTTTCTTATCGCTTAACTTTAATCTACAGTGGTGAAAAAAAAAGTTACATTTTGCGGAACATATATGGTGTTGCTTTGGTAGGTATTGACCCAAGCTATCACCCCCTGCAATATGTCGTACTATTTACTGGATACCCTGTATAAAGTTGTTTTTAATAAACTGATTGTTACTAAAAATTGTTTCATTTCATGTACCTATCCAAGCATCGTGACGAGTAGATAGATAGAATATGCTTTATTGTATGCCATACATTGTTACTTACAAAAAAGCACATACATTATTTATTAAAATTGTTTGAACTTAACTTCAAAATAAAAGGTTTCGTACTCCTGCTTCTGCGAGCTTCTTTTTTCTAATGTTATAATAAATGGAGTATAGTTAGGTAGTGGTTTGGGAACTCACACAACGATATGTTATAGTGATGCGCCACTTCGTTAAGCGCTAAATGTACCTATTTATTGATTTGCGGTGCAAGCGAGCCTTAGGTAATTTCAGAAAATGTCTATGAAAAAAATCGATGTCTTTGTTTAGCGGCTTCGTGAAACTCTGTAGGTAAAAAATAATTTAACAACTGATTTTTATAGTTTATCGTCCAAGTTATTTAGTAAGTACCTACCTACCGCATTTTTAAAGATTCATTAATGGCCGCCAAAAAGGCATCGTTCACTTTGGTCAATATGCTTTCATGACTTGTCGTGTAAGCGACGCTGTAGAAGCTTTTGATAAAGACTTTTTTATTTTTATTTATAGAATGTAATATACCTTTTTGACCTTCAATTGACGCGAACTTTTATTTTATGGTGTTCTGTCATCGTCGTTGAAAAATATATTATATTTTTCTCTGCTATTTCTTTTAGATATTAACTAGCTTCTGCCCGCGACTTCGTCCGCGCGAAATTCGTACTTTCCTCTAAAAGTTTCGAAAATGTATGTTGGTATGATCTTTATAATTAATTTAGATAAATAAGTATTCGGGCCAATTTTTAAGTTTATAGAACAAAGGAATCAGATTTTTCAAATAAACTGTATCCCCGCTTTTCACCCCCACAGGGGTGGAATTTTATAACTTGACTCAGTTTATTTATACCAATTTTCGAGCTAATCAAGCCACGTGGTAAAATCCTCCCCTTTAAAATTAACTACCTCTTTTCACACAGTTAGGGGTAGATTTTCGAAAAACCCTGATACATGTTATTAATTATTTTTAGTCCTTAGTATAAATACTGAGTTTCAAGTTAACTCAAGAAATAAGATTTTTCATACCAACAAAATCCCCCTTTTTACCCCCTTAAAGGTTTAATTTCCAAAAACCCCTTCTTATTCGACACCTACTCTTCACAAAGAACACACCCTCCAAAATTCATGTCCCTAGGAAGGACCAGCGATTTAGACTGTGCGTTGATATTTCAGTCAGGTCGTTCATCCCCCTTTTGGGGGAGAAATTATCAAAAACGCTGAGACACGTATAAATTAATTTTCAATCGTTAGCCTAAATACAAAATTTAAAGATCCTAACTATTAAACTGACGGACTTTCATACACAACTTCATCCCCCCTTTTAACCTTTTGGGGGTAGAATTATCAAAAACGCTAAGACACGTATAAATTAATTTTTAGTCGTCAGCCTAAACACAAAATTTGATGATCCTAACTTTAAAACTGACGGACTTTCATACAAACTTTCATCCCCTATTTAACTCCCTTAGTGGTTAAATTTCAAAAAATCCTTCCTTATTCCTTGTCTACACAACAAAAAAGAAATGAAAATAAAGCTGAAACGCCTGTGCAATACTATCTACCTATACCTACTTCACTTAAAAATAAATACTTATAACCATAGAACTATTATTACTCTTATAACTACTTTAATTAATAAAAGCACCTACGCTTAATAATTTTTAATTTGAACGAATATTTAAACACTACCAAAACAACTCATACCTATTTTACAAAATAACAACAAAAGAAATTCAAATAAACTATTTAAAGACTAACCCCCTTATTCATAAAACTTATCAAACCTATTTTAGTAAAAATGGGGTTTGTCTCTTTCTTACACACAGAAATGACAACGTGACAGATAGAGACAAACGTTCTATAAACCTATTTTAGCTAAAATAGAGATAAAATAAGATTATGAATAAGGGGGTTAAAGTCGCGCTGATAAGCACGGTTTCTCAATATCAATAAATTATTGTCTGTCAATAAGGTCGAACGCTCTGAACGCATCAACAGCCAAATATTGAATGAAGCTCGCTCCTTTTTTTTTTTTTTTAACAATGTCATCTCGCAGTTCAACCTATGAGGTTGTCGTCTGCTTAACCGGGCTTGCCTGTGGATGCCTCAAAATTAAGGCCTCCAGCCAGGGCTTGACCCGTGTCGAGCGCGGCAACCGTTACACAAAAATAATCCTTATAGCATGATTCAGACGTGCGACGGCGCGATGTCTTATTTCATCTATAAGTTTGGTGTTTCTATACCGATTTCTATGATTCTTTTTTTATTGAATAGGTAATAATGTTAACTTTTTAAATTAGGGATGAGTGAGAGTATTATAAACGTAAGAGTAAACAAATATAATCAGAATGATCCGAACTGCGAAGCTATCAGGAGTTACACGTGTTATTGTGAGTCAACCATAAAAGATAGACACATGCTGTTGCGGAATATTTTTTAGACAATTTTATGTAGAATATTTCCGTCATACATGATTTCTATGTGACTTTAACCATTAAGGCTGCACACGCGACGGAAGCTTAAAAAATGGAGTAACTTCTCCCGTTTTCCCAACATTTCCCTTCACTACTCTGCTCCTATTGATTGTAGCGTGATGAAAAGTATACTATAACCTGCCCAGGAGTATGAAGAATAATTGTACCAAGTTTCGTTAAAATCCGTCCAGTAGTTTTTGTTTCTATAAGGAACATACAGACAGACAGACAGACAGACAGACAGACAGACAGACAGACAAAAATTTTACTGATTGCATTTTTGGCATCAGTATCGATCACTAATCACCCCCTGATAGTTATTTTGAAAATATATTTCATGTACAGAATTGACCTCTCTACAGATTTATTATAAGTATAGATATAGATTAATGTTATTTTTATTAATCTTCGTCGTTTCTTCGTCACTTCGAGCCTAAGACCATTACATGTCGACTGTTACATATAGGGATAAATAATTATTATAGCAATTGATACGGACAGCCAGAATCCCGCAAGCCTAACAACTGCTGTAACCTTAGATTCATTGGTATCATTATTCTTATTTTCTGCACTAATTGGGTAGCGGAGGGTAAATGGCAATCGGTCGGCGTTAATAACCGAGTCAACCTCATCTGGGCCAGAAGAGGGTCAATATGAACATCCGTTACCAGGAAGAGTTATGATGATACACTTTTGTATAGTAAAAGTGCGCAATGCTGCACACCCCCACCCTATTTCAAGTTAAACAAATATCAACTTTATTTCAAATAAAGTTATTTTTCCATTAATTCATATTTGTTGTTTACATTTTTGGCAAATAAATCGAGAACGCAGATTATATCTGTACCAGCGTTTACTTTTATATAAAAGTTAGACGAAAAAAAAATGATCTGTTTCATACATTTTGGCCGAGTAGGTATTGAACTTTTGTATGAAACAGATGATTTTTTTTTCGTGATTTCGGAGTTGGTCTCATAGTGAAAGTTGTTCAGTTCGATGGTCTAAAGCACCTCTTAAAGTTTTTAAGGTTAATTTTTTTACACTTTGTATACAACGGCCCGACATGAATCATCGGGCAGTTGCCCGCCAGACACAACACCCGTCTGGTCGGAGGATCCTCCCTTTTCTATGGAGGTTGATTGAACTTCACACCCTGATCCTCATTACCTCTATACTTCTAAGTAGGTACGTAGGTATACCTAAATGGCAATTCTTATTACAAAACAGGAAGGATGAAATGCATCGAATATTTTAATAACTTGGGTGCTTAATTTAGCTTATAATATAGCTTCCAAGGTAAATAGATGTGGTTAATGTGTTCAGAAAATTATTACATTTTACAGAGAAAAGCTTTTCCGTACGCGACATGTGGAACGAGGGTGACTGGATATGACAGCCGGGAATAAATAGCAAACGAAAGATTATATTATTTGACTGCAAAGAAAACAAAGATTTAGTATTTTAGTACATTAATAAATAATGTAAGTGACAAATGTCACTTTCGTCTGCTTCATATTTTATTTTTGTTTCATTTGGGTTATTTAGTGTTGTGATTTCCTCGTGAAATAACTTATTGCAGCTTTGGGACCAGACCTATTTCATAATAGCATGGTTTTGTTTTGTTCGTTACACCCTATGACCAAAGCAATAATGTCCAGTTGACCAAAGACTCCTATTATAACATCGCCTAGCCTTTTCCCAATTATATTAGGGTCGGCTTCCAGTCTAACCGGATGCAGCTGAATACCAGTATGTTACGTGGACAGACTACCTAACTACCTGACCTCCACAACCCAGTTACTGGGTATTATGATACCCCTTGGCCCTTGGTAAGACTCGTGACAGAATTAAGGGTTTCTGACTACTCGTAACGACTGTTAAAGATCAACGAATGACAGTCGGGACTAAACGGCTTAACGTGCTTTCTGAGGCACGGAGGGGTTTCGGTATGTAAAGATGGTCAACCATCCACAGACCAACCGCAGCAAGCGTAGCTTAACCTAATCGATCGACCCGTGCGCCTGTTATTACTTAACCACGGGCCCCGCCACCAACACTATAATATCTACCGGTGCCTATTTTAGGAGAACATCATTTTTAAATCTTGCGTAAGTGAACGTATTTATGTGTGTGTTTTTGTATGCTCGTACATTGTTAGACAGCACCTAATATCCAATAGCATTTGCAGTTAGTACTTTTCAGTAGTTAGGGAACTGTGAAACAGTTTGCCCATGAAACTCAATGATTACTGGTCTGTTTACGGCCACACAGCCGGGCTGTGTTCTGGTTTGTAGGGTACCCCGATGAAGTGGAGGAACCTATTTTATTGAAACTTTCCAATGTTGACTTCGAGCGAAATGAAGTATTACTAGGTAGATCTAGGTATTATAGGCAGAGGTGATCGCTTTACATCAAGTTAGTCATACTGATCTCTCATTTTAAAATATAGTCGCTCATAGAACAATCAGCCTATAACGTTCCCTGTGCAGGGACACAGGCCTCCTGAGCGGGTTGGTGGATGTCACAAAATATTGAATAATGTACCTAGGATTTTGTAATATCTTGATTTAAAAGAGTGTCCATGAAGTTTCTTGCCCGTTCTTCTCCATAGAGGTCTACGTTTTGGAATGGGCAACTAGCTTCAACTTTCTGACTAACTGACCGACTATTTAATTTTGACAGTTCAAAAGTGCCTGTACATGGTTTAATTGAAATAAATGCTTTGAGTTTGAGTTTGGGTTTGACATAAATTCGATTTTCTGGTTCTAGGACATTTCGATTTCCTCACGATGTTTTCCTTCACCGTTTTTAGAGCAGTAGTGATGATATAAATTGCACAGAGTAAAGTGCTTGTTTGGGTTCGCTCGCACCCACGACCTATAAATCATAGTCGGGCCACCACAGCTGCTCACTCATAAGGAGTAAATTGTAGTTTTTATTATTCTAGAAAAGATACTATCATAATAAACTTCTAACTTCCAGTATGATGAACTTAACGAGTGTCTACTGAAACTAGCACAGTTGGTATTGAGTTTACTAATTAAAAACATCCCTTGAGCGCCATTTTGAGGGAAAACTGTTGGAACTTAAACGTAATAATGAAGGTACCTACTATGTATGACATTTAAAGATTTTGAATAGCTGCGAAATAAAAAAGGATCACAATATTACTTTCATTTCTATGACAGATTTCCATCATGCAATTGAAAATGATACCTACACTCCTCTCGAACAATAAGGAACAGCAGAAATAATGATGTCTTTATTACAAAAGTCTTATCCTCAAACAAAATCAGATATAATAGTGAGGCCACATGATGCGTTAACGGTGCGGTGCGGCGCCGGAGCGGTGCCGCAACGACCAACGTCATCCTACATACAAACAAATCACTATGCCATGTCACGCGATGCGTTGGGCCGCCATGCGGCGTCGCACCGTAGGCGAGCCGCGCTTGTGACTTGCGAGACGAGGCGGGGAGGGGTGATACGCTGCGGCGCGCACCACGGTCAACAGCGTTCTACTGCGGTGCCGCACCGCCCATGTGGCACCCTAATTGCGGTGCGGTGTGGCACCGCAATTAGGGTGCGGTGTTTACGCATCGTGTGGCCTCGCTCTAACACAATAGGCAAGGACGTATAATTATGAGCAGACATATAATTCTTTATTGTACGAGTTTATCACTGCCTTTTAATTGAGTAGACAGACAAAGCCCCTCAAGACTGATGTAACAAAATTATATCCATCGTTATATTTTATGAGTATTTTAAAGGAGAATGTAATAAACAGAAACATGCTGAGAATGTACGCTTGTTGGTCGGCAATCGTACAATGAAAATATTGGAAGTAATTACCAACACAGTTCGGCGTTTCGGTTGAAATACGTGAGCTGTTGAGCGCGTTCCGTGTTCTCCCGGACGGCGACCTGCAACTCATCGACGCAGCGGCTCCAGTCGGGAGACACGCGGCCCCAACACGTTGGTTCCTTCAAGAATTCTGTTCAAATATAGCAAATAATCAGAAATGTTATATACAAAGGCCTTCGTAAGGATAAGCATACACAAAGTGATCATAGTGATCATAAAACGGCTTACGGAAAATTGAATCCATCAAGTTTTCCGAGTTGAACTTATAGGCATTTGTCCAATTTGGAAAGAATACGATTGACACCATCCCTTTATTATTTCTAAATTTTGTAAATCATAATCATTAAACTTTATTGATATAGGTTCCTAAGTTTTTATGTGAATCAGAAGATTGACCTCCTATCTGATGGCCTCCACAAGGAATGATCGATCAGTTTTCAATCCAATAGTAACTGGAAAGTTTTATTTATTTCCAACAAACGACTTTTCGACGCCAATATGGATGATGGATCATGCAGAACGTATAAACTTTAGTTCAAACAAACATTCAGGGGATATCGATACAAATGAACGAGCACAGGGTACGTTCCTATTTCGTTTCCATTAAATATTATTACACCTGCAGGCGGGCAGCCACTTTTTTAATTAAATTAAAGTGTTTCCAACAATATCGGTAATCCCTTTTGATTGTGGATTTGCTCTTTATATCTTTTTTATTAAACTTAAATCCCACAGTGATGAGATGTTAGCTGGTGGGTTTGTTTGGATGTTTTTACTTGTAAGATTTTCCTGTTTATGCTTTGTAATTTTCAGACTTCTATTACGCAGATACCTGTTTCAAATAATAAAGCTGATAGATCAGTATTATAATTATCTACTCTGGCATTCATTGACTGTAAGACAGAACTAAGACAACCACCTAGGTAGGCCTCAGCAAGTAAGACCTCCACAAGCCGTTCATGGACGGCTCAGACCTCCGGAGTGTATGTGGCGTCTCTCCACAGATAATGGCTCACATACAATTTTGTCTCCTGTACACGTGAAAACCCGATGGGTGCGTCAGCGAACGTTATTTGCGTTGCTGAACTTTGGGCCAAGCAAATATAAAAATCGATATATTTTGAAAAAGACAACACTGAGCAGACAAGGTACACGGACCGGATGTATTATTCGTAGGGGAAGCGCCAGGGCAGTCCGCGGATTTTTTTTTTACGTCTTTTGCAATTTACAGCCTAGGTCAGTGTCAGGTTGTATGTTGAACAAAATATGATCGCGAATCATATTTTTTTATGTAGCGTAACCAGTATGTATATTTACAGGATTATAATAATTATTAAAATCATCAATACAACAATCGAAGTTCAATTCAGGGTGTCCCAGGAATCCTGGTGGTCAGGGGACACTAATACCCATCGATTGGACCTCTATAATGTATGTTCTGCAATATTTTGTAGTTTTCGAGAAATTATTTTTTTTGTATTATTTCTAGTTTTTTTTTTAATTGTGGGCGGTTTTAGTCTTAACTTTTTCTGATTGCTGTTTCATTGAGATTTTTTTGTCAGTATTATGGCTTGAATGTGTGTTCAATTGTTATAAAACACAAAACACCCAAATATAACTACTGTAGCTCAGAATTTGATCACAAGTTTAAAATTTCTCTTTGAGAGAAATTTACACTTGATTTCAACTTTTCTCGAAAACTACAAAATATCGCGGAACATACATAGGGATTCAATCGATGGGTATTAACACTAATACACGGTATTAACACTGTGGTCAGGGGACACCCCTGACCACAGACCTTCGCTGGTACAAGTCTCCTGGGACACCCTGTATAATCCTATTGATTGATATTTCATGAAATAATCATTAAAAGGACCTGCAAATTGCAAACAACGTAAGAAAATTTTAATATCGCGGACTACCTAGCGCATCTCCCTTAATATAACAAAAGATAAGTAACTTACCCCTCCTTAGGGCCGTGTCGTTGGTGCACAAGAACCGCATTAGGGCGCGGGCGCCACCGATCTGCTGCTGGAGCAGTTTCTGTCCGTCCGTTGGCAGGCACCGCTTGATCCATGCATCCATGCACACCATGCCCGTTTGATAAGCCCTGGAAATAAAAATTATATTAGAATTTATACATAGCGACATCATGTCTTTACTTTTGAAGGATTCGTGTTAGAATTTATCAGTCTGTTTGCAGAAAAGCCTCGTTTAACTTTGTTAAATATGGAAATTGTTCCCAAAGACAGATCTCTCTTGTGTCATCTGCAGACAAACTTGTTACAAGTCTGTAAATATAATACAAGTCACTTGTATTATATTTATGAGAAAACAATAAGTAAGATCAACATCAAATACGAAACAAGAAATGAAAACACGAAATAACGAAACTTGGTCGTTTATTGCCATGTCTGTGAGGGTTAGATATATAGATATATATAATTGGCAAACTTTTGAGTCACAATTCGCATCGGGTGCCTCGTGTTGGCTAAATAATATTGTTTCGCAACTTTTAGCAAAATAACACATGCCCCTAAGTAGGAGTTTGAAAACGTTTGTTTGGAGCATGATTACGCATGTTTAAGCTGATGTAAGTAACGTAATCATTTGCAACTTTATGTGATACGTGCTACCTAATGTTAAAATAATACGAGTTTACTCTCAATAATTGCAGAATCATGTCAGCAAAAAGTCAAAAAAGTTGAAATAACAAAATAGCTCTTCATAGGCGAGGGTGTACAGTTTCCTATCATTAATCGTAGTTCTCAAGTTTCAAGAGAACCGGAATGTCAATTAAAGCAGTAAATAGTTCCGCGTAACCCTAAAGGCTCCATTCACAGAACATTAGAGGGTCTAAAAGGCTTAATTGTTGGCATCGCAGAGGATGGAGGGCTCAGTCAACAAAGTTATATAGTAACTTTTGATGTGCTCGTATAGTTCGTCAAAAGATCAATACGTAACGTGTTTCTTTTCAGAAGGGATTCCACACAATACCCTTTATGAACCTAAACGGTCAATGAAAATGAGCTGAGACTCTACTTGAAAAAACGGCTCAAATGATCTTTCTAATAAAGTAAGGTTTTGCTGACGAACGTTACTTGCAAAAATCCTCAATTCCCTACCGATGATATAAACGAAACGATAAATTGTTGACACCCTTACTCCTCAATTAAATTGTTCAGTTTTCATTACCAGACGATCTGCAGAGAACAGAGTTACAACTCTAAGTAAAACATAATTCGTAAGAAGTTGAAGCTTGTCCGTTGATCCGTAATAGTCCTGCCTACAAGCACCCGAGGCGGATTAATACAACCGCTCTGAGGTCTAACGTCTAGCCATTAGGTACATAACACGACATTAGTGGGACTGGGGCACGTACGCGAACGTTGTAGATTGGCCCTGCCCTGTTTTAGGGATGTGCGTGGTACGATTCATACGATTAATTACGAAATAAGCTATTTCAATTGCCTAACAGAGGCACAGACCTACACGAATTCCTGGACAAGTTAAACTACCTACTTAGTATACATAATCAGCCTATAATGTTCCCACTGCTGGGATACAGGCCTCCTCTCAGTGAGAGGGAGTGGGCCGTAATTCACCATGCGGGCCCAGTGCAGGTTGGCAGATGTCACATGTCTTCGAATTTTTGATTCTATCATATGCCGGCTTCCTCGCGATGTTTTCCTTCACCGTTTTGAGAGCAGTGGTGATGAAATAATTTACACAAAGTAAAGCGCCTGTCTGGATGTCAGGCGACTCGTAAGTCGCGGCCGTTACCACTTGGCCACCACAGCTCTCACCTGTTACCGCTTGGCCTACTTAGTATAAATAGTTGAAACTAAGCAATAAATTCCAATCGCAGAATAATTAAATCAACATTAAATTAACCTGATTGTCAGTTAACGTTTAGTCGATAATTCATTTAAATGTAAAACCTGAACAACTTCGGCTTCTTTCACAGTTGAAATATTACATAACCGGGTAACGCTACCTTCTCGCAAATCTAACATTCCATTTCATATGGTACGAACGGTTTCAGGGAATAGAATCTTTTTATTAATTTTGATGTGGGTTATGCGAGAAGCTGTAAGTAACACGAGATTACAGCTGGACGTTTGTAGTAACTCAGTCTGAAACCTTTTATTCAATTGCGGAGGTATAACCTAAAAAGTTTCACGAAATCTTTTGAATATTTATGAGGAAATGCGGGTGGTCGTAGAAACGCTCTCGTCTGTTTTCTTTCTGGTTAATGACCACAAAGCAATGATTTTTTACAGAATAGTAAAAATATTAACTACTTGTATGTTCCTATGTTTTTCTTTTTGATGATACATTATTTTTATAAGCACTCAAAAAATTTCGATATAATCTTTTAAATTGGTTCAACATTGAAGGAGGAAATGGGCGAGAGCCAAACCTCGAACTACGACTTTTTTAATTAGGATTTTTCTCAAAAGTCTCTCCGACATTGTAATACATATTTTAATAATAACCAATTGTGACATACACTTACGTGTGAAAATTTCAGAATAGGCAACCAGGCAACTACAACTCTATTCATAACCATTTTATAAATTATGCTCAGTTTATCATTACTCGTCTGAGTTATTTTATCTTAGGTATATAAAAACTTTGCCAACGTAGTGCTAAGATGTTGTTTTATTGTTTAATGATCTCTTTCTTTAGAAAAAGTCAGCTGAAGCAAAGCTTATTCTATTACTTAACACTTTGCGAGACACTAAACACCCCTCGACGTAATATCAATAAAACTTCTATTGTGTCTCGTTCAGTGTCCTTAGTTCACTCACTGGCAGTGCGCGTCCAGCTCATGTTTGTTCCTGGGCAGGCCGACCGGTGTGCGCGGGATCAGCTCCACGCACATGTTCAGGTCTCCAGCGTCGCAGTTCTCTGACTCCCCAAGTTGTGCCCCTCCGCCGCCTGAAGCAATGACATGTTTTATTATCATACAACTTTTGAATAAAGAAAGGTGATGTGTGGTTTGCATTCAGTGGACCCTACAATATTCGGCAAGTCAACTACGCTGCGCCTTAATTAAGAATAACAATAAATAACTTTCTAAGCAAAAATGTTAAGAAAATTTTGCGACACAAAACACTAACAACGCAAAAAAGATGGCCGGGGAAGTGTGTGGAAATAATCACCAATCAACTGACGACGATTTCAACCATATTGTGTTCGCCCTCTCTATTTGTGCCACAATTGCTCTATTGTGAACAATGTGAAGACTTCCATTGTTATCCTGACGTCACGTCGAAATGTAGGTATCATAAATATTTTACAGCCGTAGGTAGACTTAGACGGTTAGACAGAAGCACGAAAGTCTGACAACCAGTAGGTAATACGATATCCCTTGGTAAGCTAAGGGGTGTCGTATTACTACATCTAATTACTAGGTAATAACGATTAAAATAATTAAATTCAAAAATGGCTTTTTTTTTTTTTGAGGGTGGGAAATCATCAAATGACTCCTGCCGCTCTGGGTGGAGCGGATAGGAATGTCAGACTCTTACTGATTAAAACCTACTCGTGTTCCTTCCTTAGCCCTTTATATTCCGGTTACATAGGCATACACAGTTAAACATTCAGTATCCGCAATCGTACCTATTTGTTCAGTTAAGTGGTTCAGCGTGAATAAATTATTACAGACATAATGTAAAATGTTTACTCAGAAAACAGACTCGAGTTCCCAGTTAGAGACCGCACCATCATCCATGCATGAAAGATATTAGATATAGACCTCCCCTACACATTGCCATAAAAACCTGCGTCTTCTAATGCGACTTTCCGCGACCGATTTTCAGTTTTCCTTACCTTTATAAAATCGATGATAAAGTCGAGACGATAAGGTTTCTTACAACAAAATTCTCCATAGCTTCAGACTTTCGTTTTATAATTTATATGTAAGGTGCTATTTACTTGTTGTTGCTACCTATGCCTACAACAGCAATCAGTAGTACCTAAACATAAACTTATCACTCAAATTCTGACTCAGAGAAACTACCTGCTTTGTGATACATTAATACGCGGGAGTAGGTGGCCATGGCCCATGCGACATTTTTTTTTACACTTCTGACTCAGCTGTTTATATAATCCGATTTTAGGGTTCCGTACTTATTACAAAGGCTCCGCTATCCATCCGTCTGTCTGTCAGTGGGCTATATTTCATGAACCGTAATAGGTAGACAGTTGAAATTACACAGAATGTAGGTATTTCTATTGCCGCTATAACAACAAATAATAAAAATAAAATAAAGTTAAAAATTAAAGGGGGTCCACATCCCCATACAAGAAACGTGTTTAAAAAAAAAGACGGGTTGCACTCCGGGAGTGCCGGCAGAAGTGAAAACTTGAATATTAACATTGAAATAAATCAATTATTAATTGAATTAATATAACTCATTTTTTTTCACTATTTCTGCGTCGATTTTTTCATTAATGGATGCACTTTGTTCAATTTCCATATTTTAAACACTTTATATACACGAATGTTACGAATAAACAGCAGTGTGTCCACGTCCACGTCCACTTCCACTCCCACTCTCACTCCCACTCCCACTCCCACTCCCACTCCCACTTCCACTCCCACTCCCACCCCCACTCCCACTCCCACTCCCACTCCTACTCCCACTCCCACTCCTACTCCCACTCCCACTCCCACTCCCACTCCTACTCCCACTCCTACTCCCACTCCCACTCCTACTCCCACTCCATCCATCCATCCATCCATTGTCGTGTGTCACTTGGTTCACTTCGGTTGGCGCCGCCGTAGAAAGAGAGGGGGGGGGGGGGGGCGAATCTCTCCTGACGGTCACGTGTCCTGACGCGATGTCCTGACGCGAGTTAACATTTTTTACCCATTACAAAAAGTGTGCAACGCCGCTAAAGAAGTTTTCACTTCAAAAATATATTTATTTATTTTACCATTTATGTACAACATCTATAAACAGACAAGAAAAAAACAGAACAGAAAAATAGGTACAAAGGTACAATAAATAAAAGGTAAATAATAAAGGTAAATAGGTAAAGGTAGGTAAGTTATATATTTAGTGTTAAATATTGAACGTTGGTACGGAAGCCTTTGTGTGCGAGTTCAATTCGCACTTTGCCGCTTTTTTATCAGTCGTACTACATACAGTCTACATTTAAGTAAAAACGAACAAATACGGATTTAACGTGCGCTCTGTGTATAATTTAGAACCGGCGGCAAAAACCTCGTATCGTTTGTAATACAAGCAAAACATTGTGTTTATGATCTCCGAAGGGTTAAACTGTCAAGCAAAACATCGCGTTTATGTGCGCCGAAGGATTAAGCTGTCACGATTAGAAGCAATATTAGACTGGAAATCACTTTTTATAACACGATTATTTGTTTTGTTTATATAGGCGATTCGCACATTGCATAGCGGGGTGCGGGAAACCGAGCCAAATTCGCCGCGAGAAAGCTTGTTTTTAGTGAATTTCTATGTAAAAAATCACGCGCGGGGGTGTGTTATCTGTGCCCTGTAGCGTGCCGCGGTGTAGCCTATAATGTTCCCACTGCTGAGAAACAGGCCTCCTCTAGATGAAAGGGAGTGGGCCGTAATCCACCACGCGGGCCCAGTGCGGGTTGGTAGATGTCACATATCTTCTAATTTTTTATTCTAGGACATGTCGGTTTCTTCAAGATGTTTTCCTTCACCGTTTTGAGAGCAGTGGTGATGGACAATTTACACAAAGTAAAGCGCCTGTCTGGGTTCCAACCTACAACTCGTAAGTCTCGGCCGTTACCACAGGGCCACCACTGCTCTTTGTTTTTAAAAAATGAATGGTTAACAAACCTGAAAAGTATAATTAAGTAAATATATGTAAATTATTCGTTTTTAGGGTCACGTAGTGAACAAGGAACTCTTATAGTTTCGTTATGTCCGTCTGTCCGTCCGTCCGTCCGTCCGCACCTTAGCTCAGAGACTCTTGTACTAGAAAGCTATAATTTGTCATGGATATACATATTATTAATCACGCCGATAAAGTGGTAAAATAAAATAATGAAAAAAAGATTTTTATGGTACCTCCTATACACGTAAAGTAAGAAGGGGATGTTTTTTTTTTTCTCGTCTACCCCTTGGCGTGGGGTATCGTTGGGTCTTTCAAAAATATTACGGGTTTGTGAAAGCCTTTTTTCGATTCAGGGATCCGTTTGTGAAATATTAAGCTTTAAAGTACTATTTTTGTTAGAGTCGAGTGTCCCCCCCCCCCCGTCAGCTAAATGCAGGTTGCTTTGCAGCCGGGCGGCGGGCAAGCCCGGTGAAAAAAAAGAAACCATTGCACACGTGCAAATAAGATTCTGAAACAGTTCTCCGACATATATTTCTCCGATGAACGGTTCGCCGACACAACGTTTCACTTTCCAGTGTTTCGCCGATAGAACGATTCACTTTTGAGAATTTCGTCGACACGACCTTTCACACACATAACTGTTAGCCTATTTAGCTGTGTGTATACAAAGGCAGTTATAAAAGATTTATTAATTACACACAAAAAAACTTGTGAAGACTTACTCCCTTACTAATAAACTTTGTATAGCGTCTATAAAGTTACACAACGCTTCTTCTTTCGAAAGTCGAAAGACTCAAAAGAGTCAAATTACTGACGATTGAAAGAGAGACATCGGTGTGTAACTATTCATCTGATATAATACGTTTATTAGTAAAGAAAGAAAGAAAAAGTATTTATTAGGCTCGTATAGGAAGATCACACACTAAACACAGCAAAAAAAAACAAGTTATATAAAAAAAAAAGTAATAAAAATGAATTGAATACAAATACTACTCTCCGGAATTACCGATCCGATTCAAGCTACGCTATTGCTGAGTGCCATGGGATATGTTAAAACACGCGGACGAAGTCGCGGCCAGAAGCTAGTGTTATCATAAGAAACTAGTCTTATTTGCTAGATCATACAATAATTCTATAACAACAACAATTGAGTATCATGCAACTTTACAGACGAGGTTTATTTGCCAAATACACGAGTAAACAAGCTTACTCAGCGCTGGGTCTATTTGAATATATTTCACGGCTTTTATTCCTCAAAGACGATGTGGTGTAAACCCTTAGCTTATCCTCTACTGATCCACCTATGAGATACATTGCCTCAGGATAAAGCCGAAAATTGGTAGGTACATGCGATAAGTATTCGTTTCCCGAATCTTTTTACGGGAATCGTAAACAGAAACCAAAACAAAAGTTTACTGTATTCTCTTGTTTTCAATCTCGTGGTTTTATTTTTTGATAAAAAAAACCGGCCAAGTGCGAGTCGGACTCGCGCACCGAGGGTTCCGTATAAAAATTTAAGGTTTTCGGAATTTTTCCTTTATGTGTGCTATAAAACATTGCTTCATGCCAAATTTCAAGATTCTAGGTCGACTGGAAGTACCCTTTAGGTTTTGATTCCCTTGCGAGTAGTTGCGAGTTTGAAAATATGCGGCTTAAATTGCCGTTTCTTTTGATTGCGTTGACATAGAAGTTTCATTTTGTTACAGCTTCAAGGTATTATAAACCTGAGTATTTGATATTAATTTCAATTTAATACCTATACGCGTTCATGAGAAAAGAAGTAACTTTAAAATTTTCAAAAATATTTTTTATTATATGATGTAACTAAAAATTTACGGTTTTCGCAATTTTTCCTTTATCTGTACTATAAGACGTTACTTAGTACCAAATTTCAAGATTCTAAGTTCACGGGAAGTACCCTGTAGGTTTTGATTCCCGTGCGAGTTTCGAAAATTTGCAGAAATTTGCGGCATAAACGGCTGTATCTTTTGATTGCGTTGGCTTAGAAGTTTGATTTTTTCACAGCTTCAAGGGACAGTAGACCTGAGTAATTGATATAAATTTCAGCTTCATACCTCCACGCGTTCCTGAGAAAAAGGGTCTTGACAGACGGACGGACGGACAGACGGACAACAAAGTGATCCTATAAGGGTTCCGTTTTTTCCTTTTGAGGTACGGAACCCTAAAAACACAGGGAATATATCAGATTTCAATTTCAATCTAAGGTGTCAAAGAAACTGGGAAATATATGTGGAGCTGTTCCGACTTCTCGCGTTTGGACAGCTTTGAAAAGGAATAGATTGGTTGCACGGTCACCGTACGTCGTAGGCGGCGCGTACAATATGTTGCCTATGACATTTTATACTCAGCGCGCATACGGTAGGGTCTTACGTCGGATTAAGACGACACGTGATAGTATAAAGACCCGCGCACTTTAGTTTGAATGAAATACTTTTTTAATATATTAGGCCCTTTGTACACATACCTACGTTTTTCTTGCCGTGAAAAACTACGGTTTATTCGCCGTGTGTAGGCACCGTAATCAGTGTGGTATGGGTCACTATGGAAGCTTGTTGACGGGCATGTTTTTCTACGGCACGGTTTGTTCATCGTACCGTGAAAAAACCGTGCCGCAACGCAACAACGCAACGCATCGCAAACATGCTCTATCTTATTATTTAACTAGCTTCTGCCCGCGACTTTGTTCGGGTGAAATTTCACCCTCCCCCATTTAACCTCTTAGGGGTGGAATTTCAAAAAACCCTTTCTTAGTGGATACCTACTTTTTACAAAGAACACCCCCCGAATTTCATGTCTCTAGGACCAGCGGTTTAGGCTGTGCGTTGATATATCAGTCAGTCAGGACTTTGAATTTTAAATATAGAAAGAAAAAAGAAAGAAAGAAAGAAAATACATTTATTTAGCACAGACTCAAAGACACACAATACACCAGACACATACATCAAATAAAAACAAAAAGTAAACTTAAAAAAAAAAAGCATAAAGTCCGATATAATAAAAAAATAAAAAAAAAATACGCAGGAAAGTGTGCCTCACGGCTGCGCTAAAAAGGGCCAGTTCAGCAAAAATGCCAGACAACTAGTGCCTGACGCTGGTTTTCAACTGGACCTGTGTGTGAGGTGACGGATGTAAATCAGTTTCATACAGCAACGTGACGTGTAGGTAAATAAAAACAAATAATAAAAATTTCAGATAAAACAATAATGAATAATAACTAGTGCGATATTGAAAACATTGCAAAAAAAGAAATAAATAAACAAGTAAAAAAACAAATACCTACTGATAAATAAATAAATGTGATGGCCGCATGCTAGACCTACGCAAATAAAGAAATTCTTCGAAACGAGTCAGAACAAAAAAAAAAAAACCTGTTTTATACGATGCCTGACTTCCACGTTTCAACGCATTGCCATAATAATAATTTATTTATCCGTGCACTGTGATGTCATCGCACAATCCGCTGCAAGCAGCCGAGCACGGCGGACTATTTTCGGTCAGATTTCAACTTGTGTGTGTTTTGAACTTGTCATAGCTCTTGTTTTCATTGGGATTATTAACTAAATAACGTCTATACATAAGTTAGCTAAAACAATTTTGGCGAAAGTGGAAAAGGAAATAAAAATAGATGCACAAAATAAACGAAAAATATAAGGATGAAAGGTAAGCGCTAGTTGATAATAGAAATCTTTGTGTAATGAATAAAATAATGAATTCTTGTTTAATGTGAAAATGTGAAAACTACCCACTTATAATTTCCCGCCTCCTTTCTACAGTCTCATGGATGTCAAATCACAAAAGCTGCACAGACGTTCGCCCACTGCCAGATCTTGGTGAAGGATGAGTGAAATGGCGCCATCCCGACATCGTACGTCTCATTCGTGTGCAAGTAGGCCAGGCAACATTGGGTACGTTGACAAGCAAATGTGGTTGAGCGATGCCATAGCTGAATACAAATGTTTATTTTTATTTGTTTGTCTTGTATTCTGCAGGTTTCACATCTGCGAATGGGACGCAGCTGTGCCGCGGGTATCACAACTACAGCCACCGGGCCGAGGATACAGAGGACATCAGCTAGCTAACCGAGCCGAGAGTGAGCATGAGCAAGAGCCATTCCCAGCAATGAGTCTGTATAGTATTATAATAGTTACATACTTACATTTTCATTCAACATTCACCGACATATACACTGACACATACTCAAACTGGTAGGTACTAATACATCATATAATTGAGACATTTAGTGTGACCATATCTAGCTCCCTTTGCGCTTCTATGAGGTACTGCCGTACGCGTCGTCTAAAAACGTCTATCGTGTTAATTTCTCTAATCGGTGGTGGCAAGTTATTCCATACTTTGGAAGCCGCATAACGAAAACTGCCTCTAAAAGCAGCCGTACCCTGAGACTGAGTCGAGAGTTGTTGTGAGCATTGCCTTCTCCCGCATTCCCGTCTACTCGTAACCCAACTTAGCTTGTTATAGAGGTAGTCTGGTTTTTGATATTTAACCACACCGAATAGAAGGCAAGCCAAGTGTAGTTTGCGTCTGGACTTCATCTTCAGTGTAAAGTGCTTGTTTAAAAAAGGTGTTACATGGCTTCTGCGAGGAATATTGTAACAAAACCGAGCACAAGCGTTTTGTACCCTTTGGATGAGGCGGTCAGTACGAGCTAATAAGCGCGGGCCGTAAACCGTGTCAGCGTAATTCAACCTGGACAGAACCAGGGTTTCCACTAGTTGTTCCCGCAGTTTTTCCGATAAATAAGGCCTAATATTGTATAAAACCTTTAGACGATAAAAACAGTTTCTAACCGAGTCTGCGACGTGTTTTTCAAAACGTAGGTCTTTATCCATAATGACACCCAGATTCCGCGCCTCATACACTCGCTCGATTGGTTCGCCCATAAGTCTTAAGTCAAATGTCACAGGTAGTCGAGCCAACTGCTGTCTTGTGCCAAATACCATATATTTCGTTTTTATTGGATTTAACGACAGGCAGTTCTCCTCTGACCAGGCGGCGATCCTTTGAAGATCATCGTTAAGATCCTTAATGGCACTATTGTACTCGTCTGGTCTAAAAGATATATAAAGCTGGACATCATCGGCGTATATATGGTACTTGCATCTCTGGAGGCACTTTACAATATCCGCACAGTACAAAATAAAGAGAATCGGGCCCAGTATGGAGCCCTGCGGGACTCCCCTGTCTACAGAAATACGTGTTGATCTAAGGGTAGTGCCATCACCCAAACGCAAGTCAACAAATTGCTCCCTATTAGTTAGATAGCTACGGAACCATTGCACAGCGCTGGCGTCGAAACCATAATAATTTAACTTGGATAGTAATAGCGGGATATTTATTGCGTCAAATGCACGGGAAAAATCCAGTAAAACCAGCAATGTGCACATTCCCCTATCTTGGGCAGATAATATATTATCAGTAACATCCAGCAAAGCAGTAGATGTACTGCGCTGCTTTCTGAAACCAGATTGTAAATCAGGTAGGACGTTATTTTGTTCCAAAAAAAGTGTTAATTGTTGGCTAACGACTTTTTCTAATACTTTGGATAGACATGGTAATATACTTATAGGGCGTAGGTCTTTTAAAGTGGATGGATTAGAATTTTTTGGCAAGGGCCTGACGGAGGCAATTTTCCATAGGTCGGGGAACGTAGACGTCACTATGGAGCAGTTTATTATGTCCGTTACTACAGTTAACGTATGCGGCAAGGTCATGTTAATCATATCCAGGGTAATGTTGTCGTAACCTTCAGCGTTACTTTTTAGGTTGGAGACAACGCGAGAGATGTCGTTCTCCTTCACTGGAATGATTGCGAAACTTTCATCACCATGTCTATGATTTTCATAGTAGTTTATAAGTGATGTGCTTGCCACTGGGTTACCGGGGACAATTAAAAAGTTGTTATTAATTACGTCGGGATCTGTAAAGTGCGACGGTAGGTCTTGTTTGGGCTTATAGGGCGATAAGGTAGATTTTAAATTTTTCCATAATAATTTTGGGTATTTTATTTTATTATTTATGTTGTGTTTAAAGTACGCAACTTTTTCGTTGTACAATGAACTAATCACTAAGTGTTTTAGCTCTTTGTAATATATTTGTTTGGAATCGGCTTTTGTTTTCCTATAACTGCTAAGTGCGTCGTCACGTAAACGCATCATAACTTTGATAGTATCTGTAATCCACGGATACGACTTTTCCTTTACAGTACACGTCTTGATCGGTGCGTGAACATCAAAGAGGGAAGTTATATGGGTGTTAAAGACATGCACCATATCATTAACGTTGTCAAGCGACGAAATTATTCCAAAGTCCAAAAATGATAAATCTAAATTAAAGTTTTCCGCGCACACATTTTTAAGAGGCCGAAATTTAACCAAATATGGTTTGAACTTGTCACGTTTAATGTGAAATTCACCAGCTACAATCGAATGGCCGTTGATTGAACCTAAAGGTATTACCATTGTATTTCTTGCTGTAATGTCAGTACATAGGAGATCGATCAAGGTTTCACTGGATGATGTAAAGTGGGTAGGAGTTGTGACCAATTGAGAAAGACTGAGGCAATTCAAAAATTGCTGAATATTCTTAGTTTTTATCCCATTTGTGTCTAGCAAGTTAACATTGAAATCACCAAGTAAAATGTGGTGGTCGCAATTTCCCAGTGAAGTAATGGAATCTGTTAAGGCATCTAGGAAAAGTACAAGGTCATGCCATGGTGGTCGGTAGGCTGTACCTATAGCAATTTTTTTGCCATTAATTGAGATCGTTGACCACATTTGTTCGACCGATTCGAACCTTGGATCGATCGCACCAGTCCATGTACGCGCGCTCAAACCCTGCCGCAGATAAAAACCGACGCCCCCACCACGACCCGAGCGCACGCTCGCTGGCCGCGGCGTGTGACGCAGTCGGTAGCCCGGCACCACCGGAGCGCGCCCCTCCTCGCCCGGTCGCAACCAAGTCTCGTTAATGGCCATAACGTCAAAACAATGCCTGTCCAGTGCACCAATCAAGTTATCATGACCTGTACCCAATGAACCAGCATTTAGAAGACCAACTTTAAGGAACTTTTCTCCTCTAGTCATCATTACAATAATATAAAATAATTTCGTCATTTAACAATATCAGTGCACATTCATTAGTTTCAATTCTAATTTCAGATAGTATTATTAGTTTAATTGTAAATATGTAAATATTGAATTTAATTAAATGAAAATGAAACGGAGGCAAGCTGCGGTATGTAAATAATGGTTTTGTAAATTTAAATAGTAGTTTGGTAATAAATCGGTGTAGATATATATGTGTAACGTTATAAAACTGGTTTACGTATAATTGAGTGAGGCGCGTCGCGACTGCCGCGAGACACACACCTACCAATATAAATAGCAGATAGTAGCAACATAAAGTTAATATTTTTGAAATGCTGACACGTTGTACCACAAAAAAACTTATTTTAAGAATCCGCGTGACAGTACAAGAAAGTATGACACACAAACAATTTACAAACACCATACAAACTAGACAAGTAAACGGTACATTACAAAAACAAACAAACGGAAAGGTATTATGCGCTATTGGCGTCGTTACCGAGTGCCGGTCCGAAAGTGCGCTGTAGGTCAGCCTCGCAGCGGATCTGGCAAGTAACGTCACCGGGCTTATACCGGGCGAGAATACGGCCTCGCTTTGCCCATACGAATTGCCAACCGAGGCGACTCCCGGCCTCACGAGCGCTCCGAAACAACTCCCGGTTCACCTTCGTAAGGCGCTCGTTCACGTAAAATCGCGTCGCAGGGCCCGGCAAATCCAGGTCCGCAGTAGTAATGCCGCGGCGCACTCGTGCACCCTCCAGAAGCTCGTCACGTAAGTCGCGGCGCGCGAGGCGCACGACGAGGAAGCGGGGGCGGGTCTCCACAGGCGCCGTCGCCTGCGTCGCGTTGATGCGCCTACCACCGACACGTTCGGCGCTCACTATGTCGCGCGCCTTGATCTTGACGCCAATCTTAGACGCAACTAATATCGCCGTGTGTATTGGATTTTCACCACTGGTCTCAGGTATGTTGGAGATCTGGATATCATTTGCGAGCAGCTCCTGGTCTCGGTCATTAATATCACTCCGCAGTTGTGATATTAGATCATTTACCTCCGACGATGCTTGGGGCTGCGTGTGTTTATTTTCTAACACAGCTACTCTCTCCTCAAGATTACTCATCCTATCGTTAGTTGCGTTTAGAGAGGATCTTAGCTCGGATAGATCATCACGAAGTAGCTGAAATTCACTCCGCACCGTCTTCAAAAATTCCTCCCTAAAAAAGCCCAGCTCTGCCCTGAGGATGTCCAGGTTGAGCTCCTGTGTGGTATCTAGGGCTGTGCTGTTTATGGGGCTGGTGTCCATCAGGTTAACAAGGCTCTCCTCATGTCCAGCTGGCGCTGGTGTACGCGCCCTTACCGGAGTTTCAGCCTGGTTGTCCCTCACCAGGTTCTTGTTGCACTCAGGACAGTGCCAGGGGGTGGTTAAAGGGCCGGTATGCTGTATACCAACGCACGCTCGATGGTACCAAGACCTACATTTGTAGCAATTTGCAGCCTCTGTCGACGACAGAAACTTGCCACAGCCACCGCACTTAGCCATAGTAAACTTGTTGTCAATTTGTGTTATCGGTCAGACCAAGTAGTACACCAATAAGGCAACAGATGGCGCTGTTTTGAGAAACACGTTTATGGCGGTTTTCACGGAGTGTATGGAACGAATAGACACCATAGGCTGAGCACAGTATCAGGGTAAAGGTGCGCACACACTAAAAGTTTGGTCACAGACTGTTTTCCGTTACGAACGAAACACTGTTTATTTCCCTTCGAGTGTCAGGTACTTTAACTATTTTTGGGAACGATGAAACTTTTTTAGAGAATATTATATTTACCACAGCACATAAACACTGGAAAATATTGTTAATTGTAAGTTGCACTTACACATGTATTTCCACAATAAACTTTGGCAAAACAAACTGTTTTTTTAATTTTATTTGGCGAGAAACGAACAGAGAGGTAATGACTGATTGACATCCGTGACGTCACTCCTATATATAGATATGAACCAACGTACACTACAGGCGGGCCGCACTTACTTTTTTGTATGAAAATGCGTTGCGCTGCGGCTCGTTGCGGCTGAAACTTGCGGACGCCACTCACAGTCAATAATAATATCGCCCATTTACCGCAAATAGTGTGCACGTAAAAGCTTCTGAATAACCTTTTGGGGCGAAAATCGCTGGAATTATCGTATCTACGCGAACTACTTTTGCATTTTTTACACAATGCGTAGGCGTACTATACTGGAACCTACTTCGTTCCATTTACCAGAGTTTTCTTAGAAGAGATGCTAAGAATAATTGGAGGTGGTATTTATGTTATCACATGCTTTTAACTCCTTTAGCTTAAGGGGAATGTTGTGTTGTTTTGTACCCTTGGTTGACTGGTAGAGAATGCCCAAGGCATTAAGTCCGCTTTTGTACCTTTTTGTGCATGCGAAAAGTTTAAATAAATAAATAAATGTGCTAAGGTAACCCGCGAAATTCAAACTTACTTAGTTTTTTTGCAATTTGCAAGTCAGTGTCACGTTGTATGTAGATTAAAATCTGATTCGCGACCGTAAAAAATATGACTTTACAGAATAATAATATTTTTGGAATCGGCGCAATACTACTCCTTAAGTTAGAATTGGCCTAAAATGTCATGATTTCATAATTTTTAGTGTTTCATGAAATCATGAATTCATGACACTTGAGTCCAATTTTGCAGGCTATCTGGACGCTTTTCCTTTAAAAGAAGCTATAAGTAAAGAGAATAAGTGATTTCCATTACCAGGTATTGCCGAGAGCACTTTAGCATCTATTGGGACGCGTGGTACACCTAAGAGCTAATTTGGGGGCAACTCGAAGTGAAATGGGTACTTCTATCTACCATCCGCTAAAATTAATCGAGTTCAAGTAACTTAGTGACAGTGAGTAGTATATGTAGTTATTTCACTGGCTATGGGTATTTATGACGTCACAGGGTAGTCGTGGATCTGCCAGAAGTGCTACGAACACGTAGTAGCAAATCTATTCCTTAAAAATCTCACGGTGAACACTTAGTAGAAGTAAACTTGAAGTGAACTGTCATCTGATGCTGAATGGGACTTACACTATTGATGGATAGCTCACTACATCGCATCTAGCACTCGGAGCAGTTGCCAGATACGCAAAGCTAACTACTCCCAAACGACAGTATGTTATTTCAGAAGACAGTCAGATTATTATCTTGTAGAGTATATCAAAAATAATTGTTGATACAAAAAAAAGTGCATAAAAGACATTTTTATGCGTTGCGTGGCGTTGCGTGGGATGCGTTTAACGTTGATTAACGTTGGTTGTGAATCATATCCAGCGGCTCATATTCTACCCACGTTATAGGTACAATGAGTACCTAACTGAGTTAATGCACTTTATGAAAGCAGGTTATTCAGGATCGTTAACTGAATCGATTCGTTTCATTTTAAATATACGTATGTTTTATCCAAAAAATAATTAAAAACATGATTAAAAAATCTCACAAACATACATTAACCCTGAAAACATAACACTCCTTTTTTGGGCAGTCATGTAATAACCCTCCTTTTTGCTTCGCCGTAGTCGGGTAATAATTAGACACTTCCGTTGTTCACACGAATGTTGTATAAGTAAAACCAAATGGACGAAGTACCTACTACACTAGACCCTTATTATGCGTGTGCGACTGTGTGCGTGAGTAGATTTCCAATGTGACCACAATTTTCTCCCACAAGCAGTATAACTAATTTAATAACAAATTCAGTGTAGGTAAGTATTATGATCATAACTTAATATTCTAATTGGGGTGTTTGGTAGTGAGCGTCAACTCCGGGACATGTTGTATAACTTGCTACGTTTTACGACGTTAGTTATCCTCAAGTGATTATAAGACCTCATAAATTATCCGTCATAAAATAACCAAGAGAAACGTTACTGCGTTGTAAGTTCTTCAGAAAAATATTCTTCTTTGTCTCCTATAAAAATTATAACAGAAAGGATTCATTGCTTAGTAACAGTTATTGCTGAATAACTAATATTATGTGATTACTTATATCAGCAGATATGCCAAAAATCACGAAGTAATAAAATATAAGAAGCAATCGATTTGGTTTTTGGCTCATAATTTTTGCATGAAGCGCGTTCAGTAAATGTAATGACTAATTCCAGTTACTGTGGTATTCAGAAGGTTAAAATCTGGCTAACTATGAGATGATTTTTTTTTCGTTTGATTTGATTTGATAGGGATGTGTATCGCCAGACCTTCAGTATTTGGATGCAAAAGTCGAATAGCAGTCACTTTTAAAAATACAGGCAGTCAATTGCATGCAACTAACATCTTCCTTCTTCTTCTTCTATAATATAAAATTCAAAGTCCTGATTGCCTGATATATCAACGCACAGCCTAAACCCCAGGTCCTAAAGATATGAAATTTGGAGGGTGTGTTTTTTGTGAAGAGTAGGTATCCAGTAAATATCTAAGGGTTTTTCGAAATTCCTCCCCTAAGAGGATGAATGGGGGGAGGGTGAGATTTCACGCGGACGAAGTCGCGGGCAGAAGCTAGTTTCAAATATGAATTTAAATAGAAAATACAAGGTAGGTATATACTTACTTAAAATTATTATCATGATAAGTAATGGCAAAAGCGGAAAGCTTACCTACCTATTCGGAAAATAAATTAAAATAATTGGCAATTGAAAATAATGGCAGGTCACAAAACGATCAATTTTGCGAGATCAATGGTCTTAATCCTTACAAGTGCTCAATGAGCTTGATTGCCCCCCCCCTCCTTCCTCAAATAAATTACTGTATTACCCATAACCATCACAATCTGGAGCTGAAATTATGAAAAGAAGTCTGAATAGTAATATTAAGTACTTATAGCCAGACAGATTTTGATTAAATTTTTTCTATTGTAGTTTACTGGAATTGACTGTATCGTCTCGAGGCTAGATAATAACAACCGCACAGCACGTGTAGCATGACCGCCGTAGAAACGGGTTTTGTCGACGGAAGAATAGACAAAATGATAGATTGTAGAAACATTTGTACGCATTCTACGCGTCTAAGCATGGCAATGTGTCATCTTGTCTATTCTTTCGTCGACAAAACGTCGTCATGCTACGCGTGCAGGTCAATAGAAGGTTAAGCTACGCCTGCCGCGGTCGGTTTGTGTCGGAGTCTTTGCCTTGGAAAGCACGTGAAGCCGTTGGTCCCGGCTGTCATTCTTCAAGATCGTTGACAGTCGTTATGGGTAGTCAAAAGTCTGACAACCAGTCTAACTAAGGGGTATCGTCTTACCCTGTAACTGGATTGTGGAGGTCAGATAGGCAGTCGCTCCATGTCAAATATTCAGCTGCATCCGGTTAGACGGGAAGCCAACCCGAACATAGTTGGGAAAAGGCTAGGCAGATTGATTATACATATTAGTTGAATCACGTTAAGTATCACAACTGATATAACAACGTGTTATTTATGTGTTGCTTGTTAAATTCCATAATTCAGTTAGATACCATAGTAGTTCAGTTGTTTTGCGCGATGATTTTAACGTTTTGTTTTGCTTTTATTATTCCGGAATTAACGTTAGTAAAAATAATTAGTACCTAAGTTATAACAAAGGTAGTTTTTAGGGTTCCATTGCCTCCGTTGTCTGCATGAGGCTATACCTCATGGACCGTAGTAGGTGGACAGTTTAGCATTGTTTATAGGCTTTTAGCCTCCATAAAACATTCATAAATGTATTTAAAACTCCAACTTCTTTGTAATCGGTAAGTTGTGAACAGTTTAACATTTGCAGTCACCAAGCGTTCAAGGCATCGCGTAAACAATCCAACAGGAAACTCTTTATTTCCTGTTGTTCACGTTTAAGAAACAAAATGATAGGTATTACATTTTTGTGAAAAATGAACATAAAAATGGCTTTGTGATTGAGTACCGAGCTTCTACTGACCGACTGACAACTCTTCACAAACTTTGTCTGGTATAACCCATGTTGCTCTAGAAAAGTTACCAGCGTTGTTAACTTAATTATTAATTAAACTCCTTCAAGTTTTAAATAAATAAAGTGGTCTGCCATTCAACGTGGCTGGGCTGTCAACCTTTTGGGCTTGTTACACGTTGACAGTGAACTGGAAGAGAATTTTCATGATAGAGATTTTTTGGAGTCTTAATTTAAAATCCTGACCAGAGTCTATACATATAATAAAATCGTAGGAAAGTCAAAACGGTACATTGAATATTTTTTTTGTTTTTAGAATTTTTGTCTGTTTGTCTGTATGTATGTCCGGGATAAACTCAAAAGGTACTGCATGGATTTACTTCAAATTTTGCATGAATATTACTAAGAGGTCGGGTCAACATATAGGCTACATATTATCACGCTATCACCTATAGGGGAGGAGCTGTGAATCTTTATTTTTCTTACGCATTCTGTGACAGCGTGTAATCTAACGATGCATATTTAAATGTTGTTTTTCAGTAAGCCATGCTATTATCTAGCTTTACACTATAAAAACTACGCCATTTAAGTAACTTGGGCAGAAAAAACATAGCTTAATGAATTTTAGTACTTAGTATAAAGAAAATTTTGAAGCAGCGCCATCTATGAGATTTCATAAAAATCAAATCAAGTTACATGTTGACACTTTTTGGAAATTAATAATTTAAATTTGATCATGTTGGCGAGGTTAGTAGTTAGTTATTCTTAAAATTCATAGATGGCAATGTGCATTTTCTTCATAAAAGTTGTATCGTATAGTTCGTTTTGACAAATTCAAGTTCCAACAAAACCCTTAAAATCTTGAGCAGAGGTGAGGACGACAATTAAAAAAAAATGCGGTGTTAAGTATTACAAAAAAGTTATGTTTCTACTGGAGACGAAGTCGGAGTAACTGATGAACGCGTGCTGAACACCTGTCTCAGTTCACTTCAAGATGTGGTCATTTCTATCGGCGGCCACTGATCGAATATGGGTTACCAGCTCCCCAATCATCACCGCATCAAGACCGTGTAAATCGGGAGTATAACGCTGAGACAAATTACGATCCGGGCGAAATGACTATGTCGCTTTGTTCTCTTCAGAGCAAAAACAAATTTATGACACCGTCCTTGAAAGCGTTGGGAAAAAACCAGGGTCAAATGTTTTTCTTGGAATGCGTCTGGTGGAACAGGAAAAACATTTGTTACCACTTGCATACTTGCAGAGGTCAGCAGGCAAGGCAAAATTGCTATTGCTGTAGCGTCGTCGGGAATCGCTGCCACACTGCTTCCGAGTGGCAAGACAGCACATGCCATGTTTAAAATTCCTATCGATTTAGAGAGCGCCGAAACGCCTGTTTGTGGTGTGTCACGTAACAGCGATAAGGGACACGTGCTCAAGGATTGCTCTTTGATCGTATGGGATGAGTGTACGATGGCCAATAGGAAGGCAGTTGAGGCCGTGGACGGAACCCTGCAGGACATCCGCAGGAACGAACATTTGATGCGTCGTATCACAGCTGTTCTGTTCAATGGCGATTTCCGGCAAACGCTTCCCGTGGTGACACGGGGATCGTGAATGCTTCGTTGAAACTATCTTCGTTGTGGTCACGAGTTCGTACGCTGCGCTTGACCATTAAAATGAGAGCTCGGCTCGGCGGCAATGCACGTGCTCAAGAATTCTCCAATGTCCTTCTAAATCTTGGCGAAGGCACTCTATTAGAAGAGAGAGGTGGACAGGTGGTGCTTCCAGAGTCTCTCGGTAGAGTGGTATCCAGCTTAGAAGAACTCATTTGCTGTGTGTACGGGGACATCAGTCGTATACTGCACCTGCAGAATTCTTGGGTGTGTGAGCGGGCCATTTTGACGTCCAAAAATGATCAGGCTGCAGCAATTAACGAATGCATTCTCTCGGAAATTGAGGGGAATGAAGTGGTCTACACCTCTATAAACATTGTTGTCGAGCAAGATGACGCCACACATCATCCCGTGGAATTTCTGAACTCCCTGTCAGCAAGTGGACTTCCAGCGCATACCATCAAGCTGAAGGTCGGTGTCCCGATTATGCTTCTTCGGAACCTATCTCCTCTGAAGTTGTGTAACGGGACCCACCCTAAAGTCATTTCGCTCTACAGACACACCATTGAGGCGGAAATTCTTACGGGTTGTGGCGTTGGCGAGGCAGTATTTATACCACGCATTCCCCTCATACCTCATATCTTCCCGTTCCAGTTCAAGCGCGTACAGTTCCCCGTGAGTGTTTGCTTCGCGATAACCATCAATAGAGGCAGACACTGAGGGCAGCGGGTGTCGATCTCAGGACAAGTTGCTTCTCACACGGACAACTGTACGTCGCTTGCTCCCGCGTCACCAGTCCTGACTGTCTTTACATTTTGGCTCCTGGCAGCATAACTACCAACGTTGTTTATAGGGAAGTGTTTTAAGGTATGATGTCTTTGTACGTATTTTTACTCTTTTGTGTCCTGGAATGTATTCCTGCATTGTTTTCTCTATTTCCTTCACTCACATCCCCCACACCACACTGAACTCAGCAGGACTCCCATATAACTCTCTTCACTTGCTTCGCTTGCAAAAAAAACTTATATTTTAATGCTATTTTAAAAGTTGTTTACTTCTAATGCTATAGCGACACTGGCATCTTAGGTATTTTTGGTGTTGTAGAGCCTTCAGGCAGACGACGTCGCGGGCAGCAGCTAGTGTTAATATAAAGAACCTGACGTGTGGTTTTTCCTGTTTGCGAATAGCAGTGACGGTCAATTAGGGGAGAGTTGGATAATACCGCGCGGTTGACAATTCCGCGCGTCAGCTTAATTCAAAAACTATCCACTAGTTCTGCGATCCAGTGCGTATACATCGAAGCGGGACATGCTTACACCCTTCCCCGCGCAATCCGCGCATCGCCATTACGGTCCGCGCGACGACAGAGATAGCACGCGCTGTCGACGTTTTTTTCGTCACTCCTTGTAATTTTTCGTGTACTTTCGAGAAGAGGTAAGTAATACTGTATTTATATTGTAATACTTTGATACCATACATTTTTAATGTTTGTTTATTGTAGAATTAATGTCAGAATATGTTTTTACGTACTTTAATATTTTCCATATAATTTTGAGGTTAAAAAATAAAATGATCAAGTTTGATAATACCGCGCCTAATACTTAATATACTGATTTAATTTCTAGAAAAAGATTTGGGTCTCCCTATCTTCACGAAAGAAAATTACTTAAAAGAATATATTTTTTTTTTATTATTACTTTTATTATTTTTACTTTTATTACCCATTTTTGTGTAATTAATGTGGGCACGATATTATCAGACCAGTTCGACAATACCGCGCCTATATTTTTTTTTGTAAAGTGTCAATAATTACTTTTTGTTTAAATTTTGGAAGTATTTGTTATACGGTATGCGTACCTGAATAAATGTCCTACTAATTACTCAATTTTGTTTCTTTCAATATCAAACAGTTTCCTAATAATAGGTCCAATTCCTTAGGGGCTCGGTATTATCCAACTCTCCCCTACGAGTAACTAAATTTGCCTTTAGCAGAGCCTCCGCCGTACCCGCAAATTATATTTTTGGTTATTTTGATGAATTCCAAATCTATCTGATTTTATGTCAATATAATATAATATAATATATAATACCCATACATTATGTATGGGTATATTACTTTGAGGCTAACGGAAAGGGTATAAGTATAGTGAATGACGTTATATTTACGCCTGTTTTTTAGGCCTCCACACACAGGCCTCCTCTCGGTGAGAGGGAGTGGACCGTAATCCACCACGCGAGCCCAGTGCGGGTTGGTAGATATAACATGTCTTCGAATTTTTGGTTCTAAGAAATGCCGGTTTCCTCACGATGTTTTCCTTCACCGTTCTGAGAGCAGTGGTGATTAAATAAATAATTTACACAAAGTCTATCTGGGTTCGAACCTATGACCTACAACTCCTAAATCACAGCCGTTACCACTGGGCCACCACTGCTCCTATAATACCCACCAATCTCATAAAAAAGACCGATTTTGGGGTAACTGGCAAATAAAAATATAAATGTACTATTATTATGGGATATGGGACGATCTCTATAAATCCTAAGACCATAACATAAAATGAAACGCGATTTCTGGGTGACGGCCGAAATAATATAACGTTATAAAGGTCGAATCTTTTGTGTTTTCCTTTTCTTTGATGTTTCATTTATTGTGCCATTAACAATAACCAAGAACAAGTGAGAACAACACATTGCAATTGTTCCACGAAGTCGTTAATAATTTTTTAAAACAGAAATCCTTATCCCATTGCTCTAAAAAAATATATTTGAATAACCACCCTTATTTTCTTATTTGTGCTTTTTCCTCTGAAAACATTATTTTTCGCTTTGAAAATATGATTCTTTCTGTTGAATAAAACCGTTTTTGTTTGTAAGATATTAGATGCGAACAGTTATTGCGGACACATAATATCACTTTTCACATATATTTTCCATAAGAATGGAGCTGTGAGGAAGTCTTTTGTGTAGCGAGTAGATTTCCCAAGCGCGAACTTTTTTCAGATTGCGGACTGAATTTTAAATTAAAAGGGAAGCGCTAGAGTGGCCCGTGGAATGAGTATTTCCATGTAATATCAATTAATAGGATTATATGAACTTAGAGGGTTGTATGAGTTTAATGATTATAATTCTGTAAAAACATACTTGCTACGGTCGCGAATATTTGGCTTAACATTGACCTGCAATTTGCAAAAAAACGTAAGAAAATTTTAATTTCGCGGGCTAACCTGGCGCTGAGAGCGGTGAATGCTTATGCAAATTCCGCACCCGCGGCCATAAGTACAGCTGGAACACCGCAGCGGTTATAGGCGGTAATAGTCCGGCATGCCCTTTGTCACCCTGATGGAGGAAGTCATGAGGATTTCCACCGCAAACCAGAGAAAAAAGGCTACCCTGGCGCTTTTCTCATAAAGTGGTGTCGGCTTTAATTTCAGTTTTGCTGAAGTAGTCAATAAAAAAACAAAAAGCTATTAAAGGCTAACTAGACGATTGGATACTCCACCTAAATACCATGCTGAATATGCTGAGATATTGATTCAATCTACTTATATCGAGTTTTAGAATTCGTGCAAAGGCGATAACAGTAGGTATGTCTCTTAATAATTCATTTGATAAACATATAATAAATAAAATAGTAACGAAGTCAAAACTGTACGTGTACATTGAATATTTTTGAAAAAAGTAATAGCTACGAGGTGTGGGGAACTCACCCAGGTTTTTTCCCGTTTGTCTGGATGTATTTTGCCAAAAACGGCTAAACGTAGGTATTTGTATGGTACACAGATAAATTATGACCTGGATTAACACATAGGGTATTTTTGAACCAGGTGGTACGTTCCCGTGGGATAATTTCCGACAAAAACGCGCTCGAAGCCGCGGTCAACAGCGACGGGTGGTTTATTATAAATATTTATTCACACAAATGAAGTAAAACAAGACTAAAATGTCTTAAGAAAATAGAAGGATATTTAAGGCACTAACTGAAATGAGAAACAGCCATGCATTTAATCAAAGCTGAGCGTGTTCTTTTGCTTGTAATAAGAAAGATACACTAACGTTGTCCGTTGCTTTGCATTCTTAACAAAACAACAGAGGGTCTGAGGGGATGAAACAGACAGCGTACTATAACTACGTGCTGAGCGGGAACCTTATAAAACTGAACAAATAATGTAAAGTAACTCTGCAGAGTACAAGAGCTAATTACTTCTAAATAACCTCATCTCATCCGGACTCCTAAACTCTTAATATTATGCAAAAACGTATTAAATGAGGCTTGGCCGTCGTCGACCAAGCAACCAACTTGCCTTTTACGTATATGAATATTTATATCACGTTATCTACATATCATTTTGAAGTTTTGCTCTTGAACGTTGGAAAACCTCTGAATTATTTATTAGACATTTTCTTCACCTCTTTTCGTTTGCCTTTTGCCTCATCTTATATAATATTCTAACTATTCATAATTACTCACCTTTCAGCTTCAACCATTTTCTTACTTAAATGTCTCATTTGTAAGTTCAAAGGGGAGCAAGTTTTTACTTTTCACTGCGGTAAACCAGGAGTAAAAGTACGGTACCGCAATTTTTACGAAAAAATTCAAGAACTTTATTCGCCTATTTGAAAGCTAAATGAGGTTAGAAAAACGTATTTTTTTACAAAGGAGAAAACTTTCGTAACAATGCTAAAAAGCGCGTGTAAATTAATTGGAAGTCCAAAAAGGTCAGTATTTAACACTATAGAGCCGTTATACAGCATCGCAATAATTGTCAAATTACAGAGCATACAGACTAATCAAGTAATCACACAGATTTGGGAAGTATATAGGTGCTATGTGTCACGATAATGAGATAATTAATTGGCCTATTCTTCGAAATCGATGTGAATACATAATTGCACCCGTCACATGCGGTATGCAAATGTAATTTGGCACTGGCGTGTATATAGTCTACGTGGCAAAGTGGCAATATGGGGTGCGACACGAACACATAAGGACTGATGACGTAATGTATCTTGTTAGGTACTCGTATTGTTATGATAATGGGCCTCTTATTACTTAGGACTTAAACCGTAGCTGACGAAATAAAGGTATAGGTTCGCCAATACCTATTTATTACACATAATCTATAAAAAAAACAGGTAAACCACTCCCTTTGAATTCCAGAAGGTAGACTTCTATTTTAAGCAATGGCTTGTGATGCGTAAGACTATTATTGGAATTTGGCAATTGAATTGTACCTACTCAATTCAAGGAAGTCACAGAATTTGTAATGTAAGTAGGTATACCTATACTAGAAACTATCTGTTGGTTGGTTTGATCGTAAATATTGTTGTTGACACAAAAGTATGTACTATCCGGTTTCAAATGAATCCATGAAAATTCCTGTGCATTCAAATGTAACGAATGAATTCTAGGAAATAAAATACATGTCAAAACCTGGAGGAGTTTTGTTTACAAATTAAACATTTGCCGTACTATTATATGTTGCACTAGTTGTCATTGGCCATCTCGTTAATTAACATGCAAGATGTAAATTGTTTCTGGGATTAGGCAAACCTAACCTAATCAATCTGAGGCGATAGATAGCAATTAGTCGCACAACTTAGGTAAATACGAGTATGTCACTATTAATCGTTGTTTGCATTTCAGTGGTCATCTGCAAATAAAGTATATAATATGACATGCATGGGTGAACATCATAGAAATGTTTGAAGCTTTTTATACAGAGAATATTTTTCAAGTTTTTCAATCGAAAATATTGAAATAATAAATTGTTTGTTAAAAACTTTTTAAGAAAAAAAAAACCGACTTCCAAAAAAAACACTACAAAGTGAAAAATAACTTTAATTTCGGAAGTCGGTGTCTTTGGATCTGTTTTTTTCTTAAAAAGTTTTATTTCACGCTTTTTAGTGGGTCTGCTTATAGTTTATCTAAGTTACAATAACCTAGTGATCATCGCCTTTTACAAACAAAATATTGCTTTTCCCGATGCAGGGAAGTTAATTGTTGAGGAGTTCTCCAGGTCCACCATCAGCTCCATATCACCATTCACATTGTGACGAGCATAAATTGCTTAGCAACCATATTAAAGTAATCGAATCGCAACCCGTGAAATACTTAGATATTATTGAGTAGTTCCGGTGGCCATCTGTGGTCTTCATCATCAGTTCCACTTCACCAAATAGTGCTTTTCGAGAGCAAATGCACGAGTTACTATAAAAAATACGCAAATTGCTATGGATGTGCCATATTTGAAGAGTTCCTTCGATTTCTCCAGGATTCCATCATCAAATCCTGACCTGATGTTTTTAGACTAGATGCTGATAATGCTGTCTGCAGCATCAGGCCAGACTTATGTCAATATTGCATTGAACTTAAAATTTAGTCCTGTTTAAAATGAGCCCAAACACGACGCTGTAATTTCAAGGTTGGTACTTTTTCTGATGCTCCTGGCTTCAGCATCAGGTCTTTATGTACTTCGGTGTTCCTCATTAACAGTACGTTTATCCACACATCGAGCCCTTTTCAATGAGCCTAAACACGATATATCTGCTGTTAGTTGTCGAGGAGTCAGGTACTCTGCAGACTATCCTGACTGCAGCATCAGATCATGACTTGATGATCATGAGACCAAATGTGGAAAATGCCCTATCAAACATCAAAACAATTTACTAAAACAGTCCTTGCCTGTTCGAGTAACTTCTTACTGTTAAGGAGTTGTACCTTCCATCATCAGCCCAGCTACCTGAGATGGTGACAACCATACGCAAATACATAAGATACTTCATAAAATATGCGAAAAACAATAAGTGAGCCTATAAAATTTGAGGGTTGCCCTCGATTTCAATTTTGAAAATCCGTCGACAATTGGCGGAGTATTCGATGAACAAACATACAAAAAAAAAAAAAAAAACATACAAACAGCCGACATAGTACCTCCTCCTTTTTGTGAAGTCGGTAAAAATCGGAAACCTGCATGTGTCAGCTTGTCTTTTTTTTCTATACACCTCTATTAGACGGCATCAAAATCAAATCAAAAGTCATTTATTCAAACTAGGCTGAGAATCAGCTCTTTTCGAACGTCAAAATTACAAAAGACAGTCCCCCAAAACGCCCGCCCTTCGCCACTTCCTAGTGCTTTCGCTGGGGAGAAGAAGTGGCGGAACAAACTCTCCAGCAGCACAGCTGTCTGTCATCGCAGTATTCACTTCTCTTGCCACATCAGCTTTCACACAATCCATCCATCATTCCTTTGGTCTTCCCCTACACGTACAGTCATCCACACTCAGCCTCAAAACTTTCCGCACGACATGTTCCTCTTATCTCCGCATTACATGCAAATACCATGACAATCGAATTCCACACAACTTCTCAGACACCGGCACCACTTTCAGAATCGGAAACATGTATGTCGCAGATTTATGTAGGTTAAGTAAATGTTCGGATAGAGTATAGGTACTTATAATAATAGAAAATAGAGTTTTCTACGCAGCAACTGAACCTTTAAAGCCATTTATCTACACCCATGCTATAAATCCTCTATAAAAGTTTCTGAAACAGTTAGCTTATTGCCAACATTAAAACAACCAGTGTTATAGTAACCATAATATCATCCAAACGAGTGTTATAATGTTGTACTCATTATGCAACTATTTTTAAAAAAAGAACATTGTCATGCACGCGCTTTTCACTACCACAGTGCCGTAATTAAAAAAAAGAACTTATAGGTTATTCGAATTCACGTCGTATCCCGCCGGCTGCCATTTTTGTTCGATATTAGTATTGCAAAAAAACTGTTTCAGAACCTTTTTTTAGAGGATTCGTATAATGGGTGTAGACAAAGTCTTGTATGCAACTGTACATAATTTGGTATTAAAAAACAGTTGCATAAATAACTATTATTTGTTCAGCGGTTAAGTGCAACGGGATGTTACAAATGATAGGTACTGTTATCAATACAGCGTTAAAACTCCACGTGTACAAACAGGCAAAAGGGCTGTAATATCATACCACTAGTTATTCGCTGGACACAATACCGCTACCGTACTTATGGAATTGTGCTCGCTTCGCCTATAAGCTCCCTTGTTCAAAGTTCCGACGCCGCGGGTCGCTCTGTTCCGGTGAGGTTTGGGACATTATTTCCGTAACTAGTTTTGATTTGGGTTTGTTATGGTTATAGCAGCTATAGTATTTGTTTCATTTATTTTAAATGAATAGATGACAGGAACTTAAAACACAGTCAAAGCACGTTGCAGGTCTCAAAGTACGGTCAGCATCAAAAGTTGATTAACATTTCAGTTTTTTTAATCTTAGTTATTGAGCAAAATATTTGTTCAAAATTGCAGCAGAAGAATTTTTTTTAGAATATATACTCTTGTCTATTATGTGAAAAGCTAAAAATCAGTTTATTGAAAAAAGTTGTTGTCAATTTAATAACATGTAAAAATGATAGTGTTAATCGACTTTTGATGCTGACTGTACCTATGATAAAATTAAAAACAATAATACGTGGTGCTGTTTTCTTCATCCAAGCTTAATAAACTAATAGGCAGTCGAATCAACACTACATATTGCAGTTCCTTTTTTTTCTAGTCTTCTTATCAATGGAAAAAAAAAACTACGATAGAACATTATCACAATAGTCACCGCCAATAACTGAACAGCACTAGAACTAATTGAATGATTGTCCATCATTGTCCTGTGAGAGCATGTCGGTACTTCCTTGAGGTAACGCAATCAGTTATCTTATCGTACGTGAAAACGGAGTGGCAACGTTTGTTTTACTACTTCAAGTGTGAAGTTACTTTTGTAACTATTCTTCTCTTCAAAGTACAATGATTTATTTCAGAGTTAACAAGAAAATATAGTGATTTTAGTTGTTGGTTTAGTAGGTGGTTTCGCACGGAGAAGAATGAGCAAAAAACTCAACCTAGTTTAAATTATATTAAAACTAGCTGCGCCCCGCGGTTTCACCCGCGTAAGTTTCGATCCCGTAGGAATATCGAGATAAAAACTATCCTATGTCCTTTCATGGGACTCAAACTATCTCTATACCAAATTTCATCGAAATCGGTTCAGCAGTTTACGCGTGGAAGACGGACGAACAAACAGACACACACATACACTTTCACATTTATAATATTAGTATGGATTACTCTTGTTTACAAAGCGTACTTTTAATATAATTAAAACTAAGTTAAGGAAAAAAAGTTATATTAATATATCACATGGTATTTTGTTGTAACATTTAGCACAGTACCTCATAAAAGATGTATGTAGGTATTTAGATAATATATGAAATAGTCTATCTATTTTATATTCATTTGTTGTATTCAAGTATGTTTACCTACGTATCACTTATTTTATATAAAACAGCGTATATGATCTGACTGGGTGTGACTATTGCTCTATGAAAACACTAAAGGCGCACAAAATCGCAACAAAACATTTTCACACTTAGTCAAAGTTGACAAAATATATTGAATAACCCTTTTGAAACAAAACTTTTCTATTCTATTTTACGATAAAGACACTGTCTAAAGGAAGTTTTATATTTATTGCTCGAGACAAATTCGTTTCACTGGTGTAAACTGAACATTGAAGGTGAACGTTTAACGACTTTCTAAAGTGATAAATGTCGCCGCCATTATTTGACAACTTTGCAACAGATTACTTACTATGAATTTTCTATTAATATAAAATAGTGATCGTAGTATTTACCCAGAAGAGAATCTAACAAAACGAGAGCGAACTAATATAAAGAGCGATCTATCTACATAAGTAGATACCTATATGAATTCAACTTATTGGAAAATATTGAATCTTACAGACGTACCTACTTTTGCCTCAGATTATCCGTGTACACTTCAGATAGATATTTCTAGTAAGCCGTAACAGATACATACATGCATGACTACCTACCTTGTAGTATTTCTAAGAAATGAACTGAATGTTTTCAATACTCGGTAGGTGTTGTATCTAAAAGGCACTTCATCATGAAACACACATATCTACCTACTAAGTATATATACGTACTCGTTATATCCGGACGTGTAAAATAATTATGATAAAGGGGTTACCTTAATGAAGATTGAAGAATTATGACGTTGCTGGGCTCATCTTGTATCTTAATAAATAACAGTGGTTATAGGTTAATGTTTCTTGATGAAGGTCGAATAATAAACAATATTACCTACTCATAATCGAATTGGCATCGCAATCCCTCGATTATGAAGATTTTCCTCGGTATCTCATTTATTTTCGTCTCACGTACTCGTAGCTCGGTTGATCATTCTCCTCTTTATTGTACAATTTTTTCGATAAATTCCCGTAAGCTGAATTCATTCATTTGAGTTGTTTCAAACAATAATTATTTATTTGTATTGAATTGGATTGCGGGCATCGGTAAACCCTTTGGGTTCTTGGCATTTTAGGAACCGCGACGATTTACACCCGAATACACTCGCCCATGCGTACATTGTAATCGCTTGGAAATAATCGAAATATATCGATAAACCCACAGAACAAAGGATACTGTGGTTTATATTCATTTTATAGAGGCTTTTGTTCAAAGGGCTTGATTTCATGAAATCTTGCCTTATTTAATAATGCCTCCTAAATCTAACCTTCACATAAATAACTCATTTGTTTGCCAGAAAATTAAGCTTATAAAATGAACACGTAAATAATATGGAAATAGAGCTTACTAAAAAAATGTGTGTGGTCGGGGACCCCCGTCAGGAACGAAGTAACATACGTGACACTCGCACGCACACACACTCGAGAGACAGAGAAAGAGAAAGTATGAATTTAGGTAATATACGCGTTTTTAATACAGACCATACAGACCATATATACCATATATATGTATGTACCGTATAACTTTTTAGCAGTTTTCTTGGATTTTCACCCTCAAAAACTATGAAAACGACACCCCTGACGAAAGATTTGGAAGATTTTGTAGCCGCCATCTTAGATTTTCATTTTCACCTCACTATTGGCTTCAACACTCTCGAAAAACCACGAAAATTATCTCTCGAGAGAGAGGAGAAAGAGAAAGTCACATAGTGGGGGCATAATGCATTTTCATTACGAGACGATTTGGACGAGTTCACTCACCGTAAGCCGCGTTAAGAAACTTGAAGAACTTCATTCCAAACAAAAATAATACGTTTAAAACAGCCGTGATGGGCTTGTATAAAACGTCGATATCGATTGTCACTCATGACCGGATCGCCTCTTATTTCGATTGCTCGCTTCACTGGCGGTTGAAGATAGCCTCGGTGATCCAAAACATTACCTCCGGAGGTATTTACGGTATCTAAATAAGGACAGACAGTACGTGTGGGTTGTTTAACCTTGTTTTCGGGAATGTAATATGTAATACGAAATTAACATATGTAGTATTCAATGGGCTTATTCTAAAATTAGCATTGCCATTAAAATATTTAAAATTTTACGGAAAATATAAAGAAAATGCGATATCTTTTGACTTTCAGCATCATTGTTAACGTAAAAGCAAAGAAATCCTTATGAAACATTTTTTGCCAGTAGATAAACGGAACAATAAAAGGTAATGGATTTAACAATTTATTTTACTTAACATCCAATTTTTCTTTGACCTCTTTGGTCTCTTAATGTTTTCATAGGTACACTTGTCGTCAAACAAACCTCACCCTTTATAAATAAGCTTTTACATAAACGACGTCATAAAGTTTTAAAATGGTCTTCCTTTTTTTTCTACATCCTTTCTAATATTATCACTTTGCCCATCCCGGGTGGTTAAACCCCTGCCTGACGCCAAGCGGGCCGTTATTTCCTGTTGTCATGTTAACCTTCTTGGAAAAGAACGTATTTTAATCTGAACCGTTCATTTTCCAAGTTTCAGGAGTATTTTCAGCGGTTAACACCAAGATTTAAACTACAATTAGGTGATTAGGCACTTTGGCTTCTCAACAACAGCTGTTGATAACATATCTTGACACTCCAATTAATTACGTTAATCGATTATGTATGAAAATGGTTAATAAAATCGGTATGGTGCCACACGCAGTCATAAAGTTGCTGGAAGTACCAACAAACTTAATGACCCACGCCTTTATTAGTTTTATTGTTGCAAGCCGACGATAAAACTAACAGGATTGTAATAAATGGATAGATCTGTACAGTCGCCAGCAAAATTGCATGGGTAGATACCTTATTGTCTATTTTCCCGTGAACGTTTGAATTCAAGTTTTCGAAAATAAACTAGATGGCGTTGGTTTCTTCACAACTATGATTAATTTACGAAACGTAAGTAAGGAGTTAGGAAGAAACGTATTATGTAGGATCGATAAAGGAGTTACAAGGCTAATACATTTATCTAATTATTACATTACATTTACCAGCATACGTAGCTTAAATGATAAAAATAATAAAAGAAACCGATAGGAATATATTTATTAAGCTAACGACTGGGTATTTTAATAATTAATTTAATATTCGAATTGGTAGTTGCCTACTTAGCAACAGGAAAAAAGAGCAGATTCATCGCAGGTAAACAGGCTCGCCTTGTGGGCTCGCAAAAAAAGGCACTATAAAAAATTATAGAGGTTTATTTCTTACAGTTTATTATTCCAATTTAATAGTCAGTTTATTAATTATTATATGTATAACATTATAATATTATGAAGTTATTGAGGCGATAGCTTAAGTATTCGTTTCCAAAATCGGAAAGAGGATTGAAGCTTATGTAACCTCAATAAAAACAAGCAGGAGACCAGGTTATTTTATTACAAAGGTCAAACGGATTAAATGGATACTAAATAAGTAGGGTAAAAACTACAAAATTGCACAAAAACATATCAAATGGTTAGTAGGCAACATAAAATAAAAACTATGTTGTTTGAACTTGAAGTGTTCATAACTTTTTAAATTATTAAAAATACGTATGTTATAGGTTATAGGTAGGTACACACATAACCAGGTCTCCAGTCAATATAAATAATATTATCTAAGTATAATTATTTAGCTCGTAGCTACGTAACCACTTGTGTATCGCGTATTATTTCGACGCCACAAACATAAGCGTCCGTGTTCACTGGACTTAAAAGTTTTTTCATCTGTAAAGATGACATTACTCCAATCGAAGTTTATGTGATCCAAAGCGAAATGTAATCTTGCCTTTTTATGGTTTTCCGTGAGCAAGGGTTTCACAGCATGCCTCCGCGGCCCACTATGGAGAGCACAACGGACAGTGTCAAAACTTGTGTCAAATAAACCAGCATAGTGGTTTGTCGGCAGAAATCCATTTTCTTCATACTCCCTTATCATGGTTTGATGCTGCAATGTGTTTTATAAGTCGTGGTCTACCAGTTCTTTGATGGTGTTTCAAAGAACCCTTCTCTTCAAATCGTCGTACTCAAAGAACAACTGTTTTGCTCTGCAACAATAAAACAGAAATATATAATACAATGAAAAAAATAATGCAGTTTTTAATATAAGAGTGTAAAAATAAAACTACTTACGTTTACACCGGTCTCTGGCTATTTCTGACAAGTTTTTGGCTTGATTATTCAAAGCAATTATTTGAGCTCTTGTAACGAAATCAATATTATAACTCGTGCTCATTTTGGTAAAATAAGTAATTCGCCTGATCATAAATAAAAACTGAACAAAAGGCACTCGAACGAGGTAATCAAAATGAACTTAGCGAACGATCAATTGAGCTGTCATAAATCTTCGATCTAAGTATTATTCATACCACCTACCAATTATTTATACATCCATATTCAACCTACCCTCTCAAGTTTGAAAACTAAAACTTAGATCAGATCAGATACCTACCTACTTATAAATTGATATTCAATTTTAACATAGTAGGTTAATAATTAGGAACAATTTTTTTAAAAGAAACTATTAGTTATAAATTGTTTGAATGTTTGAAGAGACAAAAAGAAACTACAATAGTTATTTGTTATACAAGAGTGCAAAGTTGCTTTTTAACCGCGTGTTCAATTTTGATGACCGAGCAAGCGAAGGATTCTAAAATTGAATCACGAGCGCAGCGAGTGATTCAAAATTAGAATCCTGAGCGTTAGCGAGGGAATCAAAAGAGCACGAGGTGAAAAATCTTTGCACTCGAGTGCAACACGTAACTTTTCATTCCACCTCATCGAGGAAATGACTAAATGCAAAAAAAAACGTTTACAATCACAAGATAGGTACACTTTTATTTCAGTTTAGGTATTAATTACTACATTATGACAGGTAAGTATTACAGAATAATCTTTAAATTATAACAAAATAATACTAAGGTATAATTAAGAAAATTTTAAAGTAACGTTGCTACAGTTATTTAAATTGAGTGTAATATTTTTGTTTTGGTGTTAGTCACTTGTGTACTGTTTTTCGGTAAACTATCTGTCATACTTAATAGTTGTACCGATTCATCGGATTCCCTTGGCGTGAATGTTGGAGAGAGAGGGAGATGGTAAGGTGTTTCATAACGGCTTATTTTTGATGTAGAAGGGCCAGTCCAAAGATCCGATTGAGGCTCTTTCAGTGTAATGGCTCCTACGATGCCTTCACATATTTTAGACTTATTTTGGATGGAATCCTCTATGTATCCCTCTACAACTGCATTGGACTTCCAGCCTCCGTGGCGCTTAAGGGACAGGAGATCAGAGCCCTGATTCACAACCATACGACAGGCTATCGTATCGAAAACCTGACATTTCGATAACCTGATTTGACTTCCCCTCAACAGCAAATAGCTGTTGGAAGAATAGCGGGCGCCTATTTGATTTAAACTGACAAAATTGTTGGGTTTTGGACTTGTGAACAGCGTTGAGAAGACTCCTACGATAACAATGATTAATGTTCGATACGATACGGAAGCATATCGAGTGTTTGTGAATAAGGGGGCAGCTCCGGAATCAGCCAACAGTGTGGCTGAAGTTCGTCGGAAACAATGACCCGTGTACAACAGGGGTTCTGGAAGTTCAAGAAATGTTGCTATTTCTCGTGGGATACTGCCAATTTTATTAGTACCCATAGGCTGTCTAACACACTTTCCATTGCGATACTGTAGAAAAAATCGATTGATTGGAGTGTTAGGCGGGCGTAAGGCTTGATATTTCTCAACAATCGTTACGTATTCCTTGCGAATGACGAAGTTGCGGTCTCTTTTTGTCTTTGTATTAGGTAAATTAATAGTAAGTCATCTGAATGTTTCTCAATGTTTTTGACATTAAGTTGTGTTAGTTCATTAGTTCGACATGCTCCGTTTATTCCAATAATAAGAACAACCTGTAACGTAAAGAGTATTGTAGTAGATAAATGAATAAAATTGATATGAACGCATAATTATGCCTATCAACATCTACTAAGTATACTATTTAAATTTATAATTGAGATTAATATACTTAAGTAGATACTGAATGTGCAACTGACTTACTTTTGCCGCCAAATATACGGAATCGGGTGCTTCGTTAAGAAACTTTTCAATATCAGATACTGTGAAAACCTTCGATTTTTTTGGTTGATGACCAGATGAGGCTCTTTTTAAAAATGCCACTAATTTAGGATAGGTATCGATATGTTTGTCTTTTTTCATCTTTATTGTTGCTTTTAGCATCGAATACGTACTCCATAGAGTGCTTGCTTTCTTGTTCTCGGATAATTCTATAAAATATGCCAGCAAAACGTTTTCTGAGAAAGTTTTGGCTCCTTTTGCTAGTCGCCACGTGTTGAACATATCGTACTGTTTTAAATACTTCTCGCGTGATTGTTGAGGGAGAAAGCTCATTTGCGCATTATTAACAGTTTCAGTCAATTCTGTTGGCGTCAAGCAAACTTCCTCGTCGCTAGAATCACTCATTTTAGTTTTTTCACTTGTTTTCAAGTTTCTTGTTTTTAATATAAGGTTTAACAATGACGTGAAAAAATGCCGCGTAAAGAACCGCGTACAAAGCAAATTGAAAAAAGAACACCAAGAAGGTACCGAGTCTGAGTTTTTAACAAATTAAAAAAAAAGTTGTATGATATATTCGGCACCATAGAGGTAGCAGTAAATAGGTTTAATGTTTTTTTTTAATTCACAAACTTAGTGCACACGATGTTCTAAATTCAATTTACTTTATCCTCTAGAGAATAAAAACGGCTTTTCCACAGATATTGAAGATTAAAAATACTCTTTCCGAGATGGTGGGATGAAAAAATATTTTATCATATAAAGCAAAGCAACGCCATCTAATAACAGCATAATTAAATTTTGTTAGTCGTTAACTGGTTTTACGCTAGATGGCGTCATTTCTCGCTTCATATGATTTTGTTTCTGTACTACCCATGCACTTTTGCAGCCTATCGTACATCTCGTGGCTATGGTTTGATTTATTAGGACACTTACCTAATGGTAGGCATTACAGTAGATAGATAAAACATTTATTCAGTGCACAAAAAAGACATAGTACAACACACAAAAGGACAATTAAATATTAACAAATTACATAAACAAGGTGCCAATATACAAAATATAAAAATAAACTTAACGAAAACAAGTGACACTATGACATAATATTTAAATCAAATAACGAACAAAGTGCGGTGTGCGTCTCAAGGTTTCAATGGGAGTCCATCTCTAGCAACAGCTAGATACCCTCATAAGGGTTGATTTTACCAAAGTCAGATCTTTTATCCATGGAATAAAATTGACGTCTGACAGTTCTAGTATGGAAAAACTGTCAAAAATTCAAAATTTATTCTCAGGATAAGACTTATTTTAGGTACCTATAAAACTTTGGTGGAATTCCCCTTATTAGAAAAACCGTAACGTTACAAAAAATCATCTGTTCACTTCTACCTACTGATACTGCGTGCTCAACATCTTTTTAATTAGTCCACAGACGAGCGATGTCAAAGACTTGACTTTTCGGCACATGCCCAAAATGAATAAAAAGTGATTCAATTTAGGTGCGTACAAAATGAATTCTTTTGTTGACTACTAGGCTATAATTTTAGGACGTCGGTACACTTTATGGATCCTCTTTTGTTATAAGTAAACAAATTTATTTTTGATGATCCCCTTTGTATACTGAGCTGGTTTCAGAGAAATGCGAAATCTGTTTGTCATGTAGTTCACTTTGCATTGAAATAAAGAGGTTACTGTACTGAGGCCCGAGTTGTCCGGACAACTTCGCGCTCACCCACTGAAAACTTCCATCAAAGTGTCTAAATTGTGGGTAAGTGATCGCTAGACTTACTAAACTATTTGTTTGAGCACGAAGTTACTGTTACGTTGACGACATTAATTCAAGTTTCCCTTATACTTACCTAATAATAAAGTCTTCTCATAATCAATAATTTTCGTGAATGAATTAATAAACTGGGTCACCTTACCATTTTGGGTATTCAATTGGCCCGAAGGTACATATTATGAAGTGTCTACTACGACTAGGTTTCTACTTTGGCCAACTTAAAAAGTAAGTACGGTAGACGCCGACACCATTAGGTACTTTCAAGTGTTAGAAAACTGACGAAGAAAATATTTCTTTTAGAAAACACTGTGAAAAATATAATTCCACTTGGCCTGAACAACATTCAAGCAGCGGAAACTTGAAGAAAATAACAAAAATGAACTGTCAAGTTTTCTTCTTCGTAACTCGACAATGAAAACAAATAACACTGCGATGGAGAGCAAATTCCAAGGTGGCTGACAAATGTAAATTTATGGAGATTGCCTCCCCTGCCTTTTATTTTCAGGTGTACAGTATTCATGCCTAAAAGTCTGTTTTTCCTCCAAATTAACGCTGTCAAGTTTAACTGACGGCTTATGGGACACGAGATGTGATTCCGCAGCTGCCATAGATTGGCAATTATCTAGAAGGTGTCCAAACTAAATATTAAATGTTCATTGGGAGCAGATTAACGTTTCCGATTGTTTTAATTAATCCCGCCTTTATTCGGACAGTTTTAATTAGGGTAGCGGATATTACAGTTTGATACTTAGGTAAAAGAGAATGAAAAGCGTTTCCAGATGAGCTACTAATTGATTTATTAAATTCTCAGTACCTTGTAAAGATTAGTTTAATAAGCATAGAAATCGTGAAAGTCATTGATTCAAATGATTTTATCACTAAAATCTATACTGATTGTGATCATTCCAATGGAAAGTTCACTGGTTTTATAAAAAAATTCTGCACAAAGTAATTAATTACTGCAAAATTTAATTATTATCAGCTTAAATAAACTCGAATAACTAGGCATTTGGTTTAGAATTAGTTTCAAAATTATGTTTACAAATAATAAATGTGTTTTGCACGGTTTGTTTTTGTGTTAACAAAAACAAACCGTGCAAAACACATTTTCGAAATTCAATGGTCGCTCGCTCCGTAATCAATACCAACTACCGCGATCGCGATTTATTATAGGTAGAGGTTACGATCGCGACCGAGTTAATTGGGATGCAAATCTGGATCGCGATCATCGATTTTGATCTTGGCCCGCGATCGAGATTGAGTGCACCAATGCAAATCTAGCATTAGATAAATTATATGTTTTATTTCTGGGTACATTAATAACGCTAAATAGCTCAATTGTAAAAAATAATAATAAATATAAAATTAATCATTTTAATAACATAGTTATGCGTATTAAATCCTAACAACGTATTGAATATTTCTTTATTCTGAAATGAAATGATTAATTACAATTGCAGAATTTAAAACTACAAAAATACAGTATATAATTATTTAAAGCAGTAGACACCAATTTAAAGCAACTCTGACACAAAATAGGTTTGCAAAAACACACCTAACAATGGGTTACGTTAGTGCTCAGAAATCTGGGCGCACTGCCGCGTTCAATGGCGCTTATTATCAAGTAATAGAACTACAAAGCAGTGTTAATTGGCTTATTGTGATGTTGACGTTGTGAAAGGAGAGGGAAGATTAGTTTGACAAGGGTTTATTTAATATCCGATCTTAAATAGGTGTTGCATTAATTAGCATTTATCGAAATTGTAATTAGCATAAGCCACATATTTTGTAAATATTTTTATAAAATAGTTTTTTCACATGTTGTTCAGTAGACCAATAGCCATATACGAGTAATGGAAAAGTTATTGCAACAACGTCAAACTTGAAGAAAATATTGATAGTCTTTTTACATTAGCATACCTTAATATAAATAGCCTAAAACCACTTACCCGCTATAAACAAGGCACTCAATAATAAGACGATCATAACTGATGGACAAACTGAACTTTCTGCAAATGTCAACTTGAAAACTTTTTATTAACTAAGCAATTGATTCTAGCCAACTTACTTTTGTGCTAAATAAAAAAAATATATCAATTATCTAATATTTAAAAAGTTGAAGAGAACTTTAAAAGATTTCCGATAATGGGATACGTGTTTATGAATCGAGACCGCGTTCGTTCCCAGCGGGATCTCGCGCCAAACTGAACGCAGAACGGGACTCTTTGGTCCTCCAAGTAGAGAGTAATCCTTCGGTTGCTAACATCAACGGGTCATAGGTCTGGACCGCGATAACAGCAAAACTTCAATATGTAGATATGTATATCATTACGAAAGGCTATGTGAAATAAAATTTTGCCGCCGTAGGAATCTGAAACACTGATTGACGTGTTATTGGGACCAACAATGAAACTCGCATTTGTCCCTGTTTAATATGCATAAAATGTACAAAACAGATGTATTTTTGCCGACTTCCGATCTTAAAACGATGTTATAATACGACTTTGTCTAGTGACGTGTAAGCTTGGAAGTAGTTAGTTCAGAAACAATAGGTAGAGTCGATTTGAGTGCTTAGTTTTTAAAACATATATCGCTTCTCGGCCTTTTGGCTAAGATCAAAGTGTAGTGTAAAACATGTTTAATAATTTATTTAAATAAAATTAACTTCTTAATGAACAATCTTATTTATTTATTTAAGTATTTATGTACTTACATATAAACAGACAAGAAGAAAGAAACAGAAAAATATGTACAAAGGTGATGCCTATTTCTAAAGAAATCTCTTCCAGCATATCTGCGGTACATAAAAAGAGTACCTATATCTCTTTTTATGTATCGCAGCTAAGCTGACAACCTGTATAAGAGTAGGAAGGAAAACAAAATACATACATAAAATCAAAAACAGTTCCCTAATCTTCTTTTCTCACAATTTTTTTTTATAACATTTACAACATTAACAACAACAACATCAACAACATCATTAACATTAACATTTAATTATTTTTTTTTATAATATCTGTTTAATTGTACCCTATGTTCACAAAATGAATAAATGAATTTCAATTTAAATCCTTACTAAAATGTTTTATGTTGTTTATAAAAACTTGATTATTATCAATGTCATAATTATTCTGAAAGATATCGATCTTGTTCGTCGTAATGCTGTGGAAATCCTTCATAAGCTTGGGTATTATTTAGTATTAACACGCTTTGGTATTTGATACTCCAAAATCTAATAATTGTATTTTAATTTTATTAGTTCGTAGATACGAACCAATTAAGAGATAGTATCATAATATCACTTACCTAATTAAGTAAAATTAAATTGATGAAAGAACGCCTGTTGGTTATTATTTCACGTTCTTTAAGATATTCACGTGCCAATTAAATCGCTACCGATATTTTAAAGTTTTTGAGCATGTATGTTTGGTAGGTTTGGTACTCTATCATGTATAAACGGCCGAAACGATTAAGATGAAATTCCGTCCAAATAAAGACCATCATAGCTATTCACAACCTTTCGATAGGCTTTCCAATTGCCTAGTCCCTGATAGCAAATAGCTGTAGTGGTAGTCTATTTGGTTTAACCGGTCAAGCGTGCGCGTCGCCCATTGGCAACGAAACAATAAAAAATCAATTGTGTCTCATTAGCGGACCTTGACAGATTAAAAAAATCTGTCTAAATTTTCGGCTTTCGGATTTGTGAAAAGTGTTTAGAGGACTCTTTCGAGAACATTGATCGATGTTCGATTCGGCACGGAAGCGTATTAAATGATTCTGAATAGCTATGCATGTTGTATCTTGTAGGATAATTTTCATCTGGGTACTTGAAGAAGTTCTTATAAGGAGCGATTGAAACCGCGGGCAAAAGCTAGTATTATAAAGTAGCTGTATCTACCTAACATTATATCTTGCTGGAGATTTTCACTTTGTTTTTTATTATTACAATATGAGATACACAAATATATTAATTTATTATTTTCAATATAATATTAAGTTCGAAAACAAAGGACGATGGGCTAAGTATAGACCCCGGCCCCAATTTTTTTTTTGGTTCACCAGACTTAATTTTTATCTCCTATTTTTATTTATGGGCTATAAAATCACAAACCGTTTGTTTCAAGTCTTAAATCTAAGGAGTTTCCTGAAAAAATCATCTTTCAGTTTCATTTATCTTACGAAAATTATGGATGTTTGTTTTCTATTCTTCGTCACCATAAAAGAGATAAAAATAATAGTTGCCGACTTGTATAATATGGAACATAAAACAACAAAACATCACGCCTATATTCCACAAAAGAGTAGGTAGAATCGTGTGGAACGTTCACCCACATAAGTTTCGATTCCGTGGGAATATCGGGATAAAAAGTATCGCGTTGATCCTAGCTATAAACTGTGTGCCAAATTTCATCTAAATCCATTCAGTCGTTTTTGCGTGAAAGAGAACAAAACAAACAGCCTCCCATCCATTTTCACAAACTTTCGCGTTTATAACATTAAATAAAAAGCAAGATAAGATAGTAAGAAGTAAGATAGTAAAAAGTAAGATTTTGCGATGTAATCTATTCCATTCATTTTACTTACATAACTTTACACTAGTACTCCTCGTAGGGAGGGTTAGGCAGAGCTGCGTACACCTTTATAGTAGGTATCACAAAGGTAGGTACTGAATTGTATTTTTCATCATAATCAAAGTAATCAAACATAATGATAGACAAATAATATAATATTAAACTAAACATTATATTAAGTATCTGTGCCTACACTGTCCGCCCATACCTGGACCTGTTAATCATTACGCCTGTAATTTTCTAACGGAAGGGCAGAGATGTATAACTTTTCGCAGGTTAAGTATTTAATGATTGCCAACATAGACATGGAATACATAACATCACACTAATGTGCTCCGGAAGGGTAGGCAGAGGTAAGAACATTTCGCTACATAAGGGCGTGATACCGCCTGTATTTGATCCATTCCCTGCCTCTGCATCTCTATGTTATGATAATTATGCTTTATAATATAGTATTTAAGAGCCTATAGTATTCAAGAGTATGTGTCTGTATGGTATGGGTTTAATAATTGCCTGAAATAAATGATATTTAATTAATTTAATTTAATATGTAAAATAACATTTTTGATTTAGCACGAATCGTAATACGAAGCATTAGAGAGTGCTTTACGATCGAAAAAAATGTATTTGCCTCCTTTCTGCCACTGTTCCTATTGTTATACTCATGCTAGTACACAGAACCTGCTAATTTATGTACCATTGTATAGAAAATTTATTAAAGATTAATTCTGTACTTTTCAAAATTTGATTTAATGCAATGAAAACGAAAATACATCAAAATATATCTGAAAAAAAAACCGTAAATCAAGTGTGAAACCTGCAAACATTGTAGCTTGCGAAAAATCCAATTAATGGAGTAAATTTATTTTAAAAGATTTGTTTCGAACCCTATTGAAAATGGCTCTTTTATTCAAAGTAGTTTAATATAATTAATAAAAAATTAACTAATATAATATCTATATCTACGGCTTTTTTATACGATCAAATTAGCATGTATAGGTCGTGACCTTGTTGATTTACCAATTTTTTTAAATTATTGTCTTGTATAAAATGTGACCACATTTTAGTGTTTCCCCTTAAAACCCAATATTTATGACGGTCGTCGCCATAGTAAAGAATGATAAGTACGCCAAGACCTTTTAAATGCGATACGTCTCAAGTCTGTTGACTAAGTTTCAATTTTGGGGACGCTACGCTACGCCCCATCGTCCTTTATGTTTTGGTATAATTTTCTTGAGAAATCGGTGAACCAATGTAATAGGCATTGACATAGGGTTAGCAATGAAAATGGAAAGTTATCCCAAAGAAACATTTTCGGGACAATTTCTGGCCGAAATTGGATCGAGTTGATTGAATCAATATCGTTTGTTTGAGTTGTTTTGTTAGATTAAATTCTCGCAAAATAGCTGATCCGAATAGATAAGTTTTAGAATTTACGTATAATAATTAATTATGTCAACATTTCTTAAATGTTTTTCAGGGATACTACGACATACCTACCCACCACGCATCCTCTATTTGAGTTACGTTCTATTCCAGTCGGAGTTTTCTTTCGTTGTGTTGATTATACCTAGAATTCGGTAATAATATCTATTTTTATCTTGTTTTTCATGTTTATTTTCATTCAAATGGCCATTCATTTATTCTTGAGACCAATTCTATTTAAAACCTCTTTATACTTGTGATATTACAAGTAAACAAAAGAAAAACGTTATCGTATAAAAAAAAATAATGTTCTAAGAAAATATTTAGTAATTTTCTACCGGGTCGTCGTACAACAAAAGTGATAATATCGTGTCTGGGCACACTCCATTTCTTTGAAGTTTATTACTTTGGTGACGAAACAACATGATATGAAGATATTGTAATTAAATTTGATGTTTTTTATTAGTCTGGTAATGTTTCTATGTAGATTGAATTGAGTTCGTATAGCTCAAGGGTAGGAGTAATAATATAATATGGTAATGTTATTAAAATGAAATGATTACCATACACGCAAATTGTTGTCAGTATTTGAACGGGTATTATTATGTATTGGTTTTTTGCATAGATATTGTATTTTGCGCCAACAATTACGCATATTGATTTGGTAATCATACGAAGGTACGTTCTTTTTGAATCAATGTAAATAGGCTTCTGCTAATATATTTATCATTTTATATTACAATCTTTGACCATTACTACATAAGTAGGTAGGTAATCCAACACTTAGCTCGACTTCCCCGGCCAACCTCTCAGAGACCTGGTATGATGGTCTCGAAGTAAAACTACACACATCAAAAGTGTCTAGGGATCAACATATATTTTTGCAATAACTTTTCTCCTGATTGATATTAATTAAAATTTTCTTTAAGGATTCATCAAATAAAGTGTTTTTGTTTGTCACAGTAACGATAAACCAAGTCACCTTTGCATTAATAAAGAAATTTGCCATTTTCCTAATAAAGGGATTTTTGACATTTGAACCACTAACACAAAAGTTCGAAAAAAAGACTGAAATAACAGTTTTCTCTAAAATTTTATTGGGTAACTTAAACAAATAATAATCCGTGTTTCTACCGCGAACACTAACAACACAAGAACATCGGTTTGGCATACTCAAAATGAGTTCATCCAAATCACGCTGTGGAATGGCCGCCCATGTTCGTTGCAACAACAAAAAAAGGTCTTCTTGCGACTGGATACCCTCCATATTCGGCAGAGCTCTTCTCTGTAGCATATCCCATGCATGCTCAATCGGGTTCAAGTCTGGCGATTGAGCAGGCCAGGGCAGGACATTGATGTTAGCTGCGGCGAGAGTCTGTCTTACAACTCTTGCGGTGTGCGGTCGTGCATTATCATGCATTAACTGAAATAAGGGACCGATTTGCACTTGTAGAGGAACGATGACGTCTGATACAATCGTCTCAGCATAAATTTGAGCGTTGAGGTTGCCTCTGATCCAAATCAACTCAGTTCTTCCGCCGATCCAAATACCCGCCCATACCATGATGGTTCCACCACTATAAGGATGGACTTCCTGGCAGGATTTTAATCGCTGTTGGCGTCCAGGGGTTCTCCAGTGTCGTATACGTCTTGTATCCGGTCTCATACCAAAACGAGGCTCATCAGAAAAGCACACGAAACGCCATTGTTCTTCTGCCCAATTTCTGTGTTCAAGAGCCCATTGATATCGAATCCTACGATTGTGCATTGCTATAGGTGGTACCCGTAGCGGTCTTCGGGAATGAAGGTTCACTTCATGCAAGCGGTTTCTGACTGTTTGGTCGCTAATTAAGTTCCCTGAAGAGTGATGAAGCCTCACGGCTAACATCATGGCGGTTATTGTTGGAGCTCTTCGAGTTAAGATTTGAATGTATCGGTCTTGTCTCCGTGTGGTGCAGCGATACCGTCCTCCATGGCGCTCAGCCACGGTACCAGTGCTTCGGTAACGTGTCCAAAGTCGACTGATAACACTCTGACTTGTATTCAGAGCTAAAGCCACAGTACGTTGCCGGGAACCAGCTTTTATCATTCCCACGGCTCTGAGCATTTCTTCCCTGCTTAAATGACGTCGCCGCTCCATAATAACGTTGGTTTTAATCAGTAGTAGGGAAACAGTAGCACTAATAATGTCTTCAATGCGTTGTATGTTTTTATAGGGAAAATATTGACAGCTGATTTTCATCTTTTACTCGAATTTGATTCACAGTTCCTGATTCAAATTATGAAATGCACCAAAAAGGATCCATATAAATTTATAAAATCATAAATTTATTACAAAGCCACATCTCAATCTCAAGAAATCCGCATAAAAATGCTTGATCCCTAGACACTTTTGATGTGTGTATTTTATTGGAAAAACATGTACAGTCACATCTAAAAGTATGTATACACTTGGCTTTATTCAAAGGTGATTTTCTCCTTTATTTTTGAATGAAATTTTATCTTATTACGAAAATAGTATTTTCGAACCCATAGGTTTATGTTAAGTGTCGTATTTCAACGTTGCATTCGTTATTTTACGAAAAAATCGCAATTGAAAATTGCCAAGTGTATACATAGGTACTTTTAGACGTGACTGTACCTATAGGAAAAATGCTACAGAAAATGAGCGTATTATTTTATATGTCTTGTCATATTTTGCTAAGCCTACGTTAGAAGGCAAGAAGCTAAACTTATACAATACTAGCTGCGCCCCGCGGTTTCACCCGCATAAATGTCGATCCCGTAGGAATATCGGGACTATCCTATGTCCTTTTCCGGGACTCCAACTATCTCTATACCAAATTTCATCTAAATCGGTTCAGTGGTTTAGGCGTGAAGAAGTAACAAACATATAAACACACACACTCACAAACTTTCGCCTTTATAATATTAGTTGTGATATCACATTTTGAAGTAGGTTAAGTACCTATATTTTACGAGTTTTCACAGAAAATTGTTTAAGTAGGTATTTAAAATGTTGACGATATTATCGCATGGGATTCAAAAAGTATATATATTGAAATGTGTGAAATAGAATACCTATAAATAAACCATACATCTAAAAACAGAACAGATTTTACGACTGGGTTGTATTTATATAGAATGTGTAACTAATGTAAAATCGGTTCTAAGCCAAGATTATAATGATACAGATCTTATTTTCGTCAACAGTGCTGTTATATGGCCCGCTGCCAACATTCGTTTTCCTCAAAATGGCTTCTACATTATCACAACACGTTATAGCAAATTTTTCATTTCACGGAGCAACTGACTTGTGGCCTTCCTTACCCCTTAGCCACAATCTACAAAGCTCAAGCGACTTACGTCTTGCGATAAGCGACTGCGGACAAAACCAAATGAAAGAAATGGTTTAGAGGATGCCACGAGTTACAACGACGCGACTTTTGTGAGGAGATCGAGGGGGGGTTCAGGGAATCAGACCAGAATAAATCCAGTAGCTGGATCCACACCGGATGATCCAGTGCGCTCCGATCGGGCGCGGCAAGAACAATGCGCGGTCGATGTGGAGGTGCCGCGCGCGATCGGAGCGCACTGGATCGTCTGGTGTGGATCCAGCTAATGAACGACAGACAAACGACGAGCGCGAGGCACTTGACGCAAGTTGCGTCGCAAGTCACATGTGTTGAGGCCGTGAACGGAGCCTAGAGTGAGTCCAGATCAATTACCACGTTATATAAGTTTTGTTCTCATTGTTTAATACCAGCTGCGCCCCGCGGCTTCACCCGCATATGTTTCGATCCCGTGGGAATATCGGGATAAAAAGTATCCTATGTCCTTTCCCTGGACTCAAACTATCTCTATATCAAATTTTATCAAAATTGGTCCAGCCGTTTGAGCGTGAAGAAGTAACAAACATGTAAATACACACACACTCACAAGCTTTCGCCTTTATAATATTTTAAAAAAAAAATATATATATATAGTGTAAGTGTGATTATTAATATATCAATGGCAAAAAGTTCAAACATCTTTTACCCAAAATTCAGCTGCGCAAACTCTGCTCACTGACGCAGTCATAAGATCATCAAGTACACAGGTGACAGGGCATGCGGCGCAGGATGGAATGTGATGGACCATAGCCAGCCGCATCGAGAGGGCGAAGCTATAAGCTGACTCGTGTCACCCAATGCACAACTACGTCTCAGTGCCAGAAGAGGCTGAAGAGTCGAAAACGTTTTCTTGGGTGCCTGGGTCCAGCTAGTCCAGCCAATAGTAACGCCTCAAAGGCAAGACATAATCTATGGCAGGAGCTGTATAAACCCCTAACAATTTTATCGAACCACCTGAGAGCCTTCCGCTTGGGCACGCGTTACCATGGCAGACTTGGAAATCTCTAAATAGACTTCGGACCCAAGTCGGCCGGAGCAAAGACAATCTCCACAGATGGGGGTTCACGGACGGCTCAGATCTCAAGTGCGTATGCGGCACCTTCCCACAGATAATGTTTCTATTGAAACATGTTACGATATACATATAGTGTGGATTAACCTTTACACGAGTATTTTAAAGTAAGTAAGGATTAAATGCTAGAAGATCTCAGCACGGCAAGCCGTCGACTTAAAATTAATATGTCCAAGACCAAGTTGATGACGAACAGCGTGCATCGCAGGATCACCGTGGCGGGTGGTGAGGTTAAATAATGTCGATAAGTATCTCTTTCTTGGTCAAATAGTCTCTTTTCAGGCAAAACAAGTCAAAGAAGTTGCAAGACGCACCTAAAATGCCTGGAAGAGCGACAAGTGTATTCTTCCCATCCATCTATTGTATGGGTCGCAAACATGGTCTTTGACAATTCAGCAGAGGTCCATGCTCAAAGTTTGCCAGAGAGCTATGGAACGGAGTATTCTGTGTATTAAACTTGTGGACATCACTAAAATAACTGATGTCACTCAGAAAGCTGCCAAGCTTAGATGGATGATGGCTGCTCACATTTGCCGACTGTCAGACGATCAATGGGCCAAACTTACAACCCAGTGGGAAACGACATCGCGGCAGGCCCAGACAGAGATGGCGGGATGAGTTGGACTCCTTTGATAAAGATTGGTTCTTGGCAGCTCTGGACAGAGAGAGGTGGAAGGAGAGCAGGGAGGCCTTTGCCCAGCAGTGGGACATTAAAAGCAAAAATAAAACAGGATTAAAGAAGCTGCAATAGTTACATGTTACTGCCAATATTCTTTCCATACTTTACGATAGAAGGAATGGAATGCGTCATTACAGCTCAAGTCTTTTTTGTGACAGTATGTTCGACATTATTCACTGTCAAGTGAGGACCGCCATGTTGATTAATTTATTTAACACAAACAGTCAAGGCCAATTACATTAAAGAGTTTCTTGCTTGTACTTCTTCATACATAGGCACCTACGGATCATTCCAAAGCGCCGTCGCCGCAGCTGCCCATGCAACTAGCTTCATCTTTCTGACTGACTGACCCCTTGACAATTCAGAAGAGCCTGTAATTGGTTTACCTATATGAATTAAATGCTTTGGTTTGAGTCGTGAATGAGTAAATTATTAATGGTTTTATCCAGTAAGAGGCACATAACGTTTTAAGCCTTCACATAGCCGAAAATATCCGAAAAGAATTTCCCACCAAGACAAGTACTTAGGTACTTTATTTCTTATGTGTATTCATAATTACACTTAAAATATCCTCCACACCAAAGCCAATAATAGCCTTCCGAGGAAGACCGCAACGCACCGACCACTCCGTAAAGGCTAATCTAATAAAATGGGCTCAAAGTAAGTTATGGAAGCTCTCAAAACATATTTTCTTTTTTACTGAAAATTAAGTGTCACTTAAGGATCTGGGTAACCTTCGTATCAAATCTAATTTATGTTATGGGATAACTTTTGAGTACCTAATAACGTTAGACATATTGGATAATAGTAATTGGTAATACATTATATAATACGTGTATTTTGTTATAGTTACTTAAAGGAGAAATGTAGGTACGTACTGTAGGAGCATATCAAGCTAACAATATCTTTAAGTCAAAATACAAAATAATTATTACCAAATCGTTTTTTACATGTTTATGTTTTATATTACGACATACGCTTGTCAGCTAATCTGACACCTTCTGTATTTCTGCCTTCTAAAATCGTATTGGCGTTTGTATCATAATTGTATGCCATTTATCTTACAATTACTAGAAACGGTTGCCAGCCACAAACTATTCGTGTCATTATCTCTACCAGTACTATACATACGACCTAAGCCCAACCCTTCAGAGGATACAGCCTACAGGCGTGGTGTAAGGGCGACGAATGTATGCATGATAGATCATCTCTGATGGTTTCAGCCGGAGATTCCATTCACATACTTCATGTACAATGTGCCTTTGACAGTGGATTAGTCACAATGACTGATTACTAGAGATTGAATGCTACAGTCAAACTGAGCTTAGGATTTCGACATACATACATACACACATGTTATGTAATTAAACGTCGCCAAGTAGAGAAGAGGGTGTAGAGTTTTTAATAACCTTCCAGTCGATATAACAGTTGTATTACAATAACTTCTTTAAAAAATAAAATAGATAAGTACCTCTTTATCTAATGTGTTTTGTCAAACCTCACTGTAGAGAATATTTAAAAAAACTTTTGTCTGATTCTGAAGTAATTTAGATGGTTTATTGATTTAAGAAATGCATAAGGTGAAAAAGTGTTATAATTTTGTTTAAATGTACTAAAAAAAAGAGCTACGTCTGCCAACAGGCTGCTTTGCAGTTTGGTAGAGGTGATACCATATTAAAAAAATGTATTTCGGTGAATAAACACTTTACATTTTTTCGTACTATTAAGTTAAAAAAAAACACTTGAAAAACAATTACAGAATGCGTTCCTCGAATTGTATGACCGCAATAATAGTAAAAGCGTCCATAAAAATAATAATACCCCATTTAGAAATTTAATTCATACAGGCAATAAGAGTAACGTAAATGGGTTCTGTTGGGGATTAATCTGTACGTGAGAAAGCGTTGGTGCATGGGGTTAATATTGCTCGATTTCATATAAATGGCAAATAGGTAGACCACACCTATGGCGTGAGTCTGTTGAACTTGTTTGCCTAGTTTGTTTTCCTTGTCTGAGTAGCCCGAACAAGTGGATTTATTGAGTAAAGGTAAGTGTTACATAAGTGCTGATTTACGACTGAAGTGATTATGTGACGTCTTTGAGCCACCCTTCTAGAACGAAGTCGTCGAAACATTGTCCCGAAAACCTAAATACTATTGTCTTCTTGATTAATGAATACTCGAAACTAAAGCTTTAGCTTGGGCCAGGCGCCAGGGTAGCCCGCAAAATTCAAATTTTCTTACGTTTTTTGCAATTTGCAGGTCAGTGCAGTGGTCAGTGTATATGCTAGGTAGATAGTGTGTTGAAAACATAATACAACTAATTTGATACGATAGAAAAAAATCAAAAAGATACCTTTAAAAACTTTATTTTTAAAAATAAAAATCATACTAATATACAACTACACTAATATACAATACAACAATACAACTAATATACAATACATAAAATCATTCTTGATTTTTGTCAGATTATTTTACAAGCAACATACTAAAGCACTAGTGTTTTAATTTTTTAGTCTAAACAATATATTTTTGTAAATAGATAATTGCTTCATATTTTGCAATAAATTACCAGTGTTGTGTCATCGCGCTTCTCTTTCTTTTCTATGCAGTCCGACAGTGACCGCGCTTTAGGTCATGTAGTCCCCTTAAAGACTTCTGGCAAAGGACTAAGCCGGCATTATTTTAAAAAGCAATTAAAGATAAAAAACCTAGCTAGCCCAAATAACACATTTCAAATTCAGTAATATAAAAAATATATCAAAAATAAACCTACTGCCAGAAAATCGTCAAAGGCATTGATAACCTCATCAGTAAACATTAAAGCATTAGATTGGGTTTTAACTGAGCTTTTGAAAGCTTAGCTTGTTATACTTACGTAGGTACGTTTTCCATTTAGCACTTAATGTGCCAAATCTCATTACCTATCAGAAAACCGTCGGAGTAAAGACTTGGTCACACTGAGCCACAGATAATATAATACGGCTGAGCCAAAGCCATTAAATCTTGCAAACAGTAATTTCGGTGGCGACCACAACTTCAAAGCTCGCTTGGTGCCAGTGTGCAAGCACTAAATGTATTGATTATAGAGTTATAATTTATAACTAGCTGTGCCCACGACTTCGATCGCGTGCATGTCGAAAAACAAATTGGATTCATGGGTTTTTTTTTGCGCGCTACTTTAATTCTTTTTTTTAAATAAAAGTAAGGTTTAGTTACTCCTTATAACATCTGCTATCTTTCAGTGAAAGTCCGGTCAAAATTGGATCAGCCGTTTCTGAGATTAGCCAGAACAAACAGACAGACAGAGAAAAAATATAAAAAATGTTATTTTAGTATATGTACCGTGTATATGTATTTGCATTTAGTAAAAAGCGGTTATTTTAATATTACAAACAGACACTCCAATTGTATTTATTTGTACCTATAGATTTGTACCTATAGATAATTACAAAAAGCAGTTATACGAGTATAACAAGTCTGAGCTTCGACACTAATTAAATTTGCTTAGTTGCTAAGGCATACAAATGATAAAATTCAGGGACTTACTTTTTCATGAAGGACACGAATCACATGCTGAAAATATTTAGAAAAACATTTCTAAGAAAAACTTATTTATTTTAGGACTAGCTGCGCCCCGCTATTTCATCCGCGTAAATGTCGATCCCGTGAGAATATCGGGATAAAAAGTAGCCTATATGTTAATCCAGGGTGTCAGCTACCTCCATACAAAATTATATCAAAATTGGTCCAGCCGTTTGAGCGTGAAGAAGTAACAAACATAACTTTCGCCTTTATAATATTAGTGTGATTACCAGGCATTGTGCGCTTGACCGCAACGTCCCCAACCCTTGAATAGGTTTTATACTTTGGACAAAAGAAATTTACAGGCAATGTAAATTGAGTATGGCATTAATTAATATTTATAAACAAAATTAGTTATTACATTCTCCCTTGCTGTATTTCTTAAGACCTTGAGACAAGGCCTGCATTTTCCTGGGGTCCCGGGTTGTTCGAAAGAGATACCGTGGCCCCTGGCACAGGCAACTGAAGGAACACGGGTGGGTTTTAGTCAGTAAAAGTCTGACACGCCCTCCCTCCGCCCAGAGCGGGCAAAGTTATTTGATAATTACCCATCCAAAGAAAAAGGCCTGCATTTTCAATATTTTATAAAATTTTGACGAAGTTTTCACCTTGAATAATCAAAACTATCTAATAACAGCTTTTTGTAATGAACAGGGAAAAGAAACCAGCTTAAATAGCAATTTGACGGAATCCTTCGTTTTTTCGTAGAATATAATATTTTAGGTACCTAATATTTTATGAATTTTATTAAAATTTGGATCTTTTAATAGTGTCGCGTGAAGGTTACGTTAACAAAGATGCGTGAACGAACTCATTGTAATAAAATCTTGGATCGATCATGTAATAACCGAAGTGTCAATCAAACATTTTAAGATTACAAGGTGATTTTATTACCATACGCATTTTCTTCTGACATCACGTAGATCTGTCAGAAGAAAAATAACGCCTCTTTAACAATAATGTATCTACAGCCTTTCGTACCTATTTAAAACAGTTTCAATAATTCATGTTATATCGACGAAAGTGTCTGAATATAAGTTGCTCATTCTCCCACATTTCCCGCTAAATAGGTTACTATGCCGTCCGTGCCCGACAGGCTAGCCGTCGACCCGTCAATGCGCAGAACTAAGTTTAACTTAATAGAAACATCAATGAAAATTCAAATGAAAGTCGTGGAAAACAACACCTGCTAGTTTTGTTTTGACGCCTGGATCTGTGTAGAGACTTACCCAGTTTCAGAAAAGTCGTTCAACTAAAAATTCGCTGGCAGATTGTCAAAATCACGATGAAAGATTTGTTTGGCTGTTGTTTTGTCAGTCAGCCGATCACAGTAGTTAAAATGAATTCGGCAATATCTCCGTTTCTTAATTTTTGTCTTGAAACAGAATTTTTTAGTTTCAATCTTCATTTGAACGTACAAACTTACATAACATCAAACATACAACGTGCCACTTCAAGGGCGACCATAAAAAATATCACCACATAATATAATTCGTAATTTGAAAACTACCGCCTACGCCACTCGCCGACATAGGGTTCTCTCTCTTTCCTTCAATTCGCCTACTCTTTGCACGTTATTCGTTTTAATTTCATTGATGCGATGTATGCCGTGTCTCCGGCAAATGACACCTGCGCTACAGTTCTTTAAGTACAGGTTGCTTTAAAATGCAATTTTGAAACTTGAATATAAATAATAACGTTTAATGAAATTAAAATATGTTCATAAAACGAAAATGCGAAACTGTATGCGTGTGTTAAATTAATGTCGCCATTATAGCGACATGCTTTATAAATACAGAAGAAGAAATACAACCCTTAAAAAAGTAATCAGTTATCCTATATCACGTACAAAACCTTTTTTTTTTTCATGGATGGGAAATCATCAAATGACCCTTCCCGCTCTGGGTGGAGCGGAAGGGAGTGTCAGACTCTTACTGACTAAAACCCATCCGTGTTCCTTCCTTAGCCCTTTATGTTCCGGGGTAGCGGCAACCCTTTCGGACAATCCCGCACCCCCGGCAGGCTTCGGCCCTGGCAGGCCCCTTCCTTTATGCTGACATCTCTATGAGGCGCGCGTGGAACACGTACGCGCCGTCCGGCACGGGTCTGGTCCTGATCGGACGGTGAGCTACCCATTACTCTCCGTCCTCAGGCCCGCGCTTACGGTGGCCGGGTGTCGTGACGCGGCTCCCGACGCCCGGAGCGTCTCCCGCGGCGGCTGGGGCGTGAGGCTCTCTCCCTCAGCCGTTCCGCCACCTCCTTCGCTAGCATGACTGCTTCGCAGAAGGAGGTGACCGCCTCCCACTCCCTCTCGCCCCGGACTATGGCTTGAACCAGGGCCGGACGCGAGAGGTCGCCGCCGCTGTCGATCGCCTCTACGAGGGCACGGCGGTGCTCCGCCCATGCGGAGCAGACCTCCACCGTATGCTCCACCGTGTCCTCTGGGCGATCCTCGCAGTGCACGGTGGTACCGCCCATAGGTCATAAATGCAAAAATTTCATCATCAATTCCCCCAATTTAATTACCTATAATGATTTACCGATAAACAAGCTACCCAAAAGTATAAATATGTCACCCATTTTACCAAGTTATCACTTATTTTTCGAGCTCCGAAGTGAACACATTATTACGTTGCACTCGCCTTATTAGTTACTCATTAGCACTATTGATTGTGTAACGGTGAATTCTCAGAATTGCATTGTTTTTGAGTGGTGTTTGTGGCATGGATTTCCAAGATCAAGGTATGTTATTACTAATTAGTGATATTTTTTAATTTTATTTGACTTATTATGACGCATATTTACGTGCTACGCCACACAGTATTTCTACCAAATATTTATCTTATAGTTGACTTCACATAGACTTACAACTTTTTGCAACCATAGTCAAATACTCTCACATATCTGAAATTAAAGATTGAACTGTCTATTTTGAAAATATAAAAGGTTTTTTTGCGTCCCTTTGCGACTTTAGTTGCTATATAGCCTCTACGACTGCGTAGGCTCAGGCGTAGCACGGTCTACGAAACTTACGTAAAATATTTTTTTTTTTTTTTTTTCAGGTACTTTGATTAACTGTGCTTTCTCAAGGATGCATTTCTTTGAGATTTGGTCTGCCGTAACTGGAAGTGTTCCTCAGAGACATCAACACGTGCTGAAAACTATTCTAGCTTCACTGGATGAGGTCGAAAAGCTAGACATTAGGAACTTAGATAGTAAGATACTCAGTTTATGTAAAAGTCTTGATAGATTTTGGAAAATTGTCTCTAGAAATAAATCAAAATTTTTGCATAAGTACTCAGATTGGTTAAATGAAATTGAATGTGTCGAATTAGTAAGGGGTAATGAGAAGTGCATTCAAGATAACGTGAACCAGCCCGGGCCATCTTGCGAACGCGGACGCCCCAGCAAAGATTTTTCAGAATTGGTCTAAGCGCTTAAATAAAGATTTGGTTGAACGTTGTTCTACAATTTTATAAGCCTTGACCTCGGGTTTTAATATTGATTTGGATAAATTGAATATGCTTTGGAAACCGCGCGACTTTTAATTCAAGAATATCCGTGGACAAGCTTCCGTTCACAAAGTCCTCATCCATGGTGCTGAAGTGGCATAGTATGCTTTATTATCTTTCGGGGAATTATCCGAAGAGGCAGCAGAATCTAACAACAAACATTATAAGGTCTTCAGACGGGATCACACGAGAAAAAGGTCGCGAGTACTTACGAATACGGACTTACTTAACAGACTTTTACTCAGCTCAGACCCATTCATTACTAGTCTTCGGAAACTTCCCCGTAAGAAAAAGAGCGTTATGTCGAGGCAAATCTTAGATTTATTACGAATTTCGTTTAAATTGAAATTAGGTTGGTTGTTGTAGTTATTTTAACATAGTTGTGGTTATGATGACGTTTGTAAATAAATAGTAGTATTAGTTTTCTTGCTTTTTGTTGATGTATATATATAAAAGAATACATATTTAATGATATCCCCTTCATGAATAGCATTAATATCATATTCACATGTATTTCCGAACGAGGGACAATCAATCTCAAATATTGACTATTTAAATTTATATATAAACAGTACATATTGTACAGTTTATTGTATATTATGAATTAAATTATGTAAATAAAGCATCAATGTACATTTGTGAAGTATTTTTTTATTGTTTACCCTTCAGAAAAAATCCCATTTAACAGATTTAATGAAGTAAGGTATTTATGACCGCGCTTGTAGGGCGCTTGAACCACCGTGCAGTGGTGACACCCGGGCGTCTCCTCCCGCCTGATGATGTGCAGGAACCTCTCAAAACATCCGTGTCCGGTGAGGACCTGCGTCGGGCGATAGGTGAGGACGCCGTGACGCCTCTCTAGCCACTCCTCAAAGAGGGGTCTTATCGCCACTATCGTGGCGTGCCCTACGTACAAAACCTACCATCTCAACATTCAAAACCATTTGGAGTTTCATCTTATTACAGATTAAGGATAAAGTTCAACATAAGTTTCTTAGCACGGTGGAAACTTTTTTATTTGTAACAAATATTGTGTGAGTACGCAACCCACAAACTCTTGAAAGTTTTTTTCATTATTTAACTTAAATTAATATCTTGTTAAAAGTTCTTTAATGTAGTCTTGACAAAAGTTCTTTGAAGACGACAGGTCGGGTTTTATATGACAATTAATGTAGGTACCTACATAATTATGACTCGGTCTATATCGAAAGTTTAGGAATGATAAAAGTTTTACCCCTATTATATTATCATCATCATCATCTGCCTAGCGTTTTTCTAACTATGTTGGGATCGGCTACCAGTCTAACCGGATGCACCTGAATACCAGTATTTTACATGCAGCGACTGCCTATCTGACCTCCACAACCCAGTTACTCGGTAATACGATACCGCTTGGTAAGACTGGTTGTCAGACTTTTTTTTACTCCTATGATATCTACAGAGTAACTCATCCATCCAAAATGCAAATTCATATTAAGCTGGTAAATATCTTTAAAAAACCATCCAGGATCAACAAACTTTAACGCTTCATCATAATCATGTCTAACGTGAATTTTATGTAGGACACTTCACTTTTGAGGCTTGATTAAAAAGAATGAAGCTTATGTACCGACGCACACACATATTCAAACACTCACGGTAGCTGGGTTGCTGGACTTTGTAGGTACATTATAAAACACACATGTACGCGGCCAGCTCGCTTCATGCAGAATAAAAACGTGCTGGATAAGTAAAATGGGCGGGTGTTTTTTTTTTCTGTACCGTCACGTAACACAGCTTTTATATTCGAGATTTTTGTGAGAGAAAAATTATACCCTATAATATCGTAAGGTGTCTTCACTTTTACACGCCTAAATAGAAAAGGTATCGCCAAATCTCAATAATTGGTAAGACTGTTTTGTTCTATTTGTAACGCTGAAAAACTGATATAAATTATGATTTTCATTTTTTAGGTCATCAGTTTTATGACTATCTTCCCACACCACCATCCCTGCTAGATTGCGTGGGATTTTGGTAATACCCATTGATTTGCCGTTGCCATTGATTTGATACACGGACACACATATTTTTTTTTTAATTTTGCTAATTGTTGTCTGATTGGGATTAGAACGTGAACTTTCTTAAAAATACGGGAATTGTATTGTTGTTGTTGTTGTTTTGATCTTCATAATCAAATCTCTCAGTTATTGGCACTAATATTTAATAATAACAGCCTTCCGACCGATTTCGGTCAACGGAGATTAGCCAGGTACGCAGGATATATTATAGTGCACAAGCATGTACTCAAACACAGGTGTACACTCTGTTTATTTACTCTCATAGTCCGATGGGACGGCAATCCGACACGATCGGGGAGAGATCAGGCACAGGACCAACGGCTTTACGTGCTTTACGAGCCACGGGGGTATTAAACCGCCAACTTCCAAACTCCGGCCTGTTACTAAGAAATTCCTAATGGAAAACCAAATGACACTTTGTCCGAGCCGGGAATCGAACCCAGAATCCCACACTCAGCAGTCGCGCTTGAAACTACGAGACCAACGAAGCAGTTAAACTAATATATATACAACGTTGTGAGACGCAATTTACTGTCAGTTCCTTTCATGCCTCACTGTCGCACACACTAAGTAACTCATTCTTCTTTACGCTCTTGAACTCAAGCACTGATTTATTCCCGGAAGAAACGAAATCTGTAGGAACGTTGGAAGTATCGATGAAAAACTGTGATTATTTTTGTGCTATCGTTGACTGTATTTACTAGAGATAACACACAACTTTGTCCATCAGTAAACAGTAGTACTTTAGATATCATCATCATCATCTGCCTAGCCTTTTCCCAACTATGTTGGGGTCGGCTTCCAGTCTAACTGGATGCAGCTGAATACCAGTATTTCACATGTAGTACTTTAGAAATCTCCAAATTAAAAAAAAAATATGACGTACACAGGCGGCCTTATCGTTTAAACAGATTTCTCCAGGAAACCGAACACACATATTAAAAAAACCGAAAGTAGAGTGTTGGTCGTAAAAACCGTAAAAGAACAATTGTATGATTTTAGAACATCATTCTATAAAAAAAGAATCGTGGGCCATCACGCCTGTAATCCCGAAAGGGTTAGGCAGAGGTGTATCTACAGTACAACCACATTTCACCAGTTATGTTTAAGTCCCATATAATAGGGGGCGAGCCTATTACTATCAACCGGGTAAAATAGATACTGACTCCAGGCTGCTACTGAAAAGCCTGTATGAAAAACTCAAAATCAGAATTTGACCTTTAATTATTGTTTTCGGGACGCATGAAGAAGCCTCCTCGTGCAGCGTAGTTTGTTCCGCCAGTTACTCAACTGAGCCGATTGCTCGGCGCATCCTAGACAGTCACACCTAGAGATGTGCCGTTGCCGGCAATATTGCCTGAAGTGGGAATATTGGTGGCAATATTGCCAGCAATATTGCCGAGAGTGGAAATATTTGGGAATATTGCTTAATTATAAGTCAAATTAAGTACGGAAACTATGTACAACACTTAAAATTAGCATTTAAAGGCCATGATCTACATTATATACAATAAAATATTGTTTTGGGTAAAATTGCCAATACTGCCAGCATTTTTGGCAATATTCCCGGTATTTTACCGGCAATATTGCCCATGTTGCCGCACACGATAGTAAATATAAGAAATAACAATTGATGATCGTTGTGTATTGAATAAAAGGCATAAATTCGAATATTCTCTTTTAATGTTGTACCTACTTGTTTTTCATGTAAAATCACATAACAAAAACAACGAGTATCACACTATATAATATTATAAAGGCGAAAGTTTGTGAGTGTGTGTGTGTGTGTGTGTGTTTATATGTTTGTTACTTCTTCACGCCTAAACCACTGAACCGATTTAGATGAAATTTGGTATAGAGATAATTTGAGTCCCGGAAAAGGACATAGGATAGTTTTTATCCCGATATTCCCACGGGATCGACATTTACGCGGGTGAAACCGCGGGGCGCAGCTAGTCCTAACATAATCAGTAAATCACCGTTTAGAGTAACAACTTAGTAGTTTTTATAATCGTTTTAAAATTACAGCTCTTGTTAATACTTATATTTCTAAGGCCGCTATCCCACTGGCGTTTTACAAGCGTTGGCGCTTCTCCAACGTTGCGTAGACGCGACGTTAACGTCGCGAGTTTTAGTGGTAACCCCCACCCGTGCTCACACAGACAGAGCGGGACGGCGTGATTGTACATGTTGCCAAAAAACGCAAGAAACTCGCGACGTTAAAGTCGCGTCTGCGCAACGTTGGCGCTGCGCAGACGTAGGAGAAGCGCCAAAGCTCGTAAAACGCCAGTGGGATAGCGGCCTGTATCTTAATAATCAATAATCAGTCATTGATAATCACAGCGTTTTGTTTATAATTTATACATAAAGTAAAATTAACTAATTGAATTCTTAATTAATCCACAGACAATGGATCTTCGTCTAATTCTGGTCTGAAATCGTTCAGTGGATCATCGCATGTTTCGTCGACAAAGTCGAATTCCACATCGTCGGCACATTCTTCATCGGGCTTTGGCTGTTGACTTAGATGCGCGTTTTGGTTTAGGAGCAGTTTTCCCTAAACTCGTGTTAGGTCAGTTAGGATCGGACGTTAAAGTGACGTGCGCATTCTCCAAGAGATGCCCAGATACTGTTCTCCAGTTTTCCCAACCCCGTGCCGTGCATGTGCAGCGCGAATGAGATGCAACATACATTGATGTTTATTCATATAATTGTGTCCTATCTTTTTGCACGACACGTGTGTGCGTATTTCAAATATTTTATGATCGATGTACTACACAAATATAACTAAACGATGATTACACCTGCAGTAATAATGAAATATATTGGTATTATTTGACCGGCAACATTGGCAATATTGCCAATGTTGCTGGCAATTTTGGTATTTTACCGGCAGTGGCTACATTGGGAATATTGCCGGCAATGGCAATATTGCCACCAGGCACATCACTAGTCACACCCACCTTATTTGACTGGCCAATTCTTCCCTTGCGGTGGTAAGGCTAACGCCCGCCTGGTTTGCCACCACCTTGCCACCGAAGTCCGGCGTCAAGCAGCCTGCTGTGTTTCGTAGATGCGTGGGAGTTTCAGTGCCTTAGGCATCTTCTAGGCACGCTCGTTACATCATAGACCTCATCCATCGCTATCCTTCAGGCGTGATCGAGGTCAAGAGATTCCATTCAGCAATAAAAAAAACAAATAATTCCATGCTACGTCACATTCTCGTCAGTTGGCTATCGTAATTTCCGGCTGTTGTGTCAATTGTAGCGTGGCAGCTGCATCCGATGGAATTAATGCTAATGCCTTAGATTGATTGTTCTGATAATATTATCCCAAATGTATGTGAAAGCATGATATTTTGTTGATATATAGCCTTCCTCTGCTGCTCGTATTTCCCATCGCAAGTTTCGCGACAACACCCGGTTCTTCACCAACCCCATGCAGTAAGCCAAAACTAGAATTAATCCATCTTGCTGAAATATGTGCATTGTTTCCTATGCATTTGTCTTATTGCAGTTCCCACTAGCAAGTAAATAATGCCAATCATACAAAATGTGCTTGTATGTGTTGACGTTAAAAATCACTGAATCGTGAATGTTTTATTTTATTTACTGTTCGTGCGTGACGCGCTCGCGCCTCAGGCTATATTGACTAGTCAGTCTAGGAAAAAAAGAAATAAAAACATTGCGTTTCTGCCTAATTTTCTGTTTTGCTATTTTATTTTAACACCCCACAAAATATTAATGTTTTGACCAGTAAAATACTAGCTTTGAAATTGTATTAAATTTTCAATAGGATAGCATAAATAATATTATTAAAATCTCGATTATGATTGTAAATTCACTACTAAAACACACATTCTTCAGAAATCCTGTTCGCAGAAGCTTCCCTGCTGAGCATAAGAAAATTGTATATCCTAAACGTAACAACGAATACCCACATCAGAATTTCGAAAAGAAGTGACTTAAGTAGTTTACAGGCCAAACGCAAATTCAGAGTTCCAAATCCCCCAGTAAAATCCGCATACGCACAAAGACTCCCACTTTTTCTTCATGTACATGTCTACAACGCAGTTATTAAACAGTGCAATATAAGAAATTGTACTCGCAAACAAATAAAAAATACCGTAACATCCTGGTTACTAAACTTGTCATATGACGAAGCAGAAAAGGTTATTACAGTGGTTAAATAGTTTCTTCACACATACAATTCTTTAGTTTGTCTCACATACACATACTCACGCTAAACACTCAAACTCACCATCACATGATCACACACACTCACACTCACTCACAACACATGATCACACTCACTCACAACACATGATCACACACACTCACAACACATGATCACACACACTCACACTCATTCACAACATATGATCTCACACCATTATCTTATTAATAGTGTTTAACTTTTTTATAGTTTTATTATTATTTTCCTTTGATTCTCGTTTCGATTGTTATGTTTTCTTTAATTTTAATTTTGATTCTCAGATTTTATTTAGTTTTTTTGTAATTTGAAGCAAACATTTTACTTTTACTTTTATTACAATACCGAATATGTTTTTAAAAATAAATGTTTAAATGGTAAACCCTCCATATTGGTGCCCAAGATACAGGCTAGCCTAGTTTGGGGCCAATGTAAAATCTCTGTATATAATTTTTGAGTAATAAAGTTTTATTATTATTATTATTATATTATTAAATGTACTTGGTCAATCCCTAGTATCAGGTGGGATAACACTGACAGCTCACTCCACGCTCACTTCGCCTAAGTTTTCACGGTGAGATGGTTACAGAATCGCACTCCGTTCTATAAACCAAAACTACAAAAGCGTCCATAAACAAGAAAATGTAATTGTTAGCGTGGCTGTAGCTTTCTATTGTTTTACTATAATACGATGCTTATTATACGAACTGTTCTCAATATTTGAATGCACAGTGCGCGTATTATGCAAATAGTTTGAGGTTTTGATGTTTGTAAAAACCAATATACACTTGTTTAATCATGTAGAAAGTCAACGTCGCTCAGATAAGTTAAAAACAATAAACACCAGGACTGCTTTTGCTTATAATAGTGTCTATGCAATGGCACCAAAATTGTATAACAAATTACCTTGTCATATTAGAAATAGTAAGAATTATAATGAATTCAAAAGTAATCTTTTTAAGCTACTAAATGACAAAGTATATTATTCGGTCAAGGAGTATATGGATGACAAATTTTGATCAATTTATATATATATTTTTTTTTTAAATGTAATTTTGTTTTTGTGTTTTTGCAATCTTTTGACATTGTATATCTTTATCTTTTCCTATTTTTATGACATTTTCTCTTTATTATTATGACAATTTTATAATTTGAAATCCTTGTGTAACTTTGACATTGTTCATATTAATCCAATTTTGTATGCCTATCGGCGGGACATGGTTTGTACAATAGATTTTGTTTGGAAAACACCTGAAATCACCTATGTTTCACAAAATAAATAAATGAAATGAAAAAAATGAAAAAATGAAGTTTCCTAATGAAATCAACAGCTCACTGTATTCAGCTTGTCTTAGGAACGAAATATCTTTACAGTTTTTTTAGGGAGATTGACTGAATGCTTGACTCGACTCGTAGCACGTAGCGTTCCGATCGTGGCGTAGATGCTACGACCAGAACGCTACGTGCTACGAATCGTAGCACACGTGGCGTAGCAACAGTCGTAGCCTACGACCCTCATTCATAATGTGCATCTTGTGTTACGCGTTCGGTTTTACGGCTGAAAGACAAATAAAGTTTCAAAAGATCCTAACTACATACCTTCTATATATTGCAACCGCAAAATATACGAAAAAACCTGTTTGGAATGTCTTTAAGTTGGTGCGGAACTTTTTTTTTTTCAAATTACGAATCTAATCACTTTTAACTTTTTACGGAACAAAAAGCTAGAGCAGGTACCGCACCAACGAGGAAAATGAATGGTGTGAACCAAACTCCGCATTGCACCATTGTAGTAGCGCCTATTGCCACGAGACACCAATGGAATGTATTGTCATTTTGATTTATGGAACTGTCAATTTATGTGCGTAAAAACATTTTCCAGAATTTCTGCCGTACATTTGGTGCGTTTTCAGATTCAAATCTCACATGCATCTATGAAGTATTGGAATGGGAACTATATTTTCTATCACCAAAATTTATATTTGTCATCAAGTTGTATCACCTAATAAATAGATCTATCGCCACGAAATATTTGTATCACCTAATAAATAGATCTATCGCCACGAAATATTTTCGTTCTCAGATAGCGGGGCTCCGTCGACATAGGATGCAAGAACGAGCGAAGGGCACCCCGAGGTTCGGTTTGGTTAGGTTACTTTAAACCCTTTACACAGAAATAGGGGCCCCGCGAAGCGGGGCTCCGTCGACATAGGATGCAAGAGCGAGCGAAGGGCACCCCGAGGTTCGGTTTGGTTAGGTCACTTGCATTGTTTGGTGACTACATTTTGGTGACAGATCTACTATTTGGAGGACAAACCCTATTATTTAAGAAACACAAAACTAATTAAATTGGTGATAGCTTAAATGATACCCTATTGGAATCATTTTGCAAGCGACGCTACTATTTTAATAACTTTTACACGCAGAGCGAAATGACTTACTGACTGACATATCAACGCACAGCCGAAACTACTGGGACTAGGAATGTGAAATTTTGCACACAGCTTTCTTTTATAATGTAGGGTAGCATAAAGAAGAGATTTTTGGAAATTCACTCTTTAAGGGGGTGAAAACGGGGATTTTGTTTGTATGAAAAATCTTAATCCTTGAGTTTATAAACTTGAAACTTGCCACGACTGCTTATCTAAGTAAATTATGAAGGTTGGCATTTTTTATTTTTCTAAACTACCCCCTAAAGGGGGATTGTGGGGGGGGGTGTTAAAAATTGTATGGAAGAATTTTAACGCGCGGTCCGATTAACTCGTAACTCAGTATTTATACTTAAGATCAAAAATAAAGAATAATGTGTATCAGGGTTTTTCGAAAATCTACCCCTAACTGCGTGAAAAGGGGTAGTTAATTTTACAGGGGAGGAATTTACTGCGTGACTTGATTAACTCGAAAATTGGTATAAATAATCTTTGAATCAAGTAATGAACACATCCCAAACGATTTTTAGAAATTCCACCCTTGTGGGGGTAAAAAGTGGGGTACAGTTTGTAAACTTGGCAATATTTGGCTAAATATATGATTAAGATTGTCACTTTTAGTTTTAAAAAAACCCTCAGAGGATTTAGGGGGTGACAAAGTAATAATAGGTTATAAAAATATGTAACCCGCTGTCGGATTAACTCGAAACTCGGTACTACTAAAACAAAAAATAAAAAGTATGTATTTACGGTTTTTCAAAAATCGACTCCTACCAAGGTGGATAACGGTAATAAAGTTTAAGGGGTGGATTTTACTGCTTGCTTCCATTAAATCGAAAAAGGGTATGGATTTTTGAGTCAAGTTATGAACACATACCAAACGATTTTTCGAAATTCCACCCCTGTGGGGTTAAAAAGTGGGGATAGAGTTTATTTGAAAAATTTGATTCCTTTGATCTATAGGTAAACTTAAAAATTGTCCCGAATACTTATTCATCTAAATAAATAATAAAGATCATCAACAAACATTTTCGAAATTTTTAGAGGAAAGTACGAAATACACGCGGATGAAGTCGCGGGCAAAGTGCTACTTTGATATATGGGTGGTCGTATAAATTTACGCATGTTATTAGACAATTAACTTTAACTAAATTACGGTGTGTGACGGCGACGATGGTAAAAACTTATTAAGAAGTAGCAACACAATTTGAAATTAAATGCTAATAATTTCTGCACTGGCTAGACTACTGCAATTCCTCAACTATAGGTTTTTACAACTTTTCGAATTGCCTACTTCACTTCCATTTTTTTTCTATAAGTTGGGGGATGCGTGTGATTTATCAATCAATGACTATTTCATGAAAATATATCTATTTTCATGAAATAGTCATTCAATATAATATAATATAATATTCCACAACTATCACACCACGCCATCTAGTCCCAAGCTAAGCAGAGCTTGTGTTATGGGTACTAGACAACTGATAAACATACTTATATATTTATAAATACATACATATTATAGATAAATTACACCCAGACACAGAACAAATGATCGTGCTCATCACACAAACATTTGTCCTGGGTGGGAATCGAACCCACGACCTCCGGCATAGCAGTCAGGGTCACTAACCACTAGACCATCAGGCCTGACTAGGATATAATAATAATACCCTGAACCTGACCTGAATAGGATTAATTATGAACTTAGATGATTTTAATTCTGTAAAATCATATTTGTTACGCTCGCGAATCATATTTTGTTCAATATACAACCTGACACTGACCTGCAAATTACAAAAAACTAAGAAAATTTGAATTTCACGGGCTACCTAGCGCATCCCCCTTAAATATTTTATTATTTTCGGAAGGCTTACAGACTAATAACACTATAATAACATAATATATAACTAAATTGCTAATTACAAGCCTCCACAAATAGATACCAAAATTACTACTCCTTCACAGTCTACAAGTTACTTACATCTTAATCTTATCCTCTACTCTATTCTATTAGTAATTGCCTCAAAGTTGGTTAATTTCCTTAAAACTTGCCATGTAATTTGTTAAAATTTTATTCCAATAAGTACAGTCAGCATCAAAAGTCGATTAACACTATCATTTTTACATGTTATTAAATTGACAACAACTTTTTTCAATAAACTGATTTTTAGCTTTTCACATAATAGACAAGAGTATATATTCCAAAAAAATTGCTTCTGCTGCAATTTTGAACAAATATTTTGCTCAATAACTAAGATTAAAGAAACTGGAGTGTTAATCAACTTTTGATGCTGACCGTACTGGATCATCAATTCATCATAGAACATCACAATAATTTTACGATGTAAAATATGTTAAGCTACTGTCATTCAATAGATCTTCAAATCAACGCCACAGTATGTCAAAAAAGGCAGCTTCCCAACTTTCTACGCGTACACTTGCGTAAAACTCTTAGTAGATATATTAAATAATTCAATAGTGCGAAGTCGAACCGGTCACATTTTTACATACCTAAGTGCGGGTTTACAATAGTTAATAATTAATTAGGCATACACGTTGTGGTCGTCACGGCACGGCACGCACCTTCCATCTTGTTCGTTTTAATGATTTACTAGTATGAGAAAACCGTGTTAGTTCCAATTTTGCGTTGAGAACTAATTTTTGTTTAATCTAATTATTGGGTTATTAAAAATAACGAGGTTGTGTAACGCTGCCTTTATTTGTTGACTGTGGATAATTCAAATTCTGATTAAAAAAATAGTAAGTACTTATGATTTAAATGGAGCCGAAGCAGAGAATAAATAAGTAAATATGTAAAAAAAAATAAACCAAGTTAAAATCTAGCCATTCTACTTTCATATTACTTACTTACATAATATTTTACTTAATCACACTAATATTATAAAGGCGAAAGTTTGTGAGTGTGTGTTTATAATTATGCGTTACTTCTTCACGCTCAAACGGCTCGACCAATTTTGATAAGTTTTGTATGGAGGTAGCTGACACCCTGGATTAACACATAGGCTACTTTTTATCCCGATATTCCCACGGAATCGACACTTATGTGGGTGAAACCGCGGGGCGCAGCTAGTATTTTCATATAGTAATATACATTTTCCGCATCGCGAGACACTTCACCTCATCTGCTATTTTCATAGTGTATGTTGTTTATTTGGTTGATACAGTGCAAGTTAAAAATAGAAATAAAGTCGACACCTGTGGATGTTGTTTATACCTTATAACAGAAAAAGATTAAAGATGTTTTGAACATTTTATTTTTATCGAAACCAAAGTATAATGTTTTCGACACTGACCTAAATGGATTAAATATTGAAAAGGTAAAACCTTTTTACCTATCCCTGTTTGAAATACAAAACAATTCCATTGAATTTATTACAATGGAATTGGGGAAAGGGAGGCTCTAATGGTATTTTGAATATTACATTAGAATTAATAGGTTTAGCCAAAACATTGTCAGGATTGAACACAGCTGTGAACGTCTTATATTTAGCAAGTCTAAATTAAATATTGCGCTTAATTAATTTAAAATTAAATACATTTGAAGGGCAGATGATGCTGTGATGATATTAGCCGTTATGTTGTGTCTAATATTTATTTTACTAAGAAAACACAACAGGTAGAGAAATAAAAGGGAGCTGTCGGGTTTTTCACTTGAATTTTATTAAATAAAAAATGAAATGAAATGTCCTAAAAATTGCACAATTCACTGGGATTTTCATTTATCACTCTCCTTTGTCGCTACTTCGATCCACTTAGAAAAAGTTTGCTATCTCTTAAAAAACAACAAGATCTATATTGGTTTCAAGAAACCGGTTATTATGTAGAAGTAGTAGAAATGATATTAAATGAAGTAATATGATTTTGCAAACGCCCGCCGCGCCGTTTGAAACTTTCTGCGAATACTGAATATACTTACTGGACTTGAAAATACTTATTTTGGATTTATTTTATTCTTTCGTTTTCCGTATTATGTAAACAAACGAACCGACAAAAGAGAGGCTGCGTGTTGGGAATTGGAAAACGATTGCAATTTCCGAAAGTCAACATCATAACTTGCGTAACACTCTGCCATGCCGCTGACGAAAAGACCAACAGTTGTGTATAGTTTTTAGCTATGAAATCAACTGGTACCTAGTCAGCTATTTTGTTTTGTGGTATTATCTTATTGTTACATTTAAGTACAACTTTTAGGAATTCTGAGATATCACGATCGGAATTTTCATCTTGGTCCATGTCGGGCTGCTTTTCTTTTTAGTGCCACATTCACAGCAGCATTTAGATTTTAGTTTCGAACTCAAAAAAAAAAAACTCAAAGCATTTATTTCAATTAAACCAATTACAGGCACTTTTGAATTGTCAAAGGGTCGGTCAGTCAGAAAGATGACTCTCAATTTGTACTGGTTATTCAAAAGTCCATCTAACTTTAATTTGAGTAGAATACTTTTAGAAACTAACTATATACACTAGATACTAAAATAAATGACTAACTAACTTACAATACAAATATATAAAAATAAAAAACTTAGGCGTCGAAGTATTCATCCGCATCGCTGTCATCCGGAAACGTGCCCAGAAGACTGGCAGCATTGCCACGTTGAATGGCTATGCTAATTCTTTGGCAAAAGAACGACCCAGCCCTCTGGTCACGTGAAGTATCGACCAGCCGGCGAGAAACCTTAAAAAGGAGACGCGCGCTCGGGCCTCATGACCCGAGCGTTTCGACCCCAAACGGCTCAAAGCTGTAGTCGCCCACAAGGTTACAGTATTTGCGCCGTTTGAGGGTCTCAGCAGCTGCAGCAGCGGCGCCAGCACAGCCCGCAGTGCTAGGAACATGAGATGGCGCAATGGTATCGACACATGTTGCGTCCCACACCAGAGGCCTACCCACCTTCCAAGGCAACAACGTCATGCCGTCTGGTCTCTTCCCATCATCACGTACCAAGCCGTTTGGTTCTAGCACCGCTGGTACGCCGGCGGTAACAAGGGCTCGACGAATAATATCGTTGATGCTGGCGTGCCGTGCTATGCGACCTGCGCTTCTGCAGCAGGACAGGCCATGGTGTCCGAGACTGTCGACAGCTTCACCGCAGTGACATCGATGCGGAGCAACACAAGGTGCGCCCAAGCGGAGACACGTAGCGAGCCGAAACGATGAGTCATCCATCATTGTGCCTATGGTGGATGACGGGAGCGCCTGAAGCCACAAACCTGACTCCCATTCTCCCACAGCCAGCAGACGGGCACGCTCAACAGTATTACGTGACGTGTTTACAAGGGTATTCCGTATACTGCAGAGCGGCACGTCCCACTGTCTCTGGGAAGACGGGTTATCAGGCAAAACCGTATTGGGACAAGCCATTTTCCAAGCATTCAACGCATCGGTCAAAAACGGCACTTCAAAATCGACCAGTGAGGAAGATAAAATGTTCCTGGTTAATTTATCGGTACTGTGGACCGAGGAGAGGAAGGCTGGTAAACTAATACTTGAAATTTTGCGGACGCCGAGACCGCCCAAGCGAATGGGTAGTGTGGCTTGCTGCCACGCACGGTCGTCCAGGGCCACATTTAGGATGGAAGTTAATGTGTTTCTAATAATTTGGTCTACTTTTTCTAAAAGTTGTGGATGCTTCCATAGATGAGAGGAGCGAAGGCTATAAGTAAATTTTGGTCCAAAACAACAGTACCGAATGAGTGTGAAGGCCGAATGAATATTAATTTTGAAAAGTCTTTCCGAGACGTCATTAAAATTTCGTATCTTCTCCTCAATGAACGTTGGAAAGGATTCGTCAAAAATTGGGGACCCTAGAAGGTGAAGAGAGTTTCTTTCCGTAATTTTGATATTTGGAGCTATTGTACTAAATTTTGCAATGGTTGTCTGTCTGTCAGTCGTTTGGGGAAGATAAATTTCGCATTTTGAAAGGTTAAGGTCTAGGCCAATGGAACTGATTTTTTTTTTTAAAAACTGTAAATCTTTTAAGACTGTGTCTACATCACCTCCTAGGGTTCCGTCATCCAAGTACCATACGTTGAATTTAGAATTTAGTTGTCGAATAATTGGATTTATTGCCAAACTAAAAATGACTGGCCCAAGAGGGTCACCCTGTTGACAACCAACTGCTGATTTCAAAAGGTTGTCTTTATAAAGTAAATTAGAGGGGTGCCTGTAACATTGATAGAGAAAACTGTAAATTTTGGGTATTTCTTTTTGAACTTCTGTCAACAAGGTGTCCCTGTTTACGGAATTGAAAGCATTCTTAATGTCAACCTTAAGAATGACCTCTCCTTTATCGCTATTGAGATAGGTGGATAATGCATGTACCGCAGCCTCACAGCCCCCTTTAGACCCAAAGCCTAGCTGTCGGGGCTGGAATTTGCTGGCTAGTGTTTCGCTGTAAAAAGCACAGCATATTTTGGCTGCGATACGACGGTAAGTGGACCCTACGGCAATGGGACGAATGCCGCCATCCTTCTTGCGCAGGGCACATAAATTTGCCACATACAAAATATCAATGACGGCTTCGTTCACATTGCCGGAGAGCATGAGATTGATGAGGGCCGTCAGCTCCTTCAAAAGGGACTCACCAGCCTCCCCGGCGCCTGAACAAATTAAGTCCTTCAGGTGTTGAGGTGTCAGGCCGTCGAGGCCGCCGGCGGAGCCACTTCGAAAAGAGCAAACGGCCGCACATACTTGTTGAGCTGTAATTTCAATTGTGTTCACTTCCGGATCGGGTGGGTCAGGGAAGGAGAGGTCATCTGCCGGGGTGGGGTGTTTGCTCTCCAGAGCTGTAAGAGTCTCTGGAGAGTACGGCGCAACCACATCGCTGCTAAAGATGATTCTAGCTGCGATGCGATTTGAGTAGAATAAATTTCAGACAGATCCAATAATATCCCTTTTACAAACAAGCCAAAGGATAATAACATGACCGGCTTTAAAACTTTAATCGGTAAACCCGAGACTCGATACCCACTAGATCAACTTTTAGATTATACTAACACTGTCGTACTGAAATAATTTAGCACGATGACATTGGAAACGAAGTTGTGGAACAGTTGGCGTAACATCAAATGCGGTGACCGCTGTAAATCGAGTTATTCCGGCATTTTACTCTGAGTCAGCACAGCATTATGCTGAGTAGAAGCCTTCTTGTCACAGTCATAATGTGACGCTGCCGACTATTTCTGTTCTGTGCTCGTGTTTATTTATAGATCCATTTTGTTTCTATTTTCCTTTATTATTCGAGATACGAGTGTTTATCTTTTTGTATGCACGTTTTTCTGTGACTAATAAACCTATTCTGCTGTCTTTCAAATGTTGCGCAGCTTTTATTTATCAAGAACATGTGAATGCTGGCAACACTGTTTTAGCATATTGTGTTTTTGTGTTGCGGAAAACTGTTACTGTAAACAACAAATTTAAGCAACTTTGTTTGCCAATGAAAACGGTACTTTAATGTACTTTTTTGAACAATAGAATCCAATTTGGTAACTAAAGTTGGCCGCACACAATGGTCTAGTGCGGATAGAGCTGAATGCATGCCAGCGTGATTAAAATGCTGCTGCACGTGAGAAAGATGAAGAACTGCCAAACGGGCTCAGCATTCAAATTACTATCCTTTTAAATAAACGACATATTGTTTTAGATGAAGTGTTTATAAATTGTAGAACATTTCTGAATGCATTATTTTCAGACGGTGTTTAACTTATATTTGAATTATTTTGAAGAATAAGAGAAATTTCAACAGATTCATGTATAGAGTTTTTCTATCTTTGAAGTGGTTCTTAACAAAGAATAATCATAAAAGTTATATTAAGTATACAAAGATTTTCTCGTCAGTAGTCAAACTGGCCACTGGGTCGAAAATCCTTGTTTGAGATAGTGTCAGTTGCAGAATCGGTAACAGACATCAACGTAACTACTGTATCTGCGCTCTATTGTTTAACAGTAGCTAGGCCAGAAAATGATTGTATTTTAATCTCTTTGGTGGAGCAATAAATAGGATTAACCTGCTGAATATTATTAAATAGCGGACTGTCATACTATTTGATCCCCGATGATGTTTGAATCCTTAAATACCTCTGCAAATTGAATTGGACAAAGGTAACCCGTTTTTAATATCGCCTATTATGTAAAGGAGACATAAAGTAAGTCTTCCTTTATATTGTTAGGAATAATGTCGTAAACAGTTACTTTTGTGGACCTATGTTTATGCTTATAAGCTCCCGGCTGGTTCCAGTGGAGGTAATTTTCATCGTACACATTTTGCAGGAACTCTTGCCATGCATTTCAATTAGTTAGTTGATTTAGGTTCTATCCATGCCTCTAATTATTTTAGTTGTCCAATGGCCTACCATGAATTCAGTTATTAATTGGTGATTCCTAAGATTTCGGCAAGTGGGTTATAGAGACGATAAAATCATAATGGGTATATGGTAATTCTTAGAAGACTAGGTCGAACTTGCGGCCTAATCTAGTCTAAATCTTGCCATGTGAGCTGGTAGCTAGGAGTTCTATTCGAGTTCACAACTAGTCGGACTACTCCGAAATAAACACTCGAGTATAAACATAAACATAAAAGTACCTACTGTGTATTGTCTCTGCATCACCCTAAGGTAGACTGGTAGAAAATGCCCAAGGCATTAAGTCCGCCTTTGTACAGTTTTTTACTTGTGCATAAAGTTTTAATAAATAAATAATAGATAAAAGTTATGAAATAAAAACTCTATGTTGTTTAAAACTATTCGTACAATATTTATAAACAGAACGGCTATCTCATAACTTGTTGAAATACAAATTAACGAGGTAACTTTCGTTAACCAATATTGTTGTTATGTTTGACGTAAATAATCATTTGTTTCCTCTCGGTAACAATGAGATTACATTATACCATCACAATTGATATTAAATTGTACCTGTTTTGTTTGTTGATAGACTATTGACTTCTCACATAAGACGGACGGCTCAATGATTCGGCAAACAAGTGAAGTGGTTTGGAACGCACGTGTTACGTTCTTACGTTGAAACCACTTTCTTTTGTTTGTGTTTTTTTTATTTGATTCGTACAATTCATCCCAGACACGTCCGTCATGAATGAGCAGCCAGAATGTCACAACACAATATTTCAATGGCAGTAAGTACACGACGCGCCTTACTTACGCGTTATTAACACTCATTTGTGAATGGTTGCGTCGTGTACGGATGTTTCTTTTGAATAGCGGCGTAGACAATGGCTTTACCTAAAGAAATTGCTTGTTTGCAAAAGCTTTCCAGGTAAATCTCCGGTTCAAAAAAAGGATATCAATTGCTGGAAATAGTCACAAGTGGATACTCTATCATGTGTAGCTGGTACCTTCTGCTCTCCCTCAGGCGGCCAGCCCCAGTGTTCCAGAGAATTTAAGGTGAAAATACAATGAAGAATTTTTTATCTTCATTTTTTAACTTCTTGCTTGATTAAGTTATATTCATTGTTTGAAGTAAGTATTTAGTTAAAATTACTTTTAAAACTCACTTGCCCTTAGATACTCTCACAAAACTTGTAATAGAGAAACTTTGACTTCTTTTTTACAAAGACGAGAGCAAAAGAGATCTCACTTACTCAAAAGCATAAAATAAAGTAACAAAATTGGCTAGTCTCGTTCCAGTTGACTTCCTCACAAAGTAAATATTGTTAGACGAAACGTAATTAAATTAAGTAGAGGTAATTTTATTAGACGTTCAAAATTTATCGAAGCGATTGAAAAGCTAAGGAATAATAAGTGTTATGTAATTTAAGCATCTGGAAGAGAAGTAATTTAATGATCGCCATTTAAATGAATTAATTTAACAAATTAAGTAAAGTACTAGTACCTAATCGCCGACTGTGGGACAGGTGTCTTTAAGAGTTTATTCTGCATAATGCATTTATAACACACAAACCTCACATGAACATATCGAATTCAATTCTGATCAATTCGCTATAGGTCATACAAATATTGATATTTATCGCAACCTGTAAACGTGTAAGTGTAACCACTTGTTAGGTACAATTGTATTTAAAAACACACTGTTCCTTCTAGCCTACCTATGTTTGTATAGGTAGGTATGTAAGTAAGTAATCTAGTTTCCTTTATGTGTGTCGTTTACCTCTTAATGTAAACGTTTTCCATTTTACGTTTATACGCGTCCTCATAAAACTCATTGAAATTTCGCTGGAGCTATATCACATTCGTAAAAGTCAGGTCATGTCGTTATCCTGTTACAATTTCAAAGATAGATTGGCGGCGGTGGAATGTTCTCTGTGAACTATTAAATGGCGACTCGATGAGCTTCACATCGGTTCAAACTGATGAGATTTTCGTATAGAATTTTGAGGTTTGGTTTATTTAAAAGTAATGTAGCGTTTAGGTTTCCTACTAATTTTCTACTCTGACTGTACTAAGTGTTACAGCTTAAATGTACACCCAAACAAGGTCAAAACATACAAATTCTGTCTTTACAAGATCGCTTTTAGCGACAAGACCGCCCATTGTATAACATTTCCACACTTTATATCTTTTTTGTTCGTATGGTGTACATAATAATGAGTAGTCTATTCTACTTTGAACGTCGTATTTAAATTGACTCAGTAAATGCACCGTAAAGACCGGTTGCAACGCTTGCATATGGGATTGAAACGCAAGGCTTAGAATAGACATAACCATGACTAATGGCCGGAAATCACCAACACGTAGTGAGAAAGCGAAGTGATCAATGCTCCATCCTTCTCTGTGTGTAGTGGGCATCGGAAATTACAGGCGGTTAAACCGTACAGGTCTGTATACAGCCGAATATAATAATATGTTTGTCTTCGTCTAAACATGTATAGAATTGGGTATAAGGTTTGGTTGGTGTGAATTGGCTTATAAGGCTGTGCTCTCACGTAAAATATAGGGGCTTGTGGATAAGTAGTAAGAGCCGCACGGGTCGATCAACCAGGTTAAGCTACGCTTGCCGCGGTTGGCCCGTGGATGAGTGAACATCTTTATATATCAAGAACCCTCCGTGCCTCGGAAAGCACGTTAAGCTGTTGCTCCCTGCTGTCATTCGTGGGTTCGTTACGGATCATCAGAAGTCCGAAAGTCTGACAACCAGCCAAGGGTTATCGTTTTACCCAGTTACTGGGTTGTGGAGGTCAGATAGGCATTCGCTTCATGTAACATACTGGTATTTAGCTGCATTCGGTGAGACTAGAAGCTGACCACAACATAGTTGGGAAAGGCTAGGCAGACGTTGAACTCCTATAGGAGCTTCAACATATAAACGTATATATCTTCTTATACATAATTTATAAAGATACATTACAGAAAAATAAACCTTAACGTTATTTCTTCTGCGCTCTCAAAACTTTTCCTTTTCGCCACACGTTAATTAAAAAGTTGAAAGACATCTTATAAAACAGTCATATATTTTCCGGCTTTTGATGAAAAATTCTCAAAAGAATTTTATTTTTTTTTTAGTCATGAAGAAGATTACATTTTATTATTTTATTCATCAGGGATTATATTATACCTACTTGAAAGCTATGAATAATGAGAAACATAAATGTTCTCACAAAAATTTGAATTGTATTCGAAATATATTAAAACAGTTCAAATATTCATGTCTACAGGGATTCTAATATAAACAATGGCGGGTAAAAATTTTAGACATCTTCAGCTGGAAAATACTTCTGTGTTATCTGAAGGGCAAACAACGGTATTATTTTTGGGCGAATGCCGCGGAGACCATTTTTTTTTCCGTATTTTCCTTTGTATTTTCTCGAAGGATTATTAATTTTCAATAACCAACTTAACTTCAGGCCTCATTTTGTTAAGAAAATAGGTTCGACCTAGAACCACAAAAGTGTTCTATGTTAATCTCAAAAAATTCTAAGCGTTACAAAGAGGTTTTTATGTTCTACTTACATATATATGATGGCTTCTAATCATTGATACATGGCCAACTGGGACAGGATCCTTTTAGATAATAGCAAGGAAAGATTTATTCAAAGACTCAGCACTTTCTCAGACAAACGTTATGTGCTGGAATTGAATGAAATGGTACGGAATAGAGCGAAAGCGCATTTTATCAAAAATTTAATGGCGTTTATTACCTGTTATAAACTAGGTGTCTACATATACTTAGAAATATATTGGTTCTCCAAGATGTCAGCTATCTTAAGAATTATTTCTAAAAGCGGGAGTTTCGCTTTTAAAAGACGGAACGGCTGCCAATAAAGGGTTTTTAATTTATTGGAAGAACAATGAAAAATATAATTAACGCGCTATTATAATTATTGGTCATAGAACTTCAGATGTCTTCTTTAGGCTTTTTACGTCAACATTAAGTAGGAAATGTTTATAGAACTATTAGGTAGGTAAGTACCGTCCTAATAGCTTACATAATCAGCTTACAACGTTCCCATTGCTGGGGCTCAGGCCTCCACTCAGTGAGAGGGAGTGGGCCGTAATCCACTACGCGGGCTCAGTGCGGGTTGATAGATGTCACATGCCTTCGAATTTTTGGATCTAGGACATGTCGATTTACTCGTGTTATTTGCCTTCATCGTTTTCGTGATAAAATAATTTACACAATATAAAGCGCCTGTCGGGGTTCGAACCTACGACCTTCAACTCGTCGCGGCCGTTACCACTGGGCCACCACTGCTTTCCTACCTTAGTAGCTTATAAGTAACTTATTCGTTAATCACACTAATATTATAAAGGCGAAAGTTTGTGTGTGTGTGTGTTTATATGTTTGTTACTTCTTCATGCTCAAACGGCTAGACCAACTTTGATGAAATTTGGTATAGAGATAGCTTGAGTCCCGGGAAAGGACATAGGGTACTTTTTATCCCGATATTCCCAGGGGATCGAGACTTATGCGGGTAAAACCGCGGGAGCAGCTAGTTCACAAATAAAACGTTGCAATTCAAATAGGTACAAAATATTCATAACAGTACAACGGAAAGTCATTGCTTTACAAATTCAGAAACTGCCGCACAGGTACGAAATTGAGGCGGCGGCGTCATCATCAATTCATCGTAATGTCCCACGTCATGGCCGCTGGTTTCAGCTAACTGAGCTAGTGTTACAAGCTGTCAAAATGCCTAATACATCTAGTAACCGGACTATCAAAACAGGAAATATTAATTGCTGTTTTAGTTATGTTTGTAGTGTATGACATTATGCAAATTAGGTATTTCTAGCATGATATAATGGACGTATCTGTAATTTATGTTATTAATAAATGTCTAATCTGATCTGCCCGGCGCAACTTCGTTCGCGTGGTATCCTACCCCTTACCCTACCCTACTCCTACCCTATCCCTACCCTACTTCTACCCCTACCCTTCTCCTACCTTACTCCTACTCTACCCCCCTATCCTACTCGTACCCTAGTCCTACCCTACCCGTACCCTACTCCTAACCTGCCCCTACACTACTCCTACCCTACCCCTAGCCTACTCCTACCCTACCCCTACCCACTCCTACTCTACCCCCACCCTACTGCTACCCTACCCCTACACTACTCCTATACTACCCCTAAGTTTATTCGTTACATACAAAAAATATAGATTTAGGCCCTGATGTCCCACTACTGGGCAAAGGCTTTCGCTTCTCCAGACATATGCCCACTGCCTTGGCGTGCCGATTGGTTCGGTAGGAGTCAATGTCGTCACCCCACCTTCACGTAGCTTATGTCTAATAACAGTCATAACTAATAAGCATTTTAATATTATTATGCATAATGTTGGTACCTATTTGTCAAAGTATAGAGACGCGAAAATTTAAAAGCTCTTTAATAAAAAAAGAAAATGCAGCAGACGCTAAGGAAACGCAGAAAATTAGTTTTGCCGTAAGACTTGGAAGGAACGTTTAATGTTGTTCCAGTCTGCAACAGGGTTAGGCAAATTACGTTCATCAATTCACAGGATATAGAAACAGTATTTAATGTCCGCCAGTGTTCTGGCCAGCAGTCTTCAGTTGATCCCACTATTTATAGTCAAATAAAACAGACATCTTTGACATATTTTCTTTCATAAAGACCAAATACAATAATTTTTATTAAATAAAGGGTCAATCAAATTATAAAAGTTCAGGCACATCAAAGCACTTCCCAAAACAAAGGATGTTTATTAATAACTGCTCCAATGAATTCAATATTTCAGCAAGCATTGAGACTTTCCTTGTACGTTTCTATCTCTAACTTTGAATTAAGTTAACCTCAATCTTTACGATTTACTATTTTCAATAGGTAAATAAAAACCTAGACCTGTGTGACCTGTGATTTAACTAAACCTAGGTATAGTAAGAAAAAAATCAAAATGCAAAATTCAAATCCTCTACTAAAAGGCACCTAGTAAGACTTCAAAGTACATCCTCCACATTGATCTCATCTGCTAACGTGCCCAGAATGTAACGTTTAGAAATTATGCTAATAACCTCTATATTTCATAATGTTCGAAACGTGAAAGGGTCATCGGGTAGCTTGTGTCTGACATTAATAATGCATATTGCATCTGCATACAATCATCATAGTACGACGATCTCATTACCAACCCTAAGCTTGCCGAGATTGGATTCCTATTGCAAAGGTATGTTCTGTATGTTCAAATTGAGTTGTCTGCATATCATCACACACGTACCCGATTGACACCCCTTTGATAGTATTGTACCTACTTATTACAAAATGAAAGCATTAGGGCCAAAGTTAAGACAAGACAAAGCCTTTAAAAAAGTTTTGACGTTAAAAATTATATAAACAAGGATCAATGTTTCAGAATTTAAAGCGGTAAATTAAAAGTACAACGACTCTGTCTAGTTAACTGACTTTTCCTTCGTGAAACTTTGCTATAAAATGTTTTTCTTACTTTAATAACTTAGTAGAAACACGTCTACGAAAGGGCATAAATAACTTCCGAAAGTTAATATTTTTGGGTAAGTCCCAGAGAGTAAACATTCGAAATATTTGGTTACTATATAGTAACCAAATATTTCGAATGTTCCTCATGAGGGTACCTGCTCATCACATTACACGCGCGTTTCCTTTGTCGAATGTCTTATTAACTGAGCTGACTCGGGTTAATTCCTCCTAGGATGGATATCGGTTTCATCCTTCGTCCCTTCGCAAGTAAATGAAATGAAACACTTTCCGGTGTCTGTAGAATCCTGACCTAATTTATTGATGTGCCTTTGTACGATATCCGGCTACTGAGCTCCGGATATATCAATCCCTCGTGGTAACAATAAATTGGAAGTACTGGATTTCCAGCACAAAGACCAAAATGTTGGCTGCGATGCTTGTACTTAAATAAAAGTTTGAAAGAAAGAAGGCAATTGAGTTCCTCTCTGTATTGATTTTCAGATTGATATTGGGACTTATTTATAATCGCAATTGCTTCTTATTCGTGCACTATATTCGTCTCGAAAAGTTATGAAGCTGGAAGTCATAAGGTCTTCTATAAACTGTCTACATCATTTTGATGCTTACTTAGTTTAACTTGGACAGGAGCTTAACATAAACTTTGCAATTTAGACTATAATTCCATCATAAACTGCGAAAGTTGGTACATATTCTAAATCTACCCTCCGATAAGTTGGACACAATAATACCATTATAAGTCGAGTGTCTTTTGTAAGACCGAGATTACTTTAAACCTACTTATACAATACAGGAAGAAACGTACAATATTCAAAGTGGTCCCAACATTTTATAGCTGGGATCTATCTATTCTTCGATTTACGATCAAATCGACTAAAAATAAAAAGCCATCAGATTTTATTTGCTTAAACATTTTACCCGACTATTGTTTTATTCGATTCGAAGGAAATCTATTTCAATTAAAATCATATTTAGCTATTGAAAAAAAAATAGTGAAAACATTTCATTTAAAAACGATTTCAATTTGGTTTTTCATATTCAAAGCATGAGTTTAATGTGCGAATCATCAGTCGTCGATAGATGTTAAGAAAAACCAAGTTTTGATGCGGTGCAAGTGTTTAAATATATAGCCTTAAAAGTTTTATCATTCTACTCTTTCAAAATGTAACCTAAGGGCAAAGTAAGCTTAAATGTCTAAACTTTATTACTTCAGCGGTTCCCGAACGATGTAGTTGGTGAAGTGTCCCCGAACAAAACGAAGTGAGGGAGTGGTTTAACAAATAGGTACTGCTGGTTTCGCCCCGTTTAACGAAGATTCGAAGAAACTTTAGATCGCTCTTATCCGAAGTTTGCGAATCTATTGGTATTGAACCTACTTGGTCTTTAAACAATGGTTCCAGAATCAATTATCTATTATAGTTTAGTGTTATAGTCGTTGTGAATAAAAGTAATAAAAACATTATCTTGTGTCGGCAGCGAATTTAAAATAAGTATTCGTCAATATTTTCATAATTGGGAAAGGTAATTTTCCACGGAGCAAAAGGTTTTCTCTATGCAATGATAACAATGGGATGTTTTTGTGTGTCTGCATGGTGTTAATCGGTCAAGCGTCGCGGTAATTAATTAATAATTAAGTTATTTTTTTAGATAATAACAGTTTGTTACACCTATTAATTTACAGTGGCGCGCTCGTGGGTTGAAGATACTTTGTTACGCGATAGCGAAAGTTCAAAGACGACGCTACGTAAACAATCGTAGAATCACACTATTTATTTACAGTTTGATAGTTGAACAGGGAAAATATGCATTAGGATTACTCTGACAAACAAACAGCTAATCATAGTAGATACTTATTCGACTTATTATTCTCAAACGGTAGGATGTTATTGCCATTCATGATATACCTTTTACGACACCCAAGGGTCACGGTTGGGATGCGAGTCTCGACGCTCTATTGTATTCCTGAATTATATTACTCTCTAGGTAAACAAAGACCTATGAATGATGGTCTAATTCAGGTACCCTTTACTGATTTGTGGCAAAGGGGGCCAAAAACCTTGTCTGAACATTATTGTATAGAGTTGCGAACAGCGGTGAAAAGTGCATTGCTAAAACAATTCTATACCATTCAGCGGTACATTTCACAGCAGTTAGAATTGGTCAGCTGCGCTTGGCTTCCAGCCAGTGTTTGGGAATACTTTACTGCCACACTCTCCTGGGAAAAAGGAGAATTATTTACACAAATAACTAAGTTATGCCTGTGTGTTACGGAAAATTGTTTTGAGGAACACCCATAGTTTACACATCAAAGGTAAGGGGCGAGCCCTTGCAACGTTCGACCCTATAATTTACGGGGGCGTGCCTAAAACTTTAAACTCTTGTTCTCACTGAGAATTCCTTAATAAAATTCCTAACAATATTTTTCATTTTCCGGGAATATCACTTTACGTTTCGCAGCCATTTTTTATTGATGTGGAAATCACCAAGACAACAATAAACCTAAGTTCGTCTTTCTATTAAAAATTTGTTTGTAAACTCTTAATTCCGACGCTTTCTCATCTTAATCTTTCATGAAGAATTTCTCAGTAAGCCCTCTTGATTTTCTGCACGATCTGGCCATAATGCCACAAGGGTTATTCTTCGAAGATTCATAAGAAGACAGGATAAACGAAGTATTTATAAGTAAGACACAGAGTAGACATCATCTTAATAATAATCTTCTCTTATTTTTGTTTTAGTTCTTACTGTGAGATATTTAAATATTTTGAGATTTTCCAAGATTATTGAGCTTTTTCAAATCAGGTTACTTTGTTGAAGATACGTACCTAAGTAAGTACTAAGATCTTAAAAAATTATTGTAATATTCGGTTTAAAGAAATTTATTTCTCAAAAAGAACATACATAGTTCACTTAAATATGAGAAACTAAACAAAGTATCTTAAGTAAGAAACATAATTGTCGTTCAATCTATCGAGTACATACAGTAATGATTTATTATTGTTGGTTAGCCAAATACAACTTTAACCTATTCTTAAAAATGTTCACTGATGAACTATCTCTTATTTCCTTCGGTAAATTATTATAAAGCTGCGCTCCCTCAAACTGAATAGTTCTTCTTCCGTAGAAAGTCCTAACTGAACGCAGTTCTAAACTATCCGTATTCCTGGTGTAGTAGTGGTGAGTTTTGTGTTTGAAGGTGATTTGTGAGTGTATATTGTTTGTTAAAATTTTCTTTATTAGTATGCATGTGTGGTAAATATATAATTTTTTAAGGTTAAATAGTTTAGTTTTAGAATAAATGTCTTTCGTAGGTGTTAGGTAATTGTAATTAAAAAGAACTTTGATTGCCTTGTTTTGAGTTACTTGTAGGTCATGAAGATGTGTAATAGCGGCCTGTCCCCACACTTGGATTAAATAGTCTAGATGCGGTTTGACCAGTGTATTATAGATTGTGTAGCGTAATTTAAATGGCACACATTTAGCAATATTTCGCAGAGCTCCAGTCAACGGAATCAATCTACTTCTAACATAATCAATGTGAGGTCTGAATGTCAGTCTGCTGTCCAAGATCAGGCCTAGGTATTTCTCATGGTTTGATCTTACCAGTTGTTGGCCATCAACCGTAAGAGGAGGGAAATCAGGAATCTTCTTGTTCTTAGGAGAAAATATTATATATGCAGTTTTGTTAACATTAACAGTCAGTAAGTTTTGCTTAAGCCACGTATTTAAAATATAAAGGTCTTGCTGTGCCTCAGTAATAACACTATTCATTGAGTGGCCAAAATAAAAAAGACATGTGTCATCTGCGTACAGTGAGATATGTCCCGCTAAACCAATATTACCTACTTATATTATTTATATAAATTAAGAAAAGCAGTGGTCCTAAAACAGATCCCTGCGGAACTCGGCATACAATTTCAGCAGATATTAACAACTCTTTTAGAATTGCAAAAAGTTTCGAAACTTGTACGTTTAAAAACCAATTAGCAAAGTATTCTGGCCAAAAAAATCTCTTCTAATTTCAGAACAAAATTAAAATAACTAAGGGCCTAATACTTAGTTAATAGTACCTATCGCGTCGCATCTTCGGTATGCAAGTCGGTAATTACAGACCGAAGATGCTCGCGATCGCGGTCGCTATCTCGATATCTCAATGTCGGTACTTTTTACATTTCTATGGTACTCGCAATGTCTACATGTATGGAGGTGCGAACACATCGGTTCAGTCACACCTGGAAGCTCAGTTGCCCAGTATTGTTTGTGATGTACTCTAAACCTACTCCAGAAGAACAAGTTGAACTATTTATTTAAAGACAACTTACAGCTAAACAGATACAGTAAGTAATAGATCAAACAAAATAAGGCCAATTACAAGTTTCCACGTGTATTTAGGAGACGGTTGTCGACTACATTTGTGAGTAGTCAACAGAATTTGTTATGATTTGTTTTCTTATTTTTAATTTAAGATATTTTACTATCAATCATCGTCTAATAAATCTGAATATAATTTATAGAGTACTCAGTGTACGCGCTAATTGATTTTAGCAACTTATTTTGATAATTGTAACCGATGGTTTTGTTCAAAACAATTGATGACATGTTACTTCGATTTTAAGGTGATTTACTTTGTGAAATCATTATTGTTTGTTTATGACATTTATTCTTGTTGTATTATTCGATTACTTTAACCGTAAGTCTTATTAGATTTAGCACATTGTAGTATTTTGTATCAAGTAAACACGATGACGTATTTCTGTACGCCATTGGACAGAGTTGTTGTGGGGCGAGTGCGTAGTGGGGACAAACCTTTATAACTGAGCGCACTCGTTTGTGCTGGGACAGTCAGTGACAGTCAGTCACAGTCAGTCAGAGTCAGTGAGAGTCAGTCGGTGTTCGGACTTGACTCCTGACAGAGCACTAGCTCCCGACAAACCTGTCAGTTTACTTGGGTGGCTCTGTCACTATACGAACAGTAATCGATCCTACGATTTGTTCGCAATTACTTTGTTACTGTACATAATTATTTAACTGTGTATCTAGTTGTGTCGTGTACCTACAGTGTGTGATTTGCTAGTGTGGTTCGTGATATTATAATCTGATTTGAACTGCAAACGGTTTTTCTATTGCGCAATAACCAACACTACCCACAGTACGCCCACAGTAGTTAATCAAATATGCCTGATAATAACTAGATACCAATAACCTACTCCTGATCCGACATATATATATATAATCATATATAATATAATATATAGTACATATAACCATATGAAACAGAAAATTATTAATAGACTAAAAATACATAAGACAGAACAGAAAAAATACTATTTGCACTCGAAGAAGCAATTAGACAAAAATTTTCTTCAATTTAGCAACACTACTATTGAAAATGTCGATACTTCCTGGCAGGTTGCGTTGTACATACAATCAATCAAACAATTACGAACCAGACCAAATCGAAACTTGCCGTCGACCGCGATGTAAGAACAAAATATTTTATTTTCAAGTAGGCATCGAGATTAACCCCTAAGCAGCGATTTATCGCAGTGAGGTATCCTTTGGCATGTGCGTGCGTATCCGACATCACCCTAAAACCTACGATAAGTACCTGCCAGTCTTCAAATGAGGTATATTCTTACGGAATACTCCTGGAATGACGACAAACACGTTGGCGATAAGAGCACGTTCATTCACGAGTCGCTTGCCAAAAATATCTGCCTCGAACAATCAATAAAATATCGTTAGAGACGGCTCTAAGTGAGAATAAACGTGAATATCGAGGTTCATACTTTATATCTTTATACGGGTGGGTTTTACTAGACTGTTGTTGTTTATATAACCTACTAAGGGATGAATTTTATCTGAAGAATAAATAAGACAGTTTGACATATTTTCTATACAAAAGCTGTCAAACCGAGATATTTATTTAATTAAAAATTATTTATTTAAAATATCAGGCCTTAGTCATACATGACATACAGAATAATATTATTCAAGTTCTGATTTTAAAAAAACCGGCCAAGTGCGAATCGGACTCGCACACGAAGGGTTCCGTACCACTGTACAATATTTAACACTACATAATAAAAAATCATGTTTGTTGTATGGGAGCCCCCTTAATTTATTTTATTTTCATTATTTATTTTTAAAGTGAATATACAATTAACTACAATTAACCTATTCTGTAAATATTTCAAGCATCTACTTGTTGCCGTTATTAATATCGAGCAAAAACGGAAAAAAAATCACGTCTGTTGTATGGGAACCATCCTTAAATATTTATTATATTCTGTTTTTAGTATTTGTTGTTATAGCGGCAACAGAAATACATCATCTGCGAAAACAACTGTCTAGCTATCACATTTCATGAGATACAGCCTGGTGACAGACAGACAGACAGACGGACAGTGGAGTCTTAGTAATAGGGTCCCGTTTTTACCCTTTGGGCACGGAACCCTAAAAAACGTAATTTTAATATTTCTTGTGTCTCAAGTTTTTTATTCTGTATAAAACCTTTCAATAATTCTTATATAAAATTCAAATCACATCGGCATAACCTGTCTATAGAAATTGCGCCGTAGCAATGACAGTCGTAGTAAATAAGCGCCATGCACTATGTAAACGCAGATTCACGTGTCATTTGAATATGCAGACAAGTAGAAAGTGCATGTGACATATAAATTAACGTTTATGGCCACGAGCATTCCTACCGGGCTTCAACCTACTCAGATACAGTGTGTATTAGAAATGTGTGTCATATTTAATGGTGTGGTAGTACATACCAGCTAACTGAAAAACTTTTTACATGGAACCAAAATCGTGATCACGAAAAAAATATATGCTGTTCCATACATTTGGGCCGATAAGGTATTGAAGTTTAAGGCAAATATTCGCAGCGAATAGCACAGCCAATAGTTTGTTGGCATATAGTTGTGTGACACTTCACTACGTGAAATGTAGAATTCTCGGCGATTAAGTTCCGTTTAAGGTTTCATGTTCCCGGAATGTAAGGTAAATATCAAGTTTTATTATCTGTTTCTTACTGGAGAGAGCTGGGAGCTATAAAAGTCAGTAGAAAGACGTGGAACGTGGTGCATGTACCTACGTGAGGAGCTAAAATAGAAATGTTAGATTTGTAGGTAAAAATGTATTTATTCGCTGTATGTACTTTACTACATTTAAAATTAGATAAATAAGAATAAAGGTAGATAGAAAGTACCTATGTACTATCACAGTCAGAAGTCGACTTGCAATCTCACAAAACTATGGCATAAGACTATTAGTTGTACTTATGACCTTCTTCTATAAGAACGTTTGACAACGCTACACATTGGCAACTTGTTGCCCGCTTATGATTGTTATTACAAATTTCAATAAGTTAAGTGAGTATTATTGAATATTTTTTAAGTATTACATGTGAAATAAGAATGCCGAGTTGCTAACAAATATTTTAAAATATTCCACAACTAAACGAAGATTCTTTTGTTTTACAATTATTTTCAATCTTAGCGTCGTAATTAAAATATGAGGGTAGATTTGAAACAAAGTGATAAGTTCACTTTGTAAATCTACCCTCATATTTTAACTAGTTTACATAAATTATTCCACTATTCGCTGTTGTTGGTTGGTGAACATAGTAAAGGATTTCTTTTGTATAAAAAATATTACAATGTTACCATATCAAAATTAGGAACTTAATTAACAAAAATAACAAGATTAAAAACTAACTTAACTAAAACTATACAAAAACTAAAATATAGCGTCGAAAAATTCATCCGCATCGCTGTCGACTGGTAATGTACCCAAGAGACTGGCGGCATTGCCACGTTGTATGGCAATGCTTAGCCTTTGGCCAAGGTAAAAGCCAGCCCTTGGGTCACGGGAATTGTCAACCAGCCGTTTTGAAATTTCTGTAAAAAGACCATGAGCACTCGGACCGAGGGTTTCAACCCCAAACGGCTCGAAAATATAATTTCCGATAAGGTTATTATATTTTCGCCGCTTGAGGTTTTCCGCAGCCGCAGCAGCAGCGCCAGCACAGCATGCCGATCCAGGAAGGTGGGATGGCGCAAGAGTATCGACACAAGTTGCGTCCCACACTAAAGGCCTACCCACCTTCCAAGGAAATAGAGACATACCGTCCGGTCTCTTGCCGTCGTCGCGTACCAAGCCATTGGGTTCTAATACAGCTGGAACGCCGACGGTAACAAGAGCTCGTCGGATGATGTCATTAATGTTCGCGTGGCGCGCTAAGCGACCCGCACTTCGGCTGCAAGACAGGCCGTGGTGTCCGAGGCTGTTGACATCTTCGCCACAGTGACAGCGATGAGGGGAACAGCAAGGAGTGCCTAGTCGCAGGGAAGCAGCGAGGCGAAAAGTAGTGTCGTCGAACAAAGTGCCTATGTTCGACGAAGGTAGTGCATGAAGCCAAAGTCCCGACTCCCATCTACCCACAGCCAGCAGGCGTGCACGTTCCGCAGAAGTAGCAGACGAGTCAAGTAAATTGTTCTGTACTACTCTGCAGAGCGGCTCATCCCACCGTCTCTGGGAAGATGGATTGTCAGGTGGATCTGTATTCGGGCAAGCGAGTCTCCAGGCATCCATAGCCTCGGTGAAACACGGCACATCAGAATTAATCAGTGTGGAGGCTAAGATTTTCCTGATTAATTTATCAGTGCCGTGGACCGAGGATATGAAAGCCGGTAAACTAATACTAGAAATTTTGCGGACGCCGAGGCCATACGAACGGGAAGAGTAGCTTGTGCCCAAGCTCGGTCGTCCATGGCCACATTTAAAATAGATGTTAATGTATGCCTGATAATTTGGTCCATTTGGTCTAAAGGGTGAGTGTGCTTCCATAAATGTGAAGCGCGAAGAAAATATGTTAATTTAGGGCCGAAACAGCAGTAGCGGATTAAAGTTATGGCCGAATGCATATTAATTTCTAACAATCTTTCCGAAACGTCATTGAAATTTTGAATTTTTTCCTGAATAAAACCGGGAAAGGAATTGTCAAAGATTGGAGACCCAAGAAGACGAAGAGAGCTTTTTTCAATAATTTTGATTTCTGGAGCTATTGCGTTAAATTTGGGAAGTGTCAAGTGTCTGTCAGTACTGTCCGCTAGGTATAGTTCACATTTCGAAAGATTGAGATCAAGGCCAATGGAATGAAGTTCATTTTTTAAAAATTGAAGGTCGTGTAGTACAGTTTCTGCATCGCCTCCCAAGGTTCCATCATCGAGATACCAAACGTTAAATTTGGAATTTAGCTGTCGAATAATTGGGTGAATGGCTAAACTAAACAAATCAAAATTTGTTTCATTTATTATCATATTATAATAATAAATTACCTTTATAATATCTATTTGTTCAAAGTTACTAAAACATACAAATAATAATAACTATATAAAACATTAAAAAAAACTGGGCCAACTAGGATTCGAACCCGCATCTATCCCGATCACATTAGCGAGTGCAGCCTCATTACCGATCTAGCTAATGTTAACTTATATTCAGCTGTTGAAATTTTGCATTGGTATTAAAAAAATAATCAGACTGCGATAAAAAAAACAAGTTACTGATATTGTCATCCTGGTCTAGCATTGACCAAATCTATGACTATATACTCGTAGTGCGATGCTACATGACGCGTCGTGTAGCATCGCACTACGAGTACGGCGTTAATTTGTTAGCGTTGGAACATGACTCACAAGGATAAAAATATGCGTATGTGTGTATAGGCGCCGCAGCTCGTATAGCGCAGGCGATAATGGTCATTGCGGTGTAAGTGGGCTTCTGGCTGTGATAGTACTTATTACAGCCAGAAATTAACGAACTATGTTAAGTTGTCGTGTTATTGCCATTTCATACAGCTGTCAAAGAATGACAGTTGTTATTCGAATTTACGGACACAATTTAAATGGGTATATTTATATCTTTTTCTTACAAGATGATATTTACATAATATATAAGGTAAATAATAACATGTTTATAATAAAAGATTTGAAAGAATCATAGGGCATCAAAAAAATCCTTAGCATCGCTGTCAAGTGGAAAAGTGCCCAAAAAGCTGGCTGCATTGCCACAATACCTATAAATTGAATGAATTTTGAAGAATTTGTTCTATGTGAGTGTTGAGTGAGTGTGTTGTGTTGAGTGTTGGACCAGTAGATCTACACAACTAAATCCTTGACATTTCTGAGTATTCAAGTGTGCAATTCCTTAAACACCGCAAGCATTCCCAAACTGTCGGGAGCGCAAAACAGAATACGTAATGTAACTACGAATGTACAACTCTTAAAAACGTCGAGAAAATTCAGAATTTATTAATTTTGAATTTTCTAATAAATTTCTATTTATAATAAATACACGTTTTCTATTAAGCAGCTAAATTACGCAATTTCTAAATAGCTTGTATACTTAAACATAAATTAGATTGAATTCAATTAACAATAAAGTACAATAGATTTTTTTTCATTTGAAATTTTTTACACAGTACTTATGTATATAAAATACGCTGAAGAATCGATATCAATTTACTAACGACATTGTTTTAACTGAAGCCAAATGTCTTGAATAGAAGAGAAGAATTCTTTCATGGTACGAACGTTCCAATTTCATTAAGTACTTTCTTAATCTGTATATAAGCAGATCTGCATTACAATGAGAAAAAAAAGAATAATTAAGTATATAAGTCTTTTTCATTTCAGTAGAAGCTTTAACTCTTATTGAATCTTCTTTTGTTCGATCCCAACTATGGATTATGTAAACTGAAACTGATGTAGAAGGTCACATTCAAAGGCAGACTGACTTTATAATGAATACTTAATATGTAAGGGGGTACCTACCTATTACATTGCGATAAGTAGATAAGTACTAATGCACGTTTTCACTAAGTCTGTGTGCAACGCATAAATATCGGCATTGTCTAATACATATAAGCGGACTGATGGATTTTCAACGCTCGGATCCACGCCCAATATTCGAAATCTAACAGTATTGATGATTCTTATGGTCATATTTCTGTAAATACTTGTTACTGACCTGAATCATAATTATTTTATCAACAAACAACTCGACCCTGAACTGCAAATTGCTAAAAAGTAATAAAATTTGAATAGCGCGTCCCCTTTAACACAAAAAATGGGAAGTTTTAACACGCACATGCATCAACGCAGACACATAGTAAAACAAACTGTCATGTTTGTAAAATTCATAATGTCAAAGTTAGCAATCCCATTCCAGATACATTCGTGCACAGCATTCGTACGCGAGTATTAGTGGGCTCTCTCAAATGGATCAGTGATTTACATCCCCGTGGGGCTTGCAAAACCATTACACATTTTCGGAATAAAACTGTATTAAGGTACTCTGCAAATTGAAACACAAATTATTTCATCTTCCTGTCGTATTTGAAATGGAATCCAACTCGGAGTAGTTCATAACTTTCGATTTGATTTACGAAATTTCTGAAGTTTAGTTAAACGCGTTTATACCTTAATTTAATTAAACAGTAGTTGGATGGTAAACCTGGACCTGGAGTTAGTCAAACGTAACGTTGTTCCTAGCCATTTCCGAGAACTGAAGAGGTTTTTAACAAAATAAGGGTTGCGTAGTGCGCTGCGTAGTTTCCATCAGGTTTAAAAGCACTTTTCCTGTATTCACTCGTGGCGTGACTACACTAGCTAGTAAGTCCATTAAAATCCGAGAATAACCCGGTTCAAAAGGAATAATACACATATTTTAATTCACTGCTATATCATTGTTAAAACGTTAAATGTAGTAAGATGTTATGAAACGGAGTAAACATAGGTAATGTCTACATTTACATAATTATTGGATACTTTGTGCAACGTGATTCAATTTACCTATGAATAATAAGTAGATAGTCTATTTATACTTTTCATATTTTATTTTGCTTCTCTAGTATTTAATATTTGAAATTTTAGCTTATAATATGTAAATATTATCTTGATTAAATAAATATTTTGTCTAGCTAGTGTATTTAGTATTACTAAGTATAATTTACTTTTAATACCCTTGTTTCGGGTCGTAAGGTCGTTTAGGGTCGTATTAATCATAGTATAATAAATATCTATAATTTGCTTAACAAAGGTTGTCTGAACAACCTATGCAAAATATATGAGTGAAGCCGTAAGCCCAAAGGTAATATCCGATAAAATGTTCCAAAGTAAGGCTCTGCTAATATTTTATTACGTAAGATACTACTTTGCTTACTCGTGTAGAAACGAATAACACGTAAATCGAGCTTGTTTTTAGAATCGTTTAAGAAATAGTGCAGCGAACAATTGCACTTAAAAGCAGCAAGCACTCTGCTACGCCTACAGGTAAAAAATGGGATTAAACTAGCTGGATGTCAGTAAATGCTCCGAGATCTCTTCGAAGAGCTGAGAACACTCTGGAGACTGTAAGTATAATACCGACTTATCCCTTTACTAATAAACGTTGTATAGCGTCTGTATAGTTACACAACGCTTTGTCTTCTTTTTTCGAATGTCAAATTACTGACGACTGAAAGAGAGAAATTGGTGTGTCATCATTCATCTGATATAATACGTTTATTAGTAAGGGGGTTAGTGTATACTTAACTTGATCTTTACTGTAATATTGATTCTATACCCAATTACTTAGTTTTAATAAGAGGGGCCCGTGGCCAAATAATAACAGCCGCACAGGTCGATCGATCAGGTTAAGCTACGCTTACCGCAGTTGGTCTGTGGATGGGTGACCATCTTTACATAACGAAACCCCTCCGTGTCTCGAAAAGGCTGTCATTCCGTGGATCTTTGACAGTCGTTACGGGTAGTTAGAAGCCCGAAAGTCTGACAACCAGTCTTACCAAGGGGTTTCGTATTACCCAGTAACTGGGTTGTGAAGGTCAGATAGGCTGTAGCTACATGTAAAATACTGGTATTCAGCTGCATCTGGTTAGACTGGAAGCCAACCCCAACATAGTTGGGAAAATGATAGGCAGATGATGATGACTCAGTTATTTTTAATCATGGTCGCGCAGTTTGAGTAATTCATGCGTCCTATCCAAATGTCCTTACATTGGTATTGTTCATTGAATCGTTGAGCATCAAGTATAAAGAAATTGTGTACAAAGGCGGACCTAAGGCTTAAGGCATTTTCTACCAGTCAACCTTAGAGTGATGCAGAGACAAAACATGGTAAGTGCAACATACGGGATAGATAGCTCGTGCTTCGTTTTATGTTAAATATTTACATGAAACGGAGAATATTTGTTGAATATTATATGAAAAATAATTGGATTAATTTGCGTGTTCTGAGAGTTTTCAATAACTGTCAACTAAGCTGAAGTCATATTGCCGTGTGCAACCACTTTTTCTGGAGTGCCAAAAGTAATTTGTGTTTATGTTTTAGTGTTTTCCTTTCAAATATTTATAATTGTGTGCCATTTTTCACTCCTACCTATAGCATAAGTATGTAGTTAAAATAGAAATACATTGAGGTAATTATTAGGTCCTTACATATGAAATTGGCGTTTTGTATGGAAGGAACAAAAAGTCGAATATTTTTTAATATAATATATTTAATTAATCAAAGTATGAACCATTGTTTTCAATGCACTTTTGCCATCTTATAGGTAGTTCATTGATCCCTTTACTAAAAAAACCAGTCGGACGGGAATCAATAAAATCTTTGAAGGCGATTTGGACTGCCCCATCGGAGTTGAATTTTTTCCCTTGCAAAAAGTTATCCAAATTGCGAAAAAAATGGTAATCTGTTGGAGCAAGGTCCGGGGAGTACGGAGGATGTCTAAGAAATTCCAATTCAAGCTCTTCTAATTTGGTAGCCGTCTGTTGCGCAGTGTGTGGTCTGGCGTTGTCGTGAAGCAGCAGTGGCGTGGAGCGATTGACCAGCCTTGGTTGTTTAGCCGCTAGCTTTTCCATCATGGTTTGTAATTGCTGACAATAGACATCAGCTGTAATAGTCTGGCCAGATTTGAGAAAACTGTAATGAACAATACCGGCACTAGTCCACCAAACGCTTACAAGTAACTTTTTTGGGGTTAATTTTCGCTTGGGGCAGGATTTGGCTGGCTGGCCAGGATCCAACCATTGCGCTGAGCGCTTCCGATTATCGTAAAGAATCCATTTTTCATCACAGGTAATGATTCGGTTTAAAATACCTTCATTGTTGTGCCGGTTCAGTAATGTAACGCAGCAGTCGACGCGCGTTTGCCGGTTTGCTTCAGTCAATTCGTGAGGTACCCACCTTTCAAGCTTTTTAATCTTCCCAATTTGCTTCAAGTGAATTAAAACAGTTTTATCACTAACATCGAAGCCTGCAGCTAACTCGGACGTGGTTTGCGATGGGTCCGCTGCCACAATAGCCTTCAATTCTCCATTATCAACTTGGGTCTCAGGCCGTCCACGGGGCTTGTTCTGCAGGTCGAAATTTCCAGAACGAAAACGTTGGAACCAAAAACGAACTGTGTCTTCTTTTGCAACATGACCGCCATACACATCATTCACCCTTCGAGTCGTTTCCGCAGCACTAGTGCCACGGCGGAACTCGTACTCGTAAATAATGCGATATTTTAAATTTTCCATTTTGTAAAATGAGTGACGCAAACAGAAAAAACAGAAGAAAAAAAACAAATGAATGACGGTCATCGAAGCACAAATACATGAGTAAATAGCTGTACAAATTTGAATTTGGAATTCCTTACCAAAGAGGAGAAATTCGTGATTAAAGTGGCCAGTACGAAAAACGCCAATTTCATATGTAAGGACCTAATATAATACATAGGTTCTCAACGAGATATTCATTTTTGGTAGACGTTTCATCTCTAGTGACCTTCTTTAAAAGATTTATAAGCAGATCTAAAAAATATGAACTCATTGTTTATTCTTACTAAGTACCGGTGTTCTTTAAGATATCAAAGATAATACCATCAAAGAAGCTTTGAAAACTGGATGCTTTACATTTTTTTTTACGAAATTCAAAGACTTTGTACCAAAGCGGATCTGTCCAATTAACTAATAAGCGTAAGTCGCTTATCACGGCTGACTAAGTTACAGGAATACATCACGACCTTTTACTTACACCACTTAGAGAGAGAAATAATTAAGACATCAGCAGCTGGGCTTGCAGAATTTAAATAGTAGAAGTAATTATACGATGTTTGTTGTATTTATTTATGAGCTTAAAGGTGGGAATTACGCTAGGTCGTAATTGGTGTGGTTTGATGCTTTTTCTTTTAAACTAAGGTAATAGATTATATTGCATGACAATATTTTATTATTATTATTTTATTATTAGGTATTATTATTTTATTATTATCAGCCATTTCTGTCCCACTGCAGGGCAAAGGCCTCCCTTCCCTCCTTCCACTTATCCCTATCCAGTGCTGTTACACGCCAATCCTTGTGGAAAGAGTCGAGTTTGTCCCGCCATCTCATTCTGGGCCTGCCGCGTTGCCGTTTGCTGCTGTTTGGGACCCATTGTGTTTGACAATAACACATCGCAATTTCTTTCTAAATAATATGTTTATTCAACTTAGTTATAATAATATGATAAAGCTATCATTGAAAACAACTATACCTACCACACATTCAAAATAAGAGACCACTCAAGCTAGTGCAATTTTTGCATACATTGTAAGTATTCAGTTTTGGCTGAAGCTTCGATTACAAGTTAAGTTTTTTACAATATTTATTATTCCTGTCGGTTACATGCAACAATCGACGAATTAATCAACAAAAGGATGAATTGAGAACCTCCTCCTTTTTTAGAGACGGATTTAAATGTTTACTTATTAAAAAAAAAAACTATATTCAATTCGGTTTTGCCGGGTATTTGAACTTATATACTTAATAATAAACGCGCAGTTCCATTGACAATATCCGTCTTTTCTGAAGTCGATCAAAAAATGTTTAATGCAATCCAGCTCATTTGATTGACACTTAACGTGTGTGGTTTTTACTTAGGTACAATTATCAGGCATCTGATCAAAGAATTGCAGTTTGCTAGGTTAAGGGCTGATTTTTCAATAGTCAGCGTTTACGTCTGATGGATGTTATGTGGTTTTTATGTCAAGGAGTAGCATGCAGGAGCCTCCGTTGCCCTAGGTACCTACATATAATATGTCACGACCGAAAAAATGTGCAGCAGTAGGTAAGATAGATAGATAATGTTTATTTGCCAAAAATAGTGCTTTACATTTCCTATAGTCTACATTAATAGCTAGGTTTACATAAAGAAAAAACAAAAGTAAGACGCAAAGGAATTAATTTTGTTATGAATTCCACACTAGGTCGACCCTGTCTCATGGAGTGTGTGATGTGATATTTTTCTTCTTGTATGCGCGTTTGAACAGTTTGTGAAGTGTTTTTTTCATAAATTGATCAAACGTGAGTTACGTGCAATAAAACTTTTACTCCACGTTACTCGTGTTCAATTTATGTGCGTAGGTACTTACCTAAGTAGGTACATAAATTTCGACTTGAAATGAAGAAGAAGAAACGGAGAAATCTCATAAATATTTCACAGCTTTATTTATTTTACACGCTATTCATTGCAACACTGGCCTAAAACAAAATCATAAATAGGAATGGATTTAAAAAAATATTTAAAAATTTGAATAAGGAACAAAAAATATACAAGCATCACACATTAGGCGCGAATTTACTATTTTAGTTACCTACGTGTGAATGTGAGATAATTATTATTTTTAAGCCAATTTGAAGAATAGGTTCTTTCTTATTTTGTAAGAAAACAGTGCAAGTTAAATTTTAACGAAAATGTTTAAACCAGAAGAACAACAAGTTGAAATATGCTTACTCAAATCCAATTTGGAAGAAATAGAAAATGAGTTGGTCGTGCAGGTAAGATTTATAATAATAATCATTTTATTATCAGGCAGCTGAGGCCCATAGATAAAATACACAAAATAATCTTATGCTATAATAAACTAATACATATTAAAAACCTTAAAGCTATAACTATACACGTAACGTTGTCGGCGTCGTGTTTCGCTGCGTGGTGTTGCGAAACCGTCCTCGGAAACGTCGATATACGACAGCTTTCGGCCAAAAGTCCTCTTTCAGGCAGGTTGTAGATGTTGGTTTGGAACTCGTACCACGATTGACTTAAAGTTGATGTTGTGGTGCGATTCCAACCTTTCGACCCTCAGAGTCCAGTTGGCCATCACCTTCAAATATTGCAATACTTCCTCAGTTGTCGTGGAGTGATGCAGACGCGAAAGGTACAGCTGCGCCGTAGGCACAGCTGGGCGCAGCAACATGTTGGGTCCACTCGGTGCGGTGGCACACAGGTTACGAGAAAAGGTCTTCTTTTTCTTCCTTTCTACTTTCGTGAAACCCTCCTCATCAACTTGACTGGCTCTTGGCAAAGAGCTACGGACCGCAGTCAGGGCAGGTTGAGCACCCTTTATCGGTTTTTACCCTTTTTTGGTTTGTCGCTTAGGCAGCGACGCATCTGGTTTTCCGCTGGTGACAATAGCAGCGTAGGCACGTTTAGGGGTCGACGTAGCTACGCGTGACGTTTCCGCAGCCGGTGTTGTGGCGCGGGCGACGGCGGCGGCGGGCGGCGCTTGCTCAGCGATAGCGGCAGCTGGTGGTCAGCACTTGTGTTCGCCGATTCAAAACTGCCGACGGATGCATTTTGCGCCCCTCGTCGTGTGTTCACCTTTGAGGCCTCAGGTGACCCAAATACCGAACCAATGTTGCGCAATGACTAAACCTACCCCCCCCCCCCCCTAACCTATAACTTACATCATGACAAAGTGTGTAACGAGATATTTTGATTTTTTTTCAATTTTTGGTTTGATAGGTAACGAACATTTCACGAGACAATATACTCTTTTACACTTTGACTAGTTTGAACTTACGTATTAATCTGTCGAGCTCCGCTAATGAGACACAATTGATTTTCTATTGTTTCGTCGCCAATAGGCAACGCGCGGTGCTTGATCTGTTAATTGAACGACAAACAATTTTTATTGAAGCTCCTGCTTTATCACTCATAGCAAATGTAACAAACACGTATACGTATTAAAGTAACGTCTTTATAGAAAGCTTCAATCCATCGCATCGATCCTTAATGTCCAACGACCACAATTTGTAATGCCTCAAGCTTATCCACGTCCACCGGTGTCCTTACAAACTAGTTGTCACGTAGGCATTAGTTACTGAGCAGGCTTTACTTGAGTGACTAAGGTTAAAGTGTCATCGATCTGTGATACTATCTGTATATTACCAAATCTTACTTAAACAATAATTTGGAACACAGCGCTCAGCGTTGCCTGCATTGGATGCAGAGAACGAGCAGAAGTACCGGGAGACCATGACCGCATTGAGGATCACCCGTTCATTGAACACAGAAATTGAACGTCTAAAACTTGAAAATGGTAAGTCCTAATTGCACTTCTTCAGTTCAATAAGTAGGTAAGACCGGTCAAGATCCGCGCGTCGCCTTTCGGCGACGAAACAATAGAAAATCAATTGTGTTTCATTAGCGGAGCTTGACAGATTAAAGCGTATAATTTTGCATGAAATTCAATCAATTCAATTGAATCAGTCATCATCAGTTACTACAACCGTACAGAATATTGTGATACATTTAAAAAGAGTACCTAACTATGCAGTTTCTTACCGATTCTTTTCCATATGAAACTACCTTTTGGATGGGGCACCTAGAATCAATTCTATGTATTTTCTTGTAAATTGTGGCGGTCAAAAGGGCCGCTCTCTGATATATTGCTCTCGAATGGTATAAGCATAATTCAGCGGCTTTCGTATAGACGAGGTAGGTACCACAAACAGTATTTGTACTTACACGACATCGACGCTTTAGAACTTCCATTAATTTGGAGTTTTCATCTAAAATATCAACAACAGACTAGGTAGTAATGCGTTCGTTTCAATAACATGTGCGCTTCGTTAAACAATATGTTAACAAACACACTATACTCGCACACAGACATGCACACAATACACAACTGCACACATTTGATAGGTGATGTATACTAGAAAACATAGCGAACATTTTATACGAAGCAATTCATGCTAAAACATGCTGCAACAGCATCCCATCAAAGGATCGGCTCCAAAAAATCTAGCCGACTCGTGGCTTGTTTATTAAGTAACGCAAATTATCCTTAGGACTAACTGATCTAAGTATTTGTTGCAGTACGGCTAACTGCTAAACGTATGCAGTTACAACGTCAGAGCAATGATATAAATAAAAGCGTAGAGCGAGCACGAGATACTCAACGCGAACTGGCTAATTCTGTGAAGCAAGAAGCTGAGGGAACAGAACTCCTTATGTAAGTTTAAAGCCGATCATAAGATTTAATTACTTTCAGACCGGAGTTCGGTGCGTAGGAACAGTCGACCGTACGTCAGAGACAACACTTTGGCATAGAGCTGGCCTAGCGTACCTAGTACGGAGTATCAATATTATAAGAGACCAGCTTATAGGTATTGATTTTGTTTTTCACGCGACTTAATGCCTTAGGCATTCTCTACCAGTCAACTAAGAGTGGTGATGAGATTAAATGTCAGGTGTTTTGGTAGAGAGGAACAATGATATAAAACTATTAAAAATATATCATAACTAGCATTGCCTGCATAAGTGTCGATCCCTTGGGAATATCGAGATAAAAAGTATCCTATGTCCCTTCCTAGGACTGAAACTATCTCTATTTCAAATGTCATCTAAATCGGTTTAGCTGTTTAAGCGTGCAGTGGTAATAGACAGACACACTTTCGCATTTATAATATTAGTATGGATCAATTATAAATAAAATAGGTACAAAAGGACCCAGGCAGACCTAAGTCGCACTTGTTTATGTAAAACAAGTGCGACTTAGGTCTGCCTGGGGTAAAAGCTTACATGGCGTTATCATAGGTTGGCAATTGAAAAAACTAATATTTATATTCTAAAATAATATCTAGGTAACTGTTACTATAGTAACAGTTAAAAAAAAATCTTGCGAAATATTATGTAAAAATAATTCCAAGCATAATGATTACTAAGAAAATAAAATAAAAATGTGACACTTACAAGTTTTGTATTGTCCATAATATCGATACCCACTCATTCAATTAAAAACAGAACAAAAGTCTCAGTGACACCAAATGTAGACACAAGAGCGGTTCAGTGGGTTTCCATTGAAACGACACCTATTCGTGATTTTCATTGTAACGATCCATTATTTACACACGAGTCCTCTAAAAAGGAATGATTTAGGTATAACTAAAAATCTAATATATATAAATATAATTCAATTGCCGTTCGTTAGTCTCGCTAAAAGTCAAAACAGCTCGACCGATTGTGATGAAACTTTGGTTAGTCGTTATGTGCGCGCCGAAAAAGCTTCCTATAAAAAAAGGAATACCTATGTATTGCAGCGCATGCCGGGGCATTAGCTAGTAAATAATAATACTAACTCGTCCTCAACCGTTGTTGTGCAGTGAGCTACAGACACATAACTACATACCTGCGAAAGGAGGACTTGAGTAATAAAATTTTTTTTACTATACCTAGCAAGTAGCGATCGCACCATTATGTTATAATTTGGTACAGTGCTTGTCCGTGGTGATCATGATATGGTATTCAAAATTAATTGTTGAGTATAAAATCTAAATCTAAATCTTTGCGAATTTCAGTAGCTAGATAGGTAGACTTTAAACCAAAAACGTTTTCTGAATGTGCAGAACTCTACGCCGTTGTGAATCGCCGACAGGTATTTCGATTTCTTTGAAAATATCCATCTGCTGCTTTAACCGGCGAGCTAACATTGTCATTCATTGGCCGGTCTCTCTGCTTACGACTGCAATATCGTCTGGCACAAAAGGCATCCCACCTTTGTATATCTCCTAATAAAATGGTTTTGACGTTTCACGTATGCATTATCTGCCATATTTGCAGTATTTCTTTACTTAATTATCTCACTTACGGTGTAGAATCCTCTGTGGTATACTTAGACCTTATACGAGTACTTACCTGATATTATTTAATGTTAAATTACAGACGGCAGTATGAGGACACACTGGAAGAAATAGCGGATCGTTTCAGAAAAACACGCAGATATTATGTATGTTACTTAGTTTATACATAATCATCAATACATACTTTGAGTCCTCCCGACGGGTCTGTCTGTCTGAACACGATAAAAACAAAAACTACCGAATGGATTTTCATTATGGTTGTCATTAATAGACGGAGTTATTCACGAGAAAGGTTTAGGCGTGTAATTCATTAAAGTTTTGTGTAAATTGGCTGAAATATGACGATGATTGTTGAAGAAGTCGGAAAAAATCATATTGACTGGGAGCGTTGTACAACAGTGTACAGTTATATGAAAATAATGTATTTCGTAATTAATACATTATTGCGACCTAGATTAACACATAGGGTACTTTTATTCCCGGTAGTAAGTTCCACGATATTTTCCGACAATTACGTGAGCGAAGCCGCGGATAAAAGCTATTTAATCACAATTTAAAATCCATCCTCACTCTACTTTTCACCGTGACGTCAAATACAACAAAATACATAAAATGCCTTCCACGCGGACGAAATTACGGGCAGAAGCTAGTGTAATATAGAATTCATATTAAAACTAGGATAATTCCTTTGAAATAATAATAATGTATAATTAAATTGAAAAATTAACAACCACATCTTATGTCATTACTCAGAATGAAGACGAAATTAACAAGGAGACAGAAAATGTCAACACTACAATTAAACAACAAGAAGATGAACTGGAGAAGCGTCAAAGCATGGTCGATGAATTAAAATCACAACTGAACCTGCTCCAACCAGAGGTTCCAGAAGATCTGTTAACGATAATGTAAGTAGACTTTCAATAATTCACCATTCACTACATATTCTCTCGAAAAAGGTTAATTTTACTTTGAGTCTTACGGACCGTTTTGTTTTCCTAAACTCCTTTAAAAAGAGCTATTTGCTTCATTTTCATCGTTACCTGAAAAGAAAAGCGAATCTCGCAAAGGGTCGCTTATTTATTTGGGTTTTCTTATGAATAGGGACTTAGCTGTTGTTGCCGCTTGATGTTGTAGAACAATGTTCTATTTGTGTTCTTTTGAAAAAGATTTGTCCTAGTTAGAGTATTATTTTTTGTGACTGAATTTTCAATATACTTGTTTATTAAATGTACAAAACCTTCATTCAATTTTATATTCAATCATGTCAATTGCTTAAATTCGTTTTACCAGTCCTGTATATCTCAAAAAAGTCACTCAACATTACATTTTATTTTCAGGGGGAAAATTGAATTAGATGTAAAAGTAAAGGAACTTACAGAGAATCTAGAAGCTCTAATTAAAAAGCGTAATTTTCTTCTCAACAAGAAGAATACATCGGTTGTGAAGAATTAGAATATTACTTAATTTAAAGATCCTTTGCATACACGTATTTATTCATTAATTACTAGAACCTTTTGTACTTGTAGCACTTAAATAATAAAGAGTGACACAAATAATTAACATGGTGTATGTTTTTCTACATACTTTCCTTTTTTACAGTTATTTTCACAGCATTATAGTTTCTTGTAACAAGCAAAGAGCAACATAAGAAAAAACACACAAAAATGACTAAAAAGAACGTGTTACACAGTGGGCAAGATTTGTAAAGAACTACACTATTTGCGCTGTAGCATGGTGCGGGTGACAGTTGCCCGTATGACGTTGACATTTGTCAGTACCACATGACTAGGGATGTGAGGTTATGCAATTCATTTTTATCGCTAACGATACTCGCAGCGTGAATCTAGTTCTCTGTAATATTGTTATGAAAATTAGTGTATTATTCAGTTGTGCAGTGTAACTACGTGTGTGCTACGTGTATAAACTTGTCAATATAAATGTTTTATGGCTACATAATTATCTTTGTACTTATATAAAATAATCAAAATCGGGTTTATGTTTTTTTTTTCGTGACAACATTTTTGCTCTATGGTGCATCGGCGCGGCGGCCATGTTGTTTACCCGTGCGATGCTGTGAGTGCGAGTACGAGTGCAAGCGCGTTATATTGTGACTTAATGTGACACGTATTACGATTTCATTGTTTGTTTTCATTTTTGTTAAATTGTTATTTGTTATAAGTTTGTTGAGTTTGTTGTTATTACCATGCCTAAGCATACAAAAAAAACTGTTTTGGGTAGTCAGGCCAGGGAGCTTAATGAGGCGGAATGGCTCCAGGAGGCCATGTCCGATATATGTGACGTGGCAATGCCCCGAGTCCGGCCAGGATGCGCCCGACGTCAGGTGTACTGGTGGTCGCAGGAGGTGGAGACGCTACGCAAGGCGTGCGTCGACGCGCGGCACCTGTACACCAGGCACCGCAGGCTCCGTATCCGCCCTCCGGATGCGGAAGCCACGGAGGCGGAGCTGTACGAGGGGTACAGAGCGGCGAAGACCGCCCTCCAAGGGGCTGTCCAGCGGGCCAAGGAAACGGCCCGCGAAGAGATGGTGGAGACTCTGAACAGAGATCCATGGGGGCGCCCTTACAAAATGGTGCGGAATAAACTCCGCACCTGGGCCCCCCCGCTGACGCAGAGTCTCCGCCCACAGCTGGTGGAGGAGGTGGTGAGCACTCTGTTCCCTTCACGGGGGGAGCATACTCCCCCGCCCATGGCTCCGCCACTTGCGGTGCCCGAAGCGGACCATGAAGACGACGACGACGACATCCCTGAAGTGACCGGGGTAGATCTGAGAGTGGCGGTAGGCAGGCTGAAGGCCAAAAATACCGCCCCAGGACCCGACGGCTTGCCGGGTAAAGTCTGGGTCCTGGCCTCGAGGGCTCTCGGGCCTCGACTAGAGGCGCTCTTAAGCGCATGTATGGAGAGGGGCCAGTTTCCACTCCGTTGGAAGACGGGGAAGCTGGTCCTCATTCAGAAGCCAGGGCGCCCTGCGGACTCTCCGTCCGCATACCGGCCCATAGTGTTGCTCGACGAGGTCGGCAAGCTCTTTGAGAGAGTAATTGCAGGCCGCCTCGTCGGGCACCTAGTGAGGACGGGGCCGGATCTTGCGGATAGCCAGTTTGGCTTCCGCAAGGGGCGCTCGACAGTGGATGCCATCATGCGCGTGAGAGCCCTCACGACGGGGGATGCGGTGACCCGGGGTGGGGTCGTCGTGGCGGTGTCACTCGACATCGCCAACGCGTTTAACACCCTGCCCTGGAGCTGTATTGGGGAGGCACTCCGGTATCACCGGGTGCCGACCTACCTCCGTCGAGTAGTTGGGGCGTATCTGACGGACAGAGCCGTCATCTACCCCGGTCGCAACGGGGAGTGGAACCGGCGAGAGATGTCGTGCGGTGTCCCACAGGGATCGGTTCTGGGGCCGCTCCTGTGGGACATCGGCTACGACTGGGTGCTGCGGGCCGACCTCCCTGATGGCGTCAGCGTGGTTTGCTACGCTGACGACACGCTTGTCCTGGCGCAAGGGAGGTCGCATCAGGCGGCGGCCGACGCGATGACACGCGGGGTTGCGATAGTCGTGGAAAGAATCCGGCGGTTGGGTCTCGAGGTGGCATTGCACAAGTCCGAGGCCATGTCTTTCCATGGGCCTCGGAACGGGCCACCATCGGGATCCCAACTAACGGTGGGAGGGGTTCACATCGGCGTCGAGGCAACAATGAGATACCTGGGTCTCGTCCTCGACAGCCGGTGGAACTTCGTCGAACACTTCCGACGTTTGGCCCCCAAACTGGAGAGGACCGGGGCCGCCTTCAAGCGGCTCCTGCCCAACCTGGGGGGGCCAAACACCTCCTGCCGGAGGCTTTACGCGGGGGTCGTGCGGTCCATGGCCCTATACGGGGCCCCGGTGTGGGCGCGTTCTCTGCGGCGGCGAGCCGCCCATTATCTGAACGCGCCCCAAAAGGTGGTAGCCGTAAGGCTGATCCGGGGGTACCGCACGATCTCGGGCGAGGCGGCAAGCCTCCTTGCCGGACTGCCGCCATGGGATCTGGAGGCGATAGTCCTCGCGCGCCTGTATGAGTGGCGCGCGGAGGCACTGAGCCGGGGGGAAACTCCGCTTCCGCGGCAAATCGCGGCGGAGCGGACAGACCTCCGGCGCGATCTCATGGTGGTATGGAAGGAGCGACTTTCGCAACCCAGCGCAGGGCACGCCACGATAGTGGCGGTAAGACCCCTCTTTGAGGAGTGGCTAGAGAGGCGTCACGGCGTCCTCACCTATCGCCTGACGCAGGTCCTCACCGGACACGGATGTTTTGGGAGGTTCCTGCACATCATCAGGCGGGAGGAGACGCCCGGGTGTCACCACTGCGAGGATCGCCCAGAGGACACGGTGGAGCATACGGTGGAGGTATGCCCCGCATGGGCGGAGCACCGCCGTGCCCTCGTAGAGGCGATCGATAGCGGCGGCGACCTCTCGCGTCCGGCCCTGGTTCAAGCCATGGTCCGGGGCGAGAGGGAGTGGGAGGCCGTCACCTCCTTCTGCGAAGCAGTCATGCTAGCGAAGGAGGTGGCGGAACGGCTAAGGGAGAGAGCCTCACACCCCAGCCGCCGCGGGAGACGCTCCGGGCGTCGGGAGCCGCGTGACGACTCCCGGCCACCGTAGGCGCGGGCCTGCGGACGGAGAGTAATGGGTAGCTCACCGTCCGATCAGGACCAGGCCCGTGCCGGACGGCGCGTACGTGTTCCACGCGCGCCTCAAAGAGATGTCAGCATAAAGGAAGGGGCCTGCCAGGGCCGAAGCCTGCCGGGGGTGCGGGATTGTCCGAAAGGGTTACCGCTACCCCGGAACATAAAGGGCTAAGGAAGGAACACGGATGGGTTTTAGTCAGTAAGAGTCTGACACTCCCTTCGCTCCACCCAGAGCGGGAGGGGTCATTTGATGATTTCCCATCCATAAAAAAAAAAAAAAAAAAAAAAGGCCAGGGAGCTTGTTGTTCGCCTCCGAGACTACTTTGAAAGAGAACAACAAAATAATGGACCGTTGTTACCATTGAATCATATTGTAGAACGAGTAGCCGAAGCTCTTGATATTGGCCGCAATACTGTTTCGCGTATAACACGTGAGAAAATTGGCCAAGATGGGATGTTTGAAAATAAATTATCGACACCCAACAAAAAGCGGACCAAGGTGAAGCCAATCACAGATTTGGATGATTTTGCTAAGGTTGCTATTAGAAATCATATTTATGATTATTATAGAAGAATGGAGCTACCCACATTGCTCAAGCTTCTAAAATCATTAAAAGAAGCTGACTTGTTCAAAGGAGGTATTACTTCGCTACGGCAAGTTATAAAAGATATTGGCTTTTTTTACAAAAAAGTTAACAAAAGAAAGATTATTATGGAGAGGACTGACATTGCCCTAGCAAGATGTAGATTTTTAAGGAAGGCCAAAAACATAAGTGATTGGAGCAAAGTTGTCTTTTTGGATGAAACGTGGCTAAACGCCAACCACACAGTGGGTAAAAGTTGGACCGACGATACGGCACAATCGTGTACCAAAGTGCCGGAAGGCAAAGGCGAACGCCTTATTATTTGTCACGCAGGTACAGCAAGTGGATTCGTCCCTGATTGTTTGCTGGCTTTTAAGTCAAAAAAAACTACGGAGTATCATGAGGAGATGAATTACGAAAAATTTAAAGATTGGTTCATAGGTCTATTAAACAATTTAAAAGAGCCTATGACCATAATAATGGACAACGCACCCTACCATTCGGTGCAAGTTAATAAACCCCCAAACCAATCCAACCGCAAAAGCGAGTTGGTGAAGTGGCTGAGTGAAAACGGAGTTACAGCAGATATAAAAATGTTAAAGACGGAGCTTATTGCCTTAGTCCGACGCCATAAGCCACCAACTCCTACCTATGCTCTGGACGAGATGGCAAAAGAAAAAGGCCACCAGGTCCTTCGACTACCACCCTACCATTGCCAGTATAACGCTATTGAGCTGATTTGGGCCCAAATAAAAGGTATGCTTTTAATTTCAATTCCCATTTTGAAGCTTTATAAAAAAATCAGCTTTCCGATCGTAGCATGTACCTAGTTTAAAAACATTACCAGATACTAGATTAGGCTGATTGATGATTATTTGAATACTTTTTTTTATAAGTTCGTTTATTTTTAGGTTACGCCGCAAGAAATAATACTTCGCCGCCATTTACGGCAAATAAGATGTTGGCCCTATTACAAGAGGCCATCAACAATGTTCAACCTGAAGACTGGTCGAAGGTCGTGAATAAAACAAAAAGGGACATTATGTCTGATTGGGATCGTGACATACATATTGACAACATAATTGAGTCATCGTTAATAATATCCGTCACAGATTCAGATGATGAATTGAGTGACAATTCAGATGTTCCTGACTCTGATATGGGTTTAGACGAATAACATGTATTTTTTTTTAGCAACCTTTTAAGCAACCTTACCCTATAAATGTTCTGTTGTATAATTAGACCTTTTAAAAATAAAAATTGACCTACGCACAATATACGTTTTTTATTATAAAAAATATCGACTATCCATCGTAGCAGTACATCCCATCACTAAATACGTCTATGGCGTTACGTTATACGCATAACACTTTGCTTAATTTTTCATTCAATTTGATTTTATTTCTTGATTAGAACATTCTGGGTGGGTTTAATTTAATTTACTACAGTTATTAATTATTTAATATATTACGAATGTGGTACAACTGAAATACTAAGTCATAAATTGTAAATCGCGGCAACTTTCAAGAGTGAAACGAAATGTTACTGAAACTGTCACCCGCACCATGCTACAGCGCAAATAGTGTAGGTAGTAGAAAATGCTAACTTTACTTTCACAGCTGCGATTTTTTTTTGTAAACGTTATCATTCGATTTCTATGTTGAGGTAGGTACCATATTACTCAATATGTATTCACAAGTGTTGTTAACTTTTTACTTGATGATTTTATGTGTATGAAGTGGTTCGAGTTTTATCTATGGTATTCTCCATGTTCAGGTAGGCGTGGAATATCGGGTTGGAAGGCAGTATTTCAATGAAATCACACTTGTTACAATCACTTCACTTATAATTATCGATAACTCAATCAGTACTTCACAAAATTATTATAGATCACTTAGATCACGAAAGATACACCAAAAATATAACGTCCACCGAGCACGTGGTTGCGTGCGCGCTTTTCCCGCGATCTCATGTCAACTGCTCGTCTTTCAAGATGGCCGCCTCACCAGTGCTCGGTGTTCGTTTTTGATATTGACATTTGTGTTAGAAGTCAATTGACAGTCTAGAAAAGCTGATGCGCCGACATGTATATATAAACTGTGTCTTTAATTTCTGTTATTGGTTTTAAACCGTTTTAATTAAAGAAATAAATAAACAATCTAAACATGAGGTAGGATTAAGAAGACATGATCATTGTGGACCCTGTCGGGCACAACAAAGTAGGAGAGAGGAAGAGGCTTTTAAATAGAATAATTAATATATACAATTTTTTTTTCTAGCCTGCGCTGTCCCACTCCTGAGCAAAGGCCTCCCTCCACTCCTTTATTATTTAAGTAATTATTTTATAAAACATGTAACTTAACATTTTTCATGCATTTCAATATAATAAATTATAGCCTTACATAACCGAAAGTTACTTCAGGTTAGGTTTCCATGACATATAGATAATTTTGACAATTTGTCATGAAACAAAAGTAACAAATAGCTGTCGCTGCTTTGCAATTATTTCTGTAACTTATTTACAGACTGCACATCAATCCAGTATAAGCTAACTTCTGATTGTACGAAAAACCTATACAATGCGATGTGTCGCCGTGTGTATGAGTACAGACGCCAGCACATCAAGCTACTACTATCTGTCAAATTTCTTTAATAGATTTTCAACTTTACCGCTTAAGAGTAAGGTTCAAAGTTGATTGGGAAAATTTTACAGTTTCGGGTAGCTTGATGTGCTGGCGTCTGTACCTACTGTTCTACTGGCTAGCATTTCTTGCATCGATCTACTGACAATGTTTTTCAGACACATTAAATTCGCCAGTTTTGTATTTTTCATAAAGTTTTAACTATAAACATTAGTGATACAGAGCTAATGTAAGATGCTATAGTCAGGTATTGATTGTGAACACAGTGCAGTGGGCGGTACCTCGTGTCGGCTCCGTTCCTTTGTTGGCCACAGTACAGTTGTTAGTAGACCGTCTCCTGTTTCACCAGACGACGACCACGTCTTTCATAACTTTTGAAATATGTCGGCGAACTAGATACAATACTCGTATCTTTGTTCACGACACGCGACGGCTGAAGATGCTCTTTTATTCAGTTTTACAAAACCCGTAAATAGCGTGACAAAGGAAATGATATTTCTGTAGCAAATGTGATTTTTCCTTCACTTGTTCAGTACTTGTATGCCGATATAACAATACTTAGGTACTTCATCAGAGTTTCATTCTTTTGAGTTTGTTTTCTTATTTAGTAAATAGACAAGTTCACAATTTGATTAACTTTTTAAATTCTACTTATTTGACATATACATTTATACATATAGGTAACTTGTACAAGTTATATTATTCGGCAATTGAAAATAACAATTTAAGGCACTTAGAAATCTGTTTATTTATACTTTTTCGGGCCAAACTAAGTATTAATAGTTTAGGCAAAACATTGAAAGCTTTGTTTGATCCAAGTTTGTGTAACTATTTTTGATTATTTTTATAAATCCTATAAGTTATACTAAGAATGGGCAAGAGAATGTTGATGACAAGAGTTACTTAATAATAATTTAATGTGTTGCAGCCGGTGCTAACGATTCTGCTGATGATGGCTTGTGTTTGTGGCTGCGATAGTTGTGAAACCCTTGCTGGACTGCTCCAGCTATCGCTGCCCCTTTGAAAAATGTACTCTGAAAAAAAAAAACAATTATTAGCTAAAAGTATAATACCAGGTCAACATCCCGGTTTAAACGAGACGCTCTATTGAATGAGTAATGTGATTAAGATATTTTCCTTATTATTTTTTCCTTATAATCAATAGATACTTAACAGAAAACAAACCCACCTACCTACAAGCTCATACGATCGTGCATAATGTGACTTAATAATAAAAGAGATAATAATGAATCTATCCGACACATTAGATTTTCTGTGTGTTCTCGTCTAGCTAATGGACACTACTGGCACCTTGTAGCTAGGATCATCCACCAGTAACTTGCTCTGAAATGCATTCTTGTCGAATTTGAAGTACCGTACTATAGATATGTGCCTGATTTAGTTCTCTAAAATGGCAATATCACAATGTATTGAAATCGATGTACCTATCATCATTCACAGGACTGTTTTTGCCAGTAAGCCTGACATAGTGGATCACCACTATGTCATATATCGATTAGAGCGTCGCGCAATGATTGTTGATATAGCGGTCCCGCACGACGAGAACCTCGTGAAAGCTGAGAAAGATAAGCAGATTAGGTATCTTAATCTGGCTTGCGAGGTTGTCGATATGCGAGATGTGGACACAGCCGTCATTGCGCCGATAGTCGTGACGGACAATGGCATAATAACCAAAAGCGTTGTCCAATACCTGAGGAGGCTCTCGTTAAGCAGCTGGATCGAGGGCTTGATCCAGAAAGCGGAAGTTTTGGACACGACGCGTATCGTTAGGATTCGAGGTTCCTCTCTCAGGAGCTCTGAGTAGGGGAGACTGGGTACGGTTGCAGCAGGGTACGGTTAAACCAACGCTAATAACTCGTAAACTATTAGCGGTGTGGTATGGGGTACAAGGGGAAAGAGACGCGGCTGGAGAGTCCGGACATGAATCACAGTGACGCGTTGCACTTCGCGCGCTCTGTACGTTTCCAGGGGACCCTATTATATTTTTTCGACAAAAAGTAAGTATTTTCTATTGTTTTCTTTTTCAAATTACTTTGTTGATATTAGCATTTGCATTTTGAGTGATTTTCTGTTTTATTGTTAGATTTTGAAGGTTCTAAAACCGTGATTCGTTTTTGTTTATGTTGTTTTGTTTCGACGCTATGTTTGTTTTATTAGCGGTTGAGGGGTATGGGGACGGATGAAGCAATTATTGTGGGTACGATTGAAACAATGATAACCCTTGCTTTTTTCGTTCTAGATGCCCAGACAACGTATCAAAAAAACTTCAAGAGGCGAGTGTGATATAACTCAATACGAAAATGCGTATGTAGAAGTCAAAAAAGGGACTTCTTTACGAAAAGCTGCAGAGATGTACGGAGTTCACCATTCTTCTCTTCTGCGATACAAGAAAAAAAGAAATGCAGTGTTAAGTGTTAGTTTGTTAGTTTAAACCGGAGCAGAAGAGCTCTTTTTATGTTCGAAACTATTATTAAGACTGATAGAAATGGTGCCATACTAGAATTTAACTATTTCTTGTTGATTATGAATAAAGAAACTGATTTTTATTACTTATTTGTTTATGTTTCAACTGACCCCCATCGCTGTTTCAACCGCCCCTGGTACGGTTGAAACAGTGGCACACTATTTTATTAAACTCTTCCTATCTAGTAAATATGGCAGTTGAGCCTCTAATTCTGAGATATATTTGAAGACAAAAGTCTATTCTCTCATTTTATGTGTTTTGTTGTTTGTTATGTTTCAAAATGGCTGTGCTACGAGCGTTCAAAGCAAAATTGTTTCAACTGTACCCAGTCTCCCCTACTTCTAGTTAGAATCCTGGTCCCGATACCGGTGGGCATTTTTGTTTTTTTATAAAATATTTAAAATTTACCATTGCGCCCATTGTGTCATAATTTATATGGTGTATATAATAAAGAGTATTCTATTCTAATTTAATTTATAAATATTTTAATGAAATAAAGTAAAAAAAAAGACAAAGTATGTCGAGATTCCTTTTCAAGAGGCTTACTGGGTTCCATTACATTGTGACTACCAAAACTCAGACAGGCAGGAATAAACAATTTCAATTAAAAAATAAAACATTTAACATACCAGTCCATCTTTGAATTTCTGCGTCCAAGGCTTTTTCGTGGTAGTTGTGACACTTGTGACAGTGCCAGCTAGTACATCAGTCAGTGCCGGCGCACTCTCTGTGGGCGCACTGGATGGAGCGCACGTCACCACAGAGACGTGCGAACATAATGCTACTACGAAAACAATTGCCAACGCGATCTTCATCGTGCCGTCGTTCGTCGTGTCTCAACTTCGAGTAACTTCAATTTGAACCAATAGTAAAACTGACTTGGCTTTTATAAATCATACACAGGAAAAGGTGAAATAAAAACTTTGCTGCTTAGGCTAACAATTTGCTCCATTCAGTTTCCACCTTAAGGAAATGTTTTATCATTGTGTGTGCATTACTAAAAGCGCGTTAAACCCACACGTGGAATGCGACACATTAGTTTCCTTTATAACGGTTTGTTAATTTTATTAATTAATTTTGTTTGTTTACCAAGTCATTAGGGCATAGAGTGAGACTATTCAATGGTCAATCGATTTAATTATTAATTACATTTAGTTTAGATTACCATTTAATTTAGAATCCATTATATAAATAATTATGGGAATATACTACTAGTATACCTACTGTTAAACTCAAGATATCTTGCCATTTGAGAAATAGTAGGTACTGTCGCACCTCGGCGTCGTGGGGATTAAATCAAAATCCTTTTTTGATTTATTAGGATTATATTTTAAGTCTTTTTTCATATTATAATAATTCAATCCTTAAATATTAGACGTCAAACCTACAACTCTCATATGACATCTGCTTGAATGTTCGAAAGGAACTTTATTCAAATATAACCAGCGAGTCCTGTAGAGGTGTGGCTTTCCAGCCAGCCTTGCTTTAGAGCCAGCCTCTACATGAGCTACGCCCGCCCTTGAATAATAGTCTGGGCATAGGTCATGACTTTTATTCACACCATTCGAATTTCCAAGCCCTATCTACCTATCCTATCGGAAGAGTACCTACGTCGGGAATGAATTTACACGATGAGGTCCGTCTCTTACAGGAGAAAGCTTAAATCAGGACAAACGAAACGCGAATCCAACACCACGCTAAGTGTCAGGTAAGTTAACATTTACATGTGCCAACGTGCACTCGAACAAACTAACGCTGCCATGCTTAAGCCTCGTCGGGTCAAAACCCGACTAAAAGGCTCGACGCGGCCTCCTAATAAGAACAACTGATGTGAAAGTCCACATCGACCTGGAAGAGGTTTAAGAGAATTAAACGATCTTAGCATCAGATTCTTTTAACTCCATCGGACGGGATTGAGCCAGAGGGAGGGAAAAGCTTAAGAGGCCAGGGTTCATTGAAGAAAATTAACATATGCTCCTACTCCAGCAAAGAATGTCAAATACCTATTTCGAAAATCAATTATTTAATATCAGTCAATACTGATGAAACTGTGGGTCCTCAAACACAAGTTGAACCGAAAGTGTCAACCAAACACACTTTGCAAGGGCTATGCCCCCGTGAGCAAAGTAGATGACAACTTATGCTGAGTGTCTGTCACCCCCCCTTCTATAGGAGTGACCACAGTTATAAGAGTGACTTTCCTCCCATAATTCGCGATAAAATATACTGGAGTAAGGGCAATCTATTCGATCCCTAAACATTGGAGCCGACGATTTATTCAGGCCTCCCTTTGGCCCGTTGCAGGTGTGAGGGCGCACCTCATAGCCCTCTGGGAGGTGGGATACCTTACACGCTCCCGGCCGCGTCCGATGTATTTTCTCACAGCATATGTAACACACAAATGGACACATATTAATAAATTGTAACAATCATCCAAACAAAAATAATGCACTAAAATATGATGTTTACATTCAAGTGACATATTTACATTACATGACAAGATACATGACAATTATAAAAAAACAACAACTATTAACATAAATGTGAAAAGGTTTTAATTAAATAATCTGACTTAAAAAGGTTTCTCTCTCTAAACTTCCTTTTTCTGAATTTATATTTTAAAATCGAAAACTTCTTTATAAAATGATGCTTGTTTACAAAAAATGTTTTTATAAAATTATCAAAAAACTTTTTGGAAATAATATTTTAGTTTTCGCTTTTTTAATAAATAGGATTATTTTCTTCTTTCGTGCTTTTCTCTTATTGTTTGCAGCACATTGCGAAAAAAACTTATTTAAATTAGGGACATCTACATGACATATTATACCATTACTACGATTACGAACTATAACCTCATCCGTAGGAAAACTAAATGAGTCTATTGATTGTACGGAGTCGTTCAACACCTCTGCATCTTCATCTCTGACTGCGTCCAAGTTCATATCATCCTCAACTAACTCATCACTAATCACCTTATTATTACTATTCATGTCGATGATGAAGTGATCTTTCTTCTCTATTTTGGACAAATCGGAATGACCATCGTCCTTTATTTCGGAAAAATTTAAGTGATCATTCTCCTCTATTTCGGACGAATCGATCGACACATTATCCACATCAAAATGATCAGCAGCGATGTTAATTTTATTTATTCCGACATCGTGATCATCGTGCTCATTCTGTGGCTCTGAAACATTGCTAATTACGTTAATAAATGGACTAGACAGACCCGATTCGATGTTTTCATCCGTGTGTTCACTCTCGAACACTTCTAACGGCTCCTTCTCCTCCTCTGCGGGGATGCACACCTCGCTGCTGCGCTCGTCCTCATCTCCATCACCACCAACTTCCACGCTGCTTTCTAGGTAGCACTGCTCGTTCTGTAGCGGGTCATCTTGTCTTCCACTAAATAATACAGAAGCATCATTATCTATATTTACAATATTTACAACATTTTCTTGTCTGCTTTCCTCAGACAGATCTTGTGCTATCTCGACTACTTGCACCTTATTAATTCTTTTGTCTCTGTGACATCTGCATGGAAGCTCTTCCCATAACACATCACATATAGCCTCAAATGGCATGTCGTCCTGGTATTTCCAATTATGGACTGCTAGGGCAGCATCCTCGAGATATGCACTTAATATGAGTGCCCAGTCGCTCTCACGCCATTTATTATAGGTGGCAACAACTTCAAATCGCCTCAGAAAGTCTTCCAGGCATACACCGTCCATGCCCGCAAAAACTTGAGCCATCTTTCTCTCCTTATATAAAAAAATACATATAACCACTTAGCTTTATAGGTATTCTCCTGGTGACGTTTCTTCGCATCTAATTTATACTCACAGTATACTTTGTGGTCTCGCTTGGCATACGAGAGGTTTTTATATTCACTTCTATGAGTGCTGAAAAAAAATCTATTTCGCAAGCTTGGCGAAAATCCGGCGAAACGCGGCGCACTCCACCATATGTCGCACCTCGGCGTCGTGGGGATTAAATCAAAATCCTTTTTTGATTTATTAGGATTATATTTTAAGTCTTTTTTCATATTATAATAATTCAATCCTTAAATATTAGACGTCAAACCTACAACTCTCATATGACATCTGCTTGAATGTTCGAAAGGAACTTTATTCAAACATAACCAGCGAGTCTTGTAGAGGTGTGGCTTTCCAGCCAGCCTTGCTTTAGAGCCAGCCTCTACAGTACCTACTTATGTTCAAGTGAAAGGTTCAAGTATCTACTGGTTTATGTTATTTATTAGGAGTAGATAATTATTATCTTAGAAGTAGCAATTAATTAAATCAACCTTCGGAACAGACGGGTCAGTAAAGCATAATGTGTTATTATGATATGGACTTGAAGATCATTTTTATGAGATACGCGTACTCCCCAGTGCACACATGCGTGAGTACGATTTGAAGATTTGTCTAAATTACATATAGGGCTTTTATTAACTGGCGATTACTTACAGATGTGATGGCCAACGTCATCTAATAGCATTTTTTAAGTTAAGGTTACTAGAGTCTTTTTCTTTTTTCCTGTATTGTCTTTTTACACACTACGTTTCTTGTCCAATTCTCTCTGCTGGAAGAGATTTCTTTTGAAACAAGCAGTAGGTACCTTTGTGTTATTCTATACTAGCTTCTGCCCGCGACTTCGTTCGCGTGAAATTTCTTATTCCCTCGACCCATCTCGTCGTATTGCATCACTTGCCCGCGTCTCCTGCTCTATCACTTCGTTTCCCCATAGCGCTTTTGCTCGGCTCCTAAGGTTCATAGCGTGACGTTAAATAGCCCGTAGCCTTCATCAAGAATTGGGCTATCAAATGCAAGAAGAATTTTTCAAATCCGACTGGTAGTTCCAGAGATTACCCCATACATACAAACTTACAAACAAATTTTACCTCTTTATAATATTAAGTATAGATATTAGTATAGATTATATATTGTTCTCAATTCAATGTTTTGCACGTACATGAATAAATTAATTTAAAAAGAATCTTTCTGGGAAGTTTCGCCAGTTAATTTAAAACAACAGCCCTGTATAAAGTCATGACGTGTCATGTAATAATATAACGTAAATAAAGCGCGGTTAGTAAAACCCTTCAGAAACATTATTCTTGCTCCAGTAAAACAAAATACTGACGGAAAAGCCCCATGATTCAAGTAGAACGTACAAGTATTTACCAATTAGGTGTTTCTCTCATAGATAATATGTCTGTCTACAACGTTTTTTTAATTAATGGATTGATTGGGTTATGCAGAATTTTCATTGACATTTATCATGAATAAATGAAAAATCACTAAAATAATTAAAGAAATGAGTTTTGGTCAAACAATAAGTTAGAAATATTAGTTCTAAAAAAGACAATACTTAGCAAGATAAAAATTCTAGTCTAGTTATAAAATAGGATAGAAAACTCTTCATTATGTACACCATATGAATCCATACATCCATACTATACTATAAATTCGAAAGTTACTCTGTCTGTCTTAATTAACTCTTAACTCTGTCTGTCTTAATTGGATCATTAGCTCTGGAAAATTCTCAATAAACAAACAAATTTTACCTCTTTGTAATATTATTATATTATACTAGCGCCCCGCCCCAGCTTCGCAATTTCGGGTTTTTGGTCATCCTAGTCTGTATATTAAAGGAAACAAAGTTTAAAGTCTAGTATGGGAAAATAGAAACGCCATAAGTATAATACGTGCGTAATAGTTTCCTGCATTCCTAATAATTATAAAGATAATTGTGCGTACATGTCAATCTCTAAATCCCCTTGCGTCAGAAACAGGTAAAATTGAGATTTGTTTCTTGTATTTATAAGCTACTGTCTGTGGTATATTGTCACAGTCAACTTCATCTCGAAGCTGAGTTCCTCGTGGTTTGTGTGAAGCAGTAATAACTAGAAGAGACAATGAAACTGACGGCGCTGTTTGTGATGTTGATGGCGGCGCTCGCGCTGTTCGCCGGTGCTGGTGACGCCGCGCCACAACCTAAGTTCAACGTTAAAGGATTGAAGTCTGCTGTGAAAACAGCTGTAAGTACTTCGACTGATGTTTAGTTAACCATAAACATGTTGGTTAGCGGTTCACACACCGACCAAAGGAAGGCAAGTTTCTCTACTGGTCATTCGTCCCAGATAACCAGTGTGAAAAATTAACGACAACCTACGGTATTCCACCAGCGCCTGTGCATAATAAGTATACCTAGTGAAAACTGAGTAATTTTAACTATCGGCTTTTGAAACATCGCCCTTGTGTATTTTGAGTGAGTGTGGGGATTATGTGTAGTTTAGAGATTGTAAGCTTATCAAAATTGTTTTTGTTTACAGGTAAAGGTCGGCAAAGGTGTGGGTACATTGATCACCGCCAACGAGGTCTACCAATCATTCAAGAACAAGAACAATAAACCATAATGATACATAAAAATACCTACAACTATAACGAAGAAAAAAGCTTGGGAAGCTCCGTTCACACCGCGGGTCACATCACACAATGACTTGATAGAATGAAGTGGCTTAGACAGTTAGACGCAACATGCTCAATTATTAGTTAGGTACTTCTTGTTCTATGTTATGTTTATATGATTAAATAGATAGTATTTATTGGATTAAGTGTCGATCCCGTGGGAATATCGGGATAAAAAGTAGCCTATATGTTAATCCAGGGTGTCTGCTACCTCCATACAAAATTTTATCAAAATTGGTCTAGCCGTTTGAGCGTGAAGAAGTTACAAACATATAAACACACACATGTGTGTGTGTTTATATGTACGATCAGCTTCAGAGAAAAGGAACCCCTCAAGACTTTAAAGATTATCGCCCGAGCGCGCTCGAGCCCGCTGTCGCTCGTCGCTCGAGCGACGGCGGGCGCGTCACGTGGCTCTGGCCTCGAGCAGCTCCCTCCCCCGCTGCCGCGCGCCGCATCCATCTCTGCCCGAGCATCCACCGATCCCACTCAAATATTATTTGCAAGTTTTTAAATAATTATAATATGGTATTTTTTCGGCTTTTTGCCCGAACCGTATCCCAAGAATAACTTAACTTACAAAAAGACACTTTATGTGCGATTGAGGATACGAACCCGCATCACCAGGCGCCAGCCGATCACGTAGACCGCGCCTTATACCACTAGACTATTGAATCAGTTAGCCATCTTAACGAAAATTTGAATAGCTTTACTCCTTTTATCGAACAAGGTTGATAACGGTCTAATCTTCTAGATATTAAGGTTTAAATTTCAACGTCCACCACGTATTATAAATACTAACACCTTACCGTCTTGTTTTACAAAATGCAATTCGTAACTCCTCAATTAACTAAATTATAAGGTTGAAATTTGCATAGATTTCTTGTTTGGTTGAATAGAACGTGCTTGATTCCGATTGTTGCCCTACCTACCGTAATTTTAATTTAGAATTCTTCTTCGCCTTATTTACTAAACTGTGATTGAGGGTATAATTACTTATCAAATCGTTTCGTTTTCGTGTCGATCCGCTTGTGCGTAATTATCTTCGTCGAAATATTATCCGATTTATTAAGTTTTTGAACAGTTGATTATATTAACCGATAGTATTGTTCGATTAATAACTTTTTGAAGGCTGGAATTAAATAAACTGACGACTGAGGGAAACTGACCAGTGATACGCGGACTCTAAAATTGTTGTTCTCTGGGAACAGGAACAAAGCATAAAGAACGAGATATGGGCATAACGGTAAGATTTACGTTATACGCATATATGTATTTATTGTTGCAATCATGTTGCATTATTACTGACAAGTTGGATTTTTTTATGTATTCCTAATATTATTATTTTCGTTCCAGAGAAAAACAGTTCGTAGATGGATACAAAGGTATCATGCAACTGGTGATGTGAAATGTGATCGCCAAGGCCCTCGCTCAATAATTGTTTACACTAATGAATCGGGGCGACACCGTAATATTGTGGAAGTTCACTCAGTGACACCCTTCAAAACTACGCGTTCAAGTGTGACTTCAAGAAGTGATAGACAGTGACGGCCATCCTCTCCGTTATTAATAGGCAATTTACTCGGCAGATTTATTGTGTAACTGATCTGATAAAATTAGATTGGAACGTATGAGCAAGTGTTAATGATTCCCAATATTTGTGGGATCATTAATTCGTAGTTAATCAAAAATAAACAACCTTTATTATTATCAATCCAGATACTTTTGTTTACAAGTAGTCTTGTAGGTAATGTGTGATGCACCATCTGACCTCACATATTTTTATAATTTCTAATGTTGTGTTAAATAAGGGTTATCAGAAAATGTGATAAAAGAGAAAGATGTATATTGCTATACTTTTATAGTTTAGCATGTTGGTTCTTCCTCTGTAATTCACAGGCACAAATGACAACATTTAATTTTTTAATCTTTTTTTCCGATAAGATCATACAAAGTATAAAAAAATAATGTTTTCACAACTTTAAATGAATAAATATTACCTATTGTAGTTGTTTCTAGAAAAATCTATAAATGAACCGTTATCTAATGTTAAACGTTCTAAACCTCACCCAGGGTATCTATTTTGTGTTTAATTAATATTCTAAGTAAATAACCCCAATTTAACACACATAGAAAACTGTATATTCAACCGTGAAGTGGGTTCCATGAAGTCCTAGAAATGTAATTAGAGAAATAAATGAATATTGTTTATGCAACATGCCTAGATTTTCTTACAAACCTCATACCTACTTCAACATTTGATTTCTTAAATAATAATTAACAAAAATCACATAATAACCTATAAAAGAAACAAAAAAAAACAAAAAAAGAACTTCTCGTCCGAGGATTTGAACTCGAGACCATCGAATTGTTAAGCCGCTGTCTTAACCACTAGACCAACACGCCATATACAATACGTTACAAAAAACTTAAATGGGTTTAATGTCATTCCCAAAAGGGGTTCCCTTACTTTGAAGCGGACTGTACGCACGTATGTATGTAGGTACGTATGTACGTACACACGCAGACTCACACACTTTCGGGTTTTATAAATGAAATTTTATTAACCAATCACAATTCCTTTCATGAGATTTGTTTTTCCGAGACTTGATTGACCTTCCAGAAGTCGGGAGTAATAAAAAGTAGTTGTAAAGTTAATACAATCCTTTTTCCTATTATAACATACTAAATCATCATTTGTAGATACCAGTTCCTGCCATAGGAACTATCAAGTCTCAGCAGTTTCTTTAGCTTTTGCAAAGGAACTACTGATCCAAAAGTTCTCTAAAAAGGAACTGCTAAAGGAACTATCTAGTCTACTTAGACTAGATAGTTCCTTTAGCAGTTCCTTTGAAGGAACTACTGAGAATTTTTGGATCAGTAGTTCTTTTGCAAAAGCTAAAGGGACTCAGTAGTCCCTTTAGCTTTTAACTACTGATCCAAAAATTCTCAGTAGTTCCTTCAAAGGAACTACTAAAGGAACTAGTGAGCCGTGAATAGCCGTAATTACTTCAAAGTATGTTTTGAGTAAATGACAGTTCTATCTGAAGATTGGTTTGAAACACTGTCGATGGACTTCACTTGATTGAGCTTTTATGATAATTCGTTAAATAATTTAGTTTCTAAAAATACCTAGTTTTATTTTAAACTTGATTTTCTCTTTCATTTTAGTAAATAAATAATGATATTATTCAATCCCTAAGTAGAAAAGCCTTAAATTCATAGTTAGGGATTTTATGTTTATAATTGTAAACAACCTTTTCAATCTAGTATAAGATAGAAAAAATACATCAAACCAAACAAATTACCCACCTAGCGTAATTGCCACCTTTAAGCTCCTAAGGAAATATAACAAACATCGTATAATTACTTCCACTAATTAAATTCTGCAAGCCCAGCTGCTGATGTCTTAATTATTTCTCTCTAAGTGGTGTCAGTAAAAGGTCGTGATGTATTCCTGTAACTTAGTCAGCCATGATAAGCGACTTACGCTTATTTGAATTTCGTAAAATTATAAAGCATACCGTTTTCAAAGCTTCTTTGATAGCATTAACTTTGAGATCTTAAAGAGCAGTGGTAGGTACTTACATAATTAATAAGGAAAAAAAATGAGTTTATATTTTCTTTCAAAGTAGGTACACGTAGAGCACTAGGCGGTATGAAACATCTACCAAAAATAATAATTTATATCTCCGCGACAACCTTTTAATTATACTTACCTTAATAATTTATTTCTATGCTATAGTTAGATGAAATGGCACACAATTATAAACATTAATATTTAAAAGGAAAACACTGTAAAATATTAGCACAAATTAGTTTTGGCACTCCAGGAAGAGTGTTTGCACTCAGTAATATAAATTCAGCTTAGTTGACAGTTATTGCAAACTCTCCGAACACGTAAATGAAACTATAAATGTTTCGTTCCATTTAATTATCATGAAATATTCGTGTGTGACCGAATATTATTTATTTATTTAACATAAAACGAAGTGACGAAGCTCGGGCTATCTGTCCCGTACTGGCCATGTTTTGTCTCTGCATCACCCTAAGGTTGACTGGTAGAAAATGCCTCAGGCCTTTAGGTCCGCCTTTGTACAAGAATTTTTATACTTGAACATAAAATTATAATCTACATATACTAATATTATTTGCGAAGGTGTTTTTATAAAATGAATCCTTATCCAAATAAACATGTTATTCATTACAAGTACTCGTATTTAATTTTGAACTAAATTGCCTTTGACATTATTTGATTTCAATGAATATCTTAGGAGATATCATAGTTTCAAAATAACTCTGCAAGGCGGCCGGTAGCTCTGCGAGGTTTACTATAGTTCCACTCTTACTGATCATAGCGTGATGTACCTAAAATAGCTACTTAAGGTAATGTGCTAAGTAATAATCTTAAGTAATACTCTTAAAGTAGTGGAATATATTTTACTAGATTTTTTCCTCAAATTAATATATAACTACTCAACAGTCAGAGACTATATAACTTGACAGAACCTTTAGTTGTAAAGATCGAACAACCATCAATAAAATATAGGTACCCGTGTCACGTCAAGAGAATCGAAACATCTAACTCAAACCCCAAGGCCTATAAATATTTAGTTAGTAAATGATAAAAAAATGATTTTATTTTTGTAAGTAGGTTTGTACAAACACTTTTACACGTCAATCAAATTTAAAAACTAGATGAGGACCGAAACAAACTCAGAGGTCACAGTCTCTTTGTGATGTGTGTGCAATGTGACTGATGTCTGAAATGGTCTTTTGAGAAAAGTAGCAAACAGATTCATTGGATCCGGCCAGTCAGTGCACGCATTTGTCAGTAGGTAATCGTGCAGCTGAACTCAAAACTTAAGGAGCTCAACGATTCAACGAACAATACCAAAGAAAAGACATTTGAAAGAATCAAACTGCCAGACCATGATTAAAACTAATTGAGTATAGAATCAATATCACAGTAAAGATCAAGTTAAGTATCCTACACTAACCCCCTTACTAATAAACGTATTATATCAGATGAATAGTTACACACCGATTTCTCTCTTTCAGTCGTCAGTAATTTGACTTTCGAAAGAAGAACACAAAGCGTTGTGTAACTATACAGCCGCTATACAACGTTTATTAGTAAATAAATAAGTCGGTATTATACTTACAGTCTCCAGAGTGTTCTCAGCTCTTCGAAGAGATCTCGGAGCATTTACTGAGATCCAGCTACAGTTTAATCCCATTTGTTACCTGTAGGCGTAGCAGAGTGCTTGCAGCTTTTAAGTGCAATTGTTCGCTGCACTATTTCTTAAACGATTCTAAATACAAACTCGATTTACGTTTTGTTCGTTTCTACACGAGTAAGCAAAGTAGTATCTTACGTAATAAAATATTAGCAGAGCCTTACTTTGAACATTTTATCGGATATAACGTAAACCTTTGCGGTTATTGCTTCACTCATATATTTGGTTTATTGGTTGTTCAAACAACCTTTGAGATATTTATAATATTATTGTGATTAATAAGACCCTAACAACGCAATGCAGATTTAACAAGGGTAAACCGGTCAAGGACCGCGGTTCACCGATCGGTGACCAAACAATAGAAAATCAATTGTGTCTCATTAGCGGAGCTTGACAGCTTAAAAGTAAATTATGTTAAGTACTTCTTTTAATAAATACTAGACGAGCAAAATAAATAAGTCCGCCTCTGTACATTTATGTGCTTGAAGTATTAAATAAATAAATAAAATGTGAAATTGAAAAGAATAAATAGACTATTACATAGTTATTATTAAATAATTGGATAACGTTGCAAAAGTACCCAATAATTAAGTATGTAAATGTAGGCATTAAGTTTACTCCCAAAAATAGTTTTATAGCACCTGGCTACATTTAACGTATCAACAATGACATAACAGTGAATTGAAATATGTTATTCCTTTTGAACCGGATTATTCTCAGACTTTAATATTAAAACATTACTCTGGCACCCTTTAACCTGGGGCATGTTAAGTGAAATTGGTTTTCACTCGCAACAATTTTCAAGCAACAATTGTTCTATAACTATAATGAATACATCAGCCTACTGAAATTAGTTTCTTAAAATGGAAAATTACGAGTGCGTTCGCGACTAGAACTCGTGCGGTGTTGCAAGTATTCAGTTAAATACAAAAGTTTAAATATAATGGACTTACTAGCGCGTGTAGTCACGCCACGAGTGAATACAGGAAAAGTGCTTTTAAACCTGATGGAAAATGCACCACGAAACCCTTATTTTGTTTAAAAGCTCTTTAATTGTCGGGAATGGCTGAGAACAACATTACGTTTGACTAACTCTAGGTCCAGGTTAATAATCCGAAACTACTGTTCAACTAAACAACAGAAACCTCGTAAATTAAATTGAAAGTTACGAACTACTCTGAGCTGGATTCCGTTTCAAATACGACAGGAAGAGAGATATAATTTGTGTTTCAATTTGCAGAGTACTTTCACACATTTTTATTCCGAAAATGTGTAATAGTTTTGGGGATGTAAATCACTGATCCATTTAACCCACTAAGAGAGCCCACTAATACTCGCGTACGAATGCTGTGCACGAACGCATCTAACGGGAATGCTAACTATGTACAATATGAATTTTACAACCAGACAGTTTGTTTTACTGTTTCCGTTGGTGCATTTGTGTATGAAAACTAACCAACTAAAATAAGGGGGACGCACTATTCAAGTCCCTAGATTTGAAAATCCTACAGTCCATTTATATATTAATTAATACCGACATTTAGGCGTTGTAGGTACAGCGTTAGTGAAAACGTGCATAAGTAAATATCTACTTATCGCAATGTAATAGGTAGATAACCTCTTACGTATTAAGTATTCATTATAAAATCAGTCTGCCTTCGAATGTGACCTTCTGCATCAGTTTCAGTTTAATCCTTAGTTGATATCGAACAAAAGCAGTTATCAATAACTGGAAGCGTCTACTGAAATGAAAAATACTTACATAATCTTTTTTTTTTTCATTGTAATGCAAATCTGCTCTTACACAGATTAAGAAAGGACTTAATGAAATTGGAACGTTCGTGCCATGAAAGAATTCTTATTTTCTTTTCATGAAATTTGGCTTCAGCTAACACAAGTCGTTAGTAAATTGATGTCGATTCTTCAGCGTATTCCACTATGAATTAATTTTAAATGAAAAAAGATTTTGGTTCATTGTTATTGAATTCAATCTAATTTATGTTTAAGTTTAGAATCTTTTTAGAAATTACGTTATTTAGACGTTTTTAGCAAACCTATTTTTAAGTTGAATTCTTGACGTTTTTAAGAATTGATTGTACATTTGTAGTTCAAATCTCAAATCTCAAATTGTTTATTGCAATCCATAATGTAGTACAATGGTGGTAAATAAAAATAATGGAAACAATTATGGACCCTGTCGGGCACAGCAATTTTTTATATAGGTAAGAGAGAGGAAGAGCGCCTTATTAAATTTCCATATTATATTTAATATTGCTCATTTCTTTACTCACTTAAGATTTGTTCATTATATTCTAATGTAGTATAATTAATTAGTGTTATGTTATCATTTTTTTTATTTTTTTATTTTACTTACTATTATATATCTGTTATTCATAATTATTTATTATTATTATTGAATTTAACTATAAAAAATATTTTACGTTCTATTATCTATGTATTTATATTTCCATTTATTTACTTATTCTATTAATATTTTATATGCAGGTCTATCTATTAATATATTATTTCATTGTATTTAATATTCCTTATTTCTTTACTCGCTTAATAATTGTTCGTTGTTATTATTGTAATATAATTATTAGGTATTATAGTATAATTTACTTTTATTTTACTTCTTAAAATATGTCTGTTATTCTTAGTTATTATTGAATTTATCCATTAGATATTCTTGTATTGTGTAATAGCTTTTTTTAATTAAGAATTGCTTTAGTTTATTTAAAAATATACTGGTTTTATTTTGTTGTTTTATGTCTTCTGGTAATTTATTATATATTTTTATTGACATTGAATATGGACTAGATGAATGTAGTTTAAGGCGTAAGTTACGTTACGTATGTATTTTCTGTATTGCGCTCACGACAGTTTGGGAATGCTTGCGGTGTTTTAGGAATTGCACACGTGAATACTCAGAAATGCAGTAAATCTGTCAAGGATGTGTGTACATTTACTGATACCCTGCCTCGTGCCTTCAGCACTCACATAGAATAAAAACTTTTTATCTTCAAAATTCATACAATTTTAATTGTGGCAATGCTGCAAGCCTTGGGCACTTTTCCTGTTGCCTGGTTTGCGACCACCCTCCCACCGGAGTCCCGGCATCAAGCAGCCTGCTGTGTTTCATCGATGCGAGGGAGTTCCCGGGCCTTAGGCCTCTTCTGAGCACGCTCGTTCCATCATAGACCTCATCCATCTCTTTCCATCAGGCGCCATCGAGGACAAGAGCGGGCCCATTCAGCAATAAAAAAAAAATTACAGCAACGCGGACGAATTTATTGATGCCCTGTGATTCTTTTCCCTTTTTTTAGGGTTCCATACGCAAAAGGTGCCAACGGAACCCTATTACTAAGCCTCCGCTGTCCGAACGTCTGGCTGTTAGCGGGCTGTATTTCATGAACCGTAATAGGTAGATGGTTGAAATTTACACAGAGGGTGTATTTCTATTGCCGCTATAATAATAATAAAAAAAAAAAATTAAAATTTGCTTTTTTGCCTAGTCTGGCTTGCACGGCTTTTACTTGGCCGGTTTTTCTTCATATAAATTATGTAAATACTAGCTGCGCCCCGCGGTTTCACCCGCATAAGTGTCGATCCCGTGGGAATATCGGGATAAAAACTATCATATGTCCTTTTTTATCGAAATCCGTTCTGTGGTTTAGGCGTAAAAAGGTAACATACAGACAGACAGACAGAGTTACTTTCGGATTTATAAGTATGATATTATAAGTATGGATTATCTTGTTTGAAAATATATACCCATTATAATTAGCTATAAATTCGAATCACAACTATCATTCTTTGACAGCTGTATGAAATGGCTATAACACGGCAAATTAACGTAGTTCGTCAATTTGATAAACAATTAATTTCCCATTTTTTTTCTTATTTATCTAATTTGAAATGTTGTAAAGTACCTACATTAGAACCCACAGTAAATAAATAAATAGGTACCTACATACTTAACATTTCTAGCTCCTCACGTAGGTACATGCACCACGTTCCACGACTTTTACAGCTCCCAGCTCTCTCCAGTAAGAAACAGATAACAAAACTTGAAATTTACCTTACATTACGAGAACATGAAAACTTAAACGGAACTTTAAATCGCCGAGAATTCTACATGTCACGTAGTGAAGTGTCACACAACTATATGCCAACAAACTATTGGCTGCAGCTGCATTAATAATGTTTCTATATATACAGCCTGAATCAGAAATGTGTGGTATTTAAGGGTGTGGTAAAGATCATATAAAACTCAACCACTTTATCCATGACCAACGACGTAATCGCGAAAAAATGATCAGCTGTCCCCATACATATCTTCAATAGCTTATCGACCCAAATGTATGGAACAGCTGATAATTTTTTCGGGTCCGTGGCTTAGGCCCCCAGTGGTCGAGGCACCTGTGGCCGACGCCCCCGATTAGATTAATTTAATTCAAAGCAATTTTTGATCAAATGTACTGTCAGGCACAACATTTTTTCACAAAGTCAATTTTTAACTATATTGTAATTATTTCGCACGAGCCCTTGCGAAGGACCTTCGCTCGTCATAGTGCGATAACACACTAAACTTTCTTATCTGTTGCCTATTGCAATATTCAATAACTTCACTCTGGTTATTTGGCATGTCAGAAATAGACATAATATCCATTAATACTTCCTATTGTTTTCAATTTTGTGGACAAAAAGACGCACTTTTTATTGTTGCCAATAACTGGTTTGGCTCAGTTAGTTGACGAGTTGGTTGTAGTCATAGATATATGAAAGAAGGTTGTAGTTGAAAGATAAAATTTCCATATTATGGTAATTTATTACCCGACTGCGCCAGAAGGAGGGTTATGTTTTTATAAATGTATATTAACAACATTCACTAACATTTTATATGAAGTTTTTTTTGATTGTTTACAAAATATTAATAAATATGATTTTAATGGGGAAAAAGGTGTGTAAGGATAAGGTTAAGTGGCGATCTATTCTCTGTCTCTCTGCTATTTGATAGATAACTTTTGTGTAGCAAGGAAAAATACTTTATTATTATGGTGAAACACTTTTCTCGTTTACTGTACTAAGTGGAAAGGCACAAAAAAATTGATATTAAAATAATCGAATCGGGGGCGTCGGCCACAGGTGCCTCGACCACCGGGGGCCTAAGCCACGGACCCATTTTTTCGTGTTTACGATGTGGGCTCTATGGAAAAAGTTGTTCAGTTTGCTGGTATGTTCCGCACTATTAAATAATAGCTTCTGCCCGCGACTTCGTCCGCGTGAAATTCGTACTTTCCTCTAAAAGTTTCGAAAATGTATGTTGGTATGATCTTTATAATTAATTTAAATAAATAAGTATTCGGGCCAATTTTTAAGTTTATAGAACAAAGGAATCAGATTTTTCAAAGAAACTATCCCCGCTTTTCACCCCCACAGGGGTAGAATTTTGAAAAATCGTTTAAGATGTGTTCATAACTTGACTTAAAGTTTATTTATACCAATTTTCGAGCTAATCAAGCCACGCAGTAAAATCCTCCCCTTTAAAATTAACTCCCTCTTTTCATACAGTTAGGGGTAGATTTTCAAAAAACCCTGATACACGTTACTAATTATTTTTAGTTCTTAGTATAAATACTGAGTTTCAAGTTAATCGGACAGGGCGTTAAAATTCTTCCATACAAATTTTAACACCCCCCCATTACCTCTTTAGGGGGTATTTTAGAAAAAACGAAAAATTCCAAACTTCACAATTTACTTAAATAAGTATCGCCAAGTTTCAAGGTTATTAACTCAATAAATAAGATTTTTCATACAAACAAAATCCCCCCTTTTCACCCCCTTAAAGGTTGAATTTCCAAAAACCCCTTCTTATTCGATACCTACTCTGCACAAAGAACACAACCTCCAAAACTCATGTCCCTAGGACCAGCGGCTTAGACTGCGTTGATATTTCAGTCAGTTCGTTCATCCCCCTTTGGGGGAGAAATTATCAAAAACGCTGAGGCACGTATAAATTATTTTTTCAATCGTTAGCCTAAATACAAAATTTGAAGACCCTAACTTTTAAACTGACGGACTTTCATACACAACTTCATCCCTCTTTTTAACCCTTTGGGGTTGGAATTATCAAAAACGCTGAGACACGTATAAATTAATTTTTAGTCGTCAGCCTAAACACAAAATTTGAAGATCCTAACTTTAAAACTGACGGACTTTCATACAAACTTTCATCCCCTATTTAACTCCCTTAGGGGTTGAATTTAAAAAAATCCTTCCTAATTCCTTGTCTACATTATAAAGGGAACCATTGTGTAAAATTTCAAAATAAATACCTATAACTACTTTAATTAATAAAAGTACCTACGCTTAATAATTTGTAATTTGAACGAATATTTAAACACTACCAAAACAACTAATACGTGGTCCTAACTTTAGCTACCTTACACTTAAAATCTATGTGACTATTTAAACTAAAATATTCTTATAGAATTATAACCAGAAATATATACAACTCACAACAAAAAAGAAATGAAAATAAAGCTGAAACGCCTGTGCAATACTATCTACCTATACCTACTTCACTTAAAAATAAATACTTATAACTACTTTAATTAATAAAAGTACTTACGCTTAATAATTTTTAATTTGAACGAATATTTAAACACTACCAAAATAACTCATACCTATTTTACAAAATAACAACAAAAGAAATTCAAATAAACTATTTAAAGACTAAAAGTCGCGCTGATAAGCACGGTTTCTCAATATCAATTATTGTCTGTCAATAAGGTCGAACGCTCTGAACGCATCAACAGCCAAATATTGAATGAAGCTCGCTCTCGGACGACTCGGACCTCCCGCCTTTTTATACCCTACCGCGCCGCCGCGACCCGTGTCGAGCGCGGCAACCGTTACACAAAAATAATCCTTATAGCATGATTCAATATTCTGGTGCGACGGCGCGATGGCTTATTTCATGTATAAGTTTGGTGTTTCTATACCGATTTCTATGATTATTTTTTTATTGAATAGGTAATAATGTTAACTATTTTAAATTAGGGATGAGTGAGAGTATTATAAACGTAAGAGTAAACAAATATAATCAGAATGCTCCGAACTGCTAAGCTATCAGGAGTTACACGTGTTATTGTGAGTCAACCATAAAAGATAGACATATGCTGTGGCGGGATATTTTTTAGACAATTTTATGTAGAATATTTCCGCCATACATGATTTCTATGTAACTTTAACCATTAGGGCTGCACACGCGACGGAAGCTTAAAAAATGGAGTAACTTCTCCCGTTTTCCCAACATTTCCCTTCACTACTCTGCTCCTATTGATTGTAGCGTGATGAAAAGTATACTATAACCTGCCCAGGAGTATGAAGAATAATTGTACCAAGTTTCGTTAAAATCCGTCGAGTAGTTTTTGTTTCTATAAGGAACATACAGACAGACAGACAGACAGACAGAAAGACAGACAGACAGACAAAAATTTTACTGATTGCATTTTTGGCATCAGTATCGATCACTAATCACCCCCTGATAATTATTTTGAAAATATATTTCATGTACAGAATTGACCATTTATTATAAGTATAGATAACACACATTTCTGATACACACTGTATCACAGTAGGTTGAGGCCCGATAGGAATGCTCGTGGCCATAAACTTGCATTTATCTCTATGTCACATGCACTTTCTACTTGTCTGCATATTCGAATGGCATGTGAATCTCCGTTTACATAATGCATGGCGCTTATTCGGCTACGGCGTAGCACTGCGTAGCACGTTGTCAGTTTTTTGTAGACAGGTTATGCCATTGTGATTTGAATTTTATACTTGATCATATAAGAATTATTGTAAGGTTTTATACAGACCAAAAAAAAATTGGAGATACAAGAAATATTGAAATTACTTTTTAAAGAAAATCAATACTTAAATAATATTCTTTATGACTAAGTAGGTTATAAACAACAGCAGTTTAGTAAAACCCTCCCGTATCACACTATATATCACACTTATAATAATATTATAAAGGCGAAAGTTTGTAAGTGTGTGTGTGTGTTTATATGTTTGTTACTTCTTCACGCTCAAACGGCTGGACCAATCCAGCAATTATTTCATAATAATTTGGATAAAATTTTGTATGGAGGTAGCTGACACCCTGTGTATGGCTCAGAGTTAGTTAGAGTTTGGTGAGTTGACGGTAAACCACGGTTGAGCACAAGAAATAGTTTATTTCTTAAAGTTACAGAATAAGTATAAGTTGGATGCCAATCCGCGCCAATCGCAACGATTGCAATATGTCAACTAACAGTAGTGTTCAGTGAATATTATTATATAATTATAAATTGAGGTCGCATTGTCAGCAACCAAATCGTTGTACGTGCACCGTACATGCTCCCAAGGGAAGAAAGGGTGATGGGCAGTAACGAAAGGCGAGATGGGCAACCAGTACATAGTAAAAAACTAAGTATAAAAATGTAAAAGAAACAAAGTTTAAAAAATATAGTAAGTAAAGTAAAAAGTGTAAATACTAATTTGACGATATTTCGTCAAAACTAAATCAGTTTCCAGGTTCCTGTCTCGTCGAGCTACGGATCTCTCGCATCTCGATGTTTACTTCTTTGTCTGCTACTTTCTGTTGTTCCAGTGTAGTGCTTGCCGTAGAATTCTGATTCTTAATTATTCTTCGTTTCTTGATAATGAAGTAGATGCCAACTATAGCAAGTCCTCCCAACAACAAAGATGTCGCGGAATAAAAATACACATCATGCGGTGAAATACTTGAAGCCGCAGGTAGCACTTCATGTTGTTTTTGGTAAGAGATTTGACGGTCAAGTTTTGACAAATCTCCTGCATTGGTCAATTCAGTGATGTTCAGCTGTACGTTCCTCCAGCCGATATCAAACATGTTGTTTATCGTCGTATTTATGATAGGTACTTCGATATCCAATCCCGTGTTTACCCTACTTCCTAAGTGATTGTAAGTAAATATCGTGGCATCTTTTTTCTGTAGTAAGCACTTAGGTTTCAAGGCAATGACTCCTGTTCCGTCAATGACCACCGGTGTCACCTGATCGCTGCATATTACGCGCATCAGCTGTTTGTCACACAACGTAAATAACCAAACGTTGGGTTTATGTAATTTTATCCAACTCTCCTTACAAGTTATGTCATTAATGACGCATGATAGCGAATTTTGTTGGCTAAACACCTTGGTCTCACACGGCGCATCCTTATCATGTAAATTGTATACGGGTTGTCGCGAGATGCACGAGAATTCATCTTCTCCGTATGAGGTGCAATGGTGCATATCTTGCTCTTCCAAAGTTATATATGAATTTTTTACCAAGTTGATAGCGATGAAGTCCGAAAAAGGTTTAACAAGTTTTAAGTGTCCTTGTCTCATGAATGGAACCGGAATTACACGATATATTTTGTAGTCTTCGTCGCTCAATAACGGAATGTGTAATTCAAATAGTAAATAGTTACGTGTAATTCTAGCTTTCACGTGAATCAGTTCATAGATTGCTTGAAAATCCCTTTGCATATCCTTAATCGGCAAAGAAAGTCCTTGTGGTAGCTTTCCTGCTATGATATTCAGTTGCTCAATCAGTTGTGATGCCGAAAAAAGGTGAGTGTCTAAATGGCCTCTGTAAATGTTGGCTAGGGCATTCATCAGCATTTCTTGCATTCTATGTAAATCACTCAGAATTAAAGTTGAATGGAAAGACGGCAGAATGGATGTCATTTATAGTATATAATATTTGCACTCTGTTTTCTATCTTTGTGATTGCTCTGCTAGTCTGATTCATGTAGGTCTGTACTGTTTTGAATTGTTTATCGATAAAGTCCGAGCTTCGTTTAATCATACTATTTTCTGCTTCTACAATCAGTGTTTGATTCTTCATTAATTGCAATAAATAGTTGTCACTTGCTTGTAAATATTGGATATCCTGTTCATATTTTTGGGCGAAATCCACATCAAGGACGCCGAATAGTGTTCCTGCTAATTTTCCGACCCCATCGAAGTAACCTCGTTTTTTCCTTGAATGTTGAGCTAGTAACATAGAATTGTATTCAGTGAGATGGTTCAATTCATAACGTAGGTGATCAACAACGGCTCCGCAGGGTGGGTACTCGTGCACTATTCGTTGACAAAGTGTATCCACTTGATCAAGGTAGAATTTTATCTTACTCGTGGCTTGCCAGTATGAAGTCAAGTTGTAATAAATCAACAGCGTCCATTCATCGTGTATAAGTTGCAGTTTCCCGGCTTCATCAAAGTATATTGGTTGATTGTTAAGTATTGATGTCACCTTGTAGTTGCTTGAAGTAACAGGCGTCGCTTGTGTGATTCCCATCATCGTCATCATGCACATTAGAACCAGAGAGAGTAAACTAGTTTTATTTATAGTGCGACTTCTTTGCCTTTTTTGTTTTTCAGGTTCGGACTGCTGCTGTTTGTTTATTACGTCTTCGGTTGCTTCCGTAGTTTGTAAGTTCTTGCGTAGCGGTAACGGCGACAGTTTCACGATTGGTCGTTTTAGTTGTCCCTTTTTAGTTTTAAGAGTGACGACTCGGACATTTCCGTCAGTCCCCGGATGAAGTTCCACCACTCTTCCGAGAGCCCACCTTCCCGGAGGTAAATTTTCTTCTATCACTAACACCAAGTCACCAACTGCTAGATTCTCCTTTGTTTGTTGCCATTTACTGCGTACTTGCAATTGCTGCAGGTATTCGTTTGACCAGCGCTTCCAGATGTGTAAGTTAGTTTGTTCAACCAGCCTCCATCTATTTCTCAAGTCGTACTGGTTGAAGTCTTCTTCCTCCTTTGACATAGACAGTAAGGGACCGCCAACAAGAAAGTGACCAGGTGTCAAGTAGTCTAGGTCTTCAACGTCTTCAGATAGTGGGCAAAGTGGACGTGAATTCAAGCATGCTTCGATCTGAGTTAATAATGTTGTGAACTGTTCGTAAGTTAACTTTTGTTCTCCCAGAACTCGCTTCAAATGATACTTCATGGACTTAACGGCGGCTTCCCAAAGTCCACCAGCTGATGGCCAGAGAGGGGCGTTAAAATGCCAGTTTATCTTTAAGCTATTCATCTCGTCGTAAAACTCAGACGATTGAAAAGTTTTATTTCGTTCAAAGTCCTCTTGCAGTAGTCTTGCGGCACCGACGAAATTAGTTCCGTTGTCTGAAAACATATGCTTCGGAGTACCTCTGCGCGCACACATTCGTTTAAAAGCGGCAAGAAAAGTTTGAGTTGTCAGGTCAGACACCAGCTCAAGATGTACGGCTTTTGTAACCATGCAAATGAAGATTGCTATATAAGCCTTGCATGTTTTCACGCCTCTTCCCTTGTTGATTTTTATATCAACATGTCCGGTAAAGTCCACACCGGTATTTGTAAATGGCCTCGATGGTGTAACTCGTTCTTTTGGCAAGTCAGCCATTATCTGCATGTTTCGGTGAGACTTAAAACGGTGACATCGTATGCACTGCCTAAGTTCCTTTTTCACTGTTCTGTTTCCACCAATGATCCAGTACTTGAGACGTAGGTATGCTAGCGTGAGTCGTGCCCCACCATGGAGAACTTCATGATGGGCTTCTTGGATAATCAACTCTGTTAATCTTCCAGTAGCAGGGAGAATAATTGGATGTTTCGATTCAGGAGGCAACACTGAGTTGATAAGTCTCCCCTTGACTCGCAATATCCCATTCTTATCGAGAAATGGGGTCAACTTCAGAATATTGCTTTTAGTTGGTATTGGGTTGTTCTTCTTCAAACATTCGATTTCGTCCCCGAAGTTCATTCTCTGCACATTTTTGATCACCATTTCCGTTGCTTCAGTAATTTCTTCAGAAGATAACGACACAATCTCGTTATCAACGCCGGTTATGTTATTCTTTCGGACGGAAGTATTTCTAAATCGAAGAATCCACGCAAGTACTCGGATTACACGTTTGAAACTGCTATATTTACTCAACAGCTTGGTAATTACTTCACTGTTTTTATAAGTTGCAACGCAGCATTTATTGTTTGCGGTTAGTGTGTCACAAAGTTCATTGTCTTGTAAATCGAGCATATTATTGTCATTTTGTTGGCTGTTTTTAAAGTTATAAGTTTTCAACCAAATTGGGCCCTCCCACCAAAGTTTAAAAGTTAAGAGTTGAGAGGGAGAGAGACCTCGTGTTGCACAGTCAGCCGAGTTTTCTTCCGACTTGACGTAGTTCCATTGTTTTGATGGAATTATGCTGTTTATTTGTGATACTCTGTTGGCGACATATTTTTCCCATCTGTTTATGTCTCCTTGTAGCCATGCCAATACGACTTTAGAGTCACTCCAACATTGTATTTGGAGATGTTTAGTAGAGAGTGTACTCTTAATTTTCTCTATAAGTCTGGCAAGTAACAATGCTCCACAGAGTTCCATTCTAGGAAGAGTAATCTTCTTACTAAGCGGCGCGACCTTTGTTTTCGCAGTTATTATTGTAGTTGTGAAATTTCCGTTCTTGCTTTTCACTCGACTATAAATGACGCACGCATACGCCTTTTCGCTTGCGTCGCAAAACCCGTGAATCTCAATATTGTCGTCTGTACACTGCAGCCATCGTGGAATTGAGATTTTGTTGATTGAAGGGAAATCCTTTCTCAACTTGTCCCATTCAGCAATTACGTCGACGGGCAGACAATCATCCCAGTCGATTTTGCTGATCCAGACCTTTTGAAAAAGTAGTTTCGCTTTTATTGTTGCAGGCGATAAAAAACCAAGAGGATCGTATAATTTACTTATTTCACTCAGCAATACTCGCTTCGTCAGAGTTTTCTTTTCCGGCAGTCTCCATTGATAAGTAAATGTATCCTGTTTCTGGTTCCAACTCATCCCCAACATTTTTGTGTTTGATGTTTCAGGGCTGAATTGTATGTTAGCCTTAGTGCTCTTTTGGTCGTATCGCAAGTCCTCTAATATAGACGCTTCGTTACTTGTCCACTTTCTTAAGTTAAAACCTCCTTTACTCAATAGTTGAATGAGTTCTGCGACCATTCTCTTCGAATCTTCGATGCTGTTTTGCCCATGGACTAAATCGTCCATGTAAAAATAGTTTAGTAGAGCGCTGACGCTCTCAGGATAGTTATCCTTTTCATCTTGTGCAAGTTGATGCAAGGTGCGCATTGCAAGATAGGGCGCGCTTTTCATACCGTAGGTCACAGTGCATAGCTGCCATTCCAGCAAAGGTTCGTTGGAAGATGATCTCCAAACAATAGTTTGTAAGTGCTGTTGTTGCTCGTTCAGCCATATATTCCGATACATCTTCTCAATATCTGCCGTAAAAACGTATCTGTACACTCGCCAGTTAATAAGTAGCATAAACATGTCTTTTTGCAAGTTTGGCCCAGAGTACATAAGGTCATTGAGGCTGTTGTTATTATTTGCCTTATAAGATGCATTAAACACAACTCTCAGTTTCGTCGTAGTCGACTCAGCTCGTAGTACTCCGTGATGTGGTAGATATACTTGATTTTTTCTCCGAGTATCAGCGGTTACCTACAGGCTTCATGTGGCCCAGGGAAATATATTCCTCCATAAAGCGTTTGTATTCCCTATTTAGGTCGTTGTTCCTCAACATTTTCCTCTCAAGTTGTAGGAACTGAGCTTGTGCTTGAGACTTCGTGGCTCCTAAGTTTGAGTTGTAGTTTGACTTCATGGGCATCTGCACCACATATTTCCCGTCATCTAACCTCTTAGTAGTCGAGTTGTAGTACTCCTCACAATGCTGGTCTTCATTAGTTGAAGTCGTAGTGTCTGAGATTTCTTCAGTTTCCCAGAATCGTGTCATGTTTTCTAGGTCATTAAGTATTACATAGCAGTTAAATGTCTTGACATTCCCGCAGAGTATCCAGCCAACTCTTGTGTGTTGGGCTACGGGGAAATTGTCGCTTTTTATGACCCCATTCAGTATTAGTTCTGAATAGATTTCGGCTCCCAGAAGTAAGTCAATTGGGCCCGACTTATTAAAATGTGGGTCTGCAAGTTTCAAGTTGTCTATGTAATCCCAGTTTTGTATGGAGAAGGATGCTGTAGGCAAGTTATTTATAAGTTTCTTCATCACCAAGGTTTCTAATTTGAATTCATAATCGGAATGTATAGATTTGCATTCCAAGTTAATTGACCCCTTGCAATTGCCGGACAGTGAACCGACACCTGACACAATAGCGCTGACTTTGCGCCGCGGTAATCTCAGTCTTAGCGCGGCGTTTTCTGTCACGAGGCTCACTTGTGACCCTTGGTCAAGCAAACCTCTTAAGCTGATGTAATCTCCATCAATGGTCTTTACTTTTAAAAGTACAGTCGTCAACAGAATTTCCTTCGCCTCGTTAGTTAAGTTATTCACGGCATGTGATGTCGATGGCGTGTCGGTACTCATAGCTGCGGGACGGTTGTTCTGCTCATTTCCATCCTCATGCAAAAGCGTATGGTGTGACTGTTGCATAGTTTACAAGTTTTTCTCGAAGTGCATTTTTGCTCTCCATGACTGTACAAACAGTTCAAACAAATACGCAAATTGCGAACTGTGTCATTTCGTTCCTTTGCGTTCTTAACCTTGAATTTGCAACATTTCATTAAAACGTGTTCAGTTTTGCAAATCGGGCAATTCTTCGTTGTTGTGAAGAAGGCTTTGGGCGATTTATACGGTCTGTTAGAGTTTGATGACCTCTGGCTATTATGTTTATAATTATTGTTTCGAGCGAATGACGAATTGTTATGCTGTTTATCTGATGCCTGATTTTTATTCACCGAGTGTGACCTTTGATGAGTACTTCCTTGTAAGGCTTCCAACGCCATGAATTTGTTTTCCAAAAATTTGGTGAATTCATCCAAGTCCGGAAAATCTCTCGGTTCTTTGAGATCCTTGATGTACTCGTTGTAAGTCACCTTGTCCAGTTTCTGAACCAACAGATGAACAATTATCGGATCCCAGTTGGTTATTTCTATTCCAATGTTACTGAGTCCGTTCAGACACTCGAGTGTGACGTCATGCAATTTCCTTATGCTTGCGGCGCTAGCTTCTGATATGAGAGGTTGATTTAGAAGCGTGTTCATGTAAGACGTGAACAACAGGCGTTTGTTGTCATATCGATGCGTGATTGTCTCCCAGCAGGAAGTATAGTTTTCCGCGCTTATACCGAGATGCTGTACGAACAGCTTCAGAGAAAAGGAGACCCCCCAAGACTTTAAAGATTATCGCCCGAGCGCGCTCGAGCCCGCCGTCGCTCGTCGCTCGAGCGACGGCGGGCTCGAGCGCGCGCGCTCGGGCGCGTCACGTGGCTCTGGCCTCAAGCAGCTCCCTCCCCCGCTGCCGCGCGGCGCGGCGCATCCATCTCTGCCCGAGCATCCACCGATCCCACTCAAATATTATTTGCAAGTTTTTAAATAATTATAATATGGTATTTTTTCGGCTTGTTGCCCGAACCGTATCCCAAGAATAACTTAACTTACAAAAAGACACTTTCCGTGCGATTGAGGATACGAACACGCATCACCAAGCGCCAGCCGATCACATAGACCGCGCCTTATACCACTAGACTATTGAATCAGTCAGCCATCCTAACGAAAATTTGAATAGCTTTACTCCTTTTATCGAACAAGGTTGATAACGGTCTAATCTTCTAGATATTAAGGTTTAAATTTCAACTTCCACCACGTTATTATAAATACTAACACCTTACCGTCTTGTTTTACAAAATGCAATTCGTAACTCCTCAATTTACTAAAAGATAAGGTTGAAATTTGCATAGATTTCTTGTTTGGTTGAATAGAATGTGCCTGATTCCGATTGTTGCACTACCTACCGTAATTTTACTTCAGAAACTTAACTAGCTGTATGAACTGCGAGTTAAGATTGAATTTAGAATACTTCTTCGCCTTATTTACTAAACTGTGATTGAGGGTATAATTACTTTTCAAATCGTTTCGTTTTCGTGTCGATCCGCTTGTGCGTAATTATCTTCGTCGAAATATTATCCAATTTATTAAGTTTTTGAACAGTTGATTATATTAACCGATAGTATTGTTCGATTAATAACTTTTTGAAGGCTAGAATTAAATAAACTGACGACTGAGGGAAACTGACCAGTGATACGCGGACTCTAAAATTGTTGTTCTCTGGGCACAGGAACAAAGCATAAAGAACGAGATATGGCCATAACGGTAAGATTTACGTTATACACATGTCATATATGTATTTATTGTTGCAATCATGTTGCATTATTACTGACAAGTTGGATTTTTTTATGTATTCCTAATATTATTATTTTCGTTCCAGAGAATAACAGTTCGTAGATGGATACAAAGGTATCATGCAACTGGTGATGTGAAATGTGATCGCCAAGGCCCTCGCTCAATAATTGTTTACACTAATGAATCGGGGCGACACCGTAATATTGTGGAAGTTCACTCAGTGACACCCTTCAAAACTACGCGTTCAAGTGTGACTTCAAGAAGTGATAGACAGTGACGGCCATCCTCTCCGTTATTAATAAGCAATTTACTCGGCAGATTTATTGTGTAACTGATCTGATAAAATTACATTGGAACGTATGAGCAAGTGTTAATACGAGTAATTCCCAATATTTGTGGAATCATTAATTCGTAGTTAATCAAAAATAAACAACCTTTATTATTATCAATCCAGATACTTTTGTTTACAAGTAGTCTTGTAATGTGTGATGCACCATCTGACCTCACATATTTTTATAATTTCTAATGTTGTGTTAAATAAGGGTTATCAGAAAATGTGATAAAAGAGAAAGATGTATATTGCTATACTTTTATAGTTTAGCATGTTGGTTCTTCCTCTGTAATTCACAGGCACAAATGACAACATTTAATTTTTTAATCTTTTTTTCCGATAAGATCATACAAAGTATAAAAAATTAATGTTTTCACAACTTTAAATGAATAAATATTATTGTAGTTGTTTCTAGAAAAATCTATAAATGAACCGTTATCTAATGTTAAACGTTCTAAACCTCACCCAGGGAATCTATTTTGTGTTTAGTTAATATTCTAAGTAAATAACCCCAATTTAACACACATAGAAAACTGTATATTCAACCATGAAGTGGATTCCATGAAGTCCTAGAAATGTAATTAGAGAAATAAATGAATATTGTTTATGCAACATGCCTAGATTTTCTTACAAACCTCATACCTACTTCAACATTTGATTTCTTAAATAATAATTAACAAAAATCACATAATATCCTATAAAAGAAACAAAAAAAGAACTTCTCGTCCGAGGATTTGATCTCGAGACCATCGAATTGTTAAGCCGCTGTCTTAACCACTAGACCAACACGCCATATACAATACGTTACAAAAAACTTAAATGGGTTTAATGTCATTACCAAAAGGGGTTCCTTTTCTTTGAAGCCGACTGTACAATCTTTTCGGCGTCACCCTTGAGTTTAGTTTTGAGGTGTTGCATTTTTTGCGCTTTTGACAGTAGTGGGTTGTTATGTACACTTTCCAAGTACAGATCTTTAAAAGTTAACCATTGATGGTAGTTTCCGTTGAAGTCCGGTATCACAATTTTTGGAGTTGTCTTCTCATAGTGAGCGTTGTTCCAAATATGATGTTGTAGTTTCTTTCGGAAGTTATCATAAACGTTTTCTATAGCATCATATTTTTGTTTGTAAGTTGAATCTTCATCTTGAGAAATATAGTCAAGTTCCCAGTTAGTTTTCTCAATGAGATCCCATTTGCCTTTCAAGATATTAAGACTATCTTCTAGCTCCCATTTTTCAGATGACGAATCGAAGTTTATCTTCTCCACAGTACGTTCAAAAGCTCGAAAGTTGCAGTATTGCTGTCGTAAAAGCTCCTGCTGTTTTTCGTTGGTCTTGTCCGTTTTGCGAGGAGGTACATGAAAGTTGATATCATCGAAGCTAAAGGTTGCTTTTGTTTTACCTTGTTTGGGCGTAGAAGGTGATAATTCGACTTTACTCTTCGAAACAGAAGGTAACTCAGCTTTACGTTTCAGAATATCTTGCAGAACGTCCTCGTACATCTTCTTAGTGTTGTTGAAAACGTCGTCGACGAAGTATTGGATGTCAGTTGTTCCAGATTTCTCCAGTTGTTGGTGATTGAACACAAACTTCTCCCAGTTCGTGTTCAGCCGAGAAAGTCGCTCCTCCAGGTATTCCAAAGTTTTTCTGCTAGGACCGTCTTTCTTGTAGTTGATGCTGATTTGTTTCAAGTTGTTGAATATTGTTTCTTGGCGACTGATGATCTCGCTGATGTTCTGAGCCATCGTTGATTGTTGTATAAGTTAAGTTGCACAGTTTAAGTTTAGTTGTTCGATAGTACCGCAGGGTTGTTTCACCGCAGGCACTAGTTCAGTAAACTTGCGAAGTTTTCGCAGTTATTTTGGTGGATACTAAGCGTATTCTTTCTCTACTAGAGATATGTGCGCCTTCTCAATCTTACTGGGACGACCCGCTTCTGGGAGACCAGCAAGACCGATTCGCTATTACTAATAGAGACACTTCACACACTTAATATCCGGCTCGAAGGACCATTTTTATGTATGGCTCAGAGTTAGTTAGAGTTTGGTGAGTTGACGGTAAACCACGGTTGAGCACAAGAAATAGTTTATTTCTTAAAGTTACAGAATAAGTATAAGTTGGATGCCAATCCGCGCCAATCGCAACGATTGCAATATGTCAACTAACAGTAGTGTTCAGTGAATATTATTATATAATTATAAATTGAGGTCGCATTGTCGGCAACCAAATCGTTGTACGTGCACCGTACACCCTGGATTAACATATAGGCTACTTTTTATTCCGATATTCTCACGGGATCGACAGTTGTGCGGGTGAAACCGCGGGGCGCAGCTAGTAAAGTATAAAGTATGAACCTCAACGTTTACGTATATTCTCACTTAAAGTCTTTTCTAAAGATATTTTATTGAATGTTCGAGGTAGATATGTTTTGGCAAGCGACTCGTGTATGAAAGTGCACTTATCGCCGACAGTATTTATCGTCATTCCAGGAGCATTACACAAAATACACATGTAAGAATTTACGTTGAAAGATTTTCTCACGAAGTTTTTACAACCTCATTTGAAGGCTGGCAGGTACTTATCGTCATTTCGCTGTTGTATGATAGCTTGTATGCTTTGATGCTATCAGAGTGTAGTATTGTAACGTATGCAGATATTTAAACATATCATATGTGTTGTTTTAATAAAATAAGTAATTAAAACGATAATATGAACGTAGGTAATTTCATGCTTGGTACAGCCCACACATTTAGATACACCTAGATAACGCAAAAGCACCTACTTCGCGTGCCAAAAATCGCACCAGTTTACGATCGAAAATCATAAGCCGCCACTTTCGCGCTCAGTCCTGCGTACTGCTGGCTGGGTGAGCGTGAGCGAGAGAGCGCGAGCTTGTGACGTCATAGTAGGTAGTCAAAAAGTGGCACGCTTAGTTTTCATACAGTTCGTGATACTTGCGTTATCTAGGTATATCTATATTTGTGGTACAGCCTCATACAAAAATTTTTTGGTCACTTTAAGGGCTATTATTTTTTGTCCGCACATTGCGCAGATTAAGAGGTAGTCACAATAGCATCCTATAGGCTGTAACGACAGATACTTCCTCCGCCATAATAAGGCAATTTGTGCGAAGACTTATACCCTAATTTCCATTTCTCATTGTGACTATTTGTTGAGTGGTCTTCTCATGAATTTGTCTTTCGTTCAAATTACTAACCGTAGTATTTTAAGTGCTAACTTGTTACTTACAATTTATGGACCTTTTAGCTGTCCGAAATAAAATGATTTTATTTATTGCACGATAGAATCTGCTTTACCGACTCAAATTTTTTTTTGTCGTAATAAGTACTAATATCAATACGGCAGAATGACATTCAGCCATCTTCTTTAAATGTCACATGTGACATTGACATGGATGCTGACGAATAAAAATCATATTTCGTTAAGGGCAAGACCATTAAGAAAGGTTTCAGGTTGATGTTAGGTCGACTATTTGATCTTTATTATTAACCCTTCGAACGTAGATCCATGCCAGACACAATGGCATTTTAATTGTTTCTGTAATTACAGCACTCCACCGGTTAAGTAATGAAATATAGTTTTTTATGCACACACACAATAGTCTGTTTAACAATAGCTTCAATATATAGTTATCAACTCAGGGCACATAATATATCATGTGCCCTGAGTTGATAAACGAAAGTATTTGAAAACTGAAGAAAGTGTAAAAGACTCGACTGTAAGATAAATGGCTCAAAGTGGAAGTTTGTTGTTGTTTATTTTAATTATTATGTTCTAAAATTAGAAGATATTGTTTGGAATAGGTACTTTGCTAATAAATTTTTACAAGTACAATTTTCGAAACTCTGCAATTCTAATAGAGTTGTTAATATTTTTTAGGATCTTAGTAGGTACCTACTTAGGTACGTACATATAATATTCAATAATACAACCAGATTTAAAAAACCTCAATTATCTTGGAAAATCTTTTAAATCTCTCCCAGTAAGAACTAAAACAAAAATAAGAGATAAGATTACTAGTAAGATGATGTCTACTCAGTGTCATCACTCTGTGTCTTACTTAAAAATACTTCGTTTATCCTGTCTTGTTAAGAATCTTCAAAGAGTAATCCTTGTGGAATTAAGGCGAGATCGAGCAGAAAATCAAGAGGTCTTACTGAGAAATCCTTCGTGAAAGATTAAGGTAAAAAGCGTCGGACTTGAAGAGTTTACAAACTGTTAACAGAAAACGTAAAGTTATATACACGGAAAAGGAAAAATATTATTAGGAATTTTATTAGGGAATTATCAATAAAAAGAAGAGCTTAAAGTTTTAGGCACGCCCTAGAAAATTACGAGCCTCTTACCTTTGATGTGTAAACTATGGGTGTTCCTCAGAACAATTTTCCGTTACACACAGGCATAACTTAGTGTTTGTGTAAATAATTCCCCCTTTTCCCAATAAAATACTTTACTACCACTCTGGTAGTAAAGTATTGCCAAACACTAGCTGGAAGCCAAGCGCAGCCGACCAATACTAACTGCTGTGAAATGTACCGCTGAATGGTAATAATTGTTTTAGCAAGGAACTTTTCACCGCTGTTCGCAGCTCTATACAATAAAGGTATGATTCCGATCTCGGCAGCAGGCAGCAGTGCTGCCGCGGCAGTGCGGTCGCAGTACTACTAGGTCTAATGGTCCCCATACATTCTCTATAGTCTTATATTTCCGAGCACGCTAGCAACGCTGCGCGACATTGCTGCGTCACATTGCTGCTGTGCTCGGAATGTAATCTTAATGTTCAGTCAAGGTCTTTGGCACTCTTTGCCACAAATAAGTAAAGGGTATTTATTTTTTCCTAAATTAGACCATCATACATCGGCCTTTGTTTACCTGGAGCGTAATATAATTCAGGAATACAATAGAGCGTTGCAACTATCATCCCAACCGTGACCCTTGGGTGTCGTAAAAGGTAACTTATAATCGATGGCAATAACATCCTACCGAATAATAAGCAAGTCAAATAAGTACCTACTATAATTAGCTATTTGTTTCTCGAATTAATCCTAGCAGTTAGCGATTCCCAGTTAAATTATACAACAATAAATAAATAGTGTGCTTCTAAGATTGTTTACAAGTCTTTGAACTTTCGCTATCGCATAACAAAATATCTTCAACCCACGGGCACGCGCCACTGTAACCGAATAGGTATCAACAAACTTGTTATCTAAAATTAAAACTAGACACTTAAAAACATCCCATTGTTTTCGTTGCATAGAGAAAACCTTTTGTTTCATGGAAAATAACCTTTCCGAATTATGAAAATATTGACGAATACTTATTTTAAATTCGCCGTCGACGCAAGATAATTGATTCTGGAACCATTGTTTAGGTAAAAATTTAGTATCGTTTGTAGTATCGTGTAATTAATATCGTGCGTAGTCGGCGTAATGGCTTAAAAAAATAACCACAAAAATAATATACCACGTAAAGGGATGGCGGAGTCTGAGTTTGCTCGCTACGCTCGCTCACTAGACCCCGCCATCCCCTTCGAACCTAAGCTGTCCGAGTCGGAGTGCCCCAAGTCCGGATCTCACTACGCTCGCTCTCTCCTAGTAACAGTAGTATCATTGCCTTTTGTACACACATACGGTCAATGCGGGTACACTAACTTTCTTCTGAGCAGAATTTCTAGGTTGCTATAAAAACAAATAAAAAAAAACATAATTTTTTTTTCGTTTCCTTTTATCGATTTTGCACAACATTTTACACCACGACAGATTGGTTGTCAATCGCCCATTTTAATGTTTCGTTTATCTAATAAGAGTGGTAGGTAGCGTTATAATCGGGGACCCAACCCCTACCAGCTTTAACCCCTTTTATCCCCTAGCTCCTACTAAACGATACTAGATCCAACCCATTGTTTAAATACCAAGTAGGTTCAATAAATTCGAAAGCTTCGGGGAAGCGATCAAAAGTTTCTTTGAATCTTAGTTAAACGGGGCGGAACCGGCACTATTTGTTAAACCACTCCCTCACTTCGTTTTGTTCGGGGACACTTCACCAACTACATCGTTCGAGAACCGCTGAAGTAATTAAGTTGAGATATTTTAGTTTACTTTACCCTTAGGTTACATTTTCAAAGAGTAGAATGATAACACTTTTAAGGTTATATTTTTAAACACTTGCACCTGATTCAATTTTTTTTTAATTTTTTTTACTCACATCTGACGACACTGCACACTGTAGATCTATATCTGTGCTGCACACACATTAAACTCATATGAAAAACAAATTGAAATTGTTTTCACTATTTTGTTTTCAATAGCCAAATATAATTTTAATTGAAATAGATTTCATTCGAATCGAATGAAAGCAATAGCCGGGTAAATAAAATCTGATAGGTTTTTATTGTTAGTCGATTTGGTCGTAAATCCGGACAATAAATTATTGTGATCACTTTGGATATTGTACGTTTCTTACTATATTGTATTGGTAGGTACACAGTAATCTCCCTCTTACAAAAGCCACTCGATTTATGATGACATTATTGTGTCCAACTTATCGGAGGGCAGATGTAGAATGTCTACAAACTTTCGCAGTTTATGATGGAATTATAGTCTTTAGTAATTCCAAAGTTTATGTTATAAGCTCCTGTCCAAGTTAAATTAAGCGTCAAAATGATAGTTATAGATAGTTTATAGAAGACTTTAGTCATAAATTTAAAATATGAATAGGTATAGTCCACTTGCACCACTTGGTCGTCCCACTGCTGGGACACAGGCATCTTCTCTGTGAGAGGGAGTGGGACGTAATCCACCACGCGGGCCCAGTGCGGATTGGTAGATGTCACATGTCTTCGAATTTTTGGTTCTAGGAAATGCCGGTTTCCTCACGATGTTTTCCTTCACCGTTTTGAGAGCAGTGGTGATGAAATAATTTACACAAAGTAAAGCGCCTGTCTGGGTTCGAACCTACGACCTACAACTCGTAAGTCGCGGCCGATACCACTGGGCCACCACTGCTCAAGTGGTAATTACAGTTAAAAAATAAGTCCCAATATTAAAATGAACATCAATGCAGAGAAGAACTAAATTGCCTTCTTTCTTCCAAACTTTTATTTAAGTACAAGCATCGCAGCCAACATTTTAGCCTGTGTGCTGAAAATCCAGTACTTTCAATTTATTGTTACCACGAGGGACTGATACATCCGGAGCTCAGTAGCCGGATATCGTACAAAGGCACATCAATAAATCAGGTCAGAATTCTACAGACACCGGAAAGTGTTTCATTTCGTTTACTTCCAAAGGGACGAAGGATGGAACCGATATCCATCCTAGGAGGAATTAACCCGAGTCTCCTCAATTAATTATGACATTCGACAAAGTAAACGCGCGTGTAATGTTTAATGAGGGACATAATTGTGAGCAAGTACCCTCGGGAGGAACATTTGAAATATTTGGTTATAACATAATAAGTTTACTCTCAGGGACCCAAAAATATTAAATATTTGCTTTCGGAGGTTGTTTCATCGACGTGTTTTCAACTAAGTTATTAAAGTAAGAAAAACATTTTATAGCACAGTTTCACGAAGGAAAAGTCAGTTAACTAGACTGTATCGTTGTACTTTTAATTTATCGCTTTAAATTCTGAAACATTGATCCTTATTTATAGAATTTTTAACGACAAAACTTTTTTAAAGGCTTGGTTGGTAGTCTTGTCTTAACTTTGGCCGTAATACTAGTACTGTCTTTTTATTATAAGTACAATACTATCAAAAGGGTTAACAGAACGAATCCTTCCTCCTTACACGTCCTATCCTACTTCCTACTATATCCTACTAGCCTACTTCCTACTAATTTCTACTTTCCTACTAATAATATAAACGCGAAAGTTTGTGAGGATGGGTGGATGGATGGATGTTTGTTACTCTTTCAAGCAAAAACTACAGAACAGATTTGAATGAAACTTTACAGTAATATAGCTTATACATCAGAATAACACATAGGATACTTTTATCTCGATACTCGCACGGGATCGACACTTATGCGGGTGAAACCGCGGGGCGCAACTAGTATTATATACGCAAAAGTTTGTGAGGATGGATCCATATCCATCTCATGTGCGTGTGTTTGTTACCCTTTCACGAAAAACTACTGAACAGATTTGTGTGAAATTCAGCACACAGATAATTTATAACCAAAATTAACACATAAGATACATTTTATTCCAATATTCCCACGAGATTGAAAATTATGCGGGTGAAACCGCGGGGCGCAGCTAGTATTATATAATTATAACTACATACTCGCATATTAAGTTGAATTTTCAATTTAAGGCATTCTAAACAGCTTACTATCCATGCAATTTGTGTGTGATGATATGCAGACAACCAGTTTGAGCATACAGAACATACCTGTGCAATAGGAATACAATCTCGGCAAACTTAGGCTTGGTAATGAGAACGTCGTGCTATAATGATTGTTTGCAGATGCAGTATGCATTATTAATGTCAGACGCAAGCAACCTGATGCCCCTTTCACGTTTCGAACCTTTTGAAATATAGAGATTATTAGCATAATTTGTGAACGATACATTCTGGGCACGTTAGCAGATGCCGTCAATGTGGAGGAATACTTTGATGTCTAACTAGCCTTTTTATATAGGGTTTAAATTTGCATATTGATATTTTTATTTACTAGGTTTTGTTAAATTTTATTACATAGGTCTAGGTATTTTTTTACCTATTTAAAATAGTAAAGTGTGAAGATTAGTTATTTTATTATTAATCATTCTTAACATCCTCTGTTTTGAGAAGTGCTTTGATGTGCCCGATCTATTATAATTTGATTGACAGGCCATCAATCTTTATTTATTGAACCTTTCATAATGTCCAAATTTGGACTTTATGAAAGATAATGGGGTTTATTCATAAACGTTGCTAAAAGTTAACAGACGTTCACGTCAAAAATGTACAGTCACGAGCACCAATATGTCAACAGTTGGCAATTTACAATTGCGATTTTTTCGTGAAATAACAAATGCAACGTTGAAATACGACACTTAACATAAACGTATGGGTTCGAAAATACTATGTTCGTAAGAACATAAAATTTCATTAAAAAATAAAGGAAAAATTCGCCTTTGAATAAAGCCAAGTGTATACATACTTATAGACGTGACTGTACAGTCAACAAAAGAGATAAGTATGCAGGGTCGTCGGATATAGTTGAAGTTTAGTAAGAAACCGACTGAAATTTAATTCAATAAATGAGCTGTTTGTTTTCTATTAATAAAATTAAATTTTATTAGAGAACATTCATCGGTGAGTTATTAAGCTTCAACTGTATTCAACGGTCCTGCATACTTATATCTTTTGTTGAGTATACGTTAAAACAGTCGCCAATACGTTTAGAAATAAAGGAGAATATGTCAGAGATTTCTGTCTTTTTTGGTGTTTAAGACTATAAATATTGGGATCGATTGAAGACGATCAGAACACGGACTTCCATATCACAGGATATAGAACCAGTATTTATTGTCCGTCCGTGTTCTGACCTGCATCTGTCCGCTGCCTTAGGGCACAGGGCCTAAAGGCAGTAGACAGATGTGTGTGGAGAAGAGGAAGGAAAGCGTATGCCCAGCAGTGGAACACCACGGGCTAAATTGATTAAATAGATCAGATTGATTAATACATTTGTATTGATACCTAGTATAAACTACAGATACCTTCATTATATCATGCTCGAAATAATATTCTCTAAATACGACGCCTAAATTTAAATCCGTTCTTGAAAATTAAAAATCCTTCGAAAAAATACAAAAGGAAATATCGTAACAAAAAAAGATGGCTGCGCGCTTCGCCCACAAATTATACCGTTGTTTGCCCTTAAGATAACACAGAAGTACTTTTCAGCTGAAGATATTGTAATTTTCGGTGTGTTTGACGTCGGTTACTACCCGCCATTGTTTATATTAGAATCCCTGTAGACTTAAATATTTGAACTGCTTATATTTCTATAAAAATATATCTATACTTATAATAAATCTGTAGAAGTGAAAATTCTGTACATTGCAAATATCAAGAAAAAAAATGTCAGGGGGTGTTACTAGACCGAAACCGAACCCAAAAACGTGACTAAAAAAAATTTTGTCTGTCTGTCTGTTTGTTAAGGCATCACGCAAAAACTACCGGTTCGATTACGATGAAACTTGGTATAATTATTCTTTAAAATCCTGGGCACAACACTGGGTACTTTTTATCCCGGAAAAGTATATACAATAAAAAACTAACTTAATTTTGCGGTTCGAACCCTAGACCCAATTACTGTACCAACCGCAAATAATAAGTTTGTCGTAGGTTACGTCACCCGCAGTGGAGTTCACTAAGGGGCGCTGCACACGGCTAAGATACTATAATATTTTATATCGCTCGCCATACAATTCAATGTACTATCACACACGATGAAGATAATATTCTATAATAATACCTATTATAAAGAGGTGTTTGTTTGTTTGTTTGTATGTATGTAGGATAAGCAAGGATATAGGCTATTTAACATCACGCTGCGACTCTTCGGAGCCGAGCAGAAAAAAAAAGTCAGAAAGAATGCCAAGCTAAAACGAAGTAATAGCGAGGGCAGGCGATGCAATGCGATGTGTCAGTGGAACCAAATATTCCACGCGGACGAAGTCGCGGGCAGAAGCTAGTTATGAATACAATTAAAATTCGTAGTTAGATTTTTGTGAGATCACTTATTTTATCAATATTTAAACAAAGCTTTCAAGTCTGATGAATAAAAAATCATCTTTTTTCATGGCTGCTTATTATATGAAAATTCTTCGAAAAATATTTTAACTAAAGCCGGAAAATATATGACTGTTTCATACGATGCCTTTTATTATTTTTATTAAGTTTGGCATAGAGGAAAAGTTTAGAAAGCGCCGAGAAAATAACGGTTTATTTCTCCGTGATGTTTCTTTATAAATTTTGTATAAGTACCTACGTTTATACGTTGAAGCTCCCATAGGAGTCCATCATCTGCTTAGCCTTTACCCAACTATGTTGGGATCCGCTTCCAATCTCACTAGATGCAGCTGAATACACCAGTATTTTTACATGAAGCAACTGCCTATCTGACCTACACAACTCAGTTATTGGGTAATACCCTTGGTAAGAGTAGTTGTTAGACGCTGACGTGGTGCTCCTCACGTAACGTCTGCCAAAGATCCATGAATGACAGCAGAGACCAACGGCTTAACGTGCCTTCCGACGCGGGGAGGTATCCCCATCCACGGACGAACCGCGGCAAGCATAGCTTAACCTACAAGCCCCTCTAACAGCTTTAAAATCCAATTCACACCAACCAAACCTTATACCCAATTCTATACACGTCTAGACGGAGACACACATATATTCGGCTGTATACAGACCTGTACGGTTTAACCGCCTGTAATTTCCGATGCCCAGTACACACACAGAAGGATGGATTGATCACTTCGCTTTCTCACTACGTGTTGGCGATTTCAGACCATTAGTCATGGTTATGTCTATTCTAAACCTTGCGTCTCAATCCCGAATGGAAGCGCTGCAATCGGTCTTTACCGGTGAATTTACGGAATCAATTTTAATACGACGAACGTTCAGAATATACCTAATACTCATTGTTATGTACACCATACGAATTACAGATATAAAGTGTATAAATTTTACACAATAGGCGGTCTTGTCGCTATCTTGTAAAGACATCCATTGTATGGTTTGACCTTGTTTAGAAACTGAGTACAGTCAGAGTACAAAATTAATAGGTAACCCAAACAGCATTCCACTTTCAATTAAACAAAAGTTCAAAAGTCTATGCAAAAATCACATCAATTTAAACCGATATAAAGCTCATCGATTCACCATTTAATAGTTCACAAAGAACATTCCACCGCCGCCAATCTTCAACAGAATAACGACATGACCCGACTCTTACGAATGTGAGTTCAATGAGTTTTATGAGGACGAGGAAAAGCGTAAAATGGAAAACGTTTACATTAAGGGGTAAACGACACACATAAAGGAAACTAGATTACTTACTTACGTATCTATGCAAACAAAGGTAGATTAGAAGGTACAATCGTGTTTTTAAATTAAATTTTACCTAACAAATGGTGACACTGCACTTACACGTTTACAGGTTTCGCACTGTAGACTATTGTCGATAAATATCAGTATTTGTATGAATTATAGCGAATTGCTCAGAATTGAATTTTGATTGGTTCATTGTGAGGTGTGTGTGTTATAAATGCATTATGCAGAATAAACTCTTAAAGACACCTGTCCCACAGTCAGCGATTAGGTACTAGTACTTTACTTAATTTGTTAAATTAATTAATTTAAATGGCAATCGTTAAAGTACACACTTCACTTCATATTCCTTAGATTTTTAGTCCAATCGATAAATTTTGTACGTGTAATAAAATTACCTCTACTTAATTTAATAGCGTTTCATCTAACAATATTTACTTTGTGAGGAAGTCAACTGGAGCGAGGCCGGCCACTTTTGTTGTCATTTTATTTTATGCTTTCGAGGAAGTGAGGTTTCTTTTGCTCTCGTTTTTTACCCGACTGCGCGACGCAAAGGAGTGGTAATGTGTTTATCAGCCTATGTATGTATGTATGTAAGTATGTATGTATGTTTGTATGTTCCTTTGAAGCACTATACAGACCAAACGCCTGGGCCGATTTTTATGATTCACACGTCAATTGATTCCTCTTAGTCCGGCGAGTGTCACTAAAGACATGACGTTAATGAAAATTCAATATGGCGACTACTAGACGCCATATTGTGAAAATGAAAGTCAAGAAACTATGTCAAGTGGGGTATCGTTGGATAGGTCTTTCAAAAATATCAGTGGTTTGGGAAGACCGTTTTTTGATTAAGTAAACCGTTCGTGACTCTTCAAGCTTTAAAGTACCAATTTTCGTTAGAATCAAGTGTCCCCTCTACCAACTAAACGCGGCAGTAGTACCTATATATTACGAAGTTTAATAAAGGGAAACTATCACACTTAAGGTGAATGGGTAGTTGTAGCCCGCGAAATTCAATTTTTCTTACGTTTTTTGCAATTTTCAGGTCAGTGTCAGGTTGTATCTTGATCAAAATATGATTCGCGACAATAACGGGTACGTATTTACAGAATTATAATAATTAGAATCATTAATACATCTTTCTAAGTTAGATTTCTACCGCTAAGAACAAATCTCGTATGGAAAAGTGTTGATGGTAGAAATCTCACTTAAAGAGATGTATTAATGATTCTAATGACTATAATTCTGTAAATATATGTCTATTATAGTCGCAAATCATATTTTGATCAAGATACAACCTGACACTGACCTGAAAATTGCAAAAAACGTAAGAAAAATTGAATTTCGCGGGCTACTACTACCCATTCACCTTAAGTGGGATTTACCACTCATAACTAAAAAGAATAAAATAAAAAAATTAAATTTAAAAAATCAAAAAACCCGACTGCGGTAAAAAACTTAAGTTAAAAAAAACTGAAAAGCTAAAAACAAGCCCATTTTAAATTAAATAAAAGTTGGAAGCAGGCGGGACCCATACCATTTTTCTATTTTCAAACTCAAATGGGTCCCGCCTGATTCCAACTTTTATTTAATTTAAAATGGGCTTGTTTTTAGCTTTTCAGTTTTTTTTAACTTAAGTTTTTTACCGCAGTCGGGTTTTTTGATTTTTTAAATTTAATTTTTGTAAAAAAGAAGTCAAAGTTTCTGTATTACAAGTTTTGTGAGAGTACCTAAGGGCAAGTGAGTTTTAAAAGTATTTTTTACTAACAGTTTTTTTTCCTTTCTTCAAACAATGGATATAACTTAATCAAGCCAGAAGTAATTGATTAAAAATTTCTAGGTGCATACTTCAAAGTATTCTCACCTTAAAGTTCTGGCACATTGGGGCTGGCGGCCTGAGGGAGAGCGGAAGGCACCAGCTACACTTGATAAAGTATCCATTCGCAAGTGTTTCCAGCAATTGACATGCTTTTTTTGAACCGGAGTATTTACCTAAGGAGCTTTTGCAACGAAGCAATGTCTTTAGGTTAAGCCTAAGGTCCACCATCCACAACGGTACTCAAAAGTTATATCCATAGATAAAGCTACCACTCACAATGTAGTTAATAACGCGTTAGTACCTACCTAAGTCGCGACGCCAGTGAAATACTAGTTTTGTGACATTCTAGCTGCTCATTGGTGGGCCTGGGATGAATTCTTCGAAACAAACCAATCTTCGAAATGAATCAACAAACAAAAGAAAATCGTTTCAACGTAACACGTTCGTTCCAGACCACTTCACTTGTTTGCCGAATCATTGAGCCGCCCGGCGTATCTGAGAACGGAAGTTAATAATCTATTAACATACAAAACAGGTATAATTAATATTAATTATGTTGGCATAATCTAATCTCATTATTACCGAGAGTAATCAAATTATTATCAACTTCAAACATAACAATAATATTGATAAGCAAAGTTACTGAAAACGATCATTATTTTTATTTTTTATTTAAAGGAACAGCAAACAGTTACATTATTATAAGAACTTAAAACTAATTTAACAAAAACAATTTTAGTCAAAATATAACCCACGACGCTGTCCACAGGAAATAGCATAAAAACGTAAAAACTTCTTTCATATATCTATGGGTATTGTTGGTAATACTAATAGGCATAATAGTGTAGAAGAAAAAAGAAACTGCAATCGCTAGGAGTTTTAGTAGCAGTACGACATGCATTAATTAATTGTATAATGAGCATTAATATCTAATAAAGTTAAAATTTAGACAAAGATGACATGATATAAAATAAAACCTTAGTATGTTTGAAGATTTTCAGAGAGGGTACACACATGGGTTTGTTTTAATGAAGAGGAGCGGGTGAGGCTTTTGAATCTACTCATTGGATAATTGAAGATGTCAATATTTTCAAAAGTATTATAATTATGCAAGAAGCTGGCAGTATCATCACAACGCTAATATTGTCTCATTATTTGTCGTATTTCTTTTTAGTATATTCATATATTTATTTGTTCTTATATTTATATTAGGTAGGTATATATTATATTTAAAGTTGTAATAGGTTTATGCGTATCTTTATATTTAAAATATTTATTCCTCAATTTTCATGATTGCACCTACTACTGTTTGTCTCTGCATCACCCAAAGGTTGACTGGTAGAAAATGTCTATGGCATTTAGTCCGCCTCTGTACATTTATGTGCTTGAAGTATTAAATAAATATATGAGTCAACCACATACGGCGGCGGCTGCGGGCTGGTGAGCATTAATTTGTTTTCAACATTAATTTGTTTTTCAACAAGTTATGGGACAGCCGCTCTGTTTATGAATATTGCACGAATAGTTTTAAACAATATGGAGTTTTTATTTCATAACTTCTATGTTTCTGATTATAATCAAGTGTTTATTTCGGAGTAGTCCGACTAGTTGCGAACTCGAATAGAGGTCATAGCTACCAGCTTCTATCACGGCAAGATCTAGACTAGACTAGGTCGAAAGTTCGACCTAGTTTTCCATGAATTACCATATATCTATTATGAGTTTATCGTATGTAACCCACTTGCCCGCTCCATATTGAGGAGGTAACCCGAAATCTACCAGAAAGCCGAAATCTTAGGAATCACCAATTAATAACTGAACTCTTGGTAGGATATTGGGCAAGTAAAATTATTAGAGGCATAGGTAGATAGAACATAAATCAACTAACTAATTGAAATGCATGGCACGAGTTCCTGCAAAATGTGTAGAGATGGAAATTATACCTCCGCTGGGACAAGTCGGGAGCTTATATGCATAAACATCGGTCCACAAAAGTTAATAGTAACTATTTGCGACATTTTGTCTAACAATATACAGGCAGACCTTCTCTTTATGACTCCTTTATACAGTAGCCGATATTAGGAACGGGTTACCTTTGTCCAATTTAATTTGCAAAGGTATTTAAGGGTTTAATTAAATATCATTTGGGATTAAATGGCAGTATGGCAGTCCGGCAGGTAATAATGTACAGCAGTTTAATCCTATTTGTTGCTCCAATAAAGAGATTAAACCATATCGCGTAGATACCTTTTTTTATGGATAGGAAATCATCAAATGAACCCTCCCGCTCTGGGTGGAGCGGAAGGGAGTGTCAGACTCTTACTGACTAAAACCCATTCGTGTTCCTTCCTTAGCCCTTTATGTTCCGGGTTAGCGGTAACCCTTTCGGACAATCCCGCACCCCCGGCAGGCTTCGGCCCTGGCAGGCCCCTTCCTTTTTGCTGACATCTCTTTGAGGCGCGCGTGGAATAGGTTGCTTAGGTTGATTTTTTTTATCACCCATTCTGTAACTGACACTATCTAAAACAAGGATTTTCGACCCAGTGGCCAGTTTGACTACTGACGCGAAAGTCTTCTATAATTATTCTTTGTTAAGGACCACTTCAAAGAAAGTCCATACCTACATGAATTTTTTGAAATTTCTCTTTTTCTTAAAAAGAATTTAAATATAAGTTAAGCACCGTCTTAACATAATGCGTTAAAAATGTTCTACAATTTATGAACACTATCTGAAACAATATGTCGTTTATGTGAAAGGATAGTAATTTGAATGCTGGGTCCGTCCGGCAGTTCATCTTTCTTACGTGCAGCAGCATTTTAATCACGCTGGCATGCATTTAACTCTACCCGTACTAGCCCATTGTGTGCGGCCAACTTTAGTTTCCAAATTATATTCACAAAATTACACTAAAGTCGTTTTCATTAGAAAACAAAGTCCTAAACTTAGTTTCAGTAATAGTTCCCCGCAACACAAAAACATGTTGATGAAACCGTGTTGTGTCCCGTATCTACCTACCTTATAAAAAAAAAAACATATTATTTTAAAGTATAGTCGTTTTTTGTGTTTGTCTGTGATGTAGCTTTATAATCTAAAAGTTGGTCTAGTGGGTACGAATCTCGGGTTCACAGATTAAAGTTTTAAATCCGGACATGTTATTATCCCTGGGCTTGTTAAAAGGGATATTATTGGATCTGTGTGTAATTTATTCTCATAAAACAAAATTGATGACTATACCATTTGATTTCATAGCTAAAGACTAGGGTTACTAAACACAACTGTTCTTTTCGTCAGCGGCATGGCAGAGTGTTACACAAGTAGGTAATGATGTTTACTTTCGGAAATCGCTATCGTTTTCCAAAATAATTCCCAACACGCAGTCTCTCTTTTGTCGATTCATTTGTTTACTTAATAAGGAAAACTAAAGAATAAAATAAATCCAAAATAAGTGTTTTCAAGTCCAGAATATTCAGTAGGTACCTATTCGGAAAAAAAAATTCAAAACGGCGTTTGCAAATCTTGGTACTTCATTTAATATCGTTTCTACTACTTCTATAATGAAATTGCCAACGTTTCCCAATTCCCAACACGCAGTCTCTCTTTTGTCGGTTCATTTGTTTACTTAATATGGAGAATTGGAGAACTTATTTCTCTTTTTTTTTCTTTTTGTTTTTCGATTTGGAATTTCTCAGTAACAGCCCGAAGTTTGGAAGTTGGCGGTGTGATACCCCCGTGACTCGGAAAGCACATTAAGCCGTACGTCCTGCGCCTGACCTCTCTCCGGTCGTGTCGGATTGCCGTCCCATCGGACTATGAGAGTGAGGGAAGAGGGAGTGCACCTGTGTCTGAGCGCACACTTATGCAATACGGTCTGGAGGACTATATTTATTTATTTATGGAAAACTAAAGAATAAATCCAAAATAAGTATAAGTATTTAGTAATAAGTATTTTCATCGCAAAAAGTTTCAAAACGGCGTTTTCGAGGCCTTGTTACTTAATTGAAGATCGTTTACCTACTTCTATATAATAACTGGTTTCTTGAAACATGTAGGTATAGATCTCGTTGTTTCAAAAGAGACAGCAAACTTTTTCTATGTGGATAGAAGTAGCGACAAAGAGGAGTGATAAATAAAAATCACAGCGAAGTGTGCAACTTCTAAGACATTTCCAAGCTTTATCTTTATCTAATAAAAAAACATGGTTACCTAACCGTTAATGGAAAAGTAACCATAAATTATGTATATCTACAAACTCGACAGCTCTCTTTTATTTCTCTGACTATTGTGTTTCTTAGTAAAATAAATATTAGTCAAAACAGAACTAATACCATTACACCATCATCTGTCATAACTACAATAGTTGGACATATGGTATCGCGAAGTTTTTTGTAGATATTGATATGTTCTATAATATTGTAGAACATTTTTTTGTTCTATCATCAATACTTTCCGCAGCGCATGCGATGAAAGACGATTTATGACTATTTTTTTTACACCTTGGGTTGGTTTTAGCAGGAATTTCTAAGGATCCCTAATTTTATCTAGTAATAAATATAGCCTATGTTACTCAGTGATAATGTATCTTTCTAACGGCAAAAGAATTTTTGAAATCGGTCCAGTAGTTTTTACGTTTATTCGTAACATACAAAAATACAAATCTTTTCTCTTTATAATATTAGTGTAGATGTAGACAGGTAAAAAGATTTTGCCTTTTCAATATTTAATCCATTTAGGTCAGTGTCAAAAACATTACATTGTTTTCGATAAACATCATGTATCTTTGTCCATGTATCTTTTTCTGTTATAAACAACATCCATAGGTATTTTATTTATTTCTATTTTTAACTTGCACTATGTCAACAAAACAAACAACAGTATGAAAAAGGCAGATGAGAAGGTGACGTATCTCGCGATGCAGAAAATGTAATGTAGGTATCTATATCAAAACATTGCTTCCGCGAGTGTATAAGTAACAACAACAGCGGTGGTTTCAAAATGATTCCAATACCTCATGAATACAAGTGAGATTTGAATCAGAAAACGCACCAAATGTACGGCAGAAATTCTGGAAAACGTTTTTTACGCACATAAATTGACAGTTCCATAAATTAAAATGACAATACATTCCATTGGTTTCTCGTGGCAATAGGCGCTACTACAATGGTGCAATGCGGAGTTTGGTTCACACCATTCATTTTCCTCGTTGGTGCGGTACCTGCTCTAGCTTTTTGTTCCGTAAAAAGTTAAAAGCGATTAGATTCGAAGTTTGCAAAACAAAAAACGTTCGTAGTTCCGCACCTACTTAAAGAGATTTCAAACTGGTTTTTAGTATCTTTTGCGGTTGTAAATGTAGGAGATAGTCAGGATCTTTAGAAACCTTATTTTTCTTTTAGCCGTAAAATCGGGCGCTTATCACGAGATGCCCATTATGAACGAGGGTCGTACTGTCTGTCGTTGATACGCTGTGTGCTACGACTCGTAGCACGTCGTAGCGGTCTAAGTGTCATCTTCCAAAAAAAACTGTGCAGATATTTCGTTCCTAAGAAAACCTGATTACAGTTAGCTGGTGATTTAATTAGGAAACTATTTGCATAATACGCGCACTGTGCATTTCAATCTTGAGAACAGTTCGTATAATAAGCATCGTATTACAGTACAACAATAGAAAGCTACAGCCACGCTAACAATTACATTTTCTTGTTTATGGATGCTTTTGTAGTTTTGGTTTATAAACCGGTACAGTGATATGCACATTGTGTATGATTCGCATTATTTACATGCTAGTGGGAACTGCAATGAGACAAATGTAATAAACATACTTCAGCAAGATGGATAGATTCAAGAACTGAAGAAAACAGTAGAATACTCGTAATGTGTGTGGTTGGTGAAGAACCGGGTGTCGTGGCGAAACTTGCGAAGGGAAATACGTCAAACACAGAACGGCTGTAAAGAAAATTGAACATTATGACTACTTATCGTAAAAGTATTTGGGATATTATTATCAAATCAGAATAATTAATCAATCTAAGGCAATAGCATTAATTCTATCGGATGCAGCTGTCACGCTACAATTGACGCTACAGCCGGAAAACGATAGCCGACTGACGAGAATGTGACTGAGCATAGAATTGTTATTTATGTGGTCATTCACGTTCATTGATTGAGATCAAACTCCACGATTCTTTTGGGATTTTCTATCAGGAATTTCAGTAGCTGCCTGGAGTCTGTATTTATTGAATCTGGTTTATAGAAATAGGCTCGCCCCCTATTAGGTACAGTCGAACAAGCTATTTGGTATATAGACAAAAATATTCATCTTTCCAATACACTCCCAATATTTCGTTTTTTTTTGTGCGTTATAACTTTTTCAGTTTATGACATCCTTAATTAAATAGAGTGGTATAAAAGAATTGACTAACTCAGCACACCATTGTTTAAAAGCAGTTACAAGTTAGCTGCCCGTATACCAAATAGCTTGTTCGACCGTACATGAGACTAAAACATAATTGGCGAAATGTGGTTGTAGGTACTATAAGTATACCTCTACCTAATCCTTCGCGGATTACAAGCGTAATTTTATATTCCACGATTATTTTTATAGAATGATGTTCTAAGCGCATAAAATAATCCTACACGTGGTTTTTTCGACCAATACTCTGCTTTTTTTTACTTATATTACTGCTTACTGATAGACAAAACTGTATGTTATCTCTAGGAACAACTACCTACAAATACAGTCAACGATAGCACAAAAATAATCACAGTTTCTCATCGATACTTCCAACGTTCCTACAGATTTCGTTTCTTCCGGGAATAAATCAATGCTTGAGTTCAAAAGCGTAAAGAAGAAGGAGTTACTTAGTGTGTGCAACAGTAAGGATTGTATATATTGGTGCAAATAACTGAGAGATTTGAATTAGAGGTACAATTCCCGTGTCTTTAAAAAAGTTCACGTTCTAATCTTAATCTCAATCAGACAAAAATTACCGAAAAATTTTAAATTATTTTTTTGACATTGAATAAACTTTGAAAACAGGAATTAGCCTTCAGAAGTATCATTTATTTTACGTTATTAAATAAGTTTCAAATTTAGGGGCCGAACTTACGGCGCTATGTTTCCCAAATTCAGTTGTGATCCCGCTATCTCATGCGGGCACGGAAAAATATCACATCGTGAAATCTTAGCTTTATCATTGATTTATTGGTTTCCGAATTGTACACATTGGTATTACCTACATACCATGTAATCTAGCAGGAATGGTGATGGGTCGGAAGAAGGTAAAGTGATAAAACTGACGACCTAATAAAAATAAAAATCATAACTTGTTTCAGTTTTTTAGCGTTACAGTTTCAACTTCAATAAATTATTGAAACTTGGCGATACCTTTTCTTTTCGAGCGTTTAAAAGTGAAGACACTTTACGATATTACACGGACGCACATATTTTCCTCTCACAAAAATCTCTAATATAAAAGCTGTGTTACGTGACGGTGCCGGAAAAAAATAAACGCCCATTTTACTTATCCAGCGCGTTTTTATTCTGCACTTAGCAAGGTCACATTTAAATGTGACTTTTATAATGTAGGTACCTACCGAGTCCAGCAACCCGGCCACCGTTAAGTGTTTGAATATGTGTGTGCGTCGGTACATAAACTTCTTTCTTTTTAATTAAGCCCCAGCAGTAAAGTATCATACATAAAATTCACGTTAGATACGATTAAGATGAAGCGTTAAAGTTTTTTGCTGCTACATTTACTTATTTAGTCAAAGGAGAATCGGCAAAAAATTATGGAAGCTGTTCCTGGCACCAATAACAACTGCACATATTGTATGTCATTAGATAGATATTTTATTATTATACAATAACTACATTTCAAATCGCTGTCTGAAAAAGTTATGGCGATGTTTCGTAGGAATGACCTGGACGCTAAATAACAGAACCTTTGCATTATAGTGGTCTAAGATTGAATATTTTCAAATGTATGCACTCTGATGATAATACAATAATATGGTACCCATCAAGTTATGGAGCTGAACGCTAGATAACGGAACCCTTGAATAGCGTAAACCCCTCGAGTGTGCGCTCATTAGATGTGTCTCAGCGAGTACTGTTAATCCTAGCTATTTATCCAGTATGTTGCACCTGCCATGTTTTGTCTCTGCATCACCCTAGGGTTGATTGGTAGAAAATGCCTCAGGCATTAGGTCCGCCTTTGTACAGTATTTTTTTTACTTGTGCATAAAGTTTTAACAAATAATAAATAAATACTGTTCATTCAAGCTTTCAGTTATCCTGGTGTCCAGGTCCGTGACCAGGTCATCGTCATCAGATAAAATGAACAGTACTCGTTGATATACATCTAATGAGCCCACACTCGATAGGTTTACTAGTAGTTATTCAAGAGTTCCGAAATCTAGCGTCCAGGTCCATCATGAGACCAGCTAGATGGTATCATATTATTTTGTTAACATCGGAATGCATAAATTGGCGAATATTCAAACTAAGACCACTAGAAGTGATTAACTATTCTAATATTCCATTACCCACCGTCCAGGTACGTCCTACGAAACATCGCCATATCTTTTTTCACACAGCAATTTGAAATGAAACGCAATAGTTTTTATTGCTCTATATTAAAATGCCTATCTAATAACATATGTTTAGTTGTTTTTGGTCGTGGGTACAGTCAGCAACAAAAGTCGATTAACACTGTCATTTTTACATATTATTAAATTAACAACATTTTTTTTCAATAAACTGCTTTTTAGCTTTTCACATAGGTAATAGCAAAGAGCCTATATTCTAAAAAAATTCTTTTGCTGCAATTTTGAACAAATATTTTGCTCAATAACTAAGATTAGAAAAACTGAAGTGTTTATCGACTTTTGTTGCTGACCGTACCATATTGTCCGGTTCTCCTTTACATAATCAGCCTATAATATTCCCTTTGCTGGGACACAGGCCTCCTCTCTATGAGAGGGAGCGGGCCGTAATCCACCACGCGGGCCCAGTGCGGGTTGGTAGGCGTCACATGTCTTCGAATTTTTGGTTCTAGGACATGCCGGTTCTCCTTTACTGGCAGCTTAATGTGATTTGCATTTTGGATGGATGGATTACTCTGTAGATATAATTGGGGCAAAACATTTATGATTTCTAAACTTTCGATATAGATCAAGTGATAATTATGTTGGCTCTACATTAATTAACGTATGAAACCCAACCTGTCTTCAAAATACATTAAAGAACTTTTAACAACGCTCCTAGCGTTCTATCATCTAAATACTACACATTAAATTTCAAATTTAGTCTGGATAATTTGATGAATAGCCAAGCTGAAAATGACTAGCCCGTGAAGGTCACCTTGTCTGCATCCTACTGGAGATTCTAAAACATTGTACTTGTATAATAATTCAAAAGGGTACCTACCTGTAAGTTTGCCACATAAAACCATGAATTTTGGGTAATTCTTCTTTGACTTCAGTCAACTAAGTGTCCCTATTACCAGAGTTAAAGGCGTTCTTAACATCGACCGTGAGGATGAGCTCACCTCTGTTAGAGTTTAAAAATGTGGCAAGGGCATGCATGCTAAACAGGCGCGTTGTAGTTTGTGATCCGCCTTAAGGTTGATTTTTCAATGGTTAGTTATCTTTTATCTGAGGAATTAATAATGCAGTTTGACAGTTTTTATGTAGAAAATAATAATATGACAACCTGTCATATTTATTCTAAAAGTTATGTCACAATTGAAAAATCAACTCGTAAATTTACTAAGTTATCCTTGATATTCGTCGAGCCATTGTCACCGCTCGCATACCAGCGGTATTAGAACCAAACGGCTTGGTACGTGACGATGGGAAGGGACCAGACGGTATGACGTTGTTGCCTTGAAAGGTGGGTAAGCCTCTGGTGTGGGACGCAACCCGTGCCGACTCATGCGGCGCAAATAGGTCGGCGCAGTAGGTATAAAATTAGTAAATAAATGCTTCATAAATAATCCAATAAATTACAATTTATTCATAACATTTAAACATAACATAGAACAAGAAGTACCTAACTAATGACTGAGCATGTTGCGTCCAAGCCTACTTCATTCTTTCAAGTCATTGTGTGATGTGAACCGCGGTGTGAACGTAGCTTCTCAAGGTGGTAATTTTTCTTCGGTATAGTTAGTAGTTGTAAGTGTTTTTATCTATCATTATTGTTTATTGTTTCCTGTTCTTGAATGATTGGTAGACCTCGTTGGCGGTGACCAATGTACCTACACCTTTGCCGACTTTTACCTGTAAACAAAAACAATTTTGATAAGTTTACAATCTCTAAACTACACACAATCCCCACACTCACTCAAAATACACAAGGGTGATGTTACAAAATCCGATAGTTACAATTACTCAGTTTTCACTATACTTATTATGAACAGGCGCCCTGCTGGTGGAATACCGTAGGTTGTCATTAATTTTTCACACTGGTTATCTGGGACGAATGACCAGTAGAGAAACTTTTGTTGAAGCCTTCCTTTTGTTCGTCGGTGAACCGCTAACCAACATATTTATGGTTAACTAAACATCAGTCGAAGTACTTACAACTGTTTTCACAGCAGACTTTAAGCCTTTAACGTTGAACTTAGGTTGTGGCGCGGCGTCACCAGCACCGGCGAACAGCGCGAGCACCGCCATCAGCATCACAAACAGCGCCGTCAGCTTCATTGTCTCTTCTAGTTATTACTGCTCCACACAAACTACGAGGAACTCAGCTTCGAGATGAAGTTGACTGTGACAATATACCACAGACAGTAGCTTATAAATACAAGAAACTAATCTCAATTTTACCTGTTTCTGACGCAACGGGATTTAAAGAGTGACGTGTGCTAATGACGTTCCCATTTTCCCATACTAGACTTTAAACCATATTTCCTTCAATGACCAAAACAGGATGACCAAATACACAATAATTAATTACAGCGACACCGGGAATGATTAGTTAATATTGTACCAAAGTCAATGACCACATTTGGTATAGGAGACACTTGACCTCACTGCTGTATGCGGTCTCATACATAATATATAAAGCTTACGGTTGGTTAGATGTTTCTTTACTGTGTTTTTTAGAGATTACAATTTTGAATTCGATTTTAATCCAGCATTAAAACTAAAATCTTAATATTTGATAGGTTCTAGGTGTTTGATAGGTAAGGTTTTGATAGGTTTGATGGGTTCGTTATGGCGCCCCAGGTGTCACACTGTCGTTTTTGTTTTGTGTTACGATTTGCTGCAGTAATCCTGCCGCAGAAGCGATACTACCAAGTTGTATACAATCTGTCTCCAAAATATAACAAAGCACCCAAAACGTAAAAATGGGAAAGTATAGATTGAAATACCAAGCGTCAAGAACGCTTGTTAATAAAATTCAGAAAAATTAAAAACTGCAAGTAAATTCTCGCATCATTACTCCTAAAAAGTAGCTTTTCTTTTCGTACACATTTCAAATTCCAAGTCGTTCTTTGACGTTGATTAATTATTAGATCTCTTGAACTCGAGCCATTTTTTGTGCGGATTTACAAATTCATAGTTTACTGATGCGTCGTATAATCAAACCATTAACGTTTGCTCGGCGCCGAAGAAAATTAATCTTCTTCTTTTTCAAATTTGGCAATATTTGACTGAACTTTACTTACATTAATAGGTGTACGAGTATTTAAAACCTTGTGGTTTCTGCCAAATAACGCCTGTGTTGGATAAACCAAATCCTCGTACCATTTTTTTACCTATTTCCGTTAGAAAATACTATCCATACATTCGGTATAATCGGTCAGTCAGCTCCTACGACTGCTGTCTGAAATGATAGAGTGGTTTATTCATAGCCAAACCCACTCGACATACCTACTCACATAATACGTTTAAAACATACATGTAGATATTATGATATTTTGTATATTTTATACACAGTATAATAAAATATGTAAATCAGTGTTCGTAAACATACCTTATCGCGTCGTAGCGTAAAACGCCAAAGCGTGTTTTTGCCGCAAAGTTATTGCCAACGTTAGCTTTTCGATTATTTTTTTCATAAGCCCGGGTACAAATTGAATTCTCTCGTCAAATCACTGTTCAACTTTTTCGTATAGCTCAACTTATTTCTAACAAAGTCTGTTTTAACATCAAAGACCTGCGGGGTAACTGCGTAACACACAAACAGTAGCAATGAATTTCATTTTGATAGTTCAACAACATTCATTGCGTTATTTACGTTGCTGAGCAGATACATTTTTCGAACATTTGAAGCAATGGATTAGCATTCCAAATGATTCAGATTGTGACTGAAAGTTAGATACGCAATTAGGCTGCTGTATAATTGTGGTTATGAACCAGTTATGAAGTGCTCCAGATTTTATGACGGCCATGGCGACCAATCCCAGCGGAGACCAGCCTTCGGCGCAGGAGATAGGTATGAGTATGATAATGAGAGTGCATCTGTGTCTGCGCACACACTTGTGCACTATAGACACAGATGCACTCTCATTTCCGTCACTCTCATTATCCTATGGGACAGCAATCCGACACGACCGAAGAGAAATCAGGCGTGCTTTCCGTGGCACCGGTACTACACCGCCTACTTCCAAACTCCGGGCTGTTATTTAGAAATTCCGAATGGAAAACCCAATCACCCGGGAATCGAACCTAGGACCCCCTAGGTTCGATTCCCGGGTGATTGGGTTTTTCCACGTTGCGACCACGAGACCAACGGGGCAGTCAAGTTATATTAAAATAGTAAAGCTGAATTATTATTAATATGAAATATCAATCAATCTGTAACTACCTAAAACTATCAGTTGTTGGTAAATATTTTAGTTAAATGAAACCGAATCGATCAAATATTTACTGAAATTAAGTCCGATTAATAACGCATTTAGACGTTTTTGATGATGTAATCTGATCACCACTGGGCCCGCGTGGTGGATTTCGGACCACTCCCTCTCACAGAGAGGAGGCCTGTGTCCCAGCAGTGGGAACATTATAGGCTAATTAATTAGATGTGGATAGAATCTTATATACTTAGGTACTCTGATACAATAGATGGAACTTAATTAAAAAGAAAGTCCTTATTATAACATCTCATCTATACATATAATAAAACTGTAGAAAAGAAGTTTTTGTACATTAAAAAAAAATATATATATAGCCAGGGTGTTAAAGGACAACCAATAGAACCCATTTCCAGCATTTTTAGAATTTTTGTCTGTTTGTATGTTTAGTTATCCGAGCATCACGTAAAATGTACGAAATCAATGTAGATAACTTTTATACACAACGATTTAGCGTAACTTGAAGTAACATTTAGTTTTTGTTTCATTGCAATCGGTTCAGTCTATCAAAAGATTTTTGAATTTAAAGTGTTCCAGAAGAAAAATTAGTTAACGTGTGTTAATGTGCACTTGGTCTCACAACTTCACGTTTATATATATTTGCGTTAATAATTATATAAATTGAAGTAACATTGAGTTTTTTGTTTCATCGTAATCAGTTCACACCTAAAAAATGTAAATTAGAAAATTATAAGTGTTTCAGCGCCATCTATGGACAAAATGACTAACTAACTTACAATACAAATATATAAAAATAAAAAAAAACAAAGGACACTTAGGCGTCGAAGTATTCATCCGCATCGCTGTCATCCGGAAACGTGCCCAGAAGACTGGCAACGTACGACCCAGCCCTCTGGTCACGTGAAGTATCGACCAGCCGGCGAGAAATTTCCTTAAAAAGGAGACGCGCGCTCGGGCCCCATGACCCGAGCGTTTCGACCCCAAACGGCTCAAAGCTGTAGTTGCCCATAAGGTTACAGTATTTGCGCCGCTTGAGGGTCTCAGCAGCTGCAGCAGCGGCGCCAGCACAGCCCGCAGTGCTAGGAACATGAGATGGCGCTAGGGTATCGACACATGTTGCGTCCCACACCAGAGGCCTACCCACCTTCCAAGGCAACAACGTCATGCCGTCTGGTCTCTTCCCATCATCACGTACCAAGCCGTTTGGTTCTAACACCGCTGGTACGCCGGCGGTGACAAGAGCTCGACGAATAATATCGTTGATGCTGGCATGCCGTGCTATGCGACCTGCGTTCCTGCAGCAGGACAGGCCATGGTGTCCGAGACTGTGGACAGCTTCACCGCAGTGACATCGATGCGGAGCAACACAAGGTGCGCCCAAGCGGAGACACGTAGCGAGCCGAAACGATGAGTCATCCATCATTGTGCCTATGGTGGATGACGGGAGCGCCTGAAGCCACAAACCTGACTCCCATTCTCCCACAGCCAGCAGACGGGCACGCTCAACAGTATTACGTGACGTGTTTACAAGGGTATTCCGTATAATACTGCAGAGCGGCACGTCCCACCGTCTCTGGGAAGATGGGTTATCAGGCAAAACCGTATCGGGACAAGCCATTTTCCAAGCGTTCAACGCATCGGTCAAAAACGGCACTTCAAAATCGACCAGTGAGGAAGATAAAATGTTCCTGGTTAATTTATCGGTACTGTGGACCGAGGAGAGGAAGGCTGGTAAACTAATACTTGAAATTTTGCAGACGCCGAGACCGCCCAAGCGAATGGGTAGTGTGGCTTGCTGCCACGCACGGTCGTCAAGGGCCACATTTAGGATGGAAATTAATGTGTTTCTAATAATTTGGTCTAATTTTTCTAAAAGTTGTGGATGCTTCCATAGATGAGAGGAGCGAAGGCTATAAGTAAATTTTGGTCCAAAACAACAGTACCGAATGAGTGTGAAGGCCGAATGAATATTAATTTTGAAAAGTCTTTCCGAGACGTCATTAAAATTTTGTATCTTCTCCTCAATGAACGTTGGAAAGGATTCGTCAAAAATTGGGGACCCTAGAATGTGAAGAGAGTTTCTTTCCATAATTTTGATATTTGGAGCTATTGTATTAAATTTTGCAATGGTTGTCTGTCTGTCAGTCGTTTGGGGAAGATAAATTTCGCATTTTGAAAGGTTAAGGTCTAGGCCAATGGAACTGAATTTTTCTTTTAAAAACTGTAAATCTTTTAAGACTGTGTGTACATTACCTCCTAGGGTTCCGTCATCCAAATACCATACGTTGAATTTAGAATTTAGGTGTCGAATAATTGGATTTATTGCCAAACTAAAAATGACTGGCCCAAGAGGGTCACCCTGTTGACAACCAACTGCTGATTTCAAAAGGTGGTCTTTATAAAGTAATTTAGAGGGTTGTCTGTAACATTGATAGAGAAAACTGTAAATTTTGGACAAATTTTTAAAGTGCGAAGCAAATAATAACTTGCAATTTGAGTCAAGTAGTTTTATTTACTTCGTAGTTTGAAATTTTATTTGTCTTCATTCTCATTTTGAAAGTTTGTGTTTTGTTCAATATTTTATTTGTTTGGTTCAGTTCTTTTTCTGAAAATGCATTCTAGAAAAAAAAAAAAACAAACCTTTCGCAGCGTAGCCGAGATGCGAAAATGGCGAGATTAAGTAGGTCCCAGGAATCAGAAGAAGAACATGAAGTGAGTTGCGGGGGTAGACATAAGTATTGGATGCTTTTCCCATGGTCAACTATACGTAGCTCTTTCACGCGTAAACAACTCCAATAACCTTTTTGTGTACGCTCCAGATGGTTCCACAGCTAATGTTGTTTATAGAGAAGCACTAGCATAAATAAAAAATAAAGATTTGAATCATATAAATATTGTTAAGTTCCGACATCCACGCGATCGAAGTCGCGGGCACAGCTAGTGAACAATATTTATTTTATAAGACACGCCATAAAACCTGGATTAATAAATGTTCCCAAACAAAAGTTTTTTAAAAGAATCAAACTTTTTCAGTTAACGTACTTTGTTAAGACTGTGAACATATAATCTGGGTTTACTGCTCAGTGTAGAAAAAGTACATAAGCTTTCAAGTTTAATGCGTCTTTTGAGTCTACTAGAACGAGTCTGTACAATATAAAATGTGTTCAAGGGTCTTAAACAATACAAACTTTTCTGTTGTGTACTTTTTTAATGGAATACTTATTTATTTATTGGGGACCTCCAACAAAAGATGTCGGTACAGTTATAACCAAAATATGTGTGTCTTAAGGGCTGTTTTTGTCTGAACTTTCCACGATAGAATTTGCTTTAGGTACCTACTCGGCATTATTTATATTGCGTCGTAATGTCAATACCGCAAAATGACATTCAGCCATTTTCGTTATTGTCAGACCGAATTAAAAACGTGACACTGACACCAAATTTCTGGAACAAAAATAATTGACGCGTCAAAAGTAAACGCAATTCAAGTGAAATAATGTTAATAATTGATTCAACCAATCACGTCAACTTACGCGTGCTTGACAATTTGTCAGCTAATTTTTATGTTGATTCTCGTCCATTTTGCGTGAAAGACAAACAGTTAAATAAAAAAAAAAAGACGGGTTGCACTCCGGGAGTGCCGGCAGAAGTGAAAACTTGTATATTGACGTTGAAATAAATCAATTATTAATTTAATTAATGTAACTCATTTTTTTTCTCAATATCTGCGTCACTTTTTTCATTAATAGATGCGCTTTGTTCAATTTCCATATTTTAAACACTTTATATACCTAAACGAATTTTACGAATACACAGCAGTGTGGCTACTACACAGACGGTCGAGCCATCAGCTGTCTATCCATCCATCCATCCACTTCCACTTCCACTGCGACTTCCACTTCGACTTCCACTTCGACTTCGACTTCCACTTCGACTTCCACTTCGACTTCCACTTCGACTTCGACTTCGACTTCCACTTCCACTTCGACTTCCACTTCGACTTCGACTTCGACTTCCACTTCCACTTCGACTTCCACTTCGACTTCGACTTCCACTTCCACTTCGACTTCCACTTCGACTTCCACTTCGACTTCCACTTCCACTTCGACTTCCACTTCGACTTCCACTTCCACTTCCACTTCCACTTCCACTTCCATCCATCCATCCATCCATCCATTGTGTCCGTATGTCACTTCACTTCGGTTGGCGCCGCCGAAGAAAGAGAGGGGGGGGGGGGGGAATCTCTCCTGACGGTCACGTGTCCTGACGCGAGTTTAACATTTTTTACCCACTACTAAAAGTGTGCAACGCCGCTAAAGAAGTTTACACTTCAAAAATCTTATCTATAAGTAGTAGGTAATAGGTAATACGGGCTGGTGTCCGCAACTCCACGTCAATGCGCGTATTTTGCGTACATCTATAAGTAGTAATAATAAAGCTGAAGAGTTTGTATGTACGCGCCAATCTCTGAAACTACCAGTCTGATTTGAAAAATTATTCTTGCGGAAGGCTATAGACTATTTAATATCACGCTAGGACCCATAGGAGTTGAGCAAAAACAAAAAGTCAGAAAAAACGCTCATCGAAAACGAAGCAGTAGCTCGGGCGATGCGATGCGACAGGGTGGGTCGGGGAACAAGAACTACGTGGCCGAAGGCGCGGGCAGAAGCTAGTATTACTAGAACTGAAAGGCCATTAAAAAAGTTTTAGGTTGCCGTTAACTCGACATTGGTCAAAAGTTTTACGAGTATTTTGATCTTTGTTATCAAGCAACTAAATATAGTTTTCTATAGAATAGTCTGATCAGTGCAGTAGCTTCAACAGGTATTATCTGCCCTGACTTGAAAAGAAACAAACTGACGAATACATAAAAGACTTGACTGTACTTACACAAAAAAATCTCAATTTACAAAAAAGGTTTTGTCTGGTGTACCTACGTACTTACTCCTTCAATTCATTATTCAGTTTCATTGAAAAAGTATTTGACCGTGAGACAACCCCTTACATAAATGATTTGTCTGTCTAGATTTTAAGAGTTCTATAGTCAATAAGGAACCCTTATAGTATCGTCATGTCCGTCCGTCTATCTGTCTGTCTGCGGCTTAGCTCAGAGACGCCTAGTGCTAGAAAGCTGTAATTTGGCAAGGGTATACATATTAATCACGATGAACGTGGTAAAAATAACCTTTAAAATATATTTTAGGGTACCTCTTTTACACATAAAGTAGTTTTTTGTGGTTTATCACATGGTGTGTGGGTATCACAGCTAAGTAAGCTTTACAAATTAAAAATTCGTAATAAATCCATAGAAAATAAGATTTAGTGGGGCAGATTCCACTGCAAAATTTTAGGCATTCCACTTTGCTCCACCAGTGGGGCGGCCGGTGGGGCAAAGTGGAATAATCCGTTAAAACCAGGTGCATTATAAATTTGTAATGTTATATATTGTAAAATCCATACTAATATCATAAATTCGAAAGTAACTCTGTCTGTCTGTATGTTACCTTTTCACGCCTAAACCGCTGATCCGATTTAGATGAAATTTGGTATAGGTAGAGATAGTTTGAGTCCCGGGAAAGGACATAGAATACTTTTTATTCCGATATTCCCACGGGATCGAGAGTTATGCGAGTGAAACCACGGGGCGCAGCTAGTATAAAATAAATATTTTGTGATGAAGTTACATAAATGTAGATAGATACTATTGCTATAACTTCACACTTTCCTTTGCGAGGTTGGCAGAGAGAATCGAACGGCATATAAGCATGTGCGGGGTATTTTTGGAGCCAATTATTTCAAAAGAATATGTTTTAGACTTTGCTATTGAAGTCGATACTTTGTGGTTATATTTTCCGGTCACAACCGCAGAAATAACTTAGTTTTTCATAGGTTTTTCGAACAATACTATTAAATACAAACGTATTTTTGCGGTGAATAAAACATACTGTGCATGCGTAAGTATTCATCCCAACTACGTAACCCTTCACTATGCGCGTTTCGACACGCACTTGACCGGTTTTTATTACCCTATTATTACTATTAATAAAGGTTAGTAATAATGATTAATGAAGTATGTATGGTTTAATATAATCGGAATGTCTGAAACCTCCTCATATAAATTAGTAGTGAAACGCAAAAAGCCCAGTGTTGTTGCCAAGAGAATTGTTCAGAAATGGTTGGAATGGTAAGGAAACTCGTGAACTGGCAGTTTCTAAAGTTTTTGGCCGCAGTTACGTTGCAATAAGACGACTTTATGATTTACTAGTTCCTGAGAGCTTCTTTTTACCGAGCGAGTTGGTAAATGGGGGAACCTTTATCATTTTCATACATTTTTGCGCTAAACTCTTATTTTTCGAAGAATTGTGCTTTATTTAAAACGGCTCTATATCGGTAGAGAGGTAGGTACAGTCAACAAAAGAGATAAGTAGGTATGCAGGATCGTCGGATATAGTTGAAGTTGAGTAAGAATCCGACGAATATTCTCGAATAAAATTTTATTTTATTAATAGAAAATAAACAGCTCATTTATCAAATTAAATTTCAATCGACAACATCCATCGGTTCCTTACTAAACTTCAACAATATCCGACGATCCTGCATACTTATCTCTTTTGGTGACTGTACCTACCCAATACTAGAATCAATCAAATTGATTCGCTTCTTTGCTTCCACGAGTCAAGTTATAATGCCAAAAAACATGCTCTCACGAACTTTCCACAACTTTCTTATTAAGTGTGTGTCATCATCATCATCAGCCTATAGCAGTCCACTGCTGGACATAGGCCTCCCCTATTGCACGCCATTCAACTCGATTTTCGGCAACTCTCATCCAGATCCTACCAGCCATTCTGCGATCATCATATGCATTCTGCGTTCGTCGTTCCACCTTTTTTTTTTTCGATGAGAAATGCATTACGCATTTCCGCTCGTAGGGGACGAGACGGGGTATGTGGGACTCCTGTCGGAATGACACCGACAGTATACCCACTAAAACTCAGCGGTGTTGCCGCATCGCCGTGATGGGAGGGCCATGGGAAACCGGCTCAGCCTTTACTTCCACAACCCTCCCGGCGCATGCCCGCCTAGCTGGTGGGCCCCGCATGTCCCCCAGACTGGGGGGCTACGGGAATGGCCGGGAACACCTGGCCATTCCCGTCCAACACTGATGGAGGCCTGTGCAATAAAGGTGCCCCTGCACCTTTATTGTTGCCTGCTGACCTCCATCTGGGAGGAGTCGGAGATGACTGTCAAACTGACGTCTTCTTCGACCCCTCCTCCGCCTTCGGAGCGGCGCCGCGTGAGGATCTACCTCCCGCGCGCGCTCCGCCGCCTCCTTCTGGGACATGACGTGCTCGCAGAAGGAGGCGACTGCCGCCCAGGACCTCTCATCCCTCAGCATGGCGTAACCGGGTAGTGACAGGTCCGTAGCCTGAGGGCGTCCCACCCCTAACGTGTACCGATTCGCGGTCTCCACTCAAGAACACGTCTACCCCAACGGTCAACGGTTCTACAATCTACGGCTAATATGGCCGGCCCATTGCCACTGAAACTTGCTTATTCTGTGAGCTATGTCGACAACTACAAAGTTACCTACCTACCTATTATTATCCTATGAAACCCCTAACGATATCTCTTTGTGTTTTCCTTGGCAACCAACATTTGGGGATCCCCGAAATTACAGAAATTTTAGTAATACTTACTGGGTAGCTGTTTGTGCTTGTTCAACAAAACGTTCTCTCTAACTAAGCTGGCAAACTAGGAATGTGCTTACAAACCTAGTACATACCTCGTTTAAACTAATAATATTCCACAAGTCTGTATTGACGGCACGTGCAAGCGAAACGACGAGGTTTATTCAGGGTGGCACATCTCTATGGTGGTATGGTTCAGTCCCACCCTACCCCCAGGGGTATGGCCAGGGGTATGGTGGGCCCGCAGTGATTCATCTGTAGGTATGCCAGCATTTCTACAGGTATCAATACGTATTTAAGTACAAGACTGGCTTCTGACTAAGTAATACCAGCCGCAAGAGTCGATCGATCAGGCTAAGCTATTCTTTCCACGGTTGATCCGTGGATGGGTTACCATCTTTACATATCAAGACCCCTCCGTGTCTCGGAAAGCACGTTAAGCCAGATTAAGCCAAGCACACTAAGCCAAGTTGGTCTCGGCTGTCATTCGTGGATCATTGACAGTCGTTACGGGTCGTCAGAAGCCCGAAAGTCTGACAACCGACAGCCTTACCAAGGGGTATCGTACTTATTACCCAGTAACTGGATTAAAGAGATCAGATCGGCAGTAATTCCTTGTAAAATACTGCTATTCAGCTGCATCCGGTTAGAATGGAAGCCGACATGCAGATGATGATCAATACCAATTTACCTATTTCTCGAACACTGTATCCCTATGTAAGCTTCAGTATTTTACCAAAGACCTGAGTTGCACGACACACGTGCAGGTGCAATAACAAGACGGAATTTATAAGACGACATGCCAATGTGTATGTCCCTATGCAGTATGCATGCGCCCAAATAATACCATCCATATCGGATGCAGGACAGAACGCCCTGGTATTATCTTGGGAGCCATGTTTGCTTACCTAAGATCACAGAATACTTAATAGTACTACGCTAAGATTGTGTGAGGAAAATTGCCAAGCGACTGACACTATTTATTTTACATCCCACACGTAGCTTAGTGTAAATAAGGACATACTAAGTGTTATTGGATTGAAGATCAGCAGCAATATTCTGTTTAACTTAGGTACTTCGCTTTATACTTAGTAGTAGGTACGTTTTCAGCACTTCTGAAAATTTTAGCACTGAAGCCTGTAAGTTTATCTGCGGAAATAAGTTCGGTAGGGATCAAGTTTTATCAGAATAGCCCGAAAAGATTAAATCATGAGCGATAAACGAACATTGGTTTTAGGTGAGAAATCTTTTGTCAAACTTTGCGCCGTAAGTTTTTTTTTTATTTAATACTTTGTTTGTCTATTCGATATTACGAAGTTCTAGCCTTTCAGACTCAAATATCACACGCACGCACGTAGCAGGCGAACGTACAACCACCCTAATTGCGTAACACACTCACAGTACCAATCCCTTTCATTTTTTCACAATTTTACCGAATTTTCAACTAGATGGTTTTTTCATATTAATGATGAACCCATGTTGCGTCAACCTCAAATAAATTGGCATAAGAGCTAAAGAACGTTGATATTGAAATCAGCCAAAATAAAAACATCTGTGACTGCGAATGTTTAACGCAATTGGGTTCCGGACCAAATTGGTTTGAACCTATACAAATATTAAGCAATTCCATATGGGCCCAACCTCACGACCCGGGCCCAACTTTCAGCCCAACATAATTTACAAGCTATTCATTACAAAGCCACTGAACTTTACACAGTAGGCACTCTTTTGTTCAATTTCAAGTTCAATTAAGTACAGCATGTTGGCACTTTAATAATAAATTACCTAGGTAGGTTTCTAAACGTTTATTATAGAGTAAAGAAAAACCTTAATAATTAGAAGAGAATCTAGTCGCTACTAAGAGCAGACAATATAACTTATATAGAAATCCGGCAGGACGCCAACCCAGTGTTCCGAGGAAAAGATAATTAAAAGGCAATTAGCACGGTCATTGATTTTTAATATAGCCATCAATTTGAACGTCGGTATACATTTAAGAATCTATTATTCTACATGTATCAGAACTGGACGTAACTTAATCAAGCAGGATTCATCCTAAAGTAAGGACTTACAAGTTTTATCCACTTAAACCTGACCAAACTCCGGCTAAGCCTTTAGGCGTACAAAAGTGCGTAAATAAAGCATAACCTTGTTAAAACAAAGTGAATGAAGAATAATTATCCTAGCTATCTTGTTGCAAAGTTCATCTAAACTTAACGCGATGTATAGCATTAACTAAGGTATTGTTAACACAGTGCAATATTAAATTTTGTAAGCAAGGCGGCGGATTTGCCTCCCACAACGTTAATAAATTACTCCAAGTTTCTACTAGCATAGCATATTGAGAAACTTGCAGATTTAAGATGTAATAATACACGAACTGTGCAGAGGATTTATGCAAAACAGTTTCCGAAACAAAACCAAGTTTTTCTTTTCCCTTTTGTTTTTATGGTCCCAAATATTTGTGAAAGGTACTCCTTTTTCCATAATTGAGTACCCAAGATGATTGGTATGCGCTCCATGAATGTTGTAGGATACGGAAAAATATTTGGTATATTGCTTTTTGTCAAGATAATGTAATATTAAAACTCATGATATAAGAAATAGGGACATGTGAACGATCTGTAGTACCTATGTGCTTGTACACTGAAAGAAATAAGCAGTAAATAAAAATGAAAAAACATTAATCTGAACTGCTTTAAACAGTTCCATAATATGAGCCTAACGTTCAAAACAGTATTTTTTACTGATCCGAAAACAGTTGAAGCTTGAGGCAAAATGTTACCGGCATGACAGTAACCTTTAACGTTTTAAGTACCTAGGTCACACAATATACTGTTTCATTCATTTGGTGATATCATTCAAACCATTGAAATTTACTTACATTACAGTAATGGTAGTTTTCCTCTTTTTTGGTTTTTTTTTTCAGTAAATAGCATACTATTTACTGAAAAAAAACAACAAAAAAAAAGGAAAATTTTAATGATTGAACAGGAGGATTTTTAATGATTGAACATATTCAATCATTACAAATTAGGTAGTGTTTTGTCTTTTACAGTTTTACAAACATTTCTACTTATCGTATAAAGTCTTAATGAAATCGCTTTAATGTGCTGTAGTAAGAAATTATTTTTTTCACTATAGGTATACGTACTTATGAGCTTTTAGTAAAAGGGGTTCGTGCCCCGGGGCCGGATTCCGAATAGACATTGTGATAGATGATGTTTACAGCCACGATTTGGTTTAGGAACTTCTGGCTAATCGCACAATTTGCCGCCTAATTATGCTTTACGTCTTATCCATAAGCTCCAGACGTACGTAAAGAGGTACTTAATCTTAAATACCTTTCCTTTTGAGCCTGATTTATGTTATCAGGTCTTGTCGTACAACTTGGAAACCGTAAACAGACATCATCCGTCAGGCTAGTATTGAAATCTAAGTTCTATTCTATATTACGATCTAAACAACTGAGCATCGACAAAATTGAATTAATCCTACATTTTTATACTAAAGTCACTTGTTACCTTAGTATGAAAACAAATTATTATTTCAAATTCGACACAGTCTTGGTATACAATTTATAACTATTGTTTACAGATAATAGTTTCGTAATTTAAACCGTACATTACTAACCTGGGGGCCTGGGAGCGGCTAAGTCCGTCGACGAAGAAACGGGCCCGTCCGAAAGTTGTATGATACCTACTTTGATATAATCCCTACTTCCGATTAATATTTTTTTCGAACGGGCAAACACATCAGGAGTAAGGACAACTTTCAAATCGTGTTGTCGTTCATTCTTAGCTCGGGCCCCGAACTAATCATATATACGTACCTAGGTGATACGGAGTAGTAACGCCCGTACACTGAAAGAAATAAGCAGTAAGTAAAAATGAAAAAACATTGATCTGAACTGCTTTAAACAGTTCCATATGATCCTTACGTTCAAAACAGTATTTTTTTATTGATCCGAAAACAGCTAAAGCTTGATGCAAAATGCTACCGTCATGACATTAAAAAAAAGACGGGTTGCACTCCGGGAGTGCCGGCAGAAGTGAAAACTTGAATATTAACGTTGAAATAAATCAATTATTAATTGAATTAATATAACTCATTTTTGTTCACTATTTCTGCGTCCCTTTTTTCATTAATAGATGCACTTTGTTCAATTTCCATATTTTAAACACTTTATATACACGAATGTTACGAATACACAGCAGTGTGTCCACGTCCACTTCCACTTCCACTTCCACTTTGACTTTCACTTTGACTTTCACTTTGACTTCCACTTTGACTTCCACTTTGACTTTGACTTCGACTTCGACTTCGACTTCGACTTTGACTTTGACTTCGACTTTGGCTTTGACTTTGACTTCGACTTCGACTTTGACTTCGACTTCGACTTTGACTTCGACTTTGACTTCGACTTTGACTTCGAGTTCGACTTTGACTTTGACTTTGACTTCGACTTCGACTGACTCAAACTTCGACTTCGACTGACTCAAACTTCGACTTCGACTGACTCAAACTTCGACTTCGACTTTGACTTCGACTTCGACTGACTCAAACTTCGACTTCGACTTTGACTTCGACTTCGACTTTGACTTCCACTTCCGCTTCCATTTCCACTTCCGCTTCCACTTCTACTTCCACTTCCACTTCCACTTCCACTCCATCCATCCATCCATCCATTGTCGTGTGTCACTAAACTTGGTTCACTTCGGTTGGCGCCGCCGTAGAAAGAGAGGGGGAGGGGGGGGGGGGGAGGAAATCTCTCCTGACGGTCACGTGTCCAGACGCGATGCCCTGACGCGAGTTTAACATTTTTTACCCATTACAAAAAGTGTTCAACGCCGCTAAAGAAGTTTTCACTTCAACAAGCTGTTTTATTCATTTGGTAGTATCGTTCAAACCATTAAAAAGGATAACCACCATTACTGTAATGTAGGTATATAGTAATAGCGGTTTTCCTTTTTTTTGTAGTTTTTTTCAGTAGTATGTTCAATATATTCAATCGTTAAAAGTTACTGTTTTGTCTTTTACTGTTTTACAAATATTTCTTCTTACTGTAATGTTTTGTAAGAAATTATTTTTCACTGTAACTTCGGCTGAAACTACGGGTTACATAATTAGAGAAGAGATCCTTTGCTTTCATTAGGTACCTGCTGACGTAACTATATTGCTCCGGGCTACAAGCTATTTTCGCCAGAAGGAAATGATAAATGGGTCGATTCAAACCGGTGTAGGGCGTGACCACAATAAATCATTATTTATTGTCAAAAGGAGCCCCACATACGCCTGTCTGTCCGTTCAATGTTTCATGAATATATATAGTCAGCCTATGACAGCAAATATATGTACCTAAGTTTCGGTAAGCTGCAAACAGTTGACCCATTAACAAACTCCAATGTAATGCCCACTCCATTTTCAATTGCTACCTAACTGAACGTTTTGCTTACCTACCAATCGTATGTTCATGTGCTAATAAAATTAATTTAAAAATATATAAATTGCGCAGCTGGTTCGATATTAACTCTAAAACAGATTTAACTATACGTGGGTACCTAAAAAACCTTCTATAGGATAAAAGGGTTACCTACTTATCTAAGCTTAGCCACAGAATACTGGCTTAGCTAAGCTGATAAGCTTTAATATTTGCGAGATGTGAGAGAAGTTTTAACAGACTGTAAGATACGATTATAAATACGATATGAAATGAGAGATTAAATCAAACTCAAACTCAAAGCATTTATTTCAATTAAACCAATTACAGGCACTTTTGAATTGTCAAGGAGTCGGTCAGTTAGAAAGATGAAGCTAGTTGCCCATTCCAAAGCGTAGGGTTAAAAATTATACATGTGAGAACGATGCAGAACGTTAAAAGCGTCCATAATGAAAAGATGAGAAAAAACAACAATTCAAATATTAAATTAAAATAAGCCACGGCAGCAAAGAGATGACCAGTCCTCACTGATGGCGCCCGTTCACGAACATGACGCATGTATTAGCACCATTCAGTTCAACCATAAATAAAGTATGAAATCTATATTCTATATATAAATAAAAATGAAATGCTGTTCGTTGGAAAGCGCATCACTAAAAAAAAGAAAAACGTTTATTTCAGGTAAACATGGAGCAGAGTAGGATAGGAATACAAACACCATAAAATTATGAAGTTGGGTGTAAATATGCGTCACATGCAAATAAAACTTGAGAACGGCTGCACCAATTTGGCAATTTTTTTTAAATGTTCGTAATAGTTCAAATTAGGGTTTTACGGAAAAAAATAAAATATCGGAAAAAACTGAAGGTGCTTCTTACTATGGGATTTTCGTAATATGAACTCAAGAACATATTTAAATTCTGACAGGACTCCTGTTATGACATCGTTTCCCATCTGATTGCCTCCTGTTTTAATAATATTTGAAGCCATAATTAATATTTATTAGGCGTACTCAACTTAGATTGTTTTCGTAACCACAGAAACAAGATAATTATGAAGATTTCAGGAGGAGAGGGGAGGGACCTTCTATGGTTTCCTAATAGAATTAAATACGTAAGTAAAAGTAACCTTGTTTGTTAGGTTAATGTCGAAAGTAAGTATGTATGTTTAAATTCATTTCATAAACCTTTTATCGCGAACGTAAAAACATTGGTCACCTGAAACTGACGAGGACCGCGTAATATAATATATGTAATAAAATCCGTAGCGAAAATAAGGCGTCGAATTTTAAATAAAGGGTCAACATTTTTGTTGTTATTCCCAGGACTTATGTGGCGCCCCGAAGTCGATCGAGCTCAATGTTTATTTACACCAACCGTTACCGTCGTAAAATGTAGGTTCTAATGACTTTTCGATGGCCATTACAAGTGGCTTTACTATGATGAATGAAAAGCTAACGAGATCGACAAGCATATATGTAAAAAATATTCACATAAACAAAAAGTACATACAGTTAGTTATTAACATAAAGTTGTGTTATGAAATAAAATATTTTTAAAATAAGATAAAAATCTGCTAAAGATAATCTGCTACAGGACCTGCAGGACCTGCAGCAGATGCTGGACGGCCTAGTTAATTCTTCTGTACGCATTGGGCTCCGGATGAACTTGGACAAAACCCAGGTTATGTTCAACGAACACGTTACCCTGGGAACGATTGCGGTCAATGGCGGTACTCTCAAGGCTGTTCAAGAATACGTTTGCCTCGGGCAAACTCTGCAGTTTGGTAAGAACAACTTTGAGAGGGAGGCTAACAGAAGAATTCAGCTGGGCTGGGCAGTGTTTGGGAAGCTTTGTCGGGTCTTCTCGTCGCATATTCCACAGAGCCTAAAGACTAAGGTCTTCAATCAGTATGTCCTGCCAGTTATAACTCACGGAGCCGAGACGTGGACACTCACGGTACGGCTAGTCTGGCTTCAAGGTTGCTCAGCGAGCTATGGAATGGGCTATGCTTGGAGTCTCTCTGAGTAATTGAATCCGCAACGAGGTGATCCGCCAGAGAACCAAAGTTGTCGACATAGCTCACAGAATAAGCAAGCTGAAGTGGCAATGGGCCGGCCATATTAGCCGTAGAACCGATGACTGTTGGGGTAGACGTGTTCTTGAGTGGAGACCGCGCATCGGTAAACGTAAGGTGGGACGCCCTCAGGCAAGGTGGAGCGCCGATCTTCGCAGGATGGCTGGTAGCAGCTGGATGAGAGTTGCTGAAAATTAAGTTGAATTGCGTGCAATAGGAGAGGCAGTCCAGCAGTGGACTGCTATAAGCTGATGATGAAAACAAGATAAGAGTTAGTAGAAATCTATTTTAAAAAAAAGAACATAGGTAGGTACTGTAGAGATTATTAACCTGCAAGCTTTTAACATGCAACCTTTTCGAATAATTATAAAGATAATGGCGTATGATTCTGAGATAAACGCTATTACTAAGAAAAATAATAGAGAGTCATATTAGCAAGCTGACAGAGATGATAAAATGTAAAATATCGTAGACTAAAATGTACTCGTTTTATTTGACAGCCTGGCAACATAATAAAGAGGAGTTATTATAGTACCTACGTGTTCGTAGGTATTTACGTATTTATTTATTATTTATATACACTTTATTGTACACCACAAAAATACTACAAAATATACAATGGGCGGCCTTATCGCTTTCTGCGATCTAGGTATCTATATACCTACTTCTACATGATTTCAAGAATGCGAGCACTGTTCTTAATGACATTAACGTAAGTAAACAGCATCTATGTATGTATAACAGCATACGTCCCTACTTAGGTACTTGGACCAATAGATTACATAAACATGCAATTTTCCTTCCTCTGCAGTATTAAAAAACTTCCGCAATTAATATTCTCTAATTTTCTTCTGTTTCAGATGCGAACACAAACAAACATCCACCAGCCTTCACAAACTTGGGAAAGTGCCGATTAAAACCAAGAAAAGCAAGCTGATACCCTCAATTTTAAGTGTAAAGCAATGTTAGCACTGCGCAAACGTTAATGGTTGAAAGTGTAAATTGTCTTGAAGAATGTTCCGCTGGCGTGTTTCTAACTCGAAAACAATTGTGAGCTTCGTCGTGAGCACCTCTAAGTTGATACAAACATTCTCTAAGACTCGGCTTTAGAATATTTAGTACCTACATCGAAAGCTCATTAAGACAACTGATTTTCTTTTGTGGTTTGCGAAAGAAAAATACAACAGAAATGTTGAGTTTATTTTAGAATTATTAGGTATAGGTTTGATGAATTGACAAATCTACTGTTATTTGTCCGTTTTGCTGTCATAATCATTTTTTTTAAGAAAAATAGTAGTACTTACAAACTATTTAATTTAAAAAGGAATGTCTACATGGTAAGTTGCAATACCTAAATAAAATATCGTTCCTTACATTTCGATACACACAAGAAAGTAAACAGAAATGTACTCTCATTTAGGTACTGAAGTACCTACAGCTTAATACGATGCATTTCTGTGTAAAATGCAAATCTACAAAAATGCAATCTAAAAAAAATTTTACTCGTATTTATAAAAAAGCCTCTATTTTTAAACCTATTTATAATTTAACTTGGTAATTAAGTATAATGGCTGTTACGCGGGGAAAAAAATAAAATGCTTTGAAGTAAGATTAAAAAGATTTTATTTATTTTTATATTAATCTAACGGACTGTCTGTTTTTTTTTTTTACATTTGAAGACCAATGAGAATACCTAAAAAATATTTATGTAATAAGTGTGTGGTGGTAGATTTCCTCATGAGCCTTCGGACTTTCCTAAGTAAGTAGTTCTACCACGTTCTACCTAACAATATTACGACAATGATTGTGGGTTAATGCTGTGTATTTAGTCGGTAAGGCAGTTGTCCCACCGCCGGCGATGAACGAGTTGCGAGTAGAACTAGCAACTGAAAACGAGTTGGCGAGCGGCGAGCAGCGAGTGTGTAGTTCCGATAGTTTTGTCGCTGGGCTATCAGTGAGTGTCCGAGTGCGACGGGCGATTACTCGCACCACTCGCTCGGGGCGGAGATATATAGGTATAGCGGGCATGAGCTCTGACCGCCAAGCGACCATCACTGAGCGAGTAGTATCTTTGATGGCTCTTGTCGCTCAGCGACATACCGGTGGAGCCGGCAGTGTGAACAGTCAGGGATCAGTTGATCGCTGACTGTTCATGCGCACTACTGGTATTAATAATTATTAATATATGCATCTCTTTTGTTTACATGGAATGTATACTTATTGTACGTTTCTTGAGCGAGAAAATAGTTGATTCCTCGCCGTCGGTGGGACAACTGCCTAAGCCTTATAAAAATAAAGAGATAAATACCTGAGCCAAAAGCTTTAGCCTTCTTAACGAGTGTTATACATTAAAGAGAAGAGTTTAATTTCCTCATGCCACGTAGCTATAATTTTCAGTTTATAATGAACGTCGTTTCCTTGAAATTAATTAATCTAAAAGATAATTCTTATTGATGAGGGCAGCTCATTATGGTGTTCACAGCAGATCATTAAGGGGATTACAGGACCTAAACGCAAGTTTTAGAAACAAAAGAAGTTTTAGAAGTATATGATCGACTACAGTAATTAAAATCAGAAAAATATATGATATTCTTCAAGATATATATCTTGAAGAATATCTAATAGCTAGGTAGATAGTGTGTTGAAAACAATACAACTAATTTGATACGATAGAAAAATATCATGAAGATACTTCTAAAAACTTTCTTTTTACAATAAAAACTATACTCTAATATACAGGGTGTCCCAAAACTCAACGTCAAGCCGAAACGGGGTGACAGGATTGATCATAACCATCACGAGAAAAATCTGAAAAAAAATCTATCCCATGCAGTTTAAAAATTATGGGCATTTTAAGAAAAACCTAGAAATTTGATCAAACTGTACCATTTTTCGGTTATTGTGGTTATTCTTTTTTATTTTTGTTCATTTGAACTTTGGAAACGTAATCCTAAATAACATTTCTAGAATCCCAATAAAAAATAATGACACAATTGCCTCAAGTTTCCGAGAATTGAGACTATTTGTTAAACTACGAATTTAAAATTTTCAAGATTCGTCGACTTTGACAGGCCCTCCTATAAAAAAAATGTACTAGAGTGCCTTGGCAAGTGGCATTAAAAGTTGGCGCATTTAATCAGAATTCTAAAATGGTACAATACTTGTTAGTTCCATACAATAGAAAAGAGTAAAAAAATTAAAACCTCAAGTAACCCGATTTTTGCTATCTCATTTTACTCAGTTAAAATGTTTTTAATTCACACAAGCTCTAGGTAGGTTCTTAATTTTAAGACAAAATGATGAGAGAGATGGATAATGGGTATGTTCGCCATGAGTGAGCGAGACAGATAGTGACGCCACTTTTACCAAAGTGAAAAAAAGTTAGTAAAATTAGTAAAATAATTAGGTTTGTTGGAATAAAAGTCTGATGATAGAGAAATAACGTTTTTTATTACAATAAATGTTCAAATTGTTTACCATCAGCCTCAATACAAGCCCTACATCTTCTTAAAAAAGATCTACTTATTAGTCGGGCATATCTTCGAGAGTTGATCGCCTCAGCTGCTTGAGAAATGCGTTCACGCAGGTCGGCTACGTTCTCAATGGGCTTTGAGTAAACTTTTTCTTTGAGAACTCCCCAATAGAAAAAATTCAGGGGATTTAAATCTGGTGAACGGGCGGGCCACGAGATAGTGCCCGAACGTCCAATCCACCTTCCCGGATATTCCTGGTCAAGGAAATCTCTTACTTGCACTGCGAAATGCGCTGGGCAGCCATCTTGTTGAAACCACATGTCGCGAAGATCTGCTAGTGGTACATCCTCTAACAGGGTTGGTAAATCTTCTCTTAAAAAATGTAGGTAATTAGTTCCATTCAAGTTCTCAGGCAGTTCAATAGGCCCAATAATTTTACCGTTTAAAATTCCGGTCCACAGGTTTACTTTAAAACGATACTGGGATCTATCTTCTCGCATTAAATGTGGATTCTCCACATGCCACTCGTGATAATTGTGCAAGTTCATGTAACCATCTTTTTTCAATGTCGATTCATCTGACCAGAGAATTTTTTGGATGAATTGGGGATTCTCATTATGCCTCTGTAGCATTGTTCTACAAAAAGAAATCCTTTCCTGATAATCTCGAGGTAGAAGACTTTGAACTCGTTGTACGTGAAACGGATGCATTTCGGCTCTTTGTAAAATACGATGAGCAGTGCTTTTCGGTATTCCCGTTCTTTCTTCAATTCCACGTACGGAAATACTTCGGTCACGTGCGACCTCTTGCAATACTTCTTCCTGGAAAGGAAACACAGGTCTACCTCCAGCCTGTATTTGATTCGGGAAATGGCCGCCCTCTGTGAGTGAACGGTGCACATTAACAAACACGCGGTGATCCGGGTAGCGCTCTAAATTTGGATATCTTTCACGATAAAGTCTAGCGGCAGCACTTGCGTTGCATCTGCATTCCCCATAAATGAGGTGCATGTTCGCATATTCTTGTGAAGTGTAGCGCGTAGGCATGGTAGATAAAAAGGATGCCAACACAAAAGTCCAGAGAGAAGCCAAAGTTGCCGGTATGTTATCAACAAGTCCAATTCACAAAGATTCAAGTCCAAAAAGAGAAGCCAAAGTTGTCAGTACTAAATCAACACAAGCGAATACGAACGTGCGCAGTAGACGAATGAGCGAAACGTACTAACTGGTTGGTGTCGGACTGGTAGCGTAGCCATTTGCTTGGCTGAAACTAGTGCGAATGAAACAGATAGATGCCATAGCATCTATCTGTTTCATTCGCACTCGTTTAAACGACGCATCTCCGTCTCAATGCGTGGCGTCACTATCTGTCTCGCTCACTCATGGCAAACATACCCATTATCCATCTCTCTCATCATTTTGCCTTAAAATTAAGAACCTACCTAGAGCTTGTGCGAATTAAAAACATTTTAACTGAGTAAAATCTGATAGCAAAAATCGGGTTACTTGAGGTTTTAATTTTTTTACTCTTTTCTATTGTATGGAACTAACAAGTATTGTACCATTTTAGAATTCTGATTAAATGCGCCAACTTTTAATGCTACTTGCCAAGGCACTCTAGTACATTTTTTTTATAGGAGGGCCTGTCAAAGTCGACGAATCTTGAAAATTTTAAATTCGTAGTTTAACAAATAGTCTCAATTCTCGGGAACTTAAGGCAATTGTGTCATTATTTTTTATTGGGATTCTAGAAATGTTATTTAGGATTACGTTTCTAAAGTTCAAATGAACAAAAATAAAAAATAATAACCACAATAACCGAAAAATGGTACAGTTTGATCAAATTTCTAGGTTTTTCTTAAAATGCCCATAATTTTCAAACTGCATGGGATAGATTTTTTTTCAGATTTTTCTCGTGATGGTTATGATCAATCCTGTCACCCCGTTTCGGCTTGACGTTGAGTTTTGGGACACCCTGTATACATACAATAATTCTGATTTTTTGTCAGATAATTCTACAAGCAACATACTAAGCACTAGTGTTTTCATTTTTTAGTCCAAACAATAGATTTTTTGTAAATAGATAATTGCTTTATATTTTGCAATAAATTACCAGCGTTGTGCTTTCGCGCTTCTCTTTCTTTTCTATGGAGTCCAACAAAGACCACGCTTTAGGTCATGTAGTCGCCTGAACTAATAACTTTTCTTATGACACCCAGGCTTATGAAGTCCAATGAAGAGGTTTTCGAACCAATAAATAACTTTATTCTAAGTAAGTACGTAATATGTAAAGTGTTTAAATGTGACCTGTCAGCTACACTTCAATATAGAGACAAAATAAATGATCTCTGTGGCCCTACGCTATAAAATTTTCAAAAAAAATAGCATGACGGTATTAAAAGTTACTTATAATTCTATTGTTTTTAAATGCCGGTGAATTTACACAGGGATTTTACATAGGTTAACTGTTTGAAATCAAAACATTTTCAACGCGTTGAAAAGTCCGAACTTTTGTTACAAAAATGCTAATTTGACGTTCAAACTTCAAACCGCTTGAACAAAATAAACATTTTTGTGAAATTGGCGATTCAACACAGTAGATGGGTAGCTACCTACTTCAAAATTACCAATGTTTGTTTACCTTGTCGCTCTATTCTGTAAAATATTTCACCGTGAGAACGTAGGTGAAGTGAGCTGTCATGTTGACACTATTGACAGCTTACTTCAAGCTCACTTGTTTTTACGGTGAGATCTTCATAGAATCGATCGGTTGGTGTTTTTTTTTTCTCTCTAGGTATATATTCTGCACGAATGTCTAAACAAAAGAATATATTTAAATGGTATTCTCAAATAAAAAGTTTAATACGACTGAAATAATTAATGAAAACTAGACTGTGAGTGTGTATAGGCTTAATATGTCGCACAAATAATATCTACGTTTCTATGAATAGGTACCTACCATATAAGAATTTTTTTATATTTAATTTTGCTTCTATACATAAATAAACTGCCAACATAATAGGTGTGTAACCTTCTATAGAATCTATATTTAGGAGCAACTTATAAATTATTTTAATTTCTGAAGCCTCACTAACATTTTCCAGTTTTCGTGTTTCATTGATTTGTTTCAAGCGTGCTTTTCAAGAATTACAAGTGACGTATATAAAATATTTTGCGTGTCGCATTTTAGTTATTGTATTCATCCAATAAAATTATCCTGTTGCGTTTATTTGAGATAGGACCTACTTCAACGAAATGCAACGGGACACTATTTATGTTGTAAAAGAGAACCAAAAACTACCTACCCTTTGATAAAGCCCCAAGCAAGGCAGTGAAGTTAGGTACCTAGAGTACCTACTAAGACAACTTTAATACAAATAGCAAATTATACTAGTAACCTACAACAATTCTTGCAAAGAACATACCTACATTATTTAAACAACAATAAAAAATAAGTGGAAAAGCGGATCGCCGCCACTCAAACAAAAGTTGCTACGGGGATGATAATAAAAATGCGCAAATAAAAAATGTTGATGGTCCAGTTTCTCTATCGGACAGATTCAGAAGTAATCTGAAATGTATGATACGTTCGACGGAAAATATCGAAATATTTCATGAACGTTTAATAAAATTATTGTCGTGGTGAGCGGTTAATAAATTAAGTTAATTGGGAACGGTTAGCGTGCACCTGCGCAGTACATAGTCGGCTGTACTAATATGTCAGGGCAATTTAAATGATGTGGTATTGCCCGTTTGTTCCGCGAATAATGCCTACAACGAGGATTTGCATCGAGCCAGCAGCCCGCAACCTCAGTCGTTGCGCGCCGGAAATACAGGCATTAATCACAGCTTACACTGAAATTACGCTCCGTGCTTTCCAACAAACAGCATAAAACTGAAATTATACACGTTTCTAGCATCAAAAGCGGGATCAAAATAGTAACGAGGATTATATGAAGCATGTATTGTTACTGTAATTTTTTAATCCTCGACTCAAATAATAAACGTACGGAATAAGTTATAAAGCTAAAAGTTTATTCTTTTTTTATTATTGCTAAATGGGCCCGCTCTTGACGGGGGATCACGCCTGATGGAAAGCGATAGATGAGGTCTATGATGGAACGAGCGTGCCCAGAAGATGCCTATTCACTCTTGATTTGAAGGCAGACGGATTAAATGTGGGAGGGGGGAACACAGATGCCGGCAGAGAGTTCCACACTTTCATTAGTGTCTTTCAAGCTTAATTTGAAGGAATTTCAGAAACAACCAGTCGCAACTTACAACATGTCTTTAAAAAGATTTGTCAGAAAAGTTAATGGCTTGCCCTGAAGGGTACAGATTACAGAAACCCAGTAACGAGCAACGTTATGGTCCTTATCAACTAACGACCATTACATAAAACTGCTTTGGTTGATGTAGACACATCAAACGAGATCATTTTAAGTGTGCAGGCAACTAAGTAAGTGTATTTCACTTTACTTGTCTGATCTTATTATTAGGTAAGCGAATAGCGAGTTCAGATTAAGATTTAAATTAAATGTAGTCTAGCGAAATGTGGGTGTATTTGAAGATCACCACCTCTGCCTTTCCCTTTAGGGATACAGGCGTGATGATATAGTATGTGTTGAATGTGTTTCTAGGTCTGTATAGTGTTTCTTACACACATCAAAACGTTCATTACCAACTTAAAAACCATGTGATTGATGCGGAACAAGTAGGAATTGGGAAATCTCATGATTTTCGTACCATTTTTCATTACTAAATAAGCCAAGCCACTTAAGAAAAGTCATACTGTTCGTGCAACTCCTAATATCTACTGAAAATAATTGATCGCACGCAATGCTATAATTTTATTCATACACAAGTTATCTAATATATTGAAGACTAGCTTCAGCCCGCGACTTCGTTCGCGTGAAACTTCTTGTTTCCCCCGAGCCACCCCGTCGTATCGCATCACCCGCCCGCGCTATCACTTAACGTTCTTTTTACTTTTTTTCTTTTTGCTCGGCTCCTAAGGGTCATAGCGTGATGTTACATAGCCTATAGCCTTCCTCAAGAATTGGGCTATCAAATGCAAGAAGAATTTTTCAAATCCGACTGGTAGTTCCAGAGATTACCCCCTACATACAAACTTACAAACTTACAAACATACAAACTTACAAACTTTACCTCTTTATAATATTAGTATAGATGGAACAAATGGACGGCCAAAAGTTTACAAAATCAAAGTTTTGTTGACTTTATTTATCAAAATTATGTAGTTACTATCTACTTACTTACCAATAAAAATATTTCAAGGATTATGAAAGCAATAACGAAGCGCTAGAGACTTTATTAAGACATCTCGCCCATGGTAGGAAGGCTATTTCTCACAGCTGCTCGTTATTAAGAACTACATACTGTGAAATGAATTGCAGCTGCTACGACGTCACATATTTTCTTTTCTGCAGTGGTTTCATACTAAGTGCATGGTTATTTCTTCAACATACCTACAACGGCTGGTGGTACTTACGTGATTGTGATAAGAAGATAAAAGGTTATTTTGAGCGTAACTGTTACATTCTTCGTACCAATTTAGTTGCCATTTAGGGTTGAGAAAGAAATAAAAATACATAATTTGGGACAAGCACAGGAAAATAGTAAAAAAGGAGCATTTCAAATTAACAAAGTTACCTACATTACAAAAAAAAGTAAAAAAACCTGCGCGAGGCCAAAAGGCTCCTATCTCAGCATAATGCTGCGATATTTAAAAAATAAATACCGCAGCGATTTTCCGCGCCTATATTCCGATAGGGCCCATGGTCTAGGGGTCTCTGAGTTCCTATCTACCATAATTTGCTACTTCCAAGCTCATACAGACATGCACTATATTTATGGTTATACGAGTGGGTAGGTATAACGTTATTGTAACTAAAACGTTTTTATGTCGCGTCGTTGGACACTTTGAACCCTCCAGTAAGTGGGACATGGTTTAGTTGGGAGCTCCATTCACACGCATTTATTGCCTAAAAATGATTTATTTTCTATTTTCAATAATCGGTGTTACGATTTTACGACACAAAAAAACTTATCAGGTTAAGTTACGTTTTTAATATTGAGCATAATCAGCCTTTAATCGATCCCATTGATGGGACACAGGCCTCCTTTCTTTGAGAGGGAGTAGCCCATCCAACACACGGCCCAGTGTGGGATGGTCGATGTCACATGTCTTCGAAATTTTGAGGACCGGTTTCCTCTCGATGTTTTCCTTCATCGTTTTCAGAGCAGTGGTCATGAAAAAGTTACACAAAGATTATTGCTTGGTTGCGAACCCACCGCTTGTCCTACGTAAAGGTACCTCAAAATCAGCATATTGCAGTCCTGTACTGATAAACAAACACCTTTACATTCCTCGCTTCGATGGCCGCCGACAGAACTTGATCTTCGGCCAACTACACTGAATCAACATTTTAACCTTTAAATACACTTTAACGTGCTACGAGTATATCATTAGATTTAACAAGATTTCAAATCGGTGCGGTGTACGTTTAACGTCAATGTTAGAATGCCAAAGAAAATCAATCCTGCTTATACATACATACATACATTAACTCACGCCTTCTTCCCATAGGGACAAGCAGAAACTACAGAACGCCACTTGCTACGATCCTTACATAGATACCCGCCCCTAAGACGACGCACTGACCGCTACTTTTGCTTCGTTTATGTTCATACGTCTGATCATAGGTAAACGCACGCCGGTGCCGGCTGCGAGTACAACGCACCTGAGGAAAATCACCAATAAGTTCCTACTCTTCCCTTTAAAATGCCTTTTGCCCATGTAAGAAGATGGTCCTATTCATTTCGGGGAAATACACAGCCAATTATACATTATTGTTTTTCATTGCAACTTCATTTTTTACTTGAGCCCACACCAACTCGATGGGATTGTACTGACAGTGGTAAGGCGCAAGCACATTAGTACTCATTATTTACCCTGCATACTTAATGTCGCTGTATACAATTCATCAAAAAAGGTATCTAAAATATCTGTTTTCATAACTCTAGAACAGGGGCACTAACCTAAAATGGGGCTAGGTCCTCTCCCGGGAGCCGCGTCAACCTCAGTTCTAGTGCTAACATTAACTTCACATGACACACACACGACTGAGTGACATGACTTCACAGTTCTTGTTAAAGGAAGAGATCTAAAGCTAACTTTGGAGTCTGGGGATTAACTATGAAATGAGGAACAATTTCCTAGTTAGCTAAATTCAACTATTTGGAGTTAAAATAATGAAATGACCGCTCTTCCATGAAAAAAAAGCATAAAAGCTATCTTTATGACCATGCAGGATTTTGTGGGCATTATTTTAGAATTCTACTACTTATTCTTTTTTTTTTTTTTATATACCACAATTTAGTTAGCAAATTAGCTCGGGTAGGTTAAAGAAGTTACTTTATCGACTTATGCTGAAAAGTTCAAGGATTATAGGGTAATATGCTTAGTCTTATAAAACAAATGCAATATATTTGAACGATTTTAATCATTGGTAGATACACTTTACAGATGGAGTGTGACATACATTTACAATATAAGAACCAATATTTATTTTGAACGACATATTATGACGAAATGTAGTAAAATATCCACACAAAAACAATACTTAGGTAATATCGAATACAAACATACAAACGTATATACGAGTAGTTACAGTAAACCAAAAGCAAACATGTGCACTCAATGTATTAACACTAAAAAGTAACACGGTGCCAAAACAGAAGATACGGCATAAAATATAGGGCCGCCCAATCCCAATGCAATCCCGAGCGAACATTAGTATGCATTCGACACTGGGAACATCTGCCCCAGGCTATACGCAGACATCTATAATAGGCAGGTAGGTACTATTAAAGTCGATACATAGGTAAGTCATAGCATCGTAGTGCATCGCAACAGCAAAGTGCACATGATTCATAAATAAGCTGACAGATATTTTAGTATGGCAATCCGAAATACATATGTAGGTATGGCAACTCAGTAAGACGTGCAAGTTTTCACACAATTTAATCCTCCAGTGACATGTGAAGTTGCTTTAAATTTATCACCCTGAATATTGGAGCGAAAGGTTTCAGGCAGCTTTCTCAAATACTTAGAAATTAACATAATATTCTAAAACTTTGGTACTTTCTACCTACTCTAATTACTACGTAATGGTACCCACGAGCTAATATTTCATCTTCAGAGATAGAGTTGAATTTAATTATATTTACAACATTCCGATAGCTACTGTAAAATTATATATAATTTACTCATAAAATAAAACCTGCTCAGAAAATATGTCTACACACTGCGCTTTTATCATTTCTGCCGTGACGATATTATAGTGGACATCCACGCCATATGACAAAACACACACGATAACATAAATAAAAGTAAAACGTATGGAAATATGAGGAGGCTTTTAAACCGTCAACGATAACGCTATAACGTGCACGTATTTTCATACACTTTATGGACGTGGACGACCACGATAATATCGTCACGTTAGAAAATATAAAAGCGTACAACACGAGTTACGAATCTCCACTCCAGCTCTTACATATAGCCATAATCTATAAAGTATAACATAAGTAGATAGATAGGTATATGAAAGTGAAACGAAGTTTCAACATTTTCATACACTTTATGGACGTGGACGACCACGATAATATCGTCACGTTAGAAAATATAAAAGCGTACAACACGAGTAACGAGACTCCGCTCTAGCTCTTAAGTATCTATAGCCATAATCTATAAAGTATAACATAAGTATCTACTCAAAGCAAAGGCCTCCCCCAACATCCTAATCTTCATAAAAACAAGTCTTGTTTTCCAGCGAGCTTTTACTGATTAAACTGTTGTCGTCTTAAATTAAACATCTCCTATTGTACCTACTATATTCTCAGTACCTACCTTTCACACTTGTACCTATCACTTACTTTACTTATATGTTTACCTAAATAAAGAAGAATATTTTACTTAGGTATAAGAGAGCTTAGAAAAGCTTCAGTTCTGTGTTCAAAGAGAAAATATTATTATAAATACTTAATGGGAACATATATGGAGTTAGGACCTACCCACTTTCGCTTGGCTGGTACATTAAAGAACTTTGCAATGGATACTTTATTAATGTAGTTGTGTTTCTTATTACTTTCTATTTATTTAAGGACCGAGAACGCGACATGTTTCGAAAGACCACTCACAAATCACAATAAGTAGGTACTTACTGACGACAACTATATCCGACAAAAATATCTTGATACAGTAACAGTACAGCTATTACATAATTATCTCATCTAACATTTACGCAAATCTGGGACTTAATTGAATTGTAAAACCTTAAATTATTTAAGCACGCGAGTATTGAATCAAGGGCAATTCATCAAGCAAATGTCTCTGGCAAGTGATGCGCCCGAGTAGGTACTAATATGATTGATAGCGTTAATTACTTCACACTACGTCACAGTCATAATTTAATTCAAAATGCAATTCAGTCTGACACGAGGAATTTAACTACTTAATTAACATACCTAGCAACACAAAATATTAAGCAGTTTGGGCATGAAACTTAAATACCAGCAGTTTTACCTACCTAAATGTAACCATGCTTAGTCATGCATGATTCTCTTGAGATACGATATTGTGGTAAAGTTTTGGACCTATCAGTAATCTATCATGTTGAGAGACAAAAGGCATAATCAAAACAAGGACTTGATAGGTATTTACTTGTGTTTCACACGTACCTAAACAATAGGTAGGTTGTAGTACCTACGGGGGGGTAGATACTTAATATTCAATACACAATTTGGAACTACGCGATTCACATGTAGCTACGGAACAAGTGATGAATAGGTACAATAGGTGTTACAACATATACAGGGTTAGTTTTCAAAGACGAACCAAATTGAAGGGTGTGGCACAGACCATTAAACTGAATAACTTTCTCCATGGGACCAATAACGTAATCGCGAAAAAATTATCAACTGCCCCATAGAAAAATTCAATACCCACTCAACCTAAACATAGGTAAGGGACGGCTGAATTTTTATTCGCGATTACGATGTTGGTCCCATGGACAAAATTCTTCAGTTTGATGGTCTGTACCACATCCCTTGGCTGGTCTTTGAAAACTAACCCTGTATAACATATTACGTGTACGTCTCTTATACTCTTATGTTACGAGACATAAGTGCTCGACTCTACTCGAGCCAGTTGTTAAGGACCGCCCGCACGATTGTTAACAAGGCTTGTATTCTGTCGGCGAGACTCGACCTCACTACGTCTTGTTTTGTTTAGCTACATTTAATTTAAAATATAAATTAGTACGCACGGCTACACATCAAGCTATACATAACCAGTATAAGCTGACTTCTGATTGTACGAAAAACCAACACAATACGAGGTCAGCTGATACTGGAAATGTACAGCTTGACGTGTAGCCGTGTGTACATGTATTGCTTATATACAAATTCTATTAGGTACGGCTTAAGAACCTCAAGAATACATTTGATCACATAAATATTACCAAACAATGCGAAAGATCGAAGATTATACATAGGTTTGCCAATATCCTATTTAATTCCTAACAATTTCTTGAAAGCTTTTCTAAATTCAATATTGAAAATGGTGTAGATTAAAGGGTTGACAGTAGAGTTAGCGTACCCTAGCCATGTAATAACATTGATTAACCTCATACTAGGACAACAAGTGGCGCAAAAGGCTAGTATAAGATACATAAGAAAAAATGGTAGCCAGCAGATAACAAACACACCCATTATGATGCCCAGTGTCCTCGCAGCACGTCGCTCCTTAGAAAGCGAGATTTTTTGCTTTTGTTCAATGAACTGATTTACAACGTCACCGCTTTTATTCAAATTTGCCAACAACGGTTTCTGCTGCTTTTTATTTTTGTGACTCATTTTCTTCAAGGACCCAACCACTTTCGTTTTATAACTTCCGCAGCTACCTGGCGATATATCTGCTTGTATTTGGTTCATATTAGATTCGATTGTTTGGCGGGATACTGGATCGTTTAACAACAAAAACGGTACAAAGAAGTTTTTCTTTATATCTATGAACGCCTTCTTCTGACATCGTTTAATGCTTCCTCCGCTGTCAGATTCGTTATCTGAATCTTCTCTATTTTCTTGGCTCTCATCCTGACTTTGTATCACCAATACTGGATTTTTATTCTGAATGCGCGTTACTAACACCCGTTTTCTTAGCCTTTGTCTCGCAGCTATGTAGATTTTAATATACACTATAGTCATTATCACGAGAGGAATAAAAAATGAGCCAAGTGATGAATATACAACATAACCGGGTTCTGAGGTGAGCTGGCAAGGTGTATCCGCTGTGAACTCATCTGGCCAATCATTCCAACCTAATATTGGTGGCGAACTGATTACCAAAGAGAGAATCCACACTCCAATGATTTGATAAACAACTCTTTTCAGTGTTCTCTTATTGGCGTAGTTTATGGGATCTGTTATTGCCCAATATCTGTCGATTGCAATAGCGCACAAGTTCAGGATCGATGAAGTGCAGGACATTATATCACAAGTTAGCCACATCTTGCACAGTTGTTTGCCCCACAGCCACCGTCCCAAAGTCATGTAAGCAACATTTAGAGGCATCACCAACACAGCTACTGCCAGATCGGCGGCTGCTAAAGACACAATAAAAAAGTTTTGCACTATCCTCAAAGGTTTATAAGTGAATACTCCCAGAATAACCAGAATGTTTCCAAAAATTGTTCCTGCTATAACTATGAATAGCATAACAACTGTAGTCAGCGCTTCCCATTCTGGGACTGCTATTTCGATTCCAAAACTTGAGTTGTACAGAAAATTGGTTGAATAGCAAGTGTCTTCGAACGAAGAATTGTGTAATGAATCATTATTATGATTTATAGAAATATTATAGACGTAATAATAGTCCACATTAATCAAATTGTCGTTCATGGCGCTGCGGTGATATACCACTAAAATATTACAAAAGTGTCTTTAATTAATTTTCCTTTCTTGTCACTCGGCAACCAAAACATTGTAGAGCCACATTTTTCATGAATATCACTAAAGTTAATTGTTCTTGCTTGTCCTTAATTAATGAGAGAATTCAATTTTCAAAATGATTATCTCACTTTTGATTAATGTGTTATTTAGTACAATGTTTGCGGAATTCAAATATTCTTTTCTACCAAACGGTTCGTAGCAGACTGGGGGCTTAGAGGAGACATTTTAAAGCCGACCCACATCGCGGAGATACTTGTAAATAAACCATAGGCATAGTTAGTAGTGTATAACGTACCTATGTTCTGACGACAAAGATACACAAAGATCTTTGTGTGTAGCCATGTCAGCGTCGCGGCCGCCTGGGGCCGTGTGAGAGCTTTACGGCTAGGCTATTTTTATACAACTACCTACAACACCTTGCAGTTGTGATACAAGTTTTGTACTGGAAGACTACATTTACTAAGTTCTCAGAATTCCAAATACTTACCAACGTACATATACATTTATAGACGACTCCGCTCTGGAGTGTAAATGTGGTGCTGTTCCACAAACGATGGGACACTTATATCGTGACCTGCTTGTCCTGTCAGCTGCACGTTACAAGAACTGATGGACGCTAGTGATGGCGCCAAACAAGTAACCAAATTCTGGGCCGAGTACATTTAGATTGCCTTCGACACGCTAAGAAGAAGAACCAACGTATGTATGTCTATTATACATAGAGTAGGTACATCTACATCCTGCTGTTAAATAATAAAATATAGGTACCTACTTACTATAATTTCCAAAGGCGTGATAATCTTCAGAAACTCTTTTAAATTAGGTAGGTAAATTACGATGTAAAAGCGTTTTAAATGTAGCTTGGTTGGTTAGGGTTAGGTAGGTACTAAGTTTTTGCATACATTGAAATAAAGATGAAATATAAGTTAACATTTGTTTGTTTGTTTAAAAGCGGTAATCTCTGGAACTACCAGTCGGATTTGGTCTTTTTGCATTTGATAACCCAGTTCTTGAGGAAGACTACAGGCTATTTGTTAAATAGCCTGAAGCCTCGATCTCGCTTTCTAAGGAGCGACGCGCTGCGAGGACACTGGGCATCATAATGGGTGTGTTTGTTATCTGCTGGCTACCATTTTTTCTTATGTATCTTATACTAGCCTTTTGCGCCACTTGTTGTCCTAGTATGCACGCACGTTCCACTAACACAGCGCCGTAATTTAAAAAAACTTATAGGTTATTCGAATTCACGTCGTAGGTAGTACTTAATACCGCCATTTTTGATCGATATTAGTATTGCAAAAATTAATTACTTTCTTGTTTACAAAAATGGGTGATACCTACAAGCTTTGATACTCAGCAATTAAACTTTCCATGAATTTAAATAAAGTTCTTACAACACAAACACCCTATGGTTTCAGAACCTTTTAAAGAGTATTCATACAGTGGCGGATTTACCAACAGGCTGAGTAGGCTGGAGCCTAGGTCGGCAGATTTTAAAATTTGGGGCTAACATTATTTTTTAATGTCTTACTGAAATTAAAAAGATTAATATTTATATACCTACCGTGGTTTTTTGGAAAGAATAAACAAAGTGAAAGCTCAAATTCAGGCTTCTACCTACCGTAGATTTGATAGGTATCACAGTTGCAGATCTTTACAAATCTCTTTGCAAGTTTTTCGTAGCTGGACGTGAACATTTCAAGTATTTTGAAGAAACGGCGATGAAATTAAGCGTGTCGAAGCCATGTCGAAGCAGTATACAAAAGACATGGGACATAATTGTAGATTTTGATAGGGGCGGCAATGGGGTTTGAAGGTTTTGGCCCTAAAATCAGCCGCCATTTTTATTTATTTTTCAGAATCGCGGTGCACAACAAAAGTTATATATTTAGATAGAGGACACTTATACAAACAAAAAATGTTATGTAACATAATTATATCCTAAAGCGTCAGGTTTCAGAGTTATTCACCGAAATATAAGCCGAAAACAACTAGGATTTTTTTGTTTTTTTTCCTTCCAGATAAGCATATTGAACTATTGCGGTAGTAGAAACGTTACGAAACCTTTATGGAGAAGAAACAAATGAAGAATAGACATTTTTTAAATAAATAATTAAACACGGCAATTTATAGTTCGTTTTTTTAATCCCAGAGACTAATCTGACAAGTGTAATGTCAAACTTCTATACTAAAAAAAACGAAAACACAATAGACTTAAATGTCAGATTAGTCTCTGGGATTAAAAAAAGGAACAATAAATTGCCTTGTTTAATTATTTACTTAAAAAATATGTATTCTTCATTTGTTTCTTCTCCATAAAGGTTTTATAACGTTTCTATTACCTCAATAGTTCAATATGCTTACCTGGAGGGAAAAAAAAACAAAAAAGTCCTTGTTGTTTTCGACTTATATTTTGGTGAATAACTCCGAAACCTGACGCTAGGATATTATGTTATATAACAATTTTTCTTTGTATAAGTGTCCTCTATCTAAATATATAACTTTTGTTGTGCACCGCGATTCTGAAAAAAAAACAAAATGGCGGCCGGCCTTAGGGCCACCCTCCATACAAAAATCTTCAAACCCCTTTGAATTGCCTACTGGCGGCAAATGTGTAAATCCGCCACTGGATTCATGTAATGGGTGTAGATAAAGTCTTGTACAGACAGACGCCAGCACATCAACCTACCCGAAACTGTCAGATTTTCCCAATCAACTTTGAACAAAAGTCAAAAAAAGTCAAAAAAAGTCAAAAGTCAAAGCATTTATTTCAAATAGGCACATAAAAGGCACTTTTGAACGTCAAAAATTATCTTAAAATAGAATTGATTCTAGTCGCCCATTCCAAAAGGTAGTTTTCGTATGGAGAAGAACGGGCAAGAAACTCCACCGTTACTCTTTTAAAATGTTTAGGTACAATATTTTGCATGGGTACATTAATTATATAATAACATGTGAGGACGATGCACCTACAATAAAATTACTATACCACAATAGGTAAAAGAATTAAAAACGAAACCATGACATATAAATTAATTATCTGATAGATACATGGTGCTCACATATTTACAAACATGGTACAAGCAAAACGATTTTAATTAAAAAACAAAATACAAGTAATAAGTCAGGGTGTGAGTAATAAATGTAAAAAAAAAAGAATAAAAAAATTTACAATTAAATTTAGCAACCAGTTTGATTTTGTCTAGACTCTAGATTGTCCTATGGAGCAGGACCAGCATGTTTCCAAGCGTTCTTATCTTGGATATAATCTTCTAATTTATAGTATGCTTGTTTACAAAGTGTACGTTTAATGTGAGTTTTAAATTTTCTTTCATTTAATTGCAATATATCACAAGGTATTTTATTGTAACATTTAACACAGTACCCCATAAAAGATGTATGTACTTTGGCTAATCTGAAAAATGGTTGATGTATTTTATCTTTATTTCTTGTATTAAAGTTATGTCTATCGCTTATTTTGTTAAAAAGATGTAGATTTTTTCTTACATACATAATATTTTCATAAATGAATTGGCAAGGTACCGTCATAATATTAATCCTTTTAAATAGTTCCCTGAGAGATTCGCGGCGACGTAGATTATAAATGGCTCTGACAGCTCTCTTTTGCAAAATAAAGATGGATTCAATGTCAGCAGCTCGACCCCATAGTAAAATGCCGTACGACATAATGCTGTGAAAGTAGCTAAAATAGACTAAACGCGCGGTTTCTACATCTGTTAACTGTCGTATCTTCCTAACAGCATAAGCGGCCGAGCTAAGCCGCCCCGCAAGAGATGTTATGTGAGGTCCCCATTGTAATTTCTCGTCTAGCGTGATTCCCAGGAAAACCGTTTGATCAACAAATTCTAGTTTTTCTCCATTCAGTATGATGTCACATTCGCTACTTCTAACATTTGGTAATTTAAATCTAATGCATTTGGTTTTCTTTTCATTTAGTACCAAATTATTTACCGTAAACCAATCTTGGACCTGAAGAATAGAGTTATTCACGTCGTCAAGATTTTGTGCCCGTCTGTCTATCTTAAAGATCAATGATGTGTCATCTGCAAATAACACCATCTTCGGTTGATTTTGAAGTAATTGTGGTAAATCATTAATGTAAACTAAAAAGAGGAATGGACCCAATATCGAACCTTGAGGAACGCCCATTGCCATTTCAGACCCCAATGAGTTTACGCCGTTTACTTGAACTTTAAGCTTTCTATCTTTTAGATACGACTTTAGTAAATCAAGAGCTAAATTCCTAATCCCATAGTGCTCAAGTTTCAGCAGAAGTGTCTCATGGTTGACGCAATCGAACGCCTTTGAGAGGTCGCAAAAGATTCCAATGGCATCTTGTGCTTCCTCCCAGGCGTTAAAAATGTTCTTTATAAGGGTGACACCGGCGTCAGTGGTACAACGCCCTTTGGTGAAACCGTACTGTTGTTCATGAAAGATGGAATTTTTATTAAAGTGGCGTAACATTTGATTGAGCATCAACTTTTCAAACACCTTACTGAGAACTGGCAGAATTGACACAGGCCTATAATTGTTGGGTTCTTTACTATCACCGGCTTTGAATAAAGGAACTACTTTACTGTGTTTCATGAGATCCGGAAAGACTCCTTGGTCTATACTGATGTTAAATATGAAAGCTAAATAGGGCGCAATCGTTTCAATGATAGATCTACAAACTTTTACAGACATTACCCAGAGATCTTCTGTTGATTTAATTTTAAGATCTTTAAAAGCTTTTATAACAGCCTGGGGGTTCGTATGTTGAAAACTAAACTCCGAGGGGCATGCTTTAACATTCTTTCTAAGTAAATCAGCAGAACGCGCGGGTGAGGAATTTAAAGCTTCAGTAGTTTTAATGGGAATATTAGCAAAAAAGTTTTCAAATTCCTGAGCAATTTCTACATCTGAGTTTATGGGGCCATGTGCAGTTTCTAAATTAAATTCAGTATTACGCTGTTTTTTCCTACCTGTTTCATTATTTATTATTTGCCAGGTAGTTTTTATTTTATCATCGGCTGATTTTATTTTATTGCTAATATAAAGAGCTTTAGCTATTTTGCATACACTTTTAAAAGTCTTAGAATATGTAGCAACATACTGATGAAAGCTTGTGTTATTCATATGTTGCTTTAGGCCATAAAGTTCAAAAAGGTTTTCCCTGCTTTTACGAATACCTGGAGTCGCCCAATCACTAAATAAGAACTTTGTGTAAATACTTTTAGTCTTTAGTGGGAAAGTGTCATTAAATTGCGTGTTTAATAGTGAAAAGAACTCGGCGTAGAACTCATTCGGGTCACATAAATGATTAAAACTCTGAACACATAATTTACTTGCTAAAGAATTATTTAATTTCTCTAAATTTTTAGATGTAATTGGCCTAAACCTTATTAGAGTTTTTTGTAAAGGCATGTAGGAGCAAAATGTTATTGTTTGTCCGCTGTGATCAGATGGCAACTTATTTACAATTTGTTTGTGTAAATAATCACAGTTACAGAAAATATTATCTATACAAGTGGCAGAGGAAGCTGTCACTCGGGTGGGTTCAATAAAAACATTTGACAAGTCAAATGACCTAAAAAGACCTAATAATCTCATAGTATTTGAGTTATTTTCTAATAAATTAATATTAAAATCGCCACATATGATTATTGACTTACTACTAGCAGAAAGTTTCTTTAGCACATCTTCCATTACAGAATCAAACACAGATAGATTCTGGTAACTTGGAGGTCTGTATACGCATACTATTACATGCTTATCGAGCTCAACACAGGACAATTCAATGGTGTGTTCAACAGAAAGCCCGACGATGTCTTTTCGTTCCTTTGATTTAACAGAATTTTTAACTAATATTAATGATCCACCATGTATCATACATGTTCGGCTGAAATGGCTAACTACACAATAATTTTCATAGTTAATTGACATTACTTGATGAGCTTTTAACCAATGTTCTGTTAAACAAATGACATCAAACTTGGTTTTTTCTAAAAACAATTCTATTTCCAGTAATTTAGAAGAGCAACCTTGAATATTTTGGTTAAATAATTTTAAAACATGTTGCCCTCCCTTTGGTTTTTTATTATTCTGAGTAATATTGCCAGAAGATACCTTTTTATTATTCTCTAATAGTAATAGGTTATTTGAAGGGGTAACTTCTGTTGTCTTACTGACTAGTTTAAAGAGTTATCCGGAGAGACCTCCACAACTACGACTGAAGTGTCTAGGAAGCCCGTATGAGTTCCAGCAGGAAGAGAATACCCTATCTGACTGGTAGTGGCCTCCAAAGATGTTGGTATTGTAGGTGGACCCTCCTTCGTACAACATGAAGATTCATAATTAGTCATCACTATGTTGTTAGTATGACTAGACAACACAGACTCGTCCCTAATACTAGAATTTGTTATATTAGCTATAACACCGTTAATATTATATGCTATCAACATAGCAATCATATTTCTACATTCCCAAGACAGAGATAAAGTTCTCTGAGTTAACTTAAAACCACTAACAAACTTATTAGTGTCAAAAAACAATAATTTGTCACTATGATAACATGTCAGCATGTGAATAGTGTTATTCAACTTATATATATATTTATTCTCATCTTCTGATAGAGTATCAGAGTAAGGTAAAGCACACAACATTAGCTTACCTATGTTTAACTTTAATAAGAACCTTATGCTTTAGTGATAAAGTTGAAAATCTATTAAAGAAATTTGACGGATTGTAGTAGGTTGATGTGCTGGCGTCTGTACCTACCTATGCAACTGCACATAATCTGCTAGGGCGCTTGCTATATAATTTGACGATAGAAAAATGTTCAATAGTCAAATTATTATTTTTTCCTTCGTTTTCGCTTAGAATTCTAAATAGGAGCCTAAACAATGAAGGCTGAGAAGGATTTGTGTTGTCCATCTCTTACTCTTGTCAATCTCTCGCTCTTGCTCTGCCTGATCCCAATAGTTGAGATTTAGACCACAGAGACTGCTTACTTCGTTGATCGAACTGACATCTACCGGTCATCATTATACCATGATTACATGCTGTGTTGCCTCGTCGACGGTTTGTTGTTATCGTTTGGAAACGCTAGATGTCATTTATTGTGTAAAATTGTAAAATCAAAAAATTCAATGTGCATGTGCATACAATTGCATTTCAACAAAGTAAAATAAATAATTATTGTTATGTGATTGTACTACTGTTCTGGGTAATTATTTAAAATCCATTTTACAATCTGCGTAGGACAGAACGAAAATTCTAACTGTCAAACGGTTTAGCAACAAGTGGCGCTGGTGTGCTATGCTTTTTTACGCAAGTGTGAACGAGAAGTCCGATTATTTTGATTCTCATGCACTGACCTCTATTAATTACCACTGGACTGGCGGCTGTCAAAGTGCTTTTGTGCCTAATTGATAATCGCCATTTTGGCGCTGTTGGCCGTAGCGAGTGTCCGTGGTACTAAAACTAGTGATGTCGATATCAGCGAGCAAATATCGATAACTTTTGATAATATTTTTACATTAATAAACGTATCATCATAATTACTACTTATATTTACAATTTACAGGGAATAATGAATAATAATAATGAATGTATTAAGTAACAGTCGAAAAGGTAAAATAAAACACGTTTTATATATTTAATTTATATTTTTCAAAGTCAAAGTCAAAGCATTTATTATAATTAGTTCCCTGAGAGATTCGCGGCGACGTAGATTATAAATGGCTCTGACAGCTCTCTTTTGCAAAATAAAGATGGATTCAATGTCAGCAGCTCGACCCCATAGTAAAATGCCGTACGTCATAATGCTGTGAAAGTAGCTAAAATAGACTAAATGCGCGGTTTCTACATCTGTTAACTGCCTTATCTTCCTAACAGCATAAGCGATTTTAATTACTGACGTGCCCAAATTATTTGACGGGTTAAGAAATTTCGTATACTTTGACCTGTAATTGACGAAGAGTAATTTTTCGTTGTTGCAAAAATTCTAACATCGATATACTTAAATATAATCTGTTTAATACATCATAATGACTTTTTAAAGTTTCAAACATCATTGTTTCCAAAAAATGAACGCGTAGTTCTGGAAACAAAGTATTTGATTTTGGTAGCAATTCTTTTATAACTTTTGCTGTGAGAACTGCCGGAAATATTTTTTCCACCGGCGGCTTCCCATTGGTCTTTTTGCATGCTTGTCGAAAAAGTGATTCCACTCACGAACATATAGAAACGATGCTTTGTGATGGAATAGTTAGTCCACCTCTATTTTTTTGAATAATTAGTGCGATACCGTTTCGTCGATCAGATATGGCATCGGACGGTATTGATTCACAAGCGCTCAAACAATCAATACATGTAATTTTTTTCTTGATAGATCTAATCACAAAACCTGCTATGTATTCCACACATTGCTTCGATGTTTCGTTTACATTGTTTGGAACAGCCCTACCAAAATGTAATATATGTCAAAATTAGTTCTCTGGACACTCGCTAGTGGCGCTTCAAAAAGACACAAAAAAATTGCTGTCAAACGCTTGGAACAGCCTGTCCAGTGGTAATAATAGAGGTCAGTGTTCTCATGTGACAACATTATTTTTCTGTGTGTTTGCTGTTCTGCATTTCTGCACCTTTTGCGCTAGCTGTCAAAATATTTAGTGGAGACGAAACGCGAATACAGTTTTGTAAATTATCGCATTTATATCGCGCTTGCTAAAGATTATAATCAACAATAATAATATACAAGCGTGCCTCCTGTTTAGCTAGGCATCTTGTTCAAATGATAAGTGCAACATAATGGGGTGTTTATCGTGGATCCGAGGTATGACGTCCAACCTTGCTGTCTATTTTACTTAGTTTTAGATATTTTCAGTGTTTCAATTAGCTAAACGATCTCGTTAATTGCATTTTGCCGATGCCTTGGAACGTGAGTTCTATATAACAACGTTTCCCTTATTACCTACTATGGCACATCGTGCGTATGACCTTTTCCATGAGTTAATTTTATTAAAAGGCTGCGTACCTATTTGCATTACGACATGGTATCAGTTACATAGTCCACATATTCGGCGAGAAATAACATTACTTAAGTTAATAGTTAGTAGCTAGTCGACCTCCCTCAAAGATACGCCTCCCCTGAGGTATAGAACTATTTATAGCCTCATGACATGACTTATACTCTTCGAAACATCAACTTTTGACATCATTCATCACCTGGTTTATTGCTTTACTATCGGTAATAATAACTTACCAAGTTACTTACAGTTCATAAGTTATAAGTAGGTATACTGTTGCTATCTGAAACCTTAAAATACCCAATTATTAAATATTATAACAGGAAAAACGTATGTTTTCCTTGTATAGCTGAACTACATTAAATACATTAGTAGTACATTTATTTCTAGTAAATATATATTTCTTTTTTTGTTAAAATTTTACTGTGCTATGCCTTAAATGAATTTAAATCCGCTGTTGTGCATGTATATCTTCAATAAATTAATTACTAGGAATAACATCATTACAACTTATGATTTCAGGTTTAAAAATGCCGTTTCCTTTCAAGGATAAGGAACTGAACAAAATAGCGGCACTGTTCAACGTGTCCACATTTCTCCTGACATGTGCTGCGTTAGTTCAGCCCAGCTGGTTCAGGATCAAAGGCCTGCACTGTACACAGAGCCTCTCTTTAGCTCAATTCTTCTCCTTTGATAATGATGATGATGATGACCAAGGACTGTATACAATACGCCAGAGTAATGAATATGATCCTATCCATAGAACTGACTATAATGGTAAGTACCACAGATTTAAAAGAAAATTCAAACCTAATAGCAAGTTAAAAACAAACTGCTTTTTAATAAACAGATTATGGTAAAAAAAAATAGGTAAAAATTGTTTCATTTTCCTCACAAGATGTAATTGATTTGAAGGTTGTGATCAAAATTGCATTTAGCTGTTTGAATATCCGTAACCATAGGCAATATTTTGCAGGTCTACCTCCATGCACAACACCAGAGACTATCACACTGATGAGGGTACTAATATTACTATGCTTTATGGTACTACTCTGCTCTTGTATTGGCACACTGATCAATCTTACAAGCTTGAACAGCAGAGCTATCAAGATGTTGAGAAGGAATGCCATACCAAGCATAATGTGTGTATTTTGGGTCATAGCTATAGTTGGAGTATGTTACTATACAACCGTTGTGCTTGGAAATGCAAACAACAGTGACCCAAATACCATACAGGTGGATTATGAGTATGGATTCTATACTATCACGGGAGCAGGTCAGTTGACAGGTTTATACCTTAGAAATAAGTGTTCTTGAAGCATGTTTATTACTGTTATCATTAATGCAATAGAGCAGTGGTCGCCAGTTGTAACAACTGCAACTTACAAGTTCTAGGTCGCAGGTTCGGACTCAGACAGGTACTTTGTGTACATTATTTTATCACCACTGCTTTCAAAATGATTGAAGGAAAACATCTTGAGGAAACCGGCATGTCCTAGAACCAAAAATTCAAAGACATGTGACATCTACCAACCCACACCGGGCCCGCATGGTGGACTATCTATGGCCCACTCCCTCTCACCTTGGTCTGTGACCCAGCAGTGAGAACAGTATAGACTGATTATGTATTAATGCAGTAGGGAAAAAACATTATTGGCAGTTTGGCAAGAAACTAATTTTTGTCCAGGTAGCACGTTCCCATGTGGGATAATTTCCGACATCCACAGAATCTATCATAAATAATAATGAACTATACATACTTATGTAATAAAAATATTAAGTACCATTCTGTGTGTATAAACTTACAAAGTTACAACGCAAAACTAATAAGGCCATGGGTTTCCAAGATTCCAAGTCTGGCAAGTCAATGAGTTTTCCTGTTAGTAAATTCTCAACAATCTGTTCTCTCTAGTCTACGCTTATGATAACACATACATGATGCAAATCCTTACATAGTAAAAAACAAAGTACCGAAATGTCTACACGCATAACTTCCGAATGACTGCACCAAATTGGATAATTAAAATTCTAATAAAGAATTGCTCCCGTGCAAAGCTGGGCCGGTCCGCTAGTCATTACATAATATACAGTACCTATGTTTATTGTTTGGATTTTGATTGTAAGTACCATAAAGGTATTGTGTTGATGTTTTATCAAGTTGTAGGTATTTAATGACTCAGCATAGTCTCATGGGAAGTAAACAACTAATTTACATAATAGCCATAATTATTATGCTGCATTAGAAATTGATGAACTAAAAGTGTTATTATTGTGGGAGCAGTGGTGGCCCAGTGGTATAGGCCCTGACTTACGGGTTGTAAGGTCGTGAGTTCGAACCCAGGCAGGCACTTTACTTTGCGTATTTAATTACCACTGCTCTCAAAATGGTGAAGGACAATGTCGTGAGAAAACCGGCATGTCCTAGAACCTAAATTCGAAGACATGTGACATCCACCAACCCGCACGGGGTTCGCGTGGTGGATTATGGCCCGCTCCCTCATACAGAGGAGGCCTGTGTTCTAGCAGTGGGAACATTATTATTATTAAATTATTAAAAGCCTGTGAGATCCCACTGCAAGGCAAAGGCCTTCCTACTCTCTTTCCACTTTTCTCTGTTTAAATCTGCTAAGGACCAGTTCTTGCTGAAGGAGTTCTTGTGAAGGAGGCACTCCGTCTGGGCCTGCCGCGATGTCGCTTGCCAATAAGAGCGACCTATTGGGTCGTAGGTTTGGCCCATTGGTTGTCTGACATGCGGCAGATGTGTCCAACCCAATCCATTTTACCATGGCAGCTTTCCAAGTGACATCAGTTATTTTTGTTATTGAATGGGAACATTATAGGCTAATTATGTGGTTATTATTGTAAAATACATGATTATTATTAACATTTCAGGTGCACTGGCCTTGCTAGCATCTGCTGCCAACCTATGGGGTGCTCCATTGTCAAGCGACGAGGACGTTCAAAGACGGAATTTAATGGAAGACTGGGATGGATACGAGGCCCATAGTGTGGGCCCGACGCCAGCCGTGCCCACTCTGCCGCCGTACACGCCGAGCGCCGACTACATGCCCTCGATACACCCGTCCTACGCGCCGCCAGTGCTCGGCACACAACAATACTTCCCTTTCGACGACTTGTCGGTACTTCCACCGCCACCTCCCTATTCCCCTTGAGTTTTTGAAACTCATCCAGTTTTCGTCTCGAATCACCCAAATATTGATGTATTTTTAGTTGTAATCTACAGTATTTATTATTTTAATTAAGTATAACAGCTTAATAAGTCCAATGCTGAAGGTTAGTTAAGGCTTGTGAGTAGTGAGACGTCTAGAAACTACTGATGAAGGTATTAACAAAAAGGAAGTAATCTCAAGTGGTCTGTGCAAAGGGATCCCTTCTTTTCGCATAATGTTCTTTTTCCTAATATACTTTGGCATATCTATTTTGGTATAATTTGTCTTGCCATAATAATACTTTGCCATATTTTTTGGAATAAGTACAGTTTATGTTGGCATAATTATCTTGAAGGCTAATTTGTTTTGGCATAAATTTAATTCGCATAATACTAAACGACGTGACGTCAGGGGCACCCTGAGGTTCGGTTTGGTTAGGTTCCTTTAAACCCTGCAGACAGAAATAGGAGCATGCTAAATTTATGCTTTATCATTATTATGATTAGAGAAATTATGCGTAAAAAAATTATGCGAGAGCTGTTATGCGAAAATATAATTACGAGAAACAAAAGTATGCCAAGTTATATTAGGTCTTAAAATTTTATGCAAATGGATAGGGAACCCCGTGCAAACGTTTTCATGGATTTTCATGACTTACAAATCCAAAATTGGTAATAATACTTTTTTATTTTTATTATTTTGCACGTGATGAATGTTTTCTAGGGCTGAGTTAAATTAACGCATAGGTAACCTTAATTAAAACTAATTGTAAACTCGAAAACGCCTAAAATCTATAATATGGAATTATTGGTTTATGTATGTATATATTGTGGTTGTGAGTTAATTAATGACTACTGTTCACTTCAACATGTGATTTGCCATTTTAGTGCCTATTCATGTCGTATTTCTCGAAATGCTTTAAGATAAAATAATTGAAGTTCTGTTTATTATTTATAGCCTAACTAGGTGGTTAATTTGTAGACTAAGTGCCGAGTAACATTGTTTGTACCAATTATTTTTAAATAAAATATAATAATCATTGATTCAGTCTTCTCACAGCTGTTCCAACAATATAATCGATGATAAAAATAAATCACTCTACGTGTAAATTAACGCCTTACAGAAATCTACAAGAAGTGACTAAAAATGCCAAATGTAATTTAAACTCCCATGTATTTAAACCTATTTACGACATTATGCTCTTATCATTTAGGTAATGCTTTAACAAATATATATTAGATAATAATCTTTAAAACACTTTTGGCATATTATGCTTTAATTTTTATCATTTCGATAATGGGACACTATCTCAACAACCGATACCCGACTATTTCGTGATTCATCTAATCTCTATTGCTCTCTTATTGATTGTGCTATATTGAAATAACTTTTTTCGAAACTGGGTCACCTTGTTATTAAATGTGTACATGGTCTTCTATTCTACTTAATTAAAATGAGTTTAACAACCCTTCCCAATATGAAATTAAAGCAATCCATCACTAAATGCCTTTAATGTTATAGAATGGTAATGATGCCATTGTAATTTAGTAAAATATTGTTAAATTAGATGGTAAATACTATAATTATTTTTGCATTATAAATAATATGTTGCAAAGTAAAACTACAGACTAGAGCCAAAACAGTTGTGTATTATAAGGGCATGAGTCTGTCATAATAAATTGTATAGAATGTCGAGAGATCTGTTTCATCATGAAGAAACAATAAAATGAGCTTTTAGATTCTAGTAATAACAATTTGTGGTCCTGGCTATATCACAAAAACTAGATAAAATGTACCTAAATTTAAAATCTATGTATGAATAATAATAGTTAATAGTGCTGGTAGCATACCCTGTATAATATTCATGTTACCAAAAATATAAGCATGTTATTAGTTTTATTGTTTGTTAATGTATAAAATTCCTTATAGGGGTAAGAATAGTTATTCCCGGTATATCAACTGGGAAGTTTATTTTTACATTAAAAAAACAAGAGTAAAATTTTATTTTTGTGTAAGACCAATATGCAATACATATCTATAAACGAAATTGTCTTTTTCTTTGTATTGTTCTTTGATCTAACCCAGACAGGTAACATATCCTTATATTAATAGGCTAAGTAAAGACGCCAGCACATCAAGCTACTACAATCTGTCTTTCATTAATAGATTTTCAACTTTATCGCTACAGCATAAGGTTGGTTGGTTGGGAAAATTTGAGTTTCGGGTAGCTTGATGTGCTGGTGTCTGTACATACCCATTATGTGGAACTTCTGACACCCAAACTAGGACAAGTCCTGTATCTCAGGTGTCAGCATTCCTCCCTGTCTGTCATGTTTGTGAAGCCCAACTTTCCATTGCATGCTTCACATCCTCAGTGGTGAACACAGAAAAAAAAATTATAATCTAAACATTTTTTTAAGAAAATAAAAATGATAGATGAAAAGATAAATTTTGTTTAGAATATCTACCACATACAATATATGTGGAACTTCTGACACCCAAACTAGGACAAGTCCTGTATCTCAGGTGTCAGCATTCCTCCCTGTCTGTCATGTTTGTGAAGCCCAACTTTCCATTGCATGCTTCACATCCTCAGTGGTGAACACAGAAAAAAAAAATTATAATCTAAACATTTTTTTAAGAAAATAAAAATGATAGATGAAAAGATAAATTTTGTTTAGAATATCTACCACATACAATATATGTGGAACTTCTGACACCCAAACTAGGACAAGTCCTGTATCTCAGGTGTCAGCATTCCTCCCTGTCTGTCATGTTTGTGAAGCCCAACTTTCCATTGCATGCTTCACATCCTCAGTGGTGAACACAGAAAAAAAAATTATAATCTAAACTGTTTTTTTAAGAAAATAAAAATGATAGATGAAAAGATAAATTTTGTTTAGAATATCTACCACATACAATAAAAAACTTTGATGTGCTTCAAAAAAAATCACAACTTTAATATTACAAAGTACTAAGTTTCATGTCATGGTTTTTATTTATGGCAATAAATTAATATATAAAAGTATATCTCAGCCCATGCTGAGATGCCACTGTATTAAGAAAGCACAAACATTTCCTCAATCTACAGACATGAACACTAAAATAACATAGATAGTGGTAATATGTATATTATTTTCAAATAGTTTCTAAATGAGCAAAAATAATCAAGAGTCCTTTATTATAACTTCATAATCTGTTTTAGTGACTAAGGATACAATATCGAAGCACAATCTGATTGATATCTAGCGTTATCTGTGTGCATTTCCACAAAACCGATATATCAGGTTTACATCTGTTTACAGATCCTTCAATGCACTTAAGTCAAAATGAGGTTGAAGGGCAGCTCTATCTACTATATTAATAGGTTTTCCCTGCTGCTGTTCTTTTGCTATTGGCATCTTCTGAATAGTCATTCGACAGGCCCTCATTTCCCATATTTGAAAAATTTCTTTGCAATAAATCACTCTGAGACGATGGAAGATTCAAATACTTAATTCGTTCTTTTTCTAAGTAAATAACTCTTTCCTTTAAGGTCATGTTTTCATCTTTAAGTACTTCAGCTTGCAGTACTAACTGCTCCACCAGTGAATGTAAGTTCTGATTCAATATCTGCAACTCTTCTATAACAGTTTCCTGTCCTTTTTCTGCCTTCTTGCCATCCACTACGTCAGCTTTATTAACTGCGTCTTTCACTTGGCCTTGTTCAGCGTTTCTATTCAGAATTGTGTATAACAAAGAATCTGTTTCATTTATTGTTCTATATATAGCAACTTGGACTTTTGAACTATCATTCGTTTGTATATTATAGGACGGATCTTTCCCCAAACCTTTGATATTGTCCATGGCTTTTTTCACTCTTTCGTATTGCTCTTTCTTGCTTTTGATGAGATCTTTTTGTTTGAGATGATAGCTGTGTTGTAACGTGATGGACTCAAGTGCGACTGATGACGTCGTAGATTTCATAGCATCCAGTAATAATTCTGCAGCATTGTGATGGCACTGCATCGCCTCGTCGTACCTATTGTTGATGAGGTGCGCCTCAGCACGACGGTGTTGTTGATGTGCCTGTTAACAATTTATTAACACTTTAAAGCCACACGAAAATGTCTGGATGATATAGTATTAGAAGAGATCATTCATTACCAAATTGAGTGGATGTGATTCCATTTTATTTTAGCTATTTTACTAATAAACTACTGAATAAAATACTATTTATTTACTAATCTACTGGCACCAGGGTATGTCAAATCAAAGAAACTGTCGTCGATCCGTCGATCGATGTCAGATGTCAGTCAAATTGTCAAAGGTAGGTACGTCAAATTTTGACAGCTACATGTGATAATTGCCATATTCGTATGCTTCTATTTACTCCAAAAATTAAATATTTACATAAGGTGAATGGGTAATTGTAGCCCGCGAAATTAAATTTTTCTTACGTTTTTTGCAATTTGCAGATCAGTGTCAGGTTGTATCTTGATCCAAATATGATTCGCGACTATAATAGACATGTATTTACAGAATTATAGTCATTAGAATCATTAATATATCTCTTTAAGTTGGATTTCTACCACTAACACTTTTCCATACGAGATTTGTTCTTAACGGTAGAAATCTAACTTAGAAAGATGTATTAATGATTCTAATTATTATAATTCTGTAAATACATACCGGTTACAGTCGCGAATCATATTTTGATCAAGATACAACCTGACACTGACCTGAAAATTGCAAAAAACGTAAGAAAAATTGAATTTCGCGGGCTACAACTACCCATTCACCATAAGCTAAAATATAAACTAAATATAATAATATGTACAGACGCCAGCACATCAACCTACTACAATCTGTCAGATTTCTTTAATAGATTTCCAACTTTATTACTAAAGAATGAGGTTCAAAGTTGATTGGGAAAATTTGACAGTTTCGGGTAGGTTGACGTGCTGGCGTCTGTACAATTATATGAAAAAGTAAACAATCATTACAGGGCATCAAAGAATTCGTCCGCATCGCTGTCAACAGGAACAGTGCCCAAAAGGCTGGCAGCATTGCCACGTTGTATGGCAATGCTAATTCTTTGGCCAAGAAATAGGCCAGCCCTCTGGTCACGTGAAGAGTCGACTAACCGCTTGGCGATATCCCGAAAGACCAAGTGGGCACTCGGACCCCATAGCCCTAGTGTTTCAACCCCAAACGGCTCGAACATATAACTCCCAATCAGGTTGCAATATTTTCGCCGTTTGCGGTTTTCTGCACCTGCAGCAGCCGCCCCAGCACAGCCCACCGTGCTAGGAAGATGGGATGGCGCAAGGGTGTCGACACATGTTGCATCCCACACCAAAGGTCTGCCTATTATTCGTTGTATCGATGAATCCCTACGATAACTCCAAGAATGAATTTTTAACTCGGTGTTTATAGATATATATCAATAGATATTGATAACATGTGGCATACTTACATTCGGTCTTCGGGGCAGAACGACATATATCAATGACGGCTTAGACTACGATAATGATCCCAAAAAGCAGTCAGGAGAACAAAGAAGACAGGCATATGAGGCCTCAGATGTAGAAGATTTTCCAGCTGCGTCAAACGGTCCACGATGATGATTGCGCTTACACTTACTGTAACGACCTCCCGTTCCAAGCCTGGCTACGGTGCACCATTGTTCTCTTTGGGCTCATACAAGTCATACATCATGTGCTAATGTACAGACGCCAACACATCAACCTACTACAATCTGTCAAATTTCTTTAATAGATTTTCAACTTTATCACTAAACCCTAAGGTTAAAAGTTGATTGGGAAAATCTGACAGTTTCGGGTAGGTTGATGTGCTGGCGTCTGTACCTACCCAAGAAGACTAAAAACATCGTCCGTAAAATATGTAGGTATTTAATTATTTTCGTGTTTAATATGTAAATGTCCGTAAGTACCACATGGAAAATAAAAAAACAAAACCGTGTCAGTCTGGACCGTTTTGGACGTATTTCGCACGCCACCATAGATTTATAATAACGTTATTATAAATCTATGCACGCCACGTTAGGTACAGCCACAGAACACATATGACATATACCTACTCGTAAAAATGTGTCAAGAAATGGAAATGTGACGCGAACAGCATTTTAATTTCCTCAATGTCCGTGTTGTTTTTTTGTGTTGTTTTAGCATAATGTTTAGCATACCCACAGGGCATACCTATTGATAGAACATTACAATGCGAAACGACCCTCAAAATTTATCCTATATCTGGAAAACAAAAACTAAAGAAATACTAAAAAGTTCGCAATTGTCAGTGGCGATGAAAATTCTCGCCTATAAAATCCTTTTGAGACCAATGTTGATTTTCGAGTGGTTCGAAAGATGCGACAATGATATGAAAAATCTAGAAATTCAAGCCTTAAAACGTATATTTGTTACAAATAATAAGCGTAGTCTTTATAAACGCTACACAGACATAGATGTAACTAGATACATGAAGTTACAGGAGATACGGTGGAAGCGCGCAACTGGATCTGGTTTCGGAAATCTTCGGAGAATGCTTCAAGAACTGTCCAGGATGGGTGATCCATCACCGTATTTCACCAGAGCTGGGCGTGATAATAAAGAAAATATACATCACTGTCAATTTCGATGTTGTCAACGTCGACGGTGTCCTTGTAACCCGCATCATTGTCATACTCACAGTATGTCAACCTGTTCGGAATCTGCCTCCTCAACAAGGCCTGTGCCCAGAAGAAGCACACGTTTAGCTAATACAAAACTAATTCAGTATTATTTTATTTTTATTTTTTTTATTATCAGCCATTTCTGTCCCACTGCAGGGCAAAGGCCTCCCTTCCCTCCTTCCACTTATCCCTATCCAGTGCTGTTACACGCCAATCCTTGTGGCAAGAGTCGAGTTCGTCCCGCCATCTCATTCTGGGCCTGCCGCGTTGCCGTTTGCTGCTGTTTGGGACCCATTGTGTGGTTACTTTAGCCCACAGCTCCTCCGGCATGCGACAGATGTGACCAGCCCAGTTCCATTTTAGCTTGGCAGCCGTGTGACCTACATCGGCAATTTGAGTTTTCAGTATATTACAATTCAGTATACAAGACGTTAATTATTATTCTTATCTCAATATACCTACATAATTAGGTACTTACCTTATGTTTGAATTCGTATTTCATTTGAAGATAACATTATATAAGTACCTACCTACATATTTTATAAACTCACGCCCAGCCTTTTTACATAGGGGTTAACAGAAACTACTAAACGCCACCTGAGCTACGATCCATATAATACCCTACCCTTTGAAGATACTCTATAGGGACTACTTAGGTAGGTTATAGCACACCCCGGACACTCCATACAACGCTCGCAAAATAATTACCTACTACTACTACATTAAAAAATGACGTTTGTATACGTATGAATGTGTGCGTGAGGTACTTGTGTTTGCGAGCGCTCTTGTTAAAGAACGGGCGACGAACATGCCGAAGTGCGGGGTGAGGTGCGGTAACTGATGTTAGTGCGGGGAAGGGAGTGTCCTTTCTGTACGTAGTACTTTAAGTATTCTGTGGTTATAGGTACCACCAAAAAATTACGCGCAGGTCGTGCAGTTTGCTAGCCTACTTAGCAATAAATCGCAAATTAATGGTCCCTCTCAATAGATACTCTTGCTACTACTAGGTACTTAGGTACGGTCAGCATCAAAAGTTGATTAACACTTCAGTTTAATCTTAGTTATTGAGCAAAATATTTGTTCCAAATTGCAGCAGAAGAATTTTTTTTAGAATATGTACTCTTGTCTATTATGTGAAAAGCTAAAAATCAGTTTATTGAAAAAAGTTGTTGTCAATTTAATAACATGTAAAAATGATAGTGTTAATCGACTTTTGATGCTGACTGTACCTACTTGCAGAAATAATAACAGACAAAAACCGATCAAGAGCGAGTCTGACTCGCGCATCGAGGGTTCTGTACCATCAATAATATGTTTATTTATTTATATATACTCGTACTTTATTGTACACCACAAAAATACATAACAAAAAAAAATCGATCACTAAAAATATACAAAGGACGGCCTTATCGCTTTCTGCGATCTCTTCCAAGCAACCTTGGAATAGACAGTGATTTGCCTGGACATAAAATGGGATTGTCGTTGGTATAATAATACACATTAAACAAAAGGAAGTTTTTGAATTTTCGTCGGCGAGGTCTATATTCGCCAGAGAATTTTAAAACTGCGCGCTGCGGTGTAGAATATTGCAGTTTTAGGTCAGCGCCATCTCTTAACCGATAGTGGAACTAATGTAACTTTTGTAGATGATTTCTAAATAGGTGTGCTATTTAGAGAAATCGTTGTATTTTTCTTGTAATCTTTACATACTTAAACTTCTATCACATAGTATCAACACATCTAAAACTATTTTAAATTTCAAGGTGATAGCATTAGTAGCTCTTGAGATGTCCAGCTGTGACAGACGGACATACAGACAGCAGACAGACTGAGTCGCACCATAAGAGTTTCTTTTTACCATTTTGGTACGGAACCCTAAAAATGCCACATCACGTCGACTTTATTACCAAAGTTAGGTACACTATGTCGAATTACTTAACAACTAGGTACCTACCTGTTTATGTCGGTAGGTACCTTTTCAATCAACTTGGTAGCTTTCAAGAAGTAGGTAGGATCGCTAGCATAACTGCATTGAATTTGATTGTGATTCTTGTACTATTTCGCCAATAATTCATAATAATTATCTAATCTTCTTGATCTTGGATTAAACAATTAATGATTCGCATAGTTGTGTAATTTTCCATCGCCATCGTCTCTGACAATAATAACTACTTTTGCAGTGAGTAGATCACCCTGTGGCATCGTTCATACTCCAAGTGTGTGAGAAGCTGCTTCACCATTTTTCTTGAATTGGCAGGTCAAGCTCGTCTACGATTGTCCCAAAAGTGTACACAGGAACGCCGACAACGTCTTCTTAGAGCTGCCTCTTCTTTTTTTAACAACATTGACCAACATAGCCGTTCGTTCTTTACGTGGTCTACAATGTTGCTTGTTCTGAATTTAGTATAAACGGTACTGATATTAGGCTTAATTCTGTTAGGATGCCTTTGCGGATATTTTGATTTATAAATTTCTACTAAAAGGCCTATTTCAAAGCGTTGTAGTTTAATAGAGTTACTTTTATCTAAGCACCAAAGCTCGCAACCGTATGTGAGGATAGGTCTCACAAAGAACTTGTATAGTTGAAACTTGGACCGGCAGCGTAGGTCAGGATTGCACAACACCTTCCAGAAACGTAGGCACCACAGTTTTGCGCATCTCAGTCGTTCTGTTATTTCAAGATTCATCTGTGTTCTGGATAACTGCGGTATACCTAATCTGTTATTATTAGAACTTTGCATTGCTGCAGATAAAATTTAAAGCTGCTCCTACCTAGGAATCATATTTATTTGTTTCAAAAACAGGTTAAGTACTTTAAAACCAAAATAATGCCAATAGTTGCAAACTGTCAGCTGCCATAGCACTCAGAGTCATAGCCAATATGCAGATACAAACCAAGGAAGCGGCGGAACTACCTATAAATAAAAGATTACTTATATGCTTTTTTTTACATGCATTAACATATTTTTCATTTTAATGCGGTTTCTGTAGGAACCAGATGGTTATCTTAGTCCGGTTTTCAACACAAGAAACCGGTCTTCAACTAAATTTAAATTGAGGATCTTGGGTACGACATTCTACGTTCATCCGGAAGTATATTGGACACTTTTGTTTGCTCCGGGATCCGGGACTCTCAAAGTCCCTGGCGCCCATTTATTAATTAATAACGTTCATAATAACTGGAAGGTTACTTTTACTTGAATATTGAAATTTATAATATTTCATTTAAACTTTTAAACTGGTTTTATCTCCAACTCCCCACGACCATAGCTCTTTCTGCTGAAATTTTAGCTGGCTGGCAATGGGTAGTTCTTCAGGGACAAAATTTTCGATGTCTATGGGTATATTTCTGTAATCAACTAACAAAACGGCATGTAAATTTTTTTTTGTACTGTTTATTTTTATGCCTTACTAGGACAAATGATATTTTTTAAATACTTGCTGTCTAGGTACATAATAAAAATATTTGAAGTCTGTTCTTCTGATTCATATAACCCGTCCGTTTGCCATTTTCCGGTACAAAATGGTCGATTTCGCATTTTCCCTTTGATACATCAATATAAATTATAATTATATCGAAAGGAAATGAGTTGACCTCTTACAAAAAAAAATGTGTATTGGTTATAACTACGTTATTTTGTTTATAAATAAGTAAATAAGGAGTGTCCGGCGTATAATACTGATTAATGTGGCGTAAGCTTCACTTGACCGTACTTGGTCAGGTAATAATAATGAGAGTCTGGCTTCCCGCGCGGGAGGAAGCCAGTCGTGCAACGGACGAGCTAGAAGGTGGACCTGCGGCTGGTTGGCTTAGATCCCGGTGTTACGAAGGAAAATATCTGATTCACCTGTGTTTGGTTCAGGTGGCATTATGATTACAATGCCTACTTTATAAAATTTATTTTACTGTCAAAGTCAAAGTCAAAGCATTTATTTCAAATAGGCACATAAAAGGCACTTTTGAACGTCAAAAATTATCTTAAAATAGAATTGATTCTAGTCGCCCATTCCAAAAGGTAGTTTTCGTATGGAGAAGAACGGGCAAGAAACTCCACCGTTACTCTTTAAAAATGTTTAGGTACAATATTTTGCATGGGTACATTAATTATATAATAACATGTGAGGACGATGCACCTACAATAAAATTACTATACCACAATAGGTAAAAGAATTAAAAACTAAACCATGACATATAAATTAATTATCTGATAGATACATGGTGCTCACATATTTACAAACATGGTACAAGCAAAACGATTTTAATTAAAAAACAAAATACAAGTAATAAGTCAGGGTGTGAGTAATAAATGTGAAAAAAAAAGAATAAAAAAATTTACAATTAAATTAGCAACCAGTTTGATTTTGTCTAGACTCTAGATTGTCCTATGGAGCAGGACCAGCATGTTTCCAAGCGTTCTTATCTTGGATATAATCTTCTAATTTATAGTATGCTTGTTTACAAAGTGTACGTTTAATGGGAGTTTTAAATTTTCTTTCATTTAATTGCAATATATCACAAGGTATTTTATTGTAACATTTAACACAGTACCCCATAAAAGATGTATGTACTTTGGCTAATCTGAAAAAAGGTTGATGTATTTTATCTTTATTTCTTGTATTAAAGTTATGTCTATCGCTTATTTTATTAAAAAGATGTAGATATTTTCTTACATACATAACATAATATTTTCATAAATGAATTGGCAAGGTACCATCATAATATTAATCCTTTTAAATAGTTCCCTGAGAGATTCGCGGCGACGTAGATTATAAATGGCTCTGAAAGCTCTCTTTTGCAAAATAAAGATGGATTCAATGTCAGCAGCTCGACCCCATAGTAAAATGCCGTACGACATAATGCTGTGAAAGTAGCTAAAATAGACTAAACGCGCGGTTTCTACATCTGTTAACTGTCTTATCTTCCTAACAGCATAAGCGGCCGAGCTAAGCCAGTAAGCAAGAGATGTTATGTGAGGTCCCCGTTGTAATTTCTCGTCTAGCGTGATTCCCAGGAAAACCGTTTGATCAACAAATTCTAGTTTTTCTCCATTCAGTATGATGTCACATTCGCTACTTCTAACATTTGGTAATTTAAATCTAATGCATTTGGTTTTCTTTTCATTTAGTACCAAATTATTTACCGTAAACCAATCTTGGGCCTGAAGAATAGAGTTATTCACGTCGTCAAGATTTTGTGCCCGTCTGTCTATCTTAAAGATCAATGATGTGTCATCTGCAAATAACACCATCTTCGGTTGATTTTGAAGTAATTGTGGTAAATCATTAATGTAAACTAAAAAGAGGAATGGACCCAATATCGAACCTTGAGGAACGCCCATTGCCATTTCAGACCCCAATGAGTTTACGCCGTTTACTTGAACTTTAAGCTTTCTATCTTTTAGACACGACTTTAGTAAATCAAGAGCTAAATTCCTAATCCCATAGTGCTCAAGTTTCAGCAGAAGTGTCTCATGGTTGACGCAATCGAACGCCTTTGAGAGGTCGCAAAAGATTCCAATGGCATCTTGTGCTTCTTCCCAGGCGTTAAAAATGTTCTTTAATAGGGTGACACCGGCGTCAGTGGTACAACGCCCTTTGGTGAAACCGTACTGTTGTTCATGAAAGATGGAATTTTTATTAAAGTGGCGTAACATTTGATTGAGCATCAACTTTTCAAACACCTTACTGAGAACTGGCAGAATTGACACAGGCCTATAATTGTTGGGTTCTTTACTATCACCGGCTTTGAATAAAGGAACTACTTTACTGTGTTTCATGAGATCCGGAAAGACTCCTTGGTCTATACTGATGTTAAATATGAAAGCTAAATAGGGCGCAATCGTTTCAATGATAGATCTACAAACTTTTACAGACATTCCCCAGAGATCTTCTGTTGATTTAATTTTTAGATCTTTAAAAGCTTTTATAACAGCCTGGGGGTTCGTATGTTGAAAACTAAACTCCGAGGGGCATGCCTTAACATTCTTTCTAAGTAAATCAGCAGAACGCGCGGGTGAGGAATTTAAAGCTTCAGTAGTTTTAATGGGAATATTAGCAAAAAAGTTTTCAAATTCCTGAGCAATTTCTACATCTGAGTTTATGGGGCCATGTGCAGTTTCTAAATCAAATTCAGTATTACGCTGTTTTTTCCTACCTGTTTCATTATTTATTATTTGCCAGGTAGTTTTTATTTTATCATCGGCGGATTTTATTTTATTGCTAATATAAAGAGCTTTAGCTATTTTGCATACACTTTTAAAAGTCTTAGAATATGTAGCAACATACTGATGAAAGCTTGTGTTATTCATATGTTGCTTTAGGCCATAAAGTTCAAAAAGGTTTTCCCTGCTTTTACGAATACCTGGAGTCGCCCAATCACTAAATAAGAACTTTGTGTAAATACTTTTAGTCTTTAGTGGGAAAGTGTCATTAAATTGCGTGTTTAATAGTGAAAAGAACTCGGCGTAGAACTCATTCGGGTCACATAAATTATTAAAACTCTGAACACATAATTTACTTGCTAAAGAATTATTTAATTTCTCTAAATTTTTAGATGTAATTGGCCTAAACCTTATTAGAGTTTTTTGTAAAGGCATGTAGGAGCAAAATGTTATTGTTTGTCCGCTGTGATCAGATGGCAACTTATTTACAATTTGTTTGTGTAAATAATCACAGTTACAGAAAATATTATCTATACAAGTGGCAGAGGAAGCTGTCACTCGGGTGGGTTCAATAAAAACATTTGACAAGTCAAATGACCTAAAAAGACTTAATAATCTCATAGTATTTGAGTTATTTTCTAATAAATTAATATTAAAATCGCCACATATGACTATTGACTTACTACTAGCAGAAAGTTTCTTTAGCACATCTTCCATTACAGAATCAAACACAGATAGATTCTGGTAACTTGGAGGTCTGTATACGCATACTATTACATGCTTATCGAGCTCAACACAGGACAATTCAATGGTGTGTTCAACAGACAGCCCGACGATGTCTTTTCGTTCCTTTGATTTAACAGAATTTTTAACTAATATTAATGATCCACCATGTATCATACATGTTCGGCTGAAATGGCTAACTACACAATAATTTTCATAGTTAATTGACATTACTTGATGAGCTTTTAACCAATGTTCTGTTAAACAAATGACATCAAACTTGGTTTTTTCTAAAAACAATTCTATTTCCAGTAATTTAGAAGAGCAACCTTGCATATTTTGGCTAAATAATTTTAAAACATGTTGCCCTCCCTTTGGTTTTTTATTATTCTGAGTAATATTGCCAGAAGATACCTTTTTATTATTCTCTAATAGTAATAGGTTATTTGAAGGGGTAACTTCTGTTGTCTTACTGACTAGTTTAAAGAGTTATCCGGAGAGACCTCCACAACTACGACTGAAGTGTCTAGGAAGTCCGTATGAGTTCCAGCAGGAAGAGAATACCCTATCTGACTGGTAGTGGCCTCCAAAGATGTTGGTATTGTAGGTGGACCCTCCTTCGTACAACATGAAGATTCATAATTAGTCATCACTATGTTGTTAGTATGACTAGACAACACAGACTCGTCCGTCGTATTGTTTTTAAACTTCAATCTGTGTTTTGTGTGATGCTTTTAGGTTATGGAGTCGTGTAGAAAAATGACAATAATGAAGTCTGTATGTATGATGAGTTATGCATGATTGTAGGCAAAAATCTGATTCAACTGTGCCTGATTCGTATGGTCAAAACCACCATATGACTAATGAAATAAATTCGATTTCCTCTTTCCAGCACGAAAGGAGTGCTTTTGTTGCATTATAATGTCCAATGTTTGACCGTGTACAAGTCAGTAGTTCTAGTCTTATTTATTATCATTTATTTAGCTATAACCTTTTGAATAATTAAAAAGTGACAGGAGTATAAAACTGTTCTTAATATGACATTTTTGATATGTCTTAGTCTTAGTTAAAAATAAATAATTATTGTTTAGAATTATCAATCAAAACTAACGGTGTATTTATTACTTTTTATTTCGGTTTCTGATTCATCTGGGCACAAAATATTCGAACGTCGATATCTTGAAAACTACTTTATAAAAACGAGCCCCTCATACAAACATATGTTCTTTGGTTTGTCTATTTTCATATGAGCATGTGTTACAGAGCTGAAAGTGAAATAAAATTTTGGCCATATGGATCAGTCGAATAATCAAATTTCGAAGAACTACCCCAATAATAGAATTTTACTATAGTCACCTACCTAATTTATAAGTAACAATTAAGGTAAATTAGTTCTTAAGGTTCCACCTTTTTTGCGGTAGACCCGTAACGGCTACCGAGTGGGGTTATATTGAACTGATTTATTGTTATAAATTTACAGTGTTTGAGATAGTTTGTTGTTTCCTTATATTTCGATACCCAATAGTTCGCCGCTAGAGGTAAAACATTTTAATTGTAACAGCTTGCTTATTTTTTAGAAGCCTGACGCGTCTTCAAGAAGCTTGTTATAACATCTGAGTCTGTTTGTTTTCGCAATACTGAACAGCAATGTTATCGGGTCCATTGTTAGAGAATTCACCGTTTTGTTTAAAAACAAACTGCTGGTACAACTGCAACATCTAATCGCAGCTTTTATGCTATTAACAGTTACAAATTCAGTAACTCAGGGCTATTCAAATCAACTAGACGTAACATGATTAACAAATGTCTGGCCTTTGCTATAATGTGGAGGGTGGTACACGGCGGGGCTTCTCAGTGCACGGCGACTGAAATAAAGACTCTTCTCGAAGGATGTGACCGGCTTGTGGGGTTGAATGTGACCAGTGTCGGGGGCACCATGGTTAACGACCACAATTGCGACGTTCTGCTTCCGAAACAAGTCTTCATTGAAGAACCGTTGTTCCAGTACCCTTTGGCTGATTCAGTAATCTCTTCTTTACTTTTAAATTAACTTAAGAACTTACCTACTTATTCGTTCATAGGGCGAAAACTCCATAATGTTTAAGTTTGGCAGTCAGTCTTGCCAACAGCTGGCTAGTTTCTATGTTTATCTCGTATATACAAGAGTCAGTTAGAATATGAACAAGGTTGTAAAAGCGACAGGACATTGGTTCGGTTTCTGAAAAGAATAACCAAAAGACACACCCAAGCTGAAACCAATGTCTCATGTAGTGTAAAAATCAAAACAAAACTCACTGAGTGGATTTCTCAACTATCTTTGGTTTGGTGTTTGTTTTAGAAAAAGTTCTACACGTTAATTATGGTGGATCCAGATGCTCCCCCACAGTTGGAAGGTGAATTTTACCTTCACATGGTGAAATCTAATATACCAGTAAGTAATGTTGGTTATTATTTGGTAAGTAGGTAGGTACTATGGCATGCAAAACCGGAAAGTCATCAAAACCGGTTTTGAACATCGTTTTTTTGGGACCAAAACCGAAAACCGGAGCTAGGTCCGGTTTTAGCAAAAAAAATCGAATGTAGTATAATTTAAAAAGAAACACCATTTTTTTTAAATACCCACTAAGTCTACAAATAAAACAAATTGTATGAAACATTTCTTTTTACCCGACTACGGCAAAGCCAAAGGAGGGTTATGATTTTAACAGGCTATGTATGTATGTGAGTATGTTCATCTGTTCCCTCATAGCTCCTAATCTACTTATCGGAACTCGACATACGAGGGCGGGATGATAAGTAACTAGCCTAATAAGAAAACACTTAACTTTCCGTGATAAAATTAATTTTATTTTTCGACATAGTCTCCGTGAACCTCTACGCACTTATTCCATCTTCGTTCTAAAGCAGCAATGCCTTCCATAAAATGATTTCTTTCGAGGCCTGCAAAATACTCCTCTACAGCGGCTATGACTTCATCATTTGTGGCAAATTTCTGTCCGCCCAAAAAAGTTTTGAGCTTAGGGAATAAGTGGAAGTCTGATGGCGCTAGATCAGGCGAATAAGGTGGGTGGGGCAGCAAATCATACTTCAATTCGTTGATTTTTGCCATAGCTTTAACACATGTGTGAACCCTAGCGTTGTCTTGGTGGAAGATGATTTTTTTTTTCGCCAAACCTGGTCGTTTTTGATGAATACATTGATGAAGCTTATCTAGAAGATTAGCGTAGTATTCTCCATTAATTGTTTGACCTTTAGGAAGGTAATCTATCATCAAGATCCCATCTGCATCCCAAAAGACGGAAGCCATCACTTTTCCAGCCGACTTTACAGCCATGGCTTTTTTTGGAGCCGGGCATCCCGATTGAGTCCACTGTTTTGATTGAATTTTTGATTCTGGCGAGTAATGATGAACCCATGTTTCATCTGTTGTTACAAATCGACGTAAAAAATCGGCCTTATTACTCTGAAAACGGTCCAGACATTCTTTTGAGTTTTGCACCCGAATCCTTTTTTGATCGTGCGTAAGCAATCGCGGCACCCAACGTGCCGATAACTTTTTCATATTTAATTTCTCACTAAGGATATGTACCCGCAGCCTAATTGCGGAACGCCAAATCGTCAAATGATTCTGATCAGTTGGCTTCATTTCTATCACAATTGGCTTCATTTTACGATTTTCGAATTGCGAAACTGTAGTTTCTGCGCAGGGCCTTAACGTTCATAATTGGTTTCATAATAAACTAAGAGTTTCGCAATTCGAAAATCGTAAAATGAAGCCAATTGTGATAGAAATGAAGCCAACTGATCAGAATCATTTGACGATTTGGCGTTCCGCAATTAGGCTGCTGTTCTTTTGAGATACCTGTAGTTTCAGCTATTTCAGATAACTTCAATCGTCGATCTGCTAAAACCAAATCATGTACTTTCACGACCATTTCCGGGGTCGTGACGCTTTTTGGACGTCCGGGGCGGGCTTCATCTTGGACACATGTACGACCGCGTTTAAACTCAGCCACCCAGTTTTTTACTGTAGCATAAGAAGCAGCACATTTACCCGAAACATTCTTTAACTCGTCATAGATATCTTTCCCCTTCATGCCCTTCATATGAAGAAACTTTATCACCGCTCTTTGTTCAATTTTATCCATTTTGAAAACAGTTGACGAAATATATTTTCAAATGACAAAAAATCAATAAAATTTTCACGCCACCAAATTCAAATTTAGAACACAGGTGGCTAGAGATACGAATTTAAAAATGACATATATTTTTTTAATTTTAACTTTTTAAATAGCAGAGGCTAGTTACTTATCATCCCGCCCTCGTATGAGGTATCGTTAGAACCGTCTTAATTGTCCGCTGAACATAGGCTACGTGACGTTGCACAAAACTCGATACGGCGCCCTCTAGTGGACAAAAAGTAATGTGTTAAAAATAAAAATTGAGATAAATACGCCATGTTTGGTATCATTTGAAAGGGCTTCAGTTGTACATTTCCAAAATATTGCTCAAATTTAAAGCGACGCCCTCTAGCGGACAAAAGTCATGTGTTAAATTTAACACCAAAATTTTTTAAATAAAAACAAGTAAAAAAACTAAAACCCGACTACGACAAAAAAAAACGACGCTGAAAAAGTATGAAACAAGATTTTCATACTTCGAACAGAACAAAAAGAAAAACCGTAGTCACACGTTATAGGTACCAACCGAAACACTCGTGTGACTACGGTTTTTCTTTTTGTTCTACGGTTTTTGTTTTTGTGGTTTTTGTTGTGAAAAAAATGTTGAAAACCGGAGCTGAGCTCCGGTTTTGGCTCTCAAAACCGGTTTTCAAAAATCGTAAAATTTTGGCCGATTGCCGGTTTTGCGCAAAACCGGAAAACCGGTTTTGCATGCCCTAGTAGGTACTTAGATTAAGTTTCATGATTTTTCACTCGCACATTTGGAGTTAAAGCAATAATCGAGGTATACTTATACAATACCTAATACCTAAGTACTTACTTAGGTATTGTAATAAAATTTTGAGTTGAACAACACTTTGCATAGAGAGATTAGAGTTAGAACGGCCAATAAGAAGATTAATGAAAATATTGTACCCACCTACCTATAAAAGATAGAGTGGGTTAAGAAAAAAGTGAAAGCCAAGACGAGAACTGAATAGCCGATAGAGATGAATGGGGGAAAAATACTGTGACGCCAAAAATTCTAAATACAAAGCAGCATTAAAAACGTGTTTTATTTTTTCTGGGGAGGTTGAATACGTTGATGAGTATCTCTATCTTGGTCAAATAGTCTTTTTTCCAGGCAAGACAAAACAAAGAAGTTGCAAGACGTACCGAAAATGCCTTTTTTTTTGGATGGGAAATCATCAAATGATCCCTCCCGTTCTGGGTGGAGCGGAAGGGAGTGTCAGACTCTTACTGACTAAAACCCATCCGTGTTCCTTCCTTAGCCCTTTATGTTCCGGGGTAGCGGTAACCCTTTCGGACAATCCCGCACCCCCGGCAGGCTTCGGCCCTGGCAGGCCCCTTCCTTTATGCTGACATCTCTTTGAGGCGCGCGTGGAACACGTATGCGCCGTCTGGCACTTGCCCGGTCCTGATCGAACGGTGAGCTACCCATTACTCTCCGTCCGCAGGCCCGCGCCTACGGTGGCTGGGAGTCGTCACGCGGCTCCCGACGCCCGGAGCGTCTCCCGCGGCCGCTGGGACGTGAGGCTCTCTCCCTCAGCCGTTCCGTCACCTCCTTCGCTAGCATGACTGCTTCGCAGAAGGAGGTGACCGCCTCCCACTCCCTCTCGCCCCGGACCATGGCTTGAACCAGGGCCGGACGCGAGAGGTCGCCGCCGCTGTCGATCGCCTCTACGAGGGCACGGCGGTGCTCCGCCCATGCGGGGCAGACCTCCACCGTATGCTCCACCGTGTCCTCTGGGCGATCCTCGCAGTGGTGACACCCGGGTATCTCCTCCCGCCTGATGATGTGCAGGAACCTCCCAAAACATCCGTGTCCGGTGAGGACCTGCGTCAGGCGATAGGTGAGGACGCCGTGACGCCTCTTTAGCCACTCTTCAAAGAGGGGTCTTATCGCCACTATCGTGGCGTGCCCTGCGCTGGGTTGCAAAAGTCGCTCCTTCCATGCCACCATGAGATCGCGCCGGAGGTCTGTCCGCTCCGCTGCGACTTGCCGCGGAAGCGGAGTTTCCCCCCGGCGTAGTGCCTCCGCGCGCCACTCATACAGGCGCGCGAGGACTATCGCCTCCAGATCTCATGGCGGCAGTCCGGCAAGGAGGCTTGCCACCTCGCCCGAGATCGTGCGGTACCCCCGGATCAGTCTTACGGCTACCACCTTTTGGGGCGCGTTCAGATAGTGGGCGGCTCGCCGCCGCAGAGAACGCGCCCACACCGGGGCCCCGTATAGGGCCATGGACCGCACGACCCCCGCGTAAAGCCTCCGGCAGGAGGTGTTTGGCCCCCTCAGGTTGGGCAAGAGCCGCTTGAAGGCGGCCCCGGTCCTTTCCAGTTTGGGGGCCAAACGTCGGAAGTGTTCGACGAAGTTCCACCGGTTGTCGAGGACGAGAGACCCAGGTATTTCATCGTTGTCTCGACGCCGATGTGAACCCCTCCCACCGTTAGTTGGGATCCCGATGGTGGCCCGTTCCGAGGCCCATGGAAAGACATGGTCTCGGACTTGTGCAATGCCACCTCGAGACCCAACCGCCGGATCCTTTCCACGACTATCACAACCCCGCGTGTCATCGCGTCGGCCGCCGCCTGATGCGACCTCCCCTCCGCCAGGACCAGCGTGTCGTCAGCGTAGCAAACCACGCTGACGCCATCAGGGAGGTCGGCCCGCAGCACCCAGTCATAACCGATGTCCCACAGGAGCGGCCCCAGAACCGATCCCTGTGGGACACCGCATGACATCTCTCACCGGTTCCACTCCCCGTTGCGACCGGGGTAGATGACGGCTCTATCCGTCAAATATGCCCCGACTACTCGACGGTGGTAGGGCGGCACCCGGTGATACCGGAGTGCCTCCCCAATACAGCTCCAGGGCAGGGTGTTAAACGCGTTGGCGATGTCGAGTGACACCGCCACGACGACCCCACCCCGGGTCACCGCGTCCCCCGTCGTGAGCGCTCTCACGCGCATGATGGCGTCCACTGTCGACCGCCCCTTGCGGAAGCCAAACTGGCTATCCGCAAGATCCGGCCCCGTCCTCACTAGGTGTCCGACGAGGCGGCCTGCAATCACTCACTCAAAGAGCTTGCCGACCTCGTCGAGCAGCACTATGGGCCGGTATGCGGACGGAGAGTCCACAGGGCGCCCTGGCTTCTGAATGAGGACCAGCTTCCCCGTCTTCCAACGGAGTGGAAACTGGCCCCTCTCCATACATGCGCTTAAGAGCGCCTCTAGTCGAGGCCCGAGAGCCCTCGAGGCCAGGACCCAGACTTTACCCGGCATGCCGTCGGGTCCTGGGGCGGTATTTTTGGCCTTCATCCTGCCTACCGCCACTCTCAGATCTACCCCGGTCACTTCAGGGATGTCGTCGTCGTCGTCCTCGTGGTCCGCTTCGGGCACCGCAAGTGGCGGAGCCATGGGCGAGGGAGTATGCTCCCCCCGTGAAGGGAACAGAGTGCTCACAACCTCCTCCACCAGCTGGGGGCGGAGACTCTGCGTCAGCGGGGGGGCTCAGCCCCCTTATTCACAAACACTCGATATGCTTCCGTATCGTATCGAACATTAATCATTGTTATCGTAGGAGTCTTCTCAATGCTGTTCACAAGTCCAAAACCCGAAAATTTTGTCATTTTAAATCAAATAGACGCCCGCTATTCTTCCAACAGCTATTTGCTGTTGAGGGGAAGTCAAATCAGGTTATCGAAATGTCAGGTTTTCGATACGATAGCCTGTCGTATGGTTGTGAATCAGGGCTCAGGTGCGGAGTTTATTCCGCACCATTTTGTAAGGGCGCCCCCATGGATCTCTGTTCAGAGTCTCCACCATCTCTTCGCGAGCCGTATCCTTGGCCCGCTGGACAGCCTCATGGAGGGCGGTCTTCGCCGCTCTGTACCCCTCGTACAGCTCCGCCTCCGTGGCTTCCGCATCCGGAGGGCGGATGCGGAGCCTGCGGTGCCTGGTGTACAGGTGTTGCGCGTTGACGCACGCCTTGCGTAGCGACTCCACTTCCTACGACCACCAGTACACCTGACGTCGGGCGCATCCTGGACCGAAAATGCCTGGAGGAGCTATTGGGCCATGAAAGTCCTAACGCAGGGTGATCTTCTTTTATCCCTTAAGAGAAGACTCATTGACTTGTGCATACTTCCCATCCTCACATATGGTGGTCAAACATGGTCTTTGACAAATGAACAGAGGTCCACACTCGAGGTTTGCCAGAGGGCTATAGAACGGAGTATTCTGGGTATCAAACTAACAGACCGGGTTAAGAATACGACCATCCGTTCCATCACAAAGATAACTGATGTCACTTGGAAAACTGCCACGCTAAAATGGAACTGGGCTGGACACATGTGTCGCATGTCAGACGAACAATGGGCCAAACTTACGACCCAATAGGTCCCTCTTAATGGCAAACGACATAGTGGCAGGCCCAGACGGAGATGGCGGGATGAGCCAGACTCCGTCAACAAGTACTGGTCTTTAGCAGCTTTGAACAGAGAGAAGTGGAAAGAGAGTAGGGAGGGCCTTTGCCCTGCAATGGGACATCACAGGCTTATAATAATAATTATTTATTTTTTCAGGGACTGGCTTTGAAAGCGAAAGAGAGCATCAAAACCGTTGGAATAGATTACAGAGGTAAGTTATGTTACGAAGAAAAAATAATATTCCTGCTTTAGTTTCTCCATATTATTTTAAGGCTTTAAAATTAATAATGAACGAACCACTCTATCTAGGTTACAAGCCGCCAGCGCCACCTCGCGCCTCAGGCACGCATCGCTACATCATCCTGCTCTATGAACAGGCCGACGGCAACAATTTCCTGCCCACTGTGCCTTCTACACGACACCGATTCTCGCTCGCCAAGTGGCTAGTCGGTAAAAACCTCTGTGGACCAGTCGCGGGAATTCAATTCAAGACTGAATACTAGATGGCGTTGGTAGTTTCGAATGCAATTCCAATTTGAAATGGAATGGAATTTTCTCTGAATTTTAGTAAGTTGTAGGTAAAGCCTTTACGGTAAACGTTTTGTCATTTAAAAGTAATAAAAAAGGTACTTAGTTATGTAGTGTTTTATAATATGCCTAGTTTATTATTAAAAATCTTGTTTCAATTTAAATATGATATATTTTTACACAAAAATGTCCCGTAAGTACCTACTCCTACTATACACATATACTATTTAACTATTCTATATAGATAAATGTGGAAAGTTTATATTTAGTAATAATTTCAAAAGGGACTTAATATTAGTTTCAAATAATAAAAGGTAGGTAGGTACTTACTTTAAGATGTTCATAACTTCATGCAGGAGAAACTAATGAAGTAATAAATGCGCCAGTAACAAACGCTGAGGTAGATGTTAGAAATAAATGAGATTCATGAGTAGGTAGGTACCTACTTACTTAGCTACTACCTAAATGTTAAAGTTTGACAATGACAATGAATTCTTCAAACCGAACTGAAGCATTATAGGGTAATGAGAATTTAAAATACGAATAAATAACTCATTAATTCATTCTTATTACTCTCACAGATGGTGTTAGACCTGTTAAAGAAAGAGAAACAATTTTTGAAGAAGTTAAAATAAGTAAATAACCTCCAAAAGTGATGGTTTAATACTTTCCATTAAATTACACTCAAACTGTTCAGTTCATCGAAGCTAGTAAAGTAACATAAAAGAAATAAATTTATGTTCAGCTGTATTTACAATTGAATACAAATACTAAGGGTTAATTAAAATAACGCCTATACTCTTCGTGCCAAAACACATTTCTTTTGTTTCATTTTAACGGACAAGTTGAAAAATAATGGCGGCACGAGCTAAGCGTAGGCTGCGCGCGCGCACGCGACACTTCCCTCTCACCTCGCGGCCCACGCGCCACCACCGTGCACCGCGCCTAATTTATATCAACAAATTATTTTCTCATCTCTAACTACTGGTTTTATCCAAAGTGATTTATTGTTGACGACCTAATGATATACAATTTTTTACATTTACTTTTCGTTTGGCGAATGTTGTTAAAGGGTCACCAAAATAATGCGAATGTCACGTGGTGTGACACTTCTCGGAATAAACACCATGGTCCATGACCCGGGTGGTCCCTTGCAGTTTTATAGTGGTACTTAATATGTCAATGTATTATAGCCGCTGTTGTTTTCGGACACTTTTATAAAGTATCACAAGGTTTAATTGTGTTTATAAAAGTTCATTCAATTTCATCTGAGTGTCGTTTTTAACTTGACGTTAAAAAATGTCTTCGAACATTTATTACGAGTTTGTTTTATTTTATTTTTTCGGAATTATTTAGGAATTTGTACGATTTAGGAACTGTTATGTTTTGAGCACAACCCAATCAATTCTGTAACACCAGGAGCCTATAGTTTTTGCCACAGATTTAGGGTTATAGCGTAATAAAATTTGAGTTATTGCTTGCAAGGCTTTTATGGCACTTTTGAAAGCAATACTCTTAAAACATTATCTTGATGCCTCACGTACAAGCTTATAGTTTTACACAGGATATTTTTCTTGACTTGTCAATGGCTTTTGACTGCGTTTTCCATATTAATCTGAATGTGGGGTTAATTGCACTTTAGAATGCTCTATTAGGGATCATGGTACTTACATAATCTGGTACCTAAGTTTCCAGAATTCATAAAAAGGGATTTTCACAGAAAGACATTTCCGGAATGTATGTATGTTCCATAGGGCTCGATACTTGGCCCGTTCCATTTTTACAAAATTATATAGTCACTATACAGTAGCCGTTGATACTTGTTTTCCTTATGCACGAAACGTGGATTTATTTGTAATCTTATAAAATAGGGAAATGTACTCAAAACGCCACGCCGCCGCCCGCCCAGGTAGTCTTAAATTGGTCTATGTAGAAGTAGAAAATGTTCCAAGAGTGTACATTCATAAACCTTGAATTCCACTTAACATAAATTATTGTATGAGTCTATTTTTATATGAACTTATTTTTGAGTAATCCACTGTAAGAGCAATTAGAGTAAGGAAAATATATAGATACTAGCTGCGCCCCGCGGTTTCACCCGCATGAGTCTCGATCCCGTGGGAATATCGGGATAAAAACTATCCTATGTCCTTTCTCAAGTTCCAAACTATGTCTGTACCAAATCTCACACAAATCGGTTCAGTAGTTTAGGCGTGAAGAAAAGACAGACAGACAGAGTTACTTTCGCATTTATAATATTAGTTTGGATTTCGTCTAAAAAACATCGGTTGATCAGAAACATGAAGCTTTACAGTTACATGCGTCATGTCTGGCAAATATTTGTGAAATAAAGTCATCAATTAGTAGAGGGCGAATATATGTTATTAAGATTCCATTTAGAAAATGACCAACCAATTAATTGTTGTAAACAAGACCCGCTACATACATGGGATTTTGTTTCAAAATAAACGACAATGTTTTAAAATGTTTTTTTTTTCAGGTTTCTTTGTTTATTAATTTTTCGCATCAAACAATACAATGTAGGTATTGTCATCAGCGTTTTACTTAATATTAACATGTCTTAATAAAACCAATAGGTATTTTATGGCCACAAAATTATTTTAGATAAATAAATTGTTAGTAACACAACTTGTTTAAACATAAAATAATTACGTATCCAATGCTAAATGCACTAAAATAAATTGTGATGCGAATTCATTTTATTTTGTAATAAACAAACGTAAGTTCCTAGAAGTGTCCCGTAATCATACAAATGTTGAATGAATGATTAATTCCGGTTAACCACAGAGTGACACAGGGAGTGATCGGTGCTCTTATTTATTCTAGGAACATATATTATTTGTTACAACTTTGTTTTTTACTCTTTTGGAGGTGGAGCTGAAAGTCTTGGCTTAGTTTTGTAACTGTGGAAACAGGTAGGTACCTACCGGTGACGTAATGCACCAAATTATTCTCTCTCATTTATCCATTGAATAATATTACAGGTAGAAGGTAGATACTTGGCACAAGGAAGGATGGTACAGGTTAGGTATTTGGTAATAGTGTTAATCGCTGTGGTAGAAACAAGAGCAACGTACAAAACTAGAATGATGGGGAAAGTATACCTCATGGATAATGTCTATTCACTCTCTGATAAAAGGTCGGATAAAGTATATGAGAATAAATTATTAACTGAATTTTGAAAATACTGGCAGATCAATAACACGATACCTACTCAATTATTCAAATCTTTTTAGATTACTAAACGCTATTAGAATCCATTCACAGCTGACATCATCATGTCAAGTGCAGGTTCCGTCAAGCTATCCTCCTAATTAACAATTATGTTGAAAGGTAAAAAAGAAACAAAACTCTCTGATAGATATCTAATGGTTGAGTTGTCATATCACTGAGTTGGATGTCGCATCTTTTTTGACAGGAAGCTCGTCTATCGTAAATTAATCGACATGGCTCTCCAGAAACACCAAATTACTGAACCGGTTTGGCGTGTGCGCGGGCGCTGACCCGCCGGAAATACTTGCGACGCAACACCCATAGAGAAACTCGCCACGTTTTTCTTAATATTCAAATGGAGGACATTACGGTGCATGATTTCGAACCCTCGATGTCATCAATATTCTACATGGTACCTATTGATTTTTTAAGTTGCAGGAACTTAGCATTATTTTTGTCTGGGACAGTTAAATATTGTAGAGCAGTGTTGTGCTTTTTGGTAAATTGGCCTCATAATTTCCATATCACCCTAAGTTTGAATGCATAAAACGAGACGATAAAAGTCTATTTGTCTACGTGACAGCTCAGAATATTTAAAGTACTGTTAAACAATTTCAACCAATGATATTATTTATTCCCTATGGCATGGATGTTTTCATTATTGTTGTCAAAAATTAAGTACGAGGTCGACTAATGACTATACAAACCGACCATGAATAAACTATACCGATATAATGTTTAAAACTATAACTAATGCCTATGTCTAAAATGTTTTTGCACCAGAGCTTTTGAAAATTAATTGCACAGCAAATTTTTAATACCTACTGATAGATACCTACAGCCAGAACAATTTGAACTTTACAACATAACGCTAGCACTCTATAAGTTGATAGATGGATACGTTGTAGTTATTAGTAAAGTATCATTCAGCTTGTATATGGATTTAATCAAATCTATATTTCTAGATACATAGACTAAATAAATAATAATTGGAGCCTTTATTTATTGAGGGCAATAAACAGTTAGGTACTCTGACATAATAAACAGCTTCACCAGGGTATTATTAAAGATAATATTATGTTTATTTCATGACTAGTCTAGATCGTGAAAATAAATTCGAGCATCGATATATTCGGTACCTAAAATCGGGGAAATTAATCGTTTTGCAGCAAAACAATAAATCCCCCGACTTTAGTAGGATAGTCCATTAACTACCAACTTAAATAGACCGTAGGACCGTATGATCAAATCACAACTGTCATCTTTGACAGTTCATTGAAATGACTATAAAAAGCGACAAATTTTGCTTAATAATGAATTTCCTTGACTATACCTACTTCAATTTGTTTTCGTATTAAAACACTTTAGAATTGGTTTATGTATTTTCATGGAGCCTGCTATGTTTTCTATGTTAGAGGGTTTAGTTTCCGCACTTAGTCCTGTAGGTCGACCATTGTGCGTGGGCCATGGTGCCCGTCTGTGGTTATTCTAATCAGCAGTAGCTGATGATGATGATGATGGGGCTCCCTTTTCCGCACTTAGACTCCCATTTGGTCCGTTGTGCGTAGGGATTCTGGCTAACAGAGCCAGCCTAGCTCCGTCCAGAAGCACACAAGCTTCCTGGGAGCTTCGCAGGCTTCACGGAGCGACCTCACTGTTCCGAGGATTTTTTCGCGTTGAGAAGCCACAGCCTCGCATTCCAGGATGACGTGGGAAATCAGCAGTAGCAGAAGTTGCTGTTCTGTTAAGAACATCTGTGTAAGGTCTGGGTGCCCCGAGGTTTTCTGCTAAATTATTTAATACTTTAAGCACACAAATGTACAGAGGCGGACGATTTCTACCAGTCAACCAGAGGTGATGCAGAGACATACAGTGGTAGGTGCAATCATGAAAAATGAGGAATAAATATAAATAATATATGGGTAATATGTCTTAATCTAGGTGATTCAAAGCCTGCTATTCTCGTAAGCAAAATAAACCTTGTATACATAATACAATTGAGTCAGCTTATGAACGATGCAAAAAATAAACACATTATGTTAAGATATGTAGGTACAAGGAACAGCAAAAAACATTGACCGATTAACACTGGCCTAGCAAGTGACGCTGCGGGCGATAAATGTATAGTGTCGAACAATGGTAGTGCTCGCTATTTTCCTTATTGCCTATGATTATATGAAAAGTTTGGTTATTCAATTACATACATTTGATAAACGTGTAATTGACTTAATAAAATCATTATACATACTTATAGAAGTTTGTCTTGGGGACATGACCACACAAGCAAGAACAAATTATCAAGAATTATATATACGCGCTTACAGTCTACATTTATGGTAAATGCTATTATTAGAAATTGGATTTGAGTAATTTCAGATTTATATGTAACTGGTTTTTATTTTGGTGGTGAGGTCATTTTGGGTGACCATTGAAAATCAACACTGTGCTGTGGGTCCCCATTTCATAGTATTATGCTGAGTGGAAGTTCTGTTCTGTGCTCGTGATTATCGATCTGTTTTTATATTTTTTATTATTCGAGTTTTTATTTAATCTTTTTTTTTTTTAATAAATTTAGGGGCTTGTGTCCATTAAAGATATGCCAACCCCATCATACCTTATAACAAAGTAAATTCAGTTTAAATACAGAAGAAAAAAAAACTTACATTATAGTAATACTAAAAAACGCTGCTGCTTACTGCTGAACGACTAATACTAAACTACATAATTTTTTAGCTGCCTTCGATTTAGAGTTTGCTAAAATGCTTTGAATCAGACCTACATCCAGCCTATTTAACTTTAATTCGTTCAGAAGCAAGTCGCGGTCATCTTTATTCCCGACTCACTCCATCAGCAAATGTTGAACGTCTTCGATTTTATTACAAATTAAACAATTTGGAGAATCAGACTTTTTCAATAAGAAAGCAAACTTTGCTGATGGATGGTGGCCTGATCTAAGTCTAAGGGCTATTTTAACATATTTTCTACTTAAGTTAATGCCATTAAACCAAGGGACAAGAGGAAACTCACCCTGTATGGTCTTACACCATATGCCTTTATCTATAGATTTGCTATCAAATAATTGTTTCCTAATTTTCCTATCATCAAAACATACCGATTTAAATCTAGGTACTAATTCACAATGATCTGGTAAGTAATTAATTACCCTGCCCTGTACTACCGCCAAGTTAGCTATACGGTCAGCTTCCTCGTTCCCTTTCAGACCAACATGTGCTGGAACCCACTGTAACTTGAAGTCTATAGACTTCAAGTTACCCCTTTCATTAATAATAATAATAGCTTTTAGGATATCATAGGCTATCGTTGCACCTCTGCGACCAGAGGCGCAACGAGCCACATGTTGCAAGGCCCTCTTGCTATCAGAAAAAATTACAATTTTATTCAAGTTAAGATTCATTCCGTAAGATAATAGTAAGTTAAATAGTAGTGATATAGTTAATTGTTGTTTGTATGCACGGTTTTGTGTCTCTCTTTAAATCTCTTCTTTCTTTCTTTCAGTATTTATAGAAGGTGCACAGAAAAATGCATTCCATAGTAATTCTAGAGCTCGTGGTTTGAGAAGTGATTCCGAATTTATAAGAAATTTTGAGTCTACAGTGAAAGTGATCATGATGTCTTGAGTTCTGGACATTTAAGTTTCTACAGGCTTTGGGCACAGATATGCAAATATTATATACTTGTGAATAACGTTTTCTATTTGTTTTGCTCTTCTGTAAACCTACGCCAAATATACAGGGTGTCCGGGACATCGACACGCAGTTACCATGAATTCAGTACATAATTCTAAACAGCGCAGAAAATTGACGATTATTAAAAAAAAAAACACCTGTTCCATACATTTTGATCGTGTAAGTATTGCACTTTTGTATGAAACAGTGTATTTTTTTAAATAACCGACGACAAATTCCTACGGTCCCCAACGTAGAAATTTTTCGTCGGTTAGTCGGTCTAGAATCATGTGCTGAACAATTTCAGGGTAACAGTTTGCGCGTCGATGTCATTCTGACGAGTACCTACATGCAATGCTTCAGCCAACATCATTGATCACCATTCTGTTGCCCTTATCCCAATTTATTCGGGGCAGCGTAACATGACTTTTTCGTCTATATCTTCTCTATTAATGGTTATCTCTTTATGCTTCTCCCAAAGATCTCAAAAATCACCAGAATTAATCTGTTTACGAACTTCTAATGGCTGTAAGTGGTAATTGGTACTTTTTGTGCCATCTTTTGGACTGTGATGGCTGAAAAAATAGTCGTAATTTATGATCCAGAATCGCCCTTAAAACGGTCCCCGCACTGAATGATTTATTCAGCAACATCAACCACGTGTCGCAAGCGCTGTTATATGAGAAAAGTCAAAAGCTACGGCTTCCTTCCGGTCGCCCACGCTCTGCCCACGCCTGACCATCCCACGCCACGGTATAATATCAATCAATTCGGCTAAATCCACTTCTATGATAATGCAATAGTTTCAAGTTTATATTGCAACATGGAGTTTCGAACTTCGACACAAACTTGTTTGTTTTTTGGCTATCGTCGCTTAATTTTAAACCTATTGTGGTCTTCTATCAGGAGGTTCATGGACTTCCCCCTTACTAATAAGCGTTGTATAGCGTCTGTATAGTTACACAACGCTTTGTCTTCTTCTTTCGAAAGTCGAATTACTGACAACTGAAAGAGAGAAATCGGTGTGTAACTATTCATCGGATACCATACGTTTATTAGTAAGGGGGTTTATGTACCTATTGATGCATTGTGTAATTTGATTAAATACAGTTGCACTGAGATTTGATTTTGTTTTAACTGTTTTAAAAATGTCATGTGGCTAATATAGCTAATTGTAAGGTCACCCTTCAGTTCACGTCGGAGGGTAGCTGAGATATGGCGAAGACTGTACTTATACCATAAACCTCCTTATGTGCGTGTTACCAACAGCAACTATACACAGCATAACAACGAGAAACAACAACACAAGGTAATCATCCACTATTCTTCATCATTTACTCCATCGTCTGACAACTACTTAGAGGGTCTAAGCCTAAGGTCTTCAAAAACGTTAATGTTTAGCACTGATCGTCTTCTGGTAAAGCAAACTTTAGGTACTTATTGAATTACCTTGTGACTCAAATCAGGAAGGTAAAGAAATCCATAAAAGGTATCTAATGGCTGATTTTGATCCCACGCACTCAACTGAGGAAAAGAGCAACAAATTAAAATTACATTTCCAAAGGATTTACTTAATTCGAATACCTAATGTTATTGGTAGAGCAATCTTTGGTACAACGAACGCGGGTTCCAAGCTAAACCAATGTTTAGCTTGGAACCCGCGTTCGTTCCAGATTCCAAAGTAACTAAATGGTGGTTTTGGCCCTTTCTAAACTGCCTGGATACAACATGCACTACAAGCAAATTTTCTATAGATTGTACGTTTACCATAAATAGGAAAACTTAACAAGTTCCATGCCCGAGCAAATATTGCCCATTGCTATTATTCCACCTTACGGCTTTACATACAAATATGGGTACCGCTCCCGATTACAAACAAAACAATATCTAATAACTCGAAAATAATCAAGTAAACATTATCAACGCGTGCTTTATTGTTAAATAAATAAGGCCAAGTGCGTTAGATAAAGTTACATTAAGAGAGTTTCTAATGCAGTCATCGCCAAATACAGCGCAGCGCAAGCGCAGCCCGTTTCTCAATGGCCGAGATAACTGCGCGAGCGACGTCATGGTTAAATCTGAACGAAGGCTAACTGGAGGCGTTAGCGGTGCCGAAGCAATTAAATTAATTAATTATTTCCTTTCAAATTCGCTTGAATACATCAATAAACATGCACATTTTTAAAGAGAACGCGCCGTATGGCGGGACGAGCCGGATAATTTTGATTAAATTATACTATTAATTATATCAGTAATCGATTATACGATGAAATGCGTAATAGTGAAGTCGTTATCAATTAATGTCCATTTGTAGTAGAACTGTAATAAGTTTGAAAAAAAAGTGTAGGTAATTTTTTTTACGGATCTTCTTTTTTTCTATCTTTAACTCTACCTGGAAACCTGTCGCTTGACCATACCAAAGAGTATTTAGGCATATACAATATTTTATGGAGCTTAAATCTTGTTGCTGGCATTAAGCAGTAAGTAGCCATTGTTACGAATAGTCACGATATTCAGAAATGCGTGCGTGCGTGTGCGTAGGTTTATGTCACTCGCGTTGATTGACCAGCATTGACGCTCCGCAACTGCGCTACTGCGGAATCCTGTGCCGTCTTAATGAAAGGTAGGGAAGTGAAGTATCTAACGCAACAGTATGTGAGCGTGTGTTGACATTCTCCATTAGCAAGGTTGGATGTGCCGGCGCCGGCGTTGCGGCTCGATGTGGTGCGATGTGGCGATGCGGCGGCCGTGACACGCGCGATGCCGTCGTGCGTACGCCACAAATTCGCCGTTCATTGATAAAAACCGACGCCCACTCGCGTCGCGGAGGCTCCATTCACCGGCGCCACTGGTTGCGCAACGTGCATGCGTGGCCCTCCACCGCCCCCCGCTCTCCGCTCACCCGCCGAAACCTTCATTCGAAGCACTAACAGCCTTCCGCAACACTTGTCACTATTTCACCAGAAGACGCGAATTCTAGCGTCTCGTGTTCCGTAATGTTCATTCACAAATAAACGCTATTATGGTACCTGTTTTTAATTAAAAAATAATAATTTTGTAGTTTTAATATTAAGTACGTATATGACATACGATTAGAGCATCTAATCCAACCCATATGAAATACAATTTTATGAAAAACAATTTCAAATTCTACGAAACTAGTAAGTACTAGGTATAGGTAGACTAACCTGCCTTCCTAACATTGGTTTCGTCCATATCTGATCAATCTAGACTAGCCTAACTACTTATGTAGGTATGTATGATTTACGCCGAGGTATTCTTGTAACTCGATATGAAATTTTGCATGAATGGAAATTCCTACACGTTGACCTCGGTATTGTTATTTTGCGAGCCAGTTTGCTCGAGGAAATGCAAGATTATCAAAATAATAGGTACACAATATACGATTTCACGCTTCTCATCTCTAATCGCCCCTTTTCTAAGAAACGCATTTGAAGGTTTCTTAAGTAGCCGTAAACTTCATAAGCCATTGCCATAAAGATCTAGTAGCTTAGTTGAATATCAAAAGGTATCGAGTATAATATAAGCTCGATCTTAACGACGATTTTACATCGCGAACATTAAGTAGACCCATAAAAGGGTGAAGGGAATCTGAATTGAGATTATCGGTTTACATATCGTAATATAATATCAGACGTACTCGTACACAAGTAGAAGTCAGTTCGCTATCACCTTAACGTCTTCGAGAGTTATGCAGGGAATATTAATTGATGTCGAATTTATGCAGGTTTACACGCACTTTTAATAAATAATCCCGAGCTCGATTTCCAGTTGATCGCGAACTCGGAATATGTCATAATATAGTCCTGCATCTTGTTATATCGTCTCAGAAAAGTTGAAAATATTTTTATAATAATAAAAGAAATTCAAGTTCATCAAAAATAACAAAGAAGAAGATCTGAAATTTAAACAGGTAACATAATATTTTATTGATTTTATACCAATAACAGTTAGAAACGAGCTTTATTGACTTTAAGCTACATGTACGGTTTGGGAATGGATATGTTACAGTTTTAAAGTCTCCAACACGACTCATCAGGTACACACATTGGACCGTAAAAGTCTACTACTGCACATAAAACATGGACCTCCAATCCAACTCATAAATCAATTCTGCCCATAGCAGTCCACTGCTGGACATAGGCCACTCCCATGTTGCCCCATATTCAGTTTTGCGCCTTCTGCATCCAGTCTGTCCCAACCACGTCGATGGTGAGAGGTGTCACACGCTTCGCTTATAGAGGTATGAGGAACAGAACATCCTCTATAGAAAAGGGAGGATCCTCCGACCAGGCGGGTCTCCAGACTGGTGGGCAATTGGTCGACGATTGATCGTCAGGACGTTGTATATATTAAGCTAGTCACGCGGTAAACTCTGCTTGCGCGATGCAGGATTTTGCGTGACATCAATGTGAAGCGTAGTTCGCATGTGGCGAAATAGATGCCGCCACACGCTTGTGAATACGCGGCCTCCACTCCAGAACTCGTCTGTTCCAACGGCTTTCGGACTTTCGATAAATATGACCGAGTCAATGCCACTCTAAAGTGATAACTTTCAAGCTAACTTAAAACTCAGCAAGCCATGTCAGTCACTTCAATTCTTTTCCGGATAGGTAATCTCCTTAGACACTTATCGTCTCTAAACAAACCCCGAACATAGCTCGCTCCATAGCGCGCTGAGCAACCTTGAATTTTTGGACCAATCCGACTGTCAGTGTCCGTATTCCGGCACCGTATGTTATAACGGGTAGAATGCAGTGGTTAAAGACCTAGCCCTCCATCGTTGCAGTACAGACGACGAGAAGACTTGACGCAGATTTCCAAATGCTGCCCGACCTCCTTCTGTCGCAGCATATTAATAATAACAAACTAAAGTGTTGTTTATTTAATAATAATATTAATTTATAACAAGGTATATCGACAGCGGAAGTCTCAATAATAACAATAAATTTTATGAGCCATGTTTCAAGTTGTATGCGAAAAGCAGCTTGATATCTATCTCAGATTTTAATAGATTCATTAGTTAACGAAATTAGAATTGGAAAAAACCCATCTTTTATTAATGGCACGTTTAAAATCTACCCATATAATGGTTTTATAATATCAATATAGATCAATATATTAGTTGAAAGGAGCATATCCGTTGTCAGTCGCAGGTGTAAAGCTTCTTATGTTAATTAGGTATTATATTATTATTAGGTAGATTTATTCTAAACTCGTAGTCGTTTGAAATGGATAGAAAAAAAAACATTTTTATTTTGGGACATTTCTGAGCGTTTATATTCTTTTATAATTTCTGCTTGTTGCTAACGTTAAATTCTTCGGTTTTTCTTACAAATTAGGTACCTATACAGGGTGAAATTGAATTCATGGGCATCCTTTTAAGGGGTCATTGTGCTCATCATTATGAACAACTTTTACTATGGGACCAAACCTGAAATCTCTTCCCTACATTTTGAAAAGTTATGTGAACATAAATGCAAGGAACAGCTGATTTTTTTCGCGATTTTAAGTTTAGTCCCATAGTAAAAGTGGTTCATAATGATGAGTACAATGACCCCTCAAAAGGATGCGCATGAATTTAATTTCACCCTGTATACACTATACAGGGTCACAGGGACATCGACTAGCAAACTCTAACCATGTCAAAATATACTGAAAAACCAATTTTTTTTTTAATAACCGACGAAAACTTTCAACCCTACTCTTAGGTGATCTAAAATCATGGCGCTGACTTTATGGTTACAGTTTGTGCCTCGATGACCCTGCCAGTACGTATATTATAACATTTTTCCTTTTCTTAATTTATTTTACCGCTGGGCGACGAACAAATAATTCCGGTACGTATCTTTGAAACGAGCTTGGTTTGTAAGCTTCTAATTAATTGACCGAAAACTAAGTTGTTTTGGAAAACGGTAAGTAGAGTGCGCGACAAATACGATATAGGTACGTACCCTAAATGCAGGTTAACGCACCTGAACCAGTTTGTAATTAAGAATACATTTAAATTCATTAAAAAGCATTAAAACTTTCTTCGGCCGATACACATTCAATAAACGACACGCTAAGTGGCCCCACCAGTACCTAAGTAGCCGAACCTAATTATATTGTGAGATGTCCATGCTGTCGGTACTACAGATCTAACTGGTGGAACTAAATATATAGTTTATAGCGCAATATAATCAATATCAAATTATGCAGACCAGATATTTTAATAACCCTTTAGCACTTGATATTATTTCAATTATCTAGAAAAGCTTACATACTCAATTTATATGATGAATAAATATTTTATAGACAAAGTTCGTTTTATTGCAGTGTTGAAATGAAAACAATTATAAAATTATTGTTTTTTCTACATTATGTATACGGTTATGGAGTAACACTATAAATTATGATTACCTACCATAATTATCATTAATTATATATAATCTGACTTTCAAGTACCCCGGACCAATATTTTGGTATTTTCTATTTAGGGTATCTATGTATAAGTGTTATGCTTATAAACCAATAATCACCGTGCCTAATCAGGAATTAGATTCCATTTAAGTCGAACCATTAATTTTTATGTCGAATTTGCATTGAATTATTTAAATGCTCATATAAAAGTATTTCAGCATTAATTCTTGGTTTTTATGTTGAAGAGAATGGCAAATGATCCGAAGTATAATTAAGTATGCTCATTTACTAAAAGATGTCAAGAATTTTTATGATCTCCTCGGAATAATGGATAGTGTTTCCTTCTGCGTTGCGATGTTCTCAAAGTGTCGATTAAAATGTGCTGGTATAAAGCTCAGTGTCGCGTCAAGTGTCACGACTTCACTCACAAGTTCGCGCGAAGTCACCGCGACGAAGAGGTCAAGGCACCATTTTGTTGATAATATATTTCAATATAAAGTGATTGTTGTTGAGGCCCTCAAGCCAGGGTTATACACAAACTAAACTAGACAAGGCATATAGTAAGAGGCGATCATTAACCGAACTTTAACGTCTCATTTCAAATTTCACGACTCAAGATTCAAACGGGAAATCGACATTTAATTCAATAGTCTCATATAGAATTAAAAGGTATTAGAGAACTTGGTATCTGGATAAGACTTTAATGATAGTGAAGTACGAGCATATAATGAGCGTTATCGCTGGCAGGAAGTGAGAGGTTGATGGTGCAAATGAAAGACAATACGGCTGTATTGGCAAATAATGCGTTTGTTTAGATAGGCGCGTGCGGCGCGCGGAGGCGGCGCGGCATGAATGGACGCGCGTGATTCACTGCGGCCCATTCATAACCGACGCGCGCGCATCACACGCCACGAAAATCAATTCAATGCCACTTTATGCCGTGCTGCAATCCGTTTGCGAATTAACAAATCTATTCTAAACTAAGTGCCTCGTCACGTCGCTCGGTGTGTCGCTCTCAATATTTACCTACATAAAGGGAAACTAGAATATACACGACTAGCTTCTGTCCGAGACTTCATACGCGTGAAATTTCATGTCCTTCCGAGCTACCCCGTCATATCGCATCGCCCGCCCGCGCTTTTACTTCGTCTTCGCTTGGCGTTCTCTCTGACATTTTTTCTTTTACTTCGTTTTCGCTTCGCGTTCTCTCTGACATTTTTTCTTTTACTTCGTCTTCGCCTGGCGTTCTCTCTGACATTTTTTCTTTTACTTCGTCTTCGCCTGGCGTTCTCTCTGACATTTTTTCTTTTACTTCGTTTTCGCCTGGCGTTCTCTCTGACATTTTTTTCTTTTACTTCGTTTTCGCCTGGCGTTCTCTCTGACATTTTTTCTTTTACTTCGTTTTCGCCTGGCGTTCACTCTGACATTTTTTCTTTTACTTCGTTTTCGCCTGGCGTTCTCTCTGACATTTTTTTCTTTTACTTCGTTTTCGCCTGGCGTTCTCTCTGACATTTTTTCTTTTACTTCGTTTTCGCCTGGCGTTCTCTCTGACATTTTTTTCTTTTACTTCGTTTTCGCCTGACGTTCTCTCTGACATTTTTTCTTTTACTTCGTTTTCGCTTGGCGTTTTCTCTGACATTTTTTTCTTTTACTTCGTCTTCGCCTGGCGTTCTCTCTGACATTTTTTCTTTTACTTCGTTTTCGCCTGGCGTTCTCTCTGACATTTTTCTTTTACTTCGTTTTCGCCTGGCGTTCTCTCTGACATTTTTTTCTTTTACTTCGTTTTCGCTTGGCGTTTTCTCTGACATTTTTTTCTTTTACTTCGTCTTCGCCTGGCGTTCTCTCTGACATTTTTTCTTTTACTTCGTTTTCGCCTGGCGTTCTCTCTGACATTTTTTCTTTTACTTCGTTTTCGCTTGGCGTTCTCTCTGACATTTTTTCTTTTACTTCGTCTTCGCTTGGCGTTCTCTCTGACAGTTTTTCTTTTACTTCGTTTTCGCTTGGCGTTCTCTCTGACATTTTTTCTTTTACTTCGTTTTCGCCTGGCGTTCTCTCTGACATTTTTTCTTTTACTTCGTTTTCGCCTGGCGTTCTCTCTGACATTTTTTCTTTTACTTCGTTTTCGCTTGGCGTTCTCTCTGACATTTTTTCTTTTACTTCGTCTTCGCTTGGCGTTCTCTCTGACATTTTTTTCTTTTACTTCGTTTTCGCCTGGCGTTTTCTCTGACATTTTTTTCTTTTACTTCGTTTTCGCCTGGCGTTTTCTCTGACATTTTTTTCTTTTACTTCGTTTTCGCCTGGCGTTCTCTCTGTCATTTTTTCTTTTACTTCGTTTTCGCCTGGCGTTCTCTCTGACATTTTTTCTTTTACTTCGTTTTCGCCTGGCGTTCTCTCTGACATTTTTTCTTTTACTTCGTTTTCGCCTGGCGTTCTCTCTGACATTTTTTCTTTTACTTCGTTTTCGCCTGGCGTTCTCTCTGACATTTTTTCTTTTTCTTCGTTTTCGCCTGGCGTTCTCTCTGACATTTTTTCTTTTACTTCGTTTTCGCTTGGCGTTCTCTCTGACATTTTTTCTTTTACTTCGTTGTCGCCTGGCGTTATCTCTGACATTTTTTCTTTTACTTCGTTTTCGCCTGGCGTTCTCTCTGACATTTTTTTCTTTTACTTCGTTTTCGCCTGGCGTTCTCTCTGACATTTTTTTCTTTTACTTCGTTTTCGCCTGGCGTTCTCTCTGACATTTTTTCTTTTACTTCGTTTTCGCTTGGCGTTTTCTCTGACATTTTTTTCTTTTACTTCGTCTTCGCCTGGCGTTCTCTCTGACATTTTTTCTTTTACTTCGTTTTCGCCTGGCGTTCTCTCTGACATTTTTCTTTTACTTCGTTTTCGCCTGGCGTTCTCTCTGACATTTTTTTCTTTTACTTCGTTTTCGCTTGGCGTTTTCTCTGACATTTTTTTCTTTTACTTCGTCTTCGCCTGGCGTTCTCTCTGACATTTTTTCTTTTACTTCGTTTTCGCCTGGCGTTCTCTCTGACATTTTTTTCTTTTACTTCATTTTCGCTTGGCGTTTTCTCTGACATTTTTTTCTTTTACTTCGTCTTCGCCTGGCGTTCTCTCTGACATTTTTTCTTTTACTTCGTTTTCGCTTGGCGTTCTCTCTGACATTTTTTCTTTTACTTCGTTTTCGCTTGGCGTTTTCTCTGACATTTTTTTCTTTTACTTCGTCTTCGCCTGGCGTTCTCTCTGACATTTTTTCTTTTACTTCGTTTTCGCTTGGCGTTCTCTCTGACATTTTTTCTTTTACTTCGTTTTCGCTTGGCGTTCTCTCTCATATTTTTTCTTTTTGCTCGGCTCCTAAGGGACCTACAGTCATGTTAAATAGCCTATTAGTCTTCCTCAAGAATTGGGCTTTCAAATGCACATCTGGCTTGTAGTTCTATAGTGATTAACGCACTCAAACAAACATACAAACTCCTCAGCTTTATTATTATTATCTATTATTATATAGATATAAAGTTATCAGTACTGTAGTCACTTTTTGTTTGAAAAAACTACAGAAGTCAAAACCACTACCTGCACCGTGCACGTATGTTTAGCCTTTTTAATTATTTTTAAGTTACTTTATGAAAGGCAACTTACTGAAAACAATGTAAACTTACCTACACTTTGTTCATCAAATGATTTACTAGCATACAATCCTTCAGGTCTGATGTCTGATTTTTGTTCCCCGACTCTGAATTCCCGATAATTTAGCTTAGAAACGACAATCAAATATAACAATTTAACATTTTTTTTTTTTAATAATTTTGCGCCAAGTGTAAACGCTCTCTTCGTCCGGTCTGCCGTAGGCTCATGTAATATATATACCTACTTAAGTACGTACCAACAGTTGGTTTGACTCGAAGGCAAAAGGTTATGAGATTTCAACCCATAGATTTGCTGATAGCATTTTACCGGACGGGTAATTGTTTGGTGAGCGGGCTATTAATTTTATATAATGGCTTCAAGTCCACATTTAAGTTACCTAACGAAAATTATGGCTCCGGACCTCATGAGACGCCATTGAAAAACTTTAGCTGGACACAAAGAGGTTGGGTGAGTTATAGTAAGTCTTGCGCTCGTATTGTTACAGAATATTTTATTATTATATTTGTTTTCCTGTTCTAATGTTATCTTGTGTTTGATCTTTAGTTCGCGTTCGTAAGTATGGACTGCCTGCCTGAGTCTGTCGTTATGAATAAATAGTTGTTTTCTCTTCGTAATAAATTGGCTAAGAGCTTATAGGTATTAGAGGATAATAACTTCTTGGTGGCCATCCTGACATGCCGAAGCTTCTCGAAGAGAGGAGACCTGAGTCCGAGAAGTTTATAGGCTGAATTATACATACTTACCTATAAATCCTGACATGCAGGCAATGGTTCGATATGGTATTCATGATGCAACTTTATATGATGATAACATCACACTAGTTACCTTGCTTAAGCTGAATTCCACATTCATATTCATTAAATACAAATTAAGCTCAAACTTAAACTGTAACGAACTATTCAATAAATCTGTTTAGATTTAGAGCCGGTCCGTATTTCAATGTTAGCACATGTCTGATCCGAAATCATTCTGAAATCTCAGCACACAAAGACACAAATCGATTGAACAATCGATTCATGATTCTAATACTTCATTGTTCTGTAACGTCAATGAATAAGACCTGTTTTAGATTGTAATGGTAGCGACATACAAATAAAATATATTACACAATAAACAACTAGTGACTCCATAAAAGTTCACAAGTGTGACGATAAATGGAAATAGTATCAGATATGTGACCATACGCCGATATATTTACAACATACAATTTGCATGGAAAACAATCACACGCGGCACAAATGGGAAATGTTCCACAGAAATGAACCTAACAAGGGCATGTATAGCATTTAGTTAGGAATAGGTAAACAATAAATAGTAAAACAAGGCGTTCCAATGTGTTTACAGTTTAAGTGGTCTGCAGATAAGGGCTGCCATACACTTGAAGTCGTTCGCAATGTAAACAAGATCCGATTAGAGCAGTCCGTGAATTATCTGGCTTTATTTATTATCACCTGTTTGATTTAAACAATATCCGAACAAATTATAGGAACTTAGCAAGGAAATAATTACAGCACATTTGCATCGAACTTGTGTTTCAATTTCTAACTAGTAGGTACTGATCTAACATAGGTGCTTGGTGTGTCAAAAGTGTGAAAACCCATGGAAAACCATATGGAATTGTGTAGCCTGTACATACAAGTATGGAAAATAGATGACTTGGCAATAACCCAATCACCTACTTCGGTTGATAGATAACGATGATGATGATAATAGAGATGTTTACCTACATGTGATGTCATTGTAATTCAATACGATAAGATGTTGGTTATTAAAAGATGATTACACTAAATAAAAAATAAACACATTAATTCCCTCGTATCTGCAATTAACATTACCGAACACCTATTAACAAGCGACGTAATGGCAGTTTCACATACGCGTGTAACCTCTGGCTCAGATGGCCAAGTTCATATATGTTTTCGGTCACGATCGCAACGAAGGCTAGCCACGCAATAAAGATCCATAATTTACCACGGCTCGCATTATTGCCCACGGCTTTACGCAGTTCCTTGTGAAATGACCAACTAGGTTAAATTGGTTTAATGCCTATCTTACATCTTGTGTTTAAAGTAAGGAGCCGTAAAGAACTCGCTTCTAGTCAGCGATGCTATCAGCTAACTAGCTGTTGCTATATCGCTAGGTATCGCGTTAAACGTTAGCATCTAATAGAAATTCTACTTATTTAAGTATTTCAATTTTTTTTTTTTTATATTGTGGCATTTTCATTGTACCTTATAAATGCTAATTTAGTATAAAGTTTTCTTCCAATACAAAGAGATTCTGAACACAATCATAGCCAAAAACAATAAAGGCTGCACACGAAACTTGAATACATCAAGAAATGTTTGTTATGCGTTTTGTAGGTCTTAGAGAACAGGAAGTCGCTAAGCATAAAGGTTTTTAAATATGAATGAAGTCCAATCCAAAGTAATTCCAATACGTCTACGTTTATAGTCACAGCTCAGCAAGTCCCCAAGCCAACGTTGCGCCGAACGGTTTCAAGTAAGTAGATAAGTTGTGTTTACATATTTGTTTGTGCGTGTATGGCGCTCAAATATTTGCTATTTTTGAAATGCTGACGACATTAGGCAACAGTCGCGTAACATTCCAAGTCCATTTGAATGAAAAGTGTGTCAGTGGTTGTTGCATGAATTGTTATAAAACGGGTGTTGCGTACGCCCACCGTCGCACCGTTGGATTTGTGAATGGAGCGTCGGTCGGCAGCAGCTCGAACTAAGCTGCTCTGCAGCGCTTGCAACAGCACTTCGCCTACGTGCGTTTCGAGGTCGCCAACTTTCATTCATAGGCACGACGGTCACATTTGCAACGTGAAAAATCTGCAATCTAATCGCAACTGAAGTAACGTAACTGAGGTAATAATGTTGCGCGGCATTTTCTTGTCTGATGTAATGTTGTTTTTAGGTAGGTATAGTAGTCGTTGGTTGAGCGTTATGACTTCCTGTCCACTTAAGATCGAAAGTTCGTCATAGGGCTGATTTTTCAATCATCTGATAACTTTATCCGAGGAATAATTTTGAAATTTTGACAATTATTTCATACAAAAAAGTTATTCGGCGATGGAAAAATCAGCCCTTATTCGAAAAACATTATTGCAAAATAACAAATTCAGGTAGGTAGGTATACCTATTTAAAATGACTGTTTCTTTAGCATAAGATGTTATAGTGAGATCTTGCTGATTATGATTCTTTACTCTTGGCAATTGTTTTTAATTTACAGAAACAACAAGTTTCTAATTTCTACAAAGCTGCTTGACAATACAGGGTGAAATTGAAAACATGCGACAAATCGAAATGGGAGATTGTACTCGTCATTATGAACAACTTTTAGTATGGGACCAAACCTGAAATCGCGAAAAAAATATCAGCTGTTCCTTACATTTTGACGAGTTATGCGAACATAAATGTAGGGAACAGCTGATTTTTTTTTCATGATTTCAGGTTTGATCCCATAGTTAAAGTTGTTCATAATGATGAGTACATCCTCCCATTTCGATTTGTCGCATGTTTTCAATTTCACCCTGTATAGGTTGGTACAGTTCTTCTGTTCTCAAGTAACATTCATTAGCCACTTATTTTACTTGGCTGAGTATTTTAACTCCTTGTCACTACGGTACATACCTACCTATACTTTGCAAAGTAAAAAAATATGAAACAGTACAAAAATTTATGCAAACGTGCTAATATGGATCTTCAAACAATCATACCTACCTAATTTAACACCTGGAAGGTCAATGTTATTCTGATCGATGTAACTGTTATTTTAATTATAGGTACAGTGAGTTTTACTTACCAAAGCTATAAAGTAAGAGATCATAATAATGTTGAATTAATATACAGCTTTAATTCGAATATGACAGCAACAAAATGTGTATGATTGGCTGTCGCCAGAAATCGTTATAATATAAATTGATATAAACCTACTATTCAAACGAGCGTCTATTAAACGGTTTAAATCATGTAACCCGACAACTCCGAGTCTTCTATGGCGTCTAAAATATTCCCGTCGTTCATTGACACGTGCCAAACCAGTTTTCGGGCAAGTTTTTCTGAATGGTCGCTTCCTTTGTGAGAGTAAACATATTCAAATGTTGCGATTAATTCATAGTTAGATAGTGCCATGGTTTTATGAATGGAAGCCAATGCAGGTGTGTGGGTGTGAGGCCGTGTAGCCTGCGCGTGCACACATACTCGCGCGGATTTGCATACTGGCTTAGCGAGCCACGTGTTCCTCTCAAGCACAGTTACCTCTTCAATATTCGAGAAGTTAATTTTAAATGTAAATGATATTTGAAAGTCAACAGTTTATAATGCACCCAGGAAATGAGATCTTTCAATGTTTGAAAACCGATCTGCTTCCGGGTGCGTGTTAGCAGAACCAACGGTTTCAGGGAACCGTTCCTGAGCTCGTGCGCCGACAATTCGTAACTAACAAAATGTTATGAGTACCTAAATAATGAGCAATGTGTACGATTGATACGAGAAAATGGGATTAAGCATAATCAGCCTATAATGTTCCCACTGCTGGGAAACAGGCCTCCTCTCTTTGAGAAGGAGTGAGCTGTACCTGTAATCTACCACGCGGGCCTAGTGCAGTTTGGTAGATGTCACATGTCTTTAAATTTATGGTTCTAGAAAGCGCCTGCCTGGGTTCGAACCCACAACCTACAACTCGTAAGTCGGGGCCGTTATCACTGGGCCACGACTGCTCCGAGAAAATGGGATTTGTTTCACAGTAATTGTTGAAGCATTTTTCATACTTGGTTTAAAAGTTGTAAATGTGTCTATAGCTGTCTCTGATAAAGCCTTGTTTATCACTAGTCAGACTCGATTACAAAGTAAGAAATTAGGTAATATATATCTTACAATATCACACGATACTTTGTTTTTGTGTGCTATTAATATACTTATGCAAATAAAATTGATGATAGAACCTACATTGGTGTATTATAAGTAAAGGTGTGAATTTGTTAATGTTTTGTTTTGTTTGCTAATATTTATACAAAACAAAACTGATAATTATAGGAATGAACCGGTCATGTGTGAGTAAGTGTTCAGTTGTGAGTTCCGTATCATAAAGTGGTGACCGGAGATTTTCAAGGCTCAGTGTGCCTAGGTATTAAATATTGTAACATTTTACCAGCCACCTAAGTTGGTTTGAAGCATGATAAATGATTTTATGACCATTGATTAGTAGTAGTACATAGTTACAAACTTGCATCCAAGTCCCACTAGCAAGAAACAGTTAAGTACTTAGCTAGGTATTGTAATCGTTAGGTCTATCAACATAACCATGTTGATAGGCCTATCGATAACAGTATAAAATAATATATATTATGTATGGTTATCACACTAATATTATAAAGGCGAAAGTTTGTGATTGTGTGTGTTTATATGTTTGTTACTTCTTCACGCTCAAAAGGCTGGACCAATTTTGATAACATTTTGCGTGGAGGTAGCTGACACCCTGGATTAAAATATAGGTTACTTTTTGTCCCGATATTCCCACGGGATCGACACTTATGCGGGTGAAACCGCAGGGTGCAGCTAGTAGTTTAATATAGCCATATTATACCGATGCTAATAATCATGAACCAACAGTGACCGATAGACTGACAGATTACAGAGTTGGATATCAATAAGGTTTCCTTTAGAACCATTCTGGTACAGAATCCTAAAAAGAACCAAGCCAAAAGTACCTATTGGAAACAGCAACTCTGATATAAATTGAATTATACCTTCCACCATGTATCAGGGCCTTAAGCAGGCTTCTTTAATAGTTCGTTAGGCACAGTCATTAGGAGCGATATCGCGAGCCACGCTTTGTATTCATCCTCCACAAAGGATGAGCGTTGGTACCACAAGCGCCTAGTTAGCATGATTTATAGCGAATGCGGTATCTGCCAGCTTCAATACTTGATTCCATATATGTTTGGTCCTACTTGTACTATTGTGTGATATATTGTTTTTTTTTTTTTAGGTTATTTAGTTAGGAAAATTTAGAGCGATTTTGTTTATAGTTATTGAGGCATGAGGAACAGGGTGTAAAGTTCACTCATACTTCATAGAAAAGGGAGGATCCTCCGATCAGACGGGTGTCGAGCCTGGCGGGCAACTGCCCGATGATTGATGTCAGGACGTTGTATAATGCTAGTTGCGCGGCAAACTCTGCTTGTGAGATGCAGGATTTTGCGTGACGTCAGTGTGATGCCTAGTTCGCATGTGGCGATGACCAGATAGATAGATACCGCCACACACCAGGTAAACAAGTGCTTAATTACTTCAGCCTGGCACTTGCGAAACACATTATCAATCGGAATCGTTTTCATATTGACAGCTCAACAACATTCATTGCGTTAATTACGTGTTGAGCAGACACATTTTTCGAACTTATGAAGCAATGGATTAGCAATTTGCTTCAAAATTATTCAGATTCCAATTGATAGTGTGTTACGCAATTAGGGTGCTGGTTCAAATCAATGCATAGTTTGATGGAAGACAAATCAACCTCTCTGTTGGTACAAAAGTGGAACTAAGTAAGAAATACATAATATCTATCTATACACTTTTACATTGAATAGAGCCAAAATTTCATTCAAGCTACATCAAAACTTTCTGAAAGAACACAACACAATACACATTTTCAATAACACAGTAAATAAGACAGCCAATTAATATGCCTTTCAATATACAGCGAAGACAATAGAAACACGCAGATAGTTAAAGCTCAATAGACGATCGCGTGCTCGAGTCAAGAGCCTTCGATGAGCAAGGCACGAGTCATTTCCGGCGCTAAGGCTCGTGTCGCCGGCGCGGGCGCAACGTCGCTGATGTTGCAACCGAGAAGAATCGCTGCTAATAAATAATCGTCACTTTCATAAACACTGAGTCATGTACAAAACAAGGTTGCTTCTTCGTGCTGGTGGGCTGAAGATCGTAACCTCTCTTGTGAAATCCTCGGCCTCATCCCTGATTACTGATATGTGGGTGATAATTATTTTTTATCGCCTACGCTTAGCTTTGTCTAAGTAAGTGTTAATACACTGAGCTGACAATTGCAACTTTCAACTTCAAGCTAAATGTCGAGGATTTAGAAATCTATCGCTTTGATGTAGCTAATCGAGTTAACGCACTTTTTGCGCTACTTGATAATCCAGTACCTACTGGATGCCATGTAGGTACCTACCTACATGGTCAATCTAACCTGTTAGTACCTAGTACTTAAGACTTAGATTTATGTAGCTGGTTTAAAAGACCTTGCAAGTATGATTTTGACATTTAAAGAGCAAGGGTTCTGCGCCTATGAATGACCTTTGGCTATCAACGAACATTTGTAGTAGTAGAACTGAAATGAGATCTTGTTGAATTTTTTGTCTTTTCTTACTAGGGACTACTTTCTAAAGAAGTGAAAACTATAATAATATAATCGTTTATTTATAATAGGGGCACATTAACAATAAATAACTAAACAATTTGAATTCAGCACAGTTGCTTATTTGCCTGAACTAAGTAGGTTGAACCTGTGCTCCAGGCTATGAAGTGTAGACTGACTATGACGAATGACTGTGACGATAAGCTATTGGTTAGTAGGTACCAGCGATTTCATATTAGGTATTTCTTATTTTTGCAAAAATATCGTATTATCGAGTCAAATAATCCCACGGCGCCCGGCGCAATATACGCATTTATGAACAGATACGAAATATTTATTAGGAAACAGACAAATATATTGAAATAGTAAAGCGGTCAAATGCCCAAAAATAATATATTCTTATTTTAAAGTGTTAGCAAGAAATGCATCGCAACATGGACATATCTAATTATGTAAATGTGTGGAGGTATTGTGTCGCCTGTCACTATGTATTGGTGGCTACAAGATGTGCGTGTAGAGGCCACTCGAGCGGGCCCCGGCCGCGCCGGCGCCAACGTCGAAAGCTAGAACCCATCCCAATTTTTCCGTTTCCATCATTAGTAGGTTAAATTCGATATAAAGTTTATTTATACCCATTTTATTATGTATTTATGCAAACTATACTGACAGTGAACTGGACTTAATCGCAGCGTCCAATCGTAATTGATTTCGTTATCTAAATATGCGTTCGACCGATGCATGTTCCCAATAAGCTAGAAGACATTACATGTTTATTTGAATTTATTATGTACCTACACGTTGATTCACACTCTCCATATGGGTATAGCCTCCTAGATGTTTGTGTTCTTTTACCTTGACCAATTACCTTTTTGCTCATCAGTGAAGTTCCTCAGAATTAAGTTGCAATAATTATTAGTGTTGTATGTAAATGAATTTTCGAGCACCTTTTGCTTTTTATCAAGCACAGATACGCTACTATCAATGAACTGCCATCCCTTACATCAAAACATCTTATAAAATGAGGTATGTAACCAATTGAAGTTAACGCCGGTACAACACGGGATTCAAGCAGCCAACCATCTACAAGTTTCAATCATACTCGCCATTCAATGCTACTTTTGACAGCAGCTTTTAATATTACTAAAACAAACAAGTAATTTGTATAGCAGATCTGAAGGGTCGAGTAGCTCGACGAAGCTCATCGCGCCTCGTGGGCGGTTAACGGGACTGCGAGGCGCCAGTCGTTACTCTGTGGTGTGTGGTGCTATACTGTTCCGAGCTGTCGGGATGTCGGAGATTCGGATTTGTATGAACCCACAGCGGCACAGCTGATATTGAACGCAGCAGGATGCGTCCAGAGAACAATCAGTAAATATCTCTAGGTAATAGCATCAGCTAATGATCTTAAACCAGATCAGTAGGTACTTTATAGCCCATGTGGTTTTGTAGATAATCTTCATTCATCATGATCGTTAATGAAAACGGTTTTTGTGGTTACAGTTTTAGAATTTATACCTAACTATTGAAAATATGCAAATTTTGTATTTAGGTATACCTACGGTGCTATCGCCAATCTTAGCTACGGCTATGAGCTTTATTGGGAAGTGTTGGAAAAACGAAAAACTTAGCCAGATGGGAGAAAGTTCATTGGGGTTTTACCTATCTATTTTCCCTAGAGTCACTAGAGAGTATTTTTTGGAGTCTTCTTCTCTCTTTATGCTCATAAAGACATAAACTACGTCATATTATCATCGTATCGGCTCGAAAACTTGTATTTCCCTGAACATGGTTCTTGAACAAAGCACATGTCACTGCCACAGCCATATTTTTATCACCAAACGTTTTATTATTTTCCAATTGTTCGACAAATATTGCGCAACCGCAGCTATACAATAAAGTGCTACCGTGTTCCGTTCCGTGTATCGTATGACGCAACAACATGAAATCAATCCGTGTGGCGGTTGTGTTGTTGATATATGGCCGGCGCCCACACTGGCTCCGCCGCAGATGAACCCATCAACCGTACATTGTGCACGGTAATGGCCGATTATGAATATAGGTTATACTAACTCAGGCTTGAGGCAGTACCCTTGGATATCCATACAAGGATACTGCTTAAGTGCTTAGTGAAGTGTTAAGGACTTGTGTCTCTCTGTTTCTGTGTGCTTAATGGTAGTCTTCCAAAAAAGACAAAACTATTTTTCATAAATATATAGGAATTATGTAACACAGGGTAGATCTCGTTCATTTATTAAGCAAAAATTTGGTTTTCAACTCAGGGACCGGCTGTAAAGGATAGTTAACCCACCAATTAAAAATCTGACAAAAAGTAGTGGAAATTGGCGTCTGACATGACATATAATCGAACAACAAAGTTCGTGTAATAAGCGGGGGCGTTACGTAAACAAAGAGTTGGGCGGACCTGCCACCGGGCGCCACCTCCCCGCCCCTCCCCCACCCTCGCACCTGCGCATGGGCACATTTTCGCAATCAACACCAAATTGATAGTGCGAGGCGACGTGCGTGACGCGACGACCAAACGCCTGGCGCCACACAACATAAAGATTTGGTGATGCGACACAATTAATTTGTTTACCTTCGAAGTGGGCATTCTACGCGTTACAAACCTGCACTTTTATTGTAGTCTGTTAATGTTTTTATGACTTGATGAAGCATGTGAGCGTTGAATGACTGAATGAGCAATAGAGGCAGTTGAGTTTTGCTGAATATCCATAAAATGACTCCTGCCAGAACAGAAATAAGGGGTCAATGATGTAGTGCTTATGGTAGAAGATCACTATAATTTCGCATCAGGTAGGTACCTAAGTAGATCTAATTATTTCGTATCAGGTACCTAAGTAAATCTGATAAAGTATAACCTTCTACCAAATATCTAACACTACATCCGACAAATGCATGTAACTTGGGTTTTCAGAACTACGGAGCTTAGAAAGGCACTGCTGACAAGACGGGACGTCGGCCTTATCAATACAGACTGATGTTCTGATGTTGAATAAAGAATATGATGAGCAAGAATGAGATATAGTACCTAGGAGCATGTGGCCCATGTTTAGTCATCTATGGCCGGGTTTGAAGCATAATCATCCTATAATATTGTCCCACTGCTGGGACACAGGCCTCCTCTCAGTAAGAGGGAGTACGCCGTAATCCACCACGCGTGCCCGGAGCGGGTTGGTAGATGGCAGATGTTATAATTTTTGTTTCTAGGACATGCTGGTTTCCTTACGATGTTTTCCTTCAGTGTTTTGAGAGCAATGGTGATGAAATAATTTATACAAAGTAAAGCGGCTGTCGAGGTTCGAACTTACGACCTACAACTTGTAAATCGCGGTCGTTGCCACTGGGCCACCAACGCTCCTGCTCCTGGATTTGAAGCACCATATCAAAAAGGAAACTTGGTCAGAACATTCATGAAAACATCACATGACATAAAGTCTGTCTTCTAAAATCAAAATACATAAAAGTATCGATACAATATTCAGGTATGATATATTACAGTTCTTAGTTAATTTGGGTAGATCCAATCGGGATTTCGGTAGCTCCGCTTATCTGGCCAAGCGACTAAACCGAACTTCCTACCATAAAAGGCTACCGTAGGGAATTGAAGAGGCAAACATTAATGATTTTCCTTCATTTACATTTCACATTAACAAAAAATATTCTTTAAAAGTCGACGCTAACTGCGACCACATATGGCGTCGATTCGCCGCCACCTACTAATTGAGAGCGACACTAGACAAATATATCGCCTTTTATGGTCGCGGCGGGTATTAACTACACTGATTGGTAAATAAACAGAATAAAGGATCGTAAGGCCGAGATGAATCAGCTCTCGATCGAGCCGTGATTAGAGGCGATTAGCATGCGCCCGCGCACCGCGTTCGCAGCGCGTCTAGCGGCGCGCGGCGTACCTCGTGGGAGGTGGGACGGCCCGGCGCAGCCATTGTCTTACAACGCGTTATAGCATTATAATACCACTGCTATTGCACACTATTTATGTAAATCTATTTGAGAATTCAATTTGTCTATTGTAATGTATTCATGAACGGATATTAGTAACTGTGAGACAAAGTGATTCTCGTCAACAACCTGTCAACTAGCGAACGACTGTTCGCTCGATATGATTTTGTCTCAGAATTAGGTAAAGGTGAACAACCATAACTGAACTAGATTTGTTCAAGAGCATCCTCTATACATACTCGGGCAAGGTTTGATTTATAGTCAATTGTGAAATGTTAAACTATCATAGATAGCAAACAGGTTAGAGGGGCTTGTGGCTAAGTAATAACAGCCGCACGGGTTGATCGGTCAGGTTAAGCTACGCTTGCTTGGTTGGTCCGTGTATGGGTGACCATCTTCATATACCAAAACCCCTCCGTGCCTCGGAAAGCACGTTAAGCCGTTGGTCCCGGCTGTCATTCGTGGATCTTTGACAGTCGTTACGAGTCGTCAGAAACCCGAAAGTCTGACAACCAGTCTTACCAAGGGGTATCGTATTACCCAGTAACTGGGTTGTGGAGGTCAGATAGGCAGTCGCTCCATGTAAAATACTGGTATTCAGCTACATTTGATTAGACGGGAAGCCGACCCCAACATAGTTGGGAAAGGCTAGGCAGATGATGAGATAGCAAACAACACGGTGTTGCTTATATGATAATATCCCATCTCATCTCATCCCACTTCAACGATAAGCTGCCATCGCTTCCGTAAATAACATCCTACTGTAACTGTTACTAAAGTACCTTCTAATTCACCATCTGCCTAGCCTTTTCCCAACTATGTTGAGGTGGCTTCCAGACTAACCGGATGCAGCTGAATACCAGTATTTTACATGGAGTAACTACCTATCTGACCTCCACAACCCAGTGACTGGGTAATACGATACCCCTTGATAAGAACGGTTATTAGAGTCCCTTCTGGCTCTAAGTCAATAATAAACTGTCGCACCTGTAATGACTGAGCAGTGGGTGCCAGTCTACCACGGCATTTTCATACACTCACTGCTCAAGAGTTAGCTAGTGAAGTACTGTTTTATAATAAAATATGTCTGTTTAGGTTAAGGTATTTATGTATGGGCCTACATACATACATACATGTGTCTAAGACTGTTCTCATGACTTTGTTTCAAGAATTGCACATGAATCTATTACAACATAACGTAACATCACACGTGTTTACCCTGAAGACAGAGGTGTAAGTTGGTATACCTACACTTGAACAGTTATGTTTAAAGTCCCATGTAACAGGGGGCGAGTCTGTTGCCACCAACCGGGCACAAAGAAGGCTGCTTTTGAGGAAATTCAGATGAGAAAACCCGATAACACTTTTCCCGACCTGGGAATCGAACCTAGGAACTCATGCTCAGCAGTAGAGCTTGAGACTACTAGACCAACGAGCCCGTATAAGTATAAATAGAAATACATGGGATCGGACTGGAATAAATCATAAGTAATAACATCATAAATTATTTTAGGTAGATCAGAAGTTAACAGGAAACACAGAAACAAGTCATGCAACTGAATACATGGAAATAAAACGTATGGACACAATTCAAAGGCGCAGGCGCAGGTGAAATGACGAGTTTAGGTCAGAGATCGACTCGCCCTCCATTTGTCTGCACGTACTCTGCGAGCATCGGCGCTAACAGGTAACCAGCTTTATTGTTGTCCTGTCACTATAATGTATGATCCTCGCAGAGCGATATCATCTCGATGCATTTCTCGCACTGATATCAGCATTAAAAACGATAGCCGCGTCTGAGTGGCCTGAGAATCTGTGTGAGTTATCGCGCGCAGAACGCCACTTGTCGGCCGCGCGTGCGCACCGCTGCCGCAAGTTTTATTGGTGTCGGCGCCATCGACAACTTTCTCGTCTCGCAGACAATAACGCTCAAATTGGAAACCAAAATGATTTTTATAACTCGCGTCTACGCATCTATAGACGTTAGCTTGAACTCGATCGCCTGTTACCTACACGTGAAATGTCGTAAATTCCGACAACGTAGGGCCACTTAACGCAGGAGCGATACTCGGAGTTATTCCGACTGTTTGCTCGTTATGGTGGAGTAGGTACTTCTAACGAAGGCACCCAAAAACGTTCCCACAGTCGTCGATCACCGCAGTAAAAAAACCAAGTCTACGAATTAACACGTCCGCGCGTTGTGTGTGTATGAAAACACTCGGTGGCCTCGCGAAGAGCCCTCGTGGTGACGGAGAGCTGTCGGCGTCGCCGAGCCCTGACTCCTGACGCGACGCCACTACAGCACGGCGCGTAACATAGCTGTGCCATGTCTTTAATTTACTTTAATTTAAAATGTTCAAGATTACAAGCGCACAGTTTCAAGGGTTCTCGGTAATGATGGCTAGTCAGTGACGCATGCCAGGTGTTGTTTATGCTTGTTAATCTTCAACGTTTACAACAAAAAGCCTCTACTTGAACGAAATACTTTGTATCTGCATGCGAAGTACTTATTTGTATGTATGTTGGAGTGCGTGAGGTAGACTTCATTACCGTGTTGGCGTGTTGTCGTCATCCGCGACAGTTACGCGGAGCCACTAATGCCCTGTACAAACATGAGCAGTGCGTGTGTGAAAACTCAGCCCTGTTCAGATCGGACACACTCGTTAATGCACAAAGTAAACTACACTTAATCTTTCACTTTGTGCCGCTTAGAGAGAAATTAACAAAGAAATGTTACTCAAACACGGGCTATGCTCAACTTATTAGCGCGTTCCTTTGCTGATTGCGGGAATTTACCAATGCCATAGAGACGGTTATTAATTGGTGTTAGTGTGCCGTGTGACTGCAGTTTTACCAAAGTCATCTCCAACGCTTGAACTTTGTTGACGGACACATGAACACGTCGTATTGCGGTAGTCGCTCTTGACCCTGACACTACTCAAAAGTTGGGGTTGGGCAAGATCAATTGTAAGCACAGACTAATAAAATAAATATACACCAATCTAAATGTCAGAAGTGAAACAAATCAGTTTCCAACTGAAAATCTACTGACCAGGCGCACCTCTGTTGCAGGAACGGGTGTATAGTCTCGTGAAGTCGTGGATGTAGTATAATAGAAATGTATTTACTCAACAATTTAGCATAATATAATGAATTTGCCTGCACTAGTATTACGATAATAATATTAGTTATTACATCTTCCCAACGGCAATACCTCTCTACAGATCATGCGGCAATGCGAAAATAAATAGCCACGTACATGTAACAGTTACGTTTGTAGTTTATTTTCTATCGCAATCAGCAATAGGTAGGCAATAATAAGTCGCGCGACAGGGACGCGAGCGTGGCCAGAAGGGGCGAATAAATCAGCATTTGCCGGTAGATGAACTGTTTAATTATTGATTTATTGTGCAGTGTTCGGAGCGAGGCGCCAACTAATTGGTGCTGGCGAATGTTCGCGTGACACCGGCCCTATGCTGGAATTATTGAGACAAAATCGTCCAATATTGAACAAAACACGACCGTGCATGACTTCGTTACCTTTATCTATTGCGAGCCCAGAATATATTATGCTTTGGAATTATATGTACCTATTCTTTTTATCCTGATTACTGGTCCCCTGGGGTTTGTTTTGTAAGAATTATTCCCGTAGAGCGACTGCTTACGGATTTACCTCGATTCTTGTTGCGTAAACAAAGTTATTGAAAGTTCCCATACTTCCCTATTCGGTTACCAGGAAGTCGATCATTTGTTTAAGACGGTGGCTGTGCATAAATCAATAGTCCTAAACATACGTTATGCAGTCCAATTAGTTATTAGAGTTGGTAAACCCGAACAGCTGATTTTATTATACGGACTAATTGGAGCATAGACGGTTGAATTAATAGCACTTTATACACTTACCAAAGGTAGGCATGGCTATATTAATCGTAAACCGTACCGATGCGACCCTGATTGAGTGATCCATATTGCAGTCGAAAACAACCCTTAATTTTTACGTCCGAGCAACACTCAGACATGTAAATACTTTGGGAATGCGTCGTTGTTCACGAAATAGCTAACTTCCGAAGTGTTGGTCAAATGAAATGCTCTAACCAAACAGAAACTGGAAGGCTGGTGATTTCGCAGTGAGCAATGAGCATGTAGTGAACTTTACCGGACACTGCGCGCCGGTGAACCGTACCATCCGTTGTCGCGCGAACAAACATGCGCGTGAGACTCTCTGATATAGGAATGCGCACACAAAACGGCGTAGCTTGTACCAAGATATCATAACTACCGAACACATGCGTCTACGTCAAAGCGTAGCACAGATTGGCTACAATCGGCGTAGCCGTAGCGTCGCCGCGCATCGTAGCAAGTCCTACGGTAACAATGACCTGGCGAATAAATGTTTCTCATTACGGAATTACTAGTCGCAGCATGTGGAGATATTATAGTTCAAATTTTCTGGCTACCACTATGGTAGGAACAAAAAAGGGCCTTTAGGTACAATATTGACTATACATTTAATCGTAATACTTCATTTGTGAAAGTCTCATAGTCAAAAAAATATTCATTTAGATATTTTATTGCCCTTAACCGACATTTCTTCTCTATATTAATCTTCATAACCACTGCTATGTTATGACACATATCTTTAGCTACGACACCAGCCTATCATCGACAAGCACTGTCACAGAGGCAAGCACGCACTCGGTGCTCGTTTCAATATTTTAGTAGCGACACAACTCAAACAGAACTCCTTTGTTGGAGGTCAGACGTGTGTGAAGAGAGTTTCCGTGTCACTCTCCGCGTCTAGGCCTTGGTTACACATTAGCAGACTTGGACAAATATTTTTTGTTCTCCTATGATCACCTTATATTGTTGGTTCGAGTTCCTTGTTTGTTGTTGTGACATTCCGAGGCTGCTCAAGTTTCAAGCAGGTTCTTTGATTGACAATATGACATTGAGGATAACGCCTCTGCTTCTTTGAGACTTGCTCTTGTTTGTAGTTGTTAATGAGATAAAAGCTTGACTACTATGGCATGTTCATAGTTTTGTTCTCGGCAATAAATAAATATAGTTAGGTATTTCTGAGCTATATTAAATAGACAGAAAATTGATAAAATCATCGCCATTACAACCGCCATTCTCCATTAAACGTCCATACTGAACTGGACAACACGATAACAATCCTCAAAAAATCATTTGCATAAACATCAAGAGCAGCCGCAACCTGTCGCACACCGGAACTCTACAAAGACATTCACAAAAGGCTATAAAGTGGCGAAGACTATCCAAGCTATGCTTAAGTGACAAGCCGCAGCTTCAGAGATAAACTATCGACCGACACACGAACATTATGAGCTCCGATAAACATCGCGATCGCTCTCCCCGTTGATAAACAAATATTTTGATTAGTCTGCTCGTTACAAATTACCAATGATAACATCTACTGAGGCGTCCGCAATCCCCGACAAAATATCTACACCTAAATTAATAGAACCTTTTATGTCCTCGGACGATATCGAGGATCATGCGGAAAACGTCCTCAAATGTCACCATATCGCATTAATACCAGATTGCGGGGTCTTAGGTTTCTACTAGTTTTATGTCCCCCAGATAACACAGTATCTATAGGTAAGTTATAATGTTGATAATAGACACCGCCGCTATAAAGAAACTTGAGCGTAAACAGCCAATAAATAAACATGAAATTATGTTTCGACCAAGTTATTATCATGTTTTGTGTTTTACAAGGCCATCAAGATAAAAGTCACGCAACTTGCTCGCGTTAATGCTTAAGAAAGAAAATTCCTATCATTGTATTGTACCCTTAATACAATGATAACAATTGTAGTATCTTAACAAACCTATCTACTTTTATTAAAGGTAATAATAGCGCTAATACTGCTAATAAAACTCAGGATACAATATTTGCAGTAAGGATTATTAAAATGCCGCCATGCCGGAAACAAACTATCTACATCGAATAAAACTTTATTTGACTAACTGACGACATTTTGATAATATCTAATAATATCTAGTTTGTAGAAACTCGTAGCTCGTTCATAATATTAACAATTTTGCATAGATAAGCCAAAGGATAAGTTCTTCTCGAAAAGCTGTTTCTATCTCAACACCATAAATAATTGATATTTTAATGTCACAAATGATCTGTATGTAACTATGAACTACTACAATCGTTAAAAAGCCTTAATTAAAACACATCGTTAGAACTAAACTGAGGCTTATTTTTATTGAGATTGAAACCAAATTGGCTTACTCGTAGCGAGCATCTTACGTAGTTTTGGAGGTGTTCGATCGGAGCAACGTGTTTTTCAAGCGAGTGCCGTGCCTAGCCCATAAGTTATCGTATGTAATAAAATTAAATGTAACACATTTCTCTTTTTCATGTAATCTTCATAATTTATACACATTTTTAGTTTGCGACGTGTATCGGCGCCTGCGGCCGCGTCCGGGCGCGGGACGTGCGCCTGTTGCTCACTTTGTACGCACGAATACCAACTTGTACTGTGTGTATCGCTTTCGGAATATCATTACATGAACATAAATTTATTTTCGACGTCCACAGTAACTTATGCTTGTTTGCGTTCAGTATTGACTAACTTACGTTGATTACGATTGGAATCGTTTACGAAACGAAGAGATTAACCGTTTACCTGTTCATATTATGTTTATTTATCCATTAGGCTTTTATGAATCGTTAGATTTTGATAAATTCATTATAGAGAATGGTAAACAGTTTATTTATTGTAAGAGGAGGGCTGAACCGATTGCATTGGCTAAGGTCTATAAATAATTTCGTCATAACAGCATAATCTAATTACAAGAAATGTACGAACGTTAAATAGAGCGACCACAAATAAGATCCATTCAATCAACTTGCATAATAAAATAATTACTATTCACATAAACATAATTGATCGCTGCCGTGCTCCGGCGCAGTCCAATTACTCGTCTTGTCCTCTAATATCTGCCTACACGAGAATATATCGCGGCACTCATCGTTGCGCAACTGAATATCGCTTAATATAATTAGGTTGCCAGCACTAAATGTCACTGAGTCAAGATTTGCTTCTGTACGCTTCATTGATCTATAGGTAATCCCGGGCTTTCGTCTTAGCCTTTTCATAAAATCCAATACCTATACTCCAACTATCTGTAGTATTATAAAACAAAAACCCCTTTTCAATTCGTATATATCGCAGACAATGAAAGAGGCAGGGAGGCAATTTGTATAGATATCAACGCTGAGCATTGAATGGGCGAAATCCATCAACAGTTAATGCTGTTATGTCCGCCGTGATTTATGTGGTGAGGGGCGCGTTCCGCACGCTTGTTCCCGGGAGGGATGCCGCGGCGTCGAGCCTTGGTCACGTCGATGAGCATGCAACGGAAGCGACAGCGACTTGGCTCATGAGCGGTAAAGCATAGGCCAACACAACGTCAATTGCTGGTTATAAGTCTCCATCGCAAGGGATGTGGTGTCTGTAGGCGTTATTCTGTGGTTAGTAAATGCAGACTCAGTCTTTAAAACGTCTTTGCTTACGGCGGTATGCAGCTTTTGCCATCCCTTCTAGACTATGCTTGTCTTCAGCCATCACCACTATTTCTTTAGATACTGCTGATTTCCGCTCATCTGTTTTGCTTTATGAAGTATTTCCTTTTCCCGCTCCCGCTGCCACATCGCTAAGAAGCGGTCAGGCCGATCCTTGGAAGGCAATAGAGCGCCTCCTGCGGCGGCGGCTACTCGCCGTCTCCGTCAGGTGGCGGGCACAAATAACGCAATAAATACACGCTTATCGCAAATCAGCTCGTCTCACCGAGGGGCGATTTATTCATGAGCCCCGCGCATATGCTTAACCCCGCTAACATTTATCATCGGCACGTAGCTCAGTCAATTAAATTAAACCGAACCATCGATGACAGCCTCCGCACTAGATACGACAGATTTTGATGCATATGTGTTATTTATTATTGTGTTTTGAATTACTGAATTAAGGTTTGTACTTGCTAGGCACCTGTTGAAGTACGGCCGTACGGTATTTAAAACAAATCGACAAACAGTAATCGATATATTTAAGATTTTTTGTAGTTATAAATAAACTAGCTGCCGCTGGGCACATCTATTTGAATTATTTATTTAGATACCTGCGTGCTGGACAAAAACGTGTAGATAGAAAGAAGAAGAAGCCCGATCTCAGATAAAGAATAGAAGAGGCTCAACTACAACACCTTGTGGTACACCAAAATTATTAATTTAATTCGTTGTAATAAGTCACTTCTTAGTAATTTTTATTCCTAAAAGCAATGATACCATTTATTCTTGTACATTATTAAATGTAATTATAATTTTAGTTTACGCAAATACCTGTCATGGCAAAGGCACTCAAAGGCATTCGCCAAGTCGACTTGTAAACTTACAGACTCAGAATCTTAATGCATTAAAAGTCTCTCATTGTTAAGTACACTTTCCTCATTAAAAAGTATATTAAACATACAATGAAAAAAAAAAAAAGCAACCTAATCTTCTACAAAACCAAAACAATCCATTTCCCGCGGTTTGGGCCTCTTAAGTAACAGCGTAAAGTCAACATATGTAAAGTACATGTTTTTCTTCCATTTTCAAGTTACCATGGAGACGGAATGATTCACTATAGTAGGTAGGTTACCGTTTTTGTTAAACCTTGTAAGATTTCGTTTATTTTGTAAATCTATGTAGGTACTACTGAGAATGAAGTAGTGGTTAGTACATATATTTACAAAATAAGGTAAAACTCTTTATTCGTATCTATAAGTAAAAAAAGAGTTCTATTTTTACATTCAATGAGTAGATGATCTTAGATATACTTACGAATATACCATAAGTAGCTTTTCATTATGGCCTTCAAACTGTGATTGTAAACATCGATCAAGTGTCATTGTAGCGGTTCCTCTATCCGATCAATTCTCTCATTATGCGAGTCACGTCGCATCTTAATAATAGTACAAATGTTTCATCTGAACATAACGTCAGCAAACAAATATGAATCGATATAACCGATGCCATTGAGTACATGCATAATACATACATAAACAAGTAAAGATGAAGTGACATTTTCAACTTAACACTAATGTTTATCGAATAGGCAAGCGCACATGTCCTCGTTGGTACTTTGGTTTCGCCGCCGACAAGGCTCCGCTTTTAACGCGCTAAACGTTTTATACGTTCATCACAACATTATCCTTTCGACACGGTAGCACTAATTGGATAAAACATCTAAACAAAAAACGTCTAAGAAACAAACACTTTAATAACACGGACGTTCGTAATTTTGAGGCGCAAAGGGAATTCCATTTAACATGTGAATTGGATGTGTCGGGTCGGCGCGAGGGCTGTCATTAGAGGGCGTTGAAGAGCGGCGGGCAGCGGTCAGCGGCGCGGGCGCAAGACGCGACACCCGAAGGCACCGCGTCAACAGCCGCTGATTGATGGGCGGCCGAGCCACGGAGCCAATGATTGTTAGTGTTTAACTAACAGTTACGATTCAACAGAGCTTGATTGATGGACTAATGATATAAAGTAAACACGCGGTCACGTCGTTAGGTGTGTAGCATCCGTCGCCTCGAGCTGACTTATTCCCATCACTCAAGATTTGTTGCGGACAGAACGGTTTTAATCAAAACTTGCTTTCAATCTAACGAAACATCAATACATTAACTGTTTTATTACAATCTACGCCATGGGTAGTTATGTGTCGAACTTATAACTACACAATGAAAGCCTCCAGCAGAATGTTCGATATAATTCGTGTTAGAAACTACGAAACCTGTTATCAAAAGAGAGCAGTAACATGAAAAAACAATATTAAAACAATACTCAGACACCCCATTTACGCTAAGGAATATCGAATTGTGTGTAAGCAATTTGAGCCGCCACCATTCTGGGATAATTCATCGCATTATGATCAAAAATTTTACACTTAACGATTATTTCCGGCCGCATTGACCCGTGAGCTCATAGCCGCACTTCGCTCTGGTCCATCACGTACATTTAATATTATAAGCTATTAGGCGCCTCGCCAGCCCTCCATTACTGTGTCCATATCATAATACGGAATTGTCTGTTGAACGTTTAGATTTTATACTTTTTACTTTCATTGAGTGTAAAACAAAAAGGCGGGACCGTCGGCGCCGGCCATTGTTCTCCGCGGCCATTCGTCGCACTTCATGCTATTCACATTCAAATTAAATGCCTTGTGTACAAAATTAATTTGTCTTTTGTCTTAGCTGAGGGCTGGACGACCGCTGACATGTCACTGCGCAGCAGGGCGCGCCTGCATGTCGACTCCACGAGTGCTGTCCGTACCCATACGTATAGATACTTTGACATTTGAACTTCATTGTTTTATAGACCATGCTTGAGTTATCCTTCTGAGAGGTGATAATGTACCTACAAAATGTTACATTCCGTCCTATAATCCAAGTACGCCTTTGTTTTCTTGGAACCAATCTGTCGTGTAAATTAATTTTGAATTCGATAAGAAAGAAAGCGTTTATTCCTAAGAACTGCTGAAGAAAAGTGACTACAGCAAAGAAATATGACAAGTCAATTTGTTGCGACGTACCTACTTAGCGGTTCCAGACCAAGTAGGTTATAAATATGTATGTTACATGTATCAGAATTATAATGAAAGATTGATGAGCCTTCGTATTGTCAACAGTTAATTTAATATTTCTTCGTTCTTCAGATAAATGTTTGTTGCTTTATTGTGCTTTCATATCTGTAAATTGTAATGCATTGTTATTAATCAATGCTCATTTTCAAGGAAAATATTAGTAAAACCAAATTATCCAATTGCTAAATTTGCCAAAGATGTAAACAACAATGGCCGCTCGAAATTGAATAAAATCGATATACCTACAAGAACATTTATTTTAACTAATGTTTGCTTTCGTCTAGTTAGTTTTTTTTTTTGAATATTTGTATTAGTACTTATTGGAGTTGCAACACATCGATTCATATTGTGAGTGCATTTCAACAGCGTAAACACCATCGTTAATACGACTGTCCAAAACGAACAAGAGCGCACGCATCACATTCGTTGAGAGATAGCCGTGACGAAAACATTGCACCCCGCCTCTCTAATAACACATCTTTAGTTACGTATAATTAAAAACTCAAACATCGACAACTAACAAATCATGGCGTACCACGTCGTCACAATGAATCATCGACCATCAATTAAGCTATTATTAAAGATAAAGAACAGATAGATATTAAAAATCACAATACTATCTTCTACGAAATTAGAGTCACAAGTGAATCACAGCCACACCCGTGACGACTCACTTCTTCTATCTCGATATCTCGCCTCGAAGCTCGAAGGTGGCAAAACAAGTATGACTATCAAAACTCATAAATAACATAATGCAAGTGAAGCCAGCATAATACTGAACAATGTTAGTGATAAATATGTACGAGACGACACAGCAAGCTCGATCGAGATGATATCCCGAGTGGCCTCAGTTGTTAATTAATATTCGATGACTTGGCATCACTGGGATGATTGGTAACAAATGAACGATGAATGTTTCATCAGTGACCACTAATTCGCGTTGATTGTTGATAATTACTTTCTTACACATAAAGACCGACTGACCACGCGGCATATACCAGGAACTACAACGTTCATCTGTTGCTTGCCCTTGTCTTATTCATAGAAAAAGTTAAACCTTCAGGGATGAGTAAGAATGCTGCCGTAGCTGTCATACAATGAAGTATGACTCATACTAAAAAAAAAACTAGTCCAACTAATCATAATAATGAATTAGAACTACAAAAGCTTCAACAAATAACCAGAATGCCAATCAATAATGATTGACACTCGGACGCACGATCCGTCAGCGGCGCGTTAATGTGCGCGGATGTTGTGAAGTCTCACCGAATCGATACGAATCTCCACGATACCGCGCGTGAGTGAGTGGCGAATTCGCGGGTAATTAAATTTTGACGCATGCACGTTGCCGCCGGTGCAAGAGCATCTGATACCATCGGTGCGTGTAATTGTAAGCCGACGACAGGTCCGATACCCGGTCAATTAATATTCAACACACGGCACACGTTTTGGGTACAAAATTATAGCCTTTACCGCAAATTATATACGGAATATCAAGTTTTCCTATCACCGCATCTTTACAAGGTTCCGCAACTACAGGTAAGACCAAAGGTTGCCTTACATTCTAATTTGTTTTAAAACAGCATCAAATACTTTGGATTCTATAAGACTTGACCTGCAGCTGTATGCACGTTTTGAAATAAAATTAAATAAGCTAGCAATAAAATAAAGCGTGAAAGACAGACACATAAGCAAAGCCATGTGATTGTTGTTGGTTAAATGTGAAGAGTTAGGTAAGGACATTTCTCGGAACGCTGGGCGAGACACTAAAGGACTCGGCGACGCGACGGTACCTGGCCATCGAACGGCACTTGAAACCTGTCTCGATCAATCCACCTCTTGTTGCTCTTGTTAAATAAAAACCTCTTTTAAAATACCAACCGAATGAGCCCGTTGACACTTGTCATTCCGGTCTTCAATCCTTTATATTTGTCTTTGAAATGTGATGACAGTGGTACAAATTACGAGTACAAATCTGTACGTCGTTCATAACGCGCTATCTGACGCGTGTGATGGATGCGCGTGCGACGTCGCTCCGCTCGGATCACTGCGCTGTAATTAATACGAGCGGTACGGCCTATGGGAATCGCTGTCACTTTATGTCGTTTTCCACTCCGTAAGGTAATACTGTACACTGTCAAGGACTGGTTATTTATCGCTTTCGAATAAGGTACAGAAACAATTATCTGACAGTAAACTTATGTGTATAGAACGCTGGTGCCAAGTGCCAACTGTATCATGGAGACCTAGGAGTATAATTTTGTTCTAAACCAGTAAACATAATTTAAAGATAACGAGTGAATCGTAAAACTCTTGTAGTAAATAGGGTCTCGTAGCGGCGCAGGCGCATGCCGCGGACGCGTGCTATTGTTGCGCGCAATTTACCGCCGCTTCAATCGCTGAAATATTTCGTGCAACGGGCATGTCCAATTGCTAACGAGCCGACTGCGACGCACAAATGAATAAGCACCTCATACATAGAGCAAGTGATTGTACTCGAACGTTACTGGCCACTTGAGAGATTTACAGTAAAACAACTGCCACGAATGATTAAATCAGCCAGGTGGCTTTGCTAAAGTTAATAAAATATCAATTTCTTTGCCATTTTGGTGTAAACACAACAACTAAATGGACGTAGTTCAAAAAGTTGGTGCACTAACAAAAACTTGATTTGTATTTCCTATAACTATCAAGTTTCTAAATTTTACTGATAAAATCAACGCAATCAAAGACTTTATGAAAATTTGATTTTGCTTGTAATGTAACAAGTCAATATTTCATAAAAAGTCCTTTGAAAGAACCTTCTCAGTTTATGCCTATTTGTACACCCTGCGATGTATATTCTAACGCGTGAACGCAGCCTTCAAGAGTGGGAATTAGCCGCACTTATCCCGTGTAATGGATCGCTGCACGTGTGTGCAGGCCATTGTGTTGCCCCATATCAACTGAGGGCTGGCCCTCGACCACGACACATGCCCTTTTTTAGGGCTCAAGCACGTAATGGTGATTTACCTGTGATGATGTTTTTGGTGTATTCTTTATTTGATTTTTAATTACAAATTTTTCTTAATTTTTTTTTACGTTGGCCAGTTATATCATCTTTTGATTCATGCGCTTTTAGGTGCAATTTTCGTTAATTTTCAATTTTCTTTCTAATATTTTTGTTTAATATAATATTAAGGAGCATCAGTGCAGACCATAGATAAAACATTTAAAGCACATGTCCGAAGGTTTTCCCATACGAGTTGCTATTGCCTCTCGCCCGAGGCGCAAGACCCGCGCCCGTCATTCATATAACATACGCACTTTGTTTAGCCAACATTAACTCAAGACAATTATTTTCACCAGCAATCTACGTCTGCGAACGTATAAGACCTATCATTCGAAATTACTATCAGTCGACTTAACCGAATTACAATTCAATTTCAAACATGACTGGATGTCGTCATGTTGATTGAAATTGAATTATCATACTTAGAGAAGGCGCCTAATTGTGAACCTCTGAACGAGCATAACATTTAAGGATGCAAAATGTTTTATAATTCACACAACTACCAACCTACAGTCTTCAATGTAGTGAATGGGTAGCTATTTGAATTTTTATGAACACCTTAAATCCTCATGACAATATTAGCTTGGGCTCCGATAACACCACTATTCCACCGTAGAGTATTCATAAATCTGGATTGTAAAGAGCCGCAGAATTAGTTTCGCAACATCTTGTTATTTCATTTCCTTATGTGCACACCATTCTTTACTACAGTCGGTCGTTTAGTCCAGAGTTCCTTTCACAATGAGTCCTAACGGAATGCCCTCCGACCCGTCTCATAGGCCGGCTGGCACGTGAGATCCCATTACACTTGTCTGCTTTATTGTCTATAAAGCCTTAAGTGTCGATGATCTCTCAGCGACGTCGCCCGATTCTTATTACATAATACTTTAGTCTACAAAGAGTAACATTACCCAATTTTACACCGATTCCATCTTAAATGACTATTTCAAACATAGTGCTACAATAAATTTAAACCCGAAACTTACCACAAAAGAATGGGTCATTTACGACATCGCGCTCCATTCACGAGCTAATAGTAAAATAATATAGCTGCTCGCCGACAGACATGTATTTGTAACAAAGACGTGTAAAATTTCTCAAACGTCAGATTTATACGGCAATCTCCGTCAGTATTTCAGTCGCTGCGACTATTTAGTTGTGTTTAGAACACGTGTGTGTAACCGAATCGCTTACAAAAGATTAAAAGGTGGTAATTTGACGTTGATTTAGGAAGAGCGAGCCTGCTTTCATCGCTCGGATTGTCTTACCCCAGATCGAGCGAGCCGTTTTGTCTATGGCAGACGTACGTTCAGTTCAGTCCCTTTATAATGTTTTAATTTATTATCAGTGACGTTCATAAATTTTAAGGAAGTAACTGATTAGTTTTCATTTACTTTGAGAGAAGCCTTTGACAGTGATCCTAATCGTACGTAGTACGTAACACGGTATCGTTGTTGTATGAAATACAAATACTAATTTCTCTTTGGCTAAACATCGATCTATAAAATTACTGATATCGAATGGTTGATAGATTATGGAGAAGCCTCGAAATAAAAGAACCATAAGTTACGACTTTGAATCACAAACTCGTGTACTGTTACCGCTAGTTTATTGCACACTTCCTGTGTCAAAAGGGGAGTGGCACTACACGATCAAATACTTGGAAAAAAAAAACAAGATACTTAAAAAAGTTATTAAGAATTCCATTATACCCATTACCATTTCCGTAATTCAATTATTATTAACATCTTTAGTGAGAATATGCTTATATTTTTATTATAAGATGGTGATTGCGTGCGCGTGCGCGAGTGCAGCTGCGCGGTAGCGGGCGCGGCGCGGCGCTCGCGCTGATGTCATCGGCTCAACTTAAATGTTATTTTCCGTCGCTCGCCGTCGCGTGGGTGCGGCAAACACTATCGGCTGTGGTCATACCAAACCCACAAAACCTTATTTTGCACATTATCTTTTTATTACGCCTTTGTAAAACGAATTTTATTTCTCATCACTCCCATTCACCGGGGACTTACTCTTGAATAAAAACATGTGTGTGTCTGAATGTGAAATTGTTTGTCCAAAACCATCCTTATAAAATGAATAACGGGTAACAAAACGACTTTATTGAAATACCTTATTATTATTTCTTTAATTTTAATCAACAATTTCCAAAACAGCCGTTAATCCAAATGAAATCACCTTACATTGTTCTTCAAAAAGTATTCGTACGTTTTTATGGCCAGTTATTAATTAGCAGTATTGTTTTGAGCTCGGTGTAAACACGGCACGCGCTAAAGTTATGAATGAAATAACGTTTTGCAAGAGCGGATGTTGCGAGGCTGCTTGTGTCGAATTAGGTTTAGAGCCTTATGAAGGCTTGATGAATGAACTGCCGCTCCCCGGCCCCCGCACCTCACACCCGCAACTGTACTTATGTTGTTGAGATCAAGTGATAATGGTGCATTGCACTTCATTCTAGATTTTACGTTTACCTGCATGAATGGAATGGGTCATGAGCAAAAGAGTTTACTGCATTGTTACAATTTTATAGGATCGTACTCGTGAAGACTCAGTATCGTTCCATTAAATCCTGCGAAAGTTCATGAAATCTGAGTAAAAGCACCAATTATAACACCATTGATGTTCCAGATCATCTCATAAACAGTTATTTGCTCAAATAGTATTTTTGTCTACGTAAGAATTTTAAAGGTTTTGTACAAAAAAAGATTAGTATTAGCGAGAGGCTCTACCTACAAGTTCAAGTTCAAGCTTAGTTGGGTAGACAATCCTCTTTCTCAGGCCTTAGCAACTTGTTGTGAATTCCATTCATTCAACCACGCAGACTCATTTGAAATTCAGGAAAATTCCGGGAACTATCTGATTGAGCAGAGGTTATGACCTGACAAATTATGCAGTGAAATATTATTTCGAGTACGAATAAGTTATACGGTAGGTGTACACACAGTTTGTTTCTCTGCACAGTTGAACGGTTCTTTATAAATAAGTCAGTTAAAGGGTGTTGTAGCGAAGCCTGGGAGAGGCCTATGTCCAGCAGTGGACTGCAATAGGCTGAGTTGAATAGACTAAAAATAGCTGAATTTCCCTATAATCCATGAAATTTCAGGCTACGTGACGTCACAGGAAAATCAAAATGGACGATGGACGTTTTATAAACGTTTAATATTACGAAAGCACGCTGTCATTTCAACATTGAAATGAAACATTCACAAAAGTTTATGACTTGTGTCTGAAATTAACGTGTTCACAGTGATAAATATTGAGATAATAGCATCGGGTATAATTGCACGGCATTTAAATTACGATTGAGTCGATTAATTTGTTTGATATTCATAATAATATCAATTAGTGCCGGATTGATTTCGTCATTCAGTTAAGTGGAGGGTGTGTACTTGTTTTACGAGTTAAGCTGAGGTCGAGGTGTACCCCGCGGTGGTTTTAAACTGTAAAAGCTGCGGTTATATGGTGGATTGAAAGAGATTGAGTACCTTAAGGCCTCAATTTTCTTGATGTCAATTTCCGGTCTCCTTGCACCGCTTGTATATTAAAGAGTGTGCCACGAAAGAGGAAAATCCGAGAGAGACTTTGCATGGGCTTTTAAAATAGTTGTTTAATACCAGTACTTGAAACTGCGTATAAATTGAAAAAAAAACATGAAAGTGTAATTAATGTTGTTAAGGATCAAATGTTTTTGCTCTGTCATTAAGTACAGCCAGCAACAAAAGGCCGATTAACACTGTTACTTTTACATCGTCATTCACATGCCCTTATCCCAATTTATTTGGGATCGTCGCAACATATCTTTTTCTTCCATACTTCTCTATTAGTTATCATCTCGGTATTCATCCCCTTTCTAACCATATAATCATTCACGCAGTCCATCCATCGCTTCTTTGTGTCATGTTTATAAATATTTTTATCAATAAATACGATTTGAAAAACTGAACTGGTAATCGACTTTTTTTGTTGACCGTACTTATACCACACAGTTGTTACAGCATAGATCTAAGGACGGATTCGATCTATAGGTTGGAATAAGGAATAATAATGAATTCTCTACAAAAATCTCTATTGAACACAATATTCCGACGCGACGGTAGGTACTGCATGAAAATATTTTATGAAATTCTTAAGCACTCAATAAATATAAAGGTATCTTAGTTATTTTAGATAAGATTACAAATTGTAGCTTAGTTTAAAATATCGTACAGATAAGTATTATGAATAAACACTTATTTACTTATTAATATTGCATGTCGTGGGTGGTAAAATTAATAGCTAGGAGAAATGAACTCTCCTGTATACCTAGTAATTTTACGGTTTACTAAAAAGCTTATAAATAATATCTGAAACAAAGTAGCTAGCTAGTCGTGTCGCAACGTAATTCACTTTAACATATCTGAGTGCAGTACTGTGCCTGATACGTCAATATGTCCTTGCGCATTAATTACGCTCTATCTAAATGTGTGGTGCGCGCGAGTGTCAAAGTCAAGATTGACGCGCGTCAGTGGCGAGTGAAATGTCGCAAACGCATGCGCAGAGCACTTCGTCCCCCCACCGCCCCCGCCTCACCCCTCACAGGCTTAACATAAAACTTCAATTTGCATAATGCATACAGAATATGTAAACTTATCTCCGACACGCCCTTGCGAGTGACACGGCTGAGGTGTGCCGGGATAACATTATTCTCGTTGCGACGATATCCAAGTCTAAATAGATCGCATTTGCAAAGCCACATGTTGTGTGGATTTTATTAGCACCGCAGATGCGACGCACAGATATTATTTTTTATGCGTCGGGAACAATTCGAATAGTCGTTTCAGTATTTATAGAGCCATTTTCGCTTCGAAAAAACATCGATACTTATTCTATTTGTTGCCTTTTTATTGAGGCGATATTACGAAAATGAACACTAACTTTTATTTTATTTCGTGTTTCAGCTGAGTAATAATAATATCACGTATCTACTGGCCAGGCTGCTAGTAATTGTACGAGGTAGGTAAGCCGCCGGTGACCACACTCATGCCGTGTCTTTTTTGGTAACAACTTATGATGCTGAGAGCAATAAAACGTGATTTCATTTGCCACACGACGGCGAATATTATCGACGTAAGGGATCGTTAAAGAGCGGCCATCCGTTCCTTATTAGCCTAACACGCGCCACGAGCCCTATTTCGAATGCAAATAAAATTACAAGGCTACCATAAAAAGTGTTTATTAAGACTTTATTCGCATTTAAAAATTCGTAAAGTCTTATTCAGCTCGGGGCCTGGCCCACTCGCTCGAGTTCCGAAGTTTTAAAATTATAAAATTACTGTCGACTCGAGCTCAGAAATGAGACGTAAATGGGAATTGTCTGCAAAAAGCGGATACAACGCGACATATATTCTTTCACGACAGAATCCGATCATTGTTGCATAAAGTGTGGGATTAAGGGGTGCATACCCTAGAAGGCGCGGCGAGGGCACCCACCGCGGCGTGCGCCCGCGCCGGTTCTGCCGCAGCTGGTAATCGATTCATCTTTTATTGCCGTTTGATGGCCGCAATATAGCGCATATTAGCGTCTTCGGCATGCATCCGGTCCACGAATATAAACTATATCCCCGACTTTCGAAATTGCGACCTGTGAAGCTTTGTCCTGCATCAGCACGGCACATATACTACTGTATAATCTTAATTTCAATTCGATGACGAAAAATACATTTATTTGGAACACCGATCTATATATATAAAATTCAAAGTCCTGACTGACTGATATATCAACGCACAGCATTAACCGCTGGTCCTAGAGACATGCAATTTGGAGGGTGTGTTCTTTGTGAAGAACACACTCTCCAAATTCACTAAGAAAGGGTTTTTCGAAATTCCACCCCTAAGAGGGTGAATGGGAGGGCGAAATTTCACGCGGACGAAGTCGCGGACAGATGCTAGTCCGAGTATAAATAATGAAATGTAATAGAGAATCCATCGATAAATTAAGTTTATAATTTAATAAACATTCCTAACCCGCTTCAATATATCTTGTGATCTTTTCTTATTAATGAAAAGAGGATTACTCTAAAATTCGATAGTTCTCGATATAATTTAATCAATTCCAAATAATTCGTTGTCATCATTCGGAAGATATTAGAAGAAACAAGACAAAGTTAACATCCGATGATATCAATTACAACAGGTTGAATTACTTCGCCATGTTGAGAACAAGATATAAACAACATTAATTTATTTGACTTTTCTATATTACAGATAAAATCGTGTAATAGCTGTCGTCGACTATAATTTGTGGCGACTCAATTGAAAGGTCAGTCTCGGCTAATACACATATTCATATCTGTTATCCGAGCGTCCTCTCTTCGAGACTTTCCAATTAAGCAATTTAAATACGAGGCCCGGTTGTGACACGAAGTTACACGAATGTAAAACAACGGCTATCGGAATGATAATTCAGTGATGTAAATAACAATAAAGTTATCAGGGAAGGCAGCGTTGCTATGGGTTTTGACAATAAAAAGCGTCGTGGAGAGCGCGACCCGCCGTGCGCCCGCGCCGGCCAGTATTAGGACGAATTTACGACCGCCCTCGACATTGTCTCCGACAACGCGGTGCATCACGCTCACAATACTGATATTGTGTCTAAGTGCCTGCCAGATACTTTTTCTCGCTTTCGATCCATATTTACGACATTTTGTACTTGACTTATGAAAATTCCTCGCATTTTTTTCGAACACCATTTTTTTTCCAAAATGCAAATAAATAACCCGACTTAATAATCTAAATACTTGAAAATTATTAGCACTATTTCGATAAACAAGAAACCTGCACTTAAAACAAATGTTTTATTACGATAATTCCACTTGAAGAATAAAAAACGAAAGCGTTGAAGTCTTTTGTTAGGGCGAACGATCTGCGAGCACAAAAGATTATAATCAAGAGTAACAACAACGTGTGCTGAATATAGCTGGTACTAATAAATCAATATTGACAAAATTAACATACAGTGTTAATTATGTTCAATTGTTTATTAAGGTTTGGATTGCTGAGTGTAATCTATTGCCATTTAAATAACAGATGGAACAATAATAGCGCAATAAGAAAGCATAGTGGACCGGTCCTGGTGAGGCTGCATTATTCGGAACCTGTTTGTGTTGCTCTAATTAACAATACACAAATCGTAGCTTGTATGCAAATGAGGGGAGTGAGCGCGCCGCGCCGAGGACACAGCATACACTTGAGTTTCATCCGCGATAACAAAGAAAGGTCTATTTTTATTGGGATCAGGTCATTTTAACTGTCATACGAATGTGTTTTTCGATTTAAAGTTCATGTAGTCTTGGGACTTGGGCACCTACATATGAATGGATACAAATGATATTGGGATTCATAGCAATTTGAAAACTCTAAAGTAGTCAGTGGATTTATAAATTATTGTAGAGAAAAATATCTTATGAAAACATGCTCTCTGCTGACATAAATTTTCCTCAAAAACAAAAAAATTAAACGTTTTTATTGGCTTTAGTGTACCAAGTACCTAATTTCATTCTATATTTTTTTTTATCTAGATCTACAATAATTCACCTAATGAATGACACATCAAGTGTACCAAGTCTTCTTTAAGTTGGTAAACGCCTCATTTACTTTTATTAGCCTACAAGTTGTCATTCCAAAGGCAAGTGACCAAGACGCACTGGTCGAAGTGTACGCGAGTTTATCGTAAAATTGAATTAAAAAAGAGAGATAATAAAAGGCGATCGCGTCGTAATTCTGGCTCGCGACAACGCAGCACTTTTATTTGGAGGCGCGCGTGTGGCGGGCGCGGGGTGAGGGGGGGGTGCGCCTAATCGTGCGAGCTTTAGCAGGCTCCGCTTTGCTCCGGGGTATAGCACCGAAATGGGTGCAGCGTGTACCGGAGAGTTCTTTGGAATGAAAGTTGGGATTTATCACAATAGTACCTACAAATACCACAAGATGTGATACATTTTGAAGTTTGTTAAAAAGAAGTCGTTCAGAGGTTTACCCTCAAAATGAGGATAGATAAGTGCTTTGTGTTTAAACATAAAATGAAAGCTTTCATCATGGATTTTAGTCTATTTTACATAACTGTGGTAAATGACACCGTTTAAAGGAGTCCTATACGTAACCAAAAGTGATACGTAAAAGTTTTAGATGATGATGAATAGTGATACTATATGTATATAAATATTCTTAAAAAAAATTAAATTCACCTAAGGCGAATTTCACCAAACTCTTATGCCTAGAATAAGTTAGTTCTATCCTTAGAATATTTTTTTTTTTACAGTTTTTACATACTCGAACTGTCTGAAGTAAATGTTATTCCACGGATAAAATATATCTGACTATGATAAAATCTGCCCTTAGTAGCGTATTTTGGCCCATAATATATGACACATGGTCAAATAAATACAGACCTATGCTCTTCTTTGTACAGACTTTTTATGAGTCAGAATATAATTATTTCTCTGAATAATTTACTACACATACTCAATCATTTATTGCATTCCACAATGTGTACTTAAGTGGTAGGTAACTCAAAATTGAATTAGATCATTAAGGACCCTGCCGGTCAGACTAAAATAGTAGGAGAGAGGAAGTTTTAAAATTTAACTTAACTATATCGTTAGCGTTTTTGTCTATTATATATAAATATAGTTACTGCATTGTTAAGTTAATTATTAGCATCAGTATTAACATCTAACTAAAAAAGAGGCACTATACCTCGGTGCACAGCAGAGCCCGCTGCACATTATGGCCCGCGGTCCTCGGAGACAATCTTCTTTTATTTATATCCGCCGTGTAACATCTCGCACCTCTCGAGCCACTCGCGACTCACTCGAATCCTTGCCAGCTTCAACCAAGTATCTTCACCCTCGTAACGTCAAGGAGTCGACAGAGGAACCTGTCTTTCACATTCTATTTCTTAGAAGAGTACTCGATTAAGACAGTAGGGAAATGGCTCTTATAAAAAAATTGCTGAGTAATCCAAGGTTTTTATCAAAGAAGTAGGTTATGAACTTAAACCAGCTGGAGAGCATTCGATAGGGCAAAGGATTGGTGTTTTCAGTTTTAACATGACTCAACTGATGAGTCTAAACTAAGTCAACTTGCTAGTGATTGAGCATCGGGAGACGTTCAATACGTAGCAGCTGCATTGCACTTTGCTTTGAAGCAGTGCAGACTTTGCTTTAGTTTAACTACGTTAATGATAGCGGAGTAATCTACAAGTTATCTTGTCATTTTAATTTTAGCATTGAGAGTTTTTTACAACATTGAAAAAACGTAAGCAGAAGTGACTTGCAAATCTTGGATGAAGACGACAGCACTTAAAATTTCCATCTATTTTTCAAGATGGTGACTGTACAAATCTACTCTACAAAAAAGACTTAGAGATTTTAGTCCTAGATGACACACGCTATAATGATGTTCTTCTACCAATATTAATAAAAGTTTACACGTAGGTAAAACTAAAAAAAAATGCTGTCTTTAGTTAGTATTGCAATATTAATTTTAATGATAAGCACTTCCTTTCAAAATCACTTCTGATTTTATAATCGGAATCACTGTAAAAAGCGTGAAGTTTTATTCATATTATTATGACATAAATGTGAAACATAATCAGACCACAAAAGTCACCATATTTACTTTATCTTTACTTCGTTTTACGATCACGGGCAAAATATTTGAACAGCACTGCTACGTGGTGTCGCAAATCTTCACTTTATTTGAATTGTTAACTTTTATTTTCCTTGAGACTGGTTTATTTGAAGCAAAATATTCTCTTTTTTTTAATCTTCTGTGGTGGTTTTTGATGTGACTTATCCCATTTGGCTTATTTATGTTGGTATTACATAAGTTTATGATGATATCTAAGTGTATAATGTTGATGACATTAAAAGTTATGGCTCCACGGCAATGTCGACTAGGTCCTTCTGTACGCAAGTAATGACTATAAACTCCTTAAGAGCCTTTCAATGTGTGTGCGTGCATCAAGCTCTGTATACAAAAATGTATCGTTGCTATAAAATACACAGTTGTACACATGATACATCGAGCTGCGAGCACCTGGTGCCGGTGCCACACATCGCGTGGACAATATTTTTATTTTCATCGAGCGTAACATTGGAAGCGCATTTTTCCGGGTACGGCGCGACGCGAGCCGAGGTCCGTCCAAGCTGACTTGTAATTTCAAGTGTTTACCCTGCGCGCGCGCAGCAGGGCGTCTCACAACAATGCCCATATCCTTTTCACATAAAATATATGAAAAGTCCGGCTACCAGCGAGCCACGGATCGAGCATCCGATACAGCGACTGCATTATACTCGCTAGCTGCCTACCGAGAACTTTTTATGAGGGATCAAATTGATTGGTTCGGTGATAATATCAGAGTTGCGCGTATTGTGCGGGACGCCCGACGCACCGCGCCGCCTGCTCAGCCTTTAACACGTCGCGCCTTGGCTTCCGTTACCATCGATTACGTATGCAGCTACACTTCTCACACCTTTTAAGAGATGTAATTTGGAGATGCTGAGAGATTGTTGCTTATAATAGATATGCACATTTTAATGCGCCAGTGAAATGTTGTAAGCCCCGGCTCTCAAATAGTGTCGATCACAATAAACATTGCCGCGTACCACAATGTACTCACAAAAGTAATACGAAGTAAAGTTACATGTTGTGGTGCACGTAATGTCTTTTTCATGGTACCAACCGTTAGGTATCACCGTCGGAATTGAATCGAGTTTAAGATACACTTTAAATTTATTGAACGCTCGCAACGAATCATCTGCGGGCAGGTCGGGGCAGGACGTGCCCCGCGAGTGAGAAACACAAAACCACAAAGATAAAAATATATTACAAAATGAGGCCCACTTTGTGTTTTGAAATTACAATCAAATAAATTACTTTTTATTGCTCAATCTTGTTGGGTTTTATTAAGGTATCGGCGCTGAATGCGAGAGAATAAAACATGGCGGGTTTACGCGAGAGACAAGATGTTTCCGTGTGCCTTGTAGCCGCCAGATAAACGAAGGTGCTTTACATGGCCCTCGAGTTTTTGGAGATAAGCCATCACGACGTGTTCATGTCGACATGCGGACAATGAAGTAACACGTACACTTTCTCCGACACTCTTTACTTCGGACACATCGGAAACGTCGTTAATAATGCACGCAGTTCACTTAATATCTTTTATTACTCGAAAAAGTGAGGACTAACGTTCCTATGGCAGGATGATAAATAAATAAAACATAAAGAACATAATTGAACGTAGAAAAAACTTCTCACAAGCTGCAACTATTTGGACACATGAACATGCTGGTCTTAACGCTTGCAAGCAAAGCAAGGAAACGTCCCACTAATCATCTCGAAAGTTTTGAACATGAAAGGCACTAACCATTAGTGCCTTTCATGTTCAAAACCTTTGAGATTAGTGTCTAATGCAAAGGATACGTTGACTGTTTCGCCAAAAAGCTTGCCCGACACTCTAGAAAAACAAGAAGAGAACCCAGAACAGCCTACAACTTAGTTGCGCACAAGGCATCTCAGCATCACGTGCTTGATAAGTTGTGTCTACAATCATTGTGGTCATTTTTCATCTTTAAGGCAACTGCGATAGGCATATTTTAGTATACACCTATCTATTAGCAATCAACAAAGTGTGAAATTCATTACGTTTATCTTTAGCCTTGCCATAACCGGGTAAAAATAAACCATAAAATAATAATCATAACTTCTCGTTGAGTGCCATACTTTACAAGCCTTAACTACTTAACTGGTCCACTCAATAGATCTGTAGTCGTAAAGCGAAACTGGAAGTTAGTCTCAACTCTCAAGCTTGATGACAAACCGTAGTGCCAGTTTGAAAACATACAAATCAATAGGGAGACTGCGGAGACAAGAGAGCATATCGTGTTGATTAATGCTGATTGCTAAAGTGCGTCGACGCATGTATAAGTAATGTTACAGCCCACCGCGGCGTTTCCGTCTCAACCGGTCCTAGAACAATGTGCCCAAACATTTACTTACTCGCTATTGAACATATGGAATCGCCCCCATGACTTAGTGGACATTAACAACGACGCACGACCTAACCACCTATCGCTCGCTGGTGCAAATTATACTTAATACAATTACGAATCATTCATCATTGTATCGCTTTTAGAGATAATTGGTAATGATAAACTGAGCGCAGTTGAGACAATACTGAACCGCTCGACCATTGAAGAGGACCCTTAACACTAGAGAGTAAATTCACACAGTTATTACCCATTTAGTGAAGCATGTGCAAAGCTAAAGCTCCGGTTATGTTGGTGTTGTGGAAGCGTGGAAATGTGCGCGAGAGCACAATGCGCCGCGTGTGTCCCTTGCCCAAGGAAACACATTTATCATCGTCACCTAGCGACCCGCGACTTGTAATTGTGCGCCATATTGTTGCAAGAGTTATGGGCTCTGTGCGAGAATATGGTCTCTTCCGCTTAACCTGTGCATAAACATTTATCGGGACAGGTTAATTTAATTTAAAAAGATAATTCTGCTTGATAATGTCGGTTAGACGAGACGTATAGAGCGTAGAGCTTTAAGTGGTTAAGACTTGAGTCCTGGCGGATAAAACGAAAGCGCTGTGACAAATGTTATTTATTTTGTCCACCAATTAAATCATACATATTGTAGCTACACTTGAACACTTTTATTCAGTTTCTCGGTAACAACACCAGTGTATTTTGTTGTAAGTGTACCCCACGCAGCGCCACTAGACAAAAATCGCATCGGCTTCCCATATATTTCCCTTGACAGTGTCCGAGGGACAATACGGTAAAGGATTGTAGAAAAGTGAGCATAAAACACGGCGCACGCGCATCGGGTAGCGTCGATCGAGCGGAACATCAGCATTGTGACGGGAGCGCGGCGCAGGCGCGCGATCGAGCCGCGATTTGTCGTTATTTGCGCACGCGGCGCGGCGGCTGCGACGCGCCGACTTATGACGGCTCTTATCCGCCATCGCAGGAGGCACTCCTCGCCTCCAGATCGTCGCCTACCTGCTGCTAGTATTTCTCACAGAAACAATGAGCTTTAAAGGTTTATTATGACAACAGAACTGCACAATACGTTTTAATGGTATTTCTCTTAAAGTTTTCAGGTATAATTGATATCTAATTTTAATTGAAACTTTCTCCGTTATTCCTACGACATTGGTTTTACTGCCCACCACCGATCTTCTCTGCATAATTTTATGTCTAACAAGGTATCCATGGATGGATCTGGCAGGCTTTTCAGTTTCAGGGCAGATCCTTGATTAGTGGATGTCGTCAGAACCTTTTTCTATGATTTCCACCCATTTTCAGCCCTTATTAGGTCTCCTCGTGAGATTTAGAATAGTTTCAATAAATATTCCATATCGATTGACACGAGACACACATCCAGTATCAGTGCCGGTATCAGATAGAGCGCGATGGTGTGCAGTCGGTGCGCGGCGCCCGAAGCGGTCCCAACCTATAATAATGTAAGATACGACGACGCTATCAAACCGACGATCACAGCCGAAATCAATTTTAAACAAACTCTAGCCACCACCTACAATTATCATTGTAGTGAACAATGCGTGCCACTAAATATCGGGCCAGTGTGAGAGGTCAGTGGGGCCCAATGGCCCATCGTCTATCGATAATAGACGGTTCTTTTCGGATCGCACGAGATACCATCGCGATGATTTGTTGATCCTACGCTAGCTTAAATATTGAAATTAACATTCATTTACGATTTTTATCTCTATCATACAAAGAGTATGTGAAGGAGATATCATAAGACAAAGCGATGTTAGTATTTGTTTATTTATTGTTTTGGAATAAATATACTCTTCATGACCTTAGGAAGGTAAATAAGCGTAGATATTAAAGATGTTTTACAAAGTAAAGAAAACATGTGGCCAATCGCTTTTTAATCAATAATAACTTTAGTCCTACCTCCAGGGGCCATAACCATATTAATTTACTAAAATAATAAAGTTTTCCTATGCTTGGTAAAAAAAATATTTGGCAGGTCCCAAGGTAACCATCAAGACTGTCAGACGTGCCAAATATTTTGATTAAACTTCACATATTATACATTTTTTTAATTGGCTCATAAACCCTGCTCGTCATGCTCATTATTAACAAAACCATTTAATAAATTGCTAAAGTCTGTGCTCATTATTTCGGAAATCTACCCATCAATCAGAATATCAGAGACAATTTTATTTTCATACATGATAACATAAATATTTGGAAGATTTATTATGTCTACACTTCTATCTTTGTCTTTATTCTTGACTGTATTTAAGCACCTGCTACACATATTTATTATCACTAGAAAAAAAAAGCTGTTGACTCGAGGCGTTCGAAAAAGCATTGCTATTTTCTTTGGAACATTGAATAATGGCCTTGTTAATATATTTATTTAAAATTTAACTAGTGTTCTAGACATAGGAAACTTATAGAGGTGTCGTGAACTGGGTGGTCTGGCGCCTGCGCCTGGGCAAGGCTCGTGCATCCCCAATGAGAGCGCGTTAGTTAACTCTATGCAAATAGAAAAGGTCACACTCGCGGCCGGCCAACAAAAAGTTGTTCATTAACGAACTGCTATGCAATCAATTTGCATTGAATATCGAGTCTAAAACTGATATCGAGATGAAATTCGAATTTATCATCGATTTGTGGAAGAAATTTCCTATGATAAAAACGTCGATGACTTTGTTAACCTACATTTCTGGACTCGTGCCGAAAAAGGTACATTTTCTAAATGTATATAAGTTTTATTACGCATTGTGAAAACACTTATAAAGTACAAAAGCTAACGTAATTGATATATCGACGGGCGGCGCGGCTGCCGGGGGCCGTCCGTCCACCACAGTAAAATTAAAATTGATGATCATGTAAACTTTATTAGTGGCAGCATAAAAATGTTGGAGTAAATCAAAGACTGCGGTAGTATATTGCATGACGCCGCGTGATCTAGTATCGGGACACCGTTAACACTTTATTGCTGTTCATACTTCTTGCACCATTCCGAGAAAGTAAATTACTCGTGGCGATCGTAAAATTAATGCCACATACGGTAATACGAGTGTACTTCAGCTTGTCACTGTCAATTTTTATGATGCACTCACTTGATATCGCAACCAGCTGGATTGGAGCCTAGCGCAAAGTGGCGATATTTTTTCCGTGACATCGGTGCAGTAAAACTTCTATTGTAAATAAAAAAGCCATTGAAATACATCTTCATGAATTACTTTAAATAATTGAAGGTTCTACGAAGCGTCATAGTTCGCGAAGCCCTGATTGGATGCTGAATATTTTAAGCAAAAATGTAAATAAGAAAAAAGAAAGTAGTGAGTGAAATGTGAGTACTCGTTGGAAATACGTATGTATTATTAAATTAAATTGCATTTCAACAAAATATTTACGAGAGTAGTAATTTTTCATTGCGGACAGGCCCCGCAGCGAGCCGCTCGGCCTACCCCGGCTCGCCTTTGGACACAAACCACTAGCCTCGTGGCAGCCTGCGCTAATAACTAACTTGTATTTCTAACAATTATGCGCTGATATCAAAAGTGATAATAGAGCATTTCATGCAACATTGTTAATATAAGATCTTTGGTCCAGCCGTCCAGTATTGGAACCTGTTGTTCACCGCCCGGCGAAGTAACCACGGTTTATCAGCTCATTGCGGTGCGCACTCAGTAGTCATTATTATTTTCTAACTGATTTTGGTTTATCTATCTGCTATACTTAGGTACACACCATCCTCTACGGAGACTTAAAGCCGTATTCAGAAAGAAGCATTGTGAATTGCGCGAGATTTGTATTTATTTACATATTCCTATTCCACCATAGGCTAGCTGGTGGATTCTATGCCAAAGATAAGGGGGTTTAGGTAGATACAATACATGTCTTCATTAAATATCTTATGCAATTATATTAGCCTAACCAAATATCTAATTGTACCTTGGTATCAAAAAGTAAGTTAGTTTAAAAAAATATATAAAAATCTTTTAAAAAAGTTTCAATTGATAAGCCAGCCAGCTTTAAATGAATGGAAAACACTACAAAATAATTCAAAAGGCAGTCTCACTTACCAAGAGAGCATAAAATAAACGGCAATGTGCATTGAGTACATTGCTCAACTGCGCGGAGATTACTTCATGAAAGCTCACGAGGCGATCATTACCGACCCCCGGCCGCAATCAATCCGCCTTGCATAATTAAGACACTAAAACACAAAGTTTATTCTTAAGATAACTCTTATCTTGAGATATGTTTTTAATCAAACGAGATATTTACCATCAATTCAGCTTTTTTGGAAGTCTTCATTGTTTTTGCGCGTTTTACATTAACTGAATAATTTAAAAAATGAAAAACTTGATCAATTCAGTTTAAGGATTCTTCATAGCTACGAGTTACGAAGAATCCTTAAATTATAATAAGCTCAAGATACTTATGACCTAATGTATAGCACCGTTTTCTGATAGATTAATGCAAATGGTAAACTTAATTTATGAATAAGAGTTACAGGCGATATTTCAATTAGCTATTTAAGAGTCATCATAATATCGATACGGTGTATCTGTGTTGTAAATATGCAGTACAAGTAGCCTTTGATAAATGTCTCCGGCATGGAGAACTGTACAGCCGGGGGCTCGTGCAAAATAATTAAAACTACTTAACATTCAAACAGAAAGTACCAGTAGCCAGTTTGTGGCTCATTTAGCGAGAGGAGGCCGGTCGGCTGGCACTGACGACCATTACTCTCCCACCCGATTGATATATTCTTGGTGGACATGCGATCGCGACACGTCATTCCGCTTCCACTGTTCACCGGCCCGACCTGCTACCGCTACCAGCTCTATATAAATAAACAAACCTTACAAAGTAATAAATATCAAGTCCGCCTCTAACAACGTACGTCACTATAAATCGGACACTTCTTTTATTGCTGCACATCTAGACCAATTAAAATGAAATCGTGATTGTCGATAACCGTCAATAAAATCGCTATACGTCGATCTAAGTCAATATTTATCTTTGTCCGGGCAAAACGAATTATTAATTCATTATTTTACGAGGATTTTTAATTAAACGAGTAAATCAATTTTGATTATATTTTAACTTTACAATGTGAAATCTCCTTATATAACGCGAGTTCATGAGCACAAATCATTACAACTCGGCCTTAATCGAGTCCAGTAAACGATCGAACGAATAACTCGACGTCAGATTAAACACAAATATTTACATGTGTACAAAAGCAGAGAGATAAAAGTTTACCTTTTACAAGCAATTTGAGGTTATTTATTATGTATAGTGGCGCGGAGGCGCTCCGCCGGCTGCGTTTTGGTGCAGCTTCTTTATACAGAAGCCATTATAAGTATCAGTTTCAGATCATAGATCATAAACGCATTTATTATCCGGAGGTCGGGACCGGGGGGTCCTGTCGCGTGAGCCACTGCGCTCATTGTTGACTTTTTATTGTCGTGCGTATGTCACAATTTTCGTGGACCTCACCAGAGATGGAGGCATAAATATCTACCTAATACAAGAATGTCCCGGTTCGGATCTATGAGTATTTATGTGAAGAGCTGGAACTGGAATGTATTTAAATCAAACTTGTACGGCGAACTAGCCTAATCTTTACTTTATGATTATCGTAAATTACAATTTGATTTTAATAACTTATTTACTTCTTGTGTGTTACGCATATTTAGAAATTAATCTTGATGATCTTATCAAAGCATAAAGAAATAATTTTCTGTGCTCAAAATATTTCTTCACTGTGACGTAATTTAGTAATGAGGTACCTATCTACAGAAAGTTATCTCGTTTTATTCTCATTTAGATCCAACTGATATACTTAATAGCATTCTCCTTATAATTTTGTGGATGTCTAAGTAAATTGTTTTGTGCCGTTTAGTGAATGTTTAGAACGTTAGTTTATTATCTATATGCACAACATGCTTTTCTAGTGAAAATATCAAAATTATATTTGACAGAAAACCATACCGCATGATCACAAAAGAAAAAATTTTTTTTCGGTACCAAACCACTTTTGGACTTGTTGCTTACTATATACACCTACATAAATGACATAAGTCAAGAGTGTAACAGACAGAATCGGCCTCTCATCTCCTGGACAAGAGTAGTACAGGAGCTACACAACTTTCCTTGTCAAAATAAATTACCTCCGAGAAAAAGACTTGCGCCAAAGATTGAGTCGCGATGTAATACTGTAGTCTGCAAGTGATGCGGACGATTACTGAGAACTAAGGATGACCTACAGCAAGTAATGGGTCAGCAAACGCGGCAGTTTTGAAAGGACCACTTTACCAGTTCGGTAAAGTATGTAGAATATACCGCGTAGGTAGATAGTGCAGTTAGACGAAGCCGAAGCCTATAATAAAATCATCGCACATAAAGTTCAAAAACTGATTAGGCATTTGGATAATTGTGTATTGTATTATTTACATAACGTAACTTCACGCCTCTATTTCCCCAAGGGTTATGCAGTGGGTACGGTACCTAGAGTACACCCACATTTCGCCCAGTTATGTTCAAATTCCATGTAAACGCAAGCAACGCAAGCTTATTGCCATCAACCGGGTACAGATCCAGACCGTAGAGTGGACCGTAATTCACCACGCGGGCTCAGTGCGGGTTGATAGATGTCACATGTCTTCGAATTTTTGGTTCTAGGACATGCCGGTTTCCTCACGATGTTTTCCTTCACCGTTTTGAGACCAGTGGTGATGAAATAATTTACAGAAAGTAGGTAAAGCGCCAGTCTGGGTTTGAACCTACGACCTACAACTCGTAAGTCGCGGCCGTTAACACTGGGCCACCACTGCTCTATGTACCTCTTACAAAAATAGCTTTAGGAACTAAACAAACATGGTTACAAAAATAGTCTAAATCAGAAAGTCGTACGTGTATATCTAGTAAATCATGTGTAGCAATGAAAATTTTCCGTAGCAATAATAAGAATTCATACAATGTCAAAGCCAAGCATTCCAAGAGAGAAAAGATGCATTCAAGGCTAAAAATAAACGACAAAAATAGAAAAGTGCATTTAAAATTTTATGTATAGAACTTTTATTTTGTTATTCATCCAGTTCAATGATTTTGCTGGGCACGTCCGCTCGACGCCAATCTAACTACTTACGAAACTCGCTCAATCGAGTAATAAAATGTTAATAAAGTGCGTAAATCAAGATAACGTCAATAGTTAAGAGTTCGACACAACGAAATAGTCTCAGGCGAGGTGAAGAAATTACCTCACCTATGTAGAGGACATAACTCTCCACAGCTTTCCATCTCATCTTTGCCACACCATTTTAAACTCTAATCTACTTTAAAATTATGCCTTTTTTTCCTACACTTCCCAACGATCAAAATTTAAACAAACACATCAATTTTAGAGTGTAGATGTTTTTTTTTTAATTTCCTATCACAAACCTATATTATCGTAGTTTCGTTAATTGCTCAAATCAAGCCAATAAAGTTTAGGCGACGGCCGGCACGTGCTTCGTGCATATCCGTAATCATAAACATTCCGATTAGAGGAAATAACAGCTGTATTCGGAAACACAAAAAAACATGTTCACAACATTTTGTAAAAAAAGGTGAGTTAGTTCATTTATCAGGAGTTCATTTGTTTCATGGGAATTCGTTAGAAAAACTTCAATGCTATTTTGCAGACGAAGTATCCAAAGTGCATTCTAATTAGCTAAAATCAATAATACCTATAGCAATTCCGTGGCATGTGACTCAGTGACAATTTAATCAATTTAAATGTAGCTGAGTTAGTCACGATAATAAACGACTTACAAGCCAATAATTATGACCATTACCTGTAATAATGGTCATAATTAGCGGTATCTCCTTTGTAATTTTCAGGTTTGACCAACAAATAAACATGCGCAAGATAATAACGTTGTCCAACTAAAGGATGCCACACACGAATGGGTCGAGTCAACTCGAGCCCAATACTTATAGTTATGGCAAACGTCGCCTTAGGGTATGAATGAGACAAGCAGATGGCCGGATGACCCGTCATAAGTTCATAACACATTGTCTAGAGAGTTAGAAGTGCTACGTCTAATTCAAAACTGCAGGTGAAGGGTGGTAGGTGGTTTTGAGGTTATTGATTGTTGACCTTCAAAAAGTACTGATTCTCAACTTTATTTAAATGAGGCTATTTTTATTATTAATTTTATTATATTATTATTATTTTATTCTAGCTTTTTCTAGCTAGCTTGATAGTTTAAGAGTCATGTCTTTAGTCGCACCATGTGTAGTAGGCATGCTGTAAATAGTAATTATAAACCGCAGAGCGATAATGCACGATAAGGCCAGTGGATTGGCAGATATCTCGTAGCTAATGTGATGCCAATTAGTTTACTACTGTTAATTATTTGTTAATATTAGTGATATTCACTTCTTTTAGTGATATTTAATTGTTTTTGTAGCATTACTTTTTTTCACATCAAAAATTCTCATTAGATCCATTTTACTTATTTTTTTATATAAATAGATCTAATGAGAAAACAATCGTCACTAGATCCATCATGGATCTGGCCAATGGATCTTCTGAGAACGAACGAATATTTACCCTGGTTTTAATATAGGTACAGTCGCTCTACTTCTGTATTTCTAAAATTTAAACTTCCTACTTCTATTGTTTTTCCATTTTTTTTTTTAAATAAAGTTGGTAAAAGGCTAGCCTTAGTCCTAGCCTTAGCCTGTTGAGGTCGGCTTCCAGTCTTTACATGTATTTTATTTATGTATTTATTTAATACTTCAAGCACATAAATGTACAGAGGCAGACTTAAGGCCATAGGCATTTTCTACCAGTCAACCTTTGGGTGATGCAGAGACATATAGTGGTTGTGGTGGTGGTTTTACATGAAGCGACTGCCTAGCTAACCCCCAGAACCCAGTTACTGGGTAACACCAACCCTTTGGTTGGTTGTCAGAGTTTTAGGCTTCTGACTAACCGTAACGACTATCTACGAATGACAGCCGGGACCAAAGTCTTAACGTGCTTTTCGAGGCACGGGGAGTCATAGGTACCTACGCTTGCCACGGTCGGCCCGTGGTCCGTTAACCTTACCCATAGTTTAACCTTCGATCGACGCGTCGGGCTGTTATCATTTAGCCACGAGCCCCTCTATTTCTATTTTATCTTTAAGATTGAGAATTAATACGCGTTTTTAGTCAGTAAATACCCCTCTAATATATCCTCCTTTCTTTTCTTTTGTTTCACACATCTGAAGCTTGCCTTATGAATACTGTAAGTGTAGGGCATTAAAAACAGCGAGATTGGCTACGAGCATGGCGCCTATCGCCTCTCCACCGAGTGCGTCTAATGCAATTCGATGCGGGACTTTACTATCGAATATTATCCAATATTATAAACCACACCTTAGACTTAAGCAGATATAATAACCGTTACGTATTTTAGGATAACGTTAGTGTACAATAAACTTAACTTTTACCTCAAGTATTACTACAGATATTACTGTTACTAGACATTTTCATCTGTGATTAAGTAAACAGTTAGTTTGATGTCAGAGTAAAAGGAGTAGGTATCATTTATTAACGTCGACTATTTATAAAACGAATTTTTATATGATAAGTTGATGGTTCGCAGGGGGTTGTGGTGGAGTTGAAATCCGGGCATGTACAGTCAACAAAAGAGATAAATATGCAGGATCGTCGGATATATTTGAAGTTTAGTAAGAAACCGATGGATGTTGTCGACTGAAATAAATTTGATAAATGTGATGTTTGTTTTCTTTTATTTTTCGAAAACATCCATCGGTTTCTTACTAAACTTCAACTATATCCGACGATCCTGCATACTTATCCCTTTTGTTGACTGTACCTACCAAACGGACTTTTTCAATTTATATATACCTTGTAAATTTTTTCTTGGACATAACTGACATCGATAAAGGTAAAACATTATAAGGAAACCTTGACTTAAAGTTAATATAAGTCTGAAATCCCGTCTTGAGCAAGCGTGGTGATCAATTCTCGTGCCTTCTCTGTATCAGAAGAGGTCTTTGCCCAACAGTGGGACAATTAGGGTGGGGGTTTGGGTGGATTGGTATTATTATTAGTTATCATATCAAATACAGTTACACCTAAAATGAAGAACACGTTAATTTTTCTCTCAGTACAGACAGGACCAAAATTATTGAAAAAAACATTCAATTGGATGAATGAAATCGTAACTTACACATTGAGTTCATTCGTAAATATATTACGCGTATTTAACAACATGCTGTCATGTGATTGATGTATTTATTTGAACGTCTCAGCGTTTGCGAGACACCTCAAAACGCGGACATGAATAAAAACAATGCACTTTGTGTATAACTTGCATTACAAAGTATAATAAATTTTCTTTATGACTGTACTTGTATTTTTGTTATGAGTTATTTACGTTGTGTTTCATAAGTTGTACCTTAAGAAATATCATGAAGTTCAATTAAGAAAAAACAATAGTAGGTAATGAACATTTTGGCGAAAAGAGGAAAATGAAAAGATAAGTTGTGTAAGAACTATGAAGGACATTACTTAGTTTTAAATGCAAATTCAGGATAGTATAACTCGGTATATTTAACTTGTAATTTATGGCAACACCTACTTAAATAAATTCTTCAAATTCCTTCAGAAATTAAAACATCATAGAATTAAGAATTCTACCTCATTCAGACGAGAACGGAACGGTTTGTGAAGTTATAGTCCTCGTCTACATTAGTTCTATTTCAAATGTTTAAGAATTTGTTATCTTAATATTGCATCTATTGATTGATTTCATTGTTAAAATATTTTTATATCCTTCGTATGTAACGTAAACTTTGTCGTATAAAAGTCAGATCACAATCAAATTCCGAGCATCAATAAAAATTTGATCTTCGATATAGTTTCCGAGGTAATATGTTATATTTAAATCTCTCTCGTCTTAGTTAGGCACATATATCGATATACGTATTAAATCACTCATGAATTTAAAACATTTTATTGTCATTTCGAAGTGAAAACAATATAAATGTATTTTATGCCACGCTTGATTTATATTTTATAGGTGAGATGTGATTTACTGTCGGTCGATTTAATATAATCTTGAATCAAGTCTTGCGCCCGCGCCGCCGCATCCCCCCTTCCCCCCCACCTGCCGCCGTCTGTCATTATGAGTGTCGTCCTTACTATCAGGCTTTATTGAAATACCCCTTACATTCGTTCTTGAAAGTTATATGAACGTTGTAGTCCTAGCATTTATTATCTACTAGATTATGGCAATCTTTGCAAATCTAGATAATAGGTCGCAACTTATCTTCAATACAAGATATATTTTAACAGTTATTTCTTTGGTTAAAACAACTAATTTTCCTGGTTGCATAAAACGATATTTATTATGTTAGTACCATAAAAGTAACATTAAGTAAGTTACGTGAAATGCAAGAAACACGAGTTCTTCATAATGTTGCATTTTACAGCGTCGTAATGTGATGTAATTACTAAGTTATGAGTACCTACTTGACGATACTTATGAACAATTATTCACTACGTGTTATTTTTTTTTGTCTGTTAGTTATTAATTAAGTCAATATATAAGGACATTTATCTACTTCATACAGCTATCAGCCAGAACAAGTTAAGCATATTTGAGTAAATAACTTGATATACCTACCTACCTAACAGCTATAATTATTAAAGTGTTAAAAACAATTTAAAATACTCGTATATTTACTCGTATATTACGACACAATGGAAAATAAATAATGATAAGAACATTTTATTTTAGTAACAAAGTTGTATTAGTATTTATACTTACACTAGCTGCGCCCCGCGGTTTTACCCGCATAAGTCTCGATCCCGTGGGAATATCGGGATAAAAAGTACCCTATGTCCTTTTCCGGGACTCAAGCTATCTCTATACCAAATTTCATCAAAATTGGTCCAGCCGTTTGAGCGTGAAGAAGTAACAAACATATAAACACACACACACACTCACAAACTATCGCCTTTATAATATATTAGTGTGATTAGTGTGATAGTGTGATTACGAGTAGTATGGATAAAGTGGCAAACAAAAATAAATTGGTGAATAAATCCTATTTATAAGTAAAATACACAACACAAGTACCTATACAATAAGATAAATTCTATTAGATACGAGATATTTGTATTTACATTTACTACACTGAGAGCAGTGGTGGCCCAGTGGTATCGGCCGCGACTTACGAGTTGTAGGTCGTAGGTTCGAACCCAGACAGGCGCTTTACTTTGTGTAAAATTATTTCATCACCACTGCTCTCAAAACGGTGAAGGAAAACATCGTGAGGAAACCGGCATGTCCTAGAACCAAAAATTCAAAGACATGTGACATCTACCAACCCGCACTGGGCCCGCGTGGTGGATTACGGCCCACTCCCTCTCACAGAGAGGAGGCCTGTGTCTCAGCAGTGGGAACATTAAAGGCTGATGATGATGATGATGATGATGACACGACTTAAACCCGAATAATACGAGATCTAAGAATATTCACGTGTCGTAAAAGTAGAATGCGTCACTGTTGTTCAAGTAATATCATATAAAAGAGATTACTTGTATTCAAGACGTGACGCCGACATTCCATTCTCCTAAGCTTGTGTCCGGCAGCACAGCTGGCGTTTCAATTATTTGACGTATATGCGAATTAGTCGTTATCAGATGTAATAAAATGCAAGCATGTCCGGGCGCGGCGGCTAGCGCGATGGCTCGATACCGCGCCGCCGACGCTGGGTGGCCGCTACTTGTCTTACGATAAACTTATCTTTACAATCGATCCCTTCGATAAAAATAAAAACACCGATGCCTTTGCATGTCGAATGCTTGACGCGCTGCGAAGCCATAACGTTTCGAGTTTTATCGGAGTAGCTATCCACATTTGCATCTCTATAGGACCCAATACATTTTGTTACCATATTATTAGCATTCCAGCGGCACTTGTGTATTCAGGTAATATAAAAATATACACCAAACCATAGAGAGGTGTGATATGTGGAGTTTACACCTTTGTTATTGAATTTACGTAGAAGTGAACTTTGTAGTTCATACAGTGGGTACATAACTTACTAGTTACTTTTACTGGTTACATTAACTAGACTAAAATCTTAAAATAATGATCGCATTCAACCAATTAATTTAACACAAAGATTCACAGATTTCATAGTAAGTTCCCGTTTCAAATTATCTATTCTAAAGTTGCGAACACGTAGCAAACTCGTAGTACCCGCACGTACTCGTAGCACCCACGTAGCATCGATCGAATTTTGCTAAAAGTCATATTTCGAGAGTAATTTAAAAAGTACGAGTATTGAGAACTATCATAACACTTCGAAAGCTATCCGTGACATCGACAATACAATATAACATCTTGGTGATTGAAAATCAAGCTTAGAGTTCATTGTCCCTAATCTCAGTGAGCACTCGATGTCATAGAGCCGAAGTAAAATGTCGTGATTCAATCGTAAACACACAGATATAATGGTGTATTGTATGAATGGACACTAATGCTCGCTGTAGCGGACGATATGTCCCACATGTTAGCCCAAGTGAGTGCTACGGGTCAATGGTTGGCCAGCGCACGCGCATCGCAAATGTCAAGGCTCGATTGTCGCGAGAAATCAGTTAAGCGTGTTAGGTCGCAGCTAGAATATCACCGCAGTACTTATTACCTTATTGGTACATGAAATAACACAACTGCCGTCCACCAGGCACACTCGTTATGAAATCTAAACAAGTCGTAATTTGTCAATTGTAAAAAACGACTGCATCGTGTGTGGGAAACTATAATTTACATATAGTAAAAATAATTGAAAAGATGTGTACCTAATTAAGTAACAACGAAACCTGACTAATTATAAGATAACATGCAACTCGTAAGTAGTAACTATAGTTTGTGTTTATCCAGAGCAACAAACAAGCTTTTAATGCATGCACTGCTTTACGCGCCCGTTGAAGTCTTTCATATCCACCGGCAACTGGAACGAATGGGAATACATTTAATATTTAACTCGCATAGAATTTTTATGAGATTTTATCTAGGCCTTAAGACGGCTGCTGTTGGTATAAGAAAATTAAATGTCAATAGCGAATAGCCGAAGCAGATAGTTTATTCTCAGACACGTAGCATTGTTCGCAATTTGCGCCGCGTCGCTTGTAGCCGAGTTAGTCAATGGGCACGACAAGAATGAATGAAGCAATCTTAACAGCAGTAAACGTAATTTATACTGTTTCTCTTCCATAAACGACGTGGCTTTTGAAGCACTCGTTAAGGGGCAGGCGCAGCTTCTGTTCGACAATTAGGCAAGGCCCGCACAAAGCACGAAAAAGGCACGTTCTTTTCCGCGCTCGGTAGTCGACAATCGCGCCACAATCTCACGAAAACGCCATTCTGAGCTGCACCTGTCATAAACGTAAGTTCAACGGCCTGCGCGACTTTCAATTAGTCACAAAATAGAACATTTTAACAAACGTTAGATAAGTAAACAAACGCGGTCCGCGGGCTATTTGGTTATGGCGGGCTCTCATCAATAATGCTTCGGAGGCGATAATATCGCGGACGCGTGTCTCGCGTAGAGGAACCTCCAACACCGTTATTAACCTCGCGATAGTCATCGCGACCGAGAGATCATTTAGTGATACGCTTTATATTAAATTACTCGGTCGTGCGTTGATAAAATATTCCCGGTATTCTATTACCGAAAACGAGATAACCGCGCCCGGCATCAACAGGCACATTCCATTATTTGGATAATCTCGACAAAGAAACAAGATGCCAAAAACGTATAAAAACAATTTATACAAATGTCAGTAAGAGTTTACGATGAGAATGTTTATGTTAATGGATGCATTAAGACGTACGCCATGCGTCAAGTTGCGTGTCGATATAGGATCGAGCGTGGCGTGGCGTGTCGCGTGGTGCGCGTTGCGCCTGCGACGATGCTTCCACCACTTGTGCCAGTTAATCCTCCTCACTATGTTCACTTTTTACCACAGACGTGTTTACGCCCCGTCACCTGTTATTTACTGTCACATTCAGTTTTCGCACCTACATCTATATATCTTCATCACGTCTCGATTGGATGCGGAGTGACACTGATATTTATTGACTGTCCAAATAATTTTATTCAAAATAATTTATCACATTATCGTTTTAATGTGTAAAAGTTATCGTATCTATGTATAACTAGTTTGTTTGATTTATTTTCGTTGGATATCATTTTAATATTTTTGGCGTTGGATCCCACAAAACATTATTATGTATTTCCGATGGATCCCAAATTTAAAAAATGCATGAGAGTTACGTTTTATTGTCGTTGAATCCCAAAAACTATGTCCGTTAAAAAAAAAAAATTCAAAAAATCTGAATGCGGATACCCTCATTTTATTATTATTAAATCAAACGCTCGAAACAAATTAGGTGCCGTATTCAAACAAAAAGTTTTCCGGAAATCATTTTTAAGAGTTTTCCATCGTCGTAAAGTCCATGTAGGTGCAGCTGTCACCCGGCAAACTACGGGCGTAGTACTTTAAGTATTCTGTGCTACGGGCTTAAAATTTGAGAGTTAACTACTAGTGTTTATAAAAAAGGATTATCCTATTATATTCGTCTCCACATTCAAAATTGCAGAGTAAACACAAAGCCAGTCGGTAAAAAATGACGTGAGATTTGTAAGAAAAGTGTATTTGCGTAATAGACGTGGGGCAGTTGAACGAGAACTGGCGGTACCCTGTTAGAACCTCGGTAATTTCTCGTTTCATTTCGCATACCGACGATGTTTGTTATACTAACTGGGTTTATTTTTCACGCAAACGAACTGTTTATCGGCTAATACGAGCATTAAAGCCGCAGAATGCGGTCGGGGCCGGCTGCCGGCAACCAGCTCACGCCATTTAGTAATTTAACAGTGTAATGAGCGTCTTTCACTGCTAAATTGGTGCTGCACTCGGAAAATCATCATTGAAATCTCGGACGACCTTCCAATGAAACCTTAATGTATCCACTCCATCCATTCCGAGAACTAGTTAAAAACTCTATTAATTTATTATTTACGCTGACACTAACTGAGATACATTGTAAATGTTACACAGTACGTACACCATGAATAATGGACACCTATACAAAGTCAATTTGTAGCGGCATCTTCAATTTATGTAGATGAACCATTAAATCAAATACAGTTAACTGACATTTATTGCTTTTGCGCATTAAAATTCATGTAATCACTATCGAGACATAAAAATTAAACGACATTAAAATTACTTCCATTAAGGTCTCATTAATTTCCTAATCAACGCTGTGGGGCATGCACCTCGGAGCCGTCGCAGTCGAGTGTCGAACATCAGATACGTGCATGATTTACCGGGAGCCGCTGGATAAAGAGGCCACAGGGACGAACGGCTCCACAAAAGCTTCGTCGAGCATAATTTACTTCTCCCCACAATACTTCTAATTAAGATCATTCGTGAGTCCAATGAAGCCAAGGACTATGTACTCACTGCACAAACTGGACGTTATAAATAACTCAAATCGTAACTCACGCCTTTTCCGAGACACTCTAAATGAAGAAAAAGCTCGTAGAAACTTATAAACTTTGAACTCTGTTGTTTTTGCGCTAAGACTCAAAATACTTGGTATGTAAAAGCTCATATGAGTCGAATATCGAAATGCGAGTTGAGTTCACGCCAGGGTATTGTTACACAAACTAAATAAACTAAAACACACGGCACTTATTTGTTCCTCGGGGGGGTAGGCAGACTCAACTAAATCTTCTAGTAAAAGGCATTCAGAATGTTAACTTATTATCTGGCTTTGTTTAACAGTGAGTCTCTTTGACGAGACGAGTAAGCTTTAAAAGTTATTTATTCACAATTGTTTAATATTATTCTTAAACTAGCTTCTGCCCGCGACTTCGTCCGCGTGGAATGTTTGGTTCCCCCGACACATCGCATTGCATCGCCTGCCCGCGCTATTACTTCGTTTTCGCTTGGCGTTCTTTCTGACTTTTTTTTCCTTTCTGCTCGGCTCCGAAGAGTCGCAACGTGATGTTAAATAGCCTATATATAATAATAACTCCACTGCGGGTGACGTAACCTACGACAAACTTATTATTTGCGGTTGGTACAGTAATCCGGTCTAGGGATCGAACCGCAAAATTAAGTTTGTTTTTTATTGTATATACTTTTCCGGGATAAAAAGTACCCAGTGTGGTGCCCAGGATATTAAAGAATAATTATACCAAGTTTCATCGTAATCGAACCGGTAGTTTTTGCGTGATGCCTGAACAAACAGACAGACAGACAAAATTTTTTTTAATCACATTTTTGGATTCGGTGTCGGTCTAGTAACACCCCCTGCCATTAATTTTTTTGATATTTTCAATGTACAGAAATTTCACTTCTAAAGATTTGTTATAAGTATAGATAAACAATCACATTACGTTTTCTTGTATTTTCTTTTTTAGTCATGACCTTTATGTTGATGGATCTTATTCGTGTTCAAGAGTATTGGTAATTTATGGAGAGACTGAAATATGAAGCAGTGTCTACCTAAAACATAATACAGCAGGTTAGGTACCTATATCTAGACTGCTGTATCATGTTCCAGGTAGATTCCTAGAATCTACGTACCTATTTTCCGACATACTATCCCGTTAGACGTGTCTCAATACCTAGTTCGAGTTATAGCTATATCATTACACAGATTTTATTCAAGAGCAAACCATAGCAAAGTTCTTACTCTGACAGTATTACCCTTCAAAGAAAAATACCTGCAAATTGCTGAACACAAGCCAATCTGTGAGTGATATAAGTTTATTCCGCGTCCGGCAATGCCGCATGGGCTCAGATTATAACGGTGCTGCAAATGGCGACAGGTTGCTGGTTCATTGCCGACAAGCACCACAATAATGCATTTTCTGATAGCACCTGAGACGTGCTTGAGAAATCATAATGGCACACTTCACTCTTCCTGAATTCTGAGATTGCTGCAAAAATAATTCTGAATGATTTCATTAATTTATCTTGGTATCACATCTTCATTAAGTGGTACACTATCCATAATCATTTGCATAATCACTGTCTTGTTTTTAAATATAGAAAAATTAATACGTTCTTAAAACTTACAGAAATAAACTTCATTTCATTAACCAGTTTATTTTTGAGAAAACCTCTTCTTAAGATCATAAAATTGCAGTCCAGCAGTGGCGGTCTTTCGGCTGAATTGATGATGATGATGATATAATAAAGAGCAAGACGTCTACAGGTCACAACTGTCGGACCCTCACTTCTTCAGTATACAGTAACCCCCTTACTAATAAACGTTGTAGAGAGTCTGTATAGTTACACAACGCTTTGTCTTCTTCTTTCGAAAGTCAAATTACTGACGACTGAAAGAGAGAATCGGTGTGTAACTATTCATCTGATATAATACGTTTATTAGTACGGGGGTAAGTATATATATTACGTTCTTAGATTAATCCACCCGTGAGTTTTGCTGAAAATCAATAAATAAATAATCATAGTGTTCTCACGCAAGATGAAAAGAACCTAGACGTAAAGTAGCTCGTCCACTATCTAACGATTTCCAATCCTAGAAAGATATTAATAGAATGACCACTGTTTTAGTAACTTACTAATGAAATATATACTGCTTTCTGGAACATACTCAAGAACTATGTTATTGGAATACCATTTACGGCAAACGAATTTCCCTTCGTTCAATTTATGGAAATGCAATACAAACACTCGCATATTTTCCGAATAATATTGCTTTTAAGAAGGTATTTAGTTCAATGTGTAAGCAATTAACAGTACTATCTAGCCTGATTACTAAACTTGCCTGCTCGCTAAACACTTGTCATGTAAACCTTGCAATGTTCACAGGCTACCGTAGCGGCGCGACTCAAAAAGATTTCCAACCATGTTTTGCATTTCATTGCGTTTTTCATCAAAGTACCTTACCGACATGACAGGTACAAGAAAGCGTTGTATAACGTAATGGTTTTAAAACTCTATCTGCTTTGTACGCTCGTGGTAGACTTTATGGAGCAAACATAAGGTGGCTTTATTATGACTAGAGTTACCATTCTGGTGTACGCTGTCACTCCTTAGCGGGCACTTGTTGTAATGATGTCATTTGAATGAGGGTAGTTGTAAATTAGATTTGAATGCGCTGGTATGCAACAGAATAACAAAAATAGCCGTGTTACTTGAAGCGAAGTTTATTTTATATCTCAAGTGTTGAAATAATTACATCTCTGAAATGCAGAACCTTTAACGTAAACTATTAGGTGATATTTGTTGAAATCAGCTTTATCTGACATTTGAGACAAAAAACATTAATTGAGAGCCAATCGCACGATTAGTCTGGCGCCGGTCAGTGTAATTGACCTATTGTCGTAGGTACTCGAACTTGTGCAACCTCCGATACGTATCGATGCAGTGAGAGGGAATTGGAATAGAGGAAACACATCCGTCGATTAGATTGGCAAAGGACGTAGGTATACATCTTTGCCATAGTGGAGATAAGATTTTGTTCTTGTGACTTTTTGCTGAAAAATTTCTGCAGTAGATGACACACCTTTTAAGTCATTGAGAAGTAAACAAAAGGCTCTGTGGCTCTGTCTCTGCTCTGTGTCACATACATATGTTAACACAGAATATTTTTACGATTTCCTCTTTTGCCAACAAAGCAAAAGCGAACCCATTTTAATATCCAATCCAAATGAATACATTCCGCCATATTTTAATGAGCAACAATGACAGAATAAATAAACTAGTTGCAGCAGGACGTGCGCCTGCGTCTCTTCGACTGTCAACAGAATCAATAGAGTACAATAAAATTGCTCCTTTCAATGCAACGTAGTTAGGTCTAAATGAGGTTTGAGTAATGCTGTGGGTACACGCAGGGCTCGCGTGGCAACACGCATTACAGTCCCCCGCGCCAAGCACTAAGCTTCCACTGATTTGACTGCAATCATGTTCATAAACTACTGCCCGCTCTAACAAAGATAAAATTTCCGTAACACAATACTAGATACAAAGTTTTCGCCTGTCGTTATCGCTGTTGGCGTTTACTAGTTACTTATTTATTCACCCTACCTGTGTTTGGCTGTAAATCATAAAGTGTTGTCAGTGTCTTGCAAGTAAATTGTGTTTTTAAGTGTTCTACTGGTATTTATTTGGATACAGGCGTTAGTAGTTTGTATCATGGTAAGAACCCTGGTAGTTAGGTCATAAATAAAACACTTGCATAAATATCTTATGAAACGGTATCTTATTAAATGTCAACAAGAATCAATGAAAAAAATATAAACAATCAATAATACTGCAAGGGACACACAAAATCATTTATCGACATCTTTGGCTTATTATAAAACTCTAAAGCGGTAGACTAATTATAGACACCGAGATTAAATTTGTAATCATTATTTTTGAAGAATAAATTCTGTAGTCATCCGTTACGACGCCGACAAAGGCCCGTGCAGCGACCGCTACGTCAATTTATAATGCGATTAACAGAAAGAATGGCGATCCCACTGATTGCACGGATCCTTATGCTCTGCTCTTCACCAAATCCTCGCTCGGAATAATGACGGTCGCTTCCTTAATCGTCAAAGCATAAACCGCTGAGTCTGGACGTTATTTATCGATGCTCATTTGTTTCGCTGAATCGATTTCTTGACAGTAGTTCGAAATGTCTCAATTAATATTTAGCCTAAAGATAGTGTGTAATGAGCCGTTTAATCTAGGAGCGCGTAAGCCGAGTGAGCCTGGTGAAGGTTATTAATATGATGAAGTGGTGCCATCCATTGGCGGAGCGCTGCCGGCCGGACCACCGCGGCGCCCGGCGAGCTCGCCGGTCCGACCCGAGTATATATCAATAATAACATTAATTGCTCCGCGTCTTTTCATGAGATTTCACGTGAGAAGGGATTAACGCTTGCTTGTTTGGTTAATCCGAACCGGCGCAGGCGTCACCGCGTCGGTGGGAACTTCCACGATGATCAAGCACTGACGGCCTCTCATGAGAACCATTGACGTTTCTTAATCTTATTAAAGCGTCAATCGATACCTATAATTAGTTGTCACACAACCTTGTTTTGATAAAAGTAATGACAGTAAATTAAATATTGTTATTTTATTTGTTTCAAGGGAAATATAAATTGTGGATTTTATTGATATACTGGCCTAATATATTCACTCTTAACATGCTAGGTGATATTACCATCTATCCGAGCGAGATACAGTACGCATGGCCGATGGAAAGATACATATTCGTATGGATAGACATAATTCGTATCTTGTGTGAACAGACTTGTGTCAATGAAGACGTAATAAACATAACGAAACATGAGAATGTAAAGCCTATTTTGAGGCGATAAAATCGTATAAGCATTGACAAAATTAGGATCTAATAACATACAGCCAAGTTTCCCTTTACGGCAACGGGACTGTATAAACACATAATAAGTAAGTGATGGGAGTCTGAGAGTCAAAAAAGATATTATCGACACGATTTACCGTCGATCGAATACGGTTACGAGCGTTAGCTTTTCTCACTTCACTAATTTAGACGTTACCAAAGTAGCTCAGCGTTAAATGGAGGATGAGCGGTTACACGGTAAATACGGTCAGTTTATATGGCCTGTAAACAGCGCGACGTGAACTGTACACAAGGTGATTTTTTATTTGTATAGTTGCTGGTTCTGGCTCAAATACCCGTGAGAAGTGCACGCCTCCCGGCGCGGGCGCTGGACGGTGGGACCGACCGCGCCGTGACGCTCGCCACCATAATCTTGAATGACACCACACAGTAATCACACCAATCAGCACATTGCTTATAGATTGACTAATTAATGCTCCGTGTAACATAATCCGTATTGTGTCTACCTCTGAGACGCTTCGTGACTTACCGCTGTCGCTGATATTAATAGCTAAGTCATACAAATATTGCACCAGACAAACGGACACTAATACATTTGGCTTCGACAGATAATAAACATTATAATATACCCACATTTGTCCCATTAAGTTTATAACCATAATCTTTGTTTACATAGCGCGAAGTCGAGGTCAAAGGTCATCCAATTACTATACTGGTGTACATGCTTATCTATGGGGTTTTGACGTCTGCCCAGTCGTTGACACCATCAATTTGAGATTACGTGAAAATCCGACGAGTGAGAAATTTTCTGAGACCATAAGCGAATGTCATTTGAATATAAATTGTATCGGGCAGGGCCCGGCTCGGGCGCGTCGAGAGCCCATGTACCTCTCATTGTGCGTATAACAAGATCAGTATCGACTTAATGACAATATATTGGTAATAAAATTAGATAGTCCATGCCGTCATCTGAGCGAACATCACCGGCCGCGCCTCAGACTCTCCGACTCTCATATTTATTGCAAACTAACTAGAAACATTATCGAATGACGGCCACACTGCTCTGAATAACCGGGGACATCTCGGACATTAACATTTCACCGAATTAGACCTTATTCCTGGAGGCCACGACTCATATTGTTCCTGCATTTGTATGTCTAGAAAGCGAGCTTAACTTTACGACGATGGTTCATAAGAAAGCTAAGTTATGTTATAAATATTATGACACTTTTATCTGTTAGTGAGGTTGAAAAGTAAATACGGTCGGCGTATGGCGGCGGCGTGACAGCGCTGTTTTCAAGCGTAACGTTGGGGTTATAGCGGCGCACGCTCATCCCTGGGAAATATCGCCATTTGATTGCGGATTATTCTCTCGAAATACAATAAAATCTCCAAGTAATTTAGTGCGTCGGATTAGTTTAACAACAAACGGTTTGTGTTACAATTGTTATGGTTATTGAATTTCATTGGACATGTTATCGTATGTTCGCAATAAAACTACAACAGTTTCAGCATGAGTAACACACCTGTAAAACAACAGCTAATAATTATTATCTTACAAAAACTTTTAATTGCTATTGTGCGAGCTACTCATCCCAGAAATTGTGCCATTTGGCTGTCACATCAAAGAGTTGAGATATGAAAGAATGCCCCGAATACCCTCTCAAAAACACGGAAGAGTGAAATGCGCACCTTCTCAATGTTATGACGAAAATAATTTTTCAACACACTTGCTCGTAAAATGGCTCTTAATGCACAGCTTTTAGATCCATAATGCAGTGTATTACAAACGCGTGCTTTTTCTTTACGTTACGGTACTTGTGCTTTATTTCCACAGATAACTAGGTATTTAAGTCGGAGGTCGGAGAAGTGCGTTTTTTTTTTAATCTCTTCAAAGAGACTTCATGCCAAAAAGAATCCGCGAGCCATATTTTACTTTTTTTTTTTAATAGTCTGCATTGTCCTTGGTCCCAAGATGAACTAAAATTTATTTACCTTAAGATGAATGCGCAGTTGTAGCCCACGAAATTAAATTTTTCTAAGGTTTTTTCAATTTTCAGGTCAGTGTCAGGTTGTATCTTGATCAAATATGATTCGTGACTATAACAGATACGTATTTACAGAATTATAATCATTAGAATCATTAAGTACATCTTTCTAAGTTAGATTTGTTCCATAAGAACAAATCTCTTATGGAAAAGTTCTTAGGGAACAAATCTAACTTAAATATATATATTAATGATTCTAATGACTATAATTCTTTAAATACATATCTATTATATAAATATACATTTTGATCAAGATGCAACCTGATACTGACCTGCGAATTGCAAAAAACTTAAAAAAAAAAAATTTCGCGTTCTTCCACTGCGCATTCACCTAAGGGTGCATCCACACATAGCGAGGCATGTGCCGCAAATGTTTTTTTTATATGTATGGTGGCCTCAGGCTGAGGCATCTAACATACAAAAAAAACCACTTGCGGCGCATGGCTCGCTTTGTCTGGATGCACCTTATAATTTTCCGTCGTCCCTCCCGTAACCAAACGGAAAAGACCACTGGCGTTCTATTATTGCGGATTCTCACTGAATTAATGTATATTTCTCTATGCAAATAGTACTTTCTAATTCCATACTAACTAAACTACAATTTGACATACGACAACACTACGATCAGTCTTAACATTATTTTGTGTTTATTATATTTTTTCTATAGGCTGTATATCGGTTCTGTCTTTGCCTTTAAGTAAATAAACGCGCGCCGCGCTAGCAATGCGCGCGCAGGTGTAGGAATGACCATTACTTACTCTATGGGTAAACCTGCGCGCGCACGGCAGCGCGGCGCGCGGAATGACAAACCAAGCCCGCCATTATCCATACAAGTTAATATTTAACAATACAAGTCTGTTTTTTTCCTCACAAGTGTGTTGAAAAACGTCGTATGATACGCGTGTGCATTGATAATTAAACTCTCGGCTACCTTATTGCGCTCGCCTACGGCTCGCGCGAATAATACCGCCTCGAGTTTAATGATCAACATAGCACACATGTATCATAATGTACTATTCTGTCTACTTATTCAGCAAATGAGTGAAATGGTAAAAAAAGCTTTCAAAGAATAAATATTCATATGCATTTTCTGTTGCCCGAGAGTATTAAAATAAATCATTTTCGTATTGGCGTTGAAAAAGCTTTTACACGAATAATGCATTAACGTGTTGTATCACATATGTGTAAGATATGACATTTTAAAGAAGTCATATTGTGTAACGAGGCAGACGATCATTATTTAGTCTGTGGCGGGCGCTGCGCGGGCGCAGTGTTTGCACTGTACCGAGCCGGGGTGAGGGCCAACACGCGATCATCTCCGATAGCAATCTATAAGATTAACGGCCTAACTTGTGACACCGCCTTAATTACTCACACAATAAGCCTTATCGATCGATTTTATGGTGGATTTGAAATGTCTGACGCTACTCAAATGTGGAACATTCTTATGATATTCTTCCACGAGACACAGTGGCAATAAAACAACTTTTAATCTTTTAAGAATTCTTAAGTCAAGCTTGTTGGTACGTTTCGCATTGTTTGGTAACATAAAACAAAAGTTTGAGCAATCGAATCGCCCTAAATGAAATAAATTGAACATCTGTAAAATCAATTAACAATTCCCGTCGCTGTGTGAAAAGTAGTTTTTCAATTGAAACAATTAAGGTTAGCCGAACAGTCATCGAGAAGAGAACTGCTCACACAATCGACAGAAGTGTAGGTACAACGTAACAGTATGATGAAAATATCTATCAATGATTTGTTGTTTCAAGACTCTGTAACCCTATCTAATACCTGATTAATTCATAAAAATTAAATCCTTACTTAACTAAAACTATACACAAACTAAAATATAGCGTCGAATAATTCATTCGCATCGCTGTCGACTCTGTGGATGCAAAATTGTAACATTTACAGGCCAGTCATTTAAAACATCTTAGGTCGCAAAAAAAACACTGCAATTATTTTTTAGGATGTTTTTTAGGATAGATACCAGTAGTGTAAAAGCAAGTTTGCAGCTTCGAAAGACCTGTGCTAACTGCGTGGATAAGAAAACCTCGAAATTTCGCATTTCTTATATCTTCTAAAAGATGCATTTTACGTTTATGTAAGCCAGTACATTTTTAAAGCCTAAATTAATAAAATTGTCTTAAAGTTCAGCTTATAAGATTGATTACAGATTCAGATTATGCTGTCTACATGTCTATAAATCACATGACTAAGAATATAACTGCTATACAAGCGACGTTAACGAGCTTCTCGTCTTTATAAAATCAGATCTTTAATTAAAAAAGCTGTAAACAAATGAATACTAATGTAAAGGTATGTCGCAGCATAAATAAGGACGTTGGCACACAGGCAGTGCGGCAGTGCGAGCATACCGATCTGTTAACGAGACGAGCGCGCATTAACCACCCGTCATCTGCTGCTTAACGTAGATTCCACATGGAGCAATCGATTTCAGCCGAAGCTTTTCAACCATTTATTCTAATTATGGTGGCCGTATCGTCCGTATCAACGGACCGATCGAGCGTTATCATTAACATTCATAAAAGCGTCGAAACCGTTTAATTCATCAATTATTGTCCCTGAGATGTATACAGTTCTCTCGGCTGCCGTTAAAGAAGCAGACATCTGTAGTCGTATTTAAGGTTTATCTGCTTCATTAATCTGGTAGCGAGCGCGTGCTGATGTAGATTAATGGGGTGGCGCGGGCGCCGGCGATACCATCGTAGGATAGCATTTATTCCGGGACTGATGTGGATCTCTTGCCGAGGTGCCTCCGACGGACGCGCCGCTGCACGCGACCTGCGCTAACGCAAGCAGAAGTATTGCGTTTCACTGCAACAAACAGGCTATATTGCCAACCATTATAAAATTATGTCGGCACTAAAAGAGTAAGTAATTAACCGTGTCACATTACACTGGTAGTTTCAAGATTAGGAAACTGTCTTTATAGATAATATATGTTGACTAATAAAGATAATACGCACGATACGGGACGTATAAAAGCTTGACAGTGATTAAAGCACTATAACAAACACATTGCGTGTCGCTGACACTGGAGAGGCTAGACGTTTATTGCAACATCTTGCCTCGCTATAAAAGTTACCTTGGCGTGAGGAAGTGTTATCACGCCATCAGTCTTTCAGGGGGAGAGTGAAATGAGAGCAGGTGCGATTTATAGGTACTGAATCCGATGTGATTTGTGTAGGTACCTAGGTATGTACTGCCCCCTTAGTAAGTTTTCATTGGCAGTCTTCGCCACTTCAGGATTTCTTTTCGGATTCTACACCACCAATACCTGACAGTCCATCAGTGACAAACCCTAACCATATTAAGTTATCAAATATTAAATAATAATCTGCAATGGAATTTTAATAAACTTTATTTTATAAAAAATTGTTAGGTACTAGGTATAACTAAAGGTACACATAGATGCGTGCATACGTTGGTATAATATATTACTGTTAGAAATCACATGGTAATGATTTAAAATTGCCTTCTAGCCATTAAATGGGCACAGCATAATATCGAGGCCGGCGACACAATGCTCCCCTAAGGCGCAAGTTCATCTAAACCAGTGCCACGGGAACAAGAATCCAACATATTTATGAAACCACCATTAATTATCCAAATAATTGATCGCAGTCGTTAGGTGATTTATCTAGCGTCGATAAGATTTTAATGAAGTACTTTGATTGGGCGCACATGGACAGCGCAGACGCGGTTATCGGCTCACCGATAGCGTGCGCACCGTTGCCTCCCTATACCTATCGACGTATTAAGTTATTAAATTAAAAATAAATGTCACATATCGCTCAAACAATATTAGACCTTAAATTGCGACACGTTAGATGCGTTTCCCAACGCAGAAACTAATTAACAAGGTGGATCATTCTGATTAGAAATTGGTAGATATCGGCACGTCGTTCATTGTGGAAACTACTCACGATACTACCGTGCGATAAGATAAATTGACTTAGAAACTTTTTATTGATAATGTCGAGAAGGCGGGTGGCGTGCGCGCGACCTGCTACAAAAATGAACATCGTTAACGGGGGAAAGGGCTAATCTAGTGACACAGACACGCTAGTCAATACGCGTGACAAACTTTAAGATAATCGTATAAGAGGAAGATATGTGACTGATTCTGTCACCAATAAAAGAAAGGCCTCTACAGTTTTGTATGCTCGTAGGCTGGTTGTAACACTTGAGCTTATTTAATTATACCAGCACTAAAACATTGATTTTAGCAGCGATTCCCAACAATGTTTCAGAACTTTATTTGTGTTCTGGTACAATAAGATAGCACTTTAAAACAATGTCCTTTCAATCGCACAAATTAAGAAAACACTGCTTGTACAAAACGCTTACAGAAACGCTAATATAACGTTAAACCTACTACCTTCCAGTCGCAGATCTATAAAATGCTAGAATGTATTAACGTGGACCTCGTTTGTGACCCTCCTGATTATTTTCACAATTACACTGCATTTTGTCCGATGTCTTTAGTTGCGTGTGAATAATAATCAAGTATCGGGCCCGTAGCGTTAGATCTCGGGATTAATTAACGAAAAGTAACGTTAGTAGAACGTGTACAGACTAATGATCGAGAATAGGTAGGTTCATTTGCATTAAACAGACGAGGCTGGTCTTAATTACTGGGAAAATTACAAATTAAACAAAAATTAATGGGACACCAGATCGTTGGGGCTCGGGGAACAGTTACACAATTGTGATGAAGACCTTATGGATGCGTTAAATATTTCTACGTTATCTATTGATCGATCTATTAAGAGACTCATGAATATTATTAGCTATTAATAGATCGTTAAGTAGAGTAAAAGCAATCACGACGAGGAATAGGGAGTTAAGTGAAAATAAATAAAACCGTTGATTGGTCAGTAGTTTGATGGAGGGACACACGACGCTGGTCTTTCCGTCATCAAATGTATTAATTAAGAAAATTTTAAGAAACTGTATCTACAAAAAATCTGATAAATATGGTGAAAACTATTTTCGTAGAGCAGGGTAAGTATTGGATAACGTTTTTAATGGTTTTATTAGTCAGATTTTTTATTTTTTACTAGCTAATGTTCCAATATTTTTTTTAATTAACATTTTAATTAGGCACCTACTCCGACGCGCACACAATAATCTACCAAAGTTCCATCACAATCGGTCGAGCCATTTTCGAGATTTTGCGAGACTTACGCACCGCAAATGATTCAGATATATACCTTATTTATATCTCTTTTATGTCCAGCAAATTCGCTTCTAAGGACCAACACGCTTGGCGGTGAACCAAACCTAATTCGAGATAGATGAGCTTTTTCGTCTAACACCTAATAGTTTCCTCTCGGGTAGAAATCTAAGATTTTATTTGATTCTGAGATTTTTGTTTTTCCATTCTCATCATATTCTTCTTTTTGCTTGGCCTAGACTGTTCCACTGCTGAGCAAAGGCCTCCCCAAATCCTTCCAGGCATCCTTTTCTAGAGCCATCTCGATCCAACCCTTGCGATACGCGTCTAGGTCGTGTCGCCGCCTCTTTCTGAGCATCATATATTTGAGTTTTGAAATAAAAACAAAGGAATTACAGAAAGGATCCAATAATCACAAATCATCGACCCCTACAACATCTCATTTTCTTCGTCGTGACTTTACTTAATAAAGTAACAGAATTGTGCTTACCGTGTAAAGCACAAAGCTTGGTAGTCAATACGTTTCGTACGGAAAGTATATTGTCTATTTATACAATATTGTAGTTAGAACTAAAAACCCATAAAACATCGGTCGCCCGCTGGTGCAGGGCCAGGGCCCGCCGGCCTCTTATGGACCGATGCAAATACCTTATAACACTAAAGTATTCAGACTACTTTAGTTTACTTAAATCTAAACTGGTAGTTTATAAATAGAGCACCAGTAAAACTGACATTGTAATAAATACACTGCTTTACGATACTCGATCGCTGCAATTTTTTATTTAATTTATAACGCTCGCGCATTTTAGAAAACTTGTAGAGCTTCCAAGCTCAACTCGATTAAACGATAAATATCTTTAACTACAATAATATACGTGCATGTTCATAATCTAAAAATATGGATACATCCACGCAGAATTGATCCTTTGAGATGACAATTGTATAAATCATCTTATCTTCACATTTAATCGGATTTATGTTCAAGAATATTGGTTCGAAGCTATAAATTAATCATGTAGGCTGTCGCTAAAATATCGCTTTCCTAAGGTGAGGGCAGTGGCGGTGCGCGCGCATCGTATCGGCGATAGAACACGGGCGCGAGGCGCGCGCGCAACAATAAAACCACATCAAGCGGCCGCCGCGCTCGCCGTCATTTCCTGGCGACAAAATCTACAGATACCATCAAACTCTCATGTCCTTCTTCTACCCTCCGATATAAATCAAGCGTAAAGTATGCTTTATTCAATACGAACCCTTTAAGTTAATTTAAATAAGCTATCAACACCAAACCCGCACTTAATGAACACGAAACTCCAATAAAGCACAAGAAAATAATAATAGCACACAACTAAAACCACTTACGGACACATCTCATTTGAATAAAGTAAATTACCTACCTCCATTTCAATTCTAAAAAGTTACCTGCAATTAATTAAACGAGCATTTCTTAATTATCTATTAAAATAATAGTACAGTTTAATTGGAAACTTTTATACGGACACGCAAAATAATTAAGTGATCAATTAACCGTACACGACGTTGTATATCCAGCAGCCCTGTTATCAGCAACATCTACAACATTGTCTGGACATAGATCACGCGACATTGTCCGACACTAGTCTAGCGCGGTAATATACCTACGCGGGAATATTTGCTTCATGGAGACGTTCAACTACGCATTTCACCATATCGGAAGAGTTATCACTCAGTATTTAGGCCATCGTATTAACTTTTCTTGGTGAAAACTCTAAATAGCAAGGATAATCATGACGTCATTTAGGCAAATTAGGCATCAAATTGAATGAACACCTACATTTCGCCAGTTATCTTTAACCTTTTAACCGCTTACGCCGGATTAATCCGACAAATATTTTCGTGTCCATTCCGCTAGGATAGGATCGTATATATACGTCCAAATACCAGTTCGTTTAATCTGTATTAGTATTACATCACCACAGCTCGTTTAATCGGTATTTATTTTTCGTTTTTTTTTTCGGGCGCTGGGGGCACGTCAACTGACATAAAGTTGGGCGGTTAAAAGGTTAAGTCTCGTGTAATACGGTGCGAGCCTATTGCCATCAACCGGGCACAAATCCAGACTCTGGGATGCCACTGAGAAATTCCTCATAGAAAATCCCAATAATATTTTGTCCGACCTGGGAATCGAACCTTGGACCTCATGCTTCAGTTTGAATGACACTGCTAAAAATGGTCCCTTTTTTCTGGAGATCAATGATTAAGAGAGGCCTCTCTTAATCATTGATCTCTTGAAGACTCTAATCGACCATAAAAATGCCGTGAATCGTCCTATCTATACTGACATAGGTATTGATACTTTTCATTTGAATAGGTTAAGTTCATGTCTCACCATAATATTCTTTGGTGCTTCGTCTAGTCCCCGTCGACAGTGGTGGTTGCGTGTCCACCGAATGTAAACTCAAAATGATTGACGACTCTTTCCACCTCCGTTGCCCACTAATTTTCTCATAGCCTATGCCTTCATTAACACTTAAACAAATATCTGTTAAGCCCCCTTAACTTTCATTTTTATGACTATAAATGATTAGATACACACTTAATAAAGACACTTATCCGCAATAAGTGATCACCAAATAAAATCTATGACGGTCTATAATAAGCACTCTATAAAAAGTCAATGGGAAGTCTAAACGTTATTAATAAAAATCGCTGAAATTATAACACACGTCGTGAGTTATCACCGCGATTAGTTTAATGGCTGTACTTTGGAGCCAGCTGCCTGGCGGCTGCGCTAAGTCTCTTGATAACCATGCTTGTAGCTATTTGGGCATATCGCTTTCATTTGTTGTCAGGTATATATCGTCTGTGTGCACCGCCTTAGGTCAACCACTTCATTTTAAGATATAAGTTCAAAAGTATACATATTAATGTATAAGGTAAAATAAGCTATGAGCAGAGGTATGAGGAGCAGTGGTGGCCCAGTGAGGAGCAGTGGTGAATGGTGTCATTTGTGTGCATAGCTTGAAGCTTCAAGCATGTGTGTCGCTGTGAGCTCTGAGACTACACAAACTCGCACAAAAGCTATTTATTCTCCAATAAACGTCACAGTGATGAGAAAGTAGTGAGCAGTGGCGGCCCAGTGGTAACGGCTACGACTTACAAGTTGCAGGTCGTAGGTTCGAGCTCAGACAGGCGCTTTCATCCATCCATCCGCCTAGCCTTTTCCCAACTATGTTGGGGTCGGCTTCCAGACAGGAGCTTTACTTTTTGTTTCTTTCTTCAACACTGCTCTCAAAACGGTGAATGAAACCGGCATGTCCTAGCATCAAAAATTCTAAGAAGACGTGTGTCATCTACCAACCTGCACTGGGCCCTCTCTCTCTCTGCCTGGGCCTGGGCCTGGCTGGGTGGTGGATTACGGCTCACTCCCTTTCATCAAGAGGAGGCCTGTGTCCCAGCAGCGGGAACATTACAGGCTGATTATGCTAAAATAAACTATGCAGAGTCCTGAAAAACAGAATTGTAATAATAATATTGCTACATATTCTATATCGGTTCTCTGGAGCCCTGACCACTGGTAGCTTGGACCCTGTTCCCAAAACCGGTGGGCTACTATTTTTTTATATTTTTAAATGTTTTTCTATTTTTACTTAAATAAAGTACATGTATTTACTTAAATAAATGGAATAATATTGCTAAAGAAATAACGTACAATACAAACTTGCTTGTATTCCCACGCATCATGCTATACTTAAAATACAGCTATCAAAGTTATTGCATTTAACAAATAATCATGATCACAAGTGTAGCAACGCCGGCTGTTTGAACAGGCTACTTAATAACAAATTGTAGACAACAAGCTGTACACAAAATAACATGTTGCTAACAAATATTACAAAATTATAAGAGACGTTAATGTAAGTTCTTAACATTTAATGGCTGAAAGAATATTCCTCCGTCTGTAAACTAATTATGTCCATAATAGAGTTGTTTATCGTTCCGCCCGATTGCCTGCATCTCGCATAATTGCTTTGAAATATTTTCTCATGCAGCCGCCCAAAAGTTAAAACTTAATGTTTATGTTAGAGTAGGTATACTTATTCGTTGTTGATTTAAAATTACTTGCCAGCGTTATTGCTGTACGATGCATAATATGAGCAGTATTTGATTGGATACGTTAATTTAGGAACCGGAAAAACATGAATCAATTTTCTTATAATTAATAGTATTTCGTTCAATACCGTTCACGAAGCAATAAAAGTCTTATAGCAATACTGAACGAATAAAATATTGCATTAATGGTGGTGTTAATAAATAATTTTGTGAATTAATCCTTTAGATGCCAAGTTCATTGTTGCGAAGGATCAAAAGTAATTCAATTAAATAGTATCTAGTTGGGTTCGTTAGCGGCGGCGGTCGCGCAGGCAGTGTGCGCGCGGCTGCAGCGCATGCTCGAGCCACAGTATAATATAACTGTGCTCGAGCTGAGTACTGCAGTCGCGCGCGCCGCCTGTCTCTGCCCGACACTAAATGCATATAAACGTTGTATCGACTGAAAATCGATGCCGATTTGATTTTGCGGCCTTCATTAGGGATCCGGTTCTTCATTTCAATAAGCTCCAGAGCCTTAATGATTCCGCGGTAACAACGCTCTTAATACAGCATAATGCCGTATTTAGGAAGCGGCCCTTTTGAACTCGCCTCGATGTTAGTCGTTTAGGTTGTACGAGTTTTATTCTGTTTCATTTTGTTGGTGTCATTAATAATGCATAATTAAATTTTATGCGCTGTTTATAAAGCGATAGTATTTACGACTTCGTAACTGTCTTTTTTAATATGGAATCGTTTTACGCGGATGACAAAAATACAAATATATGTCGCTGACGTTCAAATATCCTAAAGGCGCGCAGTTGTATTTTGAAATGGCTTAAAGAGCGCGAATGGCGTGCGCGGTTGCCCGTAGCAGAGAGATAGCGCCTATCCAGCCAATTAATATGCCTAATGCTAACATCATTATTACTAGGCACGGCGCACTTAACATACTATATCCATTTACATTTTGATTTGTGTAGAGCTGGGCTGCGATTAATCGGCGAGCAGCGTGCGCCGGCGCCGCTGATTTATAGGAACGCGCTGCGGCCGCGCGCACGCCACGCGGGGCGAGCCTACCGTAGTCAACACATACACACTACAACACCATGTCAATATACCAGCAATATAAAGCTACGCACCAAACTGTTGTAAAACTTAGGTAGGTATTATAAAGGAGACTGTTAAAATTTGTATGGGAAGTGGTCTATGATCCAATAGCGATACTGTAGAGGTATTTCTGTGGGGATACCTAAACTACACCCTTGTGCAAAGGGGCATCAAAATCTAACCCGGCAGTTTTGAGAAAAATAATACTTTAAAATTCACTTTTTTTGCTACATTTTTATATTCTAAAAACGTTTTAACGGGTATTTCTGACTTTATACTACTTAATTAATGTGGTTTTCTGCTAAACAAAGACACTTACCGCCTCGACAGTGCTGAATTTCAGGTTTTTTTCTTTCGAAAAAATAGCACAGAATGGTTGCAGATCAAACAAATCACATCACCTCTGGGTCGAAACATGATTTCATCATTCAATATTCTTTCATTTTATTTTGACGATTTATTTATAGCATAAATTGCTTAGCAACCATGTTAAAGTATACGAATCGCAACCCGTGAAATTCTTATTAATGAGTTGTTCCGGTGGTCATCTGAGGTCTTCATCATTAATACCTCTTCACCAAATGGTGCTTTCCGAGAGCAAATGCACAAGTTACTTTAAAGAATACCCAAATTGTTATAGCTGTGCCTATAATGTTTGAAGAGTTCCCTAGATTTCTCCAGGATCCAATCACCAGATCCTGACCTGGTGACAATGAGAAAATTTGGGAAGTATACCCTTTCAACCAAAAAAATTAGTTTTTAAATCGGTCTAGCCGTCTTCGTGTAATCGGTGAATATAAAAATATTTAAAAAATGTAATTCCTACGAACTGAGAACCTCCTCCTTTTTTGAAGTCGGTTAAAATCGAAACAAATACTAAAATCTAGGAAAGAAACACATTAATTAAGTATTATAGTCAGAGATACCCTTTGAAACGTTTTTAAAATAAAAATGTTATCATGAAATTATGTATTCTAAAATATTATATTTCTCAAAACTGCCGGGTCAGATTTTGATGCCACTTTGCACAAGGGTATAGTTGAGGTATCCCCACAGAAATATCGTAACAGTATCGCTATTGGTTCATAGACCACTTTTTAACAGTCTCCTTTTCTTACTTATTCTGTAAATGAAGAAAACATTCACTATTTGGATTAAGAAATCAGCATCACTGAAATGGAAATCTAGAAGTGATATATGAAGACCTATCTACAACATTGAAAATATGCCTTCCTTCCTCGTGGTCAAACTTAATGGTCAAACTGATTTGACGAGTGTGATACCTAATGAAGAATATTTTTGTAAGAGGGTTCTGTGCTTTCTCTTTTTCGTATCGCATGCATATACTCGTACATATTTGAATTTTGTTGGCCAAAAACTTCGCCACTTCCGCAGTGTTATCGGTTACATGTTTTGGGGCACAGAGGGCAGGATACGAAGTTGAACGTAGTTTGAGACAAAGCTCCACATTCACACCCTGCTGCCGATTCTAGGCTTCTATTGATACTTTGCGAACCTATTTATAGATCAATTTTAATTTATTACGATGTACGCGATAAAAATGCCTTTTAAAGTTTTTAACGTCCAGAAATCATTAAAAAGCTGTTATGGGTAGTAAAACACGCGGCTACATCCAGGCAAAGTGCTAAATCTTGCTTATTAAGTTATCTGTAAGTAAATATCCCTAATAATCTGTACGTAGATTGAGTTGTTCACTTACCGCTAATTTTCTACACTGAAACGAGCAATTTGTGTGCTACGACATGTAATTTTAGTTTTTATTAACAAAATGCGACTTTAGCGCGGGAAGCACGCTTTACGAGTAATGACAGCGATTACATTAAATTGATCATTGTATGAACAACGTTGTTCACGAGGCTTTTTCTGCGGATTCGCCTGTTTAATAACATGTTTCGGGTATTAAACACAAAAGTTACATACTTATTTACTTCCCACTATAAGCGCTAAAGTTCATTGCTCCGGCGTTTAGAGCAGGACTAAAAATTATTCCAACTTCAACAAAGCTTAATTTATAATTTAACAAAGAATAAATTAATTCTAATTTTACTTAAATTAATTAATAGAATTAATGTATTCTTTGTTAGACAGAACAAAGTCAAACCTAGCGCTGTGTTTACTCCCTTTTAGTACAGAACCCAATAAGCCATTTCCTCATTTCCACCCGGAACTTTTAATTGAATCCAATCAGTTATTAATTAACCAAATTATTTCTTAAATGTCCCCATTCAAATCACCATAAAGCTTGTGCATATTGAGAGAAAAAAATGTCCGGTTTAGAACCCCATAGAATTTGTGGTTTATAACATTTTTACCATATATGTAAGGTGGTAGAATTCACTTTTGAGTTTAAGAATCATAAACAAGGAAGTAGGTATATCATTGAAAATGGCTTTCATTTGATTTTTATAGTACCTACCTACTTAATTAAAGAAAATATTGTGACACATAATTAATACAGTCGAGAAATGATTATTCCCAAAAATGTAAGGATGCTAAATATTTTTCAATAAATTTTATATGATGAAAAAATACGAAGCTTTTACATATTTTTTATTATGACGCTATAGGTATGAGTTTGATCTATATAATAAACGTGTTATTTATGTTCGAGACTTCTGGTTTACTGGCAGTATTTCAGTTTTAGTGGCATGACAGAAATATGCATAACGATGTCCAATCACCACATTGGCATTAAACTCTCTCTCTCTCGCCTAACAGTGGCTGTAAAACAGTTTATAGTCCAACTAATTGAGGGTAGCCTCATCTCTCTAATTCGTACTAAAACGTTACTACCTCGCGCAATCTTACCTGTAATTACAAAATTGTTCTTCTATACGTGTACCTATGTTATGGCGTCTTTTATGGGCAAAGAAATTGTATTTCCTTCATACGTCCATTCTGAAATCCCTCGGATTTTAAGTAAGTAATTTCAGTGTCTATGAATGTCTGTTTAACAGCTAATCGAAGCATTAGTTTTATTTATTTGTTTATTTATGAAAACTTTATGCACAAGTAAAAAAAAAAAAATACTGTACAAAGGCGGACCATCATGAACTTCGCCGTAATAATGGAAAAATCACGTTCAAACATCACGTTCGTATGTCGGCATAATGAGAGTTAAATAAAATATCTGCTGAACGCTCTCAACAACTGATAGATTTGATAAAGAAAATTCTCTTTAATTTCTAAAGGGGAACACGATAGACAGGGGAATGTGGTCTGCGGAACATTTATGATATCTACTTAAGTTCACGCTGTGTAGTGCTGGAAGCAACATTAAATCAAATATCAGATGATCAGAGGCAGGTAAACGGTAGCAGTTATTTAGCGGGAACAGTGGCGGGAGTCGGCGCGCGCGCAACCGCCCACTCTCGTGATTTATCCGCCGGCCTGTCGTTGCCTCGCGCGGATTTACTGTCCTGTTGAAATATCAGCAGATCCGTGACGAAATGTGCCTCGATTCTGTCTCGTAATCTGCTATATACGACAGCAAGTCCCCGCCTTGTCAGATGTCGACAACGCTGGCTCTAACGTAAACGTCACTGTTTGATGTAATTTGAATAGTCTGTATACCAAGTACTTGGATTTCATGCACCATAAAGAATGAACTGTCTGAGCATTACCAAATCAGTGTAGCTACCAGGGGCAAAAAGACATTTTGCAGACAATTCCACGGAATGTGAAGTTTCCACACCTAACTAGATATGATATGCGTCCACATCACCAATTTGACATATATTATTTTAAAAGAAAAGCAGTTTTAGTTCAGCAATAAACCCATCTTATAAATAATTATTTCCTGATAACCAATAGAGTCTGAAAATTTGTAAAATCGGTAATAAATACCTACATCTCAGTAAGTTCGTGTGTTCAGCGAGCCACTTTCAGCCAGGTCGTAGCAACTGTCAGTACAAGTCGGGGCATATAACATAGTGAGTGGATACAGTGCCTCTATATTACCATACCCGTCGGTTTATGAGCCCTTGTAGTGTTTAGGCGCCCACTCGAGTAGCTAACCATTTGAATTTATCATTCGCGTGGATTATTGCTTATTGGAACAACAACTGTCTCAGATATGCAAAGATAACACCAGATGGAATTGTGTTGTGTTGGCTTGCCCGAGAAAGGTAAAAAACAATAGACATGACTTGAATTATGGCATATCGGCTTTGTTTGCAATTGGGCTAGGCTGCGGACTGACAGGCGGACTTATTGACTTTAAATTGAAATATCAATAGACTTGTTTAGAACAGTGAACTGGTGTGCAACCAATTTAGTCTTATCCTTAAACTGAGGTTTAGGTAGATAATTCTACTAACAAAAAAAAATTGGTAGCGACTCTCATATTCACAAGATAATGACTTCTTATTTTCTAATCTTACTCTAAGGCCGATTATATGTACATACAGCCTTCCTTAACCAGTCTATTAAATCAACGTCTCAGCACTTTTAATAAGCAAAACCAACCATTAAAATATCATATAAACAATATTACCGCAACAAATGGCCGCACACAATCTTGGATCTCGAATAAGCTACATAACATCTTAAGCCATTATCTTTCAATAGTGTTGCGCGAGTACTCGACTTATCTGGCAATTAAATCGACATTCAGAAGCACATCGCCTTTAATTCTGTGCATGCCACCGACAAACACTCCACAATGACTCGGATGCATGACAAATAACGTTTTGATTGGACACTCACCTACCAAATGTAGAGATTGTGCATCTCCATTGTACTAATGCTAGGAGAGGCTACGAAGCGTTTAATACAATTTAAGCTTCTTTACTTTTCAATAGCTAAGAAAATTTTCAGGTGTAAGTAACTAGGTATAGTCGACCTCGTAATTTCTTTACCGTATTTTCGAGCAATTCCTAGAAAACTCACTAGGGTTTAAACTCTCTAACTGTCTCATAGACAAATATGCCTTGTTGTTAACTTGGTGTTTTTTAATGTTATTGAACCTTAAGGTGATAAAGCGTTTACAAGGTCGGCTATACTTACTCTTGATAAAAAATAGGTACATAGGCTTTTTATTTTTAGTATGATCTATATAAATATCTACCGGATAGGTGGATATTTGCGTTTATGCAGAGCTGATATAATTATAGACTTTTCCAGTCACCTTTTTGGACACCCACGCGAAGGAAGAGTGATGCAATGGCATTATTTTTTGCCGTTGAACATCGATCACAATCAAGAATACAAAAACAGTAATATTACTGAGCTCATTAACTTCTAACTAATTACAAGTATTTGTCACGTTTCTGTTTAGCTGGACATTCCCACGCTAAGACTATATTTTTCTATGAATAATTTCATTCCAGTTTCGAGCGATCCTAAGAAGGTAATCTCGTATGATAATGGAGAACCGTTTAAGAGATTGATATAGTCATCTGCGTCGTTATTACGTACCATAATGAACATGGTGTGATGAACTTTCATATCGGATCTCTTGTCCCTGACATTTAGAATGGCTTGAGGTTATCCATCGATTATAACGACATTAATGCTACAATTCGGTTAGGAAAATACTTTTGAATGAACTTATGATGTGGGTGAAGTGTACTGACTTTATATTTTAGGATTAGTTTACAATCAAATATTGATTTCGGTATTGTATGAATGTCAATCACAATAACATTAGTTATTTTTCAAACGTGTGGTCTCCTTCTGAGTTTATTACTGTACCAATTTTGATCTACAGTACCATTTCCAGTAGGTATAAGCTGACTTCTCGTTGTACTAAAAGCTTATACAATTTAAGGTCAGCTAAAACTGGAAATGTACCTATAGCTTGATGTGGCGTCGTGTGTACTTATGAGAAAACTAGCTGCGCCCCGCGGTTTCACCCGCGTAAGTTTCGATCCCGTGGAAATATCGGGATAAAAACTATCCTATGTCCTTTCTCAAGTTCCAAACTATGTCTGTACCAAATTTCACACAAATCGGTTCAGTAGTTTAGGCGAAAAGAAAAGACAGACAGACAGACAGAGTTACTTTCGCATTTGTAATATTAGTTTGGATAAGTAGATGTTATAATGCCGTCTAGATTAGGAATAGTGGAGATAGTGGTACTGTAGTGGAAATATTAAGTACCTGTACATCAAAATTATTTACTATAATACGGTCTCCGTTTACATAAAGTTATTATTGTCAAAGGAACAAAATAATCCGAGAGTATCAAAGAGCTTACATCGGAATATGTTTAATAAAGAAAGCTATAAAAGTACTACTAGGTACATACTTTCACCTTTATTTCTTGGGTGGATGCGTAGACCGAAGATCCGGTGCGTAAAATAACGAATAGGCCGACCTTTAGCAAGATATGAAAATGTTAATCCCTAAGGCCCTTTGTACACACACGTTTTTCTTGCCGTGAAAAACTACGGTATATACGCCGTATGTAGGCATGATCGTCAGTGTCGTATGGATCACTATGGAAGGTTCTACACGGACACGTTTTTTCTACGGCGCGGTTTATACGCCGTACCGTAATCAAACCGTACCGTGTACAAAGGGCTTTAGGCTGGCCACCAACGACACTACAAGAATAAATCAGATCAACTTTTAAATATGCGTAAGTATATTATAGATTTGTCTCCATTGATTGATGGTTTGAACTACCTAAGTTCAGACTGCCTAGGAACTCACCCTTCGTATGATAATGAAAATTTCTCGGCACATCTTCGCGGCCATGGGGCATTAAGAATTCAGGACAGGGTGCTCCCGGCATAGAGCTGTGTTACTAGGCAGGAGCAGTAAATCCACAGCGACAAAACGCTTTTGGTCGTCGACGCGGCCACCCGACGCGCGAGTTATGGTACACTCTTCCCGACACGACGCGCCTCCATACATCGCGCTTCTTCCCAATCACGGCCGCTCAGTCGCCTCCGTCCCGCTGACCGTACTCGGTGCACCAACCTTTTAATCGCAGTCATTGCACAAGAAACCATTATACAGCCAATTTTTACGGCTTTATTCCGGGACAGCTAATTTTCGTTCAATCTTTCGCGTAATAACTTAAAGAGTCGTGCTGGGCGAATCATGATTATTATGCGAGTGGTCGCTGTCCCCTCGAACAATATTCATGCGTTTAGTTAAGTCGTAGACCGGTACCACTTTTATAGCCGCTTATAAAGTTGCTTATGGTTGTATTTCGTTATTGTTTTACCTTTAAATTCATCACCCGACATCGTAAAGTTTTAAACTGTTTTGTATCACATAAATTATTTAATACTTTAGTGGACATGTTTATTATTATTTTCATCGATATCTATAAAAGAGCTTGTTTTTTTTATGATATTTTGTTACACAATAAGTCTTTTGTCCGATTTTATGGGAAATATTCATGGAAATACAATACAAGTCGAACAAACGGTTTTGACAAAGTGGAGCGCGCTCTCCGCGGCTGCGTTTCCACGCCTCGGGGATCCAATTTCGCCGTTCCCACAACAAATCGTAGAGTCAAAGTTCACCGCCTAATTGTACGGCGTTATCGACAGATCCGACCGCTTCGGGAGAGAATATTTATCAATAACATGTAATTAAAATTATTTAGTCTTGGCCGGGCGCGGCGCGTCCCCGAGGCGAATTATTACACATACGCCGCAAGAGGTCCGTGGCCGTCATTAGCCGGGACATTTTTATTCCTTTCTCTTTAATTTCCGTCAGTGGACATAAATGATGGCGCTAGTACCGCTGCAGCGCCGCAGGGACACAATAACATTGAACAAACGCGGCGCTCGACCAGTCGCCATGGTAATGAAATTCGTCAGTAGGTACATACACAGAGTGCAAGATGTAATTACGTTCATTTGCAGCCCACAAAGCTTTGTTTTGACACTTTAATGATTCAAGCAAACACTAGTGACAATTGTAAACTCGGATTTAATATGACTGTGTTGAATATCTACTGCGGAAAATTAAGGATTTCTAGATTTTCAAGATCCATGTAGAAAATAATCATTGCACTTATGTGTTTTATTCTTCAAAGTCAAAGCGTTTATTTCAAATAGGCACATAAAAGGCAATTTTGAATGTTGAAATTTACAATAAAATAGAAATGATTTTAGTCACTCCTTCCAAAAGGTAGTAAGTAGGTACGTTAGTTTCGTATGGAGAAAAAAAAAGGAATTAAAAAATTTAAAAATCCGTCTGCGGTAAAAAACTTAAGTTAAAAAAAACTGAAAAGCTAAAAACAAGCCCATTTTAAATTAAATAAAAGTTGGAAGCAGGCGGGATCCATACCATTTTTATTATGTTTTCAAATTCAAATGGGTCCCGCCTGCTTCCAACTTTTATTTAATTTAAAATGGGCTTGTTTTTAGCTTTTCAGTTTTTTTAACTTAATTTTTTTACCGCATTCGAGTTTTTTAATTACTTTTTTTTTTATTTCCAGATTTTTAGTTCACAAACGTGAATGATTTCGCAGGCGATTTAGTTCTTGATACGTGTTTTTTACGATTTGTCACTTCGAACTACTTTTAACCACATAAATTGTATATATTTCTGTAATCACCTTTTAAAACCTTTTATTTTGATACTCGACAGGTTTAAAAAAAAAAAAATATTTTGAAGACATAATATTGCGCCAAAAATCCGCCATTTTGATTTTTAATTTCATTTTGATATACCCAGTGTCACTCTCACAGTAAATACGAATCTAATGACACCTCTCAAGCTAAAATCCATCGAGCCGTTCAGGCCGCAGAGCGTGCCAAACAATTATACATACATACATACTCTCGAAAAACATAACCCTCCTTCTGGCGCAGTCGGGTAATAATGGGAAAGAAACTCCACCGTTACTCTTTTAAAATGTAATATTATTATATACAGTGAAGACAATGCAAAGTAAAAGAATTCAAAATGAAGCAATGATAGATACTTAAATAAATTATGTGATAGATACATGGTTCTCACATACATATTTACAAACATTGTAAAAGAAAAATAATAATAAGTCATAAAAATGTCATAAAAATAATATTTTTTACAATTAAGTTACAGTTTGATTTTTTCTACACTAGATTATCCCACGGAGCAGGACCAGCATGTTTCCAACCATTCTTATCTTGGATATAATCCTCTAATTTGTAATATGCTTGTTTACAATTAAGTGTAATTTGAACATAAGTTTTAAATTTTCTTTAATTTAGTTGCAATATACGTCCTCATACATTAACAACCAATTTTAATAGAGCTGTACTCTGATAGTTCGCAGATAGTCACCAACTAACATGAATCTCCATATAATACGTTCAAACAATTAAACATGAAGAAAGCCAGGACTTATTATGACCAAACTGACCGCAGGCAGACAGAATAGTAGATACTATTATGAACTTTTAAGATTAAGACACACTAATAAAACTGTGCGTCCAGTTAGCGACAACATCTCTAGGGCGGCCGTCATAATACTCTCTGTATCGACGTGAACAGATAAACGTTCTCCAAAGCCTCACACAATAGCGGAGTGCATTTACAGCTCCATTGTGACCTACCACGTACTGATAGCGAGCACGGTATCTGATAACGCACCACTAAGTGGCCCAGCGATCACGACGCACGTCCACTTGATGAATTATACAAACACCAATCAGTTAATTATTTTATTCACGTCGCTCAGCCGCCTATCTAGCTTTATGTTCTACATAATTGATATGTTAAGTCGATGGAACAATCGGCCCGTCATTCAGTCGATAGGGTTGACTGCGGCTGACGAGACGATGCGACGCGGACGCCTCGCTCTCCCAGCGCCCTACAAGCACAAAGCCTCGGCCGCTGTCGGTCCGACAATCGAACTACCTTGCGCCCGCGCCGCGGCCGACACAAAGAACCATTTTACCATAATACGACTGAGCCTATTCTTTTCCCATCTATTATGGCATAAACCAAATTATTGTCTTGTAAGCTCGTTGATAACGAGACTCTACAGACTGCAGCGTTAATCGTATGTAACTTGAATAAATCATGTTCATTGTATTTATTCAGTAAGAACAAGCATCATGGCATTGTTCGATCGAGGCTGGAGTCTGTTCATTAAAAATTCCGCATGGCAAATAAAAACGTAAAGGCAATACAAATGGTACAGTTGAGCAGAACTAATAACATGCGCACGCGCTGACGCCGGCGCACATACCGCCACGGATTTATTCGTCTCCATAAGAAGCGGCAATTAAGTCGTTCCCTTTTAAAATGCCAAAGCCGACCGACTTAGCTTATCTGAAATGCATAGGATTGAATTATTAGTAGCAATTAAAGACTTCTCAAAATATGTGTTATCAATATTTTTAATACGGTAGCAGGTAACTACTTATACATTTAAATTTTATGTACGCGTGACTGAGTTCATTATAGAAATATTCTGGATGAGATAGTGAAGAAATTTGTTTGGATCGCCCGTTGATGAAAGTTTGAGCCGTCGACACATTTTCGGTTAAAAAAATTGATTACAATAATATCGAGTACTATATATTAAATGTCATTAACTTAGTAGAGATCGTAAAGGTACCTGAATATTTCGCACATTAGCATTCCTTAGAATCCACCAAGATCAACTCAAACCAAACCATGCTAAAGCATGACAACTGGAATGCTGGCAGATAAAGTTATTCAAAAGATGAGCATAATAAAAACACTTGTCTATAAATAGCTCATTCACGGGATAATAAAGCGTTGTTATATGTATAATGATGAAGGCAGAGAAGTGAGTGTTGCCACAAATGGAGTGTCGAGGGCACTCTATTTTCTAATCTTCATAAAGCCTCCAGAGTGACGGCATCGATATCAGAATAATGCGCGTGCGCCCAATGTCGGCCCCACAGCCTATCGAGCAGGAATGCGCCGTACAACCATGAGGGATCAGTGTTGGATTAATAATTTGTAAATATTAAATATTCATGAGCCCCGAACACGGGTCAAACATTCATTTTTATAAGAGCCCGAGAACTGTACCCGCAATCATATTTATTAAGGAGATGCAGGTAATTATCATAACTGACTTAACGGAACAACTTTCGGCCTAATGGACGCAGCACAGGAACGACGTGGAGAGTTAATTTATTGTTATTAGTGAAAATCTCCAAAGCAATTGGATCATATTTACACTTTTTAACCAATCACAGTAATCTGATCGCTATGATCTATTAATTTAATTTATTATAATTGAACTGTGTTATATGGAATGATCACAAAATTAAGAATGCAGTTCGGAAGAATTGAAATGCAGAGTTATCTCAAATGAAACTTAATCCTTTTAACTGCTCGTAATTCTGTACGAGAGCTTTTAAAGCTCTTTTTAATTTTAGTAAACTTGTATCGAGTTACGTTTACGAGTTATGCTTGGTGTCTCTAACTGTTTAATTGTTTCTTTAGAGCACTAACAGGTCTATTAAATCAATCAAGTTTATCATACGTAACAAAAAAACGTGTTTTTAGCATAAAACTGAGCCAGTTCTGCAAAGCTTCATTCTTTATTCTCTGCCGAGTAATTTTTTTAAACCATTCCATGATAAAGTTGCTTCAAATATTAGGTATTCATAACTAAATATTTATATAGTGATGATAAAAAAATATTCAAACAACGCAACTCCACTCCACCGTCCACGTGGCACGCAACATGATAGCGATTGTCATTTCGTAATCATTTAAATAAATGCATTTCTGATCGCAAATTAAACGTCCAACAGTTTTAAATAAAACAAAATAAATCCCTTTCATTTGAGTTTTACAAAATCGAGAACAGGATGATATTTCAGAGATTTTAAGTAACGCTATTAAGTAGAGAGCTGTTAATAATAAATTTGTTGGATTTCACCACATAATAAAATTTGAAATTACATGCTTCACATGCCTTTCAAATATTTCAAACTTTATTATTGCGCTCATTAAAACGCTGTTAAATTTGATACCAGTATTTAATATTTAAAAAAACCTGAGGTATTAAAAAAGTTCATGAATAAGGAAAAATCTCGTTGATAAAGCTAAAAATAATATATTAAGTTGTCTTACCACGAAATATCTGTAGGTATAATAATTTTAATATAAGGTTTAATATTATTAGATGTTTTCCGAAGTCTAGCGCAACCTGTTTGCAGGTTTTGATACGATCTTTATTAAATAAAATTATAATATCGTCGGTAATTAAAAACATTTTAAATGTAAAACTATGTATTTGTTAAAATTTATTAAATGGAATTTTTGTTAAAGATTATGTAGACAATTAATTAATGCAAAACATACAACATTTCCATAATTTAGACAAAAATGCGTTGCGTCTAGTTTAAATAAATAACAATGATGAATTTATCAAAATATACATCTTACTAGAGAAGAAGAGTCATCAAGAGCTGGCCAATACTACTAAATATATAATGTCAATTGTTTTTATCTCCTACGTCAATAATAAAGTAAGTCATATGGGCATAAATAACCACGGGTATGACTGTTTATTTAATTTATTTCAGCAACGAAGAACAGTCAACTTAAATGCATACTTAATTTTCAATGCAATATTTTCCCCAAAAATATATAAATACGCCATAATATGTTTAGCTTTGGCGACACGAATAAATTGAATATGCAATATTACAGTATTTAATTATCATTACAGTATTTAATTATCAACGAACCCTCCATACATTGCACTTAACGCACATGATTATGAAAAATAAACTACAGCAATTTGACAGGATATTAAGCGAACACATCATGGATTTTCATTTGCAGTGTCAATATGTGTTGTTTTGCAGATTATATTAAATCGGTATAAGTGTGTAAGGTTGTTTCATACGAGACGTGGGCGGCGGCGCGTGCGCGCGAAGGCGGCCGGCGAGGGCGCGCCACCAGTAGCCGCCGCCGGTAGCGCCGCCAGTTACACCACAAATTAACAACCTGAATAAACATATCATTACAAAACATCTAAAAGGACAACATTTATTAAACACCTCTCTCATTTAACACTCAAATAAAAATCATACGATGACGACAGCACACCACTTAACCACATTATGAAAAGTAATGATCCGTTATAATAATATTTTCATAGTTATGACAGTTAAATTATGTGTAGACAGAATATAAGACAGTAAGAAAGCGCCATAAAAATCCGATGTCTAGCTGTGTGGACATGTCGCTAGGCGATGCCGGCGGAAGGTTTCCGTGGATGATATACCGAAGACGAGCGCGACAGGCGCGCGCGCATCGCGTCCGGCGCCAGCCTGCGCCTGCGCGGCGTTTCGTTGACTTATGACTCTTGTAATATATCGCAATGCCTCTATCACTCATGAATATTTATTGAAGAAAAATATATAGATTACAATTTATAATGTCGTCGCGATGCAGAATATGAACGTGTTTAAAGTAATAAATATATCACTGAGAATGTTACATGTTAACTTTACACGCGTAATTATTTAAGTCGATTAAGTAAATTGAGACAGGCGGTCTAATAAGTGCATTAGTGTTGCTGTTAACCACAGCTGATCTCAAGAAGTGTTTCATTCAAAGTATTCTCGAAACTTTTAATAAAATACTTCTGGAGATCAGCTGTGCCCTAAAGGATTGGCTTTTAATTTTTAAGCCTTTTTAACGCACAATCATCTGAAGAACAATAATCTGAAGACACATGAGCTAATAAATCGTACCTGTAGTCTATAGCTATTCTGTGCTAGGTATGAGTATTAAAATTAATATAGTTAGCATATGGTGTTCATAATATGCCCTGCAAAAAATAGGAAGCAAGGCTATCGGCATTTACCCATTTGGCAGCATCCCATCACTGAGCATTTTTCCAAGAAAAATGAGAGAATAAAAATTTGAAAGCAAACCTAAGAAGCAGAGCTCCGAAACAGAGCAACAACAAGGTTTGACTATAAATGAAAAGTAATACAATAGATATAACTTATTAGAAACATAATGTTACGAGCGGCTACGGCAATAAAATTTATAAAAAATAACATCGAATGTTAACGTACTCTAAATTATGCTAAAACTCCCTAAACTAATCTCCATTAGGCGCTTTAATTTAAGACGTTACAAGACACATATATTCCTGACTCATAAACTGCGCCTTGTTTGCGTTCAATTAATTTAAATATAAAATAAAAATGCTAGAGGCAATAAAAGAAAACGTATGTGTAATTTTTCTAATCTGTATCAGGTTAAGGTAAACTCGAACTAGTGGCTCTCCGGCTTCCCGTGGTTCATAAAATACATTCAGGGTAGTCATTAAAAGTATATTTATCGCGTTTTAAATATTTAGATATTCATCTGGTGAAAGTTATCTTAAATTTAGTTCATTACTACGTAGTCGTGAAACTAAATACGCTCGCGGACAAGTCCGTACGTAACTGTAATTTCTACTGATAAGGGGAGCATTAACCGTTTTCTAATGATACATTGGTGCCGATTCTGTTGTTCACAAACTAAACTAAATTTAAGTTCAATGCGTCTTTCTCTTTCTATTTCGTTAAGAAAAGGACAGAAGATAAATTTTAGGTTAGTCCTGTCAAATTAATCAGCGCCTGACCTGAATTGACGTAATTTTAATAGGCAAGTTTTTAATCATGTCTAAACATCTATGGATTAGTGTCAGGTGCTGATTAATTTGACAGGACTAAACTAAAATTTATCTCCTGTCCTTTTCGTAATGAAATAGAAAGAAAAAGATGCACTGAACTTAAATTTAGTTTAGTTTGTGACCTAGGGAATCGGCACCATTATATCTATAACATATAAACACATATCACTGATGGTGATTTCCTACTGAGCGCGATCCTCTGATATCAAAGGTCTGATTAACACACAACATAACACACGCCTGTATACCCCGAAGGGTAAGGAAGAGTTATAGTACACCCACATTTCACCAGTTAAGTTTAAGTCCCATGCACAGATATAGATAGACCTAGATAACGCAAGTATCACGATTTTGACTACCGACCTATGACGTCACAAGCACTATTTAGTGATGGAAAAATCAAATCGATTCAAAGACGCCGCCGCGTGCGCTACACTTCTTGCCCCACCCCTGGGCCTAGCGCCAGAGCTCACGCTCACCCAGCCAGCAGTACACAAGACTGAGCGCGAAAGTGGCGGCTTACGATTTTTGTACGTAAGCTGATGCGATTTTTGGCACGCGAAGTAGTTGCTCTTGCGTTATCTAGGTGTACCTATCTATATCTGTGGTCCCATGTAATAGGGGGCGACGGTGCTTTTCTTCTTACGTTACTTTATTATTAGATAAAAGGTATCTATTACCTACGCAAGCATATTAAATTAGTCCTGAAATTGATCTCTTTGCGAGTATAATCAGCAATCTGATTATTTTGTATGGTTTTATCAATTTGCAGTTGCTAGGTGGGCCAGCCACGCGTAAACATTTAACCTCTACAGGGTATTATGCAAACCGTCAAAAGTCATAACATTAATTGGAAAACATCAAAAGATGCCTCGGTTTTAGCTATAAATACTGTGGAATAAAGAAATAATTGACAATCATTCGAGATGTTAGATTTAATAACATAAAAATATACATAATTTTAAAATTCCTACTCTAGGTATTTCTGTTATATAGATCAGAAATAATAAATTATAGAAAACATCACAAAGCTCTTATGAAATTGGATACACCTTCATACTTATAACAAATACTTTATATCAGACAGATAAAATTAATTAGATGCGGATTGCGCAAACATGTAATTATTTAAAATTCAACGGTAACCCAAGCCGTTTTCAAAGCATGAGCATCGTGAAGTGAAATAAAAACTTTAAACTGTCGAATATCGATTAAGAAACCGTGTGTTGGCTCTTAATGAGGTCGATACGTCTTCCCGTAAGTACATTATGAGATCAAACGCAGGGTCAGACGCAACCGCTGAATTATTAATTTACAAGTATACTCAATTAAACACAATTAGGACCTTTAGCTCCTGTTTGATTACGGGATGCTTCCATTTTGGACGCACTAATGTGAGCTTTATTAGGTTCAAAGATATTCAAAAGTTGGTTCACAAAACAGCGATGGCTATTTGCATTTTGCCTAGCCATTTCCGAACTATGTTGGGGTCAGTTTCGAGTCTAACCGGATGCAGCTGAATACCAGTATTTTACATGGAGCGACTGCCAATCTGACCTCCACAACCCACTACCACGATACCCCTTAGTAAGACTAGTTGTCAGACTTTCGGGCGTCTGACGACCGAGGTACAGAGCGTCTGGTAGGGTAAAGATGATCCACGGAGCGACCGCATCAAGCTTAGCTTAACCTGGTTGATCGACCCGTGGGTCGTGCGACTGTTATTACTTAACCACGAGCCCTTTTGACAATTAATTAGATACGATTGCAAAATTCTAATACCAGCCAAGAGTAAGGAAACCTTATTGCTAATGAAAATAGGAACATCAAGGGATTTGGACGAGGCTTTACGTGTCAAAGGGATTGGTGTATAAATCAAGTTTTTTATATCGTAAAAGAAACTCAACTTGGGCTCATGTATATTTCTTTTAAAAGAACCTCCGGTTTTTAAAACACTAGTCGGTAGTCGATAGCATCATATATCAAGTTGTCGACTCATCTATCAGCGAACACGTGCATTGTTTGTAAACTACAAGGCAACTAGTTTTGTTGCTGGCGGTACTAATTGCAGATCAGAGTGTGTTCACATAAATATAATCCGCCGTGAGCGGCTTCGCTCATTTGTACAGCGGCGGACGGTTGTCATGTACCCGTATTAATATCGATGAATAAGAAATCCGTTATGGATGGGCTACAAGCCTGGCCATTACTGCGCGATCTGCCGCTGACTGCGCGTGTTGGATGGCTACCATTCTATCCTGTCGTTACCCGTTTTTATCTACCTCTATTTATGTTGTGCCTTGTACAGTAATTATTCATTTCGTTTCATCGGGTGCTCGTAGTGAATGTACTACGCACGCTGCTCCGACTGCTGATTTATTGAAATACATATTTTGAATACGTATATTCCTGGTGTGTTTGATATTCACGACTTACCTTAAGAAAATGTTTAATAAATATAATGTATTGCCTTCCCTATCAACGCCGATGTTAGCTTGTGTGTTTAACATCCTTCATGTAAGTTACATTGGGAGAGGTTGTCTCAGCTCTATACATCACGACGAGGCCTGGGACTGCGGGACAAGCTTCATAAATAATGTTTTAATAAGGACACTTGTTGCGCAGTAGAACTTATCATCTTAAATACTTACTTCTATTTATTACTCTAATGTATCAGCAGCGAAGTAAAGATTTTTCTTCATGGCCACACGAATTAGTTACTGATTATGTTGTTTTTTTTTTCAACCTTTATTGTTCCACTCCTGGGAAAAAGCAATAATGATTGTATATTGAAAACTGTGTAAGTACTGTAATTGAAAATGTTATAGGATAGGAGTAGACTCTGCGTAGCACTTCGTAGATCTGCGTAGTTCAACGTTTCTCTGCATAGCTCTGCGTAGGCCTGCCGTGCTCTGCGTAGTACTTTGTAGCTCTGTGTAGCTCTACGTAGCTTTTTAGTTCGGCATAGCTTGGCGTAGCTCAGCATAGTATGGCGTAGCACGGCGTAGTATGACGTAGCATGGCGCACCATAACGTAGATCGGCGTAGCTCTGCGTCGCATGGCGTAGCTCAGCGTTGCTCTGAATAACAAGACGTAGCTCTGAGCAGAATGCTATAGTTTCGATATATTAATCTGATATCACTCAAGTTTTTAAATAATATTATATAATTTGTTATAGTTTATTCAGAAATTTTAAGTATGCATGATTGTCAAACAACTTTTTTTTATTTTAAAATGTAAAATCGTAATATTGAGCTAGATGCACACCATATTTGTACGCCTCCTAACATAACATAGCGTTCTATACACCAAACTCAAGATCTGTATTTCTTTACCTGTGTTAACAAATAAAAGTGATTTGATTTGATTTGATTCATTAACAAAATGAACTCCCCTGAGGAACGAAAACCAAGTAAGTTATTTCAATTAAAAGGAAAGGGTAAAATCACTGTTTTTAACTTCTAAATATTTTAATAATAGTTTCAATGATTATGAAGCCAATACTGAAAGATATACTAAAAAGGTGATACTAACCATAAACAACCATTTTAAGGTGTTTAACAAAAAAAAAATGTAAGGCTCCGGGACGTAAGTATCTTTGCTAAATTAATAAGTAATAAAGGGTACATTGAGAGGGAGCGGTGTACATCGGCAAGCCTGCACAGCGATCGTCAGTAGATCGTGTGCGCGAGTGCGGGGGGTCTGCGCCGGCGATCCATCACGAACCGCCGAAACACCGAACTATACGATTATTATATTCAATAATCGATGAGCATTAAGTGAAATTAATTTTATTGGGTAATGGCGCGGGTCGTGCCGGCGCGCGCGCAAACGAGCCGTATTAGTAGCGGGCACGCAGCGCCAGCACAGACCCGCCAGTGTCGTGACCACCGCGCATTGCTGCGAAGTAATAATGCACCAGTAATAGGGCGATTATTGTTCATTAAATTATAAATGTAATATAGCGATATACTCGTATGCCCTTCGTAACAATTCTTGTTTTTACACCATGACTTTGTGCTTACACTTCAACTGAACTTTTTAAAATGACTCCCAGCCGTAAGGTAAATCATAACAAAGATTCTTTGTCATAATAGTGTGGAATGATATATGGTATGATCTACCTCTACCACGGATACAATACTGTCAGCATAATATTAAAACATTACATCACACATATATTCGAAGGGGTGGGCGGAAAGATCACATGTTATTAGGGGTACGTCTGGAGCGGACAACCGGACTCAAATCCAGATTTCGGGCTGCTTCCAAGAATGCTGTGATCGCACACCTACTGTGGTGTTACAAAAGTACATCTCTGCCTACTCTGTTTTGGAAAGTGCAGATGTGAAGATACGATAAGTAGGTGAAACTAATGGAACATTTTACCTTCTGGTAAACTAGAAAATTTTATTCAACCGTTTGGTGACAATGGATTGGTACGGTCAGCATCAATAGTTGATTAACACTTCAGTTTTTTTAAACTTAGTTATTGTGCAAAATATTTGTTCAAAATTGCAGCAGAAGAAATTTTTTTAGAATATATACTCTTGTCTATTATGTGAAAAGCTAAAATCAGTTTATTGAAAAAAGTTGTTGTCAATTTAATAACATGTAAAAATGATAGTGTTAATCGACTTTTGATGCTGACTGTACTACTGAACTTTAACAAAAATACCGTACAATGGTTTCCTAAAGTGTCTTTCGATACCTGCTATTCGTGACAATAAATATAGATCATTACGTGAATGTCGGTAATGTATTTTCCAACTGTTCGAGTGTTCGATAAGGTAAAGGCGGTGGCAGACGCAATTTGATTCTCACAGCTTACACCATTCTATAACAGAGTCTATTACACCGATAATGGTGTTTCCATATTAGTCAGCAATTGCCCCAGTTTGCCATGGGCTAGGCGGGCACGGAACTATTTTTGACCATAGAACCCAATCGTTAATCTCTACATATTATTAAACGCAATATCTGTCTGTAGGTTAGCACGTTTAATCTCGAGTACCAATGATCCAATTATACGGTTTTGATTGTAATCATAGGGGCACGTTATCTGCTATGGTTTTGAGTCTATAATCAGTTACAGTAAGTAAAATAGTGAAGCTGCAGAAAGCCATGTGGCGCAATGCAAAACAAGGTAATACTTTCTCCATTACAAAAGTCCTAAAGTAAATAATGGAGCTGTGTTCATAGAAAACAATCGAATCTTTTAACTAAGTGGAGGTGTTCGTAGTGCGTTATAAATGATGTGTTCCGGTTCAAACATTTGGAACTGAAGTAGGCAGCTCTTATCATACAGAACAAATAACATGGAGAACAATGAAGCGCTGTAGGTACGCTCGTTGTGTTTAGCTGATCGGTGTGGCAGCTTCTTTATAGTGTACGACAGCTTTTGGGCAAAAAGACCTCACAAGACGCTGCGGACATTTTTTTTTAACAAAGTTAACTAAATCATTGGTAGCTTTTTATACCTACATACAAATCTTTAAAAAAAAATTGCTAACAAAACGGTTACGTTTTCCTGCTAGATACAGTCATTGCAGCCACTTTCACTTACTTAAACTAATACAACTTTAACAGAAATCCAATCACCACCTATAAAGAACCTTATAAGGCAAATCTCATTGTGAATGTGTTCAAGAGTCGTGCAGTGTAAAGGGGTCCGGCGCTGATGACGCGCGCCGACGAGTGGCTCGCGTGTGGCCACCGTTACTGTCCCACAACAATACCCGCTGATATAAAGAAAATATTATTTATTTAAATTCCATAAAACCCAGCTGTCGTTATGTACCGCCATATTCTTATGTAGGCCATGTTACAAAAGGCGACATACAACTTTTATCTACAGTTATTGTTATTTATAACACTTGAAGCCTTTTACGAATCGTATAAAGGAAAGTTCATCAACAATGTTGTAAGACTTGGAAGGTTTTTACATCGGGTTATTTAGTGATCAACTTCCTAGTGTCCTCAGTTAATGCTCGTGTCATGTTCCTGTACGGATCAATATGAGCATAACCAGTCCGCAGATAATAAATATATCAACCGACTGATTGTTACCATAAACTATTAAGAATAATAGTAGGAACACCTTGCTTGGCGTAACTTATAAACAAGAGATTAAATAGCTCTAGTGATTTTTATTATCAGTTCTATATAATTTTGTCTCGTTTATAGAACCAGTTTTGTTTAACATTGTATAATAGGCTAGGCTTTCGTGGAATCTTGAATTCTAGACTAACTATTTATAAAATGATTAATTATATCTCTACGCTATTACAAAAATAAACCAACAGCAATACTCAGAACCGAGCAGAGTATCAACAAACAATAATTAAAAATTATTAATGACGCGAGCCAAGTGTATCTCGAACAGTTTGTAGCGATATAAATCAGAGCGATGTACCGCCACACTCGGTAGTGTACTCAATTAATTAGCTACTTCAATGGAGAGCCCGATCACGAACAACTATTACCTAAAATAACAACAAACAATATGTCGGATTGTTATTGTCACAATTATTATTAACAGACATTTTATTTTTCGCACGTTTGCTCTCACATCTGACATTGGCAGAATTGTCGACATCGGTACCATCTCCATAGAAAAAAAATTTTGAATAGAATAGTTTATTCGTACCGTATCACTTGTGAGGTAGGAGTAAAGGGCAAGCCTCTGCAAAAATACCTACATTTATTTTCATCTGGCAAAGGCGTTTTGAAACCCTTTGTAAGTATATTATACTATTGGTTGTAAGATGTAGCCAGATATTTAAAACATTTCATTTTAGACAAAATATTTTTCATTTTAATATCTTCTACTTACAACTTTTTCATTTTATTTGTAGACAGAAATAAGCCGATTTAAACTTTTTTAAATAGATCTGACCAGAACTGATGACCTTTTCCAAAAGCAGATCGTTTTAAATATACATAAATAGGTAGGTAGACATCTGAAAAAGTAATATGTAGGTGGACGCCATATAATGAGTCAGACAGAATAATTATGATTCGACTTGAAATATTAATCCAATGCCATATTGAAATTAAATTAATTAAGTATAAGACTTGAAAAGTACGGAACTTGCCGTGGAACGAAATTGGATTGATGGTTTGATATTAATTTTGAGCAGACAGATTTGCGTGTGGTTCTAGAAAGATAAAATTATATTGATTTTAATTCGAAAAGCTTTGGTTATATGGCCTGCAGGCTGTGATACTTCATTGGTTTTCGTTGTGAATGTCGAGCACATTTGTCCAAATCGCTGTAATAGTTTAAGCGGAGCATGACACCTGACATCAGATACCTGCCACCTGGAACTGCTTTTGGTATATAAGACAACTAACATTTATTAAGGTATGTATTTTCGAGTAGATATTCTCACGATATGAACCTCTTTCGTTATTAGATGGCTGAGACAAATTCGCATATATAATATTTATTAGAATTTGTACAGTATCGCATTACAATTTACATTATTCTAAGTAGATATTATCATTTTCCCACGTTAACAGCTGATTATTGCTAACTCCAGTTAAACTGTGGGGTAATTTAGGAACATTTCATCACTTTATTCCTACCTATACTTTAAACTTTATTCACCACAGAATAAATTTATTTAAATTGTGCGAAACAGAGCTTTCATTTTTCTTTTCAGATTACTTTTGGTACCTACTAACGGTCGGTCGTCCGGCAGCGAGATGGGCAGATGATAGTGTTAACATCGCGGGTAGAACCTGGATGAGACTGAACTGCACTTGAAAAGAGAGGCCTATGCTCAGCAGTAGGTGAAGTCGGGCTCTTCACCATCGCCATCACACAGAGGGTAAGTCTATTCAAACTTATGTTTCAAATCAATATTATTTCAAGTTAAACAAATATCAACTTTATTTCAATGATAATTAAGTTAATTTCAGAGTGACTAGCACTATTGAAAAAGTTATAAAAATATTTGAAGTTGTGGCGTAAACTGAACTTTATCATGTAGGATTTAAAGTTATTTTTCCAAAAACTCATATTTGATTACATTTTTGGGAACTAAATCGCGAATGCAGATTAGATCTATTGGCTAGTAGATCATCCTACTAACCAATAGATCTACCCTCTGTTGATTGCGTTGTTTTTAGAAGTCTCATTTAAAATGACACCAATCATTATAACAATCCTGGAACCAACTTTAAATGAGAACAACAGTTTTGGCAGCCCTGTATCTGCACTGGTTTCAATAATTCCAAAACAGTAAATTGTTTAATCAGCCCAGAAGATCTTTAGCAATTTGGTGCGCGCTCGAAATTATAACGCTGAACCTTAAGCTTAGTTACAATCATATACTGTAGGCTACGGTTTGCAAAATGAATTCGGAATCAATATTACCAACATTCCAAAAGTAATTAGCCCGATAATGTACTGCTAATTGGAAATAAATACGTATATGTATGAAACGGATGTCTTATATTAGTTATCGATAGTTGATGCCAAGACTACGCTATGTGTAATTAGATAAGTAATTATTGACAGGCTCATTTGTCTAGTGGTCGCAAGCGCAGCTGCCTAACATGAAGGAGTATTAGGTTTTCAATCCATGCCACTATACTTAAAGCGTAAGAGTACCTAATAAATAACATAGAAACGGGACACGTTTATTAACCAGTAACTGTAGGTGATCAACAGAACATTTTGTCAGGTGTGAAGCTATAAAACAAATTACCTAATAAATTAGCACATTTAGCAAGTTTAGTGAGCTGCCATTTATCAGATGTAATCAAACCTCGTCTCGGCTGCTCTGATAAACGCATGTATGTTCTGTAGACAGCAGTCGTCGACATCATTAACGTATACCTACCACACCACTCCATTTGTCACCGCCGTGGACTCTGGAACCGGAGTGGCTCCGCAATCGCATCATCCTTTTTTAAGTTTATTAGAAGTTGATTTACATATCAGTGACCGGTTTAGCGCGTAATGTAGTATCACTGATCAATCAGCGTTGGACGTGTCGTATAATTATCATCTCTCAGTTTCTTCATAAACGGAGTACTTGTACTGTCGGCGTCACATTCTGTAAGTTATTAATACGATAACTTTTAAGCTGTTGGCTGAAGGAATCTTCTATTTTGACACTAACCGTCTCTTGTTGATTCATTTTAGTGGCCGAGGATGTTTAGATTTTTTCTCAATACAAACTGCCCTTTGAAGATTCAAATACTCTGAGTTAGCTATAAAGGTACAATAATAAATCAGCTTCCAGCAAGATTATTGGTCAAACAAAGTTAGGTCATTTAATTTTAACGGTGAATTGAAATGGTTTGTGTAGCAGTAACTGTCAGAAGAATACATGAAGCTGACATAGCCACTTGGTCTATGAGACATCTATGCGCAATCACATCAGAAGCAAGCACCTGTAACTGCACCCGACTGTACGAATGTTTAAATAAAACGCAAAACATGTAATAACAACGTCGCACAGCGGGCACATGCAATCAAACGCTTGTCGCGGCTGTATTAATAGTGTCGCAGGACGCTATCTAGGAGTTGCGACAGACGGAGTTGCCGACCACTTCTCCGAGACCTGCGCACCGTATAATTACTGGTACAAAACTTTCATAACTCCCCGAGTCCCGCCGAGCCCGGCCCCGTCAAATAAGAATGAGAGATATTTCAGGCGTTTGTATGCTGTCGCTTAATTACACGGTGCTGTTGTCGCTCTAATAGAATTTAATTGTAGTCCCCGGTTCTAACTCTTAGCGCTCGGAACTCGTTTCAAGTAAAATTAAACTATTATCAATTCCCTGGGAGGAACTATATTAATCGCCGTGACTGTATCAGGTGCAACTTTTCTGTTTGTACCGTTACTAAACGTAGAGCCCAAACGAATTGTGGCGCAAACTGTCCAAGTGTCACAAGTGACCTTTTCGATATGATGACGTAGGCGTTATTGTGGAAATTCGTATTCACTTGTTTTGCCCTTCTTTTCAGTGAAAAGGATTACCTATTTTATCAAAGATCCACAAACGCAAATCTGAAGATTCAACTCCTTCGCCAGATACATCCTTTGATAACGCAACAAATCTGTCTCACCCCACACATATTATAAGTACATTAAAGTATCAATCAATACATTAACTTGCCTGACACACAATCAGGCGCTCGATATCCTAGGACCAACCGCGCGGTGCATGTGTACCTACTGCCAATACAAAGATGTAGGCAATTGCTCCGGTCTGATTAAATATCGTTATCGCGTGTATCAAAAGCTACTGCACTTACCTACAGATCAAAAACTGCTGAGTTAGAACATCCATCAATGTGAATAAGTGGAAATAATAAAAGATACATTTAAGGCCATTGTCACACCAAAAGCTATGTTGAAAAGCTAACGACATGAACGGAAGAGAACTCCAGAAAAACTTTTACCAAAAAGATTCCGGATAAGCAGCAACCAGAGAAAAATTCCGAACAAGTTTTATTAATCATGAAAGTACGTTGTACCTAAGCATTTAATAAAATTGAAAAACAAAAGCTACTTGAACATTGAACGGAGAAACTGTTTTACAGATTATACGACCGTTTCTTTCAGTTCGAATAATTCCATACACCTCAAGATATGAGAGTGTTCAATAAAGAAGCTGAAGCTAAGTTTCGTAGCTTTCAGTGCAGTAGCAGCACTGCGGTTGAAGTAAGTCCGCGCTCGACCCGTTAATGCAGCACACGAGCCGAGCTTGTTACGAGCATTGTACGGCGGTGGCGGCACAGCCGATGATACATTATTTTTATAACAATAAATCGTTGTAAGTAAAGCACCGCTCTCTGCCGGGTGGTCTCCGTGCCTCAGTGTCTCAGCGTCTGCCCGGCTGCCCCTAGTCGCCGCACGCTCGCTCATCATGCCTTGCAACTCTGACTTAAGACAACTCTCCACATTTTACAACACGATATCAACCATTAATCTCTTTACGAACATCTGTCCATCCGTTTAATTATTTTTTCATTACAATATCATTGAGAAATATCTACAGATTTTACGAGTGGGAACGAAAACTCTTTATTTTTTTTTACAACAACCTATTATTACCAGATAACAGATGAAAAAAGGCGATGGCTTTTCAATAGTTAATTTATTAGTTAACGAACGACCAGTGATACAATCTATTCGTTGCATACATAAAGATAAATGCTATGAGACACGTTATAAGACTGTGGCCACTGCACTGGCCGAAGCTGTGATAGCGATCGTAAAAATTAATAGTCCTTGACACGCGGCGTTCAATTTGCTTTTTAATTAGTAGCGCGGCAGTGATATCGTACGTTACCGGAGATAGTGGAGATAACCGCTATGGGGAATCAATAACGATCTCCACTGATACCTACTGTATATCTCTACTAACTGAATTTTAAATAACGCGATTAACTTTACATTTACATTTTTAAGTTAAGTGTTAAAATAATACCTATGAATATTTATATCGCTCTATGGATGTGACCTCACGTCTCTTTTCTTGTTTTATTGAAATTGGTATCCATATTTAACTTCAGCTACAAGTTGCATGTTTCGCTTTTTGGAGAGATCCAAAACAGAGAAAACGAAAAGATCTAACTTACAGTTTTCTTGGGTATATAATTCAAAACATACATAAGATAAGACACTGCCACCATAGTATTGTTCCATTACTAATAAATTCTGTTTTTCTTAATTGAATTTACGGCATAATTATAAACAAAACATCTACGATAAAATATTGATTAATACCGTGCCAAGTTGTTCAAAGGATTTCAAGGAGGCTTGAAAATATAAACAGAAGGTTTATCGCTGTAAACAAATTGGTTTAATAGTAACTATTTAGTTATGCGCATATTAACTTGGGGGGAATTGAATTGCGTTAGTTAATAGCTCACGACGTGGGACCGACGTGTGCCATATATTTAGTTTTGTATTAATATCTAAATTCATTTAAATTGGCTTATTACAAAACCTTTCTTCTCACGCCTCCATGTTAGGTGTTGGTTAATAATTTACTATTTATGTAGTTGAATATGATTACTATTCCCGTGAATTGTATAATGTAATGTAATAAATTTTCAATTTACCAAGTCGGCTTTGTCATCTTGCTTTAAGGACCGATACTAGTTCAGATTGCGAAAATTGCCTTAGCATTAACGGCTGTAGTTCCAACAGTTCTGCAGTTTTCACTTTGAAATTAATATACGATAAAGATGAGGACTACTGCGAGGTGTCATCGGTTGCGAAAACACGATTGCATACAATTTTCTCGATACAAAGAAGTCTCAAAGTTACCTCTAAACCGCAAAATAAAAGGAGAATATTCAATGAAAATTTTCAAATTAGGCCATGAAAATTTGCAAGCTAATCAAACTATGCATAAAGCAGGTGTCATAGGTTCGTTTTTATTTTTTTAATCGTTAAATTTAACGTAAAAAGATGAGATCCGAAATATCCAGCTTTATAACCACTCATACCTTGAACCGCTCTGCCGCCCGGCCCCCGACAGGACCCCGATTCAGTACTTGTCAGTACCGCTTCGGCTATCAGACGGGGAACCCGTGTCACTTTGCTTGCGCTCAAAAGACCCGATTGACAACGTTTTATGTTCTGAAGAAATTATGTAATAAAGTAAAATGAAATATAGATGTAAAATATAAGGCCTCGTATTTTTATTTTTTCCAAATTTTGTAGTTTTCATTCATAAAATAATTTTTGAAATGGTTTAAAATCGTAATCTCATGTCAATGTCAAAACATTGTCAAAAATTTAGGGAGGTAAACGTACCTATTTTAGACAGTTCCCAATGTGTAATGGTGTTTTCAATATATTCAGTAAAACTATTTTTATAAATAATTTTATCTATTTATTGATACAGGGTGTAAAAAGACTTTAGCCGTCGTACATCAAACTAAATAACATTGCACAAAAGATCTGTGACAAAAGTAATTGCTGGAAATCGACTTTAATTTTTGGTGTAAACATTTGCTGTATGCGCACTACCACAAACAGTAAATTTTGCACCGGCATGTAACTATACAGGGGTCCTGGAGGTATTTAAAGTTGTGTTATAATATCAAAACTTGTTTTCGTAAAAAATATCAGTGAAAGTTGTAATTTTGACCTTAATAATAATATCTCCGTAACCAGAAAGTTTCTAGTACAAAGAAATGATTACAATAATGGGGAGTACAAGTGACTCTCGGCTCGTTGTGTCTTTTTAAACCCGTTATGTTGTAATAGGAGACCAGAAACTATGATCTGCATTAACTAATTTTGAAAAAAAATACAGTCGGCATAAAATTAGCCAATTTACACAAAACCTTTATATTCTCTACGGTTTTCATTCATTGCAAGTAATCACAAATTACCACTGACAGATTTTGAGAATTAATTATGTACAGACGCCAGCACATCAAGCTACTACAACCTGTCATATTTCTTTAATAGATTTTCAGCTTTATCGCTAAAACATATTGTTCAAAATTGATTGGGAAAATTTAAAAGTTTCGGCTAGCTTGATGTGTTGGCTGTGCTTGATACATATAATTTTTTTTGGTTTAAGTTAATACATTTTTAATCAATATTCAGCCCGGAGGCTGAGTTGTGCCTCTTTTCGTCTTCAGCCTCCGAGTTGACGCAGATGCTAAACGATCTTGGCACGGCAAGCCTAGAGGTTGGACTTCAGATGAATATGTCAAAGACCAAGTTGATGACGAACAGTGCGCATCGCAGGATCACTGTGACGGGTGTGGAGGTCGAATACGTTGATGAGTATCTCTATCTCGGGCAAATAGTCTCTTTCCAGGCAAGACAAAACAAAGAATTTGCAAGACGCACCGAAAATGCCTGGATGAGCTAATGGGCCATGAAAGATATAATGAAGGGTGATCTTCCTTTGTCCCTTAAGAGAAGACTCATTGACGTATGCATACTTCCCATCCTCACATACGGTGGTCAAACGTGGTCTTTGACAAATCAGCAGAGGTCCACGCTCGACGTTTGCCAGAGGGCTATGGAACGGAGTATTCTGGGTATCAAACTAACGGATCGGATAAGGAATACGACCATCCGTTCCATCATAAAGATAACTAATGTCACTTGCAACTCCAAAACAGACCAGGTCTCGATAAAGTCAGAAGCTTGCTCATAGACCACAAACGTAAGACAAAGGGGCCGGTTATACTCTTCGGATTTCTGTATAATTTTTGGCACTGTATGGATGTGGTCTATTGTGCTGTATCTTCCTCGAAAGCCGTCTGATCCGGTGGCTAAAACTCGGTAGAGTACAGTTCTTCGCGCTAGAAGATTCGTGACGATGCTTGAAAACAATTTATAGACACGTTACTAAAAAGTTTTTTGCCACCGCCTTCCGAAATTAAAGTTATTTTACACTGTGGATTTTTTGGAAGTCGTTTTTTTTTTTTGTTAAAACGTTTTTATTTCTCGCTTTTTAGTGGGTCTGCTTATAACTTATCTAAGCATAAATTGCTTCGCAACCAAAATTCCAAAATTCCTATGGGATTTTTCGCTTACAAACTGTTTTGAATTTAGCGACCGCATAAATAATAATAAACCTACTCAGGCTACAAAAATAAAGTAAGTACGGTATTTTTGCTGTCAATTTTTGTCAAATTGACACAGTGATTAGAAATAGAGTGAGCGTAAATACGAAAAATTTTAACTCGAGCAGCAACAATGGGTAATAAGCGAAAAGCGATGCAGAAGAAGATTGGTTGGCGTAAAAAAACGGTCAAGTATATGAACGAAGCTATGAAGTAAGTACCTAGCTTTTTATAAAATATAACTAAAGCTAAAGGTACGATTCCAAAGGTAGGTCTTTGCTAGGTACGTACGTACTTAGGTTCATAATTTATGAAGGGCGAAGGTAACCAGTAGTTTATTTTCAGCCGGATGTGTCTTACAGGTTTGTCTTTGTATTTAGGTAGTTACGTATTAAGAAATGAAATAATAATACTAATCTACTAAGTTGAATACATAGAAACCAGTCATGTCGCTGCGCTGTGGTCTGTCACAGCGATAGTTTGTTTACGGTAGCAGTTCCATCCGTAATTGTAGCTTTAAACTAGATTAATATTATTATATCATTTCTAATTAAGTAACTACCTACTTAAATACAAAGACGAACTTGTGAGACACTTATCCGGTTGAAATACTGCCTGTAATAATAATAATACTGTATTTTTGGCGTATGGTCGGGATGCAAAAATCATATCAAAACTGAAATTATACAGAAAGACGATCATTATTGGGCACAATTCATGGAACCTAAATTAACAAATTTTTACTTATCATACATGTTACCAGAGTTATGTGATCCCAGACATACACGGAATATGGAAATTAGGGATTTAAGGGAATTCACATAAATGTTCTTGCTTTCGTCATTCTCCTCCTCTTGATTCCTTTTTTTTTTAATTTAAATGTTTTCATTAATAACAACTTATTTTAAAATTCGTTCTATTCTCCTCCTCCTCAAGTCGTACTCCTCATTACTGAGGGTCGTGATCCTCCCTTGAAAACAACTTTTCCCTGACGATGTTTCGCCATATCTGTCTATCCTTGGCCAAGTGAAGCGCATCATGAAATTTCGTGTCAAGAGAAGAGCTTATCTGGTCAGACCATCGCAATGGGCTGCGACCTCTTGGTCGTTTACCATCCACCTTGCCGGTAACCATCAGTTGTTCGAGGTTATTGTGTTCTATTCTAAACCATCGTTAAAGCCAAAATGTATGAAACTTTCTAATCTTAATAAGCCGACTTATATGTACCAGCCGTTTGGGGCTGAAACACTACGGCCACAGGGTCCGAGTGCCCACTTAATTATTAGAGAAATCGCCAAGCGATTGGTCGACTCTTCACGTGACCAGAGGACTAGCCTATTTTTTGGCCAAAGAATCAGCAAAAAGAAAGTAATTTTAAGGCCGGCGCTCACTGACGGCATGGCACGGCGTGTCATGGCAGAGGATTTTATTACGAATCAAGTTATTTTAAATCTTATTTCAATGAGTTTAGAATTCATGTTACTTTATTTCGATACCACGATGCCGGGAAATGACGCTACGTGCCGCGGGACGCTGTGGCATGACGCGACGCGCCGAGGGATGCTGCGGCATGACGTGTTATGCCGTTTCATTCCACGTAATGCCGCGGCGCGCCATTGCATCCCGCGGGACGTGTGGGTCACTTTGTGTCGAGGAATTATGATTGCTAAGCTGGTTGAAATAAGGTTGAAACTTGTGCAGCGGTCATTTCGGTTAATGGGGCGCAGTCCAGTCAGGGCGGGCTTTCAGCAGGATTCCACGGAACGCCGCGGGATGCCGCAGCACAACCTGCCGTGCCACGCCGTCAGTGAGTGAGCAATGGTCTTTGGTCGGTCATAGAACACTAATGCAGTAGGTATATTGCGGATTTCGCGGTAAACTTTGCTTGCGTGATATAGGTTGTGATGTCAAACAAAAGATTGGTGTAGTTCGTTTGTAGACGTCGCTACTCAAATATTATGTATAAATAACTTTGTCTTTGCTTTGTATTTGCTATGCGAATGATGAGCGTCCCATGTTTTTTTTGTTATTATATTATTATTTACCTGTCCATTTAAAAGAATTTTATATATACTGCACATACAATGTGAAAGCTAATTTTTATGTGAATGTAATAAATGAATGTTAAGTTTAATCATTTTATTTCTTGACATCCTTCCAACAATAGTACAGTTCACCCTAACTGAATCAGTATGTCAGTGCGAGTGGGATAGAATGATACATAGCGCGGGGAAGTGGGGGCAAAATCTGAATTTGAGCTGAACTATTACAAGCCCTTAAGTCCATCGTTTTGTCATATATTATGTCCACGTCATATGGAATGAAAGAACGATTGCAGCACGTTTCCGTGCTAGGATGTAATCGCAACCGTAGTATGTATTACGTAAATGCTATGAAACTTCAGTTGAAAGGCAGTTATTAATTATATATAATTTATGTTTAAAACTCCGAAGAAGATTATTCCAGATAACTTTAAATACTGATACAAGTAGTTAAAAATATTAATATTTTAGTTTAACTTTCAGGGGTCCGACGCAAAGAGTGGAGGATTCTTCGGTCAGCTGGACCCACTCGAACTGGACCCGCGGGTCCAGTTGACCACATCATTGATATTCCAACTCCAGAATTCGAATTTAAAACCATCATTCCACAATATTTCACTGTCTATGTAGAAGTGAAAGGACATTTTTTCTTGTATTGAATATCCTAAGTTGTTCATTTTCGTAAGTTCCCTTAAGCCGCTGACCAAAGAAATTGTTTTCAAATGACCATTGTCAAATATGACAAGTCAATTATAGCACCTTAATGACCAATATACTAAAATAAGAACCATACGTAAAAAGTTTAAAAACACAAATTGATTCCAAAAAAAGAGGACCTCAACATTCAATTTTGTACAGAACACCAAAACAAACATATGATTAAGAGAAATTATCAGAACCTCCGTTACGTTCTCTTAATCAAACGTCGGATTTAGTCAATTTAGCTTTAATGATAGTGTTGTGCGCGTTAAGCTCGTTTGATTAATTGTAGGACTCTAATTTTAAGGAATATGATTCATGCGTACCTATGTGTTAGATACGCCTGTGTGTATAAAGCCTCGTATTCATGGGAAGCAAAAGTTGAGCAACAGTAGCTAAACATTGACAGCCATATTTAATGTTGCTGGCAACTATGTTAACTAAAATACTTCCTATCCACTCAGCGAGATTATGTTAAGATGGAACCCGTGGTAAATAGTGTCTATTGTACTAATAAAATGTTTATCGACATCCTAAAACACACGTTAACGTTATTTCCAGGAACACTTTGTGCTACAACTTCCCGGAAAACTAAAACATGTTGCGGCAGCAATGATGCGCAACTTTTATTTCCCAAAGCTCGAAGGAAAAATGAGTAACGAACGTGTGAGTGTATGTTTATGTGTGCGTGTGTATTGAGCTGCGCACGCGCGCACCGCACGGAAGCGCTATCGGTCGTCCATCGACGCGTGATTTACGACACGCCATCTCACTACACACTTTTACGTTTCCATAAAATAAGAAAAGAAATTCGAATATCAGTGCCTACCGAGTTTTGAGAGGCTATTGCCGACTTGGCGTAATGATACTTAGTTGATAAAGTATTATAGGTACTTTTCTTTTAGTAGATACGAAAGTACCTACCTAATGTAACCCTACTTACGTGAAACCTTTCCAGAAAGTAAGTCCCGTTCTGTTAATTAGGAGTTATTCGAAAATAGATTAAGTAAAATATAGGTTTTCTGAAACCAGAAATTCATTTTGAACTTGAAAAACATTCCAACAGTAGGAAAAATGCCGTAGCCACACTACGCGCTACGCCACGAGGCGTGCGCTATACCTATATATATATTTTTTTACTTCGTCAAAATAACTCAATCCTTCTGCATACTTTTTCACTGAAGTATTTAGTAAAGATGTGCATGACTAATTTCGTTTAAAAAACGGTGACAGTATTAAACAATTTTTCACGAAACAATTTACTCATCGTTTAGTTTTCTGTCTATGATTAATGTTATTTGTTTATTTGAGTTACATTTGCCTACGTATTTCTCTTCGTCAGTTTTATATTTTTAACTACCGTTCATAACAATGAGCGATTTCAGTATATCCACAAATGTAAGACGAATCACGACTAAACAATGTTTTTTTCATGTTCCTCTTTTCTATTTTCATACAATTCTACAGTGTATGAGCTGCCGTCATGACGTTTGACGCGTCAAACCGTCTATTAAGAGAGCAAACCGTCGTATGCAGGTACCCAAGTGTTACACCGTCAGTCAGAGAAAACTTTATTATTTATCGATAGTACGTCCTGCCATTCCCTACCATCGAATAATGATATATCCGAGCACAATAAACTAGATTTCGCTATCTATGTTAATGGTAGAGAATCAATTTGTCATTGTTTATCATTATCCACCGAGATAATGATATCCGCTCTGATTTCGCCGTTATAAATCACAATAAGATTAGCTCCGGTTAAACTCGAAAATCACCCAGGAAGCATTTTAAAGTAAAATCATAATTCATTAGTCGGTCATTGAGCGTGCGTACGAGCAGACAAGGAGACGGAGCGGCAGCCATTATACGGGATGACGGCGCGCGTGCCGTACCACGGCCGCCGCCGACGGGTCCACCCTGCCCCCCGTGCCACTCCCGCACCGCGACCCAAAGGGTTCCCTGCCCAAACTCCACGGGTCAAACTTAAGTGGTAACGCCAAGCCAGCCGTCGCCTTTAAATAGGAAACGACACGTTTATCCAATTAGAAATTCACCATATCTTTGTGATAGTTGAAGAGGAAATTTGAGCAATCAACTTGCAGAGCGCCTCGGCGCGGCGTTCCTATCACAGTTTATTCAATTGAGCTCGTAATGAAGTTATGTGAGCTATGAACAGTACGAAATAAGCGCTCCGCGTCTACACTGACCGAATATTTGTCTGATGATTCGAAAAAAAGTTAATGGTTTGAATTCATTAGATACAAACGTTATTAAAATTCATATGACTGTTACAACTTATTTAGTCACGAACAGAAACGCCCAAGCCGCAGGGAAACATGCCAATTAAAGTAGAATACTCGAAAATGTTTAAACGAAGTGAAACGCTTGTATCGATGTCAATTCTTGCATTTATGGAGTCAATTCTCAATTTAACTCTAACCTTTAAGATTAAAAGATATGCAAAAGTAGTGCTGCTGTCCAAAGACTTATAGTACGGTAATAAGATAAGTATGACCTCAATACGGATTCCAGAACGAACTGGCCAGTGTGAAATATAGCTAGCATTCTAAATAACGTATAATATATAACCAGGCGGAGTGCACAAAAGCGTGAACTGGGAACAAGTTGTTATTACAAGGTGTTGAACCTGGTTTTCTGATTTATTGTTGAATGGTATTAGCAATGATCAATGTTGTTTTGAGGTGTCTCTTTGCTGCAAGCGTTTTATCTACGTTAATTACGAAACATTCTTAGATAAATCTCATTCAGTCAGGAACTAAACGTGACATGGAATCCATTTATTTTGTCGTTTGATCATAAAATTAATGCCAGTAAATTGACTCGGCTCATATCTTATACGTCAATTGACCCCAAAGGAAAATACAATACAAGTGGCGTCGTTAATTCCATTAATAATGTTAACATTCTGTCGGTGCCGTGCCGATGTTTATATAATTTTGCTCTTCTGAGTCCCGTGTGAATAGCCCTTATTGATGTTGTGTCCGATGCGTTAGCACATGCACACATGAATGAGGAAGTGTTGTACTTAGTGTATCTCGGCCGTTGTTTAAGTGGTGTTAGAAGGCAGAGCAGGCGCGTGTCGTGTGCCGCGCGCGTGGCCCGTGCGCCCGCGCCGCGCTCGCCCCAGCGACGCCGATTGATACACCGAGTTAGCCGACCTCACTCACCGGCCACCGCACTGACCTCATTCATAAATCGTCATTTAAACTTATATTCAAAGAGCAAGGGTCCCCGTCCACTATAGATTTTGCCATATCTTGAATTACGGTGTCTCCTGATGATTTGTACGGTTTAAAATGATAGCTGATTTATGGGGTAGCAAGAGAAAATATTTTGGAGATAAAGTTATAAAAGATTGTAGTAATTTGTATGATATTTTGTAGAAATATATGTCTTAACTTAAATCTATGCTAGAGGTAGCCTTACGCGGTTAGCATGATGGACGACAGAAATCTGGAAGAACAAATCATCGTAAGATATGATAAGTACCATGAAGCATATTAACAGAAGTAGACAATTGTCTGAAGGAATGTGGTTATATAATGAGGAAATCTAAGTGGACAATAAAAGTGGTGTGTGACGCGTTGTGACAATCGCGTGGCTTAGTGGTGCGCTCCGTCATGCAGCAACCACTCCAAATTAATATATCCTGGCTCGCGCCGTGATTCCTAATATTATATTTAGACGTGACACGCGCTCGTTTGTATCAATTGCTCCCGTCTGCTTCACTGATATACGGCCGACGCTACTTTAGAACAATGATGGCATAAATTGCGCTATTACGCGCTTTAGCACTGCCCCGCGACCCTGCGCGACTTCTGACTCTCTAATTGACAAATTAGCCTGCACTGATACGCTTGCATGCACAACCGACGATACAATCACTGACAGTCACGTTACTCGTTACCTACGAACAACAAATTGTGCCTGCCTACGCTCAATCACCGCAAAGCCGAACTAATTTAATATAACCACAAGTTGTCAAACTGAACGGGGAGGCAACTCGATAAATGAGCACACAAACGATTCCCATGTCGGGGACAAGCGATTACAATGCTCATTAATAACTTCTTGTGCGGCGCCGCTAACTTCACCAATACAAATCAGTCTAATGAGTGGATCCCATGAAAGCCTTTTAATTTCCCATTTGGTGCGGCCACCTCTGATATCGACTGACTGTTATTAATATAGGGCCAGAGCCGGTCGCCGGTGGCGGCAATGGCGGGCACGGGGCGGCGCTCCCGACAACCTCGATTACGTGCAGCCGTACGGAGGTATCGCAGACGCTCTCTGCGACTTATCTCTCACTATTAATTACGCTCAGATATTCACCGGACAAGTTTTAATGCAACTGCTTCATTTGTTGCACTAAGAGTGCCATATCGGAGACGTTATAGGAGCGATAACTTTGTAGAGCTGCAGCCGTCGGGCGCACGGCGCGGGGCGCGACGTCGGGGTTGACAAGTATCTAATTTATAACCTATCAAGTTATTCATGTAGATGACTGATAGCTCTGGAGCTGGCGTAAAATGCGGTCTTTACACTTAAGACAGATAGTCATCTAGGTTTAAATCAGTTATTTTGTAAGAGCTGCACAGTGGCGGCTCCGCGGTACCCGGCTGATGCAATTACTGTTTCTATTCATAAAAGAATTGGAATCAGATCAGGCGCAGCCGCGGGCAGTACCAGCAAGTGGTTAATAACACCCCACTAAGAATATTGACTGCTGTTGCAAATTGAACTAAACTAGTATCGTGCTCTGTTTAAATCGCTATTTATTTCATATTATTTATCGTTGTCCGATAGATACGTACACTTAATGTAAGGCTTTCAATGCCGTGATATAGAGCGTCGTAAAAATATACGTAATTTACAAAGATGGGCCTAGTGTTTTATTTTGCTGGAAGATGGACATGCTGACCGTTATGTCTGCCATCATAATTCAAGTAAATCATATTCAGCCGGTAAACCAGTCCGGTAAAAAGAAAATATCCGTTTGAGACGGCGCCTGATAACTGCCACTTTACAAGCAGGTTAATTTATATCGTATCATAGTTATTTCTACATTTATCAAAACCAGAAAAATATTAACTCTCGCTGTCAGTAAATAAAAATATCGTTATTATTTCAATAAACGATAACAAATAGCAAGATTTCTTACGTGAAACAACAACTATGTTCAAAACCCTATCTCAGCTATGATTTATTGTTTAACATCAAGATAATATTTTAAGCCGGCAATAAACAAAACATGAAACCGGCTAAAGTAGGTGACTTAATTATTCCGTCATTCAGGAGAATTAAAATCAAATTGAATCGAATTTATTGACAGTTAAGATATGTATTATTATTCCATTGCGTTGTTTTGCACTCGAAATTATCGTCGAACTGGAATTTGAGAACCGAAACTATTCATGGTTTAAATCAAAATCACATTACTCAAATCAAAATCCAGGTTGATGGATACTCCATGAGCTCAACATTCAAAGTACCTCCTTATACTATAAGATCGAGTCGGCCCCTCGTAAGCACAGCTGAGGTGTTTCATGAAGGGCGCGATGAAAAAGTATAAACATTGGTTGAAACTGGTGGACATTAGTTATTCCGTCACACAGATGATATCGCAGCATTAAGTGCGGATGGTCAGCAGTGGCCAGGTGTCACTTATCTGTGCAGTGACGGACGCACTGTTGAAACTAGAGAAGAAATGAGGAATCTCCCCGACGCGCGTCCGAGCCATAACTCAGCAAGATAACTCGCTGTCCGGTAAAACTGTTAACGACAAATAACGCAGATAACGTAACGGGCGCCTAAACGACCCTATCTACCGTTTCGATAATATTTAATAATTATTTACATATATTTATCAGATGGATAGAACGCGTGCGACGGCCAACGACATCTCGTAGCCGCGGCCCGCGATACTTCTCAAAAGTGATTTATTTTGGCATTCGGTTACGACAACTACAAAATTGATATGGAAATTATGAAATATGTTAATAAATAAAATACATATCGTAGTAGTGAAATACAAGAACTATAAACCAATCAAAAATCTAAGGAATTTGGTTTGTTTGCATAGATAATTGTTTGGCTAGGGGAAACTTTTGGTTTTTAACAGCTGGTTCTGAGTAAATTGACGGTATATAGGCATTGACCTGAACAAAGCAATTATTTATATAACACACTTTATATATGCTAAAAAAAAGTACACGAGCACTCGACCATTATGAAAGATGTTTTGCTAGAGATGATAAATACATTTGTCTAAGAATACTTAATATTGCTTATTTTTAGTATTGTTTGTATTCAAAATCAAAATATTTTATTTCACGTAAACATGGGCACTTATGAATCGTCAGAAGCTACACGGTTCCAATCGGTCGTCTCCTATGGAGAAAAGCCGGCAAGAAACTTCACGGTTACTCTTTGAAAAATAATTGTCTTTTACAATGTTTTCAAATTACAGTAGGTATGGGAGGACAGCATAGGCCTGTCAACAAGCACCAGGTACTTGATAAAATAAAAAATGGTCTACAGATCTAAAGTCTACAAGACCTATACAAAGTCCTCACATTTACAAAATATAAAAGAATCTATCAAAAGGATAAATAAAATATAAAAACCTATTAAAACCAAGTGATATGATATTCTAAATGGAGAAACCGTAGGCTTGTCCAAAAAAAAATCCCGGCGTCTCAGTTTCATACGTGACCACTGATAATCTCTAAATCTTTTCTTTCAATTCCAACATATTTCTAGACAGCGGCGTAGGTGAAGTTATTCTTTGCCAAATAGGGAAAATACAGACCAAGGAAATTTTTTTAGACTACGATTTTGACTGCCCTTTCAAATCTCAATTACGTTCTACTGAAGGTAATAGATGGGTGTAAGGGGATACCAATAACATCCTAAGAACTCGAGCCTACTTCACCTGCTCGTGGTAAACCCTGCTTTCGGCCAGCGAGGCTTTGGCAATCCGCCAACACACACTGGACCAGAGTGGCGGGGTGTGGTCCAAACCCCCATAAATGGAAAGCACAACGACAATATGTCTCCAAGTGCCCGTTTTCACCAACGATTGCATTCGTACCAACAGTCATCATTCTCTTGTCCTTAACCCACTTTATTCAGGTCGCCTCAACCATGCTTTTCTTCCATGCTTCTCTATTAGTCGTCATCTCGGCAGTCAGTCATCCCCTTTCTAGCCATATCATATTTCACACAGTCCAGCCATGGTTTCATCAGTACTTATAGTGAGGTACGTATTTATAAGTACCTACATGTTTTGTTGATGCAACAGATTGATTACTTTTTAAAGGTGTCCAACCTTGTGTACTGATATAATTAGATAACGCTGTATCTAAAACAGAGAAACATCCGGCTTTGCCTGCGACAAGGCGGTATCTTGTTTCACTAGTGACGTACCAATACTTAACTTAATAAGTATCAAAACATTAATGATTAAGGCGAACACGCCTTGAAGGCGACGTTGTAATTCCTCAGCGCATAATAATATTGTACTTTGAAACTCAGGCCAATTAATAAAATGCTATCAGTATGAATAAACGAACAGCCCACTAGTTCTTTATTATTTTAATCTTTGGTAATGTTTGGCTGTCGGGTTATGGATGTATGTTTGATAAATACATTTATATTCAACGTAATCAAAAAGACATCACGAAAAATGTGTCCGTTAATACAACTTGATAACTTTCATATTTCACTTTATTACTCTTTCGTAATTACTTGTTGAATCTTCCATGTCTCGTCAACAACAAAGGCTGATAAAAATCCGCAGCTGGACATAAGCTCCTCAAAGTAAAAGGTATTATCATGAACGTAGCAAAATTGTTATGTTACAAAAAAATTGTTTGTTACAAAATATACATACATAAACTCACACTTTCTTCCCATGTGGTCATACAGAAACTTCAGGACGCCACCTTCTACGATCCTTACAGACCTCTTTACCGAAAAAAATCTCCTAGTAATACTTACCTGGAGCATTACAATTACAAAGTAAGAGTATAATATTTTTGATCACCCGAGCTGAGTTTTCCAAAGAACTGGCCCTTAACAACTATAATGGCTGTCACAAAAATTAGGCAATATGAAACTCAATACTCCGTTTATGATTGACCTTATCAAGACTGGACGTCCCTATTCCTCTACCTTATTACATCGGGCCACTTAATAGCTGTGCTTTCTAATTCATAATAATATATTTTATAATTTATTGAGAACGACACTTTTGATCCGACATAAAGTTTAGGAATGTATCGTAATATTTATTGGTGTCGATACTAGTCATGACAGTTATGGTGTTATGCATTAATCTATTAGACCATTGCCTATACAGTTACGACCTTTTTCTGATTGGCAGGTCGAAGTTGAAAGCAATAAACTATCTACTAATATATTGATCGTTACACCGTTTGATACCGGATAAAATTAGCTACTTAACCCCAAAGTGGTAACGGCCGCGACTTACAAGTTGTAAGTCGTAGGTTCGAATCTAGACAGGCGCTTTACTTTGTGTAAATTATTTCATCACCACTGCTCTCAAAACGATGAAGCAAAACATCGTGAGGAAACCGACATGTCCTAGAACCAAAAATTCGAAGACATGTGACATCTGCCAACCCGCACTGGGCCCGCGTGGTGGATTACGGCCCACTCCCTCTCACTGAGAGGAGGCCTGTGTCCCAGCAGTGGGAACATTATAGGCAGATTATGTAACCCCAAAATAACTCAAGCAATGGTGATACATATCCAGGGACAAGTTCAAACTAAGTAACATTGCGAAAAAATTATTGCTGGGAAAAGACTTTTATTTTTGCTGTAAAAAAATCATTTTTGGTGGGTGCATGCAGCTGTACGAATGTTGGGGTTATCGAGTTATCGTGAAAACAATTTATTATAAGTTGGAACTTTGACCTTCAATATAACCGTAACCAGAAGGTTCCCAAGTATGTTCCATTCCAGTACAAATAATATCACAATGACGGAGTGTTTATATGACTCTCGGCTTCATTAAGCGTCTTTTTACACCTTAATCATATATTGGAAAATCTAAACTAATATTATAAAGAGAAAAGATATGATTTTTTTGCATGTTTGTTTGTTACGCTTTCACACTAAAACGGCTGAACAGATTTCGATGAAATTTGGCACATGGGTACACCATGGCCTGGACTAGGATATATTTTATCCCGATATTTTCACAGGATCAAGACTTATTTAGGTGAAACCATGGGGCGTAGCTAGTATCTTATAATTAGAAAAATACTTTATTAATGATTACGATGCAAAGACTAACAATCGCTCGCAGCAATGGTTATTTTCATGCTGGACAGTGAAAGCCTGCGGAATGCCGTCACCTCCTTCTGGAAGAAAAAGGAAATAGTAGTACCTACACAGGAAAAGGGTAGTTAAGAAGCACCGTGTATTATGTCTACAAGATTCTGATTGTGATAGAACCCTTTCATCAACCCATAGCGAGACACGTCCAAAAGTTAAAATTATTCAAAAAAAAAAAATAACCTGGCAACACAAATAATACATTAATTTGTATAATATACAGGTATGTATAAATCAATAACTCACAATTTACATATAAGCGCGAATTTTTTTTTTTTACACTCTACTCAGGTCCGGTAGGTATTCATCGCGGCAATTTTCTTAGTAAATCCATTTATATAGATAAGTTATTCCCACAATTTCATCCGTGTCTAGTAATAGTAGTAATCATAAAATTATTCACTGTAGGTAGGTATCTCAATTACAAATAAAATGTATGAATAATAGCTGTTTCATTTATGACAGCTATGTAGAAATATGGTGGAAAAAATATTCGTATTCCAATAAGTGGAGTTTTGGAACGAATACATGATTCCGAAACGGTATCAATGAATAGTACCTATGACTGTACCTAATAAAAATCTTTATAATAAAAAACTGGTAACTAGTGGCAGCTGGATGAAAGTTGCCGAAAATTGAGATGGATGGCGTGCAATAGGAGAGGCCTATGTCCAGCAGTGGACTGCTATAGGCTGATCATGATGATAATAAAAAAAACTCACTTCCAAAAATAACCACTACAAACTAGAAAATACCTTAAATTTCGGAAGTCGGTGTTTTTGGTTCTGTATTGTCCTTTTTGCAACCGACTTCCGAAATAGTGACCAGAGTAAAACACATCACCGACTACGCATGTTATGGAATCTTGTCAATAATACAAAGACATGCGATAGCAGCAATCGCGGGAAATTAGCTGTCGTTTATTGTAGAGTTCCATTGTCTATCTCCAAAGATCTTCATCAGATCTTCACCGAATGTAAACGGGGCCACATCGAGAGAAAATTTTTCCAAGGAAAAACGGAATCATCAAAACCCGTAAAAAATTATCGAAGATCTCGGCGAACAACATCGAACATAGATATAATATATGAAAGAAGTGATGCTGAAACATACGTACAAAAAAAAACTGCCGAATTGACAACCTCCTCCTTTTTCAAGTCAATTAAAAATATATTCAAGTCAACGCCCAGGCTTTCACATAAATGAAGATAGACTGGGTTTAAAAGTAGAGTCCCATTGAACTATTACTAGAAATGATAATCGATCAAATATTGGATCAGGATTAGTCAGACAGGATTCTCGTGGCTGGTCGGATTAGCAATAAAAAAAATACTCGACACATCACACACAACACCGACATAGATATTTTGCTGACAACCGATCATAATAAACCAGCGTTACAACATTTATCATCCGTTCAAGCTATTCTTAATGCACGCATACAGAGTCCAATAGATAAAATGTATATATTAAAAGCAGTAAGTAGCATTCAAGATCCAGGAGCAAATATAATTAAAGAAGTAAATTATATCAGTGTATGATCACGTCACCTCATTAGCTACAAACCCAGCACAACATAAATAAAAACGTCGCTGCAATTCCAAAGGAAACGTCACTAAGATATTGAGCGCTTATTAGTCCGAGATCGGCGTTCACATCTCAATCAAGGCTCGTTAAAGGAGGACACTACAAATTACATTCCACTTGGCAATTAATTTATGTTTTATAGAGTGACGGTATCGAGACATGGCATGCGATCTGACGGTGGCTGTATCGATATCAATCGCTTGACGTTTGTATTACGTGTATGACGGCGGGCGACACACAGCCGGCGCAGGCGCAGTTACAGGCGCAGACGCCGCGGTTTGAATGAAATGAGACAGTATGTGTACCTACAAGTTTGTAATTTTTGGGAATTGTATTATCTGCGAAATTTATATACTTATTGCTAGACTAAAATAATCTTTGTTATGTAAATACTGCATTTATTAAAAAGTTAATGATCGTCCAGGAATTTCCATAATTTCTTCAGTAGTAGTTCGGTGATCGAGCTCCTCATAGTATGTCTCTCTTTATATTTTTACGTGTATTACATAAATAGGGTAGTTTCCTGGGTAAAAAAATAATAATTAGATTTAGTCCGTCAGTTAGATTATCGAAAAATAATGGACCCTTATTTTTTCTTTTGTCAATCAAACAAAAAATGACAAAGATAAAGCGCGTCGAAATTTGGGAGTGGGGGGTCGTGACGTCACGCCGTGCTAAAAAGTGTCGCACGGCGTGACGTTACGCGGAACCTTAACGGGCGATATCTTCATCATTTTTTATATAATTGACAAAAGAAAAAATAAGGGTCCAATATTTTTTGATAATCTAACTGACGGACTAATTAGAATTTTTTAGGAAACTAGCCTATTGTCTTAATGGCCATTACCAATGCTAAATTATAATAATATAGCGTATACTAATTTGAAACTTCACTATGTAAACTATTTGGTTTGACCCTTTGAAAGTTTTACTTCTATAACCATAACTCACAAAGTCACAACTAATCTGTCCATACATAAAAATAGGTACCTACAAAGAAAACAAGTATTAAGCCAAGTTTATTGTAATCATGAAAATATAGGCAAAATACTAAACACTAAAAACTAAAGTACGACCAGTAAAATAACGATCAAAATACATTTATGCAAATGAGAATGGCAGTAAAAGTTGTTTTAGTGATATTTTCCTTTAATTTCGTCATAAGTATTGAATGTTAACACGGATAACTGATGTTATTTGTTATTAGGGTGTTCTCATATTACTCCGTATTTTCCGAACGGCTACACCTGGACTGCATGTCAATGATCCCGAAGAATCAACCAACATATACCACATAGGTACCAAAATTGATTCGATACCTTTATAAATTTCAAATTCTATCGCCAGAAATACCTAAACTTTTGATAACGAAGTATCAATATTAGTCATTTCTATATTAAGTTAGTTTGGATTGCAAGGTTTCACATTAAATCAAGTTGTTTTTGCTGCAAGCTTAGAGTTAAAGTAGTGTTAAATTCGCATTCATCATTATTTCGAAAAACACCAAGCATTATTTATCAGGCATGCGTACCTACATATATTTTATTTTTCTGTATCATACGTCTGCAGGGCCTAGATATTCACCCTACTTGGGTGAATATCTACATTAAAAAAAAAGATTAGACATTTAATTTCAGTATAATGGTATATCAATGACGCGAATCGTACATTGTGCGACAACTATCGTAGCAGAACGCTTGCGAGTTATCTGCGCGAACGCAAAACCCGTCCGACGGCGATACTACGAATGCTCAGCCTCACACGAGTTTCACTTTCCAACACTCAATCCTCATTTCACTAGAAAAGCTAAATGCATCAAGAATTATCCATGTGAAAACGACGTGAGTGTCGTGCCAATGGTACCGCCCTCGACGACGGCCCTAGCGGTCACCACTCAGCCCGCTCTCACTTAATGTCATAAATAACTTTGTCAATCTGCTAACTTAATAGCATAATTTATCCGTCCCAGGACAACATAACGAGCAATGCCGATAATAAACCAGAAAAGCCATGAGGTGATAATAGCTGTCCGTAAATAATGATTCCTGATTGCCGGTCCACACCTCATCGGGCAGGTCGCCGGTCAGGACTTAATACCGTTGTGTATGTATCGGTAGTTACGCGATTTCGATAATGTTACACGGCTGAAATATTGCGATATCTCCGAGTTATCTGTAGAACAAGAAGTGACCTCTAAAACTAGCATGTGTTCGGCTCACTAGAATGCAATCGGAGTCTAATTAACGCAGGCACTCGGACACGGCCAGCATCGAGGATGTACCGATTAGAGCGGCTCGCCCATTAAGGAGAAACAATCACATCTCAAACAAGGAATAAGCAAGATTAGTTCTCTACATACAACTACCGCTGACTCACATGACACATGATTATCTTCCACCCTTATTTAGTTCTAAATTGGATCGATATTTCTTGTAACGCGTAAAATACTTATTAGTATGAAAATGTTTCGTCAGCGACAAGGGCAACAAGTATCAAAAATCCACATTTGTAAACAAATCCGTTTCACGTCTGTTCACGTACGAACCATGTAGTCAGTAGGAGAGCAAGAAGTAAACAAGGTCCGGAATCCGTTATTCAGGTGTATTGGCGTGTCAGATTGAATGCAGGTGTGTGTCGCAGGCGCAGCGGCGGTAGCGGCCACGCGGCGACGTCGGCCTCACTACAGGCTGCTGTGTCGATGTGTTGCGCGATAGCCCCGCTCCAAGCACCGGACCATTTATTCATGGTGCAATAAATTCAAATTACCGGATTAACAATAGTACGGATACCATCTCCCGATCCGATATTTGCCTACCGATACTAAAGACATACGCTACCTTTTGCTCCCGGCGTTATAAACATCTATGCACTTCTGCAATTAGTTATAATTGGAAAATAAGCAAAATTCAACGATAATGTACAGGTATAATATAAAATGGTGGAAATTCTTTAGTTTAACAGCGGGCAGTTAAATTCTAACGACGCGGATGGAGTAATAATCTAGATACCACTTATAATAGAGTTGTAAATAAAACACGCGCTCGTATAAAACGACCAATGTGAAGGGGGTCTAATTTTAATAAGCAAGATTTACACAAAAACATTGCTATCAATAAACGTCGCGGCGGTAAGAGCTTGTCGTAAGCACATGAGTCTTGTAGCGCTCGAGGTGGATATAGCGCAATGAAATCCTACACCGCGACGAATCGAACGCTGTCCTGTCGCGTTTGAAATTTCTGCAATATTTCGCCCTTTTCACGCAGATATACTCGGCCCGTGTCTAAACCGCCGGACATGAAACACAATATCGCCGAGTGAACTCCATAATTTATACGCACCGCAAAGCTCCAACGCTGTGCAGATTATTACAATACATGTTACATTAAATTATCCCGCGTAGCCATTCGATACTATCAATAATTACTGTATTATCTGGATAGGAGTAGCGCGAATTACCTAATTTGAGAATGGAGGTACTTACTGTTTTGGTAACGCATTATTCCGAGAGCGCATTCCTTGGGCTCGCCGTGTCACGGCTGTTTACCTAAATAGATTTAAATTAATGCATGTGATTAGCGCGCTCTGCTCACTGCGCAGGCGCATCTGCGTACATCAGGAGCACCAGAAAGCTGGAACAGGTTTGATGTGGTGCTACGTTTTAATTGGAGTCGCTCAACAGCGAGTGACATGACATCCATAAACAGCGCGTTCTAAACGCGAACAGTCAATTCGAACAAAACTACTCTGTAACGTTATTTTACGTATTTTATTGTGGTACTAAGCATGTTGTAACATTTACAGTTCATTGGTTACATTGTTAAAAGGAAAGCTAACTTCTAGGTCGTTGATCGGTTTACAAGTCGTAGCATTGAGAAGATATATTTACTGAGGTAGGTACTTTGGCCATTCAATTTTACATACTAACCACGTCTTAAATAACACCGTTGATTGAAGGCAAGCTTTATAAATAAATATACAAGTATATTATTGATGAAACACTCACCAGAAATTGTGAAAACACGCTGAGTTAATAGTCACGTAGCGTTTAAACGCCGCGTTGTAACCGTTTGTCTGCGCGGGCCGCGAGCCGGGCTACAGGGCTAATCAATCTAGCGGACATGGTCGCATTGTGTTGCGACAGGCGGGCGACACTCCTGCCCGCTGCAGCCATCCATCAACTAACGTCCGCTGCACGCGATACAGACCTACACCCAAACACTAAGAGATCCACCTCGCTATATTCCTATTAAATCTAACCAGATTAAATCATTATTATTATACCTAAACGCGAAATAAACGTTACCGGCCTCACTGGACTTCATTTTATTTTATATAATTTATTACATAAAATATATAAATAATATCTACATCTCAATTTTATGGGCACCGTTACTTGTGAGAAATGTTTTGTTGATCAAGAACAAATTAAAGTATCATATTTTATTGCTGCCAACACTGCTATTATAACAGCTCATTAATAACAAGTAGACGAGAAAATAATAAAGTAGTTTTCCCTAAAGATATTTTAGATTACCCATACAGCATACACAAAATAACATTAATATAGATTTTGTGGAGACAAGACAATTTAGTGAGCATATCCAACGCTGAAACATTGTTGCAATCAAAATTACGAGGTGATTATTACCTAAAAATACTCAAACGACCACAACACTTGGCTCTGTTCCAACACAAGTAGTAGTTCTACATACAACGTGATTGTTTCACGTGTTTCACCGACTCACTCGGCAGATATTTGTCCACTTGCTTATTAGATACAAATTACAAATAATTTGTCCAGTGCGACATAGTAAACACATTTTTCAAACTTATGCCAACGCAACTTTGGAAATAGAAAATAAACATGCATTTCTAAAAGATTCCAATTTCAAGTGCAATAGGTGCAAACAATCTTCATAACCAACCATAAACAAAATTATCAAATGACATGAGGATTAATTTAGACCTCAGCGGTAATCAGGAATGACATGCAATAAATTATTGTTCAACTCGAAATCCAATTTTCTATTAACGACAGTGTCATAAAACACAAATTTTAATCAAAACTTTTTATTGTTTCTATAATTTATTCAACAAAAGTGTATAACATTTTCTCACCACACTAAATCGGAGGCCTGTTAGCGCATCCTAATAACCAAATTATATATACCAAATTTCACCGCCCTCTTTGATATGTGGGCGGTGAAATTTGATACTTAATTGAGAAATTTTCCTTCTTTGACCTTTTAAGCAATCTTAAAAAGGTCAAAGAAGGAAAATTTCTCATAAAGTCAGACATTAGACTTTCATGAAATTTACATGTACCACCTACATTTCTTGGACGAAGCCAATTATTACGGCGGGTGAGACTATAGAAAACTGAAAACTAGTTATGTACCTACACAAATATTATCATGCTAAATCTTATCTGGTTAAGATTTTCTTAGTAAGATTGTAAATGGAAAAGTTGTCTCGCGTTCTTTCGATACTGATAACAAATTGGACCAGCAAAATTTAGTAGCGGTTGGCCTTTTATTAATTTGTTGGCTTCAAGCATTAAATTAACTAACATCCCACACTTTCAGAGCATACGTTATAGAACAGTGCTGACGCAGCATGCCATGACAAGACATGGTAGGTCACGAATGCTATGTAAATAGCGACACATGTCACTTTAGTGCGTGACGGACTCGCATAAAATAACCGCTAATTATGTTTTATGACGAAGTCAAACCGTGGTCCAGTGTCGAGATGTAAGATGACCACGACCAGGCTGTTCACTAACCTTTACTATTTTTGTTAATTGTTAAGTACTTTGGTCCAATCACGTAGGATACATAATATGTGATGGGTATTCAGTTTCTGTTTATCTTTGGCCATTCTATTTTGAGACTTGCTGGCTCTATTGACGTCACGTTTTAATAATACACATAATTAGTAAACCTCCCAAAAGTATCCTTGTTTGATTGGCGGAAATCAGATATTTGTAGACAAGACAAATGTAATTAGAAACCATAGAAATGTAAACATGTATCTATGTTAGAAACCAAGCATAGCTACTGATAGTCAGTTATTTCATTAGCATCAACAATACCTTATCGTATCTAAATTTTAAGATTATTAATCCCGCTGAGGAAAAGCTTCCCCTGATCTTTCTTTTCAGTTTCTGCTGTCTTACTAATCTTCCTCATACCTCCATCGTCCCGTCTACAACGATGTCGTTTACCACGCCAAATTCAATGAAACCACAATTGACGAAAACCACACAATTACTTGATTACTCTTTGATAACTTCTACGAATATTCTCACTAGTGCGTTACTAACTGTAGTTCGCATGCTGCACGCGTGTTTTTACGTGACGTCGGGTATCCAGCCGGTGGTCGATGCTGCGAGCGATTTATGCACCGGCCACGATAATGGCCGTATTAATGGAAATTGACACCGTGCCGGCTCTCGTGGACTCGTGGGAGACCGCACCATCGCCTCTTAAGGAAATATAATATTAACGCACCAATCATTATGTAATAATCTCGTCCTCACACGTTGAAACGACCTGTCTTTGTGCCCATCACTACCTTAAGTGACAATAATTAATTCGTCGATGGCATCGGCTTTCGATTACCTGTTTTATAATTTAAAAGATGGGTCCATCATCATTTTTTACTACTTTCATAAATGGATGGCCGGGTTCTATTACAGAATTATAAATAACAAAAAAGAAAAGAATTTTAAAAGTTTTTAGAATAGATATGTAGAGGTACCTAATATCTAAACTACAAAATATGAAACTTGGAACCAACAAAGATACGTCATTAAGATACTTTGAAAAAGAACCTATAAAAAGGTTGTATGATGAAGCTATGTTTGATCGTCTTGCAAATTAATAAAAGGGCGAGCTTAAAGGAAAAGTTATTACGGGAGACGGAATGCCGAAGAATATGATAGATATTGGTAATTATGAATCTGGCGACGGAAGCCGACGAAATGAAGCTGAATCAGAATAAATACAAAATCGATATTGTGAAGGAAGATTTGATACGTTCCTACTCGTATTTTATGTTTGGTTCAAGTGATCTCGTTTCGTTGGTAACACATAACTTACTGCCTTTGCTGGCCCTGTCTGTTGTTATTTCTATTATGGGGATCATTACAGTGGTATGAGTTACGGCACCGTCTACGGACGAATAGCCCGACTGTCTCCCTTGCATTATTTATTGGCATATAATGGCTTCTAATGGGAGGCTATTGAATCTGCCACCTGCATGTGTTTTATTTTTCGCGGCCGGCGCAGGGCGGGTCTCGGTCCTCGTCTCGACTCAACGCATGTGAATATTCATAACACAAGGAACGTTTCCTTGGTGATTTAATTGATACCCGGCCTGCATCGCACACAAGTGCACCGATGGACAAAACGTAATTGCTCGTTAAGCTCGATTCTCGATTGTTTCTTGATTATAAAAATAAAAAGTAATCATGAACGTTCTGTATGGATTAAAATTTTAAAGATACCTGAATAGCGATTCGTACAAGCAGTTTATTTTCTTTCTTTCATATTAAACTTATAGGGTCGAATAAACAATGAATCATTCTTTGTATGTAGGTATATCAAACAAGGCTGATGATGATATCGTCAGACGTAAGCAACAAATAAGTACATATTCGAATTTATTTAGACCTTTCGTCGATAACACGCAGTATTCAGGTTCTTTTATTTGCAAAACACGACGGACGCAAGTGCAATTTATTGATACGGTGTTCGATAACCAGTAGGTGCGTCCCACGCGGCGGAGCAGGCGCAGCGGCCGCAGAACACAATGATCGCGAGCGCGCCCAACTACATTTACAAGTATTGCGCCCTTCGGAAGGAAATAGTGAAGCGGGCCCATGCTAAATACACTCCATAAATATGGACGGTTATGGTGTCGTAAAAACAAAGTCAAGCTGTGCGAACAGCCTCCGAGGCTATAAAGAACAAGCGTCATCGCACCTCAACATACTTAAACGAATTCATTTATTACGTATGAATATTCTTGGCCAGTTCCACACTGCATTAACTATAATTATTTTATAAGACTTTATGATAAAAATTTGAATATGATTATGTATATCTAAATTAACTACAACTCATGTAAAAACGACTTCCAAAACTGTGCTAGTAAAGTCCAACTGTGATCATGTCACTCAAATCATGGTATTTCGCATTAGTTAATAAGTATTTTAAAATTAAATTAAAAGTTTAAAATATATTGATAGATATATAAACCATAAGTACTATTTTAATGTCATCGTTATTTTCTTTTAAGATAAAAGTATCTATAATATTAAAGTTAGTTGGTAGATCATAAGAATAATATGTATATAAAATATTTCTTCTAATAAAATAAAATGTAATCGTTCCCTAACACACGAAAGCTTTAATCATAATAAATATACCTTAATTCATTGAAATCCAAATCAATATCACAGTAGGTAAATATTATAGGACCTACATAAATAATTCAAGATCTTTACCAATTTAAATACTATATTTTACTAAAACAAACAGCTATAACCTATCTATAACCATTTTACATAATATTAGTTTAGAAAAGTAATCAAACTGTGGGAACATTTGTGTTTAAAAGTTTATAGACTTGGAGACGAAAGAATATATTCATTTCATATCCATAATAAAATTATAAGTTATTTAATATGTAAGTTTTTATTTAATTCTCTTTATTAAAACTGAATAAATTGTGCTTGTATTTAAGATTATCAGTTTTGAATTGGTAATAGGGAAAAATGTATGAGCCCCATAATGTCACCCGGGGAATGTTTATAAGTGCCATCACCTACGGAGAGGCGACACGTTCTGTGACACCTCAAAACAACATTAACATTTTAGTTTACAGTGCTGAGCCACACAACATTACCAGTGTAGAAACTGATGATAGTCCCTGAGGAGATAATTTGGAACAACTTGTAGAAGTAGACATAAATATGATAGTACCTATACAGGTGGAAAAGTTTTCCTTAAACATCTTACAGCGGACCGCTTGTGACCAAAATTATCACTGGCGATTGTTTTATCAAATTGTTGATACCAATTATTAGCTCCAGATAATCGGTCGTATTTCTGCTGACGCGAATACGTCGTAATGGATATTAATTTTTGAAACAACATAGGTAAGGTGCCAGCACTCGCTTTCACCGAACGATTAAGATTTTCACACGGTTTGTTGTGACTATCTATTAAGAGAATCTCTATAGCCAGGTGTGCTAAATCATACCTAGGTAAGGTATGATTTTAGAGCAATATTTACCTAATGTCAAAATATTTGGTAAAATAGCTAAACTGAACAAACCACGCATTAAAGTCAACGTAGGTCAATTGTATAAATTATTACTTCACGATTGCTTTCAGGCTGTTTGCATACGGAATTAGCAACTAAAACCCATGAGAATTAGCATAGACACACTTCCGAATCCATTCATCATTTACTTCCAATTACTTTACATCGATATCACAACAGCTAAAGCAATAACATAGATTATTTTCAGGTTGAATGGGCAACCCTGTAGTAAGTAATGGGCAATGGTGAGAGCGGCACCGGGTCTCCTCCGGCGCAATTATAACGCGCCCGCGGGCGAAGGTTTGTTACGCGAGGACTCGCGGACGGCGCCAACGCACCGTACGAACTGACCTATGACTTCTACGCACTGTATAGTACTGCGAATCTTATGATTATAACTGCTATAAACAGAAACTGTTTGTGTTATTTGCCTAGAATTTAGTGCACCAATAAATTGCTAGGGGTTCACTGCCTGTACCATGATTTGATTAGAGCAGTAACAGTAACGGATGTTTTTTTTTGCAAGTGGGTCGTTCTTCTTTTTTAGTGACAGTGGTCTGTCACTCACCTCATTTTGTGTCATATTAGAGTATGGATTATTAAGTAGGTATTCATTGTTTGAATTTACATCCTCATCGCTTTATACCTTTTAATACTTAATAATTTTTAACTTTCTGTAGCCAATAATTTTTTTTCATGTTTTTATTTTTCATTAAATACCGTGACAGAGTAGTAATTCATTATGATGTCCTACCTAAAAAGGACCACTCTGTCATAGTGTTTTGTCCAAATGTGTTTTCGCCATTAAACAAACAACATTATGGGCATGAAGACAAAGATTAAATGATCCAAACGAAAATTAAATGCATTTGCCAAAAAATATGTAACACTGAAATCAAAATAATGTTACTTGAAAAACTCGAAAAACTGAGAAACACCAATTCATTGTCACGAAAAAAGAAGAACGACCCAAGTACCTAATTACTTAAAAAAAATAATATACAGGGTGGCACTGGCAGGAACATGGATTCAATCCATTCGATGATGATTACCAACGATAAAAAAGAATGTTATAATGAAATTTTGATAACATTCTTTGAAATTTTTCGTCGGTTATTTAAAAAAAATTCGCTATTCCATACATTTACATTTCCTTTTCTATGAAACAGTAGATTTTTTTGATAACTGACGGAAAATGTCTACGGCAGTGGGTCTAGAATCATGTGCTAAATTTATGGTAGGTAACTGTTTGCGCGTCCATGTCCCCCTGCCACCCATAGAGTAATTACTTGGTAACATGTGTAATTCTTTTTCAACTTCTCAATGCATTTTGTCTCCCGCACATATATTTCCATTGACATAAGTGGTAACAAGTAGATGTAGAATACAACAAATTATTATTCTATAAAAAACTGATCAAATCACGATAAAGCCTATCATATTTTAATCGCATTTTAAAATCATTCTTACATCGAGCATTGTAAATTAATAATATTAAAGTGTAAGTCGCTTAATGCTCTACCATCTACAGTAAGAAGCGACTTTTAATTATAATTTATCGTTTGAGAAGCTTTCTGTTTATAAAACTCGATGTGACCATTATAAAATGTTACATAACGTTAAATTATTTCCATCAAAGTGATGTCCACAAATTCCTATTTGATAATAATTTAAAAACGTATATTAGTTAAATTAAATCTTGTCGATAAATGAAAGAAGCGTTCCGTTGATGGGTTGTTAACCAGCCGTCGTTATTACATCATAAACTCCAATTTCGGACTAATTGAAAAAGGAAAAGCGGAACCCAGTCACAAATTACCGACACTATATCAAGTGTTAAACGGCACTTATCGACGCCGAAACGGCGAGAGATCATTGACGATGAAAAATACACAATTTGAGGCAATAAATCAATGTCAACAGCTCACGCGTTCAGTAGCGCTCCTCTCAATGTTTTATGTTATTATTTATTACTCGTAACGTAATTTCTGTAAGAGGAAGCGTTTAATTACACGCCGATTACCCGGTTAAACGCGGCTTGGATATCTGCCTAACAAATTTCAGTGAATTGCCCCACAAAATGCTCAAACTGATTGGAGCACCTCGAGTCACAAATTAGAAAGTTTCAATAAATATTTGAAAATACAAATAGTTTAATTATAGCGTACGAACACATATTGTAGTGTTAGTTGGTTTGCGAGGAGCTAACTGCGGCTGGACGTCGCACGCGTCCCCTCGCTATTTGTATTCAATACGAATACTCTAATACGGTGCGCGATCTATCGACAGCGAGCAATTTATCTTGCCCAAGAATCGAACCCCAACCTTGCATTGCAACTGCTGCACCGTATTTCCTGTTGCCTTGCATGACACCAAATTGCTTCTACAAACGGTAGGGAATGTAGATTGTTCTATTATTGTTTTGTTCCAAGGATTTGCACTGCATGTGTTTGTACCGAGAATGGATGAACTGAACGCATACACTTTAATAGGTGCAAAAAGGAATTAACGACACTGTGCTCTGTTCAGATTTCACCCAGCCTTTATTAAGAAACTAAAGTCTGTCTGTGTTTTGAATAAGTAATGTGAATTTATTGCTAAATTTTACTGCGTCCTGCACTTCTGATCTTTTAAATGACTAACATCCTCTGAAATTGGAAACTTGAATCTATTAAGCGAGGTTGCACCGAAACCCGAAACAGACAAGTTGACTCGATCAATTTCGTGATCTCCATAAATAAAGTTTGAAAAACAACTTTAAAAGGAGGTTCTTGTAGATGACCTATACAACCTATTTTATGGGTAGGAATAAATTGAATGGGTCATCCTGGTCGGAAATAAGATACAAGAATGTTTAGAGTAATAAAATTGCTCTCTGAGGTCAGGTCGGGCCAAAAGATAGCGACAGTTTGCAATGTTTATCAATGTAAGGACTCTACCACCTACACAATTATGTATTTAGGACCTGGTAGAGACATAAAACACAAGCTATTGCTATAATTATTGAAAACAAATTGGACATACTTAAAATGAAACTTATAATATTTATCAAATGGATTTAAATGTATAAAAACTTCTTATAATGAGTTTAGGAGCCGCCACGTTCTTCAGACAGAAACGTAAGTGAACGCAAAATGTTTTGCAAAGTTACAAAAAGTAATAACTTTAAGTATTTACGTGTTTAATTAAAACGTCAAAGTGTGAGTTTATTACACGAGACCAATATGTTTCAACCACGTTTAAATATTAGTTACTTACTTTCATTTTTATGCGGTAAATTGCACACGAAACGAAGGGAATGAAGATAGACCTTCGAACCCTGTTTAAAAATTCCTAAGTAGGATACGGAATAAACTGAACACAGCGCTAGAAAACTTTATAAATAACAGTTACTGCTGCGGTATAAAACATGAAGCACAACATAAGAAAGCACAAAACGCGGTCATCGCGTTCAGTTGGCAGTGCGCATGGGCATGTAGCCGTCACAGTAATTGATAGTCGGATTTGCGGGTACCCGCGTGAATAATCATAACCGCTGCAGTGGTTAATTACCACGGCTAGAGTACACGTAATTAAGCAACCGCATTATGCCGGCTATGTCAAGTATGCGCGCTAGAACTTTGTGGCCATACGGACTACTAACTTGGGATACATCCTTATCTAGAGTACCGACGATATTGTCTTGTTTCTCGTATCGTTTGGACACTGAGTTTACATTTTCTGCAACAAATATAGTGACTGTCACCCTTTTACATCCTACTAAGCAAAGGCAGGAGCAAATTAACATCTCAATTTATTCTCTTGATTCCATGAACCACCAATCTCTACAATGTAAAGTTAGTTTTACGGTACAAGTCCTTTTTAAGCTGACAAGAGGTAGCGAGTTGATGTTGATTATGATGTTGTTTAGTCAAGCTTAATAGAACTTTATGACGAATTTACATAATATTGTAAATTATACCAGAATTTACAAGTGATTTCAATTTATAATATTCTTTGTCTATTCTGTACAAGTTGCGTTTCGTTCTCTGTTTATTTGTCCTACAAAACCGATGTAATGATGGGAACCCCACCGTCTTGGATGATGTTCCAGTCGGAATTAACGATATTAATATACTCTGTAAACTGCTCACCCAAGCTTTTTATGTTATATCTATGGTTAATGAGTACCATAAAGACGGCTGTACGAGCACAACCGTGTTCAAATAATTTAAATTTAACAGTATTGAATGTAATTCGGTGTTCAAGTTTCATCAAGAAGGCGTGTTGAAGATCTACCTACCTACTTATGTAACATTGTCTGAGTTGTTGTCTTAACCGCCCTCGACTAAACTACAATACCGCTTCCGTTACATTATTATGTAAAATATATCCATTTATGAATTAATTATTAAATTACTAAGTATTTGACAACATCATATTAATAATAGGCTTGCTCAATGTGGGTATAGGAAGCAATTCCGTCGAAGTTATTCTCATTCCCAAATCGTGGTGGTTGTGTAGGCGGCACACAGAACTCAATAATATGACCTTAAAAGTAGATGCGAACAAGACTATCGGTCCAGAGCCTAAACAACAAGCGATGGTCGGTTAATCGAGCGGTGACGCTAACTTGCGCGCGCGCCGCTTCCATATAAGTCAATCTTCCTATTCGCCCCCGCACTAACTGCTCGCAACTGACGGAACCACTAAATGACGCTGCCCGATTTTCCGACGATTGCCTTTTCGTTATGTTAATGACAAAAAAATCATTACGGGGAGCGAAACACTGTGGGTATAATAAGCTGTTATGTTTTACGAGTTTTTTGTCTATTTGTATTTAGGCAGTCGTAGCAATAACAAATGATATCATATGTCTCTTTAGCAAATTCAGGTACTTAAACTAATAGGTCTGGGTCAATATTGTGATTATCACTCTACCTCCGCAAACGGTTAAACAAACATTGACAGTGTTTGCTTAAGTCACTCTCAAAAGGGGGAAAATGCATCACAACATTGAACAAGGTGGGATAAGAATCGCGTCACCTGCGCTAGATCCCTGCTTAATACGCATATCCCAAAAAGTAAGCTTTTGGCAATGGCTGCCCAGTGGTAACGGCAGCCACTTACAAGTTTTAGGTCGTAGGTTTGAACCCAGAAAATTTCATCACCATGGCACTGCTCTCAAAATGGTGAGGGAAAACATCGTGAGGAAACTGGCACGTCCTAGAACCAAAAAGTCAAAAAGAACCAAAAAGACTTGGGACATCTACCAACCCGCACTGGGCCCGCGTGGCGAATTACGGCCCACTCCCTGTTACTGAGAGGAGGCCTGAGTCCCAGCAGTCGAAACATAATAGGTAAACTTTTGACTGAAGTTCACTTTTTGTGGAATTTGCGTAGGTAAGTATGTTCTTATTTGTTTACAATCATAATTAATTGTATCACGAAATGTCCTTACTGTAATACAGAGACCTAACGCTATAGTGCAGACTCAAGCATAAAATGGTTTACTCGACTGGAGACACAAGTTTCGGAATAGTTTAGGCTTACATTATGGATAAGAAATATACGCATCGTTTATAAAAAGCCAAACAAGGGGATAACCGACCAAATTATTTTTAAAGTCATGTAAACTGTAGTCCTTTTTATTTTTGGCGGGTCTAGGTCAACACACCCTCAAAGCCAAAGTTTATACTGACATTAACGAGACTTGTGAAAATGTCACCCGTTTATATTTGTAGCGTGTCAAACTTTCCCGATATTTCTTTATCAGGCTTTATTATCTAAATAGGATGTTATGAAACGGACGGACGTCATCGTGTAAGGGAAATGTATAGATAAGTGCGTCATCACGCCTCTGAAATAATGTCTGTGACATCTACATTGAACACTTATCAAACGTTATTATATAAGGATACGTTTTACAGTGTACAAATAATTGTTAGCTAATCGTACGTACGTATTTCACCGGCTATTATTGAAAATGTTACGTGTAACATACGGTTGTGTAAAGTTAACTTGCCAACGAACTCGTGTTCAAGCGAATACGTACAAAGTACTTCATATGCTTTATAGTCACTTAACACTAAGTTCCTCCATTCATAACGTGAACATGTAACATTATTACAGCATGTTGAAACTTTTGTTGTATGTAAGCGTTCATTGAGTAGAACATATTTATAATTTATCGGTATTAAGGAGTGTTTAGAACAGCTTAGCAGAGGCCTTTGTCCAGCATTGAACTGCTAGTTGACAAGTACTTACGTAGGTATGTTACGAGGCTGACTATAAATAAATAAATGAAATAAAATTCATTTATTTCAGATAACTAATTGATCCATAATTCCATACAGTCCGATTTACAATAAAATACATAAAATTAAATAAAAATAAATAAAACGGAAATAAAAATTAAAATTAACGATTAAAAATTACAATAAATAAAATTAAGTTAAATTACAAATTAAATTAAAATTATAAATTAAAATACATTCAGTTAAAATTACCCGCTTAACAAAGGATCTCCATATCGGAGAAGAGATCCTATCCTGTCTTCAGAATTCCGTTACAGCTGCCACGCATTCTGCGGATCAGGGATACAGTTTTCTAGCGGATGACTGCATGAAAGCCATCAGTACGATACAGCGCAAACATCCCTGATGCACTACAGAAGCGAGGCAGCCCCAACATCATCCTGAAAATGTTGTTATACTGGATGCGCAGGACATCCAGCGATCTTTTGGTGTGCCTGACCCACAGATTTCCCGTATAAAAGCTTTGACAATATGCCCTAAACAAAGTTATTTTTACTTGTTCAGAGCAGCGGTAGAATCTGCGGGCCAGCATGTTACCTCTGACCGCTAAAGCCCTGCGCTCCCTCTCTATATCCAGGTCGTCCTCTAGACCTTCGGTAATTAACTTTTCACACACCTTTATTTAACACGCATGCTATTTCCTTCGCTTTCCCGCGCTAGTACGGGAAAGAATGCTACAGATAACTATGCACCATTTGTTTATAAAATATTATATTTAATTTTTTTTTCTTCGCAAGTGCGTTGAAACGCGTCGTCTGACACGCATTAGCATTTGTAATTGCACACTTGCATCAAAATGTACTATTATTTCTCCTTTGCTCCGTATACTTAATCTAATATGTGTGCCAATACCTTGTATATATTATATGAATGACAGCGTTAATGTAGGTATCGAGTACGTAACAGTTATGAAAGACATATGTGTGAATTATCTGTGAATTCAGATATGACGTCAATTGATGACGACATCCCCATGCACACGCAGGTTAACTTATGCATTGGCTCATATAAAAACAAATTTACTATATAAACATAAACATGCACCAGCCTAGAGAATGGTAAAACAACATTAAAGGACATAATTTTGGATCAATCAATTGTCTTTATCAGTTCAAATATGTTACCGATGGTCTTAGACTTAGCATCCCCTTCTAACAACGTCTGGAGAATGTATTTCCATTACTTTTCTGCTGAGACCATAATGACGTCAGCGTGATGGTGTTACAATCGGACGAATCCTCAAAAGAAAACCCATTTCAAACTGCTGTTAAAACAGGCCAGTAGGTAATAATATTGTAGAATGTTTGAGAATTTGTGAGCTAAAACTCCACCTAATCTATACAGATAATAAAATAGTAACGAAGTCATTCAATATTTCTGAATAAAAAGTTAGTCATTGCTACGAAGTGCGGGAACGAGTCTGTTGCCGAAAATATAGTTTTTAGAGCTTTTGTCTGTACCTGTTGCGGATTGGCGTAAAAACGGTTGAACGGATTTGGGCACGCAGATAGTTAAATATAACCTGGATCAACATAGGGTACTTTTTAATAACTACCGGTAGTACGTACGTTCTCATGGGATATTTTCCGACATCCATGCGGACGACGCCGCGCTGCAGTAAAAGATAGTTTTAAATATGATTTTAGATTTTTAAAAAAAGTTGTCGGGAGGTGTCGTGTGACACCCGGTTGGAACGAAGTTCCTTTCGCTCTTGCACACTTGGAGAATGAGAGCGAGACCGAAAAAAGTGGAACATTTTGACTGTCACGATAATTCGGTATGTAAAGTTATTTTTATTTTTACAGGTATTGTTTATTATTTTAAGCAACTAATTTCAATATTTTGAGTTTCCCAGCGGTCGTTAGGTAATACGGGCTGGTGTCCGCAACTCCACGTCAATGTGCGTATTTTGCGTACTGAAGCAGTCATTAATTTTAAACAAATTTCCTAAATTCTACTTCGAAAAGTAGGCTGAAGAGTTCGATATCTTTGTCACGTACCAATTACAATACAAATACAAAATGTTTATTTCTGTACCAACTAGTATACATTAGTTTATGATTGGAGCCTCCTTTTAAGCATGATGACGCCTGTGTTAGGAGACTCCGCACTTCCATAGCTTTGGCTGTTTGTACAACTTACAGAATTATTTTTACTATTTTCTTAAATTTACTACATTTTTAAAAGTACATTAATGTGGGTGTGTTGGGTGTGCGGAGTGTGTGGTGTGTGAGAGGTGTGTGCGGTGTGTAGAGCGAGTGTGGTGTGTGATATGTTTGAGGTATGTGAGGTGTGAGAGTTGTGTGGTTGTGTGTATGAGGGATGATGTGCGTGTGGGAGTGGCGGTACCAGTATTAACTAATTTCCACTTATTATAACAATAATTCAATATCTGCATAAGTGCGTGATTTTAACCATTCTATTAACATTTTCTTAACTTTATGAAGATGTTCAGTGTAAATGTATATGTCCTTATTTATTTTATTATATAACCGTGATGATTGATTATTATATTGCGTAGCAGAAAAATTGGTTTTAGTTTGTGGGACTTGAGCAATAATATCCTTTCTCCTTTTTAATGTTATGTTTTTATCATATGTAAGTGTCTTATGTATTTTTAAGATCACGGCACAGATGTATAGTTTCCTAACAGATAGCAGGCCGCTGATCTCATATAGACTTTCAGTGGGGAATCTCCGTTTCTTAAAATACATTATTTTTATCAGACCTCTTTGCGCTCGTTCCACGTCTATAAATTTTGATTTTGCTGCCCCACCCCATACAGGTATACAGTAGACTATCACAGATTGTGCAAGGTCTGTGTAGATTTCATTTAAAATATTTCTTTTGACGCCCCCCTTTGTGGCTATACCTGCAGGGATTACGTATCTCAATGATTTAAATATCCATCCCAACTTTCGTATTCTATCAGCAACATGTTCGAGGTGGGAGTACCAACTTAAGTGCTGGTCAATTATAACCCCTAAATATTTTGTCTGTGTTACTTTATTAATTACAGGACATGTACAGGCATAATTCATGGCTCGTTTACAAGAATGTATTTTTATAATTTAAGTCTTGGTCTGGTTGTGAGCGATTTCTAATTGTGAAACATATATAATTGGTCTTGGTTGCGTTTAGCGTAAGAAGATTTTCATTAAGCCAATTTACAATTTGAGCCATACCTATTTCAGTTTTGAGCTTTACTTCGGACCAGTTATCCCCATAAAAGACAACGGAAGTATCATCGGCATAAGAAAAAAATTTTGCGCTTTCTACTTTTAAGTTACATAGGTCGTTAATGTACATTAAGAAAAGTGTTGGTCCTAATACGCTTCCTTGAGGCACGCCGAATGATACCTCCACGTCATTACTGATGTATGTCCCTATCTTAACTCTCTGCCTTCTGTTTGAGAGATAATCTTTAAAAAGCATAAGAGGGGTTCCCCTTATTCCAATTCTTTCTAGCTTGGACAAAAGGGTTGGAACAGCAACGGTGTCAAAGGCTTTTTTTAGATCAAGGAATACAGCCAGACACTTTTTCCCTGAATCGACATAATCAGTTACCAGCGAGCTAAGCGCTGAAACTGCATCCTCAGTTGATATTCCCTGTCTAAAGCCAAATTGTGTAGATGATAATATTTTAAATTCTTTTAGATAATGTAAGAGTCTTATATTAATATTTTTTTCTAAAACTTTGGATAAACCTGGTAAGACAGAAATAGGTCTGTAGTTATTGACATCGTCGCTGTTCCCTCCCTTGTGAACCGGTGTAATAATAGATTGCTTCAGTAGTGTCGGAAAGATACCTTTTCTAAAACAGAGATTTACCAAATGAGTAATGACAGGTACAATTTCCTTGCCAATATATTTTAGGAATTTTGTTGGAATATTATCCCACCCTGGAGCACTGTCGGATTTCAAACCCATCAGAACACTTTCTACTTCCATGGGGTCAGTGTCCAAGAGACCAAAAGAATTAATTTGTGTTGGTGGAATGTTAGATTGGCGAGAAGTATTATTAATCGGAATTTGCTGGGCTGATTGCTTTCCAATGTTAGCAAAAAAAACTATTAACTGAGTTCACTGATGCAGTTGGAGAGGGTAGGATATTTAATAATTCAGTGCTTTGATTTTTAGGTTTATTTGAGTAAGTAATTGATTTTATATTTTTCCATAATAATTTCGAATTTGTAACCGATTTAGCAAGTAATTCTCTTTCGAATTTTCTTTTCAATTTTTTTATAAGATTATTACAGTAATTTCTGTAACGAATATACGTTATTTTTAAAATGTCATTATACGGATCTGATCGATAACTTTTTTGTAATTTATTACGATTTTTAATGCATTTTAATAATCCTGGGGTGATCCACGGTTTAATTATAACCTTACACAATAATAAAAATTCTAAATTTCACGTTTTTAGCTTGACATCAGAAACATCAAGCATGATACTTGACAGTTTTATAGATGGGAATGATGGACATAATAGAACATTAACAGTTATAAATATGATTAAGGGTCAGTTCACACCGCAAACATTTTAAAAGAGTAACGGTGGAGTTTCTTGCCCATTCTTCTCCATACGAAAACTACCTTTTGGAATGGGCGACTAGAATCAATTCTATTTTAAGATAATTTTTGACGTTCAAAAGTGCCTTTTATGTGCCTATTTGAAATAAATGCTTTGACTTTGACTTTGACCGCGACGCGGCGCGCAGTTTTCAAGATAGCAATACAATTATAGACCCTATCTACTACACAAAAAATACACATAACCGAGAAGGGCCGCGCGGCGCCGCGCGGCGTGGCTCGACGTAGTAGGCACACAGAATTGTGTACCTTTTTGTGTAGAAGGTAAGGTCTATAATTGTATTGCTATCTTGAAAACTGCGCGCCGCGTCGCGTCACGGTGTAAACTGACCCTTAGGCGCAGATTTTGTATTACTAATCTGTCCTTACCTACTAGTCGCTAGAAGTGCAAGTTTATTAGTATTGTCGAGTGAAGACAGATAGTATCTAGATATCTACTATTTACCATGTGGTGCACGTCCGTGAATGATTTCTTTTAAAACTATAATCAAACCAATCAACAAGTAGCAGTTAGGTATATTTGCAAGTTTCCAACACCATCAGTAGTTACATAATAGTTTGAATGATTTTATGATGATTATTATTTATAGATAATGTATTTTATTTATTTATTTTATTATTTATGTACACACAGTAAAATACATAAGGAAATGTTATAATTATAATTTGAGTACAAAGGTACTGCTTATTTCTTAAGAAATTTCTTCCAACAGACCTGCGAAAGGAGAAGTAAAAAAAAAGAAATGTAGACAATAGTGTGTGAAAACAAGAAGAGAGAAATATGAATGTGTGAAGCCTAAAACTAAAATATTAAATAAACCTACACATATAATGCAAAATAAAATAAAAATAACATAAGTATACTTAAGTAAATACATAATGCTAAAATATATACTTAAACATATATACATATATATAAATACTCACAGTACAGAGGAAAGGTAATGCTCTTTTAATCTACATTTAAATAGAGAAATAGTTTTTAAATCACGAATGCTAGGCGGAAGTCAGTTCCACAATCTCACAGCATGGACAGAGAAGGAATAAGAATAGTAGCTTGTTTTATGAGGATGTGATTTAAGGAGGGATCTTAGGTGGAAACTGCACGGTGCGTCGCTAGGGCGAGCGTAAGAAAAACTCTCACGCAGGTAGGAAGGATTAGACGGGTTGTGTAAGATGTTGAAGAGGAGACATAAAATCCGAGTATTCCTGCGAAGGCGCATTGGGAGCCACTTGAGTTCCTTGCGAAGGTGAGAAACATGGTCATACTTTCGAAGACCGAAAACAAAGCGAATGCACAGGTTTTGCAAGCGCTCAAGCTTGTTTAATAGCTCTTCAGTAGCATCCAGGTAGCAGGCGTCGGCATAATCTATAATCGGCTGAATAAGTGTTTGTGCCAAGGAAATTTTAGTCTTCAAGGGCAGAAGACCCTGAAGGCATTTCAGCGAATGAAAGGAGAAATGTACCTTCCGGCTAACCTCGTTGACCTGAGCACGCTACGAAAGGTTGGAGTCAATAACTACACCCAGATCTTTAGCGGTTTCAGTATAGTCAATGCGAACATCATCGAGATATAAGGGCATCAGAGATGTAACATCAGCCGCATTGCGAACGAATCTACTGCCTATGATCATGGCCTGAGATTTAGTTGGGTTAATTTGCAAACCAAATGACTTAGCCCAAACGCTTATGCAAGCCAGGTCATGATTCATTGCAGCAATTGCAGAATCCGCGTTCGCTACAGTAAAATGTCGATAAAGCTGCAAGTCATCTGCGTAGAGATGAAAACTAGAGGAGATTACTCTAGTAACAAAGTTTATGAAAATTGAAAAAAGAAGAGGAGAGAGAACGCTACCCTGAGGAACACCCTCAGTGAGGTTACACCAATCAGAGAAGGACTCCTATCCTATATTAATTAAAGATCATTCAGGCTTCGGGATTGAGACCTTTTGTGTGAATTGATTTTCAACGTTTGATTTGAATCGATTCACATAACTGCATTATAATTATGGTCATCCCTAAACTAAAGCTGACATTATATGACGACTTTTTTTTTCATGGGAGGCACCGAAAGTATTCCCAATCTGCCTACTTTTTGGCGTCTTTGGAGGTCTAATGTATCTCTAAGTCAAGTGACTCCAATGACGCGGTTTGATGTGTTTATGTTAAAATAATCTCCATCTTATAATAAAGCGCTCTTTTCAAGAAGCTGTGACAGCAGTCAATAATTCTCCTAATACAATCCCTTAGTCCGCTAGCCACGAAAATGAATGTGTATTTGGCAAAGGATGATGGCGACCTTGGCACCAGTTGCGTATAGCGACATAATATATTAAAAAAAAATGCTTTATTAAAGTTATTTAAAGAGCCTAATTCAATATTTTTTAGAACTAGCAGTATGTCTGTAAAATAAAAATAAACATTTATATTTTTAAGCTTAACTAAGCTGATACTGATTCGGAACGCGCTCTCCATACGTTCCGTTGTACGTTATCTGTCCCTCCATTAGGCGTTTAAAAGATTTTTAATAGTATATCTAACCCTAATAATGTTTTGTTTATATCAGAGTTTATATTTTATAATATTGCATTTAGTGTTAAATACAGAGACTGTGTAACAGACAGAAAAAATATTTAATATGCGATGACATTTTTTTTTACGTCTAATGAAACGCTTGACTGATAAACTGACATTGCGAAAGATCAACTGTCAAAAGACTTAAAAGTCAACTCAATACTTTCCCTCGCTTCGTTGTGATAAGTATTACGCGCTTTTACACGGTTTTGGCTCCTCCTGATTAGTGATTAGGTACTTGACCCTCTGCTTTCCTACGGATCTCGATATTTGTTCCTTTTTCATATGTCAAAATCGATATAACCTATAATTTAAAAAAACTTAAATAAATTAAAAACAGTAAGTTTTTAGTGAACATTTGATTTTAAAATAGCATCACAGCATAATAATCTAGAAGAATTCGATAGTAGTAGCAGTATACGTTAAAGAAAATATTGGTGCCAGGCATGAATGGAATGTCGCCATTCTCCTTTCCTACTGAACACAGTTCAAAGGTGAACTTTGTCCTTTTCCATTAACGTACCTACCGTTTTCCCGAAAAATCTTTTATTCACTGGCCAATTTCGTTTCAGTTTTTCTTTTCAGGAAGCGTCTGTTATTTGCCGACAAGTCTCATAACATAACATAATCAGCCTTTAATGTTCCCACTGCTGGGATACAGGCCTCCTCTCTTCGAGAGGGAGTGCGCTGTAATTCACCACGCGGGCCCAGTGCGCAGTGGCGTGCATTAGTTTTCAGAATAGGTAGGCACAAGGCCGGGTCTAGTCTAGGCAAACGCAGTCACTAATCAGAAAAAAAGTGAGGTCGAAAGTGTGGTTATTTTAGTAGGCATGCCTACTTAAGGGTGATAAATTGCGAAGGTCGAACGTCATGGTATTACGCGTGAGACGTAGGTACGTATTTTTAATTTTGTCGTAATAACTTGAAAGAGTAAAAAGACCAGTGACAATGTGCGAATAGTACGGGAGCCGAGTAGGCCGTCCTGCGACTACTTACTGCCGCACGTGTTTGTATGAAGATTTTGTTTTTTGTTAGGTATGATAATTTAGTGACTTTCTTAATGGGGCACACACACTAAAATGTAATTGACAGGCTTATGTTGATATATCGAGGTAGGCACTGCTTATATGCCTATATGCAATGCACGCCAGTGCCAGTGCGGGTTGGTAGATGTCACATGTCTTTGAATTTTTGGTTCTAAGACATGCCGATGCCGGTTTCCTCACGATGTTTTCCTTCACCGTTTTGAGAGTAGTGGTGATGAAATAATTTACACAAAGTAAAGCGCCTGAATGGGTACGAACCCACGACCTACAACTCGTAAGTCGCGGCCGTTACCACTGGGCCACCACTGCTCTCATAAGCGAACTACATATTTAATTGAATTACAAAGCGAAAAGTACATTTTGTCAATTGATATTGTTTATAATACTAGCCTGAAGCCTATTGTTGCTCAATGTGTTGCAGGTCGTAGCTACGAGTTTGAAATAGTTGCGTAACGCAGGACGTGGGCGCCGGATGTGCGAAGGCTGCTCTAAGGCCCTATGGCATGGCCCTACATTTGCGTCATTTACAGACGCCTCAGCGCAGCTGATAAGGGCTTGGTATTTCAACACCTTAGTAATAGTTGCTTCATCGATTTTTGCTAGTAAGGAGTGAGATTAGAAGTTTGGTAGTAATCGTCGTATTCACATGCTGTATTTTATAATCTTATTGTTCAAAACTAGGTTCAAGATTTTAGCCTAATTTCAAATGATTACACGAAAACAGTCATAAATCCAAAAAAAAAAACCACAACCGTCTATACTTAGCTTTTTAATATGAAAAATATTAAAAAGCTAATTGTAGAAGTTCAAAGGGCAACACAAAATTCGAATGGAGTAGTAACGAAGTTAATCGAATATCGCATAAATTATAAATTATAACAAGGAACCCCTAACGAATAACAATTTGTCCACCCACGCGCCGAGTGGGCGTGTGCATCTCCCCAGAGTTACAGGTTTGATGACGGTCGATTAAATAAATGTCATCACAAGAAGCATGTTACTCTCAGAGGGGCTGATGGTTGCTAAATTCTGGCAGCTGTCAGAAGCAAGAAAAGTAAGAGGGCGCGGCGCGGCCTACGCGGGCTCTCCCACACCGTGCACCCTGACATTTACCCGAAGCGTGGAGGATCAACAGGAGGTTGCCATGGTAACGCGCAGACGTTCCATGACCTTTCCTTATTTCAGGGATTCATACATCCTCACTCCCTTAGTAATAAACGTTGTATAGAGTCTGTATAGTTACACAACGCTTTGTCTTCTTCTTTCGAAAGTCAAATTACTGACGACTGAAAGAGAAAAATCGGTGTGTAGCTATTCATCTGATATAATACGTTTATTAGTAAGGGGGTTAGTATCAAAATCATGTGGGTTATGTTATGAATCACTAGCTGCGCCCCTCGGTTTCACCCGCATAAGTCTCGATCCCGTGGGAATATCGGGATAAAAAGTATCCTATGTCCTTTCTTGGGACTCAAACTATCTCTGTACCAAATTTCATCTGAATCGGTTCAGCGGTTTAGGCGTGAAAAGGTAACATACAGACAGACAGACAGAGTTACTTTCGAATTTATAATATTATATATATATAAGTATGGAATAGTTATGGATTACCGCACCTGCACATTAATATATACCCACACAATTTAATTAATTCTATAATTTCCTAAGTTTACCCTGTCGAATTACCTACATCAAAGGAGTGTCCCTGAAGTTGTTGAATATTCTGGATCGCTAAAACTTTATATTCAGTATTCAGGTAACCTTTTCATTTTGAGTAGGTGGCTAAAATAATATAAGTACAGTCAACAAAAGAGACAAATATGCAGGATCGTCGGATATAATATAGTTGAAGTTTAGTAAGAAACCGATGGATGTTCTCGAATAAAATTTAATTTTATTAATAGAAAATGAACAGCTCATTTATCAAATCAAATTTAAGTCGACAACATCCGTCGGTCTCTTAATAAACTTCAACTATATCCGACGATCCTGCATACTTGTCTCTTTTGTTGACTATACATATTTCTACATTATCGATAACCTTGTTGGCATAGCGGCGCAAACGCTACTGATGAGCATGAGGTCCTGGTTCGATTCCCAGGTCGGACAACGTGTTATTGGGTTTTTCCATCTGGAATTTCTCAGTAGCAGCCCGAAGGCTGAATTAATGCCCGGTTGATGGCAATAGACCCGCCCCCTATTACATGGGTCTTAACTGGCGAAATGTGGGTGTATTAAAGGTGCACCCCTGCATAACCTTCGATTCAAGCCTGTGTGATCTACACGGTTTTGGATATTTTTCAGGCCAAATGGAATCGCTTAGCATCTGGAAAAAATGTAACCGAATGGCATGATAAATGCTTGTTGCCTTAGGCATCTTATTAACACATTTTCTAGTTCGTACGCCTGTCTATTTTTGAAAGTCCTACGTGTTCAGTATACATACGTCAAATACCAAAAAATCAGAAATAGCATATGGAGTAACGCTTTAGGTATCATTACGTAGCTAAGTCTATGACCAGTTACGTATTTTTAGAATAAGCCAATGATTTATCCGAACTACGTAACGTCCGAACTATTCGGGCCGGTCCATCGACGTCACGGGAGCGCGCGTGCCACCCGGCTAATTGTAGCATGTCCAAAACGGTCTCCGGGATCCGTCACCCGGCGGCAGCGCAGCGCGTAGCGTCCGAAAGTGGATCGTGAGTCAACGCGCAGAGAAAGTGCCGAGTGGCAGGAGTGCGCCGCGGCAGCAGGGTAGCCGGCTGTCCGCGTGACGCGACCGCCGAGCCTCCGCGCCCACGCCGGACGCCCGCGCTCGCGCCGCCCGCCGTCGCTTTGCCATCACTACACTTGTGCGCCCCGCGCTTTTCGCGCGCCTCCCTTTGCCGTCGCGACGCCGCGCCATTTTCTCGCGCACGTGGGCGACAACGGCGGCCGAGCGAGGACGCCCGGCTCGAACGCCATTAACGCGACCGTCGTGAATGAACGCCGACCTCGACCGGGTGGCTGGCGTCCATTGATAGGGCGCGCGGCGGACGACGACCGCGGCGCTCACGGGGGCGGCGTATGCACGCCCTCGCCGCTCCGCCTGTGCCTCAGTCGAGGATGTGGCGTTCTCGGCGCGACGACACAGTCCGCGTGCGAAACCTGTGTTCATTTATCAGTAGATGCTCGTGACCCTTTAGTGTGATTAACGTGCCGTGTTTATGTAGTTTCCTAACCGTAATGTGCTGTGATCACGTCAATTTTGATAGGACATTAAGTTAGTTTTAGTAGGCGTGTGTAGTGGCGTACGCGCCGGTGCGGCGTCGCTTACAAGGGGGTTGAATGTGAGTGCAGTTGCGGTGTTGCGCACGAGGTGGTGTGGATTGTGCAGTGCGGGAATGCGCTCGTGCGATGCTCTCGGTGATCGCGATGCGTCGGCCGGAGGACGAGGAGCTGGGAGGCCGTGGCGACGGCGACGAGTTCGTGGACATCTCGCAGATGCAGCTGCTGGTGGAGGCGGGCCCGAGCGGGCTGCACTACGGGGGCCCGCCGCCGCCGCACGCGCAGCCGCAGCCCTACGCGCAGCCGCCCGCGCACCCCGCCACCACCACCGCGTCCGTCGACGACCTGTTCGCACTCTACTTCACACCCACTTCACATGGTGAGCACAAATCTTCTCGTCTTCTTATTCTTTACTATAGTTCGTCCTTTAAGAAAGCCACAACTGATATGCAAAACCGGTTTTAGTCGGATTAACATAAATCGTCGTCATTCTTGAACTTGATTTATAATTTCAACTCTAAAAGTGTTATGATGCTGTAAGCATTTTGCAAAAACGCGACCATAACGTACGCTAAGTAATAATAGTTCTATGCCATAATGTTAATATTTGCCAAACAGAGTCCTATTTCGAAAACACTCGTACCAAAAATTATTTGAATCTTATTCAAAGTTTAATAAAGTTTATTTGTAAGGGTTTATCCACTTACCCCTTTTCAATTGTACAACCACCTGTTACACACCTCTTTGGTCCCGTAACTTTTGTACTGTTAAGACTCTTTACAAAAAAAAGCTTATTATTTTTCCGGTTTCATTTCTCTAAGTATTAACAGTAAACAACTGTGTGTAAAAAGTTTTTTTTTACTACAGAAGCTTTCGAGAATTCAAAACTCAAAGTTTATTCTTTTTCCGGTTACCTGTTGTTCTGTTATTGTATAACAGTATCAGCTGTGTGTTGAAAGTTTTTTTTTAATACAGAAGCTTTTGAGGGTTCGGCACAAGTTACAGGAGTTAGTCATATTTTGGTTTTTGTTCTTTACTTGAGTGATGTTATTACTGTCATCTGATCGCACCTAAGGCTAAAATGACATCTGCTCCCTAGTTGCGTAACACACTTTCAATAATTTTGAAAGAATCCATTGCTCCATAATATGAAGAACCTAATCCATTGCTTCGTGTGTTGAAAAAAATTGTCAGCTCAACAACGTAAACAACGCAATGAATATTGTTCAACTGTCAAAATGAAAAGCTATTGCTACTATTAGTATGTTAAGCAATTACCCCGCTGAATACTCTACACCAGCTGAACGTTAAGCAATAAAATCAATATAGGTACGAGTATACAATCATAATTATGTTATAACTGATTCTAGCAATGCGTCATTGCCGTATTTAGTTCCACATCTACGATACAATAATTATTTTCATTGAGTTGAAATAATGAATGAACGTTCGATACACCATTCACTCTGAAGTCGATTGTGAACACGCACCTCTGTATGACATTATATAATGTTATATCCACACTCCACATATACAACATTCATTATTGAGGTACAAAAAATAGGTACCTGCTTAACTGATCAAAACCCCTTGAATTTTTTTTTCGTCATCGTGAAATTAGATAAAACTACTGAAACTCTGAAACGCTTACAAACAACAGAAACTTGCAGTATCTTCTAACGCTCCTAGACGAACAAACAATACTGATTTAGACTATGTTTGTCGAAGATTAGCTGCTGGTACATCCAATTGACCCGCCCTGACCCCACGGACCATGTTGCTCGTCTAAATACTTCAGTGAGGTATCTTTCAAATGAGATAATTATCTACTGTCAGATACTTTGTTCCTGGGTACAATATCTTCACTTTTTAGCTGTGTAAACCAGACTCCGTATTTACAAGTCTAAAATACAACGATAAATGCATGGTATTATTGATAACCGTGAATGTGACGCATTACGAATGTCGGCAACCAAAAAAAAAAACACTTTTTTACTTTTATGTACACTCTGTATCAGAAAGGTGTGGTCAAAATTAAGAGTGTGGTAGAGCCCATCAAACTAAACAACTTTCTCTTCATGGTACCAACATCATAATCGCGAAAAAATAATCAGCCGTCCCATACATTTAGGTCGAGTAGGTACTTATTGAAGTTTTGTATGGGACGACTGACCACAACTTTCTGATACACCCCGTATATTCCTACTGGTTGGGAGTCAGATTTACACGTGTATAATATTATTTCTTCCTTTCTTCTTTCACCGAATTTAAAAATAAGTTTAAAAAAAATAAAACATAAAAATAATAAGCCCCGAAAGCATTACAATAAACGTAATAATATGCATCCAAGTATCGGCCGCTAATATATTTTATGATGTCACAATTTATGCAAATACAGCTAAGCTATATGATAAGAGTATCAATACTATAATCTTGCAGTCAGTTAAGAATGTCCACAGACATTGTATGGAGTTATTTCGTAAACGTCAGCTTCACGAGCTCGTAATAATTCGGATCAGCGTTCCGGCACACTGTTATCTGGACCGGACGGCGCTAATCGGCAGCGTCTGCGCAACCAACGCTATCATGTTCACCCAACTAACCATAAACATACGGTCAGATGTAGGTACTAATGCTATGTAGCGTTGCGTTGACCTTTGGAAAGACTTGACTTACAAATACCACACTCTTGACCTGAGTGGTACAGTGGGTCCACCGAGCAAAAGTTCCCTTGGAAACTGACGTCAAGTGCAGCACTGTGCCAGAGGCATTGCTCTTCCTTCCGTTCTTAACTAGAAGTTTGTTTGGAATTAGGTATGAAAACACCAAGATTAGCTACTCTTGGCTGTGGAAGCTATCATAGATCCAGACCACAAATGACACATAACCATGTCTTGTTTGTGGTCTGAGGCAAACATGAAATTTATAATACGCATTCAAAAATAAAATAATCATCTTCATCGTCCGTATATGTGACAAAGGTCCTTAACTCAACAATGAGACGACTTTAAAGTTTGCAACACCATTCAAATTGTGGCTGATATTGCACAGCGCACGACAAACCAGTTTCCATCTGAACTCTTTCTGTTTAAGCGGACATAACTGATACGCTATATCTTTATTACCTTATTTCGGAAATTCGTACCTAGTGGATTCACTATATTTTGTTATACCGGAAAATTTTAATATATTATAATATAATTAAATATGTATATTATACAGTGAGCAGAGAGCAGTGGTGGAGGCTCGAACCCAGCCAGGCGCTTTACTTTGTGTTATTTATTTCATCACCACTTCTCTCAAAACTGTGATGGAAAACATCGTGAGGATATCGGCATATTCCAGAATAAAACATTTGAATACATGCGTCGTCTACCAATCCGCACTGGGCACGAGTGGTGGTTTACAGCTCACTCGATCTAGAGAGGAGGCCTGTGTCCCAGCAGTGGGAACGTTATGGGCTGATTATGTATAGGTATATACAGGATTTCTTAGGTACCTAATAAATAATAAGCTAAACATGCATTACCAATAAAATTAAGGTCATTAGGTAGATTACAAATAACTGAGTGCAAAGTCTCAATGAACACACTGCTTTTAAATTGTATAGTTAGTCTTATATACAATGTATTTCCTTAAAATCATTAATGAACTTCAATAACCGTGAAAAACTAAAACCTGTAACATCTAAAGACAAACTGAAGCTTAGATAAGTACCTATAAGGACACATTATGACGCCTTGTGTCCAGCATATTATCATTATCATCATCATATTACGTTTACGACGTAGGTACCTATGACCATAGGTACTATTAGGACACATTCTTATACAAATACGGTCCAACAATACTTAGTTGTATAAGATCGGCTCAGTAGATAAGTAACATTGCACCCCGCGGTTTCACCCGCATGTCTCGATCCCGTGGGAACAACGGCATTAAAAAGAATCCTATATCCTAATACAGGTCATGGTCTATCCATGTGCCAAATTTCATCCAAATCCGTTCAGCCGTTTACGCGTGAAAGCGTAACAAACAAACATACAAAAAATCATTTTTTTTTTCTCTTTATAATATTGCTTTAGATACTCTAATACGAATGAAGAGGGGCTTGTGGCTAAGCCGCACGGGTCGATCGATCAGGTTAAGCTACGCTTGCCGTGGTTGGTCCGTGGATAAGAGACCATCTTTACATACCAAGACCCCTCCGTGCCCCGGAAAGCACATTAAGCTCATGGTCCCGGCTGTCATTCGTGGATGTTTGACGGTCGTTACGGGTAGTCAGAAGCCCGAAAATCTAGCATCCAGTCTCTTACCAAGGGGTATCGTATTCGGCGTTACCCAGTAACTGGGTTGTGGAAGTCGAATAGGCAGTTGCTCCATGTAAAATACTGGTACTCAACAGCATCCGGTTGGAAGCCGACCCCAACATAGTTGGCTACGCAGATGATGATACTCTAATACATAAAAACACCAGATAACTGTAAGCTAACATCAAAACTTTCCACTAATCCGAAAATCTCAAAACACATTCAAGGCTAGCAATCAAAAGTTGAACTTCCTTACAGCGCGTAGGCATCTACCTATAAGGCATAATGTATGTAAAAATGTAACATTACAAGTATGTAAAGTATCATCTTCATATAAGAATGTCATATGGGATAATAAAATTAAATATGTAATAAATAAATAATAAAATATAATAGATTATGCTGATTGTTTTTATTGCCTAATTCAAGCTCTAAATATCTTAATACTTTAATATTGTTTAACATAAACATGTCAGATTATGAAGTTGTCGATGACCAGTTCTACTTACATATATAATTAGGTAATAATGACGTTACTTATCAGTTTTACTCAACATACAAACATAATATTCATGCATTGTACACACGGCGACACATCAACTGTACATGACCAGTATAAACCGACTTCTGATAGTACGAAAAACCTATACAATGCGAGGTCAGCTAAAACTGGAAATGTATAGCTTGATGTGTAGCTGTGTATTTAATGAATAGTTTTTTTTTTTAATCAGTCTACACTGTCCCTTTGCTGAGCAAAGGCCTCTCTGAAATCCTTCCAGGCATCTTTTTTTAGAGCCACCCGGATCCAACCCTTGCGGTACGCTAGGTCGTCTTATCTCCTTTTCTTGGGCCGGCCTCGGCGGCGCCGTCCATCTTCAGGCACCCACTGTGTGGAGACTGTTGCCCAGCGGTCACAACGAATAAGTACCTAAATATTTTTTAAACCCTATCTTAATTCTTATTTAATCAATTGATGACACTAAGGATCAGTAACATAGCCTGTTTTTCAGGGCTATCCACCCAGAGCGGGAGGGGTCATTTGATGATTTCCCATCCATAAAAAAAAAAGGGCTATCAGGCTCGTTCATTCCGTATTCTAGCTTTACCTCTTGTTTGGAAGCTTGATCAAGCCTGTTCTATATGCCAATTGGGCACAAAAAACTATAAACTATCCCAACATCTCGGTGTTTGTAGGAAGATATTCGACTATATGTAATAATAATAATAATTGAGAAAATGGCTGGAAGATGATAGTTGTAGACGTAGTTGACGTCTATAATCTACATTCAATATGGCTGATATTTTCTGTGCGGTCCTAACACTCCTAAAACCTAAAAAGCCTACTAGACAAATAAATCTATGACAATAAGGGACAGTGGCAGTGGTTCACAAAAACGAATCATTAGAGAGTCGACAAATTAGAGATTGGCAAAGGTATATCGACGTGAAACAAATTAAATATTTTTCTTTACTACTAATATTAAACTACCCACGAACACCCACGGCACCGCCCCTATTCGTATAGAACTTTCCCCCATTTAAAAAGAGGCGTCGCCGATAGCAGCTCATGATCTCTAATTGGCCAGAGCCGAAGCGATATAGCATCTAATATTATGTCTACTGCGTACAAAAATCATACCTATGTAGGCACCGAACTACTGTAAGCCGAGTTCTAGACATCACAAGCCTCTTCATACTAAGAAAAGTAAACAGAAAATAGAAACGGTACCTTTCGAATTCTCAGACAGACTAAGCTTCGTGGGCTGGTACTACTGCCTACTTGCTTGGTTTGCTACCAAGCAATCGTATCGTATCGTCAAATTATCTGAACCAATTGCCACACGGATTCGTCTTCAAAGTAGCTTGTTACAAAGCATTCGCCAGTTAAAAATTCAATTTGAAATTGTAAAACTTCCTAACACAGGGTTTATACAAAATAGTTTCGTAAAAAAGAAAACAAATTATGCTTATTCATAATCTACCAATATTAGGCTAGTTTGCCTTTCCCAAATTTTTGGCGGAAGACTAAAGGCTTTCCTTATGGGAATGAGAAACAGTGAGTAGAAAACTAAGGAAGAATAAATTATTTCAATACATGCCCTGACACCAGCACACGTGAAGACCACTGTGTCTGCAAACGGTATTCGCGTTGCTGCTTCAAAATACATATTTCATGAGTTAATTTTGCCATAGACATACTAAAAAGAAAAATACAGAAATAATTGCCAATAAATAATAAGTTTTTTACAAAAAAAAAAACAACCAACTTCCAAAAAACACTACAAAGTGAAAAATAACTATAATTTCAGAAGTTGGTTTCACATTTTCGTTTTTGACACCGACTATAACTTTGCAAATCGGCTTATAAATAACGGAGGTCTGAGGCAACAAACATAAAAAAAATATTCAACCGAATTAAGAACCTCGACCTTTTTTTGAAGTCGGTTAAAAAGAATAAAAATGTCTTTAATTGGAAACCTTACAAAATTTGCAATTATGTAGCCTACACTAATTCAATCATTGGTTTAGTAAAAAAGCTGGAAGACCTTAAAGAGTACTTAGAGGCTGTTCATTTATTACGTAAGTCAATTTTGACCACGTTCTGACCCAAAAGTAAGAAAAAATAAATTGGATGAACCCTCTCGGCCCCCTTTCAATATTACGTAAGATCAGTATCTACCAAAATTGCAAAGAAAAAGTAGCAAAAAAAAATTCAAAACATAATTTTTGCTTACTTTTGTGATCTTACGTAAGAATAATCTAGAGCCCCCCACCCCCACGTAAGAAATAAGACTTGTTTGAACCCCCTCCCCCCTCAAATCGTCTTACGTAATAAATGAACGATGATGATGATGTGTGTGTGTCTTGTTGACGCAGAATATCTAAGAATATCTGATTACTTATTCTCATTACTTATAAAATGTTGTTCAAAAAGATTCTGGAACCTTTCGATAAGACGAAGTAATATATAATATCTTATTTATACCTATATTATTTTATTCATTAACACATACATATTTGTTTTAACAGGTAATACCCAAGTTATTATGTTAATGTTGTTATGTTATTGTTTATGTTTTCCATAGTAAAACAACAATCAGATAGAGCGCTCTGTTTAGTAACGTCGGAGTTATTATATACCTACCTACCTACCTATAGGTACGTAACACATGCTTTTCCACCAGAGATCTGCTCTGCAGCTATGCTGCCAGGATGTTAAAGCTAAGCTACAAAACTTTGCGACCGTTTCCACTAATGCTAAGCTGTGTAGCAGAGCGAGTAAGATGTGCCGTGTGTGTGAAGATGCGCCGCCGTTGGGTAGCTGTGTGAGGGAGTTGCGCAGCTCGAGCTATGCGATGCTTCGATAGTAGGGAAGGCACGGGGAGTAGGTACTCTGCTCTGCACATAGCTACACCACTCGCGCATCCGTGGCACGCATCTTTCCGTATAAAAAACATAGCTTAGTTGAACCCGTTTCCATCTGTGCTATGCTATGTGGACCAATTAATATGATAGCAATAGCTATCTAAAACAGAGCAAAATAAATGGAATTTGCCCGCGACTTCGTCCGCGTGAAATACCTATCTTGTTTTATTATAAAATATATCCTATGACACTCGGCAAGACTGTAGCTTTCCATTAGTGAAGGAATTTTCGGAATCGGATCAGTACCGTAAAACGGGGCTACTTTGAACAGATTTTGGAGGTTTTTGGATTGTAACTTTTTTTTTACGGCTCGAATTTCACTTTTTTTTACGCCAACAGAACAATATGTCCTTTGGTTATCAGATCTATGGCAAATTTAAAACCTACCACCCCCCTAACTCCTTACTTTTTTTTAATTTAATCAATGTCAAAGTAACCCCTGAAGTGGGGTTTCTTTGACAAGGCATTGAAATGCAACTGACGTCAAAGATAGTAAAAAGCATGGGTTACTTTGACATAATTTTGACCAAAAAAACTATTATTTTATTGAAGACTACATGGATTTAAATGAAAACAAATATTTTTACAATTAAATTATTCTTTATTAACGCAAGTATCACAATATTTGTACCGAAGGTACTGTTAATGCCACTTAATCAGTCTCTTAAGTAATAATTAATATAATTGAGATCAATTTAAACAAGATAGGTAACAATCAATTTGGCAATATTATAGGTAATTAATGGGCTAATAATATTATAATTAATTAACAATCAACTTTGGCAATATTATAGGCAACAAAAAATTAGTTAGAGTCGTCCTCACACACCACACATTCGTATGACGGCCCTTATTGCACATCCCACACACCCAGTTTTTACAGATAATGCAGCATATCCAGTCAACAGAATGGCGGTAGAACCTATAGGTACCCCGGTATATAGGTACCCCGCGCTTCGCGCAATATTACTCGAGGTCACGCACACTTGCTAAGCACACGTGAATACCGATTTTGACGCTCTGTCAAAGTAGCCCCAAAATCTGTCAAAGTAACCCTGGAAGTCAAAGTAGCCCCGTTTTACTGTAGTTCCGAAGATTACCCATATAAATAAAACATAGGGACACAGTATGTATCCTTCTTATTCAGTTTATGAAATATCTTTTAAATTAGTCCAATATTGGAGGAGGAAATAGACGAGAGCCAAACCTCGAATTATGAATTTTACTTGGGCTTTTTCAAAAGTCTCTCCGACCGCATTTCCTCTTAAGATATTTTATTTCCGTAAATTCTCCGTTCCTTGTTAAAAACACTTTTGAACAAGAGCATAAGTGTTTATTTCTACACATAAGATCACGCCTGTAATCCCCGAAGTTTTAGGCAGAGGTGTGCCTATAGTACACCCACATTTTATCAGTTACATATGTTTAAGTCCCATGTAATAAGGGCACAAATCCAGACTCCGGGCTGCTACTGACCAATTCCTGATGGAAAAACTCAATAACACTTTGCCTGACCTGAGAATCGAATCCAGGACCTCATACTCAGCAGTAGCACTTGCGACCACGCGACCAACGAGGCAGTCGTTATTTCGGTTGGTTGTTAAACACACTTTTATACAGCAAAGAAAATAATAGCATTTCAAAACTCCTAGTTGAGATTGGTGTTTCCTAACCGACTAAGTACTTAGAGAAGAAACTGCGAAATAAACTGAGAAGTCACCGTCTCGTATTATCTTGGTCAGTACATGTAATTCATAATCTCTGTCATTCATGTACAGTCAACAAAAGAGATAAGTATGCAGGATCGTCGGATATAGTTGAAGTTTAGTAAGAAACCGATAGATTTTCTCGAACAACATTTAATTTTATTATTAGAAAACAAACAGCTCATTTATCAAATTAAATTTCAGGCGACAACATCCATCGGTTTCTTACTAAACTTCAACTATATCCGACGATCCTGCATACTTATCTCTTTTGTTTGTTGATTGTATACCTACCTACCTTGCTGCAATTTTGAATGGTGGATTTCCACAAACTATCGTTAGTTTACATTTCATGTTCAGTTCTAAGTCAGTTAAAAAGAGTCATTTAGCAGGAGAAATTTTGAAAATTTGTATTTTTATGGATTTTGAGAAGCTCTTCTATAATTTTCACTTTGCCACCTCGTATCTGCCGCTCACGCCGCTATAATTATTTCAGGAATGGCGCCCAAAAACAGTTTCTTTTTATGTCTCCTTTCCAACTAATTTCAATATGCAGAAAAATAGATATAAATTAAACTATTCTTGTTTAATTCTGTATGGATCATAGCAGGTGGCGTTCTGTAGTTTCTGTCTACCCCCATGGGAAGAAGGCGTGAGTTTATGTATCTATTTTGTTTAAATTATGCATATCTAATTGTTTTTTGAAAAGACCTGCAAACTTATGAGCACCTGAAAACTTATAAAAATACCTGCCTACTAATTTTGGAAACTCCCGGTAAACTTACCAAAGGGGCAATTCCCGTATTTTTAAGAAAGTCCGCATGCTAATGTGTGTTTCAAACTGTCAAAAAAAAACTCTTTTTTACCTACATTTTAGAAAAGTTTCTGAGTTTTATTGTCGTCGAGACGAGATTGCGCTTGAATTTGAACGATTTTGAAGTACCTACAAGACTTTGCCTTCAGGCATCTAACGTTTTTGATCACCAAAAAAGAGCTACAAGCAACGTCATTACAAGATTTAATTGATGAGTCAATAATAACGATCTAAATGTCTTAAAAAAAATTCCAGCCAAACCACCAGAAATCTCGTTCCTACCTACGTAGAAAGTCAAACATTGCGCACCCAAACGTGGCGCCTATTACGATGCTATCACTGGACATAAGAGCTCCTTGTAATCCGTGCCGATACTGTCAAAAAAGCGCATCCCACGCCGAGCGCGTCACATCGGAAGCGGCGGCTTGTCAGAGGTGCCCACATGAGGGCATTACACCTCTCTGGACGTTCCCAGATGTGCGATAGCCGGTGCACTCGCTTTGAGCGGCCCGCGGTGCCACGGGGGCACGCACGTGCTTTTGAGGCGACCCGCGCCGTCTCACGTCACCACACATAAATTGACAATCTAGCCTTTACTAGACGAATGTGAGCTTCTATCCGCGCCTCTAAATGATCCGCTTTACATCGCCGCAATGCCGACGACCGCGCGACCGGCGGCAAGCCCAATCATAATGATTCATGATGATAACAACATCACAGAATTATGTAAAAGAATCATGCCGAAATTATTCAGAACTTTTCAAATGTATTTCGGTATGGCACGGATTTAATTGTTAAATAAATCATTTAAGGTTCAATAACTTACTGTAGTAATTGGTCCAAAAAAATTTCAATTGCGTTCAACGGAATTTGTAGGAATGCTATTGTGTTTTTCTAAGAAAATTTCGAGAAAAAATTGAACAGGTAATACTTTACATTAGTCAACAACATTTTCCCCAGTTAGCAAAATGTAGAAGCCTATGTCTATTAACGTTTTTTTACTCGGGGTAAGTTTGTTTGTATTGACAATTTCGATTTTGCTTAGATCTAAGTTAAAATTATTTACTTTATCGATCTATTCGAATCAAATGAGTTAGCGCAGTTCATTAATTACTAGCTAGTTCATGGATAGAAAGCGGATAGGTGACATAAAGCTTTTCACAATCTGGTTCAGTCTGAGTTGTAAAACGTTTTACTAGTAAATCGTCGATTGCATTCGTAAGTGACGAGTGTCGAGTGGCCGGCAGGTTTCCCTCGAGCTGCTCCAGTCAGTGCACGCGCACCTGTGCCCAATGATGGAGAACAATTGCTATCATTAGGGCCCATCGCCGTGCGGCAAGCCCACACGATACATATTCAAACGGTGCCACGACAATGCAAGTTTATTTTAAAGACAATAAATTATCGCTAATGCCCAATTTGCGTCGACCGGTTAACAATGCCCGTTCCCGCAATTACTTAAACTCGTGTAACTGCGTAGTTGCATACGATACGATCTGTGTCCGACCGTCCAACGTCATTGTCTCACTCGATACATGCTCCGTAATTACACTGTATCGATTACAGCTGACTCAGTTGACTTCGATTCGAACGATTGACTGCGACTATAAAACATTGTTTTTAGTACACGTAATTAGTGTTCCGATAAACCGATATCTGCCTTCTTTGTCGAACAATCTGCCTCTGAATCTCAAACATGTGCTTTTAAACGTGAGTAAGTAGGTAGGTTTAATGATTTGAAAAAATGTCAGGTAAAGCACTGAGTCACACACTTGTCCGTATGAAATTCATATCACGTGTAGCCAAACAGCTTCTGGAAATCACAAACGATGTAAAATATACATGTCGGTTCGCAATCTGCCTTATCTCAGGCCGGAAGTTGACAATGGCAGTATTTCTGTTCAAGTCAGTCATATAAATCTAGTCTGAGGTACATTCTAAAACACAGTGCCTCATGAATATTATGGAAAAATAAAGTTAGGTACTTATTCAGCTTTAAAATGAAGATGCTGAAAGATTCTAGTTGAAACTGAAAAAGAATAACAAATTCTTGATAGTAGTGTTGTCATAGATTTTAAGAATTTCGGTTAATTTAAAAACTATTTAGTTGGCAAATGCTGGGTAACCTGATATAGATGTTGACAAGATGAACAATACAACAGATAAACTCGGTTTCCTGTATTAAAAAATATCATACAATTATTTTGTTTAAAACCGGAATTAACCAACAATTTGGCGACGCTTCAGAATGTGACTTCTGAGTTGTTGCGAAATCCAACAAAAATGTGTTTTTAGTCCGAAGCTTGGCATTTAAACAGTAGATACTGCCGAATTCTTCCAATGTTTGCAGAATGTCTCTAGACGAATAACAACATACGTACCGTCGACTTGATTATAATCTTGTATGAAATTCCTGTGAGCGCGAGAATTGCGTCCCGGTTACGTGTCGTAATAAACTAAACTAGCCAGTGATTATTATTTGACGAAAACTGGGGGAACGTTTGAAACTAGATACTTTGAGTTGAGTGACTTCAACTTGTGGTCTTATAAAATATCGTGTTGTTAACGATGTACTTCTACTCAATAGACGCAAGCAGGTACGCAAATCATGTAGGTAATCTAGGGTAAATAAATTTTAAGGTTGTGCTTCTTAAAGCAGACTTCGAGAGGTATAGTCCTAACAATGCCAGTCAAACACAATGTAATACGTTCATAACAATCTACTCACACATTAAAAAGCTTATTCAATTAAAGAATTGTATTAAAATTAGGACACCATATTTTTTATCTGTGCTATTGATATCACAATGCTCTATAAATAATACCTAGATACCACCCATTGTTGTAAAATATTAATAATACCTTAAAGTTATTTGTCTTTGCATTCATCTTCAACTCTTAGATTTTTTTAAGAAACTAGAGGACGACAGTTTAATAGTATCGGTGTTGTAAAACTGGATGTGAGCCAATGTTTGTCTAGTTTTAAGTTTTGTGCAATCGCCCTATTTTTCTAAACTAAAACAGTTGCACGCGACACGCTTGAAGAGTAGGTACCGGAGCCGTTTTCAATAATATTTAGCGCTTCAAACATTTATCCCACACATGACAGTGTGTCGAGAAAACGTCAAAATATTTACCTTCAAGATTCGGTTCATTTAATAAACAGTCTATTGTAAAGTAGCTTAAGTTTGTCGTGTAGTATAGACGGGTTTTGATTAGTAGGTAGTATATTTTCATACTTTTCTTCGAATATGTCCTTACCATATGAACAATAAAACAAATCAAAAGCCTTGTCAAAACTATTGATAAACTGAAATTCTGTGGTCGCTGTCACTCATCTAATAATTAAGCCTGTCATACACACGAACCAGCGACTAATAATTCTTGGCCTCCCTCTTCAAAAAATTAATAATTGTCATGATGTCGGACGCGTGCCCTCGGACTTGACTCATCGCCTCACTTCCCAAAGGAAGACTAATGTAATAAACGGCTTAACAGAAAAAAAATGCGGATACTCTAATTAATGGACGCAAGACCCTGACCGTTGATGTACACTGGACAAATGAACTGGCACGATGCTGCAACGCCACTACTCTAACGTCGTGACCTTGTCACGAACAAATTATTGTAACGCAGAGCGCTGTTTGCTTCCGCGAAATGACATGTCATCAGTCTTAGAAACTCATTAAGAGCGCCGTAGAATGCTTTTGCAGACTTCCGTGTATTACAAAACAGCAATCGTGAATAACAAGACTTTTAGCTTAAAAGCTGAATCCTGTTTATTACAGATGATTATTTATCTAATATACTTAGTAGGTGTTAGTTCTGTGGTTTAGGTGATTAAGATAACATCTAATTTATTACAAGAGGCTGGAAATGTCATGGAGTTAATAGTGATACAAGAAAGAACAATCAATTAAATGCCTGTTTGAGTGATAAAATGTTTAAGAATAGAATGAATCCAATATCCATACGAGGTATATTTTACACGAGCGTGACAAAATCAAAAACTTTATGAACCGAAAAAATAGGGAACACTTCGTGTACTAAGACAGTGTTGAATCAAACTGTTGCCTAGGTACTGTGTTTATTATAGGTATCATTATTCACCCCTATGCTAATATACCCATTTGATAAAACAATAAAAAATCTATGCAAAATTAACACAAATACTAGACAAAATAATAATTATTAGAACAGGTGCTTGACAACCAACCCTTGGCATATTCTAGTTTCACAACTTGGCTGAATAACTTGATATTCAATATGCCAATTTTTCCATGCTTGCTTGCCTACTCGGTAATATGTTTTACAAGGTTGCAATGATTGTATAAACAGGAAAGTACAGATCCAAACAAATAATTGAAGCACGAAAGCAAATAATCTTACAGGTAAACATTTAAGCGCAAGCAAGCAAACAAGAAGTACGGGCCGAACAAACAGCTGAACACCGAAAAATTGGCATACTGAATGTTCAGTTATTCAGCCAAATTGTAAAACTAGGATATGCCAAGGGCTGGTTATCAAGCACCTGTTGCAACCATTATAACTTTGTCTTATACTTGTGTTAATTTTGCATATTTTCTTTTTATTGTTTCAACAAAAGCGAATGATTATCATAGGAGTGAATAATGATAGAATAAACACACTACCTAAACTACAATCATCATTGACTTAAAAGTTAACTTTGTAAGTATTTAGATGCTTTTATTTTAAACAGTAATCAGTTTTGCAGAGTCAGACATCGTATTCTAATCTCATAGATTAAACTTATTGTGATAGCTTGTGACTTTTTTTTACTAATTACTATATTATATGGTCAAAAATCTACAATAAGGAAAAAGACGTGAGTTCATTTGGGTATGAATGTGTGTGTAAATCTACAATAAAACCAGTAACAATAATTTCGAATTATTTGGAGCGAGAAACACTTAAGTTATCATCTTTCATTAAGTTAAAAATAAGATAATTACCTTAACATAGCTAAATTAGAATATACGTAGGTAAGTAAAAACAATATACCACGTCATACAGTACCAACAGTAGTAGCAGGTAGATATCACGATTCTACATGATACCTATAAATCATAAAGCTAGTCATAAAAAAGCATAGACACTTAGACAGTCACGTTAGCTAGCGGTAAATTATTTTAGATAAACAACCGCATTGAGCGGCTTCTAATAATAGCTTTGACTTAATAGAGCAATAACTATAACTGTTAAGAAGAGACTTGGGAGCAGTCACTGTAACAATGCATCAATCAACAACAACAGGTAGTAACTTAAATGTTGAACTTTCAAAATTCTATCTAATCCTTGTCCAAGCTCCTACGACATTGCTCAATCAAAAACGAGAAATAAGTTTTATAAGAAGCGAGGAGCGCTAATATTGGCACACTTGTCACAGGCACACTTGTCATAGGTACGAAGATGCATAACGCATATTTTTTTACAAAGTATGATTCTGAGACTGCAACTGCCACAGTTCGCAGAGACCTAGCTGTCCAGTGGATAACAGTAATTGGTGACCGACATATAAGTGAGTCAGACACAAGTGGCGTCCTATATCGTTGATTATTTACGGGTTGCAGCGCAACTCGTAATTGCGGTCGGGACCCCGCCACACGGCTCGTTTATCTAATTAGCGTCCCGGTGCGAGAGTCTGCGCGCACGTCTGCCCCGGCCGCAACTCGCAACCGCGCAACGCCCGACTGGCGCGTGCGCAACCTCCACTTACATTAACTAACACCGCCATGATTAAATGAGCCATAACTGATAGCAACATTAACTAGCTATGAAAACGTCGCGTTTGAGACAAACAAATACGTCGTGTCAATACGCATTACTGTGTTGTTGATCAGGCAGGCGAGTTGATGTATGGAAGTTTTACGGCTATTAGACTGATACATCCTTACAAGTAATTTATCTTTGTACACAGATTTAAACAATAAAAATCGTGTAAGACCACATTCAAATCATTAGATAGTAGTAGTTTAAACGTTGTTTTTGAAGTGTCAACCTAGGAAATTTTTAAAGATTTTTTAATATTTCTATCAGTTGCTATTCTTAAAACGTTCTTTTATTCCATTATGTTCAAAAACCGAACAGGAAAATCAATAAAACAGTGATATATTGTAACTTTGATTGTAACAATTGATCGTATTCATGGATTGTTCTTGGTTCTTAATTACAATTCCAAAAGCGAGCACCGACTCAGGTCAAGACCGGTCACTATTACTGACTTATGTTCAGTTTTAATTGCTTTGCCCGATATAGACCACCATTAATAAAATTTACATCATGACAAACAGACTTTAGTCACAGTTCTACTTCTAGGTAAGTAATGGCGATTTAAAATAAAACCGTTCCTGTGGTTTAATTACAGATTTATTTATATCGACGGAAGTTTTTAGGTACGAGTAGGTATGAGAATGTGCGTGCATATGGCAAGATAACAATTGATATGTATTTATTCAAGTATGAAACAACTTTCATGAAGAAAGATATAAAATACTATAATCTATAAGGCATTACCTTCTGGACTACAGACTAAAGTGAGTCATAAAAAGTGCCGGAGCAAGGAAATAAGAATACTTTATGGACTATATCGACATTTAAGTCGTATTCTTAGTGCACAAAACAAACCTAAAGATTTGATTTTATGCAAGCTCGTTCACGCTTAAGCAGCTTACGTCCATGATCATCAATTATTATAATATGACTGCACATTTGCTTCGGTAAGTTAATATGAAGCACCTGATCTTGTTAGACACATAGGTCAATAGCTTCTGAACTTTCAAAATGTAATCATGGAAATTATATTATTAATTTTCTGATCAACTTACTCAACCCCGCCCTAACCAAGTGTGAGTACGGTGTTCCCGAACATGGCACATCTGCTGTAGTGCATCTGCTGTAGGACTTGACCTAGGCCATTAAATACGCAAATAGCGTGGCCACTTTCTGGATAATTTAGCACGATAGCGCAGAAAATAATTACAAGAGGAATAACATTTCCTCGAAAAAATATTAATGCTTTTCAACAATTCGCGATCATCGACGACTCTACATTTTGGCTATGAATAAAATGACTGTGCAAGACTTGGTACACGGACTGGCAATCAGTGGAATAGTTTAATTTCTTATGAAATCAAAACAAGAACACTCGAAGAGTTATAGTAGAATTTAATTTAAAAAACCAGCCAAGTGAGTCGGGCTCGCACAATTTTAGAGTCCCGAATCAAACTACACTAAACAATCTGCCGCCGCAATGTTCTACCTACCTTCTGTATTGCGCGTAGTTAATAAATCTGGGTTAGGTCCTAAGTGACTTAGAGCCTAGGATGATGTTTTTTAGAATCCTTCGAAATTGCTGACAAAAAATGTTCTTATAAAGGTTCCGTATTTCTTTTTTTTCAGTCTTGAACCTTAAGATGAAAACATGTATGTGTGTGTCTTAAAAAGTATGAAAAATAAATCGTTTTGGTTTCACCACACATACAAGCGAACTGCTTATTAGAGATAATAGACCAGACTGGCTTTCACCAGTTTCTCCTTTCCTAACCTAACTAAGATGAAGCCCAAATTAACTGAAATCACGAAAATTATAAGGACTTTGCTATGGTCGGGCCAGCTTAGAATTTCTCTTATTTTTGTTCCACGGCGATGTAGATACATACCTACCTTACTTTATCACAACAGCTTATCCTTATCAAAATGGTAAAATCTTCTCGTCATTTTCAGCACTAAGCACGCATACTAGACAGCAAGCAAAAAATATAACCCAGGTACGCACGGCCGTATTTTTATCGCGGCGGTTTTTTTTGGCGCACTGTATTCTCAACGCTCGGTATTGAGTCAAGCATTGAGAATTCAGCAGAGCTCATTCCAGCGCGTTAAAAAAACACACTAAACTGTTGGATTTTCAACTCTCGGCGGAAAACAGAGCGTTGAAAAGGCAGTGTGCGCAAAAAACGCCGCGATAAAAATACGCCCGTGGGCACCTGGACTAAGCTAGCAAGAAACATGTACCTATGTATAAATTTGCAATCAAGTAAGCAAATATGTGAGCGGTTATGCAAGCATGCATTAATTTAAAAAAATAAGCAGCCAAACAAACAATGAAGCGGCAGTGCAAACCAGAGAAAACAATAACAATCAAGTGCATAAAAAAGCAAGCAAATATGGAAACAGTCAAGCAAGCGGGCAAGAAAGCATACAAGTATTTTTGAATATGTTCAGCCGTAAGACATGGTCCTTCCTTCCCTCCTTGCTTGCAAGCTTTTGCCTTCACGATCTAAAATAACACTTTCAAAGTAGGACAATATTAACTGATCAACTGCAGGGAAAAGAACTCTTTCTTCTTTGACTTCAAGGCACAGGAAATACAACGTATCCCGCTTGTTTTTCCTCAATCTGGATGTCGGCGATTTCAGCCGTTATATACGTCTTAAACAAATGCTAAATTAGATTAGATTCTTGACTTTTACGTAAGTAACTTTGTGTTCCATTAACTTAGTATATTAGGACCATTCTTCTTCTTCTTGGCGTGTCGATGGTAATCTAAATGGACTCGGTTCAGAATTCAGCTACGTGTTTGGCGCCATCACTGGCGTCCATCAGTTCCTGTAACGTGCAGCTGACTGGACACGTAGGACATGATAGTAAGTGTCCCATCGTTCGTGGAACCGCAACACATTTACACTCCAAGGCGGAGTCGTCTATAAATCTCCACCTGGGTCCGGAGTCTGTTTAAAGACTTCCATGTCCACGTGGAAAATCTTCAGCGGGTGGAATGAATGGTTTGGGTAAGAAAGCACTGTCTCGCCACAGCTTCAGTTTTTGTTTTGATCGTTCGCCAGTAAGTGAGAGAGAAACAATGGTTCTCCCCCACATTAAAAAGGGAAGACCAATGATTGATTCGAGTACATTCGTAGTAATGAATTGTATATTGTATTTATTTCGGCGTTTTATTTTTTGTTTAATCTGTCGAGCTCCGCTAATGAGACACAATTGATTTTCTATTGTATCGTTGCCAATAGGCGACGAAACAACAGAATTAAAAATGTCGTGACCAAACGAAGATGAACCATTTTGCACGCTTCCTAAACTGGCTCCGCATTATAATCTAGGAAATGATGATTTTGAACATAAAGTAGCACAGAACTTTTAAACCATGTCTTTTTATTTGGGACTAACAAACAGTCTATCTTATGATTAACAGAAGTATGTACAGTCACGTCTAAAAGTATGTATACACTTGGCTTTATTCAAAGGCGATTTTCTCCTTTATTTTAAATGAAATTTTACTTTTTTGAATGAAATTTTATGTTATTACGAAAATAGTATTTTCGAACCCATAGGTTTATGTTAAGTGTCGTATTTCAACGTTGCATTCGTTATACATACTTTTAGACGTGACTGTACACACATAAAGATTATTTATTATCTTGCAGAATTAGTAACATATCAAATCTCCGCCAAGAGACTGTAGTCGCCAGCAAATTATTCCATAATTAACTAATTTCAGAATATTTATTTATTTATTTACTATGGATGACTTACAGCTAAAACAAACAGAATAAAAAATAGCGTGTGAGACTCCAATTACAAGTCATCACTTATTAGAAAGAAAGAAAGAGTGTGAACAACACAACACAGCTACCAAAAAAAGAAAGAGACAAAAAACCGTATAACAATCAAGCTTAAACTAAGTTCACATTTCATAATCGCTACAAGAATAAAAACCTGAACATACAAAATTTTAATTAAAAAAGCTAAGGCTCAGGCACTTTCTGGCCGAGGATACACCTGTTATGAAAGGATCAAAATCATGCTGTTTACATATGTCGTTAAAGTTACTACTATAAGTAATATTATAAGTTATTGTTTTCTATCGCCAAATAGGACACGAAAAACAAACCAAAACCAGACAAAAATACTACAAGGAATTAAGAAAAAGAAAAACAAAACATCGAGTAGGAGCCGTCGAACCTATTGTAGGTAAGCATTAAGGTGACTGGTAAAGCCTGTCTGCTGGTTGTTCAGAGAAATAAAATGTTAACCCCATATTCCAGACTATTAAAAACAAGACAAGAGATTTAATTTAATTTGATTCAAATTCAGCCAAATTATTGACAAGCTACAGTGTTGGCACTTACTAACAGACGCAACAACGTAGGCGGCATCGCCAAAATCGAATCTTATAACAAGTCAATTTTGTTCAAAATGCCGCTATGTCCACAAAAAATATGAATGCCCCGGAATGAGTCAAAGATGTTCCTAAGACGCCGACGGCAATGGCTCTGTTAGTGTGTTGGCGGGAACAATGCTTCTAATCCGCGCCAGTTTCAAACTTGCAGACCTTACCTTGACTCCTACGCCAGAACTCCTTTTACTGAACAAAACCTTGTTCATGAGTCGGCTAGATACCACTTCCACCTGAACTACGTCACTTTTGCTTTTTAACTTTCAGAATTCCTAAATTTCCTAATTTAAATAATTTCAATCGCCTTTTATCAGACATACATTCAGTAGCTCCGTAATAGGGAATTGGTAGTTATATGCTTGATGACTAGTTAGGTATAAAACCCAAATAACGTAGACTTTTCCCAAACTTAGAACTTTAGAGTCCATAGCATACCGCAATTAGCAAAAGCGCTTAGAACAACAAAAGCTATGAACGTACATATTTCCAATGACAACAAAGCTCTGCAACATCAAATATCACAAATCCAAAAAAATCTTGTATCAATGCATGCAAATCTGATGAAGTAAACAATAAGTAAATAATGTTGCAACACACAACAAAGTTAACACTATTGACAGTTTTTGTTATGGTATTATTCATGAGGAATGGCCTCCGAGCTAATGAATGAATGGGCCACGCTCGCCGTGTGCCGCCCACGGCTACTTCATTCATACGTAGCCCTGCGTGGTCGCGGACTTGTTCTCAATGTCGCCTTGCAACGCCGACCCATACACGACTGACACCTATGCTTACACGTTGCCATATTGTTTACTAGCAGTACGTTAACTTCCTACAACTTATAGATTATGAAACATTCACAAAAGACAGCGTGCTCTTCGATCTCCTATACACTTACTACAAATGTCAAAGGTTTCTCCAAAGGCCTGTTGAGCTTCTGTAGTAGGCTGAACATCTGCGTTATCTCCTAAAACAATAAACTCCACTCAACAGGTTGCTTTAAAAAGGTCACAATCGATAAGAAATAGCAGAGTTGAGGATGAATAAGGCGAGCCACCAGCTGTGAGGCATCGCCGCAAGAGTCGGGGATGAATGGCGAAGGGGTGCTAGAGGTAGGGGTAGGGAGGCTCGGCACGTGTTTTGTGGCCATGGTCACGGGATGACGTCCGACATTTAATAGCGCATGCGTGGTACAAGGAAGCAGGTTCAAGGACGTGAATCGATCGCGCTTAATGCCGTGCTGGCCCCAGCCACGGTCAGACGCTGCTCTTCAGCAGTAGGAAATCGATGCCGCTGCCATTGCCACGGCCACACCGGAGGTCGCCAGACCGTTGCAAGCAATACGGAACTACTGTTATTGTGTACCTATCCATATTTAATTGTACATTTCATTCATGTTTAATAACTGCATGTATATTGTGCAATGATAATTATATGCAAAAATAAACAATTTTAAGTTTGTTTTTTATTTCGACAAAGAGAAAAAACCCGAAGACGATTAGAAATAATTTTGACTGAAGTAGTAAATGAATTTAATGGCTGTGCCAGAAAAAAAACACTAATGATGCAGAAAATCGCATACCAGCAAAAAAAACGTACGACTGTCCGCAGTCTGGAACCCCTGACGGCAAAAATCTTAAAAAAAAATAAACACATTATTATTCAAACAAAAAGTAATAAATGATACATTGTACTTTACGACAGGAGACAGAGGCAGCCAGTTTGTTCGGTAAGTCCGTATTCTTTCGGTGCGCGCGAGTTGATTGCGCGCGTAATCCGCCGTAAATAAGGGACGCGTGCGCAACACTGATTACATTACGGCTGAACACGCACATCGAGATCATATGGAGTCGCGTGAGAATAAAAATTAAATTATACTTAATTATAATGTATAATTTGACGGTTTACAAATTGCTTCACACGTTTACATTTTTAGAACAGTTTTATTTCCCATAGTCAGTGAGATGAGATCTTATGGTGCCAAAATTAACTCTCAATAAATATTTACGAAATCAACAACTAAAGTTATCATGATTGTTTCTAACTTAAAAGAAATCTAACTACTCCTCCATTCACCTCTGAATTAGGTACCTACCTATTCAGTGTACCTTGAGAACGATATACCTACCTGCCTGTGGCTCTATGTAGTACCTATAGAGTAAAGGACGACTAAAACGGGGACACCACACCCAACGAAAATACTTTAAGTACTCATATAGGTATTAATATTCACAAAACTATGGCACATACGGAATCTCCACAGCATTGTGTGTGCAAATGCACTGATTGCGAATGCAAGTGTCGCACGCGCATGTCAAATCGTCGCAGCACCCACGCCTCGCATACACATCCCGACATCAGCCACTACCTCACACAATACTATGTCGATATACACGATACAACATAAAACCGCATTGCATGATCGAACTACTCCTTGAGCAATCAGACCTACGGAAACATTGTTTATACCGCAATTTGCTGCTACAAAACACAATATTTACCTTATCGCTACAATAACTATCAGGTAGCCACTATTATTGTCATATTTATACAATACAGACGCCATTTCCCTATTTATACATCGTGACATCGACCACAAATTACAGAATTTATATGTGTGCGCGCCATTCATGAAGCTGCCACGAATTCACTGGAAGTTGAAGTGTGGGGAAGGTGGGGAAGAAGGGTAGTGGGGTGAGGTGCCTCCCTGTTTATGAATGAGGCCGTACGTCATTGATATCGATCGCGACCTTAGCGTTGCGCGGCCCCGGTAAAGGTTACCACACAAAGGCAGTATTGGCGGTCGATCAACAGGTGGCCGGCTGACGCACGCCGGCAATACAGCCTTCCGCTAATTTTTGTCACTTACGTGATGACGTCTGACTGATCAGCAGATAACTTACGAGTATGCATTTTTAATCCGCTTCCTCATCTGTACATCACTTGGCCATTAAGTTCTTCATAGATCAGGAGCTTCACAACCGAACAGATGCTTTAAGCAAATCCTTTTTCGTAGCTAAAACGCGTTAGCGGCGCGATGACGGTAGCGGGCGCCACTCTTTCATTCGCATGTGCGAAATGCATGCGAAATGCATTGCCGTAAAGTTCTTTCCAAAATCATCCGCATAATTATTGTTTTCTCCCTCTACGTTGCTTTGAACTCAAACCCTTTGTATTTCTTCCCGCTATCGACTCCAGATATTTAATAAATTTCAGGTAATAATTTCATACCTAGACGAGAAGTGGCTCTAGAAAAAGATGCCTGGAAGGATTTGGGGGAGGCCTTTACTCAGCAGTAGGACAGTGTAGACTAATATATTTTTTTTACCATAACGTAGCAATCACAATCGGTATCTATCGATATATCGGTAGCTGTCTCAAAATAAGATAGGTAGATAATGATGTCTGCCTTTAATTAAGTAGAGTATTATATATGATCTGTGGTTAAGTCAATTGCATATTCTTAAGAAATCTATGAGACACAGTTTTAATTAGAAGACTCGTTGTTTTTTTTTTTTTTCTCTGAAACCGTTAACGTTTAATATAATATTTTAATATCTTAATGTTACACACATGGGACGCATGGCCCTCTTATAAAATTTTTGCGTTTGCAACAACAGCTATAATTGTGTCAACATTCCGGTATGACGTTCATCGTAAAAAATATCAAACATGACATGCGTAATATTTGGTTTAGGTCTGATAGCTGATCTACACTCGAGTTATTTATCGGAAAATAAAAGTGTGGCATAAGTGTCGTGTCGTGCGTCACGCGAATAATTCCCACCACCCGTGGCGTGGTTTGGGGCTCGTGACGTCAGCGCCACCACCACCACCCCCCAAGTTTCTCGCTATTCACTACTCAATTCATAATTTTCGGAATTTACTTTACATTCACGACATGAAAGGGGAGAGAGGACTTGACAGGACTTAGGTACATGGGTATCTGAATTATTTACGCCCCAATTTGTCAATGAAAGATCAACAGCCAGGGGAATATTAGCTTTCGCAAAGTTGCTTTGAAATAATAAGAGCTTTGTATTCATCAGTTTTGAATCCCTATTGAAGAATTCCTTTTATTTTCAATCGCAGTCAGAAATATTGACTTCGTATTTCCTTATATGTACCTAAGGTATTCTCAGAGATTGTTATCACATCATCGCACCGATAAAATTCTAAATAAGTATATTTGAACACCACCCTGTTACATTATACGTTCCTATATGAATCACACTGCATACGTGGTGGAGACTACGTAGGTAAATGCGTACAAATTACGTTGAAACAACGATTACACAGTTCTATAAATGTACCTATCGTGATAAACATTTAGCTCTTTAGGGTGTCTGTGTACGTCAGCAAGCTAGTGATAAATCTGCATTAGATTAGAATTCTCGAGTGTTGATCGATGGAAGCGTAATTATAAGCATGAGTGCGACGTGACGCGGTAAACCAGCTCATCTTGACGTGACGAGTGCCAACATTACTTTCGCGTCACTGCTCGCTATTTCAGTGCGCGTTATCGGTCAACTTGTGGAAGGTGCTAAGCTAACCTATGTGGGTGCTTCGGATCGACTCTCGCAGGTCCTACTCGAGTGTGTACCTACTGTTATTTCCGTACTCCATACCTCTATTGTGAAAGGCTTTTCAGCTGCACCAGTCGTGTTTATATTGTTGTGTGTTGTGTTTAGTCGTGTTTATTGTTCGTTAAACATATTTTTTTTTTTATATTCTTGATATTTTAGGATCGATCCACCGAAAGAATGCTCTATCTCTGTTAACACAAAATTAATTTGGTAGTGGGCATAGAATGTGCATTCATTCGTTTGGTCCAAACCGACCTTAAGAGGAGCCATTTAACATAGCCGTTTGCAACACTACCAATGAGATAAACCGACACGAAGTACCTAGGTACAGCCTAGCCAGTTTAGCTTAGTTAAGGAAACCAAAAGATTATATTTGGTAGAGCAATTATGGAGAGGTTACCTTCTATTGTTATTATCAGCAATGATGCACAAAATACCAAAACCTGACTCAAACACCAGCCACCAACAAATATAAATAGTTGCCAAGAAAAAGACTCAAAATTATTCATTTTTGTCACTGCAACATTTGCGTAACTGAACAAGATGCACCTGCTTACATAAGAGCAGCAGTAAATATTAATTAGAAAGCAAACATACTTTGGCATGTTTCAGTAGATCATCGTGATTCATCAATAGGTCTAATGAAAGATAATGTAACAGTTTATATTAATAGTCGCCGGCGGCGTGGCATCGTCACCTAGAATTGCATTTGCAACACAAGCGGGTATTATTAGCCCGAGTTCACACATGCTCGCCAAACGGCAGCAGTAGGTCGACTCGCTGTCGAACCACTTTCTAATACTACGGCTCATAACACAAGTGTTTACTTGATGTCACTGCGACAATGATACGTTTACGGGGGCGTTAATGCTACTAGACTGCCGTAGGCGGCCACCTATCCGTCTTATAAGTTGTTCCTTTAGAAGTCTCGATTCTGAGATCACTTCTGGAAGTGCACGGTAAATATTTCTCAAAGTTTCTATGTAGGGAAACATGTTTTTTTTAGTATTCATTGAAAATCTTAAATAGATTTCTAATCGTACCACTTCATGGTAAATAAGTTTTATTTTAAAGTTGCTCTAACGACTTGTAAAATTTAAAAAAAAAAACAATTTAAAACAAAACAATTAACAGCGCTCAAAAGAGGCAATGGTTGTATTTCTATAGGTACCTATGTACCGATGAATGATGATGTACCGAGATTCTTTGCATTTCATAGTATTGTGAGAAAGTAAAACACAGTGTTGCTAATGTCAAAACAAAACATGAATAAAGACAGTAGGACATTAACATGTAGAAATGAGCATTCCAAAATTCCAATATCTGTCCACCTACTCGCTACTTACTGGTCATGCTAACGGCAGCCACAAGAAGGCACTTGATTGTTTCAACATAATTGTAGTAATTCTCACGGCAGATATAAATTCAACTACGGTACTTACCTACTATGACATGTTATGGCACTTTAAATAATCGAAGCATTTGATATAGTAAGACAGAAAACAAGCACTCTACAACAAAGTGAAAATTGTTTTGAGTAGGTACGTAGATCTGAATAGGTACCTACATTCAAAAGAATATTTTGACACGACACACAAAGTTGAGCATGTTTCAGTAGAACATATATTTTTACAAGTATTTTTTTAGAACCATTGCGTGGATATAAAAAAATATTGTCCATTCCAAGGTTGCCTGGAAGAGATCGCAGAAAACGATAAGGCCGCCCATTGTATGTTTAATCGTAGTATTTTCTGATGTAGGTACAATAAAGTATACGAGTATATTAATAAATAAATAAACCAACATAAATAAATCCCATGACCCAAAAAAGTATCTAACCGTGACTTTTGTTAGTCTGGAATCTCGTAGCACTTGACTATTTCGGGGAATCTATAAACTAGAAACAAAACATGTAGCATCGTTAACCCAAGTCATATGACGGATACTTCACACAAACACGAAAGTGTGAATAATAATCTAGAAGAAACAAATAGTTGCACGATAGAAATAGACAGCGGTATTGAAGCAACGGTCCGAAATAGAACCCCGCCTCCGAAGTCCAAACCAAAAGCAGTCAAGTTAATTATAGAACGATTCCCGCAGGGACGTTTTCATCTCGTGATTCACCTGCTGAAAACTCGATTGTTCGCATTTTACGTCAATCGGTTGCGTGGTGTTTACGAGCGTGCGCGGCGCGACGACGGCGCAGGAGCGTCAGCTGACGGCCAGGAATAGCCCTGACATCGCGGCCACGCTATGCCGCTTGCGCCCGCGCACCCACAAATAGCGCGCTATAATTAGACGTCGGTGAAATCGTGGGTTTGTTATTTTTCTTTATCGTCTCCGTTACGCGATAATTGGGTTAGCGTGAACGACTGCATGTGGGCCCAATCGGGCGTCGGCGTGTCTCGGACACTGCCGGCAGCCCGGCACCACGCACACAGCTGCGGCCATTGTCCTGCCACCGCAACACACCACAACACACCGCGCCGCCCCGCACGCCGCACTCGCTTCTACTCGCATACTTGACATACTCATTCTAGATTTGAAAAGTGTCTCGTTATTGCCCATTTTACGAGGAATTTTACAACTTATTTGTATGAAAAGTGCGAAAGCCATGATGAACACCCTATTTGATGAAAAATTTATGATCTGAACACGACTTCTTGTGAATATAGTTTCTGGCAAATGATAATTAAAAGTATAAGAAAGAAAAGCGTCAAAGAAAACATAACATCATTTTATTATAGAAAAAACGTATTTCAAGAACTTGTACTTAATTTATTCTGAACTAAGAAAAGATTTTCTCTGAATAATAATTAAACTATGCAGACGTCAGAACTAATTAGGTGGCGAGTGACGACTGAGTATCTGTAAATTATCCCTACCTCACGTAAATACATTCGTCTGCGTGTTTACGAAAACACATTTTCATGTTTCAAAGTATCCGTCAGAAATAGATTCTTTAATCTATTTGTTTTCTTTAATGTATGTTACTGTGTGGCTACATCGTGTTCATTATCTATCTACTAATGATCACTTATGTTATGTTATGACTACCTATCTTATTTTTACCTTGGGAATAAATTACTAGACTGTTTCAAAAGTTTAGCTTTTTTAATTTTATTTTATTGTGTGTTTGGCATAAAGTATCGAATCCTACATCGCTTTAATTGTATAACCAGGAAATATTATAATACATGTCCCGTATCTCTGGATGTAATATAAGAACGTAGGTAGGTGTAATTAGTAAAGTTGATCTATTATCTAGAGTCCTATAGATACCTACTAGAATTATATACATATGTATGCAATGAGAGATACATAATTATAAAGATCAAAGAAATGAAATATTTTTAACAGAAAGGAGGTGAATAAGATGTAGGCTGATACAGATGCACGGAAAAAAATTACAGAGGTAGGTACTTACTACGCCGAAACAAAATAGGTAGGCCTATGAGAACGAGAACGAGATTTAAAAAAATCTTAAAACAATGGTTTCTATCGTGGAAATAACTTAGGGGCAACTTCTGAATGCTGATTCAAAAAGTGATTTAAAAATTCAATTGCGCTTTTATAATTACTTAAGTGACGATATTATCGTGGACGTCCATGGCATCACGATAACATACGAAAGTAAAATGTATGGAAATATAAATGAAGAAGCTTTTAAATTTCCATCCACGATAACATTAGAACTTGCACGTATTTCCATACATTTTATGGACGTGGACGTAGTCGGCCACGATAATTTCGTCACGTTAGAAATTACAATTGTGCACATTAGGTAGAGCTACTGCTCTTCAAATTAATTAACACTCCCATAAAATAAAACGAGTAGGCACCTACATGTTTTCCTCCTATTTCCACTCAACTTCCACGTAAGTAAGGAAAATCAGCTTCATTAGTCATCATCTGAAAGCGACTTCTAGAAATAACAATCGTTCATACTGTAAAATCTAAAGCAAGAACGCATTATTTATTTTAATCACGATGAATAATTTAGTACACGCCCATTACTCAACTGACTATGTATATTTACTTATTTGCTCTTACCCATTCATGTCTCAATTTATAATAGATATCTACTTAAACAAAGTTCTGAGACTGGCTGAGAATCTGAAACATCGAATTAAACTGTTTTAGTTTCTCAGTAAGAGAATTAATGTTATTCGTTAATTCTTAATATGGAATAATAAAGTTCTTAAACCACAACTGTGAGGGAAGAATTTTAAGGGGAATGCGCTAAGGCAGCCCGCGAAATTCAATTTTTCTCACGTTTTTTGTAATTTGCAAGTCAATGTCAGGTTGTACAAAATATGATTCGCGACCATAAAAAATACGCATTTACTTAATTATAATCTTTTAAAAAATCATCAATTTACAACTCTCCATGTTAGAATTGGCCTCAAATGTCATGATTTCGTGAATAGTTATTCTATACCTAGGGTAATGTGAACTTAAAGAGTTGTATTGATGAATTTAATTCTGTAAATTATACATAATTTTGATGGTCGCGAATCATATTTTGATCAACATACTGCCTGACACTGACTTGCAGATTGTAAGAAAATTTGAATTTCGTGAACTACCCTTAACGGGTTATTTTTCTTGGAGCAGAATATGCACCATTCTTATATGTATATTATATGGGGCTACATATATTGTATTATCTCGCGTTATATTTCCTTGATCTTGAGTGGTTAGGTCACCGCCCACCAGCTAAACCTACACCTAACGACTCGTAATTACTGTTAACCATACATTTATACAATCTAACAATTTATTATCCAATCATTTACACACAAAGATATATTACAGCTATTAGGTATGTACCTAAGTTTTTATTTGTTTTTCATATTTGGAGCAAGGAAGTTGTAGGTAATTGTAAGTATTTATTTAAAATTAAAGCAAGTATTTAAAAAAAAGTCATTATCAAGCCTCATTATTATTTCGTTTATTTATTTATGTACATATTAATTTACATTTTTAAATATTTCTTAAAATATAAAAAATATGTAAAAAAAACATTAAAAAATATAAAAAATAGTATTCCGCCGGTGTCGGGAGCAGGGTCCAAGCTACCGGTGGTTAGGGCTCCAGAGACAGGAACCTCCTCACAATACGAGCCGTATCAAGGAGTACTGCCTTCTGAATTAGGCCCTTGATCCAACCGCCTAACGAGAGCCTCGACAGATGTTGGTCTAGGCTTTGGGCCATAAGCCCATTGGCCGATACGACAATCGGCACAATGATAGCCGAACTCACATTCCACATGTCAACAACCTCGTGTGCTAAGTCAAGATATTTAATTTGTTTCTCTTTCTCAGCTTTCACGAGGTTCCCGTCATGTGGAATGGTAACATCGACAATCATTGTGCGGCGCGCTAATCGATCTATCACATATATCAGGCTTATTGGCGACAATAGTCCTGTCAGTAATGATAGACCGATCCCAGTACAGCGTGGCATGGTCATTTTCAAGAACTGGGTCGGGCACATACTTGTAATACGGTACCTCAGAATCCACAAGTTTATATTTCAAAGCAAGTTGCTGGTGAATAATCCTGGCTACTTGGTTATGCCTGTGCAAGTACTCGCCGTTAGCCAGACGAGAACAACCAGAGATAATATGTCTGATAGACTCACCCGGACGGTGGCATGCCCGACACAACCGTCCCGTCCTTCATAATATGTCTCCGGTAGTTATTCGTCAAGATAACTTCGTCCATAATTGCACAGACGAAACCGAAGGTTTCCCCGAAAAGATCACCAAAACGTAACCAGGATACGGACGCTAAGAAATCTACACCGGGCTCATGAAGAGCCCGATAGAAGCGCCCGTGAAACTCCTTGCTTTGCCATACCTTCTTGCGGTCATCGGTAGTAAGTACTACAGGTTTGCGCCAGTTCTCTTTAGCCATGGACAGCGGGGTGAGCCCTTTGTCCACTGCGACCACATCACGGTGCATACCCACTTCAGCTTTTAAAAAATATTCCCTGAGACTGCACACCTCGCGGTTGTGGAGGGTCTTTGCATTTAAAAAGCCTCGACCCCCGCACTTCCGCGGGATATACAGTCTCATCACCGATGATCGTGGGTGATGCATCCGATTTGCAGTCAGCAGTGTGCGGACCCTTCTATCCAGGGCGTCGAGTTCGGTTTGAGTCCATTTGAGTATGCCGAAAGAGTACATCAAAACCGGCATGACCCAACCGTTGAAGGCTCGCACCTTATTTCCGCCCAAAAGAAGACTAATTAATACCTTCCTCAGGCGACAAAAGAAGCGTTCCTTCAACTATTGCTTCATGTCAGCATCGTTGATGCCTAACGCTTCCGACATACCCAAATACTTATAGCTTTCAGATGAGGAGAGGGATCTAAGGTTTATGGAATCCGAGAGTTGAATTCCCTCAGAATCCATAATCTCCCCTCGCTTTACACTGCACATTTGTCCACACCAAATTCCATCCTGATGGCGCTACTGAAAGTTTCAGTTACCTTCAGTAGCTCCATCAGACGCAATTTGTTGGAGGCAAAGAGTTTCAAATCGTCCATGTAGAGGAGGTGAGATATGACCTGACCACCTCTCCTCAACCGATAGCCTAGACCTGAATCCTCCAGTAGTGTACTTAGAGGATTCAGGGCTAAGCAGAACCAAAGTGGACTCAAACTGTCGCCCTGAAATATTCCCCGCTTAACCCATACAGGTTCATCATTCCCCTGGATCTGCCGACATCCTGGATAGCGAAGGACCGTCTTCCATTGCCCCATACACGACTCAAGGAAGGTGCGTAGAGTTGCATCTATCTTGTACAACTCCAGCACCCTCATGAGCCATGTATGTGGCACCGAGTCGTAGGCCTTCTTATAGTCTATCCAACATGTCGACACATATCAAGCCTCATTATTATTATTATTGGTAAAGGAGGAATCTAGATCATGCCACATTTGCCCACTTTACGGACTAACACAAAAATAAGGATTACCTACCTAAGTATTAAAAAAGAGATCAGTGTTGTTTTTTTACAACGGATGCATAAATCTTTCTATTTATTCTGCTATATATCCCGATAAAATAAAAAATATATGATCATACATTTATATAAATTAACGTGGACGTAAAAACCTATATTAAAATGTTAAGCAGTAGGTACGGATTGAAGTTTGAAATTAATATTTATTAGCTGTCGTATTATAACATCACTAATTTGTGTTTAATCATTTAGAGTAGGTAGTAAAAATATAAGTATCATCAGTACAGAATGTAGATCACGAGAACATAAAAATCTACTTATCTACGAAATCAAAATTTAAACATCAAATGTCGTAATAAATAACATTTATTATTCTTGCGACAAAAACGCTATTGCATAGGTAATATAATTTTGTATGTGCTAAAACAGTCCAAGTATTTGATTAGTTTATTAGGTGAATGAATAATATGTAGGTATGTTAAATATTATAGAATTGTTAAAATATTCCAGCTCCCTACGCTACGCGTTGAAGAATTATATTTATTTAGATAAATGCGTTGCATTGTTCTACTACCATAAAATATTATAAATCAGAGCCAAATAGTAGGTAGCTATGTAGGCATGTAGTCACTTCCATGAGCTCCTATAATAATATCGTTAACCCGGAGCTGCTGAAGTCGAGCAGGCACCGGCCGTGTCGTTTCTCCACGATCTTTTCCCGAAGTAAATAGGACCATAGTCTCTATTTGCAGAACCAGAAAAAAATACAGTTTGAACTCTTCCCCCGTTTTTTTAAAGTAGTTTTTTTTATTGGTTTTACTGGGAATTACCTACTACTATTTCATCGAAATTACCAAAAAAAAAACAACCTAACCGTAAAACTACCATGACGTACGGTCTACTGTTTCAAAAGAAATTAACCTAAACTAACCATTAATAAAAAATAAGTTACTGCTGTCTGTTGCCGATTTTTTAAAATAAATATCGAACCAAAAATCGAAAGACAGATATGTTTTCTGCCTTGTGACATATATGTATATCCTCCTCAAATATCACTAAGTATTCAAAAATAATACACGGTTCTGTTACTTTAATAGTTAAAATATTGTAGATCCAAAAAAAAATATCATACAGAAAAAGGTCATAGTATGCTCATTAGAAATTTTCATGGAACGAGGAGTATCTAAAACTACGTATGTAGGTAGTAGTCAAGAGGCTTGCGCGCCAAGTCACTGGGGGCAGGAGGAAATCGGAGGTTTCGTGGTGGAGAGGCGGCGGGCCGGGGGGGCGGTGGGGGGGCGGTGCGGCCGGTAGGCGGCGTCGGGCGGTGACGTCAGCCAGGGGGGGCAGCGCGCCGCGCGATTGGCGGAGCTGCGCGCGCCGATACCGAATATGGGACCGCGGCTCCATTGATAAAACTGCGACGCGGGGTCGCGCGGCGCCAGTCCCCTTCGCACAGGCCACGCGAGAGGCCGTCTTCACGCTGGCGTTGTTCGTAATTCCGCTGGGCCCTTGGGCCGAGGAGCAGGTGGTGCCGGACGGGATGGGCACCGACGCGGATCACCCAACCGGCCCGCACCTGCTCTCCCTGGCTGATGTGGGTGCGCTCGGGTTCGACTGCGCACTGAAGCCGGTGTCGGCGCCGACGCCTGGCTCCGGCACGCCGACCGACCTCAACACGCCCGTCACCACTTCGGACCTGCCCGCCTTCTTCCCGACGCTGCTTGAGCCTCCGTCGATCTCAGGTGCGAATCCATGCCGCTGCCCCACTGCTGCTCCCTGCGCACACGCGATCTGTCAGGACTCGTAGGTGGCCTCGCCCCCGCCGGCCGCCGTCTGCCGACCGATAACGTTGTAAATAAACAATCCGGTCTCCTTCGCCATTGGGATGTCCTTCGATGCCCTTCACGACTCGCAGTGCTCTAGCTTCCGTAAAAGCACTTCGGTTTCGCGACAACTTTGAATTATCGCGATACGATAGAGATAAAAGTTTCCCGGCGCGCGGTTCAAGTTACAGTGTTTAGTGAAATGGAAAGTTCAGCGGCCCGTGTCATATGTTCGGATCGATACATGAAGCTGAATGGAGCTTCCCTTGTGTACCTAGTTTCCTGCGCTATACAGCGTTACCGTCAGCGTATCTAGTCGTGACCTATCATGCGTTTTAAGTGCGTTATTATTTAAAGACAAGATTTTGGACATATCAACTGGGGTAAATATACTTAGGAAATCTATACTTAAACATCTAGAATTTTCAATACAGTGAATACTAATGATAATTTAAAAAAAATACATTTTTAACACAATTCTGAAAATGACATTTAGAAAAACTATGCAAAGTAGGTACATGATTAAGTTTCTGAACATACCTACCTATTCATTTTAGCATAGGAAAGTTATCCTGTAAAGTTGGAACGGGCTAACATTTTTTTTTTAATGATTCAGTTATACAAATAATTATATTATCAGCTCTACAAGCCGAACTTCAATATTTTTCAATTGTTGATATTTAATAAAAACAAACTTAGGTATTTTCATTTTATTTTTTTTAATTCATGTATATGTGGGAGTGTACCTATCCTATTTAATTTTTATTAGAAGGGGTTGTCATGACATTAAAGAGACAAAGTCTCTTCTTTTTCTACTTTATTACTGTTACATAAATAAATAAAACATGTACTTTTATCAATTAAATCTTAATCCCCTATTATTCTTATAAATATTTTTCTAAGTTTTGTTAAAAGCTTATGTGGCAGTTCAGATAAGAATTAGGAACTTACCATAAAATTTTAGATATAATGCCATGCAATTTAAAATGTTTTATTAAATCTAAAGGTATGATTAAAAGAATATTAGTAGGTATTAATAATTTAAAACCTAATACAGAAAATAAATTAAAAAAAAGGTCTTAATTATTTTCATCACACGGGTAGGTACTCCAAAATGAACGCATTCTTTAACTTTTTCTGGAGCTAGTCCTTTACTGAACCTTGATCTTAAATGACATACGTTTGCAAAAACAGAATATTCCTCAGTAGGTGATGGTCAACGGTCAAAATGATCGTTCGGTACATGTCCGGATAGTTTAGTGATACGCACTTATCGACTTCCTACGTTATCGAGCGCCGCGTAGCATTGCGCCATCCGCTGGCCGTGCCGCTACACAACATGCAAAAATACTACCGATAAAAAAACGTGCCCCGCTAATTTTATTATTTATGTAAATACTAAATCCTAAATTTTACATTCAAACGTAGCGTACTAAAAAAGGTTATCTCGCACTGTATCGCAATTGTTTTAGCTGTGAAATAATTAAGGTACCTACATTACTTAAATTTTGGCTTTCGGCGACGCGTCTTATTAATATAAATCGGTCTGATAGCACGAGCGCAGTAGTAGGTACCTACATCAACACAAAGCTGCACTTTTGGGCTTTCCACGTGTGCTATAACAGTAGTAGGTAGTCAAATTCCAGTACAATATAACAATATTAATGGAATGTTATTTTTGTTACAGGTACACTAACCGGCGATGAGCTATCGCTAGGATGCTCACCTCGACGGCACAAGCACGAAGCATCATTGTCCCCTGGCGCCCGCGCCGAGGATGCCAGCAATGCTTCCAGTGCAAGTGCGTCCCTTTACGGGCCCCCGGGCGGCGGGGCCGGTAAGCGCGCGCCTTCGCCGCCTCTGCAGTGGCTGCTGCCGCCAGGGCCCGGCCCCGGCAGCGTCGACAAGTACTTCCAGCAAGAGTACGAGGAGCGCGTAGAGCTACTGCCTCCGGAGTGCCAGCCGTATTGCACGCCGGCACCCTGCCCGCCGCCACAGCACTGCGAGTACCGCCCGCCGCCGCAGCCGCAACAACAGCACACGTGGGACACGCAGGAGTACGCTAGTGCACCTCAGCCCACTCCCGGGCCCTCCGGCCTTCCCAAGCGCGAGCCGTATCCGAGCCCGGCCGGCCCCAGCGACAGACCCGTGCAGTTAGCCGAATACAACCCGTCCACGAGCAAAGGGCACGAGATCCTCTCTCAAGTGTACCAACAAAGTGCGCAACCGCTACGGCTCGTCGCGGTCAAACCTCGCAAGTATCCCAACAGGCCGAGCAAAACCCCCGTCCACGAGCGGCCATACGCATGCCCAGTGGAAGGCTGCGACCGCAGGTTCTCGCGGTCGGACGAGCTGACGCGGCACATCCGCATCCACACGGGCCAGAAACCGTTCCAGTGTCGAATCTGCATGCGCTCGTTCAGCAGATCGGATCACCTGACGACGCATGTGCGTACGCACACGGGCGAGAAGCCGTTCGCGTGTGACGTGTGTGGGCGCAAGTTCGCGCGCTCGGACGAGAAGAAGCGGCACGCAAAGGTGCACCTGAAGCAGCGACTGAAGCGCGAGCGCGGCGGCGGCGGCGGCCACCACGAGCACGGCCACGCGCCGCTCTAGCACGCGCCCGCCGCCGCCGCCGCCGACCACTCCGACGACGACAGTGGCGGTAGTCTTAGCTCCTAAGCGGACAACTGAACTTTTTATACTTTCACGTTGAAATTATCGAATGATTTCATCGCTTAGGTGTAAATGAATTGTCTTTAACAAAGCTTTATTAACTCTACATTTGTAAATTCACTGAAATTTATATATATCTTTTTATACATATTTGTAATTACTATGGTAGGATTCGATTTGCTCGATGTATTTATTTAATTAGATAGGTTAATTGAAAAACTGACTGGGAACAAACGTAGATACGAAGCGATGTGGCCTAATGTGTCCAGTGTGCGTGTCGTTACGTTTCTATGCAAAGAGAACTTTGTCGCCTCATGTGGTGATGTTGGAGTCACTGTCGTCCTCGGCATTATGTGAACACATATCTTTCTGTCTGATGATGGCAGGCGAACGGATAGGCTTAACTGTGTCTCGCATAGATATTCTCTTGTTAAGCTATCGATTAGTTATACGTTGTTGTATTATAAGACAAGTGACTATTATGAAGATGAACTGTACTTGTAACTTGACTGAAACTGTCTTCTTGACATCGACGGCGAGAACTAATTGATACCTAAGTATGTGACAAATTCTGGAGGTAAACCTATTCTGCCTAGGACTACCTACTTAAGTATTGTAGGTATATTTAATATTCTTATATTTGACAAACTAACGTGAAACTGTGCCATTAATTTAACTTTATAACGTGCCACTGCAATTTTTTTTTACATTATTATGTAATTAAATAAGTATAACACGACTGCTGAATAAGTGATAACTATGATTATTTCGTTATACTATATTTCTAGTCGAAGATAAAGTATAAACGCGAGAATGTCGACTATTATGTTTGTTTTTAGATAATATGATATCTGCCATTACTAACATTATATACTTATGTTTCGACAGCTGCTGTCATGATCTTCTCTTGCTCAAACATTTAATTTAACTAAATTTGCTCAATTCTGCTTTTGGTACATATTCGTGTGACATGGTTACTTTACATTTCCACTAATATTCTTTGTTTCGCTCACACCAAGTGTTTGCTCTCTTCGTGCACTTGTTGTTCAGTAATTTCACTTTGACGTTTCCCAGTGGCATATATTTTTATAGTGTACGTATTATTACATAGACTAATCTAGTAAAAGTTTAGCATGTAGCGTTTAAATTATGATCTCTTAATCATTAATAATTATTTTCAATCGTAGTGAGGGCCCTTTATTTATAATACTCATAAGTTTCTGTATAGGTGTAACTACGTGTAAGATTCATTTTTGGATTTCAGTAACTGTGGTGACGATGTTACACTTGCTACTATAATATGACTAAGAGCACGGTCACAGGCCGACCGTTAGGTAGCTACATAATTACTGTGTTACTTATTAACTTCATGAGATTTATTGCATTATTTTAATGAACGGTTAATAGTAGGATTCCTATAAATTCACTTACAGAATAACAAAAAAAAAAACGTTTCGGGTTTTTAAGTAATGCGGTTTAAACACTTAAGAGTGTTTAATTTACATGTTTTTCTCATATCTGAGTACAAAATTAAGCACAAAATAGTCGTACCACTGTCATTAAAATTTGTCAAATGAAAATATTTTTTTATGGAACTGCCTTCGCAACTATGATACTTTTGTACTAGTTCCATGTAAAAAATATTTGGGTTGGGTACATAATACCTATCATGGATTAAGAGTAGGAGTAAATCAACAAATAGTGCAGTCGTAACAATCCGGATCTAGAGCAGACTGTTAGTGTCACCGAACAAACAGTGATAGAACTACAGGGTGGGCCTTTTAGTAACGTCGGTCATTATGAATTTAAGAAATCTGACAATAATATTACTAACTCTTGCGCCTACAATGCAACCCACTAACTGCGAATGGGAGCGGTTCAACCTATTCCACTGTGTACAAGTTATCACTTAGTCTAACGTGAATATTTTGTCTTCAAATACAAAGCACTGAAATTGTCCAGAAATGTCAGCACGTCAATGTATTAGATCGCCGTTCCCAAGTTATGAAGTCGCTTACGAAGCCTCTGTAGGATGAAGTGGCGGGAGCGCGGTCGTGCGCCGCGCCTGCACGCATGCGCGCACCACCGTGCTCCCGCGCATCAAGAGAATGTGGTGTACGAGTTTATAATGTTTTTACTGTTATAGAAGAGACGAAGTCTCCGATAGACAAGGCTAGAGTAGATAGGTATTATAAATCGTATTCATGTTAAACAAACGAGTGAAAATTGAAACGGAGAAGACTAAATTCTTACACATTTTACATAATGTTGTATCGCGTTCGCATTTCGCGTTAACGATATTGATATACGGTGTTTGTATTAGGTTACGAGTTACGACTTGCCCATTGTTTGCTTCCCGCCGGCGAGACCCTCGCGGGGCGGGATGGTGGAGCGATATCGCATGGTTACATTATGTTTTACATCATACAGCCCCGTGCTACACACGAACACTTCACGTTAATATACCTAGCTCTTAAAGAACTATTCAACAAATACGATATCTAACTTTTATGGTGTTCACCTGATAGTGAATGAGAACGAATTCTTTATGAAATTGTGTATGATTATTGTTTAAGCTATCTTATGTATTTCACCTGAGTGAAAGATGTTGTTGATGTTCTATAAATATACTTAGTCATAAGTAGGTATTGTTAAATCTCACTAATTTTTACTAAATTCTATTTAATTAAAATATTTGTAAATACACTCTGACTAAATTTGAATTTAATGTGTATATAAGAGAAATGAAATTTTTATTTAATGAATCCACCTAAGGTGAGGAAATACAAATTGTTGAAAATTTGAAGTTTATGTTTTTACTTTGCCTTCCACATCAAAACTTCTTACAGAACCTCAAAATGCATGTGTATGCAATGAAATCGAAATATCGGTAAGTAGGTATATATATATATACCTACCTCTACATCATGGATCAATCATACATGAATGAACAGATTTTACAATTGGGTATTGTAAGCCGTACCCTATACTATATTCTGTTTAAAATTCAAGTTCATTATTTTGATTCAAAATAATTGTACAAGTGTCTAAGTTTCACATCAAATCAAAGATCTCATTTTTTTAGTTCTTCAATAGAAACAGATCAGTTACACTGGGAATGACATTAAAACTTCGGTCAAATCCAATAAGTACTTTATGCTTATTGTTAGAGATGAAAAACTACCGAAAAGTTCATAGTGGCGCCATCTACACGATAATTGCTCAAACATCACCACGATCAACGCCGTGCAATCTACGAGTGACGCATGTAGAGAGAGACAGGCAGCAATGTCTCATCGTGAAAACACTGTTCACCGCTAGATGACGCTTTTCATATTGTTCAAGAGGTAAACACAAGGTTAACTCGCATTTATTAAGATGGCGTTACTATTCTGTTGTAAGGAAAGTGCATAACGTGGTAAAAGAATTTAAGACTGGCTTTGAAAATAATGAAATACATACACTTGTATTCCTGAATAGGTATGCGACAAGCATTTGACATCAAAGATTGCTGTTTCAAAGCGATTTAACCACCCGGATAACACATAACATTTTAACGTTTTGTAAGTTTTATACAAATGAAAGAATTTGCGAGTATTAAATATTAATAAAGGACTCGAACTCACAATTCTTTGACATGGAAATTGGAGTACCTCAAGGTTAATTCCTGAGACCAGCACTGTTTGAATCAGAAAGGACAAAGCAACCATTTATTAAAAAATACCTAATACTTTCACATTTGTAGATACCTACTTTAAACGCTTGCGATTGCTTTTAGGGCCGCAGGGCTCTGTAAGAAATGGAGCTGTTTTTTTTTTTAATACTTTTGTCGTGCCATTTAGCACTTCTTTAGTCTATTATCTTTGTATAATTTTGGATTTTATAGAGTTAGGTCGCCTTGCATATGGTCTGTTCCAAAGTTATCTAATGAAAATATGAACAACTGGATTAGAAAACGTACCTGTGGATGTACAAATAAATGTGAATGGTTAATTTAATATCCTCATGTTTCGTCGATGATGATTCCAATAACAATTTAGTAATATGATTCAAACAATATTGTTGGAAAAAGTGATTATATGATATTTAAGTTGTAAGGGGCTGTTCATTTATTACGTAAGACAATTTTGACCACTTTCTGACCCTCCCCCCTCCCCCTACATGAGATAAAATAAAAGTTGGATGAACTCCCTCCCTCCTTTTGAATCTTACGTACGTACGATCAGTATCTACCAAAATTGCAAAGAAAAAGCAAAAAATTAAAAACTTATAATGATTGTTTACTTTTGTGATCTTACGTAAGAACAGTCTAGACCCTTTAATCAGATACTTTTGGAACAGACATTTGGTGTTGCTATTGCTAGTACCTACTACGATTTTTAGATCAATGTATAGTCACTTTAAATGGACTATGTTGCCTTGAACTTTTTCAAATAAAATTTATCTATCTATTAATTTCTTGTTACTACTACATTTTTATATTTATTATAATATGTGCTGTGTACCTAATAATTATTACTTATTCAGAGCTTGTTACGATAATGACCGAAAATAATATAATTTTTCTACAGGTAAAGGTATTGAAGTCAAAACAAATGTTATTAAATAAACGAGTTGTGATATAATTTATATAAAAATCACGAACATATTTTAATAGACACAATTCGTCAGAATACTCATTGAGATATGAATTTGTATCTAAATGCTATTAAAAATATGTATTATTTTAAGAAGAAATAAAAATATTCATAAAACATCTTTGTCATTAAAAAAATACGTAACATTGGACAACAAAATCTGAAATTTAAATCAAATAAGCATTTGAATAAAGTTAAAGAAAACCGAGTGCATATAAAATATAATAATAAATCTTTAACCATAGTTTAAAGAAGTCGGTAAAAATATTAGCCTTTATATGCTATTGTCAAATGATTGGTCTCAAAAAGTAATATTTTATAATGTTGCTGTCCAGTGTGGTTAAGAGCTTAACTTGTAATTGTGCACTGTGGCTACCAATACAGAAGCAATATTCATTTTTTATAATTACTATGATTTTAGTACTGCGTCGTACCGACCGACGTAAAATAGTGGCTGTAAAATAATTCAAGGTCGAGCCGAGCATATTTCACATTTTGGTGAAATACAATTATCACATTATCTCAATTTTTTATCATTAGATACATTAACTCTTGTTACACTCCTTGCTTATAGTAATCGCAAACAACATGACATGTGAACTTTATGCAATGACTTACCAATATAAGCACACGTGCACCCGTGTTCACCAACATAGCTAATAATGTTAAGGCTGGATTAGACAGGGTAAGTAACTGACTCCAAACTCGAGACAAGTCAGTGCTGACCCGATATTTACCTAAGGTCCGGCCGCGCTAAATTTGCCAAAGATGTAAACAACAATGGCCGCTCGAAATTCGTCTATAGACGAAAACAAACATTACTTAAAATAAATGTTCTTGTATATCGATTTTATTCAATTTCGAGCGACCATTGTTGTATACATCTTTGGCAAATTTAGCGCGGCCGGACCTTGGTGTAAATTGATTTGGAGTCAGTACAGCGCTGTCCCGTCAGTGCCGACTTCAATATTCCAGCTTTAATTTTTTTTAAGTCAGTCGACACCCCCTCCACCCGCGGCAGTGCTACTGACTTAGTCTAAACGATTAAGTCAGTGCTTGGTCAGTCACTGGCGCCGCGTTGTAGGGTGATATCGCGTGGTAATTTCTAACGAAACGCCAGTTTCTTTTCTGTTTTCTATCCATTTTCGTATCCAAACTCGTTTCTTTTTTTAGATATCTATTTTTCTAACATTTCTATCAACTCATTCAACAACAGAATGGAAATATTTTTTAACAAATAATGAAATCGTAGTTTATTGTGCTGATTTCGCGAATTCTTTCCACGACTACTGACTGCATATAAACAGTGTAGTCGGTTCTCGGCGCCAGCGCTGACGCCTGTACTGACCCGTTTACTTACCGTATCTAAATCAGCCTTTATGCTACATTACTTTAATTCTTATCTCAACTCGCTATTATATTATTAATGATTACAAATTTAGTACCGTTGGAATGATAAACAGTAAAACTTTGAACTATCAAACGCCTAAGGATATATTAATTAACTTGTACAAACAAACAAATAAATTATACTCATTGCTATATAGAAACTGAATATATTAAGCACCTAATTCGTATCAGTCTTAGATTTTAAGCTATAGCGTCAGTTTACCTATCCGAATTAACGATTACGGTAATCTAGACTACGTCTAAGACATATTACAAAAATAGTATTAATTTATAAAAAAAAGCCAATTCTAAGCGGTCGTCTGTCATTAATTTTTCATCTGTCTCACTAGCTAAATGTGTAAAAACTGTAACTTCCTTTCTACCATGTATGAAATAAAAGAAACATGCATTTTCAACACAAATAATGTTTAATTTTCTTATTTAATATTAACAATATAACGCCTCAATATCATTCACCAGATAGAAAGCAAGGTACTTGAGTACAAGTTTAGCTAAATATCTGCATTTGCTCACATATAGTAAATTGTTCACCAGGTAAAAACTAAGTCAGTCCATCAGCAGTTCCTGAGGCTTCTGGACATACATATAAAAATATACTATCAGTGTTCTTTCCCGATTACACAAACAAAACTGGACACGAAATATCTAAAAATATTAAATATAAAACCCAGTCAAGTTTTGTACTACAAATCTGTACACACATCTGAAAAAAAAAAAACAAAACTACCTTCAACGAGCGCGCTTCTATTCTTATGAACAATCAAAATTAAGTAATGTATTATAGACAATATTTATTTGATTTTATCAAAAGAACGAACCTGTCACTTGACCAAAGACTAGACCGCGTAATATTACAGTTGTATGTTTACCAAGCAACACAGGGTGTGCTATGTGCTCTCCTCGTAGTGCTCGTCGACCTTCGCAAGGTTGGGCTCGGACTCGGAGCGGCGCTTGAGCCCGTCGGCGTCGGGCGACAGCGGCCGCTCCGCCTCCTCGACTTCCGCGCACACGCTAGCCGCCTTGATGTCTGGCGCACTTCTGCTGACATCCACCTGTCAACCAATACAGTTCTCATGTAAGGCGCTGAGTCGACGATGGACAATTTGTCCGCGACGTTAGAACGTATGGAATCAATGCAATAACGCACAGGGAGAACAAAACGACCACGCCGCCGATACTTGCCGAATGAGCTCTCTCGCGGTCATTTAACCAATGTTCGCCGTCTGCTGAGCGCCTTATAGTCGACTGTCATGTTCTAGTGTATTTTTAAATCATTGAAATAATGTCTAAATTGCAATGATTGACCTGGGCTCGTAAAATGCTGAACACACATTAGCGTATCGGCCGAAGATGGGTCTGGCACGATGTCACTTTTTTATGCTTAGGACTTATTTGTTTATTAAAATTAGGTAATAATATCGATCAAGATCTGATAGAATGACGAAAAGTAGTTCCATAAATCAATTTAATTTGCTGTTTATGAGAAATTAATTATATGTATAGATCAGACATTTATTACATTCTATCCCAGCTCCCAGGCGGAATTTGAAGTTATTTCAATTCTGGTAAAATAAAGTAGAATTAAGTAGAAGAAGAGAAGTGAATCTGCCAGTAACACTTCTCCTCCTTTTTTTTGAATCAATGGTAACAATGCATTTCTAAATTTCTGACACTTTAGGCACTCTAACAAATGGGTCATCGCTGGTCACAACCGCCGCCACTACTACTGGGTGTCGGAAGAATCTATATTGCTCCATTTTTGTAAGTTATGTTTGCAGCGGCTTACTTGGGTGCGCGCAGCCTAGTAAGGAACTAAGATTTAAAGACCGCACTGATTAAGCTACATATTAGAATATACACGTAAGTATGTTTAGTCCGTTTGGGCCGGACACATTTTCCGCATGTAAGACGAGCAATGGGTCAAGCTTACGACCCAATGGGTCCCTCTTCATGTCAGGCGACATCGCGGTAGGCCCAAACGGAGATGGCGGGATGAGCTGGACTCCATCAACAAAAATGGTAATTAGCAGTTTTAAATAGAGAGAAGTGGAAAGAGAGTAGGGAGGCCTTTGCCCCGCAGTGTGATATTACGGGCTTTTAATAATAATAATATATTTAGTTAACAAAAGTCAATACAAGTTAATTACTTACCATTTCGGTTTCAAGGAAGTCACCAGCTTCCTGTTTCACTTGTGCATTCATTTTGTCATTCAGATAACACACGCCATTGAGGTCGATCGCGCTGTTGGAGAATATCGCCGCAGCGCCGACCGACGCGTCTACTAACGGCTCGCTCTGATGAAAACACATCAAAGAAATAAATAAAGATAAGATTATATTGGGCTATAAATTCGTTGTATAATACATAATAAAATACATCATATGTAAGTATATGATTATTTACACTTATAAATATAATATCCATAAAAAAGGTCTGGGGCTCGCGTCCCCTTCTTTGTGGAAGGAAGAAGGTTACAGCCTAGATGCCAAAATAACATTTCATCGTCATCAGCCTATCACAATCACACACTGCTTGCTGCTGGACACAGGCTTTTGTTCTGTATGTGGCCTGTGTTGGAGAGGCCTCTCCAGTTGCAGGTGTTAAACTCGATCCATGGTCACTCTGAAACACCTGTCACCAGCCACCCTGCAAAGATCGCAGATCATCGATCTCCCCCTAGTCTGAGGTCGTCTTTGCTCTACGTTTTCCGATTCGGGGAACACTTACACGGTTACACTCCAACGGTCATCACTGTTATGTATTGCTATAATATGGCTGGCCCATTACCACTTCATCTTGCTTACTCTGATAACATTTTTTTTTTAATAAAAATGCAACAAATCATTAACTTACCAGTATAACATTCTCAGGAATTGTAAACTTCAACTGCGTTGGCTTTTTTGGTGGTGGCATCTCAGCTTCTGGTGCTTTGTGAGCAAAGGAATTGTCTTTAGGGATCAAGTCTTTTTGTTCTCTGGAAACAAAAAAACAATTTAATAGACAGAAAGTTACAGTTGACAGTCTTCAGAGTTTACAGTATTTTTATCTCACGAAGCGACGCGCGCTTTACATGTGGTGGTAACCACGCGTAAAATCACGCTATGAATGTGTGCGTGAAGACGAGTAGCATCAAAACATAACACACACACGCACACACACACACTTCAGACTTCGCTATTGTTTCGGGCGGTACCGAGAGCTCCTGCGCTTACACACACATTTACAGCGTGTTCGTACACTCGATAATCACAAGTAAAGCGCGGGTCGCTTCGTAAGATAAAAATACTATACCTTCTAAACCATTCTTATGTCAATCTCACCCCAGTGTCAATAGGGTATATAACTATAATGTGTTAGATTTAATATTTTTCAGAAAATAAAGATAGGAAGAACATTCTATGCGCTTTTTAGTTTTGGTCACAGAGTAATGCTCAACCATTTGAGCATTACTCTGTAGTATTAGCTTATAATTAGTGTATATTTAGTGTTACTCCATAGTAACACTAAATATACACTAATTATAAGCTGGGGGGACTACAGTCCGGCCGTCGAGAGAATCCGTTCTTGACACCCGCCAGTTTCATATAAAAGATCAAATTCGCTAAACGCGAATACGCGTTTAGCGAATTTGATCTTTATTAGTTACTAGAATTGTCGCACTGACAAGTGACAGGTGTCAAGAACGCATTCTGTGGACGGCCGGACAGAAAAAGCTTAATAATTAAGTATCGGACTGTCGTTTTTGGCGGGTTATTTGAAACACGTGGTTGAGTGAAATATTTTTGATTTTATGAATTTTACTGTTTTGAGTGCCTAAATTTGCTTGGTTTTTGTGTGTGTGTCTTGCTGCCTGCTGCGTGTAGTATCGTAAGTGGTTATCTACCCATTTCCCTCATTTAAAATGAGGGAAGTGGGAGACGATGATCCTCCTGATGGGGGAGGTGCTAATCCCTTGAATGAGTCCTTACAATCTCGAAAACGACAGCGTACTGAACCGCTTAAATCGGATCTTAAAAAAAGTACCCCTCCATCGGATTCTTATCAGTCAGTATACTGTAAACCTGGTTTCGAATCTGACTCTAAAATCCCTTATAATACAAGTGACAAGGGTCCTTTTATTGTGCACGTTACGCGGTCAGAACCGGATTTGTCTGCCGGGCATTCAATAAGGATATTAAAGTTTGCGCAACTCATCCACCAAAACAAAATTCCGCATATAGTAGATGGTAGTATAAAAGCACTGGGAAGAAACAGGGCCTGTTTAGAGTTCACTTCAGCGGCTGCTGCCAATGCTTTTATAAATCATGATTTTTTGGTTAATTACAAATTTGCTGCAGACATCCCTAAATTTCATGTGTCTCGGATGGGAGTGGTTCGTGATATTCCAACAGATTGGACTTTAGAAGAATTGGTAGAAGGAATCCGAACTCCCCCCAACTGCGGAGAAGTAATCAGGGCCCGTCGTTTAAATGTAAAATCTAAAAAAGAAGATTCTGTTACTTGGATCCCTTCCACTACAGTAGTTTTAACCATTACTGGCCAATCCATGCCCGAAAGAGTTTTTTGTTATGAAACTTCACTCCCTGTAAGTACATACCAATTGCCAACAATTCAATGCAGAAATTGCTGCCGCTTTGGACACATTCGTACTCAATGCCGTTCGAAGCCTCGATGCTATAAATGTGGTCAAGAACACTCCGGTGATAGTTGCTTGGTTACTGACGATCTCTCGACTTGCATCTTGTGCCGAGGAATCCACAAGGCGACTGATGGTAAATGCCCGGAACATGCTCGCCAAAAATCCATTAAAATTGTTATGTCTCAGGACAATATAAGTTATTCTGAGGCCGCTCTGAGATTCCCCTACCCTAAGCGTCTTTATTCTGACATCACCTCCTCTCCATTCTCCCCGTCACAACAAATGCAATTCTCCCAACAAACCACTTACTCTTTGCAATCTCCCCCACACACCTCTGCTCATCCTCATTCTCAATCCTACACAAAGACTGTCTACCGTACTCCCCGTCCAAGAACCCCGTTAGGTAAGTCCTATGACGTGCAAGCTCATAGAGATATTATCAATACTCCTTCCTTCTCTCAACCGAATGGTTGTGCCTTGCTGTCTCCCACTGAAGATTCCACTCCTTCGCTCACTCCTAATGATAACTTGATAGAGCTCCTTACCTGTTCCCTCATCAACATTATCAGTAAGTTTAGTGACAGTTTACCGAACAACGTCGTTTCCCTACTACAACAATTTATCCAAACCCTTATAACTAAAAATGCTCCCCTCAACTCTCCTCCAATGGAATTGTAGAAGCATCCGTAGGAAAAAGCATGAGCTTATTTATTTGACAAATCGCTATAAACCCGTCCTCCTTGCTGTCTCGGAGACTTGGTTGGTACCGGGTTCCGTGTTTAGGTTTCCGGGATTTTCCTGCCTTCGGGACGACAGGGCGGATGGATGGGCAGGATGTGCCCTGCTAGTCTCAAGATCTATCCCTTTCTCTCAAATTAATATTCCTGCTCACAGCGACGAAATCCATGTAGTAGCAGTGAAAGCCTTTAACATCTCCTTTGTTTCATGCTACATTCCCCATCCAAATAGTAGAGTTATATTAGAACTCAATAATATTCTTTCTTCCATACAGGGCCCTCTCATGGTGCTAGGAGACTTTAACTGTCACCACACTATGTGGGGGTCTCATTACATAGATACATCCTCTCCCTTTCTAATTGATCTAATGGATGACATTAACCTTTGCCTATTAAATGATGGATCTCCGACTCGCAGGGTACCTCCTGGTCAAAATAATAGTGTAATCGACCTTTCATTGTCCTCTCCCTCCCTAGTAAATTCTCTCTCCTGGTCCGTGTTACCTAATTCCCACAGCAGCGATCACTTTCCAATTTTAATCAACTTTCTCCAATCATTTACTCCCCCTCCTGCTCTTCCTCCTTTACAGCGATATAGACTATCAGATGCAGACTGGGACAAGTATGCTGTTGCCTTAGACTCCAAGTTATCTAGTCTTTCCCATGTAGATCCTTCAAATTTTTTGGTGGCCTATGAAGATTTCGTTTCCTGTATAATTGCCGCTGCCGATCAATCTATACCGCTCAAGAATTCGTTTCGTGGTCGCATCCCTTCTCCCCCTTGGTGGGATTCAGAATGTACCAACATGGTGCGTCTACGCAACGAGTCGGAAAATACATATGCAGCGGATTTAACTATGGAAAATTATATTAGTTTTAAGAAAACTGGGGCTAAAGCCGCGAGACTTTTAGCCAAGAAGAAGGCTGTAGGTTGGCAAAAATTCTGTGAATCTTTATCTCCTCGTACACCTTTAACTGTTGTATGGCGCAAAATTAATAACTTCCGAAGAATATTCAAGGATCATAATAGTTCCTCAAATGATTCCACTATCTGGCTTGATGATTTTGTTAATAGATTAGCCCCCCCTTCCGTACCTCATTTAGATTGCTTTCCTTCTGCTCTAATTCCCTCTCCTACATCTGACAGAATGAACGATCAATTCTCGCTTGCAGAATTTACTTGTGCTTTGGATCACCTTAAAGATTCCTCGCCAGGCATAGATGGTATCACGTATTCCTTTATCTGTAAAGCTAGTCAAACCTCAAAATTATATCTTTTAAATATTATTAATTCAATTTTCTTAACTTCAAATATACCAGAGTCATGGAAGACCCAAATTATAATTCCCATCTTAAAGCCTGGGAAAGATCCAAATCTCTCGACATCATACAGACCTATTGCCTTGTCGTCGGTTTTGGCAAAGATCGCAGAACATCTTATAAAAAACAGACTGGAATGGATCCTTGAAAGTCGTGGTTTACTCTCCAACACTCAATTTGGATTTAGACGTAGTATGGGTACGATCGACAGTCTAAGCATTCTTACCTCCCAAATTAGGCTTGCATTCTCCCGCAATGAACATGTTATTGGGGTCTTCCTTGACATCTCGTCAGCTTATGATAATGTTCAGCTTCCGCTACTCAGGCAGAAAATGCTTGAGCTGAGTATTCCCGTGAGACTGGTAAATTTTATCTTTAACCTTTTTATGTGTCGTTCTATTCGTGTACGTTCTCAAGGCGGTCTTCTGCCTTTCCGTCTTGTCTGGAGGGGTCTTCCGCAAGGTTCTGTCTTAAGTCCAATCTTATATAACCTATACACCGCCAGCCTTGACTTAACCGTTAATTCGTTTTGCAATATCCTGCAGTATGCAGATGATATTGCCTTATACATAAGTTGCTCTTCTTTGTCCAATGGTGCTGTTAAATTGAACTCTGCTCTTGGTTACTTGAATGATTGGCTCTCAGAACATGGACTGGAGCTTTCTATTCCTAAGTGTCAAGCCGTAATATTTTCCCGTAGAAGAAATATTCCTCCAGTTAACATCTCTGTCGCTGGAGAATCGATTGTAATCCAAGATAAAGTTAAATTTTTAGGCGTTGTTCTTGACTCCAAAATGACGGGTTTATTTCATTTACAATATGTATTTAATAAAAGTGAGAAGTCCATCAATGTTCTGAGATCTTTATCTGGAGTTCGTTGGGGTTCTCATCCGGCCTCTCAAAAACTGCTTTATAACGCCATCGTTCGCAGCCATTTTGACTATGGATGTTTTATTCTAGAACCTTGCAGTAAATTAGCCCTGTGTAAACTGGATAAGCTCCAATCTAAATGCTTACGCATTATTACTGGTGCAATGAAATCATCCCCAATTAATGCACTCCAAGTGGAATGTGTCGAACCTCCACTTCATCTCCGTAGACAATTTCTAGCAGATAGGTATTTTTCGGTAGCATCTCAATTTCCCTCACACCCTCTTATTAGTATTCTTCGTCCCCTTTCTTGTGCTATCGAAACTTCAACTTATTGGAGAAATAAATCCCCTCCTCTATTAGTGAACAGCTTCAATAATAATAAGACTCTTTCATCTACAGTCATGCCATTGGATAATCATCCCATTTTTCTAGTTCCTTATGACTCAGTGATCTATCAACCCAGAGTGATACTAGATTTTGGTATATATAAACATAGTTCCGATCCCAACATTCTTTTTAATAAAATTTTAAAGAAAAAATGGCCAAATTGGATGTTATTATTCACAGATGCGTCAAAAATAGATGGATCTCATTTAGGTTCATCTGTGTGTATACCTGAGTATAATGTTGTCTTAAGTTTTAAGAGTCCACCTGAGTGTTCTATTTTCACAGGAGAATCCCTAGCAATATTAGAGGCAGTAAAGTACATTGATGCTAATCAACAACATTTTGATAAATCCTTGATACTCACAGACTCTCTTAGCTCTCTCCAAGACTTATTGAAAATTCCATTTCGCAGCAAAGATAACTCTGTAATTATTCTCAGAATTAAGGAAATTCTCTATAAGTTAAACCAGTCTGGCCTGGAAATTGCCTTGGCATGGATTCCGGGACATATAGGCATATTGGGCAATGAAGAAGCTGATTTCTTTGCTAAGCAATCTATTCAGACAGGTTGTACGTCTTTCTCTAACATTCCGGCTCGGGACGTCCGTTGCCTGGCTAAACCACGTCTCATGAAGTCTTGGGATGAACTGTGGCAAAGTTCTAGGGTAATTAAGGGCAAATATTATGGCAATATTCAACCCAACATTCCAGTTAAACCCTGGTTTGTCAAAAATAAGAATTTGAATAAATTAACCACATCTATCATTATACGTCTCAGACTAGGTCATGTTTGCTCTCCAGTGTTTTTGGCTAAACTACGCATTCGGAATCATTCCCTTTGTGAGTGTGGTCTAGAAGAGGGCACTCTTGAACACATATTTTTCTCTTGTCGTAATCTTTTAGTCCCGCTATATGATATTCTCCCTCCTAATTTTCCCAGACCTATTAATATCCCATTCCTCTTAACACTCGTTGAGTCCCCATTAATTAATTCACTTAAAAAATTTATATTATTAAATAACATCAAACTATAACATGGCAACTCAAAGGCTACTCAAACAGTTTCAGTTGTAACTAAATCATACTAAAGACAGTATAACTGGTCAACCTCAACGAATACACTTTGTTTCCCTTAACCTTGACATTGGCAGAATCATCGTTAAAACGATGGAGCCATTACTATAAAAAAAAAAAAAAAAAAAAAAATTAAGTATCGTCCATTTTAAATATAATGCGAAATTGCATAGGTAATTATTATTGACATTACATTACATTTGAACTGAAATGCTGATGCTCCAACAAACGGTAGTGTGTGTATATGTAGTGGGTGATTTTCGTAGCAATATACGCAATGCTCCACCAGATGTCGCCGGATAATCACTTTCACACTGCCATACGCACTACATTCGTTTATGCCTCTGTGGTGGTTAGTAGCTAATATTATTTAAATAGTTTTCTTACTTTTTAGGCGTAACGTGGTAACTTTCATTCTTTTCCGTCTGATGTTGTGTTATCAAATCACAAGCCTTTCCAAGAATCACAATAGAAACAAGTACTCTTACTGATATCAGGCACAAATATGCTATGGATATTAAAAATATTGCTGCGAATCTGAAAATAGAACGAAATACTTGAATATTCTATAACTGAGTATTATTGTATTACCAACTTTTACCATCCAAGCTTATTATGTGTAGTTCATAGAAATTGAACAGTCCAGCTTAACTGCGACATAATAAGAAATAGCATAGGGCGAATTAATTAAAGGAGCGCAAATACTGACTGCAAAGGAAGATTACCATTTTGCTATTATAGTACGAAGGGTTACTTACCCATCCACTTTGACAGCATGAACCAACACTCTAGTAATAACGACACCCAGAGGCAAAGGTATAAAGCCCATTCTGCGTGCCACTAAATCTGAGTGGTCACTGAAGGCATGCTTCTGCCTTGTTTGCGCCACGTCATATGCCAAACTCACTGTGTATTCTCTATATACTCCATAGGGAATCTCATTGAACCTGACCAAAATAAGAAGAAAGCATGTAGGTAGTTATGGTTTATTTGCTACATCATATTATGAGGTATTAAGAGTTAATACGACGGAGGGTTTTTGCTACATCACATTTTAAGGTATTAAGGCGGCGGAGGGTTTTTGAGATTAAAGTATTGAAATTACCAAAACGCCAGACTATTAAAATAATCATGAAATTAAAGTTACCTGGTAATGAAAGCATGCTTGACCCAATCAATGATGACCTCAAAAGTGAGGACAAGCACGCAATCAGGTGCAAGTATCCAGAACCGTTCCTCTTTCCACATGTACTCCTTCATAGTTTGCAGCACGACTATAAATAGCAGCACAGACAGATGGAGGCGCTCCCGCACATCGCTACACGACACTTGAAAGAGGTTGTTCTTATCAAATTTCTTGAAGACACTGCCCTTCAATTCTACAAACTAACAAAAAAAAAAACATATTTTTCTTTGGCAGAAACATGGAACACAAATAAAAATTTTCATTTTACATAAGGCGCTCCACACACTGCACCGCGCTCTGCCGCGGCAGAGCGCGGTGCAGTGTGTGGAGGGCCTAAAAGTTATAAAGTAGGTATGATTTTTGTTACATCACACACCAACCAGCATCGCACAGCAACTGAATTATACAAAAGTTTCCAAACATTTGTGCTTCTAAAATTACAAAACTTGTATGATTCTCCTTAAGGAATACATAATTTTTTTATTAGCCGTTATGTCCCACTGCTGGGCAAAGGCCTCCCTCCTTTATTTCCACCTCTCTCTGTCCAGAGCTGCCAAGGACTAAATATATAATCATTTATCCTACTAATAATACTTACATTGTTAGACATCATTATAATAAGAAGACTTTTATTATTGGAGTTGAAGGCAACATTCAGTGTCGTTGCTTGAAACAGCACCAATAAGCTGTGAAGAACTGAACATTTTATTAAGGATAATTTATTAAAACTGATAAAAACTGTAGCCATCTGTTTACTAACTTTTGTTCGCGGCATCGCCCGCGGTATCAGGAATTATCCCATCGGAAAGTACTGTCTACCGGGATAAAAAGTGTCCTATGTCGTATACCTGGTCATGGTCCATCCATGTGCCAATTCTCATGTAAATCTGTTCAGCCGTTAAGGCGTGAAAAGGTATCAGACAGATAATTCTGTCTTTCGCATTTATAATATAAATAAACTGATAAACTGTACATGGAATATTTTTGAAAAAAAATGCTGTTTGCTACGGGGGATGAGCAATACAGGAATATTTTTTAAGGAGTGCGCAAAAAAATTTTGGTGGTTCAGTATCAGTAATAGAACACATTTCTATTATTTTTTCAAAACTTTTTTTCACGTTTTTATCCGACTCTAAATCAGCAAATTATGGACACTATCTTTTCGTAATAATAACAATGGGCGCGCGCGCCGTGCGGCCCATATGGCGGAGTTGCAGCGGGGAAGTCCCGGGCGGCAGAGTGGTGCCCGGGCGGTCACCCCGGACTCCCGACCCCGACATGACAGTCTGCTCATCGCATGCGCTTCGTGACCTCGCGTCCAATCGCTTTCCCGTGCAACTCCCGCGCCGCGCGTGTGTCGTACTCGGATCGTACCTACCGGTCACGATGTCGGACTTTAGTAACCGCGAGTTTTATGAGATGGTGCGAGTGTGGTGAAAGTTTACGAGCAGCTCGCAGAATGTATGCGACGGAGAGCATACCTCGAATGCGAGCCCATGGTATCATTAACCCCGCGGTCCCTAATGAAAGGACCAGTTTAGCAGCCAGTTAAAGGCTGCTGGATCACGGTCAGTTCAGGACCCCGAATCACGCACAAGGGTCTGGCAGGCAGACCTCGACTGGCGGTGGAAATCGAAGAAACCATTTTCGATATCTTCGAGCGAGATCCAAGAGCGCACAGCTGATAGGTAGGTACACTCTACAGACGTCATTAGCCCATCAAGCAATACATTTTCAACTTTATCGCTAAAGCATAAGGTTCAAAGTTGAATGTGCTGACGTCTGCACATAGCACGTTTCGCTTCGCCACTCGCCGGCGAGTAGCCATAAAATCAATTTCAAAGTAGACATCTTTCGTTTACGATAACTTTATTTTTTGTACTAAGACATGTCAAAATAAAAAATAGGTGTTTAATAAAATTCATCTAAGTTTACTTTGGCAAAGTTTGCGCACTGAATAAAAAATATTCCTGTATTGCTTTATGTTCGTATTCTTCTATAGTTTACTACAAATTGTAAAAAGACGAGCCAAAAAGTTCGAATAATGCAGATAGTTACAGATTTAACCATTTAAATGGTTATAATCACCCTATGCCTTCAATCACGCTAAATGCTCAATGTAGCTAAGCAGTCAATCTTGATATATATATTATACAGGCTGGATTTCTGAGGTGGGGCAATAAGGGCAGATACTTTAACCGTTGTCGCTACAAGAAAACGGCGTTAGGAGACTATCCTTAACATTTTGATTTGCATTCATAGATTTTGAAAATGTGGGAGTTTTTAACCGACTTTAAAAAAGGAGGTTCTGTATTCGACCCGTATGTATGTATGTATGTATGTATGTATGTATGTATGTATGTATGTTTGTATGTCCGCGATTATCTCAAAAACTACTGAACCGATTTTGATAATTCTTTCATTATTGTGATCTACATACTTTCAGGAAGGTTTTAGTATATAACACATTAGGTAATTATTCTTATGTACGAAGTTATATGCATAAATGTACTGCATCTCCGGCATTTCTATGCGAATTTTGACGATTCTTCGAGTTGTGTCTTCAATTCTTCAATGCACTAGTGTTAATTGAATTTATGTAGGGTAGGTACAACTAAAAAGTGAAAAATAAAAACTTTTTTACAAAAAAAACAACCGACTTCAAAAAAAAAACACTACAAAGTGAAAAATAACTTCAATTTCGAAAGTCGGTGTCAAAAAACGAAAATGCGGAACCAAAGACACCGACTTCCGAAATTGAAGTTATTTTTCACTTTGTAGTGTTTTTTTTTTGAAGTCGGTTGTTTTTTTTGTAAAAAAGTTTTTATTGTGAAAATCATTTTTTATGCCAATCAATCCTGTTTCCAATAAGGATCAAAAAACTCCATCGGATCAACTGAGGTTTAAGTACTAGGAAAGTTAAAAATCGTAAAAAAAAATAGCTGAACTATGCTGAATACAGAACAAATATAGCAGATAGTTACAGATTTAACCTTATAAATGATCATCATACCTTTAAACATGAAATATATGTATAAGAAGGGCTATTTTAGTCAACATTCTGCAACAAAACACATAGCTTAGCCGTTCGGCGACTGCTTTTCAAACCTAAGTTCGATTACAAACAGATTACATATTTTGTGCTTTTTTTTACATTTTGTAATACTATTATGTGATATTTCGTAGAACGTACACAGAAAAACATCAAGTTCAGGCCTCCCTGTCATCTATGATTATAAAAAAAAAACTATAGTTAGGTGATTGCTTGTGTTTACATTCTACTGTTACATTATTTTAGTGATATCTTATTAGCGCGTGTTGCGCAGACATAATCTGTAAGAATGCAACAGTCAGTATTGTGTCATTAGGTAGTATATTATGCAGGAACGCAGGCATTAATTAATTCACTAAAAATAAAAAACTTCGCAAGCAATGGAAAAATACTGAAAGCTGCGGGTGTCGACCTCAGGACAAGCTACTTTTCACACGGACAACTGTATGTCGCTTGCTACCGCGTCACCAGTTCCGATCTTTTTTTATATATTTTGGCAGCTGAGACCAAAACTACAAACATAGTAATGTGGCAGTTATTTTAGAATATTGTGATGTCGACTTCCACGCGAAGGAAGACACGGGCAGAAGCTAATAATAGTATAAGTATAACACAATTACCTATTGAATCTAGGCTTACAATTCATCTTTCAAGGCCAAAACACTTCTCACTTCATTTGATAATATTGAACAACATGCACTACATGCATATTTGTAAAAAAATATATGTATTATTTTGCTAATAAAAAATAAACTTTACCAAGTGGGAAAAGGGTATAATATTGTTTATTAAAACAAATACCCCAAACAAGTACTTGCATATGATATAATATTTTGGGATATTTGTGTCATGAATATTTCTGTGGTGCTATTGTCACTCCATTACATAATACTCTGTGCCAACTGTCCTAATGAAATACTCATTATGTAGAGTTTGAAAAGTATGACATTATTACAAAGTTCTAAGTCATTAAACTTTTCCACATAAAAATATGTTGGTTACTTATTGTTTGAAAACAGATACAGTGACAAACCAGGCCTTGATTCTCCAGATTCAACTAATTTATATGTAGTTAAAAAGGATACAGACATAGATCATTGCAAACAACAGATGAGGTATAACTCCCAAATGCTCTCTCCTTCTATCTCGAGGTTCTGTAGCAGTCCAAAATAGAGCATCAATAGTATCTTGCCCAAAAGCTGAGAACAGTCTATCACCAACCTCCAACATATTGTAAAATATATACAATTTCATCACACTCTGACTCTTCACTAAATGATACATCATGTTTGTGTCTATATAGCACATTAAAATACTGCATATTAGTAATATGAAACCCTTAAGCATGTCACATGTTTCTGCTGGTTTTAATAGGCTTTGACGAGAACTTGAATGAAACCTGTAACAAAACAAAAAAGATAGTTTTATAATAATGTGTTGTACTTCATTATAACAAATAAGTTTTATGAAATAGTGAACTCTCTAACCCAAAACATCTTCTGAAAAGTCTGCCAAAGAAGGTCCAAATGGCCATGATAAACCTCAATGGAAGGAATGTGTAAACAAATAGTAAAGAGTCTGCACATTGAAAGAATCCATAAGCCATAAACTTTTCCAATTCCTGAGGAATCTTAATAAAGGAATAAACTTTTTCTCTTCTGGCTGAAAACCGTTCTTCGTCATGTTCTAATAAATATCCTCGTGTTAGCTCTACGTGTAAAAACGCAAACAAGGAAGCTGCCTTCTCTCCATCTGAAATGTTAATTATCATAGCCATTACTATACATAGTATCTTATTATTTTATTTGTCCAAGCGGGTTCAAACACTTTACCTTTGCATTTCACTTCCTTCACTCCTTTATCAAAACTTACATCGCCGGACGAATTTTGAGTATTGGTTAAAGACTTGAACCGTAGTCTTTTAGTTTGTTCCTGCACATCGTCATTTTTGATTATCATGTTGTTCAGATTTGAAATACCAAATTGCAAATCTCTATTACATTTGTATTGGTTTTATTAGAATTTATCTTATAATGCGGTAACTAAAGCAAAGCTCCAAAAATTTATTTATTGACAGATTCAAATGACACAACATTGGATGATGATCTGACAAGTAATCTGACATGTTCAGACAACGACAGCCGAATGCAGATGGTGACACCTGACAGTAACGTAACGACATACCTTGGGCACCACAGATGCAGATGTACGCCACAGATAAAGGATCATCCATCATGCAGTAACCCTTTGCAGCAAGTGATGCGCAAGGAGGCTAAAGCGTGAAGCAAAGTACTATGACTAAGTATACCGGAAACAAGGAATTTTAATAAATTACACACCATTAAAAATTTAAAATAATAAGGGGGAAACCCGTCAGACAAACCTTAGTTCTCTGAAGGAAAAACTTTAAATTGTGATACTTTGCTCTAGTACACACGCAGCGACTTTAGTTGCCGGCGACTCGCTGGTGATTCAAAAATCCGATAAACCAGTCTCACACAGATTTTGACAGCAGATTTTTGTCACTTGCGATTTCAAAATCAGAGCCTACCAAGATATTATTATACAGGTGAATTTTCCAAGTGGGCGTGGATGGCCAAATTCTAAATTATTAAGAGGAATAGCGAAAAGTACTCAAAGGAGCCGCGGGCTCGATTTTGATAAAAACTAAAACTGCGTCATTGGATTTTTGAAAAATCAATATTTCTAGCCAGGAATCGAACCTGTTAACTTTGAAAAAAAAACACACTGTATTATTACACCATTGTGTCCCTAATAAGGTTCAAATTCTGGGAAGTAATGACATACGGCAAACTTAAGGAAAATGTTGAATTTTAATAAACTCCTTATTTTAAAGTATTCATTTCGAAATGATGCTCAATATTTTTATTAACACACCCGCAGCGCAGTCACCTTCATAACATTATGTTCTAAATTCTTTGGAAAATATTCTAATGGATTCAATAATATTGTAATGCTGAATGCAGTTCAATCGTTGAGACGTCGAATCCAGCTATGTATTGAAAACGATGGTCATCATTTTGAACAATTAATCAGTTAAGGTTTAGTAGTAGGTAACATAACCCGGGCCCGGCTAAATAATAACAGCCGCACAGGTCAATCCATCGGGTTAAGCTACGATTGCCGCGGGTGGTCTGTGGATGGGTTACCATTTTTACATACCGAGACCCCTCTTTGCCTCGGAAAGCACTTAAGCCGTTGGTCCCGGCTGTCATTCCTGGATCTTTGACAGTCGTTACGGGTAGTCAGAAGCTCGAAGGTCTGACAACCAGTCTTACCAAGGGGAATGGGTATCGTACATACATAGATATATGAAAAAGTATCGTATTACCCAGTAACTGGGTTGTGGAGGTCAGATAGGCAGTCGCTCCATGTGAAATACTGGTATTAAGCTGCATCCAGTTAGACTGGAAGCCGACCCCAACCCCAAAAAATATCTCTACAAACAGTATAATACTAGCAATCGTTTATACAAAAAAAATACTACAATATGATAAATAGTTGGTGTCGTTGGTTCCGCATTTTCGTTTTTTGACACCGACTTCCGAAATCAAAGTTATTTATCATTATGTAGTTTTTTTTTTGAAACCGTTTTTTTTTAAGTTTTTTTTTTATCTTTTTAGTTGTACGTACCTACCCCACAAAAATTCAATTAACACTAGTGCATTGATGAATTTGAAGACACCGACTAGAAGAATCATGAAAATTCGTATAAAAATGCCGGAGATGTAGTACGTTTATGCATATAACTTCATACATAAGAATAATTACCTAATGTATTATATACTAAACCTTCCTGAAAGTATATAGATCACATTAATAAAAGAATGATCAAAATCGGTTCATTCGTTTTTGAGAAAATAGCGGACATACAAACATACATACATACGGGTCGAATACAGAACCTCCTTTTTTGAAGTCGGTTAAAAATAACTAAAATTTCTATTCACCATAAAAGCGATTAACAAATTGCAATCATTAGAAATTATTGTGTATGTTTGTATACGCTGCTTCAATGATAAATCGACTAAATCAACGCTCTCTGGTCAATTCACTATTTGGCACGCTATCTCCGTTCGTTCATCTTCGTCAAGCTGAAATTCGTTGCCTACGTTAGCGGATTTTACAACTTTTAGTCCTAATTTTATATCTAAATGTTGTAAAACTTAGTCGGAACTAATTAATTCTTTCTCTGAAAAGATTATTGAAGCTACTAAGTGCACAAAAACTATAATTATGGCTTCGAGTGAAGGGCGAAGTGCTCAGTCAAACTTGCATCAGCAAGACCTAACCAAATTGGTGAGTTAAAATGATCTAATTATCAGTTCTAGAGAAGATATTTTGATCAAGTGCTGCTAAAATCTGGGATAAGTTTTTGAGTTTTGTTTCGGCAATCATTAAAATTCACATAACCTTCGTGTTTTATACACATGTAAAAAAGCTTGTTAGACTTGTATTAGGTACCGATTGCAGTAGGTACCTACATATCCAGTTATTTATATTATTTTATTTTTATTAATGTTTTTATTATTTGAAACCATTGTTATGTTTACTCTGATCACAATAAGACAGTAAGGTCAGAGTCAATTTGTACACAATAATTATATATTTAGATACTTATTAGTTTCTTATTCATTTTCAGGATGTTACCAAATTGTCAGCCTTATCACCTGAAGTCATTTCAAGGCAAGCCACTATAAACATTGGCACTATTGGTCATGTAGCTCATGGCAAGTCAACTGTAGTTAAGGCTATTTCAGGAGTGCAGACTGTAAGATTCAAGAATGAACTGGAGAGGAATATTACTATCAAGTTAGGTATGTATATCACTATCATTTGTTTTTCGGCCTATAAGTAAAATGTTCCCATATTTTGTGATTATGGGCAATCAGAAGCCCGAGCATGTGCACAAGACTTCCACTAACCCACACAGGACATTTGTGGTAACTTACAGCCCAGTCCTTCTCTCATAGAGGTGGCTGGTGTAACATTGGTGGGAATGTTATAGGCTGATTTTGCTATGGGCAGTCAGAAGCCCAAAAGTCTCATATCCAATTTTCCAAGAAGTATTGTGTTGCCTTGTAAAATACTGTAAGATGCATCTAGTTAGACAAAGGTAACTTCAACATAATTGGTGAATGATCAAGATTCAAAGTCACTAATGCTGTTTTGGGTCAGCCATTTAAGTTTGTCAAATATTCTATCTGAATGTCTTTGAGGAACCAATAGATGATTGGAGTGTTTGAGTAGCAAATTACATTTTAAATGATGATTTAATGTTTGTGTTTTGTTTATTTGACTAAGATTATCATAAAAAGCGTAATGTTTTAAAAATATACTTATAATATTACTTCATACAGTAGATGCAGAAATGTAGAAATACTTTATTAATTTATTCAGATGCTTTGCAATATACCATGTGAAATGTATTGTGAACCCAAAGTAATAATGTAATCCTTTTTGATCTTGTAAGATTCATGTAAATTAATCCAAACACATGGTATGTTGCAGAGCGCCTGTCCAACTCAGTCATTAAAATGTATCGCGAAAGAACTGATGAGAGGCATGAAAATGAGTTCTTTGAAAAGATGAAGAGGTCTAAAAAGAGGAACTTGTGTGTTGATTCTGACGACGAATTAGATATGCCTGCACCAAAGAAACAAAAGAAAAATAGACAAGATTCGGAAGAATTCATTATTGAAAGAATTCTTGACTTCAAGCTTGAATCTGGCAAAGAGTACTTCTACATAAAATGGAAAGGATGGCCAGACAGTGAAAACACATGGGAACCAATTGAACATCTTGACAACTGCCCTAATGTACTCAAACAGTTCCTTTTGGATGAAGAATTTAAATATTGCAATCAAATGGAAAAGTTGAAGGAAGAAATTTCATTTGGAAACCTACTTAGTGAAGAAAACCTTCTAAAAAGGTTTGATGAAATAGAAGACAATGATATTGCAAAATTAAAAGAAGGCTTAACATTGAAATTGCTTGCAATGATCATTTTACCTGAAGAGAATGAAGCCTCAGCTACAGGACTTGTGCAAGAAGCGAGAGATATTTTGCAACTCTATGTTGTAACCAGAAAACGATGTCAGCAGTTAATCAAGTTAAGAAAATGGGAGGAACATTTAAATCAGGTTGATAAAAGCAAAAAGCTTATTGTAGAGAATAATTTTGACTTAGCTGGTCCCCCAGAAAATTTTACCTATATTAATCAATGTATACCTGGCAGTGGTGTCACAATCCCTGATGACCCACCCATTGGGTGTGAGTGTACAGCTTGCAACTGTCGCTCAAAAGCATGTTGTGGCATGCAAGCTGGTTTATTTGCTTATACTGCAAATAAAAGACTTCGTGTTGCATCAGGTACCCCAATTTACGAATGTAACAAAGCCTGTAAATGTTCATCAGAATGCAGTAATCGTGTAGTTCAAGGTGGCAGAAATGTTAAATTGAGTATTTTCCGAACCGCCAATGGATGTGGATGGGGAGTAAGAACAGAACAAAAGATAAGGCAAGGACAATTTCTTTGTCAATATGTTGGAGAAGTTATTACATTTGAAGAAGCTGAAAAACGAGGAAGAGAATATGATGCTAATGGTCTCACATATTTATTTGACTTGGATTTTAACTCTGTTGAAAATCCATATGTAGTGGATGCGGCAAATTTAGGAAATGTCTCGCATTTTATTAATCATTCCTGTGATCCTAATCTTGGTGTGTGGGCAGTTTGGGCTGATTGTCTTGATCCCAACCTGCCTATGTTAGCTTTATTTGCTACACGTGATATTGAAATTGGTGAAGAACTCTGTTTTGATTATTTACAAAAAGCTTCGGACAGTGAGGAAATTGAAGCAAACAGTTCTAGTATTAGTAAAGACAGTTCCTATGATACTGATATACCGAGTGGGTCTGAAGCTACTTTAGGTAACACACCAGTATCACCTGTCAAGTCTAGATTTGAAATTCAGCAACAAAATAGGGCTATGCTTAGAAATCTTACAGAATGCAAATGTGGTGCTTTAAAATGTCGCAAATATTTATTTTAAATACAAGATCTTTCTCTTCACTACACAGTATAAAACAAAGTCGCTTCCCGCTGTCTGTCTGTCCCTATGTATGATTAGATCTTTAAAACTGCGCAACTGATTTTAATTCAGTTTTAGCAATAGATAGAGTGATTCAAGAGGAAGGTGTATATATATAATACATGCATATTATAGCAGAGAAAAGCCAAGAAATTCAAAGATTTGTAACGTGGTGTCGCAACAAACATATTTCTGTGCGCTTACATTGCAAACGCTGGCTAAACCTTATGAGATAGATCAAATTAATGTAATACGGAATTGTAAATCTTAAAAAGATCAATAAAAAAGTCCATGATGCTATATGTTTATCTCCTAAGGATAACCCATAGTAACCATTTTTATCTTTTACATATTACAAAAAAGTTATGGGTTATTTACCAACCTATTTTAAACAATACAGTATTATTCCTTATCCAATTAGATACGTTGTGCATTTCATGTAGATCAAAATTGCCCTTTACAGTATATCATTAAAATGAATATCTTAGAAGACATCAGAGATTTAAAAAGCGGGGGCAGAGCGGCTGGGGGCCGTACGAAGTTCGCCGGGTCAGCTAGTAATAAATATAAAAAAGATATGAAATTTAATTTAAAAATTAGGTCAAATGCTGGGAAGATATTATTATATACTATCTGCCCAATATTTGATCTAGTTTTACAGCAAATTAAAGGAATCTCACTAAGCAGTATAGAATTTTTATCACTTGTGGTTGCATGATATACCTACCATCTCTTACCTAAAAATAATTTTTCCATGAAATATCTCTTAATTATGGGTAAAAGGATATGGATGGAAATATTAAATATTTGGGACTGAAATAATACTTAAAAAATATTGTAAGTAATATTTTTGCAATGTAGCAATATACTATGTTTTTGTGGACATTTTACACAATTTTGAAATGACAACTGTATCACAAATATTTTGATGTTATTTTATAGAAATGTGTCTAATTTTGAGACTCTATTTATTATTGATATAATAATTGTGTTGGTTTCACAGACAGCCTTGTGCACATGTAGTGTAATTGATGTAATACTTACTTATCCGTACGCAAAATACGCGCATTGACGGACACCAGCCTGTATTACCTATTAATACTTACTTATAAGAAATAAGCTTTCCTAAACTACCATTTTTCTCAAGTTATTTCCATCTTATAATCAGTCATTGATTATTCTGAATCATTATTTTCAAATAAAGGCTGGTCCACACCAAATGTAGCATGCATGGATTTTGTTTGTAAAAATGTTATATATACAAATGAATTATACAACATGTTGTTAAAGATAGTACTGTCCATAAAATGTGGAACATTGAATAGAGATTATATTTAAATATTTAATATTCTGTGTCATTAATTATTGTAACGGTTTTAAACACGAGCATGCACGAAAAACACCCTCTTTTGTCAAATTCTTATTTAATTGTATGAAAGCTTGAAATAATTATTGAAACACAAGTCTATGTGACTATAAAAGTACACTTTTTGTAGCGCAAAACCATTTGTCGGTCGCAGTTCTTAAGTATTTTCTTATAAAACGATTATCAAACGTCAGTCTCGCGAATGTTTTCGTAAAACTTGTTATGAATATTAGTGATTTTCCATGAATACTTAAATTATTTGAAAAGTCTTTTCAACCACCTGCTAAACTAAGAACTCGAGTTTTCAAATCACAATCGATTTTATTTAAATTCTTTTCCCTTTCTCATAGACAGCGGTAAAAATAATCAAAATCAGTTGATTTCGTGCACGGCCCTATAATTAAAGTAAACAAATAAATGTATGCACATTTACACGAGTTTAATAACTAATGCTTAGTACTTGTCGCTAACACTAATACATTGTGTGTAAACATGCTGAATTAGCGCTTAGTGTTAGTAAAACTAAATAATATATGTGGTCGGGGGATCCCCGTCAGGAATGAAGTTCCGCACGCATACACACACTCGTATAATAAGAGACAGAGAAAGTCGCATGGAGGGGGTATAACGCTTTTTCCTTACGTGACGACTTCTACCAGTAAACTCCTACCGCAAGCTGCGTTAAGGAACTTCGTGCCACAAAGTAGCAAAGCGACGTCGCGAAGCCGACGTCGACGGACTCGGCGGCATAGATCGAGGCAACATTTAGGCTGCTTTCCCATCAGAGGTGTGCTATGCTACGTTGCTATGGATGCAATTGATATCCACCAATCATATTCATTGGTCCACTAAGCTATATTTTTTATACGGAAGGATGCGTGCCACGGATGCGCGAATGGTGTAGCTATGTGCAGAGCAGAGTACCTACTCCCCGTGCCTTCCCTACTATCGATGCATCGCATAGCTCGAGCTACACAACTTCCTCGCACAGCTACCCAACGGCGGTGCATCTTCATAGCACATCTTTCTCGCTCTGCTATACAGCTTAGCATTAGTGGAAACGGTCGCATAGTTTCGTAGCTTAGCTTTCACATCCTCGCAGCATAGATGCATAGCACATCTCTGGTGGAAAAGCAGACTTAGGAATAATAAAAACCGTCGCCGACAAGTGAAAAGTCAGAATATATTTTGATACATTATCGTTCCCCTTGCCGGCTGGTGGACGGTGGTCCATGCCGGTACCGGTGATCTGAAAATGCCCAATAAAAGCCGATCTTGTTTACTTGGCAACAAGCCGACACGGTTAACTACTAATGGCAAGTACTAAGCTCGTCTAAATGGTGCAATAAACGTCAAGGTGCTGATTAAATTGCCTTATGTATATACAACTACTATTATTGATAGTATTATAGTAAAAATGGATGTGTTTAAGAATCCATGTTACATTTTGATAGTTTATCTAGGTTTGTGGTTATATTAGGTATAACTTGTTAAGTACAAGCATGTTAGTGTACTGAACAATTTTACAATGCATTGTATTATTGATAGAATTATGATAGTTTTATATTTCTAGACATTTAACTCTTTGATGCGAATTTTCTTATAGTTTAGTAAGATAGTAATAAAAACGTTTTACAAATAGATATATTTTTATTTCTGCATGAAACACTTATCAAACTTAGAAGTGTGTCAGGAGTGAGATGAAAATGCATAACTACGAGTAAACAGCGGTTGGCTGTCAATAGTTTGGAATTTCAAATCACTGATCATCGGATGCAGCAGAATTGCGATTATCTACATTCGTAGGTACTTATACTGACCGAATCTGCGAAATATTATTTCATAAGCCATGGCCACTTCAAGAGCCGATAAGCCTCCTTACCCTCCTTCCACTCATTTTGGTTTGTAGATTGCTGCGACCGATTCTTCCATAGGTATTTAGCTCGTCCCTCCTTCTCCTCTAAGCAATACATTAAAATAACCCAATGCAATGTTCACTACAGGTTACGCTAATGCGAAAATCTACAAATGTGACAATCCAAAATGTCCGCGTCCTACGAGCTTCATATCGGGCGGTTCGTCGAAGGACGATAGTTTCCCGTGCCTGCGACCTGCCTGCACAGGCCGCTTCCAGTTGGTGCGTCACGTGAGCTTCGTCGACTGCCCTGGGCACGACATTCTTATGGCCACCATGCTTAACGGTGCTGCGGTCATGGACGCCGCATTGCTACTCATCGCAGGTATGCAGCTTTTAATTGTAGTACCTATTTTCTATTTTAATTTGTGTTTGTATACTATACGAATTCTCATAGATAATTCGTGGGCTGGCCGGCTAACTGTACTCTAAATCAATGCATTCACCCATAACCAGAGCCTCGCAGATTTAACAGAGCCAGCATCGTGAAACGGCACGTATGTTGAGAACAGCTGTCTTATGATTTCAGAAGAATACCTTGCTATAAACCGAAATAACCAAACCTTTGTTGTGTCTAGGTAACGAGTCTTGCCCCCAGCCACAAACCAGTGAACACTTGGCAGCCATTGAGATTATGAAACTGAAACACATACTCATATTGCAAAACAAGATAGACCTGGTAAAGGAAGGCCAAGCCAAGGAGCAACATGAACAAATCGTGAAATTCGTGCAGGGCACTGTAGCTGAAGGTGCACCTATAATACCTATATCAGCTCAGCTGAAGTATAACATAGAGGTAAATCATTTTCACCAAAACCAAAAGTTCTTTTTCTACACAAACAATATTACAACTACCCAACATTTTAATTCTATAATTAAAAATTCATATGAACCCTCCTAGACTTAAAACCACGGCGTCGTCTTTACAGTGCATAGGCGCAGCAGAAGCCATTTATAGCATGAATTGGCTGGAAAATATGAAATAATATTTAAAAATGTTTCTAGGTGTTATGTGAATACATCACAAAGAAGATCCCGGTACCTCTGAGAGACTTCACATCGCCGCCTCGGATGATTGTCATTCGTTCTTTTGACGTCAACAAACCTGGTTGCGAGGTCGATGACCTTAGAGGAGGTGTCGCCGGTGGTTCTATTCTGCAGGGAGTGCTCACTGTTGGAATGGAAATCGAGGTAACTACAACACTTCTCCGAAGAGAAACTAGCAGTAGTACAGTTCCTGGCCACAATTATGGCACATCGTTTTTTAGAAAAAGTTCGGCATTGTAAGAGTGCGCTGGCCCGACGCCAGTAACACATACCTGTGCGACTGTCTCTTACGCGGTGTCCTACGTGAGCGACGAATACGACGCGACGCGACGCTGCGAACGCGATCAACTCAACGGCATACCCTGCTTGCGGCCTATGTGACAGTCTGCGACGAGACGCGACGTAACGCGTGCTTGTTTTGAGAGCGACCAGACGCGACACCACGAACTACATATGAACTTTCCGTCTGTTCCCGTTGTCCCCATTTGGAACTCAATAAAAATAATTAAAATGTATTCCTGTTGTCCCCATTGACGGTTTCCTGTTAAAATTGTACTGTACTTCTCTATGATTCGAGAAGTAATGACCAAAATCACGTAGGACATTTGTCGCGTTACGTCGTTTCGTGTTGCGTCGCGTCGCGTCGTATTCGTCGCTCACGCAGGACACCGCCTTACGAAATCTTGATAAGTGCTTGTTGCTCCCTAACTCGCTTTTAGTTAGTTTAGGTAGGTCTACTCACTTCACGTTAATCGCCGGCTATGGGACAGGTCTCTAACTACCTTTACCACCTTTGCCTTTACCTTTTCCAATGGTTCCCCATTTCATCACACAGGTGTGATGTTATGTTATATAAGATCTAAATATATACCAGTATGCACTACATCCTGGTACTTTTATAAATTCAGAGTATTTACCATTCGTCTAAGAATGCCTTTACGGCAAAGGATTCAGTTTAATAAAAGTAAACACGGCACCCTTGCTAGTGCCACTTGCAGTCGCAATTTGGCCGTCACGTCAACGTCAAAATGTGCTTTTACTCCCCTCAAGTTTAATTTACCACTTTTCATGCTTTTCTAATACATTATTTATTGAACTTGAACAGGTCCGACCGGGGCTAGTCAGTAAGGATGCCGACGGCAAGCTGACGTGCCGTCCCATATTCTCCCGTATCGTGTCTCTATTCGCGGAACAAAATGAGCTTCAATACGCCGTGCCCGGAGGTCTCATCGGCGTTGGAACCAAAATTGAGCCCACGCTCTGCCGTGCTGACCGACTTGTGGGACAGGTACGTAGATCCAGCTTTTGTGCTAATCCAAATGGTATCCTAAATTTTTAGTTTTAAATTCTGCTCTCAAGTTCCCAGAAAATCAAGAATAAGCGATGGGGTTTTTTTTTCGGGGTTACCCAGGAAAAAAAGTATGTGGCTAAAAACTTAACACACTAATAGCAATAGATTTGTTGTATCAGTGAGATAGCTACATGCTAATAACACACAGTGATCATCAATACAAGTATAATTCGGCAAAATTAACTTGTGTAGTAATTAAAACAATAAAAATCCTTATAAGTACCAGTATTATGTTCTGAAGAATGATATCATGATCGTTGATATATTTTGTAAACATATTCCGCCTTTTTCATGATGTCACTCATCCTTGCCTTTGTTGCCAGTATCTCGTGCGAAGACGAAATAAATAAAACAATTTGCGTTTATAGGTCCTTGGCGCTGTTGGTGCTCTGCCCGGAATATTTGTGAAGCTTGAAGTTTCGTACTACTTATTGAAACGTTTACTTGGCGTGCGCACTGAGGGTGACAAGAAAGCGGCTAAAGTACAAAAGCTGACCAAAAACGAAGTAAGTAATACAAGGCTTAGTCATTATTGACCTTCTAACCCTTCGTTTGACTTGGATCCACATGAGTCACAATGGCTTTTTAATTGTTTCTGTAAGTACGGCATTTAACCGGTTAAGGCACAAATGTATATAATACTTAACAGAGCAGCTATGAGAATCTGAAAACACGCCAGTCGCTAAAACTGTCTCTAAACAGCACATAGTCCGAGAAAATCGTCTAACTACATTATTATATCCCAATCAGCTAAGTATGCACGACCGGTAAGGCGGCCACTATGTCAACGAATAGAAGATTATGCAGTTACTGATTAAAACCATAAACTTTGCTGTTTGAAGCACCAAGCCATACATTTTGAAAAATTAAAATATCAGGATAACATTAATTTTTTGTATTTTTTAGGTATTGCTGGTAAATATTGGATCCTTGAGCACGGGAGGAAGGGTAATCGCTACCAAAGCTGATTTGGCCAAAATTGCTCTAACAAACCCTGTATGCACCGAAATCGGAGAAAAAGTAGCCCTTAGCAGGAGAGTTGAAAATCATTGGAGGTGAGTTAACATAATAATTAAATTTGATTCAAATTGGGTATATTGTATTGAATTCAGTAGATAATGATTGTGAATTATAAAACAAGTTTTTTGTAAGTTAAGAAATTTTACTATCCCCTACATATTATGTTAACAATTTTTGATTCCAGGTTGATTGGCTGGGGTCAAATTCAAGGTGGAGAGACAATCGAGCCAGCGAAGAATTAATGTTATGTATTTTATTTTTATACATTGAACTATTATATGTATTTAATAAAAGCAAATATAAATGTAAATAAAATTATTATTTAATTTCAATTAAACTTGACTACCTATAAATTAATTTAAAATTGAGTTCATTTAGAGCAGGGGTTCCCAACTTTTAACATACGCGCTCCCCTAACTTTCATTTAAAACGCACTCCGAGTTAGTTTGTCGGCTAATGCAAAAAAGTGTAATAATGCAAGAGCGAGCTCGAACTCTTTATGTCGCCTCTGAAAGGCATGATTTATTTTAAACCTTTCAAATACCAAGAAAAAATAAAAATGTAGTTATTGGAACCACCGCGCCCTCCCATCAGTTGGGAACCCATGTTTTAGAGAGAAACATTTCCTGGGTAAACAATTTATTTGATTTTGTTCATTTACGCTTGTAATAATGAATTTTAGGCCATGTATATAAATGTGTTGATATCTTCATCATCTCGTCGCATGTATTTGTGTTCGATGAGCCATTCTAGCTGCTCCTTTATCATCTTCTTAGAGGGCAAGAACATGTTCTTCAAAATCTCCACTAGTTCACTCTGAAAGAAAACAAAATAATTTGTATAGTAAATGCTCATTTAACAGCATCAATTTCTATTGTCTTATCTCTTTTCAAGGGTAGGTATTCGAAAATTCATTTTGCTTGCAGTTCCACCCTTTTCTTGTTTCAATATTAATAGCTCTTAACATCTGGGGTAGTAAATAGTCTTTGGTTAGGGTGAAATAGTTGTGTATTGTATTTTTTTCGCCAAAATGCGACACTTAGTGCCATAACATAACTGTGTTCGGCGAGCTTTGCCGACGCCTGTAATGCTTTTTATAAAAAAAAAAAACATGATAAGTTTAATTGCAAAGAGTGTAATTTCCGCATAAGCATCGGTCAAGTCGAGTGATCCTTTTACATTTTGTATTGTATGCTAAATGGTTTAGTTAGGTGGTGAATGACAATAGGGTCGTATCGTATATAATATACTAGCTGCGCCCCGCGGTTTCACCCGCATAAGTGTCGATCCCGTGGGAATATCGGGATAAAAACTATCCTATGTCCTTCCCCGGGACTCAAACTATCTCTATACCAAATTTCATCTAAATCGGTTTCAGTGGTTTAGGCGTGAAAAGGTAACATACAGACAGACAGAGTTACTTTCGAATTTATAATATTAGTATGGATTAGCAATCGAATACGTCGAAGCGTATTTCCACGCCAAAATACGCGACGTTATTTCCGGCAGACAAATACGATTTCCGTCGAATACGATACGGAAGGTAGTTAACATCCTAAATACCAGGACGAAAAAACTGTTCAAAACCTGAATAACTAAGAACTAAGTTTCAGAATGAGCATGGCTAACCATAATTCTATCATGAAAATCAATTCATTTGAGATTAGTATAATGAGTTTTCTTACTTTAGTTCATATTTTATGTCAGGTTGTCCCAATAGTTTTGTCACTGCCTGTACCAATCATTTATAGGAAAATGCTTTCAATAATTTTCTAAAAATATTATTTACCTGGAGAGCAGTATTTGTGATTCGTTTTCTCATCTTTAGTATTTTTATGATGGCTTCTTGAGTCCGTAATATTCGAAGCTGAACAATGGAATGGTTATCTTCTATTTGAGATCTCTCAGTGCTCAATTGAAGTCTACCAATCAAATTAATTTTTCCTCGACGTTGAGGTTTACCATTTTTTATTAGAGCAAATTCTTGATTTACCCAAAATGTTGTATTCTCTGTAAAATCTTTAGGATTCTGAACTGCTGGCTCATAGGACAACAACTGCCTTTTGAGTTTTGGAAAAGCAACAAGAGACCATAAAGTTCTCCTAAGTTCTGGATCAGGGAGTTCAGTTGCAAGTCTCAAGTTCTCATAACTGATCTTCTCCATTGGTCTTTGATTCCATGCAAACAATACAGCCATTTGAAATGTGGTGACATCCAAGTCAAATCTACCAACAGAATTGGCAAATGTGATTGTACCATTGCTCATATGATGATACCACTGCAATTTACGTCCTGAATGCTTCTTCTTATAAAAGTCTTCAACTTCAGGTATGTAGTCCTCTAACTCTAACGGAAGGCTTACAGTAACTCTTTCAGATCCACGTGCCCATGCTCCAGCATTGAGTATTTTTATGTTTATAGCATCATGTCTTGTGGTATCAGTTCTAAACTGAGTATTCAGATCTTCACTTACCTTAATATCTTGGAACATTCGAGCTAGTTTGTTAACATAGTCAGCAGGCATTCCCACCTCTCTGAGCCACTCTACCATGTCCTCTTCTTTCTCAGAGTCTGCACTTGAATCTAATATTAACCTTCTAGTGAGATGTGCTTTGTGATATCTCATAAAAACATCTTTGTTTTCTATATACTTTAAAACCAACAATACATCTCTTAACCTTGACTCTATCTGTTCACTTGTTAAACGTTTACTTAGTGGTGTCTTTCGCAGCAACATGTCACAGTAGTTAGCAAGGAGTTCAGGACACTTACTCTCAGGAGCTGTGCCTTTGCTGCCCCGGATTAGAGCTGAAGATGGTAGTTCCAATTTAAAAACTGTTGTGTCATTAACAACACATTTGTATGCCTTATCTCTAGCTGTTAAAAATCTTGGATCATCCAAAAAGGCATCTTTAGCCAATGAGCTGAAACTTTTAAACAAATCTAATAAACGTTCCACATACTTTTCTGAATCAGAAGTAATTATATCTGCAGAAGCCACCATGTCTGCTAATCCAGCAGATACTATGTGTGCCTCTAGATCTCTTAATATGGGTGTTACTCCTTCAGGCACTCTATCAAGAAGACGGAACATAAGTTGTAACTTCTCAGTTTGACCAGCTTTAATCAAAGGGGCACTCTCTGCAAGTAATGTGGGAAGGTGTTCTCCAATGAGAACTTTCTCACAACATTGTGTAAGTGCTGTAACACTGCCACTTCCTGGTTCCAGATATCTGTGAGCTCGAGCTTCTTCTTCTTTCAAACGTTGATCAGCATACTTCATATAAGATTGAACTCCATTCACCAGTAATTGTTCACTGGCTTTTAGTTTATAAAACTCTTCTGTTGCTTGCATATAAGCAGCCTCGAAATTTTCCCTGTATATTTGGAGTTTATCCACAGAGTTCGAGCATAAATTAACTGCAAAGAAGTTATTGATTATTATTTAATTTGATTACCATTAAATTTATGTTTAGGAAACATGACAACAAAATACCATTAAAACCTTACCATATGATTCTCTTACACCAATAACCAGCTGAGAATCAAATGATTCACCATTACGTTCAGCTTGTACCAGCTTCATAGCCGAATCTTGTAATCTTTGCTTGATGTCCACAAAGATGCTTTGATTCCATGAATCTAACATCAATTTCCTTACCAAACTATCTTCTATGTTATTGTTGTTATTCTTCTTCTGAGTACTAGATGCATTTGAACTGGTCACCTTGCTTACATTGTTGATAGAGTTTTCTAATTGTCGAAATGGAGTAGGTAAATAGTTGCACTGTGTAAAAAACTTTCCCCATTCAGCAATATATGCCTTTAGAAGGGCTTGGTCTTCCCGCTGAGCCAGGACGCGATTCTGAGCCTGCTTTATATACATCATTATATCTTGCTGGAGAGCATCCCTTAGCTTATATGGTCCTCTCTCATCCCACAAGCACACAGAGTGGACAGAACCAAAAAGATCTTGCCATTCTGTTTGCGTTACCGGCTCCTGCTTCAGTAGCTTCAAAACTATAGGGCGCATAGCAGGCCATTTATCTTCAAAAGTGACTTGTCCTTTATCCTGTAAAGAAAATCCATGAAACGTTTTTACACCTTATTATATCATTAAAGATATATCATATAACACAATATAAAGAAAAGGAACCTTTAACATGACTTTATAATCAAAATAATTCTCTATTCAAACGAATACACTTCTCATAATCAAATATATCTGGCGAATTTTAATTTGCGATAGTATTGAGTAGCTTATTTCGACGTCAATAAACGTGAAAATAAATCAAGCATCCAAGGCTCAAATCGACTATTGTTTTAGAATTTAATAGTCGAATAAACTTATAAAAATTATTAAAACTCTTTATTATTTAGTTATTGTAAAGTACAATAATTATATATTTCTTTGGTATCTTGGTTTCCAGAACGTGATTTTTCTGTATAACATGCAAATAAGCAAATTCCTCAAGTGAAGTCAAGGCAAGGTTACTCCTAGATGCTCAACGCAGTTGAACGCGAACACAGACAGATTAACGCGAATGTAGTGAAGTAACGGGGGATTTTATCTGGCGATAAAACTACTCGCTCGAAACTTTCCTTGAGGGTGGTGTTAGAGTGCGTTTTAACAAATAGTTCTTATGTTATAATGTGGGCTCCCCTGTCCTCCGCTAGGAATTTAACATGTGTTTTGAGCCCATGTCTGTCAAGATAGTAGATTTGGGAAGACGATTCTGGGGTTTTTTTAAGATTTATAAGGTATTAGAATCATGCCCAAAACAGGAATGGTGAAGAATAAGGTACGATTCAGACCAACCGGCTCGCGTCGTGCCGCATCGGAACGGAGCCGTGCGCATGCCACGGCAGCCGACAGCGTCCGCTGAAATCCGTACGCACTCCAAGCGCCCAGAAGTGCTGCTCACATTGCGCCGCGTAGACGTAAAGTGAAATTTTATTTAAAATATGGTGGAGTAGGACGTCGTTTTGCTAGCCCTTGCATTAGAGGAAGAAGAAAATAATAAAAAAATAAACAAGAAGAAACAAAAAATTTGGGTTGATCATTCTCAATCTCCGTTCGTATTCCACGACGCACGGCCGACCGGCTCCGAACGGACCCGACGGCAGCCGATTGGATGCCGACGGCGCAGTTCGGCGCCGTCCGGAGCTGGTCGGGGCCGGTCGGCCGTCGCGACAGCCGAATGCATTCTGCGACACGTCACGACGCGTCGCGAGATGCCGACGGAGGTAAATATGCGTAAGTTGCATGCAAATATGAACTGTAATTACTGTTGATACATTTCAATGTTCTTTACCGCATTGTAAAATGCCGCCCGGCCCGGCGCGATGCGAGCCGATTGGTCTGAATTTCTGAATCGTACCTAAGAAGTGGTATAAGTACAGACGCCAGCACATCAACCTACACCTAACTGTCACATTTTCCCAATCAACTTTGAACCTTATGTTTTAGTGATAAAGTTGAAAATCTATTAAAGAAATTTGACAGATTGTAGTAGGTTGATGTGCTGGCGTCTGTACATTGTTGCCAACATAACGGCATAGGAACTATTTGTTGAAACGCATTATAGGGGCCCTATTCAGCTCTAAGCATAATATCATCATCATCATCATTTCAGCCGAAAGACGTCCACTGCTGGACATAGGCCTCCCCCAAGCACCTCCACTTCGACCGGTTTTGTGCTTCTCGCATCCAACGAGTTCCTGCGGCCTTCACAAGGTCGTCGGTCCACCTTGTGGGAGGCCTTCCAACGCTACGCCTTCCGGTACGCGGTCGCCACTCCAGAACCTTTCGGCCCCATCGGCCATCTGTTCTGCGAGCAATGTGCCCTGCCCACTGCCACTTAAGTTTGGCAATTCTTCGGGCTATGTCGGTTACCTTGGTTCTCCTGCGGATCTCTTCATTTCTGATTCAATCCCGCAGGGAAACTCCAAGCATAGCCCTCTCCATTGCCCTTTGGGTGACTTTCAGCCTTCTAATAAGGCCCATTGTGAGCGACCACGTTTCAGTGCCATATGTCATCACTGGCAACACGCACTGGTCAAAGACTTTCGTCTTGAGACTCTGCGGTATGCGGGACGAGAAGATATTGCGTAGCTTCCCGAACGCTGCCCAGCCGAGTCGGATTCGACGATTGACCTCTTTCTCGAAGTTGGACCTACCTAACTGGACAGTTTGTCCTAGGTAAATATACTCGTCCACAACTTCGAGTGTAGCGTCTCCGATCTTCATGAGAGTGGGTGTTACATGGGCATTTGACATGACCTTCGTTTTGTCCATGTTCATTTTCAGACCCACTCTTTCAGAGGCTCTACTGAGGTCATCGAGCATTGTACTGAGGTCCTCCATAGTCTCAGCCATGACTACTATATCGTCGGCAAACCGAAGGTGAGTTATGTACTCGCCATTGATGTAAATGCCAGCTCCTTTCCAGTCCAGAACCTTGAAGACATCCTCCAGAGCAGCGGTGAACAGTTTCGGAGAGATAACGTCTCCCTGTCTCACACCTCGCTGCAGAAGGATAGGTTTCGAGGTCTGGTCCTGGAGTCGAACTGACATAGTGGCGTTTTCGTACAGACACTTCAGCACCTCGATGTACCGATAGTCGATCTGGCACCGTTGAAGAGACTGCAGTACAGCCCATGTCTCGATCGAATCAAAGGCTTTCTCGTAGTCCACAAACGCTAAGCAGAGAGGCAGGTTATACTCTTCGGTCTTCTGTATAACCTGTCGCAGCGTATGTATGTGGTCTACGGTGCTAAAGCCTTTACGGAATCCGGCTTGTTCGGGAGGCTGGAAGTCGTCAAACCTGCGCGCGAGACGGTTCGTGATGACTCTCGAAAACAGCTTGTAGACATGGCTCAGAAGTGAGATGGGCCTATAATTCTTAAGAAGGGCATTGTCACCCTTCTTAAAGAAAAGTATCACCACACCTCTGTTCCATGCCTGTGGTGTTTTACCCTCGAGTATGACGGAATCAAACAGCCTCTGAAGGGCCTTAAGAACGGGTTTTCCGCCGGCCTTCAGGAGCTCGGCCGTAATTCCGTCATCACCCGGTGCCTTGTTGTTTTTAAGCTGCTTCAGAGCCATCCTAATCTCGTACAGGCTGACGTCCGGGATGTCTTCGGTATAGTGTCGGGTCAATCTAGCTCTTGGGTCGTTTGCCAGATTCGTAACGGGGTTGCTTGTTGACGTGTATAACTGTCCATAGAACCTCTCGATCTCTCTCAACAGCTCAGGTTTGGCGGATACGATCCTGCCATCATCAGTCTTCAGTTTCATAAGCTGGCTCTGCCCAATAGACAGATCTCTAGCAAAAACCTTGGAGCCTCTATTTTGCTCTATCGCTTCCTCAATACGGTCTGTATTGAAGCGGCGAAGGTCGCTTTTCAAGGACTTAGAGATCTGTCTGTTGAGCCGCCGGTACTTTAGAACATCATCTGAAGACTGCAGGATCATCTCGCGCCTCTCCTTCATGAGCCGCAAAGTAGGATCAGAGAGCTTCTTTTTCGTATTCGTACGACGGGTCTTGAAGATCTTAGACCCGACCGTATGGACAGCTTCCACGAACCCATCGTTATATTCGTCCAGGGAGCTCCCCAGGCACTCGAAACGATTCTGAAGTTCGAGCTGCAAGCTCTTGGGGTTTTGAACTTGGATCGGCGCTGGGCGGAGCGTAGACCTCATTAGTCGAGACCTTTCCAGCTTTATATTTAAGTTCAATGTGCCTCTTACCATGCGGTGATCACTTCCGGTTTTCACCGCGTTGATCACAGAGACATCATTGAATATTTGCTTCTTCGTCGACATAATGAAGTCAATCTCATTTTTAGTTGCACCATCCGGGCTTCGCCAGGTCCACTTTCTGTGCTCACGTTTTCTGAAGAAGGAATTCATCATAAAGAGGCCTTCCTTCTCCATAAAACTAGCCAGTAGGTGGCCCCGGTGATTCCGTCGTCCAACTCCAAATTGCCCCATTCGCAGCTCATCATCGCATCGTTTACCCAGTTTCGCGTTAAAGTCCCCCATGACAACGGTGAAGTGAGTTTTAGAGCCATGCATGGCTCTGGTAATATCCTCATACATGGTCTCCACCTCTACGTCGGGGTGTGACGAGGTCGGGGCGTAAACCTGTACGACCTTCAGCGAATACCTTGCGGATATTCTGAGTATAAGGTACGCCACCCTGGTCGACACACTCTCGATCTTCACCACGTTGCTCACAAGGGACTTGTGGACGATAAACCCGACACCACCTTGGGACTGCTGGTCGCCCTCCCGGAAATAGAGCAAGTTGCCAGATTTAAGGATTATCGAGTCCTCCCCCTCTCTTCGGACTTCAGATAATCCCACTATGCCCCATCGCAACCTGCTCAATTCTTCCTCAAGTTCGGAGATCTTTTCGTCGGTCCGGAGTGTACGCGTGTTGTATGTTGCCAGGTCCAGTTTTCGGTGATTTTGGTAGCCGGATCTCTTCCGGGGATTCTTAGCACCCCTTGCCTCACCGTGGCCTTGGCCGCTACCGTAGCCATGGGAAGGCGGGCCGCCGGGCACTAGGGGCCAAGTATTTTTTGTGCTTGTCATTGGGGGGGATTTGCCATAATCGCCACGCTTGGCATGCGGGTTGGCGATCGCAGTATGATATTAAATGCATAGAGAACGCTGCTGCCCATTCTCCGGTACGTCCCTTAGTCGCCTTTTACGACACCCATGGGAAGAAGGGGGGTGGTGCAGGGTGCTATTTCGGCACCACACGGACATATAAAAGCATAATATTACGTTGCCTTTTTTAGGAACATAATGCTCGATACACACACACAGCCACTTTAGGCTACTTGGGGCAGTGGCAACTAACAAATCGGATCCAGCATTCTCTGGGTGGGTGTCACTGACCGTGGGATCAAAAGCTAAAAGAAGGACGTACTATTCGAGGTTGCGGCATAGGCCAGCCCCGGCTCCGGGCTCATTGAAAAATAAAATTTGGTTGTCTTTGGATTTTTGAAGTTGACCATTAAGACTTTTTTGACAGCTTCATCAAAACACAAATCATTGTTGTTTGAAAATCAATCTTGAACATTCCTGTTACTACATTTCTATTAAATAAAAACTGAAGGATGAGTACTTTTGGTGAAATAAACGAACCATCAAGTCGAACTGCATGGGAAGACTGGGATGATGTTCTTTGTAGCGAAAATTTTGTCGAGTGAGTTTGTCAAAATTAAATGACCATCTGAGATGACCATAATTCAATTGAAGGTTGATTACGTCCACTACTGGTCATGAGCCTCCTCAAAGTATCGCCACAACGACTGCTTCTGTGTCTCCAACATCCAGCGGATTTTTTGTACCAGTGCCGCGTTCTAAATAAATGTCTAGGTTTCATGTTTTCTTTTTTTACAGTTTACATCTGGAAAAGAACGTAGAAGTCCCTAAACAAATTGATACGTTTGTAATATTAGAAGGGAGATACTTGTATGAGTGTATTAGAGCTCACCATAAACTGGAACTCGTCAATGCCTGTGCAGAAGTTAATCTACGCTTATACAGGACTAGGAAAATGAATAATTACGTTTGTATGATAAAGGATTACGATTTAGTTCGGAGCAGCGAAATTGTTGACTTGTTGAAAAAATACATCACTATCAGCACTGATGTTATAGCAATATTGACAAAACCGCTTGTGGAATACCAAGTATCTGAACTGGTCAGTAAAGACTATGTAATAAGAAGCCTATCAACAAGTATAAAATCTTCAAATGGTCTGGATATCAGTTTCTCACAGTTGGAGCAACCCAATATTATATCTGGTGTATCTGCCGGAGGTAATACATTCTTCAAGTACCTACTAATACAACTTCTAAGTCTCTATTGTCTCTTTCTCTATATTCACAATTTGTTTTTTTTCTCATTTTAGTACTATCTTGGAGAGAAATCACAGACATGCCTGCTGTAGCTGTTGTATGTTATATTGAGCACCCTGAAGAGCTGCAAATACAAGAACTGTTTGATTTATTGGAAAAATTGAAGATAATTCCACATGTGGAGAAGACACATCGTGACAATTTGTTAAACTCAAACTTGTACATTTGAATGATAAATTCTGTTCAAACAATGTATAACAGTAGTGATGAAATGTATAAAATAAAATGTATGTGTTTTCTTAAGACTTATTGATTGTCCTCCATGAACACAATCAATCCAAATGACATACAACAGATGTAGTGGTATGTTAAAAAATGCAGAGTTATTGCATAATGTCACGCTAGTCACGTGTCGCGGTTCATTTGTACAACCCCGGGGGGGTCACACCCCAAGTGACAAGAGTAACTAAAAATGTATTTAGATTTCCAAGTTCCTTCTTCAGAATTCTTAATTACAATGTCTAGGAATTCTAAAATGATGAGACTACTGTTTTGCTTAAGCTAGATATCTACCAACATTTTTTTTTCTTAGCCTATTTTTTGTACCACTGCTGGGCAAAGGCCTCCCCTTTTTCCTTCCAAACCTCCCTGTCTTGTGCAATCTCTGGCCATCATGTTGGCCCTGCGAATGAATGTGATGATATTAGATCGTCACGCCACCTTCGCCTTGGTCTACTTCGACGGTTACTCTATATTCTACCAACATGGTTTTTGATAATTTGAATCTTAGTAAGTATCTATTTATAAAGAAATATGGACCTCATTTTTGTACAGAAGGTATAGGCCGTATTCCTTTCTTCTACAAGCTATGGACAGTTGGAAATCTAGGAAATCCATCAACAAAAGTTGTAACGTACCTTGCCAACATCAGCTTTGATGGCATGGCTCAGTTGTAAAATGTCTACCATACGCAAAATGTCCATTTTTAAGAATGTCTCGCAATTTTATTGTATTATTTTTTTTACCATGTACGTTTGCCTGGCTAGGCCCCCCGGAATTTGCGATTTAGGTATACACCAATGCAATGTACTCGCCTCTAGGAGTATATGTACCGCTTTCTTTTTCAATGTACCTCTGTACTTTTGAAGAAATATGCAAAAAAAGGGGGCCGTGCCAGCCAAACGTTTTCAGCACGGCCCTCGTGTAACTTGAAAAATATATAGCGTATTAAAAAGTTTCATAAACTCAAGGAATGTACGGACGCCAGCACATCAAGCTACACCTAACTGTCACATTTTCCCAATCAACTTTGAACCTTATGGTTCAGTGATAAAGTTGAAAATCTATTGAAGAAATTTGACAGATTGTAGTAGGTTGATGTGCTGGCGTCTGTACTTTATTAACACGTTCTATGTACCGTAACAGATATTGTGAATTCGTAATAACAAATAATATACCTATAGACGTGGATAGGGGGCCGTGCTGAAAAAAAAAGAAATGAGAAAATATCTAAAAAAGACAAAACAACCTTAGCCAAAAACTATATAAAAGTAATTCATGTTTGGCAAGTAACATATGTAGGTACCGCATTGGTTTCTCATACAACTTGCTGAATTAAAAAAATAAACCAATTTTAGTTTATTCAGCACGGCCCTCTATAGTTGCCTATATCTTTTTAAATATGACATGTTTGTTTACAAAATTCGACTTCCTGAATTATGTATAGGAGTACATTCGTTCCAAATAAATTGCGATTATGGTGTATTAGTATTTTAAAAGATAAATTGGATCAAAAATATCCTAACATGCAACTGATGGGGTGACCATGATTCCACGTGAGAATGGATAAAAAAACTTCTGAGTAAATCTTTAATAAAATAAAAAAATCAAAAATATCGTAATCTGCATTAACTATTAACGATAACTATAATAGTAGTAAGTAGTAGGTCGCAAATCGAACAAAACAAGTGTCGTTAAGACTAAATAGCTCAAAAGGCTTAAAAAAAATCACATATCCTATATTTCCAATAAATCACATGGATTGATGTACGGTACATTACAATAAAATTACAGTTTCGGTACATTTCACAGATTAGTTACGTTTACCTATGGAATAATCGCAGAAAAACTATGTGTCACAAACACTACAATTCTTTTACCTATTGTGGTATAGTAATTTTATTTTAGGTGCATCGTCCTCATATATTATTATATAGATGTAAAAAAATTAACCTTAAAAACTTTAAGAGGTGCTTTAGACCATCGAACTGAACAACTTTCACTATGGGACCAACTCTGAAATCACGAAAAAAAAATGAGCTGTTTCATACATTTTGGCCGAGTAGGTATTGAACTTTTGTATGAAACAGCTGATTTTTTTTTCGTGATTTCGGAGTTGGTCCCATAGTGAAAGTTGTTCAGTTCGATGGTCTAAAGCACCTCTTAAAGTTTTTAAGGTTAATTTTTTTACACCTTATATAATTAATGTACCCATGCAAAATATTGTAGGTACCTAAAACATTTTAAAAGAGTAACGGTGGAGTTTCTTGCCCATTCTTCTCCACACGAAAACTACCTTTTGGAAGGGGCGACTAGAATCAATTCTATTTTAAGGTAATTTTTGACGTTCAAAAGTGCCTTTTATGTGCCTATTTGAAATAAATGCTTTCACTTTGACTACAGAGCTTAAAAGGCTTAAAAAATTACAGATACGTTTCCAACAAATCACATTGATTGAACCTTACCTAGTGAATTAATAGCGACCGCACACAACAAGTTTTAACTGATTTAATTCCCTTAAAAGATGTCATCGCTAATATTAATTTTAAAGAAAAAAAAAAAAACAAATTGTAAAAAAAGAATGTTTATTTCAATGTAGTCACATAATTTCATTAAAGGTATAGAATAAATCAACCTAATTTATGGAACCATGGTCACCCCATCAGTTGCATGTTAGGATATTTTTGATCCAATTTATCTTTTAGAATACTAATACACCATAATCGCAATTTATTTGGAACGAATGTACTCCTATACATAATTCAGGAAGTCGAATTTTGTAAACACACATGTCATATTTAAAAAGATATAGGCAACTATAGAGGGCCGTGCTGAATAAACTAAAATTGGTTTATTTTTTGAATTTAGCAAGTTGTATGAGAAACCAATGCGGTACATATGTTACTTGCCAAACATGAATTACTTTTATATAGTTTTTGGCTAAGGTTGTTTTGTCTTTTTCAGATATTTTCTCATTTCTTTTTTTTTCAGCACGGCCCCCTATCCACGTCTATAGGTATATTATTTGTTATTACGAATTCACAATATCTGTTACGGTACATAGAACGTGTTAGTAAAGTACATTCCTTGAGTTTATGAAACTTTTTAATACGCTATATATTTTTCAAGTTACACGAGGGCCGTGCTGAAAACGTTTCGCTGGCACGGCCCCCTTTTTTTGCATATTTCTTCAAAAGTACAGAGGTACATTGAAAAAGAAAGCGGTACATATACTCCTAGAGGCGAGTACATTGCATTGGTGTATACCTAAATCGCAAATTCCGGGGGGCCTAGCCAGGCAAACGTACATTTTTTACCTAGGTATTTGAATAAAAGATTATTGATTCCCTGTGCGTGAATCCGACTTGCACTTGATCGTTTTTGTATTTATACGAAGTATTGAATCGTAAACGTGTAATACATTGTAAAAAAGTATGTTTTGCGAAGTGGTCATTTTGGACTGATATTCTGTAAATGGACATATTTTCACGAAAGAGACATTCTGAGAAATGGACATTTTACGAAATAAACGTTTTGAGAAATGGACATTTTATGAAAGATTCTGAGAAATTAATCAAATGCTCACATTTTAACACGAATAAAATCCTTCACGTTTTACCAAAGGACGTTGTACGACCGACGCCGGTGGAACCTTATTAAAATATAATATTGAGCATTATGGACTTGGAAAACTTGCGCTCAGTTTAGTTAGTTCTTATTTGAATGATAGACAACAGCAAGTTCAAATGAATGGTGTCAATTCACATGGTTTAACAGTAAAAATGGGTGTGCCACAAGGCTCGATATTGGGTCCTTTCCTCTTTTTAGTGTATATTAATGACTAGGTACTCCATTTATTAAAAAATTAACCACAAATGGTGATATTTGCTGATGACACTTCTTTAATTTTTAAGGTAAATAGACGTGCTACAAATTTTGACGACGTAAATAATGCCCTACTGCAGGTCCAAAATTGGTTCACTGCTAATAATTTAGTATTAAATGAAAAAAAAAACTAAGTGCAGAAGAAACAAGAATTTGTCGATAACTGTTTTCCTAGGGATCACGCTCGACTCAAGGCTACAATGGGGTCCTCATTTAACATCTCTTGCAGGACGGCTAAGTTCAGCAGCTTATGCTGTCAGAAAAATCCGTCAATTTAATTATGTAAGTAGATACCGCGAGACTAGTCTATTTTAGTTACTTTCATAGTATTATGTCTTACGGTATTTTACTTTGGGGACGGGTTGCAGACATCGATTCTATTTTTATTCTGCAGAAGAGAGCCATCAGAGCCATATATAATTTCCGCAGGCGCGGTTCATTTAGCTCCTTTCAAAATGGTTGAGCTGAATGGTGCTGATCTATGCGTCATGTTCGTGAACGAGCGCCGTCAGTTGGGGCTGGTCATCACTTAGCTTATTTTAAATTATTTTGTTTTTGAATTGTTGTTTGTTGTATTGTTTTGTTACTATTTGCTCTACTCTGGACGCTTTTAACGCGTACGTCTTTTTTTTACAATCGTTCTCACATATAATTATAAATTCAACATTAATGATGTAGTTAACTAATATTTTCGTAAAAATATAATTTAAATAAAAGAGTGTCCTTGGAGTTTCTTGCCCGTTCTTCTCTATAGGTACCTTTTTTTTTTTTTTTTTTTTTTTATGGATGGGAAATCATCAAATGACCCCTCCCGCTCTGGGTGGAGCGAAGGGAGTGTCAGACTCTTACTGACTAAAACCCATCCGTGTTCCTTCCTTAACCCTTTATGTTCCGGGGTAGCGGTAACCCTTTCGGACAATCCCGCACCCCCGGCAGGCTTCGGCCCTGGCAGGCCCCTTCCTTTATGCTGACATCTCTTTGAGGCGCGCGTGGAACACGTACGCGCCGTCCGGCACGGGCCTGGTCCTGATCGGACGGTGAGCTACCCATTACTCTCCGTCCGCAGGCCCGCGCCTACGGTGGCCGGGAGTCGTCACGCGGCTCCCGACGCCCGGAGCGTCTCCCGCGGCGGCTGGGGTGTGAGGCTCTCTCCCTCAGCCGTTCAGCCACCTCCTTCGCTAGCATGACTGCTTCGCAGAAGGAGGTGACCGCCTCCCACTCCCTCTCGCCCCGGACCATGGTTTGAACCAGGGCCGGACGCGAGAGGTCGCCGCCGCTGTCGATCGCCTCAACGAGGGCACGGCGGTGCTCCGCCCATGCGGGGCAGACCTCCACCGTATGCTCCACCGTGTCCTCTGGGCGATCCTCACAGTGGTGACACCCGGGCGTCTCCTCCCGCCTGATGATGTGCAGGAACCTCCCAAAACATCCGTGTCCGGTGAGGACCTGCGTCAGGCGATAGGTGAGGACGCCGTGACGCCTCTCTAGCCACTCCTCAAAGAGGGGTCTTATCGCCACTATCGTGGCGTGCCCTGCGCTGGGTTGCGAAAGTCGCTCCTTCCATGCCACCATGAGATCGCGCCGAAGGTCTGTCCGCTCCGCCGCGATTTGCCGCGGAAGCGGAGTTTCCCCCCGGCTCAGTGCCTCCGCGCGCCACTCATACAGGCGCGCTAGGACTATCGCCTCCAGATCCCATGGCGGCAGTCCGGCAAGGAGGCTTGCCGCCTCGCCCGAGATCGTGCGGTACCCCCGGATCAGCCTTACGGCTACCACCTTTTGGGGCGCGTTCAGATAGTGGGCGGCTCGCCGCCGCAGAGAACACGCCCACACCGGGGCCCCGTATAGGGCCATGGACCGCACGACCCCCGCGTAAAGCCTCCGGCAGGAGGTGTTTGGCCCCCCCAGGTTGGGCAGGAGCCGCTTGAAGGCGGCCCCGGTCCTTTCCAGTTTGGGGGCCAAACGTCGGAAGTGTTCGACGAAGTTCCACCGGCTGTCGAGGACGAGACCCAGGTATCTCATCGTTGCCTCGACGCCGATGTGAACCCCTCCCACCGTTAGTTGGGATCCCGATGGTGGCCCGTTCCGAGGCCCATGGAAAGACATGGCCTCGGACTTGTGCAATGCTACCTCGAGACCCAACCGCCGGATTCTTTCCACGACTATCGCAACCCCGCGTGTCATCGCGTCGGCCGCCGCCTGATGCGACCTCCCTTGCGCCAGGACCAGCGTGTCGTCAGCGTAGCAAACCACGCTGACGCCATCAGGGAGGTCGGCCCGCAGCACCCAGTCGTAACCGATGTCCCACAGGAGCGGCCCCAGAACCGATCCCTGTGGGACACCGCACGACATCTCTCGCCGGTTCCACTCCCCGTTGCGACCGGGGTAGATGACGGCTCTGTCCGTCAGATACGCCCCAACTACTCGACGGAGGTAGGTCGGCACCCGGTGATACCGGAGTGCCTCCCCAATACAGCTCCAGGGCAGGGTGTTAAACGCGTTGGCGATGTCGAGTGACACCGCCACGACTACCCCACCCCGGGTCACCGCGTCCCCCGTCGTGAGGGCTCTCACGCGCATGATGGCGTCCACCGTCGAGCGCCCCTTGCGGAAGCCAAACTGGCTATCCGCAAGATCCGGCCCCGTCCTCACTAGGTGCCCGACGAGGCGGCCTGCAATCACTCTCTCCAAGAGCTTGCCGACCTCGTCGAGCAGCACTATGGGCCGGTATGCGGACGGAGAGTCCGCAGGGCGCCCTGGCTCTATAGGTACCTACGCTTTGGAATGGGCAACTAGCTTCGTATTTTCTGACTGACTGACTTCTTGACAATTCAAGTGTAAATGGTTTAATTGAAATAAATGCTTTGAGTTTTGGTAAACATTTTGCGACTGAGCCGATATGGAGCCGATGGCACCAGTAACTGTACAATAAACAGAAAATGAAGAGCAAAGGAGGAATTTCAAATATATTGAAGGTGAATGGTGTTAAAGTAAAAAATAAAGACTTTTTTCTAAAATTAATACTTAATATCGTAAAATTTTATTCAACATTAATACATTAACATACATTTGACAATCGTTTAAAAATATTTAATAAAGTAAATAAAAGTAACATAAGAAAACTTATGAAATATACAAATAACCACAGCCTATTGGATCGCAGACCAGTTTGAGTTTGGTTTGTTATGTAACAAAAATATACTATGTATTAGATGTATAGGTAGGTACCTACTTAAACAATGTTTAATAACAAAACATTGAAGTAAATCCAACTTTAACTTTGTTTAGAAAATTTAGAGCTCAACCATGACCACGAATTATATCGATAAAAGCGACACTTTCTAATTTCGCATAAGGTTCATCGCGCAGTAGTGATTCTTTTTTTGACATTGAATAATAAACCCTATTTGCATTGACTTAAATTGCAACATTTATGCCTGTTTCACTAACACTGGCGACACCTAAATGTTAAGCCTATAATTATTGCATTATCGCATTTTCAACTCTCGGCGCTGAGCTGGACGTTGAAAATTCAACAGTGTGTATCCATATTTACATATCGCCTAGTGTTAGTGAGAACGGGCATTGTTAGAGCAATAATGGAGTGTATTAAAAGACAGGCGATGAGGCGCAATAGGCTTCGCTTCGCTAAAAATTGACTAGCCCCGACTTGTAAGTTTTATTTCAGTTGAACAATTCGTAGTCATGTTAAGTATTGCTATTTATGCGACTGTGTTCAGTACAGTTCCTGATCGTTCAGAATCACCTTTAAGAATAAACAGAAATTAACAAAAACATAATATATTTACAAATTAGTCTTAGACAGCAAACATAATATAACGACATTATAAAATTTAAATATACAATCACAAAATATTAAATTCAGAGTTACATTTACCTACATAACTACAACACTGTGTAAGCATCATGATTGGAGCTTCCGAATGCTTCATTTTAATTGATATAACATTAATTTTAAGATAAGAAAAGCTTAATCCGACCACTTATTTGAGGTATTTTTTTTTATCATCACATGAAGTAAATATTCCTAACAAATCTACGTTTTTATGACGAAAAGTTTGGTGAAAAATCGAATGGAAAGTTTCCTCAAATAATTTCGCCAAAGCCATGGTTAACAACCAACATTCCTTTGTTATTTAAAATATATCGCGAAAATACAAAGTTCGAATTACCATGGAAGAAAATAGATATCCAATAAAAAAAATATTTGAAATTACAAATCAAAATACATAATTGATGGGATATGAATTCTCTCAGGAGAATCAAGAAAAAGACGGAAGCAAAGTGAGCTATCACCAAACATACATAGGGCGGAGATTTAGTCACCTGCATATAAGGGGTGATTCTACACGTCATTCTAAACTTTCGGTATTAACCCGTTGAATGCCGTAGGTAATTACAGAAATAATTGAAAAATTCTGTCTCGCGTGGATCCACTTTCCGGACGATACGAAGGGTTAAACTAATCCCAAAATATAAAAAAAAAAAACAAAATTTTATACTTACATGCATCGAAATGTGTCTGCTGTTGTATATGAATTTGTTTTTTTATTTCACGAATCAGATACTTAGGTAAGTGTTTCGTAGAAAAAGTTGTTGAAAATGACGGGTAGATTCGTTCCCTTGACGGATGCAGGTAACAAAATCGCCATCCTGTATAGCTCCTCGTCTACTAGGCAAGCTTGTTAAGTTCGGTAACTATAGAAAAAGTAATTGTGTCTCATTAGTGACAGATCAGCTCATATTGGAAAGACGCTGCAGTTTTACGAGTCCAATAGCTTTGAAGCCTTTTAATCTTCATCATCTCTTTCTTGCTCTGCCTTCTTTCGCCAGATTATTTTTTGTAAAACGGGATCAGGGCCGCTCTTTCTTTTTATACCTCTGAGTAAGTGATAGCATGTTTTTGGACCAGAGACCGTGAAGGCAAGTGTTATGTCGTAATTGTTCCGTTGCGAAAAAGGGACGAAGCTATTCGTCCTATATAGCTCCATCTCTTTCTCCCGTTGGAACAACTCGCATTGGACTTTAAAACTTTCTTATACGACCCCAGTTAAGTTGATGCTTATCACCATCTAGGCCCAATATACAGAATTGCTACATGGCGATCTCAACTCTATTATTTCATAATTTCTACCTCATTTAGTATAATCGAAATTAATGAATATATTCGAATATGTATAATAGATTGATATGAAGTATAATTTTATTTCATTTCTTTAATATTAAAAGTAGTTTCTATTATAAATATTATTATTTTGTAACTTATATGTATGTTATACTTATATTGCAGATCGTTCATAAACAATATCAGCAGGCTAATTGCGGAACGCCAAATCGTCAAATGATTCTGATCAGTTGGCTTCATTTCTATCACAATTGGCTTCATTTTACGATTTTCGAATTGCGAAACTCTAGTTTATTATGAAACCAATTATGAACGTTAAGGCCCTGCGCAGAAACTAGAGTTTCGCAATTCGAAAATCGTAAAATGAAGCCAATTGTGATAGAAATGAAGCCAACTGATCAGAATCATTTGACGATTTGGCGTTCCGCAATTAGGCTGCGGGTAATATAAATCAATAAATATTTTGTACAGCATAATAAAAACGCATTTTCATGTTTTTTATGTGATATAATCAATCAGTCATGGATAACTTAGAAGAAACTTAAAAGGAAGATACGTTACGCTCTAACATCGCAATCAGTAATCCTGGACTCGGTGCACAACTAAAGTTAACGAAACTCACACATCTGTGATCAGATCACAGTAGCATACTAACAGTTACCGATAGACAAGGACAGAGATAGGACCGACACAGACGTGCAAGCGCAATCGCGTTAATAGGTAATACGGGCTGGTGTCTGCAAGTCCCACGTCAATGCGCGTATTTCGCGTACGCGCAATCGCGTTAGTCGCCGAATGATTACGACTTTATGAATGACATTCAGGTAGCGTTCGCATCATGTCTCTCACGCCTGTTTTGTATTATCCATCTATCTCGCTCTCACAAAAAAGGCGAAACAAACAAATAAAATTATAATGTTCAACCAATTAACATTTATGGGTGTGCTTACGCGTGATAAGTAACCCAGTGCAGTAATCATCGACATGCGCTGTTTAGACTGTGGTCCGCGTGTGCTCGTTACTGCTTCCATTGGACTTTGTTTAGTAGGGCCACGCACTGTGATCAAATAACGTATCTTCACCTTTTATGTTTTTCTAAGGGTATTAAACTGGTTTTAGATGATTAAGTCCGATTGTTTATTTAGACAATATGATGTAATGTCTCAATTCCGTGTGGTTTTAAAAAAAATCAATAAAATTGTTGATAACTTTGATTAAATAAATTGACAACAAAAACGCTTCCCAGGTGGGTTAAAATGACGTCACAACGTTGCAAATACTTTTCTGAGCAATGCTCAATGTAAAAAATGCTCAATAAGTTTTCATTTTAAAATTGATAACTAAATCACAACTAAAATAAGGTTGAAAATAGCGCGCAAGAAATAATTATCTGTGGCGTGTGTCACCTCGCCTGTCGTGTCTCCTATTTTGCTACTAGCACTAGCTGACCCGACAACGTTGTCCTGTCCAATTCTAATACAACGTTCTCATAGAAAAAGTTCAGTTTTTCCCGAATTTTAGCATTTTCCGGTATTTTTTTGCAATTGATATATCCATAAAAACCTAATTCAGACTATTACGAACATTTTAAAACAAAAAACAGCCAAATCGGTCCAGCCGTTCTCAATTGATGTGCTTACCAACGAAAAGCTTTCATTTTTATTTATATAGATTTGCGTTGTGGTTTAGTACAGACGCCAGCACATCAAGCTACTACAATCTGTCAAATTTCTTTAATAGATTTTCAACTTTATCGCTAAAGCATAAGGTTCAAAGTTGATTGGGAAAATTTTACAGTTTCGGGTAGCTTGATGTGCTGGCGTCTGTACATTTGCAATTTTTTAAATGAAAACTGCTTTAAGATTTTGCTGTTCATACGCTATGACTTACAATCTGTCATCGGTCAGTGTCACGTCTTTTCATTGATGAAATGACGTTCACTACACGATGAATTCACTTCACTAGAGGTTCAAAAAGCGTTTTCGATCATGTAGAAAAATAGAAGATATTTTGACATTACTGTACTTACATTTTTTTTCATTTATGGAGACAGCCAATACTCAACATTGTTATATTTTTGGTAAGAATAACAGTCATCATTTTGTAAATATAAAATTATCATCCAATACGATGTAATTATTTAAACTTCTTTAATGTGTCAATATGTAAAAAATATAAAATAGCTAAGCCATGCTTATCTATTTATTTAAATACATCTACGAATGTATGTTGTGCCGTCATATTTACTTACTACTTTTATATCCTATTGTACGATTTTTACACGGATCCGTCGCCAACCAATCTATTTAAAATTATTTTATATCCAAAGTGATAAAATATTTTTTTGATAAATCTAGAACTTTAAGAATTATGGAGAAGAATATTATCGTATAAAACTTATATTTATATTATACACATATAAATCACTACTTTCCCATATGTATGAATACATTATGTATTTATGTGTTCATGTACAACATTACAGATTAGAGAAACTCATAATGTGTGTGGTCGGTATACACAAAGAAATGCCCAAGAAATATTATACATGCTTTACTGAACATATTTCCAACTTGAATGTTCTTAATATTAGTAAGGAATGTGAAACAGAATAAGTACAGATTTTTTCTCGTTACCATTATATTTACTAGTTCCTGACTAGAGTCACTTTAAAAGTTGACATTAACATTATTTTGTGATACAGTTACTGTTGTTTCGTTAATGGTACACATGTGATTTATTTGTGTATTTATTAATTCAAATAAGCGCTAGTAGCATTTAAATTACATACCCAATGCAATGAAGATGCTGCCAGTGCTTACTACTAACATAATGTAAGGTAGCCCTAAGGATATAATATTAAATATAGATGACACTGACACCTAACTTATGGCATAATAATATTAGACGAGGATTACATTAATATTCCCCCTAGTTGCCTGGTAAAGCTTCTAGTGACTAAACCTACTCTTCTTACCATACAAAAATAAAATTGTCTTCGACACTTAAGCTTTTATATGATAGACATAAACTCTCTTCTCTAAATAACTTTGGAGGTACATTGAACAGCCTTTCGTTTTTTACTCACATCTGTAGTGTTATGTATTTATATATCATTTAATCCACCATTATTTTGTCCTGATCTGACTTTGTCCAAAACTTTATTAACGAATTCTGAAGTTTTGCCTCCGATTTTTATCTCTGTAAAGAAAAAAAAAAGAAATATTATCATACCAAAATTTATTTAAATTATCATGACTACAAAACAATGCAACCATCTCGATGGTATTCATAGAGAAAATTTTTTAATAGGGATGGTATTCCTATCATGTCCAATATGTCATAGCATGTTTTTTTAAAAGTTATTATGTTGCAAAAACCTAATTAAAATCGTAATGACACAAGGTTTTTTTAGAATAAACACAGTACAACTGTCATTCTAACAAGAATATAACTCAATATAAAATATTACTAAATGAGATTCATTTTAATTTAAGGCTGGTACCTACACACACGACATGGCTATACATTTGCAGTCTTGCAGTATAACCAGACTTCTCATTGTACGAAAAGCTTGTACAGTGCAAGGTCACCTAATACTGGAAATGTATAGCTTGATATGTCGTCCTGTGTACAAGGATCAGCAACTATAGGAACCTAAATATGAAGATATAATTACCTGTAGCTGTATTAACTATGTTCGTGATGTGCGAGTTCCAGTCGACATTGTTCTGTGAGTTAGTCACTCGGCTGCTCACTATTTGTTTCATTTGTGCTATTCCATTCAGGAGACGCCCTGAAGTGAGACAAATGAATTATCTAAGCCTAGGAGTTTAAAGAAAGTACTATTCTTAACAACTCACATTTATAGTTAGTTAACAGGTTTTTTTTCCTTAAACCTTTATCCACATTTATCACTACAATAAGCTTTCTCAAAATTACACTTTATTTATATCTGAAACGTCTGTCATCAGTCTCCTGCCCATATCCCGATTTATTTAGGGTCAGCTCAACATGAAAATCTGAAAAGCCTTTATGAGTTCGAAAATAAAATAATTTGTAAAATAAACTTACTATGTTCTTGCTCCAAGCCATGTAGTTTCAATTTATTCGCCTCATGTTGGGCTTTTTTCTTCAATCTGCAGGCCCGTGATGCAAGTTTATTTTTCTCTTTTCTCGTTTTGGGTCTTACATTGAATGGTAGTTCACTAACAGGTATCATGTCATTTATTACTTTGCTCAAATTATCTAGTTCTTTGCCAATCAAATATAATTTTCTTGGATTTGGTGTTAAGTCATTCCCATCTCCTTTCCTGGCTTTGCCACTGCAAATCACATTAAATATTTGAAAATTTAATATGATAGGCAGATATCTCAAAAAAAAGTTAGTAATAAATAAAACCAGACTACGGCAAAAACGCCAACTAAAAAAGGAAGTTAAGTAAACGCCGACCAAAATGTGTAAACAAATATGTGTTGTGATTCTTGTGATTAAGGCATAAATTACGCGTGACTCCGGTTATACGAAAACTGAAAACAATCGACATTGATAGTATCTTCTTGTTTACTTACACCTTCTTAGTTGGCGTTTTTGTCGTAGTCGGGTTTTATTTTTTAATAGTGTCCGACCGAAAAACGATTTTCAGACGAAACCGAAACCGTAGGTAACCAATCCTTTCTGACTTTTATTCTTTTCGCTCGGCTCCTAAGAGACAGCGTGATGTTAAATAGCGTATTGGTATTGGAATTGGGCTATCAAATGTAAAAAGAATTTTTCAAATGCGACTAATAGTTCCAGAGATTACCCCCTACAACCTCACAAACTTCACCTCTATTAGTATAGATAGTATTGATACGTAACCCGTCGAAAAACATAACACTTCCAGTAATACCTGATTTGTCAAAATACGATAAGTAGTTTAAGAGTTTATGAGGGAAAAAACATACATAGCCAAATCATAACCCTTCTTTGGATTTGCTATAGTCAGGTAAAATAATGTATAATTTAGTTTTGATTATTCTTACCTATGTTTAATACCCCTGACACTGCAACTGGGACTGAAGACTGGATCAGTGACTAAATTGAGGACATGAGGATCTTCTGATTTGTTTTTCAAAATAAGCCTCTGGCCCTTTGGGCCTTTTGCTTGCACATTGTACTGCCAGAAAAATCTCTCCTTCTTAGAACTGTGACGACGCTCTTTACCTTCTGTTTCATCATTTGATTCTGTAATTTATTACAATGATTTCACAATATTATACAACAATTCCTACTTTGTACTCATAATAATATGTCAAAAATACATAATAATGATGAATGTTCACAAATTACCATCAGAAGAGAGGTCCTCATATCTGTCACTATCTTCATCTGTCTCAACATCACGGTCCTCTTCATCCTGTGAGAAGTCACCAGTACCCGGACTGAGGAGTCCTCCAGACAGAGAAGATGCAGATCCTGCTTCAGCCAATGAGCTGGTAGACAACAGATGCTTACGTGGCTCTCGACGCTGCCAGATCTGGCAAATATTAAAATAAGTTAAAAACTTAATAAAAAGAATATTGTTATTACACCCAGCAAGCCTTTGCATACAGTAAAACAACACCTTTTTTTATTCTGATGAGGCTCACAAGATATTGTAAAACATCTGGCATATTTGCGATGCAAGAGTCAGTGACTTTTATGTTATTATGCGTAAGAAAACAGCTTCCCAGATGGGCAAGATTTGGGGCTTTAACAGAATCCTAAGGATGAGCTCTGAGGCCAGAATCAGGCAGTGCTGGAGAGATTCATCCAGTTTCATGTGACGTGATGACATTTGATTTTTGTGATGAGTGTTTTTATTATTTTGCATTTTATCAATGATGCAATAATTAATCTGAAATAAATTATTTTAATTTAATTAATGATAAATAATATCCAATGTTCATAAAAACCCACCTGTTCCATGGTAAGGTGTGTGGGTGCAGACGAGGAGAGTTGAGCTTGCTGAGGCTTTACACTTGTAGGGTATGGTGGCAGCACAGTGGATGCTGGAACTGATTGCCCCAAAGCTATCTCGCCACTGTACCCATCCATGCGCAGCAGCAGCTCTGGCAACTGGTTCATGGGCTGAGCAAAGCTAGATGATGCTGAACTATGTTGACTTGCTGGGGAAAATGCAAGCTGAGCACGGCTGTAAGGACTGCAAGGACTCTCAGAGGCCATTACATTGTGTGGATGTATAGTATTTGGGCCACGACGTGAACCACTCATTGCTCCTCCAATTTGCACACAATAACCACTCTCTTCAGGCAGAAGGAGATCATCAAAGTTCAAATCATCTAATAATGTATCCGGATTTGCATTCAACTCGGCCAGTGTTGGTCCCAGTATTAAGTCAGCTTTATCAACTTGAAATATGTCATCATCATCCATTTTAAAGCTTTCCATTTTAGATGTGTCACTTTCAAATACAAGCTTATTGAAGCCCACATTAGGCATGTTGTAAGAGCCCACCAGGTTGTCTTGCAGACACAGATCTAGATCGGTGTTGAAGTCCCCGAGATCAACTCGGCGCTGCGGGATGGGCACGGAGGCAGACATCGTGCCCATCTCTATCGACGACTCCTGTTTTATCTCTACACCTGGCTCGAGAAGAAAGTCATGTGTGTAAATAGAATCCGACATCGCACGTGTTTGTGACCAGTGACCTTGACGTATAATAGTCTTGTTGATAGAGATTGGCGCACGCGCCTTACGTCTCTATCGATTTATTCACAGCGAAACCCACGTGTTGGGACAATTTCCCTAACTTTATTTGTTACCAGAACCTACATAAGAAGTTCTTAATAATTATAAACGTATATTTTTATCGTAAATACACTAAGATATCTCATCCTTCGGTTACATAACTGTAACAACACACAACCCTCTAAACAAAATTTGTAAGCACTTGATATTCACAATGACTTTCGATATCGAAATTAGACAAACAATAGATACATTAAATAGAATGTTTCACGTTTATTTGTGTCAATTCCACTTTATGTTTTGGTTACACGCGATAACAGTAATGAAATTATGTGGGATTTCAATAAATTCAATTGGTAAAATAGCCACAATAACAAAAACACTGCTGAGGTATACGAAGTAAACAAAGATTTTATTATTATTATTCAGCAAATTCAAAGGTCATTGAAGTGAGAAAACATTATGGACAAAAGTGAGGAGTGAAAGAGATAAATAATCTTGATTTGAAATGTCTAGGCGGAAGTGGAAAGGATCCGCGAACTAGGGATGGGAAATGTTTCTTACTATTTGAAACATGACAATTATTTGTCTACGGTTAGTATGGATTCCCAAGTTACCACGATAGTTTACTAATTAATGGTTGTATGTACCATGAACAAGGTCTACCAATGCTAGGACACGTGCAGCAACTCGCTGATTTGTCGCTAGCAATGCCAAAAGCTGCGTGATTTTGTAAAAAGTCAACTAAAGTCTCTGCATGTGTTTCTTGCATAAGTACGTCGGTGAACATAAATGTAAGAACCCTGCAGTTGATTTTTATGCTGTTATCGTACCTATTATAAATAATAAACATGATGTTGCTCAAAGAACACGCAATGGATAAAGAAACTTACAGAACAAAAACCCAACAGTGTGAAACTACTAAAAAAAAAACAAGTGTGAAACTACTAAAACGGCCAAGCGCGTGTTGGTCCACGGCACGCACAGTGAAGGCTTCTGTAGTGTGTGTTGGGTAATATCAGTACGCATGTGCAAACATAAGTTTGTGTTTCAGGAAAAACAAGGTTATCTCGCGGTTGCAACCAAAAATATCTCAAAAATGGTTAACAAAGTCACTAAAAACATTATGCATCTTTATAATTACGATATCCAACAATACTCCACACGTATATGTGCCGCATATGATCCGAATCCGAGAAATGCCGGTCCGAAGTAACCATAGTCCTATTTGTATGAGGGGGGTTGCGCAAGAGATCCGAACTCTATCCGTCAGTATTTAGAAGTTTAGAATTAAAGTCGGACTCGGATCTCCGATCGGATGTAGTGCGAAACCGCTCTAAGTTTCGAGGCAGTTTTCAATATCATGCGGTCGTCAACGATTGACCCAGTCTGTTTATACCTTTACATCAGACTTTATCACATGCATGGTCTAGTCTATTGTAATCACAGAACACATATTATACTCCTAGATCGTAATCATACTTACTTTACTCTTTGATCGTAATGCAACCATGCAATTTACCACAAACCACAAACTTTAAAAACTTTTTTTTCATTGAACTGAAGGACAAAGATGTCGTAACCAGCTGAACGTCAAAAGTGCAGTGACAATACTGACAAAATAATACAAGTATTATTCAATTTTCAATATTATGGGCGACGAAAACTTAAATTCTAGTAAAAAATGTGATACAAATAAGTGTAATATCTTAATTATTGGCGCCGGCATGGCTGGATTATCTGCCGCCAATTATCTTCTCAAAAATGGCATGCAAGACTTTGTAATTTTAGAAGCTAGAAAACGTATCGGTGGTCGTATAATTTCAATACCAATGAAAAATCAGAATGTCGAGTTGGGAGCCAATTGGATTCACGGAGTATTGGGTAATCCAATTTTCGAAATAGCAATGGCCAACAATCTTGTAAATATTATAAACATACCTAAGCCGCATAAGGTTATAGCAGCAACAGAGGACGGGAAGCAGGTACCCTTCGGAGTACTTCACGAGATTCATGAAGCTTACGTATGTTTTCTGAGACGTTGCGAGGAATATTTCCTGTGTCAGTATTTACCCCCTCCTGACATCCACAGTGTTGGTGAACACATCAATTTAGAAGCTACTATTTATCTAGAACGTTTACCATCTTCAGAAGAAAAGAAATTACGAAGATTAATATTTGACTGCTTACTCAAAAGAGAAACATGTATATCTGGATGTAACAGTATGGATGAGATAGATCTCCTAGAGTTAGGTAGCTACACTGAGCTACAAGGGGGTAATATCATGATACCAACAGGCTATAGCTCAATATTGGAACCACTCACCAAAAATATTGCCCCTGATAAAATACTAAAAGATCATGCTGTGAAAAAAATAATTTGGGACTCACATGATCATAGTTCACAGCGGCCCTTAGAAGATGTGGGTGAAGAGTCTGAAGATTCTGATCAAACAGTGATTGAAGATGTTTCCAAAACACCTTCTGAAAAAACAGTGAATCCTGGTGAAGGCACCTCATTAACAGATGTTACTCGGAAACCAAAGAAAAAGTTCCCTAACCATGTTGAAGTAGTATGTGAAAATGGGCAGTCTTACTACGCTCACCACGTGATATGTACAATTCCTCTGGGTGTTTTAAAAGACAATGCTTCAAACTTGTTTGAACCCTCTTTACCCCAATACAAAATGGAATCTCTTGAAAGATTATTATTTAGTACAGTAGATAAAATTTTCTTAGAATATGATAGACCATTTTTAAATCCAGAGATCACAGAGATCATGTTGTTATGGGAGAATTCATCTACTCCTGAAGATATATCAGAATCATGGTATAAAAAAATATACTCATTTAGCAAAGTATCAGAAACTCTGTTATTAGGATGGCTGTCAGGGAAAGAGGCTGATTACATGGAAACACTATCAAATGAGGAAATATCAACTACTTGCACAAAGATACTAAGAAAATTCTTGAATGATCCATTTGTTCCCGAGCCTCAGAAATGTGTTTGGTAAGTGTTTTGTTATTACTTTTATCTAAATATTCACATATGTTGCACCAACCTCAAATAAATTGGGTTAAGGGCAGGAGAATGATGACGATTCAGACAGTCAGTTGCTCCTTGTAAAATATTAATAGTCATTGCATCTGGTTAGACAGGAAGCCGGCCCCAACTTAGTTGGGAAAAGGCTAGGCTATTTATTGTTATTATACTTAATAAAATATGATAACCACATATTTTATTGTTTGGTTTCAGCACAAGTTGGAAAAGGCAGCCATTTACAAGAGGATCATACACTGCTATAGGGGTGGGAGCTAGTCAGAGTGATGTTGAAAGTTTAGCTCAGCCCTTATTCAGAAATGTACACGATAAAAAGGTAATATTATTTTACTGTAATGAAATTGGCCCAGCATGGGAATTTAAATATGGTATTATTACTTTCCTGGTTACTTAGTAATACATGCTCACTACCCAGAGCTGATGTCCACAACTCTGATCCAAGCCTGAGTTTTGTTTTTCTAGAGAAAAGCCAGCTATGAGCAAAACAGTGGTCCTGACACTGATTTATAGAATAAACAATGTATTCTTCTAATTAATCTAGTCTTGAATCCCATCCCACCCCATAAATAACTTGGCTGAACATTTGAAATCTAATATGTAATAACACGTTGCCTGTCCAGAGTATTTTGGATAAGGTTGTCGTGACGTCCAATTTTTTTTTCGGCCAAACTGTTTCTACTCATACGTCTGCGAAATATTAAAGACGTAGCTCTTACGTCCAGTCTACAAAACTTCATTCAAAAAAGAATAGGCTCGTGCATCATAAATAAAGCATGGACATCACGACAGCAGCCACAAATGCATTATATATAATGCACGGACAGGCAACGTGATAAAGTACTTCTTGAGAAGCTATTCAGTCATATGTATCTTATTTTATCTTCTACTTGTAGTACTCCTATCAGGTAATAAAATATATGTAATGTAAAATATGCATAGTCATGAAAGACCCCCTAATTCCTATTAGATAAACCAAAGATCAAGGGAGAGCAGTGGCGGGCAAGTGGTTGTAGGTTCGAACCCAGACAGGCACTTTACTTTGTATAAATGATTTCATCACCACTGCTCTCAAAACGGTTATGGAAAACATCTTGAGGAAACGGGCGTGTCCTAGAATAAAAAATTCGAAGACATTTGACGTCTGCCAGCCCGCACTGGGCCCGCGTGGTGGATTACGGCCCACTTCCTCTCACCGAGAGGAGGCCTGTGTTTCAGCAGTGGGAACATTATATGCTGATTATGTAATGTATATTATGTAAACCAAAAATGGGATGGAAGTTGTGACTTCAAGTTTTGTCATTGGTAATTCCAATTACTCTTCTACACAATGATTCAATTCTAAGTAGGAGGGAAAACACAGTCTCCATATATACAATAAAATTACTAGAAAAAACTACTTTTCCAATCAGGATCTGCAAAATTGCATAAACCAGGATGTGACTTTATATTTCCTTATGCTAAGTATTTAATTGCAGAGTTTACTAAACAACACTTATTAGTTTATTACTAATACATTAGTTAGCCAATTAAAACTATGCATAATAACTAAGTGCCTAATTGGTCAGTATCCTGAAGACGATTTCCAATCCTTTTATTTCATGTATTTGAATGATTAAACCTTTGTGTGCCGAACATTGATCCACGCGAGACACCATTGTGTCTCGCGTGGATCCACGTTCGGCACACAAAGTATTAGGCGGCATTGCTTTTTAATTGTTTCTGTAAGGCATTTAACTGGTTAATTTTTACTTAAAAGGTAGAATCAACATAAAGGTAGAAGAATTTGTTATCCATACTATGTTTATTTATTTCTTTCATTTTATTATTCGACCGAAAAATAAGGTTGTATTTCTTGAAAAAACTATAAAAAACAATCACTGCGATTGTGACCGAAAAGATCCCATATCTAAAAACTATTAACACTGAAAATGTCTCCTAGAAACATTATAATATTTGAATCATGGGATCTAACGATACCCTATATCCATTGTTCATCTATTCCATCGCCATGAGGCATCTACCATTGTTTGTTAACAAACCATACTGATTATATTTTTGTTATATCATTTCAGCCTGTCTTGCTCTTTGCTGGAGAGCACACCCACAGCAACTTCTACTCTACCGCGCACGGTGCCTACCTATCTGGTCAGGCGGCAGCGCGGCGCTTGCTAGCTTCGGAAGAACCTGAAGAAAACTTAATAGAATGTCCTGCATCAGCTGACCTGAGCTCGTGGATACAAGGAATACAACTTGAGGGCTAGTTATATATCAATGGTATGTAGACCTGCTTCATATGCACAGTGCCTAGGTACATAATACTCTCATTGTATTTATCCATTATACATGACAGAGGCTTTGTCCAAGTTACTCATAAGAATTGTGATTTTGTTTAACAATGCTGTTATTAGGAAATAGTTTTGCCGTTATTGTATAGAAATTGTTTCTGCTATTAGAAATAAAGCCTTTTTTATTTATTTCATACATATATTTAAACTATTGTATAATTGATTGTAACTAATTGACTTTGTTAGCTCTCTTAAAAGAAACAAAATGTATGTGTGACTTTAAATTTCGCAAAACCATATTTATGCAAGTTGTAATGGCCGAGTATACATACAGATAGGTAAGTATAGTCGACCTCGTAATTGCTTTATCACTTTATGGTTGAATGTCACTTACACGTCAAAAACGACAGGTTTATTTTATCTATGTGGCAGAAATTGTTGTCAAAAGTTGTAAAGCACTTACGAGGGCGACTATACCAAGAAAACTGAGAATAAAAATATGAATGAAATGTTAAAAATTAAAGTGATTGATTAATTTGTGCAGTCATATAAATTATAAAATCATTTAAAAGACAATCTTAAAGTACAAATATACATAGGACAGTCAACAGTGCCTCGAAAGGTGATTGCAAAATCCAGTCTTGAAATTGCCTGCATCTTGTAAACTAGACTGACAGACCAACTAGGACTAGCTCCACCAGGATTTCTTAGATAGACTACAACCTATTTCAGTCTCTTTAACAAGCATAGTTGGTTATCTGCCCTACCTAAAGATTCGCGGTATATTATTCATCTTAATTTTTTTTCACACTTATGCAAATCTGTAGACTAAAAATATCTATTAATTTGAAGATGTTTATCCCATATTATACTTTGAACTATAATAAACACGGTAAAAAAGGATTGCTTTATTTGCAAATTACCTTAAAATTAAAAAAAAAGATTGTGCATAGAAAATACTTTTTTGCTAATTTAAGACCTTAGGTATTATTGCATATTATTAATTTATTATTATCCTCAGGTGATTTCTTAATTTCTTGCAATGATTTAAACACTTATGGTACCTATCTTTAAAGTGGCGCAATACTTTTTTGATCAGTGTTCCATCAATTTAGCTTGCAACCATTGCTAAAGAAGTTGATAAGATAGCTTTGAGGTTTTTGAAATAAAATGCATTTAGAATATTTCTTAGTTAACTTATTTTAAATCTGTATAATGTAATTAGGGTTTGAGATATAAATAATATCACACCACGTCACATAAAGGGTTCCATCAGACGTTTACGTTAAACAGCTGTATTGCCAGCTCGTTTCTTTATTGTCTTCGGATTTGAATCAAATAAAATTTGATAGAGATTGGGAGTAAGCCTGCAGATTGGCGTTAAATGACTGCAAATACATGAAGTTTTGTTCATGCCTACGCATTGAAAACGACCTAATTGGCAAGGGAAATAAGGTCTATTTTGCATAATTTACGCTGTAACACAAAAATATCTATAAATCCCAAATTGTAAAATTAATCTACTTTAAGTATTCCTAAATATTAAGTGTGAAATATACATAAATATTTTAGCACGACCTTATCAACATTACATACAGAGTGATCCGTTGAGGTGGACAAGTCTAAAACTATCAAAGGTAGAGAAGTTCTAAGAAAACACGTCGAAAACTGCACAGTTCCAAAGTAATAAAAATATATACATTCAACCGTTTTTAGAGTTCCATAGCTAAATCGCAAAAACGGAACCCTTAAGTATAGGTAATGACGACTCATGGCCGTCGTCAAACAGCAATTTTACTCGGACACTATTGGAACTAGACGAAAATTGGAAAGAAGGTATATTCTGTGCACTACTAAACAATGGTGTAGAGAAAATACAAAAAAAATAATTAGGGGCACTCTCCAGTCTCCATGTTATGTAACCGAGGGATGAAAAAAAAATGCACATAAGCGTATTGTTTCGATGTGACTTTTTTATTTAAGTCAATAGTTTGTGAAATATGGGATGTTTAGATTACAACCGCAGACATAACTGCTTTTCAGTTTTTTCGAGAACTACTGTGAATAATAAACTTATTATTACGGTCTTATTGTAAATCCTCACAGCAGAATCCTTCACTATGCGCGACACGCACTTTGCCGGTTTTTTTTTTACTACGGATACCTATCTACATACCATTGATTGATAGTATGAATGAACTAACTACACTACCTGTCCATCTCTAACTACTTGTCCATCTCTATGGATAACCCTGTCGATTAATTCTACAATTTTATGGTGATAGTATAGTCTTCCATCATTTTAACTATGTAAAATTCAAAATTTAAAAAAAATATTTTTTTCAAAAAGATCATGAACTATGAACTGTCCAAGAGATATTGTGACTTCATTTTATTGTATGTTATTAGTTATTATTATAACTATACGCCGGACGGGTCGATCTTGGGTAAGCAATCGGTCCATGGATCATGGGACCATCCATTACACACCAAGACCCCTTCATACCTCGGAAAGTACATTATGCCGTTGATCCCGTATGAAGCAATGGATTAGCAATATCCTTCAAAATGATTCAGATTGCGATTGATAGTGTGTTACGTAATTAGGGTGCAGGACGATTTAGCACTATAGAAATCCTATTTTCCTCTATTAGTCATTCCAAAATTTTAGTTTCCACGTGCTTATGCTTAGGATTGCCAACTGCACTTTCTACTAGAAAAGCTATAGGTAAATATCAGAAAAATCGGCCAAGTGCGAGTTGGACTTGTGCAATAGATTGAGAAAACTTGGGATAGTGCTAACTATAGTCTATAAATAGTGTAAGGCGCGTCGCCCACACGAGCTAGAGTCGAGGCGGCGACGAGTCACGGGCGCACGTTTTCTATAGGAATAAATATAGGTATGTCGCCTATACATACATACCTATATTTATTCCTATAGAAAACGTGCGCCCGCGCCTCGACTCTAGCTCGTGTGGGCGACGCGCCTAAGGTAGCAAGAAATAAGTACTAAAGAGCATTTGAGACAAACCCCAAGTTACACTCAAACAAAATATAATCGCAGATTATTGAGTGATTATTTCTCAGTAGACAATACATTGAATAACGTATGTAGTAGTTTACATCGTGATCATTCTACAGACGGATACTTGATCAAAGTTTAGGTACCAAAATGAGCCGCGCTCTAGCGCAGGTATGTATTCTCCACCTATTCAGATCGAATAACTTTGGCATTTTATCTTTACTAAGGCTAGGGTTCATGCCCAAATTGTTTTTAAATAGGTACCCTCAAACTGTAACCCCTGTATGGCTAGTTTAAGTAAGCTGTTGCACAAAAATGTACATCATAAACACGATGATGATTTATAAAATTAAAGTATATTATTTAAATGGACCATATTCTACGAGGTTTTAGAAGCCACTTCGAAAGGCCCCTTTAAACCGACTAAAATAACATTAAATTGTGATCTTCAAATATACCATTGAAAAAATATGTTATTAGGTAGGTACGTTTTTTTAATACATGTACTGTGAGTCAGTGTCCTAACCGAAAGCGATTGTCACGCGAATACGCGATCGTTTATAAGAATTCTAAGGTAACAAACGCGACGTGATTGATCGCGCGAGTAGGTACAGAAAGTCGCTTTCGGTTAGGACACAGAGTGAGGCATAATTCCCGCTTTGTTGTAACGTAACGACGGCAAATAATAATCATCCAGTTTAATTCGTCAGTGTCGTGTCTGGTGTACTTAGTACCAGACTGGTACTAAGTACATATATTTAACTCGAGCTGTTCGGATACCTATACCACGGAAAGATTAGCTATCGATATTAGTGCGATTTGCGAACAGTCTCACGCTCCAGTGAGTGCAGTATGAAATAACAGTGGCACAACGATAAAAATCACTACGACATCAACACAGCGTGAACGGTGCCTTACTGTAATGTAGGTAACTACTTCTATATTATTTTAGTTAGTAAATAGATTAAATACAGTTTGTTAGTAGTGTTGCCTAACTATCGATAGTCGATGTATCGATAGTTGACCTCGAAAAATAGTCACAATATCGATAGCCCTATCGATACTATTGAAATTTTACAATACTATCGATCCAAGAAATTGAGCAATACTATTGATAAAGTGCAATACTATCGATAGTATCGATACTATTGGGTATAGATACTATCGATAGTATCGATACTATCACTATTATGGCGTATTTAACTGCAATCACTGTCGATACTATCGATAGTATTGCACTTTATCAATAGTATTGCTCAATTTCTTGGATAGATACTATCGATAATATTGTAAAATTTCAATAGTATCGATAGGGCTATCGATATTGTGACTATTTTTCGAGGTCACGATAGTATCGACAACCTATCGATAGGCAATCGATAGTAAGGCAACACTATTTGTTAGTAAACCTGTCTAAAATGTTATCAAAACCATCGTTGGACGGTTTGGAAAATAGTGAGAAAGATACTTCTGTTACTATACAGTAGTAATGTTTGGACCAGGTTTTACATATGGCGCTATGTATATGCAAGCTAAATTGGGACATTTCAACCATAGTATTTGCAATTAATGTTATCTATTGCATTTCCAGATTTTAGACTTATTAAAATATAATTAGGTTACATATTATTCGATTGTTCTAGTCAATGCAATGTTTTTTTGTATCGCTTTAAATAAATCATCAAATACATAAAATGTTTTATTGTCCTTTGCTGATGTGCAAGATATTAAAATTTAATGACTCATTAAATAAAAAACAAAAAAAATTAATTGTAATAAACTTTTATTAAATTAGTAATAAACAATTGAAGCAAGATTATTAGCATTATTATAAAAATAACAAAAAATAATAACATTTGATACAATGAAGTATAGCTGGCTACATAATGTAGACATAAAATAAAGGTATTAAAGCCCTCTTAAGTATTTTATGATTAACATCTTTGTCAAAATTTTATTGGATAATAGTACTATTTGGTCACTGGTAAAAAAAATGTATTATAATAATAACTTACATGACATAACAAAATTATAACAATTCAGTTATACATATAAAAATACACTATACCTACTCAGAAATTCACAATTTACTTTGTAAGCAAGTCCATCACAAAGTTCATGCTATTTTTTGTGAGAATTAAATATTTCAAAATTAATTGATAATCATCTATGTCAATTATATTAATTATTGCATTTATAGTTAACCTTGGCCAAACAGTCCTTTTACCCAATTACAGGTACTATCAGACAAAATTATATTTTAACTTTTATACCTCTAGTAATAGAGAGGTACATATTTTAAATAATACTATGTTAATAAAACCAAGGAATGCCACCATTGTTAAAAAATTATACAAAAAATACTGAGAGAATACATAGTTGCCATTGACAACTAAATTAATAACTTATCATTCTCTAATTGATTATAATATTGGGTTAAAATAGTGTTATGTTTGTAAGTTATTTATACAAACTAACTTATGTACAGACGTCAGCACATCAAGCTACCCGAAACTGTCAAATTTTTCCAATCAACTTTGAACCTTATTCTTTAGTAATAAAGTTGAAAATCTATCAAAAAAATTTGACAGACTGTAGTAGCTTGATATGCTGGCGTCTGTACATAGAAATGATTATATTTATTGTATAAACTCAATTATATCAGGTGATTCCCTGCCCAATTGAATTTTGTGTGTAATTAAACAATAATACATAGATCAGATCAGAACAGATCTAGCAACCTTGTAGTTTAACCTAGGTACATAATAACTAAATGCCTATGCTACATTATTGGACGGATAAATCTCTTAATTTATAATAACACTTCATACAATAGTGAGTATTCTTCATAATACAGGGTGAAATTGAACACATGCGACAAATCGAAATGGGAGATTCTACTCATCATTATGAACAACTTTTACTATGGGAGCAAACCTGAAATCGAGAAAAAAAAATCAGCTGTTCCCTACATTTATGTTCGCATAACTCGTCAAAATGTAGGGAACAGCTGATTTTTTTTTCGCGATTTCAGGTTTGGTCCCATAGTAAAAGTTGTTCATAATGATGAATACAATCTCCCATTTCGATTTGTCGCATGTATTCAATTTCACCCTGTATAGATAGTAAGTAGATGTCATGAGTACAGAGAAACAATCAACATCAGTTAGCATTTAACCAGTTCTCATGAAAGATAAACCTAGTGATGATTGTGTATCTGTAAACACCTTCATTAGGATGAGCTGGTACACATGTGTACCTCAAGCGGTACAAATTTGTACCAGCTCTTCCTCAGAGGTTAACAGACAGTAATATTAGCGAACAACATGTAGTTCTACTAAAGAATTTTTTGTAGTAATGATTGTCAACAAGCTTTTGTCCTGCTCTTGGGATACCTCTTGCCAGACACACTTGCCTATAAGAGGTACTTCTTCAAGTGGAGCCCTAAAAGCTACAAGTAAAGTAAGACAGCAGCCATCAGCAACAGGGTCATGTTCCAAGTTTAGTAATCCCAATGGTCGGTGTTGACCCACATCAGCTCCAAACATTTCCACCATAAACCTTCTCAATGTTGAATGAATGCTTTTCCCAGGATTTATCTCACATGTTGGAAAATGAATTGCTGTTTTCTCACTCAATAGCACATGCAACTTGTTTGTACTCCTCTTTTTTATAACTACAACCAATCTCAATAAATCTTTGATATGATGAATGGGGGCTGGTAAGATATCTTTGTGCCATTGACTAACCGGGTTTCTATTGTTGTATAACTGGGCTTTCTCAATAAGATGCAAAATGTCATTAGATCTCAATGAGATTTCTTGAAGATTAGAGATCCATTTTGCTTGCAATGATTCTTTGTCTGCTCTAGCAGGTGTTTTTAATTCACCACCTTTAACTTCACCAGTTAAAACAAATCTGTACCACATTCCACCAGCAGTCTCTACAACTAATAGTGTGGTAGGATTACATATAAGACCTGTTTCCTCAAGAACCTCTCTGGCTGCAGCCTGCACTATAGTCTCACCCTTTTCCATACGTCCTGCCGGTAGATACCATTTGCCTGCGCAACTCTCTTTTGCCTCTTGCATCATCAATACCTCGTTTGATTCATTAATGATCACACAAGCTACGACATAAGTGACGTTGCTGCCCAGTACCGGTTTGAAATTAGATGGAGTGGTAGGTGTAATTCCTTGAGATTCGGCAACAGAATTTTGATCAGAAATAGTAAAATCACAAATAGTATTATCATCGCCGTCTAGGCCTAGGCCATCAAGTAATTTAGTAATATTCGAGTCCACTTGGCGCGACATATTTACCTAATTCCTTTTTGTTGTCATAAACACCTTGGTTAGTTTTATTTATCTAAGTATGCGAACAGGACACTAATTTCAATGGTTTTAAAATGTTGATGTAAACTTGAATCAAAACTATTTATAAATTAAATTTATCAATGAGCGTGATTTGTATAGCAATTTGTAGTACGGTAGTGCCTTTTTTTTAAATTACTTCCATTGGCATGTACTTTACCGGCTTTAGATACTGCGTCATTCAGCCGGTCCTAAAGATAGTGTGATTTGATTTTTCTTTGTTAGGGTTCCGTAGCCAATTGGCAAAAACAGAAGTACTCGTAAAATTTTTGTTCGTTTGTCCGGATTATACACAGCCAGTTTACATGGAGACTATATTTGTACTATTTCGATGATTTGAAAGGTGTAATACGTACACCGCTACACATCCCCATACTTGTAAGTTGTAACTGGTTACATGTATATGGGGAGAAAAACACAACACTCGGCCGGTTTTTTTTGTGTACAGACGCCAGCACATCAACCTACACCTAACTGTCACATTTTCCCAATCAACTTTGAACCTTATATTTCTGTGATAAAGTTGAAAATCTATTAAAGAAATTTGACAGATTGTAGTAGGTTGATGTGCTGGCGTCTGTACATAACTACTGAGCAAATGTCTATTTACTTAATTATTATGTTGTACCTATTTTCAGGATTCAGATAATCAAGAGATTTCAGGTTACTCCCGGTATCAGTTTTGTTCCTATCGGTTTAAGGCGCGTCCCCATTACGGGCCGCGTGGTCTCAAAGCCGCGCGAGGCTTTTGCTATTGTTTGCAACGCGTCCCCATTATAAGAACTCACGAGGCTCGGCCGTTTGGCTCGGCCTCACGAAGCCGCGTGGTCCTAGTGGGGACGCGGCTTTATACATCCTTGTATGTCCAGCTGTACGCACGGCTACACATCAAGCTATACATTACCAGTACAAGCTGACTTCTGATTGTACGATAAACCTATACAACGCGAGGTCAGCTAAAACTGGAAATGTATAGCTTGATGTGTAGCCGTGTGTACAAGAATCTTGTGGTGCGTGACCAAAATCGGCAATTGCTGATATTCGTGTCGGTTTTCATGTACAGACGCCAGCACATCAACCTACTACAATCTGTCAAATTTCTTTAATAGATTTTCAACTTTATCACTGAAAAATAAGGTTCAAAGTTGATTGGGAAAATGTGACAGGTGTAGGTTGATGTGCTGGCGTCTGTACAAATAGGAAGCTTGCTCAAGCGTTAAATGTAATCGTTTGTAGATAGTTTGCGGCAAGTGTATAGATGCATAAGAGTAAACAAATGTATCAGCGACAAGCCGGCCCAGCACCGAACCGAATATTCCCAGTCGTTCCCACATGGATTGCCACCGTGGCTATCGGGAATAAAATTCTCGGTTGCCAGTGACGATTGCGAATTTTTCCTTGCCACACAGCTTTTTTATCATCCGATATTTCTAGCGTGTGCGTGTAACCAACACTATAGCCCCTCCCGCCCGCACTACACGTTACTACGATATGAATGCAGGTGTGTGTATGATCGTATGCGTCCTAATAGAAAATGTTTTAAGAACTCATTATCGGAACGGGAGGTACGCAAGCGTCCTACTTCTATTGCGTCGTTATTATCTATATAGTGTCTAACTTCGTGGCTGTCCTATCCTAATACAAAATGTCTTGAAAACAGTAACGCATCCGATATTATCGACCGGTAATAACGCGCCAGTGGGGGAGAACCTATGTTTACAAATAAATAATTTAAAATTTTCAGTTCTGGCTACCCTGCTCTGGAATCCAGACAATATTATGTCAATTTTGACATTTGACAGGTAGCTGCTGCGGTAAAAAACGACCGATCGAATCCTGCTGCCTGCCCTTCACGTTTTTATAAACCTGTTTTAAATTAATCTTACATCCCTATATCATCATGTCGGTCACAAAGGGAAATATGCTGGTGATTGTTTATAAACTTTATTATTGATTTTTTTTAAATATGAAGTTGAAGATGTAAGTTACGTAATATTTTGTAGGTTCGTTCCCTGAGCACGTCGGCTGCTACTAGCCAGCTTGTTAAAGCTCCCATACAAGTTTTTGGACTGGAAGGCAGATATGCGTCAGCTTTATATTCTGCTGCCACCAAAACCAAGACCTTGGATGCAGTTGAGAAAGAGCTATCTTCGTTCCAACAGTCAATCAAGACTGATGCGAAGCTGAAGGAATTCATCGTGAACCCAACAATTAAGAGGACTCTGAAAGTGGAAGCTCTAAAGCATGTTGTTACTCAAGTAAGTTCAATTATTTATTAAAATTTTAGATTCATATTGATTTTTCAATGAATTGGTATTACAAATGCAATTACAGTCCTGCTTGGACTAATGATAAGCTGGAAGGTTTGAATCGTGAAAAGTTTATTTTGTGGAAAGCAATCTAATACTACATAATATTATAACTGTCTAAAATGTTGTCTTCATAGAAAAGTTTTTTTGGCATAGGTGTAATAATTTTACAATGCAGGCTGATATAATGAGGATTGGTACAGCAAAATACATTACTGTAGAAGGCTTTGACTTCAACAATTTCTTAATTTCTAGTTCTTAAAAAAAAAACTCACTGAAAATATCACTGTTCATTGATATGGCATTTATGCATTGTCAGTATAGGAACGGGCTTATTCCTAGGTAACTGGCATAGCATAATCAGCCTATAATGTTCCCACAGCTGGGATACAGGCCTCGGAGTGGGCCATAATCCACCATGCAGGCCCTGTGCGGGTTGGTAAAGGGCATAATCCTAATTAAAGGGTTCTAAGAATTTCCTCCAAATAATGCCTTTGTAATCAAATACAGGTCTTCATACTCGGCTGATGTAATTGACCAATGAAGAAGTCACTGATAGATGGTAACTTTGCCTGCAAATGCAGTGACTTGATATGTGAACTGTCTATGAAAATTATTATGTATGTCAGAATGATTTCTTAGTTGATTATGATTGTGTACTTATTTTGTTTAATTTTTGCCCAATTATTTAGAAATAGTTCAATATAGTTGTAAACTAGTAATATTGTAGCTTAAGTTGAATTAGCAAATGTATTATTATTGTTATGTTGTGTCAGTCCGTTTGATTATAAATTATAATTTATATTTTTAGACTAAACTGTCTGCTGCAACAGGCAACTTGTTGTGTCTTATGGCTGAAAATGGTCGCCTGAACAAGTTGGAGAATGTTATCAATGCATTTAAGACAATGATGGCTGCCCATCGTGGTGAGGTTGCTTGTGAAGTTGTCACTGCCAAGCCTCTTGACCAGGCCCAGAGACAGAACTTAGAAGCTGCCCTCAAGGTAATATGCTTCAGTCATCATCATCCTCCTTGCCTTAGCCCAGTTTAGAAGGGGTTGATGCAGCATGACTTCATCCATAAAAGCCATCATCTTGGTTGTCAGCCCCTTTCTAGCCATATCGCCTTTGTTAGCCATCTTTCACAGTTACAAGACCTAGATCAGTAGCAGACTGAAATATACACCTAGAAAGTAAACTTGTAGTCACTAGGGCACAAAATGGTCATAAAGAGTAAAACCCACTAGAAAGGTGTGTCATAGATCCCAGACTATAGGCAGATGATTGTTCATATCCACTCATTAAATGTTAGTGTTATTTTTAAATTAACAAAGATTCTAACCCTATGTTTCACGAATTGTGATACGTTTTCTATATGATACACACGCATCAGCTAATTAGCTGCTAGTGTGTCTAAGCAAATAATAATAACAATGTCTTGTAAAAGACTTGTCAAAAATATGTATGATACATTATGACAATCATGTATTTCGTTCACAGTTTTGACAAGTTATGTATATAACGTCTTTACAGGTTGTCAACAGTACACACATAGTAGAATACATGTTTTATATCTTGGTTACAAAAACAACAAGAGAAACTTTATCTTCTATCCTTCTTAAGGATCAAAACTGAGTAAATAAATATAATAAAAAATAAACTTTACCCCTTTATTCATATACATTGCTAAAGTTAAGTAGTGATTAGCAACTGTTTAGCCATACATTTTTGATGTTGAATGTCACTTAACTTTAATCATTGTTTATAAATAAACCCCTATGTACACAAGTTCTGTAAATAAATTGTTGTGTTCCAGAAATTCCTGAAAAACAATGAAACTCTCCAGCTCACAGCCAAAGTTGATCCAACTCTGATGGGTGGTATGGTTGTATCTATTGGCGACAAGTATGTTGATATGAGTGTTGCCACCAAAGTGAAGAAGTACACCGAACTCATCAACACCGCTGTTTAAATCATGAAATATTTCAACTGTAAATGTTTAGCCAAGGATAACACTAATATTTAAATCAGTTATACATTAGAAATGTTTGTTTCATTTATTAACCTCTTAATGTGGTGAAAACCTGTTTAATTTAAAAACAAAGCTGTTGCAGCTAAGGGGTTCTATTCTAGAATAGAACACAGATTCCAAAACTCATAAAAATTCAATCTATAGACAAATTTTTCATAACTCCCATGAAAATACATTACCAACAACCACCATAACATGTGCGGAAATGAGTTGATAAACCTGGTTTTTGAAATCCAGTCAGTACAGTGGAGCTCTAGCTACACCTACTTTTGTGTTATTTAAATAAAACAGCCAGATAATAATGAACAAAAAATTTAATAATGCTTCTTGCACTGCCAAATAAGATATACTTATAACAAAAATAATACTCTCACAATAATCATAACACTTAAGTTATATTTCTCTAGAATTAACAAGAATATTTTTTATCTGAGATCATTTTTAAGAGATCTATTGAACAAGTCATTTATGTATGTAGGTAAATTAGTAATAAGTAATGATAATTATGAGCAAAATTTTATCCTTCCGTTGGAGCCGCTTCGCCCTTGAGCAGCGCATTCTCCGCCTCCAATTCGGCGATGCGAGCTCTTGCAGCCTCCAGCTCATCATCTCCACCATCAGTTCCTAAATGTTTACGAACATATTCTAGGGCATCTTCTGGTTTATCTGGTTCTTCATATAAGCTCACAAGAACTTTCGTTAAAGCGTCCATAACGCCGGCTCGCTCAAGGTATCTTCGAAACTCTTCTCTTTTGGAATCAATGGGCTGCAAATTGAAACAAGGCAAAATTTAAATACTCCCATCTTGGTATTTGGTACATCTACTGGCGGCAAACAAACATCTGCTTTTATGATGAAACTCGTATAATTGTAACGAATAAATTTTCTTAATTATGCATAAAACGGGTTTGTTTACTACTGAAAATTTTAAAACCAATAAATATTTCAATGAAGTGGATTAAACACTTTAATAATATATTATGTGTTTTCCTTAATGTACTTACTTTATATGAAGACATATTCGGGTATTTCTTAAAATGAGCTTATATATTGGAAGAATATCAATAAAAACAACTTTTCTCCAGAGAACTGCAAAAAGCCGTCGCTGAAGTTTGACAACCACACATTTTTTATTTGACACATAGGTTTTTTAAGTGTGGTTATTTCCTACGTCTAGTTAGAAGCCTTAAATGAACAGTTCTATTTTTAAATTATAACTAAAGTAATAAATATTGATGAGAATTTGTTTTGTTTTTTCTAACATTATATTTTTTTTGAAGAGTTTTATGAAAAATGTACTGATAATATTTAAAATAAATCAAACTATAAATTAATCTCAAGTGTCTACTCTAAAGAACCTAAAAAAAAGACAATCAATAAGAAATTCTATTCGAGTCTATCAACGGCTAAAGGGGTTGTTACCACAGAGCATCCATAGATCAACATTGAGAGCATCTTAAAAGACTGGGTTGTTACGCAGTGTAAGGCTTCTTGCGGCCGTTTTTGTCAACGGGTAACAGACCGACGCGAAACGGTTACATTTGTACACGATCCGCTAAAAATAACGCGCGACTGTTGTTGTTGATAACAGTTCTGTACAATGAGCAGGTCAAGAGGGCCTAGACAGGTAAAAACGTGCGCATATCCGTCGTCGTCAGCACACTTCTATGAAATGACGTGGTCCACTGCATCGGACCGACCGCCGTCGCGCCGAGGGACGACGTGCGCGTATCCGTTGAGTTTAGTTGCAACGGGTATTTGCCCTTCGCGTTAATAACAAACACCCACACTAAACTATTGAACACTGCGCGTCGGCCCGTTGTCGTTAACAAGAGGCCTAAGAAGTGGTGCTGCGCAGATGTTCGGATTGACATGATGCAGCACAGGCCGAGCAGCAAAATTGAATGCACATTTTCCTGCCCGGCTGTGCTGAATCAGTGTGTAGTACGGGTAGCAAACAACCCTTGATTGTAATTCCATTGCTTTGTGGTGGTCTTTGCCCTATTACCTAATTGTTTCGAATTTAGGCTCTGATGTGCCATCACAACAAAATAAATTTATTTACGCGACTGATATAGGTAATAACCAGAGGTCGGAGTAGGTAGATTAATTTAAGGTCGTTGACGTCAAACGTAGAGGATAATATGGATATGCCTCCAAAATACCGGAACTTCATATTTATTGTGATATTTGTTCCGGAATTTTGAAATTAGCACGAATTTGTGTTTAAGGTGAAAAACGTATTAATAATATCAATCTACGCTGCCAGTGTTAGCTAATGGTGAAAGAAATCAGTATTTTATTTTATACAAAAATACCTTGGAATAGTTACACCGTATTTTGTCCCTTACTGTTGAATTAGAAATGACGCTTGACAGTATGAGACAAAACTTAGACAGAGCCTTTTGTTTCTTTATCTCATGTTCATCTATGTTCACAACGCATTGACCGCACGCAACGACCAATCAGAAGCAAGTATCCTGTATGACTCATTGGGTGTTCATATAATAAACGATTTTGTTAGCCTATCTGTATGTTTTTTTATTTTATTATACAGTCAAACCTGGACAAGCGAGAGTTCAAGGGAGCACAATGTCATTCTCGCTTATAGAGGTTTCTCACTAACCCGAGTTTCTCGCTAATGCAGGTATATGGGTAGCGTTTCTCTCTTATAGGGGTACGCAGCAATAACAAGTCACAGCAAGTACGAATGTAGTAAATATGTAATATTATAAAATTATTAATACAAAAACAATGGTAGGAAGTTCCACGAAAGTTCAGAATGAGTCATAAAATAGCGGATGTTAAATCTGTAAATAAAGCTCGACTGTCGCTTATAGAGGTACAGATAAGTAGCAGTCTCACTTACGGAGGTCTATGAGGGAAAAACGACTCTCTCTTACAGAGGTTTCTGTTTCTCGCTAATAGAGGTTTTGGGAGCTTAAAATGACGGGTCCTGGCTATTAATCTCACTTATAGAGTTTTCTCACTTATCCAGGTTTGACTGTATTCCATAATTCCAATCCCGGAACTTTTTCCGGTACTTCCCGCACATTATGGATAAAATGGCATGTCCATATTATAATATCTTGACGCAAGTATATAAAATCAATCTACCTACTCCGACCTCTGGTATTAACACAATCCCTCTACTTCACTTCCATGTACAGACGCCAGCACATCAACCTACACCTAACTGTCACAGTTTCCCAATCAACTTTGAACCTTATGTTTCAGTGATAAAGTTGAAAATCTATTAAAGAAATTTGACAGATTGTAGTAGGTTGATGTGCTGGCGTCTGTACGTTCGTACGTACGTTGTAGCGTTCTTTTTTGTTTAGTTCTATTCCAGAAACCGGCCCATAAGGTAAAACTAGTCGCGAGCTCGAACTCACTGGTGGTCATGCATGGCCAAAAAGCACGCTATCTCACCTGGCTTCGTGTCCGACAGAGATAGTACTAGTGATGGGTCGTTGAAGGTTTTTCCGTCAACGAAACGTTAACGTTGAATTGCGTTTGTCAACTAGTTAATTTCGTCAACGAGTTAACGTGTTACGAACGTCAACTTGCATGAACGATAAACGCCATAACGCTTTTATTAACGTACCTACGCTGTTAATTTACGAACAATTTGATGCAATTTACCAAATGAAATTGGATAACATTTTATGATGACTTTACCTACTACCTACCTAGGTTTCTAGATGATCTTCCCTTCATACTTTTTTCAGGCTTAGGACTGACTGATTAATTTGCTATAAAACACAAATTTCAGGCGTAGATAATTTAATGTCATCGTTTACTTTCTTTTAAAAATAATGATCAAATTACTAAATAAATATCAAATCTTTTATTCGTTATTTAGAGTTCAAATTATTGTCATGACTATCGCGTCGTAGCGGGACTTTTGTAAATATAAATACAATTTACGTACGTTGAAAATAACAAAACGTTGAGTTCATATTCTCGTTTCGTTAAACGAGTTGAATTCATAAACGTCGTTGTCTCGTAACTCGTTGACGAATTCAACGAGTTGATTTGTTTATGGTCAACGTTAATCCCGTTGAAGAGACATCAACGTTGATTCAACGCCCATCACTAGATAGTACCAGTGATGAGCAGTTAGACGCTAGTCTACACGCACAACGTCTAGTTCTCACGCACAGAAACACCGTACTGGAAAGGCGCGTACAAAAATTCGAAAAGTGCTTTGGAAAATCGAGTTTTATGAATTCTTCGACAAGTGAGCTTTGTCGGTACGGTACCAACTTTGTTTTGAAGATTTTAGTTCTTTAATTACTTATTTACACCCAAAGTTACGTTAAAAATAGCAAGAAAAACGAATCTTTGTTGGCTCACAACTTTTTATTTTACTATCCTGTTTCCGTACAGACAAAAATAATAATAATATAAAACGATATCATGTTTAAAGGGCCGAAAAAAGTACGTTTCTTGTATGGAGACCCCATACATGTAACTATTTTTTTTCCTTGTGATACGGACGGATCCCTTCGTGTGCAAGTCCGACTCGGTTTATATGGTTTGAGTTGCTCTAACTTTGGAGCAGCTGTCGCTCAATCATTTATAAATCTATGCGCTCAATATAGAAAAAACTATGTTACGATTTTCATCGGGTATGAAATCACTTGTCAAGCGCCTATTATAAAATCTGTAGAGTAGAAACGGCAGAAATTATTTTATTAAAGGACACTGCAAACTTATTATGAAAGTTATCAATAACATAACATAATAGTGAAAATGCGGTTTGTGTTAATTATTTTATTATGTGTTTATATATTCGTGACGAAGTATTACAATTTTGTAGCAAGTATATATTGACACGAAAGCACTGTCAGTTTTATTTCATTTCAACTTTAAAATAAAGAAATAAATATGCAACAGAAACAAAGGTTAAGGCTTTTTTCAAAGTAATTTTACAAAGTAAATTATTTCTTTAAAATTAAATGCAGTTTACTTGCTTTATATTTACCCAACTACAAGAAGGGTTATCATTGTGAGAACTTAACTAAAATACTTTGCGAGTTTAATATTAGTTGTGATCTAGTGCATAAAACTTAAGATTCATCATCGCTTCCCGCCGACGCTTTCGGTTTAGGTCCTCCTGCTCTCTTAGCCATAATGATTTGGTCCACTTTGAGAATGGTCGCGGCTGCGCCGACGGCGTATTTAAGTCCCCAGTGCTTAAGGACATACAAATCCAATATGTTTTTCTCCTTAGCGTCACATACACCGTTATTTTCTGATTCAATGTCGTATCCTGCATTTTTGTTGCCCTCCTAAAATAAAGACGATGCATTAACACACAATACACATGTTATCTTAGTATATGCTAGGTGGATTAGTAATATTGAAATAGTAACCAAAGACAAGTTTCCCTTACAAGGATTTCATTTGTTTGTGTCTTATTATCAAAGAATACTGTTTCAATAAAATATTTTAATCCAAGTCACCTTGTGAGCTTTGTAAATATTGTTAATAACTTCTGTGGCATTGGCTCCTGAATTGTCTGCCAAGGCACGTGGGATGCTCTCTAAAGCTACTGCGAACTTCCTTACTGCATACTGTTCTAAGCCTGGCAGTGTGTCGGCGTACTGAAGGAGTTGCTGCGCCAATTCTATTTCTACTGCTCCAGCACCAGGTAAGAATCTGAAGAAACAAATTTAAGGTTTTGTGTTAAGAGTTGTCCTTTTTAAACTTTTACTTTGAGTAATACATATTATTTTGACAAAATATATTACAATTTGTAATAGTATTTTAGAAAATAAACTCCTTACTTTCCATCCCTGGCAATTCCTTTGAATGTGTTGACACCATCATCAATAGCTCTTTCAATGTCATCCATGTAGTTATCAGTAGAGCCTCTGATAACAATTGTGGATATGCGTGATTCTGAGCTGTCCATGCGGAAACAAACGACGCGAGTGTCTCCTAGCTCTTCAACACCAACAGAATCACAATATCCAAGCTCTTCAGCAGTAGGTGTAGTAAGTCTTGGCAGCACCTTAAAAAAAATATCAGTTAACTTTAAGTCTCAAAACATTTTATGGTTTCCACAGATCAACTTTTATATAAATGGTGAGTTCATGAACTGGAAATTGGCAAAAAACAAAATAAAAAAATTGCTCATCAACTCAGCCTATCGCAGTCCACTGCTGGACATAGGCCTCTCCCAGACTGCGCCATAGCACCCTGTCCTCCGCCTTCCGCATCCAGTCTACCCCAGCCACCTTCTTTAGGTTGTCCGTCAATCTAGCGGGGGGGCATCCCACACTACACTTACGGTTACCGGTACGGTCTCCACTCCAGGACTCGCCTGCTCCACCGGCCATCAGTCCTTCCAGACATGGCCAGCCCACTGCCACTTCAGTTTGCTTACTCTGCAAGCTATGTTGGTAACTCCGGTTCTTTTCCGGACAATTTCATTCCTGATTTTATTCTTCAAAGAGACTCCGAGCATAGCTCGCTCCATAGCTCAATTTATCATATTTAAAAACTGCTCAATTTATTGAAAACTGAATTGAGAACTACATTAGTTGGCAATAATAAATATTCCTACTGGCCAAACCAAGCAGAATTATTTTTATTTGCAGCTTGCACCAATGATGCACAGTAGTGCCAGGTTGGACTTTTAGAAAAATAAAATGAAGCACTTGAGCCGTTGATAGTAAAGTCAATGCTCGGTAACTCTACTTACAGTAGCATTAACAGTCTTTGCAAGGCGGCGGATGTCAAACTTAGAGTTAAGACGAACAGCCATCACACCATATTTGTTCAAGAAATGTAAAGCCATGTCACCAAACTTAGCACCAGCAACAACAACTTTGACTCCAGAATCAGCAATCTCTTTGATTTGTTTCTCCAGCTGAGACTCTTCTCCTCTGCTGAAGTTTAGAAGTTCATCAGCTGATTTGATCAATACCGTTCCCTTGGTTTCAGTCTGGGTAATATCCACAGGACAAGAAAACACAGCCACTTTGGCTTTTGTAGCAGAAGGTACATCTCCTTCAACCTCTCGCTTGAATACCATACCAGAAAGTACTTCAGACTGAAGTAGACCTGATCCAAGAATCTAAAACAAACATGTATTTCCAAATTAAATTAAGTCACTTCAGATGAAATTATCATCATCATTTCAGCCAAAAGACGTCCACTGCTGGACATGGGCCTCCTCATATGAAATATTACAACAAAAATATAATTCATTCATGTGGAACAGAAATCGACTTTGAATAATTATTTTCAATACATACCTTGCATATTCTCACATTATCAACATTGAATGTGGTCTTTTCAGGAAGAATAGCAACACACGCCTTAGCAACCAGTGCAGCAATAAAATCTTCATAACCATACTGCTTAGACATGATTGAGGGAGTGATTCCTCTGATTACTGCATCAACATTTCTGAAATCTTTAATTTCTTCACAAACAAGGCTAGGCAGAATCTCCATACATTTCTCTAGAGCTTTCTCATATCCATCAGCAATTTCACTTGGTGTTACACCCAAACGCAGCAATTCATCTGCTGCTTCCAGAAGGGCTCCAGAGAAGACTATAACAAAGTTAGTACCATCACCAACTTCAGAGTCTTGCATCTGACTGGCCAACACCATCAATTTAGCAGCAGGATGTTCTACATCCAGTTCTCTGATGATGGTACCAGCATCACTTGTTACAAATTGCTTATCAATGTGGTTGATGATCATTTTATTCATTCCATTTGGACCATATGCTGAACGGACACTTGCGGCGAATTGTTTGCATGAATTTATGTTTCGGTAAACTGCTTCTTCCAGCCCAGAGAACATCTAATAACAGAAGAAACAATGGTCGATAACATTCAAGCTTTGGAGATCATGGTCAAGATCATGATATTATATTCAGAAAAACATTAAGGAGGATTAAATTAGATACTGCAGCCAGTCATTTTTTATTATGAAACAATACGTTACAAGAATAAAGGGCGACTCTCTGACCGAAATTGAATTGAAATATAGAATACTTCCAGAAGTTTTAGAACAGAACTAGTTAGATTAAAAATGTGTGACAAACCCATCATTATTTTTAGTCAAACGACTTAGTTTTTATAACTAGCATCATGTTTTATGTAAAATTGGCAAGTTATGCGAAAACTCAAGAAGTTATGAGAAGATGTTAAAACAGATGAACAGTTCGGAGTGGGCGCCCAAATTGTTGGTTATGTATTGATAAACTTACCCGTGCCCCATCTTTTAACATTGAGGGTACCCCCGGAGCTTTAGGTACGTGTAAGGCCATGGTTTTTGGAAATTTGAATCACTTGCAATACAAAGAACTTATCTCGATTTCCTCGTGATCTGCTCAAATACGGCGTAAAGAAATCACGATCTCAATGGCATGAACAATGGAGATTGAAGACCGGCTAATGTTGTCAGACTTAAAAAATAACATGCGTGTTGCAGTGTTGTGATTTGAATAAATTATACAATAATTATTTAAAACACCGCAAAACACAAAACATAATATGTACAGGGTGCAAGTATATTGCCTGTGGAATACCATAAAATTGAAGCAACAATTGACTGGCACCGTCTAAACAACACCCAGTACAGTACAGCCCATTTCAAAGTTTATGGCGGCTCGGAACATGAGGCAAATAGCAGCCACACGCCCGGGCCGGGTCGATCTAAGCAACGCTTGCCGACTGCCACAGACTACAATATAATCCGACTGCCCGACTGTCAGTTCGTGGATGCAAGGGCGGATCTAGGATTTATTTCTGGGAGGGGCACATGGGCCAGACTCTCAGTCTATCAAAAAGTACTCTGTGGGCCAGACAGAGAAGTGTCTCAGTCACAGTCGGGAATTTAAAGCTACACAGTCTATCAAAAAGTACTCTGTGGCTACAGGCTCAGCTACGGCGCGGGCTGACTATGCTATTTTTGTAATTCATTCGGTCTATCAAAAAGTACTCTGTGCTGTGGGATTCATTATTTTTCAATGACATTTATTTTAAGAATAATTCCAAAAAATGAAACCCGTGCCGGCGTCAGGGACAAGAAAAAAAGGTCCTTTCGCGCTACTCGTGCGCACCCTCACTCATAATAATAGAATAAGACAGACACACAGAGAGAGAGACACAACGCGTTTTTTGCAGTTCCAATTGACTAACCATTCAAGTCCATTTAATACCGAAATCCTCTCGAAAAGCATGGTCATAGACGGACATAGTCCACATGATTCGATTGACAATTTACTCGACTTGCCAATTATTGTCTCATATGAAGAGCAGCTGCGGATAGTATGTAGTAGGAGCCCACAGTCAGTCTTACCAAGGCAGGCTCGGATTTCCACCTAGGCCTGCAAGGCACGGCCTAGGAGCCCATCACCCAAAAAAATATTTTCGAGCTTGCTTTGTTCACTTTTGCATCATAGTTTCTCTTATTTCTTCTTCTTTGCAGTATAAGTCGACAAAACAACTCCTAGGTTAAATGCCAAGTGCCTAGTGGCCATGGATTACTGGATAACACGATAGCGGGGATCCAGTAACAGGGTTGTTCTGGAGATCAGATAGGCAGCCGCTCCATGTAAAATGTTCTGATGTATGTTCAGTACCTAACGGTCAAACGTTGCGGTAGGTAATACCTATGGGCAACAACTCAACGTCAATGCGCGTACATAACATAACATAATCAGCCAATAATGTTCCCACGGCTGGGACACAGGCCTCCTCTCAGTGAGAGGGAGTGGGCCGTAATTCACCACGCGGGCCCAGTGCGGGTTGGCAGATGTCACATATTTTCGAATTTTTGGTTCTAGGACATGCCGGTTTCCCCACAATGTTTTCCTTCACTGTTTTGAGAGCAGCGGTGATGAAATAATTTACACAAAGTAAAGCGCCTGTCTGGATGTCAATGCGCGTACGGGTGGGAAATTTGATTATTCGATCCATCCCAGCTCCTCGATGAAGGTCAGCAACGCCTAGATGTTACTGACCGTCTCACGGACGGTACCTGAATTACTGAAGTACTATGCCCTGTACGTAGCGACTACCGGGCAGTTTAGAAGCATATGTGCTGCTGTATGTCTCGTCGTCCTCCATACAGGCCCTGCACAGCGAACTGTCTGTGACTACTATGACATAGAGGTGTTTATTATATGACCAATGGCCAGTTCAAGCTGCTGTAACTGTACGCAGCTGTTGTTTAGTTAGTCGGAGAATCTGTTTCGTGAGGTGGCCATTAATTGTAGGGAGTGTTTCCTTAGCCTGTCTGCACTCACTTTGGTCCCTATAAGTTTGTGATGTTGGTTCCTGGTGCGTTTCCTTACCAGAGTGCTCGAAGTACTCGAAGGGGAGTAGCGTGATGGGTTCAGACTGGTGCCAATGCTCGATCCCCTTCTGGCAAGTTCGTCGTGTGCATCGTTGCCTAGCGAACAGCTGTGTCCTTCGATCCATTGAATGGTCATGTTGTTGAGGCTACCCACCTGGTTGAGGCGCTGGTGGCTCTCGTATATTATCCCAGAATTAACTGTGACTTTGTGACTATTTAGCGCTTGTAAAACAGCCATGCTGTCTGAGAGTATGCATATCGAGTGGTTCCCTGGCCATGATGGCCGAAGCGGCAAGAGATATACCCATGCATTGGGCCTGGAACACTCGTGTTATGCACCCACAATGGTGTGGCTATGTGTATGTTGAAGTCCTCCGAGAAGATTCTAGCACCTGTGCCACAACTTGTTTTGGATTCATCCGTGAAGATGCGCAGCCACAGATATAGATAGACCTAGATAACGCAAGTATCACGAACTGTATGAAAACTAAGCGTGCCACTTTTTGACTACCTACTATGACGTCTTAAGCTCGCGCTCTCTCGCTCACGCTCAAGCAGTACGCAGGACTGAGCGCGAAAGTGGCGGCTTACGATTTTCAAACGTAAGCTGGTGCGATTTTTGCCACGCGAAGTAGTTGCTCTTGCGTTATCTAGGTGTATCTATATCTGTGTGCGTAGCTCTGCAGGGCGCAACCCCTTGCATCAGCGATCCTCGTGAAGTTGGATTTTGTATTTTAATTTTTTTAGTTGTGGTAGGTACTTATAAAAGAAAGGATTTTATTCGGAAATAAAAACTCGTATTAATGGCTACAACAATATTTATTTTAAAAACATCATTGGAGAAGTTGTATAGTTGATTAATTTGGCAACACGTTTAAGGCCGCGTCCTAACCAAAAGCGATCATCACATGAATACGCGATCATCGAACTCTTTTATAATTATGAATATGGCATCGACGCGCGAGCGCGCGACCAAAGTCGCGTTTGTGTTACGTCCAAATTCTTACAAACGATCGCGTAATCCCGACAATTGCTTTTGTTTAGGACGCGGGGTATTACATTCTTGCTTCTTTTTAAACACTACTTTTACGATAAAAATTGTCAGATTTTGGTTTCTATTGGAAACCACAATAATCCTAAATTAAGCAGCTGTTAAAGAGGCAGCTGCGGAATATTTTTATTTTTGTCAGTTATGACTATACAAATACCTACGATGATATAAATCCCAAAAATATTTATCTACTAACATCAAATAGCGGTAATTTATTTTAATTTGACAATCCATTAATCATTATAAATTTCATTATACTAAATAATAACGTAAAAAAAATGTAATCATCCACAGCTCCTCCACTGTTCCTACGTTTAGGCCAACTGTCTCCGTTCCGCGCTTGCTTATCAAGTAAAGCCATACACAGTCTAACTTTTCTTTTGGATAATTAATATATTTCAAGAAGCTTAGCGGCGCAAGTAAGTTTAGGGATTTTATTTTTGTACTAATACTAGTCTCTAGTTAGGTACCACTTTGTGTAAATAATACAAGCTATGATGATATAACTAATGCGTGCCACTGCCAATAATTTGTTAATTTAATAAGATTTTAAGTTTTTTTCATTTGAAAGGTTTGGGTTGTATTCGAAACTTTTTCGGAAGTTGTTAGATCCTCATCAACTTAATTTTAGTGACGCCACTAACGCTACATAAAATATATTATTTCAAATTGTTCTTTTTCCTAATCAGTATTTATTACCCTAGCAATTTCCTAGCATTAACATCACAGTGTGGTCCCCTAAAACATTAAATTACAGAACCAAATAGTATAAAAATAAACGTAAATTAATACTGTTCGCCATCAAAATAAGTAAGTAGTATAAATTAACATAATTATAATGTTACACACGAATATAGGAATAATTGAAGTACATTATATGCGAGAATCCTGCGTTGATGCAGGGGACCAAGCCAAATATTTATATGTTACTTTTATCACACGACAACTTTATCATAACTTGTAGACACCAAACATTTACATGAGTATGAATATATCGGTTTAATACCTTTATATATATGTATGTATATCTGCTCTGCTCCTCGGCTGTATAATTGAACCCAATCAAGCTTCAAATTTGGGTAATTAGGTATCTACGCAGTTACGCACGACGACATATCAAGCTATACATTTCCACTATAAGCCGAGTTCTCACTGTACTAAAAGCCAATGTGAGGCCATTTAAAACTGGAAATGTGTAGTTTGATATGTCGCCATGTGTACTACGAAATAATGAGTTTATGAACTTGCACTGCCAGGTCTAAAATGTTGAAGGTATTAGCGTCAGACACTGAGACACATAATAACACACATGCCTGACGTAGCATCTAACAGCTTAATTAATGTTCGAAATATTCCGTTAATCACTAGGCTGCAACCAGGAATTCAAGACAGTGGGGTCAATTACAAGCCTTTACAAAATTTCAACACAAAATAATTCGTTTCTTTTAATATTCGAGCTTAGCTCAGACCAAAATATCTTATAAAATGAAAACTAAATATCTATAAATAAATAATTTTATATAATTTCACATCAGTTGGTATAAAAAATATTTTAAGTACGGAGCAACAAAAAATCACAGTATAAACAATAATATTTCTGTATAATCTTATAAAAATACAAGTAGCGTGTTCTCTTCTTGCAGCTCAAACGAAATTAGCTCGGAATACACGCAACAATAAACATTTCATTCAAATGGTAATTGAAGATGGATATTTGCGTGCATATAATCAAGATACTACCATGGATGTTTAAAGATGGATGGGTAAAATGAGAGAACTTAAAGTTACTAGCAGTCTCCTAAGAAATATATAACTAAAACTAAGAACTCCTATTTATTTTGCATTCTTAGTACTGAGATCAGTTACCAATCAAGAATATTATTATCTAATGTTCTGGAACAGTTAATTATTTTAGGTACATAATAATTATTATACCCAAAACATGTTTTCGAATGTAAACCAAAGAAGCTGAGCCTTATCTAAACAACATCAAGTAATTCATCGAAAAATACATGATTGAATATAACATTACAAACTACAAATACTATACTATTCATCACACTGAATATCTACTGAAAATTCAAAATACATCTAATAAATACAACATATAATAAAATATTTAAGTCTAGCTGTATAGCCTTTAAATTCGATACTGGAATCAATTTAGTAACAGTCTTGCAAATAAGAAAATAAGACCAAAAGAGTCTGTCGAGGGATGAATGAAATCCATGATAAATGGTGAGAGGAATGATATGTACGTAAAGAGGGGTAATGATGAGGTGACGACCGACAGAAGAGAATGGAAGAAAATAACATAATATTGCCCCAGATGGCAAGAAGAAAAACATCAAAAGAAGCTGCCGTTATAAAAGAAGGCGTTACCTACGGTTATCATAGTAGTACACATAATATAAATGAGACACTTAGTATTTTTTATTTAAGGTGAATGGGTAGTTGTAGCCCGCGAAATTCAATTTTTCTTACGTTTTTTGCAATTTTCAGGTCAGTGTCAGGTTGTATTTTGATCAAAATATGATTTGCGACTATAATAGACATGTATTTACAGAATTATAGTCATTAGAATCATTAATATATCTCTTTAAGTTAGATTTCTACCATCAACATTTTTCCGTACGAGATTTGTTCTTAACGGTAGAAATCTAACTTAGAAAGATGTATTAATGATTCTAATTATTATAATTCTGTAAATACGTACCTGTTATTGTCGCGAATCATATTTTGATCAAGATACAACCTGACATTAACCTGAAAATTGCAAAAAACGAAAGAAAAATTGAATTTCGCGGGCTACAACTACCCATTCACCTTAAATGAAAATTTTATCGAACGACATCAAAATTAGAGGAACAGTAAGTTTGCGATTTACAATCAACTTGCCATCGTGACCAAATCCGAGTCACTGGGAGACAATTTGACAAACCTGCTTCGCGGATCCTCGGTAGAGGACAAGGACATCTATGATAATCACTAGAATCAAAAAGACGTATGTGGCTGCGTTAATTATAGATACTTATAAGCATACATCAAATTGAGAAACAATTTTTGGAATAAGACCATTAATAAACACTCAGCAACTGTTAGCTGCAGTCAAAGCACTAGCCTAGCAGTAGGCCAGCTTAAGCCGTAAAATAGTAAATTTAGTACAATGGAAAACATATATTTTTTATATGTATTGTACATTGATCAAAAATATGAGGTTAGCCCAGACAAGTGTCTCTGTGTTTATTAAACGTATCATGTCATAGAATTAGTACTCAATATATAACTGAATAGTCATCATCATCATCGTCGTCCTCCGGATCTGACATGGAAAGAATTGGAATAAACTTAGCTGTGTCCACCGGTCGGCGGATGGCATTGTATCAGAAGACGTTCTTGGGAGGCGGCACCGCAACCACAGCGGCTCCAGCACGCCCCGTGCTCAGAGGGGCTAGTTTTCGCCAGCAGTTGGACTCGGAATCGTACACTTCCACCACACACAGATATTGCACGCCGTCGTAGCCACCTGGTGAGGTGACAATGTTATATTAGCAAGGGTTGTAGGGATCAGTGTTGGGCGTAATTAACTTTTGTAATCAGTCTGTATCTGGGAAAATTATTACAATAACATGATAGTTTAATTAGGATAATTTCAAGAGAAAGACAATGAATTATTATTTTAAATTGGACTTTAAGACCACTCTTTTTTTTTTTAAAGTAATTTGTAATTGTATAATTGTGATTACATTTTAGATTTGTTATTCAATTAAATTTTGCCCAACACTGGTGGCCTGCAACACAGAGTGGAATAATTACACAAAATTATTTGATCCCACACATTTCACAATTTCATGTGATAGTTTAGAGTTATTTTAAATTTGAAACTGCAGGTCTGTAATGATTTATTAAAATAAATAAATTCTCTTGATAAATCAAAATAGTGTTGACTTTTATTGCTGACTGTACCTAACTGTTTTGTTGAGTGGATGAACGACGGGCGCGGATGAGCGCCAGAACGAAAATATTAAGTAAAAAACATACCAACAGCAACGATCCGATCTCCGAGCAGACAGGAACCAATAGCATCCCTGCCATATGAGAGCCGCGCTAGGAGGAGCCACGAGTCTGCTATCGGGTCGTATCGCTCGACGCAAGCCAATCGGCCACCCACAGTGTTGGCGGGCGCTTCATGACCTCCCAGAGCGTATAAGTATCCACCTGCTGCACACACCTGTAAACGAATTTTTTTACATTTTTGACGGACAGACAGATGGACATGACGAAATTTTAGCCATTTGGCTACGGAGCCTTAAAAATAGTGTAATGTATGGGCTGGATGTACTCACACTGACTCCTCCGCGGCGGCGCGTCATGGGCGCGCAGTTGGTCCAGTGGTTGGTGGCGGGGTCGTAGCACTCCACGGAGCGCAGGCACGCGCCGCCGTCGCGCCCGCCCACCGCGAACAGGCGCCCGCGCAGCGCCGCCACGCCGCACGTGCTGCGCGCGCCCGCCATCGGCGACACCATGGTCCACGTGCGCGAGCACGCGTCCCATCTACGTCAACAATACAATACACCTCAAATCACAAATAACACGGCATGGTACAGTCAGCATCAAAAGTCGATTAACAACTATCATTTTTACATGTTATTAAATTGACAACAACTTTTTTCAATAAACTGATTTTTAGTTTTTCACATAATAGACAAGAGTATATATTCTGAAAAAAATTATTTTGCTGCAATTTTGAACAAATATTTTGCTCCATAACTAAGATTAAAAAAACTTAAGTGTTAATCAACTTTTGATGCTGACCGTACTTATTTAATCAATCCATTTCGCTTGCCTATAAATATTAACAACACTATAATATACCACTCTATTCGCCTATTTTTGTGAACCTCAAATAATCCGTTTTCTGGTGTCCTATAAATACTAATTAGTCAAGCAACTACGACCAAATTGAATGTAGCGCTTGCCGACCGCTACCGCGGCACCGCTCGTTTCGCTCGCTTTGCTCACGCGCACTTGGTTATAGGTCTAACGCGTTTGGTTCGGCCAATTGCGAGAAAAGGCCATAAAGTTATAAAGGCATTTATTTAAAAAAATGCTGTATCTTTAAGCCCAAACAGTTTTGAAAGGCTGATTCATTTAAAAATCCTACATCATTATAAGGTCATTCCATTGAACTATTGCATTCAACACAACATTAAATACCAGTAACAGTAGAATATAAGTACCTCTCAACAGAATTCAAGTAGATCCACCCGTCATGGCCGCCGACGGCATACACGGGCGAGTTCGGTCCGTCTCCTAGAACTGCGACCCCGAGTCCGTGGCGGTGCGTGTTCATGGGCGCTAGTACGCTCCAGCTCAGAGAAGTCAAGTCGAAACATTCCACCTTTTAATAAATTTTTAGCAATTGTAAAACGTGCGGGAAAACAAGTAAACTATGCAAAACGGACATTGGAAGTACAGGCGTTGCAACTGAATCCGAGAAATCGGTAATATACATAATTATATATGAACAGTTAAATTAAATACCGTATTTAAAGTTTTAAGTCCATCCCTGCCGCCAACAACAATCAGTTTGTTCTGCAGCACTGCTACGCCAAACTGCAGTCTCCTAGCGCCCATTCGCATAAACGGGGTCCATGTGTTTGTTCGGGGATCATACATTTCCATATTACTGGCACCCTAAAATATGATTTTTCATTATTTATCTTTGATCTAGGATTGTAAGTATTTCGAAAACATAATTTGTTTAAACCTTGTATCCATCCATGCCACCAATAGCTAGAAGACGTCCAATAGTCGATGTCCGCGGTCGTGTGCGGTGTGAGAACAGGAGCGAACGTCGTTCAGGCAAAAGGTGCCACTTCACTGCCTCCATGATAAGGGGCTGGCACTCTGGCACATTACCACAGGCCAGCTCCACCTTATCAATTAAGTACTGCAAAAAACATTGATGATATGAATGTAATGTTAAGTGATTTAATACGTTGGATAGTACCTACAATCAACATAATTAAATAAATAATAATCTGGCATCATAATATGTGTCAAGTCAACAGTTGTTTTTTTTACTTCCGAAAAAATATTTTCCGTCATCATTCAACCGATTGATGTCCACACCAGGACATGGGCCGTTTTAGAGCCCAGCGGGGCAATTGTGTAACACATTATCAATCGGAATCGGTTTCATTTTGACAGTACAACAAACATTCATTGCGTTATTTACGTGTTGAGCAGAATTTTTTTTCGAACTTATGAAGCAATGGATCAGCAATTTGCTTCAAAATTATTCAGATTCCGATTGATAGTGTATTACGCAATTAGGGTGCAGGTTCAATTTCGAATTTCGACGATTTTATATCGCGTACTGGGTTTTCAACTTTCGGTGTTGAGTCGAGCAATGAGAATCCACTCAGTGCAACGTGCACTCCAGTCGCGTCAAATAAATACACTGTGGATTTTAAAAATCCAGGTGCGATACAAACTCGCTCGTGGGTACGAGGGCTTACATCTAGCGGATGCCGGCGATCTTCTCCAGGTCGTCGATCCCCCTTATGGAGTATCTAGCTACGCTGCGATTTACTTTGCTGCATATTTTGGGAGCCCTAGGCTATCCGTTTTGCGATCAATGTGCCCCGAAAGAATTAACTTATAAGTTATGCGCCTCGGCAATCATCGTATGTATTATATGAGACTAGCTGCTGCCCGCGACTTCGTCCGCGTGAAATCCTATCCTAAAAAAAAGTTTTTTTTTTTTTTTTTCTAAAATAAAAGTAGCAAGTTACTCCTTATTACATCAGCTATCTGACAGTGAAATTCCCGTGAAAATCGGTCCAACCCGTTTCAGATTAGCCGGAACAAAAAGACAGACAGACAAAAATTGTACTTACAAAATGTTATTTTGGTATATGTAATTATGTACCGTGTATACATCCATATTATGCATTTTAGTAAAAAGCGGGTTATTTTAATATTACAAACAGACACTCCCAATTTTATTTATTTGTATAGATGCGAAAGCAACTGTGTCAACTTATCTGTTAGTTGTCGGATTTCGATGAAAGAACGATGACCATATTTGTATGAGACCCGTCCCCCCCCTTCAACAAAACTTTTGTATGTATTGGTAGGTTCAAAAAGGTCTATAAAAAGACTAGCAACCAGTTTTAATTTCAAAATCCATGGGGTTTAGAAATAAAATAAAAATTAAAAAATCGTTTTAATTATTTTTCCTAATTCGCTAGGCCCGTCCCCCGCCCTGCAACAGATCTTTTGTATGTGCTATCAGGTTCATAAAGATCTATAAAAAGACTAGCAACCAGTTTTAACTTCAAAATCCATGGGGCTTAGAAATAAAATAAAAATTAAAAAATCGTTTTATTAATTTTTCTAATTCGCTAGGCCCGTCCCCCGCCCTGCAACAGATCTTTTGTATGTGTTATCAGGTTCATAAAGATCTATAAAAATACTAGCAACCAGTTGTAACTCCGAAATCCATGGGGCTTAGAAATTAAATAAAAAATCGTTTTATTTATTTTTTCAAATTCAACAAAAATGATATATAGTAGATTATTCACTAATGCGATAGTGTCTTATTGTCGCGGGCGCTATTTTGAATCCTGACCGCAACGAAAGATTCTAGCGAGGGAGTTAAGACTTGAATCCTAAGTGCAGTGAGGGCTTCAAGCTCGCCCAAGACGAAGACACCTTTATCCCCGAGGAGAATACTCTACTTTTCGCACCTACTGCGTGGTAATTTAAACAAATTCGATTATTTATTTATTGAATGCACAATGTACACAACCATATTTACACGCTAGGCTTAAGCTAGTGAGTACATGACCCTGTTAGGGCGCAGCAAGATAACTTAAAACTATAATATTGTAGTGAATATGTATTAACTAATATCACGTGAACTTTCACAATTAAAATATTATATTAATTAAACTTATAACTAAGTCTATGAAACTGTTAAATAACCGGGGAATATACCTAGTTATGGCAGTGTCATACACTATTTAACTGACTCCGTGACAGGACAGGGTTATGTTTTTATGCGTACTTAACTATATACAAACCCCCTTATTCATAAAACTTATCAAACCTATTTTAGTTAAAATGGGGTTTGTCTCTTTCTTACACACAGAAATGACAACGTGACAGATAAAGACAAACGTTCTATAAACCTATTTTAGCTAAAATAGAGATAAAATAGAATTATGAATAAAGGCCTTAATCTTTGTATATGGAATTCCTTATACCCTCGAAGCAACCTAACGGCCGGATGGATTTTAATACATGTCGCACTCGAATACTCGCTGATAGCCTAGCGACAAAACTATCGGAACTACACACACGCTGCTCGCTGCTCGCCAACTCGTTTTCAGTTGCTTATTCTACTCGCTACTCGTTCATCGCCGTCGGTTGGACAACTGCCTATAGGAATAGAAAAAATTAGACGAGTAACGAATGACATTTTTTGTTTTTTAAATGGCATCTCTTAATTGGTCTTGAGAGGTTTGCAAATCAAAGAATGTGGTGTACAAACTGTTATTTTGTGCCAAGAATATTAACATTAAAAAATGATTTTTCTCGAAATATCCCGCACTTTTGAGAGATGTTGTCAAAGTAAAAATTGATCACCTTGCTAAGACGGTTTGAATGAGATATATTTTGTTTGTTGGTCAATGTAAGGGTTGGGGGGACGCTGTGACAATATTAACACTAAAACATGATTTTCTCGGAATATCCCGCACTTTTGAGAGATGTCGTCATAGTAAAAATTGATCAGCTTGCTAAGGCGGTTCGGATGAGATACATTTTAAGTCTGTTGGTCAATGTAAGGGTTGGGGGGACGTTGTGACAATATTAACACTAAAACATGATTTTCTCGGAATATCCCGCACTTTTGAGAGATGTCGTCATAGTAAAAATTGATCAGCTTGCTAAGGCGGTTCGGATGAGATACATTTTAAGTCTGTTGGTCAATGTAAGGGTTGGGGGGACGTTGTGACAATATTAACACTAAAACATGATTTTCTCGGAATATCCCGCACTTTTGAGAGATGTCGTCGTAGTAAAAATTGATCAGCTTGCTAAGGCGGTTCGAATGAGATACATTTTAAGTCTGTTGGTCAATGTAAGGGTTGCGGGGACGTTGTGACGAAATTAACACTAAAACATGATTTTCTCGGAATATCCCGCACTTTTGAGAGATGTCGTCATAGTAAAAATTGATCAGCTTGCTAAGGCGGTTCGAACGAGATACATTTTAAGTCTGTTGGTCAATGTAAGGTTGGGGGGACGTTCTGACTCATCGTCCTTTGGCACAAAGGTTGACCATGACCTGGGTTAGGATAATTATAGACTACTGTTTTTTTTTTTATCTCGTTAGTAAGTTGCCGTGAGATAGTTCTAAACCTCCACGCGGGCGAAACCGCTGGAAAAGTTAGTTTATAATAAAATTATCTCATCACTTTTTAATAGACAATTACTGGGAAGACTTTGCACATCTAAGAAACTACTTAAAACATTTGAGTGACAGGATGCCGAGGCAGGAAGGCCGGATATAGGAAGCTTATTCGTACTAATTCGGAAACGCGCAGATTGCCGAGTCATATTTGTAGTACCTATTGTATCAATTTATACAGTTACAGATGTAATCATGACTGCAACTGAATATGGCTCCCGATAGTATTATAATACACAACACCAAAAAATATAACATTGATGAAATCAAAGGAAACATCGATAACAAATTCATGCCAACCGAAAATCATAAAGCCAGTAGACTTGGAGAACACCCACCAACACCGAGTACGTCACTCAGCTCCGCCTTGCCGCCGCAGGTGTCCCATTCCTCCGTGACGCCGGCCCCCGCGTGTGAGCCGAGCTGGAGTACGAGTACGATGTACGATCTTTTGCCTCTCTCCATTTCGCCATAACCATGGAATGGTATTCGGCCACGACAGTGTATCGGAGCAGTGGCCTCACACCTGACGGGACAGCGGGGAGCAACCGGCGGAAGGGCCGTGCGTTGGACGCCATCTATTAATGAAAACGTCATATGCGCGTACTAATACGCATGCCAACGAAGTACCTCGAGGGTTTTTAAATGCTAAGACCCTTCAGAACTTTGGGTGTGAATGGACTATTTTATAACAGCAGAAGTGGGGATGCACCAAGATACAGTCGCATTGGACGAGGGTTCACTCCGTTCTCCATGGCTAATGAGAACAGAGGCAAATAGCCTGTAGTGCTGTAATACTAACGGCTGCAGGGTGGTATGGCAGAGTACGAAACTACGTGAATGCTTCTAACAGGCAGGCCCTTCATTTACCTGATGTTGACTTTTTGGCGTCTGTATCTTGTCTACACTTCGGGAATATTTTCAGAAAACCGAAAGTTTTGTTGGAGCAATTCAGGACGAAGTTATGATTTGCGGTTGTCGTCTTATCTTGTAACGGTGAATACTTGAATTTTGTCGCAAGTCTTTAGGCTATTGGCCTAATACGATTTAAATCCTTGCTAATAGCCGAGAGCTTCGAGTAAGGTGGTTGTCGTTAGGCAGTCGGGTCAAGAGTTTTTTGATACAGCAGGCGAAACTTTTGTCTGTTTGTTACTGTATGACGTGAGAACGGTTAAAGGAATTTCAATGAGATTTTAGCTGTTGTATAGCTGCTAGTCTAAATTGTGTAGTTCTTGAGATACTCCTTGACTTCTCTTTTGATGGATTGGTTGTTGCAGAATTATTCGTCCAAACAACTGTTACAAGATGGCGCGGGCGTGCCGTTGGCAGTAAAATAAAGTCGTAATGATTTTAAAATAAATTACTTAAAAAAATAGAGAGTATAACGGTCACGTTTGTTTTGCTCGCACTAACTTTTTGAACCTTACGGTGAGACATACATACGGCGTTTCGGGGGCATTTATCCGCTAGATGGCGTTGAACATACAATTTTCTATTTTTATTTTACAGGGTGTAAAAAGACCCATCACAAAGCAGTCATCTAACTTGCTGGGAAACGACTATAATTTTTGGTGTGAAAAATCGCTGTTTTCGGTCGCGAGCATTGCACGCAAAACATTGTGCTTGTGGATACATGCAATGGTACAGCTTTTTAAAGTTATGTTATAACATTTAAACTTGTTTCCATTAGAAACACGTCAAAAAAAGTTGGAAATTTGACCTTCAATATCTCCATAACCAGAAGGTTCCCAGGTATGGTCCAGTACAAAAAAAAAAATATTACAATGACGGGAAGAACTAGTGACTCGGCTTCGTTAAGCGTCTTTTTACACCCGTTATTTTATGTGTAGGTAATTGGAGCATCACTGAAACAACATCATTGGCATTTAGTTTATTAATTTTATAATTATTATTGTTAATCGGCTGTTTTGAATTAAGTAAATTGTATTGAATCAATACGATTAAGTTTAACAAAGTGCTAATTGTCTCATAGTCGTGTCAACCACTCCTACGACTCCGTCGTGTACCTGATGCATTGAAAATGTTGAATTCAGCGCCATCTTGCCAAGAAATGGCCAGGAGCAGGCCGATGGCGCTAAAAGGTACAATGGTTTCGACTTTCATTGCCTTCGCATGCAAAAAGTGTAATGTAGTGGAATTTGATTTATTATGTTTCATTGTAAATTATTATGCTCTGGTAGTTTATTTGATGCATGTATCGCTTAAGCTAAGTGCACTCAATTTAAAGTTGTTTTCCACAGACACGGGCAGCTGTTATTTGTATTGTGTATGGTAGAATTTTTATTGTTTTCTGACTTCCGTAAAATGTATATAGGTAGCCTACATGTATTTAAAATAAATAATTAAAAAACTTTACCTCAGAAGAAAGTAGAGGTAGCTTGATTAGCTTCAGCAAAGTGGGCAAGTGGGTTTCTCTATTAGCACTGTCATGTTGCACCCACGTCATCAAGCTTTCAAATACATTTTCTTCCGTCACCACATTGAGATCATCTGATTTTAATAAGTTGGCCATCTGGTCTGCTTGCAGTGATAAGAATTCTTGATGTTTCACCACCTAAATATAATTTTAGAAATATTAAAAAGGTGATTTTAATTTTATAAAACGTTTAAAATAATCGGGATACATTCTGATTTTGGTGAAAAGTTGTTAAGTAAATTATAATTTGCAAAACAGTAAAATATTAAGAACCTGCATGAAGTTTTGGTATGTGTATTTCAAAGCACTTTTGTGTAAATCCAAACAGGACTGCTGTTCAGCAAAGAAAGCTATTCCCAGACAGTTGCAAGGATCCAGCTGCTTCTTTAAAAAAGCGCAACAAGCATTTGTAACAGAATTAAGCTGCAACAAGCTTGATGTTGAAAGGAGCACCTCAACTGTTTCCTCTCTCAGTTCTGCAAATTAAAAAAAAACAGTTGACAGCATGAGACAGTTTTATCTGTAAAATAAAAGTGCCTATGTACTGCAGCAAACAAAGATTTAATTTATTAAAATACATAGCTCCAGCACAGTTTTAACCTTTGGTTGACAGGTTGCCAATTTGTGCTGTTTTGAAGCAATGAGACAAAACTAAGAATTAAGCTGCAATGCATATGCACCTTCATAATATGAAAGATAAAACGTGATACTAGCCTATGGTGCCAGTGTAACAATAGTGTACAAGATCCTGAAGTGCCTGTGGGTCAACTCGCTCTAGTGTTATCTCACTTGACTGCGCTTCCCTCAGGGAGCCAGTGAACATTGCTGCAAAATACTCGCTGCAAGATGCAAGGAGAATTTTGTGTGCTGGGATTCTGTTATAAAGAAATGACATACTTTATTAGATAATAAACCCAATGAATGCTTCATAGTAGCATATAATATGTATATTAGTGATACATTTGACATTCAAATGATTAATTGGCGAAACTTCACAGTAATTATGTGTATTGATATCACATTTTCTTTGTTTAATCATGGTTTGATATCTGTCGAATGTGTGACATTTCCCCAACCAACTTAATTTGATTCCAGTATGTTGATTAAAAAAAATATTAAAATGATTTATGACTTTGATAAAAGCTAACCCCCTTATTCATAATACTTATCAAACCTATTTTAGTTAAAATGGGGTTTGTCTCTTTCTTACACACAGAAATGACAATGTGACAGATAAAGACAAACATTCTATAAACCTATTTTAAGCTAAAATAGAGATAAAATAGGATTATGAATAAGGGGGTTAATAAATAAATATATGTGCCAAATTTTGGTATTCAAGGTAAGACAAAGGGGTATTGCCTTGAATCCCAAAATTTGGCACATAATCCTTCTTCTTCACCAAACCTGGTTTTGAGAAAAGGTAAATTAAAGAATCATGATCATGATCTTGTGCTGAAATCACCAATTTGACAGCAGTGTGTTTCTGGCAAAACAAAGGCAGATTCACACTTCATTAGAGCATAGCTAAACCGCAGGTGAAATAGTGGACAAAGCAGGCTTTTGTTACCAGTTTTGATGACTTGTCACAGTTTCCTTCCCATTACTCAGCATTTGCATTTCACTTATATTTAAAGAAAAATCTAGTTACACATTATTAAAACAATTCCTTTGTTATATGTTAATGTTAAAACACAAAGCAAGTGGATTGTGTTTATTTATAAAATTAATCTGTGAGGTGTTTTTGCTTTCCTAAATTAGATACTTACTTATTATAGGACATTAGTTACTTGAGAAAAAAAAAATTGATTTATTATTAACTTTTTTAGACCTGAACAGCAGCAGCAATCTAAGCGTATTACAAAGGGTGAGTAATGAGGAATAACTTAGGACAAACTAAAAACTCATTGTATGCTGTAGTCGGGTTCACGACCTTTTCCAAAACACTTGACCTTTTATTTAAACCTACCTGACAAGTGTAAATAAACAAACCTGCATCCTCCTGCAATAAGTGCGACGTCACATAATTTTTGAGATTGATAATAGCCGAATATATTTTTTAAAGCCGCCCCCGAGTGTCCTGTGTCACAAAAGAACTCATCTTGGCTTGCAGCACTTGAAAGACTTAGCTGACTCAGTTCTCTCGGCAACCCTTCATCGATCGAATTGCTCGATATATTGTCTTTTGAAGTCTCAGGCTTCTGAGTATCACTAGTAGACATTGTTTACTTTGTAACTAAGAGCAAGAGTAATGGTTAAATTTTTATATTCTTTCTTCGAAAATCAATAAATACTTCACACTTCACAACAAACAAAGCAACGATTCGACGTGAATTCAACAAACGAAAACAAAGAGAATTATTTTTTATTCCTTGACAAAGACAGACTAAAAAAAGTATTATTAGTGCTGAGCTGCCTTGCTTTCGTTTCTCCTTTAATTTTTATGATGGCAACTATTTCACGATTGTTTTTACATCTTGAAAGAAAATATGGTGAATGTGTGAAACGTAACATGAAATGTAGCATATTTACGTTGAAATTAACATGTCGGAGTCCCGGTGTTTCCACTCACATCTGCATTGTAAAATATACCTTTTTTTCACCATTATTAACTTATAATAATAATATTATACAGTGCTATTTGCAATCAATTTAAGATTTTAATTTTTTGCTTTGGCGGGTATAATTAGCGAATTCCCCAGGGATTGCGCTCAAATGATTATTATTAAATTATTATTCATATTATTTTTAAATAATAAATGTGTTCACACTTTCCAGAAATGTATGATGTATTTTTCCGTTTATTCTCCGGTATTTTCCAAAATAATTATGTTGAAATGTTCAATGTTTTTGTACATATTTATTAAAGAACCTTCTTTCTTGCAAAAGGACTGGCAAAAGACATGGAGTGCAACAAAGATCTTTTGGTTGACAGGAGGGCGCTGTTGGGAAACACTTGTCAAAGTACATACCGGTACATACTAATTCCATGACATTTTTAAATTAATGTGGTAAAAATGTATTGAATAAGGAAGGGTGTGTGCTTATGACCACACATTAGAAGTGAAAACTTACGGCTGGAGCCGAGTATACGCGATTCAGCGCCGAGTATACGCGATTCAGCGTCGCCGGCCGACTGGAGCAGAGTATACCCGATCAGAGTCACCGATCCGAGCGTGATGGTTCAGTTTCGTTCACTGTTCAGAAAGAGCGCAAGGAAGTTTTCATTTCAAAAACAAGATGGCAGCTTCAGTTCCGATTTTGACCATGCGCCAAAAGATCCTTGTACAACTCAATGCACAATGGGAAAGTACAGGCTAATTTGATTAGATAAGATATTTACTGAAATAGCTAAAAGAATATACAAAAACATTATGCGCTTGAGTTCTTTACAACTTTTACTTTCCGTACCCAACCTAAAATGATAAGTTTCCTTTTACGTATCTACTAAAACCTGGTTAACTATTTTGGCGGTTTTTCAGACTTGGCGGTATAAAACGGAGCAGTTAGTAACGAAATTATTTCTCATCCTTCTATTCTCGAAAAAAATCCACACGCTGAATTGATGAGTGAAGACTGTGGCTGGAGAGTGTAGAGGTGCGGGGTACATGGTTGTTATTATATAGAAAACACTATGGTCCAAGATCGAATACAAGCGGCCATAAATCCGTAACTTTTAATAAAATCCGGACTTTGACTATTTTTTAATTGTCCATATACTAGTTTCACAGACGTGTTTATGTTTCTGTGCAATACTTCTACCTAGACGATAAAACTTAAACGAAATGTAAGCTTATAATCCGGCCAAGTGCTTGTTGGACCACGCACAGTGTAGGGTTTCGTAGTTGATATGAATATTTATGCATGCCCAGCCGTAGCGGCTGCACGCGGTCCGTGCTACGCGCGAGCCTACGCAGCCATAGAAAATGTTTTGTAGGCCGTGCTATCCTGAAGCCTATGCAGCCGTAGAGGGTGCAGCGTAGACCGTGCTTCGCTGGAGCGTAGGCAGTCGTAGAGGGTGCATCATAGACCGTGCTACGCTGGAGCCTACGCAGCCGTAGAGGGTGCATCGAAGACCGTGCTACGCTCGAGCCTACGCAGCCGTAGAGGGTGCAGCGTAGACCGTGCTTCGCTGGAGCGTAGGCAGTCGTAGAGGGTGCATCATAGACCGTGCTACGCTGGAGCCTACGCAGCCGTAGAGGGTGCATCGAAGACCGTGCTACGCTCGAGCCTACGCAGCCGTAGAGGGTGCAGCGTAGACCGTGCTTCGCTGGAGCGTAGGCAGTCGTAGAGGGTGCATCATAGACCGTGCTACGCTGGAGCCTACGCAGCCGTAGAGGGTGCATCGAAGACCGTGCTACGCTCGAGCCTACGCAGCCGTAGAGGGTGCAGCGTAGACCGTGCTTCGCTGGAGCGTAGGCAGTCGTAGAGGGTGCATCATAGACCGTGCTACGCTGGAGCCTACGCAGCCGTAGAGGGTGCATCGAAGACCGTGCTACGCTCGAGCCTACGCAGCCGTAGAGGGTGCATCGCATCGAAGACCATGCTACGCTCGAGCCTACGCAGCCGTAGAGGGTGTATCGTAGACCGTGCTACGTTCGAGCCTACGCAGCCGTAGAGGGTGTATCGTAGACCGTGCTTCGCTGGAGCGTAGGCAGCCGAAGAGGGTACATTATAGACCGTGCTACGCTGGAGCGTACGCAGCTGTATAGGGTGCATCGTAGTCCGTGCTGAGGGTGAATAGTACAAAGACGTAGTCTTGCGAAGATGAAACTTTATTATTTACAAAACAAACCTTATTTTTCAGATCAGAGTACGATTTATTATTTTCTTTGAATCTGAGCAACATGGCTATGATATTAGTTAACTAGTGGTGATCACCATTTGCTAAAAGATCCGTCTGTACGTTAAAAAGCTACTTACCTGTTACATGAATAATGCACCCAGGATTTTGTAATATCTTGATTTAAAAGAGTGTCCATGGAGTTTCTTGCCCGTTCTTCTCCATAGAGATCTGCGTTTTGGAATAGGCAACTAGCTTCAACCTTCTGACTAACTGACCGACTATTTATGACAATTCAAAAGTGCTTGTGCATGGTTTAATTGAAATAAATGCTTTGAGTTTGAGTTTGAATCATGCAGAAGTAGTATGCTGTATGCTTCCCAAAGGAAGAGATGTATAGTACCTAACCTATCTACCTTCTAGTCGCAATTGTGGTCACTAGACGAACGAGGTAGTCTTTGTTGCTCATATCTACATAATTAGTATAATAATATACATATGGTTCAAGAAAAACAAATTATAATCTGTTTTGGAATCTTCTATAGAGATACCTACTTGTTTTTGCTTGCGGCCTCGCCCGCGTGGAGGTCGGTAATTAATCCATTTGGAACCTCGTACCGGGATAAAAAAGTATCCTATAGTAGACTATAGGATACTAAGTTAGTATAAGTACACACATTTGTGTAAAATAATTAATTTGAAAAAAAAAAGTGTATCTAAGTAATGTGTGTGTCAAATTACATCGAAATCTGTTCAGCAGTTAAGGCGTGTAAAAGTAACAGTCAAACATATAGACAGAGTTACTTTATATAACTAGCAAAATTTTCTAAATTATGGTGAAAACTGCATCAAAACTCGTAGATTAGAAGAACAACGTAGTCACTACAGACACGATTATAATATTTATAGATATAAGCCAATAAGTATAGATGGATGTAACATTAAAATAAAACATGTATATTATCTGGCTGAGGCATTTATTAACATTTATTTTTGTTTTTCAATTTTTTTCTTAATACAACATACATAGTAATTAACAATACATAATAAATAGTCCAAAAGTATATTACGCCTACAAAATAGCGTAGTCGTTATAAGATTATCGCCATTTGAGTTGCTTACATGTCCTGCGAAATGTCTAGGCAACTCCATGACACGGTTGAAAAAGTGGGAATATTCTCAGAGAGAATGAAGGTGGAAAGATCATCAAGGCTATGAAGCATAGCCTTTCTGGAATGTGTGAAGTCATACAAGTCTTTAGCTGTTGCTCTTTACGCGTTAGGGCATTCTCTCAGAGGCTATTCCATTTTCCATACAAGCGATGCGATGACAACGACCTGTGCGGCCTGCCTGAGTGAGCTCGAGCGTTCTCAGCCTCTCGGCCGTCGGTAGATGTGATAGAGTCCGACAGTATATTGCAGTCTCCAGTATATTGTGAGTCAACAAAGTTTCAAGGATTCAGTTTGTGCGGTCAGAGATAGTTAATCGTTTGTCTTCTGGCAAACACAACACTATGAGAAAATATACATATGTTAATCTCTATCTAGTGGTAATCAATCAAATATGTATCTACAAAAATAGTTACATTTTTAAATAATAATTTCCTCAAGAAGAACGGCTAATAAACTTATGGTTTGTTTCGTCTTGTGAGAACGACGAAGGTTAACGTAGCAAAATTTCTATGAAAATGTTTTATGTGAAATATTTAATTGACCAAAATAAAGAGTTTTTAGTGTAATATTTATCCACTACAAGTGTGACATCTAAAAATATTGTTCTCCAACAGTAAATATCGTCGAAGTACTTTTCCCCATTTGAGTTGTAGAGATATTTTAGGTAGGTATAAGTACGTTATGAGAAATAGATATTACAATAATATCTAATTTGAACTGAGTTCGGAAGATTTAATGAGCATCCTTCTTTCCTTTCCAAATAGTCGTAGAAGTACGGTTTTCAGTCGCAAGATACTGCGAGTCGTATAAAAGTGTCTAGAAACGATTTGTAAATGTTAGTTATAAGTAGGCGTTTAGAATATTTATTTGACAAGTTGTGCTCATATTACGTGCTTACATATATTGGAACAATCACTAGATATAAATACAATAAATAGGTAGTGAGTGGTGCATCGAAGTAATGGCGAAGACACATGAGCGGTCACATTGACAGCGAGAAGCGGGCCGACCCGCCATGCTGCACCGCACTAGCACGCGCTAGGTAGCCGCGCAGGCGCAGCCCGGCACGACTCACTATACAGACAGTGGACTGGACAACGATTAGCATCTTCATTATTCTACATACACATACAGGTATATATTCATAAAATTGACCAAAATTGCAAAATGTTTCTAAAGTAACAGGGCCATATGAACAAAAATAAGAGCCATTTTGGAAACAACACTAGGTTCGATTAATTGTAAGGTAAATTTACATAAAAGACATACAATAAATAAGGTAGGCATAGAATGTGCGAAGCCTAAACAGTATCTAATCATGACGCTCCTGTATTTAATACAGACTAACATAACTCTGACATAGGTATCATACGAACATGTAATTAGTACATATTTTAAATTAATATTAATCACGTTGATAGGTACATAGTCTATTCCCGAGATCTTGATTTGCATCTTAACCTATAAGTATTTAAAATATCACAATAAATTGCTGTGCACATACGAAACAGGCAAATTTTAGTGCAATTAGATTAATTTTTTAAAGATAATTATTTTCCGTTCTAATTAATCATGTTTAAGTAAAATAATAATATATGAATTCACAAAACATTTAGATTCAGTTAATGCCGAGTAGTCTTGGGGTATAATAACTAAGTAATGTTTTAAGTCTAATTCGATAATACCGGTACGTCCTCGCAGGTCGTACACTGTAACATTCGGTGGGTAACTTATGATATGCTACTTTAATACAACTGTAATTTCATCACAGAATTCATTGACATAGGTAACAACTATTATGTAAATTAAGAAGAGTTGCCAGTTATTTCAGTTTAGTTAGTATTATTTTAAAAATAAGTAGAAGAAAGAAGTATTTGTGAAGTTTTATTACATGAACAGGCCCTTCTGTAGTTATTATAGTAAAGTAATTAATAATTGACCTTCCCTAGTCTCAAAAATTTGGATTGGTTGTAATAGCTCATATGTAGCCTTCACATAGATACATATTATAAGTAAATTTTGCTTAGGAATTAACCGAAAATCAAATATAAGTACTTAATAGTACACTATCTCACTTATCTTTTTGTCATGAAAACCAAATATTTCGTTAGTTATTTTTTCAGTGACTATCTTATTAAGTATAAGGTAATCAATTTCGCCTTGGAAATAACTTAAGGTCATAATGATCAAATAATATTATCTGAAATCACGATAAGTCTTAAATGAGATTAACATCAAAGCAGGTACTTTATACTAAGAATTTATGAAAAAACTCGAACGGATTTTGTAGAAATGTTTTGTTAATATAAATACGGCTGAGTCTGCTGGCTCAAGAACTACTGTTCTAACAGACTATAGCGGTGTTTATTCAAATTTTGGCTTTTACTGAATTATTTCCTTTTTGTGATTTTTTTAATGCGACTAAGACTGCTTCGATGTGCCTCCTAATTCTCATATACGACTTATCTCTTTTGCTTGTTCACATCCAATTTTTTATACCTACTTTAATATAATATACATTTTATAATTTTCATTATTCTAAAATTTTCTTAGAAATACAATGCAATAAAGATTAATTAATCTTAATTTAATACTTGCGACAAAACTGATTATTCTAGTAACTAGCTACACACAGAATATGGGGTGCTAGAAATTAATATCGACTGTTAATTGGTGCAATATCGACTACTTACTACCAAACGACGTAGACGGATCACTATGTGCTACTTCATACACATATTAAATATTCCTAGAGAGTATATTTTTTTTAATAATTATAATGTTTTTTACTAATTAAATCTACGTCATATCTTTTATAGTTTTAGAATCTAAATAATAACTCAATAATAGACCGCCTACCACACACGTAATGCAGAGTCACCTTTATTATTGAGTTACATTTTCTTATAGCTAGATAATTATATTATTAGTGGATGTGAACAGATAGTTATATTTTTTGTCTGATATAGGCAACTAATTAGTTAATGGCTTGTTCGATGAAATAAACTTACATATACCTAGGTACTTGAGACGGCAGGTTCGTGGTATGTGGTAGACGTTACGACGACCTTTACGCGTTATTGTGCCTTCATCAGAGGAGTGTTTCATCGGAATGTTTTTAAAAATGGCGGAGCGTTGCATAAATTACCATCAGTTTTATCATAACAGAATATGCTTTTAATAGAATAAAAGCTTCTTATAGGTTAAGCACATAACTTTATGTCAATGAATTCATGGTGCGTGTTACAGACATTTGGCCTCAATTCGTTGCAGCACAACGCATACTTTTCTGAATTAAAACTAATAATATAATACTTAACTGATTAAAGTTATATTAATGTCTAAGTAAAAATTAAATAAATTATACAACATCGGTAGGTAGTAAATAAATAGGAACTGATAATTGACTAGAAAATATTCATTTTGTTTAGTAAGCTCCCCAGACTTGATCGGCAAAGGACAATAACAATTAAGTTTTCAGTCAAAATACTAACTTTATTCTAGCCGTATTGAACATATCAGTAACTCATACATAAATTAATGTCTATACAAATCTATCAAATAAAGAAAAATGAGTATTTATAATTATGGATTATTTTATAACAGTACACCATATAGCTGCCTCTAGTCGAGATTAATTTATGTTAAAATACATAATGCTCTCACATATTAATAATTGTCTTTTGAAAATAATGTACTTAAGTATATAGTTATTGACAAATCAGGTAAAGTAATAGACAATAGTGCCAACGACGGCTGATCACCAAGTACTAGTGTGGACTCGCTGGAGCAGTCGTCGATCGCAAGTTATAGGCCGACTAATTAAATAAATACAAAATAATTCATTAGGTATCTATCTATATACAACATATATTTAAATTTCTCTTATTTACTTTACAACCCTCATTATAATAAGGAATGTCATAACTTAATGTAGAGTAAATACATAAAGTGAATAAATATTTTAACAAATCGACAAACATTTACGTTTTGCCAAATGAAGAACTATTCTAAAATATTTATGTATATGTTCTACTGTCTAACAATGTTGACTACCAGTCTCACATTTTAGTTTAATAAGTGCTAGAAGGTATGAAATACATGGAAAATAAATCAGCTGCGGAGAAGTTTAATTGGGACGAAACCAGATCGTATCACTGCTTTCCTTCGTTCGCTGCGCTAGCGGCGTGTTCTGTTGTCTCGATTGACGCAGTCGGAAACCTTACACTACACTTTAAGTGGTCATGTTTTGGCATAGGCTGCACCACTACTTGATATGTTTCATTACGTTCAACGCATGTACGAATTATGACTGGTTGCGCCCGAATACTATTTTCCTGGGAGTTCGCAGCTTTCACTGATCGCATTAAGCACGGGGGCCAATCGATCGTATATTTTACATGAGGTCCGTGTAGCACTGGCGGAGTATTAGAGCACTAGGGGTCAGGGTCCGGGAGGGTGCCGTCTTTAGCGGCCGCGCGCCCACCGCAGCAGCGCGTCGGCCAGGACGTCCAGGTGGGCCTTCGTCTGTGAACAAACGGGACAGTACAGTACACTCCCACAGATGGGCTGCCAAACTTACTACTTCCTTCACTGACTGGAAATAAATATACTACTACAGACCACATCTCTAAATGAAGAATGTTTAACACTCATCATTTCACAGCTGAGTTCTGTCTTGGGTGCTATTAAGGATGATTTCCGCCAAACGGCTCGAATCGCATCGGATTGGAACGAATTTTACAATGTTTAAACGATATTAAATCGTGTACACAGTATTTAAAGTTTATATTACCAAGCCGCGCAGCTTGATCGCGGGCGTCTTACGCGACGCGCGATTGGCTCCGTTCGTCTGTCGTCGTATCCGATTTTTACCATAAAACATCAATCCAAATTTTTCTTTTCCTCTTCTGTGTTCTATGATTATTTTCTTCTTCTTCTAATGCAATAGCCATCAATAACTTCAACCATTTTCAAAAATTAGAACATATGAACACGGTAGGAATGAAACTATTTGACTAGGCGCAGAAACGGATACGTTCGCAAGCGACGGTACGGAGCCGATCGTATGCGTCGACATCCTGCCGAACGCGATCGGCTGTCGCCGCATCCGTTCGTATCCTTTCCTTTCCGATGGAAATCATCCTTTACTTAGACAAAGTTCGTGCCCATTTATCTACCCAGACACTAATTTATCCTGATCGGGACACTAACGGTGGGCTCTCCAATTAATTATTTATCCTAATATGGGAATTACATCCGAGACCTCAGGGTTGCCTCTATGCTATGCGTGTTTCAGCTATGGTTATTAACTATCATCTGATACAAGCCGCCGGAACAGAGATAGATCGTGCTGGCCGATAATTTTTTTCGGGTGTTTCCGGCTTGGTAGAGATGTTATGATGAGAAAATTATTTAGCGAATAAGTTAGTAAGTATAGAATCACCGTTTTATAGAACATGCAGGCCTGTCGGTCTTCGTCCTCGCCACTGGGGCAGTCGATGAAGCCGTCGCACAATACGTGGTCGTCAATGCAGCGGTAGCGTCCTTGCCGGTCAGGCGTGGGGCACGCGAACCGCTCCATGCCGTCCGCGGCCGGTGGACATTCTGGAAACAAAACACAATTTTATAGGTACTGGGTACTGTCTTGTTCAATAATACTGGTAAATAAGAACAACGGATCGAGGAACCCTGGCATAGTTGCAAAATGGATAGGCTGATGACACTATATACTAGCCTAGCATTTACCCAAACTCTAAATCCATCTACTACTAGTGTTGTCACAAAGTGTTGTATGCATTATGCAATACAAGTTTCATGTTCCGAAGATAATAACACAAATACACACTAATTTCACACTCATTTTGTAAGTTTGTAACACATTAATATGGCCAGCTATTACTTATTGTATAAGAATAAATAGTGGTCATAAATAATTGAACATGCTATCAAGCTATTATCTATTGAGTTTCGTTTCATTTTGGTTTCGTGAGCTTATAGACACAAATTGTATCTATAATATAATGGTTAGAATGCTGATGGTCAGTATTCGAGCGAGGGTAATGAACTTTGACCTCTGTTGTAAACCTAGTCACTTTTGACTTTGGGTTCTTTGTTCTTTTATGAATTATGCTTCGAAGTCCGTCTCTTGGAAAGGGTTTAATGAGCTGTGCTAACAAAGTAAATAGGATAGTATGTTGTTCTAATCGAAAATTGAATGTGTATGAATTCGCTTTGGGAATAAGCTCACCACCTATTCCCTCAGAAAGTAAGTTATTATATGTGAATGGGAGATGTAGGTATAAAGGGTTAAAACAAATATCTTTAACATCCTTAAACTATTGTTTTGGAAGGTTGACCCTTTTCGAAGGAGTTTTGTTTTGTACTTTGTCGGTATCTTGATATGCAATACGACTAGAAGTAGGAATTTTCATGGCAGTTATTGGTATCAAATATCGTAGTAAAAATTAAATTAAATTTTATTAGCCTTCGTCGTTTTAATTTAATTTTTAACCGACTTCTAAAAAAGGAGGAGGTTTTAACCGACTTCTAAAAAAGGAGGAGGTTCTCAATTCGAATGTTTGTATTTTTTTTTTTTTTTTTTTTTTTTTTTTATGTTTGTTCGCGCATAACTCCGTCGTTTGCCAACCGATTTGAAAAATTCTTTTTTTGTTAGAAAGGGTATACTTCCCAAATGGTCCCATGAAAATTTTATCGAAATCGGACAAGCGGTTTTTGAAAAATCAACAAAAACCTAAAAATTTATATACATTGTCTACATTAACGATCTTTTTGTTTACTTTTTTGTGGGGTAGGTACAACTAAAAAGTGAAAAATAAAAACTTTTTTACAAAAAAAACAACCGACTTCAAAAAAAACACTACAAAGTGATAAATAACTTTAATTTCGGAAGTCGGTGTCAAAAAACGAAAATGCGGAATCAACGACACCGACTTCCGAAATTAAAGTTATTTATCACTTTGTAGTGTTTTTTTTGAAGTCGGTTGTTTTTTTTGTAAAAAAGTTTTTATATTTAAAAAATAATAGCCTTAAGGTGGCGTTAATAGATCCATATTATCTCTAACAGTTCTATAAAATGTATGTCACGAAAATTTAGTCACGTGAATTTTCCTCGCCATTATAAATTGTGTTGTTAAACTGAAATGTATTCCATAAATAGGGACTTATCTCACCTTTTAACGAGGGAAGAAAAACATCGCACGTAAACCCACACGTATGTAATAAATTCTTATAAGTCTGATAGTCTAAGAAGCGCGATAGGTCACATACAAGGCAACGCGGCGCCTGCAAGGGATTAAAGCGAACGCTTTATTTCCACAGTAAAATTCCACTAAGTTCTTACCAACATAGAAAAAGCCCTAGTCGAATAAAATTTGGATGTTATTTGACCTGCAAAGTTAAATTAAGTTTCCTTGATATTTACCTAACTTTTTATTGGCGTAGGACTAAAACATGACCTTTTTATGACGCACTATGTAGACCTATAATACGTACAGAAAGATATATTATCTTCTTGATAATAAGTATATACTTGAAGAGTCAACGACCGCGTTAGCGTTACGATACATCAAAAACATAATATTTTCATATTATACATTTGGTTGCATTAAGTGAATGGAGCTCTTTGATCTTTCCCCGAGAGGTTGTAAGTTCCGGTCAGTTAGCCGTACGATATTCCCAAGCTCTGCGACTAAACTGGTTGCTTACACAGACTGTGACGGCAGGCCACTCTATCGCGAGCGTCTATTTTTAGCAACGCCGGGGAAAGTGAGGCCCGTGGCTCGATTGCGCGCGCCCTCTATACACCTCTATCCTTAGCCTCTATCTATTCACTTTGTGGGGAGGGAGCGACGACGTCTTGTGCATTCGTAAGCAGCTATCGGTACCGTTCAGGTGAACTAGCACGTTACAGTTATCAAATCTTTTGTTATAACTATTTTCATATCTTCGTGTTAGATATTATTAAACATAAATAATATCTAACACTCGACGATTATAAAAAAAAAATATTATAAAGCGTAACGGTAACGTTAAAAACCAATAAAAAAAAATAATCAACCTCCAGTTAGAAGCCTAATCTTATTCCTTTTGAATTCATAAACAAAGAGATACCAACAAAGATTAATATATATGTATATGTTTGATGTATTTTTTCATGTTATGTATTTTTGTGGTGTACATTTGTACAATAAAGTATATATATAAATAAATAATGAAGCGCACAAATAATTCATGAATATTACTAATATCAAAACTCTTGGAGATAGAGACGAAATAAGATGGCATAGGACATAATGACCGCAAATGAACCCACATGGCTGCATTGCTGCCTTGTTTCTGAAAATTTATTAGAGCTGATTGTTCTCAAATAGGTGCAGATTGTAGTAGTAAAGAGATGAAAACAAAAAGGTGTAAATATTGACAACTGCATAAGTATAATCAGCCTAAAATGTTCCCACTACTGGGACACAGGCCTCCTCTCTGTGAGAGGGACAATGATATTGACAAAAATTATGACAATGGTCAGCCTTAACCGTAACAAAATGTAAGAGATAACACAATACATTGTGTAAATAATAAAAATGGTCAGCTTTAAACTTTGAGCTACACTGTAAAAAGCTAGATTTGATATCCTAACTTAATATTATAATTGCGAAAGTAAGTTTGTTTGTTTGTTACCTTTTCACGCCTAAACCACTGAACCGATCATCCTGAAATTTTGCATATACGTTGCCAGGTTTACAGAAACGGAAACAGGGTACCTTTAATCCCGAAAAAAAGTGCTGTTCCCGAGAAAAACAACAATAATGTTATTATGATATTAGATGGCGCCAGGTGTTTATTGAACTTTGTCACATTATTTCATTCTGAGGCGGTACGAAGCTCGCTGGGTCAGCTAATTATATCATATCATCCAATGATAATATGTTGGGATTGTTATTTATAGATAACTTGGCTTTGTCGTTATTTATCATTTGTCGGGTCGGTACTAATAACCAGGTAATTTTTCGCCCTTGTTTCTTCGTATTTGTATAACTTGCGTGGGATGACAAGCAACTGATACAATCATGTTTTTCTTTTATTAATATACAAAAACAACTAATTATTTAATTAGTGGACTTATTCTTCGAACAGAATAACAAACTTCGGCTCAAAGAAAATAAACATGTTTGTTTTTATTTGAATTAAGAAGAATTCATTGTTAAAAAATTAAGACATGAAAATAATATGAACGTTTATGTTGTGGTGATATTTTAATAAAACGTTGGTCTGAGAAGATTAGGGGTCTTGACAAGGCTTGCTAATCTTCCACACGCTAAGCTGTTGTATTATGCACATATCACGGCTATCACGATCGAGCCGGCAACTTGAAAATTCATTGAGGTAGCATAAAATAATAAGTATGGTAAAGTAGTCAATGAAGATTAATTAATTGTGGTTTACTTATATTCATTTAAGTTAGATTGTACAAAATAGAAAGCAAAATAAACAAAAATGTACTTAAGTTAGAATAATAAAGCAATTCATTTACAACCCACATGTACGAGATCTAGCTATAAAGAGACACCTGGGTGAAACTATTTTTCGTCCTAGAGGTACTTTGTTGGGGTACTCTGCCTTTTATCTACGTCCTTCACGAATACAACTAGTTGCTTCGTTCACCTAGAGGTTGTAGTTGTATGTATGTAGAGATATATGTATATATATTTGACGTCAACTTCTAGGCGAGAAAAGTTGCGGACCTCACAGTATCTAATCCAAAATAACATTTCACGAGTTGTTCTTTTCAAATGAAATCCATTCATTTAGCATTTTCATTTGTGTTTTAAAAATGTAATAGTCGTCTCACAAAAAGGTATACCTACATAATAAAATGATAAAAAATAGATTTCGGAATCATAAGGATATTTCCATTTCTATGCCAAAGAAGTTTAATGAAAACATGAGAAAACCACTTCAGAAGTTTGTAGAAAGAAGATTAAGAATGTGACAAAATAATAAAGTAATAAGCGACGAATGCGACATCACTGATGGATCGCCACGGATGAGAAAAATAACTCGTTATAAATCTATGGTGCCCCAGTTTTTACGTGTACAGCGAAATTATGAAACTTTATGTGACGCTGCATATCATATAGCTCGCTTTACCGTGTAAAACGAATAACACTATGAGTAGGAATAAATGAGCGGCCTAACTCAAAGTTATGTGTGCAGTAAGTGCCGTGTGTAACATCATTTTCAAAAATTATATTTTCATCGCAGTTTTCTTTCAGTCAAGGAAAAGTCCCTAAGTGTCATTCCATCAAATAGTAGACCGTAGTTCTATAAAAAGGGTACTCTAGGCGACTGTAAAGGTGGAGTTACGTGCTCGTGTGGAGCCTGCATCAAGTATTCAGGGCGATGGCAGATACGAGCCGCCTCCGGGATCTTAATATGCCTTTCAAGACCTCGCACTATTGAAATATCTGTCATTTGCAACGCATTTTAACGTTTAGGTGTCTGAAGGTTCACACCTATGGCATGGTGGCTTTTAAAGTTTTCATACTCTCTATTCTCTGGATTAGCTTTTACCTATTATTATTACGACTAACGGATTATTTTTATCAAATAATTTTATGAAAATGCTCCAACCATCTTATATGTGTTTATTCACTAGAAAGTTTTTACATTTAAATGGAATAAACTTAGCAAGAAGTTAGCTTTCTGAAAGGTGGTAAAGTATTTTACATTTAGAAAGTTAATCAAGTGATCTTCACAGCTACAAGGACCCGTAATGCGCTGATGCATAAATTCTAACCATTAAAAGTAGAACTTTAAGCTTTGAAAGAAATTACATCATTTTATAGTATTGATATTGACATTATGTCATGTGTGTTATGATTTTAAATTCCTTCCTTGCAATTGAAAATGCTGCAAAATGAAATGCTGTTCGTTGGTAAGCGAAACGGTTTGGTTAATTTTGATTTCTAAATGCTCATTATAATCCCAATAAGATTTTCAGGGAAATAAAAATTGGAAAAGTTTCCCGGAAAATTCGGGAAATATCTACTGAAAAAAGAACGGTCGAACCGACTTAGTTATTTTTTATTTCTAAATGCTCGTTATAATGCGAATAAGGTTCTCAGGGAAATAACAATTGGAAAAGTTTCCTGGAAAATTCGGAAAATACTGAAAAGAACGTAGCCAATTATGTTAGCGGAATTCTACGTGATTTACCTCAACATTTAAATTTTCTCATATTAAGAGAAAATCTAAAAGCGTATTTTTAATTGGCAGATTTTCCACTGTTTAAAAATATACTTTCAAAATATACGACTAAAGTGATTTAGTTTCATTTCGGTATAATTTACCATAATTCGTGTGTAGCACGCATCTGTTTCTTTATCAAACCTAATCACCCATAAAAATAAACTAGAATGAGTTTGTAGGTTATTAACATTTCCGTGAATTAAAAATTGAGTAAATTCTAAAGCATTAAAGCGAGAAAAATGTGGTCGGGCCTTTCTTTCTCTTATCGTGTAGTGAGAGACGAAGAGTATCCATCTGTCCGTAGATACCCCGAATGAGAATACCTGCTATCTCTGTGTTGCTTTGCTTCTTGGTACGATACAGAAGTACTAAGTTATCAGCCAGTGTCTGTTTTAGCAACTCGTTTTTGCAGATTTACGGGTCAATTCCGACACGACACGACTGCCTGCCGTAGTAGTATTTTTATACTTTTCTGTCAATGCATCCCGCGGATGTAATATACCTTTATAAAAACAACATTAATAAAATGTTTATTTGGAAGTATAAATAACATCGATTATCGCCATACATCTAAAGTTCTAAACTGAAGTATTTTGTACACCCGTTACTAAACTATGTACTGATAAACGGCTATAAGTGTAGTCAAAAACACCATGCTATTAACTACCTCAATATAAATGGGTCTCACATAAAATGCTTAGTTATAAAAACGGACAGTGATTACCTAAAGCACCGCCAAGTTGGTACATACGTCACGGGCGTGGGTGTCATCCCGTATTACTCATGATAGTGATCGCGGGATCGAGTACGCAGCAGACTTTTCGGCGTCGAATACGTCATCGGTCGTTACCACAATATCGAAGGACTTTCATTCAAGTAGTCTTGTATATAAATGTCCAAAACGCCTTTAGACTAGACCATTGTTTGCGACGGTTTATTCCCTACGCGCCCGTTTTAACTGACAAATGAAACTAACTCCTCCTAAACCATGGGTGAGATGGAGTTGTATGTACGAAGTATGCACTCGTACTTCACCAAAATCGATACTCTTATAAATAACACTTCATGAGAAATTATTTTGTATTATAAGTGTTGCAAACGTGGAACTATTTTTGAATATTCTCTTCAAGTTTAGCGCGCAGGAATCACGTGCTATAACTTGGATTTAAAGCTTTAGTCTTGGACTTCGGTTGGATTTAACTTAAGCTTCACAGTAGTGACCGGTTTCGTTTTATTTGTTTCGAGTTTGGTGTACTAAAACGAAAGTACTTAATATAATAAAGAAACTTTCAGTGGAAGACATACAAAGTATACCCACAGTCTTCCGAGTAAGTCGCTGAAGTTATATTTTGGTGTACCTATTAATTGTACGGGGATATTGTATACCAAGTATATTAATTTTAATTGATACAGAAATTATTTCAGCGTTAATAATAACTTTCTCATAATTGGACACTACTTGGTTTATTGATTGGCAGTGGCTTTATTTCATCACGTTCTATGTTTTTTGTGGCCGTCGATTGTCTGCTAAGGCTCTTTCCAACTGATAAATATTAACAAGACGTCGCAGTACGTGCCTCTATTGTTAAGAAGAAATGTAGCCAATTCTTCACTCTATCATTTGCCATACTCCAGTTTTATGTCGGCAGGCACAAACAGAAAGATAATCCGGCTTAACAGGTACTTTCACGTATCGAGATATCAGTTTCTAAGCTTTTTATAAGCTGAGCTGTTTTAAATACATTTACATGATCTGTTTTTATTAATTCAGTAAAGGATTGGTTTTTCATCCATGTATATATGTATATATTTCCTGGGAAAATAACATTTCTCCTAGTTTCAATGCATTTAAAATTGTAAAGATACGAAAAATAAAAGATTTTTTTATAGATTACTTTCGTTTTAGTGTTAAAACGTGAAAAGCTTTGTCATATTTTATTTTGTTTCCGCTCACATGCATGTTGCATAGTGTATTTTTCCGCTTTGTGTTAGAAATATTTTTATTTCGTATAAAGTAACGATTTTAAAAATATGCGCTCGACGTAGCTGCTACGGGGCTACGCGCAGCGTAGGCGGGAAACACATTGCTGCGTAGCAGTCTTTCTACACGAAGTGGCCATTTTATGAACGTAAATAAAATCTGCAGCTACGAATAACTTCATAGTTACAGGATTGATTCCTGATATTATATGAGTCATTGTTATTTCGTATAATTGAAATTTATATTCATGGCGCAGCTGCTACGGCAAAGAGTAGTGTAGGCAGCAAACACTTTGCTGCGTACCAGGATGCTACGTGAGTTCATAACTGTGTAGCTACGAATGATTTATTAGAAAATAAAATTAGGATACAGAATATATGCTTGGCGTAGCAGCTACACGGCAAATACCTTGCTGCGTAGCAGTTATGCTACGTGGGCAGTTCATAGATGTAACTCTGCAGCTACGTATTACTTCATAATACATTTAAATAGGATACGAGATATGATACTGCATGAGTCATTTATAGCCATGATAAATTATCTGCCCACATCAAGTTTATTGCTGACAATTCCGAGTAACCCAAAATAACATTTTGGCGTAAAATAAAATATGATCTTCAAGTAGACAGAAAGTTCGCAAGTAACAAAGTATATCGATCAGTGACAAATAAAATACTTTTTGTTAAGTCGTATAGCTTTAGCTTTCGTCTTGAGAAAAAGTTTCAGATTTACGAGATTTTATATTTAGGTTTTATCTACAGTTGGACTTTTAATCCTTTTCCTGGACACGTTCACAAGAAATGAAGGAAGATTGAAGATAAACTGGTAGAAATGTTTAATTTGCTTGAATTTTTTCGGTAAGTGTTCTTAAGTAAAATGAGTAATGAGTATGTTATGCTAGTATGTAAAAATTAAATTATGGAAAAAAGAACCTTTATACATAGTTCCACCTTTTCTCTGTCGTAATTCACGCTTGCTCGTAAGTCGCGTGTCCTTCCTCGCCGCAATCTTGATATAAGGAGAAAAAAGATCATGGTTGTGCTTGCGATATATCTTCAACAAGGATTTTATTAGTACCTAATTGGGCACGTGTATATTAAAACATCACGTGGGCACGTGTAAACATCTCATTCCTGAAAATCAGTACCTAATTGGGTAATTAGGTACTGATTTTCAGGAATTAGATGTTTCGTTCAAGTCCTAGTTCCAGGTTGCTGACTGTGAAGGAAGTTCTTTGAGCAGGCGGTATTAAAACATTGAAAGTTATTATATAAAAATTATTTGTTTAGAGGAGCCTGTTTCTTCACATATGACGTACGTATCAACTTGGCGATGCTTTGTTAATTTAGTCCTTTAATTCATATTTACTATAATAATAGAAATAATGTATTTAGTAGGTATTGCAGAAACAGCAAGACTACATTTCTAGCAAAAACCAAAAATAAACTACCCACTTTAACTGTTCCTATCGTGTGTATCTTTACAGAGCTCGGTAGCACAATGACCATCGCGCAACTCTACAAGCGATCGAAGTAAAATTGCAATAACCGTAATAGTCCCACTTTATTCCTACAATTGACGTAAAAAAATAACCAAACTTTAATATATTTTTCTTAAAATAAAACAACGAACTTAATTTACATTTATATAAACAGAAGTACTTATGTAGTTACTTAGTCCTCGCATAAAGAAATTTTATTTATTACCTGTTGGAGCAGCCTAATTAAATTCATTTAAAAATATTTACTTACCCAATTCGTATGACGTCGACATTTAAGTAGACCATTATCTCGATGTAAACTTAATATTTGTTTACTGATCTCTCTGAAATTTTCCTTTCATTTGTATAACCTTTTATTTATACATGAGAAACAATGAATAGATATTCGCCTTCATGCAACTTCTTATGAATTGTGTTAAAAGATTATTTTGTCTTGCCATTATGTTTTATTAGTTGTTGAGTTACGATCAAGACTCGAATGGCTGGGCGTCGAGCGGAGGTTGCAAACCCATTAATCATAGTACGATACTTTATTGCTTCAATGGGGCGCCGATATAGGTCCGTTCAATGAGGCTCAATGTGGCGCGGGCGGCCCGCTCCCGCCGCGCGCCTATCCTGCTCCACTGTTACGTTTTTGCATTGTGTTTATCAGGTCACTTCAGTTTCATCAGCAACCTTTTTTTCCGAACTCATTGTATTGTTTATTTCTAAAGAAAACGATGCATACAAATGTTTGCTAAGTAATCTTCGCGTTCTTCATTTTACTTCAGTCAATTGACGATATTTGATAGAGCAAATGCTAAAGATCTGTTTTCGAGTTTACATAACGAAGCTTATTAATCTCTAAAATAGTCTAAGACTCTGGGTGCAGTGTTAACTGGAATGAAACTAAACTTCTGTATAGGTACTAAAAGCGTGGTTCACCACCTGCAGCTCTCGACGTGTTTCTTCATGGTACGGTGTGAGCTTGTATATGCGCTACGGCGACGGCGCCGTGCCGTATTGCTGCCGTGTCTGTCAACAAGCTTCCATAGTGATCCATGATACAACACAACAAGTGCTTAAACATCTGCGACCATCCGTATTTTTCTCGGCGAGAAATGCGTGTGTGTACAAAAGGCCTTACAAGACATCAAACAGCAGTAATACACCCATTCGAAGTTAACGAGCTACTTCAGATATATAGGTTATTTAACTTGTACCTAAGTACTTTCTTCTTTTTCTATACACATACATATATAAACACACGCCTTCTTCCTATTGGGGTACGCAGAAACTACAGAACGTCACCTGCTTCGATCCTTACATACTCTTTTTGCCTAGTTTACGTTCATACATCTGGTCAGACACGCATGCCGGTTGTGAGTACTACGCACCTGACCTTGCTGAAGAATATCACCAATGAGGTCACTATATGTCCTCCAAGGGCGTCCCCTCCCGGCGTTTCCACTCATATCTACCTTGAAAATACCTTTTGTTATTTTTCTATATTTTCCAACAAATTCTATAGAAACTGTAATTGCAGGATAAGCTGTACCAACAAGAAATTGGTTTTGTCATGGGTCATCACTCAAAGTGAATTTGTGTCATAATCTGGAAATTGAAATGTGGGATGATTTAAGAATTATCTGTTTTATTGTTTGCATTTAGTTTATTCTAAAAAAGCTTTGTTTTCTACGTAAGTTGAGTGTGATTACGCCTAATAAGTAAGGCTAGGAAATGTACAGCATAAGATCAGACATTGCTACTATTAATAATTTAATACCGCAAGGAAGTGTTTTAGGATGTACCTTATTTATAATAATATACGTAAATGACTTGCCGAAAAAGATAAGTTCGTCGTGTATTTTTTTCGCTGACGTTGTTTCTTCATTATTTAAAACGCCCGCGAATGATGACCATTTAGCCATTAAAAAAAAAAAAAACACAGAAACTGAGCAATGGTTAAACGAACATAACTTAGAAATAAACTTATCTAAAACTAAAATATGCCAATTCAGAACTTACCAAAGAACCCCAATAAATCTAAACACAGTAACGCAAACAATAAAATTAGAAGAGGTAAACGAATTTACACTTTTAGGCCTACATTAGACTCAAACCTAAATTGGAAGAAACATATCGAAAGTACAATAGCAAAACTGTCCTAATTTATTTATGCGCTTAGCATATTTAAATGCAACACAGACTATAAAACCGCCTTATCTGCCTATTATGCGTACGCCTACTCCTGGCTAAATTATGGTATCATTCTGTGGGGAGAAAGTACTGACTTGTTGGACTACTTCATTCAGTAAAAGAAATGTAACAGAATATTAATGAACAACGAGAGAGTTGTAGGCCACATTTTATTAAACAACAAATTCTTACACTACAAAGTTATGAAAACTATAACCGACGTAACAAGAATAGATTAATACTACTCATCACAAACTTAAAAGTTATCGGCAAAAGCATACTCTGGTCTAGCTAATATATTTAATAAGCTACCGGAAAGTTTAAAATCCCTGCCAAATAGACAAAATTTTCTCGAAACAGTTGAATTCTTTGTTAATAAAGAAAGGCTAGTAAACTGTTGAAACTGACAAATTGTGAATCGATCGACGTTGTCTTGATGCTTGAAGTAAATGTGAAATAATAAATGACTATACTAATTTACCTATATATATGACTAAAATGAATCAACGAATAAAATAAAATGTAATACATTTTTGTAATTATGTTTAATCTTTAATGTTTAGTATAATGTAAATTGTAATAATTAGAATTAATATTATTCCAACCCGCACTGGGCCCGCGTGGTGGATTACGGCCCACTCCCTCTCACAGAGAGGAGGCCTGTGTCCCAGCAGTGGGAACATTATAGGCTGATGATGATGATGATTATATTATTATGTAATTTGATATATAGAAATTGCAGTGCCCTTACAGGTACATGTCTTAATACTGTGTCATGAAACATGTCTTAATACTGTGGCATGCCTACTTACCGGTGTTTTACATGTTAGCAAATAAATAAATAAAAATAATACAGGCGCAGTAAGTATAGTGTCCGAAACACCATCGATCGGCAAGCTAAGTACTAAATTATGTAGCTTCCTTACAACCACTTGGGGATATTTATACCAGCATCGATGAGCGGGTTGAAGGGTCATGTTAAAAACGGAAAGGTCACGCGTCTTTAAATATCGCTTGTAGGTAAACATCTTCTATAACTTGTTAGAGTTCGTAATAAACATGTTGCTGCGACGTCATATGGAGTTACGTAACGGTCATTAATTGATTATGTGCATAATTGTAGGCATTTTGGTAAGTTATTTTTAATTTTCTTATAATATTTTAACAGCAGTTTTCTTCTAGAAGGCCAGTGAAACGGCAAGCTATGTAAATCAAATTAAAGTCGCTTTCAACAACAATGAATTAATTGGCGTAGTTCACAAGGAGTTACGGGTACCTAACTATTATTAGCGAACGCTTGCGATTGTTTGATAAAGACGCAGTAGATTAGGGTACGGAAACATTCGGTAGATAAAGGAGAATTTCGTCTTTGTTTTTACAATGAAAATCAAAACATGCTAATAAAGCCTACCGATATTACAATAATCTAAATAAATGACTGATATAAAAACACCAGAACATTGTTTGCATACACAGTTAGAATATACATGAATGTATTTATTCAACACATTATGGGTAAGCCTAACAAAGGGTTATGATTTGGGCAATCTTATTTGTGTTTACCCATCAAGGATGAATGAGCAATTTTTTCGTATTCCCTTGCCTCAAAACATCTACCACATAAATGACTAAATAGCGGCTAGAATATCGATGTGAGCTTTGTGCGTCATTGGCGAAAAAATCAATGTCTCGAATTTATTTATGTTGGTATGAACACCGCTTAGCTTTAATGTATTATTCTTATATCTTTAACTTCATCCAAATACTATTTAACGTTTACGATTGAATAAGCGTTTTAGAATTTTGATAATTGGCTCATAATTAATACGGAATGATTTACAGTTGATTGAGTTTTGTAAACAATATTCGATTGGAACATGCAATTACATTCATTTCCTTTTGTCAAGCGAAGACAGCAGAATAGTTCTATTTTCCAAACTTATGTGTTAATATTCATACATTATAGGGGTAAAGTACTTAAGCTGACAGTGCAGTCGGCCGGCGCTGAGTTAAAGTTCGATGCCAAGAGTCGGAGATGCCAAACAATAGGCAATATGCCGCTGCAGCTCCGTGTCTGTGTTATAGTTCCGCCTATTGCACTGTCGAACTCCCGCGCCGGAAGTCGTTGTGCGCCATGTGGCGGCCGCGCCCGCGCCTCCCTCGGCTCGCGCCGCTCGCGCCTCGATACTCTCTATACATGTCATAAACTACATCATGAACATACTTTATTGCCTCTCAAAATTGGCTTTATGCTATTACAATTTAGTATTTCAAATAAATCGAGGCAAGCATATTGGAAAACGATGCCATTTGTCGTTTAAGAAGTCTTGGTCTTCGATAAATTAGGAAGAATTTATAAATACATAAATATTGACTCATTATTGGCAGATTTAGCTCATATAAACAAGTATTTCTTAAAAGATTTACAAGTATCTGAAATTTTATTTTCCAAAACTACTACAAAAAAAGAAGAGAGAGAGAGTTTTAAAAGAGTTTAATACGCAAAGCTAGCCAATGGGATGGTTCGTGTTTGGAAGGTTTCATTATAATTGGAAATAATTTGGTTATGATTAGAGGGTAGACTCATTGTAATATGGGGAGTTTGAACGAGAGGCTTAGAAATTGAAAGTTAATTGTGATGTCGGCACTTGTTGTTGCTGTCGCGTGGTGAGTGTAGGGCAGGCGAGGGCGAGGTATTAGCGAGTGCTATTAGCGAGTGGCGAGCGGCGAGCATCCGACCGCAATTTATGCCTCGGCTGCGGCTGGCGCGCCGCCAGACGCCGCCGACACACTCGTTAGCTCCTGAAGCAGCCCACGATCTAATAGTTTTGTCGTCTTTCAGAGACCATTTAATCCGCTTGTTTATATTTGTTGCAACTGGAACTCGAATACAGGTCATTTTAACGGTGTTTACGTTTTCTTCCGCTTCTATCGTATCGTTTTCAGATTCAGAAACTACGTACACGACGTATGTACAGTATATGCTATGTATAAACATTAACTATAGAGGAATATTAATTAACTACGGTATGTAATTTAATTGAACATTATACAAAAAACGTTCTATGATTCAATTTTACAAGTCTCAATTGATTATACAGTATTCGTAGCGTTTCGTAGCAGCGTGCTACGAAGCGTCTACGACGGTAATATCTATAGGCCAATTCCCGTAACTAAAAACGTTCAATATCTAGTCGCAATCTCATCTGAGCGACAATCGATGTCAAAAGTTTGTCAAAAATGTATGGAAATTAGAGATATTTTTGACAGATTGAGACTGAGATCAGACTGCGAACGTTCTTAAACTTACGAGAATTGCCCCTCTGTTAATTTTATCCCGCAACTAATCTCATAAGTTGTCTGTTATGGTAATTTTTATTTTGGTATAAACATATATACCTACTGTATCTTAATAAGTCTACCAAAATGATTACGTTCTTAGTTTTAAGGTATGATCATCTGTGTAGTGAACGTAAAACTTCATTATGTTTATGTAAAACGTTTAAATACTCTTAAATATGGTTACATTGTACGTTGTCTGAATTATTAAAGTATAGAAAAATAGGGCTCTGGCATAAATCTGGATGACCCTCGTCAGTCGCCCAGCTTTGCTCGCTTCTGCGACACAATGAGCCGATATCCAGATAAACTGCCATGTTATGTGAAATTCTTCGGAAACATCATTTGTTAACGTATGAATAGTGTATAATGCAACTGGTTCAATGGAGTCCGGATAACCGAAAACGCTGCTGTAATTGACTGTAGCAAGCCCTATTTAAGAATAAAACCCATTTTACTGTCGACCATTAAAAAGTTTTGTATTTTTATCGTAAGCGTTTCTATACAGTTAGGTACCTAAAAGTACCGTAGGTATGGTACTTTCTAAGTCTAAATCTCAACATTTCTAAGAAACTTAGATCTTCAATATTTTTAGAAGTACTTAAAAGTCGGAGAGATTTTTTTATTCAATAGTAAAGTTATTCCAGTTTTCCAGTTACTGGGCACTTACCAAGTTTACATTGGCCATTTATAATTTAACTAGAACGTTGTATTGTAAAGCAAGTTATTTTTCATTTTAATGGTGCGACAATAAGCATGTTTATACAGATTGATGGCAGCAATAGGCTCCAATTTGTCGAGTGCTTGTGCTACGGCGCGGCTTTTAAATTATTCGACTAATTGGGTAGATCACGGTAATTTTAGGCCGTACTGTAAGCCTTAATTGGAGTTTCAGGTGTAATCGTCGATCGTAGGATACGTCGAAGCCGAGCTAAAAATAAACTTTATGGATGCGTGCGTGAGGTTTCGAATAACTAAAACAGTACAAAATGGGGCCATTTCCCTTTCGTTGCTATTCTTGTTAAATTTTATTTTTAACCGACTTCTAAAAAAGGAGGAGGTTCTCAATTCGAATGTTTGTATGTTTTTTTTTTTTTTTTTTTTTTTGTGTTTGTTCGCGCATAACTCCGTCGTTTGCCAACCGATTTGAAAAATTCTTTTTTTGTTAGAAAGGGTATACTTCCCAAATGGTCCCATGAAAATTTTATCGAAATCGGATGAGCAGTTTTTGAAAAATCAACAAAAATCTAAAAATTTATCTACATTTTCTACATTAACGATCTTTTTGTTTACTTTTTTGTGGGGTAGGTACAACTAAAAAGTGAAAAATAAAAACTTTTTTACAAAAAAAAAACAACCGACTTCAAAAAAACACTACAAAGTGATAAATAACTTTTATTTCGGAAGTCGGTGTCAAAAAACGAAAATGTGGAATCAACGACACCGACTTCCGAAATAAAAGTTATTTATCACTTTGTAGTGTTTTTTTAACCCTTAAGTAGGTTACAGACCAAGTGAATTAAGTGTGTAAATAAGTTCAAACATAACAAAGTTTTTGAGGGCAAACTGGTTTAGTTTTACCCAAGCGCTATTTGTGCGAAATATTTACTGTATGAAGTAAAGTAAAGTAGAATGTGTGATTCTACTTGAAGCAATGTTATGTCCTATTAGCGGTAGTTCCTTTCTTTATACTTGAAGTGATACACTAACTAAGTAGACTAGAAGTGAAACACAAGCAAAGGAAATGAGTAGGTTGCTATGTATATTCCAGCATGAGCAAGTTTCAAATTAGGAGTTAATTAAACGCGCACAGTTTGTCCCTCTAAGAATAGACGCTCCTATTCCCGCGGGTATCGTAAAATGCGAGTAAGGTGTTATAATAAGGTGACTAAGCAGTAGTACCAAGCCTTCCAACCTATACATGTACTCGTATCTGTAAAGGTCGGGTTGCAACAGGGTAAATCTGATACTCGAGATATAATAGATGGCGAACACTATGACCAGTACCGGCTTAGTGGCGAGAAAGTGGGTTGTCTCTGGTCGCTGTTTGTGATTGTGAACCCAGGACTATTGCTACACGTTGCTTTAGGTAGGCCTTAGTCTTGTGGCGCATAATTATACGGAGAGAGAAAATAAAAGCTACACAAACGAAGTTGTCAAATAGTCAAATTGTTTAGTTAAAGTTAGTTCAGAAAATTATGTAACAAGTTTTCAACATAATTCTTATCTTCTTGCATAATTTCCGTCCAACCTATCACTGACGTAAACCCAATGATCTACATAGTAATGTTACCAAAAATAACGTGAAACATTATCAAAGCACGGGGCTTACCTACGCACATCGTTGCTTGTTGACGTTTTCCTACAAGAAATATTATGTTGTTTACTTGATCGCTGACTTTACTACGTTCAAACAGCTAAGCGGTCCCCAGAAAATAAACTTATTTCTTACTTTATGGTTTACCTGGAGAGTTACTGACTTCGAGGAACTAATTCGCTTTAGTAGGTACCTTTTGGTAAATGTCATATGTATACTAGTAGTGCCTTACATGCTTATGCGTCTGACCAAGTGCAAATCTAGAAGAATATGCTTCTTCTGACTTGCTGGCACTCCGATGCTCTCATGAATAATAGTGTCATCAAATTGTGAAATGAATGGGTGAATTTAAGAAGAAGCTGTTGTAGTTTTCAAAATATTTTGTATTTCGTAGTTATCAAACTTAGACTAATCACCACGTATGCGCAGGAAAAATGAAGAAAATTATGTTAATCTAAACATATACATTCATTATTGATCCAAATGTTGAGATGTAGAGATACCTAGGTAACTAATTGTTAGCTATTTGTAACTTCCACTAACATTATGCATAATGGGCGGCGGTACAGATAAACCAAACAGAATTAGTTAACTGACTCAATTAACCGATTAATTAACGCGTAGTAGGCGGAGTAATACATTAAAGATCACTCGAACACACCGGGTAATTGCATCCCACCCGACGCATCATTGTTTGTTATGCTAGTCAAGTAGCGTATATCAAGTAAACAACAACGTATCGGGAACGTAACCGATTTGAATCAGTTAAAAAACTTTACCGAATTTAATTCAGAATATTGTTATATCCATGCATCTCGGAATTGGAAAATATTTAAACGGGTTATAGGTAGAGTGTGATGCGTTGGATTTTAATATTATATAGAATACATATTGGTAGGTACTTATTTCGTGAAATAGAGAAAACCTGTCACATCATGGGTATTTCTGAAAACACAAACAGTTCTGTTCTATTCTGACTGCCTTGTTAGGTACACTAATGCGCTGATTTTGACGTATCGAAGCGTCAGTTTATGCTAAGTTTTGTCTGTCGTATCAAAACCCCTGTCCCTGTGTCTCCGCAGATTAAAGTTATGTCGCCAACCTTTTTTGTGTCCCACTGCTGGGCAAAGGCCTCCCCTTTTTCCTTCCGAACCTACCTCACACCAGCTTCGCTGTGGTCTACCTCGACAGCGATGTCCTCCCTCAGGCGTCCAGTAAGGGACGATCACTGTCAAGCTCTCCACCAAAAAGCCTCAAAAAATTTATGGTAAATCTGAAGCTTATACTGGTTGTAACTTGAATCCTCGTTTATTAATGAGAGGGTAAGCGTATGATTCTGATTCACGAAAAAAGAGAAAACGAGAAGAGAAAACGTGAAAAGCGTGACGATGCAAAATTTTCAGCTAATATTTTTTCGGGTTTAAGAATTGTACTTTACGATCTGGCTTATTGCGGTCGGTACTTTAGTTATTATAATGTGTCACGATCTCATGTCGAAGTTCGGTGGAATGTGAGAGGTTGGCAGGGCGTGGGGCGCGGGGGGGGGGGAGGTTGCGAGCACCTGCGCAGGATGCACCCGCGTGCAGTCAGCGCGCCAGCCAGTCTGGCGCCTATCAGCCGCCCCCGCACCCTCCTACCGCACCCCGCGCTCACCCTCCGTACGACTCCCACGCCCGCGTTTGTTTTCAACTTTGATTGATAATTTGTTATTGGAGTGCGTATAACGTTTCGAAAACACTACTACGTTTCACTCAACTGTAGGTAATCGCGATAATAGTATTTCTCGATCAGAAAGAACGTGCCATGTTTGCAATTGGAAAAAAAAAAAGATTACTTTTATCACAAAGTAAATAAGTAAGTTTTAGCAAATACTCGCTTTGGTTCAGCTAAATGCAATATACTTATTTTTATTCATTTTGTCCATGTATGTAAACAGATAATGTATGTACTAAAAGCCTAAACCCAAAACTTCCAAAAAAAAAACTTTCTACACCTACTCGGTGAGTGTTGTGAGAAGTAAAGTCGCCCTCGTAATTGTTTCAGCACCCTAAGGTTGAATTGAATGTCACTTGCTCGTCATAAAACGTCAAGGTCTATTTTAACTCTAATACCAATAGCAGGAGTTTTTGTCAAAAGTGATAAAACAATTACAAGGTCGACTTTACTTTTAAAAAATACCCTTGGCGAAAGTCAAAATAGATTTTCTTCTTAAGATTCCATTGGAATAGAAATTTTTAGGTACATAGAATTAATAGGCCCCATAAATGGGATTTAAAAAATACCTAATGTATTTAGTTATATTACCTACGTAGGCGACATAGTTACATCTACATATTTGTTAGGTACTCCTCAAAATCAAAATTCAACGATCGAAGTATCGACGTGTAAAAATTCTTCTCAATGATCGAAATTCATCAAAATGAGTCAATTTTGTTTATTATTTGTAAGAAAGGGAAAATTAATGTAAACAAAATCATTTGTGATTTGATTAGTCAAGTTCAAAAAAAGAAAATTTTATCTTATGTTAATAAAATATCTTCATTAACTAAATCAAAGGCAAAATCAACTATATTTTCGAGAGTGCAAAAGTGATGAAACCGACCGATGTATGTGACTGAAACGAAAGGTTTAGCATTACGAAAACTGTACTTTTATAATCATACAGACTTAATGTTTCAATTATTTCAAGCTTTCTAACAATTAGATACAAAATGGACAACCGTGGGTTTTTTTCGTGCACGGAGCCTTAATCTTTCTAGCAGCTACCTGAATAATGAAAAACATACCTTAACTTTAGGTAGAGAACAGAAAAAATCGATCGTATCTTAAAGTAGAGAAGTGACACCAAGAAACATTACAATACAGCACAAACAGCGGTATTGAGCGGTCGTGTTAAACCGCTATTCACGCATTCAGTAACCGTCACACGGGTAATTACACGTGAGAAACTATGTACCGAGTAATTATGCGAGGCTTGATTAGGTACTTAATCTTAAAACACTATACTTATGTGCCTACATTTAAGACGGATTAGGCTAGCGAATCCGTCTTACATCGCCCGTACATAAGTAGTGTGTGGACGTGTTTAACTGCCACCACACTCACAGACTAAACTAACGGTTGCTTATGAGTGCCCAGTGTTCAGGAAATATTGAGCATTACAATTTTGGATTGCTGTCTGTTTTGTGTATTTAATGATCGCCTACGTTGATGAAAGTCTGTAAGTGTGGCTGTTCGTTTGATAATAGTTCAGAAATAGTATCTAGGTATTAGTAAGCACCTCAGGGGAGACGTTTACCTGACGCGGGGTCAACGATATATTCCAACAAAACCCTGAATTCAAGTAAGAGTAAATATGAGTGTTTGCCGAAATTTTACATTCTATGTTTTTCTTATGGGCCATAATTCATGATTCTGTGACATAAAACGTGAAATAAAAAACCGGCTGCCGGACCTTTCACGGGTAACAATTGTACATATTTATTTTTGCATTTTAATGTCTTTATGTGACTTTATTTATTATTATATCGTGTGATAAAATTGATATATTCACAAGAAATTCTCTTTACGAAGTACACCGTAGTAACAACATGTAACAGGTAATAAAAATATTCATACATATCTAACTATATGTATACTATATTGAATGAATTAGGTTATTAAATGGATTAAGGGTGGGGTGTGACGTAGTTGACGTTACGTCAGGCAGCTATTGCGCCATTACTGCCAAAAAAGTGAGTCAATTTCTTGGAAAAACAACGTACGCCAAATATTTAATATACTAAAACATTTTTAAAATTACTGTTGGTTGGTAAATATTTGACATTGGTTTTCCCCATGTTATTTGAGTTACGGAATAGGTTTATTGGATTATGTTTGAGATTCTTATTTATCTAATTTCATTCATAACTAGCGTTTTTATTTTTCTTCTCTTCACAAGCTCTGGGCTGTTCTTTTTAGATTTTGTCAGATTGTTTAGTTGTGATATCATAAACTAAGTATAAGCCCTGAGACTGAACTGAACAGGGTACTGATTTCATGACCCCTTGTGTCTTACCTCCATTTGACACTCCTAGCCAGGAATGATAAAATGCGGTTCTATTTCCCACTTCTCGGCAAAAGTTATGTTTGATTTCTAGATCTTTCGTGATCTTATTATTTTAAAAGAGCTTTGATTTAACTTGTTTGCATGAACAAGAAATTCTACATCAAAGTTATCCGGACGCACTGAATTAAGCTCAAGCAGAACTTTTTAAAGACTACGAAGCACGTGTGTTCTCATTTCCCGCCATTCTCTTCAGGAAGCAATTTTCCTTATTTCTTAGCTGCCTACGAGAGTTTATTTAAAGTTTTTTTTCTTATATTACCTCGCACAAAATTGCTGAGTGACGGTGAAAAATCACAATATTATACAAAATGTTCATTTACCAATTATAGCAAAAATTACCACTTGGTTTTTAGTTTTTAAAAACGTTTCTATTTGATAATTACAACGGAAACATCAGAAACCTCAGTCCGTTGAGTAAAGATTTGTAAACAAAGCATAAGTATGACATTAATTATAATATTATTTTATATTTACTCCGCTTGACCTCGGGATTCACTAGTCCGAATAAACGAATGTCTGAAAACACCAAGTTGGATACGAAGCGAGGTCGCACTAAAACTGTCGCCTCCTACACAAGTTTTGTAGCCTACATAATAATTATTAGTATATTATTCTCGTATCCTGGCAAGATGCCGCACTGTTCGTTACACACAACCTGTACTTACCAGACCTTCTTGAAGTCCTCAAGAGCGCTAGAATATCTTTGGTTTGAAGCCAAATACTTGTTCCTTTCCTTCTACGCGATTTGTAAAGTTCCAAAACCTGATTTTCATATTCTCTACGAAAGCTAACATTTTACGTGTCTCAAAGTCTAAGCACTCAGAATGTGCTTATCTAGTATTCAGATATTATAAAATCGACACGAAAAGCTCATTTTTATTTGAGCATTTTTGGGTATAATTTTAAACTTTTATAGAACTTACTTATACGCTAATACTTTGTATAAAGTAAAATAAAAAGCAGAACGCTTTGGTTCCTACGAAATTTTTTTCTAAAACGTTAACTTTATTATTCAAGAACGTCTTTCATATTTCCAGGAATGTTTTTAGCACGTATTTTATTCATGCCGAGCTAAAGGATTACAGACTTTTTAACCTCCATTAAAAGAGATTTTAATTTTCAAAGTTTATTGTTACTTTTTTTTTACTACATTTTTAATGGCCTATGGAGGATTAAAAGCCTGGAATCCGGACTGTCCAATGTTTTTTAAAGAAAAAGCTACTTTAACATGATACATTGAGCTTTAGAGAGCAACTCTCACTCAGTTATTAGTGACAGAGACAACGCTCTAAAACGACAAAGCTCTAAGACGACAACGCTTTAAAACGACAATGCTTTAAAACGACAACGCTCTAAGACGACAACGCTTTAAAACGACAACGCTCTAAAACGACAACGCTCTAAAACGACAACGCTCTAAAACGACAACGCTCTAAAACGACAACGATCTAAAACGATAACACTCTAAGACGACAACGCTTTAAAACGACAACGCCCTAAAACGACAACGCTCTAAAACGACAACGCTCTAAAACGACAACGCCCTAAAACGACAACGCTCTAAAACGACAACGCTCTAAGACGACAACGCTTTAAAACGACAACGCCCTAAAACAACAACGCTCTAAGACGACAACGCTTTAAAACGACAACGCCCTAAAACGACAACACCCTAAAACGACAACGCTCTAAAACGACATCGCTCTAAGACGACATCGCTTTAAAACGACAACGCCCTAAAGCGAAAACGCTCTGTTACGACAACGCTCTAAGACGTCAAGCTTTAAAATGACAACGCTCTGAAACGACAATTAATGCTCTAAAACGACAACGCTCTCTTGTCGTGACGGTCAAGATTTTACGCTTTTTTCAATCTAAATTTCATTCGCCAAGTATGCACAGTATAACGTGTGAGGAATGTTGTAGTCAATGTCAAATACTGGTGTAAATGACAGATTATCATGACGGCCTCTTATAATATGACGAAACTAATTTTCTAGGAAACCAAAGCTTAAGCGTCACCGTTTACTCATAGAAAGTGACGGCCGGAGACATTTAAAATTTTCAAATTCGGGCAATATTATGAGTAATGGCTTGTCTAACCGCTGCCGGGGCGCGGCGGCACGGGGATTCCGCGCTCTGTGGTTCCATTGCTGCAGTTTACAATGTTCACATGAACTACAGTGTAGTAAAACCGTTCGCTACAGATTGTTAGCTACATTTTGATAGGATGTGGAGTGTGGGCTGGTTGATATGTCAACGTCGTATATATCAACCGCGTGCCGTTAGTTTTGCAGACGTGTTGTTTTACTTTGTGAGCGGGACTACTGCCAGTGCAATGGGCACACTGATTTAACTTTACAGTTTGTCATGCTTTTGTTTTTGTTAACGTCAATTTTTACCTACAGCGTTTTGATGTTTTGATAAATTCGGTCGATTTGGTTCCAAACAAAGAAAGTTGAGCGAAGTATACTCGTATTTATCAATAAAACCTATTTTTTATATCGTGTGAGAATAAAGCTTTTATTGTAATATATACTTATGTGAACTTTATAAGTTTAGTTCATAACCATCCATGTAAGGTAATTTCGTTTTATTGCATTATTATATTAATTCCACAGATATCAAGCGAGCCTATTAATGTTATTGTAATTTAGCTATAAACTTAATTATCGGTTCAACCTGAAACACACACTAACTCGACTACTAAGTATTTCGTAGTAACCCTTATAATAACGACAATGTAATAGTATTACCGTCTTACTCCTAAATACTACTTGTCATATCATAAAGATTATTAATAACTAGTTTCGTACGCGTTAAATTTCTTGTTCCCCCGACTCTCCCCGTTGCATCGCATCGCCTGCTCGCGCTATTAGATACTTCGTTTTCGCTCAGCGTTCTTTGTGATTTTTTCTTTGTGCTCGGCTCCTAGCGTAATGTTTACCAAATGCAAAAATAATTTTTCAACTCCGATCGGCAGTCCAGAGATTAGCGCGTTCAAAAAAACTTTGTAGCTTATTATTAGTATATAGATATCAGAGAAGGTAGGTGTACAATGTCCCAAAAATATCACAAATACAAATAAAACCAAAACTCTAGAGTAAGACAATTTATTCCAAAAGGTACCGATGAGGTCATGTTTCGCAGGAGAATCTTAACACCGCGATGTAAAATAGTGACGTTTCGGCACAATGCCATCTGTTATCAAAAAAGCGGTACCTAGCAAATGACAAATGTTGACAGGTTTGTCTGTAGTACTTATTTAAAGATTAAACATTCCGCCCACCATGGACGACTCTGTCCATCAACCTTAACATAACAATATAAACTTAAATTATTGAATGGTTGTTTGGCTATCCACTATACTCTAATCCTAGGGTCTTATATCTACTATACAAGTTCCTGCCTTATGAAAATAAAAATTAAACAACAGTACAAACAAGTAAAAACTACATGGAAATTCACAACGTGTATGCTGTGTAAATAAAACTGTAGTTATATAAAATGCACTAATAAGATGGTAACCAATAGCTAAGTGTTCACAGGTAACATAATTAACTTAGATACAGGTCTTTTAATCTCATTATTCTTACACCGTATGGTTACAACGCGAGTAATGTTGTCCAAACCTGGATGTTTACTGGTAATAACTCCGTATAGCCATCTAGCGGGTGGGAGATTATCCTCCTTCACCAGAACCACGTCTCCAATATCAGGTTCAGGCTTGCAATCTGTCCATTTATATCGAAGCTGCAATTGAGTCAAGTACTCTAGTGACCACCTGCGCCAGAAATTTTGAAGCATTTTTTGCGTAAGGTGCCATCGTTTCAGATTACTAATGGATGAATATTCATAATTTGCATCAGGTACAGTTGCCAGAGGTTCACCCACCAAAAAGTGTCCAGGCGTCAAAGGACACGAGTCTTCTGGATTGTTAGAAAGTTGAGAGATCGGCCTCGAGTTAAGGCAGGCTTCAATTTGAGCCAGCACAGTTGTCATTTCTTCAAATGTCAATGTGCTGGTGCCTATAATTCTCTTCAAATGATGCTTCGTGGACTTGACACCAGCCTCCCATAATCCTCCAAAGTTTGGAGCATGGGGTGGTATGAAATGCCAAGTCGTACCATTCATAGACAGGAAATCAGCTATTTCCAAAGCTACCATAGACCTTTCAGCGTTGAATAGTTGTTTCAATTCTTTTGCACTACCAACAAATGTGGTTCCATTATCACTCCACAAGTCCAATACTCGGCCACGTCTGGCTACAAAACGCTTAAAAGCCGCAAGAAAACTCTGAGAAGTCATGTCACTGACCACCTCAAGATGAATAGCCCGAGTGGACATGCAAACAAACAAGCAAATATAACCTTTACTGGAGTGTTGACCACGACCTTTAGAAGTTCGGATGCTGATTGGACCTGCGTAATCTACGCCACTGCATTGAAATGGCTTCAGAGAAGACACTCTGGCCGTCGGTAACTGGCCCATCATTTGTTGGTGTGTTTGTGTTGAATATCGAATACAAGTTACACACTTATGAACATGTTGCCTAACGAGAGTCCTTGCACTGAGTATCCAGTATTTGGATCTTAAGAAGTTGAGCATCAATTGCGGCCCACCATGCAAAGTTCTCTCGTGAGCCTCCGCAATTAAAAGATTGGTGAAGTGTGATTTATGAGGGATTAAGATGGGGTGCTTCATATTCTCATGAATAGAAGCTCGGTGCAAGCGACCGCCTACTCTTAAGATCCCGTCATCATCAAGAAAAGGACTCAACGAGGTAAGTCTACTACCTTTATTTAGTTTACGTTTCTTTTTTACAGATTCTATTTCATCGCTAAAGGACTGGAGTTGGCAGAACTTTATACAGGTAAGTACAGCTTCGTTTAATTCTTTTGTAGTTAGCCAAGTAGTTACTTTATTTTTATTATGTTCAAATTCCTTCATTCGTAAAAATCTTCTACAGTAAGCTATGACTCTTATTAATCTACCGAACTTAGAAAATCTAGTAAATAGACTATCATCGTATTCTAACGCAGTTGTATGACATTTTGTTTTTATCTTTCTTTCTTCTAGTGTAGTTGCTTGTATATTTCCTTTATTATAGTCTATTTTTTCATTCTGTAACCATACTGGCCCTTTTTTCCAGAGTTGCATATCGTTACACTCAGAAGGGCTTGCTCCTCGAGATGCGCAATCCGCTGGGTTTTCCGACGACGACACATGTGACCACTGACTTCTATCCATAATGGTAAGTATTTCGGAAACACGATTTGCGATAAATGTTTTCCAACGACTAGGGTGGCTGCTTAACCACGCTAATACGACGGATGAGTCTGTCCACGCATATAAATGCTGTTTGGGAATTTGTAAAGTCGAAGCGACTTCTTGAAGAAGCTTTGCTACTAGAACAGCTCCACAAAGCTCTAATCGCGGGATGGATACCTGCTTAACAGGAGCAACCTTAGTTTTTGAAGTCACCAAAGTTGTGTGAATATGTCCATCTCTATCAATGATGCGTACGTATACTACCGCGGCGTATGCTACATTGGACGCATCTGAAAAGCCATGCAATTCCAGCACCTTGTCCTCCTTGCTAGAGTTGATCCAACGAGGCAGACGAAACTTAATAAGGTTACAAAGGCTCTTCCGGAAGTCAAGCCACTCTGTCAGCAATGGTGCAGGCAGTTCTGCGTCCCATTCGATCCCAGTCATCCATATTCGTTGAATAAACACCTTCGCAGTGATGATTGTCGGTGCTAACCATCCAAGGGGATCGTATAGTCGCGCTATGTCCGAAATAACCTTACGTTTTGTCACTGGTAATTCTGGATCCTTAAGCTGAATTGTGTAAACGAACTCATCATTGTCTTTGTTCCACGTCAAACCTAATATTTTTGAAATTGCATCTGTTTTTAGTTCCATGTTCCCTTGTGTTTGTGATATTTGTTCGTCGTCTTCAATTAACCTTAATAGTTCTCTGTTGTTACTAGCCCATTTTTGGAGCTGGAACCCCCCACGTTTAAGCAGCTCCGATGTCTGCTTATATATTTCTACTCCTTCTTCTATGGTTTGACATCCCGTCAATAGGTCATCCATATAGAAATCGGAAACAACACGGTTTTTTGCTAAAGGGAATTTAGCGCCTTCGTCTTGAGCTAACTGCTGCAATGATCTTACTGCTAGGTAAGGCGCCGAGGATGTTCCAAACGTTACTCGCAAATGACGTAACACTTGAATTTCGTCATTTGGATTTTCACGCCATAATATACGCTGAAAATCTGTGTGATCATCGCATACCTTAATCTGTCTGTACATCTTGACGATGTCCGCTACCAGACAGATAGGTTCACAACGCCAACGCATGATAATATGACGAAGTTCAGGTTGTAGACGAGGCCCCACCAGTAGATCGTGATTAAGAGATACCCCGTTGCTGCCTACACATGATGCATCAAATACGATGCGCAACTTCGTTGTACTTCTTTCGTTACGGATGACAGCATGATGAGGTAAGTACACAGAATCTTCTTTGTCCTTATCCTGTACTACATCCATATGATTAAGAGCGATATACTCATTTAGAACCGCTGAATACTGAGCTTTGAATTCGGGATTCCTTAGAAATCGCTTTTCTAAGGTTAAAAATCGTTTGAGAGCGATGTCTTTCGATGCACCATATTTACAAGCAGGATCGCTTGACCTGAAAGGCATATGCACAATATAGCGACCAGATTCGTCTCGTTTAGTCGTGGCCTTAAATATATCTTCGCATTTCTGTTCTTCTGGGGTCAAGTAAACCTTATTGTAATCGCCCTTGGGTTCAGATTCAAGTTCCCAAAATTTTTTAAGGAGTGCATTCTCATCTGTATGAGTAGAATGCAATGTGACTACGGTATTGTGGCATGTCTCGCTTTGGTTGATTTCACCAACTTGACCAGACAAGATCCATCCTAGTCTGGTACTTTGTGCGATGAGCTGACCAGGTGGACCTCTGACTAAACCTTCTAACAAGATCTGGCCATACACTTCGGCGCCTAAAAGCAAATCAATCTTGTTCGGAGTATCGAACGAAGGATCTGCTAAAGCCAAAGACGAGATTGTGGTCAAAACGTTTGCCTTAACCTTCCTTGCCGGTAAAATAGCCGTTAGCTTCTTTAGAACATAAGCTTTAACAGTGATAATAAAACTAGGTTCGACGCGTGATTTAACCTTAATGAGAACCATCGAATTTAATGAAATCATCGATTGGCCTTGATCACCACCTATACCTGAAATTGAACCATTAGTTGGTAGTCTTTTGAGACCTAAGAGCTGGACTGCGGACTCCGTCACAAAGGAAGCCTGAGATCCCTGGTCTAACAGGGATCTTAATACTACAGCAGTACCGCTCTTTGATTCCGCTTCAATAAGCGCAGTAGCCAATAATATTTGGCTATGACCATTAACAAAACAACTTACAATATTAGTGGAATTACTCTGGGTTGAAGTGGTATCAGCAGAAACGCTGCTTTCTGCAACTGGATCAGGTTTGTTACCATCACCATCTGATTTGGAGATATTCTTGAGATGAAGAAGACTATGATGCTTCTTTTTACATATATGACATCTGGTGGACTGGCGGCATGCATATACGAAGTGATTTGCTCCTAGACAGTTGTAGCATAAACCATTGGTTTGGACAAAATTACGACGCTTATCCATATCGAGCCCGGCGAACTTTTTACAATTAGCAAGCTTGTGATTATCTTGACAAAATATACACGATGTAGTTGACACATGGAGAGATTTGACTGACACATTACGATTGGACTGATGACGTTGACCTTTGTTGTCTAAAAATTCTAAAGACCGAAATCTTTGTTCAAGGAAAGATTTGAATTGATTCATTGTAGGCAAGTCATCTGAACAATCACTAATTATCATCTCCCATTGTTTACGTGACTCAGTGTCTAGTTTTAAACTCAATATATAAATAATTATAATATCCCAATGCTCAACCATTATACCTAAATTCTCCAAAGCATGTAAACATTCGTTAGAAGTATCTAATAACTCCTTGACTGCGCTGGAGGATTCGGTAACAATATTTTTTTGACTCATGAAACGTTTAATTATACAATTCGCTAAATATTTTTTATTATTATATCGTTCCTCTAATTTTCTCCAACAGGTTGCATAATTAGTACTTGTAATAGGAATGTGCCGCAAAAGACCTTCAGCCTCTCCAGACAAATGCGATTTCAAATAATGCAATTTCTGAACATCGTCTAGTAGGCTATTATTGTGTATTAAGGATTTAAATAAATCTCTAAAACTAATCCACTCAGAATAACTTCCGGTAAACTTAGGCAGCTCAATCTTTGGCAATTTTACAAAACATACCTCTTTAGAACCCTTCGCAGAAGATTCAGACACTTTACCTAAACTATCCGAACAAGCTATTTTCTTCAATGCTTCTTTCAACTCTGCTTTATAATCAGTAAATAATTCTTCCGTGGTCTCATATACATTTTTTATGCAATAATCCGATTTTTCGAATTCAATAGACTTAACCGATGATACAATTTTTATATGAGTTCCGGAAAACGCTGACCAGTTAGCTTCTAAATTTTCTAATCTAGTTTCTACGTATGAACTGGTTACTCGTTCCTTAGGGGATTTCTTAAAGTTAGACCTTGCTTTACTGATAGTAGAATGTAAATTAAACTGTAAATTACTCAAAGCTTCCATATTGAATGTTCTGGAACGCTATACTAAGTTCGTGGACAACACGTAAAAAATCACAAGTCTTTGAACTTAATATACTTTGCTGCAAAATCGGGCATAGGTTCCCCGTAGTTCACCTTTTGTTGAAATTATTCTAAGTCCAAATTGTTAATTCAAATTTTCAAAGTTAATAAGGTCTAAATTAGTCACTTAGATATTTTAAAGTACTCACAGTTTTTCCTTGTATCACATCACTTCACTATCACTCACTTTTACGTAGCTCGTCGTGATGCTATGTGGGGTACTCTCCCCCCGTACCGCAGCTGCTGCTCACGCCAACACGAACTGTTTGCTTCACCAGCGCTGACCGTTGTGTACCCTTGTACATATACGCATAAGCGCCAACCTTGTACGATCCGCTGATGCTGCTCACCACTGACCGTGCTGACGCCACACTCGCAGCAGGTTGACCATTCAACCTGACTCCACAATAATGACAATGCACACCAATCCTTTATCCGGTTTCGAAGGACCACTTGTACAATGTCCCAAAAATATCACAAATACAAATAAAACCAAAACTCTAGAGTAAGACAATTTATTCCAAAAGGTACCGATGAGGTCATGTTTCGCAGGAGAATCTTAACACCGCGATGTAAAATAGTGACGTTTCGGCACAATGCCATCTGTTATCAAAAAAGCGGTACCTAGCAAATGACAAATGTTGACAGGTTTGTCTGTAGTACTTATTTAAAGATTAAACAGTAGGTAATACTTTAAAACGCTACCTGCGTTATTTTTGCCTTGTTTACATTGGTATATTAAGTGCACACTTGCACAGAATTGTGTGCCTTAGACTTTTAAAGACATTTCTTGTCGCAACTTAAGTATATGAAATGACAAACAAACGAACCAAACAATAATCAGTAATTCTTTTATTAATTTTGATTTAAGCTCGATGTGTCATACAGAAACGGCAACTTCTAACCACAGGGATTCAATCTATATTCATTTAGTATCACATGTCATGTCATTCCCACGAGCAATATTATGTACCTCACTGCATAATGATTCTCCTGCGTCGGATATGCTGCGTCGCCTTAACTACGTAATGCAAATGTCAAATGTACAGCCTCATACACCATCACTTACATTTACGTCCTACGCAGGTAATTAATACATGCGCTGCTCTGATTGCATGTTACAGCCTCTGGCCAATTAAACGCCGCTCCATCCAATTGCCTTGACTTTAACCACACATCCGAATGAATGTTTTATTTTGCTACGAAACTACCTTACTTTAATAGCACTTAAAGAATAATGGAAATATTTTGGCTCTCATTTTACCAAATTTCCGCAATTTTTTTCAAAATTTTTCCGAAACTTACGTCGTTACAGAACAGTGACGAAAGACTGGCTTGTAACTGCTTCAGAGTACAAAATACCTATTAGATATAACGTTTTTAAGTTTGAAGCTCTTTAGTAACTTTGCTCATTTAAAATAAGCGACAGAAACATGTTTGAATTATGAGCGCTTACAAAGGCTCGACATGAAAAGTTAATTGTTTGAAAGATGAGCATTATCTCATATTAATGAGCAAGTCTTTGTCTAGCTGTATACACGTATCGATACTACAGATCAAATATAGGTTTACCTGCTTGCCAACGATTAGGTATTGGTGGCAATCATAATAGTTTTATGCATAAATAAATAAATGAAATTCATTTATTTCAGGAAAAGACCCATATTCAACACAAAAAAAAGAACATAAAAAATTATCAATTCGTCATCTTAATTTTTAAATATGAAAGGACAATGTTAATGTTATTAATAATAATAAAATTATAATAAACCATTTATTTTCAGGTAACAAAGACCCATAGATAGACCTTAACCTAAGTATACATAAATATAGGTAGTAACAATTCTGTTAGTAAATAAAACATAATAACTATGTTAGTATCACTTAGTTGCACTAAGACTGTGCGTTCCGGTGGCACCTGTCCGCGAAAGCGGCGGAAAACCACATCCTGCGGCCAAAAGCTTTCTTCCATCACCGTGCAGGTAGTAGGTATGTTGGTAATAGGACAAATATGAAATGCTTGAATAATTATTTCAAGCACATATTTGCGAATCTTTCAAGTAGGTGCAAAGTTGTTAAATATATTCTTCTAGACTTAGATTAGTAGAAAAGAAGTCCAAATTACGAATCCTACTTTCGTAATTTGTTTGAACTATTTTTCTACTAGAGAGGGGCGAGTCCTTGAGTGACCTCTAAGAGAAACGCGTGGGTGGCCGGCGCCTCGTTGTTTATCTAACTACTTAAATGAAATTATCTCCTTTAACCTCAGCTAGAAATCACGAAAGATCAAAGGTCTTTTTAGTTTCTTTTTTATGTTATTCTTATCCCATTATTTTATATAGTATTTTGACTAGTACCTACTTACCGTATTTATTAATACTGCAAAATAGTTCAGAACATCGGTGAAAATATCACCTAAAAATAGAGAGAACACTCTCGCTTTTTCCTTGAAATCCGTATCGTATTTCTACATTCATTGAGTTTTTTATCTTTTATAGCTTTATGTTTATTCATGAGAGCCTTGTATTAATTACTGGGACTACTTATAGTTTTTTGAGATCAGTGAGTTATGTATCAGTTTTTTGTGTGTTTATACGTTGGTAATTATTTGGAATTCTGAGAACTTAGTAAATATAGTGTTTCAATACAAAACATGATATTCCCGATCTCTTCATTTTAAGGTAAATTAACAGTTAAAAAGTAAAAATTAACCTATGGTACCTGATTTATGCATAGTTCGATTATCCTGCACAGTTTCACGACGTAATTTGAAAATTTATTGAATATTATCCATTTATTGTACGGTTTAGAGGTAACTTTGAGATCTCTTTGTATTGAGAAATGCAGTCGTGTATTTGCAACCGACGGTACTTAGCAGTAGTCCTCATCTATGGTAAAGGTATATTATTTACAAAGTGAATAACTGCAGTACTGTTAAAATTACAGCCATTAATGCTAAGATAAATTTCGCAATCTAAGGTAGTATAGGCCCATTTGTATCTAAATGGAATAATAGATTTTTTATACTCAAAAATTAGGAAGGATTTCGTGATTTTCTATCAGTTTTAATATTTTTTACATATTAAGAATTGGGATACGTGCCGCCGGGTAGGTAAGGTTTCACAACCAATCCTTTGATCGCCTATTGTGTGATCATTATCCTCCGAACCCTGAGTAAAACACGTAAAATAGATGAATGTATACCCATCATCAAAGGGTAAAGGTAACCTTTTGCGCCATAATATAATGTGTACGCGGAAGAGAGGGTTACCTCTAATTCAAACAAGTTACGTATTGATACGTTGCTTAATTAATGAAATATGCTCAATTTTAATCATTACAAAGGAAAATGAGACTGAAATGAATATTACTCGTAATAACGTAGGTGGTAATGTGGATCCATATTCATGAGTAACGTTTCTATTAGATTATACAGGAACGGTATACAATCAAGGCCTGGGACTAACATTCCTTAATTAACAATCAATGTCATTACTTAATAAGCTTCCTTGAGTATGATGTAAGGAATTTATTAAAGTAAAATACGATGTAAATTGTATTAACATCGTTAATAGCCGTGAGGACGGAATTTGATTTTAATTTACCAAGCAAAACGTTTCCTCATTGCTTGTTAACTAGTCGAAATTGTAATTAGTCAAATTGTAACGATTTGTTGAAGTATACGTAGATTTTGGTATACAAGGTGGCAGGGACTTTGACGCGCAATCTGTTACCATGGATTCAAAATTTTCAAATTCAATTTCGTTATTTCAGACATGGGTCCATAGTGTTAGTATCAACAAAATAACTTAATAACTAGTGTTAGTAACAAGGAGATAATAGATAATAGTTCAAATATCAACTCTTAAGGATTATTAAATCCTTAAGAGTTGATATTTGAACTATTATCTCCTTGTTACTAACACCACGCGCTGCGCCATTGGTGGCAGCGCGTAGCCGGCCGGTAATAGAGGTGGTCCTTTTTCTTATTATGGCGTAAAAATCGTCTGTGCGCGACTCCGCAAACATTGTGGATGCACTACAACGACACGACAGCCCCAACAGTATCCTAAACGTGTTATTATATTGGACACGCAGATCGCTGTATGTCCTCTGCGTAAAACGGGTCCACAGACTGCACGTGTAGAAAGTCTGACAGAAAGCTTTGAAAAGAATGACTTTAACTTGATTTGCACAACGTGCAAATCTTCGAACCAGCATGTTACATCGAACAGCCAGCGACCTGCGCTCCCTCTCTATATTCATATTGTCCTTAAGATCACCAGTGACCCAATGACTCAAGTACTTAAACTAGTCACCCATGCTAAAGAAGTGCCACAGAGCGAGACACCGGGAATATCAGAACAGTTTATGGTAAGTACTCAAGTTCGCTCTTCTTAACAATATTCAATACATGATTCTGGATTTCAACGCTATGTACCTACTGAATCTACGGTAACAGGTTGCGCGTCGATGTCCCTGTCACCCTGTATATACTTTTAAAATATGGGCGTAAATGTGGCACATCGAGTTTCAGTAAAAGTTCGGCTTTGTAGAGTTTCGTCTTTGTCATTCATTCCTGTGTGACGGGCTCTTTCTTAAAAGCTTGACGTTATGTTTTGAAAGGGTTCCTTTTGTGGGACTTGTTTTTTCCATGTTTGACCCGCTCAGGCGTAGAGATCTCTAACATCTTTTTTTGGAAGCACGTCAACGCTATCTAAGGAATACATCTTCCTTACATGTTCCTATCTTCAGTAGAGCTTAAGGTTGTTAGTCTATTAGGAAGTCAGACACGGAATAGTTTATTGTTTAAGAATGTGTGCTTTGTTTATTACCCTCACATCATCTGCTTAACCTTCTCCCAACTATGTTGGGGTAACGGCTTCCAGTCTAGACGTACGCAGCTGAATACCAGTATTTTACATGGAGTGACTGCCTATCTGACCTCCACAACCCAGTTACTGGGTAATACGATATACCTTGGCTTACCAAGGGGTATCGTGTTACCCACTGGTGTCAGACTTTCGGGCTTCTAACGACCCGTAACCACTGTCAAAGATCCACGAATGACAGCCGGGACCAACGGCTTAACGTGCTTTACGAGGCACGGAACAGTCTTGGTATGTAAAGATGGTCACCCAACCGCGGCAAGCGTAGCTTAACCTGATCGATAGATCCGTGCGGCTGTTATTACTTAGCCACAAGCTCTCACTTACTAAGTTACTATGTAATTGTGAATAATGAATACAACTGTATTCATACCTGAATTAAAAACATTGCGAAAGAGTTTAAGTTCTTCGAAATTCCATCTTAATTTATTCGATAGCCTGGAACTGTATCTAAAACGGGAACTAATGTCATCTGTGAATAGAAGCGTATTGATTAGCCACATGATTCTCCATTAACCGTGGACACTGTTCCTAACCAAACCGTAACCGCGATCGTTTATCTCAGTTCGAGGCGAAGTGCACAGGGTAACTAAGTAGCGAGGCCTAAGGGCTATAGAACTTGTGCACGTAGGAATAGTACCTTTATGGAAGTAACAACATTTGTGTGCCTTATCTTTTATGGCTTTTATCTATATGGCTCCCGTAAAAAGAAACTACCGATTTTGACCGTTTAATAAAATCCTGTCATTTCGGGACACCGTCGCGACGTGGTGGGTCACTCTTAACGATCCCAATTGGAGTAATGACGTAACTATATTGTTACGACTCGGACATGACAATATAAAATTATCTTGAGAGACGATTTCAATTTAGCCACACGTGATATTACAAGGAAATGTTAGAACGGTAACTTCATTGAAAATTCTATGATGCTGCTGCGGTTTATACATGTTTACTTGTTGCCCAGTTTAAACAGGAGTAGCCTAGCGGTTGAAAGCATTTTGTAACGATAATAAAGTTGCGCCGCTGCAGGAGACGGGATTGAGACAAGGTAGACTGAGAGTCGCCCGGCGCAGACGATGTTTACCCGACACAAGTACACACACCGCCCTGGAAATAGAAATATTTTCCATACCAGGACTGCTGCGCCAAATTGTAGGTCATGTTTGTACGTTTTGTTGTGAGCTCTTACAATTAGTGGAAGGATGGAGCAACGTAAGCGATGATGCAAACTAATATTCTTACAAAATCTAACAATGTTGTTAGAGACACATTTGCTATTCCCCAGTTATATTTACCCATATTTTTCCAAAATATAAAACACCTATCTTGTTCTCTCGTACCTATCTAGAAAAAATGGCTAATTAATTGGCGCCTCTATTGAACTTTTTGCTATTGGGGATGAATACCCAATACTTACCTCATTTTCATTAACCTTTGGAAAAATTACTTCGTCATAACCAGCTTGGTTTTAACGAAATAAATTGAAAAGATATTTTATTACATGAACACAAGTACCTCTACTTTGGATATAGTATTAGGTTTTTAAATAATTTTGTAGGCGCTCGGTTTGTCCCAGTTAGTTACAAGAGGTACATAAGTATAAAGCCACTCATATGAATTCTGAGTACATTTTACATCAATATTTCCCCTAATTTTGTTATATAAGTCTAAATAAATATCCGTCTTTCTTTCCCTTGGGTGGATGATTTATCAAGGTACCGCTGCTTACTTAGAAATTAAATCTCAGTCTTTTGTTTCGATGGCGAAAGTATATTTTTATATAAACCTTATTCAAAAGCCTGTTCATTGTGATCTATTTACGTTACAACCCTTCGTGTTAGGAAGGATTTATTGTGATCACGTTAAAATATGTGTCTGTGTTGTATTGTTCACTTTCACTTATTTATTTAACACGCGGCGTACCTTTATTATAATACCAATCGCGTCCCAAATTATATCATTGAAGTCTGTGCAATTTTGCTTCTGGACATTCATAATGTAAACTTTGACCTTTTTTTGATTAATAAGGTTTTAATCATATTATTCCACGAGCAATTCAATTATTCGCCTATAGCACAGAGTAAACACGCCCACTTAGTTATTATAATGAAAACCGAAACAAGTACCTAGCGGTATTTAATTAAAGAAGTCGTTTGGCGGTCGGGTTAGTTTACCTCGGAATTTGCCAAGTAATTATAACGCGAAAGAAACCATTCCATCATCGTATAATAAGAAGGGCGAAAGCATATTGTAATAGCTTTGTGAATAGCTAAAGTAGCATAGCATTCGAAAGTCTATTATAGTTACCTAAATATATAAGCATGGCAACTACTCAAATATAGCGGTAGTGAATTTATTGATCCAAACCAAGCATTTGTTTTACATTTACTTTGTTTGTGGAAATACAAAATAACAAATATTGCGTAGAGACGAGGACGTTTTAAATCGCAGAACTGCCACTTTATGTGTATTACATTATTCATAAAATTTGGTTTCCATTACCATACAAGCCGACAGGGGCTGGGAGATCAGAGGTGCAAAAATGTTTTCACATATTCTAAATGTTCCTGTTGGTAAGTCCCGGGGATTTGAATGTAGAATATGGCCACATTCACTGAATGTAGGTGGTAGCTCGAGTGTTGAGCGAGCATCCAAATTATTTAAGAGCTTTTTTCAACTGGGTACATACAACCGGGTGTGTGATTATTCTATGCCACCTGACACATTTACTGTACCGTACACCGTAGTGGCAAGCGTTTAAATAAAGTTCATTTTCATGTGAGTTATCATCTACCAAGCCTTTGCCCAACTATGTTGAGGTCGGCTTCCAGTCTAACTGGATGCAGCCGAATACCATTATTTTACATGAAGCGACTGCCTATCTAACCTCTAGAACCCAGTTACTGGGTAATACGACACCCCATGATAAGACTGGTTGTTCATTTTCATGTGAATATGGTTTACAATAAATAATCTTGGGGGATGATATGCTTAGAGTTCTATATTCCAGTATGGTACATATCCGTAACCGTAAGTATACCTCGGACCTACATGACATTGGCAAAAGAGCATACCTACATGTATTCATATTTGAAAGACATCAAAATCGTAGCTAGACAAAGTAAAACCACTTTAATCCATAATTCTAATCCTAACGGTATTAACAATAGAAACGGAATCAAAAGTTCTATCAGCTCAGCGATTCCTATCGCTTGTTCAAGCTTTTCAAAGGCATCTTGTTTGAATGTCAAACATTTTATCTCGGCGGCGGCTGCAGCTTATTCTCGGCGATTATATCAGTTTATTAAATAAAAGAGAAACACTTTATTTATGAGAACGCGGTACTAGAGCTGCGTCGTATCAGCTGATGGAAATTATGTAGATACGTTAAAAAGCTCACAGTTTAATTCGACTGAAAATGTATTTAAAATCTGTTCGCCGGCGGAAAGGATTAACAAAATTGAGTGAGCTCTGCAAACAAGGTTTCCGATTAGCTGCTGTCGAAAACAGCTAGAGACCAATTTGGACTGAGATACATGACAAATTGTTGTGACAAAATAACGTTTCAAATTGTTTATTATGTTTAAACAATTTGAAACGTTATTTTGTAGTTAATAAGACGTGATGGCCCAGTGTACTTGTGGGTTCATATCTGGGCAAGTACCAATGTCAGTTTTTCAATTCATATATACTTTCTAAGTTTGACATTCGTTACGGGTAGGGTAGTCAGAAGCCCGAAAGTCTGACAACCAGTATTACCCAGTAACTGGGTTGTGGAGGTCAGATAGGCAGTCGCTCCATGTAAAATACCGATTTCAGTAGGCATTTTCGACAGTATTTTTCCAGTATTTTTTTTAGTACTTTTGTCGACTCAAATTTAATTAGATAAATGAGATGTTTGTTTTTTAATAATAAAATAACATTTTATTCGAGAACATCCATCTGTTTCTTACTAAACTTCAACTATATCCGACGATCCTGCATACTTATCTCTTTTGTTGGCTGTACATAACAATATATAGTATCGGTTTACGTGGCAGAGAGCAAGCCTATCAACATTCACCGAGCACATTCTCAGACAGCTGCACCACAGATTACTGCACAGTTACTGCGTAAGCCAAGAAACCCCTACAAGGTAAACCAGATAACCGACTTGTGGGATATCATGCAAACTCTATACATACATAACTTACTATACTATTCAAGCTAGGTAGCCGTGTTTTATTTTCAATAGCGTCAGTGAAACGTAGATATTGAGTTTTTCTGTTTCTTTATGTCCTTTATAGTGGTTATTATTAGATTGTACCTACTTGTTCTCAAACAATGTAAAGAAACTAGAGGCTGTGGCAATTTTGTTGGGACGACAATAGTCGGCCACATGGGATTCTCTCAGTTTGATATTCGTGTTGTCGGGAGCCGGCATCCGATCGGTCGGCCGAAGGTCGTATTTACTTTCATACAAATTGTACGCACACAATGAAGCCCTTGTAATTCAAATTCTTCTTTATTGAAACTTGAATAGTTTATAAAAGGTTTTGTTGAGTAAAATGATCTGTGTACCCATTTTAGATATCTCTTTGGATTTATTTGTGCTCTGATAGTGAGAAACGCCTTCACGTTCTTAAGTTGTAAGTATATGAATGAGTACCTAAATCCAGTACACCTACGCGATAATATGATGAATTCACAAGTTAACTAATTAGCTTTAGGTATATGAAGGAATAACATTGCTCTTTAATGAGCTCCTCATACATCTTTTTTAATAACGCCAGGATCTGCTATGACCTTGTAGCTGCGCCTGCAATACAAAAGATACATCCGTCCGCCGCCTGCGCTATGCGCGGGACTTTAGGGCTCTGCCGCGCTCGCCACCGCCGCGCTGAGCCGTCGACGCGGTCGCCTCGACCGAACAATAACACGACGGCGACCTGCGCGCCCCCGCACGGATTTCTTTAGGAACTAAATCACATACCAAATGTTTCAGCTGAACTCCTATTGGTCGATTTACATTTATAAGGAGGTCACTACTTGTGCCCATTAGTTTATAATAAAACATGTACACATTGGTAATGAGCACTCTTCACCCTACACGCTACTCGCTTCACTATTCCTCATTTACTTTTAATATTAATATACTTTCGTCGCACCTACATCTGGAGTATTATTGCCTCACACCACCTAAGCGCTACAGTGGTGACCCCGACGTGATTTTAAGAACCCGACGTGATTTTAAGAAGCCGACGTGATTTTAAGAAGCCGACGTGATCATAAGAAGCCGACGTGATATTAAGCAAATCTCCGACGTGATATTAAGGAGATACCTCCAGATCTGTGTGTGTGTGTAATCAAGTGTTCATCATGGAAAACAACGGTGAACAAGAACTATCCGGTGTGTCGACGTCGCTGCGCATTCCACCCATTTGGCGCGACAAGATTCGTCTGTGGTTCGCGCAATTTGAAGCCATCATGTCCGTACAGAAGAAAGGCGATCAAGTTATGTTCGAACTCATTATCGGACAACTTGAGCGGCAAGATCTCGACGAAATCTCCGACATAATTCTTCATCCACCCGAAACCCACCGTTATGAAGCATTGAAGAATCGATTGTTCCAAGTCTACGAGGAATCCGAACAACGGCAAGTACAAAGATTGCTATCAGAAATGGAGCTCGGCGACATGAAGCCTTCACAGCTGCTACGTCGCATGAAAAACCTCGCTGCCGAAAATATCTCCGACTCAACGTTACGGATTATGTGGACAAACCATCTCCCACAATCCGTCCGAGCAGTACTCGCTGTCAGTGACAACATCGCGAAACACTCCGATATCCACGAGTTGGCGTTGATGGCAGATAAGATCCTCGAGCAAACACAACCACTTGGCGCAGTCGCTGCAGTTACCTCCGTTCCTGCAACCCCGCATGCATCTACATCAATTGAGGAGAAAATCGACGCGCTTACGAAAGAAATTGCAGAACTGAAAGCACATCAATCGCATCATCATCAGCATCGACGCAGACCATTCGACAGACGACGTTCAAGATCGCGTTCATCGAGCAAGAGCAATCGCAGTCGCGCACATAACGACAAACCAGCGATCTGCTTTTATCATCGTAAGTTCGGCAAGGAGGCGCTAAAATGTACGCGTCCGTGCAGTTTCGAAGACAGCAGCGTCCCCTCGGGAAACTAACGCCTGCGTTGGCTGAGGCGGCAACCGACGCAAGCAACATTTCTTACCGCCTATTTATAACAGACAAAAACTCACGTCTATCGTTTTTGATTGATACTGGCGCCAACGTCTCTGTGATACCGAAAAGAAAAGGTGGAAAAGCTAAACCAACAGATTTTTGCTTGTATGCAGCGAATAACACGGTTATTCCAACGTACGGAGAGAAAACATTACAACTGGATCTCAACCTACGACGACCATACACCTGGAAATTCATCATCGCTGCAGTCAGCAAACCCATCATTGGTGCCGACTTCCTAAAACGTCATCAACTTCTTGTCGACATAGCCGGCCGATGTCTCGTCGACAAAGTTACCAACCTGACCGTCAGGGCACCTGTCACCTATTCCACGGAACCTACAGTCCGTAGTATTGACGTTGATCAGCCATATCACCAGCTAATCAGCAAGTTTCCTGACATCCTGCGACCGTCATGCATGAAGGATACTCCAAAACACCGGGTAGAACACTACATTGAAACTTCCGGTCCACCAATATACAGCAAGAGCAGACCACTACCGCCACATCGGTACCTGTCCGTGAAGAAAGAATTCGAGTCAATGATGCAGCAAGGAATTTGCCGACCAAGCAAAAGTCCTTGGTCTAGTCCACTACATGTCGTTCCCAAGAAAAATGGCGACATTCGCGTCTGTGGTGACTACCGAAGACTCAATGACGTCACCAAACCCGACCGCTATCCAGTTCCACGTCTCAAAGATTTTACCTACCTACTTCACGGCAAGAAAATCTTCACTACCCTCGACCTAAATCGTGCTTACCAACAACTGCCTGTACACGAACCGGACATCGAGAAGACTGCCATCACAACACCCTTCGGCTTATTCGAGTTTCCACGTATGTGTCCAGGTCTTAAAAATGCTGGACAGACATTCCAACGATTCATACATGAAGTACTCATCGGGTTAGACTACGCATTCCCATTCATCGATGATGTTATTGTCGCATCGGAAGATGAAAAAAGCCACATCGAAGATCTGCAGGAGGTGTTACGCCGATTAGACAAGTATGGCATCACCATAAATCCATCAAAGTGTGTCTTCGGCAGCGAAAATGTCAAGTTCCTAGGCTATGAAGTGTCGAGCAACGGAATCAAGCCACCACAAGACAAAATAACTGCTATCACTGCTTACCCCAAACCCGACACAATTCAAGACTTACGTCGATTTATCGGTATGGTAAACTTTTACCGTGACAGCATACCAAACGCAGCCCACTTACAAGCACCTCTCAACGCGTTCCTGCACAATTCTAAGAAACGAGACAAAACAAAAGTCGAGTGGAACACAGAAGCATCACAAGCATTCGAGTTATGTAAAGTTAGCATACAAAACGCAGCTTTACTCGCTCACCCATCTCCATCGGCAACCGACGCAATCTCTCTCATGTGCGACGCATCGAGTACCTGCGCCGGAGCTGTACTTCAACAATTCATAAACAAGAAATGGATACCACTTGGCTATTTCTCAAAGAAATTCTCCGAAACTCAACAACGATACAGTACATTCGACAGAGAACTATTGTCCATCTATATGGCAATCAAACACTTCAGAAAAATATTCGAAGGTAGAGAGCTCATTGTTTACACCGACCACAAGCCGCTGACCTACGCTATTCGTAAGACTCCGTCCGATAACGATACACAACGGCGCACTCGACAGCTTTTGTTTATCAGTGAGTTTACGACTGACATCCGGCACATAAGTGGAGTAAACAACGTTGTCGCCGACGCCCTCTCACGCGTCGAAACCATCGAATTGCCATCACCAATCAACTATGATGAATTATCAAAAGCTCAAGAAAAGGACAGTTATATTACAAAGCCATCACGACAAACAAATATCCAACTGAAGAAAATCGTCATACCCGGTACCAACAAGCCAATATTTTGCGAAACATCTACGTCACATGTTCGTCCATACCTACCAGCCGACTTTCGTCGCATCGCATTCAACGCCGTGCACAATCCAAGTCACCCTGGAATACGAACTACCCGAAAACTAATGCAAGAACGGTACTTTTGGCCAGCAATGAACACCGACATTGGCGAGTGGACGAAAACATGCACTTCATGTCAACTATCCAAAATACAACGACATAATCACAGTGACATCACAACATTCCCACCGAGCGAACGATTTCAACACATTCACGCTGATATTATTGGACCACTACCTACATCTTCATGTGGACATCGATACGTACTCACTATTATCGATCGCTGCACTCGGTGGCCCGAAGCCATACCACTTCAAGAGATAACCGCCGAAATCGTCGCAAGAAAGCTGTACGAAGGCTGGATATCTCGTTTTGGTTGTCCTACAAGAATTACAACTGATCAAGGACGACAGTTCGAAAGTCGACTGTTCCAAAACCTCGCACAATTACTTGGAGCAGAAAGAACCCGTACTACTGCCTACCACCCGCAGAGTAACGGCATCGTCGAGCGCTGGCACCGAACACTGAAAGCCGCACTCATGGCTCGACTAGAAAACAGCAGCAAATGGATCTCCGAGCTACCTACAGTATTAATGGGTCTTCGAGCCGCCGCGCGCACAGACACCAACACAAGTGCCGCGCAGCTTACCTACGGCCAAGCGATACGCCTACCCGGCGATTTTATATCACCATCGCCAGCCGCAACGAAAATGGACCACGACTACGTCGATCACCTGCACGACGTTATAACGAAGCTCACACCTACATACAAACCGCATTCCAACAAGCGATGTATGTTCGTGCACAGCGACCTACAGACATGCAGCCACGTGTTTGTACGCGACGACACCGTCCGCAAACCTCTGCAGCATCCATACCGAGGCCCATATAAGATCATCGAACGTAAGGAGAAATACTACACAATAGCACTACCAGGAAGATCTAGCAACATATCAATTGACCGTCTCAAACCGGCGTACACCATCAACGTCGCAGAAGATGATGAACAACCGAATAGTGAGACAAGCCAATCACCTGCAGCTACCACTGAAGATCCATCCAACCTACTCCCAACCTCGACAACGAACCAACACCGCACAAGATCAGGCAGGATCGTCAAGACGCCTGTACGCTTCGCTAAGGGGGGAGTACTGTAGCTGCGCCTGCAATACAAAAGATACATCCGTCCGCCGCCTGCGCTATGCGCGGGACTTTAGGGCTCTGCCGCGCTCGCCACCGCCGCGCTGAGCCGTCGACGCGGTCGCCTCGACCGAACAATAACACGACGGCGACCTGCGCGCCCCCGCACGGATTTCTTTAGGAACTAAATCACATACCAAATGTTTCAGCTGAACTCCTATTGGTCGATTTACATTTATAAGGAGGTCACTACTTGTGCCCATTAGTTTATAATAAAACATGTACACATTGGTAATGAGCACTCTTCACCCTACACGCTACTCGCTTCACTATTCCTCATTTACTTTTAATATTAATATACTTTCGTCGCACCTACATCTGGAGTATTATTGCATATTTTGAATTTTGAAATACAGCGTAAACTGTTTCATGGTTACTAGAATAGAGGTAGGTACTTTGGGTGATAACCATTTTCAAATCTGAATCAGAAATTAATTTGAAAAAAGAACTCGCAACAGCATAATTATGTAGCTTTTGAAAAACAGTTTTTCAATATACAACCGAAACTTAACGAAATTATGATTGGATAAGAACAAAGTTGGATGAAGCGATTTTTTCTAAATGTAGCTGTACCTACATTTCTTTTTTCGTACCAGAGACTATCTTTAAAGAGATAAAAGTTGTCTAGTAAAATATATGTGACAAAAACAGCTAGTTGCGAGCAGTGGAGTTAAAATGCAGTAATTTCTTGTCAGTTTTATCCGGCGGGCTAACGTTAACACGCCGCCGCGCGGGTTACGGTCGCTAACAAGTGGTCGCGTGCAGCCGCGCCGAGTACTCGTGGCTTAACCACTCACTTGTTCCTTTTTACTTCTAAAATGGTAACCATAATTACATTTTAAAGGCAATTTATTCAAAGGGTTTGTTAATCTGAGGATAGAAAAGATTATTTTTAATAAATTGTCTGAATAAGATTAGTATGTATTAGACTGCTATTTTAGTATCCTTATTTGCAGTTCGCTAGTATAATAACACTCAACCCAGAGAGTGTTTTGGAAAGTCGATCCTAACATAATAAAGCGATTCCGATATCATACCTTTTTTTGTTGATTCAATCGCTAGTCATATCAATTTCATGGCAGAGTTCAATTCGCCTTATTTCTGGCTATAGGTAATAATTTGATTCCTATATTGTAAAAGCGAACTATTCTAACTTTTCTGAAAATCTTCTACATCTTCATAGGTCGATTGGTTATACGTTCAAACTATGTTCGCCTATGGAATGGATTAGCTGTATCCCCGACGGTGTCGTAAGCGAATGCTATTGGATTATATTACGTAATATGGCCGGGTAGCAGCACCCACCTGCACATTGATAACATAGTACTGCGTCAGCTTGAGGTTGGATTTTGAATTCAAGTCAGGAATTCTGGAGTAGTATTCCTGATAACAGAAGCTTGAACAATTCCACAAGGCTGAATTTAAAAGCAAACCTAGAAGTTTTGTTGAATTTTGTGGAAGTATAGGTAATTTTCTATGCTAAGCTGTTAAATAAACATGTTTAGAATTTATTCCAAAGATTCTGAAAACTTGTCTTTTGAAAAAAAAAAATAGCCCAGTAATAACGAGGCCTACAAAGCCCAGGTCTTAGCATTACAACCAAAATCCATTTCAAATGCGTGCTAAAATCTGTATAAATAATATTATGTAGTGTGAGACATCACTTGGTTAGCAACTCCTAAATAAACATCCAGATTGGCTCAGACATCGAGTGGCGGCACAAAGCTTTGGCCGGTCCAATGCCACTTGAGATAATTATATTACACACCACAATACACCTACACATATTTCTAAATACTGTCCAGATTAGTCACAATCTGACTTTATTTATAGGTCTATAACTCATACATTTTCTCAAAGTTATTCTTCAACGTATACCTACATGAAAAACTTTTAACCATTGCGCAAATTGTAACCATGAATTCACCATTATGATGATACTATGAATATTATGACATAAATAATGATATTAATATGATGGCTTATGACTTCGTCGGTTATAAAAAAAAAATCAGCTGTTTCATAGAAAAATGCTAAAAAAAATTTGTTGTTTCATACATTTTGTACACTCAAATTAAAAACCCACGAAAAATGTCTTCGCTACGTCTAGAATCATATGCTGAATTCATGGTTACAGTATGCGCACTGGTTAACTTTTTTTCTTGTATAGCAAAGTTTTTCCGGAAATGATTCCCTTTTGTAAGGACGGATTGGTTTTACTATTGTGACGCATTCAAATAACTTTCTCGTATTATCGTTTTTGCATATGAATACATAAAAACACAGTGGGTACAATAAGTATGTTTCAGAAGATATTTCAGAACCTCCACGTTGAAGTTAGTTTAAATAAAACTGTGTTTTGATTCTTTTCCCGGAGTCCCAGTTGGGATTGGCAGTCTGTCTTCCCTTGGCAATCTATAGAATAGTGATTTGCATTATAACTACCCAACTCTCCGTGATAGGCTCGTAATAACAATTCACGGCAGTGCAATTTTCTGTTTAACATTTTAATAGACCTTACTTACAGCATTATGAGCTCGTTTGTAATCATTTCTAAAACAATAAATTTGATTCAAGTCTCCCGAATACGAGTATTTAAAGCTAAAGCTCAAAAGAACGTAATTTTATATCTCTAGGACTTTTAATAAAGTTTGATTATGGAATTTCCGTTTGAGCGGAGTGCCTACAGGTGGATTAAAATAAAATCTGCACGGAGGTAGTTACTAAAGTCAAATCTTTTTATATGAATACTACTTTGATATGAAATGAAACCACTGATTAGTAGATACCAGTAGGCACCGATACTCAGCTGTCCGAGTTGTAATGTACTTTTATTTAATTTAAAGTCTGTCTTTGATTTGTCTATTTTCAAAGAAACCACTTGAAACATTCTAAAAATAATATATTTGGATGGACTTTTTATCAATACGGAAATTTTAAAGAAAATGGGTGACATTTATATAGGACAACTCAAGACCAAAAATAAAATAATAACATGAAATTATTAAAATGATGTTTGTGTTTGTATTATATTTAATGTTTCCACAAGCTTATGCATGGAATCGATGAAGAATGTCAAATAACCAACAACAATGTAGTTACAGTTTTGATTTGACAAATGGCAAATGCAGAGAGGAGGCCTGTGTCCCAGCAGTGGGAACATTATAGGCTGATTATGATGATATGATGATGAATGGCAAATGTGACAAATGTGTGTGTTGTCTAGCAAATTATAAATATCTCTGAAAACCAATTTTGCGATCCACCTGCTATTTTGGTTTGAAATTGGCATCTTTGTTATCTTTTCTTGCACGTAGACAGGAGACTGCCTACCGTCACCCTCCTGTTGCGATTCCCAGCCTCACATAGTCATTTATTATAACACCCACGAGTAGCGTCAACACACGGATGACATCTTCAACGAGGCATGGTGAAAATATTTCTACTTCCTCCACTTCCTACCCATTAGAAAACATGGAAAGTAATTTCCCCGCTTAGCCTTAAGTTATACTAGTTAATGGATGCTTTAAAATGTAATAAATTCGTCTTTTCATGTTGACTGATTACGACCTATTATCCTTGAAAGTTATTTGCAATGATTCCTCCTTGCTCGTTTGTACAAATAAATTGAGCGAAATTACAAATGGCAGCAAATATTTCATTTCGATAAGAATAAATAAAATACGCAAATTAAGCGTGGGATAAAACAGTAAGATTTCCATTTCTCCCGTTTATTATATTTGTTTCTGAAGTTGACTTTGTTTTCTCCTCGGGAGTTAAAGCTAGCAAAGCTAACGCTACTTTTAAATGTTGAGGATTAGTTTTGCATTGTTTTTGTCTGGAGGATTAGGATATTTAAATAAAAATTAAGTAAAGTTACGGTAATCCGCAAATAGAAAGAAAGAAAGAAAATAAGTTTATTTGACCCAGGTTAAGCAAAGCATACAATATTCACATAAAAACAATAAAAAAAACAAAAAAAAAAATAATACAACTTAATTTCACACGCGCTTATACAGGGTGTTACAGAAAGGGTATATCAATACAAACGGGTTAAAGAGTGTATCTGGTCTAGAATCTCTGTACAAAATTTCAGCTCAAAAGCATTAATTTTGAAAATGCTTAATATTTTTTTATTTCGACATCACGGCGCTGAACTGGCGCGCAGCGGCGTGATGTGCGTGTACTAGGCGCATAGACACACTACAGATAATGGATAATGACCCTCGTAGTGCGGTGACACGTTTGTTATGATTTCAATTTAATAAACTATCGAAATAAAAAAATATTAAGCATTTTCAAAGTTACTGCTTTTGAGCTGAAATTTTGTACAGAGATTCTAGACCATATACACTCTTCAACCCGTTTGTATTGATATACCCTTTCCGTAACACCCTGTATATCACGTTTTTATATATAGCTTATTTTCCGATTGGTAAACAATTTTCATCAAAACTTCGTTTGGGGAAATCTATTATTTTTTAATTTGCTAATTAAACAACTGAAACGCAATAATTAAAGTCCCGCCTCTTGTTAGTATTACAATATCACCTTTGAGTTGTGATTTCACACCAGAGAGCTCAATAAGATGTTATCACTGACATGTCACTTCGGTTTAATGTGTATCGTCGAGAAAATTGGGTTCACGAGAAACTATTCGTAGCCGAATCGTATTATCTGCAAAACCTTTCACCTGAATACAATGCGTGAAGCCAATTACAAATATATCGGATAGTGAATGACTCAGACACAGTTGACTCTGTATCTTCAATAAAAGATTATTGCGTGATGAAACATGTAACATGAAGGTACCTAATTACCTTACATGTCGGTTAAAATATTGTTGTAGGAACTTAAATAACTGTAATTCTAAAATATCGTTTCAAAGAACACAGTTTACCTCCGTTTTAATCGAGTTTAGTGGTATTCCTCGAATGGACTTTATCTATTTTCATTTTACGCCGTTTAACCAATCAACTGCAACTGGAAGCAGTTTAAAAGCCACGGAAAGCAGTATGACGTCATTAATGCCCGGTGAAATTAGTAGTGACGGTCTATTAGAGATACTTAGCGAAAGCTCACGGTGTGCCGTGCCGTGTGCTATTAGCTTGGGACGTTTTCCGGGTTGCGATGGACACCTAAAACGTGACTCGGAGTTGCCACTCCCCTCGATGTTGCCTACCATGATTGCTCGTGCCTAATCTCTCCGACTGTCAATAAACGTCATTATGTCTCCGCCGCCCGCCGAGCTTTGTTATTGCCGCAACGACCAAAATACGACAGCTGAAACACAATAAGGAGTTTAATTTGCGAGTCTGCGACACATTTGATCCCATTGACGTTTCTGAACTTTGATGTATCAGTTAGTTTAGCAAGGACAGTGAACTATCCGTCTGTGTGTGGCGTGGAGGTGGCGGTAACGGCTTAGCATTTTTACGAAGGCCTTGCGTTAGTGTGCATGTGTTGTAATAATGCCACTTTATCAGTAGTGGGCGTGTAGTGCGCATGTGTGCGTGTGTGAATGGGCGAGGGTAGCAGGTAGCAAGGCGCGGGGGAGGTGCGCGGGTGGGGCGGGGAGCGGTATCGACGCGCGCGCCGCGCCTGCGCTGAGACACTCACCTGTTGCCGTGAGACCATGGAAAGATACTCTTTCAAATTAATATGGACACCTGATACCGAAATAAAAGCAAAGTTAAAGTCCAAGGAAAGCACCATATCTTAGGCCTGAAATTGGGTAAAAGTGACTTTGTGAGTAAAAGTTAGCGAAAGATAAGTCCATGTGTGAATAACCTAGAAAATTTTTGACAACTGTATCAATTGTTTATTGGTTTGTTTTTAATATTAAAATTGGTAATAAAGTGGTGTAGAAAACAAAAGTTAAACCTTTGCGTTCCATCGCTGCGGAGTGTATTCTTATAAAAAAAAAAACGGAACTTTCGCGAAATAACGGTCTTTGCATGTTGTATAACTTTTTTATAAAACCTCTGTGGTGCCCATTGATCTGCAAACAAGAATTTTGACAGCAAAAAAAAATATCAGCATACCTACAAACCCCTGAAAACCCCAACGTTTTACTAAGTTCCGAATACTTAGTTGTTGTTCTTCAAACCCTTATTAAGCAAGTCGTTAAACTTAGAACTCTTGTAATAGAAATGACAAACTTTAATCAGCTCAAAAATAATTACAATCCATTACAATGTTGCTACATCACAATCTTATTATTTGAACTTGTGAAGGACATAATTGGTATATTACAATGCTTAATGACCTGGCAAGTTTTCCTTTCCTTAATGGGGTCACAGGAAACCTCTATACATACATTTGTATTTAATTTCCAAGTAAGTAGGTAAATCCAGTAATAAGTAGTTTATGTTTGAGGTTTGAATACGTCTACATGAGTGGACGTAAAGTGGAATACAATGTTTAGTGTTATGGAAAAGTCCTGTTAGTTTTTGTACGAATGAATATAGATCGTCTTCATAATGGACGGCGAGTCTCATGTTTTACGATCCACGTCAAGTGAACGTTCGTTCGTCTTAGCCAAATTGTATTATGTGGAATGGTAGGGTTATGTGGGACATTTGCCGAGGTAACATCCGTCCTAAGGAAGAGCGCATTAGACATAAACAGTGACATGTCTCGTTACGGCTAAATGGATTGATCGTAAAAAATAGCTTGATGGAAATGGCGTGTACCGCCATTTCCATCAAGCAATTTTTTACGAGTTACTGCTTTTAAATGATATAGCTGTATGCGGCCACGGTCTGGGCGGCGTGGGAGGTTACAGCTTCTCTGAACTAGGGGGACTCGAGCGTGGCGCATACTACGATATTCCGAGAAAAATTTAATTTCATTTTATTTCAACACGAGCTATATATTAATACTAAGTAGCGTACCTAGCAACTTTATGTGATTAATGAAACTTACCACGTATATTGAACTAGTTTTTACATCAAAAAGAAGTGTGGTTTACTTACCGAGCTTTCGCAGCTGGCTACAATGTTACGTTAGGTACGAGTGCTACGAGAGCTACGAGTGCTACGAGAGCTACGAGAGCTACGAGTGCTACGAGTGCTACGCAAGTGCTACGAGCTTGCGGAAACTATCAATAATTCTATATTTAGTTAGACGAATTGTTTATTTTAGGGCTAATTTTTCAATAGTCAGTTAACTTTTATTCTGAAGAATAATTATGACGTTTGACATATTTTCTCTACAAAAATTGTCAAAATGAAATTTTTATTCTTCAGATAATAGTTATCTGACTATTGAAAAATTAGCCCTTATTAGCTCCAATATATTTGACAGATAATGTACGTTTTCTAAAATTGATAACAGTTTCGACTCAATTAGTGAAACTGCAACATTTGTCTACAGCTCGGATTTATGATGGGCAGTTTTACGAAAAATCGGGTTCTCTGTACAAAACTCTACGAGTATATTCGTACTTACTTAAATTGAATAACATTTACTAGAACTAGCATAGTTAAATCAAATCTAAGAGCGACATTTGAACTACAACCTTTATAAATTCCACTTGTGGATATTTTTAACCGACTTCAAAAAAGGAGGTTCTATACTAGACAAGTTGCCAATTGATTAACCTTAGCTCAATAAATTTCAATTTTTTTTTTCTCTTCAGTCGTAACTCCAGGTGATTGATGACCTGAATGAGATATCAGTTGTCCGTCCCACAAAGAATAGGTTACTCCTTTCTGATCCGAGTATACGGTAAGACGCGATTTAGCGATTACGTCAAGAGGATGATTATTGGCTCTTTGCCCCTTGCTAATAAAAATGTTGCTTTAACTTTTATGTACGCCAGGCATGGTTTTTATGCCCTTTTTGGATAGGATATTTACAGGATTTTTTTATAGTACCTGAGAATGAGCCTTGGAAATTCCTTTTTTATTCATGTAAAAGTTCCAATTTCTAAAAGTCTAAGCACAATTTTTACATAAATACTAAATGATTATAGAAACAAAATCTATTCATACATTCAATGCCTATTACCGTTCACGAAAATAAAAGATTGACACTACAATATCCTGTACAACTCAGTATATTGTTCCGGGCTCAGTAAACGACGTTCACTTATCACGGCGGTGATGGAAAAACGCGGAGAATATAGTCGACGTTTATTTTATGTACGTTTATGGACTGCCGATAATATTTCTAAAAGTATATTCCATTATCCTGATCGTGTATACAAAACAAGGGCACTTCATGGAAGGGGGCATACATAAACAACAAACAAGTTACCTACAAGGTGACACCCACTCGTCTGAACTATTTACATGTATTTGGAGCTCTTAAACTAGACCCACAGAGGAAAACAATGTCGTCTTCATTGCGTACATGATTTTTAAGTTTTCTGTACAGGATTTTGCATTCGTCCTTGTGTGGTACTGGTGAGTGGAGTTTCTTTTACAGAATAAAATACAGAATGTGATCCGCTTAATTCTAGGTCTTCCCGCATCACTGATGACGTAAATTTTAATTAAAGACCTCTTGTTATCTAAAAATAGAATGAAAAAGTTATATAAAGCAACATCATTTCACCATAAAACAAAATGTCCCCCTGCTCGCTTACGAAAACGTTGCAAGTTGCTGTAAATTTTATGCGAACAAAAGAAACGGTTACAACAAAATGACGCACGGAGTTTAAAAATATTCAAGGTGCGACCATAAAACCTCAGTTTTAGGTATTAAAATATATCAAGATTAACGCGAAAGGGATGTTTGTAACTTGTTGAACGGATTTGGATGAATTTTCATGTTGCGGTAGAAAGTATTATCCCAATTTAGCATAAAGGTATCCCGGATATTAAGGAACTTTACACACAAAGTGCGGCCGCCGCCACCGGTATTACATAGTTTGTTAGCAATAAGCCGCATATTTCACAAGCTCCACTTTTGATGCCGTCACTGAAGCATTTTAAAGCTAAACTCAATTTCAGAAAAGTTGAATAGGACTGCTTGATTTAGAAATAAGTGGACTAAAGTATTATATACTGACGATATCGATCACTCATCGATATTTAATGAGCAGGACATGAAAAGCTCACATAGCAACGACCTACTTAAAAGTGAATAAGGACTGAAAAATGAACTGTAAAAGATTTTCAGAAGTAACTATTCTGTGAATCTGCAGTTACGGATTTATGTAGCTGTATCGCGTGACGCAAATCTCAATTCCATTTTTTCTAAGTCGCACAATTTTCGACGATCCGGTAAGCGTTTTTCGTCTTGTTATCGGTTTATACAAAGTAATTCTACATAGGGCATAAAGCTTGTCTCCTATCGCAGTCAGCAATAAAGCGAAGAAATTGGCGTATTCACGATGTCTATTTCTCAACCGTGAGTAATGGCAAATGGCCGCTCCGAGGAAGTTAAATGCCTATGATTTAAAGAAATCTAAATTTTAGGCGCAAACAGAGACGTTAATACTTACCTAAAGTGTGTTTTATACGTGGGTTGCACGTAATTTTCGCACGATATGCAAGAAAAAAAAACTTACATATGTAAACTCCATGAGATTTGTAGTAGGTGTAAATAAAATGAAGATAGGTAGCTTATACTTGAAGTTATTTACTTGACTATGAAATGAATTCTTAAAAAACCGGCCAAGTGCGAGTCGGACTCGCCCATGAAGGGTTCCGTAGCAGCAAGTAACATAATATAAAAGTTCTTGTAGTTCGTTGTAACTTTGTGAAAGGTAAATTGCGGTTTTCGATTTATGACGTATTAAAAAAAAACTACTTACTAGATCTCGTTCAAACCAATTTTCGGTGGAAGTTTACATGGTAATGTACATTATATATATATTTTTAATTTTATCATTCTCTTATTTTAGAAGTTAGAGGGGGGGGGGGACACACATTTTACCACTTTGGAAGTGTCTCTCGCGCAAACTATTCAGTTCAGAAAAAAATGATATTAGAAACCTCAATATCATTTTTGAGGACCTATCCATAGATACCCCACACAGGTTTGATGAAAAAAAATTTTTGGAGTTTCAGTTGTAAGTATGGGGAACCCCAAAATTTTTTTTTTTTTTTTCTATTTTTGTGTGAAAATCTTACTGCGGTTCACAGAATACATCTACTTACCAAGTTTCAACAGTATAGTTCTTATAGTTTCGGAAAAAAGTGGCTGTGACATACGGACGGACGGACAGACAGACAGACATGACGAATCCATAAGGGTTCCGTTTTTTGCCATTTGGCTACGGAACCCTAAAAACTGAACTGTCCCCATTGATTGAGGACAGCGTCAATGGGGACAACGGAACAGACGAAATGAGGGATCTACTTATTTTTAAACAATTAGGTAAGTAGTTTCTATAACTTTACTTTCTGATAAAAGTTCTTTGTGAAAAAAATGCGCGGCGCGGGCGCATTTGATTCATAACTAGTGCATATTGAACTTACAGGGTAATAAGACTAATATCAAAAATCCATATTCATTATTGTGTGATTCAGCTATACTCCATTTGAAATAAGATTAAAATTTAAATAAACCTTTTTTATAGTCCGTTCAACCGATTTTGACTTCTATATCGTAGGCATAAGGATGGTATTAGAAAAAAAAGTGGTTACAATACCAACTGTTTACTCGATATCCGTGAGCTGCCATATGTCATGCCACCAACGCAATAGAATTTAAAATCGGTTGAACGAACTTTAAAAAAAGGTTTATTTAAATGTCTAATCTTATTTCAAATGGAGTATAGCTATTCACATTAGGCTGAGATTCAGCACTTTTTGAACGTCACAATTATATAAGACAGTCCCCAAAAACGCCCTGATATCTTACTGCTAATGATGTAATATTCTATGTCATTATATTTGATCCGGATTTTTATAGTACCTACCTTTAATTCTAATGTAAATTATTTGCGGCGGAAACTCCGTAAGAGATCATCAAATAATGCTGTTCAAAATAAAATCGTGCGCAGGGAAAATGTCAAACACGTTTGAACTTTACGGAGACGTTAAAACGGTTGTTGTTTTCCTACATAAATATTTTATTTTTCCTTTATCTTGCCATAAAGCTTTTGCCGCGAACCAAGCATGTAGGTAAGTGGGTATTCTAATATTAGACACTCCAGGTCTCAGGAGGTTCGTGTCTGTTTAGAATTTCTTGCATTAATAATTTCAATGACTGAAATACTCGTTAGCGAAATTGCCACGGATGTATTTTTTTGAATGAAATCGTTTTATAAAGAGTCTCAAGCGTTCTGTGTTTTCTGTATTATGTTTTATTATTGAAGTCAACAAGTGTAAATGTATTAGTTAACAAGTGTTGTAGTGGTGTCGGAAGTGCCTAATGGACCTGTTGCATGTGACCTATGAATATTGTCTTTGCCTTGCTACGAGAATGTCCGGTTTCGTTATCTAACCTATAAAGCACATATTTTTTTATTTAAAGGGATTTACTGCATTTGAAGGAACACTAATATTCACGTAATTCACTAAAATATAACTTAACTAGCTGTGCCCCGCGGTTTTACCCGCATAAGTTTCGATCCCGTGGGAATATCGGGATAAGAAGTATGTTAATCCAGGGTGTCAGCTACCTCCATACAAAATTTTATCAAAATTGATCCAGCCGTTTGAGCATGAAGAAGTAACAAACATATAAGCACACACATACACACACACACACCCCAACACACGCGCAAATTTTCGCCTTTATTATATTAGTGTGATTACACATGCTTAGGGGGTTATATGCTTAAGGGGTTGCGAAAATTAAATTTTCTTACATTTTATGCAATTTGCAAGTCAGTGTCAGTAAATGCACCCGTAACACCATTGCGCCCGTAACAAATAAGTATTTACCTAAGTATTATAATTAAAATCATTAAAACAACTCACTTAATGCTGTTATGAACGGACTAGTCCACAAATGCCACAAATCGCGTTAATTAAGCCTACAAAACGAATCAGAAAACAATATACCACCATAAACTAACTCGATTAAATTTTCAAGAGTTTAATAAAATATTTGTATGATTTCAATGCATAGCCAGCACCCGGCACCCGGCAGCCGGCAGCCACCAACAATTATAACAACTCGACAAGGTAATTAACATCGCCATTCGTACAAAGCTCGAGGACTTACCGTGAATAATATACTCACTGCGGTTTCCGCGGACTCCGAAGTCGACGAATGCAAGTTCTAGGTGATTCAGTTTTGTTTTGGAATTTAAAGTGACCAAACACGAAAATTAGCAACCAGTGAAGGTCATCTGATAGTTATTTCTGCAAAATAATGTCACTTGCCCACGGCTGGCATTTCTTTTACCTTGTAAAGCTGTCAAAAAGGAATATCTACACACACAGTGAAGTCCTTTGTTTTTAATGCTATAAGTCTTTCTAATAAAATCCAAAATAGCTTGTGTGTTCCGTATCTCATGTTTGGCAGCGAGATTAAACGGAGCGGAGATGAGTTGTGTTCAGTTCATATAACGATCGGAAATAGGTATGAGGAGGTACCAAGCAGTTTGCTGTGAATTGAAGCTCGGTGGAGTACCTACCTGCGTACTTGAACATACTTTCATAATTATGTTTAGTTGAATGTAGCTTGGCTTTTGGCTTCTTCTTTCAGCACTGCCTATTCATCAAGGGTCAGAAATAACCTTGTTTATCCCATGCAAACGAGGAAAAGTAGGGATTCTTTTCCTTTTATGTAGATTGTAATTTAATTTGAGTGAAAAAAATAAGTGCAGACTGGTACATGTAAACATAATAAATCGCGACGAGTTTGTGTACTATGGTAATATTCTTGTTTGCCAGTTTGCATATTATGTATGTTCATGTCGAGTACAGTAAATATGTTCTGATTTGCTACATTTCTACGTAACAACCGAATGTAGGTATTATTTGCATGTTAATTAACATTGGTGTTAAGCTCGCATCGAGTAAAAGTGTATTCATCGTATTGTATTTCTGATACTATTTGAGCACGATCAAACGAGAATTCAGAATTTATTTATCAGTCCATTCAATTTAAATTGAGATTTTAATAATCTATTTGAATCAATGGTTTGTGCTATCAAAAACAATGTATTCGGACCAATTTAATAATACAAAATGTTTTATAGTAATTAAACGAAGGTAAACGTGTCTGACACATGTAGCCAAATCGAACATAATCATTTACGTCTGACATTTAGTGTGACATTATTGAGTTGGGAGCTAACTGGTGATTGGTAGATGAAGGGAAAACTTGTATATAAAAAAATATTCATCATAATCTTTGTATACAAGTGCCACCTTCTGAACTGAATGCGGACGAAAAAGAATTACCAATTATTATTATTAGATAATCTAGGGGAGATTCTCAAAGTCCTATTGATTTAGACTAAATAATCCTTATCTACAGATACAGAGATAGGGATTATTTAGATCTGTGGATTGGAAGAACGTACTTAGACAAATAGATAGAATATTCTTCATTATGTACACCATAAATGTACTGAAATATAATATATTTTTTGAGATGACAGTATTTCAACGATTTCAGTCTCATTTTGGCTAGATATCGAGACTACTGAAAATCTTGATGCCACCATACGCCTTAATTTATATTCCTATTTTAAAAAAATTAAATAATGAATTTGGAAGCAAATAAGATTTTGTTAAAAAAAGGAATATTTTTCACTATGACGCCATTGATATATAAAAAACGGGTTTTTATATATCAATGTATGACGCTAAATTGTTCATCTGCGACGCTGAATAATTTCAAAGAAGGCAATGGCTCCGATAAATGTGATGAATTCTATTATTTTTACGTAAATACCAAATTTAGAATATATTATATTATTCGTCGTTAGATTATAATTATTATTTTCTTTATCTATTTGAGGACTAAGAATGCTATCATAAAAGAAGACGAATGTTTTAAAGCACTCGACTGGCAATTTGACATAGGTATTAGAAAAAGAAAAATAATATGTTGTGTTTTGGACAGCTGTATAAAACGATTGCTTTAGATGTTTCAAGAAGTTGCCACCATATACCTAACAACTTGTGTGTTATTAATATGTTGAGAAATTATGAACATTTAACTACTTAAAAGAGCCAGCCACAACTCTGATTAAGATCCGTAGCTCTATCTGAAATCTAATACAATTACAATAACAGCTCCACTACGTAATCCTTACGGCACTCGGCAATCTCATCAAATCTCTTATCTCGTCTGTTATTAAAGGTTTTAAAGAGCTTCCCGCCAGTTTATAAACGGATTTTTTAGAATTAGAAATGGAAGTATACGCTGAAGTTAGAATTAATGATACCCAACGGGAATACTAGCTACAATGGTGTAGGTACCTGTATTATTTTTAGTGACATTAAACTTTCAGCGGGGTAATTGCGTAACACAGTATTATAGGCCGGCCGCTTAACTGAGACGTTGCGTGAGGTAGCAGCGCGGTGCGAGAGGGGTGTGGTGACGTGATGCGAGAGCTCAGTTATTCGTCAACTTGTGACAACTATCACCCCTTCCGCACCGCGCAGCTTCCTCAGGCAACGTCCCAGTTAAGTGGTCGGTCTATAGTAGCCATGGCTTTCATTTTGACAATTGAACAACATTCATTATGGATTAGCAATATACTTCAGAATGATTCAGATTGAGATTGATAGTGTATTACGCAATTAGGGTCCTGGTCCATTGGGACCAGCAACCTAATTGCGTGACTGTGATGAGGTACAAGCACGGAGTATTGAAATTATTAACTTTTGTAAAAATGAAATTACGCTCTGTTAAGAGATTTGATGAGGTGCAAATGTTTATAATTAAAGCAATAAGTACTGAAAAAAAACAATCACGCAATATTTGGCGTAAACAAAATATGTAGGTAGGCAATGTGCTGTGTACGTTTTCAAGTATTAAAATACATTATTGCAGGTGGTAACTAGTTATTCTCTATTCTCTCTACACAGTCGTATATACTAATTTGTATCTAATAAACAGCGATTCATACGCGATGAAGATCAAAATACCATAATAACCAGAATATAAAGACAGTCGCTAACTCAGCTATCGAGTTACCAGAATACCAATTCTCGTACTGAATTAAAAACGTTCAAAATCTAGTTGCAATCTCATCTCAGCAACAATCAATGTCAAAAACTTAAATGTAGGGAAATCAAAGGTATTTTTGACAGATTGCACCTGAGATCTGAGGGGTAATTCACTTAATTTTAATCTGTCAAGCGCCGCTAATGAGACACAATTGATTTTCTATTGTTTCGTCGCCGATCGGCGAACCGCGACGCTTGACCGGTTAAGAACGTTCACAGTCTGATCTCAGTCTCAATATGTAAAAAAAAACCTCTAATTTTCCTAAAGTTTGAAAAATTTTTGACAAGTTTTTGACATTAGTTTGTCGCCGAGATGAGACTGCGACTAGATTTTGAACGTTTTAAATTACGAGAATAAGCTTTCAGACTGTGGACGTTCTTAAAATTACGTGATTTGCCCCTCTGGTGTTGGATACCTATTCATCCGCGTTGCTGTGTATTTCAGCAGATGTTGCAGCGCTCGATATTTATGAAGGTTTATGTTATTGAAAGTAGGTATCGATAGTATTCCAATCACCATGATATGATATTATGATATGCGAGCACCATGTATCTATCAGATAATTAATTTATATGTCATCGTTTCGTTTTTAATTCTTTTACCTATTGTGGTATAGTCATTTTATTTTAGGTGCATCGTCCTCACATGTTATTATATAATTAATGTACCCATGCAAAATATTGTACCAAAAACATTTTTAAAAGAGTAACGGTGGAGCTTCTTGCCCATTTTTCTCCATAGGAAAACTACCTTTTGGAATGGGCGACTCGAATCAATTCTATTTTTTAAGATACTTTTTGACGTTCAAAAGTGCCTTTTATGTGCCTATTTGAAATAAATGCTTTGACTTTGACTTTAAATCATTATGTGACTATTTAGAAATAATATGGCAGCTACCTAAACCAGTGCTGTCTCAAATATGATATTGCGCAGTAATTGAATCGTAATTCAGTTATATTTTGAATGGAACAACTAACTTCTGTTCGATTGAGCTATGTCGTTTCACGACGGTTCCTTAGTTCAATGGCAATTAGTAAAATAATTACTAACAGATAAGCTTGTTAACTGTGTAGGTACATTATATTGATTAAATGTTGTAACTAACTAACTAACAGTCGACGGGGTACTTAGCTAGATGCATTGTAGCCCACATGTCGTCAATGACGGAATGTTACGAGTAGCGGGAGCCTTTTGTCAGTCTCTGGGCACTTTTCCAAATCCCGGTCCATTACTGGAACCCTAACAGAAAACGGGGATTGAGCCCAGGCTTGATGGTTGAGTTGGAGATAACTTTATTAATAAACTTTCATCTATAAGTTTTATAGAAATGTGAATATATTCTATTTCTATCATAGTAAACACTAGCTGCGCCCCGCGGTTTCACCCGCATAAGTCTCGATCCCGTGGGAATATCGGGATAAAAATTATCCTATGTCCTTTCCCGGGACTCAAGCTATCGTCTATACCAAATTTCATCTAAATCGGTTCAGCGGTTTAGGCGTGAAAAGGTAACATACAGACAGACAGACAGAGTTACTTTCGAATTTATAATATTAGTATGGATATAATAAAATCACTTGACATTATTAAAAAGTATTTTTACTTCTGATAAGGTCACTAACTCAGCTGAGAGAAAAGGGCACCTTGCATAATAACTTAAGTGTTCGGTGATTATATTGGTCGAAATCGGTCGTGCTCAGGTGAACAATTTAATGAAGAAAACTGATGACGAATACCATAAAATCGTTTTATCTTTTTGTTATCATAAAAAGAGAGACCTATGCTTAGCAGTGGGTGTAGTTGGGTTGTGGATGATCATGATGACGATGATCTGGATGTGACTTTCTTGATTTTCCTATGTATTTCTGGTATCTCGAGAATATATCTCGTGGTTAAAGCTCAAAATCAAAGCATTTAATTCAATTAAACTATTTACAGGCACTTCTGTGTTATAAAATTTCTGTATTATCTTCTGTATTATATGTCATGGTTTCGTTTTTAATTCTTTTACCTATTGTGGTATAGTAATTTTATTTTAGGTGCATCGTCCTCACATGTTATTATATAATTAATGTACCCGTGCAAAATATTGTACCTAAAACATTTTAAAAGAGTAACGGTGGAGTTTCTTGCCCATGCTTCTCCATACGATAACTACCTTTTGGAATGGGCGACTAGAATCAATTCTATTTTAAGATAATTTTTGACATTCAAAAGTGCCTTTTATGTGCCTATTTGAAATAAATGCTTTGACTTTGACTTTTGACAAAGGTGTCAGTATGTCAAAAAGATGAAGCTAGTCGCCTACTAAAGCGTAGTAGGTTGTAATGGAGAAAAACGGGCAAGAAACCCCTCGGCTACTCATGTTTTTTTTTTTTTTTTAATAATTAATCCTTTTTTTTAAATAAAGCATAATAACTCAAAATATTATTACAAATTTTAACATCTTTTTTGTTGAAATTATACATACATACATATTATGTATATGTGAGAACGACGTGCACTTTAAACGCGTCAAAATGATATAAAAACATTTAAAAAATGAGTCAGTAATTAATTAAAATAAGCTGTGGCAACTAAGAGATGACGAGTCCCAACTGACGGCGCCCATTCACGAACAAGACTCATGGCTCAGCACTATTCAGTTCAACAATTTTGAAGGGAACTAAATGGCGCCGATTCCCTTCTTCACAAACTAAACAAAATTTAAGTTCAGTGCATCTTTTTCTTTCTATTTCATTAAGATAAGACAGAAGATAAATATTAGTTTAGTCCTGTCAAATCGAGATACTCCATAGACAAGTTTCGACGCGATTAAAAAGTTGGCTACTAAAAATACGTCAATTTATGTCAGGCGCTGACTAATTTGACAGGACTAAACTAATATTTGTGTTCTGTCCTTTTCTTCATGAAATAGAAAGAATAAGATGCACTGAACTTAAATTTAGTTTAGTTTGTGAACAAGGGAATCGGCGCCAATGACCAACTAAATCTACACGCGCCATCATCAGCGAGACATTTAAGAGAGCACGACATATTCTCAACCACCAGGGCACATTCAAGCCAATGAAAGTATAACCACTGGGTGTACCATTTACTACTAACCCAGTAAATGATAGGTTTATAGTTCTTATAGCAATCACAGGTTTGCTATGCAATTATATAATTCTTACTAGCTTCTGTCCGTGGAAGTCTCTTCTTCAATGATGTCCTATGCACTCAGCAATAGTGCAACTGTCTATCATTGAATGATTTTTTGTAATCGAATCATATATTCCAGAAATTATCTCCTAAAAAACATCTTTAAAACTTTAGCTCTTTATTTATAAAATTAGTTTGGACTAAGAGGTTTGTAGAAATGAATGTACCGACATTTCAAACTCTGTAGGTTTTGTAAAAGACGAGTGATATTCAGTGAGCGGGATTGGCAGCAGCAGCATCCTTTTTACCGACTTCACAAAAAGGAGGAGGTACTATGTTCGGCTGTTTGTATGTTTTTTTATTTTTACCGACTTCACAAAAAGGAGGAGGTACTGTGTTCGGCTGTTTGTATGTTTTTATTTTTATTTTGTATGTTTGTTCATCGAATACTCCGCCAATTGTCGATGGATTTTCAAAATTCTTTTTTTGTTCGAAAGAAGATAGTTCTGAGGTGGTCCCATTGTCACCAAGTTAGGATCTGATGATGGGATCTTAGAGAAATCGAGGGCAACCCTCAAATTTTATAGGCTCACTTATTGTTTTTCGCATATTTTATGAAGTATCTTGTTTATTTGCGTATGGTTGTCACCATCTCAGGTAGCTGGGCTGATGATGGAAGGTACAACTCCTTAACAGTAAGAAGTTACTCAAACAGGCAAGGACTGTTTTAGTAAATTGTTTTGATGTTTGATAGGGCATTTGTCACATTTGGTCTCATGATCATCAAGTCATGACCTGATGCTGCAGTCAGGATAGTCTGCAGAGTACCTAACTCCTCGACAATTGACAGCAGATATATCGTGTTTAGGCTCATTGAAAAGGGCTCGATGTGTGGATAAACGTACTGTTAATGAGGAACACCGAAGTACATAGAGACCTGATGCTGAAGCCAGGAGCATCAGAAAAAGTACAAACCTTGAAATAACAGCACCGTAGTCGTGTTTGGGCTCATTTTAAATAGGCCTAAACTTTAAGTTCAATGCAATGTTGACATAAGTCTGGCCTGATGCTGCAGCCAGGATTATCAGCTTCTAGTCTAAAAACATCAGGTCAGGATTTGATGATGGGATCCTGGAGAAATCGAAGGAACTCTTCACACATTATAGGCATACCTATAGCGATTTGGGTATTTTTTATAGTAACACGTGCACTTGCTCTCGGAAAGCACCATTTGGTGAAGTGGAACTGATGATGAAGACCACAGATGGCCACCGGAACTACTCAATAATATCTAAGTATTTCACGGGTTGCGATTCGATTACTTTAATATGGTTGCTAAGCAATTCATGCTCGTCACAATGTGAATGGTGATATGGAGCTGATGGTGGACCTGGAGAACTCCTCAACAATTAACTTCCCTGCATCGGGAAAAGCAATATTTTGTTTGTAAAAGGCGATGATCACTAGGCTATTGTAACTTAGATAAATTATAAGCAGGCCCACTAAAAAGCGTGAAATAAAAACTTTTTAAGAAAAAAAAAAAAACCGACTTCCAAAAAAACACTACAAAGTGAAAAATAACTTTAATTTCGGAAGTCGGTGGCAAAAAACTAAAATACAGATCCAAAGACACCGACTTCCGATATTATAGTTATTTTTCACTTTGTAGTGTTTTTTTGGAAGTCGGTTTTTTTTTCTTAAAAAGTTTTTATTTTGTACAAATTCCATGATTAGAAATCTGTTTGCCAAGTGGTTATGATGCCTATAGCTAGCTGAGTATTTGACCACCAACCGGTTTTCCGTCGTAGCGTTTTTTGTGTTCTCAGGTCAAGCAGTAGAAGATTATTATCTATTATGTAGCAGAACCGACAAGATTAACATGCTTTAGTTCATTTGGAAAATGTGTCTCTTTAAAGCGCTCTCGTAATGTTGCAGAGTAAACTAATTCATTTACGGAGTCGTCAGTAGAGACCTTCGGTCTCTAAGCGACTATTGAATTAGAACTGAAGGGGAACTATGCGCTCTGCATGTATGAAATAATTTACATCAAGTAACGTTTCAGCATCGTTCAATTTATGCAGATGACGACACCCGAAAATGGCAGGGCTTTAACAATATCGGATGATTGTTCTGATAAAATTGAGATAATGTGGTCATTGAGACGATATCGCGTTCTATATTTAGAATAAAAGTTTGCTGAGGAGAAAAAATAAACATGGCCGTGGGAATTGGTAAGGGTGTCACGTTTCAGGCTCGTACGTGGTGCGTCGCTCCTCAATCGAAGAGTAGCTACGTGTCCGCCGAGCTGCTGGGGCTGGGGCACCGCGCGCCTCGCGCTTCACACATTACGTGCCGTCTTCTCGACAACCCTATAATACATGAATATATTCTCCCGACACACTTAACGTCCACACTTCATAACGTTCATTCACTCAACCTTTCATTACATTTTCTACGAAATCTGTCCCAAGCTAAACAGGGTGGTTAAATAGCGTAATGTACCGAATTAGGCTTAATTTGAATGTTTAAGGTCGCAAGAATACTCGTAATAATGCTAAAACTAAAAAATGTCGCATTGCTTAAAGAATTTGTAGGTATGTATTTAATTATTTTAACATTTTCATTTCAAAGAAAGCTCGGCTTCTGTAGTTTTCATAATTGGTTGTAAACATGCGAATTATAACTATGTGAAAATGAATAGGATTTTGTTAAAACTTTGGATATTTTATTGCATGACGTTATGTAGGTACTGTTTTATCTGTTTGAGATTTATTACAGTTACTAGATTTTAATCTTATATAATTATGTAGGAGACGGTTGTCGACTACATTTGTGGGTAGTCAACAGAATTTGTTATGATTTGTTTTCTTATTATTAATTTAAGTCATTTTACTATCAATTATTGTCTATTAATTCGGAACATAATTTATTGAGTACTCAGTGTACGCGCTAATTGATTTTAGCAACTTATTTTGATAATTGTAACCGATGGTTTTGTTCAAACCAATTGATGACATGTTACTTTGATTTTAAAACGATTAACTTTGTGAAATAACTATTGTTTTTACAATTATTCTTGTTGTATTATTCGATTTATAATGTGAGTTATAATGTGAATCTATTTGATTTAGCACATTTTAGTATTTTGTATCAAGTAAACACGATGACGTATTTCCGTACGGCATTGGACAGAGTTGTTGTGGGGCGAGTGCGTGGTGGGGACAAACCTTTATAACTGAGCGCACTCGTTTGTGCCGGACAGTCAATAACAGTCAGTGACAGACGGTCAGTGACAGTCAGTGAGAGTCAGTCGGTGTTCGGACTCGACTCCTGACAGAGCACTAGCTCCCAACAAACCTGTCGGTTTACTTGGGTGGCTCTGTCACTATACGAACAGCAATCGATCCTACGATTTGTTCGCAATTACTTTGTTACTGTACATAATTATTTTACTGTGTATCTAGTTGTGTCGTGTAACTAAAGTGTGTGATTTGCTAGTGTGATTAATTTGTTCGTGATATTATAATTTGATTTGAACTCCAAACGGTTTTTCTATTGCGCAATAACCAACACTACCCACAGTACGCCCACAGTAATTAATCAAATATGCCTGATGATAACGAGACGCCTGTAACCTACTCCTGATCCGACATATATAAAAATCTCGTGTCACAGTGTTTGTTATCGAACTCCTCCGAAACGGCTTGACCGATTTTTATGACATTTTTTATACCCCTAGGTGATAAGCAGTGATCGGAGTAGGTAGATTGATTTTTGGTACTTGTATCATAAATGCCCACAGAAAGAATAACGTAGATAAGCCATTTTCCCGGAAAGTAATTCCGGTATTTCCGGATCCAATTAAATATTGTTAACGTTGGTAGTGATATCATTACTACTCAATTAAAAATTTAAAGGAAGGTATCAAAACTAAATTAATTTATTATTTATCTGTTGAATAATAAAAACAATCGAATTCCGATCGAAGCATTAATGTCCATATTAATATATACGTTTCGGATCAATGACCCCAATTCAATCTACCTATTCCGATCACTGGTGATAAGGGTGGCCCTCTCCAGAATTTTTTTGGAATCGAAACATACGCGGGTGAAACTGCGGGGCGCAGCTGGTAATAAAAAAAATCTATGATACCTAGCGATTGTAACCCGGTAAACTGTAGATAAAATCATGGAAAGGAATAATCATAAAATAAATTACTTGTTGTCCTGTATATCACAGTACTGGAGGGGTGCGAAAGCTTGTTGGGTGCTGTGTTCCCATAAAGATAAAGCTTTCAAACCATTATTAGAGTAAATATTAAATACTCTATGTTGGATTATCGGTGAAACAATATGAGAAAATCAACTGCCTGCAATCAGAGGTTTTACTTTTTGGTTTGGTTAATAATAATAATAATGCGGTGTGTCTAGAAGTATTTAACCGTACCGCTTACAGGGTAAGTTTATGGTAATTTTTCTTGAATTGCCACTTTGAACGGGAAAGATACAGGAGGGCAGGGACGCGCAACATGTTCCGTTGACATATTCCGTCGGTTATAAAAAAAAAAATGATATTCCATACATTTTGAACGCGTAAATTTCTATGAAAAAACAATTTTTTTTGAAGTGTAAACTTCTTTAGCGGCGTTGCATACTTTTAGTAATGGGTAAAAAATGTTAAACTCGCGTCAGGACATCGCGTCAGGACACGTGACCGTCAGGAGAGATTTACCCCCCCTCTCTTTCTACGGCGGCGCCAACCGAAGTGAAGTGACACACGGACACAATGGATGGATGGATGGATGGTGATGGAAGTGGAAGTGGAAGTGGAAGAGGAAGTGGAAGTGGAAGTCGAAGTCGAAGTGGAAGTGGAAGTCGAAGTCGAAGTGGAAGTGGAAGTCGAAGTCGAAATGGAAGTGGAAGTCGAAGTCGAAGTCGAAGTGGAAGTCGAAGTCGAAGTCGAAGTCGATGTCGAAGTCGAAGTGGAAGTCGAAGTGGAAGTCGAAGTGGAAGTCGAAGTGGAAGTCGAAGTGGAAGTCGAAGTGGAAGTGGAAGTGGAAGCGGAAGTGGATGGATGGATGGATGGACAGCTGATGGCTCGACCGTCTGTGTAGTAGCCACACTGCTGTGTATTCGTAAGAGCGTAAGAGCAGTGGTGGCTCAGTGGTATCGGCCGCGACTTACGAGTTTTAGGTCGTAGGTTCGAGCCCAGACAGGCGCTTTACTTTGCGTAAATTATTTCATCACCACTGCTCTCAAAACGGTGAAGGAAAACATCGTGAGGAAACCGGCATGTCCTAGAACCAAAAATTCAAAGACATGTGACATCTACCAACCCGCACTGGGCCCGCGTGGTAGATTACGGCCCACTCCCTCTCACAGAGAGGAGGCCTGTGTCCCAGCAGTGGGAACATTATAGGCTGATGATGATGATGATGATGATGTGTATTCGTAAAATTCGTGTATATAAAGTGTTTAAAATATGGAAATTGAACAAAGTGCATCTATTAATGAAAAAAGTGACGCAGAAATAAGTAGTGAAAAAAAAAAGAGTTATATTAATAAAATTAATAATTGATTTATTTCAACGTTAACATTCAAGTTTTCACTTCTGCCGGCACTCCCGGAGTGCAACCCGTCTTTTTTTCTTGATTTCTATGCTGAATTCATGGTTACAGTTTGCGCGTGGATATCCCTGCCACCCTGTATATTGGGTACCCTCCTGTTATTGATAGTTTAATGGTTCATTCACTTTCATGACTGCGTTTGAAAGTGTATCAGCCATCATATATCCTTTTACGTCAGAGATTCGTAAAAGCCTGAGGTTGTATTGTAGCTTATGCGTCATCATCATCATCATCATCAGCCTATAATGTTCCCACTGCTGGGACACAGGCCTCCTCTCTGTGAGAGGGAGTGGGCCGTAATCTACCACGCGGGCCCAGTGCGGGTTGGTAGATGGCACATGTCTTTGAATTTTTGGTTCTAGGACATGCCGGTTTCCTCACGATGTTTTCCTTCACCGTTTTGAGAGCAGTGGTGATGAAATAATTTACACAAAGTAAAGCGCCTGTCTGGGTTCGAACCTACGACCTACAACTCGTAAGTCGCGGCCGATACCACTGGGCCACCACTGCTCTCATCAGCTTATGCGTAAGTAGTACTTACCTACTTATTCCAAATCATCATGATGTAGCCGAAATATCTAACTAAATGTTATAGTACTAACTTCTAAAGTTCAGTTAAATGTGAACGTCATTTTTTGATCTGAAAATTCTTACCAATCATTCCAAGTGGGTTCGGATTAGGTTCCAAATATTGTCGCGTATCCAGAATAATAATCTAAATGCTACCCCAGAGTAGAGTCACGACATGCACCTACTTATAATTAGCCACAGTCGGAATAGGGTGTGACGTACTCTGCCGCCGGCAGAATATTGTCACCTGTCGTGCGGAGTACTGGAACGGACAATGCATTCGGGATTTCAACCACATTTGCCGCACCTGTTCATGCGACCGTAAGCCTAAATTATGGTGCTCAATTGTCGTAGATCGACTACCGATGAAGTTATTAGGTGCCTGTGTGTGTAGCAAATGCTCTAGGTATCAGTTCAATATTTCTACTTATGAGTAGATATAAGCTTTACAATGCAACCGAGAACGCTTTTGATATATGCAGATTTCTTCGTAAATAAGAGTATTTACGATGAAATCTGCATACATCAAAAGCAACGGTCGTCGTTAGTTAGGATAACAAGGGCGAATTCTCTTAACCAAACTCTGTTGTGTGTTATTTTCGTGATAACTTTCTAATGATTTACTTAATCTTCGCTAAAACACTGAATGATTATCGCATACTTTCCGACTGCCTGTGACTCCTGTTTGTTAGAGCATTCATTTTCCGCTTGTCTCAAAAATTACAAAGTAGAGTAGGTATTGATACAGCTTTTACTGCGCCCCAAAACTTTTTTCATAAAAGATTTTTAATGTATTCCCATGGCAAACTTCTTTTGTCTAGGTCTTCTAGGTCTAGGTGCCTAACTGGAAGAATATCTTATGCGGAGTTCCTGTCAAAATATATCGTTCATAAGTACTTACCAATTTGGGGCACATCATAGGGTCGGTTGGAGCGCGAGGCTCTCAACATCATCTGGCTGGCTATTTCCGAAGGCAGCTGATGCGGGGTGCGCTTGTTGGTGCGCGTGCGGCGGCGCTCGTTGCTGAGCGCGCCGGGCGGCAGTGGCGGCGGTGCGTGCGCGTACTCCGCGCCTCCCTCGGCCTCGAACAGCTCGCTTAGCGGCCGGGAGCGCGCCAGCTCGCGACCGGTGCGCCACTCGGCCGGGTAGCGGCGCGGCGCCGGCTCGGCTGCCGAGCGCAGCGCCAGCGCCGCCAGCACCGTGGTCACACAGCACACGCGCATGCTGACCGCCCGCGCCCCCCACCACACGGGCATCGCCTGCTACTAAGTACACAACACGATGAGAGCACCCGCTGGGCGCATGCCCGACCACATTATTCGACCTTCACCGCTTATAGACGGACCTTTTCCTTTTCCGCTTCAGTTCAGAGGTCTCAGGATGAAACTAATTTAAAGTTTCTTGACGTCCTTTATCTGAAACAAATGAAAAATATTTGAAATCAACAGACTGAAGACGCATTGTTACCTGCTGGGTATGCGATTGACATTTACGGTAAAGCAATAAAACATTCCTGTTCCAAGGAAATCATTTCGAAAGTATCCTGCCTTTCGCCCATATCTTACCTAAACGAAATATACCTCGTGTATAAAATAATTAATTGACCAGATTATAATTCATTCAGTAAAAGACATGTCAGATTCTATTCCATTCAGTAAAACACATTCACGCTTTACTTACAAAAGGTCTGATTACCGTTAGTAAATTAGATTTTATACGAGCAGAATGATTTGTAAGACAAACAATACGACAGTTAACAAAGTTTTGCACCCTCTTCTGCGCTTGATCGGAGTATTGTTTGTGTAGAGAATTCCGTCCTGCCATATCACTTCTAGAAAGAAGTGTGTTAAATATCTACCTAGTTAAGCGGGTACTCAGCATTACTATAATGGTGTCAAATTAGTGAATTCTAACAACTATGTTTACATGTGTGTGTAAACGAATATGATGTAAGCCTAAGCTACGTTAAGTCTAGTCTAGTTTATTCCTAGACTAAAGTAATAGGATTCACGTGGCATTGATGTAGACCCAACACAACACACCGCCGACATTACCGTTGAGAATACTGAAAATGTGGAAAGTTTTACAATAAAAACAAATTAACTGTGGTCTAAGTGCGGCTTTCGCGTCTGTTCTACGGGACTTTCAGTATGAAACTTTTTCTTTAATCTTATTTGTACGGTTGACTGAAGAGAACCGCGGAGTAATATTAAAGAACTCGTAATGAATTACAAATAACGTAACTGATCGCTGACTATCGTATTCATTGTAACGCACTTTGACTTAATTTGTTTCATGAACCACAATGTAATATTCAATGACTTCTACCTAGTTTTTTTGTTTGTCGCGGTGGGATCTACTTAGCAAATATTGTTCTTGTGATTGGATACTTCTGTTATAGCAAAATTGGAATGTAATATTTAGTATTTTGATATTTTCCATCTCATCTCAGCCTTAGCAGAGTTTTATTTGTAGGAAATCTGAATATTTTATATTCAGATTTCATGCTAGAGTCACGTCTCGAACGTGCGCGAGGAAACTTGTTATCGTCATCTTCGTTGTACAAGCATCTCTCATGTCATTGTGATGTTTACAAATGTTTTCTTTAGTAGAACAGTCACAAAGTTGTCGGCGTAAAGTGTGAGAAAAGCTTAGTTCTGTGGCAATAAATTATGAACATACAAAGTGTTAGTTGTGAGTTTGCGACAAGGCTTGCTACTCGCTGGGGAGTTGCAACATCACTGCGACTGTCAACAGACAGGTAACAGGTTAATAACGTAGTTGTAGAAGTCCGGCGGCGGGCGGCGCGCGGCGTCACGGGTCGGCGCGCACCGGCCAGCGGCTCTGCGGTCACTAATCCGCTTGCTTTATAGCGTGGCATTGGCGCCTATTCTGTACTGCCTTTTACTGTGTAGAAATGAAAATCATGAACAGAAAATATAGAGAAAACTGAAAAGACACGAAATAAAGAGTTTTTGATATATGTTCATATACCTACTTAATAAGGAAAACTTTGGTAGGTTTTGGCAAAACATGTTTGAAAGTTTTAACTAAACATAATTTAATAGTGTTTGTTCTTCTTTTAATTACATAATTTTCGTCTTTTATCCACATATGTACTAGAATAATATAATTGTTTAATTTTGTTAAATTGAGCTATTCATAATAACATGCCGAGGTACTGCGGCATTGAGCGGCTAATAAGCAGGCGGCCCATCTGATGGTAGGTTAGTGGTCAGTGCAGCCATCCACGGATGCCTACCTGCTATTTCAGAGACATTGCAGGTACTTTATGCTCATACTCGTAGTTTATCCTCATGAGACATTTTCACTTTGTTTCAAAGTGAAATTGTCTCATGTGTCTGTACATACATACGCCTATAGCAGAGTTGCTAGGCGAAAAACTAAGTATTTCCCCCGACTAGGTCTTTCACAAAGAGTCCTACCTACTACTACTCCTACACCTAAACTAATTTATACCTTATTTGATATGCTCATATGCTGAAACCTGAAATGTATCTAAGAATGGCCCAGACTGTGCCGACCGGACTGAAATTGCGAGTACAAAATATGGAACTAGCAATGTTGGTTTCAGAAACATAGGTTGGCTGTTTGTATTTCTGTTTTATTGAAGTGAAAACTTCTTTAGCGGCGTTGAACACTTTTTGTAATGGGTAAAAAATGTTAAACTCGCGTCAGGACATCGCGTCAGGACACGTGACCGTCAGGAGAGATTTCCCCAACCCCCCCCCCCCCCTCTTTCTACGGCGGCGCCAACCGAAGTGAACCAAGTGAGACACGATAATGGATGGATGGATGGATGGATGTGATGTGATGTGACGGTGACGGTGACGGTGACGGTGACTGTGACGGTGACGTTGACGGTGACGGTGACAATGACGTTGACGTTGACGGTGACGGTGACGGTGACGGTGACGGTGACGTTGACGGTGACGGTGACAATGACGTTGACGTTGACGGTGACGGTGACGGTGACGGTGACGGTGACGTTGACGGTGACGGTGACAATGACGTTGACGGTGACGGTGACGGTGACGGTGACGGTGACGGTGACGTTGACGGTGACGGAGACAATGACGTTGACGTTGACGGTGACGGTGACGGTGACGGTGACGTTGACGGTGACGGTGACAATGACGTTGACGGTGACGGTGACGGTGACGGTGACAATGACGTTGACGGTGACGGTGACGGTGATGGTGGACGTGGACGTGGATGTGGATGGATGGATGGACAGCTGACGGCTCGACCGTCTGTGTAGTAGCCACAATGCTGTGTATTCGTAAAATTCGTGTAAGTATACAAAGTGTTTAAAATATGGAAATTGAACAAAGTGCATCGATTAATGAAAAAAGTGACGCAGAAATACCTAGTGAAAAAAAAAATTGGTTATGTATATTAATTCAATTAATAATTGATTTATTTCAACGTTAATATTCAAGTTTTCACTTCTGCCGGCACTCCCGGAGTGCAACCCGTCTTTTTTTATATTGTAGCTGTTTATTGTTCCTGTTGAATAAAATAAAATATAGGTATGTATAAATGGTGAAGTTAGATAGTGTCCATCACTATCAGACGAATGTGAATTGTGCGATCGTTTGCAAATTGAACCACGAACCACGTGCCACCTGTATCGCGTAGGTTTTAAATGTCACACCGGTATTAACTGGTGACTGATTACTATACTACGCCTACGGCCGGGCCGGGCGTGCCACTATCTGTGGGGCTTGGCGTTAGTTTCGCTTTCGACAGATTTTTGTCGGTTTATGAATCATAATTGTGGAGATTTATGGTAATTGATTGGTTTATGGACGTATGTTTTATATAACACTTTACAGTAGGTAGTGGTAAATCTGGTGTTAATAGCAAAACAAACACATTGAGATTTCATACAGTTGGTAATTGGAAGAACCATATTTAGTTGAGAAAAACTGCTGAGGCTTCTGCTTCAAAGTTACGGGTTTCCGGTTTAGACGTGCTCCTCTATCTCAGTGCAAAAATCCGATGTAATTGGCCTTCATACCGTTACTGAATCACAACCAACTTTCCGCATATGACATCCTGATTGTTAATTTTCTAATATAAATTAATTGCGGTTAGTCTCGCCTTGGGGCGCTACTCGCTACTTTATCTTTCCTCTTCACATTATTAAGCCACTGATGAGCTCCATAATTCGTCTGTTAACGAAGTGTTATTTTCATAATTTATTACATATACGTGTCATAAATACTATGTTATTTTTAATTTCTTGTTGCGTTACACGTAAATACCAAATTTCTCGAGACTGTTCTTGTTACCATAATAATTAATAGGAAATTAATTTTGGGTTAACGCACAAATACAATTCATTTCAGTGAAACGTCTATCCATCAACGCTAATTGTTGCGTAACAATTACTTGGAGGCGTCTGACGATGAATAATCCACAATCCAGAGATCTAACAATACCCATTTACATCTCCTAGCTCTGTTTCTTAATGTTCATTTAAAATCAGCAATTAATTACGTATTCATTACTATCAGCAATAGCGGCACTATTAATATCTGCTCTATTTCAAGTGTTACTCAAATCGTTTTGGTTCCATGTGGCTTCTGGTAATGTATATAGATGCGGATCTACGAAAGACTCTAGAACTCAACTGAGCTGCGGATCTATGAAAGATTCTAGAACTCAACTCTGACTCCGCACTGCTAGTATCAAAATTTGATACGGTCGTTGCGAAAGTGAATAATAGTAAATAATATCACTATTTAAAATCCTTTTGCTCACAGTGTTTAGCAGGTGCCATCTTATACCGACGCAAAGGAAATATTCGAAAGCTTTGTTGTAAACTTGTACGTCAAATAGTTTCGAACATACAAACGGACACAGAAGTGATTTCTTAAGTGTTCCGTTTTTCCAATTTTGGCACGGAATACTAAAAAATGAAACGATGACGTTTTTTATTTATGATCAGATAAAACGAAGATGTTTTCTACCAGCAATGTAGTATAGTTCATAGTTCTTCAGATAACCATTTTGTCATTGATTACTGATGAGAACTAGTACCTAATAAACACTTCAAGAATCGGTAATAAGTGGCAAGCGGCGAACTTGGCTTATCTCATCCCGTAGCTTAGGAGGTAACAGATCATCACATCTACCCACAGTGCCCACAAGCGATGTCTAGCGTGGGCCTACCAATGACAGCTGCTTTCATCTATCAAAGACGACGTTGTAACAATTACCACCTTTGATATTAGACATACAAATAGCTTATAACAGTTCGTCATTAAAAGGTCGTTGCTAATGTGTGCCTATTCTTTACTAGGAACAACAGGAAAAGTTAGCGTGGATTTTAAGATAATAGGAACCTATGAATTTATGCGTCCTATCAGTAAAGGTTGTTGGAGGTGTAAAAGCAAGGGTTGGTAGTGGCCGGTACCTAAAAATACTTTTGGCTGAATCTAACTTTAAAATGGGAGGACTGGGAATTGCCGAGAAGGAAGAAATACCAAGCAAGAGAGAAAATCTCCGAGATTCTGTATTACTATAACTATTTTATCTGAAATACCTGCTCTAGGTACGCGCGAACCTGTGCGCAAACACACTTGAAACGAAATTGGCGGCAATTTGAGCTTCAGAAGTTAGTCCGCGTCAATACGCTCGGCGCCCGCGCCGTGACGGCACTGAATTTGTTAGGAAAGTCGTCAGTACTTGAACACCACCCGACGTAGCTCCACTTCAATACATTAACTTAATAACTCCGATAGTATAAGTTCTTACACTTGGAACTTCTAAAGGCTAAAGGGCCAAAGCGAAGAAATGCTTTTAAAGGAAGATTTACCCAAGGATTCCGAAATCAAATTACCCAATTTGTTGATTAGTTGCTCCAACTTAAACTGTAGCAAACGCACCAAGTAAAACACGGGATGTTTTATGCCTAAAATAACAGTTTGAACAATCTTATTAGATTTATCATGTTTTAACTAATTTAAGAGTAGTTATTACCTATACCTTTGTATGGGTATATATTTACATGAAACACCCACTAACTGCTATGGAAGCCGAAACCCTATATTCACTTACAAAATCGAAGGGGCGTAATTACATAGATACATATGAAAAGACAGGAGATAGAAATAGTATATTTTAGCCTTTCTAATGTAAGAACATTGAATGCTATAAGGGCCGAAACCTGTGGCGTGGCTATATTTATAATCGGGTGGTGCGCGGTGGGCCGTTGACGTCATCGCGAGGGTCGCGAGCGCCGAGGGCTCGGGAGGGGGAAGGGGGGGTGACGGCGCGCCCTCCGATACGCACTTGCGAATTCGCACCTCCCATGAATGGAGGAATTAAATTATCCTTAGCCGCGCGCCGAATTTACACGGACCTGACTTGGAACGCCAAATGCCTTTTTAATATGTATTTGTTCTGCAAGTTTACGATTTCGTATGTTTATTGCCGCCGTGGCTCATTTTATCCACCTGAGATGTGAGGGCGACAGACAAAAGTAGTAAACAGCTGTGAAACGAGATCACTTTCAGCTCGAGCTGTCTAAAAGATGTATTTTTCAGAAAGAACACTTGAAACTGAACTACAAATTAAGACAAATTTTCTAAGGCTAGGTTTTCTATTGTTGGAAGAACTTCATCCACAACATTCTAACCATTGTGGACGTTTTAGAGGGAGTAAGTACCTGAAGACGAAGTAGTAGGATCGTCGAAACAATTTACTTTGATGGGAACCGTAATGACGCTGCCCATAAATTAACTGCTATATACCTATTTAAAAACTGGTGTGTTGTTAGAACTGTACAAGTTGAAAATTTGCATAAACTTCAAGAAGCTTAGCAGAATGACCTTATTAGTGTACATAATTGTGGTACGTAAATTGACGCTGTTGCTCTCCAGGACCCCCAAACGGGTTTGGGTGTATCGAATCAGAATTCGCTTTCTTCGAATTACGAACCTCCTACACTTTGACGTCGGTTAAAAAAGAGCGTCATCTTTATTTTGTTGCATTTTAATTTCTTCTGATTTTGGTGGAATATCAAAGTATTTTTGTACGTCACTTGGTGAGAAAGTGGATCATCAAGAGTGTCCTCGACAGCGAGCGACACGCCGCGCGCCGAGCGCCTCCGAGCGCCACCGGCGAAGGTGCGCGGTGCGTGCGCTTCAGTAAATTGGTCTGTTCCGTGTCCCCACAATAATTCCACTTGATGTGGGTTTCAATTCAATTATACGTATCACGCAACACGCTGCTTAACCAAACTACGGATAAGAAACTATGCATATAAATACAAAACTTTTATACAGAAAAAAAAAATATCGTGCAACTAGACCGTATACTTTTATCAACTACTTACTATTTCTTTCTAGTTATTTCTTAGTTTATTATTATCATCATTCTCCTGCCATTATTTATATTTATTTGGGGTCGGCGCAACATGTCCCTTTCGTCCATACTTCTCTATTAGTCGTCATCTCGGTAGTTACCCCCTTTCTAACCACATCATCTTTCACACAGTCTATCCATCGTTCCCCTACTCTTTTAGCCATTGACAATCATACCCAAAACTCAGTCAGTCAGTCAGTTCGTTATATTATAGAAGGCCAGTAACAAAGCCACGTAGGTACGTGACTGGTGTTACGACGGCTATATATTTTCTTGCCAACATAACAAAATAAGCTGAGATGAATACTGCTTAGTAAGCTTGTATAAATCTGCGAAGTAATATTTTGTTACATTTTTTCATTCCTGTAAACTATTTGAGGTCATATTCCATCTGTTACGCATATGACTCAAACTCTTCAGTGCTTCAGGGATTTCATTTTTCCTTCTAAGGCTTCCATACAAAATTCGAGAAGAATCGATGCGTCCCATGAGCTCCAACTTTTGAGATTACTTTTCAGATATGATTCCGAATTTTATTATTATGGATCATGTATTTTTGTTTCAATCATACAAAGATTCGTATTATGTAATTTATTTCAAGTTTTATCGTCGGCTGTTAATCTCATTGTGTTACAATTTCATTAACTTGAGTGAAGCAGTATACACATTTTATATATTAATTCGTTGGAAAACGGCGTTTATATTCAGGATCTTATCAGCCAAAATTGCACTGAAAGCTGTTTGTTTAGTCAAACCGTGATATGTATCTGGTTTTATTGGTCTGCTAGTTGCTCTTTATTTATTTATTTATCCATTTATTTCAGGCATCAAGGCCCATATAAAAACACATAAATTACAATATTAATATATCTTAAAAATACTATAAATACATACAACGTTACATTATTATGACACTAAGAAACTAACTAAACACGAAGTGTCGGCGTCGTGTTTCGCTGACTGGTGTCATGTAACCGGCCACGAAACCGGCGATACACAACACCCTTCGGCCAGAACTCTTCCTTGAGGAACTTCTCGAGATGGTGTTTCGGAACACGCACCACGAACGACTTGAAGTTCGTGTTGTGACGCGACTCCAACTTCTCGACCCTCAAAGTCCAGTTGGTCTTCACACGCAAGTACTCCACGATCTCCTCAACCTTCGTGGAGTGGTGCAGTCTGGACACGTACAACTGCGTCGTCGGGATTGCTGGACGCAGCAGCATGTTGGGTCCTGCCAGCGCGGTGCCGCACTGGTTCCGACAAGGAGGTTTCTTCTTCTTCTTCTTCTTCTTCTCCACTTTGATGAAACCATCCTTGTCGCACGTGTCCTTCTCTGGATCCTGCCTATTCAAAACCTTGTTGGGTTTCGACCGGCTCCGTTTACCCCCTTTTAGTTTTTCCGCTAGTTTTACCTGCGAGTTTTGCGACTCAGCAGGCTTGCTAGCGGCTACTATTGCTGCGTAGGCTCGATAGGGTGTCGACGAACCTACACACGTCGTTGTCTCCACCGGTGTCGAGGCAGGGACGGCCACGGCACGCGTTGCAACGCATGCATTCTCGGCAGCTGGTGACGCATTCGAGCCCGCCGACTCGAAACTGCAGATGGAGGCGTTTTGTGCCCCGCGACGCGTGTTCACATTTGCGGCGTCCGCGTCGGTAGGTGACCTACTTGCAGAAATTGCGTTGCGCAAGCTCACTACTTCTGCCCGTAGATCACTGATGGTGTTGTTAGACACCTCCAGCTTTTGCTGCACCTCGGCCTGGCTTTGCTTCAGGAAAGTAATGTCCTTCAGCAGCCTGGTGACGTCTACGTGGTCAAATGTGACGGGAGGCAGCTTGTGCAGATCCATCGCCACGAAATCAGGCACGTCATCCGGGTCGGTCTCCTTCATCAACGTTACGATGTCCTGGAGACTCTTCTCTGTGCCATCCCTTCGACGAGACGGCATCTGGCTGACTTTGCCGAGCGTTGTGAACAGCAGCAACTTGGCACTGCTAATCTCCTCCTCCTTGTAAGATGACTTGCAGATCTGCAAGATGCTGATCTCGTCCATGTAGTCGATGGCATGTTTGATGAAAGCCAATACTTCGTTGGCTATGAAAGTTTGGGAACTCATAGCGGAAAACGGGCAGCGACTATAGCCGCGCAATTCGCGAATATAATATTCGTACTGTGCAGCGCAAACGCGACCGTACTCGACCGCGCATCGCAACGCAAACGCTCTGAATTCATGGCTTCATAATTTGTGGTATTCATTTTGTAATATCAATAGAAAGAAGAGACGAATGCGAAAAGAATAACATTTTAAGGAAAAATCTAATGTTGCCAATATATACGTAATGATTGAGGAGGGCAATAAGTAGCGACAGGTGTCATAGCAGACATTTATCAGCGACGCTGGCGTTGCGTGGAGCCGGCAGTCGTCACGTATGAGATGATTGAAAAGCGATGAAGTATCTCGCATGCGATGACATATTTTTACATAATAATTCATTTGTACCAATCAAACTAAGTATATTCAGCTCCCAAATACAGCCGTAGATAAGGTTAGCATTCGGCAGGTTATTACTCTCTTATGTAGGTATATTATTTAAACTAGGAATATCACCCTAAGGTAGACTGGTAGAAAATGCCTAAGGCATTAAGTCCGCCTTTGTACAGTTTTTACTTGTGCATAAAGTTTTAATAAATAAATAAATAAATATACCGCCTTCATCATATTATGAATTATTAATATCGAAAGAATATGTTGTTCTTCTCCTAAGCGTATGTATAGCGTCAGAAGAGGACACAATAAGCTGAGACATTGTGGATGTAAATGATATGACGAGCTCCGCCAGCAGCAATGTCTTCATTGTGCTGCCAACCTACTTGGCAGACCTTTACTTTATGCTAAACTTTCTGAAAGTAAAGCCATTTCAGCAACTTTTATATAAATGTTTTTAAACTGACCAATGTTTGAAGTAGAATAAAATTAACACTTAGTTTCTTTGTTAAAAGTTAGCAGTAATTGGTTAGGTTTTCTTGTTCGAATACATATAAAGTTTTTATAGTACATAGGTACCTACAACCTTCTTAGTATGTACATAGAATTTACTATTTATGGCTCCTCGTAGAATAAATAAAATTAATTATAGTCCTTACTTCAATGTCTATCACTAAATTATTTATGTCATTCATAAGCACTCACTTAGGTATAGCATAAATCGACTCAAGCAACTCTATTAACTTGGGATTCCTAAACCTAACACATATTTTATCAAAAAATATGGAAACCTCAAACGGCGCAAATACTCTAATCTCTTTGGAACTCATTATGTTTGAGCCGTTTGGGGTTGAAACACTAGGGCCATGGGGCCCGAGTGCCCACTTGGTATTTCGAGACATCGCCAAGAGGTTGGTCGACTCTTCTCGTGACCAGAGGGCTGGCCTATTTTTTGGCCAAAGAAGCAGCATTGCCATACAACGTGCCAATGCTGCCAGCCTTTTGGGCACGTTTCCTGTTGATAGCGATGCGGATGAATTTTTTGAGGCCCTTTGATTATTTCCCCTCCCTTTTTATATACTTGTACATATTATTATTTTAAGATCATTAGCTTTTAAATTATGTAAATATTTGAATCTTTAAAAATAAATTATTTTCCTCACATTAAAAATATTGTTCTAAATGTCTGTATTCGCAAATAAGTTGTGCTGAGGAATGAAAGTAAAAGAGCCAATACAAAGCAGTGGTGGTGGGAAATAAATACGTGATCTGTGCGAGTACGCAGCCACTTGCAAATTATTGTGAACTGTCATGTTTGTAGACATTTGATTGCTGCATGTGGTTTTACTTCCCGGTTGATTTTATTGTAAATTACGAAGTCATGTTTGTTGCCGAACAAAGAGTAGCAGATAAACTTCAAACGCTGCCAATTGCATCGTTATAATTATATAAAGCGTACGCGCAACAAAGATGTAAGAAGGTAGCATAAGTGTCGTAATTGTTGTTAATGTAATTGAATTAGGTTACATGACTCGGATTTGTCATCGAGGAAGTAATTAAAACGCACGTATGGCGACACGACAAGGGAGTGAATTCGTCCAACAACTAAATAACATGTAAATAGAGATGTGAAGTGGCCGAGTCGTCGGCGCGCCGAGCGAGCAATGTTGTGCCGCTAACCTAATTGGCGGCGATTCTTCGGGAAATGTAAATTTTATGAGGATCATGTTCCCTCCTCATTCCCTCCACATTCTATTCAGTAAGGTCTCTATCTACACTGTAATTAATTGTTAAGTTTATTTCGACGGAGCTTGGATTGGTCTAGGGTGAAGATGCTTTTATATGTTCAATATTGCCTATAACATGATGTAGGTGACCGGTGTGATTGCACAGATGAAGTATGAATGAGAGGTTTTGTCTTTGTTCTCGCATATCATCTAGTTTCGACCGGATGGGTTGAATGATTGAAGGTGTTTGAGGTGAGATAGTTCGGGTAACTGGGAGTGGACGGAGGGCGCGTGCGTTGCGTCAGGCTGGCGCTTTGTTTGCGTCGGCTCAAACTTCAAAACACCAGCACTCCGCCGTGCCTCCGCTATTCACTGGCTATTTCAATGGATCTTTGCTACATCGATTTACAAAGGTGCTGTCTAGTTAGGTTGTGTTTGTGTACCTACATTGCAACAGAAATAATGTATAGGTACCACCGAAAAAATATTGTATACATTATTTTATGTGTGACGTATTATTATGTATGTATTATTTATGTATGTACATACAAGAAAGCAGCTATCATTACGACTTGGCTGTAGCAGTTTTCCACATTGTTGGGACTTTTATTTTGAGTCGTTTACAAATTTACTATACGGCAACATATACATAGATAACAATAAATAACTAAGTACGAGATAATAAGTACTGTAGAGATATCATGTACCTACATACGCAAACAGTGTGTAGCTAAAACTAATTTCCTTCGGAAAATCTTTGAGCAAAGATTTATATTTAGCGGGACGACGACGTTTGCGGATGCTTAAGATACTTATTTACTACCAGGCTTGGAAAATATATTTGTAGCTAGAAAAGCAATAAGCGAAGTAGCCTGAAGTAAAACGGATTGAATTATATCAATAAACTGTAGTTATTTTAACTAAATCAATTAGAGGAATAAGTTTTACAGTTTGTTCAGACACTATTTAGATAGTTCACACAACAACATTATTCAATACAAAATTTTGATAAATTGATGAGTTAACGAGCGTATTTTAGCAGAGCTTCAGAGCGAAAAAGGATTCACTGACGAATTCGTATTCGGCACGCAATCGTTACGTTATGGATACGTTGATCCTATTTTTTTCATCCAGCAGTGTTGGGAATTGACGGGTGGAATGTGCGCCTTTTATCTCTTGTTCACCTGACACCGAAGTGGCAACCCTAGGTGAGCGGGATAGGGATTTGCAATACGTTTTGTTTGCGCACGGTTTCACAACCACAAATCAAGTCGGAATGTCCCGGATTAAACGCTTACAGATTGCACTTTGTAGAGTTTGTGTACACGAGAGTATTTTGTAACATAGTTATACAAATATATTGACCCGAAGTTGGACTCAACTGTTTCTATTTACTCTAATATCAAAATCTTTAGTGGAAACACACTGACCTTTGTTTCTCTAAAGACCGTCTTCATATTCGTCATGAGACTTAAGTCAGCATAAGCTAAAGGTTATGTTTGCATATCAAAGGACGCGTGTGTTTAATTCTGTTGCTGCTTGTTCAATTACGCCCACCTTACGTTGTTAAGTTGAAGATTGAATAATACTCCCCAAATCTCAGCTGTGTAGTATAACACACATAAGTGCATTTAATACATTCTCAGTCACCTTTAGCTTACCTATAGGGGTTAACGAGAGCGTGCACCTCTAGTATAACTGATTGCGCTTGCCTTAAAGTAATTCTAGTACATTAACTAATTTGGCTTTCGAAAAATATATGTATAGACAAATTGAATCATTAGTGTAGTTAAAATATATGATACCCGCATGTATTCGAGTTTTGAAGCAAGCTGAGTCGAGGCTCCATTTCGTGGCTATTTAGGTATTATAATCGAGCATTGTTGGCACTCACATGCACATTGTGAGCTGTGCTTTGCATGTCAATGATCTCAGTGCGTTAGAGCTCCGAGGTTGTGCGAGCGTTGCGAAACACGTTGTCACATATTTTTATTAGCTTCACGCTATTATATGTTCTATTCTGCATGATAAGCATAAAATTACTTCTACTGGTTATTTAGCAAATCATTGTTAGATGAACAATGGGTAAATACTACCTGGATTGGATATAATTTTATTCAACGTAAATCTTGGGATTTATGTTGATTAAAATTAAATCGGATTATTTAGATGTTATCATGACAATTAACGTGGGAAATATTATAGGTTTTTTTTTTCAAATGCTTCGTAATTTCGAACATAGAACGTAACTGTAACTGTTACAAAATGTTTTACTCATTGTGAGAAAAAAGAAGTATTTTTCTTAGTTATGTCATTTGTGCACATGCTTCAGGCATGTGTGTCGCTGTGAGCTCTGAGACTACACAAACTCGCACAAAAGCTATTTGTTCTCCAATTAACGTTACAGTAATGAGAGAGCAGTGAGCAGTGGTGGCCCAGGCGTAAGGGCCGCAACGTACAAGTCGTAGGTCGTAGGTTGGAACCCCGACAGGCGGTCAAGGACCGCGGTCCGCCCATTGGCGACGAAACAATAGAAAATCAATTGTGTCTCATTAGCGGAGCTTGACATATTATTTTGTGTCAATTATTTCATCACCACGACTCTCAAAATGGTGAAGGAAAACTTCGTAAGGAAACCAGCATGTCCTAAAACCAGAAGTCGAAGACATGTGACATCTGCCAAACCGCACTGGGCACGTGTGATTGAGTACGGCCCACTCCCTCTCACCGAGAGGGGGCCAGTGTCCCAGCAGCGGGGACATTATAAGCTGATTATGCTTATGTTAATTCAATTCATTTATTTATCAGATCATAAAATCCAATTTGTTAGTAGATATATACACAACTTAAACACTAGTTGTTAGTACATTCTAGCATGGTATCACTAGTGTTAATGACAGAACTTTACTTGTTCCAACAACACATTATTGTCACTGAAATCACATTTTCTAAGAATCTTTGTCATCTACAATCACCTCATTATTTCGGTAGCTATTAAGAGATTTTACAATTAATAAACGCATAATTAATTAATATTTCGCTGATATTATTACCTCCCGCCCAGTGCACGCCCGTCCTCGGACATTGGAAGATAAAAATGTCCAAATAGATAATAAAACATGGTTTATGCGGGTTGTAGAAACACAAAAAATGCATTTTCTTTACTTAATTTTAGACGTTTCAATATGAAAATGTACGACTTCAGCATACCTCCTCGAAAAGGTCTTTATTTTGTATAACTTAAAGTTCATAAATTAAGGTGTAATATGCTAAGGTGGTATTTTACCTAACCTAGGCACAGTACTTTGCCTAGGTAAGGCATTAGGTATATTAATATTCATTCCAGTTATTTTTAAACTTCGTAGACACGCTTTATAGCGCTCGACTTGAGTTTAAAATAGTCTTCCTTCCATGAAAGTTACGTGACAACGTGTTATCGATGTCACTCCAATATTCACTTTCAGATTTACCTAATCCGAAAAAGAAATTCTTTTTCATTAAAGGAGAAGGGGCGAACGCGGGTTTTCTTCTAAATTGTGTTCTGTAATAAAGCCAAAGGAAAGCGGCTTTTATTTATAATTAACAAATGTTTTAAAAGTCAGTTGACTGAATAAAAGTATTATAATTTATAATGGCACAGTGACTTTCTTGTGATTACAGCCTAAAACAAAATGACAAAATAATAGAAAAGATAAGAGACAATTAAGTAGATTTTAGACAAAATAAAAACAATTGGCGTTTTGAGCAAGGACGAAACGTCTGTGTCCTGTGACCTCCTGTCAGATATTTTTGGCGAAATTATGTTCATATATCTATCTAAGAAAACTGTTTATGCTTCGCTTTTAATTCTAGACGAAGATAGAGTGGTTTACTTAATACGAGTAAGCTGGTCTATCTTTTTTAAAGGTAATTAAAATTCAGAATAGTATTTATGTACCTATACCTACCTGTGTAACTGTGTATGGTATGTTTAAAATATGTAACTTATACGGTCATTATTAATAAATAATATATATAATAGTAATATTTAATAAATAATAAAACAAAAATAAGTAATAATTATATAAAATAGCAATAACAAAATATTAAATAATATAGCAGTAATAATTATCCAAAGAAAAACAATTATAATACATAAAATAATAATTAAAATAGGTAATAATACAGGTATATAAAGTAATCTAAAATATTTAAGTATATCTTGCGGATTAAATAATACATAAATAATAGATAAGCGAAATGTTTAGTATATTATTCGTGATCGCCTGACTCTGATTATAATTAAGTAAGTTAAAACTTGTTCCCACAAAACAACTTAATTATCTCCAAAAACAGGGCTTCCTCTCTCCTACCCTTTTTGCTGTGCCCTACAGGGGCCATAATTATCTAAATTATGTAGTTACCACCTAAGTACACATTAAAGTATTCAATAAAGGACACAGGGACAAAAATAGCTCTTTAATCCCTAGGGACTAAAAGTGATTTGAATTTGGAATGTGGATATTGTTAATAAAAGTCCCAATCACCAAAGAGATCAATCACGAACATTGTATGAACAAGTAACAGGCTGTATGTTAAAGTAAAACGCGCGAGAGCCAGTTTAAAAAAAAAGTTTGAAAAAATAAAAAAAAACGTACGAAAAGCATTCTGCCTTCGTTCGTATTTTGTGTTTCACGAACTGTGTCCAAATAAATTTTATTTTTTCTTTATTTGTTTACTTAAAACTGTATGTAAATAAATAAACGTACCTACTGTTCTTATTCATAAGTTACACTTACTTATTTTTTCATAGAGGGTGATAAGAAGTTGAATGTCCACCTCGGGAGCAACACTATTTTAAGCTCGAATGACGTACTTTGAATCCCTCGCTGTGCTCTGGATTTAAAGAAACACTCTCGCCTCCAAAATAGTTGTTTGCTCCCTTGGCAAACAATCTACTATTGTTATAAATTATTAATTCGCTGGAAAATAAATAGAAATGTATTAACAATTTGGTCGTCTCTATTGTTTCCATGTTAGTTCGTGCACGGAATATTAATATGTATTACGAAGTTAATATTAGGTTAAATCGATTAAATTAGGAGGTTTATTTCCGGCATGGCGGCGCGTGTGGTCGGCTCACCAACTTTGTAGTGTTCGTCAAACATTAGATCGTTACTATCAAATAACTTTGTTGCCTCGGCTACATTATACAATGGAGCCACTTCGGCACCCTCATAAAGTCTAATTTTCAGGATCGCTACGTCAATTACGTAACGGTGCCTATCCCTTGAATTAGTTTAACAGTTATGCTTGGTGATAGGCCCGCGGTGAACATACAGTTACGTTACGTGTTAGCTTTCTGTTTAGGAATCAGAAATGACGACACCACACCATCATTTACCATCTTTACAAAATGTCGGTTCGTTCACTTCCATTGTTAAGTTACATTAGATACGAAAATGTATTTATTTGTTCAACCATGAGTACAACAGAAATTGTCAGCATACTAGAGATAAAAACAGATCATCACGTTTGCCTTAGACAATGACATGTAAATATTAATAAATAAAAATAATTTACAACGTCACTCCGACTCTAATTTATTTATAAATGTTATTATAATATAGATCTAAGAATATAATTATAATATTTGTAGTCTATAATTGTATATTCATCAGTTTTGATGTTTGTACTGAAAACATAGTCCTTTGCTGTAGATTTTTTGAAATCTGAAAAGGAATTGCTAAGTATAGTTACTAAGAAGACTAACACCCAACCCAATTCACTTTACAGACATTATCTAACCTTTACCTTTTCTACTTACACGGACAAGGTTGCTCTAAGGCTCTAGATCTTCATCCATCTCACATACGATCGACTGTGACAGACAACCGAGTCATCAACCTAAAAGGACCTCATTTTTGGTTGGAAGCGATATACTAAAAGCTGAGTACAAGAATATTTATTAAAACCACCGTCTCCAAGGGTAAGCTAATTTAATTCAATTGAAACGGTTTTTAATCAAGGTATTTTGATTAAGTGGGCAATGCACTAGGGATCCGTCTTATTCTATCCTAACAGAGTTTTTCTATACGCACAGATCCTAGATTCGACACACGCATGTAGGTACTTATGTATCTATTCCAGTCCTTGCGGACGGACGGACAATTCTCCTAATTATAACCCATATTCCCAGCACATTTGTGTTGTCACGCGATGTGTCATTGTCAAACGATGGCTTGAACTTTCACTGGAAATTAATATACCTAGCTTAATTTGAATAACACTTAATAAATTGACATTTCGTATCCTCACAGTCTGGTGGAAAAGCTTAAACAAGGTTTATGAATCATTAAGTTGAGTTCTTTTCGTGTCTAGCGGTAGGTGGAGCGACGATCTGTTCCAGACACAGGGTGACTGGAACTGGAGGACAGTACCCGAGAATAACATTAAAGAATGTTTGATTGCAGAGGCCTTTATCCAGCAGGGGACTGCTAAAGCCTTGTTGATGATGAGGTATGTATTGAAAAGTGAGTCAAAAGGAACTTGAGCATTCATACGTTAAAAAATAATCCTAAAGGAACCTGATACAGTTATGTATACTTTATATTTGATCATTGACATTTATAATATTTACTTTAATAAACCATTCTAAGCAGCCAATTCATGTAAGACGCTGAATAATAAAGAAAATGTATTTATAATAACAATGAAGGATAGAGTCCTTGAAGGGTGGTGTCTCTGAAGCCTTTGTCGAACACCGCTCAAGGTTGCGGTAACAATAGCTGCGTGAAGCTTAGGATGGCCGCCTTTGGCTGAGCCGGCTCCTCTCTCGGAATCTTGTAAAAGTTTTGGTTACACTGGATTGCTATTTCCACGAACAGTGAAAGTATTCGTGCGGATTTATTAGCACTTTTGGGTTTCTATTTTGGGAGCTAAAGAGGAATGGTGCAACTGCCCCCACAGCTTTATTACAATCATGCCTATAGTGGGTCCAGTTAACCAATAAAAATACAGAAAATCAATGGCTCGTACCTAATTGAACAAAATGCATAACTAGCTAACTGTTTACCTTAATACTCATTTGTTCTTAGACAGATTACATTATATTTTATTACTTGGATAATATTTACCTAACTTGGCTGTATTACGATAATAACCCAGAATAATAAAATGTTTCTCAGAAACAAAAACACTTTTATTCTAGCGTACCTTCACGAAATATGCATTATAGGTAAATAGTTTTTATAAAATCCAATTAATTTAGAATATGAGATCGTAAACTCTGATTTCAATTTCAAAATGAAAATGAATCAGCTTCTATTATATTTTTATCAAAAGGAATGATAATTGCTACAGTAACAGTATCTTAAGAAAATTGTGGTATTTTATAAACGAAAAAAAACCTATTTTATAAATTACTGAACCGAAACTAATGTCGTTTGACACGCACTTCATATGTGTTTATGTACGTTATTTAGTTAGTGACGTGTTTTATGGTAAAGAATTAGCAACGAGCATGTCACCTCAACCTAAATAAAGAAGCGCAATAACCGTGATTGCTGTAATTTTCCTAATAATATTAGTTTGGAACTAACTTTCCGGGAGACTATTTGATTTCTTTTTTCCGTGACTTGCTGACGTATCATCCGGGATCAAATCGTAACGAATATATTCCCAGCATTCGGTAAATTCGTTCCCTTTTGGATGAATCAGCAAATAAATCTGAACATGATATGTGATATACTCGTACAAATAGGATCAAGCCAGCCCAGCATTTGTAAAAACATCTCCTCGTAGTAAATACGTAGGTAGGTATTTATATCCGCAATATTTCATTTAAGTAGGTATTTGTCTTTTTGTGAATGGAAAGGTCGCGACTAAATTAAGGTTTAGTAAAATAGAAAAGTATTCATTTTCTATATTATAAGTACCTACATAGGGCTTTTAGCGGGAGTGCTCGTTCTTGAAAATAATGAAATTGTAGCTTGAATAAATCAAATGATGAAATTCAGTTTACTCATGAAAAAATTGATATAGGTTTCCTCTGATTAAAGTACAATTCCAAAGGCAACGGCAGGCAGCAGACGGCAACAGCTGTGCCGACCAACCGCAGTGAAAGGCTGCAGTGACGATGCTGGTTTCTATAAGGCTGGTTTCACAGCTATCCGGGAGACCCGTACGGCCTGTCAGTACGGGCGCCCGGAGCGGGAGCACATGTTAGGCGCTAGAACATCGTCTCACAGCGACGCGGCTCAACCCGGAGCGGGTCGTGTACGGATCAAGCCGCGTCGCTGTGAAACGATGTTCTAGCGCCTAACATGTGCTCCCGCTCCAGGCGCCCGTATTGACAGGCCGTACGGGTCTTCCGGATAGCTGTGAAGCCAGCCTAAAAATGTTTCCATAGATTGACAATGCCGCTTAAAGCTACGTTCGAGCGGGAACTGCAGACGGTATATGTATATCAGCAACCAAAAAGTACTGTCAATGGCTGTCACTAACAGAACTAAAAAAGACGTAAGTTTTTGTATGACTACCTAATGAGCTTCACGAAACTTAAGAAGAAAAGTGCCGCTGGCGCCATGGCGTCGAACATGTGATGTCGCGTTTGGAATTGAAACCATAGCGGTACTATAGATTGTGATCTGTCAACCGTAAGGCCGGTGCCGTCTGCGGTCTGTCGTCGCCGTATACCGTCGAAAGTATACCTTTATGGTCACGGCGAAGGTCTTTCCTTTTTATGTCGTCATAGCACACCCTAATTGCGTAACACATTATCAATCACAGCCTAAATCATTTTGAAGGATATTGCTAATCCATTGCTTCATATGTTCGAAAAATTTGTCTGTTCAACAACGTAAATAACGCAATGAATGTTGTTGACCTGTCAAAATGAAAGCAGTAGAGTGTGTTACGCAATTACCCCGCTGATTAAAACATTAAGGAAGATTGACTTTTAAATTAAATTTATAATATTACGCTTGTGTTGTGTTTGTTTTAATTTTATGTAAGTAGAAGAGACTGTTTCCTTCTTTTAAGAATTTACACATCTAATAATTTTGTGAGCGAACGCATATTTTTTATACTTGGAAATGATTCTATTACTTCGGTAAGACGGGCAGTGGCGGCGTTTATTACCTACCCATTACAAAAGACGGATGATGGATAAAAAATAAAATAGATTATGGTCTTCATTATGAAGTTTGACAGGCTTCATTTTGCGGCTCAGCTTTTGCCGTAATCAACTGGCACTTTAAAATCTATGTAGCTTTTGAGTATGTGTTGGCATTTATAATATAATGTAATAAACCTCACTCAAGATCTTCTAAGGCTCGCTGCACAAGGAGGTGTTAGAACTTAATAGATTAACTTGCATACCTGTGAGCCCAGTGACAGTTGCAGAATCTCTTGGGTGACTCGGTAACCTCGTGCCATTTCTCTAGCGTTGAATTAATTTGGGAAACTTCGAACTCAATTTTGAGATTATTTTGAGTTCTTTGAAATGAAGATTATGTCTGACTTTAATATGTGGCCTGTTAGCTGTTACCCGAATAAATAGCGAGATAACATGTTTAACTAGTCAGTAACATTGTATATCGTGCAAAAATGTATAGCCACGAATGCCTAAAGTTCATTGACACCGATTGTTTAAGCCCGCTCTCTTATTAATAAACGCGGAGAAAAGTTACAACCAGTATAACCTTCAGAGTAACAATACATTTACGAGGTTTTTAAGTTTGGCATAACTCTAGGTACTCCGCGTTTCTTAACAATAGAGTGAAGTCGAAATGGAAAGACACGAGTAATATTACACGAGTCTAGACATAAATATGGAATCTGTCAATCTGCATACAGGATTGTGAGTAAAATATTGGAACTATGTCGAGTTTAATCACAAATCATAAATACCTACATAAACTCATGCCTTCTGCCCCATTGGGATTGGCAGAAACTATAGAACTCCACCTGCTACGATCGACAAAGCGTATTTACTTTAATTAATGTATTTATCCATTATTTGTAGTAATACTTTCTAGACATTTAGGCTCGAGTTGGTGTTTTCAGAGAGACTAACTTACACCTAATTATCTCAGGAAATAATACAAAATACTTTTCTTGAATGAAACTGATGACTTTTTACAAGGGTTGCAAGTTGTCACGTTGACTGCCCGACAACAGGCAAAATAGAAAATCTATTGTTCGCGGTCACCGGTGACCGCGGTGGCATTCAATGCCTTAGCTTTACCTAATTTAAGTTATAATAATATACTTTGAGAAGACATTTTATTATACTGCTAAAAATGCTTTAAGTACTATCAAACCTTTTTCTCAAAATAAAAAAAAAATATAATCTGTGCCTTTGTGAACATTTAATTTCATTTAATCTTATTCAACTTTTGGTAATAGAGATTTATGTGAAATAAAATATGATTATTAACTTCTATGTACGACGACGCAAAGTGAGAAAAATAAATACTTCACGACTTACTTTGCATACTTTGATATTCTTCTATTATATTATACGAAGGATGCAAATAAAATAAAGACAGAAAAAGTGCACTTTGTTTCCACATTTAATATTTAAATTAATTTATTCTGCCCGTTTCCTAAGTAAAGCAACCCATTAAGACAGTTATAGGCACAACGGGACGTGTGCCGCGGTAGCTAGCAGAGTACTCTGTAGTACTCTCACTTTTGGTCACTTGGGACGAGTTTGCTACAGAAACTCTATTAAATGCCGCGCTCACTAAGCCACGACAACTAGTTGGCGGGTGCCGGCGCAAACAACCCACTCCACAGAGTATAGCTTTTCAATTAATTTAACTATAAACGCAACTATTACAGCTACTCTAATAAAGACGCCGACCGGATTAGAATTGATTACAATCTTGATATTTCAGCAACTGTTGTCTGATGCCGAAGCTCTCGCGAGTTCCATACACACGTTATTTGCATCTCATTTTAGCAATCCGATACTTCTCAGAAATGAGCACGCATTGAAGGTTTTAATAAGCCCTTAAAATTCAGTGTCGCAGCCTGTTTCGGTTTAGTTTGCGCAGTGGTAATATTCACATTGTGATGGTAATTCGAAGTCTGTTTTACTTTCTATTGTAAAATAATGACTTTTTCATCCACGGTGAGATGCTGAAAGGACGTCATGTCATTTCTCTTTTATTAAATTCAAAAACGTCTGCTCATCTTTCATTTCCTTCGAAGCGCCATGAAAATATAATACACCTTGTATAACCTACCTAATAATACACCCCGGGATCAAATCTAATGCTTTATTTCATTGTCTGCTATTCGTTTTAATAAAGTTTCGTATGCTTCTAGATAGGTATATACTTAGGTTGATAAGAAAACACAATAGGTATCTTCGAATTCTTTAAGCTGGCACGTAATTTCGTTTTGTTTCCTTAGAAAAAGATATTTGAAAAGATTTTTGTGAGGAAAATCAAAATTTGATAATACGTAGAATGTGTAAATACCTAATATATATATATATAATATTGCAGTACTCAGAGTTTTGAGAAAAAAGTAGTCAAACAGAACCAACTTTTTTCAGAGATTTATCTTCAAAGTAGCAGACAAAGGAAAGTGCAGACTGGAATTGACTGGATGTGAAAAACTTCGTTCCCAGCCACTCTCAACAGCTCCATTGCGTCAATAGCGATTAGCAGTAGCTTCACCAATTTGCAGTTTTCCTTTTGGAACCCGAGCTATTTCCAGTGTCTATATGGAAAAATTATATTTTTTATAAATGTCTAAATATAGTGGAGAGTTTAACAAACCAGCTAATTAATTGTAAGGCTTACGTGCAAAATGAGTTATTCGTACTATCACAAATATCAAACGTGTATATTTCGCAGAGCTTTTTCCCTAAACTCATCGTAAAGAAATTCTGGTAAATTCTATTATATTTATTCGAGCTTTGTACGTTGCACGTTCGCCTTTCAGTCCAATTCTGCGAAATATATGTTTCTATTTTCCAATTCTACCTCCTTTGATTAAGAGTTGAAATCTAAATTGTGCTTTGTACACCTAAATTTAATCTGTGCTTCATTTGAGGCCTACATCATTTTATAACATTTACTGACTATGACTGACACCAGATTCCATAAGTAAATGTTTATTTATTTGAAGAGAGCACTACACGTTTAGAAGCCTTACTGTCAGCTACAAACGTTTACAGCAAAAAAACCGTTCGAGAACGTCCTAGATACGAAACAAACCTCTCCTCACTTGATAGAAAAAACAAACATGGGTAGCAGATGTAAATTTGTGTTTGGACGAAACGTAAAACATCCTTGGGAACTCGCTGTTGTGTTAAATTAGATAAACGGTGACTGCACGGTTGAAGACAAGGTTGCAACAATTTTAAACAAATTTAGAACACAATTTCTTATAATCCACGTTTGAAACGATGCCAAGTATTTCTTTACTTTAGGTATTCATTCAAATGAAGTTATTTTTCAAGTAATGATCCTCAGAATGTTACTAAGTCAACCTGGATTTTCCGCTCTCGAACTAAGTTACCGTTCCCTAGCGAATAAGGTGCCATCAAGATTTTAATGGAATGTAACCATCTAAACTGGGAAAAAATATATAACTTTTACAAATAAATTAGAGCATTATTAGGATTATGTTTTTGTATAAAAAGAAAGCCGGGCGTTAATAAACCTAATAATGTAATGGCTTTGGTGTGGGTAAGAGGATTATTACGTACTCTAATCTTCTTCGGTTAAACATACAAACAAGCACTTACGAATAGAAGCTTAATAAATAAGAAACATTGATTTTGTGGTAAATATAATGGATACTTGTGTTTGTTTTGCTTAAAGAAATCAGGCTCACTCAAGTGAGTTCCATGATTTCTTAGAAATGTAAAGAAAATCAGAAAATTCTGCGGAAAGCTTGTCATTGGTTACGAAGCCAGCCTGAAGGTCGGCTAACGACATTGACCTTATTTCTTAAAAATGAAGAGCCTCAGGACTACTTGTGCACGCCCTAAATGAACTAATTACGCCGCGATTCTTTCTTCATTTTCTCATTTCTGATTTGCAAAGCTACTTGTAAACGTATAAATATATTTCTATGTTTTATTAAATTTTGATCCAATCTTGTTTGTCTTCCATTTAAGGATACTGAAGAGAAGACTAATTAATTGCGAAAAGTTTGGTTTACTTTTATTACGATCGAGTTAAATCAAACTTTCAAGTTTAGGCTTCATCCTTCATGTAGATATCATTTCAACAAATTAATGCACTGACCTCAGATAATTTTAAATGTTGTACCTAATTAATTAAATCTAAAAAAATCCTCATTAATTAAGTCTGACAACCAGTCTTACCAAGGGGTTTCGTATTATCCGGTAACTGGGTTGTGGAGGTCAGATAGGCAGTCGTTGCATGTAAAATACAGGTGCTCAGCTGCATCCGGTTAGACTGGAAGCCGACCCCAACATAGTTGGGAAAAGGCTAGGCAGATGATGATGATGACCTAATTAATTAAATTAATAAAGTTGAAGTATTGCTCCGCTGGATAATTCTTAAAAGGAGGCGCAAAATATTTTTTGTTCATTGTATCAATAGAATAACACCAGAGACCAATGTAAGATGATGATGACTTGAAGTGGTCTTTCAAACGATTAATACCTACTTAGTTACTTTAGAGTACTTTCAAAGATTTAACCAGTGGGGAATCATACCAGAGTCCCCATAATAAGCCAAGAAATGATTCTTAACTTCTCTTGAATAAGCGTGTTTTCAATTGTTAAAGTTAAGCTTTATTTAAGAAGCTTAGAATTTTTCTAGCCAGAAGCTCATTTTTAATAAAAAATGTATTCATCATTAAGCGACGTGATGATGCACTAGCTTATTATGTTAAGAGCACGATTTATTACATCGTAGATAAACCCGTAGGCAGCTAGTTTACTTTCCTGTGACGTCATACCAAGAAGCTCACCTTCAGATTCTCTGAAGTTACTTAATACGCTATATTAAATCTAATTTAATTAAAACGTAATGCGATAACATTTTATGTAGGTGTAATATAGCTCAAGTTATAAGGGCGTTTGTCATGGTATTATTATAATAAATGAAAAATGTGTCTACGAAGTACCAAGGCTGCCCTTTAATAAGTTGAAACACATTTCTGTGATAATACAGGGACAATATAGCGGTAGTGTAAATGAGTATATTCGGTGCTGCGGTTGGCCGACCGTTCGCCCATTCATTGTGTTACTTAACATGAATGAAACACTAACGAACCTTATTTTTAATTTCAGCAGATTATGTAGCAACGTAAACATGACGTCATGCATACACGTCATATTAATAGAATTTTCTGTACTTATCTCAGAAGCTGACTCAGTAACACATAGCTTTACGGGTATATGTGTTCTCTTTATTATAGCTGCCGAGTCTTATAACGTCCAAAGTTATTGAAATAATATACGTAGGTATTATAAATCCTTTTTGGCAATTATTCCCGAAATATGTACGTACAGCAAGCAGGTTATAATATATTTATGATTTGTTATCACGTAAATTATTCAACTCTCTTCGGATGTCTCTAAAAATAGGGTTTCTATTTATGTGAACCATTTCAGTAGAATTTTAAATGAACCGTTCGCTACTTATTATTCGCTAAAAGTACACTTGACCCAAAAAGGGAATTTTATAAAAGGCTGATTAAAAAGCTTATTAATCCTTAATGAACTTTAACTACAAAATGTTATAAAAGTTAACAGAAACATAAAAATCCAGTTCTTTTTTAACTTCTTAACCTTACGTTGTCCTACGTCATAAAAATTCGTTGTACCAATATCAAACGCGACCTCGGATGGAAATAGTAAAGGACTTGAATGAAAGTAAAACAATGTTCAGTGAACCGGAAAACGTCTATGGCTGCAGATTCTATAACCAAATATCATATATAATAGTTTCGCAGAGCTTTGCTTATAAACTGAAAATAATGGCTTGAGCTTTGATAAGGTTTCATAAAGCCTGACTGGGGACAGGGCTGTATGATACGCCTTTCATTTCTCTTCTATCTCGGTATAAGACAGTGAAGGTGTGTAGATAGCGTTGTTATCTTGCGTCGAGATGACACCCATTGTGTTTACGGCCATTTCTCAAAACGTGACACGCTCATTTTGCAGTAATTAATCATTTCAGGTGATCATTCATTGTTCAATTTATACTTTTCTCCGTAAACGAACCTTTCGTTATTGGAGAAAGCACATGAAGCTAATCACATGAATATTTTACAACCCTTATTTCGATCTGGTGAAGTCAATGTCTATCGAACCGAAAAACTAACCATAAAATTGTGTTTGATTCAATTTTCTCCAAAACGAAATACAAATCAATTTTTAGGGTTCTGTTGTTATTCTTATATTCTCTACACCTGGGACAACGAGCTGAGTTTTATTACGGCTATATATTTGTTTTCTTCCAGCAAATAAAGGCTTTATCGTCCCATATTCATTCATATTTGTTCAGAAGAGACGAAGCTGATCGAAAAATATTATATTTTTCCTCCGGTGCCCGTAGAACTGTAGTACTCAGTACAAGCGGTTCTGCCAAAGGTTCAAAAGTTTCATTTTGGGAGAGATTTATGTTCTTCAATGTGACCTTAGACAATCGATGAAAAATCTCGGTTCAGAGCTGTTTAGGCGTAAATTTTTCTCCCATTTGCTACTTAAGCAAGCCTCGGCTTCTCATCTGCTGCTGTTTAATACTTATATGATCTGTTTGGATTTAACTTTTCCTTAAATCTTTAACATTTTATTCTAAAAGCGTACCTCCTTTGAAGATTTAAGTAGGTGAGCGGTGCTTGGATCAATTTAGCAAATTTTAAATGTTCTTGTAGGAAAAGTTGTCTCCAGTGAATAAATCGACAGCGTGTAAGCGCACAGGTCGTTATCGTCGAAGGTTCGATTGTATAAGAGACTTTAGTCAAGGCTATTTTAAGCCCGGGGCTTCAAAAATAGAAAGCAAACAATAATAAAAACTTAAATAGACGCTACAACTGCTTCAATTAGTAAGTTGTTTCTGAAGCTTGTTTGAATTTTAACCACCAAGAAGTTTAACTTAAATTGGGGTAACTTGATGGCAAATTATTAAGTTACGAAAACATCCTTTGTTGTGTAATTATCCCATTTACAAAATTAAATACTTGTGCAACTTAGCCTGTACTTAAAATTTACGAAAGCAAAGAAGCGTTTGTTTTTAAAAACAGCTAGTTTTAAAGGCAATGAGAGCGTTAAAGAAGCGGCCTAAACTTACTTGTTGTCAGTGCGATCCTTGCGTGCGTCCTCGTCGTGGGTAACAATTAGAAGCACATAGTATACAAGGGCACGGCGCTCAAGTTTGTTGTGCCGGCGCTCGGCGCGGCGTGGCGCGGCGCGGCGCGGTACTGTCGGACGGCGCTGGGGGGTAGGCGCGGACGTGCGACTGGCGCGGCGGCGAGCAGCTACTGGAGGCGGCGCGCCGGCGGACGGCCGCGCAGCCCGCCCGCCCACGGCGAGGGCCAAACGTCACGCCATTTACCCCACAATCTTTACATCACATAATATCACACCAAATATATTTTCACATAAAATCGCAAATTGGAATATTTGATTTATTTCTCAGCAATTCCGATCAATGCGCGACATATTTACAAGTCTAAGTACGCGCCAGCGCGCCGCACATTTATACACCTCTATCGAAGTGTCAAAGGTTGATGTTTACACAACACGTTCTATTTATATCAGTTTTGTCAATAAGCTGATTGTTTTCTGTTTATATTGGTAAAGGGCTGGGTGGACATGTTTCAGGCCCTATGTAACGTTAATAAAAAAAATCTACTTATTGAAGAGTCGAGGGCTGTTCAAATAAGCACATAACTATATTTTTCGCTTTAAGAATACCCGCAAATGCACCAATATAGTATGAAGAAAATATTAATCAATTACGGGGAAAGCCTTCATTATTACATAGATTAAGAATTGGTTTAATGCGTCATGTAAATCTTAGAATGAATGGTTGACTTTTGAGTCCCGAAAAAACCGTGAACTTAATGTTCGGGAGTGAGTCACATGTTTGTGACTCAAGTTAGTGGGATAGCTTTCTTCAAACCTCAGTTCTCTATAGCTACGTACCAATAAAATTTGCTGGTCATGGTGTTCTTCATCTCCTCCCACGGTTTCTCTCATAATATTGTTTACAGCTCCATATAAAAAGCTATAATAATACTCGATCGAGTTTCAACCACACAAAAACTTACACAGAGGGTAAGAGGGAGATCGGGTCCTTCGTAATTTGTTTTATTAAATCCCATTCGGGCTGTTAGGTAGTTTTCAAATTAGTGCCGTCTTGAGCCTCTCTTTGTATAAAGATATCCAGATATCTTAAATATCTTAATAAATTTTGTTAGAGATATCCATATATCTTTAACAAAATTTCATAATACTTATCTAATATCAAAGGAACGACTGATCGTTCATTAATTTTTGATAGACGTGGTAAACGATTTCAAGCTGTTAAAGAAAAATATAGCTAAATAGAAAATAGGTGATGTAATTTACAATATCTATCTTATTTTATGACATAGATTCATGATTCTCGTTAGTAAAGGTATTAGAATGAAATTCAATGTATTTTTCCTAAATCTTACTCATGTCAGTGATCTATGTATTGATTTCTCATCTTGCGTAGGAGAAGCCATAATTGTCTTCCTACATCTTTCTTTTTCACTAAATACAAATTGTAAAGTAAAAAAAACTAAAAGACGAAATTTTTAGTATTCTATACTCTTGTGAAAATTATTGTGTTATCATACGCGTGGAGCCTGTAGCGAATAAACCACCCATTCGCTTTACGTGGGTGTATACTATGTAGCTAAGATATTGTTATATCATAAAAGTGGCCGCAACATCCACCGGTGCGGTGGATTAATAATATCATACTGAAATGTAAGGCACTGCCAACATTGGTTCGTTCGTTCATGAGAAAAAAGCCTGCTACAATTTCGGCAGGATACTTAAAAGCTTACGTAAATTGAGCTACTTATTTAGATAATTAAAACTGCTAATTGCCTTCCATGGGGGTCTTGAAACGCTATTAATTATGTCGAGGATAGGATCAGCTTTCTCCGTGCATAAATTTGTTCGGCAAGCGCGGTGGGGTGATGACTAAGAAATTCGCCTACGAGTGTCGTAGCGGTATACGGAGAGAACTTCTACGAGGATGACGACTTCGAGCAGGATGTCTACGAGAAGTGCTACGAGCGCATTTTATGAAATTAAGTCATTTCATTTTTCTCTATGTTTTTTTTATGTTAGCCTACCCTGTCTCATTGCTGGGCAAAGGCCTCCCCCAAATCCCAAAAAGCCAGCCCTCGCGGAAGTTCCCGTCCAGGTAAGCTCGCCATCTCTTTTTGGGCCGGCCTCGACGGCACCGTCCATCTTCAGGCACCCATTTTGTGAAATTTTTGCCCAACGGTCATCGTGTATGCAGCTGATGTAACCCACCCAATCTCATTTGAGCCTGGCAGCCTTCTTTCCTACATCCAGAATGCCCGTTTTGGAACGCGGCCTCGTGTTCCGAATTATGTCCTGTCTTTTTAGACCCAAAATGCTGCGTTCCATCAACTGGGAAATTCAAGATAATAATGCCTTGCCATTCCTGGCTGAATTCAGGAGCTATACGTTTAAACATAAACATTAAAATTGTTTATTGATTTCTCTTTGGCATTTATAAAGTATAATTATTCAAACTGTACTTAAAGTAAATGGAATGAAATTAAACGGATTTCAATGTTCGACACGAATGAAATGAGCTGTAAAATAAAATAAGGTATTTCAAAGGAAAACAACTCATAATTTTAAATTATAGCTGTACCTACATCAAACTGGATGATGTAGGTTTGATAATAATTTTATTAACACGACGTTTGGAACCTAATTTAACTGTGCTGATTAAATAAGTTATTAAATGAGATTAAAATTAAAATTAAAACGTCATCATAAATGGCGAGACGTGGAAAGGGTCGGAATTAAGTGGTGTTGAAGTGTTAAGCAAACTGTGTGACAAACTATTGAAACTCTTTTGGTCTGTGTACTGAACAATGATTGCAGTTGGTTTTACCTCTGTTTTGTTTGCTATCCAAGCACCTGACATATTTAAATAGTAGTTGGAAACATTATATGCAACCTAAACTACTAGGAAGTGGTGATTGGCGTGCATTTCGGGAAACTGTCTTAATGTAATTTTGACGGTTGTAAAGTACTGATTCTCAGCCTAATTTAAATATATGTAGGTATTTCGATTTTGATTTAAAAACCAATGTTAAAAATGCGGCGGCGTCTTTGAAAATAATGTTGACTTACTCACAGGGTCCTGACTCCTGAAGGATGAAGGAGGGCCTGAAGTTTGCGCAGTTGACGTTTATACAGGCTGGCAGGGACATCGACGCCCAGCCGGTTACCATGAATTCAGTACATGATTCTAGACCGCACTGAGTTTATTTATTTTGGTTATAAAAAAAAATATTAACTGCTCCATATACTTTGACCACGTAGGTATTGGACTTTTCTATGAAACAGCATTTTTTTTGATAACCGACGACAAAGGAGACGTTCAATAAATGTATGGGGCTTGGTACTAAAATAATTGAAAATTTAAACAGCCTTCTGAGCTTTATGAGCTGAAAGAGGGTAATTATTTTGACGTCTTTGGGTATTTAATTTTTTTTTACAGCCCCCCGTTTTTTTTTAAAACAAGTGTTGAAAAATAAAGTGCTTGCATCACTAAATACAAACATTATTTATATTTTAGTGTTGGCAGCCCTGTGGCAAATGACGTGACAATGACAATGTCAGTCAGCGCGGCTGTCATTGTCATTTCTCATTGTCAATTATCATAGAAATAAGTGGCTATGTACATACTTATACTTTATAATTAAGAACATTAATACATTTGTTGAAATATTTCTCTACATATGGACTTGTACCAGTGGTTGTGGTTTTAGTGGTTAGTGGTTATTTTAACGTCATTCTGACATTTACAGATTTGACCTTTTTCGACTCGTTTTGATATTGCATTGTCATGATAATCAATATTTTCTGTCTCAATTTCATGGAGCTGCAGCTAAAACTATAATAAAATCTCAAAGTATTTAATAGAAACAGAAACTTTAGCTACATTTAAAATAATTATATTCCATAGAAATATATAAATAAAGGCTACGTGCGTTTCGTTGTTCTGAAACATTTTTCACTTTTTTACAAAAACGGGGGCCTGAAAAAATCATATTTAACTATAATCGAGTAGCTTAATACATAAGCTTTCTAATAAGGTACATCACATTAGCGTTTAAAAATCTTCGGAATTTAGTACCACTTTTGACCTCTCCTTTCTGCGGTAGTGGGTTAGTAGTTTGCGCGTCGATGTGGGATCCTTCGCAACGAAAGTACCTAGGTGTTTGTCGGACAAGTAGGTACCTACGCTGCACCAACGCGACGTTGACATCATGTCAACGTGACGTTATTTTGGACACGATTATGGTTACGCGACGGTAGTGCAGCGTCTATGCGGCGTTAAGGCAACGGTAGGCCAAACGCGAACGCACTTTTGTGTACACACGTCGACATGACGCTTTCGGATACAGGTCATCGATGTTATCACACTCGTGAGGCTTGCACGGCGCCAAGGATCAGTAAGAAACCGGTAGTCAGCCAGTCATACGCAATTTTCATTCCGTAAGAATCCAAGACACAAACGGTTCTGTCGAAAGACAAGACTTTACTACCATATCGATACCCATTTCAAAGTAGAAAACCATTTTAAAGAAACTGTGCGGTTACTGTTTTCAATTGAGAAAGTACCGTTACGGTACATTGTTGCAACAATAAAATTCTACCTTGTGTATACCTTCGTAACTCGTTTCACGATAGCGACTAGAGTGGCTCTGGTCGAAATAGAATTACTTATAGATATTGTCTGGTCACCAGACAATATCTATAATTCTATTGGTATAGTACACCCCAGCTTTTTCCAAAAAATAAATACCTAAAGATGGATGCACCACTAAGATTTTTTTACTCAGATTTATCTCAACTCGTACATGCCCAACAACGCCTCTGGGAATCACTGTCAACATTTCGAACAAGCGACCATAATCAATTACCAGAAAAAACCTGGAAAGCCGTTATTAAGTACGAGTATATGTTATAATTTAAGACATGCGTCAATGTAATAAAGAATCAATAAATTGTTATTATTTATGCATGAAGTTGTTCTTATAATGTAAACAGTCCAGAAGAGGTACTGTGTAAGATAGATAATGTTTTACACATTTGATTGACCCGAAGTTGCTTTACAATTTTACAACCAATTACACTTTACAATCGAAACCACAAATAAATAAACCAGTTTCTACATTACCTATTTATAATGAGAAATGTAATGAGGTTACTCAACATATATAACAGAAAATGATTTGTATTCTCATGAGAGTATTTCTATTTATAACCTTCAATCGGGATGCGATTCAACGAACCAGGTAACAATGTCAATAACAATATTTTCCGATGGCAATCAATTAATTTAAACAACTTGAGGGATATTATGGTTAGTATTTTTGAAAGAAGTGAGTTCTTTAATGCAGTGTTCCGCAAAGTATGTACCGCGGCACACTGGTGTACCGTGGTCATAAATTGGTGTGCCTCGGAAAATAAGGTTATGTTATAAACTTATTTACAATAAAAACCAAAAAAAGAGAACGCCTCAGGACAATCGACGAAGAGATGAGAACAGCTTAGCTTTAGACCGTCTATGCTCGATTAAACAGGCTCATGTTTCGCATTAAATACCTTTTCTGCAATTTAAACTTTAGGTTTGTTGACTAATAATAATAAATACCTTTTCTGCAATTTAAACTTTAGCTTTGTTGACTGATAATAATAAATACCTTTTCTGCAATTAAACTTTAGGTTTATTTATTTATTTATTTATTTAATACTTCAAGCACATAAATGTACAGAGGCGGACTTAATGCCATAGGCATTTTCTACCAGTCAACCTTTGGGTGATGCAGAGACAAACAGCGGTAGGTGCAATCATGAAAATTAAGGAATAAATATTTTAAATATAAAGATACGCATAAACCTATTAAAACTATGAATATAATATAAAACTAATTATATATAAATATAAGCACAAATAAAAATACATAAATACATGACTATACTTACTAACTAACTAAAAAAAAAAAAAATAAGACAAGCAATGAGAAAATATTACCGTTGTGATGATACTGCCAGCTTCTTGCGAATGTGCTCGCGAACCTTAACTTTGAAGGATAATCGGTTGGTTGCCATCCTGATCTCCTGGGGGAGCGCATTCCACAGAGAGATAGATTGAACGAAGAAGGAAGAGTGAATGAAGTCTGTGCGGTGAGTGGGACATTGAAGAAGACGATTGTGTGATGAACGAAGATTTCTATTGTGGTTGGCGCAAATGTACTGAAAATGGGGGGCTAGATAACCAGGGGAAGACGGAGAATCAAGAAATGAGAACAAGGTGGTCAGCGCCCTTAGTTCTCTACGTTGGCGTATAGGCAACCACTTTAGAAGCGACCGATGCGCAGAAACATGATCATATTTACGCAGATTGAAAACGAATCGAATGCAGTTATTGAGAAGACGGTCAAGTTTGTTGAGGAGATCTGCATTCAGGTCATAGTAGCACACATCACCATAATCGATGATAGGGAAAATAAGGGACTGCACAAGCATTGTCTTCGTACTTGATGGTAATACATTTTTCAAACGGTACAGAGCCCGCAGCGTTCCAGTAACCTTCTGGCTCACCCTAGCAACTTGAGTCCGCCAGTTCAGGGTACAATCAATGTGCAAGCCTAGGTCCTTCACGTCAGTACCAAAAGGAACGATCGTACCATTGAAGAGAACTGGTGGCAAGGTTCTACCATCTACTTTGCTAATACTACGAGAACTGCCAATGATGATCGCCTGACACTTCGTAGGGTTTACAGCTAAGCCAAATCTATCAGACCAGGATTTTATGGCTATCAAGTCCTTATTTAGTTTATCGATAGCGTCAGGTAATTCATCAACCTTCGCTTGACAGTACAACTGCAAGTCATCTGCATACAGATGATACGCACACTGAAGTTCGGAAGTTATAAGATTAATAAAAATAGAAAACAGAAGAGGAGAAAGTATACCGCCTTGAGGAACGCCAGTTTCCAAATCACACCAGCTAGAAGAAGAATCCCCAACATGAACGGACTGCTGACGTTCCTGAAGATAAGAGGAGAACCATTCCAGTGCTTCAGGAGAGACCATTATATAGGACAGAATGGCTAGCAGGATTTCGTGACTGACGGTATTGAAGGCATTCGAGAAATCAACCAACACTAGAACAGTAACTTTGGTGTCTTCTAGTCCTGCCCTTATATCGCCAGTCACTTTAAGGAGTGCGGAAACAGTGCTGTGCCCAGGCCTAAACCCAGATTGGAGAGGACTAATAATTGAATTATAATGAACAAAGTCGGAGAATTGTTTGTGGACACAGGCCTCGAGCACTTTGGATAGGAAGGGAAGGATAGAAATTGGACGGAAGTCGGTAGGAAGAGAGGGATTGGAAACCTTAGGTAGTGGACGAACAAGGTTTGTTGATTAATAATAAATATTGTTTCGATGATTAATAAATAAAAGTTGATTAATATTACTTAAAAAATGATTTTTATTTGTGGTGTACCTCCAAAGATTTTCGTTTTCCTAGATGTTCCTTGAACACAAAAAGCTTGCGGAACACTGCTTTAATGGACGCTATGTGTGTTATATTCAGGTACTCGGTGATTCATCTGTAGTATCTACTTACCCCTATGGGAAAAGGGCGTGATTGTATGTAACAATTTACTACGCGCACGCTCCACTCAAGACATATCCCTGGATAACAGATACAATTAAATTGATGATGCAATTGCGAAGAAATCCGAGTCGAAACAGGCATACTACAAGCAGCTGAAATCTCTGGTAGCAATTACCATATTTAATAACCAAAAAACATAAAAATAACATTTTAATAACCAAGTCAACGATCCTAAAAAAACTCAAAAAAAAAAAAAACTCGAAGCATTTATTTCAATTAAACCATTTACAGGCACTTTTGAATTGTCAAGAAGTTAGTTAGTCAGAAAAAACGAAGCTAGTTTAAAGTGTAAAAATTATGAAGAAAATTATAAAAAAACCGTATTATCAAAGAAACAAATTGATGACCTTCCTACTCACTTCAGAGATCCAAACCAAATCAAAAACACTTTTAGAGTGTTCCTGGTAACCTTCTGAGTCTCATCGTTATGGCGAAGATAGCTGAATGCGAATTGGAATTATAATATAATATTCCACAACTATCACACAACGCCATCTAGTCCCAAGCTAAGCAGAGCTTGTGTTATGGGTACTAGACAACTGATAAACATACTTATATATTTCTAAATACATACATAATATGTATGTATTTAGAAATATATAAGTATGTTTATCAGACAAATGATCGTGCTCATCACACAAACATTTGTCCTGGGTGGGAATCGAACCCACGACCTCCGGCATAGCAGTCAGGGTCACTAACCACTAGACCATCAGGCCTGTCAAATCTAGAACCAGTAACTGCTGATCAAATCTAACGACATCAGGCTGTGATAAAGTGACCCTGAATATGCTTTTGCTTACACTCACAGTCATACAGACACAGATAGTTGTGCTGCTGGGGAGTTTGTTGCGCCACTTCTTCTCCCCAGCGAAAGCACTAGAAAATGGTGAAGGGCGAGCGTTTTGGGGAACTATCTTTTGTAATTCTGAACGTTCGAAAAGTGCTGATTCTCAGCCTACTTTGAATAAATGACTTTTGATTTGATTTGATACAGTTAAATCCATCACTGACATTGTGAACAGCTCAATTTTCTCAGCAACATTACCTGACATCTGGAAAATTGCAATAGTTAGGCAATTGCCAAAAAATAAACCCAACTGACTTAAAAGACCTTAGGCCCATTAGCATTCTGACTTGCCTGTCTAAAATAGCGGAAAAGGCTGTATGACAGCAGCTGTCAAAATATGTGGAAGAAAAACAAATTCTGCCTAAGCTGCCAGGCTATTGTAAACAATTTGGTAATTCTTCGGCTCTTTTGAACGTTACAGATAACATTCTGTCAGCACAAGATACGGGCCTATGCACACTTCTCGTCCTACTCGACTTTTCGCGAACCATTGACTGCAAAAATATAATTTGTTTCTTTTCGAAGCTACACTATAGTGTATACGATACACATCAGCGTCTGGGAATACGATAAAGCAATGGCTCATCCCTTGTTCGTTACTCACTTTCGTTTTTAGGTGAATCCCGCAAGCAATACTGGGCCCAATCATCTCTATTTTGTATTATGCGGATCTAATAAATTCCCTAAAGCGATGTAGGTACCACATTTATGCTGGAGATGTGACTTGTACATCTATTTTAACTAAACTGACTATGATAGCACGTTAAAGTACCTAAACGATGATCTTGAAGGATAGCATGCTAGGCAGAAAACAACGGTTTGGTACTGAACCCCACTAAAACTAAATATATGTTGTTTGGGACCAAGAACCAAATCAGTGCAGTGCCGGCAACACTCAACGTTTCCTTGCTGGGTGAAATGGTCAGACGAGACAGTGGGGCACGTAACCTGGGTCTGAACGTGGACGCCGGGTTGAGATACGAAGCAGAGTCTAGGCGCACTTGTTTATACCGGCTTAAGGTTCTTAAGGCCTTATCTTTCAAAGGAGCCTTGGATTCAGCTGGTTGAGGCACTCGTACTATTCAACATAAACGTTGCAGGCACTGTCGATTTCTGGCAAAAAATGATCCACTGATCCAGAGGGTTCAAAACGCCTGCGCTCGATTCTGTTCTGCAAGAAGTCACGTAACGCCATTTTGAAATAAGCACTCAATCCTCAAAATGAAGTCACGTCCTAATTGTATGTTGCACGTAACATGCCTACTATTTCAGGTCATAAGGTACAAGCAGCCGACCTACTATTCTCTTCTACGAGCTGGATAGCTAGTAGAAGAGAATGCACAAGTGGACAGTTGTTGTCAGCATCTCTCCACTCAATCGAACAAGACCGCTGCTTTCAGCGGAAGTTTTAGGTACGCCGCATCCGAATGATGGAACAATATTCCCCAGCCGATAAGGAATCCTAAATGTACCTTCAGAGCTGGACTGCGGCAGTTCCTTAAGGGTCCCCGATACGATCAATTGCAATTGTCAATTTTTGCGTGATAATAGATCTACAAAATGCTATTGAAGCAATTTTGACAATAAATACTGAAAAACTGGGTATGACTCACTGACCTGTATTATACAAGATTTGTTTATTAGAGGTTAGTGGTAAAGCCGGCTTTTGACTATGGGATATAATATAATATATATTACATCTTGAGATATAATATTTTATCGCTCGTCATACATTTTGTACGAGACCTTTCACACTGTGCTATAATATATATTACATCCGAAACTATAAAAATTTTTTCGAGCGATATTTAGAGGTCATTTGAAGATGTATATTTTACCTCATGTCGCCGGACACCGTGCCTCCTCCTGTCTCGCCCTCAGTTTGAATTTTGAATGGTAACGTTCGTGTGCAGACGTGTCAACTGATCACGTGTTTTGAATTTTCGTAAAGTCAAAGCATTTATTTCAAATAGCCACATGAAAGACACTTTTGAACGTCAAAATTTACATTAAAATAGAATTGATTCTAGTCGCCCCTTCCAAAAGGTAGTTTTCGTATGGAGAAGAATGGGCGCGAAACTCCACCGTTACTCTTTTAAAAATGTTTTACTATATTTGGCATAGGTAAATTCATTATATAGATAATAATCTGTGAGGACGATGCACCTAAAATAAAATTACTATAGGTACCACAATAGGTACAAGATATAGTAGATGTTAACTATAGATATTTGAAGTACGCAATCCTTACCTACGCATTAAATTAATTAAATAAAGAACGAGATGACACTGTGATGACCGAAGCTGAACTGTTCCAAAACATATAGCTTACAGTGTGAACAGCAATCAAGATGCTCAAGATGTAATATAATATATTACATCCCATAGTCAAAAGCCGGCTTGACTGTTTTGAACACGTCCATAATATAACTGGCAGTCGTGTTTCTTCCCAAGTGAATCAACCTTTTTAGCGTTAACTCATGGTCATAAATAACGAAGGGTAGTGTAATAATTCAATAATTCGTTAAATAATAATTTTATATACTTATTGCTTATTGTTTTAATCCAGTTAATTCGTTATTTTTTTTAGTATATTCGCACTATCTTATAAGAAGATAAGTAATTTATAACATAATTATGTAATTAAATTATCAAGTAATCAAACATGATTGAGCAAGAACGCTCTCCCCAGTGCAAAACTTTAGAATACATCATTTAAATTGCGATCACCAATAATTACCGTATTTATCTTGTCTGCTCGACGTCCATATGTCACTGCAGGGATCCAGCAGAATATCGTCATCTCAGCCGAAAGACGTCCACTGCTGGACATATGCTTCCCTCAAGCACCTCCACTTCGCCCGGTTCTGTGCTTCCCGCATTCAGCGGGTCCCTGCGGCCTTCACAAGGTCGTCGGTCCACCTTGTGAAGAGGCCTTCCAGCGCTACGTCTTCCGGTATGCGGTCGCCACTACAGAACCTTTTGGCCCCATCGACCATCTGTTCTGCGAGCAATGTGCCCTGCCCACTGCCACTTCATCATTTCAGTCGTAAGACGTCCACTGCTGGACATAGGCCTCCGCCTAGGCCATAAGCCAATGCCACTTAAGTTTGGCAGAATATCAGCGTCAGGTATTTTGCCTGACACATGCTGAGCTGGACTCCCATTTGGACCTTGAGACGCACACCGCACTTTGTACCTATGTATGTTCGAAATTCACTTTATTTATATTCAAGTATCTAATCTGTTATCTTTTAATTTTATTGTGCTTTTGTGTGTTGTGCTATTTATTTTGCACCAAATGATGATGATGATGATGATATGGTTTATGTATCTATCAATCAATCAATTAATCAAATTATTTATTTATTTAATTTATTTATTTAAATAAATAAACATCTATCTGTCTATCATGTATGTATGAAATATTTTTTGAGGAGAGGCTTTTTGAATTTTCATCATGTCAGCTTGTAGATAAATGCGTTACTCTTGACAACCAGGTATGATCTCAGTTCATTTTAATTAGCAGACTAGAAGACGTTGCCGCCAATATCGTTGACAAAGGGATAATTTAATTATTCCTCCTTTCCTTTACTTGAGGAATCACACAGAACTAGTCAAAAGATGTTTGACGTACCGAGCACGGACATATTCTTTGATCTAATTTCGAACTCGTAATGTAAAACAGGCTTTTGTTCTACTAAGACAATGGCGTTAAGTTGGCATCTATACTCCAGTAAACCTAAATATTCGCAAATGAAAACAAACTTGTTCGTGTTTTCTTAAGCAATCTTTAAATTCAAGTGGGCGGGTGGCATTTCCAACGATGTTTTAAGCTTAATTATAGGTACTAACAATAACAAATTAATAACAAAACAACGCGATCCAGCTTGCAGAAACAATGCATCTAAATCGCCTGTTAAATCGTCAGTTATTCCTGCTTTTTTAACCGACTTCAAAAAAGGAGGTTCTGTATTCGACCCGTATGTATGTATGTTTGTATGTCCGCGATTTTCTCAAAAACGAATGAACCAATTTTGATCATTCTTTCACTAATATGACCTACATACTTTCAGAAAAGTTTTAGTATATAATATATTAGGTAATTATTCTTATGTACGAAGTTAAGTGCAAAAATGTACTGCATCTCCGGAATTTCTATGCGAATTTTGATGATTCTTCTAGTCGGTGTCTTCAATTCTTCAATGCACTAGTGTTAATTGAATTTGTGTGGGGTAGGTATTTACAACTAAAAAGTGAAAAATAAAAACTTATTACAGAAAAAACAACTGATTTCAAAAAAAAAAAAACACTGCACAGTGATAAATAACTTTAATTTCGGAAGTCGATGTCAAAAAATGAAAATGCGGAACCAACGACAACGACTTCCGAAATTAAAATTATTTATCACTTCGCAATGTTTTTTTTTGAAGTGAAAACTTCTTTAGCGGCGTTGAACACTTTTTGTAATGGGTAAAAAATGTTAAACTCGCGTCAGGGCATCGCGTCAGGACACGTGACCGTCAGGAGAGATTCCCCCCCCCCATCTCTTTCTACGGCGGCGCCAACCGAAGTGAACCAAGTGAGACACGATAATGGATGGATGGATGGTGATGGTGATGGCGATGGCGATGGTGATGGCAATGTTTTTTTTGAAGTCGGTTGTTTTTTTTCTTTAAAAAAGATTTTTTAATGCTCAAAAGGATGCTGCCGGTAGCATCGTGTCGGACTGTCTGCTACACCGCTATACCAGAGTAAAAGCGTTGTTTAAAGACTACGATAGAACGAGCATATCCCGAACAATTCTGAACACTGTTGCTTTCTTTGAATATATATTTAGCTTTTCCTACTGACTATTGTTGCGCGCCACAATTGATGGCGATATTAGCTACCACTAGCGCCATCTAGTATCGAGTAGCAGAACTTATAATTATTCGGGTCCCTTCTAGAAACTTCGATGATAGAACTTTCCAGAACTATCGACGTCTGGTCCGTCGGGTTCGGTATGTACTCGAACATTCTAGATGTTTCTACGGTAGAAGGTTCTGGAACTATCCGAGGCCTATATAAGGCCGGTGTGCCTGCGAGCCGGCATTCAGTGTTGGATAAGCGATACAAGCGAAAACATCGAAGCGATCTTCAAGTGCGACTTTCAAGTGATCTTGTAGTGCGATTGTGTTTTATTGTTAGTGTGTTAAAGTTGTAATTGCTGTTTTTAATTAAAGTGTCTATTTTTGGTCATTAAATCGGCAGTTTTTATTGTCACGAACCCCAAGCTCGTAACAGTATTGTTTAGCTAGCTATCGATACTTACTTCATATTGCAGTTTATCACAAGCGTCAGTTAATAATAAGTTTATTTTTTCTCTTAGAATTCTTTCAGATTTACGTACTCGTACCTCCTCGAGTCACCATCCTGTCTAATCAAACGTGGGGGAATATCCCTAGTATTACCACAAAGTGACTGCCATCTGACCTCCATTATCAAACTAGCGGAACCCCACTGAATAATATAATACTGTAAGGTATGGCATTATGTTACTAAGATCATTAAACCAGGTTTCTATTTAACAAACTGCCTCTACCTTATTAAAACATAGAGTATCGTATATATTCTGTTAAAATTAAGCCTTTATGAAGATACATGGCAGTCTCTAAGAAAACATGATTCTTGTTATTAGCTACCGACATAAGTAATTTTCGGGTTTTGCGACGTCATGTTTGATTCTATAAGTAATGCTTTTGCAAACTATTTACGCGTAATATAATCTTTTTATGTAGGACGTAGGTTTATCAGAACTAGATATATATATTTTTTTTACTATAATAGAGAAAACAAATAGGTACGTTTCTTCCGTAATGAACGCATTTTTATCACATTTTAAACCTTATAGATAAAAGTTACTTCAAAGCCCTTTCATTATACCTAAGAAAGTTAGATTATTATATGGGCCGGACAATGGACATGTTGTAGCGTCCTCGCCATTCTGAAATATTACAGAATGTGCCAGAAGTAGGTCAGGGCAGCCGTAATAAAAAATATAATGGTGTAGAGGTTATGAAGTACTCACTGTATATACGGACAGAACAACGTTTTTAGAGTATACGTACCTATACTGAGACAAACTCGTTTTCTCCTATAACACGGCCTTTGATATTTTAAGAGGATAAACAGACTCAGTAGAGAGATGAATTCTTTGATCAAAGTCCTTATTCCATGATTCCATAAAAGTCTTTAAAGCCAAAATACTGAAGTCCCGAAAAACACAATCTATTTATTTATTTATTAATCACAAAATCCACAGCTCTTTGAAATTTTCTCTTAAGATATTTATGCTAGTCTTACAGCCAATTACAGATAATTTACAATCTGATAATTTGTTATGTTAGTATACATTGGAAATCCTTCAAGTTTTTATAATTTGTTTTTCGAAGCTATACTTTTTATAATTTGTTTTTAGAAGCTATACTTTTCATTATGATCTCATTTCTATTATACTGTTGTTTGTTAGTCTTAAGTAAGCAGGCAAAATTGCAATTTCTTTCGTCTTTTTAACCCGCAGGTATTTTGCCATAATTTTTGAGTTCTAGCGTTTAGTTTTATTATTATTATGTGTGACCACTTATTTCTGAGATTGCTGGTAACGACGATTGGTGGTTGACGACTGTGTAAGACCGAGACTATTGTGATCTACATATGAATCTAGATATCATACATAGAAGCTGTTGGTGTACCTTAATGAATAATAAAAAAATATAGTGGTTGCTATAATCTTGTATTTATTTATTAGTATGTCAGACAAATGCTTTAATTAGTCTTAAACTGTGATTAAGATTTTGTTGTCAACTGCTGGTCTTGGGGTCTGGACGTGAAGGTCTGATTTATTATACATAAAGAAATACAAGTCACCTCATGAAATAAGGAAAAAGACGTCCTAATCAATTTATCCTTGTTTACAATTTTCCAATAATTTTGGAAGATGACTTATGAAAACAATTTTTTTTGAAGTGCAAACTTCTTTAGCGGCGTTGCACACTTTTAGTAATGGGTAAAAAATGTTAAACTCGCGTCAGGACATGTGACCATCAGAAGAGATTTCCCCCCCCCCTCTCTTTCTACGGCGGCGCCAACCGAAGTGAAGTGACACACGGACACAATGGATGGATGGACGGATGGAAGTGGAAGTGGAAGTGGAATAGGAAGTGGAAGTCGAAGTCGAAGTGGAAGTCGAAGTGGAAGTGGAAGTCGAAGTGGAAGTCGAAGTGGAAGTCGAAGTGGAAGTCGAAGTGGAAGTCGAAGTGGAAGTCGAAGTGGAAGTCTAAGTGGAAGTCTAAGTGGAAGTCGAAGTCGAAGTCGAAGTGGATGTCGAAGTGGAAGTCGAAGTGGAAGTCGAAGTGGAAGTCGAAGTCGAAGTCGAAGTCGAAGTGGAAGTCGAAGTGGAAGTCGAAGTGGAAGTCGAAGTGGAAGTGGAAGTGGATGGATGGATGGATGGACAGCTGATGGCTCGACCGTCTGTGTAGTAGCCACACTGCTGTGTATTCGTAAAATTCGTGTATCCTTTCTTTTTGATCGTTTTAATCCTTAAAAGGGGTCATTGTACTCATCATTATGAACAACTTTTACTATGGGAACAACCCTGAAATCGTGAAAAAAAAATCAGTTGATCCATACATTATGTCGAGTTATGCGAACATAAATGTATGGACCAGCAATTTTTTTTTTTTACGATATCAGGGTTGGTCCCATACTAAAAGTTGTTCATAATGATGAGTACAGTGACCCCTTTTAAGGATTAAAACGATCAAAATGTAACGGTGTATAAAGTGTTTAAAATATGGAAATTGAACAAAGTGCATCTATTAATGAAAAAAGTGACGCAGAAATAGTGAAAAAAAATGAGTTATATTAATTAAATTAATAATTGATTTATTTCAACGTTATTACGTTAATATTCAAGTTTTCACTTCTCTCGGCACTCCCGGAGTGCAACCCGTCTTTTTTTATTATTTACTTGTACCTAACACATGTATATATACAGGATGAAATTGAATTGGTGTGCCAAATTAAAACATCTAATTCAAAGATTTATAAAGAAAACTAGCTGCGCCCCGCGGTTTCACCCGCGCAAGTCTCGATCCCGTGGGAATATCGGGATAAAAAGTATCCTGTGTCCTTTCCCGGGACTCAAACTATCTCTATACCAAATTTCATCTAAATCGGTTCAGCGGTTTAGGCGTGAAGAAAAGACAGACAGACAGACAGAGTTACTTTCGCATTTATAATATTAGTTAGGATTTAGAGCATGTCATTAAGTACCTAAAGGGATGCACATACGTGCGCGAAGGCAAGCGGCAAGGTTTGCACTATCTAAGACGATAATTGCGTCAATTAAAATCATCCACATGATGCCAATACTACATTGTAATAGTGCCTTCAGGAGCTTAGTGGTCAGTCATTAGTGGCTGATTTAGGCTCCACTATACATGAGCCTTTAATTACAGGTAGTAGTAGTAATCAACATTCAACATGTAATAAATCTACAATTTTGTTACCCGAAGATTGAAGTTTGTATCCGAACCTAATAATTACAGATAAATATGTGTAATTATTACAACCTTTATTTAAGCTGCGCCACGTGAAAATAGGAATTAGAAATAGGTAGGTATTTCAACCTGTTATTCTCAGCTATATAATAATAATTGTAAAGGCTTCCTATGAGAAACTCATAAAGGTCCAACATGTGGAACACAAACTTGTCATGTCAAACATACTAAAGAAATAATAATGTTCGATGCAGAGTGGTTAAAGTTTATCCTTACACCCGTAAACCGACTCGTTTGGAAGGACGTGCCGGTAATAAGCTTGTAGCTCATCGGTCGATAAAGACCGTCACTGGGTATCACATCGGTTTTCCGCTTTGACTATCATCATCATCACTCTCCTGTCCTTATTCCAATTTATTTGGGGTCGGTCCAACATGTATTTTTCTTCCATACTTCTCTCTATTAGTCGTCACCTCAGCAGTCACCGTTCTAACCATACCATACCATCATTTATCCATCGTTTCTTTGGTCTTCCACTACTCTTATAGCCATCGACATACATCCTACTCCGCTTTGACTATCATAACAGACACTATCCTTTAGCATTCCAAACATTATTTTATCAGACGAGTTCGTGATAGCGGTAGATTATGTCTCTACAAGATTCACGTGTAGGTACTACACGGACTGACAGGCTGCACACACGGTCACGCTGCTCGTAATACTTCTAATTCAATTTTAATAATACACGCTAATTCACGCTTTCCGAAGAGCATTGGTGGCCCAGTGGAAGGGCAGAGGTGGCCTAGTGATAACGGCCGCGACTTACGAGTTGTGAGTCCTAGGTTCGAATCCAGTCCTTCGCTTTACTTTGTGTAAATTATTTCGTCACCACCGCTCTTAAAACGGTATAGGAAAACATCGTGAAGAAAACGACATGTCCTAGAACCAAAAATTAGAAGACATGACATGTGACATCTACTAAACTACACTGGGCCCGCGCGGGCCGCGTGGTGGATTACAGCCAGCCAACTCACTGAAAGGAGGCCTGTGTTACAGCAGTAGGAACATTATAAGCTGATTATGCACGCTTTCCGATAGAAAGTGTTTGATGATTAATGATAAAATTCGAAATTTATTTTCACCTCGGCACGTGCTATACCTACGAAAATAGCTCACAAATTTTTGTCATACTCCGTAGCAAATAGCAATTCTATTACAGAGAAAAAACGGTCATAGCTTTGGCTGTAAAACATGGTTGTGCTTGCTCTCTTGCATAGCTTATAATGCCGTTGGCTTTGTGAGAGATAAGCCAGTCCGCAGACTTACTATTGAGGCTTACTGTCCAGAGTTTGTCGGACGTCCATAAGTATCTTTACTCGTAGAGGCTATAAGCTATGTCCTCTCGAGATGAATATTATATTAAAGTTTTGCTTATACTCTAGCAAAAAGTGAAAGGCGTGTGTATAAGGTATATTTACAATGTTTGTTTTTTTTTTTAATTACAGTGTTAATAGTATAGGAGAACAGTGTAGGTTTGTCAACAAATGGCCTACAAATCTACAGTCTGTAAGATCTACAACGTTCTCGCATTTACAAAATATAAAAGAATCTATCTAAAATATAAAAACCTATTTAAACCAAATGATATGGTTGTCATTACAACTACTCGTACTAATAAAGAGTTGAAATTAGAATTGTAGGTATATTTAAGGTCTTGTAAACTGTAGATTTGAAGGCCATTTTCTATTTTATTTAGTACAGGGTATTCACATAATATTATGTCGTTAATGAGGTGCCAGGGAAGCCACATGTGCAAAAGGAGGTATTGCTAAACTTCCTTATCTTCAACGTAGCCTTTAATCGTATAATATGCTTTTTTATAAGAACAAGTTTGGTGTGGGTTCTGAACTTTCCATCGCTAAGTTCTGTAACCGACTTAGGTAACTTGTTACAAAAGCGGATACTGTCTATAAGAAATGATTTGCTAGTTTGAGTTAATCTGAACTTGGCCGCTTGGGTATCACAATTTTATTTCTACTACTTGTATTTATGTTATAGAAATCGCTTCTTAAAATCCAAAGTACTTTCATAGATATAGAGAAGGTAGAGTTAGTAGGTATATACATTTCTTTGAATTTGTTTCTTTACTTGCTGGTGTAATTAAAAGCACAGAGAGCACATCACAGCAGGCGCTCGTCGTCGTCAAAACCGAAACAGAAACAGACACCGTAGTCGAAACCAGCATGGGATATATGATGAATCATTATTGTCAAACATAGAGATCATTCAGCTTTGTCTGTGGGATGACAACACACACCTAGGCTGCGTTGTCTTTGGTTCTGCAGATGTCCATAGTCGGCAGTGACCACCTACCATCATGTCCACATGATTTTGGCAAGCAAGCATGTGGTCCACCACATGCTTGCTTGCCACACAAAATATGGTGATCGCAGTAAGTTCATATTAGCGTACAGGAGTTTAATGCCGCATCTGCACGCGTAGCATGACCGCCGTAGAAACGGGTTTTGTCGACGGAAGAATAGACAAAATTGCAGATCGTAGAAATATTTGATTTATATGCATTCTACGCGTCTAAGCATGGCAATGTGTAATTTTGTCTATTCTTCCGTCGACAAAACCCGTTTCAACGGCGGTCATGCTACGCGTGCAGAGGCGGCAGAGGCGCCTTTGTACAGTATTATTTTTTTTACTTGTGCATAAAGTTTTAGTAAATAAATGTGTAATTTTGTCTAAGCAAAACGTCGTCATGCTACGCGTGCTGAACGGATTTATACTTAAGCAGAAATAGTGGGGGCGCCCTTTACAATAACCTTATCCTGTTTCCACCGGTACATGACACTCCTAGTCGTGGGCGTTGCATGAAAATAGCCCGAGGAAATTCATCCGTAGTTAACTAGGAATATTATATTAAAGTTTGTGTGTTCCACGAAGAGTATGGAGATGTTTTGTACCTACTATAATACTAGACAGGAAAATGTATCTTGAGTTAAGTTTTCATTTAGGATTATTAATTAATGACTTAACGTTAAATCAAAAAGTTCGTACTACGTAGGTAGGTAATTACAGTAATCAACCTAGTTAGAAAACTTCTATCAGTATCACTAACATTACTAAACGAAGAAATTCTAGCAAATCCGGAAAAAAATACAAAAATAAAGTTTTTCCTTTTTTCTTAACAGAAAATACACACACCTACATCTGTTGACGATGCAGGGTTAAAGTGATATTGGTTTTAATTAATTCCCTAGGTGTTTGATAACCCTGATTCCATCAGAACTGAAGGTTCAGACATCTAGACCATACGGTTTTATTGTTATTGTTATGAAACAAAAGGTGTTGTTAAATTTCAGATTTTGGGATAATTTTAATCCAGCTTCAATTTTACAATGGAAATGAGCTACAAAAAGTTTTTACACACATAATGAAACCTTATTTACATACACCTATACGATCAGCAGCATATATTTGACACAGGACTGTTCAAGTTGAGTATCAAAGTTGTGGCAGGTTGCTTACATACAAAATAATAATACAAAACCAAAATAATTTAAGAACTTATTTTAAACTTGACCGTGTCAATTATGTAAAAATAGAAACTTGCGTGATCAAAATAATAACACAGTAAGCAACCCGTTATTCGAAGTGGCGAGGTTTGCCTATTAGGTGATAAAATCAAGCAAGTGAGAAAAAAAGTACACACTTTCACGGGTTCCGAATGTGTGGTAGGTGAAGGAATTGCTCATAAAACCTAAAAAAAAACTTGATGTCTAACTACCAGTCTAATCTCCGATAGGTACCTAAGTATTAATTGCTCAGCAACTAAAGCAGTACCTACCTTGATAAATGATCGAATTTTAATGATTAAAAAATGGCGTAAAGCGGTCAGTGGCCTTCTGACAGTGAGTGCAGCGCGCGTAATTCGCAAAAGATAACCCCCTCCAAAGCAATCGCCCCTTGGAGGTGCTTGCGCGAAACGGACCTTTCTCTGTTTGCGGACAGTGACATAGTGACCGTGTTAGCGCGGAGGGCTCATGCCATGCACCAGTACCGCATCGTGGTGCCGCTGGTGGTCGCTGCGTACCTTATGGCTGACGTGCTCTCGGGCATCGCCGCTGGGGCACGCCGCTCAGAACCTGACCTCAGCTTCGCCGAGTCCGTCTACGCCAAAATGTCCGGAGCATGTGAGTCAATGACCTTCACTTCTCTAATTTATGCGCGCTAATCAGATATAAATAAATACGTCTGAACTTCTACGTCTTTACACTGTTTTTACTGATTTACATATAATTTAATGATATTGTTTTTGTTCGCAGGTAGGGCGATAATGGATTTACGATACAACACCATGACTGACCAAAATGATCAAATAAAAACCATTAAGATCATACAGCTGGACGGAAATACGGTTCGAACTTATCCAATAAATGAAGCATTTGTCAACCTAACGAAACCTGGGATTTTCGACATAACGAAGCAGACAAAAATTATCATCCACGGGTACAAAGACAGTTCGCAATCCGCAGTGCCATTGGATTTAGCTAATGCTTACAACGATAAGAAAATGTTCAACGTGTTTTTAGTGGACGCGGAAGAAATGAATAAAGATGGATACATTTTATCGGCCCATAACTCTCGTCTTATAGGCAAGAGACTTGCAAACCTTTTGGCGAATCTGGAACACTTTGGAGCGAATGCTGAAGATTTTCATTTGTTGGGGATCAGTCTTGGTGCGCACGTGGCAGGCTGGGCCGGAAAATATTTTCAAAAATACAAAGAGCACAGTTTGGGGCGCATCACTGGATTGGATCCTGCAGGTCCGTGCTTCTCATACGCCTACAGTGGACAGAGATTAGATAAAACAGATGCTGCTTACGTAGACGTATTGCACTCAAACAGATTATTACAAGGAATTATCGAACCTCTAGGTCATTCAGATTTCTACATCAATGGCGGAGGACCGAACCAACCGGGATGTTTCATGCCCTCCTGCAGTCATCTTCGAGCCGCACAAGTTTATACGGAAAGCATAAAAACGCCAAAGTCTTTCGTAGGAGTTCGGTGTAAAAGTTGGAAGCATTTCGAAGCAAATGCTTGTGAGAAAGAAGACTATGCAGTTCTCGGATATGGTTCGTCAACGGCGACTCGAGGACATTATTATTTACGTACTTCACCAAAGTCTCCTTTCGGACTCGGAATGGATGGAATAAGGAATACGGAACCAGTTACCGATAACTGGCTAAAAAGTTTAAGTTTAGGTGATTTAAATCTGTGATTTTAAGTGCTAGCTCAATTTCGTTGTGTGTAATAAATGGTTGCCATACTCTTTAATATATTTGGACTTTCTCCTGTGTGTATTGCATATGTTAAACGGACTGTTTGAAAATACGCAATACTTAGTGTCTCGAAGTCCATTGCTCAAACAATGGACTTCGATTAAATTTGATTACGTGAGGTGTCTCCAAGTGTCCATAGAAACAAAAGAGGCTTACTTACTTAACAGTTTCGCAAGCCCTTTTGTAAACCATTACAAATTCAAGATCGACTTGGAGCGGAACAATAATAATACTGACTGTTAATAATTTATTCGTCACTTCATTAGCAAACAATACGTACTGCGATCTACTTCCCAACAACGTTATATAATTTCGGCTCTTATACATTTTATTGTACTTTGTGATTTCTAGTTGAGTATGAGTGAGCAAGTTTCTCTTTACGAGTATGTTGATGACGTTGACTTGACGTGAGGTGTTACCAAAGTAGTTTAATTTTTATTTCCTATATTTTTAAAGAAACCTAGAAGTTTCAACCAATTTGAAAAACAATATAAAAGCGCAAATCCTTTCTTTATACTTAATGCTTACTACCACACCCTATTTTTCCAAAACACATTCTGCAAGATATCAAAGTTGCCTACTGGAAATCGCTGAGAAGCGCGTTGATATTAAAACTTGCAGATGCCATAACGCAAGGCACGCAAAGTTAGAAATTCTAATCTGTTTTATGACCCAAATAGCACAACAACCGGCCAAGTGCGTGTTATAAATCGCGCAGTGCACAGGTATGGATGGTTCCGTAGTCAAATCAACAATAATTATGCGTACCTACCTTCTTCTTCTTAGCGTACCGATGGCAAAAATAACAAGAATTTTTTCAATCTTCTTTTTTTAGGTATTTGTTTGGTCCAAAATTCAGCAATGCGAATACCGTTCGCTGACGCAGACAGAGTTCCTACCTTGATGTGTTAGTTAAGAACTAAAGACTCAGGATTAAAGATAATTTGTTAACCAATAAACATAAGTAGCAACTTTTTGTGTTTATTTTTTAAAATGAATGTTTTTGAAAATAATTTGTCTGTGGATTCAGTGTAATGTTCGTTCAGTTGGTTAGGGCTTTCATAAACTTATCTACATACAATCATTAGCGAGTCGTTTTGTTTCCAAAAAATGCTGTTTAATAAAGAAGAAAGTATTATTCATGATAGATTCAAACTTGACGAAACTGGTAGGCTTTCTGCTTTTAGTACGGAACCCTAAAAAAGCGAGGAAATGATCATACTGTCATCACCATTAAAACAGTTACATAGTAAACGAGACTGTTATCTGTTGCCTCTAATTCGTCAAACGTGACGAGTTACGTGAATAAAAGTGTAGCAATCATTTCAAGTTCGAGCCGGACGGTCGGTGTGGAAACGGAAACTACTTGTTACCGGCGACGATCGTCGGCTGCCGGCAGCAAGTCAGCCATTGCCGCTACGCGACACACACACGGCTCACTGAACACGATTGTTGTTTAAGCCCGATACTCTATTCATTAATCAACTAACTTGTCAAGAACTTGCTAAAAATATTAAAAAAATGCCATTTGGGAGCATTTTTGCGAATTTATTTTGCTGTTGGTTCTGTCGCCATTTGCTAACCTGCTAGCTTAAACTGTTATTTTGCATATTTGAGATTTTCGATAGGCAATCATCATAATTTATTAATGAATGTACCTAATTCTCTCCGATTATGTCCAGAATGTTTATGCCATATTCATAAGTAGTACGAAACTGTTTCGATCTTGAATATTGCTAAATGAATCATAACCAGTCTCATTGACCCAGTGTACGCAAGTAAAGCCTTCAAGGCCTTGGATTTACGTTCGATTCGCTGGCTCAACTACATTTACATACGTGCAACAGGAATCAGTTGTAAGGATTACGCGGGTAAAGTCCCTTGTTAAAATGGAATACAGCGGACATAACGATAGGAGCGCTCCCACACGCTCGGCACATGGGACCGAATACCGCCATCGGAAAACTGTAGGTAGACATAATATATTGCACAGCCTAGCTCTTCTGACGGAGTTTGTAGGCGAAATAGTTATCGTTTTACAAATAATTGGATGTTATCGTAAGTTGTTCGGTTTTTTAGACCATTTTCTTTTTCAGCACTAGATAAATCACCGTGAAAATATCCTTTCCCAATAATGTTACTTACGTATTATATTGTACTTGATAAATAGACTTGTGTGCATTGCTCTCGGTTCTGGATAAGCAGCAAAAGAAGCAGTACAAATACCCCAAGTTTTGAAATGTAATCTTCTGCTACCTTGTACATGTACATGAGCTACGTTCACGTTGAACTTGAATGAAATACCACTTTAAAATCTGAATTGAAATTGCGATCGAAACTCTTATATTTTCTTACGATTCTTACTATTAAAAAAAATATTGTTACACTTTTTCTCAGAAACCAATCATCATTCATTCAAACAAATAATTCACTGGTCTAATCCTCCTTTATAACCGGTTGACCACTCAAACCAAATTTAAACGGCTCGTTTTGCACGCTTCGACTTTTTTGTTCTTTTCTGTCCACAGTTTTGAGGGTCAAGTTTATAACAATTATTTTGTTATAGCATACGTGCAGCAGCTTCAATGTTACTGTAATCTTTCATCCATATTGTCTCCACCATGTTACATCGCGTCGTTCATGATACAATAGCGCTCTTAGATAAATCTCCATTGAGATTAATCTCGAGCAGATTTCAATAGAGTGTGGTGAAAGTGATGCCTGACTCGAGTGATCAAGTTGCTTCGTAAACTGGATTACCTCTAAACAGCGTGAAATTAATCTAATTTAATATTAATGACATTTCACAATAGGTAAGTGCACTGATTATGCTCCGTTCTCTTCTTCTTCGTCATTCCCTCAATGCTGAGGATCGCAGAACACATACGACGCGTCTCCAAGTTACGCGGTTTTCTGCAGTGTGGACCTCTCGGTAGGCTGCCTCTAACATCCTTCTTGACCGCGTCTAATCATCTTGCTCTGCCTTGAGCGCGTTTATGGCCCATAACGGAGAGAAAAAAAGGTTTTTAAACATCAGAACTTTAGCCTCTTACAATACTTACAAATGTTCAAAAAACTCGACAGCTAGCAATTCACGATACATTAATTAAAGTTAGCATCTACTTTTTTCCCTCGTAATCACTCTCGAAACGTTTTGTAATGCTCAAACAATTCGAAGATTTTTTGGCAAAGTAATCTTAGTTTGACAAATAGGTATTAAGTTTTGTTAAAACAAAATAAATTGTATAACAAATTATGTGCATACATTTCTGTAGTAAATTGTTTTCTTTGTGCAGACATTCTACCTATTAATTGCTTTTTGTTTTTCTGAACAATACTCGAAGTGGTTTCAGAGCTGTGCTAATACCGTTTCACACTAATTAATGGATATAATGTATTGGATTAAAAGACTATAAATGCAATTTAGTCCGTTTTACTACAATTATCTTATAAGTAGGTACTATTTGTAATGGCAATACAGGGTTCTTTTTATGTCATTGAAAAAAAAAACAGAAATCGACGAACATGATATTGTTATAGTTTCTACAGGTACGTAATTAGTAGGAACATACTAATACATAGGTGTGTCGGTTTAAACAGCATAGGTACATAAATACAGTGCTCTATAAATGCCCGTAATACCTATTAAAACTTGTAACAGAATACCTTCCAATAAATTATAAAGTGAGCACAATGTTTATTACTTCTCCAAGCTTTACTTGAGTTATACTAACCTTTATTTGCAATAGACTGTTATAAATTTTCATTGCCTTTCTAAAAATAACTCGAGATAAAAAAAGAAAGACAATAATAACGTTCCGTTTGAAATGCCCTAAAAATCGTTGCCTTGACAACCAGCTTTTTAATGATACACGTAACATTGCGTAAAGGCAATTCTAACTGTTCCGTCAACCAAACTACAAAGTAGGTACATAATATACTACCTGCCTACATAAACACATATGAGTTGGATTTCTAATAGACAGGAAAATGTCTAAAAACCAATAGATACATTTGTGATTGTAGGTACTAACGCCAGCACATCCAGCTACCCGAAACTGTCAAATTTTCCCAATCAACTTTGAACCTTATGATTTAGCGATAAAGTTGAAAATCTATTAAATAAATTTGACAGATTGAAGTAGCTTGATGTGCTGGCGTCTGTACTTAAACAAAAAGACAGATACAATACCAGTCAGGGGTCTGGAAATCTAACTAACTAATCAGTATACAATATTATTTGGATTCCCGATGTCTAGCGGCAGTTGCTCCTTGTAAAATACTAATAGGGATGATGACTAATATTAGAAATGTTCGAACAAATAATGTATGTATTTCACGGAAGGCATTGTAAAAAGAGACACCTTATCGAAAATTGGAGAAGCTACATGTAAAAGTTTTTGGTGGGTTCCCTGTTGCGCGGTACTGACAATGTATGTATGGCGCTAGTATAAAGTTCCATAGTCGTGATATCACTCCTATTGTAGTGTCGTCTTTGTCTAGAAATTATTTTAAACGTTTATACTCGTAACTTGGCAATTTTTTAAACTTTTAGCCTTTTGTAGTATTGTTTGCACTTTTTTCAAACAAATATATTTTTAGTTTAAAATTCAAAAATGTCATCATCCCTAATGCTATTTTGAACGCATCTTCAGACACCTGAGAAGATCTGAGTAGGTTGTGATGATAATTAGTACGAGTTATAGCCATTTTAGATTGCCTTCATACTTCACATTAATATTAAGTAGGTAAGCACGTCCCTAAGACTACTTCATCTCGGTATATTTGATGGTCTCCGAAGCAATTATCTTTCTTTTATTTATTGAACGAGTTTATATACGTAGACTGATGTGTATACCTACTAGCTAAGTATGCTCGCGGCACAGTTTCAATAAAACGTTTTCCGAATGTTCCCTATGCTCTTTTTCGGATACCAAGTTAAGGGGCCCTTCTGCTACACATGAATTGCCGTAAGACCTTGTAGGTAAGTCCTATCGGGATTTAAATTTGTATAGCAATGTTTTCACTTTAAATGTTACTAGCTTCTGCCCGCGACTTCGTTCGCGTGGAAGTCTTAAGACACCACAATATACTAAAATAACAGCCACATTTTTATAAAACTTTCGTAGTTTTGGTCTCAGCATCCAAAATATGAAAAGAGTCAGGACTGATGGTGACGCGGGAGCAAGGAACGTACAGTTGTCCGTGTGAGAAGCAGCTCGTCCTGAGGTCGACAACCGTAGTCTTCAGTTGTAATTTGTCTACGCCTGCATTCCTGCATATACTACCTAATGGCACAACACTGATACACTGACTGATGCATTCTTACAGATTATTCCTGACAAACAGCTACCAATAAAATAATAATATTATAACAGTAGATTATACCTATAGATGGCACACAGATAGACCATGACTTGGGTAAGGACATAGGCTTATTTTCCACCTGGATCGCAGACGATGTAATAAAACTAGCTTCTGCCCACGACTTCGTCCGCGTGAAATTTCACCCTCTTAGGGGTGAAATTTCGAAAATCCCTTAAATCCCTTTCTTAGTGGATACCTACTACTAGCAACGCCCCCCTGTGACTATAATTCATGCACCGAAAGATCCTCCTAGCACTCTATATAAAAGGTGGGTGTGCATGACGTCTGAATCTGTAGGTAAGTATTGAAGTTAAATTACCAAAGGAAATAACTTGGAAAAGTTGATTGGAAGTTGTAGCCTAATTACAGGGAAAATACTTTTTTTTATTAGGACGTCATTGGAGATATGAAAGGAAACTTGTTTACACATACCTACGTTCCAAAATAAACGCTTTGCTCTTGGATTTCCTTTATCGTGGCAACATATACCTACTACAATCATAGTATAATCAGTATGGACAATTATGAAACTATTCGACATATGATAGAGAAACTGGTTTTAACAAACCACGTCGTCGATTTGAGTGTTATGAAAACTGCATTCAAAGTTAGGCCTGTCTCACCCAATCTAATTTACCTACCAGATTTAGCCTTCAATCAAGTTTCTAAAAAGTTTCACAATAGATATTGTTAATCTGCAATTAAATAGTCTAGTAATCGTTGCTCATAATTTCATCAAACGTCTGAAAAAATGGCTGCGGTGACTGCCACTGTGAATAATAAGCAAATAAAATAAATAAATTTTGTTTCGCTGCAGACTCGCAATGTAACTAAAAAATAATATATATTTTTTGTGATTAGTCTCAAGGATTTCAAGTAATAACACAATCACATCGCACGGAAACGCCTAAATTGGCTCACTGATTTTATACATAGAATAACTTAAGCAATGTAGCAAGTAAACCTAATTATATAGGAAAGTTTGGAGTGTATGACGTAAGATATCCCTTCGATACACATCATAAATAGATTAGGTTAGCAAAGGCATTACTACTGTTCCGGACCAAGTGAACTAATTGAGTAAAATAGATGGCACGCGTCTTCCACGAATAATTCAATATTAACTTTAGGGTCCATATACAAATATCGCCTGTTAAGGAGGCATTTCCACCTAATTGGTTTGGCCGTGAGCGGTGGCGAAACTACTATACAGGGTGTAAAAAGACCCATCAAATAGCCGTTAACTACGCATTCAATACATCAAAATAAATAACATTGCACAAAAATAGGTAATTGCTAGGAAACGACTTTTATTTTTGGTGTAAAAATTTGCCGTTAATTAATATTGTGCTTATGGGTGCATGCAATGGTACAGGGGCCGTGGGGGTATTTAAAGTTGTGTTATAAAGTTATAACATTAAAAACTTGTTTTCGTAAAAAAAAACGTCATTAAAAGTTGGAACTTTGTCCTTCAATATCTCCGTAACCGAAGGTTCCCCGGTATGGTCCGGTACAAAAAAAAATATTACAATGACGGGGAGTATAATATACAAGTGATTCTCGGCCTCGTTAAGTGTCTATTTATACACGTTATATCACTTGTGACAGTTAAATAATACGAGTAAGTTTGTTTCCCATTTGCATGTAAATTTTGAACTGTAAACAGATTGTAGCTGGAACTGCAACATTTTGTTACACACGTACCTACATGCGATCATTCGATTTCGCCACAATTGTACCTACTGTGCAAATTGTATCAATACAATGCTCGAATGTAAAGCCATTGTGGTAGCGCTTCTAAACAATTGAATTCTAACAATGTACTACTTTCCTTAGGCCCATTCTATTTCACATTTAAAGCATTGCACAATGAAAAGGAAAATGTTACCGAAAATATAATAAAAGACCTTTCCGTGAGAGTTATTTTTGTGTTGTTAGCAGTAAAGCCTTGTTTACATTTGTATTGTAAAATTAAGTGTACATTGGGAAGATAAAGTATGTACCTACTCTACATGCTATATTCTGTACGCTAGTATCTGTAGAGGTTTACTTTTACGAACCCAGAATTCCTATTCATACCGGCTTTGAACAGTTAGCTTCTGCGTAGTCTACGAGTGTGTTACTGATAATGTTAACTTAACTAAGTACATACCCATACATATACAGGGTGTGGCGTAAATAGTGGTCCACCGTTAAGGATTCGATATACCAGATAATTTACTATAACATATTATAATTTTAACCATTTTTACCCAAGGGTTCCGAAAATATATATATTTTTGTTTTTTATTTATCTACGAAATTTCTACTTTCTGTTACAAATTTGGTTGTAGTTTCAACATAAACCATTATTTTTTCATTTGGATTTCTGTAAATTATACTGCTGAATACTAGAGCTATTGTGTAAATAAAATTATGGTATTTTATGTAAATTTAGAGTTTTTAAAGAAAAAGTTAGTTCTTCTCTATTTTATACCCTAATTTTTAACGTATTCATGCAAATTCAAAAGCGATTTTTGTAAAAAAAAAATACGGGTTGCACTCCGGGAGTGCCGGCAGAAGTGAAAACTTTTGCGCCGGCTGTCCACTCTACATCCGTCTTACGAATTTTCGATCAGGTCACGTGTCCTGACGGTCACGTGTCCTGACGGTCACGTGTCCTGACGCGAGTTTAACATTTTTACCTATTACAAAAAAAAGTGTACAACGCCGCTAAAGAAGTTTTCACTTCATAAATGTCCTACTAAAATGGTTCAAATTGTAATATGTTATAGTAAATTATCTGGTATATCAAATCCTTAACGGTGGACCACCATTTACGCCACACCCTGTATAGGTACACACGTCTTCTTCCCATGGGGGTAGACAAAAACTACTGAACGCCACCTGCTACGATCCTTACATACTCCTTTTGCCTCGTTTACGCTCATACATCAGGTCATACACGCACGCCGCCCGGTTGCGAGTACTACGCACGTGACCTTTCTTAAGAAATTATATTACTTAACTAAGCAATATATATATAAAAATATAAACAAGTATATCTATATTGCATGAGACTTAGATCGTGTACGTCTATATATTTTCATTAGGACACGTGTGTACTGTAATGCTATAATATATGTATAATGTTAACGTATAAAACGGTACATAGTACATAAGAAAACATGATACAGTTTTACCACAACAGGAGCTGTGGTTATTACCACAGCTCCTATATTATCCTCCGTCCTATATTATCTTGTCAGCAAGATTGGTAGGGATTGGGGGGAGGGTGACTGTCAAAATATACATTGATGAATTCATATCCAGTCCTTGCGTCAACTTTGCGCTATGTTCAAGTCTCTTGGTTAGGTTGTAAAAAACTGAAACTACCAAGTCAAAAACTCAACAAGTAAATAATACAGAATATTATCATCATCTGCCTAAACTTTCCCCAACTATGTTGGAGTCGGCTTCCAGTCTGACTGGATGCAGCATAATACCAGTATTTTACATGGAGCGACTGCCTATCTGATCTCCACAACCCAGGTACTGGGTAATACAAATACCCCTTGGTAAGACTGGTTGTCAGACTTTCGGGCGGGTCCATATTGGCTCAACTAAAGTTTACCCGAAATTGTTCTTCCTAACGATTTGTAATCCGAATGATCACTCTTCCTAAAATTTTTCATTCGAAAGTTTTCATTCATACTATTTGTATTGCTACCGGCGATGTTCAATAACACTCATGTTTCCGAAAATTGTAATTAATAATATCATTAATGTAAATATTTTCAACTCCTACTGTTTTTTATCATAACGCTTTTATCCCTAAACATAACTACCATAATATTTTCATGGCCTGGGAGTTTATACGGGTAAGTAATATATGATATAATTACAACACCTCTAATATTAGGTCCTTACATATGAAATTGGCGTTTTGTATGGAAGGAACAAAAAGTCGAATATTTTTTAATATAATATATTTAATTAATCAAAGTATGAACCATTGTTTTCAATGCACTTTTGCCATCTTATAGGTAGTTCATTGATCCCTTTACTAAAAAAACCAGTCGGACGGAAATCAATAAAATCTTTGAAGGCGATTTGGACTGCCCCATCGGAGTTGAATTTTTTCCCTTGCAAAAAGTTATCCAAATTGCGAAAAAAATGGTAATCTGTTGGAGCAAGGTCCGGGGAGTACGGAGGATGTCTAAGACATTCCAATTCAAGCTCTTCTAATTTGGTAGCCGTCTGTTGCGCAGTGTGTGGTCTGGCGTTGTCGTGAAGCAGCAGTGGCGTGGAGCGATTGACCAGCCTTGGTTGTTTAGCCGCTAGCTTTTCCATCACATCGAAGCCTGCAGCTAACTCGGACGTGGTTTGCGATGGGTCCGCTTCCACAATAGCCTTCAATTCTCCATTATCAACTTGGGTCTCAGGCCGTCCACGGGGCTTGTTCTGCAGGTCGAAATTTCCAGAACGAAAACGTTGGAACCAAAAACGAACTGTGTTTTCTTTTGCAACATGACCGCCATACACATCATTCACCCTTCGAGTCGTTTCCGCAGCACTAGTGCCACGGCGGAACTCGTACTCGTAAATAATGCGATATTTTAAATTTTCCATTTTGTAAAATGAGTGACGCAAACAGAAAAAACAGAAGAAAAAAAACAAATGAATGACGGTCATCGAAGCACAAATACATGAGTAAATAGCTGTACAAATTTGAATTTGGAATTCCTTACCAAAGAGGAGAAATTCGTGATTAAAGTGGCCAGTACGAAAAACGCCAATTTCATATGTAAGGACCTAATATTTACAAGATATAACAACTGAACCTATAATTTTATTTGATACTAGCTTCTGCCCGCGACTTCGTACGCGGATCCTGTTGCTTTTGCCAGCGACAACGGGGTCGTCAAAATCGAAGATCTGAAACGTCTGATGTCGAATTCTATGAGCCCGGCGACTGGAAAACAACGGGATGCGCGAGATGATTCGAGACGTTCCAGATCTTTCATGTTTGTAAGTCAACACGAAATGCCCATTAGACTAAACAACTTTTGCTAAGACGTCGTTCCTATATATGTTATAGTGTCACTGGGCTTTGGAGTTCCAGGACAGGTGTTCCAGATCTTCAAAATTATTCTCACAGCAGAAAATACTCTTCACGTGGAATAATTTTTGCTATGGCGCCATTTTTATATCTCTTATACTTTAGCTGGTCCGTTGCGGTTCTGCATCAGGTGTTCCATTTTCTAAAATAAATTATAGCCTTTATGTTGCCCAGACTTAATACCTATACAACAAAAAAACTATTCTTCTTTGTTACTGGAGCATTGTATCGGCCCCGATGTCCAGTAGCGGGTCGTTTATCAGCATCAATCACAAATTTATAACTGTTGCTTTGTCCAGGGGGATAGATTCTAATGCAGATTTAAAACTGTGTACGTAGGGATTTACTTCATGCAACATACTTTGAAGCAGTGAAATCAGACTATTGTTCAATTGCGGAAAGTTTTGGTTTCTAATATTTGCCTGATCTTGATAATTGGATACGAAATATATTTGGAGAAACTTGGGGTCATTTTCAGGCAATAATGAACCAATAAGGTGGTAAACTTGGCCTTGCACTTTGAATGTTGGCATAAATAGGCCTTCTGAAATCTGTTTCGCTACAAAAGATGTCATTTGAAAGGCATTATTGTACGAACGGATGTTGTCCAAGAAATGTTTTGACTGTGTATGGTCACCGATTAGCAGTGATCTTAATATTTCTGGAGGATTTTGTAATATTTCAATATGTACTTTCTCACTTGAGCAACATGTACCGTTTGTTTCTTTTTGCCATTTAACAGCTTCACAAAAAGTACAATTTTGAACCATACCTCCGATGGCGGAATATGTGGCGTAGTCAATCATAGGAGTATACGTAAATGCACACCGTTCCTTATCAACCCAAGGAAGGTCGCCATGCCCTACGGCTATATCTTGAGACACATCCGTATCTTCAGATGATATCGACATTCTGTTCAGAGAATGTCGAATTCGATCAGAATTCAATCGTTCGTTGCGCTCTTCTTCTGTCTCTTCATGCCGTACTCCAGCAATTCTTTCTCTCTCACTATCTAACTGATTATGAATATTTTGTTGTGTGCGTGTTCGGGACAATGTATGATAATCTCGATCAGTAGTTAGTCGCGCATCACGTTCATCACTCGTTTCAAAAGACCTGTTAGTAGATGTGCGAATACGCTGAGAACTCAAGCGTGATTCTGTATCGGTAAACGTTTCCGATTCGCGAGACAATGCATGTCGCTCATGATCAGCGGACAGTCGCGCATCACGTTCCGCACTTGTCTCTAGAGACCTAGAAGCAGATGCGTTGATACGCTGAGAACTCAAGCGTAATTCTCTATCCGTGAACGTCTCCGACTCGCGAGACAATGCGTGACGTTCACGATCAGCGGTCAGTCGCGCATCACGTTCCCCAGTTGTCTCTAGAGACCTAGAAGTCGATGCGTAGATACGCTTGGAACTCAAGCGCAAGTCGCTATCCGTGAACGTCTCCGACTCGCGAGACAATGCATGAAGTTCACGATCAGCGGTCAGTCGCGCATCATATTCTTCACTGGTCTCTAGAGACCTGGATGTAGATGCGTAAATACGCTGAGAACGCAAGCGTGCTTCGCGATCCAAAGAGGTTTCCACGGAGCGAGTTGCAGCCTGATGTTCTCGAACAGCATCAAGTCTCTCCTGACGCTCTTCGGTAGATTGTTGGGATCTTATGATCACCAATCTTTTAGCTCCTTTGGAACATTGGGAAAGATTTGACCTCTTTCTAGGCATGGTTATAGTTTTATTGTGAAGATATCTGATCAATTAAAATCTAAGTGACTGCTCCCCTGCGTTACCGAGTAGGCTTCCGTGTCACGAAGATAAATGGAAAAGGAAATTAAACACTCAAATAACATAAGCCCGAAGGCATATTTATTCGATAAAATAAAAAAAATAATGGGAGTTTTGGCCAGTAGAGTCAAATTTTCAATGATATACCATCGTCATCGAAAATCAGTCCTAAATTGTTACCGCCTTCACCGCGTGGAGGTACTCCCAGCTTATTTTATTTTATAATTATACTGTGAAATTAGTGATAGCTTTGATTTCCACATCAGATGTTTCTGATCTTCGATTTTTTTAAGTCAACAGAAAATGCCCATCAGACCGAACAACTTTTGCTAAGACGTTATTCCTATATGTGTTATGGTGCAGCTGGGCTCTTGGAGTTCCACATCAGGTGTTCCAGATCTTCAAATTTATTCTCTCAGCAGAAAATGCTCATCACGTGGAACAATTTTTGCTATGGTACCATTTTTGTATCTCTTATAGTTTAGCTGGTCTGTTGCGGTTCTGCATCAGTTGTTCAAGTTTCCAAGATAAATTATAGCCTATATGTTACCCAGACATAATACCTATACAAAAACAAAAAAATCATTCAAATCCGTCCAGCAGTTCCGAAGATTAGCGTTTACAAACAAACAGACACACAGGCAAACAGAAAGAATTTTTTTTTTGGATTCGTGCTCTATTACTGTTTCTAAATCCCCCGCAATTATTATTTTTTTAATATATTCAATGTACAGACACAGTTTTTTTACTGTTTTATTATATGTATATAGATAATGTTCAGTTAATATAATAAACGATTGATATAATTTTAATGTAACTAATTTCTATAAGAATAACAGACAATTAATATAAAATCGTTTGATATACCACTCAATAGACATAAAACCTATTTAGTCTAATATGATAAACACTTTTTTTTTTCATTCTATGTCATCCTATGTCGACGGAGCCCCGCTTCGCGGGCCCCCTATTTCTGTGTAAAGGGTTTAAAGTAACCTAACCAAACCGAACCTCGGGGTGCCCTTCGCTCGTTTTTGCATCCTATGTCGACGATCTAAACAAAAAAAATATGACTTTGAATAATAGTGTAAAAGATGGTTATGTTGAGAAAATATAGGAAAACAAATAAAAGTATAATAGATGTTTATTGCTACTGACATTATGAAGTTGAATGATTCGGAATTATGAACATTAGAGACAGACTAGTTAGGAATTGTGATTGTTAGGATGAAAAATATTAGGAAGAACATTTTCGGATTTCCAATTATCGGAGTTGAAAATTTAGGTGAACTTTGGCGCACCCCTTTCGGGCTTCTGACTAGCCGTAACGACTGTCAAAGATCCACGAATGACAGCCGGTACCAACAGCTTAACGTGCTTTCCGAGGCACGGAGGTGTCTCGGTATGTAAAGATGGTCAACCATCCACAGACCAACCGCGGCAAGCGTAACTTAACCTGATCGATCGACCCGTGCGGCTGTTATTATTTAGCTACGGGCCCCTCTAATACTGAATATTATATACAAGTGATAATTAAATTACTAGTAATAACAAAATATGTAGCTGTTAATAACTAGAATATGAAAAACAAATATTATCTTAGTAGGTATTGAAACTATTGAATTTCGGCCATACATATGGGGGGTTCAATTTGTTGCATTTTGGCCCTCCTATGAGCTCCTGACGGATATACGTCGAATTATAAGCAACCCTGTAAATAGCTGCCAATTTTCAACTGATACTGAGAATTCATAACAATACGTCTTTGTGCTACACGACTTCGTCTTAATACTATGCCTTACAGCGAAATTCTTAAAAGAGAAAACATCTAACTTTTACAGTCTCATTGTTTACGGGAAAAGCACAAAACTGAAGACCCTGCGGTCAAAGCCTCGCTTCTTTGTTTCATAAGAAGACCATAACAAAAGAACAAAAAACTTTTTAACAGCATTGAAAGCCACGTGACGGCAGTCACGGGTACATGGCAAATGTTACTTTTTTACCCGACTACGGCTAAGCAAAAAGGAGGGTTATGATTTTGACCGGTATGTATGTATGTATGTTCATCTGTACCCTCATAACTTCTAAACTCATTGTCATAATTGGACAAATGAGGTATCGTTGGAAGCGTCTTGATTTTCCGCTGTTCATAGGTTATGTGACGTCACATTAAATTCAATACGACGCCCTCTAGCGAGCATAAAATCACGACCAACAAAAATTTTTTCAAATGAAAGGGCTTAATTAGCACATTTCAAAAATATAAATATTATTACTGAATTAAGCCCCAAAATAATTAAATTAAAAAAAGAAAGTTTAAAAACTAAAATCCGATTATTGAAAAGGATGACACAAGAAAGTGCCTTCGCGTAGTCGCATGCTACCATAGCTTATAAGTATGTTAGTACATCGGCATGCGACCACGGAAAGGTACTTTCTTGTTTTATCCTTTTCAGCAGTTGGATTTTAGTTTTAAACTTATTTTTTTATGTCTAAAATACTTCTCTTCCAAGGCAACGGAGGAAAGAAAGAAACATGCATGGAAATTTCGTTTAATTAAAAAAATACCTACCTTGTTCAAAAAGTCGCTACACATACCTATGCGCTTATTCTAACGGTTTTTTTTTTTTTAAAGTAAGTATAATTTGTTTTTTATGATATTGTTGATGATTGCTTTTTGCATAATTCCTTACAATTCTACACAAACTAAACTACAATTGACGTCATCACATTATTAGCCTCCGGACTGCCAGCTAGGTTTCACTGTAACAATTGGACTAATTTCAATAATTATTCAATTCCAATCAGTTTGTGTGCCAAGTAGTAACTAACTAAAACACAGTGGACGAAAATTGGCGTAGAAACTGAATCAGTACTTAGAAATACAACTCATGACCCTAAAATCGATTATTTGATACATACCATTCGAAAACGTCGAGTGCTAAAAACATACTTTTTTAGGGTGACGTACCACTAGAAGCTGCTCCAGCGTAGGCGTTAACGTCGCATTGACGCCGCGTAGACGCCACGTCTACATATATTATACTAGCGACCCGCCCCTGCTTTGCACGGTGATTACGATTTGACAAAACATCGAGATATCTGAATTATATGTAAGTTAATATTAATGTATATAATGATACGCATAAACATTGACTAGTCTTCTTTCGTTTACATAATTATTTAAAAAAAAAACTATTTTTAGCATCATAGCCAACAGCAGCCTACTCACTGTTTCTCCAGCGGAAATCATTTCGTCAATAATTGTACCAAAATCTCTAAAATTCGGGCGACACGGCGCGGCGTCTACGTGGCGTCTATGCAACGTCTATTCTGCGTCAACACCTACGCTGAGTTAACGCCTACGATGCTTGGACTGACGCCCAGAGCTAAATCACTCGTAGGCGAATTTTGGTTTAAACTCAAAACTATAAACATTCACATATATTAAAACCCATTTTGCAGCTCACTTTAGATTTGCCGCTTCTTTTGACAGTGACAACAGATCTATGGTGTCAATAATTAAAATATGTAAATTAATTATTTATTGGCAAAAAATGTGTACAAACAAAATGAAGCCCTGACCCCTGCTCTGCCCTGATCGTATGCAATATACATCGTTTGAATTTACTTTACGACAAAAAAAAATAGTTTGATAATGAGTTTTCACGGAAAAGCCTGGCTGTTCGCAATTTACAATGGTACAATTCAATTAAAAGTTGGACTGAATGAACTCTTCAGATGTTTTTTCCTTCAAACTTTTGCACTTAAGTATAATAATGGCACAAATCCTAATATTTTTCAGAACCACAACTGCCAATGATAGCAATTATTTTGTAAACCAGCATTTAAAGCGCCGTCCCGTAAGGCTGCCTGGAAAATGTATAGGCCACCACCTACGTGAGTGACGTCAGAGGCGAGAACTAAGAACAACAAATAGCTGCTATGGGGCTGGGCTACCAATTACAACAAACAACAATCACCATAGGTACTACATAGACATTTAATTAATATAGGTACTTACAATAGACGGGACAACGAAGGGACGGACGAATGGAACGAGAATCTACTTGTAATTACCAACTGGTCGAACCTTAATCAGTCTAGTTCTATGTTCTCGTGTCGTACGTCCCACATGTCACGCCACAGGTCCCAAAGTGTGCTAAAAGAAAATTATTTTCGATGTAATTAGATAAAGGCAATATCTTTTTAGATGTGTCAAACTATCTTTTGTCATCAAATATTGGTGTCGGTAAAAGTGTATCGTGTCAAACTTGGCTATTATGTAATTTTGCTATATTACGCTAATTGTGCCGTCCGTATGGTGCCGGACTTAAATAATAGCACCACCCTACTTCCCATGGGTGTCGTAAAAGGCGACTAAGGGACGTACCGGAGAATGGGCAGCAGCGTTCTCTATGCATTTACCATCATACTGCGATCGCCAACCCGCATGCTAAGCGTGGCGATTATGGCAAATCCCCCCCTAAAAATGACAAGTACAAAAAATACTCTCCCTTGGCTACGGTAGCGGCCAAGGCCACGGTGAGGCAAGGGGTGCTAAGAATCCCCGGAAGAGATCCGGCTACCAAAATCACCGAAAACTGGACCTGGCAACATATAACACGCGTACACTCCGGACCGACGAGAAGATCTCTGAACTCGAGGAAGAATTGAGCAGGTTGCGATGGAGCATAGTGGGATTATCTGAAATCCGAAGAGAGGGGGAGGACTCGATAATTCTCAAATCTGGCAACTTGCTCTATTTCCGGGAGGGCGACCAGCAGTCCCAAGGTGGTGTTGGGTTTATCGTCCACAAGTCCCTTGTGAGCAACGTGGTGAAGATCGAGAGTGTGTCGACCAGGGTGGCGTACCTTATACTCAGAATATCCGCAAGGTATTCGCTGAAAGTCGTACAGGTTTACGCCCCGACCTCGTCACACCCCGACGATGAGGTGGAGACCATGTATGAGGATATTTCCAGAGCCAAGCATGGCTCTAAAACTAACTTCACCGTTGTCATGGGGGACTTTAACGCGAAACTGGGTAAACGAAGCGAAGATGAGCTGCGAATGGGGCAATTTGGAGTTGGACGACGGAACCACCGGGGCCACCTACTGGCTAATTTTATGGAGAAGGAAGGCCTCTTTATGATGAATTCCTTCTTCAGAAAACGTGAGCACAGAAAGTGGACCTGGCAGAGCCCGGATGGTGCAACTAAAAATGAGATTGACTTCATTTATTTATTTATTTTATTATTTATGTACACACAGTAAAATACATAAGGAAATCTTATAATTATAATTTGAGTACAAAGGTACTGCTTATTTCTTAAGAAATTTCTTCCAGCAGACCTGCGAAAGGAGAAGTAAAAAAAAGAAATGTAGACAATAGTGTGTGAAAACAAGAAGAAAGAAATATGAATGTGTGAAGCCTAAAACTAAAATATTAAATAAACCTACACATATAATGCAAAATAAAATAAAAATAACATAAGTATACTTAAATAAATACATAATGCTAAAATATATAAACATATATACATATATATATACTCACAGTACAGAGGAAAGGTAATGCTCTATTAATCTACATTTAAATAGAGAAATAGTTTTTAAATCACGAATGCTAGGCGGAAGTGAGTTCCACAATCTCACAGCATGGACAGAGAAGGAATAAGAATAGTAGCTTGTTTTATGAGGATGTGATTTAAGGAGGGATCTTAGGTGTGAACTGCACGGTGCGTCGCTAGGGCGAGCGTAAGAAAAACGCTCACGCAGGTAGGAAGGATAAGACGGGTTGTGTAAGATGTTGAAGAGGAGACATAAAATCCGAGTATTCCTGCGAAGGCGGATTGGGAGCCACTTGAGTTCCTTGCGAAGGTGAGAAACATGGTCATACTTAATATTCAATGATCTCTCTGTGATCAACGCGGTGAAAACCGGAAGTGATCACCGCATGCTAAGAGGCACATTGAACTTAAATATAAAGCTGGAAAGGTCTCGACTAATGAGGTCTACGCTCGGTCCAGCGCCGATCCAAGTTCAAAACCCCGAGAGCTTTCAGCTCGAACTTCAGAATCGTTTCGAGTGCCTAGGGAGCTCCGTGGACGAATATAACGATGGGTTCGTAGAAGCTGTCCATACGGTCGGGTCTAAGATCTTCAAGACCCGTCGTACGAATACGAAAAAGAAGCTCTCTGATCCTACTTTGCGGCTCATGAAGGAGAGGTGCGAGATGATCCTGCAGTCTTCAGATGATGTGCTAAAGTACCGGCGGCTCAACAGACAGATTTCTAAGTCCTTGAAAAGCGACCATCGCCGCTTCAATACAGACCGTATTGAGGAAGCGAAAGAGCAAAATAGAGGCTCCAAGGTTTTTGCTAGAGATCTGTCTATTGGGCAGAGCCAGCTTATGAAACTGAAGATTAATGATGGCAGGATCGTATCCGCCAAACCTGAGCTGTTGAGAGAGATCGAGAGGTTCTATGGACAGTTGTACACGTCAACAAGCAACCCCGTTACGAATCTGGCAAACGACCCAAGAGCTAGATTGACCCGACACTATACCGAAGACATCCCGGACGTCAGCCTGTACGAGATTAGGATGGCTCTGAAGCAGCTTAAAAACAATATATTTGATCTCTTTGCCATACCGTCAGTCAAGCTTGGTCATTATGTCGAATTAGATTTATTCTTTGACCATTTACCTATTGATTTATTGCACTGATCGTTGAGAATGTTTATAAACATAACACTGCTGTAATTTTATCATGTACATAAAAAGCTGCAGCTGCTAGTAAAAATAATTTCCTTTGCACTTGTCATATTTTGACAAGTGTACTCTGATGTGGGGACGTGTGCCGCACGTGCTACATGCTCAGCGTACGTAAGCGACATCTCTGTCTACGTCATGATTCATTCCCTTTTTTATAGTCTAGAAGATAAAATTAGACGCGAAAGAAAAGTTTGCAAATAATCTTATGTAATAAACCGGCGCGCGGCGACGGCGGGCAAATATAAGCACTTATATACATTCTAATAATTCACGATACAATAAAATACAGTTTTAAAAACGCAATGTAGACAAGATATACAACGGCCTCCAAAATTTAGTTGTCATTTGGTTGTCATATTTATCCTTCAGCGGTGACACACTACATTATGATTTAAAATTCTAGTGATCCAAAAGTTTAAACTGCTATAACATTTATATTGACTAATTCAACTACCTACCAAATAATCCCTACCTTAGTAATTCAAGTATTGACTTATTATAAGTCAATACTTGAATTACTAAGGTAGGGATTATTTTTTGTTTTTTTTTTATTTTTATTTTTTTAAATTGCTTGAATTATAATAATTCAAGCAATTTAATCCTTACCTTATCAAATTAATTTCATCCTTACCTAATTATTTTTTAATTTATAATGTGGCATTACAGCTGAAGTGGAAAAATGTCACTTTACTTTCTCAAAAACCCGATTTCTGACGTAGGTAGGTACATATTATTTACCGTACTTAATCTATTCGATAGTAGTATTGGTTCGATAGAATCTTTCCTCGCTAATCTTACGTTAGATTAACTCTGTGATTCTGAAGACAGGGTTAAGCAAGAGCTTTTCTTATAGAGAACAGCCACTGACAGATTATTTTAGAACTTCAGAAACCGGGCATTAGTTGCCTTCTCTGTGATGGAGCACCAGACTCTGAAACTAAGGAAATTACTCTACTACCTATACACTTGGAATTCTACGTATGACACTTTAGCCAGAGCTTGTAGATTGTATACGAGGTAGACTGCACTGCCTGAGCTGCCCTGCAATTAGTCTCTCGTGGACGCATACGACACTTCAGCGGATATATTTATCAAATTATTTTAAATTAAGCGATTACATGTGTTGCACTACCTATGCACAGTGTGTTAGAAAGCCCGATTTTGTTGCATGCCCTTTTTATTACAGAAATCGATAGTATTTATCATTTTAAGCACTACAGTCAAAGTCCGGCATCGATACGACTTGTAGATGTTTTTTAAAAAAATCTCAAAGTTGCTGTATAACCGGGTCATGAAAATAATAAAAAAAATTATATAAAAAAAACCAGCGTACATATTTAAATTTCCATTATAATTACTAATCAAACTTATAATACCTAACTATCTGACAAGTTTTCGTGTCTGTATTACAAATAGATCGCGAAATATGAATATTTTTATGTTTTTTACTTTTTATTTAATTTCTTGGCAATAATGCGGTATTAGATGGAGATATTTGACCAGACGATTGTCAACATGTATGTCTATCGACATTATTAAAACCACAATCTAATTCAGCGTTATTTAGAAGTTATGAGAATTTTTCTATTTTAGCCAGGGTTGTCACATTCGAAAATGTCAAGTTTTATCCGGGTTGTAAAAACTAAAAATATTTACAAAAAACTGAAAAATTATAAATCTTGGTTTTCAATTTGAATAATTAAAGTATCTTCATCATGTTCAGTGAATGACGAATGATCATCCACTAATGGAAAAAAAGACCTAAATAATGTTCGTTTGATGTTTAGTAAACATTTTCAACAAATCTTGACAAGATTTTAATTAGTATCACCGTCAAATCTCCAACTTTTACCTTTTAGCATGAATGTGTTTTTTATTGCAAGGTCATAGTTTTATTTACACTAATTATATGGATAAACAAGTAGACGAGCCACCTGGTTATAAGCGGTCATCGTCGCCTATACCACCTATCGTCCCTCTAGACATGTCGCGCAAGTATAAATGAGACGGCAGTTACCCACCCTGAGACTTTAAGGTGTGTTCTGTCTCACGTGCCTATAATTTTGCTGGCTAACTGTCCTTCAAACCGAAACACAATAGTCCAACACTACTGCTTGGCGGCAGAAATAGACGAGTCGGTGGTACCCACCCAGGCGGACTAAGCGAAAGAATCAAAGAATAAGAGTGCCCATGGGTATAGTTTCAGTTATTGGTAAATGCACATATAAAGATAATTAATCGATAATATATACGACTTCTTTCAGCTAAACTCAAAATTATAAAAAATATTAAATTTAAAATTCTGGTTAAAGTGACAACCCTAGTACAAAAAAATCCGGATATAACTGAAAATTCTCATAACTTCTAAATAACGCTGAATTAGATTGTGGTTTTAATAATGTCGATAGACATACATGTTGACAATCGTCTGGTCAAATATCTCCATCTAATACCGTATTATTGCCAAGAAATTAAATAAAAAGTAAAAAACATAAAAATATTAATATTTCGCGATCTATTTGCAATACAGACACGAAAACTTGTCAGATAGTTAGGTATTATAAGTTTGATTAGTAATTATAATGGAAATTTAAATATGTACGCTGGTTTTTTTTATATAATTTTTTTTATTATTTTCATGACCCGGTTATACAGCAACTTTGAGATTTTTTTAAAAAACATCTACAAGTCGTATCGATGCCGGACTTTGACTGTAGTGCTTAAAATGATAAATACTATCGATTTCTGTAATAAAAAGGGCATGCAACAAAATCGGGCTTTCTAACACACTGTGCTATGTAGGTGCAAACGTATGCAGGTAAATAATAAAAACTTTTTAACAAAAAATTAAACCTGCGAAAAAACTGAAAAGCAAAAAATAAAAACCTTTTTTATTTTACCTTAATAAATAAGTTCTTAAACTAATGCAAGTATACCTAAGTAATTTTGAGTCGGCGCCAAACAAGCAACTTAATATCGTTGCGAGTGGTTGTGCGGAGACCGCATTTTTTGTTTGGAATGTTATATTTATCGCTGGAGATTTCACGTTGCATTATTAATTTGATTTGGTTATTTCTTTAAATTTAAGGTAATTTAGTGATCATTGTTCATTGATTGTTTGGCGCCGACTCAAAATTTCTTAGGTATACTTGCATTAGTTTAAGAACTTATTTATTAAGGTAAAATAAAAAAGGTTTATATTTTTTGCTTTTCAGTTTTTTCGGAGGTTTAATTTTTTGTTAAAAAGTTTTTATTTTATAATATTTTGAGGCTATAATTTACTAATTACTACATGCTTAATTTTTGATTACTTTTAAAATAGCTACCTACCTTACTTTAGATATTAACTGTTATATAATCCTACTTTAATTTTTCTTTTTGTATAATAAAATACTTAAAAAAACAGGCTTTATATACCAACATAGATAGGCCTTTTATTTTAATTGTAATACACAGCTCAGCATTAAAATCTGTGAATGAACAATAAATCACCCCTATTTTCCCACCCTTAGGGTAGGATTTTTTTTTCCAAATTTACATGGGACCTACTTCGAGGTATGTCCTATCCAATAAAAAAAGAGTTACTAAAATCGGACTACTCCGTAAAAAGTTATGCGTGGTCATACATTACAATCAGTGAGTGAACAATCAATCATCCCCTGTTTTCCTACCGTTAGGGTTGGATTTTTTTTTCCAAATTTATATAGGACCAACTTCGGGGTATATTCTTTCCAATAGAAAAAGAATTATCAAAATCGGACTGCTCTGTAAAAAGTTATGCGTGATCATACATAAAAAAAAAAAAACAAAAAATTTACGCGTCGAATTGATAACCTCCTCCGTTTTTCGTCGGTTAAAAAACAGTGGCATTCCGGGAGTGCCGACAGAAGTGAAAACAAAACACAAACAGAATACACTCAGTGACATATCGGATATACATTAAAACCGTTTATTGCCCGTGGTCCGACCGCGTACCTAGTTCTACTAGTAGGACCAAGGGTATTTTTTTTTCGCTGGTTCTATCAATCGGACCATCCTTATAAAAGACAATGTTCAAAATGGCCCTGTGCAATGAAGAGTTTGAGAATATACGATAATTAATCGCCTATTTTATTATATAAGTTGCAAATACTTCTGTATCACGGACTAGCTGTATTCCAAAATGTATTTTTAATAGAATTTAATGCGACTAATAACATTACATCGCCATCTTCACCTATGTCGTGTCAAAAGTGAAATAGGGATGTCCGATCAATTATAATCGATCGATTGAATTATTAATCGATCGATTGTGTTTTTTTTTCTAAAGTGTAGTTTTAAAAACCTAATAAAATACTTTATGAATGCAGTCATACTCCAATTTAAATAGGTAGTAAGAATAATATTATACAATAATCAAAACTTCTTTATTTCTATACAATCATTCAAACTAATTCATTATTTACGACAATTAATACAAAAATAACGCTCCTTTTGCGGTTCATTAAACGAAAAAAATACTTATTTTTACTAAACACATCACAATTACCTAATGTTTTATTTAAAAAACAATATTGCAAACTAAATACAGATGTTATTATATATTATTATTACCAGTATAGAAGAGTGTTGTTATATATAAAATAAACCATTGTCATACATACTTGTAATGTTTATATGACAAAGTAGATGTAACAGACTGTAATAATTTAAGACCACAGTAAATCATAATCGAAAAATCGATTAATGGTGTCGTATTACATCCCTAGTTTTGCCGGTGAACGTGTCATTGTTACCAATGGCACAAAGGCCAAAAAGCCATGCCATAAAATTATTAAAAAAAAGTCATTGTTACCACAATTTGAGAGTTACAGTTTCTGCGCTGTGCTTTTTCCTGTGTTCTTTTCTTATGTTCGGTGTTTTGGTGACTTTCGGGACTTTTTTACGACTTGGCTATTTTAACGGACTTGGATTGGTTTAAAAAACGATTGACCTGGCTGTGATTTTCGGAACTGTGTACCGCTCGAACGATAACTTGGCAGTTTAATACCTACATTAATTAATATTCGTTGTTATGGTTAGATTATAACCTCAAAATCTGATACTTTTTTTGAAATATATCTTTTCTGCAGCTAGTCCGCTATAAAAACAAGATCTTTTATGAGTCTCCAAATGATAGAGAATACAATACATAATTATCCGATGCTCTTGGCTCCAGGGCCAACAATGTATGGACGCAGAGCAATGTCCATTATCTCATTGTATTGGCAGTAGACCTACTCAGCCGAAAGACGTCCACTGCTGGACATAGGCCTCCCCCAAGCACCTCCACTTCGACCGGTTTTGTGCTTCTCGCATCCAACGAGTTCCTGCGGCCTTCACAAGGTCGTCGGTCCACCTTGTGGGAGGCCTTCCAACGCTACGCCTTCCGGTACGCGGTCGCCACTCCAGAACCTTTCGGCCCCATCGGCCATCTGTTCTACGAGCAATGTGCCCTGCCCACTGCCACTTAAGTTTGGCAATTCTTCGGGCTATGTCGGTTACCTTGGTTCTCCTGCGGATCTCTTCATTTCTGATTCGATCCCGCAGGGAAACTCCAAGCATAGCCCTCTCCATTGCCCTTTGGGTGACTTTCAGCCTTCTAATAAGGCCCATTGTGAGCGACCACGTTTCAGTGCTATATGTCATCACTGGCAACACGCACTGGTCAAAGACTTTCGTCTTGAGACACTGCGGTATGTGGGACGAGAAGATATTGCGAAGCTTCCCGAACGCTGCCCAGCCGAGTCGGATTCGACGATTGACCTCTTTCTCGAAGTTGGACCTACCTAACTGGACAGTTTGTCCTAGGTAAATATACTCGTCCACGACATCGAGTGTAGCGTCTCCGATCTTCATGAGAGTGGGTGTTACATGGGCATTTGACATGACCTTCGTTTTGTCCATGTTCATTTTCAGACCCACTCACAGTGTGTTAGAAAGCCCGATTTTGTTGCATGCCCTTTTTATTACAGAAATCGATAGTATTTATCATTTTAAGCACTACAGTCAAAGTCCGGCATCGATACGACTTGTAGATGTTTTTTAAAAAAATCTCAAAGTTGCTGTATAACCGGGTCATGAAAATAATAAAAAAAATTATATAAAAAAAACCAGCGTACATATTTAAATTTCCATTATAATTACTAATCAAACTTATAATACCTAACTATCTGACAAGTTTTCGTGTCTGTATTGCAAATAGATCGCGAAATATTAATATTTTTATGTTTTTTACTTTTTATTTAATTTCTTGGCAATAATACGGTATTAGATGGAGATATTTGACCAGACGATTGTCAACATGTATGTCTATCGACATTATTAAAACCACAATCTAATTCAGCGTTATTTAGAAGTTATGAGAATTTTCAGTTATATCCGGATTTTTTTGTACTAGGGTTGTCACTTTAACCAGAATTTTAAATTTAATATTTTTTATAATTTTGAGTTTAGCTGAAAGAAGTCGTATATATTATCGATTAATTATCTTTATATGTGCATTTACCAATAACTGAAACTATACCCATGGGCACTCTTATTCTTTGATTCTTTCGCTTAGTCCGCCTGGGTGGGTACCACCGACTCGTCTATTTCTGCCGCCAAGCAGTAGTGTTGGACTATTGTGTTTCGGTTTGAAGGACAGTTAGCCAGCAAAATTATAGGCACGTGAGACAGAACACACCTTAAAGTCTCAGGGTGGGTAACTGCCGTCTCATTTATACTTGCGCGACATGTCTAGAGGGACGATAGGTGGTATAGGCGACGATGACCGCTTATAACCAGGTGGCTCGTCTACTTGTTTATCCATATAATTAGTGTAAATAAAACTATGACCTTGCAATAAAAAACACATTCATGCTAAAAGGTAAAAGTTGGAGATTTGACGGTGATACTAATTAAAATCTTGTCAAGATTTGTTGAAAATGTTTACTAAACATCAAACGAACATTATTTAGGTCTTTTTTTCCATTAGTGGATGATCATTCGTCATTCACTGAACATGATGAAGATACTTTAATTATTCAAATTGAAAACCAAGATTTATAATTTTTCAGTTTTTTGTAAATATTTTTAGTTTTTACAACCCGGATAAAACTTGACATTTTCGAATGTGACAACCCTGGCTAAAATAGAAAAATTCTCATAACTTCTAAATAACGCTGAATTAGATTGTGGTTTTAATAATGTCGATAGACATACATGTTGACAATCGTCTGGTCAAATATCTCCATCTAATACCGCATTATTGCCAAGAAATTAAATAAAAAGTAAAAAACATAAAAATATTCATATTTCGCGATCTATTTGTAATACAGACACGAAAACTTGTCAGATAGTTAGGTATTATAAGTTTGATTAGTAATTATAATGGAAATTTAAATATGTACGCTGGTTTTTTTTATATAATTTTTTTTATTATTTTCATGACCCGGTTATACAGCAACTTTGAGATTTTTTTAAAAAACATCTACAAGTCGTATCGATGCCGGACTTTGACTGTAGTGCTTAAAATGATAAATACTATCGATTTCTGTAATAAAAAGGGCATGCAACAAAATCGGGCTTTCTAACACACTGTGCCACTCTTTCAGAGGCTCTACTGAGGTCATCGAGCATTGTACTGAGGTCCTCCATAGTCTCAGCCATGACTACTATATCGTCGGCAAACCGAAGGTGAGTTATGTACTCGCCATTGATATTAATGCCAGCTCCTTTCCAGTCCAGAACCTTGAAGACATCTTCCAGAGCAGCGGTGAACAGTTTCGGAGAGATAACGTCTCCCTGTCTCACACCTCGCTGCAGAAGGATAGGTTTCGAGGTCTGGTCCTGGAGTCGGACTGACATAGTGGCGTTTTCGTACAGACACTTCAGCACCTCGATGTACCGATAGTCGATCTGGCACCGTTGAAGAGACTGCAGTACAGCCCATGTCTCGATCGAATCAAAGGCTTTCTCGTAGTCCACAAACGCTAAGCAGAGAGGCAGGTTATACTCTTCGGTCTTCTGTATAACCTGTCGCAGCGTATGTATGTGGTCTACGGTGCTAAAGCCTTTACGGAATCCGGCTTGTTCGGGAGGCTGGAAGTCGTCAAACCTGCGCGCGAGACGGTTCGTGATGACTCTCGAAAACAGCTTGTAGACATGGCTCAGAAGTGAGATGGGCCTATAATTCTTAAGAAGGGCATTGTCACCCTTCTTAAAGAAAAGTATCACCACACCTCTGTTCCATGCCTGTGGTGTTTTACCCTCGAGTATGACGGAATCAAACAGCCTCTGAAGGGCCTTAAGAACGGGTTTTCCGCCGGCCTTCAGGAGCTCGGCCGTAACTCCGTCATCACCCGGTGCCTTGTTGTTTTTAAGCTGCTTCAGAGCCATCCTAATCTCGTACAGGCTGACGTCCGGGATGTCTTCGGTATAGTGTCGGGTCAATCTAGCTCTTGGGTCGTTTGCCAGACTCGTAACGGGGTTGCTTGTTGACGTGTATAACTGTCCATAGAACCTCTCGATCTCTCTCAACAGCTCAGGTTTGGCGGAAACGATCCTGCCATCATAAGTCTTCAGTTTCATAAGCTGGCTCTGCCCAATAGACAGATCTCGAGCAAAAACCTTGGAGCCTCTATTTTGCTCTATCGCTTCCTCAATACGGTCTGTATTGAAGCGGCGAAGGTCGCTTTTCAAGGACTTAGAGATCTGTCTGTTGAGCCGCCGGTACTTTAGAACATCATCTGAAGATTGCAGGATCATCTCGCGCCTCTCCTTCATGAGCCGCAAAGTAGGATCAGAGAGCTTCTTTTTCGTATTCGTACGACGGGTCTTGAAGATCTTAGACCCGACCGTATGGACAGCTTCCACGAACCCATCGTTATATTCGTCCACGGAGTTCCCCAGGCACTCGAAACGATTCTGAAGTTCGAGCTGAAAGCTCTCGGGGTTTTGAACCTGGATCGGCGCTGGGCGGAGCGTAGACCTCATTAGTCGAGACCTTTCTAGCTTTATATTTAAGTTCAATGTGCCTCTTACCATGCGGTGATCACTTCCGGTTTTCACCGCGTTACGCGTTACGTACGTTTGTTCCGTGTGGTGCCGGACTTAAAGAATAGCACCACCCCCCTTCTTCCCATGGGTGTCGTAAAAGGCGACTAAGGGACGTACCGGAGAATGGGCAGCAGCGTTCTCTATGCATTTACCATCATACTGCGATCGCCAACCCGCATGCCAAGCGTGGCGATTATGGCAAATCCCCCCTAATGACAAGCACAAAAAATACTTGGCCCCTAGTGCCCGGCGGCCCGCCTACCCTTGGCTACGGTAGCGGCCAAGGCCACGGTGAGGCAAGGGGTGCTAAGAATCCCCGGAAGAGATCCGGCTACCAAAATCAACGGAAATTGGACCTGGCAACTTACCACACGCGTACACTCCGGACCGACGAGAAGATCTCCGAACTCGAGGAAGAATTGAGCAGGTTGCGATGGGGCATAGTGGGATTATCTGAAGTCCGAAGAGAGGGGGAGGACTCGATAATCCTTAAATCTGGCAACTTGCTCTATTTCCGGGAGGGCGACCAGCAGTCCCAAGGTGGTGTCGGGTTTATCGTCCACAAGTCCCTTATGAGCAACGTGGTGAAGATCGAGAGTGTGTCGACCAGGGTGGCGTACCTTATACTCAGAATATCCGCAAGGTATTCGCTGAAGGTCGTACAGGTTTACGCCCCGACTCACTTCACCGTTGTCATGGGGGACTTTAACGCGAAACTGGGTAAACGAAGTGATAATGAGCTGCGAATGGGGCAATTTGGAGTTGGACGACGGAATCACCGGGGCCACCTACTGGCTAGTTTTATGGAGAAGGAAGGCCTCTTTATGATGAATTCCTTCTTCAGAAAACGTGAGCACAGAAAGTGGACCTGGCAGAGCCCGGACGGTGCAACTAAAAATGAGATTGACTTCATTATGTCGACGAAGAAGCAAATATTTAATGATGTCTCTGTCACCGCGTAGACCTACTGGTCGAGTAGAACTAAGATAAATATTTTTGCCCATGGTACTACTTACGGTACTACCATAGTGTATTACTCATAGAAATGTAATTCATATATGGTAATACTAGTGGGTTAACTCGGCCTTCTGGCGGGGCAACGCGAGGATTCCGGTATGAAGATGCGCGGCGTCTCCTCTCCTGCCCGCGACGCCTGTCGTAGTACATAGTATACACCTTTGCCCTACGCTTCGCAGAATACAGAATAATTATTGTTATTGTACCTACCTGTACATTTTTGTTTCTTATAATTTGAACACCGCCACATTACGAATCCTTTTTTTACCGACTTCACAAAAAGGAGGAGGTACTATGTTCGGCTGTTTGTATGTTTTTTATTATTATTTTGTATGTTTGTTCATCGAATTGCCAATTGTCGATGGATTTTCAAAATTCTTTTTTTGTTCGAAAGTAGATAGTTCTGAGGTGGTCCCATTGTCACCAAGTTAGGATCTGATGATGGGATCTTAGAGAAATCGAGGGCAACCCTCAAATTTTATAGGCTCACTTATTGTTTTTCGCATATTTTATGAAGTATCTTGTTTGTTTGCGTATGGTTGTCACCATCTCAGGTAGCTGGACTGATGATGGAAGGTACAACTCCTTAACAGTAAGAAGTTACTCAAACAGGCAAGGACTGTTTTAGTAAATTGTTTTGATGTTTGATAGGGCATTTGTCACATTTGGTCTCATGATCATCAAGTCATGACCTGATGCTGCAGTCAGGATAGTCTGCAGAGTACCTAACTCCTCGACAACTAACAGCAGATATATCGTGTTTAGGCTCATTGAAAAGGGCTCGATGTGTGGATAAACGTACTGTTAATGAGGAACACCGAAGTACATAGAGACCTGATGCTGAAGCCAGGAGCATCAGAAAAAGTACAAACCTTGAAATAACAGCACCGTAGTCGTGTTTGGGCTCATTTAAAACAGGACTAAATTTTAAGTTCAATGCAATGTTGACATAAGTCTGGCCTGATGCTGCAGCCAGGATTATCAGCTTCTAGTCTAAAAACATCAGGTCAGGATTTGATGATGGGGTCCTGGAGAAATCGAAGGAACTCTTCAAATATTATAGGCACACCTATAGCGATTTGGGTATTTTTTATAGTAACTCGTGCACTTGCTCTCGGAAAGCACCATTTGGTGAAGTGGAACTGATGATGAAGACCACAGATGGCCACCGGAACTACTCAATAATATCTAAGTATTTCACGGGTTGCGATTCGATTACTTTAATATGGTTGCTAAGCAATTCATGCTCGTCACAATGTGAATGGTGATATGGAGCTGATGGTGGACCTGGAGAACTCCTCAACAATTAACTTCCCTGCATCGGGAAAAGCAATATTTTGTTTGTAAAAGGCGATGATCACTAGGCTATTGTAACTTAGATAAATTATAAGCAGACCCACTAAAAAACGTGAAATAAAAACTTTTTAAGAAAAAAAAAACCGACTTCCAAAAAAACACTACAAAGTGAAAAATAACTTTAATTTCGGAAGTCGGTGGCAAAAAACTAAAATACAGATCCAAAGACACCGACTTCCGAAATTAAAGTTATTTTTCACTTTGTAGTGTTTTATAATGTCGCATTCTATAGTAGTTGTAATCGCGATATAATATTACTGTACCACTTTTTCTATTAATGAAACAAATATCACTTTCTAAATCTACTTCCATTGTGGAACAAAAACTATACACTCCACAAGGATAAAAGGAGGCTAGGAATATAAACAATAAAATTGCCGCCCTGTATTTAATTCCATTTCCACACTTTTGCAACACTGCTGCTACAATTTTAAATGTCACCAACCTACCATTTTATGTAAGCCTAAGCAAATTTTATCCACTGGCAGAGATCAGAAATCATGTTTGATGGTTAATCCATTAGGGCTGATTTTCCCAACGCCTGATAATTTAATCGGAGGAATAATTTAGAATTTTTGACAGTTCTACCATACAAAAACTGCCAGACGTCAATTTTATTCCACGAATAAAAATTATCTGTCGATTGAAAAATCAGACCTTCATCATCATCATCATTCAAAAGTAATCAAATATAAAAACCTTTCACAAACATTCAGAGAAAAACTTTTTGCATGGCAAACGTAATTCGGGGAAAACATAATTTGACAAACAACTTTGAACTTTCGTCCGCTACCGTGTTTGAGAGTAGACTTATTTTTATTCAATTAAAAATATATATACATGCAAATTCGCTACTCTAACCCCTAATTAAAACGATAAAGTGCCTAAAGTCGTATAATCTAGGTACGCGAGTCCGTCACCACAACGCTCACCGCTGAACCAGCGGTGTGACCCGGCAGGAGCTACCTGTACCTCCATGGAAACAATGCAGTGGTCATAATTCCTGTCTTGCTTTCTCCAAGACCGCACATCGTTGCAGGCGCTGTCTGGTGCCACGTTGCCACGGCCCGTTAACTGACAGGCTACAGGAATACTTCCTTCCTTCGAGCACATTTGCTCTTGCGAATCTCTACTCGAGCCGGGTAATAAAAGCAAGAAAGAAGTGGGTGAAACTCTGTTCCTGGCGAGTATTCCCAGTCGCCTCCACATGGATTGCCACCAGGTAGCAAGACAGAGAACGATGAGGGGGACTTCAATTGCAGTATACAGCAATTGAAGTGGAGGCAACAACTTCCCACCCGGTGGAAACTGAGAATTTTATCCCCGATTACCACCTGGTGGCAATCCATGTGGGGGCGACTGGGAATATTCGGTTCCTCTTGTATTCACTCCAGCCGGTCAATAAAGGCAAGCCAGAGATGAGTAAAAAGACTTCTCCCGGGAGATAGGATCCGTTCCGGCAATGTAGGCTCTACCCGTACATACTTAGAGTTCGGAGCACGCAAGCAACGTCCACGACGTCAACGTAGAGATAGTGGGGCGTAGAAATACGGTGGTGTTGTTATTATTATATTACTTAACATTGTTGTGTGCGTCACAACTATAAAAGTAAACAGTTGCGGTACCTACCTACAATACAATATAGCTGTGTATAATTAAAATAATGATCAGCTCATAATGCTGCTCTTAGATGTTATTACTTTCCACAAAACATAAAATTAATAAGGAATGTTATACACCGACTATAAAACGGGCTATTATTAGATTTTCTCTTACAGTTACTGCCGTAAGGTGAGCGCTGATAATCCCGTTGATAGCGTTCTGAGAGTTTATAAGGTCTTGTCCTCCGAATATTCTTAAAATATTTTAATAATATGCACTTGTTTAAATTTTATCTAAACTAATCCTATCCTACTAATATAGATGGATGTTTGTTACTCTTTCACGCAAAAACTACTGCACGGATTTGAATGAAATTTGGCACACTATCTTTGTGCCAAATTTCAAGTTTATAAACAATTTTAAGATTATGAACAGGATTAACGGTTAACTTATAATGATAAGCGTAAAATATACATTGGCATAACGAAATTCAGCATATCTAATGATCACTATGCATAATACCTACTATTAGGCATAAATGATTAGCCATAATGTTTATTGCTATAAATACTGTTGGCTCATTTTATAAAGCATAATATTATAAACGCATAAAGATTTTTACACATAATAATCTTTGGAATAAACATAATAAACCCTAATAAATAACTCCTAACGGTTGTTGACACTATTTCGCATTATTGATTATTGCTCCAATGTAATGCGTAGGCGCTTTACGCGGCCGTAAAATAATTATTTTAATAGGTTTCATTTTTGCGTTTATACGAAATATCATTTACTAAACTAGTCACAAAGTGATCATGACGGTATTTTAAGGTAAATATGGTCAGGGTTCGCTCGCTTTGCTCGCTCACATGAGCCCCCAACATCCCTTTTGAACCTAGCCTGTCCGAGTCGGGGTGCCCCAAGTCCCGAACTTGCTTTGGTCGCTCTTGCGTAATAATAAGTCAGTATGTAAAACGTTTTTATTAACTGTATTTCATTACCTAACAATCAACATTACATTAAAGGCTACATACACCCAATTATGACTTTTATATTTATGGCTCATGATTATTAGACGAATAAATGTTATGCCAAAACAAATTAGACCATGGAGCACAACAACCAGTGGAGAGCGCGTACAACGCTAGTACCGCGGGCACTAAACATACGCTAAATCAAGCCTATGCCGCGCGATTTTGGTCAGTCGCAGCAATTGTAGGCTTAGTACGAACGTCACGCGCTCCCGCTTCTAAAACAAGTAAAACTAAAAGTAATGCCTAGTTGTGCAATTAAATGGTGCGGAAAGTGTACTACTACTTCAAGTTACACAAAAGATGGGATAACATTTCACAGGTAAGTGGTTTTCTACTCCATTTATTCATTTTGATTAAAAAATGAAAATTAAATTCAAATATTTTAATTTCTAGAATGTTTCCGCTGCTGTCTCTTTCTGGTGCACTCAATTTCATACTTGCAGTTGTCTCTTTTTTTCTCGATAGTGCTGTTCCCAGCATCGTGACGATTATATCGATATAATTTCAAATAATATGTATATATTTTTGGAAAGAAGTTATTTTACGGAGCTCGCGGTGGGAGTAAAATAGGAGAAATGGTCACGTTTATGTGCTGAAGTCAATAATGAAGTCATAATGAGAAACCAAGATAGCGGCTGCAAAATTTTACAAATTTTTCGTCATTTTGTCGTTTTCATAGTTTTCGAGAGTGCTGAACTCAATAGTGAGGTGGTCAAAACGAAAATACAAAATGGCGGCTGCAATTTATTTTGAATGTTCTCCATGGGTTTCGTTTTCATAGTTTTCGAGAGTGCTGAAGTCAATAGTGAGGTGGTCAAAACGAAAATACAAAATGGCGGCTGCAATTTATTTTAAATGTTCGCCATGGGTTTCGTTTTCATAGTTTTCGAGGGTGCTGAAGTCAATAGTGAGGTCAAAATGAAAACCCGAAATGGCGGCTGCATTTTTTTTTAATTTTCGCCATTGATGTCGTTTTCGTAGTTTTTGATGGTGTGGATAATTATCATCTAAAATGTATTTTGTATACATTAAAATTCGTGTGTAGCTAAAAAATATATTCTCAAACTCAAACTCAAAGCATTTATTTCAATTAAACCATTACAGGCACTTTTGAATTGTCAAAATTAAGTAGTCGGTCAGTTGGTCAGAAAGTTGAAGCTAGGTGCCCATTCCAAAGCGTAGATCTCTATGGAGAAGAACGGGCAAGAAACTCCATGGACACTCTTTTTAAATCAAGATATTACAAAATCCTGGGTACATTATTCTTGTTGCTTCTATATGTGAGAACAATGTAAAAAAAACACACAAATGAAGAAACAATACAAGAAATAAGATTAAAAATAAGCCTTGGCAGTTAAGAGATGACCAGTCTCAACCGACGGCGTCCGTTCACGAACATGATGCATGGATCAGCACCATCCAGCTCAACCATTTTGTAGGGAACCGAATGATCCAACACACGCGCCACCATCAGTGAGACATTTAAGTGAGCATGACACATTCTCAACTGCCATGCTCTTTCAAGTCAACATCAAAAAATCATAATAAACGGATCCATGGTTCTTACATTTACAAAATTGAAAAAATGCTTCTAAATGATACAAAACTATAGATTGCAATTTATTTAAGAGATGAATAAAATTTTAATACCAAACAGGAAAAGGTGTTTAGTATTGCAGCATTAACAATTAAAACATGATTGAATAAAATAAAAATAAATATTAAGATCGTAATGTCAGAAACACTAAAAAAGAAAAAGGGAAGCACCTCTTCCAAATATTGAAATTTTAACTAGTGAGCTCAAGTGCCTGTGGAGCAGGACCAGCATTTAGCCAAGCATTTTTATCTGCAATATAATCATCCAACTTATAATATGCTTGTCTACATAGTGTGCGTTTAATGCATGTTTTAAATTTCTTCTCATTTAGTTGAAGAATATCGAGTGGTATTTTATTATAACATTTTACACAGTAACCCATAAAAGAAGTTTTTACTTTAGACAATCTGAAACGCGGTTGATCTAATTTGTTCCTATTTCTTGTGTTAAAATTATGCCTGTCACTACTAAAAAGATGTAGATTTTTTCGAACGTACATAATGTTTTCATATATATATTGACAAGGAACCGTCATGATGTTAATTTTTTTAAACAGTTCCCTTAGAGAATCACGCCTGCTGAGCTTGTATATGGCTCTGACAGCCCTCTTCTGCAGGATAAAGATAGAATCAATATCTGCAGCCCGTCCCCACAACAAAATACCGTAAGACATGATGCTATGAAAGTAACTAAAATAGACCAGTCTCGCGGTATCCACGTCTGTTAATTGGCGGATTTTCCAAACAGCGTAAGCGGCTGAACTTAACCGCCCTGCAAGAGATGTTAAGTGCGGACCCCACTGCAGCTTTGAGTCAAGCGTAATCCCCAGGAAAACCGTATTTTCGACGAATTCAAGTATTTCCTTATTCAATACAACGTGACATTTACTACTTGTAACATTTGGTAAAGCGAATCTAATGCATTTAGTTTTTTTTTCATTTAATGCCAAATTATTTACAGTAAACCAATTATGGACCAAAAGCATAGCGTTATTTACGTCGTCAAGCTCCTGTGCACGTCTGCTTACTTTAAAAATCAGAGATGTGTCATCAGCAAATAACACCATTTGTGATCGGTTTATCAGTAAATGAGGTAAATCATTTATGTATACTAAAAATAGGAATGGCCCCAATATTGAGCCCTGCGGTACACCCATTTTGACTTTCAAACCCGATGAATTCACACCGTTAATTTGAACTTGCTGAAATCTGTCATTTAAATATGATTTCATTAAGCTAAGAGCAAGTTTACCGAGTCCGTAATGCTCAAGTTTCAAGAGCAGTGTATCGTAATTCACGCAATCAAATGCTTTGGATAAGTCGCAAAAAATGCTTATTGCATCTTGTGCCTCTTCCCATGCGTTAAAGATATGTTTTAATAAGGTGACACCGGCGTCGGTCGTACAACGTCCTTTGGTGAAACCATACTGTTGATCGTGTAGGATGTTATTACGATTAAAATGATTGAGCATTTGATTTAACATTTCTTTTTCAAAAACATTACTTAAAACCGGCAAAACCGATACGGGTCTATAATTATTAGTGTCTTTGCTGTCCCCAGATTTGAAAAGTGGAATAACTTTACTCAATTTCATTAAATCAGGGAAAACCCCTTCATCTACACACAAATTAAATATTAAAGCTAAATAGGGTGCAATTGTCTCAATAATGGATTGACAAACTTTAGTAGACATGCCCCACAGATCCTCGGTAATTTTGATCTTAAGTTGCTTAAATGCCTTTATAATGACTGTAGGGTTTATATGTTTAAATTTAAATTCCACAGGACAGGCTGAGACATTCGCTCTTAATAATTCAATAGCTAGTGCAGGCGAGGAATTTAAAGTTTCTGTAGTTTTAGTTGGGATATTGGTAAAGAAAGTTGCAAATTCCTGAGCGACATCGATGTTATCGCTAATGAGACCGCGGGAAGTGTCCAGTGTGTAATCAGTATTATGTTTTTTGTTCCTGTTCGTTTCATTGTTAATAATTTTCCAAACTGTCTTTATTTTATTGTCTGCTGATTTAACCTTGTTACTAATGAAAGAAGCTTTAGCTACTTTGCAGACATTTTTAAAAGTTTTAGAATATGTAGTAACATACTTATTAAACGTATCCGTGTTAATGTACGGCTTAAGGCCATACAGTTCAAATAATCTATCCCTACTTTTCCTGATTCCTTTAGTTGCCCAGTCACTGAATAAAAACTTAGGGCAAATAGTTTTTGATTTCTTCTTAAAGGAATTATTGAACTCTGTTTGCACTAATGAAAAGAATTCTTCATACAAAATATTACCATTACTCACACTTAGGCCCTGAGCACTCAACTTGCTAATTAAAGTAGCATTAAACTTATTCAAATTACCCGATGTTATTGGTCTAGTTTGAATCTGCACTTTTTGCAACGGTGTGTTGGACTCAAAAGAAACAGTTTGACCACTGTGATCAGAAGGAAGATAATATTGATACTAGACTGACATTTATTACGAAAAATACTACGAATCCAAAAGATTATATAAGAAAAACATATTCAAAACTAATCCACTTTAAAAACCAGTATTTTTTCTTTTAAATAAAGCAATTATACATTTAATAAAAACTGGTTTTATTACAAAATCGAACCCGTAATCTCTGATAATAATTTGACTTATTAGTAAATAAGTCAAATTATTATCGATATCGATATTTTTTTAATTACCTTTTTGGAATCCCTAAAAAATCAGTTGTCATTTGGTTGTCAATTCATCACCCAATCACAGCGGGCGAAGCTTACCTCTCCCCCCGCCGTTGTTTAGTGACCTTGATTTAGAAGAAAAACGTGCCGATGCTCTCTCCACTGGTTGTTGTGCTCCATGAATTAGACCAAATGATAGATGCCTTTTATGCTAATAAAAGTTATGCGAAAACGTTATGCCAAACAATATCATGCCGTAAAATATGCCAAGAGGGGGATTCCCCGGAGGTCGAGCGCCTTTTAAAGGTTTCCCCCCGAAAACAAAAAAAAAAAGGATTAACACAGAATATTCCCACGAGATGGAGATTCATGCGGGTGAAACCGCGGGGCGCTGCTAGTATTATAAATAAAAAGAGAAAAGATTTTATTTTTTGTAAGTTTGTTTGTTACGCTTTAGCATAGGATATTTGACATAGGATATTTTTATCCCGATATTCCCACGAGATCGAGACTTATGCGGGTTAAACCGCCGGGCACAGCTTGTACCTACTTAACACGTTGAACGCCAAGGAAAAAAGTACATCTGCCCGTTCAGGCCGCGTCGGTCACTGATGGTCGACAACTAGACTTTCCGTTCGGGCCGCGTCGGTCAGTGCTGACCGCATTTAACGAGTGTTTTCGATTCATTCATACAGGCCGTAGGACAGTGTTTTCAAACTAAATCCCATATTCATTGACCCGCGTGGCCCTCTAGTTACTCCAAACTAAGATGGTTTTTGAAAAACGTAAAGGACTTAGAAAAAAAACAACAATTACCAAAGAGTGAAAATTTGTGTGGCGCGTAATTGGAAAGGCCTTTGTCTCAGTGGATTTCTCCGGGCTGGTGATGATGATAAAGGTGTAATTTTTGTAGGATTGTGAGTTTGGATGTAGAAAGTAATATCTAATGGGTGGGCCAAAAGAAATCACCCTATTGGAAGATGCCCTCAGTAGGGTAATATTGGGCATTCTATGCCACTGTCGGCAAGTAGCTCGGCTAGTGCGCCTCGCTACGCGCCAGTGGCATAGAATGCCCAATATTGAACGATCGACTCGACTGCTGAGTAAATTACTGTACTCACCTAGAGATCATGCAAGTTATACCACTGGCCGCCAGTAGCTGGGCGAGTTCGCCTTGCTACATGACTGTAGCGTAGAAAACCGAATAATGAACGATCGCCTCCATACCTATTCCTACACTCAACCAATGATCATGCGAGTCTGTAATCGCTCTAACGATCGCTCTATCGCGAAAAAGATTGCGGTACTGTTTCTGTTTATAAATATTAATGTAACAAATACATTTACTCATTGCCAATCAGTTTGTTACCAAGTGTAATCATGAAGTTTGTAAAGCAACCACAATCGCTGCATGTTAAAACAATCTGCGAGGATGTTTGCAAGACTAGTTTTCGTCATGGAGAATTGTTACCTAACTCAGTTCGATGTATCATTTGCGGACCATCCAATTGTGGAAAAACCAATTTATTGATTGGTCTTCTCATACACGAAAATGGATTAAGATTTGAAAATGTTTATGTTTATTCGAAAACTCTTTACCAACCCAAATACATTTTTTTAGAAAAAGTGTTACAGCGAGTGCCAGGTATTTCACTCCAGAAATATCATGGAAATGAGGAAGTGCTAAGAGTTCAAGACGCTAAACCTAACTCTGTGATAATATTTGATGATGTTGCTTGCGAAAATCAAGATAGCATGCGTGATTATTTCGCAATGGGAAGACACAAGTTCATCGATTGTTTTTATCTAAATCAAACTTATAGTAAAATCCCTAAGCAGTTAGTAAGAGACAACGCGAATTTAATCATACTTTTTAAGCAAGATGACATTAATTTGCGTCATATTTATGAAGAACATGTCAACACTGATATGACATGGACTGAATTTCGTGAAATGTGTTCCAAAATATGGAATGAGCCCTTCAATTATGTAGTAATTAATAAAGATTGTTTAAAAAATAAAGGATGTTATAGAAACAAATTTGACACCTTTGTAGTCTTTGATTAAGAATATGGTTATTTAAGTCCGTTACCTTCGTGATATTATTATTCTTCAGACATCGCTTAATCAGTCACTATCGGTTCGTTTTTCTGCAATGGAAAAATCGCTAAAAAGGCAAATAGTAGTTGCTGTCGACGCTGTTAAGAAAAAAGTACGAAAAATGAGAGATGTTGAGATTAACAATCAGCAAACACTGGAATCAGTTTTCAAGCCTGTAACAGAACCACTCAACCAGATTGCTAATGCCAGTAAACAGACGTCTTTCCCGAGTCCTACAAAAAATGAAGAACTTCCGTTTATTGATAAAACTTTGCAGAATGAAGAAGCCAATAATAACAAAGACAATACAAACGAATATGAATCTGATATCGAAAGTGACTCTTCATATAAATCATTAGTTGAAAACAACCCAGGTCGTGACACGTCATCCTGGTCAGTATCCTCAGAAGCACTGTCAGATATTCCATTCGGTGTCAGAGTAGAGAACGGGAAATTGATGTTAGGTTCTGCTCGTATAACGATCAGCGATGAGTTTATCACTGTAGCTGGACGCAAATACCGAAATACGTCTGGTTTGAAACAGTTGTTACTGAAGAAGAACGTAGATTTAAGCATGGTTACAGAAAGTGACATGCAGCATTATAAGTCAATGCTACTCGATACAAAAGCACATCGACGAGACTATGAACCGGATAAACCAATAAAAAGTAATAAAGGTCAAAAGTATATGCAAGTTATTAAGCCTCTTTTCAAACTACAAAGTACAATTCAGACCCCTCAATCGAAGGGAAAAGGTCTACCCTTGACAAAAATGTGGAAGAAAAAGGTCGATTTTGTATATTGGGACGATCCAAATGAACTGGTGGATAGGTTAAAATTATTAATTGCATCTCGAGATGCTGGTAACACAGGATTAGATAATGAAATTATATCTATCATTGAAGAATTACGTGAAAGTAAAATTATCAATAAATAAAACACCTATGTATTTAAAAATGTGTGTTCATTTTATTATAAACCTCACAACACAATACACCTTAAACATGAACGTAGATAAATTCGGACATTATATTCATAAAAGAATGCGATTATCAGAGTTATTTGAGATCAATGAAAATACATTATTAAAATCAGAAAACGGAGATTTTGATTTAAAAACATCAAGACTGAGAGGAATTAAAAATCCAGTAGAAGCTGCCGATGCAGTGAACAAGGATTATGTAGATCGATTGAGTGCCAATATGATAAAAGAATTTAATACACTTATTGGTACATTGCGTTCACAATGTATTAAAGACGCACGGGAAACAGTTCAGGTTACTTTAAAAGCCGAGATAGCTGCGACTTTACGTCATTTGCAAGATAAGTTTTATACTAAAGCAGAGGTTGATAAATTCCTTCAAAAAACTCAGTAATGGCAAAACAGCAAATTGTTAATGAAATACACAAAGCAGCACGAAGAAATTTCCTTAGACGTCCTGTCATTCTAAAGGGAATTGATGACTTGTGGCAAGCTGATCTGATGGACATGCAAAACCTAAAGAAATATAATAAGGGTTACAGTTACATTTTAGTGGTGATTGACTGCTTCTCAAAGTATGCTTGGACAGAGCCACTAAAAACAAAAAATAAACTTGATGTTACTCGTGCATTTCAACAAATATTGATTAACAGCAAACGTAAACCTGACAATTTACAAACGGACATGGGAACAGAGTTTTATAACAACTCATTTCAGATGCTTATGAAGTCTTACAATATTAACCATTATTCATCATTTTCTACCAAAAAAGCTTCGATTGTAGAGCGGCTGATTAAAACTATTAAAAATAAATTATATAAATATTTTAGTCTGAATGGAAACTATAAATGGTTAGATTTACCGTTACAACATACATTAAAGATATATAACAACACAAAGCATCGAACAATTAGAGTTAAACCTAACGAAGTGAATAAAGCTAATATGTCAGTTATAGAAGAAAATATAAAAAAATCATTTAAACATGCACCTATTTGTAGAAAACCTAAGTTCAAAGTGGGTGATTTTGTTCGGATCAGTAAATACAAACACCAGTTTGAGAAAGGATATACACCTAATTGGTCAACTGAAATATTTGCCATAAAAAAGATTAATTTTACCATACCTGTAACGTATCATTTAGAAGATCAGCGAAAGCAAGCTATATTGGGAACCTTTTACGAGCAAGAACTTCAAAAATCGAAATATCCTGGTGTTTATTTGATAGAAAGAGTTTTAAAAAGAAAAGGATCAAAAATTTTCGTGAAATGGTTGGGTCTAAACAATGAAGAAAACAGTTGGATTAACAAAACTGCAATCGTAGGTTAAAAATAATATTAATATAAACATTATTTTTGCACTATTTCCATCATTACAATTCGGACAATGCAAGGTGGTGAACTGGTTAATACATTAATTAATAATCTACCGTTCGAACTTCATTTGCCTGGTTATAATTATTGCGGACCAGGAACAAAACTCGAGAAACGATTACAACGAGGTGATCGCGGTGTGAATAAGCTAGACGAAGCTTGTATGCATCACGACATTGCCTATGCAAACCATACAGACTTACCCAATCGCCACAAAGCCGATTTACAACTACTAAATATGGCTAAACAAAGACTTAAGTCGAAAGATGCTGGAAAAGGTGAAAAACTGAGTTCATGGATAGTGAGCAAAGTTATGAAAGCCAAACTGAAATCTGGTTACGGTGTTAAAACGTTTAAAAGTTTCGTGTCAAAAATAAAATCAACGATCAAGAAACTGAACCCAAAGGATAGCAAAACATTAATCAACGTTGCTTACGCAGCGGCAAAAAAAATATTTCCAAAAATCTCAAAAATTCGAGTACCGCGAGTGATACCGTTACCAAAGACTGGAGGAATTCTACCATTAATCCCAATTTTTGCTGGTTTATCGGCTTTAGGAACTTTAGCTGGTGGTGCGGCGGGTATTGCAAAAACTGTTAACGATTACAAAGCTGGTCAGCAAAATTTGCAAGAAACAGTACGACACAATAAGGCTATGGAGTCTTTAAAGTTAGGCAAAGGTTTATACATTAAGTCACATAAAAATGGTAAAGGTTTATTTATAAAATCTTCAAAAAACTAAGAAATAAGCTACCTAATCGTCCTCTAACTAATGTAGATATCCAAAAGGATGCACGTAACATTCCCTACTTTCGAGGAGTCTACATGAAGGATCAATTACCAAGGATGCCAAAACGGATTGAATGTGGTGTCGTTAACTTGGATAATTATAAGAATGCTGGGACACATTGGGTAGCTTATGTTAAAGTTAACAACTATTGTGAATATTTTGATAGCTTTGGGGATTTGAAACCTCCATTGGAACTAATGCGATATTTTAAGAAATGTAATGTTTTTTATAACTATACTAGATATCAGAAATTTAACACAGAAAACTGTGGACACTTATGTTTAGAATATCTAAGGACTTTTTGGAATAAAAATGTATAAAAATTATGATTTTCTTTTATTTCAACCATTTGCAAGATGTCACTCACATTGTCAATAACTGGAAACTCGTCAACTTTATCTACGTACTATCCTAACACATTGCAACTAAATGAACAGTATGAGTGTGCCTTATTGCATTTCTCAACATTTAATTCTATTCCAAACATTGACGAAACGAATAATAAGTTCTATTATGGTTCTAACGAAGTAATTGAAATACCAGAAGGCACCTACGAATTGCAAGATATTAATGATTACCTAAAATCTAAAATTAAAGATGCATCAATCAAACTGCAGTGCAATAACAATACATTAAAAACTACTGTATTCTGTACAAAAAACATAAATTTTAGTAAAGAAGATACTATCAGAAATTTATTAGGTTTTAATAAGCAGATCTTGGAACCAAATAAATGGCATGTGTCTCAGTTTCCAGTCAACATTTTACCTACGACAGTGATCAGGATCGAATGTGATATCGTAAGCGGCTCGTACACAAATGGAAAACCGAGTCACATAATTCACGAATTCGCACTTAACGTACCTCCTGGCTATAGGATTATAGAAATTCCGAAAAACGCAATATACTTTCCAATCAACCAAAACAACATAAGCTGCATACATATCCGGTTGATAGATATAAATAACCGCTTAATAAATCTACGTGGTGAAGAAGTGCAGCTTTATTTGCATCTTAGAAGAAAAAAATGATTGACTACAATAAATATGTGCATCAAGAAATTCAAAATATCAGTCCCGCTCAAGCATCCGACCAAATAAGAGCTCGCCGTAAGAAGAAAATAAAATTAACCAAAGACAACAAGGCATTTCTCAAAGTGATCGGTTTGCTAAAATGAATATCTTAGACGTTTTATCCGCTCCGACTTATGATACTACGGTTGAAGGAATTGAATTTCATTCTTACAAGCCCTATGTGACTAGTTTCAACAGAAACGATGAAATTCGCATACCTATTAACCAACAGGACTTGTACATCCTTCCATCAGCGAGTACCTTGTATTTGGAAGGATCCGTTATTGTTAGCAAAAAGGACATGAAAGATAAAGCCACTAGTGTTCAATTCACGAATAATGCTCTACTCTACTTGTTTCAAGACATAAGGTACGAGCTAAACGGAGTGGAAATTGATAGAATAAAAAATGCTGGCGTAACTACCACCATGAAATCGTTAATATCAATGAATGAGAATGAATCAAAGACATCAAATTCGTGGGGCTGGAATATCGATGGTACAAAAAACATTGACGGAGGTAATTTTTCTGCTTCTATACCACTCTGTAAAATCATCGGTTTCGCAGAGGATTTCAAGAAAGTCGTTATAAATAGCAGGCACGAACTGATATTGCTACGAAGTAACACTAACCTGAATGCTGTAAAACTTAACACCGGTGAAATTGTAGAAGACGTTCAGATAAATAAAATCATTTGGCGTGTACCGCACGTTAAAGTGTCTGACAAAGAGAAAATAAATTTGCTGAAACTATTAGAGAAAGATCGACCACTCCAGATGATATTCAGAAATTGGGATCTGTACGAATATCCGGCTTTACCTAAAACTACAAAACATACCTGGTCAATCAAAACATCCTCGCAAATAGAGAAACCAAGATACATTATTATGGGACTACAGACAAATAGAAAAAACAATGGCAGTTCTGATATGTCTCAGTTCGATCATTGTCATGTTCGTGATGTTAGAGTGTACCTCAACTCTACTTACTTCCCGTATGAAAACCTAAATGTGAGTTTCGCGAATAATAGAATCGCTTTATTATACGAGCAATACGTCAGATTTCAACAGTCTTATTACGGACGTCGACCGGAGCCCTTATTAAGTGAAAAACAATTTAAAGATTTGGCACCACTATTTGTCATCGATTGCTCTAGACAAGCTGATAATGTAAAGACAGGCCCTGTTGTGGACGTAAGAGTGGAAATTGAGAGTGATTCGGAAATACCAGATCAAACTTCTGCGTATTGTCTTATATTGAACGACTGTATTATTGAATATAAACCTTTAAGTAATACTGTGAGGAAAATATCATGAATCCGGATACTGTCATAGTAGATGTTCAAGGGTTTAAAGACCAGTACAATAATTTTATAATAAAAGAGTTAGCTTTTGCTACCCGTGATTATACCCAAACATTTTTAATAAAACCACCATACTTGTTTAAACACTTAACAAGCGATGAAAAGAGGCAAGTTAAATGGCTGGAAAGAAACAGAGGTATTTTTTGGAACGAAGGGTACATCGACTATAGAGAATTTCGACGTATAATCGTTCCCTATCTAGAAAATAAGGAAATCGTTGTTAATGGTTTGGAGAAAGTAAAGTGGATAAAGGAACTTTGTGAGAACTGTAAAGTATCAGACCTTGGTACTGAAAAATGTCCTAACTTCTTTATTTTACGTAAAAGATACTGTGAAGGAAGAACTAATTTAAATTGTAATAAACATTTAAAGCATTGTGCTCTTAAAAATGTGTTATGTATAAGAAAGTATTTAGAGTTATAAATGTGTACCTACTTATAAGGTTATTGGTTTTATAAATAAAAAATAATTTGTATGGTAAAACTGCTTTTATTTTGTTAAACACCCAACACATCTTCAAATAAAACAACCACTAAGAATTTACCTAAAGAACTGCTTACGCAAACAGTTAAGCATTAAAAATCACTATCTATTAAAGATTTAGATATTTTTTTAACTAAAGATTCAGTTTCGTCCATAACATTGTCGATAGCGTCTTTAACAATGTATTGAGCACTTATAATAACGTTCTCACTATCACTGTCACTGTCACTGGTTTGCGGATTGTTATTGCACAGATCTACGACTGATATTTTAATTAATTTGATCCCTCGTCGCTGTAATCTACTCATCACAAAAGATTTAGTTGGATTTTGCTTCTTCGACTTTTCCCTGCATCGTTGTTTTGATTTCTTTTCTTTCGTCACTTGTTTGATGTGCTCGGGTTCGTTGTGAAGCGTTTCGGAGAATCCTTCATAAGGATTTTGAGCGTACTGGCTAAACATAATCTCTGATTCTGTAATCTGGAACAAAAATAGACACTCATGTTGATATCGTGGTGCAAAAACGAATTGTCTGCGGGTTAAAATATTCATAGCAGATTCACTAATAACTGTGACCAACATTGCTGCGAATTCAATCTCTAGTTACTAAACAATATAAAAATAAATTAGGAAACTTACCGATGACATGCCCGCAAAAAGTACGACACTGTGTGCTTAGTACAAGTACTCGAGATGAGTATTATTTCGTAAATGGCAAAAAAATAATAAAACCATCGCATGAATTCACAATTCATAAATGAAACGTTGGTTTATTATTATAATGTTAACTAAGCATTTGTAAGGGCAATGCACTGTTGTGTGTTTGTATGATCAGCATTATGCAATTGACGCAAACATGGCTCTTCGAAATTTGTATAATCAGTCTTATTGTATTAGGGTCAGTTCACACCGCGACGCGACGCGACGCGCAGTTTTCAAGATAGCAATACAATTATAGACCTTATCTACTGCACAAAAAAGGTACACAACAGTGAGGAGGGCCGCGCGGCGTAGCTCGACGTAGTAGACACACAGAATTATGTACTTTTTTGTGTAGCAGGTAAGGTCTATAATTGTATTGCTATCTTGAAAACTGCGCGTCGCGGTGTGAACTGACCCTTACGTACAAAATACATTTTACCTCTGACAAATGAACGACAAGTTTCAACAAGCTTCGACAAGTTTCAACATGCATTTCATGTTGAAAATTGAATCTTGGTCGGGTTTCATTTTATTTAACCAACTACAAAAAAGGAGGATGATGTTTTAAAACATAAATTAAACAAGTATTCATAATATTCACATTTTATTTACATTTTTACATTAACTTAGGTTTTTAAAACTAAGAATTATATTTATCATACATTAAAAAGTTACCTAGGTATATTTTTAAGAACTATATTAAGATTATATTACATAAGTTACATTAATTATAATCGAACTCTATTACTAATTAGCATAATCTTAAAATTCATTTTCGCTCTTTAAAATAAGTGAGTGACCCCAGGCTCGCGTTGATATTCGATCTACAGATATTGACCGTTTATCATCATTTCGAGATAAGGCAATTTTGTTGACACTCTTAGTAAATATTTCGTGCTTTATGGATTTAAACATAATATTTTTTCTACGAATAATTCCACCATCTAATAAAATATTTTCATAATCTGATATATTTAAGTCTCTTACTACACTTGATTTTACTCCTTTTGCTTTTTTAATGATTTTATCGACTGTTTTTATTGAGTAAAGTTTTGATCTCAAACCAACAAAATCTGAGATATATTTTCCTCCCATTTCGTCTTTGAATAAACCTGGAACTTTTTTGTTCATAATTGGTATGTTAAAATCATTTTTATCATCATAGTTACTGGTGTCGAAATATTGCAAAAAATTATACTTCAAGTCACGATAAAAATCAAACGTGGATATTTTATAGACAAACGAATCGGTATCTGTATAACACAGCTGCACTCGGTCTTCATAAAAAGGTTTTACAATATTGTAATGAAAGTCATACATATGTGTCTTAGAAAGTTCTAATACAGTAAATCCAATATAAATAGGTTTATCTAAAATAATTTGGTCAGGTTTCATTTGTATTGCAACTAAGTTTTCAGTAAGAATAGAAGCGCTATGGAAATAGGGGTTGGCTACAAGTCTCTCGGAGGATATAAATTTCTTAGTTCGGTTAGATTGATCGCACCATTGATTAACTAAATGAACGGTTACTCTATTTTCAGTATTTTCTAATGTCTTACCAAAAACACTGTTGTTTAACAACTTAAAAAAGTCTTGTTCGAAAGAACTTTTTGCCTTTTGCCTTAATCGAGTGTTTAATTCTATGTACTGTTTTAAATAGGGACTTTGTCTGAAAGTAATAGCTTTATGAACTTTACGTAATATTAAGCCATGTTCTAAACACTTTTTTAAATGAACGTAATGTATTACGTAGTTGTACTTATTATGCAAATTTGCAACTAGTTTCTTCGTTTTACCTCCTGGAGGTATACATTTTTCAGGACAAAATGGTAAATCATTGTGGTGTTTGTGTAAATGTTCAGGATAAAAAAGATCTACTTCTAATATAAAGCCCCACTCAGAGTTATCCTCGACATTTTCAACACGAAAATTAGTTATTTCATTTTCATCAAGAAATCTAAAACTAGAATATGGTAAATACTGACACATGCTAAAACCGTATAGGTTATTACAATCTAGATATACTATGAAACTCTGAGGCTGTGATGCATTATGTTCCGGCATGTATTTGTGATTTGCTTTTGCATACCGATGGGAACACATGCACAAACCCCCTCGTATACCGCTTTGAATCATTCTGACGATAGCTAAATCCGAAATCAGTTCTAACTGAACACCTGTTTTTAGCAACATTGCATCGAACGATAAACTGGGTGCAGTTATGTAAAAGGCAGGATCGAGTTTGTAATATTGTTTACATGTTTTCCGAAACTTTTGAAATATGTCTGTCAACAAAAGCACGTCTGTTTTTAAGTATAGATCTGTATACTCGCCTAGGTCATTAATATTGAATTCAGTCCAAACATTCTGAGCATGAGTATAATCCTCATCGCTAATACCTTCGTTAGTCAAAGAATTATGGAAATAATATTTAGATGGTAATGACTTTTGATCGTAACATTTCCAATCTTTCATATAGTCATACGGGTACACACCTTTACGAGTCAGCAAACTAAATTGTGTTTCATCAGTAAAAATTGATTTAAGGTTAACAAAATCGTCTTCTTGCAATGTTTTAGCAAGTTTGTCTAAACTAGTTCCTAAAAAGTTGAAGGAATCTAAAAACCTTATTTGTATAAACTCGTTATCAGCAATAGAAATAAACTTTGTAAACGATATATATTTTTCCTTAGTCTTGGGTATTATTTTAATTTGTCCTGGAATTTCGCCTAACTTTTTAATAAATAAATGACAATCGTATCCAGATAAGTTATGAAAAAATACTGGGATGAATTTTGGTACTTTGTGTTGTAGGTTGCAGTGTCGATGTGCTGCACCTCGGTACCGGCCTGTAATATGACAGTGATCCCTTACTCTATCGGTCAACAGAAAATTTTCACAAATGTAGCACTTAACAGCGTGTTTGAAATCAAGAGCATCTATTTCTGTGAATATCATAGGCTCGCTTTTAGTTAGAATTTTGTGTATTGCTTTAGCATCTTCAGTCAGTAAATGTATAAATTTTGAAACACAATCTTTTCCGCGATAACTTCTATAGCCGCCAACCCTATCGTTAAATGATGACACTACATTATAGGCGAACGCGGCCGCCACGTGACGATGTGAGTATGACGTGTTAGCGGTGTTGAATTCATCGCCGGAAATCGGTTCGAGTATCGTTTCGAAATCGGCGTATATGACGAAAGGAATGTTTTGTTTTCTATCATAATTTTTGAATTTTAAAAATGTTCCTTTTTCTGGTAATACTGTGGCAATCCCTCCACACAGATGAGATTCAATTCGGCTGCGCGTTGGAAAAAACAATAAGCACGTTTCGCAAAAGTACAGTTTACCATGATGTTTGGTTATCTGGTTTCTGACTAGACGAGGCAAATCATTGATAAGACAATAATGAGTATTAGTATTATTTTCTAAGAACAATAGATGGATGCTCTTAGATTTATGATTCGATGTTGAATACAAAGGTCCAATGATAGTCTTCTCATTTTTTAAACCATACACGTAAATATTCAAAAACGGATTATTCTTCTCAAAGACAGCTATGTCCGAAAATGTTATTGGAAATGTCAAACCATCAACATTCAAAACATCCTGAAAGTAGGGATAAGATGAAACTCTGTCGGGATGTTGGTTGGTGGGGTACAGAGCCGCCACTACGCACCATAAAAAACAATACTCATCATTGTTACGAATATTCAAACAAGCTTTTTTATTTTTTAAACATTTTGGTAAGGTTATAAATTTAGATCCGCCGAGAGGTTGATATTTGTTAATATTTATTTCTACATGGGAATTGCTCGAAAATGTCCAACCACTATCTCTCTCCTGAAACTCTTCAATTTTCTTTAACAGTGAATCAACCGTTGCTTTATAAATTGAATCAAAATCGTAATTAAAGTTAATAATAATGTTTTTTGTAGCGAAGGATTTCATTTCCTTTTGATCATTTTTAAACATAAGAAAAAAAGAAAAAAGTTCGAAATTTATTTTCACAGCTGTATGTTTCAATAATGAGCGGTTTATTAGAGTTTTAACTTGTTCACTAATATTATTGAGAAACATTTCAGGAAAATTATTTATTTGTTCGCCAGTTGCGATGATCTTGTAACTAACAATTCGTTTTTTAAACGCAGAATTAATAATTGCGACATTGTCAAAAATAGTGGTCGCACTATTGTTTTTATGAACATTACTACGTAAATGACCAGACCATTGACGATTATCTACAAATAAGTTGCAAACCGAACAGTGGGGCATTATTTAACTAATCGAAATTAATTATCTCCCAAAAGGTATAGACGCTAAACTCGCAATGAAACGATCTTACCCAAGTATACCGACTAATGAACAATCGAAGTAAGTGTAGTGTGTCGAAATTATCAAATTGTTTAATCTGGACCAGGTCTGCATACGTCTTCCAAGTTTGATGATTACTTATTCATCAACCAGTGCATCTGGTTAGGTATCAATGTGTTTCTGAAAAAAAAGAAAGATCGTTTAGTACCTATTTTTAGTGAAAATCAACAACATTTTAAACGAAAATACGAATTTATTCAATAATTACCTTTTTGTTCTTAATGTTGTACATAAATGTTCCAATTTTATGTAGTTCAAATGTGAGGGTGTATTCAGATCACAATATTAAACGTCAGGTACTAGCTGCTTCGGGTATTATAAGAGTTATTTCGATATTCGCTGTGAATCCATATATTTTTAAATGATTAAAGAATTTACACTCCGTCACGCGTCGTAGCTTTGAGATAATGTTAAATTAATTTTTAGTTTTTTTACTTTTAAACGTTACTAACTAACGAAGTATTTGTTATTGACTACCTAGTCATACGATCAACGATCAATTCCCGAAAATCAATAAAATATTTGGTTAAAATAATTGGTATTGCGTAAAACATTACACGTGTAACCTTGTTTCTTGTTATTCGTCTGCTAAGTTGCATTCGCAACAGTAAGCTATTTTAGTCAAGGTTGTCATTCATACATATTAAGGTACGGATAAGTATCAGAAACTAGGTATACTATCACGAAATAAATAAAATGTAGTAAGAATATAGGTTTCTAACCTTAAGAAGAGAATTAAAAATTAAGTTCATTTAAAATTTCTTAATGTTACAAGTTAACTTATATCCTGTACCTACTTCACTCGAGCATAAAAGTATCACAACAAGTAAAACTGGGATGTATAACATGATAAATACTAATGTTATGATTGTCTCTAGATTGCCAAATAATTAAAGCAAGAATATTCCCTATTAGCGTTGTTGATAACTTATCTACTGGTCAACGTTTTGTCAACCCTAAGTCGTTTCGCAGTGTCGTCAATCGATGCTACCTCAAACATCCTTAGTCTTCACTTTTTGATCAAGTATAATGCGTCTAAGGAAAAAAGTTGTTTTACACAATATTTTATGAACGGTTGCTGTCATTTTTAACATAGTGAATTATCGTTCGTTTTCTGATTTATAAGCTACATGTTTTCGAAGTACTCGGTACAAACTAACTGAAGTCTACAAGTGTGGAAGTAATCTTCAAGAAGTGTTCTGCGACCCTGCTGCGTTATCCTATCAATATCAGTGTTGATAACTAACCGCTGCCTGCTGCCGTCATTCACTACGCCTGCCAGCCTGCCATATCGATTGGACATAATTGGAAAATGTAAGTATAAAACATTCCACTCGGTACATAGTTCAGAGACCTGACCCGATGTACTAATTGTAATAATTATGTTTGACTATTATTTTGTTGTATCTTTATTTCAGGTCTGACTCTGAGTGCGAGTACTTTCAACAAGCTCCGATCGCCGATCAGAAAACCAAACCCGGCCGCAAACCGTCTGCAGACAACAATAGGAAACGCAAGTCGCACCCACCATCAACGAATTTAAATCGTTCGAGGTAAACAAACTATTCAATCATTTAGTTCGCCATAATAGTTAAAAATCATCAGTCATTTTTATTCGTACGTCTCTCGTGTTCTGCAAGTACCTATTTTGACTGAGTTTGTATTTTTTTCCTTTGCGTATCTAAACGGTAAATGTACTCTGTGTGTGTATGGTGAACTAATAGAAGCTTTCGATGTTGTTTCAGTAAAAAAACCAATACTGATAATGATGTATTCGGTATCAGTAACAACTACGGGTCTGACACCGTGCCAAAAGACGATTCATCGAGTACATGTCTATCATCATTCTTCGTTAACCGAGTCGCCAACGGCTGCGAGCGGCGCACAGCGAGCATCAACGGAGAGTACTACATCGACTGCAAGGTGTACAAGGCTGACGACGCACGTCACACCGACTCCCTGGAGCTGTGGAAGAAGGCGCTTGTGCGACTCAAGTTCCAGACCGACGCGGATTCGTCTCAGTGGCGAAAACTACAAGAGTTCGTGCGCTCGGTAGATACTTTATTCCTAGAAAAACCAATGTTTTACGAAAAATAAACTAAATATAATAATGTACCTTGTTTATTATGCAGATCTACTTCAAAGCAGTGAGATAAAAAGTCGTTTCTAATATTGAGACGCATGTCAAAAACACCAAGTCGTTTCGACCCACGAAGCGCATTACAAAAACCAACAAGTCGTTTCTAATATTGAGACGCATGTCAAAAACACCAAGTCGTTTCCACTCACGAAGCGCATTACAAAACCCAAGTCGTTTCTAATACTGAAATGCATGACCAAATCATCAAGTCGTTTCCATTGTTGAAGCGCATTACAAAAAACCAAAAAGTCGTTTCTAATACTGAAATGCATGACCAAATTAGCAAGTCGTTTCCACCGTTGAAGCGCATGTCAAAATCATCAAGTCGTTTCTAACCACGAAACGCATTTCAAAATGAGTAAATTAAATCTTAATCATTGATCGTGTGGATAGTTGTCACCACTGGCCGAAGCGAAGCAAACTCGCCTAGCTACTGGCGGCCAGTGGTATAACTCTCATGATCTTTGTATGAGTACAGTAATACCAGTCGATTCTAATACTGAATGTGCCAAATTAATCAAGTCGTTTCCATTGCTGAAGCGCATTACAAAAAACCAACAAGTCGTTTCTACCATTTGAAGCGCATATCACTAATCATCAAGTCGTTTCTAACAACGAAACGCATGTCAAAATGATCCATAACATCGTCCGCAGCGAGGTGAACTCGCCCAGCTACTGGCGGCCAGTAGTATAACTCACATGATGTCCAGGTGAATACAGTAATCTACTACACAGTCGAGTCGATCGTTTAATATTGGGCATTCTATGCCACTGGCGCGTAGCGAGGCGCACTAGCCGAGCTACTTGCCGACAGTGGCATAGAATGCCCAATATTACCCTACTACTGCCCTCATTTTTGCAAATGACCGCCAATGTCAAATCTGTTTTGACATTTGTGGACTAGACAGATGCAGAATCACAGAGTACACTATTTTATCAGAATACAAGTGAACAAGCCATGGAGCGATACACTCCCCAAGAACGCGGAATAATCGTGTCTATTTTTTTGCGTAACAATTTGTCTGTCGTGTTGGCCTTCCTGAATTCCGTCGCCGATTCCCCGGCCGGAGACGTTGCCCAGAGTGGCCGGCCCCGGAGCGCCCGTTCTGCCGAGAATATCGCCGCTGTTGCCGAGGATGTCGAGCTGTCGCCGGAAACATCGACCAGACGCCGTGCCACGCAATTAGCCATCAGCCAGACGTCCCTAAGGCGAATTTTGGTCAAAGACCTGCGCATGTTCCCGTACAAAGTCCAGTCCGTGCTTCAGCTGCTGCCTGCCGACCGCCAAACGCGCGTAACCTACGCCCAAGCCATCCTCAATCTCGAGGTCGCCTCATCTCTCGTTTTGGTGATTTGCACTGGCCCGCAAGATCGCCCGATTTAAGCGTTCCAGACTTTTTTTTGTGGGGTTTTTTGAAGTCCCGTGTTTACGTGAACAAGCCCGAGGCTCTGGAAGCCCTCAAGGACAACATTCGATACGAGTGCGAGAATCTGTCGCCCGAAGTTCTCGCCGAAGTGATGAAAAATGCCATAAAACGAGCCCGTATGGCAATCAATTGTGACGGCGCCCATTTGGCCGATATAATCTTCTCGACTTGACCAATAAAATTCTAAAGGTTCAAATAAACATAATCAAAAAACAGAATCGAAGTTTTTCATTTAGGAATAAAAAGAGAGCCAAACAACATCGGATGACTTCTTTTGGCCCACCTTGTAAAACTACTCATCGGATTTCAAAAATTATTTCAGTAATGGAAAGCAAGTTATCGATGAGTGCTAATACTAATATTATAAATCTTGTGGATTTATTAGTTTGTGTGTGTTTGCGTGTGCCGTGCGTGTGTGTAGGGGTGAATGTTTGTGTTTGTAAAATATTTAGAGAAAACTAGCGAAAACTACCCATAAAAAAAAAACTTTGGGGTTTGTCTACGTAGATGATGAACTTCTTTCTAAATCTTTGATAGCGCGTCCAATTTCAGCATCAATACCTTCACTTGATGACGGAATCCGCAGGCACCTGTAACTCGATCGGGGGGGGGGGTTGAATCTTTTCTTCATCATCATCAGAACTTAGGTTAAAGTTTTGTCGAGACGATTGATTTCTATGTTTTCGATCTCTGATCTCTCTGATATTTTGAGTAATCTCAAAATCTTCGAAGTCATCCATAATTACAGTAAACAATACTTTTTTATAAAAATAAATACGCTATTAAAAAAGTTGTTCTATGTAACGGCGTCTCAGCTCAAGCGTCAATGGGCGTCAACTGCGTAAGCGCGGGTGAGATTACAAACTCGGGAACCGCGGGAGGAGACCTGACACCGCGACCCGCGCGGCCCCCTTTAACGGAAAGTCGATTTTTCGTTTCTAGGAGCCGCGTCGGTCAATGCTGCCCGACGTTTAATATCTCCATAAATAATATCTCAAGTTGACTTTTGTCAATAAAAACATACATTTGGACATTAGATATAAGTATCTAATTAAAAAAACATTTGGTCTAAAATTGGATAGAACTGTGATTTTTGCTTGGCTTAAAGGGAAAGTTCACTGTCGGTCAGCACTGTCCGCGTTGGCGTTCAACGTGTAACATTTCAATGTCTGGAACAAATAAGTTATCAATTACACCTACATATCCCAAGCCCGTTTGGAACAGTAACATTTATGAAGAGAACTCTCAGATCGACAACGGAATACGTATTTCAATTTTTGTTGCGCACTTTCTTGGTTGTTGTTACGGCTAACTTTCAGTTATTTTGCGCAAGAACCTTTCCTAATGAGGGTTACATTTAAACAACAGACTGCCTCATAATTCTGCGTCGTTCATGTGTTCATGTACACACACACACACACATGTGCCGAGGTAGCGTTTAGTTGTTATTAACGCCTACGTGAGCTTTCTCTAACTAACATGTAATATTTAGTGTCAAAAAAGATTAACAAGCATTATTTTGAACTAAACCATCCCGCGCGCAATCGTCTTTTTATATAAAATATAATCCTTTGTAGCGTTTGACATGAGGATTGCATTGTCCGCCCACTCTCGACTGAAGCGAATTAAGCGAACGCAATATAACCTTTTGAAGCCCAATACCAAAACAGGTATTTTGGGAAATAACGGCACCCTTTTTCTATCTACCGCAAATCCTATCAGTGAGACCGTCATACGGGATGCAGACAACGCGCGTGATTTTTAGGGTTCTGTACCACAAAAGGAAAAAACGGAACCCTTTGTTGTCCGTCTGTCTGTCAAGACCCTTTATCTCGGGAACGCGTGGAGGTATCGAGTTAAAATTAAAATCATATTCTCAGGCCTGCGGTCCCTTGAAGCTGTAAAAAATCAAACTTCTAAGTTAAGGTGACTACATGACCTAAAGAGCGGTCTTTGTCGGACTGCATAGAAAAGAAAGAGAAGCGCGATGCCACAACACTGGTAATTTATTGCAAAATATGAAGCAATTAGGTATCTATTTACAAAAAATCTATTGTTTGGACCAAATAATTAAAACACTAGTGCTTTAGTATGTTTTTTGTAGAATAATCTGACAAAAAATCATAATGATTGTATGTGTATTTGTATGGTTTTGATTGTAAAAAGAAAGTTTTTAGAGGTATCTTCATAATTAACGTAAAAAAAAGATACGGCCGTTTATGTCGCAAAAAACGTATATTTCGACACTTTTCAAGGGAATCAAAATGTATAGGGTACTTACATGATTCTCCTCCTCCTAGAATCATGAAATTTGGCAAGAAGCCAGGTCATATAGCACAAGTAAAGGAAAAAATCCGAAAGCCGGTATTTACATTTTTTTTTAAATCCCGTGTTATACAATTTACATACCTACAAATTTGTACGGAACCTTTGGTGCGCGAGTCCGACTCGCACTTGTCCTGTTTTTTTTAAATATTAAATGCAATAAAAATTTGAGAAATTTGGCTACGTTCCCCGCGCCCCGACGCGTGGCGCGTTGTAGTGCGTGATGAAGGTATATTAATCTGTCAAGCTCCGCTAATGAGACACAATTGATTTTCTATTGTTTCGTCGCCAATGAGCGACGCGTGCTGCTTGACCGGTTAAAGATATGATGCCCTTTTCTTTTCTAAACATTGCATGACACTATGGCACAAAAAAGTCAGGCTGCAGTCAACCCACCGCAGGACAACTTTTGAAAAGAAGGATTAAGTACTCGCAGGTATATCATTAACTACCACGCTTGCTTTCTGCGTTAGAAGTTCGATTACTTTTTTTTTTTTTTTTTTTCTACATTTCTGACACACATCGGTTCAAACCATTTGGATGTCATAGATTGATTGTCACTTGGCAGCATTGAAAAAATATTTTTGCTAGTTAATTAGTCATGCATGTCAGTTAAAAACATCAGCCTGTCCATAATCATTTTTTTATTGTTGGTTTATCCCTAATGTTAACGCCTCGCATATGTGTGCAAGTGCATACACACATTTGCAAACGACGATGTATGACAGAAGAAGATTCCAGAAGTCTGCGCAATCGAGTCACGAGCACGACAGTTAGTTTAGTTTATGACAAGAAGTACCTATGTCCTTTTTATTATTTTTTATGAATTACGTTATATTTTAATTAATTATTATATATTATTTTTATTGGGGAACCGTTGTTATTATTCACTTCTATCAGTCGCCCCACAACGAGCACCATTGCTTACACCCCTAACATTGTCCGGTTCTCCCGAATGACTGCTACCTATTGTAACGATAGGTATATTCCTTTAGTAGGTGAGCCGCCCCTAAGACGACCCACTGACCCGCAAAAACTGCTGAACGGATTTAGATGAAAGGCAAACAGATAGAAGTGAATAATAACGACCTGGATTAACATACCTATAGGCTTTTATCCCGGTACTACTATAATTTCTGACCTCCACGCAGCTGAAACCGCGGGCAAAAGCTAGTGATTCCATAAAGGCAACGTGGTTTATTTCGCGGGTTCATGCGAGTGAATTCTCCAGATTTCAGCCAAGCGCCTACAATTCAATACGCTTCTGGATTTTCGAACGAAATGTATTTTTTATAGGAAGTCGTAGGCGAAACCTAGGTATAAGGTTTAATCTGTGGTATACTTATTTTGAGGTCGGGATATGATGTTTTTATTATGGACTCGCTGTAACTTTATAATTGCTGTTTTTCAACTTATACAGCGAGCAAGAGAAAATGACATGCTCATTGATTGATATTCAAAACCTTATTCAAACAAAATATGTACCTTCATATTCAATACTAGATCCATGTGAAGTATCGATTACTTACCTACATTATGTTTTTTCTTGCAAACCGAAGAGCTCTATTAAATACAAATCTCCGACATTACCTATGCTCATAGTAAAAGGAACAAAAGAATAGCCTCACCAAAGCTGAAAGAGTTTATAATTTTGCATCCAACTCGTATTTTAAATGCACTAAAAATCATACATTTGTACATTGTGCTATTAAATACATGAACAATTAAATGTTCTTATTTTTGGAAAAAGAGGTTACATTATATATACATCTAGCACGTCAAAGGCGGCGCCCACGGACCCAGTCAGGCGGTCCACTGTGCACCCACCAACTCGCACTAGACAAGCGCGGTGGGTTAATTTGTCTAAACCCCTACTCTCTCATGAGAGAGTACGGAGGCCTTTGCCCTGCAGTGGGACGTCACAGGCTAATAATAATTATTATTATTATATATACGTATAGTTGTCATGTCTCTAAATAGCATTTATAGATATTATATTATAGATATTATGACTAGCTTCTGCCCGCGGCTTCGCCCGCGTGGTATGTCGATAAAAAGCCAGCCGTTTCGGAGATTAGCCGAAACAAACAGATAAAAAAAAAAAGACGGGTTGCACTCCGGGAGTGCCGGCAGAAGTGAAAACTTGAATATTAACGTTGAAATAAATCAATTATTAATTGAATTAATATAACTCTTTTTTTTCACTATTTCTGCGTCCCTTTTTTCATTAATAGATGCACTTTGTTCAATTTCCATATTTTAAACACTAACCCCTTTATTCATAAAACTTATCAAACCTATTTTAGTTAAAATGGGGTTTGTCTCTTTCTTACACACAGAAATGACAACGTGACAGATAAAGACAAACGTTCTATAAACCTATTTTAGCTAAAATAGAGATAAAATAGGATTATGAATAAGGGGGTTTATATACACGAATGTTACGAATACACAGCAGTGTGTCCACGTCCACTTCCACTTCGACTTCGACTTCGACTTCGACTCCGACTCCGACTCCGACTCCGACTTTGACTTTGACTTTGACTTTGACTTTGACTTTGACTTTGACTTTGACTTTGACTTTGACTTTGACTTTGACTTTGACTTCGACTTTGACTTCGACTTTCGACTTTGACTTCGACTCCGACTCCGACTCCGACTCCGACTCCGACTCCGACTCCGACTTTGACTTTGACTTTGACTTTGACTTCGACTTTGACTTTGACTTCGACTTTGACTTCGACTCCGACTCCGACTCCGACTCCGACTCCGACTCCGACTCCGACTCCGACTTTGACTTTGACTTTGACTTTGACTTTGACTTTGACTTCGACTTCGACTTCGACTTCGACTTTGACTTCGACTCCGACTTTGACTTTGACTTTGACTTTGACTTCGACTTTGACTTCGACTTTCGACTTTGACTTCGACTCCGACTTTGACTTCGGCTTCGACTTTGACTTTGACTTTGACTTTGACTTCGACTTCGACTTCGACTTTGACTTCGACTCCGACTTCGACTTCTACTTCGACTTTGACTTCGACTTCGACTTTGACTTCGACTTCGACTTCGACTTTGACTTCGACTTCGACTTCGACTTCGACTTCCACTTCCGCTTCCACTTCCGCTTCCACTTCCACTCCAACCAATCCATCCATCCATCCATCCATCCATTGTCGTGTGTCAATAAACTTGGTTCACTTCGGTTGGCGCCGCCGTAGAAAGAGAGGCGGGGGGGGGGGAATCTCTCCTGACGGTCACGTGTCCTGACGCGAGTTTAACATTTTTTACCCATTACAAAAAGTGCTCAACGCCGCTAAAGAAGTTTTCACTTCAAAAACAAAATTGTTTTCTTGGTTATAAGGCCTGTATATACTTTATCTACATTCATATGCATTTAGTAAAAAGCTGTTATTTTGACAATACAAACAAACACTTTAATTTTATTTATTTTTATATGAGACTAGCAGCGCCTTAGCCTTTAAAACGTATAAAATATCAGTTCCAACCGGTAATCACCATTACTCTCGTTAATTGAACAAATTATAATGTTTCTGCTAAAAATATCCTCAAATAAATAAAAAGGTATTTAAGCTCGCAGCAGCAGTGCCGCTCTTTATTAGGTATAATAAGATGTATCTCTGACTGTAAAATGAATACCATTATAGAAATGATAGGTCGTTGTAGTTTTTAAGAACCTTTTATAAAAGGCACCTTTAAAAAAGATATAAATATTGGATCGTTGATACCTACAAAATGAACTTTCAACATAGGTTTCAGCATATTCTAAATTTAAAAAAAAAAAAAAAAAATCAGACAAATTCGTTAACACCTGTCCAAATACAAATCAAAATCAGAGAGAGAGCTAATAATATTACTACAAATAAAATTGGAAAAAAATGTGGGTGTCTAAAAATATACAAGCTTTAAACCACCATATTACCGTCGACATTTAACATTATTTCTCAAGTAGGTAAAAGAAAAACTTTCATGGGACGAATCTAAGACGCAAGTGCAAGTAACGATGCGAAAACTCTATCCGGTGCGGAACTAAAACGCAGTCAGTGAGGAAAAGAGCTGTACTTGAGTTTAAATTCAATCCTCGTTCTAACTAAAGGAGAGTTAAATAAAAACAAGACGTCTTAACTTCACGGACGTCTTTCTGTGTACACACTACACAAGTAGCACGTAGCTTACAATCAAATGATTATAAATAGTACAGAACCACCAACCGTTATTAATCTACACAATATTCCTAGAGTTAATCTAGTCTTGGGATTTGGACGTAACTCCTACCAGACGAAATTTCATTTGTAGCTTTCAATTCAAAGCACGTGTGTTGAAATCCTCTGAAATTACAGGCCGTCCTGTTCTGGACGGTAAATAATGGACAGATTTCTCATGGGGACGGCTATAGCAATAGTTGCAACTTAATCGAGACGCGGAGAAAGTCGGGAACATTAAAAGGAGGTTCGCTCTGGCGTGACGTCGCTAACACGTCTCGTAAATATGTTCCGCGGTTGCCGCCGCTTTGTTTTATTCAGATAAATGTATCGCGTCACCGCCAGCTTGCTTTATCGCCTTTATTATTCACTGCACTAATATTTTATTTCCAAGTAAACGATATCACAGTGCAATATGAAGTGTTATAAAGTGGCTTCTGCTCCTTCATTGTTTAATCATTTGATATTTTAGAAGACCACTGTTTAATCATCGTAATGTATTTGTTATAAATGTCTGTACCTACTGAGACCTTGTGTTCTTTGCTTGTGATGTTACTTATATTGCATAAAGTTTTTAGCAAAAAATACCGGGGTACTCTTCAATGAAAAGGCATATACTCGTACATATATCTACCAACTTTTGCACAATTCAGCGTGTTACGTATGACCAGATCGCAGCGATCGGAATCCAAGCTCGATATTGTGTAGTAACCCCCGCTGATGAGTGTGGAGTGAAAATTATTTTGGTGGTTCGGCGCCTGGCAACGTTTCAATCGGACGGCGCGGATACAGTTTCGTAGTGTGTCGCGTACGTTTCGATCCGAACTTCACCGCTACACGCCTCGCGACATACTTACTTAAAATAATATTAGTGATTGTGAAATGCCGACACTGAAATGTTTTGTTTATAGAGGATAAATCTAAATGTGCCGCCGGACGATTACCAACTAACAGCCGCTTGGAAAATAGTATTTACGTAACTAGGTACCTACCAGGTAATGGCTGGTTCTGGTAAATGCAGTGGCAAGGTTGTTTTACTACGTAATGGGTATATATTCAGTTATTGATGATTAGAAATCGTAAACTGAATGCACTTGCTGGCATCAGTTCCATTGGCGATCAGTGCTATCTAACCAAAATACAGCTCTTTGTTCTTGACTTCAATCTTATACAAGTCTCACAAACATACAAGTACTTCCTGTAAATTGCTATTTGTAATAAAAACAATAGGTACTGAACACAAAGTAGTCTCACTGAATAAGTAAAAGTAAATCTTGAGAAAAACGTCGTATTTAATAGAAATAGATATTATATTATAAAAGTTCTTTATAAATATTCGCACAGTAGCGAATCCTTTGAAGTTTAACGTACGTAACCTAAGGGAATTTTATATTAGCTGTCCAATCCAAGTAGAAAAAATGAATAATAATCTCGTTTTGTGAAGAGAGTTGGACGAGGGGTAAATACGGTCGTCACAATAGCGGCCCGGCGACCGCTTCCGGCCTCACAATAGCAACAGGCAGTTGATGAAATCAGCCGAATGATATGCGATGGAGCAGACCACGCTAATCATAGATGTGACGTGCCTATTATTAGCTCAACTGTCGTTTTATTCTGCCTATAGCTATAGAACAATCATGGCACGAATTATACATAAATCAGCCATTGCTGTAGGGACGTGGGCGTCGATCAATCAATATGGCCATTGGTATAATTGACATATTTACCAAACTTGGCAGACGGGCTGATGATTTCAGTTTAGTGTACTTACTCATGCTGCTGCACATTTTCTTCACACTCATACCTAAGTGACCAATCCCCTCTGCAACAGGAGAACAGATAAGCATAATCTCGGAAAAGCAAAATCCCAGATTAGCAGAAGGACAGATTTGCGTGTCACACGGAATATATAGATACGCACAAAGTATTTTCTGCCTATTCTTACGTGAAAATAAAGCATAGGTATATATAAATAAACGAACTTCGAATAAACTGTGTTCGCCCGCGTGGATGTCGGATGATCCTATGGGAACATACTGCCGGGATGTAAAGTACCCTATGTGTTAATCCACGTTATAAACTATCTGTGTGCCAAATTTCATCCAATGTTTACGCGGCGCACATCAGTAAAGCAGTACAGGCCTCCTCTCTGTGAGAGGGAGTGGGCCGTAATCTACCACGCAAGCCCAGTACGGGTTGGTAGACGTCGCTTCAAATTTTTTGGTTCTAGTACATGCCGGGGACCGGACTAAATAACCGAACTACTGAGAACGTTCGGTTTTTTTTCCGGCATCTTCAACAATCATTGTCATATTTCAGACAATTCTCACAAAACCTTATTACACAATAGGTACACCCAAACCTTCTTCATGAATCACTCCGTCTCCGTATGGAAATCCGTTGGGTAGTTTTTTGAGTTTTGAGACAGACAAACGCGGCATAAAACAAAGTTCCACCGACGTTGTTTTAGGCCGCTATCCCACTGGCGTTTTACGAGCGTTGACGTCAAAGTCGCGTCTGCAAAGCGTCGACGCCGCGCAGACGCGACGTTGACGTCGTGTTCAGCGGACGTTAATGCTTGTCACGCGACGACGCGATGTCAACGTCGCGTCTGCGCAACGTTGACGCTGCGCAGACGTTCGAGAGACGCCGACGCTCGTAAAACGCTAGTGGGATAGCGGCCTTATAGTATGTAGTGCTACAATACAACGGCACAGGATAGCCTTTGCCAGAACTGGTCAACGTATTAGTGGTTCAGCAGCTTCAATATCATTAGGATTGTGTCGGAATATAGTAGTACGCCGTGCACATGGTACGACAGAGGCTCTGAGCGGCTCCCTCTGCATTTATTATATTGTAGTCTTTGGGCTCCCCTGACATCTTCTCTGCCATCAGAAGGCAGTCACCTAGCAACCATCGATGCTACGCTCTGCTAGAGTGACTGTCACCAGCCAGTGTCACTCTTATTCGACCTTTTCGGTGATTCCAGTAACTTCCTAACGAAACGAGGCGGCGTTAAATCTGTAGAAGTGAAAATTCTGTACATTGAAAATATCAAAAAAATAAATAGTGTTACTAAACCGACACCGAACCCAAAAACGTGATTTAAAAAAATTTTGTCTGTCTGTCAGTCTGTCTGTTTGTTCAGGCATCACGCAAAAACTACCGGTTCGATTACGATGAAACTTGGTATAATTATTCTTTAATATCCTGGGCACCACAGTGGGTACTTTTTATCCCGGAAAAGTATCTATCTATCTATATAAATAAAAACAAAAGGCCGGACTGACTGACTGACTCATCAACGCCCAGCCCAAACCCTTGGACCTAGAAAGCTGAAATTTTACAAAATGGTTCCCTTTATAATGTAGACAAGGAATAAAGAAGGATTTTTTGAAATTCAATCCCTAAGGGAGTTAAATAAGGAATGAAAGTTTGTATGAAAGTCCGTCAGTTTTAAAGTTAAGATCTTCAAATTTTGTGTTAAGGCTGACGACTAAAAATTAATTTATACGTGTCTCAGCGTTTTTGATAATTCCACCCCCAAAGGGTTAAAAAGGGGGATGAAGTTGTGTATGTGTTGTGTTGTGTGTGGGGATGAACGACCTGACTGAAATATCAACGCACAGTCTAAACCGCTGGTTCTAGTGACATGAATTTTGGAGGGTGTGTTCTTTGTGAAGAGTAGGTATCGAATAAGAAGGGGTTTTTGGAAATTCAACCTTTAATGGGGTGAAAAGGGGGGATTTTGTTTGTATGAAAAATCCTATTTCTTGAGTTAATAACCTTGAAACTTGCCACGAATACTTATCTAAGTAAATTAATAAGTTTGGAATTTTTCGTTTTTCTAAAATACCCCCTAAAGAGGTATTGGGGGTGTCAAAATTTGTATGGAAGAATTTTGACTGATGATTTTCGCCCTGTCTGATTAACTTGAAACTCAGTACTAAGGACTAAAAATAATTAATAACGTGTATCAGGGTTTTTCGAAAATCAACCCCTAACTGTGTGAAAAGAGGTAGTTAATTTTAACAATATTTTACTGCGTGGCTTGATTAGCTCGAAAATTGGTATAAATAAACTTTGAGTCAAGTTATGAACACACTTAAACGATTTTTCAAAATTCCACCCCTGTGGGGGTGAAAAGCGGGGATACAGTTTATTTGAAAAATCTGATTCCTTTGTTCTATAAACTTAAAAATTGGCCCGAATACTTATTTATCTAAATTAATTACAAAGATCATACCAACATACATTTTCGAAACTTTTAGAGGAAAGTAAGAATTTCACGCGGACGAAGTCGCGGGCAGAAGCTAGTGTATAAATAATACCTGTAAACTAATACTTAAAAAATACGACTATTATAAATGAAAATCATTGTAGGAAAAGCTTTTGTGTTCACTTTATTGAAGAATTCCTGGGAAAGTATGTCATGACAGGTAGGTCATCCTAGTCGCCGCCCACGAACAGCGCAATATAATTGGTTTCCTTTGGTTACCCGATTCCCGACAGATAGAAACTGATGTAGATGTAGTAAGTATAGTCGTATTTACAATTCCTGAAAGTACTTATACCTAGTAGTTAAAAACAGTACAGCTTACTAGCAGACATACCTATGTCACCTACACTATACTAAGCAGAGTAGGACAGACAAAAACAAATTCCCATACTCTATGGGAATTTGTTTTTCCCATGGAGCTCGATAGACTGAAAAGAAAGAGTGAAATCAAAACAAACCTACTCCACCTCCACCTACATACCTACATTCAACATTCCTCGTTAAAACCAATGTATGAAATAAAAATTGGACACGTGCCATAATAATTTGCAATTTAAATGATTGCAAAAGCTGTAAGTACGATTTGTAAATCTAAATCACATAAGGGAATTCAGTGACGTCACTATTTATATATTCATAACATATTCTATAAGTTTGATCTCGCTGCTCATTTGCTGATGTCTGGCGAACCGCATGTAAATCTCAGGCTTACTCCTGCATAACGTGCCATTTGAATTGCAAATGCAAATTAAGGCTTACTTCCTTTACCCTCTGGATTTCGATTGAATGCCTTGGACCGACTAATAGATTCTATACAAGTAACGAGTAATCAGGACGACATTAAATTGTTGAAAACGTTGTACTAACGTGTGAAGTATTTCGCTGAATCGTTCGCTTATGGTGTAACAAAAGTATTTAATCCAACGATCAGTACATAGATAGATAGAATACTGTTTATTTTTACACCATAAAAATTACAGATATAAATAGAGTTTTACAAGGGGTGACACAATGGGCGGTCTTATCCAATTTTCTTAGCAGTTTTATAGGTTACCGTTGCGTTACTTAATACAATGGCGATTTCCAATCGAATGCACTATCTTAAACCAAGACAAACTATTATCATAAAATAACAATACAGAGACATCGTAAACGCATAACCTTTGCCGCACTCATCTGAGGAAGCATTTAACGCCCCCGCATATATTGTGATTCACATCGAAGATGCATTTCCAGGTTATATATTTATACGGTTGACTGTTGACATTCACTATGTGCTACATAGAACACCAGCAGCGATGTACGTCACGTGCTATATTGTTTTAAGAAATAATCTAGAATATTCTAAAAGTATTTTTGTGTCTTCATTGTAAAATGTTTTGCTTTAACCGAGCTTACTTTTCATTTTTAGATGCTTCCATTTATAGGTATTGCGTGACGTTCTTAGTTTATTGTAAGTACTTTTATCGACTTGGGTTTCCGCTGTTACTTTTTGCAGATACTAATGTATCTGCAAAGAGGAAATTGTCTATTTTTTTTAATCTAAAAGACTTGGAATATCAGAGCGCCTGAAGTTTGTATAACCTTTAAAATCAAAACTAAAACTATTCATAAAACTCTATCTATCCTATATCTATACTGTATCTGTTCTATTTATTCTATTATTAAAACTCTTTTCAACACACTTGCTCGTAAAATGGCTCTTAATGCACCGCTTTTAGGACCATAATGCAGTGTATTACAAACGCGTGCTTTTTCTTTACGTTACGGTACTTGTGCTTTATTTCCACAGATAACTATTTAATTTACTAGTCGGAGGTCGGAGAAGTGCGTTTTTTTTTTAATCTCTTCAAAGAGACTTCATGCCAAAAGGAATCCGCGAGCCATATTTCACTTTTTTTTTAATAGTCTGAATTGTCTTTGGTCCCAAAATGAACTAAAATGTATTTACCTGATGAATGCGCAGTTGTAGCCCGCGAAATTCAATTTTTCTAAAGGTTTTTACAATTTCCAGGTCAGTGTCAGGTTGTATCTTGATCAAAATATGATTCGCAACTATAACAGGTATGTATTTACAGAATTATAATCATTAGAATCATTAATACATCTTTCTTAGTTAGATTTGTTCCATAAGAACAAATCTCTTATGGATAAGTTCTTAGGGAACAAATCTGACTTAAATAGGTAAGTATATTATATTAATGATTCTAATGACTATAATTCTGTAAATACATATCTGTTATATATATATATATATATATACATTTTGATCGAGATACAACCTGATACTGACCTGCGAATTGCAAAAAAACTTAAGAAAATTTAAATTTCGCGGTCTACCACTGCGCATTCACCAGGCTACATCCAGACAGAGCGAGACATGCGCCGCAAATGATTTTTTTTATATGTACGGTTGCCTCAGGCTGAGGCATCTAACATACAAAAAAAAGTACTAGCGGCGCATGCCTCGCTCTGTCTGGATGCACCTTATAATAATATGGTCCGTGGTCCCTCGCGGAACCAAACGGAAAAGACCACTGGCGTTCTATTATTGCGGATTCTCACTGAATTAATGTATATTTCTGTATGCCAATAGTACTTTCTAATTCCATACTAACTAAACTACAATTTGACATTCGTTTTGTCTGTGACTTTAAAAAAATAAACGCGCGCCATTACTTACTCTATGGGTAAACCTGCGCGCGCACCACGCTAGCGCGGCGCGCGGAAAAACAAACCCAGCCCGCCATTATCCATACAAGTTAATATTTAACAATACAAGCCTGTTTTTTTCCTCGCAAGTGTGTTGAAAAACGTCGTATGATACGCGTGTGCATTGATAATTAAACTCTCGGCGTCCTTATCGCGCTCGCCTACGGCTCGCTCGAATAATACAGCCTCGAGTTTAATGATCAACATAGCACACATGTATCATAATGTACTATTTTCGATCGCTGTTTCAAATCCTACACTTACATAACCTTTTATAGCACAGTTATGAGATAATTTGTGTAACACATACTACAAATTTCAATAAAATTCACGTATTTAAGTATTCGTCTTAGATACCGAGAAAACAAGAATTGTTCCTTTCAATCCAGTTTCCACGAATAAGTGAACTTTTTTTAAAAAGCTCAATTGTAAACTCAGTGCTAAAAAAAGTTCGACGCTTTCCCGATAAGCAACCACACCATTGAATTGGAAATCAACGGCAACTACAGCCTGGGTAGGTATATTTTTTAAGAAGGATTAAATTACCGAAGGTTCTTTGTTAAAATTTGATGGTAGGTACACTGTAATACGCCTACATCATCGTGTGGTTTTCGTAATACTATTTTTCTTATAATTTTATTTTCTATAGAAATAAGATTAGGATTTTATTAACATTATTTTATTTTTACACCAGCCTTGTGTAAGTTAATATCGCCTAATTAAATGACTAACTAATTTGTGTTCTGCTCTATGTATATCATTTTTCTTACCTACGCCATTTTTGTAAGCAAAATTAATACTTGGGACCATTTCATAATCGACTTTTGGTTGGTCAAAAGCATACGAACTAGTGGTCGGAATAAACGGAGTGTAAGACTAAGCCGAGCCCAATCAAATCGAGAGTCCCCAGTACGGCTGCACGTAACACGAATTACCTGCCGTTCATATTGCGCGGTCCACTCTCGGTTATTTGAATAATATTGTGTGGTCAGCCACACACCATTGAGATTTTAACGTATTTTATCTAGTATACTTTTTCATTCAGAACGATATTAGGTACTTAGGTACATTATGTTTTTAAGGGATATTTTAGTAACTTCAAAAGGAAGCATAAAGTTCACGATATAGTAAACAGGTACCGTACATGACTACGGGCACCTACGTCATGCGTAATGCCGCTCTCGCTGTTTACAAGCCACATACTCCACATTTAACAGCTTGATTAATTACGGAATTCGATTATGCAACCGACACACTCGTAACCATGTGATTGTTCGTACATCTTAGATGTTTCAGTGCCGTACTACATATTTAATTCCTGTTTTATTTATTCTTGAATTTATCACTTCTTTCCGTGTTGTGTGTGCTAGTACCTACTGGAGAAGTTAGCAGTTAGCTTTGCATATTTTCATTTGTTTTAAGCGTGGCGGAGAAATATAGCGACACTTGCATACAAAACCTGCCATCTTGATATTAGGTACGCCGACTTTTATGTTTCTTCTATGTTTATAGCTCTTTCTTATCACTCTTATTACTTACTTATTTCTATAATAATTTTTATATAGGTTACTTATCTGTAAAACTCTGCAGTAACTCACTTCTACGAGTACATGTACATACAGTGAGATGTCAATGTCAAAATTATGTTTAGTGCGGTAACGAAACTGAGTATCAGCTCTCGACTTCGTAATGATAGTTCTTAACTTTCCCGATGATGTCTATTAAATTGTACGATAAAAAGATACTTGCTTAAATCTTTGAATGAAGTCTTTCTACAAAGTTGTTTCATATTTTTCCATGCTGCCCCACCTCATTTAATTACCCTGAGAAACTCCAGCCATAGAAAACTACATAAGTAGCTTTGCCATTGAATATTGGAATAGGCACTCTTTTCCTGCAGTCAAAAACAAGTTTCGGTTAAAATACCTTCTAAATACAAGATCTCGGGACCACGGTTTATTTGATCCTATTCTAAGTTGACCTTTTTTAAAGGGTATTCGCGTGCTTTTATCTAAAGAGGTTTTCCCGAGTTCCTTTCATGAAACAGTTGCAGTGGACACACTGGATAATAAACAGCTAACATTTAACGGATGCTTGGCGGCATGGCACCGGCAATTGCTGCGTAGGCAGATCATAGGAGAGCACTATCTACAATGTACGAGTACATACCAACGAAGACAGCCATTATATTTGTATTGTTAGTGGGTTCAACATTTTTCATATACAAAAAACCGCGTTTTGGTTGATTTACGATGTTTGAACGTAATTATTTTTGTTCCAACATCACGTCTAGCATTCTCAACAGGTCACCATTTTCATCAATAAACATTTGAAGGTTAATTTACTTTTGAAAATCAACATTCATAAGTTTGAATGCCAAATAATAAATTAGGGCTGAAAATAGCATTTAAAAACATTGAACCAGTGAAAGAGAAACTCTTATATACTTACACATTTTCTTTTGTATATAAAAGTTTCTCCTCTACAAATACAAATATCTGACCGTCGGAGATTTAATGTTTCGATGTTTTGCCAAAAAACATTCCACTCTGCTCGAACATAGAGTAGGTATCTGATTTTACAATCTAGGCGAAAATGTTGTAATAAATAATAATGCGCATGTGTTTAATTTTGGCGCATGCGTGTATGCGGCTGCGTGCGCGCCTCGCCGGACAGTGAGAGATCTCGCCCGCTCCGCGCCGCCCGCCTAGCGTCCGTCTGAAACGAATGCTCCCGCGCCGCCTCCGTGCAAACGATTACACCCCTTCAGCGGTTATTAAACATACCTATTAAACGTATGTGTTCAATTTCCGATATATCCGTTAATGTCGATACAAAGTTTATTTTTTATAAGTAGCGTTTCTCGTGTGTTGTTTCTTCACCAAGTGGTTTTTGTAGTCTAATCAGGGAATCGTGCTCTTATAAAGATTATGTAGGTACTTGGTGACGGTTAGGTGTATGTGAAACTTATGTATTGCATTTCTGCTTCTATCTCAATAATCTTTCCAAGGATTTGTCTCGTTTTTAACTCAATAATAGTTGCGAAAGTTTTATCGGTAACGTTGCGTTAGTGGTTGTGTGTGTTTTTTTCAATAAATACTTTTTATTCAAAAGAAAACCTTTACCTCATTTCGTTAATATTATGTCCATAAAATATATAAGTATTAATATACATATGACCTCTCAAGCTCCGCTAATGAGACACAATTGATTTTCTATTGTATAGTACTAAATAGGGTATGCGCGGAGCTTGACCGGTGAAAGTATGTTTGAGAAAACAAAAATATAAATGTGCTTTTCCTTTTTATGTAAGTATAAAAGTCAATAACGTGAATGTTAAATGGCCTTTCAATATACTAATAAAAAAGTTGGAAAGCTTTTCAAAATCTTACAAAGTCTTTTCAGTATACATTATGTTAACAAAGATCTCAATGACCTTTGGAAAAAAAATGTTTAGAATGGAAAAAATTATGTAGCTACAAAGCTTTAGCGACAACAAAGAATTTGTTAGCCAAAGAAACAAGACTGAAACAATAACACCCCTAGTCTTGACTTCCTTTTATAAACACATTTAAAGCTAACAACGTGCCTATTTGTCAGAAAAAATGTTTGCAGAACTTTCTAGTAAAGTACGGATGAAATAAAAATTAAATGAAGTAAAAAAAATATGTTAGGTACATAAAATACCTTAGTATTTTTATGCACTTAAAATAGTTTTCAAAATCGGTTCACGATTTGACATCAGTTCAAGATAAATGTTTATGATTTGGACGTAAGCCAATATTTTGATCGGTTATCGATATTTATTTCTAGTCAATAATGGTGTTCAATAAAAAAAATTGAACCAGTATGTAGGTACGTCACAGCCAGCCCAGGCCCACGTCAGGTTGGTGATACCATAGGTTACTACGTTACGACTCCTACTTGTTTAAAGTTAACTATGTATTCACATTTTAACTAAACAATAAACAAGAGAGATTTTAAGTTCTTGAAATATTTACGGTCCTACAGTTTAAATCCTCAACGATGATTCGTTTATTTTTGAGGCTTCCCTACCCAAAGGGTGCCAACGAAACCCTATTACTAAACCTCCGCTGTCCGTCCGCCCGTCTGACTGTCAGCGTTTCTCATGAACCGTAATAGGTAAACAGTTGAAACTTTCACACAATGTGTATTTCTATTGCCGCTATAACAATAAATAAAGGGGGTCCATACAAGAAACGTGTTTTTTACGGGGTTTTTTGCTTTGTGGTACGGAACCCTTCATGTGCTAGTCCGACTCGCGCTTAGCCGGTTTTTAAAAGCTTATTGTTTCTGAAAGAGCAAAGTTTGTCAACAATATATTGACAGACTAAACAGTCGTTATTTTCCTGTACCGCTCCATTCTATAGCAGCTCAAAATCCACATTAAGTTTCCATAGGAAAAGAATCGCAAATAAAAATTTTCCTGTTTTGATTTCCAGTTTGGTGTAGGCGCAGTAAACAAATAAGGCGAATTTTCTGTCACATTTCGATCAGCGTTTAAATTGATCACGCCCACACGGCGTCTATCAAAAATCATATAAATCTGGCACAGGCACGTTTTAGGTCGCCACAGTGACCGTTCGCTTAAAAATAAACGCGTGTCCGCCGTCCCCGGCCGCCGCGCCGGTCGCCGGTCGCAAAGCACTTCGCTGAGATTCGTGACATTTACATCGCCTGCACTTTCTATTTGTGATACCGCACCGGGGCTGCTTTCAGACACACCTTCGTTTATTGATTCGCATTAGGCGTAAACATTAACGAATTATTTGTGAATAACTGACGGTAAAAGCTTTTAGGTATATTGTGGCACATTCATAGAGCTTTGCTTCATAGCATCTGTCAACCTAGTCTACGCTCGCCAGTTCAGTCAGTCAGTGTTTATATCAAAGCTTTTACAATATTTTAACGCTGCGTTTGCGAGTTATGAAAATTATGTGACAAACCCGTTAGTAGAATCTTGAAGTAAACTGGCATTAAAGTAAAAGTGTACTGTTATTAACGCAGCGGCGTAGGAGCGAGCTGGTAGCCATGGTTGCCGGCGACGTCACCCGGCGCGCCTCCATCACTGCGCCGTCGATGCACCGCCGGCCGTCAGCACGCCGCGGCTCACTCATCAAAGGCTCACAGTCGACGTCACAGGTAAACCCGCTAATTTTAAATACGATGCATCGGAAATAACGCATGTGTTTATCAGATTTCGGGATTGTTCATTACCATTACAGGTCAAGGAACCCTCTTTTTATGATACCCCCTAAAACCGCGAATGCCAATAAAAGCTTTTTAATTATGATTAAAGCTCACCTACTTTACCGTTGACATGCATGACATTTACAGATGTTGAGTTTTATTTTACGTGTACGTTGGCCCACTCTCAACCTTTGTTCAAGTGAGACGTAGCTGAAATGGTACAAAATTCCACTTTTTCACGTGGGAACTATAACTGAATTTTATACTGACTTTATACCCTTTTTTTTGGCTGGAAAAGAAATTTCTGCAAAAATGAAACTATGCATATGTCGCAGCCAACTGGTTAAATTAGCCGTTCAGTTACTGCCTAGCCTTTTAACTAAACGGCGCCGTTCAACTAGCTGCCCGAATGATATTCAGCCATTCAATCAAACAGCTAGGCAAATTACTTGGATCAATGACGTTTAACTACCTGCCTAGCCCAGACTTTAAATTTAGTTCCATTTTCTGCCGCCTGGCTCTGAAACCCAATCTGTCAATACGACGTCGACAACTTAACCTTTTTTTTTTTTAACAATAAAACAAGACAACCTAACCTCAAAACACTTGTTGTCAAAACAAATTTGCTTCTGCAACGTCTCCGGCGCTGCGGGAAGTGAAGCCCCTTCGCCCTAATGTAACAAAAGATAGGCACCCATGCATAGGTGCCTATGCTTAGTTACAGCGGGCGGGGGTTGCTCTCCCTGCGCGCCTCCGGATTTTTATATACACTCTAGGGGTAGCAGCTAAAAAACTACGTGGAGTCGGGGTGCCCCGATTCGGTTTTGGGACAGATTCGACCTATTGTTACCATAGTTGTGATAAAAACAAATAAAACAACAAAATATTTATAATGACACTGACACAAGACGCAAATGGCGTAGTTTTTTTTTACGTTCCGTTTCATCGATTTTGCTCGACATTTTAGACCACAGACAATAATACTGGACATACTGGTACAGATTTGGTCGTCAAGCGCCCATATTAACGTTTTGTTTTCCCTTTTTATCTGATTTGAGGTTAGAAACAATATTGTATAAACGGCCTAAGCATCAGCCAGCCAATTCATTAAATGTTGTATTAGACGAATTGGCGTAATATCATTTATTCCGCTAGTTGAACGGCGCCGTTTAGTTAAAAGGCTAGGCAGTTAACTGAACGGCTAATTTAACCAGTTGGCTGCGACACATACATACCTAAATAGGTAAGGAATAGTAGGTTCATATAATAATTAAAATTACGTTTTCTAAAGGAAAAAGTTTCAGTATGCCACAACATACGGCTGATATTCCTGGAATTTGGTAGAAATTCACTTTTATTAATAACCGACTTCAAAAAAAGAAGGAGGTTCTCAATTCGGTTGAATATTTTTTACTTTTTTACGTTTGGTACCTCAGAACTCCGTTATTAATAAGCCGATTTGCAAAATTCTTTGCAAATCAGCTGCAAGTCGGTGCAAACAACGAAAATGCGAACCCAACAACACCGACTTTCACTTTTTAGTGTCTTTTTTGCAAGTCGGGTGTATTTTTTTTTTGTAAAAAAGTTTTAGTCAAAACAAATCGTAATTTACAAATTAACCATAAAATTTTAGAATAATAAACTTTCATTTGATTTAGGTATCTATTTATATTTTTTACGGTTGTTAAAGTCTTGTTGTTGACTAGGTACATCGCTTCGCTATAACTTTAAATAAAACAACCCCGTTCGATAGAATAATATAGAAACTAGAAGGATTTCTTTGGTAAAAAAAGACCCAAGTTTTTACTTAAAATATAACTTCATACAAATTAACGCAGAAGGTAAAGTAGAGATATAAAAGAAACAGACTTTCATTGGTCATATCAATAAAGTTGGTACTAAAAACTCAAATAAAAAGCTCAACACCTCTTTTACATACAATTTATAACAATCTCAAGTTCTTAATACGAGAGACATTGAGCTATAAACTCAAAATATATTCGATGGTTTTTAGAAAAGACGCTTTTATTTTAGTTAAGAGTTTCGAAATGACAAAGTGAAACTATAACTTCGGGGTGTCAGTTTGATGTAGATCATAATGATTTACGTACCTACATGTGTGTGTGTGTGTTTTTGTAGGTTGACCTTGATTGCGCTACTCGGATATTTTCGCCAGCACTCCGGGACTCTGGTCTACGATTTATTGATAGGTATATCGTTTTTTTTAAATTCCGCGTGCTACCTAGTTCCATTTTGTATTTTTTTACCGCTACGATTATTCCTCAGAACATGATGTGAAAAATAAAATCTTTTGATGAAATTTATTGTTTAACAGTTTCACCATTCGTTACTACCATCATACATACCATCATCAAAAGAAAATTACCCGACAGATCCTAATGGTGATAGATATCAGTTAATGAAAAACGAAAATATATTATCTATATGTCCGAAAGTGCGTGAAAAACTGATTATCCTTCACTTCTTGGTGATAAAATATGTGCGCCTACGTAATTACATTCTAATTCGATCTAGGAACGATTATTTACGACCACCTCAACGGAAATCGTAATGTGTACCATATGTGTTTGATATTTCTAACGTAATTAGATATCATTTCTTAAATAGGATTGATGAGGTTCGAATGGCACGTAAAATTTTACGTCCTAAAAATACTAATGTGTTAATGTGTAGTGTATTCATTTAATGTTAGTGTATGATATCACAGAATATGTAAACATTTACCCGTGTATGGCACAGCACGGTGATGAATATTTGCACGTATAATTGGATTGCGTTCTAAATATTTAAACAGATTTAAAGAATGGTATCAGCCCATTCCCACTCACTGAGAGGAGGCCTGTGTCCCAGCAATGGGAACATTATAGGCTGATTGTGTAAGAATGGTATCAGATATTCGCATTCAGATTGGTAATCATTTATTATTTCTACCTATTTTGAGTACTCCATGTGAGCGTTTCTTTGAATGATGATACCTAATTTCGAGAACAAAAGAAACAAAATTAAACTTCTTCGCCGCTTCATCGACTACTATTTAATGACAGTAGATCCTAATTAAACACTTTAACATAAAATGTGTACAAAGCAATGAACTAGAATATAAAATCATGATGATCAAAAGATTTATCGTGACCACAGGAAGCCCACCCGCAGCAAGTGGGCAATTTAAAACTTGCTTAAAATATTAATATCCAAACAGTCAACGTATGTTTTTAAGAATTTCCATTGATTCTATTTGCGGCGCATGAAGACGAATCATAAACACAATCTGTGAGACAACTACGCAAACAAAATTATCTTTTATTGCTTTCTTTACTAAAATAAACGCACAAACACTTCAAACGATTGATATAAACTGAATGACCTTTGGATATACATGTGAAATATAATTATACTTCTTCTACATTTGCCCGACGTCGGTAGCATTATTTTAGAGAGCTTTTCATTCTATGGTACCTACTTATTAAATGAGATATTACATTGAAGCGTCGTCGTCGAGGAAAGCGACTTCATCGTCTTTAATATCCAATCTTAACGTAGTTTAAAAGCCAGTTGTTTAAAGTGTAAGATAGAACTCGTAACAGCTATTTTCGCGTTTCACTCAGTCACGCTTATGAAGTTATGGTATTTGACAGGTTGGACAACGAACACTTTGTTATTGAAGACCGTGTTTATAAGTAATAAGTGGATGAAGTCATTCCATTGCGTTACCTACTGGCTGCTAGCCCGTCATCTATCCAGTCATATTACAAAAATCCCATTTCTTTAGCAGACTTGTCCAGCTAGGTACTGCAAAATACATGTGTTTTCCTTTGACTCTGTGCACAGTGTGGAAAGCTTTGTTTATCTTAAATAACACTTGTCCTAGTTTTGAGCAGACTATCATGATTAATTTCATTAATAATATAGTTTATTTTTAAATGTTTGCCTCATCTGTCTCGTGGCGACAATCGTTGCTGTAACATTGCATCATTTGCTGAAATTATTTTGCTGAAGTAACGTAGTTTATGCAGACTAGATTTATATTTAATAAATAGGTATTAGCTAACATCCCACGTGTGGTTCGTTCGTTCATCTTTCGTGTATTCATGATAATGAACCACATCTTCAGGGATCGCCTAACATACCTACACCTGTTTTATACCGTATATTTTAATGACTGCGAATAATTTCTTAGTTGATAGCGAGCAGTCAACCTTTAGAATATTTTATATCCAGAAATAACCACGAGTACCTTTGAGTTACGCACTTACTTATCTTCTGTCTGAAATGTAATACTTACTTGTTGGTTTTCAAATTCTAACAATTTCGTAAGTACTTGAACGGTGTTGACGGGGTTGGTATTATCCACACCTACGTGCGAGTAGGGTTACCATTTAGAAATTTGAAAAGTCCTCACAAAAAGCCGGACATTTCAATAAAAGTCCGGACATGTTAGTCACAAATTCCAAACATTTACCCACTTAGGATAAAAAGTGCGCTGAAAAATATAAAAATTAATACCGATACCAGAAACTAGACTTAATTTGATTATTTTACGTAAAACCATTTTTATTTCGAAGAAAATTTTTGTGTTTGAACTATGTAGTTGATTGTTTGCAATTTTTCAATACAAGATTTATTGTTTGATCTCGTTGATTAAGAAGTATATTTGGTTTTGAGTTGAATGAGAAGTTAATAAATATTAAAGACTTACAGTAAAACGGGGCTACTTTGACTTCCAGGGTTACTTTGACAAGGCCGATCACAACGCTATGACGCGTTCCCCACACCCCGCGCCTCGCGCAATATTACTCGAGGTCACGCACACTTGCTGAGCACACGTGAAAACCGATTTTGGCGCTCTGTTAAAGTAGTTCCAACGCCTGTCAAAGTAACCCTGGAAGTCAAAGTAGCCCCGTTTTGCGGTATTTGGTATTAAGTAATTGTAAGTTTTATTACTCGTATTCCATCTAAGCCAAAAAATCCGGACAAATTAAAGAGCCGGACAAAGTCCGGACAAAAGTCGATAAGTCCGGACATGTTCGGACAAATCCAGACGGATGGTAACCCTACGTGCGAGAAACTTAAACTTGTTAGCTGAAATCCTCCACAATTTAACCCGAGGTTACTAAGACTGAATTTTATATTAATATTTTTAACCAAGAATGATCCACTATCTTGGGAGTTGTTGCTGCTAACTAATTGTTTCAAAGTCTCTTTATCGTAGTCTACATTAATACATAGGTACTCACCGATTAAATAATTAGGGATAACTCTGCTTTGTTAATCAGACCATTTTATTCACTTAAAGTAATGTAGGCAGTAATGTACCCCTGTTAACTATTCTTTGGTTCTTATATTACGTGTATTCTCTTTGAAACGAGTACTGTCTTAAATCGTGTAAATAAAAATATGCTGTTATTTATAGGAGGTGCCATGGGACATCATCGACCGCTGCGCGCTACCGATAGTGCTGTGCCACGCGCTGGCTGTGGTGCTGTCGACGCTGCTCAACGCCATGCACCTCAGCTCCGTGTCCGTCTTCACGCTCTTCCTCTGGTTCTCAATCTCCATCACGGGCTCGTTGTGGTTCTACCATAACTTACAGGTAAGGTCTTACTACTATATAAAGGTATTTTCTCCTATGCGGCTATATCCAAAGGTTGGGCATCTATCCGGTGGTTGGTGTATTTATTTCTAACTCAAACTCAAAGCATTTATTTCAATTAAACCAATTACAGGCACTTTTGAATTGTCAAGGGGTCGGTCAGTCAGAAAGATGAAGCTAGTTGCCCATTCCAAAGCGTAGGTACCTATGGAGAAGAACGGGCAAGAGACTCCATGGACACTCTTTTAAATCAAAATAATATGGTTACAAAGTCTTGGTTACATCATTCATGTTAAAAATTATACATGTGAGAACGATGCAGAAACTTTAAAAGCGTCCATAATGAAAAGATGAGAAAAAACAACAATTCAAATATTAAATTAAAATAAAATAAGCCATGGCAGCAAAGAGATGACCAGTCCCTACTGACGGCGCCCGTTCACGAACATGACTTGATGATGATTACATTCTCTCTCCACAAACAAGCCGTTACTTATACTCTAATATAAGTTTTCCCGATATCTTTCTTAATTAATCTTAAATGTCTGTGCTTGTAAACTCAAAGGAAAAACAGACTTAGTAAATTTTAAAGGATCAAGTCATTACAAACTGGAAACAAAAACAACAAATTTCATAAAATACAAAGTAAATAAATGAAGTAATCAAATGTTTTACAAATAGGGTAGACCTCTTAAACTTTATGCTCGTCTGCTCGTTTAGCACAAATTGACAAAATATTTCTGTACGACTGCTTGAAGAGATAAAAGTATTTAAAAATGATCACAATTTATCCTAGCTTAGTTACATTATTTATTTTACGGTTTTTGTAGATGGCACTTTACCAATAGAAACAATGTTTGTCTATGAACAAGCACGATTCTTGATTAAAACGTGTACTAACGTAGAGGAACGCGGGAAGTAGTTTGCTAATTTTACGATAGCCGTAAAATATAAATAAATACATTAGAAACACGTAAAGTTGTGGCTGTCGTTAGTCAACACGTACGATATGCCAATCACTCACTGCCCACTAGGTCTCTCGATGTATTTTTTTAAACTATTGCCTAAAGAACAGTTCAACATATGTTTATTTTTAGAGCATTTACTCTCACAAATTGTTTTCTTTTCTAAGACAAAAAGCAGCTCATGCATTGCAATCAATCCATTTAATCTGTAAACAAAATAGAGTCGTCCGTCTGTCTCATGATTTACAATATCAATCTGATATACATTTCAAAAGTTCGTAAATCAGAAAAAACCTATATTATTAACTAGGTAGGTATATGTTCAGACGTACATAATTTATACTTGAATATAGGAGACCGTACCTAAGCAGGTTTTTGCAAACCAAGAACTCCTATGCCACGTTAAATTTAGTTTCAAATTGCGTCATTAATTATGTTTTGAAACTACGGCCGCAACCGCCTCTCAAAACAAGTTCATATTTGAGAATTCCTGTATGAAGGAGCTCATAACACTAGATTGTATAAAGAAAACAGCTGTAGCACCTGAACAACCTCATTTAAATCAATGAATATTCATATCGCAGCTCTCAGCCTCCCGCATGCAACAATTTAAATTTCCACAAATTAATTTATTCTACTGGGTATTTGTTAGTGATAAACAATTATGTTTTGCCAGGTTTATTTAAATACGAAATAAAGCCTACTTGAGCTTCATTTGTCCCTGTTGTTGATATTTTATTCATGATTTATAAATAATGTCTATTTAGGGATCAAAATGTATTCAGCGCTGAAATATCAGATTCTGAATACACAGTGCTGATCAATGCCAATGCAATAAATAATCTCGGCGAGATGATTCCATATTCGCGCGTTAGTGAGCAAGTTATCAGCATATCGTTATATGCAAATTGTTAACTCTACTTGCAAGTAACACAATTCACGAATTCCACTTTTGTTTGAACAGTATTACAAACTATTTCTATCAAATGTATACGGAATCAATTTAGTTCTGTAAGTAGTCTGAACCAGTCCCAGGGACTGTGTTCAATCATCGGCACCTTGTATTTGTAATGAACTGGTGCCAAACGTTCAACTACTTGACCACATACATGCACGAATAGAAATTGCATTTAAAACAGAAAGCCATTTATCATTTGATTTATAGTCGGCAGTAATATACAGTGCCTTTGTACAGTTTGTAGTGTAGCTTATAACAAATTGGACAAGTTTAAGGTTCCTTTATACGTCCCCAATCATAAGAACAGTGCGAGTGTATAGTTTAAACTTTTTTTAAACATTATAAATGAAAAATAAGTTTAGAACTTCTACACCAGATTTACTACGGTTTTTCAGTTAGTAAATCAATCGGGGGTTGTCAATAAAATATATCTACAGGGTGGCAGAGCATATGGGGGTGCGGGATTGTCCGAAAGGGTTACCGCTACCCCGGAACATAAAGGGCTAAGGAAGGAACACGGATGGGTTTTAGTCAGTAAGAGTCTCACTCCCTTCCGCTCCACCCATAGCGGGAGGGGTCATTTGATGATTTCCCATCCATAAAAAAAAGGGTGGCAGAGCATCTACGCAAGAGTGGTCTAGAATCATGAGCTGAATTCATGGTTAGAGTTTGCGCGTCGATGTTCCTGCGACCTACTACCCCTGTGTGACACTACTAGCTAATGCCCAGTATGCATTGTAAATCCGTTTCAGTTTTTTTTTTTTTTTTTTTGTTAGAAACCTTCTCCGCCGCGCACACTTACCAAAGTTTCATCTCAATCGGTCGAGCCAATTTCGAGTTTTTGCGAGACTAACGCATAGGCAATTGTTTGTATAATTATTAGGTATATAGATTGTAGAAATTTAGGTACGCGCACTGATTATTAGGTTTTAATGAGACAATCCATTGGCGAAACAAACATTATCAATTATGGTTGGAAATTTGGTCAACCCAAACATAATGAACCATTCAGGAGAGACTTTCCGTGAGGAGCATTCCAAGCATTAAAAAGACGAAATCTGCAGAGTATATCTGTGCAAGCACATTCTGAGTGAACGTGAACGGAATACTGAAGGCCATGCGAAGTAAATTCAAATTCAAAAGTAATGGATAAGAGAATTTTCCCCTAAGAAAGTCGTTAACACCCACACTATGCCTTTGTGGGTTGCTCAATCGTAGAACAACCTCAACTAAATAAAGATTTAATGCCAAAACAACCTAAAGTGGGAACAGATTACATGGAGCGGCTCGTGCGTCACCAATATTCTTGACGAGAGCTAGAAACACGCATTTGTACACTCTTGATATTATTAGTTCATGAAACGTTTGCCACTCGCCGCGACCTACTTCACATGGAATCGTCTATAACCTTCAGTGTTCAGAATTATCTTCTATCAGTTTTGTCCAAAACAAAATGATTAGAACAGCGCGAATGGGGTGAAGGAACTTTTACCGAAAGTCGTCAACAGCCGAATTTCCATCGTTTCCGTTCGCACCTGAGTAGGCTACAACTATAATAATTTAGATAAGGGGAAATGGAATGTTCAGAGAATCAATTACTTACTGTAATACAATTTAGTTTTAGAACCGGTTCCTTGATTACTGAGCACGCAAACGTCTTGCTTCTTTGAATATTCATCTGAGGTTTCCATTGATTAATTTTCTTTGATGACTAAAAGCCAGTTGTCAGTGTCTAAATAAGTACGGTAAGATTGGAAGCGCCTTGGATCTGGAGTCTTGTTTACCAAGTTCTGGTATTTAGACTGTAGGTACCTCGCCCAAACGTGGCTAGACTAGCAAATCTGTTTCATCCGATTATACGTAGACGGATATTTTATGTTTATTGTTACTTACGACTCTAAGTACGGGGTGAATCTTGAAATAAGAGGAACTTAATAAACATACTCGTGGTGTCTGTAATTATTTAGACTCCTTCACTTACATTAGACACAGAAATTAAGGTGATAACGGAGAAATATGGGGGTGTTATGGTGTACATAATAAAGAGTATTCTATTCTAAAATGTTAATTTGGCATTATTAGTAAAAAAACAAAAAAGTATTTATTTTGTGAATGAAATGTTTTCACTGTCTAGGATGCGAGTATTACATTATTTTTATAGTATAATAGTATGATATTCGGGTGCTCTGTATCTATTCGTTCATGACTAAAAATATTTGAAGCGTCCCCGAAGCTTTCAGTGAATAATTTTCAAGTTGAAATAAAAACCGTAGGCGTAACTAACAAAAATCTTTACATGAGAAACAGAAATGTTAGACTAGACGTTGAGATTTGGTGTGTAACAAATCAAAAATACACAGAAATTTCGTATCTAGGCCTCGTCAGAATACGCCTTTGCTTGGTTTTTTTACGAATAAACATCGAGGAGATTACCTGAGCCGAGCAGAGCGTATCAAATCAGGTCGCAGCCTCTCTGGGGGAGGATACAATAACTCAATTTCTGGAAGAATAAAAGTCAACTAAACAGTTTAACGATGAGAGGACTAGTAATTGGAAAATGTACCTAAAACACATTTCACTGTAACTAAGGAGCTGCATGTTGGGATATAAAATGGAAAATGTAATATGAATCACAGCGAACTCCGAAATAGATAACGCATTGCACTCCACGTCTATCGGTAGCTTGAAACAAAAAAAACTAATGGATTTCATGAAATGTGTAACGAGATTGCACGCGAACAAGTTTGATAATTTTGATTTGTTACCGGGCCGCTGTTAGTCGTTGAGTATTATAACAGTCCTACAGTAGAAAATTAACAAAATAATTCAAAATTTTGTAATAATATAATATTATGGACGATGTTTTATGGCATTTATTGTAATTAAACTGTAATAACTAAGTTTAATGAGTTACCGCTACTGTGGTACTAAAAATTACTTTAGTCGTCTTTCTTCAAATAAAAATGTGTAGGTTCGAGAATACTCAATTTTTCACGAACTTACTTACCTAACAATAAAAAATTGGTGTCAACTCTTGAAAACTACAGAAAAGAAAAAAGCTTACTAGTTTCATAAAAGTGCATCTTCACCTTATAAAATAAATATTCTGAGATAATGTGTAATATTACCCCTAAAATGTCAGTGCGAATGTGTCGCATTACAAATGGCCAAGGAGATTGTAAAAATTGTACCATTGTGCCAGCCTCCGTACTTGCGTCATCAATCCATTCGAAAGTCCGATTTAAAATAGGTTAATGGTCGTGTTTTTACTGAATAGACACTACAAAATAAAATATTCATGGTGTTTTCTTACTAACTCCGAATATTTTTATGAAGGAATCTACATTTGAACTTTCGGTTTTATAAACTATGAATGAAAGAAAACAGCGCCGCTTTTAAAACAATATCTGATATGTTTACTATTTTAATGTTGTTAGTTTAGCGTTATAATCTACAGTAGTTAACATATTTTTACTTACCAAATCGTACGTACGTACGTTACGTTGAATTAGAGATAAAATAAAATAAATCTAAATACCTACATGTCTTCAGGTAAACCTACAGCTTTTACACGTTAATTACGGTTCGTATTTTACCTTTTCCTAGTATGTACCCCTCCATGCTCATAAAAGCGCGCCCACGTGTATACGCTTTAGTGCAAAACGGAAGAGAAAATGATGCATGAGAGTTGGAACAGCCATCATTATATGTATGCAAACACAATATGTGATTGGTGCGTGACTCCGAACAATGAGAGGACTACAAGATTAAGAATTAACGTTCAGGCAACCCTGAAATAGTTAACCTCGAACGTCACTGCGTCACGCATAGGTAGCTACAAACAAATGCTTTAATAAAATATTCACTCAGCTGTTATTATAACGGACATCAATCAAGCTGTCGCCATCTATTTTCGACGAAAACTTAATTTCGTCGCCCGCCCATTATATTATCTGATATAGCAAAACGTTCGTACCCTAATGAGATATAATTATTTTAGGCATAAAAACAATACTGGCATGATTGAAAGGGTTCTTGGATTTTTGATAAGCTTGAAGTGTAAATGAAAGGCGAGGGCGTGACCTTTTTTATTTGAATTTCGAACGAAAGATTTGTTTCATTGACCCTACAGTCTACACTTTCTTCATTCATTGACCAAATGCTTATGCTCTTTTCTCAGGTGACAGCTGCAGGAAAAGCAGTTCTAGTAACAGGCTGTGACAACGTTCTGGGGAATGCCCTCGCTCGACGTTTGGACGACCTCGGCTATCACGTGTTTGCTGGATTCCAAACTAAAGCTGGCAACATTGACGCCGACATGCTCAAAGAAGACTGCTCTGGAAGGTTACACACTCTCCAACTTGACATCACTTCGGAAACTCAGGTAATTAACTAACCTTGCCATGTTTATGAATGAGTGTAAGCAATCACATCATTTCAGTACGTACCTATATGTTCAATCTGAAATACGAGTAGTATGTAGTATCTACATTCAATGAATAATGAAGGAACTCTTAATAATAACAAACAAAAAAATCTCATTGAACTGGAAAAGCTTTTCCTGAAAGCTCATAAACTCCTACACAGAGCAGTCAATTAAGGTAGATTCATTTTTAGCGTTGTTAGTTAAACCCCCAAATCCTATTGTATGGAAATAAGTATCATTAATGTAATCTTGAATATCTCGGCATAAGCCTCCTTATACATATAGGTACTAATATATCCATTCTAGCCTCATAGTCTAAGCCGCTAGTATACAAGTAGGTACATAGCTAAAGTCTGTAAATTAATTTTGTCCGTGTACCGCTCCTAGCAAACCCTAATTTAGGGATGTACTTGACTCTAAATTAATTCAGGTTGGCAACGAAAAAGAAAATGTTACAATCACGAGGTCGGAGCCGACCGCCCACGTTTTACAACATTAAAAACGATGTACTGTTCTAATCGTGGTACAAATTCGCCTAATTTGTGCACATTCGTTAAAAGTTCCTTTTTCTTCCCGTTGTATTTTCCGCTTTGTCGACGCCTGATAACGCACGAGTTCGAAATATATTTACGATTCGAGGAACGTTCCTAACTTTTGATAAGATTAATTGCCCAAATTCTCGAGTGAAACAAACTTGCAATTCGCTATCGGTCGATTTTGTTTGCGCCTATGACTGTGATTAAACGTTTTTATTTATAAAAATAACGTATCTCGGGATTTTTGAATAATCAAGGCCATGTCGCTGACAGTACCATTTTCTAATTTATTCTATAGTATACAGGGTGAATTTTTCAAGTGGGCGTGGATGGCCAAATCCGAAACTATGAGGACTAGCGAAAAGTACTCAAAGGAGTCGCGGGCTCGATTTTGATGAAAACTAAAACTGCATCATTGGATTTTTGAAAAATCAATATTTCTAGCCAGGAATCGAACCTGTTGATTTTGAAAAAAAAAAACACATACTGTATTATTACACCATTCGATAGTGTCGCTAATAAGGATCGAATTCTGGGAAGTAATAACCCACGGCAAACTAAAGGAAAGAGCTCATTTTTAACAAAATACTTTTCTTTTTCTTATGTTACCTACCTCATCATCATCTGCCTAGCCTTTTCCCAACTATGTTGGGGTCGGCTTCCATTCTAACCCGATGCAGCTGAATACCTCGGTATGTTTAGATGGTCTCCCATCCACAGACCAACCACGGCAAGCGTAGCTTAGCCTGATGGATTGACTTGTGTGGCTGTTATTATTTAGCCGGGCCCGGGTTATGTTATCTACCTACTAAACCTTAACTGATTAATTGTTCAAAATAATTATGACCATTGTTTTCAATACATAGCTGGATTCGACGTCTCAAGGATTGTACTGCATTCAGCATTACAATATTATTGATTCCATTAGAATATTTTCCAAAGATCGTAATAGAAATTTGAATGTAGAACCTAATGTTGTGAAGGTGACTGCGCTGCGGGTGTGTTAATAAAAATATTGAGCATCATTTCGAACAAGGTACGTAAGGTATGTATGAATACTCTAAAATAAGAAGCAGTTTATTAAAATTCAACATTTTTCTTAAGTTTGCCGTATGTCATTACTTCCCAGAATTTGATCCTTATTAGGGACACTATCGAATGGTGTAATAATACAGTATGTGTTTTTTTTTTTTCAAAATCAACGGGTTCGAGTCCTGGCTAGAAATATTGATTTTTCAAAAATCCAATGATGCAGTTTTAGTTTTCATCACAATCGAGCCCGCGACTCCTTTCAGTACTTTTCGCTATTCCTCATAGTTTAGAATTTGGCCATCCACGCCCACTTGGAAAATTCACTCTGTATACCTGCATTACTTACTACGTATAGGATCAAATCAGGTTGGTACTAAAGTCTGTTCTCTACAACATTGAGAAATGTATTTTTATTTTATAATTTATTCGTTCCAACATGAGTAAATCTTTCAACAATGTGTAAAAACTACTACTATTTATGACGCCGCAGATGAGATCTAGCGGCGAATCCTCATAACATAACGTAAAACGTTGGGATAACATGAAGCTATCTTGTGTTAGATTCTCTCGGCTTCGTTGTACATCGTGGACCACCTGCCAGAGGGCGCGCAGGGGCTGTGGGCCGTCGTCAACTGCGAGTCGTGGTGTGCGCTCGGCGAACTAGAGTGGGTGCCATTCTCCGTGATAAAGCGAGCGATGGAAGTTAACCTACTCGGTGAGTAATTACTACGAGCTACGCGGCGCTTCGCCGCCCTACCGACTGGTTGGTTTGTGAAAATGTCATTAGATGGCGGTAGTAGTGTCTAAGTAGAAAGAAAGTTTAACTTGATGTACCGCAAAAAATACCTTCTTGGTTTATTTATGAGAGAACTACAGTGATAGAACTACATATATTTTTTAAGTAGGCATACTTCTTTAATGTATGTACTAACTTACTGATGTTAGATGAAAACTTATTGATATTATTAAGATATCTTGCAATGTAATTTTTACTACGGTTTCGGATTCAATTCTAAATAGGTATGTAGGAGGTGCGTATTCCAGATTTCAATTCGATATTTTTATCGGCGCACTCCAACAATAGTTTGCTTACTTAAGAAATTCTCGCTGTTAGAGAGCGTCTGATTTTACTTTTGATGTAACACTCTACATCAAGATTTTTAAGCAAACCATTTTAGTAACAAACCAATTTTACTTTTGAAACGCTACCATAATTCAAAAAGAATATTAACATCATAATGGAAAAATTAATATCGGAGAGGAAAAAGGAAGATTTAATTTTACGGAGCAAAAAATTACTCATTTCCGCGAAGTTAATTAAGTCCAGGAATTTATTCTTAGCGGTGTACTAATTAGCAAAGATGTCTAGGCATCTTCGGATTTCAAACGATCTTTTACAAGTAATAATGTGAGCAGGTGTCAACAGTTATAAAATATTAAGGGATAAGATGTTTCTAAAAATACTATTTGATTCATTTCCAACTCGAACGCGACATTTGTTTTTTTCGCTATCTCTGCCACTTTTCGGCCGCGCTATTCTGATTTTTTTTTATCGTGAAAACGAATGTGAAATGAGCTGCCATTCCACCATTAACACGATTCACAGTTCACTTCACCAAAGTTTTCACGGTGAGATTTTTACAGATTGGGCTGTACCTGATATCAAATCTGAATTGTGTTAGTTTTCTATGAAAATTATCTACCCTAAATAGAAATAACACAAATCAAAATAGTGCAGTAAGTATATTTATCTAACACTATTGCATCCGATCACATTAATTACTGTCAGATAAAATAGAATATGTCTGAGCCCATAATATATACTGGTGTTTGCTGGTTTATACTTCATTCGCGCAGCAAAAACAAGTAGACGTAATTTTTTACATAGAAGCTGATACTTTTTATTCCAAATAAATGCGCGATTCCTGGGCACGTGTGCGAAGCCGAGGGTAAAAGCTGATACCTACCTTGAGTTATACTGAATTAGATTTCGGAGTACTTGAGGCTCTTTCTTAACCGAGTTGTGCTGTGCAGGTCCAGGTCACCGGTGCCGCTTTCAGGAAGTCTTAAAGTGGCACCGGTGACTGAAAAGTTGCGTAGAAACCGGTTGTCATGCTATGGGCATGTAATACGAATGAGTGAGGAAAATGCGTGAGGAATGTTTTGAGTAGTATGAATGTTGGTTTTAAGAGTGGCGGAAGGCCAAAGAAACGATGGTTGGACTGTGTGACAGATGATATGACTAGTAAGGGAGTCACTACCGAGATGACGACTAATAGAGAAGTAAGGAAGAAGACATGTTGCGCCGACCCCAAATAAATTGGGATAAGTGTAAGAGAATTATGATGATGATGAGGCTCTTCTTTATGCGAGTTGTGTTGTGCAGGTCCAGCGCGCCTTGTGCAGGTGATGCTGCCGCTGGTGAGGCGCGCGCGAGGCCGTGTGGTGCTGGCCTCATCCATCCTGACGCACGTGGCGGCGCCGGTGCGCGGCGTGCACGCTGCCTCGCTGGCTGCCCTCGACGCGCTCGCCGCCTGTCTCAGGCGTGAGCTCAAACCAAGAGGCGTTGATTGCGTAAGTTTCATTTTGTGTTATTCGCGTCCTGTTCGAAAAAAGTATCGTGAATTGTACAGGAGTACCGACAAGGTTGAACAATAGCCCTGCTTACCAGTGTTAATACGTGTTGTTAAATTACTACGAAATGGCACAGGCTGCGAGCGCCTGCCTAGTGTGGACTAGGAATTAAACTATTTCAGGAGAAGGTACTACAGTAATATGAAACATGCAGCAACTTCTCCAAAAATAACACATCTCATAGTATCATAAACTTTTGCGCATAAGATATAGTTTTTGGAAATTTTGCATAATTTATCGTCCTTTACAGCCCACGCTTGTCTACTGCAGTCATAAAACACTTTTTTACACAACTATCTAATTTCAAAAGTGTCTCTGTCTCTCTGCGATCATCATGATATCATACAAACAAGTAGTAGGTACCTACCTACTCAACTAGGTGCCAAAACATTGTGATCATGTTAACCTCAATGCTCGACAAACATTGACTCTATCAAACAATATACCCACTGCTAAAGTCGACATTAAACAACAAAGGCAACCAAAACGCATTTGATGCTCACTAACACCTAGTTGCTAATCTGTTATACCTCTGATGTCTACGAAACTCGGGCATAGTTGATACTTTACTAACACTCCGAGAACTAATAGCGGTAGCGCGTGGTCTATATAATTAGATAGACGTTGAGCAAACCCGCAAATCCCGTGCCTAGAATATAAAACTGTCTTCTCAGAAAGAGATTTTGATTAACCTTTCGTATGCCGGAACGTAGATCTACACGAGACACAATGGCTTTTTAATTGTGTCTGTAATTACGGCATTCAACCGGTTAATGACCAGAGGCACGAGGCTGTCTCGTTTAAAAAATGTCGCCCAAGAAATTATTATTTGTGCTTGTTCAGTTTTTTTGGTATTGCTCTATTCAATCAATATCTAGAAGCATATTACTAATTCAAAAAAATATATAATATCATAAGAATAATCAGCCTGTAATGTTCCCACTACTGGGACACAGGCCTCCTCTCGATGAGAAGCCGTAACCCACCGCCGAGCCGAGCCCAGTGCGGGTTAGTAGATATCACGTCCTCAAATTTTTGGTTGACATGCCGGTTTCCTCACAATGTTTTCCTTCATCGTTCTGAGAGCAGTGGTGATGAAATAATTTACACAGATAAAAGCGCCTATCTGGGTTCGAACCTACGACCTACCACTCGTAAGTCGCAGCTGTTACCACTGGGCCACCACTATCCTCTAAAAAAATATAAATATCTTAAATACGTTTATATGTCATCCAGAACTCAGGACTCCAACAACGTCCTTTAATATTTCAGCTGTCTCGCCGCACTATCACAAACGAGGTGGTATAATTTTAGATTAGTTGGTAGCGCACTTAAATTAGCTTTGAGCTCGTTATCCTTTATGATGCGAGGAGAACCTAATCAAACAGCTTTGCATTATTCATACCGGCTTTAGGTGTATCGCAATATGAAACCTATGTTCCTAAACGGTACCTACCTACAGTCCATACGATGACATATTAGTTTTGTATCTTTGAGAGTGGCTAAGCACCCAAAGTAATACGAAGCCCGCGCCTGCAGCTGTGTTTCATTTTGATTAGTTGCTGGGATGGCGAGGACCGAGGACTGTAAAAGTAGAAATTACACAAAACAAATGAAAGTACTAATACTTTATTTATGGGTAGTACATGATTGTTTTGTCTAAGCTCTGTATTTCTAAATTAGTTCTTAAAACATACGAAAACTACCTTTTGGAATGGGCGACTAGAATCAATTCTATTTTAAGATAATTTTTGACGTTCAAAAGTGCCTTTTATGTGCCTATTTGAAATAAATGCTTTGACTTTGACTTTGAGAATAAAATTGGTAAATTTTAATGTTATATTACAGACGCGATAAACCTGTATCACAGGCGGCATGAGCTCAAACGTTATGCTAATTGTCGGAAAATAAAATTCTTAACAATATTTAACATCAAAAGGTTTGGAACAGTGACAAAATTAAATTAATTCATTATTTTATACCTAATTTACTAACATGCCTTCAAAACAGTAAATTGAACACCCGTAGGGTTTTATCTTTACGAAAGTCAATCAAGAAATCCTCGAAAACTCCCAGTGTCTGGATTTTTGCGCCCAGTTAATCCCTTACTACATAGGATTTGTAACATAACTGGCGAACTGCGGGTGGACCCATTATGCACACGTTTTCTATTCCGTGATGCACACACATCAGCCAGCAACCGACTGTTGTAATACTTAAGTACCCGTGCTAAGAATGTGGAGACGACAATGTAAAAAACATTGACAATACAGTAGTCTATAGCAATACCTACTAAAGGAGCATTTTGAAACTATCAAATAAATCCTAACATTGTGATTTTTTCATTTCAAACAGACTAAATAGTACCTAGTGATGAGCCATCTATAGATTTTGCCAATCTCGACTGGCTATTTAATAGTGAATAAACTATTTTGTATATATTTGTTTGAATCTTTGGATGCAGACTGGGAACGTCATTACATATATGTAGTTTAATTTATTGTTGTACTAGCAGCGCCCCGCGGTTTCACCCGCATAAGTGTCGGGATAAAAACTATCCTATGTCCTTTCCCGGGACTCAAACTATATCACCTAAATCGGTTCAGCGGCTTAAGCGTGAAGAGGTAACAGACAGACGGATTGTCGCCCCCGCCTTGTATACAGGCTGAAATTGAAAACATGCGACAAATTGAAATGGAAGATTGTACTCATCATTATGAACAACTTTTACTATGGGACCAAACCTGAAATCGCGAAAAAAAAATCAGCTGTTCCCTACATTTATATTCGCGTAACTCGTCAAAATGTAGGGAACAACTGATTTTTTTTTGTCGCATGTTTTCAATTTCAACCTGTATAATTATTCATTTTTTTTATAATGAGCCGAGGTACCAGAACATTATAATGAGCTTTCCAAAAATACATTCCTACTACAGTATTTATTAAATGTTGGCAACAGGCAGATGTTAATACTCTTCTGTTAATACCCACACCTAAATAAATAAAAACTCGAGTCCTTGACGCACCAAATAAACTTCCTGTTGACGTCAAATGCAATATTTTTATTTCCACGATTACTGATTCACCACTGGAGATATTTTAAAGATGTACTAGACTAGGTACATTACAAATGTATGACGTAGCTGTCGGACTTTTAGTTTTATTTCAAACTAGCTGCGCCCCGCGGTTTCACCCGCGTAAATGTCGATCCCGTGGGAATATCGGGATAAAAACTATCCTGTCCTTTCCCGGGACTCAAACTGTCTCTATACCAAATTTCATCGAAATCGGTCCAGCCGTTTTCATGTTATGTCGTGACAACGGAAAACGGGTTTCATTTTTATATATTATACCAAATTTCATCGAAATCGGTCCAGCCGTTTTCATGTTATGTCGTGACAACGGAAAACGGGTTTCATTTTTATATAATATAGATGTATAATCAGCCAATAATGTTCCCACTCTACTGAGACACAGGGCTCCTCTCTGTGAGAGGGAGTGGGCCTTTTAATCCACCACACAGGTCCAATGCGGGTTGACAGATCTCACATGTCTTCGAATTTTTAGTCCTAGGACATGCCGCTTTCCTCACGATGTTTTCCTTCAACGTTTTGAGTGCATGGTGATTAAACAATTTACACAAAGAAAAGTGCCTGCTTGGGTTCGAACCTATTAATGTTATTTCAAATAGCAGCTTATAAATATCAGGTATAAAACGGACGGTATAAAACGGGAGTCAATTACCGCGAACACCCACTCACCTGACAAGAGTATACGAAATAACGTTCAGTTTAATGTTAAGAGAGTAAATAATTTTGTTACATTATTGGAGATTGAGCTGTGGTCATTCGCAGTGTACAGACGTGCTCGTTAGCAATATTTAATAATTACCTACTTTAATAATAGTGACCTCCTTTAGTGCACTACCAACGTAATGCAACTGTAATTTTGCTTAGTGTGTAGTTTCTGTATATAATGGACACGAATTAGTGAACTAGTAAAAATAAAAAATGGATAACAGCCCCTTTAATCCAAGGGGGCCAGTGCATCCCTCCGCCTCGCCGTCGAAGACGACAATGCAGAACCCAGCTCTTGAGTCGGCCACGGCTGATATTGTTTCAACGCCCGAGATTCAAAAATGGATGTCGGCCATCGAACAGCACTTAAATGAAATTTGCTCTATTGCCGCGGATGGCAAACTCAACTCGGAGCAGAAACTGAAAATCTCAACCTTGTGCCGTAAAGTAGGATCTGGAACCTCACAAATGGCAGTTTTATACCAGTCGCTGAAGCAGAAAGCCATTCACGCGTACAATGCGGTTGATGCCCTTAAGGAAAAGCGAGACCTGACGGAACATATTTCGGAGCTCAAGCAGACGATTAAGGACTCTGGTTCTGCGGGAAATGTTTCGTTTGCCGATATGGTGAAGAAGGGAGCAAATGATTTCGTTCGGCCTAACAATTTAAGCTCTGTAGCTATTTATCCTAACGATAAATTAAAGTCAAGTGACGAAACAAAAGACCTCGTGCAAAAAATCATTCGCCCTGAACAAATGAAGCTGCATGTACGTGGTGTCCGAAAGACCAAAAATGGAGGCGTTATTATTAGTACAGAGACGAAACATGATGCTGACAAACTCAAGCATGCAGTCCAGCTCTCTACATCCGGACTTACCGCCGACGAACCAAACAAGCGCAAACCTCGGATCGTGGTTGTAGGTGTGCCGACTACTTTGGCTGAAACTGAAGTCTTCAGGTGCATTTATGAACAGAACGTAACCGATAAGTTTCCAGCATTGCCTATGGAGTCCTTTTTGAGCGTGGTTAAATTAAGCCACAAATCTGGGAAGAAAGATGCGTCGACCTGTAACTACGTCATTGAAGTTACAGCCAACATACGTAAAGCCCTATTATCCCAGTCAAGGCTTTTTATAAATTGGACGTCATGCCCTGTCAGGGACTTCACCTTGGTCACCCGATGCTACAAATGCCAACAATATGGTCATGCAGCAAAAACATGCAGAGAGCTAAAATCTACGTGTGGTCACTGCGGTGAAGAAGGACACTCGATGTCAGAGTGCGCGAAGAAAGCTGACACACCGAAATGTGCAACTTGCTCACGCTTTAAAAAGCCCAATAACCACAAAACGGGAGAAGCTGGGTGCCCTGCTAGGAAAATAGCGGAATACAGGTACATCAACTCTATCGACTACGAGGGCGCCTAGAGCGTCATACTTAAGGCCAGACTTCCGTGTTTACTGCCTGCTGCTGACTCAACAAAACATTACACTGGCCTACAAACCCTCGATTTTGTTGATGAAACACATTGCCTCGAACGTGATATAATTTTGTGCAACATTGACTTTAACCCACTTACCATTTTCTGCTGACTCAAAATCAAAATCATTATGTGTAGCTAAGTTTTAAAGTGCAAGAAACTATTTAACGCTGACTAAATAATTACGTATAATTTATAAGATTTTTTGTTTTTTTTTAACTTTAAGATAAATAGTATTTAAGTAAATTAGGTATAAAATAATTAATTAATTAAATTTTGTCATTATTTCAATACTTCTAAAGTTAAATATTGTTAAGAATTTTTATTGTCCTACCATTAACATATAGTATGCTCATGCCGCCTGTGATACAGGTTTATCCTAGTACAGGCATCTAACTTTATTATACCTATGTAATTAATTTCTAAGACTTTTGTAATAATTTTACCAATTTTAATACCGAATAAACATTATTATTATTATTATTATAATTGGTTTATCGTCATTTCGCGAGAGCATATATTCAAACAATATTATAATAGAATAATGTTTCTTATTTAAAAGCCATTGTAGGTTAACAATATTGTTAATTAATAACAATATAATTATTATAATCCTTAAGTTCCACTCGTACAAAAGGCGTGTTGATTCTGACCTTGTTTAACATTTTTATGTTATTCCCAACAGATCGGAATGTCAGATATCGACGTAGATATGTTATGTTGCAGATTATTCCAGATATTACCTTCACATTACGTAAATCAGCTTTCGCATACCTGCTAGCTACATATTGAATGTAACCGCTATACGGAATGTCCATCAGACGTATATAGGTAATATACAAGCTAACCAATATTGATCGGATGCCGATGTGGTTACAATTAAAATTCGACTCGTGTCCAATTGACACGCACGTATGGATACATACGTGTATATACGATTGGAATATTCGGCCAAACAAACCGTGAAAATTAACTTATATAAACGAGTCCGTAATTCTCACTTTTATGCTAAAATCGTACTTGTGTTGTTAAAATCTGAAACACAACGCCACAAAAGGCGGTCATATTCATTTCGTCAAAGGATAGTGTCCTAGGCATAGTCTGAATTGAAACTTTAAAAAGTTTGTGATTTTGTAATCCTAATTCCCATTTTCCCTGACGTCAAATCAAACACCATTTCATTTCATTTCAGCAACGCCTAGTTAGGTAGTGCCTAACGTAAGCAGTTTCCTAAGCACCCACCAGTGCGGCAGCGTTTCGCCATTCGTTTCTCAGTAGGCAAATCATAAGATTCAAATTAAATATTTTGGCACTTCTTTGTGGTTTTCAAAGTAAAGTTCAGCATTTGTCAATATTGATAAAAATCTATTGCTAGGCTATCCTGGTGTTTGGCCAGACTGGGGCGCGGGCGCAGGTCGGGCGCGGCGCGGCGAACTCAAACATATGTAAAAGTTGTTTTAACATTACCTATGCATCGCCGAATCGATGTCCTGACTTTAGTCATCGTTTTGACGTTGGTAATATTGTTTTTTGCGCTAAGTAACTTCAATATTTACGCATTGAATTTAAGTGTCGCCCAGTGTTAGTGAACGCAGGCATAAGTATTTTAGGGACCGACCGCATATTTCGATGCAATGCCTGGGCACATGGGGTTAATACAACATGTAAATTAGTTTGACTCTAGATAAATTAAACTCAAACTTAAAGCATTTATTTCAGTTAACCCATTTATAAGCACTTTTGAATTGACAAAGGAGTCAGTCAGTCGGAAAGATGAAGCTTGCCCATTCCATAGCGTAGTAGGTTCCCGTGGAGGAAAACGGGCAAGAAACTCCATGGACACTCATTTAAATTATATTGTTACAAAATACTAGTTATATAATTAATGTTGAATTTATAACAGGCATAAGTACCTGTGAGAGAACGATGTGAAAAGACGTGTACGTTAAATCCTCCAGAAAAAAGCAATGAGAAACGAAAAAAAAAACTATTCCAAAATAAAGTTATATAATTATAATAATAGCACGCACCAATATGCAGATATTACCTACGCATCACTCTTCTCTTCTTTCCTTTCCAAACGTAATCCATAAAGCAAAGTGTCCATTAGCGACACAAAACTTCCTCAAAAAAGTTTGGTAAAAGCTTGTTTAACGTGCCTGTACATATCAGCTCTATGTACCGACTCATAATCTTTATCTCAGATTCTCGGCCATAATAAATGTACATATCATCCCGGTGACGTTTACGGTGGACAAATGCACTACAGACTTGTTCCACTTGGTGAAATTTAGTCATGTAATTGGCCCAGTTACTGAATTCAGACAAGTGTAAACGCATTCAGCCAGTTGACTTCCTAAAAAAACCTAACTAGAAAGACAATGGCCGCGATACGTCCGTCTCTGTCGCTTTTTAATCTATAGAAGGATTCAGCAACTAGCTAGTTCAGTGTCGTGTGCACAGAAGGTTCCTAAATATCCTTTCCCTTCCTAAAAAGACGACTTAATTTAGACGACTGTATTTAGCCATGTAGCCATCCCTTTCAAAGACGTAAATAATATATATATGTAGGTACACCGTACTTAGATCATCATCTCCTTAGCTTTTTCCCAACTATGTTGGGGTCAGCTTCCAGTCTAACCAGATGCAGCTATTTATGTACACCGTACTTAGATGTTTGAATCTAATAGTAAGTTCAACGGTTGGCAGGTGGTAGTAGCGGCTGGCGAGTACACAACCGGGAGCGCGTGGCTTTCCGAGGAGAAACTTCTGGAACAAGCCCGCGACATGTGGAAGAGACTTAGCGACGAACAAAAAGGCGCATACGGTGAAGACTACTTTGAAAACGCCCTGAGAAGCCTCGAGAAGTACACCAAAGGCGCTGTAAGTATTAAAAACGTGACAATGCTTAATTTCTTCGTATTTATAGCTTTAGTTATGTGTTCGTATGTCGACATCGACGCTTCAATATTACCTATATTCTGTACCACCATTCTTTATTCCACTTTACGACCCACAGAATATTGATAACGTTCCTCATTTTCATCTCTATAGTTCGTTATAGGTAGGTTAGCAAAAGTTCGTGTAAGAATTTACAAGCTGCCGTCTCATAATTTGAACATCAAGGCTGCTCAAATAGGTTAAGTGTTTTTAAATCAAAAACGGAAATTTTGTTGACTTTATCATAAAGAATTAGGGAAAAAAATAAGATGAATGAATTGAAAATTGAGGCACAGCAAAATACGTGATATTCAAGTTGATATTTTCACGATATTTTCATTTTCCTAATGTAGAGTCTAATAAAAATAAGACTACCTAATATTTACATAAGAATGTGACATATGAAATAAAAAAGAAACAATATTTTGAATCACTTCGCTTGTTTTTGGGAATGCCTGTGTAACCCTACTCTTTCTACGAATAATAAAATAGAGAAGCACCTAGCTGAACCGAGCCTTTGGGTTTATGATTTGGTTTACTTGATTTAGGTATGTGCCTACTCTTGAAAGTCGATATCTTATTTAGATTCCGTACATTTCATTGGAAAACAATTTTTTACAGGAGCTACGTTCCTGAAACATTCTTTAGTTAAAGACTTAAAGAGGCCAAGAAAAGAGGATTTAGATTATAGACCTTCCATTGCCTGTCCAGACTCTAGTTTTCGTGCTTGTATAGTTGTGTATGATCCTGAAAAGAACTTTCAGTTCGTATCTATGTGCCACGCACCTTTGATGATTGTTTCGCACTTAACGTTGATTGATCTTATATTAATTTAATTAATGTGTTATGGAAAATTAATATTTAGCAAATGGTCTGGGTATCGTGTAACTACTATCGGCGAATAATCAACGATTCTGTAATTACGTAGGTTCACGTAAACAATATCAAAAGCTGAGAAATCAATACTTAGCCAAAATAGCTTCCATAAACAAATTCCTTCGTTCAATTTCCATCTCCTTCTCACTGCATAATTATCTCTCCATCGCATCTACCTACTTATCTAATGTTGGCCTTCACAAAGTACCTACGAACATTATTCTTAACATTCTGTTTGCGATGTTGATGTTACAAAATATTAATACTTACACAAAATTGGACGGAGCTTTCTCTGTAAAGATTAACATTAATTGAAAAGTAACGAAATCTTTTAATCATTTTAGAACTCTTGTAGCTATACCTACATAATATTGATGTTGTATACGTACTCAGCAACGAACAAAGCCAGTGATGTGAGAATTACATAGTGACCCTACATTGTAATTCTCACATCAGTGATTTTATCTCCTTTTATTGTTTACGCTTCATTAGGAGTTCGATCACATCAGAGGCAGCACCAGTATGTATGATAACTAAGTAATGAGTTGTGTTCCTTGCGCAGGACGCCGACCTAACCGCCGTGACACGTGCGCTGAGTGATGGAGTGACACGCACCTTCCCCCTCGCCCGCTACACCCCTGTCTCCCCCCGGGAGAAACTCAAGTCCATACTGGCTGAGCACATGCCGCGCTCGCTCTACGAAGGCCTCTACACCGATTAAACGAGAAGCCTGCTCAACGTCTACCAACTAATGAATACCTCGGTTTATGTTTCACTGATCCTGCAAACAACACGACTTTTATATACATATATATGTATACAGCAACAACTTTTAATTTACCCAGTAGATATAAAGGTCAAATGTGAAAAACAAAATATAACCGACGATGCTGTTTATCGGACCTACCATGAAAATACGAATTCACTTTCATCTCGAACTTTGTTTACGCAGAAATTCTTTTTAACAGGATCAAAATTACAGTTTCTATTCATAGGGGGTCCTTATTATTCATTGTACAAATCTTAATGAAAAGTAGGTACGATATGGAAGCTATCCTCAAACCGTCAAACGATTGATATCACGCTCTAAAGGATCAACAAACTGCACTAAATATAGACGTGTATTTGAGAAGCTGGCATAGTTGCTATCTCAGTGCAATAAACAATTAGCATCTATATAATACGTGGGTAACGTAGTCGGCGTGTGCCAAATGAAACTCTTATGCAGAGCGCTCGAGTTACGTAAGCATATAAGTTGAAGGCAGTTTACTGATTCTGGCTCCAGCCCACTTGAACACGTTTTTATACATCATCTACTCGCTAAGAAGTATCCGCGCCGCCTGAGTACACTAATAAATCAAGAACCATTTAACAATCCTGTTAACATTAAAATTAAAAGCCTTTGTCTGTTATCTAAATGTTAGCCAATGTGACTGTTGGTGACATTTCGTTAATTAACAAAAGATTCACTCGACCGTTCCATTATAATCTCCGTTTTCATCTTTTGAGTAAATTAGATACTACGAGTACTTCAAAAGTATCTAGATCTGATTCTAGGGCAACAGTCGCTAGTAAAATGAAATTGCTCGAGCTTGTGCTGTTCGTTTCATATCAGGTTACCTTTGTAAAAGTATTAGTTGCAAAATAATAGGCTACAAGAATGTCGTTGTATTTTGAAACTTGATCACTAGATAGTGAGTACCTACATATATGTTAGTACTCAGGTCAGCTTGACCCGATTATTTGTTGGCACTCGATCAATTCTGTCAGTCGCGTATGTTGCTGATCCATTTTCGCATTTAATGTGTGGTTTTCCATCATTCAGGCTAAGGTTATTATTGAATAGTTAAATTGGTCATAACCTGCGTTATATAAACCATTTACACGAAGGTAGTGGTCGTGGGATCACAAGGCATTCATTATTTTCAACTTGGAGCTTATGCAAGTCTCTTGCGACTCGCAAAACTTTTCTCTACGATACGCTAAGTGTTTACGTGAAGCCCAAACTAAGTAAGTTAAATAATAAAAGTGGCCGGTACTCGCCCGGGCAAAGGAACTATGTTTATTGAACACTCTAAACGAAGATCTCCTAAAATAAAAATCTGCTGCCTGAAAATTTTGGTTTAAATAACGCACAATGTTAATCTATACTTGTTAATGTACAATAATTGTATTGTGTATATTCACAGTTGCAGATAACATGTAAAAGATTACTCGTCGTGTACAGTATTTTGAATAAATGTTCCCGTGTGTAATATCATCGTCATTAGCTCAAATCATCAATTAAATGATCAACTAGAGACCTTGCTCTCGTTGGCACCACATGATAGAGATTCCATTATATCATTTATGTTTGCAAATACTTGCTTTACGTGTGTGTATTCGTATTATGTTAAAAATGCAGCCGGTACGTGGAGTGCCATGAATACATTATCGCCACCTGCTTGCTGCATTTTTGAAGTGCATTTAAGTGCGGCATACAGAAATAATTCGTTACTATCTAGATTAATTTTAGTTCTATCGCGTGTGAGATAATTTTACATAATGTGTCTTTTTAATAAATAAAAAAGTTAAATGTTGTTTTATTTACAATGCAATTACTATAAAGTTCAAAATAGTGTGTCATAAGTCCTCTTGTCTCCAGGCTTAAATAACTGTATTTATATCTAACGTTAATGAAAACATTTTTATTTTGTTTGTTCTGCTTTCACTGTCCTGAAATTAGGCCAATGGTTCGTGATAAATTTAATCCAGAACCCGAATTCCACAAGTAAAATTATAGTAAATACTTACATATATTATGTAAGTAATAGTAATTTATGAAAGTACTACTTTTAAACCCTCGAAGTAATCAAAAACTGCAAGAGGATTACCTCGGTCGAATGGACAGCGAATCCGCTATAGCGTGATCATAAATCCGCCTACGTAGCCAGATGCCTACGTACGTAGCACGATACCCGCGTAGCATTTGGTCGGCCGCGGCGGCGGCGGCGTAGCAATCTACGTAGCAGAGACCCATATTTAGCATTCGACTGCTATGAGCTTATATTGGGCAACTTGTGTTTATAAAATGTAGTTAGGTAGGTACGTGTCCTCGAAATCCATGAATAAATAACTACTAAGAATAACTACTAGAAATCGGGTTTATAAATTCTTCTTCTTAGCGTTTCAATGTTAATTATTCTAAATTTTGTCAGCTCATGAGCTACGGGTTATGCATTATTTATACTTTTTTACTTAATGATACTACCACCATTGAGCACTAATTACACATTAGCATTAACTACACCATATACATAAGGTGCAGTTCATGTTATGAGGCATTATTTACTATTCAACCAGCACGCATCGGCCGACACATCACGAGAATTTTTGCAAAATTTATAAAGTAAGGATCTTTGGTGTAGAATCAAAAAACAGTAAAACCCACAACACTGCATGGGTAAAAGTCACGTCAACAATAATTATTATGTATATTTTAATAGCCAATTTAAGCAAGTATGAGGGTTCATTAGTAATGTTTACTAGCAATAATGTTCATAATTAAGTTTAAATGTATACGAAGCTCATGTTTAAAGAGAAGCATACGGCGGAAACACGGAGTGCCGGGGCTTTTATGTCCAATTATAAATTAATATTGCATGCTCAGAACACTGCATTATATGTTTCGCAAATGCAAACAATAAAACCGCATTTAGAATTTGTATAGAACCCTGTGGTCTGCTCTAAAAAATGTTTTTTTACGAATAGAAGGTACATTGAGGGAATATGATACTATTATCATAATCTCTTTGTGTGAGTAGGAAACATCTGTCTCCCAAGCGCAGTAATGCCAATTGATTATAGCATATTCACGCTAACTTATGATTTACTAGCACCTATAGTAGCTAGGCACGAGTAGGTACCTACCATGCAAAAAGAATCGATCATGCATCATCAAGTACGTCATACGATGTCTTGCGTCACAGTTCCAGAGATGCGTATGGGAGGTGTTCATACCGAAAAATAAATTTTTCCTATTATGACTGCCATTTTTCTTCACAACAATGCTTTAGGCTGATTTTAGAGTCGCGCTGACCATCGGCGCTGACAGCTCAGCGCGTAGCTTGTCAGCGCGAAACGTTGACCAACCCACGCGCTGATAGCTAGGTACGCGTTATTCTAAAACGCTTCCTAGAAGTTCATACGTTTCGGCAGTCAGCGCCGACGGTCAGCGTGCGGTCAGCGCGACTCTAAGACCAGCCTTAAAAACAAGTTTTATAGAGTAACTGAAAAACTAAAAAGGTTCAGTCAGAATAGTGTTGCCAAAAATAAAAGAAATCGTACAGCCTTAATTTAATAAGGTGACTTTCTCTTTCAGGCAAGTGTACATTCACGAAAATAGGAAAACTTTTGAATTAACAACATAACACGAAGTAGATATAATTTTCCCGAAGCTAGGCTGAAGTTCTCGAAAGCGCAGCATCGGCCAACTTATCGCGCCACCGACTCGTAGGTACGCTGTTGACCCACTTTGGCATACTTTAATTATTTAATCAGAACATAAGTAGGCTGTATTCGCGATTTTTTTCATCTTTTTAACCGACTTCAAAAAAGGAGGTTTCATATTTTTTCGTTCTGTATTATTTATGTATGTTCATCGATACCTTCATCAATAAAATTGTGGACCGATTTTGAAAATTATTTTTTCATTTGGTAGGCGAAACTCGCGCAGTGATCCCATGTAAATATTATCAAATTTACTTTGGTAGTTTTTGAGTTAGCTTCAATAATACGTATTTAATCCGCGTTGATGATGTAATAAAACTTCCTGTCATTGTTGTTTACGTAACAAGTTGTGGTACTTATACGAATGCGTGGGGGTGTGACAGCTAAAAAGCTAAAATTAAAAAGCTTTATTACAAAAAAAAACAACCATCTTCCAAAAAAACAGTAGGTACTAAGTGAAAAATTACTTTAATTTCGGAAGTCGGTAGCAAAAAACTAAAATATAAAACCAAAGACCGACTTCCGAAATTAAGGCGAGGTTTTCCGGGCCTGTAGGCCTTTGACACGTTAACTCCGCCACAGCATAAAATATTTGCAGTTGATGAATTGAATTAGTTTTTCTTAGGTTCGTGTTTTCCTTAGGTTTATGGTACCTACGGTGTAGTGAACTAAAATTATTACTTAAAATCTCCGGTGGCCTAATGGGCATTTTCACATTATCAGAACCCGATACCGCTATACAGCTATACCGACACCGACATAAATACTATCGGCCCGATGATATTGGTGAACATCGATGACCATCGCGACGCACGAACGTCTAAAGTACTAGGTAAGAAACGACGTCTTGAAGTTGTCAGTGCGCAAAAGTTTGTTCAAGTGAAAGATTGTCCGCTTATACTCTCACCCAACACTGTGTCAAAAACAACACAATATACTTACCTAAAAACTTTTAGTAGGGACTAAAAGTATGTGATTATTTCGGCCATGGTGACCAATCTCAGTGGAGACTAGCCATCGGCGTGGGAGATATTATGGTGCACAAGTGTATGCGCAGACACAAGTGCAATCTATCACTCTCATTGTCCGATGGGATGGCAATCCAACATGACCGATGATTTTTTTTTTCTAAGCATTTTTAAAAAAAATATGGAAAAAACTTTTGTTTTTTTTTTCTATTGTGTAAGTACTTGACATGTATAACTTGCTCTGAACTTCTGAAGATTAACCAGAATGAATTTAAAATGAAAAAGACCAAGGAAAGGATCTAAAGGTCGGCGACCAACAATTTAGAAATACCTGATGCCCCTGGGATTCTCTTTTCAGGAGGTCACAAGAATGGCCGAGGACTGAAAGATTTGGTACCAAGCCGTTCATGTCACGATCCTTATTTTAAATTAGTGCTAAAGGACATATTATAAAGAAGTTTCTATGGTGAAATCAAACATCACGTAGGTATGTAGGTAGGCTTGACCATCAGACAGAATAATGTTGGTTGACGTTTGGCAATAAAAATGCCTGCGTCTACCCTGTTTAAACTGTAAGTGTATTTTACAGGTAAGTAGTAAACCAATGACCGGATAAAGACTAAGATATAAGTTAAGTAGGTAGGTAACTATTTTCTATTCGAGCAAACAATACGTCTGTATTAATGTAACAATAAAACGTTATCTTCTGTAACTACTAGCAACTCAATATGATATCCGTTGGTCTCTTCTCATGGTCTGGATGTTCCAGCGATCACAAAAGAAAGAAATTAAAATGAATGACATTTCAATATAGCTCCCCCTTTAAAATGCAAAGTACATAGTATCATCTAGATGAAACTTTAGTTCCAAAAAAACTTATGGGAAAAGTATTGTTTAAGTTTGCTGTTATTGAAGATGACTTTACTATTTTGTGTTCGAAAAATTTAAAACTCGCTAATCGTTTAGACGCCAGCGATGTTAGCGATCGATCAAAGTTAACGTCATGGCATAGTTGTAAAAGATTCAAAAACAACATTAAGCTAGATGACTTGTAATGTAAGCTAATCTTTGACCAAATTAATTATTATTTTCTCTCCTAAACCACACACAACAAGAGCACGTGTAACAAAGATTAATGGCTGCTGAACGATTCACGGCAACCTATTTCGGAACTGGTTTAATAGCGGTAACTACATTTTGTTAACGATGCCGAAGTTTAAGAGCTTTCCCTGTTTATGTATATTAATCTCAATTTGATTAATTTCGTATCGGTTTCCGATGCAATTGCTTTCGTGGTATACAGGCACAAATGTGCCACTCATGTGGCAACCGTAACGTGCCCGTGGGAACCTGGGGTCAGATGTGCGACCTCGACCTGAATACTGAGCTGCAAAGGTCATGTGGGCTGCAGCCAAAGGCTAGTTTCACACAAAAGATACTTGTAGCTTCAACTCTACGGCGTTTTACAAAAAATATGAAGTGGGTTTACGTTTTAAGAATTTTATTACAAGGACAGAAAAAAGAAATTCTGCTGTGTTCTATACCGAAAAAAAATCAATAATAATGTTACAATTCAAAACTATTATGTTGGTGTGCCTTAGGAATCATCATAGATACCTACATATATGAAAGAAGGAAATCATTCATATGGATTTCAAAAAACAAACAATTCTAAAATGAAATTCTTCCTGCAGTTCTTCTTGAAATATTTGATAAAAACAGTAGGTATACGAGTTTCACGGGATCAATTAGTAAACAATTTACAAAAGCAAAAAGCCGCGTGGAAGCAAAATATGTACGCAATGATTCTCGACGGAAATCATGCGAATTGATGAAAAATAAAACCTCATTTCTACTAGTCAAAGCGATTCGGAAGTTTTCCTTGTAGGAGAGTCCATCATTTTTAAGTTCATGCGAGTATCTTTCATTTACGCACAATCCACAATCAAGTTCAAGTACTACACCTTTTTTTTTAACGTGGAGAAATGCTCATGCAATCTGCACTACCACGGGGAGATAGTACAGTTATGTGGCACTCTAACCCACTAAAACTCCACCGTATCCTCCTCTGCCGCTTACGGCGGGAACACGGGCACGCGTTAGCACTCATCCGTGAACCCGCCGCGGCTGTCCGTCACCGGACCCTCCTCTGGGGAGTAATCGCCATCACCGGCGGACCAGAACACATAGCACGCCGTGACCACCCTAGGGACCAAACCAGCACATGGGCGCCAGACGACACCGTGTCTAGGCACCCTTGGTCCCCCTGCGACGGGTCAGGTAATTGGCCCCGCCGCCTGCCAATTTTCGGCCGCAGAGGATAGGGAAAGCGGCCAACGTCACACCAATACTCCTCCTCCTCTGCGGCCCCACAGCGTCCGCCATCAGACGGTGGCGACCCCGTCAAGGCCGCGGAAGGTAGGGAGACCGGCGCACCGCAATACCAGCACTCCTCTCCCGCTGTGGCCTCCAACCCTCAGCCGCGATCTCCAACCCTCCGCCGATGCCTCCCATACGACATCGCCCGCCTCCACTATTATAGCACATGTTTTTGCCAGTTGGGCGCAACCTATGTATTTGTTGGCCGCGACGTCGTCGGCTTACTGGCAAAAGCCCTGACGAGCGGCCCCGTCTCGGGTTCCTTTTCGCTTCACTGTGGGTGTCCAAGCCACGGCTACTGAGCCCCCCCGCCTCGACAATGCGGGAACCCACCGGGGGGAAGTACTACACCCTAACCTATACGAAGGACCCCACAAATAGGGTCGGTAAATGTAGTGCTCTTCCGACGTTTCCCTTCATATTTCCCTGTACGTCCTAGTGATAAACTTTTCGTTCTTTTCCCGAAGACGGTCTGCAATGTATGTAATTTGAAACAAAATGAAGGCACTTTGTTAGTAGAAGCTTTGGTTTGCATTGAGAAACCAGAAGTCTTCATGAAATGACCATCGTGTCCAGAAGTCAGTGCAACTGACGTGTTTGCGTCACACGTAGGTACGTCAAAGTTTCAAGTTTGTAATTACATCATCCGGACATCGCTGCTGTGATACTCCGTTAATGCAGGTAGCGTGTCAACGAGACTTTATATTACACCACCGAGACCACCCGCCACCCTAGCTACCTGCAAATAGCTATATCTACACTTTCATTGAAAAATATGACTCCAAAAAGTTGCAGCCGTTTTGAATAAAATCTCTCTCGTGAAATATTGAAATATAACTCGAAATATTAAACAGTTTTTTGAATCTTGTTGTCAATGTCTAACTTTTGTCTACGTTGCTAGACAATAATTATCTCGTCACTAAATTCGAAACAATTTACTGTTCCAGCTAGAATGATAAAGGATACAGTGTTATTAAAGGTGTAGACTGTAGACAGACGCAAATTCTGTTACTGATATCAGTAGTGCTATTCTGTAAAAATTTCATTGAAAACTTAAGTAGTGTGAATCTCAAGCATCAGGTGGAATGACAGTTCACTTCCTACCTTCTTTTTCACGGTGAGTTTTTACAGAATAGTACCACAGTAGTTGAAGTACTCTTCAAAACGTAACAGAATTTTATATCCATATGGATATCTCCTCACAAATGCCACAGGGAGAGATCCAAAGATCGAGCGGCAAGAATTTTTAAATGTAAATTTTATAGATCACTCACCTAATATTTACGAGTGTTGCTTCGCCGGATGCTCCGTAGGTACATAAATTATCAACCAAACAGCCCATTTGGAAAATTGAAATTCTAAAGAGCTGGAAGTCATGGGGCCTTTGCCCAGCAATGGGTTGATGCAGGCTAACAGTAACACTAGTCACGGAATTTCGGAATAACTAAGCTTCATTTTTAATAATGTTGCTGCGTTGCTGGCAATGACTATATTATAAACTCGTGTGGTGGTGTGTGTTGGTTTTAATTCTCTTTGGTTGCTGGCCATTAATTAAATCTTGATTGATCTCTGAAACAAGGCAGTACCGCCGCAGTAGGTGGGTTTAACTGTAGGTAGGTGTGTTTAACAGTCTGTAGCCTACTCATGGATATCTATGCTACTTACTACTGAAAAAAAAATCAAAAAATCAAAATCAAAAGTCATTTATTCAAACTAGGCTGAGAATCAGCACTTTTCGAACGTCAAAATTACAAAAGACAGTCCCCCAAAACGCCCGCCCTTCGCCCTGTACCTCATGAATACCTAATTATAAAAAAAATATTTGAACATGCTATAAATCCTACAAGTACCTATATCTTCGTATGGTTAGTAAGTAGGTACTCAGAACTCTGTTTTTATATAGGTAGATTATTCAAGTTTTCATTTCTTCATGCTGACAATTTGGCATATTCATGGCTTAGACCACAGAATATATAGTACTAGCTTAGACTACTAGCACAGAGTACTTAAAGTACTACGTACAGAATGGCCACTCCCTTCCCCGCACTAACATCAGTTACCGCACCTCACCCCGCACTTCGATGTGTTCGTCGCCTGCTCTTTAACAATGGCGCTCGCATACCTACACAAGAACCGCAGCGCTGTACCTACCTACTGCTGACACGAACACATTATTTTTTTAAAGTTTTATATTTTGTGTTAATCACGATATTGTGCATTATTTGGATGCTTATCATCATCGAGGAACGATAAAGACAGGAGTTTCTTTCGGTTCCCGAAACATGAAAGAAGGTAGAGACTACGAGTACTAGAGAAGAAGAAGAAGGAACAGCAACTCAAATGTCCTTTAAATCCATAAAAAATAAAAGCTAGTATATTACAGACAAACAAGTTAAGCCAGTGTTGTGATAATTTATTTTCATAATTTTCTCTATTATTCGTTTATTTTCCAAGTTTTCTTCGTTTTAGAACAATTCAAACTTCCGTAATATTAACATATCAACTATTAAATTATTGCTCTCTCTCTTTATTGTCTTAGTTATGTCTCTTTCTTTCACGTTCTATTCGTTCTTCGACTTGAAAAGTAGTACAATAGAAATGTTATTAATTAGATTTCTGCGAGTACCTAGTGTCGCGGCGCGCGGCGCCCCATTGTTGCATACGTTCGGGCAGCGCCGCCCAAAGAGTAAAGTAACTATAGGCGCCGCCGCCGCCGCCGCCTACGCACTACTGGCCCAGTACTGCCAGCCAGCCCTACTAGATTTCACGCACACATTTACACGTATACAAACGTCATTTGTCAATGTAGTGGTAGTAGGTACCTAATTATTATTTTGCGAGCGTTGTATGGAGTGTCCGGGGTGTGCTACTAGCTTCGATATGAAATTTGGCAATTTGTTTTCTATCTTATGAAAATAGTACAAACCTAATATAGACCGGTGCCTAATGCCAGTACGAAATCTAAAAGGTTACTACAATGACAAGGAATAGGTACCTACGTACTGACTGTACTGCGGTCTCGCGGGCTATGTTTATTTTAGCATTGCAGATGCGTCGTTTGTTGTGAACTAGTACATCCCCACTCTTTAATAATGCAGATGTTAATACTACCCACTTGTTGCTCACTTTGTTCGGAAATAAACTAAAACAATTTTACTTTCCACTTAACCGCCCCACTACTTAGAAACACACCTACAATAAACAATGTGCTTACCTTCTTAGTAAAGTTACCTAATGTTTGTCTTTTATAGAATTATCTATCTTGAAATATAGCGAGTGATTTTCCAATATTACTTTCTTACTTGTTGGCACAATCTTGAAAGTTGGCCTCAGGGTTTTGATGAAATTGGGTGAATCCACCTCTTTCCGATGCTATAAAACGATTTAGCGTTCGAGAGGTTGGGAAAACTCATTTAGTGAGGCAAATAACCGTAGGAGAGCTTTTAGATCTGCTGTCGTAGGCAGTGGGCAGCTCTCACCTACCGACAGACATTAGCTGGATAATTTAATAATTAACTAGGTACCTACGACATTCTTAATTAGTGCAGATAACATGTAAATAAGTACTAGATAGTAGTTTCAAGATATGTCATTAGCACTACGCTCGAAGTTCAGCATAAACGTATCTAAGTTATTGTCAGTCAATCTAAGCGCTGCGCTGCCTGCTATTAAGTAACTAAGTAGGTATTCATTTTATATTTTAATATGTACATTTATTTGAAACAGTATGCAGGCTCAATAATTAATCAGTGAATCAATCAATCAGTATGCAGGCTCTACAACTTCATTTTAACGGTGTAAACAGAGCAATTCCCGTAATTTTAAAAACGTTCACAATTTGTCAAAAATACCTCTAATTTAGTTACATTTTTGACATTGATTGTCTCAGTCTATCAAAAAGTACTCTGTGGTCGCTTAGATGAGATTTCGACTAGATTTCGAACGTTTTAATGACAGAAATTGGTCTTCTGATCATTATTCGTGCGGAAATTGAACAAGGAAGTTTAATGGATTGTGAAGCTACAGCCTCAGTACCTAGTCCGAAACCTCGCATAGGTAGTCCAATTTTCAAAATAGATACAGTGTTAGGTGTCAGGTCAAGGTTGATAGGTTGAAGCGTGCAACAAATGCTACGTAAGACGATACAGACATTAGGTACCTACGTCTGTATCGTCATACGTAGTCTAATGTTTGAAGTAGAGCTTTCATGTTTTGTTTGGTAATGCCGTCTAGACGAACTAAATAGGTAATGCAATAACGGAATGTGTAATGAAAGGGTTGCTGAATACCTTAATAATTCCCTAAAACAGTACTGGATATGACAATCAGGTAGGTACAAGAAAGTCTCACATAAAATAGTTGACCACATATTGAAATGAGAGCCTTCCAGCCTGTACAATGTGTGGTACAAGGTACAACTGAATGTTGCCTTAGGTTTGGAAACACACACAGGAGGCGGTGGTGGAGGTGGCAGTACAAACATGTTCAAATTAGGTTAACAACACGTTGTCGCCGTTGTTTATGTAGCATTCTGTCATATGGAAACAAGGTTTTAGATAAGCCGCAAATAACTTAATTAATAAAACACACATGGACACCTAGATTTATATTTAAGTTTAATAGGATGGACTTGTCCCCAGACCACGTCGTTTTTGCGGACTCAAAGACTTGTGCACAAAAGCACAAAACAAACATTGAGCTGTAAGTTGCAAATTGCATTCTGGTACTGAGTATTAAGGGGGTGAGTCGGTAGGGGAGACTATATTGATCCTCGCCGTCGCGCCGCGCTGTGACCGAACGTGACCCCACGACCGCCCTTGTATACCTGGCCCGTGGTCCTCGATGTTGATCGCAAGAACAAAGTTTTATACTATGACTCTGATGCAAGTAGATAGGTACCTACTTAAATAAAAACCTAAATTAATACCTATGAGGTAGGTACCTACCTCATAGGTATTAATTTTTAAATACAACACCCACCTAAAGTAGGTATAGGTGGCACATTACTTCAAAATTAAATCATCCCACAGTACCTATTGGAGACCGTTTCTAAACTAAACGTATTTTTTTTATAAATCACTGATGATCAATAACAAGGTAACTATCTGCAGCTGCAGCCATCGTTCAACTTTCTGAGTTGAGACAAGGCGGTCTGAAATGGTCTTCCTATTACTTAGGAAGGTAGGTAATAAGCTGTCCACGTGTAAAGTATCTACCTATATCACGTTATCACCCCCGCAGTTCACGCGGCGTAGCGTTACGTCGCATGCATTTGCGTAAAAAGCTATAAAATTAAACAGAGATCTAAGTTGATTGTTAAAGTAAGTAAGGCTTTGATAGGTAGATATATGTTATAATAAGGCAGATAGATGTTCGTTTCATGATGATCGGCGCCCGGCGCCGCGCCGCCGTGAGCGGCCAAGCAAAACGGGAGTCATATTCAGGAGCTTGTGGGAAGCAGTCGTTTTAAAAACATCGACCCATCTTCATTCAGACTATTCACGAGAGTTTCTAAAAATAAATACTTTTTGCAAAACAAACAAATTAAAACTGAGCGTGAATATTTCTACTCTGGCAATATTTATAAAACGTCAAATCGACCACTTCGCGAACAGCGAACGAAGCCAAAACTCGTAAATTTTTTTAGAGTAGTCTGTGCCTAATTATTGAACAAAAAAAATAGGATTTTGTAATACGTGAGTCATCATTAAACTGATAAATTTATTATTTTGAATAAAAAACAATGGAGCACGATATTAACAAGCCGTATAAAATCTGTGATGTAAATCGAGACAAAAAGAAGGGTATAGTCGCATCATCCCTTGAAGATCTCCTTACAAAAGTGCCAGAAAAGTTAGGAATGCCCTCAGAGAATTTAACAGTGGTTTTAGAGTCCGATGGTACTGAAGTGGATGATGAAGAATATTTTTCTACTTTGGACCCTGATACTTCTCTTATGATTTTACATGGTCTTGAAAAATGGGCTCCGAATATGCCAAAGTGCCAAGTTTCTCTCGACCAAACTGATGACATTGGATTAGGAGACAAAGGACAGGTAGCAAATTTGGTAGGCCGCCTACAACACAACTTGTGTCACATCTCACTCCTGGGAGGTCAAGACTTGGAGCTGTTATCAGACATGGATCCAGACAGTCTAGCAGACATTGTGACGGATAGAGACAATAGAATAATTTTGGAGCACATCAAAGAAGCATCCGGAAGGTAATACATAAATTAATTTATCATCAAGATATTATTATTATGTCCATGTAATTATTATTCTGTAAAATTCTTAACCAGCACCTGATAATTTGTTTAAAAGATTTTTAACTCTGTTCAAATGCAATTTTACAATTACATTTCTTAGAACAATGATCCACTAGCTTCAGAACATATTGATATACTTTTATTAACATTAAACATTAATTAAAGTTAGAGCTAGTTTTCAAAATAATGACAACATTGTTTACTTTGTACAGTAACAATAAAAATTGTAAGTACCCAATTAGCAACTTATCTCACTTGTTTTAATATTTTGCCTTATTACAGAATATTGCTTGAAAAACGTCAAGCTCAAGATGCCATGGAATTGTTGAAGTTGTACCATCAGAGTGTGGCCAATGGTAATGAAGATATGTCACCACCAAAGCAAGAAAGAGTGTAGAAAAGTGTGTGAATTGCCATGGTAACCCACCATTATTTCATTTGTCATGACTTGATTCAGGTTAAGTTTTATTCACTTGTGATTTGAAATAGACACTTTCTCTACTAAATTTAACTACCACTAAAGAAATTAAATTAGCAAGCAAAACATGTAATCATCATATCGGATATTCTGTGCCAAATTTTACAAAGCTCAATAATATTACTAATTTGGTGTAATGATTTGAACTGAATCAGGTTATGATTAACATAATGTAACCCTCAATTTATTTTTAAGGGATGGTTCACCTCAAAAGTTTACAAAACATGAATAATTGCATATTTACATGCTTGTGAGCATAAACTTATCTTCTTTTTTACTCTATTAAAAGTAAAAGTATGTAACACACTTAGCATAATAATGATCATTCATATATACCAAATATTGAGGCCTTTTTAAAAACATTATTTTCTAAGTTATTAAAATTTTGTTTGTAAGGAGTAAATGTACACTAGTTTAGCCAAAAATAAGAAAAATATAGCATGATCACATTATATTTATTACTTCCATTTATTTTTAATAGTGTCTTGTAACAGTATATATTGCAATGTCCTCCATTGTTATTACATATAATATTGAGTAACATATAAGCTGGTACATGGTAAAATATTAGAAGTTAGTGATAATAGAACGCTAATCTTATGAATATGAGCTGAAATCGAAAGGTATGGTAACAGTCTTAAGAAGCATTGTAAGTAACTATATTTAGATGTGTATGTATAATTAGTATAAAACGTAATGTAGTAAGTTACATAACAGTGAACTATTAGAATTATATTATACATTTTTTTTCGGCTGATAAAAGTAAGGCATTTTCTATTTATGTATTGCAATAGAAAATAATATCAGTCTTATTACTAAGTTTTTTAGATAAAACCTTTTTACATATTTTAATAACAAATCTGACAATAGGTATGCTAGTGCTAAGCATTTATGGTCTACTATTTATTCTTACATTATTTTCCATGTTTTGTAAACTTTTGAGAGACGAATTGCCACAAGGTTGATAATCAACATCAATTTAAAAGACTGATAGTTGGTAAATTTGTTTTTATATAGTTTTACCCCTAGTATAAGGTTTATTCATTTAATTCCAAATTTGCTCAAACATTTTACAAGATATTAAATAAGTTTCCCTCAGTTTAATTCCACTGCCATGTTATAATGAAATACTGGCTATTTGTTTCACTGTATGTAGTGGGGTATAACTGTTGGTACTGGTGAAGTGATAAGGACATTGACATTAGTTACTTAATATGGAATTGTAACAATTTTGTTAGATTATATCAAATGGAAGATGTCCAAGATGCATCTTGCATAATCATGTTGCAAATATTCGTATGAACTTGGGAAGAGGGACTCCAGTGCCCTGTTGAATCTATGGATGATGGTGTATGATATTAACTTTCTTATATAATTTCTAATTATTCAGTTCTTAATATCCTAGTATTATATTTTAATTTCAATGAAAATTATTTATTTTCAGAACTATGAGATGAATGTTTATGTTAGCATACTGGATTGCTGTGCTAGATGTTATACGTAATATTATACATAATTGTATGTAGTGCACCCAATAAACTTATTATAGCTGGAAAATAGTATGTACCTACCCTATAATATTGCACATAATGTAGTATGTTGTAAGATACAAACAAAGTCTGTTAAAATGTGTGGGTGTTATCAGACAGTCTAATATTACAGATACCTACTGTCTCCCTACATATTTAGCTAAAGATTTGTGAATAATAATTATTTTATAGCTATCTCATACCTATTACCTTTGAACCTGCAAAAAATACTATGTCTGAAATCATTAACTGCACATACTTAAACCAACATATATGGTAATTCTAATTAAAGTTAGTAATTATTGTGCAAAATATGATGTATTTTTAGTATAGCATAGTAAGTAAATCATTCAAATGTTAAGGACCGGTACTAGTTCAGATTGCGAAAATTGCCTTAGCATTAACGGCTGTAGTTCCAACAGTTCTGCAGTTTTTACTTTGAAATTAATATACGATAAAGATGAGGACTACTGCGAGGTGTCATCGGTTGCGAAAACACGATTGCATACAATTTTCTCGATACAAAGAAGTCTCAAAGTTACCTCTAAACCGCAAAATAAAAGGAGAATATTCAATGAAAATTTTCAAATTAGGCCATGAAAATTTGCAAGCTCATCGAACTATGCATAAAGCAGGTGTCATAGGTTCGTTTTTATTTTTTTAATCGTTAAATTTAACGTAAAAAGATGAGATCCGAAATATCCAGCTTTATAACCACTCATACCTTGAACCGCTCTGCCGCCCGGCCCCCGACAGGACCCCGATTCAGTATTTGTCAGTACCGCTTCGGCTATCAGACGGGGAACCCGTGTCACTTTGCTTGCGCTCAAAAGACCCGATTGACAACGTTTTATGTTCTGAAGAAATTATGTAATAAAGTAAAATGAAATATAGATGTAAAATATAAGGCCTCGTATTTTTATTTTTTCCAAATTTTGTAGTTTTCATTCATAAAATAATTTTTGAAATGGTTTAAAATCGTAATCTCAAGTCAATGTCAAAACATTGTCAGAAATTTAGGGAGGTAAACGTACCTATTTTAGACAGTTCCCAATGTGTAATGGTGTTTTCAATATATTCAGCAAAACTATTTTTATAAATAATTTTATCTATTTATTGATACAGGGTGTAAAAAGACTTTTAGCCGTCGTACATCAAACTAAGTAACATTGCACAAACGATCTGTGACAAAAGTAATTGCTGGAAATCGACTTTAATTTTTGGTGTGAAAAGGACGATGAGTCAGAACGTCCCCCCAACCTTACATTGACCAACAGACTTAAAATGTATCTCATTCGAACCGCCTTAGCAAGCTGATCAATTTTTACTATGACGACATCTCTCAAAAGTGCGGGATATTCCGAGAAAATCATGTTTTAGTGTTAATTTCGTCACAACGTCCCCCCAACCCTTACATTGACCAACAGACTTAAAATGTATCTCATTCGAATCGCCTTAGCAAGCTGATCAATTTTTACTATGACGACATCTCTCAAAAGTGCGGGATATTCCGAGAAAATCATGTTTTAGTGTTAATTTCGTCAGAACGTCCTCCCAACCTTTACATCGACCAACAAACTTAAAATGTATCTCATTCAAACCGTCTTAGCAAGGTGATCATTTTTTACTATGACGACATCTCTCAAAAGTGCGGGATATTCCGAGAAAAATCTTGTTTTAATGTTAATATTGCCAGAACGTCCCCTCAAGCCTAACATCGACCAACAAACTTAAAATGTATCTCATTCAAACCGTCTTAGCAAGGTGATCAATTTTTACTATGACGACATCTCTCAAAAGTGCGGGATATTCCGAGAAAATCATGTTTTAGTGTTAATTTCGTCAGAACGTCCTCCCAACCTTTACATCGACCAACAAACTTAAAATGTATCTCATTCAAACCGTCTTAGCAAGGTGATCATTTTTTACTATGACGACATCTCTCAAAAGTGCGGGATATTCCGAGAAAAATCATGTTTTAATGTTTATTGCCAGAACGTCCCCCCAAGCCTTACATCGACCAACAAACTTAAAATGTATCTCATTCAAACCGTCTTAGCAAGGTGATCAATTTTTACTACGACGACATCTCTCAGAAGTGCAGGATATTCCGAGAAAAATCATGTTTTAATGTTAATATTTTTGGCACAAAATAAGACTTTGTAAGTAAACCATATTCTTTGATTTTCAAACCTCTCCAGATCAATTAGAAGATGCCATTTAAAAAAACAGAAAACGTCATTCGTTACTCGTCCAATTTTTTCTATTCCTATAGGCAGGCAGTTGTCCCACCGGCGGCGATGAACGATTAGCGAGTAGAACTAGCAACTGAAAACGAGTTGGCGAGCAGCGAGCAGCGTGTGTGTAGTTCCGATAGTTTTGTCGCTGGGCTATCAGCGAGTTTTCGAGTGCGACGGGCGATTACTCGCACCACTCGCTCGGGGCGGTTAGTCTCACAGGGGTTGCTCTCGGCGTGAGCTCTGACCACCAAGCGACCATCGCTGAGCGAGTATCGCTAGGCGAGTATTATCTTTGATAGCTCTTGTCGCTCAGCGACAAACCAGTGAAGCGAGTCCTCGCCGGCAGTGTGAACAGTCAGCGATCAACTGTTAATATATGAATCTCTTTTGTTTACACGGAATGTATATCTATTGTACGTTTCTTGAGCGAGAAAACAGCCGACAGTTAGTCGCTTCCTTGCCGGCGGTGGGACAACTGCCATATGCTCGTCTACGACGGAGACGCGGGTGTCTTTGTCTTGGGCGAGCTTGAATCCCTCACTGCACTCAGGATTCAAGTCTTAACTCCCTCGCTTCGCTCAGGAGTCAACTCAAACCTAGAATCCTTCGTAGCGTTCAGGATTCAAAATAGCGCCCACAACAAGACACTGCTTTATCCCAAAATAAATAAAACGATTTTTTATTTTATTTCTAAGCCCCATGGATTTTGGAGTTAAAACTGGTTGCTAGTATTTTTATAGATCTTTATGAACCTGATAACACATACGACGAGCCTAGCGAATTAGAAAAATGAATAAAACGATTTTTTAATTTTCATTTTATTGCTAAGCCCCATGGATTATGAAGTTAAAAGTGGTTGCTAGTCTTTTTATAGATCTTTATGAACCTGATAGCACATACAAAAGATCTGTTGCAGGGCGGGAGACGGGCCTAGCGAATTAGGAAAAATTAATAAAACGATTTTTTAATTTTTATTTTATTTTTAAACCCCATGGATTTTGAAATTAAAACTGGTTGCTAGTCTTTTTATAGACCTTTGTGAACCTACTAATACATACAAAAGTTCTGTTGAAGGGGGGGGACGGGTCTCATACAAATATGGTCATCGTTCTTTGCTGTATGCGCACTACCACAAACAGCAAATTTTGCACCCGCATGTAACTGTACAGGGGTCCTGGAGGTATTTAAAGTTGTGTTATAATATCAAAACTTGTTTTCGTAAAAAATATCGTTTATGCTCACTAGTTCCTTCGCGTAGTTCCTTTGAAGGAACTACTGAGAATTTTTGGATCAGTAGTTCCTTTGCAAAAGCTGAAGGAACTACTGAGACTAGATATTTCCTTTAGCAGTTCCTTTGAAGGAACTACTGAGAACTTTTTGATCAGTAGTCCCTTTGCAAAAGCTGAAGGAAGTACTGAGACTAGATAGTTCCTTTAGCAGTTCCTTTGAAGGAACTACTGTGAACTTTTTGATCAGTGGTTCCTTTGCAAAAGCTGAAGGAACTACTGAGACTAGATAGTTCCTTTGAAGGAAATAAACACATATAATGCTGCCCGCTGCTGCCGCAGGCAGGACCGTAGGTTCGGTAGGAAAAGAAAGAGAAGCGCGATGACACAACAGTGGTAATTTATTGCAAATATGAAGCTATTATCTATTTACAAAAACTATTTAATAAAAAATAATCCATCACTGAATGCAGTTTGGCATCAGAAATTTAATGGTATATTTTTAATTATGATTAAAAATAAAATAATTTTACAAACCATTAAAGTAAAAATACTTGCATACGAAATTGTTCCATAGACTCTTACCACACCTCGGACACTCCATACAACGCTCGCAAAATAATTACCTATTACTACTACATAAACAAATGACGTTTTTATACGTGCAAATGTGTGCGTGAAATCTAGTAGCGTAAAAAAAATTGGCGCGGAAAGCAATTTGTGTCGGGGAACCGAACGACGACGGCGGTGGCGCTGCCCGAACGTGTGCATTATTATGAAGTGACCATGTAGTTCAATTGTTTATTTATATAGTCGGGTTCGTAATGAAATAAAAACACTAAAATAGTTTAGTTTAAATGACTTATTGTAAATGATCGGTTATTAAATCGCATGTTATTAAAAATGCGAAATCTTACAAACAGTTTATGTAAATACGAATTCGGAAAAGCATCACAATATCCAACCATCGTGATTAAAACTCAAATAAAACTTTTAAATCGCATAATTGTGTGTTCGTATCAGCAATACAGCGCTGCGGTTCGCGAGCACCCTTGCTAAAGAGTCGGCGACGAATACCTCGAAGTGCGGGGTGAGGTGCGGTATCTGATATGAGGTCGAGGAAGGGAGTGTCCTTTCTGTACGTAGTACTATTAAGTATTCTGTGCTCTTACTGATAAGGAGCATGATTGCATTTGCGAAAACAAACGCGGTTGTTGAACTATTTGAGTACCTACGTACTTGTGTGCGTACTTGCACAGTAAACATACAGTAAAACATCTTCATACAAACGTGCCGCTCTCGGTTTGAATGTGTGCGTGCGCGCCGCGCGCCATGTCGGCACGCGATTTCACGCACACGCTAGCATAATATATGAGGGAATAAGGTGGCGGCAGTGCGGGCTGTGCAGCGCGACTGAGAGCACGCGCGTACGCTAGGTACATGACCGCTTGCGTTCGTCAACTCTCGCCGGCGGCGGCCACTTAAATTACGAGTATCATGACTTCAAAAAGGGGAAAAAAATATTGTAGTGTTTTCGGGTGCCTCAATAATGATTTCGCAAACCCGGACTTATCATTCTTCATAGTTCCTACTCAACCAGAAATGTAAGTACCTACTTATACTTAAATATTATTAGAAAATGTGGTATTGTATTGTTTATTTCACAGTTTATTTGCTTTATTAAGAGCGTAGCCGAGTCGCATTTTTCCATATAAATGTATTCCCAAATTTACTTTCTGAATACTATGTTTAGAGCTAAAGTTAGTTACCAGTAGCAATCAAACACAAGGAAATGAAAATATTTTGTCGGAAATCTTACGTTCTGACTATGTACCAATACAACATGAGCTACCGGAAAAAAATGCATTCTTTTATGTTTGTGGCGCTTTGTTAAAAAAATGTGTTGATTACCATAAGAACTGCGATTTTTTAAATAATTACGTCGACGTTAATCAACGAGCGTGTAATTTAAGTGTAGAATCTGGATACACCCATTACAGGAATTACGGCAAAGATCGAAATTAACTCATGATCCCACCTGATGATTTTGTCGATAATGTAGAAAGGATGGAGCAGGTGTTTAGCAAAGCGTTCGAAAAGGACCACATCAACATTAAAATTGGCCGGTCAATTTACGATCAACTGAATGATATAGAATTTAAGATGCCCTGTCCATGCTTTCCCAAAAGCTTTTTACAAAAACTTTACATAAGAATGAGAATTTACTTTACATTAACAAATAATAATAAAGCGTTCCGGACGTGCAGAAACAGGAGAAAAATTTTCTCGGTATCAAATTTGTAACTTAGTATAATAAATGTTATGTGAATAAAGGCTTTTTATTTTTACTAAATTTATAAATTGGTAAAATATTCAATCATAATATGCTTTTTATTTCATAAATTTAGATCAAGTGCTGCTTGTTCGAAATTATTAACTAAAACTAAAAGTGACAACCCTGGGGATCAACGCAAGTGTAGGCTAATAACTCGGCGGGCGGCCTTAGATAACTTACTGTATATTATATTTACTGTGGTACTTGGAAGCAAATACCTGGTGTAAAAACCCGGTCGCATAAATACGTACCTTTTCTACTTGCCCGATCACACGTTTCCGAGGGCCATTTAGATGGAGAGAGTTTCTCGACTCGAAGATACGATTATCGAAAGAACATTAAAAAAGTCTCTTCGTGTAAACATTCACGATTGTCGCCCTGCCCCTTGGCCGACAATTGCCTCGCAATAGAATATATGTCTCCGTGTAAACAGAACTACAAAGCGAGAATTGTATTTCGAGTTTTTGTGCTTATCTGCTCTTCTGAGACAATAATTAATAAAACGAAAACGGAAAAAAAGATATTGGGTTAAAAAATGGATAGCAAGAAGTACTTTTGGAGCATAAATTTCAATGAACTTAACACTATCGGCAGTACCTGAATGATTTTTGTGTCATTTTGAGAACAATATCGTAGTACTTAATCACTGAACTCGAATGGCAAATCTCGCACTCAAATCCGTTCAAACCGATTTGTACGATACTCGTATGAATTTGAAAAAATGTCATACGAGATCGTGTATAGACAAGTCGATAACTCGTAAGCAAGAATCTTCTTACTATATATTTCGTTGTCTAAACAGTCGCAGTAATTTATCGCCTAGCGATAATTGCTTACGAATCTCGTATGACATAATCGTAGGCGAGAATTTCGTTCTTGCCTGTATGTAAACATTATGATACGATAGTCTTATGGCGATTTTTGCTTGCGATAGTAGCGTACGATTTCTCGCCAAGAAACGTTCGAGAAACTATCTCCATCTAAATGGGCCTTAACGCGTTCGCCAGTTTACTCCCCAAGTCAAGCGCGCCTAAAGAAGTCTCACTTCAAAAAATTTTTGACAAAAAAAACCGACTCCCAAAAATACTACAAAGTGAAAAATAACATTAATTTCGGATGTCGGTGTCTTTGGATTTGTATATTACTTTTTTGCCACCGACTTCCGAAATTAAAGTTATTTTTAGTTAAAAATCTTATATATCCAAAAAATGTATGTATGTGCCGTCCATAAAACATGGAATAGAAAGTGAAACAACTGCCATGAAACAACTAGCATCAAATTGAATATTAAAAAAATAGAGCCTTGTGGTCTTTTTATTGATTAAGAGTTACCATTTCTAGGTGCAACTCCGGACGGAGTTGTGCAGGGAGAAGACACAATAGTAGAAATAAAGTGTCCAATTTCTGCATTCAGGACTTCGTTGGACGATGCAATAGATTAAAAAAAATAAGGTTTTGGAGGAAAACGAAAGATGGATTTTCCATAAATTTGAAACATCCTTGGTACATTCAGGTGCAGGGACAACTACACATAACTGGTAGAAAAACATGTATTTTTGCCGTATGGTCGGGATGTAAAAATCATATCAAAACTGAAATTATACAGAAAGACGATCATTATTGGGCAAAATTCATGAGACCTACTTAAATTAACAAATTTTTACTCATCCATCATACATGTTGCCAGAGTTATGTGATCCCAGACATACACCTAATGTGGAAATTAGGGATTTAAGGGAATTCACATAAATGTTCTTGCTTTCGTCATTCTCCTCCTCTTGATTCCTTTTTTTTTAATTTAAATGTTTTCATTAATAACAACTTATTTTAAAATTCGTTCTATTCTAAACCTCCGTTAAAGCCAAAATGTATGAAACTTTATAATGGACATCAGTCATTCCGATGACGTATTATTATGCGTTATAACCATTGCGTGCTCTTGACAGTGCTGGGTTGCCAGCTGTTTTAGAACCCAATGGCTCGCGACGATTGGAAAAGACCAGACAGATTGACCATAATGCCTTAGAAGTTAGGTCGGCCTTTGGTGTGTGATGCAACATGTATCGACTACCTTGCGTCACCCCATCTTCCTATTACGGTTGGCTGTGCTAGTGCGATTACTGCGGGTGCAGAAAACCTCAAACAGCGCAAATAGATACTCTAATCTTATTCCGACTTATATGTACCAGCCGTTTGGGGCTGATACACTAGGGCCATAAGGTCCGAGTGCCTACTTAATTTTTCGAGAAATCGCCAAGCGATTGGTCGACTCTTCACGTGACCAGAAGACTAGCCTATTTTTTGGCCAAAGATTCAGCAAAAAGAAAGTAATTTTAAGGCTTTGTAATGGCAAAGGATTTTATTACTAATCAAGTTATTTTGAATCTTATTTCAATGAGTTTAGAATTCATGTTACTTTATTTCGATACCACGATGCCGGGAAATGACGCGACGTGCCGCGGGACGCTGCGGCATGACGCGACGCGCCAGGGATGCTACGGCATGACGTGTCATGCCGTTTCATTCCACGTAATGCCGCGGCGCGCCATTGCATCCCGCGGGACGTGTGGGTCACGTTGTGTCGAGGAATTATGATTGCTAAGCTAGTTGAAATAAGATTGAATCTTGTGCTGCGGTCATTTCGGTTAATGGGACGCAGTCCGGTCTGTGCGGGCTTTCAGCAGGATGCCACGGAACGCCGCGGGATGCCGCAGCACAACCTGCCGTGGCACGCTGTCAGTGAGCTGAGCGCCGGCTCGTATTTGGCTGTCGATGTCTTATGGTGACAAATATATGGCGGTAGAGCAATGGTCTTTGGTCGGTCATAGAACACTAATGCAGTAGGTATATTGCGGATTTCGATGTAAACTGTATTTGCTATGCGAATGATGAGTGTCTCATGTTTGTTTTGTTATACCTACTTATTATTTACCTGCCCATTTAAAATAATTTTATATATACTGAACATACAATGTGAATGTAATAAATTAATGTTAAGTTTAATCATTTTATTTCTTGACATCCTTCCAACAATAGTTCAGTTCACCCTAACTGAATCAGTATGTCAGTGCGAGTGGGATAGAATGATACATAGCGCGGGGAAGTGGGGGCAAAATCTGAATTTGAGCTGAACTATTACAAGCCCTTAACACCAAAATGGAAACTTTTGTCTTAATTTGATATACAGATTTTATGTAATATATAGTTATTTATTACATGCAAGTAGTGTTATACTATCTAAACTATATGTAATGTTCTGATGTCCCACTCTTTGTAACTCATATGTTTTATTATTGTTATTATAACTTCAGTTTTTCAAGTGGCCTCCTTGCCTTGCATATGTTAGCAGCTTGAAATAGGGTGAATTATATTTTTACTGCAGTGTCAAAATTTTCTTTAACATTTTTGTGGAATTGGTATGTCAACAAACCTAATAGAGGAATTGGAATTCAGTTTTACTGTGCACAAATAAAACATAATGGAAATTAAATGTTATATTTATTTTACCTTTTACAGATCACATTAAAGAGTAACTAAATTACATACAAAAATTGAAGTTATTAAATAAGATCAGTAATGCTTTGCCAAACATATTAGTTTCAATACTGCTCATGAAGGAGATAAATATTTTGAAGTCAGGATACACAACTACAATGTCACAATCGGTCAAATTTAATCATCAAATGAAATTCCTTAGTGAAGCATTTATTAAATAGGTAGTTCACAGTTAGTACATGACATATTAAAACTGTTTTAGAGAACAGTGCAGGAACTTTTCTCACGGAAAGGATTAACTTTTTGGCTGGAAAATCCAACAAGAAGGCAATCTTCCTGTTCATGTTCATTTATGTATTTGACAATGTCAGATACCACCACAGAGACTGGAATGCGCTTTATTGCTGCTTCTCGTCTCAGTTGTTCTGTTACAGCCCGCTGCTGCTGCAATGTTGAAACCATCATGTCCATAACGGCGGTATCTGATAGGCCTATGTTGAACGTAAAAGTAAAACTTTAAAATGCAAAACAGGGCGTAGCCTCCACGGAAGGTTTGGTCTGGAAACAAATTTATGGATTAAATATTAAGAAAAACGCCACGATAAATTTGTTTTAGCACTAACACATAATTAGTTACTCACAGCGGATAGAAAGTGAGGTAGATGTTCGAATTATGAGGGCTTTTTAGGAAATTTCGTAGCAATTATATTGCAATGAGTAAGACAATACGTTCAGTCAGCAGTAATGTCATTAAATGTCAATGTCAAACCGATTTACAGATAAAATAATAAATGTCAAATCAGTGTTATTTCAATTTTGTAATTTCGTTCAATTCTATTATTCATTCTAACTTTGTTTTCGATGCGAGGCTTTATAACTGAACAAAGTGAGAATTTTAGTCGATTTTTGAATTAAGAATTTTTCCTCTGTTCACGTCATCTGGGACCGATTGCTGTCAATGGCAGTGGCAGTGCTCTCGAGGTTGTTCGAGAATACTTTCACCTCAGGCAAACTCCGTAGCAAAGACTAAAATAGTATACTCTACTCTCCGTAGTTTGGTAAGGACAACTTTGAGTGGAAGGCTAACAAGAATATTTAGCTGGATTGGACAGCGTTTGACAAGCTTCGTCGAGTTTACTCGTCGCTATAGAGAAGGTCGATCAAAGCTAATTGTTGTTGGCGTGACCATAGCTTTGGCCTTACTTTCTCTTCTGCACGAGAGAATATTGCGATTCCTATTTTATGTCGGTTTGTAACGAGATTTTTGTTCAAATAATTGCGAATAAGGCACCGATCAGGCCAAGACGGTTAGTGTCAAATCACGTATAAATACGTGAGCTGAGAACATTTTAGTTCCTTTGTATATTGGTTTGTAACCTGATTTATAGTCTAACTAAACATAACCTCGAATGGGGATTAAAACTGCCTCTTGCTCACTTCAGATGTCGCTACTATCCAGCGTCTAAAAATTTGACAGCTAGCTGTCTCTATCCATAATTCTCATCATTATTTTTGTAAACAAGCGCCTTTTTACGCAGAATTAATTAATATGCCGTGTTGCACAGCTATTGACTGCAAAGATACGGAGACCCATGTATTTGCCGAAGATGTTAAAAGACGAAAACTCAGGAAGAAAGCTCACTGAAAAAAAATGGATTCCCGATATTTCGTCAGAGACCATGTGCTGTCCTTTTTATTAAACCTAGACTATGGGAGAAATTCGTACCTATACAGGTGATCGATTCCCATTAGACTCCGATCTCAGGTTAAAACCTAGACGGTGATAGTCTCAAATCCTATCCTACTTCCTACTATATATTATATTAATATTATAAATATGAAAGTTTGTGAGGTTTCTTAATCTCACGCAAAAACTACGTACCGAACATATCAGGTTATCGAAATGTCAGGTTTTCGATACGAAAGCCTGTCGTATGGTTGTGAATCAGGGCTCAGTCAGTACCAAAGTTAAGCTCTAAACGAAACTAGCGTGGCATTTTTTAACTTCTGCGCATAAAGTTCACTGCTCAACTTTCCTGGCACGGCTTTGTGTAGGAAAGGTGGAAATAAACGGAAAAGTTATTACTATAAGTTTAATGGAATAGAGACCATTGATGTGGTGACACACTAAATTCAACACAAAACATGCCTAATCCAAAAATTGATATCTTAAATTGTATTGCATACTTCTATAATAATAAAATAAATTGTTTTTAGAAATTCAATGAATAGTCATTAGTAAACTCAATATTTTACTGTTTTAAAACGGTTAGTAAACAATAAAATTCAGTATGAAGAAATGGCTACCTAGAAATGCTGAAAGGCTTATAACCATTTTCTTATCCACAAGCTATTCAGGAAGACAACCTGACAGGCCTTTTCAGTAGAAAACTACAAAGTATGTTAGTATTTTCATACAATATTTTAATGTAAGTTATTGAGTGCATAATCCTGTAGGTGTTAATGTCATATCTTTGTAATTAACTAGATGCCTTGGCAGCCTGGCGCCTCTTCACATCCCAATTGTAAACTCTTGCCATATTTACTTCAGTAGTTGTCCATTGATCTCTGTAATTCCGAAAATATCAACACATTAGCTGCAGCTGTTTATTATTGTTTTAGTAAATTAAAAATGACAAAATGCATGTTATTAATAAGTTCTGCCGTAAACACCAAGCAGTAAACTTAATAAAAAATAGTCTATAATAAATATTTCAATGGGTAATTAAATAAATAATTGAGCTTTAAAATGAACGGTCAGTTACTTATTTATTCATTTTATTTTAAAGAAGGCTTACAGACTAACAAACCAATGACATAAAGAATGTAATATTAAGAAAATTGCTAATAACAAGCCTCCTCTTATGTGTGGGCAGTTAACAAATCAGAATTAGTAAGAAATCTAACTTGGAAGTAGTGTTCTCTGGCCACTGCTGTGGCCCGGTTTTTTTAGGGTGGATAAATGGAATAACTCCCACGGCACAGCTCGCTTCTAACCTAACATAACCCATTAGGTCTGGGTGCCCTGGCTTAGTTACTGCAACCAATTCGGCTTGTGCGTGGTTGGTCACACTTCATGGTTCCAAAATTTTTACTGCACATTCATTTATTACATTACTCAAGTATTTTTTGTACTAACTTGTTAATTGCTAATTGTAGGATGTAATAATTAACCAATTTTCTTTTTATATACTTAATATACTTGTTTTACGTCACAATAATTTACCAATTGCCATAAAATTAAATTACTGCTTGTTAATTTATTCAACTGATTATAATACCCTCCCTAATGATTAAATATCATTTGTAAAAAAAATTATATGTTACAAATTTTGTAGAACCAGATGATGATATTGTTTTTGCAGAATGAAGCAGGTTTTAGTGTGTAAAACATTAACATTAGTTAGTTACCTTAAGAAATCTAAATCATGCTCAACACATGCCAGATTCTTCGTGGCAGTTGCCATATTTGATGAAAGGAGATTTTCAGCATCATCTAATGTATATTCTAACATAACATTTGCCCCAAGCCACAAATACACCTTTTCTGTAGGTGGTATGTTTGCCTGAAAATGAATTGAATGTTTTAAATTACCTTGTGGCACACTATAAACAATGAATGAGTATCAACTGCGGTTCACCTGCACCAGTTTCAATGGCTGGCCTTTTAAAACCAGCCTAATTAAACTGCTGATACATTTAACGTAAGAACTAAGACTATCACTATATTTGTACAGTGTTTTGTCGTTTGGTATCAACTAAATTATTGCATTTTTGTCAAATGCACTGTATTTGAAATAATCAGCATTATTGATTACCTTAACGAATACTTGATCACTAAGAAGAAACTTTGTTTCCATTTCCTCCTTTTGAGTTTTCAGCTTTTCAATCATTTCTAAGGACCGTCCTAGATCAGGTATCTGTTGCCGCAGTCGCCTGCGTTTTGTTGCTAGTGACAATTCCATGTGTTTATATTTAGCATGTTGTTCATCTAGGCTTCTCAAGACTTTGTCCACTCCACCAGTGTTTTCAGGCTTGTTCATAAATTCATCTACATTATCCTAAAGTTAAAGTTCATGTTAGTAAAACTTGTACAGAAAACCCACATAAATATATTTCATGAAACAATCAGGACATACAATGTTACTTCACATGGTCCATACAAGATGTGAATCAACAGTTAAATTAGTTAAATAAAAATAATTTAGGTTACTGATCGGGTCATTGATTAAACCCAAAAAAAATAAACTGTTTACAGGGAATATCATTAATCAGTAGTATTAGTACAGTAGTTTTAACTTAGGTTATTTTAGTTCGGTCGGTGATTTCATAAAACTATCCAAGCTTATAAATGTTTTTGTCTATGTAATACAAGATTTAATAATTAGATAAACTTACGACGAATACTGCCTCCGGTATTCCAGTATATGACTTCGGATTGGAAGTGTCCACTTTATCGCCTTCCATTTTTTTACCTGTATTCAGTGAATTTCAATCTGGTGTTAACAATGTGAATAAGACAATTATTTTTAGATAAGTTTTTGAGTTACCAATAACTTAGGTATGTTAGAACGTACAATATTATTTAGAATTCCCTTTTTGATTCACATACGGCACCGACTAACCGACGCAATGATAAAATGCAAAACCAAAGACAAATGACAATGAATGATCAATGGACAATGAAATTGGATATTGTTGCCAAGTTCAAGTTGCCATAGAGTTGAGGAATGTCCGATGTACCCACTGCCCTCTATTAATTACCACTGGACTGGCGGCTGTCAAAGTGCTTTTGTGCCTAATTGATAATCGCCATTTTGGCGCTGTTGGCCGTAGCGAGTGTCCGTGGTACTAAAACTAGTGATGTCGATATCAGCGAGCAAATATCGATAACTTTTGATAATATTTTTACATTAATAAACGTATCATCATAATATTAGGTCCTTACATATGAAATTGGCGTTTTGTATGGAAGGAACAAAAAGTCGAATATTTTTTAATATAATATATTTAATTAATCAAAGTATGAACCATTGTTTTCAATGCACTTTTGCCATCTTATAGGTAGTTCATTGATCCCTTTACTAAAAAAACCAGTCGGACGGGAATCAATAAAATCTTTGAAGGCGATTTGGACTGCCCCATCGGAGTTGAATTTTTTCCCTTGCAAAAAGTTATCCAAATTGCGAAAAAAATGGTAATCTGTTGGAGCAAGGTCCGGGGAGTACGGAGGATGTCTAAGACATTCCAATTCAAGCTCTTCTAATTTGGTAGCCGTCTGTTGCGCAGTGTGTGGTCTGGCGTTGTCGTGAAGCAGCAGTGGCGTGGAGCGATTGACCAGCCTTGGTTGTTTAGCCGCTAGCTTTTCCATCATGGTTTGTAATTGCTGACAATAGACATCAGCTGTAATAGTCTGGCCAGATTTGAGAAAACTGTAATGAACAATACCGGCACTAGTCCACCAAACGCTTACAAGTAACTTTTTTGGGGTTAATTTTCGCTTGGGGCAGGATTTGGCTGGCTGGCCAGGATCCAACCATTGCGCTGAGCGCTTCCGATTATCGTAAAGAATCCATTTTTCATCACAGGTAATGATTCGGTTTAAAATACCTTCATTGTTGTGCCGGTTCAGTAATGTAACGCAGCAGTCGACGCGCGTTTGCCGGTTTGCTTCAGTCAATTCGTGAGGTACCCACCTTTCAAGCTTTTTAATCTTCCCAATTTGCTTCAAGTGAATTAAAACAGTTTTATCACTAACATCGAAGCCTGCAGCTAACTCGGACGTGGTTTGCGATGGGTCCGCTTCCACAATAGCCTTCAATTCTCCATTATCAACTTGGGTCTCAGGCCGTCCACGGGGCTTGTTCTGCAGGTCGAAATTTCCAGAACGAAAACGTTGGAACCAAAAACGAACTGTGTTTTCTTTTGCAACATGACCGCCATACACATCATTCACCCTTCGAGTCGTTTCCGCAGCACTAGTGCCACGGCAGAACTCGTACTCGTAAATAATGCGATATTTTAAATTTTCCATTTTGTAAAATGAGTGACGCAAACAGAAAAAACAGAAGAAAAAAAACAAATGAATGACGGTCATCGAAGCACAAATACATGAGTAAATAGCTGTACAAATTTGAATTTGGAATTCCTTACCAAAGAGGAGAAATTCGTGATTAAAGTGGCCAGTACGAAAAACGCCAATTTCATATGTAAGGACCTAATATTACTACTTATATTTACAATTTACAGGGAATAATGTAATCAGTCGAAAAGGTAAAATAAAACACGTTTTATATATTTAATTTATATTTTTCAAAGTCAAAGTCAAAGCATTTATTATAATTAGTTCCCTGAGAGATTCGCGGCGACGTAGATTATAAATGGCTCTGACAGCTCTCTTTTGCAAAATAAAGATGGATTCAATGTCAGCAGCTCGACCCCATAGTAAAATGCCGTACGTCATAATGCTGTGAAAGTAGCTAAAATAGACTAAACGCGCGGTTTCTACATATGTTAACTGCCTTATCTTCCTAACAGCATAAGCGATTTTAATTACTGACGTGCCCAAATTATTTGACGGGTTAAGAAATTTTGTATACTTTGACCTGTAATTGACGAAGAGTAATTTTTCGTTGTTGCAAAAATTCTAACATCGATATACTTAAATATAATCTGTTTAATTAATACATCATAATGACTTTTTAAAGTTTCAAACATCATTGTTTCCAAAAAATGAACGCGTAGTTCTGGAAACAAAGTATTTGATTTTGGTAGCAATTCTTTTATAACTTTTGCTGTGAGAACTGCCGGAAATATTTTTTCCACCGGCGGCTTCCCATTGGTCTTTTTGCATGCTTGTCGAAAAAGTGATTCCACTAACAAACATATAGAAACGATGCTTTGTGATGGAATAGTTAGTCCACCTCTATTTTTTTGAATAATTAGTGCGATACCGTTTCGTCGATCAGATATGGCATCGGACGGTATTGATTCACAAGCGCTCAAACAATCAATACATGTAATTTTGTTCTTGATAGATCTAATCACAAAACCTGCTATGTATTCCACACATTGCTTCGATGTTTCGTTTACATTGTTTGGAACAGCCCTACCAAAATGTAATATATGTCAAAATTAGTTCTCTGGACACTCGCTAGTGGCGCTTCAAAAAGACACAAAAAAATTGCTGTCAAACGCTTGGAACAGCCTGTCCAGTGGTAATAATAGAGGTCAGTGGATGTACCACAACAAAGCAACACAGCTGCAGCGTAGACAAAGAAACAAAGAAAGCATTCTCTGTAAGAAAAGCCGGGGACATTCCAAGCGTCTAATGCCAGATACACACGCAGCGACTTAGTCACCAGTGACTCACTGGTGGTTTCAAAATCTCTCTTCTTAGAGTATCGATGGAAATGAAATTTGCTGTGAAAATACAAATATTATGTTTAGATCAATGTTCAGCCACTTGAACTCCAACGGCTGACGCAGTCAAAGATCTTCGAACTCAAAGCATTTATTTACAAAATTTACAGGCACTTTTGAATTTTCAAGGAGTCAGTCAGTCAGAAAATATGAAGCCCATTCCAAAGTGTAGTAGGTACAGACGGCAGCACATCAAGCTACTACAATCTGTCAAATTTCTTTAATAGATTTTCAACTTTATCGCTAAGCTTCAAAGTTGATAGGGAAAATTTGACAGTTTCGGGCTGTGGTTTCGGGTAGCTTGATGTGCTGGCGTCTGTACCTATAGAGAATAACGGGCAAGAAACTCCATGGACACTGTTTATAATTAATGTATTATAATTAATGTTACAAAAATATTAGCTACATCATTTATGTTGAATTTATAATCATAAGCGAGAACGATGTAAAAAAGACGTACAAAAAAAATGTACGTATGTACAGACGCCAGCACATCAAGCTACCCGAAACTGTCAAATTCTCCCAATCAACTTTGAACCTTATGATTTAGCGATAAAGTTGAAAATCTATTAAAGTAATTTGACAGATTGTAGTAGCTTGATGTGCTGGCGTCTGTACAAATAGAAAAAAAAACAATCCAAAAATAAAATAACGAAAAATAAGCCGTGGCTGCTAAGAGATTAACAAGCCCAACAGACGGCGCCCGCATATGGTGTTTTACACGCGTCAAAAATGATTATTTCTACTATAAAAACAAATAGCAACTTTACCTTAGTAGTGCAAATAAAGTTGATTTTGTTTGTGCAGAATAAACAATTTTTCTATCTTTTTTTTTTTGTTATTTTGTTTTTTGCTACTCGACGCTGACTTTTGGAGTGCAGAGCAAAAACCCTATTGGCATTCGTTTTCGTGGCCCTCGGCTAGGGTTCATAGTCCATTTAGGGATTTCCAAATCAGCCACAACAACGCATGCCCAGACGCAAAAACGACGGGGTGTTGTAATAAGTTTGACGTGTCTGTGTGTGTGTCTGTCTGTGGCATCGTAGTTCCCGAACGGATGAACCGATTTTGAATTTTGTTTTTTTTTGTTTTATAGGTGAATTAGTTGCGAGTGTTCTTAGCTATGTTTGAAGAAAATTGATCCAAGATGGCACAGCAGGCAGGCTTTCAGAAGGCCAATTTTCGAACTTAACCTCTGAGGCACTAAGATGTATGTAATGCACTTAGAGCAATAAAAATTTTAACCTATGCTCTAAGGTAGTGTATGATGCAGCTTCATCGCCAGCAAGTAGCTGGCGATGGAAGCGTTGCGTGTGTATCTAGCATTAAGCTTGTGTTATCTCTAACTGCACTGCTGAATGACGTGTTTTGTTTTTTTCTGCTTGATGTGAAACTGACAGTGACAGCGACAGATCGTGCCGTGTCAGCTTTCTGAGTGGGCCACAAATTACGATCACAAAAAACTAATACCCTAGCTACGATTCAATCCATTTCACAATCAGCTAATTGATTTGTGAAAATTGAATAGTGCAATAAAATTAATTTAGTTTTAAAGATTCTTTGCTATCATGGCGCCGTCAACGGACTGGGATGAGATAAAGAGATTGGCAGCTGATTTTCAAAAAGCTCAGCTAAGTTCAACATCCCTGAGGTAGGAAAACTATTAATTTCTTTCAATTAGATTTAATTGTAATGTTTGCATGACACAAACTATTAACTGTCATAATAATTTCTACTAAGGGATTAGCCTAATGGCTATTTTGGTAAAAATAACCAATTAATTATGAAGGAGTCTGCTCCATATGCTGAAATAGGGACTGTAAACCTAAAAAACTTATACAGGGTGATTGAAAAATGGGTTCAAAGCTTTAAGGCGAAGATAGTACAGACAATTTAGAACCATTTAAGCCATGGTTGTCTTAGACCAAGTCTTATCAATTTTTTAGAATCCTGTTTGAATCTATAAATATTTTTATTTTCTAACCACAATCAACAGAACTTTTGTAAATAGTATAATTTTTTGTTTTTTTTTTTTAATTTTTTTCAGATTATCGGAAAGAAACTGTATAGAGATTGTCACAAAACTAATTGAATTAAAGTTAATTGATGTTATTTTTACCACTGATGGAAAAGAGTATCTCACTCCGCAGCAACTTGTTAAAGAAATAAAAGATGAACTGTATGTTCATGGTGGGCGTATCAATACAGTTGATGTTGCGAAAGAGCTTAATGTTGATCTCAGTCAGATCAACAACAGTGTCTCTGAAATCATAAAAGGAAAGGAGGTGCAGCTGGTTTCAGGTTATCTAATAGCTCATTATTATCTAGAAAAAGTTGCAAGGGAAGTCAATGAAAAACTACAACTGCAAGGTCAAATATCAGTAGGGGAATTAACTTTGCAGTATGACTTGCCAGCAGAATTACTGCAACATAGTGTCTTGGAGAAATATTTGGGGAAAATAATTTTTGGAAAACAAGATCCCTCTGAACCTAGAACCTTCTATACTGAAGAATACATAACTAGGACTAAGGCTAAGATTCGCGGGGCTTTGATGGGTTTGCTGAAGCCAACACCAGTGGCAGTAATAGTAAATCATTGCAACTTATCTGACCGGCTATTCTCATCCTTGTTTGATCAATTGAATGCCCCAGGAGTGTTGACTGGGCGCCAAGCTGGAGCCTTGTATGTGCCATCATGCTACACAAAATCTCAAAATGATTGGGTAATGAGCTTTTATAAGCAGAACAACTATTTAGAATATGATGCTCTATCTCGCTTAGGTATATCTGACCCTAAAGGATATGTCAAGCGCATACTAAATAATGAAGATTTAACTTTTCTTAGTAGTTGTGTGATTGGTTCACATATCAAGCAGCAATTAGAAACAGCTTTGGAAGAATGCATAGCATCTAAAAGTTATTTAGATGTTGTTTCTTTGTTGCCATCAGTTTTAACAGACACAGACATAGAGAATGTTCTTGAAGCTCTCTTAAAGAAGTCAAAGTCTACAATATTATTTGACAATACAGGTAAACATCATAGCTTCCTAAAATGATTATTTTGTATAGGAAAAAACTAGGTAGCTTAAAATTAAATAATAATTCCCCCTTTAGTTTTCAGCCATCAATACATTGAAAATTTAAAGCAAGCTTGCATGCCCATGACTAAACAAAAAGCTGAAGGAGTTGTAAAGTCTGGTAAATTCCAGCAATTCCATTTAGAGAAACAAATTAATAGAGCTGCTGAATTTGCTCATGCAAGCCATGTAGACCATAAAGCAGAAAGACGTGAGGAGCGCAGAAGAAAAGCTGCATCTGGAAAAGGAGGGGGTGGTACTCAAGGAAGAGAAACTAAAACAAAGGCTGTAAAGAAACATGCTAGGGGAAAACAAACTACTCATGATTCAGACTCTGATGAAGGGCCCATTGTAACTAAGAAAACACAAGCACAACTAGTGATTGTGAGCATTGAGGATGTTGAAAATATTATTAAAGAAACTTTAGAGAATGAAGGCTTAGAAGATTTGCTAGCTCGAATAGCAGAACACCTTCAGGGGTAAATAAAATCTATGTTTTAATGTTATTTAATTCTACAAAGTGATTAAAGATTATTATAATAATAATAAATAATATCTTAAACTTTTGGAGTATAATAATAACAATACATCCTATACTGATTTTCTGATATACTGAATATAATGCAGAAACAAGCAGCAATACATACAGTTGCAAAGCAAATTACTAGGGGATACAGTATTTGTTACTACATAACAGGGGACCCGAACTTCCTCTTCCCTGAGGGTCTCAGGACGGGAGTAAGGAAAAATAATTGGGAGAAAACCCGAGTACCAAAACATTTTCTTTAAACATTATAATATAAGTACTCCATAGTTCAAATTAGCAAGCTACCTAATGGTTAATTTAATATCTCAGGTGGATTGCATCTATAAATATTGTGTAGATAGTTTCATATTTTTTTTCCTAATTTTCACTTCTTTATCTCTCCTAATTTTTTATACTTAACTGAACACTACACAAATCAAGTTTTATTTTTCAGAGGCCTTAACCAAACAGCGATGACAATAGCAAAGGAAACTGCAGAGAAACTGCTTCAAGATGCAAGTCAAAACAGAAAACAAACACACACTTCTGCCCAAGACAAAATCAACATTTTGGTTAATGACATAAAACTTTATGAAAAAGGCTTAAAATCTTTGCCCTCTGATGTGCAACCTCAGCTTATAAAATACTTACTGAAATCTCTAGGAGGTGATATACTTTCAGAATTCTGTAAGTATGCAGCAAACCAATGTAATATATCTGTGCAAGGTGATATTTTAACAGTTGAACAAAGGAATAAAATAATCAATGACTTATCAGACGAATTTATGAAGCCTCTAGTATCATTGAACGGGACATTGTCTGATCAAAACATGGAATCATTCTTCCAAGCAGTTGATGTGTGCCTATCAGAGTTCGGAATGATTTTGAAAAAAGTTGATAAGAAAAAGGACAAGTAAGTATAGTCATATAAACTGACTTCAAATAGACGAAAATACCTAATGTTATTGTTGAAATCACGAATTGCGACCTTTGTTTTTGTGTTTGCTATTTACGCAAACACTAAAAGAAAGGTCGCAATGCAAATCACTTACTACCTAAACAATGTAGAAAGTAGGTAATTTGGTTTGATTTAAGAAATATATTTTTTAGCTTCTATTCTATTTAATAACTAGCTGACCCGATAGACATCCTGTCCAAATTTCAATAATAAAAATTTACCAAATTGGCCAAGCTGTTCTGAAGTGATGCGCTTACCATGAGGGCCGTTTACAATATAACGAAACTGCTTTCTCAGGAAACCAAAGCTTTAGTCCGGAACTCTGTAGCTTGAGCATTTCATTTAGAAACGAAGTTCTCTAACGCATTTGCGGTAGGAGTAAACTAGTAGAAATCGTCACTTAACGAAAAAGTGTTATGCCCCCTCGCTAAAAGTCGCTTCTTTTTATTAAACAGAATGAAATTGAATAGGTGCGACAAATTAAAATATCTAAGCATGCTATAAAGTAAATTTAGAGCATGTTATTAAGGAAAGGCATGCATATATGTGCGCGTAGGCGAGCGATTTGCAACTTTGCGGATACTAGCCCGTATTACTAATGCAAATAGATAGATAGTGGCAAAGAGCCAATGTTATACAACATTATTATTTAATATTTTCAGGCTCCTTATTCAAAATCACAGAGAAAAGTTAATATCTGAACTAGAAAACTGTGAAGATCCAGCCCTGAGTCTACATATGGCGGTGTTGGCGATTTACACAATCGTAACTCAAAATATGCTGCATGCATCTGGTCGACAAGTACCAATTATTATATCATATTTAAAAACTCAACTTAAAGAAGAGGACTATGAGCGGCTTCAGCTTTGGCATGGTAAGTTGTTGGAATCCATAATGTTGATTGTTATATTATTATGTAGTTGATGAATATAGCATAAACTATAATTTTGATTGCATTTAAACTGCCGCCGTAAAGGTGCTACTGATCATGGCACTTATTTATGTGATGCTATAGTTATAGTGCTTTTTGTTTCAGAATTAGTGTCTAAATATTTGACATCCTCTGAGGAAGACAAAAGCGAAGTTGAACGGAAACTCATCCAAGAGCTACCGTTATTGAAAAATATGGTTCAAGAGATTAAAAAATACAAGTAAAACTGTAATAATGATTGTAGGTAATATAAAGGGTTTGGTTATGTCATCATATATATATCGGTCGATTATAAATACCTATACCTATTGTAATAATAAAATTATTCTATTTACAAGTATGTTTTATTGTCCACTAAAGTGTACCTATGCACAGAGTTTATTCTGAGATATTCTGAGCGCACTGCAAACTACGAGACGCACTGCAGCAGTGAGCAGACACTCCATAGGCGTGCAGTGGCTAGTTTATTGGCTTGTGCGCTACGAATAGTGCGAAAAGCATACATGTAGGTCTATGAATCAAACAGACCCGCTATGATAACATAAAGAATGGTAGGAGAGTGTACTGCCAAGGTCCAAGTGTGGCGCGCAGCGACGCAGCACAAGGTTCCCCACTATGTCTAATTAAGGTGAATGCGCAGTGGTAGCCCGCGAAATTCAAACTTTCTTACGTTTTTTGCAATTTTCAGGTCAGTGTCAGGTTTTATCTTGATCAAAATTTGATTCGCGACTGTAACAGGTACGTATTCACAGTGTAGCGACACTAACAAGACGCACACTTATTCGCCGTATGACGGTTGCACAGTATTCAAGCGCGTGAGCTGTATGCCTTGCCGCTTGAGTCCGCGCACCTGCCGGCCGTGGTGGGAGGCGGCTGATCCGCTATCGCTCGGTCACGCTAGCAAGTGCCCTTCCTGCTCCGACGGCGAATGCATGCACAATTTTCTCAAAAATCGATTTAGTTAAAGCATACAATCAAATTCCAGTCAATCCAGAAGATATCAAGGAAACTGCCATAACGACACCGTTCGGGCTATTCGAATTTGATTTTATGACGTTTGGCTTACGGAATGCTGCACAGACATTCCAGAGATTTATAGATGAAGTTCTGCACGGTCTTGAGGAATTCACTTACGGATATTGCGATGATATTTTAATCTTCTCATCTTCAGAAGAACGTCATAAAAAACATCTACGGCAAGTACTCCAGCGTCTCACCAATTACGGTGTTCTCATCAACACGTCCAAATGTGTTCTGGGAAAACCAGAGCTGAGTTTTCTAGGATACAAGATCTCCGCAACTGGTACTCGACCCTTGGAGAATAAAGTGCAAGCCATCGTGGACTACCCAGTACCTAAAACTATAAAGGAGTTAAGGAGGTTCCTGGGCATGCTTAACTTCTACCGTCGTTTTGTACCAGAAGCAGCAAAACTTCAGGCACCCCTAAATTCACTACTACAAGGCACCAACATTAAAGGTTCACATCCAGTTCAGATGACTCTGGAGACATTACAGGCGTTTGAAGAATGTAAAAAGTCCCTGTCAAACTACACACTACTAGCACATCCAGATCCAAACGTCGAAATAAGCATCGCTACGGACGCTTCAGATGTGGCGATCGGCGCAGTCTTGCAGCAAAAGAAGAATGGCAATTGGGAACCTTTAGCGTTCTTCTCTAAAAAACTGGCACCGTCTCAGAAAAAGCATAGCCCATTCGATAGGGAACTGTTAGCCATATACGAACCTATACGATATTTCCGCCATATGGTCGAGGCCCGTGACTTTTCTGTTATAACCGATCATAAGCCACTCACACATGCATTCAAAACTAACAGTGAAAAACACTCACCTAGGCAGTTTAGACACTTGGAGTATGTTGCACAATTCACGACCGACATTCGCTATATTCCAGGAACGCAGAACGTTGTCGCAGATGCCTTGTCAAGAATTGAGGAAGTCACTCAAGGAATCGACTATCACGCTCTAGCAACATCTCAGGATGTCGATTCAGAACTGCAAGATCTGTTAAAAAAAGGGTCTTCTCTCAAGCTGCAAAAGGTCAACATACCAGGAACATCCATTGAAATCTTTTGTGACGTATCAACTCAGCCACCACGTCCGTATATCACGCCAGATTATCGACAGCAAGTCTTTGACTCTCTCCATAACTTGAGTCACCCTGGAAGAACAACTACAGTGCGACTGGTCGCGCAGAGGTACGTGTGGCCAGGGATTCGAAAAGACTGTAGGGAGTGGTCTCGCAAATGCCTCAAATGCCAAGGCACTAAAATAACTCGTCATACCTCTTCTCCAACTTCCCCATTCCTACCTCCTTCATCCAGGTTCACCCACATCCACCTCGACATTGTCGGACCATTACCAATTTCTTCTGATTTCAGGTACTGCCTCACAGCCATTGACAGATTCACGCGATGGCCTGAGGCATACCCCATCAGAGATATCACTGCAGAGTCGTGTGCAGCTACACTCGTGTCTGGCTGGATCGCCAGATTCGGATGTCCTCTGAGGATAACAACGGACCGTGGGCGACAGTTCGAGTCTCAACTCTTCAGGGCCATCACTTCAATGGTAGGTGCACAGCACTTTCATACGACCGCCTACCATCCTGCTGCAAATGGCATGGTTGAGCGACTGCACAGGCAGTTGAAGGCAGCCATCATGTGCCACTCGACGATGCAATGGACAGAGGTTCTTCCATTGGTACTTCTAGGTATCAGAAGTGCTTGGAAGGCAGACATCCAGGCGTCACCAGCAGAGTTGGTTTACGGAGAGCCACTACGTCTACCAGGCCAGTTCCTTGCACCTACAGACGACCACAGTACGGCAGACGTCACTGATTTAGCAACGCGTCTGCGGGACCACATGTACAAGCTCACTCCGAAACCCGCGTCATGGCATCGCAAAGGTCCCTTCTACATACCGCGCTGTCTCGATAGCTGCTCTCATGTATTCTTGCGGCAGGACTACGTGCGAAGACCGCTGGAGCCGCCATATGCTGTACCTTACAGAGTTCTAGAACGACATCCAAAATACTACAAACTTGATGTACGTGGGAAAGAGACGACAGTAAGTGTGGACCGGCTGAAACCAGCATTTCTCTCGCGAGAAGATGACCTCACTACTTCCTTCACAGCATCTGAGCCTCCTACTGGAACATCAGAATCCAGAGTAGAAGCAGAGAAAAGGACGAGAAGTGGACGACGTGTACGCTTCCCCGATTTTTATCGCCCGCAGTAGCGGTCTCAGCGGGGGAGTACTGTAGCGACACTAACAAGACGCACACTTATTCGCCGTATGACGGTTGCACAGTATTCAAGCGCGTGAGCTGTATGCCTTGCCGCTTGAGTCCGCGCACCTGCCGGCCGTGGTGGGAGGCGGCTGCTCCGCTATCGTTTTTTCATAACAGCGATTTATTGTTCCAGGTCTGTAGGAGGTCTTTGATATTGTGGTTGTGTTGCTCCAATTTCTACTAATAATTAGGTTACAAAAAATAAGTCTCACAAACTTTTCCCTCAAGGAAAATAACCAATGCAAATTGATTCAATGTAGGTACATAATTACTGTGCATGTGCCTATTGCAGTAGTTCAATGATTGTGTGGTTAGTAAGCATTAATACGCAAGTTACGCAAGTTCGATATAGAATTCGATACGGATTTTTAAATGACGAAAATAAGAAGTTGGTTGGGCAAGACGTAAGTACGACAAACTTACCAGCACGACTTTCCGAGTTAGAGACCCCTTCATTTTTTAGATGCTTTTCAAGGACCGTGTATATCACACTGTATGAATTTATTACGCCGAAGAAAAGGCCATTTGTGAGGAACGATGCAACCATGACGGAGTATGCTCGAACTCCACCGTCCGGAGGGCCTTTGGGCTCTTCATTATTTAAATTTCCATTCACCTCGATTTTATTGCGAGGTCTAAGCAAATCTGAACTTTCTTTCGGCTCTGAATCCATCTTGCAGTTATATAAATTGACAGACTCGTAAATATATGATTCTGCTTCACAAGCACATGGTGCTATTCTATGTATATTATTCTGTGTAAAAAGCTAGCACTATAACACTATTGTAATTCACGTAAAATAACTCACTCACGCTCGCAAACACAAGAACCGCAGCGCTGTACCTACCTAGTGCTGACTTATTTTTTTAAAGTTTTATATTTTGTGTTAATCACGATGGTTGTATATTGTGCATTATTTGGATGCTTATCTTCATCGAGGAACGATAAAGACAGGAGTTTCTTTCGGTTCCCGAAACATGAAAGAAGGTAAGGAACAGCAACTTAAATATCCTAATAAATGAATAATAGAGAAAATTATGAAAATAAAACACTGGCTTAACTTGTTTGTCTGTAATATACTAGCTTTTATTTTTTATGGATTTATAGGATATTTGAGTTGCTGTTCCTTACCTTCTCTCATGTTTCGGGAACCGAAAGAAACGCCACGAAATATTTTCGTTCTCAGATAGCGGGGCTCCGTCGACATAGGATGCAAGAACGAGCGAAGGGCACCCCGAGGTTCGGTTTGGTTAGGTTACTTTAAACCCTTTACACAGAAATAGGGGCCCCGCGAAGCGGGGCTCCGTCGACATAGGATGCAAGAGCGAGCGAAGGGCACCCCGAGGTTCGGTTTGGTTAGGTCACTTGCATTGTTTGGTGACTACATTTTGGTGACAGATCTACTATTTGGAGGACAAACCCTATTATTTAAGAAACACAAAACTAATTAAATTGGTGATAGCTTAAATGATACCCCTTTATTAGCGGGAGATCGGACCCTCACGCTAACGCTTAAAAAAAGTTATCAGTGAACAATTTTTGTGTATTCGATTCAAATTAATTCGTGGAAATGCATACTTTGAGATTATTATGGGCAGCTAGTAATGAAGCAGCATTGCAAAGAGGTTAAACAAGAATACATCGTCGTGTGGAGCAAATTGTGGAGATGTCGGAATTGGAATTTGTTCATCGTTTTAGGTTAGAACAAAGTTTTCGGCATCTTTGTGATGATCTTTTAAAATTTCAGCTATCTCTTACCACAGACATTCACCCCGTACCTTTCCTTGAAGTCCAGTTGTAGCCTTGAAAGATCACCATGGCTAAAAATAATATTCATGTTATTGTAGGTACTAGGTACATTGCGAATAAGAGCCAGTAAGCAAAGTTTGCTACTAGCCATAGAGTTATTATAAATTTATGCTACTAGCATTCTAATACCCTATTTAAGAAACAAGTAATAAGGTTTGGAATCGAGTTTATCTTTAAAGAAATAACAAATGTAAGAACCACAATCATATAAGTGCACCATTGAGAGTTTGTTTACATTATGCATTCCATAATCTCAAGTAGGCCCAATACCTACTAGTTAAAAATGGGATAAGAATTTGAAATACTTACATGAAAAAATATCGTAAAAAAAACCTGCCTTGCCATAAATTCTATCAGCAAAGTAAATTGCTCGGGAGTTCGGGACTCGCACGAAGTCTAGAATCCATCTAAAACAAAAATTATTGATTACTCACCGCAATAAAAACAATTTTTCTATTAACAATATTAATATTCAATTTTTCAAAGATACCTACTGATTAGATCACAATTCTCACATTAATTTTAAATAATATTTAAAGCCGTTTACTTACTTTCTTTGTAATAAAACACTCTTTTACTTTCAAAACACACAATACTTTTGAATATTATTGTTAGCGCTCGATTGCGTTTGACAGTGACAGAGAGAATGTTTAAACGCGATGTCACTGTGACACTTGCTACACACTATTTCATAGATTAATATAGAGTGTTTCGGGTAACGCTGCGGAATGTGCGTTCTGCGTATCATGTGTAACTTGTCTACTATTTTCAACACGCTAACGTCAAGTCCTTAGCGTGAGCGGAAAACGCGTGCACGGAAAACGCTTGGATTTTGTCTAGGCCCCCTTAGCAGGTATGTTACAATTACCGTATTAATGTACTATTACCGCCCGGCCACGGTCTTGCCGCTATCAGTGGTAGCTTAGCGCGGGGCGGCGAGCGCCCGATATTTTACTTTACTCTATGGGCGAGCGGTAAAATCAAATATACCAAAATGTATGAACCATGCCACGACGTACCGCTTGCGAGCGGTACGTCGTGGCATGGTTCGTCAACGCTACACAAAAGAAACCGCGTCAAAGCCAAAACTCGTGGCCGTGCGGTAAGAGTGGACGCAAAATAATTTCAAGAGTCGTCGACGTCAGCTGGACGGACATAATTATTATTTTTTCTTCTGAGATTTTTTGATCTAGTGTGTGAGATACTGGCAACGTTGAGTCAAACAGTCACAGAGTCACCAAGGCTACATTCCGAATTATGCCATAATAGCTTACAGCACACATAAATAATGGTTATGGCAGCCGAGAGCTGTCAACGATTATTCGGAACGCTCGTGAACGCGCAAAGCGATATTACAGTATTTCTTTGTGTATAGACCACTTATTCATCTTCAGTTAGGTGGCGACTGTAGCCAGAAGCACAATATCGAAAATTCCACGTTATATGATGCAACAACTCAAAACAAAACAGCACAACCTTCATTTATGACCGCTCACGGTGATATAATTTTTTTGCATGGTCGGTATTATCGCAAGATGGCGCATGTCATGACGTCATCCATGACGATTCACGCACGGGACATCGTTATCGCACTCCGTGCTCACGCTCACGGAACGGGTATAGGGCACGCTTAAATCGATTACAGCGCTTCTCGGAACGCACCCCAACAAAGAGTGCAGAGTTTCAACAGTCAACATCAACATGACGTAAACTGTCAAATTGACGGTTGACAGTTTATGTCAAAAAGTCAAACAAATGTCACAACAGTATCATCCGATCAGTCAACGAATGCCTGTTGTTAAGGTTGTAGGGTTGTTAAAAATTGAAATTTTACGATAATGTTATAGATAAGAATCATTAATAAAAATAACTGAGAGGCAATAAAGTATAAATAATTGTTTGAGTTATTTTACGTGAATTACAATAGTGTTATAGTGCTAGCTTTTTACACAGAATAATATACATAGAATAGCACCATGTGCTTGTGAAGCAGATTCATATATTTACGAGTCTGTCAATTTATATAACTGCAAGATGGATTCAGAGCCGAAAGAAAGTTCAGATTTGCTTAGACCTCGCAATAAAATCGAGGTGAATGGAAATTTAAATAATGAAGAGCCCAAAGGCCCTCCGGACGGTGGAGTTCGAGCATACTCCGTCATGGTTGCATCGTTCCTCACAAATGGCCTTTTCTTCGGCGTAATAAATTCATACAGTGTGATATACACGGTCCTTGAAAAGCATCTAAAAAATGAAGGGGTCTCTAACTCGGAAAGTCGTGCTGGTAAGTTTGTCGTACTTACGTCTTGCCCAACCAACTTCTTATTTTCGTCATTTAAAAATCCGTATCGAATTCTATATCGAACTTGCGTAACTTGCGTATTAATGCTTACTAACCACACAATCATTGAACTACTGCAATAGGCACATGCACAGTAATTATGTACCTACATTGAATCAATTTGCATTGGTTATTTTCCTTGAGGGAAAAGTTTGTGAGACTTATTTTTTGTTACCTAATTATTAGTAGAAATTGGAGCAACACAACCACAATATCAAAGACCTCCTACAGACCTGGAACAATAAATCACTGTTATGAAAAAAAAAAAAAACTAAATAATAGCTTATTATAACATCATGCATATTCCCCAAGAGGTTGTCAGAGCATAGTACACCTACAAAAATGGAAGGTAACGGATTAGATGAATTAAATTAAATTAATACAAAAATTTGCATACACTCACATATTATCACAGACACATACTCTCACATTTTTTGAGCTTAAGAGCATCACCCAGAGCTAGGTTTATTAAAAATGTATACATTTTTCATGAAACTTAGAAAAAATATGGCTGAAAAAAAGCTTAAAAAATAATTGTCATGTATTAACATTGGTTTGCAACAAGTACCTACTAACTATTATTAGACATGCCCTTTGATACCATGTCAATGAAAATCAGAACATAATAGCAGATACATATAACATTCTCTTATCACAGTAATTATGTTTGTGGATGTTCCGAGGACTTGAAGGGTTATCAATTTATCATATTGATTTATTTACTACATGTACTATACAACAGTATGTACAATAAATAATAACTGTCATGGAATACAAAAGTAGTCTTGTTATAATGTATGTTGAACTTACACTTGAATAATGAAATGATTATTTTAAGAATTATCAACTTGTTAAGATAGACATGAGAGAAATTGATGTATATTAGCACAAAGGCTTATTATGAGATTCGAGAGGCACCACTAAATATTTTTTTCTTAACTAATGTGTTAAGGACTTCTTTATTAATTAATAGCTGTGCCCATGGTTTCATCCGCTTATGTCTAGATCTTGTGGGAATATTGGGATAGAAAATATTCAATGTCCTAATTCAGGTCATTGTCTGTCCATGTACCAAATTTCATCTTAATTCATTCAACCATTTTAGCTAGAAGGTGTAACAAACAAACACAAAAAATTTAATCTATTTTTCTTTATAATATTAGTTTAGATAGAATAAAAATTCTATAACTTTGCTGGGCATTGTATTCACTGTTTTATGATCAAAGATCTTGCAATGGAGATTATCAGCAAACTTATATAAAAACCAGCCTTATAAAACAAGCCTTCAAACAAAATCATCATTTAATAAACTAAATAATCTATTTGAGCTTCAATGGTCAGACAAAGGCTCTCAACTTAGAACACTCATCACACTAATATTATAAAGGCGAAAGTTTGTGAGTGTGTGTGTGTGTGTTTATATCGATACCTTTGGGTAGAAAGGTCGTATAAACCAAAACCCGACTTTTCAGGAGAGCAGAAAAACTATTTTTTTTTTACATAAAAATTCATAACTTTTTTGTTTTTGAAGTTATAAAAAAATTATCTATGAGAAAGGTTCTTACAATTTGCAAATGAAAAAAGTTAAATCATCAAAACCTATCTATCTTCTTTAGTTTTAAAGTTAGCTTGGATTTACGCCTAAGAAAAAATCAATTCTTGGTTAATACACCCCATGAAAATGTACTTTAAAAAAACTGTATAAGTCATATATCCATTTTTGGTAAGCTTATGGTCACATTTACTGTCGTAAAAACCCATATATGTAGTTTTTTTTTGTATTAAAAACCATTTATAATCATAGATCAATTGAATTCTGACTAATAAACAATCCTGTTACCCTAAGAATTAGTAGGAACTCAATTATTATTATTCTAATACCCAATAACGGTCGATTAAAATAAAATAAAACTACCTGAAATACGAAATCAACATTTATTAAGTATTACAATACCTTCTAATCAACATTTACTATTATTTCAATAATGGTACAACATACCTAACAGGTTTAACATTTTTAAATTGAAAAAAATATTTATAACACCTTAAACTGAAAAGTGAAATAAAAAAAACTACTTAATCATAAAAAAACAAAAATTATTCTATTAAAAATTAACTTCTTCTAAATTAAAGTAATCAGGCATTTTAGTCATTTATAAAATTATGACTTGATCGTTTTTTTAATTTTTGTACCTACATATTTTGATGTACTTAATTCAATAAATTATTGAATTAAGCCTTTGTACTAAGGCTTAATTACTAAGTAATTTATTCAATTGCAAGTAAATAATAAAAATTAAAAAAAAAAACAATCAAGCACTAAACGTTACTAACTTATGTACTAAAAAGTAACTTATTTATGATATTAATTTGTACAGATTCATAATTAGTTTAAAATTATTTATGAATTGTTACTATAAATTATTTTAATTATTATTATAAATTATTTTAAAACGAATTATGAATTGAGAAACAGATTTTCAAAAAATAAATTTAGGTGACAAAGAATACAATCATTTAACATAGTCTTGTTTTTTTACTAACCATGGTACCACCATGATTATTTAAACTTACCCCATGGAAATGTGGCTGACTCTCTTACGCTAACCGACGAAGAAGACGAGGAAGAGCTAATTGAATAATACAATTATTATTATAACAGAATAATAACTTTTCCTATTTACGTAATTTCACATTTCGTTCGTTAGCAAAATATTATTTAGTAAAAAAACAAGACTATGTTAAATGATTGTATTCTTTGTCACCTAAATTTATTTTTTGAAAATGTGTTTCTCAATTCATAATTCGTTTGAAAATAATTTATAATAATAATTAAAATAATTTATAGTAACAATTCATAAATAATTTTAAACTAATTATGAATCGGTACAAATTAATATCATAAATAAGTTACTTTTTAGTACATAAGTTAGTTACGTTTAGTGCTTGATTGTTTTTTTTTTTATTTTTATTATTTAGTTGCAATTCAATAAATTACTTAGTAACTAAGCCTTAGTACAAAGGCTTAATTCAATAATTTATTGAATTAAGTACATCTAAATATGTACAAAAGTTAAAAAAACGATCAAGTCATAATTTTATAAATGACTAAAATGCCTGATTACTTTAATTTAGAAGAAGTTAATTTTTAATAGAATAATTTTTGTTTTTTTATGATTAAGTAGATTTTTTTATTTCACTTTTCAGTTTAAGTTGTTATAAATATTTTTTTCAATTTAAAAATGTTAAACCTGTTAGGTATGTTGTACCATTATTGAAATAATAGTAAATGTTGATTTCGTATTTCAGGTGGTTTTATTTTATTTGAATCGACCGTTATTGGGTATTAGAATAATAATAATTGAGTTCCTACTAATTCTTAGGGTAACAGGATTGTTTATTAGTCAGAATTCAATTGATCTATGATTATAAATGGTTTTTAATACAAAAAAAAACTACATATATGGGTTTTTACGACAGTAAATGTGACCATAAGCTTACCAAAAATGGATATACGACTTATACAGTTTTTTTAAAGTACATTTTCATGGGGTGTATTAACCAAGAATTGATTTTTTCTTAGGCGTAAATCCAAGCTAACTTTAAAACTAAAGAAGATAGATAGGTTTTGATGATTTAACTTTTTTCATTTGCAAATTGTAAGAACCTTTCTCATATATCATTTTTTTATAACTTCAAAAACAAAAAAGTTATGAATTTTTATGTAAAAAAAAATAGTTTTTCTGCTCTCCTGAAAAGTCGGGTTTTGGTTTATACGACCTTTCTACCCAAAGGTATCGAAGTAAACAAATGCGCCGGTATCTGTCTATCCCGCTCGCTCTTCTGCTTGTCGCTGCGCGCCAAATGCGAGCCTTGTGTGTCGGTCGTAAAGTGCTTCTTGCAATGAACATGGTTTATACACCAACGTCGCGAACTGCCTTTGGATTTACGACGTCGAATTTAAACTATGTTTAGGTAATGCATTTAACACGTTAGGGCGTATAAACCATTTACAATTAACGACTATTTTTACGCCCTGAGTTAATATAAATTATGGTCATTACATCATAACCAAACTACAAAAAAAAAACATTCGGCTTTTACATTGAAAATTTACCTTTTTTACGAGGCTATGACCGAAAATTTCTGGGTCGTACTAACCATTTTTGTGCGAATTTCTGCATTTCGTATATACAGATCGATAGAGAAAAAAATTCTGAGAAAAATGGTATATATAACTCAATTTGGCCAAAATGGTTTATACGACCTTTCTACCCAAAGGTATCGATATGTTTGTTACCTCTTCACGCCTAAACCACTGAACCGATTTAGATGAAATTTGGTACAGAGATAGTTTGAGTCCCGGAAAAGGACATAGGATAGTTTTTATCCCGATATTCCCACGGGATCGAAACTTATGCGGGTGAAACCGCGGGGCGCAGCTAGTCTTGCATAATGGAGTAAGACTAACAAAGTAAATATCCAAACAAAAAAAAAAACCTACTTTGCTATTTTTCATGCTGCATACTCAGAATACAGAACGTATTCTGAGGCTGCATAATAATTCCTTGGTTCGTGGTAAACCACACACACATGACTATTTTACCAGGAAACTAATATTTCACTATCAAATAACTTACTTCCTACTTGCTTCGCAATATCTTCTCGTCCCACATACCGCAGTGTCTCAAGACGAAAGTCTTTGACCAGTGTGTGTTGCCAGTGATGACATATGGCACTGAAACGTGGTCGCTCACAATGGGCATTATTAGAAGGCTGAAAGTCACCCAAAGGGCAATGGAGAGGGCTATGCTTGGAGTTTCCCTGCGGGATCGAATCAGAAATGAAGAGATCCGCAGGAGAACCAAGGTAACCGACATAGCCCGAAGAATTGCCAAACATAAGTGGCAGTGGGCAGGGCACATTGCTCGCAGAACAGATGGCCTATGGGGCCGAAAGGTTCTGGAGTGGCGACCGCGTACCGGAAGGCGTAGCGTTGGAAGGCCTCCCACAAGGTGGACCGACGACCTTGTGAAGGCCGCAGGAACTCGTTGGATGCGGGAGGCACGGAACCGGTCGAAGTGGAGGTGCTTGGGGGAGGCCTATGTCCAGCAGTGGACGTCTTTCGGTTGAAATGATGATGATGATGATGAAATAACTTACTTCTGTAATCAATCAGTATTTACACATTTGATTTTTATAAAAATCATTGCATAGTGGCGTTTAATTAGGTCACGAAAGAGGATGTAGAATGTAGAGTTTACCTTAGATCTAAGTACCTGTTTAATATTTTTCTAGAAAATGAAAAAAAAAACCCTGAAAGTAAAATAGACAGCTACATTTTAAAGGTTTATTAAACAATGGTCTTAAAGTCCTATTAATCCTATTAGTCCTTAATTATGGTTTCAAATAATTGATTTTGCCGACAGACATAATTATTATGGTAATGTAGGTCGGTGCAACGTCCGAGATAGTTAAAACTAAAACGTTACCTACATCATAAATGAGCGACATTCATTTTTGTATGTCGCAAAATTATCCCAATTCTCTACGATTTAAAAATGAATAAAAATTGTTGGGATCTGCGTAATTGTTTACGTATACTACGCAGATACTTGAATTCAATTACATCATGTTTTGATATGTAAATCCTCGTATTTCACCTGAAACACAACTCCAGTAGGTACCTACTTGATAGTTAATAGGCCAGATTGTCATGTGGCGCCAAGCGGAGCGCACGTGGCGTGCCGGTCAGCCGGCGGCGCCCGCGACGAAGGCCATCACTTCATTGCGTTCAATTTCATCATGCCTTTGACGCACCGTCGCGCGTCGTCATTGCAATAATTTAACAGCTTGCCCAAATCAATGGCATCATGTACATAGTAACGATAGATAGATCGATCGGTATATAACTTCTGATAAGACTGGGCCGTGTGTGCGTTTTAATTTATAATTTAGCATTAATCATCTGATCAAGCCTCATCAAGGCAAAACTTGTCAGTTTTTAGGGTTCCCTATCCAAATGGCAAAAACGGAAATGAAATGAATTAAATGGTTTATTCCATAGCGGCAACAGAAATACATCATCTGTGAAATTTTCAACTGTCTAGCTATCACGGTTCATGAGATACAGCCTGGTGACAGACAGACGGACAGTGGAGTCTTAGTAATAGGGTCCCGTTTTTACCCTTTGGGAACGGAACCCTAAAAATAAGCTGCATGGAGTCGACATCTCCTATCTGTCCACCCCTGAAAAGAAATGGCAAAACTGAATATTCCCGATCAGTAACACCTTGTCGTCAACACTGAAATCTCAAAGTTTAGAAAAGTGGAGTTTAATTAAAGATGATACGGACGAGAGTCAACTCTTGAACCAAGCATAATTATGAACAATCGGGAAAAAAAAAAGAAAATTCCTTTCGGCAACACTGTATCGACTGATCGGGAATAATCGAAAAAAGCAAAAAAAGTCCCGTTCGTCAACACTGTGAACGAATGAAACTTTTTTCCCGCTCGTCATCAGTTTGACGACAGGATCGGGAATATTCGGGCAAAACAAACTCAGGGGTCAAAGTCTATTAAAGTCCAGACATAATCTTGGTCAGATCATGTGAGGCCCTTGTAGATTAGTGTCGGATAAAGCTATGATTCTGATCTCGGCAGCACGCAGCAGTGCTGCCGCGGCAGTGCGGTCGCAGCACTACTGGTCCTCATACATTTTCTACGGGTTTATACGTGATTACATTCCGAGCACGGCAGCAATGTGACGCAGCAATGTCGCGCAGCGTGTCTGCGTGCTGCCGAGATCGGAATCATACCTTTATGGTCGTTTGAGGAAAGAAACACAGATTTCAGTATTCCAATCCAGTCCGTGCAAGCTCTGTCAGTGATCGTGTAGCTCAACTCAAACTTAACGAACCCTTATAATTTCGTCAGGTTCGTCTGTCTGTCACACAGCCATATCCATGCCACAGCCATGTGCATTGAATTTTGTTTTTTCATCCCTCTTCTTAATAAGATAATATTAAAAAATAATGTTTCTAAGTGACTGCTGTTTCAGACCGATTCGTTTTTTGTTATGTGGCATATTTTCGGTTACAAGGTTACAGCCGCAGAAATAAATTTGTTTTCATAGTTTTTTCGAAAAATACATAGGTACTTATTTTTGTGGCCGGTAAAATTTATACTATGTATGCGTAAATATTCAATTCAATATACAATTCGTTAAATCGTTATGTTTCTTATCTAAAACAATCGATCGTAGTGGTAAATGATTATGTAGTTGGTGTGTAGCCGCCTTGAAATGTAAATGTAGAAATGTTTTTATAGCAAAGTAACCTACCAATTTCAAGAAAATGGTAGGTTGGCCTGAAAATATGTGTTGATCTTACTTTTGATAGATCCTTAGATAGGTAGGTATCTATAAAAGTAAGACCTAGATCTATTTAAAGTAGGTACCTACCTGAAACATAAAAGGTGGAGTCATATCGACTTTCGATCGATCGCATCCCTTTGCGACATCCGCCGCCGCCGCGCCGCAACGCAAAACCTTGGAGCATTTCTATGAAATACTAGCTGCGCCCCGCGGTTTCACCCGCGTAAATGTCGATCCCGTGGGAATATCGGGATAAAAACTATCCTATGTCCTTTCCCGGGACTCAAACTATCTCCATACCCAATTTCATCGAAATCGGTCCAGCCGTTTTCATGTTATGTCGTGACAACGGAAAACGGGTTTCATTTTTATATATATAGATATCAAGTGACGTCGCCGATTTTGGAGATTATTCCACTTTGCTCCACTTACTTGTCCCGCCAGTGAGACAAAGTGGAATGTTCACAATTTTGTCGTCCACTGTGTCCCACTAATATTGATTTCGGTGGGGCAAATTACACTAGATAAGTATTCTATTTACAGAATAAACAATTTCATTCGGAATAGGTACTTAAATTATTTCCCACAAGGGTTACTTAATTAAGTCGTTGTTAATGGTCTAGTACCTACTGAACCATTTTTAAATGATTCAACAACAACCATATCAACCATTTTTAAATGGTTCAGTAAGCAAGATCTTCAATGATCTTGTCTCGTAGTGTTGAACCAATTGAGGTTAGATCAATGATTAGATCGACAAGAAAAGTCACAAATCACAAAATAATACTATTTTTGTCTTCTTTATATATATTTACTCGTCAATCGCTTCATTCATAGTACAAAACTTGTGCAGACGAAAGTGTGATTTGTACTGCGGCTGGTATAGTGATGACCCGATTAGATTACGAGACATTGTGTGTCACTTGTCAACTTTAACTGCTTGTTATATTTAGATTTTTCGACTTCCATGTTGATTGATGAACACATGTGTAATGTTTAGGTAACGCAGAAGTGTGCCGACTTCACAAATTATATTTAAACTTTTGTAGATGAGTTACTCCCTCAATGTTTCATGTGACAAAAATATCAAAGTATCATTGATGTCTACTCTAATCTCTTTCTAAGAACCACAGCAGCTAGTTTTGTTGTTACATAGAAATGTAAAATGTTTAAATGTCCAATGAGCATTATTGAAGCTCTCTGTACCTACCTATGTATTTTAATCTTTCTAAAATCTATGACAACTGTATTCGGTCAATCAACTCCGTGTTCATTTGCAGCGACTGAGAAGCTGTTGATAAGTAGGCTTTTCCTTCATTACGAACAGCACGCGAACTTAGCGATGATGTTGATTGAATTAAGGAGAATTGGGCTGTTGTAGGCGTCACACTGCCGGCTGGTTGCTAACCTCTGCCCTAACTTTGGATAACGATTAAGCCACAATCATCTTGTTAGTAAAATTAGATGGTACTCGTACAATAACAAATTAATAGATATAGTAACAAAATAATTATAGAATCACTCTAAAGTTCTTCAGCCTTCTATGTGATCTTTTTACGTACGTGCGTACGTGCTAACCTATCATAGAAATTGTTTTAATCAAAGCTGGGAATAATGAAATTACAATTTCTGATAACTTTACTCATAAGCGATCGGAATCCGATATTGATCTGCTGGTCGACCCAATAAGTACCAACTCATAACGATTCTTAACACATGACATAAAACACTGTAACATGTCCTAGTTTAATGTGATAGATTCATAGATGAGATCTATTTCGACGAAATGTGGTTACTTGATTCACTTACCTAGTCAATTTCTAGATTTCTGTTGTGATGTGATGTTAATAATTGAAGACATTGCAAATTGTAGCCAATTGTGTAATCGCGTCAATCAAACTGTTAAAGAAGATCAAACAGAAAAACTCGTCAAGTGCGAGTTGGAACCTTGGAACTAGCCCCGCATAAAGTAATAAAAATGCGTATTCTGTCTGTTTTGTAATGTGTATGATAACATCATCGTCATCAACGTTTTGACCTACTATGTTGGAGACGACATCCCGTTTGCAAGCTCTTTAATTACTTTCGTGTTATACATGTGGCTAATGCTCTAGAAAAGTTATTTGGTAGTGCCATATCACGTGAATGGTATTTATCTATTTATCTTGATCTTCGTCAATTTTCTCACCCTTCTTTGTATTAACATTGTACTTTTCTTTTCCAGCTCTGGTCGGTGCTCTAACTATGGGAACTACTTTCTTCCTATCGCCTTTGTCTGGTGTGCTGACTGGCGTGTTGGGAATCCGGGTGACCGCAGTGTTAGGCGGTACAATTGCTACTGCCGCCATGCTTTTATCTTCTTTCTTCGTTTATAATGTTAGTGTCCTTTACTTTACCTATGGTGTAATGTATGGTTTAGGAGCATCTTTTGCGTACACTCCTTCTCTAGCAATTCTTGGTCACTATTTTAAAAAGCATCTGGGTTTAGTAAATGGAATTGTTACTGTAGGTAGTTCCATTTTCACAGTCATTATGCCACCACTAATGGAATATATGATTACAAACCATGGATTAGATTGGCTTTTCAGGCTTTTAGCCGTTTTCACTTTTGGATCAGCAATATGTGGCTTCATATTCAAACCCACTCCATCTATGGTTATGAAAACAGCAAGGGAAGACGATAGCTGGAAATCTTTGTTAAAATCTATTGTAAACGTCCAAATATGGAAAAATAAGAAGTACAGACTGTGGGCGTTATCCATGCCCGTTGCACTGTTTGGATATTTTGTTCCTTACGTCCATATTAAAAAGTTCATCGAAAACAATTTTGTTGATGTCAACGCTAATTTGCCGTTACAATGTATAGCTATTACTTCTGGTCTGGGAAGATTGATCTTCGGCTTCTTAGCCGATAAACCAGGTATTGATAGAATCTTATTGCAGCAGATTTCTTTCTACGTTATTGGGACCTTAACGATCATCTTACCATTTGTGAGTAAGTTTGGCTTATTAGTAGCGATTGCTTTAGGTATGGGAATATTCGATGGTGCATTTATTGCATTAATCGGCCCCATAGCTTTTGAGTTGTGTGGGGGTGCATACGCGGCGCAAGCTATAGGTTGTATGTTAGGACTTGCCGCTGCCCCCTTATCTGTAGGTCCTCCTGTAGCTGGCTACCTGTATAGTCTCAATAAATCCTATACTTTGCCATTCGTCCTCGCTGGCATATCGCCACTAGTCGGCGCCTCTCTAATGTTTGCTATTCGTCTCCAACGAGTTCCTTCCAATGAAGAGTCTATTAATACTAATGGTGTTGCTGCTCGTCCAGCTTCTGTACTTGTAGGTGAGTCATAAAAACCGCATTTCAATCAAATTGATGTTTTTTTATAATTAGTTATTTAATAAATTATTTTCATTTTTTTTAATTTATTTTATTGATTACGTACCTACTTAACTACAAATGCTATAAATCGTTTTTTTATACTATTACAGAAAAATCACCGAGTCTGTTACTTATAAATGGAGATGCAAATCAGCAGACAAATTTATAACGGCATTTCGCTTATACCATGTGTTGTAAAAGAAACATTTGACTGCTATGCCGATGCAGTTTGGCTGAAAAACGGAAAAAGCAACGGACATCTGCAAGATTAAAAAATGCATTAACGCTTTTCAGCCGATAACAGCGTTCTGTTATATAGCTGTAATACAGCAGCTTAAATATAAGTAATAAAATCCATTTGTTATATGATATCAAATGGATATTCGTTGTTCATAGACTTGAGTCAATTTTTCACTGATTTAATCATCATATTCTATCTAATCTAATCACCGTCATGTTTTTGTCAATTTTATACACCACGGTTTTACTAAAACTGCCTTATTGGCCGTTAAGATCTACTGTAGTCTTGTAGAAAGCGCACAATAAGCATTTCCAGACATTTAAACTAAACTGCTGACACAATATAATGGAATTTAAATTATTCTCATAAGTTATTATTATGTATTATTGATTAGCTGTAAGATGTTTTCGAGTTGACAAGTTTATCAATTTAAACGCATTTAAAAATACATAAATTGCATAATATACTATGTATGTTTTACATACATAGTTACCGTTGGAAGTTCCTAGTTTATTTAGTTTAAAAATGTATACTTATGTAGACTTTGTGTTTTATTATAATATTTAGCTATGCGTATAATAATAGAAGAGTTTCAGCAAAACGACAAAATAGTGATTACCATAAAAAATCTATTGGACCTTTACGTATTACCTAGGTATTACCAAAACCTAGATACGCGTAAAATAATAATGGACAATAATGACTTAGTACAAGATTATATCGATCGCGAAATATTTTTTTAAAGTGATATTCGCACCTTTTTGTTTCACGAGACAGCGAATTTTAAAATAAAACAAATGTTAGTGCAAGCTAAATGTATTCTACTCTATGCTGTGTATTGACTCCATTAAGTCTCATATACGCCTATAGTGGCTACTACTGTAAGGTGTAGAGTAATTAGTGATGTAATACCTACAACATTTTACATCAAACTCCTTAGAGATAGTTTATTTGATTGCTCGGACCGTATCATACTTTCCGTGTCTTTGTATTATGTTGGAAAAACTGTTGCATAATCTGCATTACATCGGTAACTACAATGCATATTGCACAATTCCCACATGCTTACCATAACAGAAAAGTACGCGTTCGTTGTAGGTAGGTACATAGGTACCTGAACCACAGAAGGACAGCTCCATACAACGAGCGAAGCACACACACACACACACACACACACACACACACACACATAGACGACGCTTCTCGTACGGGGAGTGCAAGCGCACTCGCGACTGCCATGCGATGCGGCGGAGATAGGCTGAGATCGCCGTAAGCACACGTGTGGTGCGCCGGTTTTCGCTCGTTGTATGCAGCAGACCTTCTGTACTGTTCTGTGCCTAAACAGTTTACACGTTGAAATCTCAATAGTTTTACACCCGGGTTTTGAAACGCTGTTCAGCATAGCTTTTGACAAACATACGACAGGCTTCCGAAAATTACACATTTTCGGTTACCTGATTTGCCTAGTCCCCGACCGCAAATAGCCGTCGGAAGAATAGTGGTCGTCTATTTAGTTTGAACTATCTGAATTTTCGATTCGGCACGGAAGCGCGGTTGAAGGATTGTGAAAAGCTATGTACTTATGTATATCAAGTCTGTTAGCAAATCTGATATAAACACAGTCAATCCACACACGTAACATAATTTGACGACAGATTACATTCAATGAATAGAATGTCAGGCTTTTAGAAATCGGTGGCGGCAGTTACATTTGTTACTTAAGTCCATATTCCACACGACAAGAATGATTGATTTGCAAGGTGATATTAATAATTTTGCATACCTATACTTTATTTAAGCATTGGCAAAATTTTCCTACAGCGGGATGGTTATTTATTTAAATGACCTTATATAGTTTTTTCCGCTTTACAGTTACCTATGTAGTTAAAGCGATATTTCACTTTTACTACATAGGTAACTCTTTCTAAAACCAATGAGATTTCAGTTGTGTAGAATCAGAATCTCGATAAAAGTAACTATATTAGTTACGTTCACCGAAACATTTTCATGAAGCATTATTTTAATTTGACATAAGTTTTTCCTGTTAACTGCGGGTTGAATCAAATGAATATTATTTGTTACGGTAATATTGAAACCAATAATATTTCCTATTTCATCATTTTGCATTGAATTAACTGACATGATTCGTATAATTATGTAGGTATCGTTAGTTAGTAGTAGATAAACATTTGGTTTCACTACTCTAACCATCATATTTTTATTCTAATTTAAAAGTTTAGACTGCTGACTTGATTGGAATATAAATAATAATTATCGTCATTCAAAAGCTGTGATATCAAATTCATAATCATTGTTAATGTTTAAAAATATCTAATCTAGACATTAAGCATATTATATTTATAAATAATAATAAAGTGACATTTTAATATTTTATGAGTTAAATTGTTAATTACCATAAAACTTTGTTACTTACATTTTATTACTTCGCACCTTCGCTTCGGTGCAACAAAGTCACAACAGCTCATTTTTTAATTTTACAAGAGAGGACTTTTAAAAGTATAGGCATGGTTCTGAGACAATTTGGCATAATTACCTCAATTTTGCAGTATTGGCTATTTGTGACTTTGTTGCACCGAAGGTGCGACTTGTTTATATTGGACACTTATGTGCAATTTATAAGTAAGCAAAGTTTTTATTGTCAAAAAGTACCAACTGCAATTAAATCCGACTATGACATGGTGAATTAAATCAATTAAAACATGTCAAAATTGCCATGATATAGTACTATAATTAAAAAAAGTTAACATTATAATTTATATACGGTAGCTCTCACTAAAACAAACCCCCTATGAGTGGGCATTAAATCAGATAAGTAATTTCCCTTAATTTTAAGTATCCAAACAATTTTTTTATAATAATAGACTAATTTTAAGTGAATGGAATGGACATTTAGTGTATTCGTTATTTTATAAAAGAGGGACACGAGCAGAGATGTAAAATATACAGGGTGTTTAGTAATACCAAATCTTTATATTTTTGAGAAATTCAAACTTGCGCTTGCTTAACAAGAAAATATATCTTTGATCCTATGAATATCTCGAAACTAGATGTTAAGCAATCAGTGAATAATGAAAGCATTAAATGGTTTCAAGCTGAGCAAGAGGCTTTTATACAATGTCTACCTACCCTGTCTCCTAAAGTGGCATTTAAAACTAGTGCTTTTAAAGGCATAGCAACGATGTAAATAATGTATCTATAGTTCCAAATTTAATTTGTTAAACAAGCAATATTATAAAGTAAACTTTTAAATTGTTTATTTGTTATTCAGCCAATTCGTGTTCCAACCTCGTTTTAAGATTATTTTTACTTAATTAATTATTTAAAGTACTACCAACCTATGTTATTATACATAATTAATATGCATTTTTAATTATACATTTCGTGTTCCTTGTGTGTGTCAATGTAGATATACTATTGTCTATGAACTCCTCAAGTCTTTTGTCTGCTTACAAACAAGTTTTACTAGAAGAACAAAAAAAAAATTTTGCTTAAATAAAATTTTAGTATTTCTTGTAAAAAATGTCTGAAGTTCACGGACGATATTATATATTTCATAAATACACACACATACATTTTCGCTTGTGTTGGTGTTTGTGCACGCTTGAAAAAAGAGGGTTTTTATCTCAGTAAGAAAAATAATTAATAGGAATTTTGAGCTACAATTTTGTTAAGCCTCTTCATACGCAACTGTGCTTTTGTGCAAATATACTTGGAGCGTTTGTTGAATATCTTTAAGGTGCGTCTGCTGGACGCACCACGCATGTGTCGCATGTCTCCGGCTGAGGAATCTGACGTACTTATAAAAAACGCTTTTGGGGCGCAGGCCTTGCACCGTCTGGACGCACTTTAACGCATTTATTTGGCAATCGCTATATCTTAAAAGCGGTACGTGACATATTTAATACGAGTACCTTCACACTCTTTTCTATAAATGCGAAATATATTATTATAAATATTCAACATACGTCGAAAAGCAGTCACTTCTGTAGCGGGCTTTAATGACCGAACCCAATACTCGTATTGTAATTATTATGATTACTGATATGTTTACTTTAAGACTACTGTTTGTATTATGTAAGTTATTGTTCCTGGGTCATCAATATAACCGTGAAAATATATGCATAAAAATCAAATATATTATTTTTCAGTTTACTGGATAACTTTTTATTAATATCAATTAATTATTTAAATTAATGCAAACGACAATATTTCTTAAAAAATGCAGATTTCATTGCGTTTAAATGTACAATGGCCACCTTGTATAATGGTAGGTACCTTGATACCTTCGTCCTAACCATTGTAAAATTATTAAAAAATGTTTAAAAATCATTTAGAAGACTGCGGACGTATTGTCGTTGTAATCTCTTTTTTATTATATACTAGCTTTTGCCTCAGACTTCGTCCACGAGAAATTTCGGCCACCGACCCACCCCGTCGCATCGCATCGCCTGCTCGCGCTATTTAGTCCATCCAATAAATCACCCATAAGGAGTTGTAGAGTGCGTGAGTTAGGCCCTAAGTGATTTCTTCAGAAAATTGTTCAGGGTACTTAGGGAATAAACATACTAAAAATCCTGACGTCTAGGAGGTGAGGCGGAGGGGGGGAGGGGGTTAAAGTTCCCATTTTTCAGTTTTTCGCTAATATCTTTAAAACGGTATGTTTTAGAGAAAAGAAGTTTTCTGTGCAATGAAAGCTTATAAAATTTTCTACAACTTTAGTCTTATACACTTTTTCGAATTACTACCCATTTTTTACATATACATTCTAAAATAGTGAAAATTATCGAAAAAACTACTTTTATGAATCTCTACCTGTTGCCTGCTACTTTGTTTGCGTTATTTCGGGATAAAAGTAGCCTAAAAATCCAAATCTTTAATAATAACGAATTTCATCCAAATCGGTTCAGCCGTTGAGTAATCAAAACTTGTATCTTTGATACATTATTATCTTTTATCTTTTAATTCGTTTAGGCTGTGAGGGTCCTGACAATGGTTCTTTTTCCAAGGCTCCCTCATCCTCAGTAGATGGTACTTGCTGAAGAGGCTCTACGTCGTCTTCATCATCGTCAACGTCAACAGACACGCCGTTGAGGCAATTTCCTTGCAGTGGAGGCACGCCGCGGAACAGTTCAACATTGCTTTCCGACATCCACATTTTCTACTACCACAATCCTTCGTGCAGCGGCAAAATATTGTTTTTAGTAGTATCTCTGGTGCTGGCGAATCTTCGGTTGTTATTGGCACCAGGCTGTCCCCTTCATGTTTCCATCCCCATTCTTGAGGAGGCAGCTCATTTCCGAGCCACAGCTGCACTTGGTGGTAAGTGCACCGCGAATGCTGTTTAGCTGCGTTTTCAGTTGGTGGGAGGGAGCTGAAATCAGGCTTAATATTTGCCACTGATCTCACGAATGACTGGTATCGGTACTCATTGAGGGAGATCAGTCTTGCTGGTGCGCCATACCATTTGAGGAAGCACATCTTCCCAGCCTCTTCAACCTCACTGTGCGTGGAGGTGGGCTTGTAAAAGATCGCAGCCGCTCCCTTGTTAATATCTGACTTCAAGTACAGTTTTAAGAAACCCACTTTGCTTCTTCTGAAAGTTGCAGATGTTGTGTCACAACCTGTAAATGAATGAAGGAAAAGGATGTGCTCAAATCCATGTTGCTGCATTTCTTGGGTGGACAGTGCAACTGTATTGGTTTTTCCTCGGCCGGGTTTCAGCAGAATAATGTCTTGGGTGGGAGGAGTTAAAGCTATCAAAAGGACAGTTCTCGTTTTCTACGACAGGAAATATGGAATGAAAAGTGACGACCCGCTTCTGCTCCATTACCACTGGTAGAAAACGAGATCTCAAACTGTTACCGCCTTCACCGCTTGGAGGTACTCCCAGCTTATGTTATCAATAAAATACCTAATTTATATACTTACTAGCTCATATTTAACATTCGGTAATGCTTGTCACATCACACTAAATGAACTCCATTTTCACTTTCTTCGGAGCACGATACTCAAACACTGGTGAAAATTTGGAAAAAGTGTATAAGACAAGTGTAGACAAAAGTTTTGATATCCCAACGGCTGTACAGATTTGGATAAAATTTAGTAAATTGATATAGTAGGAGTTGATTTAAGATATAAGATACTTTTTATCCCCAAATAACGTGAAGGAAGTAGTATACAAAAGGTAGTGTTCAATTCAAGTAGTTTTTTTACTACTTGCCACTATTAATACTTGCCAGGATTTGAACCCACAACCTCGTGCATGAGAGGCGAAGCCGATAATTATTATTACGAGCGCGACGACACCAGCAAACGCGCCTGCGCTGCCGCGCCGTTTTGATTTCAAAGATTCAAACAAACCAATAGTGTCGGTTTCAGTCTTGCGGTCAAAAAGTATTACATTTCATCATAATTCTTTTGCCCATAAACCATTTTATTTGGGGTCGATAGAACAGGTATTTTCTTCCATATTTATCTATTAGTAGTCATCTCAGAACAGTGAATTATATTATTGGTAATTCGTTTATTTATATAAAAAAAAATGAATTGGCAATTGGATTTTTGAATTGGTATACCTATATATGTAGGTAGTGGCGGTCTGCGGTTAAGTTTAAAGTAGGTCATAGGAGTCCTTGGCGTCATAGTAGTCATTGGTACCTTTAGGTACCTATATTGATTCATGACCTCATGCTCCTGCATAATGTCATGAATCGGTATGTAACTGAAACGCTCCTGCATAAGAAATAACAAATACAATAGTGTCGGAACGTATACTTTATGTAATAATCGATCAAATCGTCAACATATAAGATTTAGGTTTTTAAGTTATATTTGGATTAATTTTTCTTGAAAACTTTCGGCGGACGTAGTTGATGAAGACCCGCCATAACCGTACGCACCCTATTTGTTGCGCGGGCACTCTTTCTTCAGACGGGCTGGGCGTAGATGCACTGTGAGCGGGGCTTCCGAAAGAGTACACTCTAATTTCCAGTTCCTCTAATGACGGAGAACTAGTTTTTTGTGTAACCCAACGAAGTGGTTTTGACAATCTGCGAACAATTATTACCTCAAACTCTCATTGGCTTTTACTTACCCGTTCTTTCGAGGAAGTCAAAAATCGTAAGACTGAATCTTTAGTCGTCCTTTCACAGTTATTTTAGGTATCTGTATTTTTGCAACACAGTCATCTTTATTCTCGTTGCAATAAGGTTGTCAGAGATAAAATAACTGAAGGGATAACCTGACAACACCTCTACTTAACCGCACGAAGCATCACATCTATACCTATTTACATAATGATCTTTACTCTCTTCTTTGTCACTAGTGGCTGCAAGCTGTGGCTGACTGTGACTGTGGCGTCCTGGGTTCGATTCTCAGCTCGAGCAAATATTGGGTTTTTGCACTACTAATTTTCTCAGTAGTTGTTTGGATTGTACCTACCTACCCCATCAATAACGGGTTATTGATGGGGTAGGTAGGTACAATCCAAACAACTCAGCAATAGGCTCACCCTCTATTACAAGGTATTTAAACAAAAATACCTGGGGGAGGGGCTCGTGGCTAAATAGTCCGGGCGGTAGCGTTGCAAATTCAAAAGTCATAGTAAGCCGGCTGATATTAACATCGATAGTTGATCTTATATGACTGATAACTGAACCGACCGTCAGCTGCTCAAGTAGCGGTGGGTGTGGAATTGGGAGGTTGCGGAAGTTGTAAAAAAAAATTAAAAATTAAGTAATAGTACGCCGCGCCGGCTGAAACTTATTTCATAAATAATTGACATCATAATGAGCTGAAAAAAAATCGTCAGCTGTATCGTGGAGGGGGGATTATGCGTCAGCTGCTCGCATGAACTTGTAAGAAAAACCGTAAAATAAAGTTATAGTACGCCGGATGAAATTTGGCTACATGATTCTTCAAATAATTTAGAATATGAAAACAACAATCAGCTGCTTGTGTAGCGGTGGAAAGACCGTCAGCTGACGCAGTAAAGGTACAGATTATTCGAGTAATGCACAGAATCTTTCACGGTATATTTTTGTCTTGTTTTATTTTTAACAAAATGCATAATATGAAATGAAATCGAGTGTAAAATGAAATGAACATAAAATAAAATGAAGGGCAATATAACATTAAAAAAATCGAAATATAGAAAATGAGAACTTTGCAGAAGCTATTCGTTGTCGATGGTATCGCTATCGTAATCGTTCTCGGACGAATCATCATCCGAATTGTCCTGCAGGAAATCGTTCTCTTCGTCTTGATGAAGTTCTTGAGCTCGATTCTCTTCACCATCATCTGCAAATGAGCATGTCAATAATCAAAATTAGGCTACCAGGAATATACAAGCTCAAAGAAAGTGTCAGCGACAATAATTCCATACCGCCAATATTTTCGCTGCTCTCCGTTATACTGGTGACTGATGGGGGTACTTGATCTCCCTCGAACCATTTGAAAACATACTTCTGGTCTTTTTCTTCCCATCCCCAGTCAGTGGGAGATAATTGAGAAGGTTCTTGAAGGTCAGCATGGCTCCAAAGGTGCGCTATATATGAAGTGCGCAGTAAATGCTGGCGTAGCTCGGATTTACATGAAGGGAAAATCGCCCCGTCGATACGGTTTTTCCACTTGAGTACATCGTTTTTTTCATTAATTTGATAATTTTTAGTGAAGGTAGCAACTCGTGTAGCGTTGACTTCGTTTATCGCTTTAAATCCGTACAAGCGACAAACAAATTCTTCAATCGTTATGAAGACCTTGTCTAATTCACAACTCGGAATATTTGTGATGTCCCCCAATGCTCGCATATATGCCTGAGATTTTCGCAACAATTGACAACATTTCAAACCTGCAAAAATACTATTTCTTTATTTTCGTATCCTGAGTTCAAATATAGGTAGGTATTTTTATTTTATTTTTTTATTTCTAAATTTCAGAGAAAAAAAATAAAAATCAAAAAACACGTGATGACGTCACATAAACGGCGGAATGAGGTAGTTACCTTTGCACATTCCAATGTCTTTGATTGAAAACATTATATCAAACAAGACATGTCAATGTCACCTAAGAAGTGTAACTAGAAAACAACTAAAAAACTGAATTGAATTCAACAATATTTTTTCCTATCAACTCGACACGCTGCTTACTGTTAATATTATCAATTTTTGATTGATATTTCGCCAATAAAATGGATCCCAATGAAAAATATACGCCAATGACGGAACCAAAACAACGACTGAGACAAGTGACATCTAACAGTTTTTTTGACGGGTCACAATAAAGCAAAGGTAATATCGCCATTCTACCGTCATCTGGCACTTACGTCTTTTTAGAATACACCGAATTTCAAAGTTAAAATTATGAATGAAAAGTACATAATTTCGAAAAACGAAAAAATACGGGTGCCCTAGATTTGAATTTACTTTTATATGGGTGAATATCCCCGCAGCAAATTTTGCGCGTCCACGTTGAGAATCGAGGTGTTAAATGATAGGATGTTTCTTATTTTTTTATATAGTGAACTACGTAACTTGATTCAACTAGGGCCACATTTTTTTTTTATAAGTGTTTATAAATAATTAGAGGAAAAAAAAAACGCCTTAAAATTCAAGTTAGGTGGCTTGTCCCAGCTCCATTTTTTGATATAATTGCATTCACCAAAGTAACAATTTAATGTATAATAAAAAATAAACAATTTCGTTAGTATATGCATAAGACACATTCTCTAAAAACAATTAAACCATATTAGAAAATCTAATTTAAATGCACAGGATACTCAATTAAAGTTTGTCCAAGCAAAAATCAAAATTTTGGTGGCACTTATTCAACATACTATAAAATGAAGCTTCGTGCGTGTGCGATCAATCTCGTTTTATTATTTCACATCTCTCAGTCGTGTGCCGGCACTTGCGCGTAAGTGTGTGATTAATGCTGTGATTTCCCACCAAAAACGTAAGTACCGTCTTGGGTGGCACGGGGGACAAGAATTGTTCAATTTTCGGTGGATCGATTTGCTGTTAATTTTAAAGTGTTTTAATAATAAGCTACACATTATAGGTAGTGATTTGGGTTATGAATAAATCAGTGCTATTAATTTAATTGTTACTTAAAACCCCTATTTTTAATGTTTTTTTTTATGCCTGGTTTCAATTTTGGTGGCTCAATTTTGGTGGTTTTGGTGGCGTTTTCACGCCACCAAAATTGAAAACGAGCCACCAAGTTTTAATTATGTACTTGTACCTACATATAAAGCCAGTTTTTACGTTGCAATGCAAGACAGTTTGATTAGTAAACAAATAAATGTTATGTACTTGGCAGTAAGTAAGACCTATAATGGTGGCATACTAATGACCAAGTTTCTTATTCATATATTTTTATTTTGTTGCTTTGTAGAATGTCAAAACAGATCAGCGAAAAGAGGATGAGGAGAGGATGCATAAAAAGAGAATGGCAGAAAGAAGAAGAAGAACAAGAAGCAATCCCGAACAGGCTGAAATACTACGAAAAAGAGAAAGGGCATTGGCGTATATAGAGGGGGCGCCGGGTGGGCCGTGCCCACCCTAGAATGGTCTCAGGCCCACCATAGGATGTTTGGGGACCTATTCGAAATACTAAGCTGGATACTTACATAATATTACTTCACACAAAAGCAATCAAATAAATAATCTACCACCAAGACCTACACAAACTTATTATTAACTCTTTTTTTTATCATTCCATTTAGTTACTTTTGAAATCACAAAAATAACTGAATCTACTAATAAGCAACGAAATAAGCTAGACTATTATTATGATTAGACGGCCCGGGGACAAACGCATCGGCAATTGGCCATATAGGCCACGGCAGGGGTTGCGCAGGTCGTTGGAAGGATCCGGCGTCTGGGTCTCGAGGTGGCTTTGCACAAATTTGAGGCCCTCTGTTTCCATGGGCCCCGGAACAAGCCACCACGCGATTTACACATAGTGGTAGAAGGCATCCGCATCGATTTCGAGTCGACGATGAAGTACCTAGAACTTGTCCTCGACAGCTGGTGGGACTTCGGGCCGCACATTCAGCGGCTGGTCCCCAGGTTGATGAGCGTTGCAGCTGCTGTTGCGAGACTGCTACCCAATTTAGGGGGGGCCAACGCCTCCTGCCGGGGACTGTACGTGGAGATTGTGCGGTCCATGGCCCTGTATGGGGCGCCCGTGTGGGCGGACACTCTGACGGCCCGCAACATTGCAATATTGCGAAGGCCGCAAAGAGCGATGGCCGTTAGGGTGAAAAGAGGATACCGTACGATCTCCTACGAGGCAGCAACTCTCCTGGTCGGATCAACGCCCTGGGATCTGGACGCGAAAATCCGTGCGTCCCTATATCTCTGGCGGAAGTCCACCTTCCACCAGCGATGTAGGGATGCAAGGATTTGCGAAGCTTGCGCGTGGTCAGCATTCAGGTCAGTTTCTCGGGAATTCGATCCACGAAGGACTGAGTTCCGTCAGATCCTAGTGGATGAATGGAGGGAGCGACTTGCGCAACCCAGGTGGGGGCTCGCCGCAATAGTGCCGGTAAGGCCTGTTATGGAAGAATGGCTAGAGAGGCAGCATGGCACCCTGAGTTACCGGCTGACGCAGGTGCTTACTGGACACGGATGTTTCGGGAAATACCTGCGTCGCCTAGGTCGGGAGCGGACGCCTGCTTGTCATCACTGTGTGGACTGCCACGAGGACCCGCCACTACATACGTTGGAGGAGTACAGCTTAGGCCCAACAGCGCTGTGCCTTCGTCGCGACACTTGGTGCGGGTGATCTGTCATTTTCGGCGGTGGTTCAGCTCATGGTCGGAAGCGAACACGCGTGGGATGCTGTGGCCTCTTTTTGCGAGGAGTTGATGCATGCAAAGGAGGTGGCGGAGACGGAGAGAGAGCATACCTCTCATTCCACCTGAACCAGAAGAACAGCCGGGCGTCGAAGGGTGCTTAACGATTTCCGGCCACCATAAGAAGGGGCCTGCGGGCGGTGAAATTGGGACCGTGTCGTCGCTCGAGCAGTCGGGCTCAAAGAAGTGGCACGTAATAGTGAGGTTTTAGTCGGTAGGAGTCCGACATCATAACCCTCTGTTCTTCCCGGAAGGAGGTTAAAAAAAAAAGGTTACAGGCCAAGCCCCCCCTAGAAAGAAGCCCTAGATACGCTAATGAGAAAGGGAGAGATATCACCAAAAAAAGCGAGAAGGTAAACTTGTTTCACAGCAAAAAAAGTCACAACGCGAGAGTCGAGCTTTACAAATAAGAAATAAAATATATGTAATTATCATTATGAGTTTATCAGATAAATAATAATAAATATTTTTTAACAATAGAGAGTTTTATTAACCGATGAAAGTTATTGATAATTCCAGAATCTAATTTGTGAGATTAGTTATATTGAGCTTTATTAGTAAGATCGAGGTTTGTGAAAGAAAAATCCAATTTTGGTGCCACTGATTTTCAATTTTGGTGGGCACTTTTGATTTTGGTGGGCGATTTTCAATTTTGGTGGCCACACTAAACTTTGATCTAAAATATCTCAAAAAGTTATTGAGATATTCTTAGACCTCTTGAAGATCCTTCTAGCTTGGACTCTCTATTCTTATACCAGGTCCTTATTTTTCACGAAAACTGAAGAAAAAATTTCGCCACCAAAATTGAAAAAAAATGCACTTTGTTGACATTGACCCATATAACGTAATAATACATGCAGGTTAAAAATATGAAATGTTGTCAATTGTAAAGGCTTATTTTTTCCTTTCCTGTAAAATGCAGGATTGAAATCACAGCCTGTGAGGGCATGGAACCTTGTGTTCATAGACACCACAGCAATTTTTTTTGGGAATGCTTCTAATAACCTATTTTCCAAATTGTACGGTTCGATGTCCGCAGATACGCCGCTAGTATTTTCACCTTTCACTCAATCGATAAAAATTGATTTGTAAACTAAAAAGCTGGAAATAAAAAAAGTAATAAAAAAAAAGCTAGAAAAATGGTCTGAGCTCAAATGGATGTCTATTCGCCAAAGAAGAAGATTGCGCGCTTTGACCACGCTTTTCTCCCTTCTCAACTCTCCCACTCCTCCTTCTTATCTCGTGTCTCACTTCAAATATCTATGTTCTTCTCACACTAAGAATCTGCGTTCCTCTAACAATCTTCACCTACTCTGTCCTTCTCATACTTCTGACTTTGTTCATTCTTCCTTTCATATTCAGTCCATTCTTCTTTGGAATGCACTTCCTCTTGATATCAGGACGGCCACCAGTCGGTATGCATGCGGAATTGCAGAGTTATTTGCAAAACAAATATATTTTTTATCATTGTTCCTCTCAACCAAAGCACTTGCCATCTAATCTCTTCACCACCCTTGGTTGACTGGTAGAGAATGCCTAAGGCATTAAGTCCGCCTTTGTACCTTTTTGTGCGAAAAGTTTAAATAAATAAATAAAAAAAAAACCATTTTAAATTAAATAAAAGTTGGAAGCAGGCGGGGCCCAAACCATTATTATAGTTTCAAACTTAAATGGGTCCCGCCTGCTTCAAACTTTTATTTAATTTAAAATGGGCTGGTTTTTAGCTTTTCAGTTAGTTTTAGCATAAGGTTGCAGTCGGGTTTTTTAATTATTTTTATTACTTTTTTTTATTGAATATTACATATTTGAATTATTGTAAAAAGTTTTATTTTAAATGTTGACTTTATATAAGTCTAGTTTTAAGTTCTTTTGTAAATATGTGAATATAAATTATAATTAATTTTATTTAAGAAATACATAATTTATATTTTAATTGGTATTCCTTTTAGGTTATTAATTTAACTAGACTGAAGTGTGTAGGTCACTACTGACCGAAGGTCGTGTTATGGGTTCAAGCAAGGCCAGAATCTATCTCGAAATATGTGTTTAAAAGGAAACAGCCTAATAGCAATGCTCCAAAATTTGAAATCTTGACTGGGTCAGCTGACGGTCTTTCCACCGCTACACAAGCAGCTGATTGTTGTTTTCATATTCTAAATTATTTGAAGAATCATGTAGCCAAATTTCATCCGGCGTACTATAACTTTATTTTACGGTTTTTCTTACAAGTTCATGCGAGCAGCTGACGCATAATCCCCCCTCCACGATGCAGCTGACGATTTTTTTTCAGCTCAGTATGATGTCAATTATTTATGAAATAAGTTTCAGCCGGCGTACTATTACTTAATTTTTTATTTTTTTTTACAACTTCCGTAATCTCCCAATTCTACACCCACCGCGGGCGCGCCAGCTGACGCTTGGTTCAGTTATAAGTCATTCGAGATCTATAGGAAAAGATGGCAAGCAATCGGCGTAAAATCACTGCCGAAAATGCAACGGTACCTCCCGGACTAAAATAATAACAGCCGCACGAGTCGATCCCTTGCCGCGGTCGGTTCTTGGATGGGTCCACGAACCGATCATCCATGGATATCTCATGACATATGTCATGACATATCGAGACCCCTCCGTGCCCCGGGAAGCACCGTTAACCTACAGATCTGATTCTGCTCGTGCTTAACTCTTCCGTCGTTGAATATTGTGACTTGTAATTTTATGGTCTTTAGATACTCACTCTGAGAAATAATCCATATCCATCAAAACATCGGGTAGTTCTCTTTGATCGACATCGGGAAATACAAAGCATAGTCCAGCTAGGATTATCGTAACACACAACTCTATTGCCATCTGGGTTATGTCACCCATAGGGCGGAACAGAAACAAAAGGTAGCTGATTATCGAGCCGAGCTGACCGGTGGCATGGCAGCATCCGAAAACTGTAGCGCGCATGTTGATGGCAAAAAGCCGAGGTGTTATGTTGAGAATCAACGCGTGTGCTAGAAGTCCTGAAGCCAATGCAATAGAAGATAAAACGCTGCTGATGGTGCCCTGAAAAGTATTAAAATTTATCAATCAACAACCTACTCTGGTAGACGTATCTACTTGACGTAACTTAGGTAGGTAGGTACTGTTAATGTTGATTGATTGTATTGTGTAGTCGACAATTTTATATTTTTTGGCACTCGTGAAAGTCGTGAAAGGTATTTTTGTCAGGAGATGGTAGCAGCATGTTAGGTAAGTAATTTTTCGTACAAGCACTAACTGCGATCACAATTTCGTCTGTTAATATCTTGATGGTCTATGCTTGTCAATGCATTTCTATTTTTTGCAGTCTATCGTTGTTAATAAGTATTAGGTAGCTTCAAGTGCTAAGTAACTGGTTTACTTATACTTCGTAAATAACTGCTGTGCTGTCGGTTCCCCATAGTACAGCAGCAAGCTGAGTGGAAGCCTTCTTGTACAATCACGAATTCACGACAAGTGCAGCTGCCGACTTATCTTCTCCGTTCTTTAATTATGTACCTAATTGTTTTGTTTTTCTGAGTATTCGAGCTAACTTGTCTTTTTCATCATGTGTTTACAATAACACACACGTTAAAAAATTGTTTCTTTCTTCTTTCTTTACATACCTTAAAGAATCCTATCACACCAGCAGTAGATACGCCTGTTATTATGATATGTATTAACAACATGTATCTTAACGTCAACTTTACAGATGACAATTTTGTCAGGCACCCGAGTATAGTGACGGAGCAAAACACTTTCAGTAATAAATAATTGACGTTTTTTTCACTGTACAATCTTACATAGAGGGAACTCCATAGAAAATGGTACAGAATCCAAAACATTGTGGATACGATAAATAAAACTCTTATATTGTATGTGGATAGCATGCCAGCAGCGCACGTCGTCGTTTCATCTAGCGAGTTATACGCCTGAAAGGAAAAGTCAAATTATGTAAAATTAAACATAATAAAAAATAAATAACATTAGTTGGTCCGAGACTAGTTACTTAGTATAAACTTACAGACGTACTCTGTAATTAATAGGCCTTATCTTGAAATCATCACATAGTATAATATCGTTTGTCTTGGCAGCTTGTTTTAGAATTTTTTCAGCGACGCTTATTTTTCTGTTGTGTAACAACCATTGAGGTGATTCAGGGCTCCACCTGAAACGTGTTGTAGTTATCATAAAAAAAAGTTTTGGCAAAGTGATCTTAGGTAAGATGAAGTTCGCCAAATTGTCTTTACGCGTGCGTTTTAACGGGCAAATGTGAACCCGAAACTACCTAATCCTGGCTACATGACTGAAAGAAACACATATTTTTAAATCTTTGTTCTAAAATTGAACCTTTCGAATCGTTTGCCTTGTATGTGATGCTAATTTTTCTACGGACTTTCCTGAAACAAATAGCGAAAGTGTTACGTTAGTACCCACCTATATAATTAAAATGACAGCTGCTAAATTAGGAGAGGTTATTGGTAGAGATGTAGGTGGATTCTGACGTATCTATTAGAAAAAGATCTTGCCTTGGACGGGCCAAGGCAAGATCTGAGCTGCCTACTAATAAGCTATCGAATCTAAATCTATTGAAATTTGAGAACGCAAAGATATTTCTAATTCTCTTTCTACATAAATAGAGCATGAAGAACGGTTACAATGTAATGCGCTAGTAACTCCGATAATAAAAGCACATTGAAAAGATGTCAACTATGCGGCCAGCGGCACTTGATCCACATTTTATCGGATAACAGACGTTTTACCTGAACTAAAATGTTAATTGACCGAGTTGGCACTTGTATTGTAAGTATTTTGTAAGGAAAATGGCATTGATTATTATATTACCTTAGTAGGACTAAACATACGAAAGCATACATGCAAGATATGAAGCTAAATGTTTCAGTGTTCGGTGCACTATTCGCGAGAGGAACCATGCATATCATGGCAAGGAGTCTCGGACACATCACGATGAGACAGAGCCATGAACGCCAACTGTTACTCGCTACTTCACAAGCTGAAAAATGTAAGCAGTAAGTAGAGGTAAGTTCTTTTTGTCACTTGATGTATGAATTCCTGGCAAAAAATAGATGACTATGACTAGAATAGCGGGAAAATGTGGTACGAACGGTACGGTACCTGTCTCTATACCTACGTAGGCGTGTTTACTAATGTTTCTTCATGCTATCACTTGAACGGGGTTGTGCTATTCAGGAAGACAAATTTTAAATACGATCTACATAGATATGTGTTATGGTCCTAAAGCATAGGTAGCGTATTTAAAAGTCTGTCCAAAAACTTTGAAGCATTTGTGACCACGCGACGTGTATAAATTCAAACAGTAATACCTACCTACGAAAACCAGGGCAAAGGCGAATAAGCAAGTAGGTAGTTGCTTTATTCAAAAAGCCTCCCCGACACTAAGCGTCCAGTTTATGCATATTCATAAGCATATACAGCCTATAATGTTCCCACTGCTGGCACACAGGCCTTCTCTCTTCGAGAAGCAGTGGGTAATATACTACGTGGGCCCAGTGCGTGTTGGTAGATGTGATGTGTCAATTTTTAGTTCTAAGACATACAGGTTTCCTCACAGTGTTTTCCTTCACCATTTTGAGAGCAATGGTAATGAAAATATTGGTGTAGGACTATTGCAAGACGTGGAAACAAAAATATTGGATGATAGGTTTTGGTGGCTAAAGTGACCTGGTTATCTAGGACTATGGAAAAACTATAGTCCCTGCCTGATCGATGTTCTATATAAATTACACAGATAAAATGGCAGGGGGTGACTTGCACACTCAATAATGGGCCCCCGAAAACGGTCGCTAGCACATAGTGAGTCATAGTGTCATAGCGACAAGGGGACAACATGTCCTGAGGTGCTTATGAGGAGTGGAGAGATATTCCACGGCTATCAAGACACCAGCATCTTACTGGAATACTTCCTTCCTCCGAGCACGTATGCTCTTGCGAATCTCCATTCAAGCCGGCCAATAAAGGCAAGAATGAGGTGTGAGCTCTGTTCCCCGTCATTGTTCACTCTAGCCGGCCAATAAAGACAAATCAGAGGTGAAGAACAAGATTTCTCCCAGGAGATAGGGTCCGTGGGGTCGCTACTGTCCAACAGCTCGCCACATGCTGCCCTGCGGGTTTGTGTATCTCTCTTGGTCTGGCTCCTCACCTTAGACCTGTTTCGGCAAAGTGAACTCTTCCGGCATAGGCCTAGAGTTCGGAGGGCGCCAGCCCCACCACGACGTCAACTTGAGATACGGCGCCACCGGTAACCCCACGGTTATTATTATTATTAATGAAAAAATATTTACAGAAAGTAAAGCACTTGCTCGTGCTTGTGTTGCTTCTCGTGGGAACATTATAGGCTGATTATGATGAAAGCACTTGCTTGGGTTCAAACAGAAAGTCGGCGCCGTTGCCACTAGGTCACCACTGCTCTCCATTAACATCTCTTCATAAACTTGCCGTAAATTAATAAGACTTACTTAGAATGAGACCCATATAATAATTGGCGCTGCCAAATAATGATTTCAAAAAGGCAATTAATCGGAACCATCCCTCAGAATCACAGAATGTTATCACCAAACCAAGCGCCAGTTCCGCAAAGGCATCCAATATTATAGCCGTTTTTCTGCCAAAACTGAAACAAAACACATTGTAGATAGTCAACTAATATCAACATATAAATATTATTTAAACAAAGCATTAATTATCCTCGTGTCGCCTATATTATCATGCAGAGTAAATAATAATATGCACAATCTTTTGAAGCAGGTAGGTAGATACTGCCTTCGAATATTTTAAAGGAAACCTCTAACTGAAATGAAAACCCTGGGAAATGTATAGGTACCTACTGAAATAAAACCCAAAGATCTCAATCCGTCGCGTTGCCGCGTTGTTGCAATTCTTACAAGTTTGTTCCTGTTGTGGGTAAGGCCATGTAAGTAGTAGGTAGGTACCTAACTAAGTAGTTTAGTTACTTAGGTCAAGGATACTCACTGACCGGTATATCGTAAAGGAAACTATTGATCAGAGACAGTTGTTTTAATGATCCTGTCTGTGAAGTTTATTGTACGGATGCGTATCTAAGTACTAACGATCACCTCATGATAGCATGCGTCTGTAGTAACAGCAGGACACAGCCCTTTATTAATAAGTGTTAGGTATATATGTAAGTAATTTTAGTATACCTACCTACCTGCCTATATCGACTGTATCGCCCAAAGTGCTCAAAGCAATAAGGAAGGTAACTTGACTTCTCTTCTTAGTAGGTATGTGCAATAAAGACTGCTATTGCGCTGTCACTGTCAAACTGTTACCATAGACTAGCAGTTGAACTGACCTTTATTCATTACATAAACCTATATAATAAAATTCAAAATCCTGACTGACTGATATAATCAACACACAGCCTAAACCGCTGGTAGGAGGGTGTGTTCTTTGTGAAGAGTAGGTATCCACTAAGAAAGGGTTTACCCTAAGACGGTACGCGGGTCAGGCGGACGAAGTCGCGGGCAGAAGGTAGTAGAAATAAACCATTTCAAAAATGAACGCCCCTCCACTACTTGTTGCTTACACATTTGAAATGTTTGTATAGAAATTTTAGTAGAAGGGCGTGCATTTTTAGAATGGTTTATCTCTACTTATACAGGGTGTTACAGAAAGGGTATATCAATACAAACGGGTTGAAGAGTGTATCTGGTCTAGAATGTCTGTACAAAAGGAGAAGGGAAATCCTGGGCCCAGCAGTTAACTAGTTGAAATGGGTATTAAAAAAACCGTTATATTTTTCAAAAGGAAATCACAAAATACAGTACCATGTTTCTATCTAGGAAGCAAGAAAAATTAAATAAAGTTGTGAAACTAAATAATCGATAAAGTACATGCCTGAATTCTAAGTAATCGATAGTGTATAAATCGGTAAAATCTCAGAATATCTATGAAAATCGTCTGTCAAATGCTTATCACTCTTTTCGTGGAATCGATTCAAAGCGAATCGAGTTCCTTTAATTTTTGTTCTGTTAGTAACACTGGCCACTCAGTATAGTCTAAAGTAATCTGTGCTGGTCACCGACCGACAGATGACAGGTAGAAAAAAACCGGCACCTATCAAAAACATGGTACAATTCATGGTACAATTATATAGTTTTGTTATACCATGGTACAATTATTATACCATGATCAAAAAGTACTCTGTGACCGGCACTCGTTCGTTTTCTTTCGTTGTGTTGTGAGCGCGCACGTATTATCCGTTCTCAATCTAAACGTGTCAGGCACAGCACATAGAATAGAATAGAATAGAATAATTATTTATTTGCATAGAAAGTAGGTACAAAAAATGCAGATGTTTTTATAATTAGAGATCCTTATACATTCTACCTTAAATTAGGCATGCAAACATTTAGCACAAGTGCTTAATAGTCTAAAATACTGTGAAAATTCTTACAATATGGTCAATAAAATAAAATAAAGAATTAAAGATGTCAGGATTAATTAGATTAATTAGGTAGGTAACTAAAAAGTTTTATCATTTAAAAATTCACTAATGGAGTAATAACATTTATCAATTAATAAGACTGACAATTTCTTTTTAAACAATGGAATGGCCTCGTTTTTTATTCCATCAGGTATTTTGTTAAAGATAATCGGGCATATGCCTAAAACACTTTTCCCAAATAATGCAGTGTTATGAACACTAACACGTAGCATATTTGTATACTGCCTTCTAATTGGTCGTGTTCTATTTTCAGACAATTTACTAAAAAGATGCATATGTGATTTTACAAAAACAGCTATTTCGAAAATGTAAAGTGATGGGAATGTTAGCAAATTTAGGGACTTGAATACAGGCACGCAACTATCTGTTACTTTCATGTTACACATTGCCCTTATGCATCGTTTTTGAGCCTTGAATACCTGTTCTCTCAGACTACAATTTCCCCAAAATATTGTTCCGAATCTCAGAATTGACGCCACTAAACCATGGTAAGCAACTAATCTGGTGGGTATATTCACTTTTCTGGATAGGTTAAAAAGCACATACGCTGCTGTACTTAGTTTTTTGCATACTTCTGCGTGTGGCTTCCAGGTTAGTTGGCTATCTATCATTAAACCTAAAAATTTTGCAACTTGCACTTGGTCTATTTTTTGTCCATTGTAATTTAAATTTAAAGTTTGCGGTGGTATACGTTGATAAAAATGCATAACATTAGTCTTAGATATATTATTCATTAAATTATTTTGATCAAGCCAGTGTATAATGTCCATTAAAGTATTATTTATGTCATGTTCATATGTTTTTAGGTCTGTACATTTAATCAAGGTAGTACTATCGTCAGCAAATAAGACCATAGGATGTTTTATGCGTCGTGGCAAGTCGTTAATATAAATTAAAAATAATAAAGGCCCCACCACAGTGCCCTGTGGTACACCATACCTAATAATTCTGTGTTCTGATAAGTATTTTTTCTCACGCTTAGTTTTTAAACATATTTTGGAAATTTCTGTCCGCTGTTTTCGGTTGCTGAGATATGATCTCAAGAGATTATGCATATTTCCTCTTATACCTATCATGTTTAACTTGTATAAGAGAGTTTCATGGTCAACACAGTCAAAGGCCCTCGTCATATCAGTTAAAATTGCGCAAACTGGTACTTTTTCATCGACGTTTCTTATTACCATATTCATTAAATCGTAAACGGCCGTATTGATACCTTGATTTTTTCTAAATCCCTTTTGTTCTATACTTAAAATATTATACTTAGATAAGAATTTATTTATTGCGTCATAAATTATTTTTTCCATAACTTTTGAAAAAATTGTTATCAGAGCGATTGGTCTGTAATTTGCTAAATCTTCTTTAGAGTTTTTTTTAAAAAGTGGCTTAACAATAACTGTTTTTAACTTGTTTGGAAAAACTCCTGAACTGATACACAAATTTAGTATGTGACTAATATGCAAAGCAATGTCACTCGATACAAATTTTACGACCTTAGTTGAAATGCCATCGTAGCCAGTACTGAGTTTATTTTTTAGAGAATGTATCGCTCTCAGAACATCTTGAGGTAATACTGGATGCATAAACATCGAGTGAGGGTTACTTTTCAAATTACTTGTGTCGGGTTTTGAGGTCATAATATTTTTTGTCTGGTCAATAAAATAATTATTAAAAGCGTTTGCAATCTCTGTTGGATTAGTAATTGTGGTATCATTAATTTTTATTTGGGAAATAGGTTCAGTAAATGGTTTATTTTTGTTTATAACTTGCCAAGATGCTTTAGATTTATTGATTGATGTGTTGATAAAATAGTTATTTTGCGCTTTTTGCGTTAATTTAATGATTTTCCGAAGCCTTTGCGAGTAGTTTTTAAAGTTGTTTTTATTAAAGCTTGAAGGTTCTCGCCTATGTTTCCACAGTAAATGCCTTTGTTTTCTACTGCATATTCGAATGCCCTGAGAAACCCATTTAATATTTTTGTTTGAGTTAACGGTTATCAATTTGTAAGGGAAACAAAGATCGTACAATAGACGAAAGTGCTCTAAAAAATAATCAAATGCTTCATTAGCATTCTCGGTTTTGTATATATCAGAAAATGAAAAACATTGCAGGTACTTTTTGAATTTTGTTACATTTTCACTAGAAAGATCACATGGAGGCTCTCTACTTGCACTCCATGCGTAAAACCATTATACAACCAAAACCATTCAAAAATATTTCTCAAATAACATCAAAAAACTACAATGTTATAATGTAACCTCACTTTTACTATATTTCATATAACTTGATTCCTGGATAGCCAAATTTCACCAAATTTTCAGTGAGGCCTTGTTATTATATCCACTTACAAATAAAGCCCGTTTGATTGAGTTAACACCTGGGCCCAGGAAACTATGGAGTCTTTCCCTTCTCCTTTCAGCTCAAAAGCAGTAACTTTGAAAATGCTTAATATATACAACATTATTTTTAGTATATGCGAAACCTGAATATAGTTTGTTCAGAATAAGTAACTGAATCGATTCCAATAATTTTTACCCCATGTTATATTTTGGCCCAAAAATATTTAAAAAAGGTTAATAGTTGGACACCCCGAGTATATTATACTGTGCCCCGAGGAGCGACTAAGTAGGTAGTTATCTACCATACGCGCACAATGGCGCGGCGCGGACGCACAGCGAGCGGGGCGACCGGGGCGGGGGTGCAGCAACCTCAGTCACCCGGGTACCACTGGTTGGCGCGCACGTGTCGCGTGGGTCCAACTGCATAATCGCGAGCGCGCGGTCGCCGAGTTGTGTTTCGGTTGATCGTGTACTTACCTATCGTATGTAAAAAGTGTCGTGTAACCATGACTTTCTCATACACAAACGTCCAGTACACAGAAACAACGATAACAGTGATAACGTATTCCTGGCAGTGCGGCGGTACGAGGAGCAATCAGAGTATCGTGGAACACAATGCTTTGCCGTGATGATTAACATTTTTAAACACGCCAAGATGGTTAATTGTAGAAAGTTATTATTTGTACCTACAGCCTGCTGTGGTTAAGTAATGCGATGTTTTACACTTTTCATCCACTTTGAACAAATCGCATTGACTACATTGTATCACTTACGGCTTACGAATAAGTAATTACTTATTCGTAGCTTACGGCTGCATTTATTTACGAATAAAGTACATTATAATAACTACCTACACTTGACCATTACGACAGTCCAAAGCCTGCAAGTGTGATGGAAAATGTTATCACCAGTTAATTACAATACAATCGCCGCGCGGTACGTTTAGGCACGCGGTGGGGGAGACCATGTTTTTGGACGGACAAACAGGTAACATAACAAGCTTATAACTTGGTGATTATTCATGATACAGTTTTGAAATTTTGTACATAGATTCTTTACATAAAAATACTAGACACGTGTTTCGGGTTTCGCATATACTAAAAATAATGTTGTATATATTTTTTTTCGATAGTTTATTAAATTGAAATCATAACAAACGTGTCACCGCACTACGAGGGTCATTATCCATTATCTGTAGTGTGTCTGTGCGCCTAGTACACGCACATCACGCCGCCGCGCGCCAGTGCAGCGCCGTGATGTCGAAATAAAAAAATATTAAGCATTTTCAAAGTTAATGCTTTTGAGCTGAAATTTTGTACAGAGATTCTAGACCAGATACACTCTTCAACCCGTTTGTATTGATATACCCTTTCTGTAACACCCTGTATACATAATCAGCCTATAATGTTCCCACTTCTGGGACACAGGCCTCCTCTCGGTGAGAGGGAATGGGCCGTAATCCACCACGCGGGCCCAGTGCGGGTTGGCAGAACACCCTGTATAATAAAATAGAAATAAAGATTTTTTGCCAGTTTGTCTAGATCTGGAACAATACATTATTCCAGATTGGCGCAAAAGGGGCTGAACGGTAATTTGGATGAAATTATATAACCTGATGGATCTCGGTAGTACGTTCCCGTGGGATATTTTCTGACATAGATAGCTTTTGCCTAATACATTGATGAGAGAACAATTTATAGCTACAAGAATAACCGTAGATACCTACATAATAAACCTATAGATAGCCTATTCCTGATTGATAAGTTTACGTCATAAACTTTGGTAGAGTAACCCTATTTCTGACAAAAAAACATAAAAGTAGGTACTTACTTATACATATACTTAATACTTGTAGAAAAGATTGGTACTTACTAAATTATTAAGAAAAAAAACTATTGTTCTTAACGTACCTATGTTTTATTTACGAGTAATATGACAGCGACGTAATTTCATAAAATAGGAGGTAGGTAGGTAGGTAGGTAGTAGGTTAGTTTAGTTAATAATAATACTAGTTTAGGATAATTCGTATAGGAGTTGAGTGAGTCCCTACGTACCTATGCCTACTTATCATGACGTTACTCACATGTTGTTTGCGGTTTGGTCTTAAATTCATTCACAAAGGATTTTATTTTTGAACACTGACTCAAAATGGAACACAGGGAAAAAAACAAAAAAATGCCAACCGATTTCAAAACAGGAATAACTTGCTCAAAACCGCGTGATGAGCCTCAAAAATGATCAACACCTAAGACCAAGTGGCGCCTTAGGTATCTGGTATGAGGCCGAGGTGGGATTTTGAACGTAAGCCCAGTGTTATGAACAATATAGGTAGGTATAATGAACCGGTTACCTGTCTGAAACCAATCCGAATATGATACATCCAAACACCAATCCAAACCGACTAATAATAGCTGTTGACAGCAATTTCAATTTCTGGTCACAAAAGACGAGCCACTGAAAAATAAGGTTCTATTTTAATTTTTCGTCATGCTGCTTCTTGGTGAATAAAATTACTTAAACGTAAGTAGGTAAGTCTATTATGATTTACATAAAGTCAAAGGACAATGAACGCATATTTTACACAATTCTAGTTTTCTTTGATTCGATTCCAGTCATAAACGTGTTGATGTATTTCTGTTTGTTATAGTTATTAGCTAGCTAGTAGGTAAGAAGCTCTATTCTCTAATTTATTTATCAATAGGTTCTGCATTCCTCAGTTACATTTTTCCATTGGAGGCCCAGGAAACTTGCAATGTTTGTGAAACATTTTCATCTTACCATAAGCTGGAAACCAAAATGATAGGATGACGTGGATGGTGATGTTAGAGAGATAGAGTGAAGCATGTATTACAGAAGCTCACTCAAAATTCAAAGCACTACTTAAAAGTACATAGTTTAAAAGCATGTGATTGGTTGAAACTAGTTAGTAGCTTGGGTCTTGAGTGAGGTTCTGTAATAAGGGCCTAAAACGTCTTCCAACTTTTTTGGCCAATTTCTTACAAACACCATATTTAATTACCGTCTTTTGCAGCCAAATTACCCATAAAAACTTCAAATGCCACTTATTACATTTGTAGTCTTCAGTTCCATTGTGTTTAACAGTTACAAAACATAAGCTTGAGTTTATTATTTCGAGATCGTTAGGCAATATACAATAGACTTCTGAAGGTTGAAGTAGGAATATGTCTTCGTATTGATTAAACATAGTGAGCATCATATGCGATGTTGAAACTAGTGTCACGAGCCATTGCCAGGAACCAATTTTTCCCAACACATCTGTTGTTACATCTTCATGGATAGTTCCGATCCTACAACAAACAATTCTCTCATTTGTATATGTTCTTTCTTTAATTACTAGTTTAATTAATTAAGAACATTTACGTACACAGACATGGTTTTATAAGTCATTGCCCAACGGAGCTTCATAGATTTTGGTTCGTTTGAAAATGTGACATTTAAGTGTGATGGCCAAAATACCGTTATGTCGTGATTTGAATGATTCCAATAGTGCGCTCTTTGAGCTGCAAGTGGACTGGTGTTAAATAATTCATTGCACTCGTATACTTAGTTCTGCGCAGTTTAGCAAGTCAATGTCTAAGTAAAATGATTTACATGTGCGCGGTGTGTGAGGATACTGGTTACCCCTCGTTCTATTGAGAGATTATTCTAAAATTATCCTCCTTGAGAACAACTGGGGCTACTGAGAATCTTGGAGACAGGTATCCTACCTATATCGTGATCATTATGGCGATAGAAGGTAAATGGTTGCTTAATATATTCAAAGTTAATAACATGCCTAGAAGACGATAAAATATTGAAGATAAGGTAACTATTTCATACGACGATAACTTACCGACTACAAAATATGATCAAAATATTAATTTCTTTAATAAACTTAAGTCTAGCTCCATCAAGGTCTTATCAGTGAAACATATTCGCGCAAGTTTGATGTGATAACGGAAGTGACACGATAGAAATATATTTACATAATAATATTATTTTTATAAATGATTCGGTTATTGCCTCATGACGAAAAACACAATATGTTGCTCATTGTATTTTTCCACTATACTTACACCTACTTAATAAAAGAGAACGAACTTTGTAAATTATGTAATTTGTAGCTACGAAGAGCCAGACAAATATAAGGTAGTATACCGAAATTCGTTTCCTGAACTTCAGCGCTCGAACCGAAGTTCAGCATTAGGCCGACATTCGATATTTTCCGAGATTCGATACAAGAAAATATTAAATAAAATAAATCAACTGTTTTGAATTAAATACCTAATAAAACCAGTAAAATAAAATCATAAGCATTTATTTATTGTTTTTTAGTTGTTAGATAGTTCGCGTGCTTGTCGGAAAACAAATTGGATTTCATGGGTTTTATTTTTGTTGCGCGGAACCCTAATTATTTTTCTAAAATAAAAATAAAGCCTAAGTTACTCCTTCCAGCTAGCTATCTTCCACTAAAAGTCCCGTCAAAATCGTTCCAAGTGTTTTGGAGATCAGACAAACAGACAGACAGATAGAAATCGTTTTTTTGTTCTAAGTAGGTACCGTCGTTTAGTGAAACGTTATTATTTTGACATTACAAACAGACACCTCAATTTTATTTATTAGGTACATATTCTAAACATAATTATCAGAATTTTGACTTAGGTACGTGTCAACATTCTGATAATGTTTAGAATACATTGAAGTAATTTATCGCCAAAATTACTTCATTTAAAATATTTATATATATCGCATTATGGTGCAAAAATACCAAGGATTCTGCGTTTCTGGCAGGAGTCGGTTACGTTTTTGTTCGTAAGCAATTTGTGACTGAGAAAAGTCGCTCGGAATATACGGAGCTACCAGGAGGAGATAAGAGTCTCAAGAAAGCGCGGTGTAAATAACCGAAGATCGGCCGAACTTTTTATTTTCACCGAATGTTCGGTCGAAGTTCGTTTTCGGTTCAAACCACGTTCGGCCCAGCTCTAATTATAGGTATGCAAAAATGTATAGGATGCATTTTCTAATGTTCGGAAAATAGTACCTTTTGGGTAAATTGCGTCCCACGGGTTGTTCCACTGCGCTCCAAAACCCATTGTTCTGATAATTTTAATGTTCATACATTGATTCCACTGCGCTCCAAGAAATGTTGAGTAGAGTTAGCAAAAAATTAATTAAGCATGTATTAAATATCATAAAAAAAGAAAAAACTGCATATCAAATATGTTTATTCAGTCACACTAAGGCCATAAAGTGCGAAATGGCCTTGAGCATTTTTGACACACGAGATGAATCCACGGTAAATAAATACTACCGATATTTATATTTGTGTAAAACAAATAACTTATGATTTGCATTTTGTGCTGACTCTACATATTTTATTTTGGAGCGCAGTGGAATGCATTCCTGGAGCGCAGTGGAACAACCCGTCCCAACACGCCGAATGTTTCTGAGCAACACAGGCTAGGATGATTGGTTAGATAGAGACGTACTTATTTACCCCTGCTTACGCGCAATCATGTATGTTTAGGTACATCTAATGGCGTCGATCATCGATCGTCGAATCATGATGTTCGAGTATTTTTCGCTTCATCAATCAAGCCTGAATATTAGTTGGGTTTGTAGTTTAGTACAGACGTAGTACGACGACGACGATGACGTCGTGTTTATTCTAGTGTAGATTCTCCTATAATCTTCCTCCTTTTCCTGATTTTCCTGAAAGATTTGAAAAACAAAAAGATTTGCATCGTTAATGAATCGTTAGATCTACCAATCGTAATTGTTAATAGGAATTCTATGCTTTTATGTTTAATCTGTTCTGGGAACTTTGGAGCACACTAACTAAAACCAATTTTACCTTTATTAGAGGTAGGAAAATTTTCCTTAGTTTCAATATTTTCGCGCTACGTGGAAGGTCAGTAAGATAAAGGAACCGGTAACTACAAGTACCTAACCGTGTCCTTGTGGCTTTACGCTTGGATCAAGAACTGGAACTTAGGTAGGAGGTACTTAGTATTATCTAACTCTTTGTGGTTTCTATGCAGTAGAGTATCTAGGTAACCAATCAGTCGTTCTAAGTACCTATTCTAATTGATAATTATTTACACTGCCATGTCTGAAATGGAGTCAATAGCAGTATTCAAAACTGAACCATTTTGGCTATTGTTTTATAATACTTCTTGTCATTCAGTTCTATACATCGTAGCGAATCTGTAATTCTAAATTAGATGCGCTTAAAATTGACACGGTTGAGACGGAAATATTATTTTTGAAGCTATTTTATGCTATAAATTGTTTTTGAGTCTTGCATGGGTAGTCTGTTTCGACAAATTATGGGTTATCTCTATACATGCCCGTAAAGCTTCACCAATGGTGATAAACACAGGTTTTCTACGTTATGGTCCTAGCTACTCTAATCACAAGGATGGCACGAGGTTGCAGTGATTGTGGTGCGTACCCCCTAAGGAGTCAGAGATAAAAATGACTAACTTGCTATCGATAACAATATTCAATCAACTCAGCCTATCGCAGTCCACTGCTGGACATAGGCCTCTCCCAGACTGCGCCACAGCACCCTGTCCTCCGCCTTCCGCATCCAGTCGACCCCAGCCACCTTCTTTAGGTCGTCCGTCCATATAGCGTGGGGGCGTCCTACACTGCGCTTGCCGGTACGCGGTCTCCACTCCAGGACTCGCCTGCTCCACCGGCCATCAGTCCTTCGACAGACATGGCCAGCCCACTGCCACTTCAGTTTGCTTACTCTGCAAGCTATGTCGGTAACTCCGGTTCTTTTCCGGATAATTTCATTCCTGATTTTATCCTTCAAAGAGACTCCGAGCATAGCTCGCTCCATAGCGCGCTGAGCGACCTTGAATTTGTGGACCAGCCCGACCGTCAGTGTCCACGTTTCAGCACCGTATGTCATGACGGGCAGGACGCACTGGTTGGGTCTTTAAACACTGCGGGATAGGCGACGAGAAGACTTGACGGAGTTTTCCAAATGCTGCCCAACCTAACTGGATCCTTCTGTCAGCTTCCTTCTCAAAGTTGTGTCTACCGAGCTGAATGACTTGCCCTAGGTAGACATACTCCTTCACAACTTCGAGAAGCGACCCTTCGATGTGGATTGGACTCGGCAAGACGTGCGAATTGTACATGACTTTCGTCTTGTCCAATACATACACATACATAACAATATTAATCCTACAATATTTAGTTCGCAGGATGATATCAGATATTTTCATACATAGCTAATATTTATCATATCGATTACCTACACTTAGGTACACCGAATTATGTTAAGTGATAAGTAAATGGTATGATTTTATCTTCGACTGGTCCGTTTAGAAAAACATACTTGATAAACCGAGGTAGGAGGCGCCCAATCCGATGCTTAAGTACCTAAGTACTAGTAGTTTTCAGCAAATCATGTAAAGTTGTACGACCTATTCAAGGCTAGTCCCTAATTTTATTTATATTTTTACAATAGAGGTATATTTTTACTACTGGAATGAAGTGTGTTATTTATAAGGCATTTATCTATAAATAATGTGGCCTTTTATATACGATATCAAATGTTTGTTCTATTTGCAACTGCTTGCGGTAAACATCGAAGCTCATACGTAGGTAGGTAACCGAGTAGGTAACGTGTCTTGTATCAATTGAATTACGATAAACAGTGCCGGCCATATCATTCATTATGCAGCCTGATAATGACGACACTAGCAAGATGAGACTGTAAACTGTAACATAACAGCAGTTACATGACTGAATTGTTTCAGTTTTTCAGTTATTCAATCTACTTTTTCCTTCCTTATTCTTGACTATTAAAAGTGGTTTGGCCTGAACTGTTCAGTGACCATTTCTACAATTACGATTACATCAGTAAGTTTTCTCGCGGCAAGTGTTGCGTCCGCATCAGTCCAAGATAGAGTCCCCAGTGCGCTGCGGCGGCGCTGGCAGTGATCACCGAACTGGCAGGTATGGCCAATGCAGATAAGAGGTTAGGTTTTTTTCGCGCGATTGCGGTAACCGACCCGCGGCCGGCGCCACGACGCGACGTTTGCCATCCATTCGCTCGTCCGCCGGCACGCACGCCTGGCGTTCGCCTGCACTACTCACGCCGTCGCGCGTTTGACATTACTCGACTCGACCATCAATGGTGCTTGTGAATATTACAGAACTCCGACAACACCACTCCTGCGCCGGGAACCACCGCCTTCACCATGGACAAGGATCACGCGTTAGAGGAAATGATGGGAAAGCTCGGTGAGTGCTCGATCTACAGTGTGCTAAAACATATGGATGCTTACAATTTACAACACTGAAGTTTGGAACCCTTTTAAATTGAGTATTGGTACATTCTTTTTTTTCGTTGTTTCGTACGGACAAGCAGTGCAAGTAACGCTTATTGGCCTCGATTTCGTTGCAACTGGTCAATCTTGTCTTGACTGAGAAATGTGATCAGTGTTGTAAGCGTAAACCTTCATGTGACTGAGACGTAAGTTTAATAGTTGCCGCGCTTTCCTTTCTAATTGATCACATCCTCAATGACAGCCGCATCGATGGTATTAAAATAGGACTTAATGCGAAATACCATCTATAAACTTGTTGCACGGTCTAAGGATGTAACATAAATAGCTCTTGATTTTCTTGTTACATTAAAATCCAGATTTGAAAGATAGTTTCTGAAAGCGCAACTCATGTCAACTTTTATGATACTTATAATATATTTTGATAAACACTGTAAGTAATGTTTGAAATATGATAAAGTCTGTGGCATACAGTGTTGTAATAAGTATAAATTTATTTACAAAGTTTGGTCGGTTACCTAATAGGTGTAAGTGTATGTACAGTCAACAAAAGAGATAAGTATATAGTCGGATATAGTTGAAGTTTAGTAAGAAACCGATGGATGTTGTAGACTGAAATATAATTTGATAAATGAGCTGTTTGTTTTCTATTAATAAAATTAAATTATATTCGAGAACATCCATCGGTTTCTTACTAAACTCCAACTACCTATATCCGAAGGTCCTGCATACTTATCTCTTTTGCTGACTGTACAAAGGCCCTGTAAAAATTAAATAAATTATTACAAACTAATAAGATATATTGCCTTTGGCACTTGTGAAGTACAATAAGCTTTTCCGTTATTGCAACAAAAATAACGCTACTTGGCAACGCAAACAATATTATGCGCATGTAAAACAAGTACCTACCGAGACATACCACGCGCGTTGGAAATAAAACAGTTTTTGAAAGGAAATTAATGTCATTCATTTTATGTAATGAAGGTTTAAATACTCGCACACACAAGTGTGCTACATACAGATTTTACGATTTATTTAAAAGAAAACTTAACTTTTACGCACTCAATTCGAATACAAACACTATTCTGATGCGACAGTGTGAGTGTGTGACTGATTTAAAGCGCGTAACGTAAACGTGGGAAATTGAACATTTTCTCGCCTCAACACGGAAAATAAATTAATATTTTACATGTGACTAACTTTCTTTTAAACATGAACCTCACTGTTAATTCCAAGACGTTTACGATAAAAAGGCTTTACAAATATTTAAGAAAAATAATAATAATAAATGTTTTTATATTTTTTATGTTCTAATATTTAAAAATATAATTCATATGGTATTTATTTGAATAAAGGAGATAATATTATTATTATATTAATATCGTCGACTTTGTCTCTGTCACCTTTGACCTAGACTAGAGCCAAGAGCAAGACCATTAAAAAAAAAAAAATAACAACCTTGTTCTAATTGGAAACTAAGTACTTACATTCTGTAGATTTTATAGTTCTGAACAATGCTAGTGTTCATAAAGTAGGTATTCATGTAAATTCTGTCAAATGCCATAGCATGACATCGCGTGACACCGGTGACCCTGTATTGTACTGGATCGGCACTGCAACAACGTGCCACTGTACTAATTATACTCAGATAACCTAAAAACAACTGTTAACGCGATAAAAATCATTAATATGTCGCGCGTAAAATTATCATTGTTATACAGTTGTCAACTCAGATAATTGTATATACTGATACCTACCCTTAATTTGGATAATAAGTAAGCTTTCGTTTACTTTTCTCGGTAATTATTGTATTATTTCGCCGCAACATGCGATGTTTCTTATTACCTAGTCCTTAGTTGGTAACAGCTTTTTAATTACTTTGTTAATAGTTGAAAAGATCAATGATCTCCTCATAATTAAAACTTATTTATTTATAATTAATAGTTGCGTTCGTTATAAGTTACTACCTCATTATCGTTAACCTTCAGAAAAAAAGAAATAATTAATCGATAATCTCAGTTTGTAGACACTTCAAACAAAGTATTCCATCTAATAGGTACTTATTTTTTTTTTTTCATTAGTTTATAAGTACTATGGATTCTACATGTAGGTAGCTCTCGTTTAGTGATATAGAGTTCGAATTCACAACCTCTGAAATACTACCGTTAATCATATTAACTACTGCGCTATTATACCTTCGCTTCATCGCAGTCCGCATAGAAGTCGATTGAGGAATTGTTAATTTATGTTATTCTGGCGGCGAACAACTTGTTAATAAGTAATATAAATAAATATTGTTGTGATCCTTAGTCCTACTCTTAACCTAACACGACTTTATGTGCTATGCTATTATTAGCAACGACTACGTAATGTTTACATTATTATAGTCCTATCCTGAACGCACCCGATGCACTTCGTGCACACTTCAGTGATCCACGCGGTCACGCTAAACACAAAAATTTCGATATTGTGTCGAAGAAAATATAACATCGAAGATTATTACAGCGTAGATTAGGTATTTGTAAATTCCTTTTCGATTATATCTCACAAAACGAGTTTTACCAGATTTTTCTCTATTTCCACGTCTGTCTTCTATGCTAATGAACTGTTTTATAATAGAGTAGGTAAGTATACGATGAACTTTCAATGATTTATGTTGAACACAAGGTCTACCTCGGCGAATTATCACGTCAGTTGACTACCGACACCTGGATACGTTAACGTGCCTCAATTTATCATCAACGAAAACAATACGGCGGGCTTGCTTATGACTGATCACTGTAAGGTAAACATAGTGCGGGGATAGTACTACTATACTACTCTTATTCAGCTACATTTTCATATCAACACGTGACCTTCAGCTACTGAAAATATGCCTCTAGTGGAGCGCTACGATGGAACGACTCGAGGATTACGAAGGGCTTTCTGATAAGTTTGTCAATCATGCTCTGTATAACACAAATGCCTCTTACTTTACCTCGAACAGTGATAGGATGCCCTTTATTTAGCCGGAAGGCTGGCCGGATACAACAAGGCAACATCACACCTCGATAATCACGTTGATAAGTTAGCAATTTCTTAACAAATCGGTATGTGTCGATATCGGCACTGCAAGTACTGCATGTTTATGTGCACACGACTTTGATGACCTCTGGGTAACATTCGGATCGGTATTATATTCAGAACTCGTTGAAATAGCCGTAAAAAATAGGGATGTAACATAGTATCTTCGACAACTACAATTATGTAACAGTCAACACCCTTATCTATGCAATTAGATAGTGACGTTTCATTACAATCAGCTATTATCTAGTAATCTTTTATCAACTACTACATTCTATCTGTTCTTAGAGTCGTGATTTATCGATTCAATTCGAATTCTATGATGTACTGCACGATAATGTTAGTAAAGTAGTTAGGTATGTAGGTACGTAACACGTTTTTTATTGATTTTTTAAGTAGTTACTACGAATTAAATTATAAGGTAGAATGAACGCTTTAACTGCTCTATCTGACTATAGGTCCATTACAACATTTTTTTTTTCAGAACATACACTGTGCCACAAAAGCAACGGAATGATCTTGAAATGTCAACAGCGAAATTATTTAAAGAATTGTAAAATGTTTTAAAATATAATCGTCGTCATTCAGGCGGCCGGCACGATAGTCAGCTGATGTAGTACGTAGACACGGTAGCTATTACGGAAACATTTCGGAGGTGTGTCGGACTACGTAGGTAAACAGTAAACATCAATATGTAGATATATCAAAAATAATGCGCAAGTCCAATTTGAGGCACGTGTTGGGGAAATAATGTACCTCTCTATTGAGTTCACTGTTTTAGAACGACATCATCTTTCTGTAAATATCAGCCTGTAAACTTCCTCAAATGACTTCTCGTGGGATCTATCCTATCCTTCCATATGTAACACTAATATGTATGTAATTCTAATATGTGTATTGTATATATCTTGAGGATGTATACAATATACATATTTCGATTATCGACAATCGGTTAAAAAAGTTGTCCCAGGTCTTTGTCATCTTTTTGATAGATATTATTTAAAACAATTTGCGTGATTAGCGAGTTACTTCATTTATGATCAACACGATTTATTTGCCACATTCTAGGTACATTTGGTAATTGTAGAATTTTCCATAAACATTAAAATTTGATTCAGAAAGAAAAACTAATCGATTGTTTACAGAAATATTCCACGAAATATTTTCATTTCAAGTATACAAGTAAATATATTTTTCTATGGACAGAAACACAATACAATACTGAAAATAACATGCTAGGTACCTACATAAGATTTTAATTTACCGTATGGGCGTAAGATTGTTACATACTTGTTGTTAGACACTTGTAACTCTAATAATTTCATGCAATTAGGCAAGAATGTTTCCTTATTTACACGTTAAGCGAATTGTCTTCACTGACTAAACGCTAATGAATGCATTCCACTTTAAAAGGTTTAAGTGTTCGTTAAGTTTACAGCTAATTACGGTTGCTTGCTGTTTACACGTAGGTTTACGAATAATTCAATACTATGACCTAGGTGACTATTAGCATTTTTGTTGCTTTCTATTTAGATATCACACTAATATTATAAAGGCGAAAGTTTGTGAGTGTGTGTGTGTGTGGTTATATGTTTGTTAGGTACTTCTTCACACTCAAACGGCTGGACCAATTTTGATAAAATTTTGTATGGAGGTAGCTGACTCTCTGGATTAATATATAGGCTACTTTTTATCCCGATATTCCCACGGGATCGAAATTTATGCGGATGAAACCGCGAGGCGCAGCAGTAAATAATATAATTGTTGGTAATGATTATTGGTAGAGCTATAATTATCAAAGTAGCAAGTGATTAGCCTGAATGTCTTTGGCATGGCATTAAGTCCGCCTTGTCTTAACCATTGTACCATTCATGAATAATAAATAGCATTGACTTAAAATAGAGTAGGTACGAGTATATGGGGATAGAGTCATCATATTTATGACGCGTAAAAGTGATTCAGATATCCTGTTTACAGCATAAAAAAAATAATTTCATATTCTTATAGGAGCGAAGGAATATGACTTGTAGAAAACGCTTTGGACATTCATAATTCCTTACGTGAACCCAATAATAACAACAATTCCACCTCGTGCTTCACCACCTCATATGGTTTTCATTCCCAATTTCTTCAATAGTTATTTTTGGGTTACATGAGTAATTATAACTGTGCGATACACTATTGTTGCTACAACTAACACTTTGTTTGTTATTGTTGACGTTGTTTTGTACACATTTATCTGTGTTTAGTCTTCCGTCTAGAGGGCACAGATATTTTCAATGTTCCGATTTAGCTGTGCCACTTTTTCTTCACGGACAACTTCCATCAGCTTCACGTCCGCGTTTGACACGGATGATCTCTGAGAGACATTCACGAAAATAAATTACATGAATAGTTACTTAACACCCATAATATTGATTTTAGCTTCGTCTCACTTATTGGATACCTAAGTAGGTTTGTAAATATGATATCTATGGTCTATGATGCAGCTGTGGTTGTAATTCGTAATCTTTCATCGTGATATTTGCCTACAAATATAAAGCTCAGACAGACTAATAAAGCCGTGTCTCCTCGAATAAAATAAATAATAATTATTAAATAATTATAGGTCAAGTTTTTTCATGGCTCCTTTATCATTAGAAGCATATGCGTTCAGTAGGTATTTATCTTCGATTGAATTATCACACTTTCTTTGCGAAACAAATGAGGGCTTGTCTGGGTTAGTGACGTGTATGTACCTAATAACTAGTCTTTTGAGATCAGTACACTGGACTATAGGCCGACCGCTTAACTGAGACGTTGCCTGAGGTAGCTGCGCGGTGCGGGAGGGGTGATAGTTGTCACAAGTTGAAGAATCACTGAGCTCTTGCGTCACGTCACCACACCCTTCCCGCACCGCGCTGCTACCTCAGGCAACGTCTCAGTTAAGCGGTCGGCCTATAGATGGTTATATTACTTGTGTAGGTAGGTATATTAATATGACGATCATAGAGCAAAATGTATGTCAGATAATTTGGTCCACACAAAATTATCACACATTTCTCCAAGCAGCTACGCATAATTTTCTGAACAACATCCCCGGTGCCCTATTTTATAGTCACACACAATATTTACATTTGTTTTTGAACGAAATGTGGTATGATAATTTCATTTTAAAAGGAAATTAATTCTGCATGACGAAGAGAGGATAAAGATACAAAGCAAATGACCTTCTGAGAATGTTTCTTACGAGTCGTTTATTTACGTCGCATGTCGAAATAACTGAATTATTATATGCCCTGAGTTTAGTGGAAGAAATAAAAAAGCTGAATAATTATAAATCCATTGTTACACGGTTTACATAAATAGTGTGTAGTTACAGTAAACCGCATTTTTAATGCGTGTACTTTGTCTGGAACGCGACGGTTTGAAATGGCGTAAACGGTGTTCCGCCGGTGACCTGTAATTTGCAATTTTATTTTCTGCATGTGGCCGTAGGTAAGCTTCGGTTAATTACACCAATTCCAAGAATGTAATATTCAGATGATATGTGGGAGTTACCGGCTCTGTACCAACTGTACCGAGACGTGGACGACTTTCACATCATCTATTTTTGAAATTTGACACGTAAGCCAAATAAAACGGATTACCAACATACTTACATTCAATGTAGTGTACTTGGTAAAACAGGGACAGACACTGTATTGTTTACTATTAACATTATTATTATTGAAAGGTTACTTGAATGGAAATATTTAATATGAAAACCGTCACAAACCTTTATTGAGGTTCATGTTATCGGTCGCACCACTGTGTTATCGAGGTCTGCATCTGTGTCAATAGTTAGTACGTTGTGCGTGACGTTCCGATCAGTTCCGATCTTACACTCGCTGACGGTCTACGGAACCTAAGTAGTAAGTAGCAGTTCTGCACAATGTCATAACAGATGTTATTGTTTCTTCTTGTGTTTGCTATCGGCTCCCAGTGTTAAGTCGTGACAAGTAATTTTCCACACAGTCAACATTTAATCGAGAAGCGCTATTGTCTTAATTCTAGTCATACATTCGTAATATTATTTGGTTCGGATATTAAGATTGGTTATCTAATTTTTATGACACCGAAGAGTACCTACCTATTGGTCTTTTGGCGGCCATGTGCTTTTGACCTTGATTGACCATGTAGGCTGTTCCTACCTAGGTACTGATTATAATTTACGCTACTGTCAGTAGAACAATCCAATTCTATATAGATTTTGAAACGTTTGAGCCCAATTAATGAGTACAGCCACTATTTAGTTCAATTAATTTTAAATAAAATTATTTAGTTGGAGTCTTAGGAGTTCCAACATTATTTCCTTGCTCTTGGACTTTTGGTGGATAGCGACCTTTGTTTGGTTAGTAGCTTTGCATAATTATGCAGAGATTGCGAAATGACGGTAGTAAAGTTATTTGGTTATCTTTATAGTATAGGAATTTATAAAGTCTACAATCCAGCTACTTATGTACCTACCGCTTCTACTTAACATAAGTACCTAGTCTGCGTTTGCGCACACTCCATTTATAATCCATATTAATAATCGTAAGTGCATTCTCTTCTAAAACTTGTATCGTAGCATTAAAAATGTTAACAACGAACGTGCTATGGCAATTAAAATCTGTCGAGCAATATCAACAATCAAGGAAAGGAATTAACACGTGTAGATATAGAATGTCGCTTATCGCTCAAGATAATACAATTATTATATAATTTTTTTCAATGATGTTGTAGTACATTGCCTAATCTTTATGTTACACAAATATTTTACGTAAAAATAGACGTGTCGCAGATGAATGATGATAAAGGAAGTGTAGCTACCTGATCCATGTGTTCATTAAATTTATTACTCTCACAGAAAACTCAAGTAATGACTTGACTTCTAATATCTTAATCGTGTAAGATGGATGGGTTCGTCACTTTAAAACGTTCCTTGTGTGAATAATTATAAACTAAAGCACGTGATAAGATGCGAGGGGCGTGAGTCGGACAGAACGAGTATAGTGCGGCGGGTTACGGGTTATCGTGCCTGACGCCCGCGCCGATAGCAGACCGCAGAGCATTGTATACAACGACCCTTTTAATGATCGCATTTTTCACTAATGTGACAAGTACCATTGTATGATCGACGCGCCATTTCCCGAACAACGCTACGTTTGACGTCAACTCATATTCATAGTCCGAATGCTTAGCAGCGCGGCCGTTGCTAATTTCTAGGTCGGTATTACGTAACTCCTTTGTCTCAAGACTGCTGTCATTTAATCTTGTCTTCTCCTAAGATTCGGAAACATTACGAGTTCGCTGCGGTTGTAAATATTTATTTTAGGTTTAGGAAGTTATGAATAGTTGGCCAAGGGTATTTTAACTACTGTCGGTAGTTACAATCCTCTAGATGATTCAAGATAGGGAGTGGTACAAACGTACAAAGTAGGCAGACATGCATTCCATACAGTTTCATATGCGAGAAAAATTCAAATAAATAGGCATACAAAAAAATCGAAACGGACATAAAATCGAGGTAAGATAATGTGTTACGTTACTCCAATTATCGCACACTCATGATCAGCTTTCTTCATCAGAAAATCAATGATCTGGATTACCTTTTGCAACAGTGTGATTATTGTTCTTTTTTTTTTTTCAAAATTCCATTTTACATAACAGGAGTGATTGCGAGCATCAACATATTTCTGCTAACAGGTAGAAACCGGTATTGCCGTTGATAAATTGCGTTACTTATATCTTTCCATAATTGTACCATGCGGCTATATTTAGTCCTCGAGTCGATACGGCCGCTGCAATTCGCAGTTCGCTGCTAAAATCTTGTATAAACGTGAACATACTTATACCTGTGATTTTAGACTCAATAAATTCGGTAACCTCCGTTAACTTGACAAGGTAGGCACAAACCTATAGATAGTCAATACATATTTACATTACATAAACACAATCCATACTTTATAATATTATAAATGCGAAAGTGTGTCTGTCTGTCTGTTACCTCTTCACGCTTAAACCTGTGCTTAAACCGCTGAACCGATTTAGATGAAATTTGGTATAGAGATAGTTTGAGTCCCGGGAAAGGACATATAGTACCTATAGTTTTTATCCCGATATTCCCACGGGATCGAAACTTACGCGGGTGAAACCGGGGGCGCTGCTAGTATCTAAATATGTAAAATAATGTAGCCTTTGAATGTAGTACGATGGAAATAAAATAAGATCAAGGCAGAATAATATCGATCACATCACAACTTAGTTCCTACATAAGATCAATATTTATTTAAGATAAAGTAGGTAGGTACATCTTTATCTAATAAATAACAAAAAAATAGTCAACATAAAAATATAATTTTTAATGACTCTGAAATTACATTCGTCCTTGTAGTTGTTGTGCTACGAAGTACATAATTATTATAGATTTTAGAATACATAATCATAAATTATTTGAACAATTAATTTAAGGTTATTTATTCTAAAATCTATAGGTATACAAAATAGAGATATTCAAACGTCTTTGCTGTTGAATCATTCAAAGAATGACGGCGATTTTTTTTTTAATTGTAATTGAAAACTATAAAAGGCATCATCAGCATTTAATAATCTAACTTCCGGTGCATCTGGGCGTTTTCATGAATCCTTTTCCTATTTATGTTGTAAAAAGCTTACGAAACGATTTAACTATTTTGCATTTCTCTCTTTTCAGATCACTGAAACAATAATGAGCAAAATCTAACAAGTAATACTGTGCACAACATTGATAAAAATTCAATTGAAAAGTATCGTGTTTTCTACATCCTTCAAGTATCAGATTATAACATTTAGTAAAGAATCTCTTACGATGCGTAACGAGTAGATACTTATTAAAATCAAACATGTCACATCATCGACTCATCGCTCTACATTTGAAAGCACTTTCCCATGATTGTAGCTATCGTATCGTATCTTATCTATAAAGACAATATTTTCTTAACCTACATAAAGTACTATCCGAAAGAAATGTCACCTTCGCGATCGATTATTCGTAGCTATTCGTAGCTCTACGAAAAGTAAACTAAAAATCAATAGTCCAATGTTTGATGATCTATTTTGGTGTTTCCAGGAGACTTCGGCCGGTACCAATGTTTCCAGTTCATCCTGCACATCCTGGCAGCCATGACAGCCGGCATGCACATGCTGTCTCTAGTTACAGTTGCTGCGGTACCAGAACATAGGTCAGTTTCCCACCGACGTCCACCACATGACCGGCGTATTGGGCTTATAATCTCACTAGGACACCATGGTGGCGCAACCATGGTCGCACTGCCAGCAAAATATACACAGCTTTATGGTGGGTATCTCACCAGGCGTCCAATCGGTTGCACAACCAACCATATATTTTTTGGCAGCGCGACCATGGTTGCGCCGGCATTGGTGTTTTAGTGAGACAGGGCCTTTATGGGTACGAAGCGGCGCCGATAGCAATAGACAGATATTTGGTGAAGCACCATCACTTGTTTTTGTTGACATCAATGTGTTGACATGGCGTTGACTGATGCAAAATGTGAGACAAAACATATTGTTGCATTTTTGTATAAATCAACACTGCACCGTAGTCAACACGATCATCACTCCGCAAATGTGTTATGTCCCACAATTTTCATGAAACATTTTGTTCAGTCAAATATCTTTCTACGCTTTGAACATGTGAAACTGGAACATACTGAGGTGTTACGTTGCATGTGCATGGATGGATAGCAGGATTCATAATGAAATGTACATCCTTTTGGGTATTACGCAAAACAATATTCAATTACTTTTATATACGGTGGCTCCGGGCAAATGCAACTGCATTAATCGTGTAAAGTCCTATTAGATATATTATTTCTTTATAGATTTGCTCCAAATTATATTGGTGCGTATGGTATGGGTCTTATAACATTATTTGCTTTTGGTTATACAGCGTGTACAGTTTTGCTTGATCAGGAGGAAGGTGGCAGTCGGGACGGCTTTGGTGTTCGTTATTATATCTACAAGAACAGAGTGATATTATTGGTGCCGTTATACTTATATGTTGGTATATTGAACGTAAGTACACAACTTTTGTAACGTACCTTTGTTTGTCTCTTGGGCTATGGTTTGCTAGGTATGTCGCTTTTATCTAATATTCTGTATCAAAACCATTATTTTTTCTCTTCATCATTAACAAATAACATCGTGGTCTTCGGTTTCGAATAGGTTTATTAGATTGTTTCCATATGATGGATAGACAGCAGCATGTGAATATTTTTGTTTATCTAACAGAACTCAATATTATCTATTAGATAACATTACCGTGACTCAGGTGATTGTTTGCATACAATATCAATTAATGTCAGGTCCTATGTCCTTCTGAAGTGATTCATTGTAACAATCACGAAGGGGCGCATTTTTTAGCTCATTGCAGTCTTAAGGAGGAAGCGCCAATTAAGGCCGTGAAATTCAATTTTTCTCAAGTTTTGTGCAATTTGCAGGTCAGTGTCATGTTGATTAAAATATGGTTCGCGAGCCTAACAAATATAGCTTTACAGAATTATAATCATTAAAATTATCAATATAACCCATAGATATACGTATATAAAAGCCTTTAACTTCATAATTATAATCCTATTGAATGTCTATTTCATTATTATGAACTTGGACGGTTGTAGGTATTGATGATTTTAATGATTAGGTATAATTCTGTAAATACATACTTGTTACGCTCGCGAATCATATTTTGTTCAACATTACAACCTGAGACTGACCTGCAAATTGCAAATAAACTTTAGAAAATTTGAATTTCGCGGGCTACTTAGCGCATCCCCCTTATGGAGAGCGTATTTCCCTTTCCGTGTTCAACTGGCGACATCGGTCTCGCGAAATCCACACGCTTTTGTTTTACTACGGAATCCTACGAGCCCGTGTTCAATTCGCGTCAACTGAGCACGCCTTTGTGATCAAGTGGCGCTGGGTAAGGTTTAACGCCATAGGATGCAAGGGCAAGCGAAGGGCACCCCGAGGTTCGGTTTGGTTAGGTTACTTTAAACCCTTTACACAGAAATAGGATGACATAAGATGAAAAAAAAAATTGTTTATCATATTAGACTAAATAGGTTTTATGTCTATTGAGTGGTATATCACAGGTTAAAAAACCGTGTTCAATTCAATTGCACACTATTTTGTAAAACTTCTTTTAACGTTGCTTGATCGCAAAAGCGTGCTCAGTTGACGCGAATTGAACACGGGCTCGTAGAATTCCGTAGTAAAACAAAATCGTGTTGATTTCGCGAGACCGGTGTCGCCAGTTGAACACGGAAAGGGAAATACGCTTATGGAGAGGTCTATTGTCAGCCTTTTTTCGGAGAACATATCTATTAGGTACAGTCAGCATCAAAAGTCGATTAACACTATCATTTTTACGTGTTATTAAATTGACAACAACTTTTTTCAATAAACTGTTTTTTAGCTTTTCACATAATAGACAAGAGTATATATTCTAAAAAAAATTCTTCTGCTGCAATTTTGAACAAATATTTTGCCCAATAACTAAGATTAAAAAACTGAAGTGTTAATCAACTTTTGATGCTGACCGTACTACAAATTGGTATACAATATCTATTAGTTTGGGTAAGGTGAATGCAAATATTTAATAAATAAGCACTAGAAAATATGTTTTCGTACGGTCCTACTGCTACGTAAGTACAATACAAAAACATATGAATTAAATTATTATCATTAAAAATGTAATTATTTACCTAACGTAGGTTCCTTTATTGCATCAATAATACTCTGAAATAGCAAAAAACACACCAAGAAAAAGAAAATTAGTAGGTGGTGGTATGGTACATACCATACCATCATCTGCCTAGCCTTTTCCCAACTATGTTGGGGTTGGCTTCCAGTCTAACCGGATGCAGCACCACCTACTAATTTTCTTAACCCTGTATACATATACAGGGTTAAATTAAATTAGCTAGCAAAACTCCGCGGCAGAGGCGGGAAACGATATTTTTAAACATGATAAAACTTTTTGTTTTAAATTAATTTAATGACTTTATTGTAGGGTCATCGACTGCAGTAAGTGTAGTCAATTGAACCATCTATTTTTTGTGTATAAAACAAAAGAAAACAGATTGTATCAACTCGTACTTCAAAGTAGAAACCCCCCCCCCCCCCCCGCAAAAAAAAACCAAATATTTTATATTTTTATTTTATCATGCTTAGATATCGATACCCATCACGTCTGCAGAGTTTCTCTAGCTAATTTAATTTGACCCTTTATAATGTAGTAATATACCTTCTAATGTTTAGCTAGATAGTGTTATGATATTCTTAATTTAATTTTCGTAGTTCGTTTTTATCAAGCATAAACTGTAGTATGCTAGATTAAATCCAAAATGTAGAAAGATTTTTGCTTCTTTGCTGTTCTTAGTTGAAACACACGCCTTTTATTAGTATATATGACATGTCCTTTAACAGGTATAACAACATTTAGGAGCATGGAATGAAGTAATAAAACTAACTAACCTAATGCACCGCGCACGCTCGGCACGAAAATTATACTAAAATAATGTGAGAACAATAAAAGTATCTTTTTTCGAATTTCAGATGCTACCTGCAAGGAATAGACAGTGCAAACCATACGGAACCGTTTAACTCGTTGTTGGTTCAGGCATCCATCCCGCTGAACGAACATGGCAAATTAGACTCTTGCCTGATGTACGGAGAAAATAAAACTCTGGTAGAGTGCCAGTCCTGGGTCTACGATACTCAATATTACACGTCATCTCGGGGTATTGAATGGGATTTCGTGTGCAGTCGGCGCTGGATGGGAGCCTCAGCACAAACCGCATACATGTTTGGCGTCGTGGCCGGTTCGCTTATATTTGGACGAATGTCTGACAAGTTTGGAAGAAAAAAAGCCTTCCTTTGGTCTGGAATCTTACAACTCATTTTAGGCACATCTGTTGCTTTCGCCTCCGACTACTATTCATTCGTAGTGCTTCGATTCCTTTACGGTATCTTCGGATCGGGTTCATATATAGCTGGGTTTGTATTGACAATGGAAATAGTCGGCCCGAGTAAGCGTACTATATGCGGTGTTATGTTTCAAATCATGTTTGCCACCGGCATAATGTTGTTAGCCGCTTGGGGATATTTAATAGATAACAGATTCTATTTGCAAATAGTATATGCCTTACACGCAGCAGTATTGCTTCCTCACTGGCTACTTATGGACGAATCCCCAAGGTGGCTCTGGGCGCAAGGTCGCGCTCGTGAGTCTGTCGCTATCATAGAGAAGGCTATGAAATTCAATGGATCAACTGATCCGATAGACACTCCATCATTAGTATCACACTGCAAAGCTACCTGTGCTAAATATACAGACGAACATTCCGCAGGAACTTCTGACTTATTCAAAACTCCAAAAATGATGCAGAAGACTTTGATTATTTGCGGTTGTTGGTTCGTCAATTCGGTAGTGTACTATGGTCTGTCGCTAAATACTGGTAAACTTAACGGGAACCCATACTTCCTCATGTTCTTAATGGGAGTCGTGGAGTTACCCAGCTATATTATCATTGTATACTTCTTGGACCGCGTCGGGCACAGAGCACTCATCAGCACTATGATGTTGTTAGGAGGGATCGCCTGTCTAGTCATTGTCGCTCTACCTCATGGCTCTACGGCGACCACAGGCATCGTGATGGTAGGAAAGCTATTTATATCAGGCTCCTATTCTATTATCTACAAGTATTCGGCGGAACTGTTCCCGACTGTAGTGCGCAGCTCTGGAGTGGGACTGGGCAGTATGTTTGCTAGTGTGTCGGGTGCTCTGACGCCACTTATAAATTTGCTGGACACACTAAATCCAAAAATACCCACCATACTATTCGGATTTCTGGCTTTGCTATCAGGATTCTCTACTTACTTCTTACCTGAAACAATTGGTAGAAACTTACCTCAATCATTAGAAGACGGAGAGAAGTTCGGTGTCGGTGACACTTGCTTCACAAACTGCAGCGGTCGACGAATGAGCACTGACACAGTGGACTTACCAGAAACAATGGTGCCGTTGGAAGTTATGGAAAAGAAACCGTAAGACATTATTGTGTGGTCTGTACGTAAAGTCATCTCTCGAAAATTTAATTACGCGACGTAAGAATAAGCAATATAAGTAAAACGGCTATTTCAATAAGTCATTTCAAACTAAGCCTTATTTTAATTAAACCTATACGTAAAGCTTGCATTTTACGAACTTTGCTCAATATTTTATCACTTTGTATGGTGTTACTGGTTCTATTCCAACACTGCGCTATTTTTTATAAATATAAGTAAGTCTTTCTTGTTTTATATAACTGTTACTGTTTTGCAAAGAATATAGATTTTAAGTGTTTATGTACGTAATTAGATTATTGTTATATTTTATATAGTGTCTAGTCAAGAGTTAATCACAAGCAAGTTGTGTTCATGCGAAACCGTTTTGCTTAAGACTGGATGATTGTTCTACTAACAACTCGCTATCGTAATGCGAAAATATCTAACAGGTAAATAGCATATTTTTAATAGGTTATTAAAAGAAGTACAATTTAATGTACACACGTAGCATAAAAAACTAAGTACAATACTGCATGTGCGTTATTTTTGTGTCTGTGTAGGTATATCTATTGATCAATTATAAAGCACATATCTATTTTTATGATCACCTACTTAGGTAGTTATTGTACCTAAGTACAAGTAAGTTCGTCCAAGTCTATCTTACGCTTTTATAACCCGAAAATAGTTATCTGAAGATTGAAAGCCCTCAGGCATTCGAATGTAGGCATAGCAATATGAAATGACAAGGTTTTGGATGCTGGCAGCAAGAAGTCGCTAACGATGTAGGTACACTGAGAGAAAAATATTGTTGGGTGTAACAATAAAACTTTAACAGGGGAGAGCCGTTTAAGGTCGACAGTTACCACTACAACGTTTTTATTGTTATCTGGTTTTTGTTACATTAACAACGTTATCGTTCTGCGGAAGGAATTGTTAGACCAACAAAACCATTATATTGTTATCGCAACAGTCAATAAACTGATCTTGTAACAATTTAAAAATGTTTTGGCATTAATTTAAGTATGTTCCTATAACAACTGAGCTTTAATAGAGTAAACATTTTTCCTTTGTTTTTGCACCTACCGTCACATAAAAAAGTTGATAAGAATACAAACTTATTTTGTTACTGTACCTAATGTGTGCGTACGCGCAGCGGAATGTTGTTGAATTTAAAGATTTTAATTATGCAGATATTTAGTGTATGACGTCGTATAATTGTGTATGGTAAAAAAAAATTTGTGCACGCAACCATTGTGGAGAAATTCACCAAAAACTGATTCCGCTGGGCGAACGTTGTCCTGGCGGAACTTTTTTTAATCCATAGACTTTAGAAGAAAAGAGATGTGTCCAAAAATTAGTGTGTATTTGTGTGTAATTGTGTATGTATGAATAAAACTAGTGCATGCATAAACTTCGGAGAAATTCAAGTTTCCGCTACGCGAACGTTTGGCCATTAGCCAGTTTTCATATAAAGCGCTTACATAGAGAGCTGTAGATTTTTATATACGTTGTTTTGAATTTGTTTATATTTGTTTAAAAAACAGATTTAGAAAAAATCGTAGGGCTTAAAAGATAAAAATATAAACGTAAAATACGCTTATTAGGTCTTAGTTCTTAAAGTATGCACTTTGGGGTCTAGATTTTCACGTTTATACAAACCTTGTAAGTGTCTGCAATATGTTGCCAAGTATCAATGATGTTCCGTTAGTAATTAAAGAGTTATAGGACAAATTTACCATGAATAGATCACTGTTTACAAAGCAGTCAAATATCACGACGTTCTAAATGAATTGCATGGTAATATGTATGCCAATAATTAGTGTATTCATTCAACTATTCACATGCAAAATTTCATGTCATTAAATTCAGTAATTAAAGAAAAACAATTATAATACTGACGAAGCATCAAAAAACCTACATAACCCGACCAAGTTCGGATGGCTACCAAAAAGTGGCCGTGCAATATATTTAGGTAACATCCCAAAATTTACAGTATAATACCGGTATTGAATTGGTATAGGTGATAACACAATTGTTTTTTCGATATAATTTATAGGTCATTTATTTTTGTACACCTACTTTTTTAAATGTATTTGACTATGACAGAAAGTAGGTACTATTTACGTAGGTACTTTATTTAAGTATGCGCTTGAGACTTGAGATATAATCTAAATATATTATTTAAGACAAATAAAATTCATACAGCTAATTTCTATTGAAGATTTCACGGATCAGGAATCAGGATCACGGATCAACTGAATAGGTTAGTTATGTGATGTGATTTTAATTTTTATTGAAGCTCGAAATATTATACTTACCCTAAGTTTCGTCATCCACGCGAACGAAGTCGCGGGCAAAAGCTAGTTCATAATCTATTTTAGTTAAAACACATTTAAGTCTATTGCTGTCATTGCAAGCGTTTGTTAACGTTATTATAATTACATAATTAAGTATTACATGTAATTAAAAATATTTTTGTACGCGGATATTTAAATAGAGAAGTACTTGTTAATTGAAGATTTGTTTTTATCGTAGATAGTGGCGTTATTATTAAAAAAATATTTTTCTTTCAAGAAATGCAATTGTTTTATTTTTTCCTAACGCTTGTGTACGCAACTGTACCATATTAATAAATACTATATTGGAAGGTTAAGAACGTTTCTTAGATATATGGCACGGCCGCTTTTTGGTAGCCATCCGAACTTGGTCGGGTTATGTAGGTTTTCGATGCTTCGTCAGTATTATAATTGTTTTTCTTTAATTACTGAATTTAATGACATGAAACTTTGCATGTGAATAGTTGAATGAATACACTAATTATTGGCATACATATTACCATGCAATTCATTTAGAACGTCGTGATATTTGACTGCTTTGTAAACAGTGATCTATTCATGGTAAATTTGTCCTATAACTCTTTAATTACTAACGGAACATCATTGATACTTGGCAACATGTTGCAGACACTTACAAGGTTTGTATAAACGTGAAAATCTAGACCCCAAAGTGCATACTTTAAGAACTAAGACCTAATAAGCGTATTTTACGTTTATATTTTTATCTTTTAAGCCCTACGATTTTTTCTAAATCTGTTTTTTAAACAAATATAAACAAATTCAAAACAACGTATGTAAAAATCTACAGCTCTCTATGTAAGCGCTTTATATGAAAACTAGCTAATGGCCAAACGTTCGCGTAGCGGAAACTTGAATTTCTCCGAAGTTTATGCATGCACTAGTTTTATTCATACATACACAATTACACACAAATACACACTAATTTTTGGACACATCTCTTTTCTTCTAAAGTCTATGGATTAAAAAAAGTTCCGCCAGGACAACGTTCGCCCAGCGGAATCAGTTTTTGGTGAATTTCTCCACAATGGTTGCGTGCACAAATTTTTTTTTACCATACACAATTATACGACGTCATACACTAAATATTTGCATAATTAAAATCTTTAAATTCAACAACATTCCGCTGCGCGTACGCACACGTACCTAATGACATTAACTTGGTACTACAGCAAAGGTGAATATTTTCTACGGCAAACTTAATTTGTTAGGATATTTGTAAGTACTAAATTAATGTCATTACAGTAACAAAGTAACTTTGTATTCTTATCAACTTTTTTACAGAATAAATTTATCCTAACAAATTAAGTTTACCGTAGCAAATATTGACCTTTGCTGCAGTACTAAATTAATGTCATTACAGTAACAAAATAACTTTGTATTCTTATCAACTTTTTTTTGCTACTCTAGCAAAGGAAAATTGTTACTGTGGCAGTTTTAAAGGTATGATTCCGATCTCGGCAGCACGCAGCAGTGCTGCCGCGGCAGTGCGGTCGCAGCACTACTGGTCCTCATACATTTTCTATAGGTTTATATGAGGTTACATTCCGAGCACGGCAGCAATGCTGCGCGACATTGCTGCCGTGCTCGGAATGTAATCTCGTATAAACCCATAGAAAATTATGAGGACCAGTAGTGCTGCGACCGCACTGCCGCGGCAGCACTGCTGCGTGCTGCCGAGATCGGAATCATACCTTAAGACGGCTACTCCTGCGACAGTGGCGCCATTCCGTAAAATTATTAACTACTCCCTGAAAATTGATTAAAACCAAATTTTCTAGAAAAATACTAATGAGTCTCGTGTGATTTGACACTAGAACTGGAAAATGTCTTGTTTCAATAATTGTATTGGTTCTAAATAATCTTAAGTGCTTTTCTAGATAGAATTTGGTTTTAATTGATTCTCAGAAAGTAGATAGTTAATAATTTTACGAAGTGACGCCACTGTCGCGGTAGTAGCCGTCTCCAATCCATTACCTGTGGGAAATAATATAAAGGTTTTTAGTAAAAGAAAGTTTAAATAGGCAAATTAAAATATTTATTCAACATAATATGTGTTATGACATTAAAGATTTTTTAAACAATATAAGTACTATAAATTACTGGACTTTTGTAATGCTGAGATAAAAGTATCATATTATTGTATTGATCCTGTGACATTTAACTAATCATTATTTTGCATGCAATTGATACATATCCTGTATAGCTAAACATTTTTGATTAATATCTGACTGTAACAACTTTATACCATGTTTATGGCAAATAAAGACTTATCTAACATAATCACAATCAGTGCAGAAAATATTTGACATAGATCACCAAAATGGCGGGACCCATGCTTTTTTAAATTTCTTGTGAAATTGTACATTTAATACATTAAATAAAAAGATATTCAACAAAAAAGGTCGACATGTCTTCGTCAAAGTGGTGGGATCACCATAATATATTACCTATTGTAGTATCAACTTTAACACACCAATATGCTCTCATGTATTATTATAGAAGTAATAATATATTTCAGAGTTAACATGCCAGACCAAGCCACGCTAAGTAATTGGTATTAAAATTTTCTTTATTTTAGCTTTAAGTATTCTGTGGTATTAGTTTGGGGCTACAGAATGTTATTTTCATTAAGTGATGGTGGTCCCGACACTTTTACAGCAAAATGGCAATCTCACCATCTTTGTTGAATACCTATTCATTTTTATTAAATATTTGTATAAGTACTGTAAAGTAATAAAATCGTACTAATTGTGAATTAAATCCTAGACACAAGAAATATTTAATAAAGAGTGGATCCCGTCATTTAACATAAGTAGGTAGGTACATGAAAAGGTTCAAAAACCAGTACAATTTTTAAGTGCAGCAAAAAGAAAGTGAAGCGAGAATCAGACACTAGTCACACCGCGCATCGATCGACATAGAACAAAACGGCACAATATACATCTCCTGCGTCGGTTCGCAGTTTCGTCTGTTCTTCGTAAAGTGTAATCAGTTTTGAGGAAAATATTAACTCCATGATATAATTATCTAACAGAACTTGAAGACAAAAACGTTAACTTTTCGATAAAACAAAACAAAAAAAAAATATTAGTTCCTAAACTTCCTAACCTATACTGAGCGTCAGCTCAAAATTCTAGCATGGAAGTCATCAACATGCTTATAAACAATGTCTAATTACTTTAGAAACAGTGTTTTCAATATTTTAGATGATTTCGTGGTTGATGCACAACTTTAAGTACTTATATCTAAAAAGTTCTTATAATCTAACTAATATACAGGGTTTTACAGAAAGGGTATATCAATACAAACGGGTTGAAGAGTGTATCTGGTCTAGAATCTCTGTAAAAAATTTCAGCTCAAAAGCATTAACTTTGAAAATGCTTAATATTTTTTTATTTCGACATCACGGCGCTGCACTGGCGCGCGGCGGCGTGATGTGCCTGTACTAGGCGCACAGACACACTACAGATAATGGATGATGACCCTCGTAGTGCGGTGACACGTTTGTTTTGATTTCAATTTAATAAACTATCGAAATAAAAAAATATTAAGCAATTTCAAAGTTACTGCTTTTTAGCTGAAATTTTGTACAGAGATTCTAGACCAGACACACTCTTCAACCCGTTTGTATTGATATACCCTTTCCGTAACACCCTGTATAAAAAAAACTCCTAGCAATTATAGAGGTTTGAGAAACGTGATGACAAATCACTATAGTTTATTCAGTGTAAAAAAAAATATATGATTCATATTTCACAGTATGTCAAACATTTTTTTTACACTTTAAGGTCCACTTGCAGCAACATTTACTAAATCTCGATTTTGCTAAACCTAGATTTTGCTCATACGAATATGTCAAATTTTTAAATCTACATTTAATATTTTGACAGTTTCATAAGGGCTACATCTAGGTTTAATAAAATCGAGATTTAGTTAATGTTACTGCAAGTGGGCCTGAATTACTCAGAATTGTATACTAAACTAAATTACTTAGTATCTAATACAATAATAAGTAATCATAAAAAGGTTACAGTGGCTTACGCAAAATGACATATTATTAAGGCTGGCTTGGTATACCTCTAGCTTTAATCAACGCCTCTCTGTCACTGCAGTACCTTTCGACGTCTGAAGCAGTTGCAACACGCCCGAGAAAATCAGACCGAACTTCTTCTCTCGAAAGTTTCCACACTTTTTTGCGCGGCATGCAGATGGTAGGCATCTGTCGTAGATGAGTAATTATTGATAAAAATGCAGCGACGTTAGCCTGCTCCTCTCCCACTGAAAACAAAATAAAATAGGTACTTGTTTTCATAAAAATAAAATACGTACTTTTTAAATTACATGATAATAATAATAACTTGTTTTGGCAAGGAAGAAGAAGAATAAGTTCAATTAGAAATTGTGCTATACTCACCAGATGCCAATTCTAATAAATCTAATGTGGGTTGGTCGACTCTCGGGAGTTCCCCTTTAGCGGCAAGTAATTGTAATAATTTTGTTTTAATTAACGGAAATTTCTCTACGAACTTGTTATTTGCGCCAGGATTGATGATTTCAAAATCTTCGGAAAGCTGAAAAATAAAATAAAAATATTAAAAACTGATTAAAACCAGGTAAGTACTTGTCACCTACCTACTAAGGTAGGTAAATAAAAGTAGCTTCAAAAAGAAGGCTTCGGTGTCACTCACCAATTTATATCCATTGGGTAATCCCAGTGCGGGAAAGGTGTTAAAATATTCTTCGAATGAAAGTGTCACGAGTAGTTTATTTCGTAGGTCTAAAGTAGCTTTCCATTTTTCAACCACCACCTCGGGCGGAGAAGAAGAACTTTGTAGCCAAGTTAGTTGCTCGTCTAAAGATGAATTCTCAGTGGAAGAGGTGATTTTAAAACCGTCAGGAAGAGGTCAAACTCTTTTATTTCCACAATTACTAGCTTGCCCTGAGGTGTGACCACTGTCGCATTCACTGCTACCGGTGCTGCCTTTTCTTTTACAGCCTTCAGGAGCCAATGATCTTCTGTGCGTAATAAGTCGGTTATGTATTAGGCCACTCGCTTGAATCACTTTTCCTGCGATGACTTTGTATGGCATGTAGTATAACTCAGTTTTTTCACCATTAAATTCTTGACTTATCTCATGAGCCCATGGCATCCATACATCTTTTCGAATAGTAGAATTCAATTTCTCCAATTTTTTAAGTTCTGATTGGACAATGCGTTTAACAATGTAAGCCCGATCACGAGAGTTCAAGCCGCCGCCCTTTTCTGATGTTTCTAACAATTTTTTGTCTGTTGTTTCTGCATTTAGCAGACGTCGTAGGATTTTGTTTGTGTCTTGAATAGGGTCTATATTTTAAAAAAAATCTGCGTTGTCAAAGAATCCTGCTTCAGGCTCCAGTGAAAATGAAATATCCTGAAATAGATAAAATCATTATTATATATATATATATAATATATTACCAACAATTTAATATAATTTTAAAACTAAGCACCCGTTTACCTGACCCAAAGTTACGAAGCTTAGGTCATGAGTCTCTGGGGTTTCTTTTTCGTTTGTTAGCACTGGGTTAGTGGAGGTGGATGGGACGTCCTGGAAATGCCATGAAAACTTAAGTTAATTAAACTTGCTAAATTTAGTTTCATATAACAATTAATAAATTGTGCAATGGCCATTTTCTAGTGACTAAAAATTAATCAATTCACTTTAGTTGTCTTATATTATGTAACAGTTTAGTTGACCATACATGACTAATTGAATTGCAAGTAAATAAGAACATTGTGTTTTAAAGTTTAGGTAGGTACCTGAAGTGTTATATTTTCTTTCTCCTTTTTGGGTACAATGACAGTGTTTTGCCAATGAGGTATAGTGACACTTGTGATGGAACTTCCAGAAGCTGATGCCAATATTATTGGGTTCGCAATGTGTAGCAAACTTGTCTAAAAACAAGAGAGTATGGAAATAAAAGACTAACCCCCTTATTCATAATCCTATTTTATCTCTATTTTAGCTAAAATAGGTTTATAGAACGTTTGTCTTTATCTGTCACGTTGTCATTTCTGTGTGTAAGAAAGAGACAAACCCCATTTTAACTAAAATAGGTTTGATAAGTTTTATGAATAAGGGGGTTAATATAATATTAGGTCCTTACATATGAAATTGGCGTTTTGTATGGAAGGAACAAAAAGTCGAATATTTTTTAATATAATATATTTAATTAATCAAAGTATGAACCATTGTTTTCAATGCACTTTTGCCATCTTATAGGTAGTTCATTGATCCCTTTACTAAAAAAACCAGTCGGACGGGAATCAATAAAATCTTTGAAGGCGATTTGGACTGCCCCATCGGAGTTGAATTTTTTCCCTTGCAAAAAGTTATCCAAATTGCGAAAAAAATGGTAATCTGTTGGAGCAAGGTCCGGGGAGTACGGAGGATGTCTAAGACATTCCAATTCAAGCTCTTCTAATTTGGTAGCCGTCTGTTTCTGTTCAGTCAATTCGTGAGGTACCCACCTTTCAAGCTTTTTAATCTTCCCAATTTGCTTCAAGTGAATTAAAACAGTTTTATCACTAACATCGAAGCCTGCAGCTAACTCGGACGTGGTTTGCGATGGGTCCGCTTCCACAATAGCCTTCAATTCTCCATTATCAACTTGGGTCTCAGGCCGTCCACGGGGCTTGTTCTGCAGGTCGAAATTTCCAGAACGAAAACGTTGGAACCAAAAACGAACTGTGTTTTCTTTTGCAACATGACCGCCATACACATCATTCACCCTTCGAGTCGTTTCCGCAGCACTAGTGCCACGGCGGAACTCGTACTCGTAAATAATGCGATATTTTAAATTTTCCATTTTGTAAAATGAGTGACGCAAACAGAAAAAACAGAAGAAAAAAAACAAATGAATGACGGTCATCGAAGCACAAATACATGAGTAAATAGCTGTACAAATTTGAATTTGGAATTCCTTACCAAAGAGGAGAAATTCGTGATTAAAGTGGCCAGTACGAAAAACGCCAATTTCATATGTAAGGACCTAATATAATAAAACAAAAAAAACAAAAAAAAACGAGTGTGCTTATGACCACACGACTGAAGTGAAACTTCAAACGTATTTGGCTATGAGAGGAAGAGAGAAAGAAAATGTGCGCGCGCACTGATTTCTCTTGCTTATATCCCCCACTCAACTCCCCTTCGCCTCGCCCGTAGCCCGTAGACATGGGTCGTACTTGCAAAATCGAGTACCAGGGCTTCCAAGTACGTCCACCTTAAGAAACCAGGCCCTAAAACCAGGGCTTGAGATACTTTCAAGTATTTTCTATCTGCATCAAAAATTGATCTATAACTTCATACAAATAAGAAGTACAATCGCGTAATCAAACAAAAGCCCTGTTGGAAGTAAAAAGTACTTGCATAGGAAATTGACCCGTGAATTCCTATAAATAAGGAGCACAATCGCGTTTACAAATAAATACTTTTACAAACCATTAAAGTAAAAATACTTGCATACGAAATTGTTCCGTAGACTCTTACGGAGTTGTATGGAGTGTCCGAGGTGTAGTAAGAGTCTTACCACACCTCGGACACTCCATACAACGCTCGCAAAATAATTACCTAGTACTACTACATAAACAAATGACGTTTGTATACGTGCAAATGTGTGCGTGAAATCTAGTAGCGTAAAAAAAATGGCGCGGTAAGCAATTTGTGTCGAGGAACCGAACGACGACGGCGGCGGCGCTGCCCGAACGTGTGCATTATTATGAAGTGACCATGTAGTTCAATTGTTTATTTATATAGTCGGGTTCGTAATGAAATAAAAACACTAAAATAGTTTAGTTTAAATGACTTGTCTGTAAATAATCGGTTATTAAATCGCATGTTATTAAAAATGCGAAATCTTACAAACAGTTTATGTAAATACGAATTCGGAAAAGCATTACAATATCCAACCATCGTTATTAAAACTCAAATAAAACTTTTCGTGTCAGCAATACAGCGCTGCGGTTCGCGAGCGCCCTTGCTAAAGAGTCGGCGACGAATACCTCGAAGTGCGGGGTGAGGTGCGGTATCTGATATGAGGGCGAAGAAGGGAGTGTCCTTTCTGTACGTAGTACTATTAAGTATTCTGTGCTCTTACTGATAAGGAGCATGATCGCATTTGCGAAAACAAACGCGGTTGTTGAACTATTTGAGTACCTACGTACTCGAGCGTCGAGGCACGACGGAGCGAGATACTTTCAAGTATTTTCTATCTGCATAGAAAATTGATCCATAACTTCATACAGATAAGAAGTACAATCGCGTATTCAAAAGCCCCGTTGGAAGTAAAACTACTTGCATAGGAAATTGATCAATGACTTCCTATAAATAAGGAGCAAAATCGCGTTTACAAATAAATACTTGCAAACCATTAAAGTAAAAAATACTTGCATACGAAATTGTTCCGTAGACTCTTACTGATAAGGAGCATGATCGCATTTGCGAAAACTAACGCGGTTGAGTACCTACGTATTTGAGCGAGTAGCCGTATAAGATACTTTATAGTCTTGCAAGTATTTTGAGTCGGTACCTGGTGTGCGTACTTGGAAGCAAAAACCTGGTCGAGTAAATACGTACCTTCCCTACTTGCCCGATCACACTTTTCGTAACGCTTACGTCACGCGTTCGCCAGCTTACTCTCCAAGTCAAGTGTGCGTAAAGAAGTTTCACGTAAATAATTTTGACACAACAAAAATCGAATTTGACAATCGCGACTCGTCGACACGTGGTACAGACGCCAGCACGTCAACCTACCCGAAACTGTCAAATTTTCCCAATCAACTTTGAACCTTATTCTTTAGTAATAAAGTTGAAAATCTATTAAAGAAATCTGACAGATTGTAGTAGGTTGATGTGCTGGCGTCTGTACTTATTTGCCCTAACCCCGTGTATTGTTTTTTAGAGCCGCAGGCGCGGAGGGGGCGGCCTTGGCGTGTTTTTTAAGGAATTTTTCACTTTTTGTATGGAAAATATGAAAAATGATTACCTACATGTTGAGTTTTAGGAGTTTATGGGTTTCATAAAGGGGGTCGAAATTTTCATTATTTTTGCGATAGGACGCACCATTTTCGAGATATGAGCAAAAGAAAAAAAACTTAATACGTATTTGGCTATGAGAGGAAGAGAGAAAGAAAACGTACGCGCGCACTGCTTTGTCTTGCTTATATCCCCCACTCAACTCCCGTTCACCTCACCCGATCACACTTTTCGTAACGCGTTCGCCAGTTTACTCCCCAAGTCAAGCGTGCGTAAAGAAGTTTTCCTTCAAAAACATACAAACAGCCGAACATAGTACCTCCTCCTTTTTGTGAAGTCGGTAAAAATTACTTGCATACGAAACTGTTCCGTAGACTCTTACTGATAAGGAGCATGATCACATTTGCGAAAACTAACTCGGTTGAGTACCTACGTATTTGAGCGAGTAGCCGTATAAGATACTTAATAGTCTTGCAAGTATTTTGAGTCGGTACCTGGTGTGCGTACTTGGAAGCAAATACCTGGTGTAAAAACCCGGTCGCATATTCATGCGACCGGGACCGGGTTTTTACACCAGGTGTTTCCAGCTATTTTTTACGTACCTTCCCTACTCGCGATCACACGTTTTCGTAACGCATTCGCCAGTTTACTCCCCAAGTCAAGCGCGCCTAAAGAAGTTTCACTTCAAAAAAAACAACCTAATGACGTGTGACTGTACATTAGTTAAGTTAGGTACAGTTTAAACATGTTGGGGGGCTTAATTTTACGTTTAACATACATGACTAAAAAATGCAAATAAATACGAACATTACTGTTTTGTACTTTACCTGAAGTGATACATTTTCTTTCTCCTTTATGGGTACAATAACAGCGCTTTGTCTATGAGGTAATGCGACACTTGTTGAATTTTTAGAAGGTGATGCCAATATTATTGGATTCGCAATTTCTTTCAAATTAGTCTGAAAACAAGAGAGTATGTGAATAATAGTTATTTATGCAACTGTCGTATTATAAGGGGTATTAAAAGTGTCACATGAGTGTTTTAATACCTTATTATGTACAGTTGCATACAAGACTTGTATCTACATCCATGTTATGAATCCTCTATAAAAGTTTCTGAAACAGTTTTTTGCAATATATACTAATATCGAACAAATATGGCGGCCGGCGGCATACGCCGTGAATTCGAATAACCTATGTTCTTTTTTTTTTAATTACGGCGCTGTGGTAGTGAAACGCGCGTGCATGACAATGTTCTTTTTCGAAAACGAGTTGCATAATGAAATTTAGTACAATATTATAACTAATAACACTCGTTTGGATGATATTATGGTTACTGTGACACGGGTTGTTTTAATGTTGGCAATAAGCTAACTGTTTCAGAAACTTTTATAAAAGATTTATGGCATAGGTGTAGATAAAAGCCTAATAAATAACACCTAACTTTGAAATCGTGAGTTTACATTAGATAAGTTACAATTTGACCGTATTATGGAGAAAGCAGTAATGTCGGGAAAGTATAAATAGAGTTATAAGCATTTTTCTGTGGATAGTTGCACTTCGGTTGTATATTAATTATACATACTACTACTTACTTATTATTTATTGTACATTATTACAGAAAAGTGCAACCATCGACAGAAAAATGCTTATAACTCTGTTTGTACTCACCCCAATTGCGTAACACACTATCAATCGGAATCAGAATCATTTCGAAGCCAATTGCTAATCCATTGCTTCATAAGTTCGAAAAATTTGTCTGCTCAACGCGTAAACAACGCAATGAATGTTGTTGAACTGTCAAAATGAAACCGATTCCGATTGATAAAGTGTTACGCAATTGCCCCATCAAGAAAAATAAAAGGATACTTACCGATCATATGATCAATGCACTTTTCAGTAACACCAATTTTCACTAAAAAGTCCCTTAATTCTTCATATAAACAGTCTACACTAATTTTTCCGTGCGTATTCATGAGCACCCGTAAAACAAATGAATGCCAAATAGATATTGTTGCGTACAGCACGCAGGTACGCGATTAGTCGGGGTAAATGAGAAACAGTTGAGTTAAATGTTGAAAAGTGTGAGGCCTCGCTACGGCGAGATCGCGTCGGGTGCAGCCAGGTGCAGCGTGCAAGCTATACGAGATCTGAAGACGAACTAACTGCGCGTGACGCGCGCGCGCGTGCGATGTTCGTTCGCGACTGACTAGTTTAAACTAGTTTTCTAAGCACACACAGATATTATAACAAAGTTTTCCATTCCCCGCTACTACCCGCATGCCGTCAAATATTTTTATCACAACAACGTTTATATTGTACGTTGTTAGATTGACAGCTTACGTTTGAACTCCATAACAAACGCTTTCGATGTATTGACTTTGTTACCGTATTTACTTCACATTTATTTAACTTCACAAGATAATCCTGTCATCACAACAAAATAACTTGAACTTTTTGGCAGAGACTAATTGTTTATTGTTCGTGCTACAAAGACAACTTAACAAATTAACTTTGTTGCACACTTGTAATAAATTTACGGCTCAACCAAGTTAGTTAATGTAGTTAAAATAACAATGCACATATTATTATTATAACAGTATTTATTTTGTTAGATTAGACTTCAATATTACATCAAAATATACTTTCTTAAAAAAACAACGTACTATTGTTATCTATAAGAACTTTTTTATGTTAGCAAATTGCGCGCTGTTCTTATCACAACAAACCCAGAACAATAAAAAAGTTGATATGTAAACTAAATGAGCCTGGATGTTGTAACAGAGGTTTTAGTTTCTACAACAGGAAAAATTTAGCAAAGCTTTTATTGTGACTTTGTTAGCCATTATTTTTCTCAGTGTACGCAAAATTTTTAGATGAAAGATACCTAAAGGCATAAAACAATATAAGCATAGGCCTTTTATGTTTGCAGACTGATAAGATTATCACCCGGTTTCTGTGAAATGAAAATCAATACTAATGTGGTTTCACTTAATACCTATATGAGTTTAGGACCCACATCATTAGGACAGTTTCGCTACTCTATACCTAAAATGCAGAGCTTCGAAACCTTCAAATCAGCTCTAAACTAGTATAGTGAATTTAAAAGGACCTGCAAAGCCAATATATTATTATATACTTAGGTATCAGTTTTGTACTAGATATATCAAACTTTAATTAACATACAAGGTATTTCATTGATCGTCATATTTTATAAATGATTATTATTATTTTAATGTGGTCGACTGATGTTTGTTCCGTATTTACCTACCTAGCTAGTCATTATGGCTAATTAAAATGCATGTTTATGTCGCAGCGTAATAATAGATAGGAAAACATGGTTTAAATTTTTTTTTACATTAGCTTTTATTTACCAATACATGTATTTGCTCATTTAAATCTAACCTTTGGAAGGAAAACTTGCTTTTAGATTTCGCTTAATATAGGACAAGTCTTTACCGACTTAGAAGGTTCTAAGTATTGAAATAAATCTGATTTTATTATTACCCTGTCATATAACTAAGAAGGTGGCATACTATGCTCAATACAACACTGCCAGTAGGTGCTCGAAACATTTTGTTAATAACTGTAGTTACGTAAGCTAGAAGCATCAGCGCATTAATTTATTTTTAGGAAAATAATAACTACTTAAGGGTATTTAATAGCATTTAGACATTAACGCGCATATAGTCATTTATGTGTAAGGCTAAATTAATAAAATAAGGGTTACATATGTAGGTAGATATTGGATGTTGCGTCCGATACCTACTTACATATCACCTCGGTTTTCTTTTCAGTACTCAGTGATCCTTAGATATAAATAATTATTTGTATAATAAATAACCTTGCTTACAATATAAAGTGGACATGTTTTTACAAGCCAATAGCTACATGACCATCAATGATACCTACTATCTGACTGCCCATCAACTCACATGTTTTACACTTTATGCAAATTGACGACATTAAACACGTCGGTGACACTGGTCGCATACCTATGAGGTTTATGTACTATAAATAGCTGGATTCAAATAGCTTTAGCCAGTTCCTTTATATATATTTTATTACTTAAGTTCAGAATATTCCTGTGAAATAGACTGATTTAAAGGAAAGTTATGCAATTTTTCTACAGATATTGAATCAGATGCACGTGCGAAGGTGTTCTTAGGTATCTAAGTGTCAAGATATTACTTTATGATAAATATCAAGTTTAAAAACAGACAAACAGGTACCTATTAAAAGATTCGCCGGTATTATTAGAATGTACGTAATTAATTTGTTCTTTTTGATAGTGGGGATTAATAAAGATTGAAGTTTATTTAAAAACGTATATCTATAATAAAACAAAAGCTATTTCTGGGGATTCTTTTTTTTTTAATATAGCTCGAGCAGGTACTTATTTATCATCAACAGATTGCCTCTACCAAGACTGAAAAGAGAGTAAAAACCAGGTATTTAATTAAGTCATTTTATAAGGAAATATTAAAGGTACACGCATATATATACCTATACTTACCTATGTGTAGAAATATGCAGTATGAGTTTGTGACATGATGACATTCCGCTAGGTCTGACCTTGATAAAGGGCCTGCTCTAGATTCCAATACAGTAAAGATCAATTACTTAATTATATTTATTGAGTACTTGAATTCTATCATAGGTGAAACTAATAAATAAATTAATGAATGGTCAATATAATACGAAAGCTTATAATACGAGTAATACTTAACATGCAAAATTATGAAGTGAAATGTTCAGATAAGATGTTCATAGAAGTAAATATTTCTTTTTTGGGTTTTTTATTTAGGTACCTACATTGTACAAGCCCGCGTAGGTACTAAGTAAGATTTTTTAAATCAGCGGGGTAATTGTGTAACACACTAACTGTAGCAATGGTTTTCATTTTGACAGTTCAATAACATTACTTACGTTATTCACAATTTTGTTTTTGACATTTATTTTTGAATGTGTGTTACGCAATTAGGGTGCTGGCTTATTTCGAGGAATAAGTTTTATGAAAATCAGTCTGTAATAATCATAAGGTATCCCATAGTCATACATAGGTATAGGTAGGTACTACCTAAAATTTAATTAAGACGTCTATTTGATACATTGCCTATTTAGTGGCCTCTTTTTTACATTTTTCTATTTTTATAGCTGGATTTTATGTAAGTATCAAAATATTTGCTGACCTACGATGAAGACTATGTCCAATCAAATATATGGTGTACACGAATTTAATAAATATTTTTTAAGAGTATAGTGTTTTTTTTTTGTATACGTGTGTTTTAGGTTAAGTACCTACGAAGATCTATCCCTGTTTATCTTCGTATTATTAGATTTTTTCACGTGGTCTACAGCTACATATTGAGTAGATAATTTATAGGTACCTATATACCGACTAACTTTCCAAAATATGTATTACAATAAAATAAAGTAGCCGAAAAGAAGTTATTAACTTGCTACGTCGCGTTGTTGCTACGCGTAGCCGCCAGGGGTTTTATTTCCACAGAACTCGTGCTACGAGACTACGAGTGCTACGATAGAGCTTGCTACGACTTGAATAGGATTTTTTTTAGTTTTTTTAGGGCTTTATTAAATGTATGAATATGAATATAATTTACAAGCATTTAGAATTATTACTTACATTAAATAAGTAGGTATTTAAAATTGCTATTACTTTTTTTTTTTCAAGATTTACTTTTTTCGACGTGTGGATAATCGAACTAAATTGGATAGCAACGTATTTAGGTACTAGGAACTAAATCACTTCAGGATTCTTTCAGTTGGCCTTTATGAATAGTGCGTGGGCACATTACAGTACGAGATTAAAATAATGAAGTTTTTAGATACCTATCTACTGCATACCCGGTACCTAGATACAATCTAAGATGTAATCACCTGAATCTATACTTCCTTTTACTACTACGGCATTCGAAACAGTAAGTACTTAGCTACAGGACAGGCGGAAAGCTGTTGCTTATAAAGGAGGATATGCCACTGTCAAGGAAGCCACTGAATTCTTTAGGCAGCGAGCAACATACGATCATTAGGCACCTACAGGATAGAGGAATTGTACATAGATAGGTCTGTAAGTTTTTTCCTAAAGATTGAATCCAAGTTATGATACCTATTTGAAAACAAACACTATGTCGCTGATGGTATCGATAAGGAAACACTTTTAATAACATTGTTGACTCTTGTAATGCTTGACTATTATGTCCAATAAGGTATACCTACTTAAAAAATATGTTTTTCATTTGCAGGTGCTGGGTCGATGGCGCTGACACTAATGAGTCAATAGCGTCGTGGAATTCTTCGGAAATATTAGCCGCTATCCCTCAGACCATCTCTGGAGGTCTACATAACTGCCTCATTTATGATAAAAATAATGAAACAACATCTTGTTCTGAATTCGTATTTGACACGACATACAGGTCTTCGTCGCGTGCTATGGAATGGAATCTAATATGCGATAAAAGATGGATGGGAGCACTAGCTCAGTCCGTTTACATGTTAGGGGTTTTCACCGGAGCTGTAGTCTTGGGAGGAATGGCAGATAAATACGGAAGAAAAACCATATTTTGTTGGTCCGGAGTACTACAGTTAGTGTTTGGTGTACTAGTTGCTTTTATACCTGAATATTGGTCCTTCTTGGCAGTTCGTTTCGTATACGGAATCTTTGGATCTGCTGGTTCGTATATTACCGGCTTCGTTTTAACTATGGAATTAGTCGGAGCTAGTAAGCGAACCGCGTGTGGTGTCGCTTTTCAAGCTGCTTTCGCTGGGGGTATTATGTTAGTCGCAGGGTGGGGAGCTCTTGTAGACAATAGACAAATTCTTCAAGTGATATACGGACTTCATAGCCTTCTCCTTATTCCACATATTTGGATCATGGACGAATCTCCTCGTTGGTTATGGGCTCAAGGCCGGTCTAAAGAATCAGTGGATATCGTTGAAAAAGCTTTGAAATGCAACAGATCTGACAGTAGGTTGGATAGAGCTGAATTGGTGTCTAAGGGAAGGGCTGAAGCGTCGAAAGGAACTGATGCTCCATCTGCCAGTACAGGAGACCTGTTTAAAACACCTAATTTAAGAAATAAAACAATGAATGTCTGCTTTTGTTGGTTTGCCAACTCCATAGCATACTATGGGCTTACTTTGAGCACTGGCAAGCTAGAAGGCAACCCGTATTTGATTACAGCTATTTTAGGTTTTGTGGAATTGCCGAGCTATGCAGCCGTCATTTATTTCCTCGATATTTGGGGTAGACGGCCGCTAATCAGCTCTATGATGCTTGTGGGTGGTGCAGCATGTGTTATTGCTACTTTCCTGCCTGCTGGAAGTACGATATCTACTGGAATTGTGATTGCAGGAAAATTATTTATCGCAGGCTCTTTTGCTATAATATATAACTATTCAGCGGAATTATTTCCCACAGTTGTCCGTAACTCCGCACTCGGTTTAGGTTCTATGTGCGCCAGGCTTTCTGGTGCTCTGACACCGTTAATTACATTACTGGATTCTTTTAACCCCAAAATCCCAGCTATCACTTTTGGCGCAGTTGCAGTGATTTCCGGATTCTTGTGTTTGTTTCTACCAGAGACTATGGATCAGCCCATGCCACAATCCCTCGCCGACGGAGAACGATTTGGTAAAGGCGACACGTGTTTTGGCAGTTGCTTAGGGAAGAAAAGAAACAGAACTTATTCTGAAGACGATAAAGCTGTTGAATCAATGGTTCCTTTAGAAGATGCGAGTAGGAAAGTTTGATTAGTGTATAGATTTCTTCCCGAAATTAATGTAGCTACTAAGCAGCCGCTTTAAAAGGAGGCTGTTTATTTTCATGTAAATAGTTATCTAATCGAACAAAGTTGCATAGGCAGTTAGATCTACTTCTTTTACTAACACAAGTTACGTTATGCTGGTTTGCTTTGAGTATTTGATTTACCTACACACAGCTATTATCAATCCTGCAGCTAAGTAGGTAATAGGTATGTACGTACCTACCAATAGGTATTAGTTTTACCAAAAGAAATACATTTAGCGTAAATAAGTTAATTAATAAGTACCAATTATTGAAGTTAACAGAGTTTAGACTTTAGATTGTTTTGTTTTGTTATTTGTGTTTTTACTTATTTTATTTTTTTGTGATGTACCAATTAAACATAGATTGATAGCATGTTGGTGCTTGTGAATCTCGTGATCTGGTGTGATACAGACGGGTGTGTAATGTTTGACATAATAACAAAAGTTCTAATGAAAAATGACCTAATTTCATTTAATATACTTTTGTTTAATATAACGATGAAATGATATAATGAATTATTTATATAATTTCATTTTACCTAATTTTATATGGTATAATAGACATATTAATACATAGACATATAATGCACTTTTGAAATCATATTCAGTTACTATAATATTCAAAATCGTTAAAGTAACGTTTAATGTAATTAACCGACGAAAAAACGGAGGAGGTTATCAATTCGACGCGTATATTTTTTTTTTTTTTTTTTTTATGTATGATCACGCATAACTTTTTACAGAGCAGTCCGATTTTGATAATTCTTTTTCTATTGGAAAGGATATATCCCGAAGTTGGTCCCATATAAATTTGGAAAAAAAAATCCAACCCTAAGGGTAGGAAAACAGGGGATGATTGATTGTTCACTCACTGATTGTAATGTATGACCACGCATAACTTTTTACAGAGTAGTCCGATTTTAATAATTCTTTTTTTATTGGATAGGACATACCTCGAAGTTGGTCCCATGTAAATTTGGAAAAAAAAATCCTACCCTAAGGGTGGGAAAATAGGGGTGATTTATTGTTCATTCACAGATTTTAATGCTGAGCTGTGTATTACAATTAAATAAAAGGCCTATCTATGTTGGTATATAAAGCCTGTTTTTTTTAAGTATTTTATCATACAAAAAAGAATAATTAAAGTAGGATTATATAACAGTTAATATCTAAAGTAAGGTAGGTAGCTATTTTAAAAGTAGTCAAAAATTAAGCATGTAGTAATTAGTAAATTACAGCCTCAAAAAAATATAAAATAAAAACTTTTTAACAAAAAAATTAAACCTCCGAAAAAACTGAAAAGCAAAAAATAAATACCTTTTTTATTTTACCTTAATAAATAAGTTCTTAAGCTAATGCAAGTATACCTAAGAAATTTTGAGTCGGCGCCAAACAATCAATGAACAATGATCACTAAATTACCTTAAATTTAAAGAAATAACCAAATCAAATTAATAATGCAACGTGAAATCTCCAGCGATAAATATAACATTCCAAACAAAAAATGCGCTCTCCGCACGACCACTCGCAACGATATTAAGTTGCTTGTTTGGCGCCGACTCAAAATTACTTAGGTATACTTGCATTAGCTTAAGAAATTATTTATTAAGGTAAAATAAAAAAGGTATTTATTTTTTGCTTTTCAGTTTTTTCGGAGGTTTAATTTTTTTGTTAAAAAGTTTTTATTTAGAAACGTCTACTTTGTTTTGTATATTTTTGCAAAAACTGATTAGGTTTTAAACGCCTGCCATTTTCGTTAGGTTAGAACAGTGACCGTTAAGGCGCGAAGGCGAGGGGGCCCTGTCAGCGGCCGCCGAGCGCCAGATCCCCTCTATTGTTGGTGAATCGTTTGGGTTAGATGAGGTTATAATAGTATGATGTTTCCTGATATTTACTTACTATTCATTACAGAATTTCGGCTGAAAATTAGTAAATACTTATGAAAATTAGGTCAACTAAACGTTATATAAAAAGAGCATTATACAAATTACAAATTATATGAAATATAACATTCGATCACATGAAATAAGGTTAAGTATACGTTTCTATAGCATATGAAAATTATATCATATGAACGTTATTTCAAGTGATTATACTATCTGTTATTATACCATATATTACACACCCGATATAGACTGTACCTATGGAGAAACTCGTATTAGGTACTTATTTTGTAAAAATGTACATAAAAATAAATTATAGGTACATAAATGGGCTGGTTTTATTCCTAAGTATGAAAAGACTGATATAAAACTTATTATAATTTAATATTTACACAAAACAATAATGAAAATCACAGTAGGATTAAAAACATCAATAGATGATACATCGATGTATGAACAACGAACATATAGATAGAAGATATTTAAGCATAGGTAAATATGAATGATCCACAACTGGGCAAAAGCCCTTTTAAAGTTTTCTGTACAAGGAGAGGTGTCGACCACACATAGAACATTGTAAGAGTAGGTACAATACAATCCCGATAGTGGCTCTTCGTGATACGGGACTAGCTCGAGCCCAGATCTCATAATTTAAACTGTCAGTTTATTTTAAATGGGTTTAATTAGATAGGTTTTATGAGATCTGGATCACAACATTGTTACTATTCTGTCTTTACATAATATGCAAAACTGCTATAATTTCTTATCTAGGTAGGTACCTTTTGCACCAATTGCATTTTGCAGTCAGCGTTCCATTAATTACTAAATCATACAGAACAGGATATTTAATTAATCCCTAACCCAGTTTCTTCTTTCTATGGATGTTTAATAGTAAAACTGATGTTACAGTCAATTGATGAATTTTATTATACTTACTTGATTTTGGCGGCGCATGCGCACTGCACTTTCTGGAAAGTGTCGAAACGAAAAAAAATAAGACAGCTTTGAGAAAGACGCACTTGAAAACACAGATTCTTCATTAATGAAATAAGGGAGAGCAGATACCGAGTCGGACTCGACTCTTTAATCAAAGATTGTCCACTTACAGCAATAGATCGAGATAAGTGGAAGGAGGGAAAGGAGACCTTTGACCTGCAGTATTATAGTACCGACACGAAAGCCTAATAATTAAAATAAATGGAATGAATGTAGGTAGGTACTTTCATAATAAATCAGTGACTGATAGGTATGGATAGTAGCTAGGGTTTCAAAACATCCTTTCCTGTAGATTAGCAGCATTTTTATACAATAAAAACATTAGAGAAATACATACAAGGAAATAGTTTGAAGATTGGTCATTCTGAAATCGTTCACAACGGAATTAATATAAGATTAAAAGATTAGGTCGTCAGTTACCTAACAGTCGATCCAATATTACTTCGTAATTTCAGTCAATAAACATACATGGATATAATATAACAGAGCCACTAAGTATTGTTCTGAAATGCAGTCTTATAACGTAACAGACGAAAATGCAATATAACATGAAGAAATTGCATAAACATTTTAAGCGTAACGATAACAATGCGTGGAATTATCTAATAAGAAATATTAGAAAACCTCTTAGATGTAGGTAACCCCTGAGTCTATTCTGGAACATTCAATAAGTCAGCTTCGGGATGTGCTGTTAAACTTTCTATTAAATAGGGAGACGAATTTTCTTCCAAATACTATGCACTAGAAGCTCTAGATTCATAATGATAAATTTTATGAAAATATATTTAGAGTAGTGTGAAAACTCTAAAAGACGTAGCATGTTATCGATTAGTTGATCAGTAGTATCTGCATCCTCAGAAGTCATAATTTATAGGATTTTTCGAGTAAGTAGGTAAATTATAAAACAAATGATTATACAGGGTGAAATTGAAAACATGCGACAAATCGAAATGGTAGATTGTACTCATCATTATGAACAACTTTTACTATGGTACCAAATCTGAAATCACGAAAAAAAAAATCTGCTGTTCCCTACGTTTATGTTCGCATAACTCGTCAAAATGTAGGGAACAGCTGATTTTTTTTTCGCGATTTCAGATTTGGTACCATAGTAAAAGTTGTTCATAATGATGAGTACAATCTCCCATTTCGATTTGTCGCATGTGTTCAATTTCACCCTGTATAGGTAGTTAGGGCCGTCTTTAACCTATTGGTGCCCCTGTGCACTTTTGGATATTGGGGCCCTTATGAAGAATGCATGGATGTAAGAACAAGCGAAGCGAGTTCGAAAATATGCACGCCGCCAAAGATAAGTTAAGTTTTCTTTTATAGCCCCTAGCTACGACGCGGTCAGGAACTTGTGGGTCACATGGATGCCCCACTTTTTGGGCAAGTGTCCAGAGTGGCCAATGGAAAAGACGGCCCTCATTATACCAGGGACAAACAGCGAGACGGCATTCTAATGAAACAGATCAAAAAACAAACATACATAAAATAGTAAAGATGGTGCTGACATTAAAAGTAGGTACTTTCAAGGTCAGCAAGAGCAAGAAATAGATTAATTTCAACGAAAAACTTTTTCATAACGCATTTGGCTAAATTTTTATTCATAAAAATATCGAAAATCTTCATATATTTCCTTCAACATGGTCCGTTTTCAAACATATTCACCAAAATATTTATCTGAGCCAAACATGGCAAATCACAACAATAACGATACCTAAAAGTTTAAGTATTTCTAGTCTGTAATAAATAAGATAAACCTACGTGTTGTGGCCTCTACTAGGTACTAATTGCCTCACCTACTCTTAGGTAAGTACGTATAACTAGAAAATGCGCAAGTTGGTTCATTTAAATTCAACTATAATATCATGTGGCCCTTGCAAATAGTGCCTGTGCAGTGCCAATTTGAAAACTATTTTTCAAATAAATAGTTCTAAAAATAACAAAGGAACCTTTACAATGGTACCTTTAGCGATATTGCCTCCCCCAAGCCTGCCAAGTTTCTACTTGTAAAATGTTTATAAAAACTACAACAATATTAAGTCTAACAATAGGTACGGTAGGCTGCAAAAGTGCATGGGTAGTACAGAAACAAAATCGTATGAAGCGAGAAATGACGCCATCTAGCGTAAAACCAGTTAACGACTAACAAAATTGAATTATGCTGTTATTAGATGGCGTTGCTTTGCTTTATATGATAAAATATTTTTGGAGTTTCTTTTTGTCTCTTCAAACATTCAAACAATTTATAATTAATAGTTTCTTTTAAAGAAAATTGATCCTAATTATTAACCTACTATGTTAAAATTGAATATCATTTTATAAGTAGGTAGGTATCTGATTTTCTAAGTTTTAGTTTTCAAACTTGAGAGGGTAGGTTAAATATGGATTTATAAATAATTGGTAGGTGGTATGAATAATACTTAGATCGAAGATTTATGACAGCTCAATTGATTGTTCGCTAAGTTCATTTCGATTACCTCGTTCGAGTGCCTTTTGTTCAGTTTTTATTTATGATCAGGCGGATTACTTATTTTGCCAAAACGAGCACGAGTTATAATATTGATTTCGTTACAAGAGCTCAAATAATTGCTTTGAATAATCAAGCCAAAAACTTGTCAGAAATAGCCAGAGACCGGTGTAAACGTAAGTAGTTTTATTTTTACACTTTTATATTAAAAACTGCATTATTTTTTTGTTACTATACTACATAATAATCATTATTGGGTATTATATATTTCTGTTTTATTGTTGCAGAGAAAAACAGTTGTTCTTTGAGTACGACGATTTGAAGAGGAGGGTTCTTTGAAACACCATCAAAGAACTGGTAGACCACGACTTATAAAACACATTGCAGCATCAAACCATGATAAGGCAGTATGAAGAAAATGGATTTCTGCCGCCGAACCACTATGCTGGTTTATTTGACACAAGTTTTGACACGGAGCTGCGTCAAAACTTGTGCCGCGGAGGCATGCTGTGAAACCCTTGCTCACGGAAAACCATAAAAGGGCAAGATTACAGTTCGCTTTGGATCACATAAACTTCGATTGGAGTAATGTCATCTTTACAGATGAAAAAACTTTTAAGTCCAGTGAACACGGACGCTTATGTTTGTGGCGTCGAAATAATACGCGATACACAAGTGGTTACGTAGCTACGAGCTAAATAATTATACTTAAGTAGATAATATTATTTATATTGACTGGAGACCTGGTTATGTGTGTATAAACTATAACTTACGTATTTTTAATAATTTAAAAAGTTATGAACACTTTAACCGGTCATGGGCGAGACGTCATGTGACGTAATATCAAAAAAAGACCTGTCAAATACCAGATGTCACCCGCTCAGCGCGTGATTTATTACCCTGCTCACAAAAAATGGTCTACTGATGCTTATATGGGCTCAAGCCACTTAATGTAAACTGTTTTGGGTTCTTGAATAAACAGACCATAATATAAAATGCAAACAATACTCGTATTACGAGTATTGTATTTATAAACAAATGACGTCATCAGAAAATAGGTTGAAAGTGTGTTCGTTTCCGTGTTATGTCGATTTCTGATAAAACTACTATATGAATTTACACGAAACTTTGCAAGTTACATTATGAATAGACAAGTAATCTAACAACAGCGTTTTTTTGAAAGTCCTACCTTACATTTTAATAATATTGAAACTCAAATTTCAGTGCGCCGAGCCGTTCAATTCTTATTACAACGCTATGACTGTAATCGCCCAATCCTAGTCATATTGAGTTGTTTCTAATTAAAAAAGTGTAACTAGGATACTACACAAACCTTTATTAACTGATAACTACCTATATCTTGTAAAAATATACCACTATAATTATAAAATCATAAGATTTTCTTGAAGTACTTACGTAAAATTTTGTTTGACCAAAAAAAAAGATTATTGATTGATTGTGATGTTATTTCGTGCAAATATTATCTACAATATTATCTACAAGGACGTATAATATGTTATAAACGAATATTCATCCACTTAACGTCGATTTTACACAAAAACTATTAAAATAAACAACATAGCATCATAACAAAACATCACGCACTGCAGCTGCCATTAAGAATCGTAAAGTCTATTTTTAACTCTTTTTTTTCAAATATTGCCAACCCATATTTTTCGTTTTGAATCATTTAGTCGATTAGTTTATCTACCGGACCATAGACTCAAACTGTTGCACAGGATATTAGACCGTATTTAACAGTAATAATAGAGGTTGAAGCCGCGTGAATCGGGTGGTGACAAATGGTTACGCTCGCCCCTGAAGGGTGCGCGCCGGTCGGTGACAAATGGTTACGCTCGCCCGCTAACGTTAAGTTTAAACAACATAGTTTTTAGTTTTTTATGTTGCCTACTAACCATTTGATATGTTTTTGTGCAATTTTGTAGTTTTTATAGCCTACTTATTTAGTATCCATTTAATCCGTTTGACCTTTGTTATAAAATAACCTGGTCTCCTGTTTGTTTTTATTGAGGTTACATAAGCTTCAATCCTCTTTCCGATTTTGGAAACGAATACTTAAGCTATCGCCTCAATAACTTCATAATATTATAATGTTATACCTATAATATTTAATAAACTGACTATTAAATTTGAATAATAAACTGTAAGAAATAAACCTATATAATTTTTTATAGTGCTTTTTTTTTGCGAGCCCACAAGGCGAGCCTGTTTACCTGCGATGAATCTGCTCTTTTTTCCTGTTGCTAACTACCTACCAATTCGAATATTAAATTAATTATTAAAATACCCACTCGTTAGCTTAATAAATATATTCCTATCGGTTTCTATTATTATTTTTATCATTTAAGCTACCATGCTGGTAATTGTAATGTAATAATTAGATAAATGTATTAGCCTTGTAGTTCCTTCGTTTCTTCCTAACTCCTTACTTACGTTTCGTAAATTAGTCATAGTTGTGAAGAAACCAACGCCATCTAGTTTATTTTCGAAAACTTGAATTCAAACGTTCACGGGAAAATAGACACTAAGGTACCCATGCAATTTTGCTGGCGACTGTACATATTATTTAAATTTAATAATTCTCATGTTTGAAGTACCTATTTAACATTTGAATAGTTCAATATTACATAGTGTAGGTATTTGAACTGTCATATTAATAAATAGCATTGGAGGGTTAACTTCGACGTATACGTGCAGGTTAAGTTTTACAGGGCCAACCAGGGAACTATTAAGAAGGTACAGACGCCAGCGCATCAACCTACCCGAAACTGTCACATTTTCCCAATCAACTTTGAACCTTATGTTTTAGTGATAAAGTTGAGAATCTATTACAGAAATTTGACAGATTGTAGTAGGTTGATGTGCTGGCGTCTGTACAAATACTTGATCTAAAGAGTCTGAAAGCTGACAATGACTCTATTGGGTTAGCCTGGAAGTGGCCTAGATTATCCTTAGTGAAAAAAAAATACAACCATTGTTGGCAAACTAAATCTTGAGAAGTGGTATATCTGTTACAAGATGTTAAGTAATCATTTTGTTAGAGTGGCCATGGGGCCCGAGTGCCCACTTAGTATTCCGAGACATCGCCAAGCGGTTGGTCGACTCATCACGTGACCAGAGGGCTGGCCTATTTTTTGGCCAAAGAATCAGCATTGCCATACAACATGGCAATGCTGCCAGCCTTTTGGGCACGTTTCCCGTTGACAGTGATGCGGACGAATTTTTTGATGCCCTTTGATTATTTTCCCTCCCTTTTTATATACTTGTACATATTATTATTTTAAGATTGTTAGCTTTTTAAATTATGTAAATATACTGAGTGGCCATTGAGGTTTTATTAAGTTGTATCTAATTGCATTGAACCATTCAAATATTGTTTTAGGGATATAATTATGTACCCACTCTTGAACAACAAATTTAACAATTATTTTTTAGACATATTATCACAAAACTCTAAGACTACTCAATTTTTTTAAATATTTAAAGTTTAGTAAAATTGAAGCAATGGTTTTTACAACAAAATCAACTAATGGTAAGTAATATATAAGTTAAATAAAATAAATTAAACACATAGTTACATCCGTAGCTAAAATAATAAAAGCCGTACAGGTCGATCGATCAGGTTAAGCTGCCGCGGTCGGTCTGTGGATGGGTGACCATCTTTACACACCTAACGAGACCGTGCCTCGGAAAGCACCTTAAGCCGTTGGTCCGGGCTGTCATTCGTGGATCTTTGACAGTCATTACGGGTCGTCAGGAGCCCGAAAGTCTGACAACCAGTCTTACCAAGGGGTATTGTATTACCCAGTAACTGGGTTGTGGAGGTCAGAAAGACAGTCGCTTCATGTAAAATACTAGTATTCAGCTGCATCCGGTTAGACTGGAAGCCGATCCCAACACACAACACAACAAAACAATTGAAAAGGCTAGGCAGACGATGATGACTTCAACTTGAGATAGTTTTAACAAAGAACTGAATAACTAAATGCGATAAGTTATACAATGTATGTAAAATTATAAGAGATGTTTATGGATATTATTCATTCAGAGATGGTATCAACACCATACGTACAACCAAAGGCAGCTTTACAATATTATGAATTCGAAAAAGAAGCAAAATTTTGTCTAACATACAAAGATTTCCAATTAATTGTTTATTCAAAAATTACAAAGATAGAAATCAAGAGAGCATGTTTTAGTAATTTAATTTAGGACTGCTTGCATGACAATTAATTATTCATTAGATAGATCATAATGCTAATACATACAATAAAATGATAACATAATTGTATTTTTGTCTATTATTCATGCAAGGCAGACCTAGATACCAATGAAATTGGCAATCCAAAGATTTTGCAGATAATTCTAATTTCTGAATATCACTCAAAAGATTGGACAGATTTATGATTAAAATAATACTGTCAAGATTACTGATATTTGTTAGTTTTAGATATATATAGTCCTCTTCACCGTATCTGGCGACAGCGACCCCAACTACTTCTCCTTCCTTTCATGAGCTCTTTGATGACTAGCAAAACCAAATTTGGTCTTGAAAACCCGGTCACACCGTGTACAGAAGAGCTGATCAGCATCATTGTATGTATATGCATAGGAAGGCTTTGGGCGGCTTTTGCGTATTTGGCGTTTCTTGTCCAGAGAGAGTTCTTGTCAGTTTTAGAACAATGTTAATGAATAACAATCCAATTTCATTGAGCAACCACCTTACGTTTATGGGGTTAATATTATTAGAAGGCTTGCTTTTCTGATATGTTTCAACTATTGTCCATACTTTATATTTTGCCTATTGAATAATGTAGGTAATACGGGCTGGTGTCCGCAACTCCATGTCAAAAAGCGTATTTAGTGAACAAAATTGCGTTTTGAATAATATTACAATTAATGAAGCAATTATGATGAATACTATCATTGAATTAAATGATGTATGATAATTAAATGAATATTGTAACAAAAGTGAGAAGTAAGCAAATTTTTAATTATTATACTTTTGATAAAATAATTATTATACTTTTGATAAAACAGCACCAATTCAACTATGTGTAATTTCTGTAAAATAAATATTTGTCTCAATAAGCAAAACTACCATTAGTCTAACATTGTTAATGAATTTCTAAAGCTCATTTTTCTAGAGCTTCAATTTTGTAGTCAACATAAAGACAGCTGAAATGTCTTTGGTTGAACATGTCATAAAACTTGACATGCAATTGAATAAAAAAGCATTCATATTCACTACTACTCTAATTCATAGTCACTAAATTTTATTCAAAAGGCATCAATATTCCGGACAACGAGTATGAGGTATTTTAGCTACAATTGGGCTTTGTTCAGCAGTCATAGCAGTATGCACGATGATAGCAGGCTGAGTAGGAGTAGGTGCATGCAGTTCATGACTCTCACCAGGAGCTAGACTGGCCAAAGCTGCCAAAAGGTCATGATTTACTAGAGGTTCATTTTCTTCACGAGGTTCCCAACCAACAGGAGGACTAGAAGGTGGAGAGATCAGAAATTGCTTTACAGGAGCCGGGGGTCTCAGATTCTTTAGAGAAACAGGCGTCACAGGTTGCGCAAAATAACAGTTGATCGGCGAATCATGAAATTGGTATTGATGCAGTTGCACACGAGCATTAGCAGCAGCCAGTGGACTGTCATAGTTGACACGCAAACGTTTAAAACTGCGTAGCCATTGAAATGTAATATTATCCGAAAATGTGCGGAATAAATCTTCCATTCCTTTCTTTAACTTTTCATCAGCAAATACTTCACTGTGTATGTTTGTGACAATAATAGATTTAGGCAAGTCATCGAAATCACCAACTTCGTCTTGCACATCACTTTCTTGTTCTAAATTGGCGATATTGGGGTGTACGTTGGGCATCCCATCTTCTTGGTTGATGTATACGTCGTCTTCTCGAAATGAGTCTTCATCCTCCTTATGAGCCATTATAAACAAAGATAACTACGAAACCAAACACGCACTTATAGTGTTAAAGACTTCCAATTTTAATAGTTCACTTTATGAAAGCATAATATCAATTTTAAACGTACGGTATATGTATTTTTATTATTTTTAATAATCGATTAATGCGATTTTCTTAGCTGTCAATGCTGTCAAACACCTGTCATTGTCAACCTCCAAGCATTTTTTTTAACCAATTTTTTTTTTCACTATAGTAATTTTAATGTTGCCCAATGTGTAAAACTGTAAATGGCAATAAAAAGTTCGTTTCTTGCGGTGCACGGCATGGACTATTGTATAATAATATACATGGTAATAATTATAATAAGTCCATGATGCATGGTGACCTGTGACAGAGTACGAGTATATAAATAAGTTCTGTAGACTCAGAGGTATGTATGTACAATCACAGAAGCAAATGCAAAATGAGAACTCTGGTATACTCACAGCACAGGCTTTATAAAAGCACAAGACTAGTGTCTTGTGCTTTTTTAACCCTTTGCTAGTGCCAAATGGGTTAAAAAATTTAATCTCGTCATAGGCAGCAAGCAGCAGCACTGCCCGCCCAGAAACCGCCATTGTTGTTTACGTGAACTACATAACGCCACCTACATACTCCGTTTTCTTCATTTCCGTTCCTACGTGAATCTAGCTTTTACCTTAGCCCTTCGAACTGAGTGTACAAATTTCTAGATTTTATATTTTTATAACAGGCTATTTTCTGAATGGTTTTGTATTTGCCCACGCCCATTTGGGTCACCGTGACTCAAGTAAAGTTTTAAGTTAGTACTTAAGTCAAGTAAAATAAATCTGGACTGGAATAGTCTACCAAGATTTCAAGAATAACAGTAACATGATTACCAAGAAGATAGATACATGTAAATAAAAAACGAGTGGAAGGAATAATAGAATATCATTATTTTCCTTATTTTTCATGAAGTGTGTGTTTTCTTGGAATGCTGAATTTAATTATTAGTTAAATAAAGTAGGTAAGATTAGACAATAAAAGTGGTAACAGTTTAGTGCACTCTCACATCCTTTCAATCTGCCTAGCCTTTTCCCAACCATGTTGGGGTCGTCTTCCAATCTAAACCGGATGCAGCTGAATAGAAAAATAATTTTTGAAATCGGTCCAGAGCCCTGATTCACAACCATCCGACCATCGAGTTAAAATGTATGTACTACGTACTAGAGAGGACGCCTCAACCCGCTTGTTTGTACTTAACACGAGTTAGAGCGCACGCACTCCAACTCGCTTGGATAACACCCCCCGCTTGCCCCGCGCATGCCCCGCTGTCATCAAGTGCGCGCGGTAACTTTTGTTTGAAATAGCTTCTCTAGTACGTAGTACATTTTAACTCAATGCATACTACAGGCTATCGTATCGAAAACCTGACATTTCGATAACCTGATTTGACTTCCCCTCAACAGCAAATAGCTGTTGGAAGAATAGCGGGCGTCTATTTGATTTAAACTGATAAAATGTTCGGGTTTTGGACTTGTGAACAGCGTTTAGAAGACTCCTACGATGACAATGATTAATGTTCGATATGATACGAAAGCATATCGAGTGTTTGTGAATAATGGGGCTGGTGTGTTTTTAAAGAAACCGGAATTATGTACTTCTAGTTTCTTTTCGTACACTCGATACGCTTGTATCGAGTGTTTGTGAATAGCTATGCTGAACTTATTAAGTTTATTCGTTACATACAAAAATACAAATCTTTCCTATTTATTATATTAGTATAGATATTCAATTTTATTTGTGTCGTATATTACGGACGAGTCTTTGACAAAACCATAGACGTTTGCAAAAGTTTCAGAATTGAGATTGATTGACATTATTAGTTGTAGTTTCAAATAAAGATTTGGCTCGTAGACAGAGATTCTCTGTCTACGATTTGGCTAAAAGGTCCCAGCAACCAGGCCACTAAAAAAAACAAAATAGTTGTAGGTTGTAGTTTCTTCCTCTCTTCTCTTCTAGACATAGACAAATAAAACATGTTTACTTGTCAAATTCATATTATAATAAAATTGGATCTGTTCTAACATTTTCAATAAAATATTTGTTAATAAAAAGCGACTATTATATCGGTACTTTAAAGTTATTATGAAAATGGCGGGACTTGAGTCCATGGTAGTTGAAGAGGTTAAGCCCGTAGAGAAACCGGTCGATAGGGAGAAGGTAAGATAAAAAAAAAAAAAAACAACAAATCATTTCGTTTTTTGCGTCATTTTATGTCTCTGTAAAATATGAATTGAATTCTTTTTATAGTAATTGGTTGAATGGCTCTTTAACTTTTATTCGAAGAATATTGTAAACAAGCATTTAGAATGTTGTTGACATGGTCTGACTGCATGTCTTTTCTGTTACAGACCTGCCCATTATTACTCCGTGTGTTTTGTTCAACCGGACGTCACAATTCTCCGGGTGATTATGCAAGAGGAAATGTTCCTCAAAACGAACTTCAAATATACACTTGGATGGACGCTACCCTTCGTGAACTTACGGGTCTAGTGAAAGAGGTTAATCCAGAAACAAGGCGTAAGGGCACATATTTTGACTTTGCAATAGTGTACCCTGATATGAGATCACCAACATATCGCATGAGAGAGATTGGGGTCACTTGTTCCGGGCAGCGAGGTGGGGATGATAATAAAACTTTAGGTCAAGTCAAGTTCCAGATTGGAAACTATTTGGATATATCTATAACACCACCCAACAGAATGCCTCCACCAATGAGACGTGCCCAGCCTTACATAAATAATCGTCCCTATTAAATGTACCTTGATTATTTTTAAGTTACTTTAGTAAGTTTAAAATAAAACTTATTTTACAAGTCTTTTAGTGTTTCAATCTTAGTCTTTACACATATTCTATTTTTAAAAGGTATCGGAGTTTTATTATTGAGATTCCACATTCAGGTTATTCCAATCTCTTAGGCTTTTAGCCAGACAAGATATTTTGAAATAATATTTAGCAAATGCCCTGGGTGACTGTATTCAGTGCTGATTGGGGGTGGTGAGTCATCTGAATATAATGATTCATAGAATTTGGTTGTTATTTCCATGATTTTTTGTTTACTCTGGTGTTCTATTCCGTCGTGGTCTTGAGACTATTTATCCAGGTTTTTCGCTGTGTGACTCCATATTTCAAAATCCTTAAAGGTGTGTGTTTTTTAGAGCTGTTTTGACTAAATGAGTACTAATATTTCTCAGATCTATGCTAATACTTTCTTCTTTTTACCGCGAGGGCTGGTTCAAGGTGGCGCAGGAAAGGAGTTCCTGGAAGAACTTGGGGGAGGCCTTTACCCAGCAGAGGGACAGTAAAGGCTAAAAAAAAAGGTGCAATAATTTAATTTTCACACAAAAAATAAATTGTTGTACAGTTCGACACAACTTAGATGTAGCATCGGCAAAATTCGTAAAACCGATTACATCCGAACTAAGTGCGCCTTCAAAATCACCAATCATTATAATAAAAGATTAAAAAATTGGATTTGGATTTTATTAAAGATTTACGAATACGAATTACGAACGTTTTACGAATTTTGCCGATGCTACATCTAAGTTGTGTCGAACTGTAACAGATTTTTCTTTTGACTGTAACTACTATGGTAGGTACTGATAATTTTTTAGTCTAGGAATAATGTTTTATCGTGTAATAATATTTTGCATAGAGAATTTAACTTCTTTTGTGATTTACTTAAATTGAATTTAACAAAGTATTAAATAATAATGGTTTTGACCATATAATAGCTGAATGTCAGAAAACAGAATAATATCCTAAGTATTAAAGTTTAGAAAAACTTTTCTACAAAAAAAAAAAAAACATCCTACTTCCAATAAGACACTACAAAGAGAAAAATAACTTTAATTTCGGAAGTCGGTGTCGTTGGGTTCGCATTTTCGTTGTTTACCACCAACTTCCGAAATTAAAGTTATTTTTCACTTTGTGTTTGTTGTTTTTTTAGAAGTCGGATGTTTTTTTTTTGAAAAAAAGTTTTTATTTTTCACTTTTAAGTTGTACTTACCCCACACAAATTCGTATACTTAACACTATTTGCTATGTAAATATCAGGAAGTTTTTATAACATCATCAATATAAACTAAGTGGCAAAAATACGTATTATTGAAGCTAACTCAAAAACTACCCAAACAAAGTTAATAACATTTATAAGGGACCACCCATGAGGCTTATCCATTAAAAAATCATTTTTGATATCGCGTAACAAACATAAAAAAAAACATACAATCGAATTGAGAATCTCCTCCTTTTTTGAAGTCGTTTAAAAATTAAAACTAGTTTTTATAAAAGTATTCACATTTATTTCCATCTCTCATTTATGTACTTTCAGGGCACAAAGTAAAACCACTTGAAGTCGACCAATGTTATGTCGATGATAACACTTACCTACATGACGAGACAACGAAAAATGTCCTTATATTTAGATTTTTCCTAAAATAAATATAATTATAATGTAAACTTAAATACTAATGATTTACGGGTGATCTGAATGGCCTCTTAGATTTTTTGCCCATCGTGGCGAGATCAATCGTAATTCCATTAGGTAAAACAGCCTTATTTTCCTGATAGTCTATAAAACCTTTCTCGTCTCGGTCTTCCTTGGCTTTGTCGCAAAGAATACCAGTTTCGTAATTGTATTCACGCTTCAATCCATCAGGATCAACGTACCCGTATTTGCCTCGTGTGATGCAGTCCACACCAATGGTCTCTTCCTTGAATGATCCGTCGTCATTTTCGAATCCCCAAGTGATGCTGCCGTCTTCGTTCTCATCTCTGAACTTACGAATAATCTGAGCTACAGGTTTCTTCTCTCTCTGGTGCGACTGTGTGTATTTTTGTTGAGGAGCTTTAGCGGGTGACCTATTAATAGGCTCCTGTGGTCGTGAATATTGTCTAACAGGTTGAACGGGTGCCTCGTCATCTTCAATGAATGGCTTTGGTTCGGGTCTGAACACAGGCCTCTGGGGCCTGCTCGAAAGGGGCTGTATTCTCGCTGGTTGAGGTTTGTTGATTGGCTCATTTCTGACTGGGTTGAAAGCTTGTGGGGCCAGCAGCGGTCTGTATTGTGTAGGTTTGATAGGTTCAAGTGTCTGTCTAATTGTTGACGGTGTGGATTGTGGGTATGGGGATGGGTTGTAAACAATCGGAGGTTTGGGTTGCGAAGTGGTCGTTATGTCGTAGAAATCGTTTTGAGGTTCGGCAGTGGAAAATATATTGGGAGAGAAAGCAGTTGGCGTATTGATTTCCAATTCATCTTCTGGTTCTTCAGTGACTGGTTTGGCAGGCTCGTCGAGTGATTGAAGGCTCGGCCGCGGTGAAGCATCTACTGACTTAAATGATGGTCTTGCTAAGCCCGGCCTCCTGATTCTGGCTGGTCCTCCTGCAACCGGAGAAGCTTGCAGGCGTCCTTGTCTGAAACCTCCTTGTCTGTGAACTCCCACTGGGATCGCGCCTGGTATTTGTAGCCGTGGCGGAGCCGGAGAGTCATTGTATTGAGCATAAGCTGTGATTACACACAGCATACATATCTGGAATAAAAGAGAAGAAATCATAAGTACTTTTCTTTTTGTATAAATCGCATCCTGCGTTAAAATATTGGGGTTTAAAATTTAGTGCCTATTATTTTAGATTATCATCATTTAGGTACAAGCCCGCTCTACTTTATATCCAAAGTCAAATCATTTATTTCAAATAGGCACATTTGAGGCACTTTTGAACGTCAGAAATTACAATAAAACGAAATTGATTCTAGTCGCCCCTTCCAAAAGGTAGTTTTCGTATCCTTGAGAAAAAACAAGCCTCTCTCTATATGGATATTTTCCTTTGTTCTCATATTATTACATTCGCAAAATATTAGATTTACTACAGAAGAGTTCAGAAGGTAGCTAGACTGCTACAGGCTGCTCCATCCTGACAAAATATATAGAAGCCTTTACGACTACCGATATTTTTAGCTGGGATCACAGAATTGATGAATGACTTGTTTAAACTCAATTTGGCTAAAGGAATGTATAGCGCAACCAGTGAACTGGCACACTTTCCAGCGACTTGGGCCTTCAAGAGTATTTATCCATTTATCCAACTAATGTAGATATTATCGCATGCCTTATTCTTATTCTATTGTTGGGCTTCCTATACAAAAGCCTATCTGCGTATTGGATTACATTACGAAACTTAGTAGTTTCTAAACGGACTTATTTATTGTTTAGACGCGCAGTACGTACCCAGAATATTTTGAATTTTGTTTTAAATGTAGGTAAAAACATTACAAGTAAACTATATTTAGAGCTACATAACGTTAAGCTTGAGATCTAGACGCCCTTAGGTTGGTCACTTTTTATTCTGATGTAACTGGGTGGAGATTTGCATTATTTCCATTTGGTCAATTTCCTGCGGATTATGGTGTTTACCTATGTAAATAACTACTAAGCATTTAGGTAGGTATAGTTAATTGATGCTAATGTTCTGTAAAATCTTAAGTCATCTATAGGTCGGTAAGTAGTTTCTACAACTGCATAGGTTATCTATGAATTGTGTACAAGGACAGCAATCTACAGAATAGGTATCAGCAGTGGCGTAGCGTGCCTTGGCGGGGCCCCGTATAGAAACTTGTTTAGGGGCCCTTAAGAAAGGTAAAGATTTCTCACAAAAGAAAAAAAATGTTTGCATAAAATTAAAAGACATATTTATTCATCATAATTATCTAGCTGTCACTTTTTCCAATTTTTTTTACAAATAATTCAAATATACACTCTCCTTGCCTTTTTTTCGGCAAACTGATTTATTAAATCATTTATAGCTGATTTGCTTTTTTTTTACTTTTGTCATGTGAAAAAAAAATTACGCACGTTGGGGGCCCCCGTGGCCCGGGGGCCCCGTATAATTGATACGGCAGATACGGCGGTAGCTACGCCCCTGGGTATCAGTACATATAATATGCAGATCTGTGTATACTGCGCAAACAAAATATCTGTGTGTGTACCTATTGTGTAAATAGATTCTTGCTCAGCATCCACGCATGATTATCAATAAATGCACGATTATGTATTGACGACATCACGACACAACTTGGCGCAATGGCTAATGCACTACGGGCCACCTGGTTCGATTCCCGCACGGAATAAAATGTTCTGGCGAGGTGAAAACCTATTAAAGATAAGGGTAGTCTCTACCGCTACCTTTAAATATAGCTTAGCTTCTATGTACCGTAGGGACGTGCAATGAGTTACAGTTAGATACCTACTTCATTACTGGTATTGAAACCAATTACCCAATCCTAAACCAAACCAATCCTAAACCAATTACCTATAAAATTCAAAGTCCTGAATTCCTGACTGACTGATATATTAACGCACACATGATCCCAGACATGGCCCCAGACACATGAAATTTGGAGGGTGTGTTCTTTGTGAAGAGTAGGTGTCCACTAAGAAAGGGTTTTTTGAAATTCCACCCTTAATATGGTGAATGGGGGGAGGGTGAAATTTCACGCGGACGAAGTCGCGGGAAGAAGCTAGTAACTTATGAAATCGCTTTTATTTCCCATTTATTTCAAAAATAAGGTTATGGTTTTTATTTATGTATGTCCAATCATCTACAATCATATCGTTATTGAGAAATTGTCGGCAGTGGGTAAGGTAGTTCGTATTGAGACAGTAACTTGTTGAGTTGTGAACATTGTCGCAACATGCAAATGGCACCTACTCACTCTACTTTCGGAAACCGATGTACGTTTTGCAATATAAAATTCATTTTTGTTAACTCTCACTTTGAGTGACAAGATTAGGTACCGTACTCACTTTTTTACTATGACTTGATTAATTCGATCGGCTGAAATACGTTGCGTTAAACACGCATAAAGGTGAATTAATATGGATCGTATCTACCTACTCGGTACAGATAACATCTACCGAAATACTCGGAATTTTTGTGAAGTCAATGTCTTGCTTGAGTTGTTTTTAATCGCTGAAACAAAACACTCCCTTAATTTAATGCAGGAGGTATAGCCTAAACACTAGTCTATAGGTACTGCAGACGGTTAGCGAGGCTCAGGGGAGGCCCCTTTACAGTCTCCCCAGGGATGTGCCTTACAGGCGTTGCACGGCGTTCCGGAATTGGTCTTTTTTAAGAGGAACCGGGACCACCGCTATGTGCTGATGGTGATCATCGGGGTGGTTTTAATGAGGTAAAAATCGCACACCCCGACCCCTCGGAGGTCGGGTGCCTTTTGAAGGTTTCCCCATAAAAACAAAAAAAAAAAAGGTACTGCAGATGGTATGCATTATCTACAAACATAACTTATTATAATAATAGTAGGTAATGTAATTAATATTTAGCATTAGCCTTGTACCGAGCCTAACCGAGCTTGTCATATGGAAAATCTTTAATTAGGAGAAATAACGTTGGTAGCATTTTTTCGGCCACTTCGTCCGCCTGTGAATTTCGTATCCCGTGGGAATTTCGAAACATCCACCTTATTCATTGTCTGCTCTTTCTGGGTCCAAAGGTTTGAGCTGAGTGAGTCAGGACATTTCTTTTTGACATACTTATCACAGTATACTCAAAATATTAAAATTTGTAAAGAGTATAAATATACAATAGAAATACAGGACGACCCTTGCGAAAGAAATTCAAACTACCTACCCTCCAATCGCAAACGTAACTTCCCGAAATTATTTGATCTCACTCACCGCGGAGGATCGCTAAGTTTCCGTAGCAGACAACAACGTAGCATCAATGAAGCGACAAATTGCTCAGCCATATCTACGATTCTTTCTTTATGAAATCGCATTGAGTGTGTATTTAGAAAATAAGGAAATTCTCGATTGTTGGTCACGGTCGCGAAAGTTGAGCGCATTGTATGATCTAGATTGTGTGGGTTGTATTGGAGTGTATGTGCATATCTTTATGGATGATTCAGGTTGTTGGTGCAGCAAATACCCATCACATCTGCGGACATTTGCTTGCTAATGTTATTTGATCCTGTATACTTTATTGCATACAAAAATCAGAAGCTTCAAATTTAAATTAAAGTGTGACTAAAGTAATGTAAACTCAAATATTTTAATTAAGTAATGCAATCGGCTGCAGAGAGGGTACATGAAACGTTAAATATTTGGTAGCCACTGCATCTTGTTAGACTCCAGTTTTACCAGATGGGTATGGCTAAATATCAATTGCGACCACATTTCGGAAAAAAAAACTAAGCAAATATGACTTCGTTGTACCCACAGAATATATTCATACTGCTTAGTCGTACCTATTTTAAAATGCCACCACAAAGTTCAAACAGTACAAAATAAATAAAATAGTGTTTTTGATTGCTTAGATTAAATAAATGGTAGTTTTTTATAAGAGCACTGTTTAGGGCGTGAGCAGACTGATCTGAAAGGAGTAAGGACGCCCGGCGCGGGCCTGTACGCTTCCGCCAGTCAAGGTGACTACGTTGGAATGGCGAACCATACACTAAACTACCTAATTATTATTACACTAACTATAAAATGTCAGATTGCTTCAGACAATCCACATAAAATGTTATTACAATTAATAATTTATGACACTTCATTTTGGCAGTTTTGATGTATGTATTTATTTCAAAATGTTAAATGCTTTGAAAGTTGAAGGCACCTCTATTTATTGGTAGCATCGTGTAATAACTATAAAGTAATTGACACACAAAAGACGATGTAGGTAAAGTATTATATTAATCAAAAGAAATGTGTAGAGAAATCGTAGACATACAGATACAATATTGTTTTTAAAGTATTTGTTAATTAAATTTGATACATTGAAGAAAACATGACAGTGGCTACAAATTTCATCAGCACTTTGCTATTACACGTCTGTATTCATAACTTGACACTACATAACAGATAATAGAGGGTGACGCAGGTGCTCCAACGCGTTGATGTCTTTTGTAAGAGCCGTAAGAGACTGATTGAAATTCGCTTAAAACGGTCAGTATTCGATACGTTATTGAATAAGTACGTGTGGAGAATGCCCAATTATCTTCGCATGTTATCATATAACTTGGTGCATCGTAACCGTCATGCATTGCTGGGCGACAATTAAATCGCCTCGTAAGCGTTGTCTGCCACCTCAATACTTCCATGACCACGTATTATGTACGTAGGGAAACATTGGCAAAAAGCAAGGTTAAGTAAGGTAGGATTCGTTCGTTTTCAATGAAGATTTCCTTTCAATCACCACGTATGTGAAAAGTGTGAACGACTGCTTATGAGAAAAGTTATTAAGTATCGATATTACTTTATTATGAAATACTTGCGCGGCAACTATATTGTGTAGCCTATGCGAGAAAGCTGAGTAAAACTTGATTAATACCTTAAAGAAAAATCTTGTATATTATTATAAGAGTTTTCTTATAAAGTTGCGTACACATGTGTAAACTTAATGCTGTCATACATTTTGCATTTTGTGATGTCACAGTCTTTCTCTTCCCGGAACTGGGTGGAAATATACACTGATCAAGAGGGCTGGTGACTATACTATTGTTCGGTTATCGTCAATTATGACTGATTGAACTTTGATTATGTACTCTCACACAAGAGGAAGATATTCCCGGGTCACGCAGGGCAAGCGGAAAGTGTAATAATAGACACGCATATTTAAAATTAGTATCATTATGAACACAATTTGTAAACATTCAGGACGTAAAACTTCATTTGTTATGCATATCCGTGGATTTCGTGTGTCCGTGAAATGGAAACGTGACTAATTTTAGACACACATGTTAGCTCTTTCAGCATTTCACTCTGTCTTCACATATCTGTGAGAAACCTAGCTTTTGTTTCGAGGTCTAAGACCTACTACTAATTAACAAGTCATTAGTCGATGGCATTGATGACTGACACCTGTTACACTATGGGACAAGGATCACCAGTTTACCGTCACAAATTCATGGCGAGATTTCGGAATACCGATTTATTATCGTTAGAAACTGCGTAACACCGTGCTGCGAGTGAGTTTATACTTCGACTTTTTGCAGTGAACGGCCACAATTAAATATTACTGTTGAAATAGAACAAGTTATGCGTACCTAAGTTCGTACCTACGTCCAGTGCCCGAGCCTGTTCGTACTGGGCCAGTGTGGTAACGACACCCGCGAGCCATTTGCCTGTAAGTTGCGTGCTTTACGTAATTCAGCTGTTAACATGACAACGACTAACTTGCCAAATTATGTGAGTACCAACAATTAGTTCCGCTTGTGAATTATTAAGGGCGGTACTTATATCGGTATGTTGTAAGGTTACTGGAGCAATAGACACTCGACATACTGCAGTAATCTGTCACCTCACGATCGCCTTCAAGGTTGCCGCGAAATCGATATCTCGAATGCCGCCTGTATGATCGACCTGAATTCTATACTGATATTCATTTACGTGTATATTATTCATTGAATGCTACCAAGAACTTGTTGTGACTAGACATAGCTAGTAGTTAGATAATTTAATCATTTGTATGTTTTACCTAACTACTTTCACAATGCTTTGTCCTTACAATACCTAAGTATCTTAGAATATGAACGAGTTTATTTGCGTGTACATTTTTTATTTGATTTGTTGTTATCATTGTACTTATTCAAGGTGAAGATAATAATTATTACAGCTATTTAAAAAATAAACAATAATTGTAGGAATGGGAAAAATATAATTAATTAAAATAATAATATTTAATAATAATGAAAGTTAATAAAGGCAATGAAAGGTAATAAATTCACCTTGAAGAACTCGGAAGCACTATATGACAACAAATTAAATTTAAAAAATAAAATCACTTTCAAAATTTTCAGAAAAAGGGAAATAAATTAAAAACTTGTTGGTATGTAAATGATGTAACCGCCCTTGGCGAGGGCACGTCACCGAGACTCACCAGCAAAGCACGCATGATGTCCTGTGTCCTGCGCAGAGTCACGTCACTATCACGCAGCGTACAACCAACAAATAAAGGAAACGCCTCCCGCGCAAGCTATATGAGGTCGCCCACTCTCGCCCTGCGCCCGACGCGACCACCATACCTTATTGCAAGGTGACCAACTGTGAACGCATACCCGAATCACGCGAACCTGATCAAATGCACCACTATACAAATCGGCTGCGCTGGCCGCGAAGATACCGCTAAACGATCTAATTATTGAAAAATCTATTGTCTCAATTATTTGTATTCATAACGCGAATTGTAACATTATTTTTATTTAAATGCTTCTATTTTTATCGAAACAGTTTTCCATTCAAATATTTTTCACGCAATCTTTTACTTTTACACCTACATCTATGGATGTTTCTGCCCTATAGTTCTTGCGAACCGGATCGGATCTATGCCATTAGTGCTATTCAATGGCACAAAATGTATGAGGTAAGCTTCTATTACGCCCATATCGAAGCTACATTATCTAGGAATGCTATTAAATCTCCCTGAGAGCTTCAGTACGGGCAATTCGTAGTATATCAAAGGTCCATAATGTAACATTACCTAATTAATTTCAGAAGTAGGGAAATAATGTTTTGTTGTTCAATCTTAACTTAAACTTTAGTCTTTAGTAGTAATATTACAGTAGAAACCACTTAGACAAAATGATCTAAATACAAATACGCATGAACTTCGTTAGTCTGTAGTTCAAGAAGTTGTTGAAGGTTACGTTTATTTATATTACATACCGTATCCGCCATGCTTTCATATCGAGATGCAGTCATCATAACGTAAGTTCACAAGGTACCTGCCTACTATTGATACGATCTTAACACATTTTTAAACTTGCTCTAGATTTTTGTAAGAGATTGTTTGTAAACATGGTTAGGACGTTAGGTAATTAAGAAATGATGTAAAATAATTTATTTAAATTAAGTGTAAGACTTAAATTGTCATAGATTTTATGAGGTGTTACTAGCACTGGGCTTGGCTAGTATCAGCCTGACCTAAATGTCTATCAGCAAAATTTATGAATAAATAATTACAAAATGCACACATGCATACATAAAATCGTAAGTTTTGTGGGCCAGTTGCCTAAGTTACATTTGTAATGTGTCTTGCGCGACCTCAAAATAATATAAAGTTCATGCTTAATGAAACTAAAATCATTATTTCGATCTATGAATTTTTATTTACAGGGTTCAACAAGCCCGATAGTCTGTATCGTATTACCCAGTAACTGGGTTGTGGAGGTTAGATAGGCAGTCGCTCCGTGTAAAATACTGGCACTCAGCTGCATCCAGTGAGACTGGAGCCGACCCCAACATAGTTGGGAAAAGGCAGACAGAGATGATAACCTGCAAAAAATGGTAGTCTGTAACATTTAGATGAACAGTTTTTTTCATACGTTGTCAATCTAGCAATTATTCAAGCAGACAACGGTTCTTCGATTGGTATGTACTGGCGAAGAGCCCAAGAATTCTCAATCTTGATCCAAGTCAAACAGGTCAAGTGACCTAAGATATTCGATTTGCCCCGTCCACCAGTGGAGCCATTGTGCTTTCGGTAATTCAATCTAAATGGTCACAGCATGCGATACGTCAGGTGTGGCAATATCATGATTGTTACTTTTAATGTTTAATGGTTAATGACATTGCTACGCTCGAATTAAATGGATTGCGCAACGTCAGTGCTATGTTTAGAATTAATATAGATATCTTTGGCAGTTGTAACGGGTTGACAGAAACCCATGGACTTATTATATTACCTTATAAGTCCATGCAGAAACCCGAGGGGCAATTCCCTTATTTTTAAGAACTTTCGCATTGTAATCTCAGTCTCAACCTGTCGAAAATACAATAAATTAAAATACATTTTTGACAAGTTTTTGACATTGATTGTCGCTGTGATGAGATTGTGACTTGAATTTGAATGTTTTTTAAGTACGAGAATAGGCCTTCTGAAAGTTTGATAACTGGTCAATTCAACTGTGTGGGGTTGGAACTGGCACTCTATCCATACTTAATATTATAAATGCGAAAGTGTCACTGTCTGTCTGTTACCTCTTCACGCTTAAACCGCTGAACCGATTTAGATGAAATGTGGTATAGACATAGTTTCAGTCCCCGGAAAGGACATAGGATAGTTTTTATCCCGATATTCCCACGGGGTCGAAACTTATGCGGGTGAAACCACGGGGCGCTGCTAATATCAAATATTGATACTGAGTCACATCTGGTTACACAAAGCTGAACTATAACTAGCTGTAAAAGCTTGGAGATGTTAATATATTGATGGTATTGTTCGTCGAGTCGTTAAGCTACTGATGTTTTAAGTTAAGCTACACGATTACTGATAAATGCGTGCACTGACTGGACACTGGACAGGTCTTCTTAAATCTGTGTGGTACTTTCCTCGAAGAACCATCTCTTACCGTCTGGCATAGACCTCCCTTATATTATGATCAAACGTACTTGACTTTAAAAGAGACGAGTGAGCTCGGAGTTTTAACTTGTAGTTTTTAGACGTGTAAATTTGTTTGAAACCACTGCGTGTACTATAGACACACCTCTGCCTTACTTTTCGGCGAAAACAGGCGTGATGTTATGTAATGTTACTTATCATTTACTGCAGAGCAGAGGCTTCTTGTAGAGATGGGACGAACATTAATCACAATACTTGCTCATTAAGCGTGTTAAGAATTACAGGTTCAGCGGGGTAATTACGTAACATACTATCAGTAGCAATGGGTTTCATTTTGACAGTTCAACAACATTCATTGCGTTATTTATGTTGTTGAGTAAACAATTTTTTCAAACATATGAAGCAATGGATTAGCAATATCCTTCAAAATGATTCAGATTGAGATTGATAGTGAGTTACACAATGAGAATAATCAAAAATCGTACTTACGATTTTTGTGATAATGAATAGAAGAAAGAACAATAGGTTTCGATGACAGAAAGTAAAGTAGTACATCTTTAAATTAAGCATGTAAGTTAGTTGACGGTGGAGCCATATTATGTGTTGGTATGTTGCAGGATAATGCATTTGGGGTGTGTTACATCAGTGCTGTTTTACTGGTACGTCGCAGTCGAGTCACGCACTGGCAGGAAAGTGTATCGGCAGCATCACTACACGAGCAAGTGAGAGTTACCGTGGCCATAATAGTTCATTCCCCGCTGCGCGTCGCTGTACACATTACAAGCTCGATTTAATTTTCCGATGCTGGAAATGTGCAGAGGAAAGTCCGCAAAGGTGTTATACCTACTTAATTGTATCCTGGTCGTAAAATACATTTATGAGCTTATATGGCGATGATGAGATTGCATTTATGATTATGTATGTTTTGGTAGAAACCTCGCATTAAAATTGGTTTGAATTAGGTAGGTATGTAGATGACGGCAGAATAAGGTAGAGTTTCTGTGAAGTTGTGATTTCTTCTTAGTATATCAAGCGATATTAGAGGCATAGTATGTGATCATAACAACACCCTCTCACAGAGAGGAGGCCTGTGTACCGGGTCCATATTGGCTCAACTAAAGTTCTTTACCCGAAATTGTTCTTCCTAACGATTTGTAATCCGAATGATCACTCTTCCTAAAATTTTTCATCCTAAAGTTTTCATTCATACTATTTGTAGTGCTACCGGCGATGTTCATAACACTCATGTTTCCGAAAATTGTAATTAATAATATCATTAATGTAAATATTTTAAACTCCTACTGCTTTTTATCATAACGCTTTTATCCCTAAACATAACTACCATAATATTTTCATGGCCTGGGAGTTTATACGGGTAAGTAATATATGATATAATTACAAAACCTCTAATATTTACAAGATATAACAACTGAACCTATAATTTTATTTGATATAATGATCAGTTAATATAACAAACGATTGATATAATTTTAATGTAACTAATTTCGATAAGAATAACAGACAATTAATATAAAATCGTTTGATATACCACTCAATAGACATAAAACCTATTTAGTCTCATATGATAAATACTTTTTTTTTCATCCTATGTCGACGGGGCCCCGCTTCGCGGGGCCCCTATTTCTGTGTAAAGGGTTTAAAGTAACCTAACCAAACCGAACCTCGAGGTGCCCTTCGCTCGCCCTTGCATCCTATGTCGACGGAGCCCCGCTTCGTGGGGCCCCTATTTCTGTGTAAAGGGTTTAAAGTAACCTAACCAAACCGAACCTCGGGGTGCCCTTCGCTCGCTTTTGCATCCTATGTTGACGATCTAAACAAAAAAGATATGACTTTGAATAATAGTGTAAAAGATGGTTATGTTGAGAAAATATAGGAAAACAAATAAAAGTATAATAGATGTTTATTGCTACTGACATTATGAAGTTGAATGATTCGGAATTATAACATTAGAGACAGAGTAGTTAGGAATTGTGATTGTTAGGATGAAAAATGTTAGGAAGAACATTTTCGGATTTCCAATTATCGGAGTTGAAAATTTAGGTGAACTTTGGCGCACCCCTGTGTACCAGCAGTGGGAACATTAAAGGCTGTCAGAACATCAACACGTTTCAATCGTTAGGAAAGCGTCATTCATGATAACAATAACAATATATTCCTCTTCTCACGACCGTTCATTGTTGTAGTCTGGTATATGTCGTACGTAGGAGGCTCAATGTCAGTTATGGGCGTTTACAAGTCAACATGTAGTATTAAATATGCCTTATTTCGAGGACTGGTTTGTTTGAAAGGTTTTTGAAGATGGGATCAAAATAGTTACAGTCATGGCTACTCCTACGTAGGTACCTATAGTTTTGTAATAATGTGTTGAAGTAAATACATTATATATTAGATAACTGTTGTGTAGGAAACTATGTGACAAGCGTACCACCGTGGATGATACTTTGTGATTGATAGAAAGTGGATCAGTCTTTCTTTTATCTGATTGTATTTCTGGGAACTGTAATGCTTTGTGTTAAGAAATCGATTAATGTAAGTATACTATTTTTCCCGAAGTTCATCATCATACCCTAGCTGTCCACGTGATTTTTGTTTGTGTGTTTACTTGAACACCGAAGAGACGTGACGGACCAAATCCTTCTTTATAAAATCGTTTACGGTTTAATAAATGTTTCCGATCTTTTGGCGGAATTAGAATAGTTGTACCGCGACAGAAAACTATTAGATCTGCCCCCTTATTCACAAACACTCGATATGCTTCCGTATCGTATCGAACATTAATCATTGTTATCGTAGGAGTCTTCTCAACGCTGTTCACAAGTCCAAAACCCGAAAATTTTGTCAGTTTAAATCAAATAGACGCCCGCTATTCTTCCAATAGCTATTTGCTGTTGAGGGGAAGTCAAATCAGGTTATCGAAATGTCAGGTTTTCGATACGATAGCCTGTCGTATGGTTCTGAATCAGGGCTCTGGTCGCGAAACCATTAACTTTGCTACAACTGCAAGTTCTAACCTTGGTAGCACCGCACCCATGAACCGTTTAATGGGAAACTATAATAAAATCGCGCCAGGAACTAATAGCAATGACATCTACTCTAACCCTTTTCGTCATTTCTGTACGAGACTTTTAACCAGCTCGGAGTCACAAGACCTCTGTGCGACATACATACATACTATATATATAATATAAATAAATAAAATTGAAGTGTCTGTTTCAAATTTTTGCTTCCAGTAAATTTCGTAATGTGGATGCGTAGGATGCTGCGATTATGGTTTCAACTTTTTTGTGTACTCAATCTGCAAAATTCCCTTTGAGGCCATGATTTTTCTGGCAGACGAAACGACTTTGAATTTCTTAGGGGGTGCAGTACCCTTCCTGTACCACTGCATGGACTCTTGCTTACTTTTAAGGTCATAATGATGAACCCACATTTCATCTCCAGTAACAATTCGATCTAAAATACTTGATGGAACTTACCACAGAGCTCTAAAAACTTTCTACAGCACTCGATTCGCACTTGTTTTTGAGCCGCCGTGAGCATTCGCGGCACCCATCTTGCACTGACTTTTGAAAGGTAAAGAAGGTCATGAAGGTAGGTATGCACGGAACCAACAGAGAGGTGGGTCATCTCTACTATCATTTTGATCTTCATTCGGGCATCCTCCAGTATAAGCTTCTCGACTTTATTCACGTTTTCTTCAGTAGAGGCAGTATCCGGCCCGCCCGAGCGAGTGTCGTCTTCAATACTCTCTCTGCCCCTTTTAAATTCACTTGACCACTTTTGAACCGTAGATAATGAAGGTGCAAAATCTTGGTAAAAAGCCACCATATCTTCGTGAACAGTTTTTTGAAACAAGCACGAAAAAAATCGAGCACCGCTTTGTTATTAAATTAATTAATTTACGTATATTAACAGCGCTGGTGCTCGATTTTCTTCAACATTGTCACGTTGGCCATTCCAGTTGTCGTTGACTAAGGATAACTAGCAAACGAATGATCAAAACTATATGAAATTTTACCTTTATACCTTTAGATAATGTCATTAATTACTTAGTCAAATTACCCACTTCATTAGTAAATCACCCTGATACCGAGAACAGATTGAACGCCCGTTGTAATTGTGAACATAGCTCATTTTCGCTTTATTTTGTAACTTGTAACCAATTCAAGTAACGGTATCTTACACGTCCTTTAAAATACACGTCTTTTTAACATTAATGTCTATGCTAGTGCTGTGCTTGCACTTCTATAAGTAACGAATTTACAATATCTAAAACTGTGTATGTGTTTGTAAGTCGTTGAAGTGCCATATCAATAAATAAATATCCTTTAGCAGTCCACTGCTGGACATAGACCGCCCTTCTTAATCGCAAAGCATTTAATTCGATCCCTGACTACTTTTAAAAACCTGATTCAATCTCGGTCTCATGTTACCTTTTTGCCAAATCCCATGTTAAAACGTTGGTCAAAAAGCTTATCCTTTGTCTTGATAAAGGGCAGAAATATACTACTAACTATGTGTATTTTTCAATGATAATAAAAGTTTGGATTGAATGCCTAGATTCTGGAGCCTGCTTAGAATTTTACTTGGTCCCATCATCATCGTCACAATGAACAGTTCAAGAGCTATAGAATCAATTCACACCTCAAGTAGTTCAAATACCGAAAGACCGATGAAGTAGGCCTCATAGAGTACGTCTGCTACTGTGCAACATAAACATTGTGCATGCTTATTACACATTTAAACACTTGGCACAATTTCACATGTGATTCCCAGTACTAGTGACTGAGTTGTTCGACGCAGCGGTATGGACAAGTCGCCCGGCTCCGTTATCCGTCCTGTATCGCCTTTTTCCATGGCTTTCTGATTCGACACGTATTCTATTTGCCGCCACAATAGGACCTGTTACGAGGTCATATTCATATCGGTTAAATACTATGCATCTGGGTTAGTATACAACAGGTGAATGACCAGAGAAATTAACTATGACCCGTTGATACTCTGCCACGACGGATAAACGAGGGTTAGCAATAACAATTTTCTGAAACGATCGGTGGTTTGGCAAGATATTTATGTTTCGCAGAGTTCAACGAAATCAAAAGTTTACCATTGAAGAGTTTGGAATACAATAAGTAAGATAAGATCTGAGTGATTCACTGTGTACATCCAATCAACTTTACAATAAGCAGATTCAGATATGTTCGTCGGCTAAGAAAACCTTCGTCAAATATGGTTTTATTGAATAACGCTTTGTAAGAAAGAGAAATGTCAGCCATAATCAAAGCGTTAAATATCTACTTAAGTTTGAAATGTCCATGTGTCTGTGGAACAGCCCATGAGCACGCAAGTCACGTCTGCCATGACGCCTGCACAGGCTCGTCACCGTTACCGACATTTTGTAATGGCGGTCGACCAAGGGACCGCCGCCCGCCGCGCCGTGGCCCTAGACGCAGGAGTCAATGTCCCGACGATACACTGCACTCGCAGGGCACCTGTCAATTTGTGTGCGACCACATGAAGCCTCGCTGTCACCGCAACTCGAAGAGGCAATTCTTCAGTATTGCGGTCGCGACACTCTTCTGGCGTAGTTACAAGTGTTATGTAACGTACACTCAGATATTCCAAACTGTGTGCATCGTATCGATTACTGATGAATGAATGGGCAAATAAACAGACAAATATTAAAAATTATTAGTTTATTTTCGAATTATTACAGATTGATGTAATTCATTAATAATTTATGTAATTAAACGATTCAATGTTTAATAGAGTCAGATAAAGTCATTAAATGTTATACATTGATTACCAAATAAGTACATAAGCCAAACATTAATGAAAATGTCATTTATGTCTACTGATGGTAACTTTATGTTAGGTAACATGAAACTATCGAGTCTATGTCCCAGAGTAGGTACTTAGGTAACTTAAATTACTTAATGTTATGACAATAAATAAACTAATTGGTAAGAAATACAGGTACATACTTCCCTAATTATAATTTTAGAACTGTAGGTACAATTACTAAAATGGATGCATAAATGCCTACGTTAGCACTAACAAATTTTTTTTTTTTGGATAATGTTGGTTCCAAAATTAGGCCTGGATACCTGACTGATTGAAAATAATCTTGGATTTTGTTTACACTGGTTTCAATTATGTACTGAGAGATCATTCAATCATTGTTACCAATTTCTATATTATAATACTTAAGTTATACGTCTATGACTAAAGTATATGGTTTGACTAATTGTTTTAGGTTCTCATATTCCGATTTCATTAACAAGCCTGAAAGTGGTTACTAGTTAGATATTGTTATTTTCATTACATTACATATTAAACGGTTGTGAATCAGTTGCAATAAAGTATTACAATGAATATTATGTAAATTGTTTTTATACGGTCATACCGTTAGCTAAATTTAATAGTAAGTTTACGAAAATTAGCCTTTTTAACATTTTTAACGTAACATGCATATAAATCATGATTACAGTAACCATTTCGTGCAACCATTGCTTATTGTTAACTAATACTTGTTTATTATTATTATTTTTGATATATTCTTGGGTACCTAATGTTCCTAGGTAATGGGTACAGGGTGTTAGGTAATGGGTACAGGGTGTCAGGTACTGGGTACTTATTCTAAGTTTTTTTTTCTGAAAGGTCAACTATTCAAATGGAGTATAAGTAGGCCTTTCGGGGCATAGCCCTAAAGGTCTATTTTTGCCGTCTCTGTTCCGCTAATGTGCAGATTTAGACGAAGACTCGACATACCGCTGTGTTACTAGGACCAGTCCTTGTCGACGCCGACTTAAGGACCTGTTGAAGAATCATGGTTCCACTTTGCTGACCAGGAAAACACGTGATAACAGACAAGGAGACAGTGACAGAAGAAGTATTGAAGAACAGGTCAAATGAACCAATGATTCTGAAATCCAACTGTTGACCTAAGCTGGTCTGTTAAAGCAGTAGAGCACTCTACTAAATAGCGATTAGGAAAATATTTAAATTATGTATCTTCAACGTTGCCAAATATGTAGGTGTACTTCTATAGATTTTTAACCTAACCAGTCAGGTGTCCGGTATAATTTGAAATTAATTTACTTACTCTCATTTAATTGAACCAAATCACATGATTATAGGTTTGTTACTACCTATTGCTAACTTCCACGTTTTTTATTGACTTTATTTAGATTAAGATATTGAGTAACATTTATTAAATTGACACACGTATCTACTTAATTGATATTTTAGGGAAGTCATTGAGTAATTATACATCTAATTAGATACTACCACGAATAAAATATTGCTCAGAGCCCTACTTTTCATTAGTTAAGAATTATTGCTCGTTTAAATAGACTCTTTACTTAACTCTAGTTTCTTAATTAAGTTATCTACAACACTAATTATAATGATACTGCATTGTCTTATACTTTACATACAACCTGCACACACAAATATTTTCAATGATATTGTTGTTATTCAAACATTCGTCATACAATCTACTTAAAACTGTAAATTAAATTCGAAAAATTCTCACTATTCACTGTCCATTGCACTTTGTACAGAGTATGTTATGATCTACACACATTGGTAACTATCACTATCATGTTTCACTGTGATATGCTGCTAGTGCCCTCTGTCGTCAGTGATCGTAAACGTGCCGTTGCTCGGCGAGTTGGTGTCAAACGCGGGCCTGAAAACAAAACACGACGTTAGTTCATATACAATGATCTTAGGTGTAGATGGCGCTAGTAGTACCAGTAGTACTATCAAACTGCAACGGTCTTGTTGACTTCAATAACATCTACATACGGAAATTGCAGAATGGCCGCATGGGACACAAGGATTATTCACACCTTGACCTGGTTCTAGCTCCTGCGACACAGAGCTTAACGTGCTTAACACACTAACGCAACAGTTAACTACCTTGCTTTATTTATAGAAAGGACACATACGCAATTTTTTTCTCAATAGAGTGATTTCCGCGTTACTTTCGCATTGTGACTTGTGTCATTATTTTCAGAATTATAAATGCCTGTAAGGTAATAACGAATATTAGTGGCTCCTTTTTGATGAGCTTAGGCAGTTAAGACACCGACTGCCATTTTGAATTACTGGCTGAAATATTTTTTTCGAAAATATTCTTCTTGGAGTTTTGGAAGTTTCTTGAAAACTCCAGCCCAAGAGTACAATTCCCATACTTCAAGTGAAATCTGACTGACATAATAATTATTAGTAGTAGTAGATCGATCGATGCATAAACGTTCTAGAGTAGCGCGTATTCGCGGCGTATTGCCTACGTTAATCACAGCAGATTTGTTTGTTCATGGTTCATACTTAAGTAATTGACCACTTTAAGTTAATTTACTGCTTATAATGAACGCAGCATTTAAGTTTAATTAATCAGCGATAAGATTAATTAGCATAATTATATTTTGTCTATGGCGGGATATAATGCTTCTATTAAAGTTAAAATGTCAAGTTACATTTGAGTGTATCAAAAAAAGATGTAGACATGTCAGGTTCTGGATCCATTTTCTACTGAATATAATAAATTTTTATCGGTTTTTATCTCAGATGTTTTTGATCTTTGCCTGGAAAAATCTTACCAACGCGAATGGATCAACTTTCAGTTGATAATTCGGCATTAAAATTTCCTTTACAAATAAATACAGCAAGAAAGGGTTTCGGGTTCATAGCTAAATACAACTGTGAGCTAGCGTTTCTTGGTTTTAATTTCTAGGTATTTTGTGTTAGTGATTTAGCATAGTATTTATCCTCTAAAACCTGTTTCATTATATAAGAATGCTACTTAAATAACGTACCAGGTACGTCCAAGAAATTATAATTCGATGTATTTCCATGATTCAATTTCCAGTTTTCCTCGATACAAGACGATTAAACCTGTCTACGATGTATGAGTTACAATTTGCAGGTAACACTTTTCCAGATTCAACAAATGGGGTTTGAATTTATGATTCCCACAATACTTACATTTTCTTATCGGTCCCAGGCTTCTCTTCAGGGTGAGTGGTGTCAGACAGCAGCAGAACTATGCCTCCGCCGATAGCCGCTAGGGCCGCAATCGTCACCATCGGTAGGTGTTCGTTTATCATCGTCTGCAAATAACAATTATGAAAGGTAATGTTTCCTAATTAAAGTCACCGTTGAAGGGTAACTTTCCAATTAGTTATAAGGATTCAGGAAGTCGATTTTGCACTCGCAAGTTTATGTTATATTTATCATAATAACTTGTAATTGCATTTTTTAACATTCCTATAAGATAATCAGCCTCGCACAAAGGATGTCTGTTCGAAATGGCGGAACATAAAAACACGAAGTGTCTGACCGTCTGCTTGTTTTTTTATTTTAATAAATTAACAACAGTATTTATATTAATTAATGTTTTTCTTACCAGTCGCCATAAGTACGGAATGCATATAAGCGCCAGTCCGGCCGCGATCTGACTGGCTCCCACACCGAGGTTCCTCACCACTGTTGGGTATAGTTCGACAGTGAAGATAGGCATCATCATGTTTGTGGAACCGATGGCAAACTTCCCGATCATCAGGCAGGCGATCATGATCCAATCGTCATCGGACGCTATAGATAACAACTCGCTCGCGATACAAGCGAGTCCACACGCGAGCATACTGATAAAAATTGGGATCCGCCTTCCTGCCTTTAACAGGATCGGGATACTGATTGCTATCGCAGGAATTTCCACGACCGCTAGGATTATAGACGTCACATGCAGATTGCCTAAGTTGAAATTCCCAATGTTCAGTAGTAGTCCATAGTACGCAATAGTCATGCAGAACCATGACAAGAATAGGCATATCGTCCTCTTGCGCAGAGCTCCTCGGAACAGCATCATGACGCTGGGTAACTCTGTGGACTCTTGTGTCTTGTGCAACATCAGCAGTTTGTCGATATCTGATGGCATTTCACGCTTGTTAAATTTGGCAGCTTTCTCTAGTATTTCCTTGGCTTCCTGACTCTTTCCCATACTGAGCAGCCATCTTGGCGATTCTGGTAGAACGAACCTGTAAAAATGACATTAATTAATGTTGTTTATTGTATTTTGTAACTCTGATGTTTAAATATGTTATTACTATGTTGTATAATAAATATATGACGCCGTTACTATAGGTACCTAATACATTTAGCAACAACTTAATACTTTGTTTTAGGTCTCAGAATAAGCATGGCTATTTCAAACAACGGTTTTATTGATACTAACTAGTAAGACGCCGTCCGTCACATTTACGAAATAGGCACATTCATATTGTACTTAAAATTAATGGTTTTCTGAATAAGCAGAAATACGTACTTCAGTAAAATATATTTAAGCAAGTAAATAATTACAAAATTATAACGTACCATAAAGCAAGCAGCAGACATCCGGGAATAGACAGGCTCAGTTGCAGGTCCCTCCAGTTGGGCATGAGCAGAGACAAGAGAGTGACCATAAGGTACGCGAGAGGTAACCAGAAGAAGTTGCACACTCCTGCGATCGTCACCCACTTCCCCCCCACCAGTTCCACAGACAGGACGAAGGCTGCGTATACCACGGAGACAGACACGAAGCCCATGATCAGCCTTACAACGACGTATTGCACGAAGGAACGGACCAATAGTGACAAGATGGCCAGAGAGCTCTGCGCCACCATCATGCTCATTAAAATGCGCTTGCGGCCGAATCTGGAATGAAAGAAAATACAATAAGTAACCTTGTAAGTTTGTATGACTTATTCATTTAAGCAAGGTTTTTTCATATTATTCCGTTATTTAGGATTTGCAGAAATACATAATTTTTTAATTCTATTTATTTCATCATTTTCCTGTTATCAAAAAGTTGGTTATGTGTTATTTAAAAATAACAGGCCGTCGTAGTTGTCAAAAATATTGCAAGCCATATTATATTAAAAAGAAGAAAAGGAAAAGAAAACTTTAATGGCATTTCTGTTTTGTTTAACAGAAAGTTGCCTTCTCTTACAGTATGATCAAAAAGGTTTTATTCAAATGTAAACAAACCACACTTGTAGCAAATGCGGTCGGAGAGACTTTTGAAAAAGCCTAAGTAAAAGTCATAATTTGAGGTTTGGCTCTTGCCTATTTCCTCCTCCAATATTGGCCCAATTTAAAAGATATTTCATAAACTGAATAAGAAGGATATATACTGTGTCCTTATGTTTTTATTTTTTCATTATGGTTTTTTGAGTCTGTGTACACAAGGCCTCTGTTGACAGCGGTTTAAATCGGCATTTTTCGTCGGTTCTAGTGTTTATAAAAATAATATATCATCAAAAAGGAAAACATAGGAACATACAAGTAGTTAATATTTATTATTCTGTAAAAAATCATTGCTTTATGGTCATTAACTAGAATGAAAACATACCAGAGCGTTTCTATGGAGAAACGACCACCCGCATTTCCTCTTAATCTGTCAAACTGCGCTAATGAGACACAATATTGATTTTCTATTGTTTCGTCACCGATCGGTAACGCGCGGGGCTTGACCGGTTAAACTGTTTTGATTAATAATAAAACACGATCGATTTCTCAAACCATATATTTAATCTTTCTGGTATTTATGTATGATCTGCAGAAATATTTTGTCATTTTCAAGGTACGCAATTAAAATGTTTGCTACTTGTAATTCAAAATTCACATTAAAAAATCATTTATTTCAATCCATAGATCATAAATGTTATGTATGCGTGTAATGCAGGCCGATGTAGATTTAAGGCTGATGACAGGCCATAAATATTATTAAAAAGAAAAAAAAAACGATTAGCATTTTACATTTTTTTTGTCGAAAAGTGGCCTGTTGTTTTTTATGTATAATGAATGAGGTTTTACTAAGTAACCTATTTAGAAGGAAACTTTTTTATTATACGATCTTTAAATTCTTTTTTGTTGTTTTTTTTCGGATTCGCTTGTTTTTTTAATTTTCTTTGTAAACTACAAAGCGATGATGGATAGGATATTAATTAATGATTAATTTCCGATTACACTGTCGGAAATTAAACTTTTTATGCACAAAGGTTTAAGTAATTACTACATCCTAATGAATTTGTCCGTACAATAGTATCTACCTATGGACTACAGAGAAGGAATTTTTCACCATATTGGTACGTAATGAAAGTCTCACCTGTCAGATATCCAACCGCCGACAACTCCACCGACTCCGACGCCGACCAAGAATACGACTTCAGCCAAACTCGTGAGATGAGCTCTGTCGCACACCAAGTTCCATTCCGAAATTATCGTGTTGCCCACCTCTGACCTATCATAGTCCCACTCTGTGCATCTTTGGAGGTTTAAGAGGGGAGCGGTATGGTTCAGAATGCTTTCCACCGTCACCCCTGCAGTGAGCATGCGTACATTGCAACTGTCAATAGGCTGGCTATAGTTTATCCACTCCGATAACGGCAAGCTCGAGAGATTTTCCGGCTTTCGACACCAGAAATTAGTCGCCTTTGCCTGAAAACAAAAATATGATATTAATCATTGATTCAATGATATTAATTATGTATTGACTCAATGATATTAATTATGTATAAACAATATAATACAAGCTTTGTAAATTGTGTATTATTATTTAAGCTATTATCTAATCAATGACCAGGATACTAAAATATTATATAATATTTATTATTAAATTATGAAATTATAATTTAAGAAAACGTTGCCCAACTAATTATTAAAAAAAAAAAATAAGAATATTATTAAATTTTGTATTCTACAAATTAATATTATTAAGTATAATACTTCAAAATGTTTTGACATTGCTTAATAACGTAAGTAACGTCAAATACCTTGCGTCGGCATTAAAATTATTATTTAAATTATATTTTCCTGTTTAGCAATCAACAAAATTATGCATAGATTTATCAAAATGTCACCATCGATCAAGGCTATCCATCAAGGTGCTAGGTATCTCAAGCTAAACTCTGATTTTTTATTTGCTCTGCCAAACTAGCTAGACCAAAATGACAGCTGCGGTCGACCTTGGAGGTTTTCCTTCTTATAGAACATTTGGAACGTTCCCGGTCCTTCCATTGTATAAGTACGGTTGAAGAGTTTCATTGCATACTTTTATACAGCCTGAAGTAGATTTAGCACCCAAGAAAGCTTTGGTTCGCTTCTCGCCTAATTAGTCGTTAAGGCAGTTGGTGTTCTTTATAAATAAATAAATAAGCAGGCCACACACTCAATGCATCTCATTCACAGAATGAGATATTGATGGTAAATATATCTCCTAAATGAACACCAACACGTCTCTAATGAACATAATAATAGTCTCTACAATTCGTTCACAGTTATTTTACCTCTGACAGTAGCAACCTAACAACAACGTTATAGTAACGTCAATAAAGATCACAATGATTTTGACAGATCTGTCAGTGGCAGCAACCTAACAGCAACCAAAATAAAATGAGAATAAAGATCACTGTGACGTTGACAGTGATGCAAAATCAGAGGTGAAATAACTGTGAAAGGACTGTACATAGATCCCATGCCAGGCCTATTACATTATATTACACTAATATTATAAAGGCGAAAGTTTGTGAGTGTTTGTATGTTTGTTACTTCTTCACGCACAAACGGCTGAACCAATTTTGATAAAATTTGGTATGGACGTAGCTGACACCTGGATTAACACATATTATGCTACTTTATCCCGATATTCCCACGGGATCAACACTTTATGCGGGTGAAACCGCGGAGCGCAGCTAGTAAAAAATATATATAAATTCCATGAATAAAAAAGGTTCTACTTACAGTAAACGTAGGCAGGTAGATGTGGAATGTGCAGGGCAAAGAGAACAGAGACAGCAGGAAAGTCATGAGCATCTGCCAGCGGCCATACTTCCCGATCACAGTGGACACTACGTCTGGGCCATCGTCTTCCACGGGCGACACTGCCCGGCTCTTCTCCTTATTCGTCCCTTGGCTTGGGATTACTGGAATTAAAAAAATATATAATTTAGAAACAGAATTTTCTTTCATAAGGCTGCAAAAAGTAAAGGTTATGACTGAAAGTTTATAGGTATGTGGTGTCTTAGGTTTGGTTTTTTATTTGAATTTTTAATTATACATTCTGTCGTTTTCAAGATACTTTGCTTCAAAGATGAAACATAGACGTTTATTTGTTTCATCAGCGACAAAATGCGGAAAGTCGAATTACGTTAGAATAATATTATAAATTACATAAAATTAAAAGGTAATTGCAATTTTGTTTAAAAATAAGCCTAATAATAATTTTCCGCATCTTGTACACCTAAAGGTGCATCCAGACAGAGCGAGGCATGCGCCGCAAATGATTTTTTTTAAATGTAAGATGCCTCAGCGTGAGTTAGCCGTTATATGCGTGGCTTACCATTCGATGCACACACCTCGTAATGTCTGCGCGCACCTTTACCAGAACAATAGCTAAGTCATTATTTAATAACCCCTGAAATCATCATGCATGTAGATAAATGTGCTACCTAATTACAGGAGGAAAAATCATATTTATCACGAACATGTAGGTAATACGAGCATCTAATCCTTCAACTGTACGGTCGATATACAGGATTAATTACTTCTTAGTACCTACATTTATATAGTACCTACTTATCTTTGTTACACGAATTAATAACACTTCTCGGCGTTATTTAATACTGACCTGTTCAAATCAAACGAATCGAGTTTCGTAACGCTTACATGGGCATTATTATTTTAGCATTATTTTTTGTAACGCCATTAATAATTAATAACACTTCTCGGCGTTATTTAATACTGACCTTTTCAAATCAAACGAATCGAGTTTCATAACGCTAATGTGGGTATTATTTGTTTATCACTATTTTTTGTAACGCCATTAGAACCTACTTAGGTACTATAAAGAAATAGGTAATTGTATATTTGCCGCATATGGACAGATATGTCTACAATTAATATAAAATCATGTACTAAGAGAAACTACTTCCGACGAGTCAAGGCTGTATTTCAACAGTGAATGATCGTTGTAAAACCGATATGAGTTGAATTCTACTAGGCGTAAGGCGGTAATTAAAATTATATTAGGATTTGATTATAGATCATAAAATTATACTTAATCTGCCCCCTTATTCACAAACACTCGATATGCTTCCGTATCGTATCGAACATTAATCATTGTTATCGTAGGAGTCTTCTCGATGCTGTTCACAAGTCCAAAACCCGAAAATTTTGTCAGTTTAAATCAAATAGACGCCCGCTATTCTTCCAACAGCTATTTGCTGTTGAGGGGAAGTCAAACCAGGTTATCGAAATGTCAGGTTTTCGATACGATAGCCTGTCGTATGGTTGTGAATCAGGGCTCTGATGGCCATTCACATTACATTACATTTGAAATATGATCAAGTTTCTAAAATTGAAAAAGTTTCAGGCCTGAAAACTTGCTAGATAATCTTGAAAGAATTTATTTGAGCCGTTTGGGGTTGAAACACTAGGGCCATGGGGCCCGAGTGCCCACTTAGTATTTCGAGATATCGCTAAGCGGTTGGTCGACTCTTCACGTGACCAGAGGGCTGGCCTATTTTTTGGCCAAAGAATCAGCATTGCCATACAACGTGGCAATGCTGCCAGCCTTTTGGGCACGTTTCCTGTTGACAGTGATGCGGACGAATTTTTGGATGCCCTTTGATTATTTTCCCTTCCTTTTTATATATCTAGGTACTTGTACATATTATTATTTTAAGATTGTTAGCTTTTTAAATTATGTAAATATCTTGAAAGATGGATATTATTTGCAAGTAGAAGAAAATCAGCGGTGGGCGGCTGCATGCTTCATGTCTATAGACTTTAAAAGTTCAATAATGCTCGTCTCGAGTCGCGTGCGCCGGTTAGACGCTCCACGTGCTTTTCTCGCGAGCATTTCGCGCGCGCTTCACAATTATTAACGGACACATGCGCCCGCGCCGGCGCCTTGACAATGATCTTCACATCATTGCAACTATAACGAATGACCTACTGCTACTGAATCGATGTTAATTTTAGCATCCTTAATAATATCTTCATTCATGACATTCGTAATAATAGAACCTATGAATATGATAATGTTGATAAATTTATATGCCAATTCATCAGTATTGCGTTGCATTCGTAGTAGCAATTTACATTATTAATTGATTTAAATGAATTCTAATTAACAAGTTATACCTACTGGGAATTACGCGCGAGGTAATTTATTAATGCGAGTTTTGGGTATTCCTTGTGTACTTGTACAGTAACTTCTTCAGATGTTTTCATGAAATATTCAGACAAACTCCGTTCAAGGTCCTATCCTAACCCGTGGCTGTAACCTTTGCGGGTTATTGTTCTAGGTCTGATAGGATACATCAATTTCAGTGTTATATATCTGACGTAACGTAAGATTGCGTGCGTAGTTTTACAACATAAACTGGAGAGGTGTCATCCGTTTAAACATTATTCTTCATCTCGCGGACAGCGCGCTGCATTCGGGGCCAAGGTCGCAGGGCATATCGATTACGTTTATCGCGATTTGCATGGCTGACTTAGCACAACAAATGAATTGCTTTTCATGCCACAGTTACATACCCCTACCCCTGTTACATGGGCCTTAAAAAGCTGGCGAAATGTGGATGTACTACAGGTGCACTTCTTCGGAAAATGCAGGCGTGATGTTATGTTTAAGTAAATGTTTCAAATTGATGTTATTTCAAGTTAAACAAATATCAACTTTACTATAATTATAATTAAGTTGATTTCAGACTGACTAGGACTATTGAAAAAGTTATAAAAATGTTTGAAGTTGTAGCGTAAACTGAACTTTATTGTGGAGGAATTAAAGTTATATTTCCATAAACTCATTGTTTGTTTACATTTTCGGCAAATAAATCGCACATGCAGATTAGTTACATATACAGAGTCTTCCGAACTCTAGCACTGCTGGCCTCGGTATGCTGCGTGCGAACCAAGTATTTATTGAACGAAGCCTATTTAGAGCCGTCACGAAAGTTGCTCAAAATATTCAATTAGTTTGCGTCTGAAACATTTCAGCCTCTAAGTTTTAACGATTATTTTAACTGTTCATTGGAGGTTAATTGCTAGATAACGTTTACTAGGAAGTTAGCCAGGATTTCGTGACAAAATATTGCAAGTATTTCCCAGACTTTTGATTTTGAAGATTATCTGCGTAGCTTTTTTCCAACTAAGATGTAACTTGGTTAAAATGTTCAGGATTTTATGTAATGAAGAAGCGTTGATTAATCTCTTGACAGAAATGTATGGCTCGACGACGGCTCAATTGTCCGTCTAGCGGTTGTCTGTACTTCTGTCATAGCTTTAACGAATCCTCATGCGCTCTATCAACTCATGGATCATCTAATCATTTCAGTTGATTTTAATTCAAATTGAAGGTGAACTAACAAAGATTTATATCTTAACATACCGTTGTATTAGCATACAACTTTTTGCTTTATTGCGCAGTGTTTCGGACTGGAGATATTCGGGATTTTGTTTTTTGGAGTTATAATGTAGCTGACCGGATTTCAGTTAGGATTATGCCCGGGAATAGCATGTGTATTATCAGAGTAAACTCTTGCAGAGACCTAAAGTAAACGTAGATGAATTCGCAGCCAAAAGCTAGTTATTCCTATACCTCAGTGTCGAATATATCTACAGGGTGACGTGTTGGGTATCGATATCTAAACATGATACTCGTAGAACAAAAAACAAAAGAAATGAATTTGATAAAAACAATTTGTTTCATCTACCGCAGGTAGTGTAGTCACTTGATATCAGTTTAAAAATCTGTTTTAGGGTTCCGTACCTCAAAAGAAAAAACGGAGCCCTTATTAGATCACTTCGTTGTCCGTCTATCAAGACCCTTTTTCTCAGAAACGCGTAGAGTTATCAAATTGGCTGCAATCCCTTGAAGCGGTGAAAATATCAAACTTCTAAGTCAATGAAATCAAAAGATGCGGGCGTTTATGTTCCGTTTATATGCCGCATATTTTGACACTCACAAGGGAATCAAAACCTATACTTCCCGTTGACCTAGAATGATCAGACAAGAAGCAATGTCATGTAGCAGAAATAAAGGAAAACAACCGAAAACCGTAAATTTGTAGTTACATACATACCTACTCTTCACCTCTACACCTACCTAGGTACTTTACACTTAACTGGTTTTTTTGTGCAAACTTCACAGACGTGATGTGTATCGATATGCAAAATACGATAAAACAAAAGAAAACAGATTTTCTCAACTCATACTTCAAGTAACAAAACTATCAACAGTCGTTGACCCCAAAAAACAAACATTATTTGTTTTATTTTATGAGTTTTGCCAGCTAATTTTAATTTGACCCTGTAGATTACCGATCTATTTCATTGCTCCCTATTCTGAGAACCGTGAAATGGCAGATAGATTGACCGCAGATTGGAATAGCCTGCGGTCAATCTATCCGTTCATTTGGGCAGTATACCTATGCTAGAAGGCATAACGATTAATCCCCTTATTCATAATCCTATTTTATCTCTATTTTAGCTAAAATAGGTTTATAGAACGTTTGTCTTTATCTGTCACGTTGTCATTTCTGTGTGTAAGAAAGAGACAAACCCCATTTTAACTAAAATAGGTTTGATAAGTTTTATGAATAAGGGGGTTAATGTTTAGCCACCATCTAAGCTGGTCACTACAAAGATGACCATGACCGTGTGAAATAGCTTCAAAAGGTGTAATATTTATCAAAACGCCACATTATGCACACATGCATTTATTATCAGTATTATTCTAGTCCATCTATTGACAATGACCTGCTTTCTAAGTTTTATGTTTTTCTCAGGCACTGTTGCAATATAACTCAATTGTGAATTGTTAGGTACAACTAATCCGGTGATTAACATTTTCTACGGCGACTGGTTCGCGACGTGTTGGTAATTGAATTGTCCAAGAGCATTTCAATCGATATAGAAAAAACTAATTTAATTAATCACCCCGCAGATGGGCCTGTTTCCTGGTGCGGTTAAAAAATATTGTAATCTGTGACGGTTCCACTCTATTCGTCACCTCAGTAGTGATCATCTTAACCCAACTAGTGACCTGTTAAATTAAATTTACTGCATTACGTACGAGATGATTTCATGTGTAACGCGATAGTTCACTTCGTTATACTGCAATTTACATTATACTTGCAGTCATTAAATCATTTAGTCGGTTTGTACAAATGCGTTATTTTCCAATGTAAGCCCATGACGTCACTATTGTGTAGTAAAGTGAAGAAGATTAACGTTAAAGCATCGTTCTTTAACATTAATCTATCTTTACCCCTTTATCATAGAACATTCGTGGATATCTTTTTGCCGTGAGTGTATTTACTCTTTTTACAGTATAATTATATTCGTCTGTATGTACATATATTTTTAATGAACGTAGGTACATGAATGAAAATACAAACTCTGGCATTTTATCATACTTTCACATTATAATTTTGGTAACAAATTCACAATAATTATTCTATATAAATATTTTTAGCACCTCCATAGTTCTTTTCGAAGATTTATTTACGGAATCAAAGCTATAGAACTGTTTCACTGACAAATGGGATCTCTACAAATTGTTGACGAGCGACAATATAGTACTAAATCAAATGGATTGGATCAAACGGTGTCATTCGTGACCAGAATAAGGAGCGTAAAAGTATTTTGGTCAGTAGGCTTGTAACATATATCACTGCCACCAGCTTCCTCAGCTGGTGGCAGACATATAGACATATTTATCATCGAAATGCCGAAATTGCAGAGTACCTACTTAATGTTTTTTTTATTACGGGCGAGAAGAAAAACATCATTTGTTTACTGCACTACACCGCGGAAATCTGGTTTTGTCCAACAGTAAGGTCAGGTGGTAGACTGTAGGAGGTACATTGTCACAAACCTCGCGTGATCAAATCCAAGACTTGACTATGGAACGTGTGCCCATACTTTTTTGCATGGCTCTATTTTGTTTACCGGTTTTGTACTGTTTATTTTTTTTTGTTGAACATTGAATCAAACGTGATTTGTGTACAGCAGTGGTGAAGGGTTAATGTTTTCATAAAGGGAAAAAAATATGTGCGAAAATAATAATGGAAACAAATTATTCTTGCGGTAATTTTTTTTGCACATGTTTTTCACCGAAGCCATAAAAGCCGAAGTAGAGTCTATTTGTAACGTTTTCTGTGGAGTTTTCGACAAAAATATTTAATACCTAAAGCGATATAGCCCAGTACATTTGCATAGAGTTATGTGGTGCTAATAATTCGCATAATTTGGAGTCGGATCGCGGCGGTGTGGCGACACGCCCGCGTCTGCATTGGGGGACCTCTCCGGAAGTGAGCGTACTCAATGAAACTGATTCGACGATCCTGCTGCCACTCGGTCACTGTTCTGGTTACTCACTTTAATATAACATACTAGCGTTACGCATTATTCCCAGAATTCCGTTTACCTGTTTGTAGTTGCGTCCAAATTTATTTGCATGGTTCCCGTTAGTCCCGTAATTTTTTCTCGAAGGTAAAACGCTAGAAAGGGATTTTCCTATTAAAGGATGGACTGTACCCATTATTATACTCAATCAATTAGGTCCACATCAAAACCATTCGGTTCTTCAGAAATTATTTAACACAGTCATCAGCAACTCATTAGGCCATTATGCTTCGTATTCTGGATTGGATGTTACATAATTATCTACATTACATTTGATTATGCATTATTCTGTCTTTTGGGTACATTACCAGTCGACAGCGATGCGGATGAATTTTTCGACGCTATATTTTAGTTTTTGTATAGTTTTAGTTAAGATAGGTTTTAATTTTGTTATTTTTGTTAATTAACGATATATTATTATCTTAATAAATAAGTTAACATTCAAATCAAATAAAATTATTTTAGCTATTATACTGTACTTATCGAAACATTAATATTAATTAAGGTAACAGATAACGGAACCGTCTAAGTCATTGGGGTCATCTCTATTTTATTGTCTTGTTTGTTCAACTTCCTGATTACGCGTAGTGCGTTTATTGATTTAAACGACGAACTACAAACGTAGGCATGAATGGTAGACTTTTCAACACATCGAACAAACTAAAGGTAGTAGATAACTTCTGTTTACAAAGAACTGTTGCAGTTCCCGTTATCTACCCGGAAAATACTAGACCGCGATGAATCGATTGGCCGTGTACAAAGATCTGGCAATGGGCACGCCCTTAACCGATAATTCGCGACGTGAACTTTTCGACCCTCCGGTCGGCTAACATTGAACTAATCAGTGATTGAACTGTCAGTGTCAATCCACACGATGACTCCAACTGTCGCTCCCTTTTGACTGGCAGTATGACAATGTTGTTTTGACAAAATTTATCGCAAAATTGAAGTGGCTAACTACTTCTTTTCAGCAATTTGCAGTTGTTTTTCTTATAACGTAGAAGTTCACATGGATTAACATACATCTAGAGATTTTGATCAATTTTTAATAGGTCAATTAAAGAAATGACTTCAACAGACTTCCTTTTGTTTGTCTCTGACTGCATCATAGGTAGGTAGGACTATATAAACTGTCTGAAATCGGCAACATTTAGATAAAGCGGCCTTAAATTAATCTGGAACTGCTGATCAATGTTCAAGTTAAACGTAATGAAAAATTCATTAAACCCTCTAACTTACACACGTTGTGAGAAAATGTTAACAACAAAGATTGGTCTGATCAGTTAGACTTTGCGCAGGCGCTTGAATATCTAGAGAGCGTCGACCCACCCGAGAATATGAAATTTAAAATGAGACACTCATTTATTGTTGAAATCTACTTTAAATAATTTCGTTGAAAATTGTACGGAGACAATAAAATACATGAACACAAAGTAGTAAATCGTAATATTAAGTTGTTGAGACATAATGCTTAACAACTATTATGTGGATAAGGCCTAGTTAAATCTTATTGTTATGATGGCTGTACAATTTTCCTTTGTCACGAAAATTACATGAATATTCACATGGTTATCTGAGAAATAACATAACATTTTATTGTGTTTCAATAGGCTATTATAATTATGGTGGCTACTTAAGGTTCCAGCTAGGTATATAGGCACGTTGTGGTAAACAATCTGAGGTTTCAATACTTGTTACCCAATACAACACCTTCATAAAGTCATAATCATCAACTGGTGTGTTTAAATTTATTTCTGCATAATTACCTACTTCATTTATTTTTAGGTAGGTATTTGAAAACATAATGCCAAGTCTAGACATAATTTAATCAATATGTATAAATATTCAAACGAAGATCATCATCATTGTCATTTATTTTTCAGTAACACTAAAGAAAATTTACAGAATACAGATAAACCAAAACTACCGTAATAGTAATATTATTATTCATATTGTATTCAAATATACATAGATACATGGTGACCTCATAAAAAAAAATTCAAAGTTAGTAGTCGTCACGAAAACGGGTAAGTAGGTATTTTAATATTCAAAGTGAAAAAAAAAACAAATTAGCTTCTCTAGGTATAGTAAGATAGTTCTCTCGTTATTAATTAACTTATATGTTTTGGAGCACATTTCATCAGATGCATTGCATGGCGAACAAATTGTTTGTGTTGGAGCCGAATGCACATTCTGCCGAAAACGGGACTTAAAGACCTATATGTAAATATATGCGGGCAGATAGATGTAAAGGTTGTCCTTTAAGGAACAATTTGGATTGAGTGACAATTGAGATAAACACACATACCTACATATCACATTAACTTCCGTTGTTCAATTTAGTTTCGAGGATCCGTGACGATTGTCTTTAGTCACTATTTATATATCTCGTAGTATTTTCCATACGACTGTTTGCCATGGCTGATTGTGAGTACCTAGGTTCCAGAAAATTGGTTCCGGAGTTCGAAATCCAAGAATTTTTATGCGCTAGATGACATTAATCATCATAGTCCTACAACTCCCACCAGTTCGCGTTATATAACAAGCACATAATAGGAAACACGCATTTATTAATAGAAAGATCTTGTGACCTATTGTTATTATTAAAACGTATTCTTGTGACACATAAATTAATTAAAAACACATTACATGTAAACATTGGACTTATATGCTCCTGCTGCATCTAAATGAGTTAATTTTCAGAAACGTAAATTGCATTGTTATTTGCGTTGTTGTCTTTGTCCTTATATTTTATGTCCCGGAAAATATCGCCACGTGTCATCACGGATATTGAAGATAACCGTGATCTAGAGTGTACTCAAGATCAACAGTATACGTTCCTGACACGCCCGTGCACTTAAGTAAGCTGATATTCGAAGAACTGTCAAGAACAAACTTGTAAGTAATTCGGAAGAGAAATCAATCTTTACTTTCAGGGAAGCAACTTGTTCATGACATTTGTCAAAGCATGGTCAAGGCCCAAGGGTCGGATAACCGCGCCTAACTTCTGTTTACTTCCTATTATATAATCGAATGGTAAGTAGGTGGCCTGCTCCTTCGGCGGCTTCTGAATGTTGATCAAAGGACGACAAGTACATAATTGGCGCTAACCTAGACACAGAACAGACACACTGACCTTTAAAAATATACCAAACGGTGATCGGAACAAAGTTTATTGTGCGTATATGGTTCCGAATTATGTTTATATATTTATGGTTATATTATAAAAACAAATTAATCACTTTTTCTAAATATAGTCGAGGTCCATAGAATAGCTACAGTCTATTAGGAATATAACAATTATATCATAAAACTGAGGTGTTGAGGCCGCATATTAACCTCGTGGTTATTAGGACACAAAATAAATGCTTAATCTTGGAAAATCTCAGAAACTGACATTATTTACAAGGATAGTTTCTGATTTAGAAACCATTAACAAAAGGCTATTTCCTCAAACACAATAATATTATTATAAACTTCCTTACTGTCAGATACAAATTAATAGGTGTTTAAATTGTCGTCTGTTTTTCATTCCTGTACACTAACTATCATATTTTTACATGATTCACGTAGACACTGTATTGGATGATAGTGAGGTGGGCAAAAAGTAAAACGTGTGCCATAGACACAAGTCCCTCTGCCTGAAGCCTCTCTGCATATCTGAGCAGTCTTTGAAAGAGTACGTTGAGCGACCCTTTCATTTATTCACACGGCTCTCCGGGGACAGTGGGAATGTCTAAACGAGCTACTAGATAAAAAAGAATATGAAATTTTAACAAGTTTTCTTTGATTGCATTGCTTTTTATGTTGTTTATACGTCTGTGCCAGTCTGTGCTGGGTGCAAAGCTTGGTTAGTGTGAAACAGTGACATGATCTTCGATATTGTGGATTTTTGATGTCTATGTTTTCCTTTACCTTATGTTTGATATCCCTAATTTTTTTGATATTTAGTAAAAATAATACTATATCTATCTATTTTTTAAAATATAAACAAAAAAAAACCGATTCCCCCCACCTGTATTTTAATGATGTTTTAGTTCACAAACGATTGTGCATAAATAATTAGTTCAATAAATAATTGTAACGCCTTTATGTGTTTTATTGACTGTTTGACGTTTCCTCTTATTATCTTCATTAATACAAAATTGCAATTTAAATGCGATCTTGAAACCATTTGAATTTGCGAGTTTTATAGCTTCTTTTATTCGTAGGTTAATTTTTATTATGCTGACCTCACTACATGATTGTTATTATTTTAATGTAATACAAATGAAACTGAAAACATGACCGGGTGTGTTTTTAAAGAAACCGGAATTTCTTCTGGTTTCTTTTCGTAAGGATAACTAAGTAATAGATTTTGCTACTTGACAAATTAGTTAACTCGCAACTCGTCACTGCCGGACAAAGGCCTCCCATTTTTCCTTCCAAACCAACCTGTCTTTGTCTTGTGCAATCTCTGACCGTGTTCGCCCTGCAAACGTTCTCGGCGGTCTTGACATTATCCAATTCAAATTGGTTTTATCTACCTCTACCATTGCTCTATAATATTATTATCATTATAAATATAAATCATGCCTTCTTCCTCAATTAAAAACATAGGTTAGGTACCTATCATATTTCCCTAGAGCACATTTAGTGCAGGTCCGAAGTTTATTCTACATCCATTCAATAACTTCCTTCAACATGTTTTGATTTAATATCTTAAACAAATTAGTAATACGAGTACCTAAAGGCTATATTTATTATCTATAAAATAAAACCATAGGTATAATAAATCATAAGCGAAATATATATGAATAATATTCAGGTAAGTATAATGTGGACATTTAAACAGTGTGAATAAAACGATTTTTATTTTTTATAAGAGAAACCAAAACAAGACTAGACGTTTGAAAAAAAATACGACTCCCAAAATAGATTCAGCAACATTTACCTATATAAATACTGACATATCTACCTACTACTTTTTTGTAGGTACAGATGCCAAGCACAACAAGCTACCTGAAACTGTCAAATTTTCCCAATCAACTTTGGACCTTATAGTTTAGCGATAAAGTCGAAAATCTATTAAAGAAATTTAACAGATTGTAGTAGCTTGATGTGCTGGCGTCTGTAGATACATAAACGAATACCTACCGTAATAAACTTGCGATGAAAATAGAGTTAGCAACATTTATAAATACTAATATACCTAAGTAGACCGCAATAAACTTATTAATTTGACTACATTGTCTATTATTATAGGTACAATTAGGCAGCATAAATAAATAAACTAACCTAATAATAATAATAGATTCGATATTTACAAATTTGCAAGCAACGATTATGATGATCAAATACCTATTATGATACCATAATGTTTCGTCGAGGTACCTGTGTAGGTAGTTTGGTATGCATAATAAGCCTATCATGTTCCCACTGCTGGGACACAGGACTCCTCTCGGTGATAGGGAGTGGGCCGTAATGCACCACGCGGGCCCAGTGCGGCTTGGTAGAGGTCATATGTATTCAAATCTTTGGTTCTAGGACATGGCGGTTTCCTTCACCATTTTGAGAGTGGTGATGAAAATTATTTACACAGAATAAAGCCTCTGTCAGGGTTCGAACCTACGACTTACAACTCGTAAATCGCGGCCGTTACCACTGGGCCCCCACTGCTCTGTAGTTTGGTATACAGGTAAGAAGCAAGAAAAGAATAAACATCCTCACACTACCCAGGCAATCAACATTTGAACATAAGACTCAGGCTTCAGGTGGGTTCACAAGTAGTTATGACTGCTGCAAACTTATCGCTTTTACTGACTGTACTTGTTTCAGCTTCCTGTTTTATGCCGCCGTCAAAGACGTAGTAGGTTAATGAGCTGCAAGGTGAAGAAAGCAATCATTTCATAATTAAGATAACAGTATGGCTTGATTGGATTTGGCCTCTTGCACTGGTTTGATCACTGATATACTTAGCCTATGTAGCAGTCGTGGCCCTATGGTATCACCCCGGCTTACGAGTTGTAGGTCGTAGGTTCGAACCCTGACAGGCGCTTTACTTTGTGTAACTTATTTCAATTTCATAACTATTGCTCTCAAAACGGTGAAGGAAAACATCGTGAGGAAGCCGGCATGTCCTAGAACCACAAATTCGAAGACATGTGACATCTGCCAATCCGCACTGGCCCCGCGTGGTGGATTACGGCCCACTCCCTCTCACCGAGAGGAGGTCTGTGTCCCAGCGGTGGGAATATTATAGGCTGATTATGTAATAGCTTATGTTACTCCTTATAACATCAGCTATCAGCCGGCGCAAGTCCCGTCAAAATCGGTCCAGCCGTTTCAGAAATTAGCCGGAACAAACAGTCAGACCAGTCAGACAGACAAAAATTAAAAATAAATGTTTTGGTGTATGTACCGTCTATACATCCATATGCATTTAGTAAAAAGCGGTTATTTTAAGATTACAAACAGACACTACAATTTTATTTATTTGTATAGATATCATTACGGCTTGATAGACTTGCACTAGTTTGATTACCGATATCGCGAATCAATTTAACTATTTGTTTAATTTGTTGAATACTTGTGTATGATATGAAAATAAATAAGTGTTTACATTATTTTATAATCGGTAATCGACACCATTGTTTACAAACAAAATGTTTCACAAGGTAATTTATTCTTTGTTGTTGGAACTAATAGGGTTGTTGAAACTAATATTTGTTTAGAGAACATACTATTTTATTGAGGTAGGTCTTTTGGGCTCTTCATTTATATCCGTATGAAAGGAAACATTAAAAAAAATTACAAAGAAAAACCTTAAAAAAATATTTTAGTTATATGGTAGGTAGGTACGTAAACCTTTTTAAGTGCAACATATCAAAATGTTAAGAATAACTACGAAATGGGTAATAGTTTTATTTACTTAACTTGTTTCTGCCCGCGGCTTTGCCTTCGTTACTATCTTACTCTTTATAACATTGGTTATCTGCCAGTGAAAGTCCCGTCAAAATCGATTCAGTCCTTTGGGAGATTATCCAGAATAAACAGAGAGACAAAAAAAAAATTGTTTCTTGTTATAAGCAACGTATACCTATACAGCTACTTGCATATGCATTTAGTAAAAAGCTGTTATTTTGACATTAAAACAGGAAATTCTAATTTTATTTATTTGTAAGTAGGTATAAATTATGTTTGATCGTATCTAACGCTACACGTCTACGTGTGCAAAAACATTTATTTTAACCACAATTTAATTCAATCACCACAACTAAACTAAAGCGTGAAAGAAGACATACAATCTAAATATTTTCAGCCTCAATAGGAGACAAGGACACCCAAAGTATGTACATAATAAAGGTATAATTTAGCCAAAGTGGACGGATAGTGTACCTATTATTATACGAAGTTGCATCAACAATCTTCAAGTGAAGGGCGACACCTAGAAATTGCAGGTTGCACTGCGTGTCAGGTGAACGGAACTTACGGCAATGACGGTAAAAACGCTCGTAAAGACAATGCCCAATATATCGTGTGCATGTCCGTTAATCTTAATGGTGTACAGTTCACGTGTAGGTAATTAGTACTTGGGTTTTAGAAGTGTTAAAATGTTATTTTCCAGAAGTAAGTATTCTTTAAATAAACATTTAAAAAGTTTGTATTCAAATAGTTTTAAATACACTTTCGAGGGCTGAATTGCACTAGAAAGCAACTAAGTACCTATTGAAAAGCTTTTGCAACTATTGACTAAATAGGTTTTTATTAATCTTATGTAAAACGTTTAGGACTTTCCCTTAGCACTAGTATCGAAAACGATTATGTTAGAGGTCGAGTCTGTGTTAATTATGCAAAATTAAAAATACCTGTGTAATTATATTCCAAACACATAAGTAGGTACACGCAAGCTATTTATTGAAAATAAAACCTATTAATACCAATGTCTCCTCTCGTTAAATAAACAAGGACGCTGCTGTGAACATGTTAGGAACAGACGCCAGCACATCAAGCTACACGAAACTAAAATTTTCCCAATCAACTTTGAACCTTATGCTTTAGCAATAAAGTTAGCAATAAAGTTATCTATTAAAGAAATTTGACAAATTGTAGTAGCTTGTGCTGGCGTCTGTACTTTCATTTAATCTATTAACTTACTTATTCATAAATATTGAATCAACACTTAATAAAATTATGTACAGTATTATTGATTGATATGATATATCGACACTAGTACTGAATGAATACAAATGATAACCCACTGACTGACGCACATTAGTAGCCGATACAGAAGTTTTTCCTTTACAATTACTTGATAATGAAAACTAGTCACTACAAACATGCATTTTTTGTAACGCGATGGTGCATTAATTCTGTATGTATAATCCCGCGTTTACATTCATTACGTATACTTGTCGAAAACATGTACCTTGTACACATGTTTACTTTTTTATACATGTATTGACGTTGTTTTGGGCATGTATTGTTAACTATTTTGTTCACATTTTTGACAATTTTACCGTATACCTAATGATGAACATCGTTTGTTTATAATCTATCTCGCGAGATTATACTATTGAAAAATTGTGAACGGCAACAAACCATTTACAAAAACCCATTTTTTTCGATAGTTTATAATATTATGTCCATGGCAAACCGACAAATTGTGAACTGGTATCAAACTTGCATGCGACGGATTGCACCTTGCGCTAATACTGCGACTAACTTGGAAGTAGCGCTCGCCGGCCGTTGCCGCGGCACCGCTCGCTTTGCTCGCTCGGCTCGCGCGCGGTTGGTCACAGTTCTAACCTAACCGGATAAAAAGGCTTAGTTACTGCGACCAATTCGGCTACCGCCAAGACCAACAGAATATATAGTTTGTATATAATTTACTATATATGTATCTCGCGAGATAAATTATAAATTAATGGTGTTCACAATACGGTGACATATAGAACTAATCTTTACAACTTGTTTTAGGTGTAAACAAATATGATACATGTTTTACAACTTGGTGTATATGTCGCAGCCAACTGGCTTAATTAGCCGTTTAGTTAACCGCCTAGCCTTTTAACGAAATGGCAACCTTAACAATATTATTGTCTAGCAACAATACTGGCACGTTTAGTCACATTGCATTATAGGGATGGTCAGTAAAAACTTAATGTCTACGTAGCCATATTGTTATTTATATTATGTAAATCATGATCAAGGGCACTCACTGTTCAATGTACCTAGAGGTCTTACTGCGTACGAGTTTATTACTGATTGACATTGAAACTGTTCTTAACTGTGAAAAAGATTTCATTTTCGTGTTTGTATACTTCCGAATAAAAAAAAACCCGGCCTAGTGCGAGTCGGACTCGCGCACCGCGGGCTCTGTACAAATGTGTAGGTATATAAATAGTTTTAATATTCGCCGGGTTAAAGGCAAAACCGACTATCTGCGATTTTTTTCCGTTTTTCACTTTAATATACCATTCGAATCGGCATTTGATTCTTTATCTAATGGTAAAACCAACTAAGCCGTAGGACTTACCGTTCCCGAGTTACTGAATGTAAAAACCGATAATAAATCGAGAAAGTGTATGTTAAGAGAGTTAAAAACCAAATAATTCGCAATAATTTGTCTGCAATATTTCAAAATATAGATGCAAAAAATACCAAACTTTTTTAGTGGGTTTTAGTCCTACAATAATGTCAAAGAAAGGTCTTAGTCACTAATGGAAAAAAATAATATATTTGATTGGCACATTTTTGTTCTTGAACATTAAAACTAAATAAAAATTATATAAATATAGTCGATTTTGGCATTCGGTTTTTCGGTTTCATTTTAGCGAATTGCCTAGAAAAAATCCAGATTAAATTATTATAGTTGGTACTTCCCCGCGCTGTCGCTGTCCCCCTCCCGCTTTACGGTGATTTAGTCGAATCTTTTATAAAGTGCATTTTTAAATTTTTGTGTATTTTTACTATGTGCGTTTTGTGTGTTTGCTGAGGAAAATTATTGCTGAAGAATCAGAACCGACAATAGCTGCAACTCCATAAAGTACACTACACTTTTACAGTGTTAAAATGGTTTTAAATTCTTTATAGAAAAACATCAACACAATTTAATCTCAGATATGCCAAAACTTCTTCTGCAAAACTGCGCATTTCTGCTTCAGTTATGATACGATGGGATTTTACTCTCGAGACTGTGATCCGCGAAGATGACATGAGCCCCAAAACATAACGCCGCTAGAAAAAGATAAAGAAATCCGGCGTCATATTAAATCTTTCCTTATGATGGAAAGCCATTAAAGTGCGCAAAGATATTAAACGCCAATATCTAGACTGTAGTCTGTCAATTACAAAAATGTATGTATTGTATGTGGAGGAGCGTGAGAAGGAGAGCGTTACACCCGCGTCGGAGGCAACTGTCGAAATGTATTTTGCACAGAATTCAACTTGAGGTTTTTGTTCCCAAAAAAGACCGGTTTATTTTGTGCACCAAGTATCGTCGTTTGGATACCATAGAGAAAACTAAAATTGAACAAGAGTATAAACAGCAAATTCAAAGAAAAGATACATACAATAGCGAGAAATAAAGGGAGGAAAGGGGGAGAGCAGAAAAAGAAATGAACTTCACTTCGGCATCCTTTGATTTCCAGGCAATTTTATAAATCCCTAGTGGAGATGTAGGTCTTTTGTATTATTGCAGGAAACTTACACTATACAACCTGATGATTTATGAGAGCGCTTTTCCAAATGAAGACGGAAATTAATGGCAAGAAAGGAAGCTCTGAGATTAAATCGATAATTTTAACTTACTTAAGCGAAATCCCCGATCATATCGACGAGGTTTTGTTATTTTGACACACATGTGGTGGACAAAACAGGAACCAATATGTGGCCGCTGTTTTGTTTTGGGCTGTCCATAAAATCTAAGCACGTCGAGCCAGTCCAAAAAGTTGTCACTGAACAACCACCACAAGCCACAAATGACCCATGTTTTCCACTGATACTGTACCCGTTATATAAAGAACCATAATGCGTTTCAAAAGCCAAAAAGCTAAACTATTGAAACTTCGTGAAAAAGGAGTCATTCCCGACAATACCGAGGAATATCATGGATGGTTCCAAAGAATGAGAGCTGATGGACAAAAAGTGGATCGTATACCAGAGGGGCAATTCTCGTAATTTTAAGAATCTCAGTCTCAATCTGTCAAAAATACTTCTAATTTCCCTACATTTTTACAAGTTTTTGGCATTTTATTGTCGCCGAGATGATACTGCGACTAGATTTTGAACGTTTTAAATTACGAGAATTGGCATTCTGATGTTACGGTTCCTGAAGAATCAGAAGACTCGGAGAACCCAGATGAATCTGAGTGATTAATTTTTTAGAATTAATTTTTAAACACCAATTAGGTATTGTTTGTTTAGATTATAAACTTTTATGTACGTACAAAGTAATAAAACAATAAAATAAATGCTTTTTCTTGTCACCTGTCTGTTTTATTTTCTGAATGCCTATTTCTCGATGTCCGAATAGCCACTACTTTCCGAATAAATTCAAAAATGGAACAAAATTGATTTTTTTATGGAATTTGTATGAAATTATCTGCCAAGTAAGTTAGTATGAACTCAATCGTAGGTGGTGAAACAGGCCCTGATAGTAGGTACACAATTTGAATGATTTAAGCAATGCAAATCAGTAACTTATAATGTTAGTACAATTTTGCATTCTAGATTCAAAGACATCTATTAAGAAGTAGAAAGGCAAAACCAACTATTTTTTCGTATTTTTTTAAATTGTTTCAAAACTAATGTTTCGACAATCAGCCTTACAGGTTAATTATCAAAACAATACTTTAACTCACGTAATTGCGAAGTCTGTTAGAAACAGGACAAGTACTTTTCCAGATATGCTTGTATTTGTACTAATAAAGGCAAAACCAACTAAAAGGGGGGGTTATAATTTATTTTAATTTTTTTTTGTACAAAGTAGGTCAATTTTTGTGTTTAGTATGTAACTGTTTGAAACTTAGATAATTATAGAACACGCTCTTACATTTGCGACTAACATAATTTTATTACTAAGGACTTAATTTTAATAGCAAACTTTCAAAATGCGCTTACGGAAAATTTTATATTGACTTTTTTGGACTAAATAATTGGTTTTGCCTTTAACACGGCGTATTATGTTTTTTTTATGTAACTACAAATTTAAGGTTTTAGGATTTTTACCTTTACTTGTGCTACATGAAATTGCTTCTTGGCAAAATTCATGATTCTAGGTCAACGGGTAGTAGGTACTCTATAGGTAGGCTTTGATTTCGGAACATAAACACCCGTTACTTTTGATTTCGTTGACTTTGAAGTTAGGTTTTTTCACTGCTTCAAGGGATTGCAGCCCTGATATTTGATATTAATTTCAACTTGATAACTCCACGCGTTCATTAGAGAAAAGGGTCTTTACTGACGGAGAGACAGACGGACAACGAAATGATCTTATAAGGGTTTCGTTTTTCCTTTTGAGGTACGGAACCCTAAAAAACTGAGTTATAAGGATATTATTAATTTATTTAAGAAGTTATTTCGTTTCGATATTATGTAAGTAGTATTTATACTCGTAGGCAGGTGGATGGCAAAAAAGGAAAAAGGCCTTTATGCAGCTGTGGATGGTGCGGGGCTGCTAGTGATGAAGATGATGATAGGCAGATGGATATCGTACTCCTTATAATGATTCTGTCACCAAAATTTAACCTTGACTTTAAAAAAATATCTTCGGAAGTGTATAAGGAAGTAGGTTGCTTCCGTAGTTTGTTTATTTAGCGCCGATCTGGCAGTAGGTAATGTCGACCGGTTATCGGTCACTCGTTGCCATTGAACTGTCCTCTCGTACTGTACAGTACGTGTTTAGTTTTTGAACCACGGTAAGCAAGGAGGAAATAGTCAACTAATGGTGCGGAAAATGATATCTAATGTTTATGATTGTAAAATTGTTGAACTGTAAACTTGGGATCTCTTGGGGCCTTAAAGTTATCAAGCACGTGAAAATAATAGGCAAACGATGGCACGTTTAAAAAAAATGGGCATAGTTTGGCGTAGCTTCGGAAAGCGTAGGCGTAAAGGTAGCGTAGGCGCCGCGTGGACGTTCCATTGCCGTGGCGTAGACACCCCATTGAAAGGCATGCTTAAGCTGCAGAGCATTATAAAAATGAAAAGAGGAGAAATTCCCGTATTTCTAAAGTACGTTCGCAATATTGTTTACCAATATTTTTACAATGTCGCTGACGTAGGATTGTGACTGGATTTTGAACGTATATTTAATTACGGGAAGCCTTCCGTTCTCCATGTCTTGTTGTGGTTGCGGAGTGGGCTTGCTCGAAATGAGATGATTGATAAATCAATAAATAAATCATGAACCGTAACCAACAGCTTCATTATTCGTTCAAAATAAATCAAAAGCTACATGGCAAATAATAAATACATCTAAGATGTGTTTACCCCAGGAGCCGATTATGTGCGTAAAAAGAGATGATCGGTCGTTTACACACCCAATGGACATTGCAAACGAATTTAACAATTATTTTATTGATGCAATTGAAAATAACGTAAAAACTGACATCACGATGAATAATATTAATTTAAATAATCTGACATTAAATTCACTATTCATGCAACCCGTAACCATTGACGATATAATAAAAATAATTAGCAGCCTAAAAAATACAAGTACTGTTGGATATGATGGTGTTTCTACAAAAGTAATAAAATTTGTCAAAGAAGTAATAGCACCACCGTTAGCTCATATACTTAACTTGTGTATTGCTGATGGCATATTTCCAAATAATCTCAAAAAGGTTATAATAAAACCTTTATATAAAAAAGATGACAAAACCGATTTTAAAAACTACAGACCAATTGCAAAAATTTCAATTTTTTCAAAAATTTTTGAGAAAGTCATCTATCATTCTTTATACGCCTATTTCGAAAAGTATGAATTATTTTGTAAAGAACAAAAAGGATTTCGTAAGAATACCACGATTAATATGGCGCTATTTGATCTATTGGCTAATGTCATGTCATCTGTAGATAAGAGGAATCCTGTCTGTGCAATTTATACTGACATGACAAAAGCTTTTGATTTTGTAGACCATAAAATTCTGTTACAAAAATTATATAGTTATGGTGTAAGAGGGAACATTCTACAGCTAATAGAATCGTACTTAAGTAATAGGCTTCAATGTACAGAAATTGCTCGAATATGCCCAAAGACGAAATTAGAAACCATTTATGTATCAAAACCGAGACACGTTAGATATGGTGTCCCACAGGGTAGCGTACTAGGGCCACCACTTTTTTTAATATATATTAACGATCTCCCGAAAGTAACATCAAACAAAATGGTTCTCTTTGCAGATGACAGTACAGCTGTAATAAAGTGTACTAATAAAAATAACTATGAGAATGACATTAATACCTGCATAGGTGACATTATAAATTGGCTACATAATAATAATTTAATAATAAATCTAGGTAAGACTAAAGTAATGCACTTTAATCAACGTTGCGAAAACCCAAACGTTCGTATTAACTACCAAGGCTCTGACATTGAGGAAGCAAATAAAGCGAAGTTCTTAGGTATAGTAATCGACAACAAACTGACATGGAAACCTCATGTTGAGGAAGTGTGTAAAAAATTGAGTAAATCCGCTTATGCCCTTTTTCAACTGTCAAAGAAAGTCAACAGTCAGGCTCTTTTAACGGCATATCATGGACTAGTTGCGTCCGTCTTGCGGTATGGTGTTATTTTTTGGGGGCAGTCTACTGATAGGGAGCTTGTATTTAGGATGCAAAAGCGATGCATAAGGTCAATGTGCGGTCTTAAGACCACAGATAGCTGTCTTCCTTATTTTAAATCTTTGAAAATATTAACATTTCCGTCTTTGTACATACTGGAATCGGCTTTATTTGTGAAAAATAATCCACATCTATTTCAAAAATTGTCGGCAGTCAGAAGCAATCCAACACGAACTCAATATGTACATCAATTGTGTCAAGTTAAATGTAAAACCGCACTAATGCAAAAAAGTTTTTTTGGCATTGCCCCACGCATTTTTAACAAAGTACCTAATATTATTAAAACTATGACTGTATTCAAATTTAAAAGGGCACTAATCGAAATATTGATTGAAAAAAGTTATTACACAATTGATGACTTCCTTAATGATGAATCACTGACTGATTGAAATGCTATTATGCCGTTTGACAATTTTTATTTTGTTTTTTATTGTAACTTTGATGACATTTAACATTTTTTTTATATTTTTTTTTTTTTTATATGTATGTAACCTTAGTTGACATTTGCCATTATTATATTATTGTGACATTTTTACAGTAATTCAAACGATTTGACATGAATTTGTATTTTCTATTATTTAATTCTCGTAATTGTGATTTAAAATTATAATAACTTTTGTATAAATTAAATAATAATATGTTTTGCATGCCCATGTGACGGTAGAGCATGGAGGACTCTTTTAATAAAACATCTATGTACTAAATACCCATGTTTGCAAACCAATAAATGATTTGATTTGATTTGATTCGTTATTAAACAAGTCATTTACGTTCTTCACATTATGCAGACTACGAGTACTACGACTTACTTACATACAAACGAATGTACTAGACACCAGACTAGTTTTTTTTCTGGTGCATTTGAACCTAGTTCTTATAATCTTAATCACGTTGCTAATAGTTTTTATAATCCTTTGTAAAGTACCGAAAATAATAACAAATGGGTGCGGCTGTCTTTATTGTTTTGAAGAAAAACTGCCTGCTTAATGGTACCTAGGTACCTTACGATGAATACACTAAGCGAAATAACACTCAAAACCGCCCAATCGAAGAACTGCTTCATTGTTCGAATGGTTGCTCTCATGACGTGGATCTTGGCTTAATTCCCGGCTTGGGTTTGGGCTTGTTGATTTTGAGCTTTTCCATTAGGATATGGTTATCCCGTCTGGCAATGTGATCGACCCAATATGACGATGATGACGGTGATGTAAGTACCTAGGTACATCATCGTCATGTTGGGTACTTCGGTATTGTAGGTACTTTGACTTTACCTTTGCCTATTAAATTCTAAGTATAACAACGGTTTTCTTTTCAATTTTAAATGTAAAAATATGTACCTACAAATCGTTATCATGCGTGTACGCATGGACTACGTATCTGTAAAATATCTCGATAAAATTTCTCATATTATCTTCAACAGATTTGGTGCTGACTGATAACTGCTTGAGGAAAAAATCGCTTTTCATCTTCATGACGTAACACATGTGACACATGTGGCATGATTAACGTATTTACCTACACAAGGAAACCGATGATCTTTAAATCACTGATAAAGGCAAATAAATATTAAGGAATAAGTAGATAAGTATTACATTTTGTTAGGGGTTTTTTTTAATCTAATCTACACAGTAAAACCATACGGTCGCACGAGCGTCGTGAAGCACTTCCGGTGCTCCTACAGCCACAACCCAACGACACACTTCGGACTGCCGGGGGAGAAACCCCCGGCAACTACGTGTGCAGTAACACTCTCCCGCCCCCTCCTTCGAGAGGAGGAGGAGAATTCCAATGACGGGTTTCCAATTCTGGGGACCGCAGCAAAAAGCCTCGGGCAAGGGGCCATAAAGCCGCAATACCGAAACCTCGCGCCCCCCTTCGGGGGCGCAGAGACGACCACGCGAGTTATCTAATCACTTTTAAGAGCAAATTGCTATCCTTAGGTCTCATTTATAGATTACGACTGGGTATGACAACAGACAGCCAAACAATTTTTCATAAATAGTTATTCTAGCTGTAGCTTGGCACAGTGCCTACCTAACTGACATTTGACCTAAAGAAGAAGGGTCACGTCCCATAGAAAATTTACCCTGGCCCGACACAAAAGGAACGCATCTCAGTTATTTTTTTATATTAAATATAACAGAAATAAATTAACACTATTCTGAATATATATTAGTGGCTATCACCCATATATTGCCATTTGATTTTGGTAAGGCAAAATATTTTAATTTTTTTTTTTTATGAAAAGCAATTATATCCATTTAAAATGACGCCAATTTAGATAAAAATACAAAAATAGGCAGCTCGAGGCCTTAATTTATTGAGGCATCCACAGGCAAGCCCGGTTAAGAAGACGATAACCTCACAGTTGAACTGTGAGATGTCATTAAAAAAATCCAAACTAATATTATGAATGCGAAAGTAACTCTGTCTGTCTGTCTGTATTTTCTTCACGCCTAAACTACTGAACCGATTTAGATGAAATTTGGTATAGAGATAGCTTGAGTCCCGGCAAAGGACATAGGATACTTTTTATCCCGATATTCCCACGGGATCGAGACTTATGCGGGTGAAACCGCGGGGCGCAGCTAGTATAAAATAAAATTGGCTTTCTGTGTTGAGATCTGTGCGTTTATTAACCGACTTAAAAAAAGGAGGTTCTGTATTCGACCCGTGTGTATGTTTGTATGTCCGCGATTTTCTCAAAAACTAATGGATCAATTTTGATAATTCTTTCACTAATGTAATCTACATACTTTCAGGAAAGTTTTAGTACATAATGCATTAGGTACGGAGTTATATGCATAAATGTACTGCATCTCCGGCATTTCTATGCGAATTTGGACGATTCTTCTAGTCAGTGTCTTCCATTCTTCAATGCACTAAGTACGGTAGTGTTAATTGGATTATTCGACTTCCGAAATTAAAGTTATTTATCACTTTGTAGTGTTTTTTATTTTGAAGTCTGTTGTTTTTTTTTTTCTAAATTCTGTCAAAGGGTATAATAAAAATAAATATAAATATTATATTATACGACGATTTTTTTGGCTTTCTCTTTACCGGACTTGATTATTTGCTTTATGAGTAGTTCGTTGTTATGGCTGACGATAATTGTGCTGCGTGTGAACGTTTGACGAAAATATAAAGGAATAAATGCAATAACAGAATATTACTGCACGTGCTACCACGGTAAAAGGACGCTCGGAAGTTACGCACACGTCGTGTATTATTTGGGGTGGGCTAGACATCAGGATCATTTTGACCATCCCGCACTGGGTATGAATTATGTTTTAAGGGACCTTGACATTGAATAAAACAAACCATGGTTTCCAAATATTGGTTTTATTTTTATTTCACAAACGGCACTGAAAAAGCTCAATCTCGGTGTGTTTAGTACCTAACTACCAAAACATTCCACTGTCTATCCAGCTTCTAATGACACCCTAATCTCTAATCTGCATAAATCACCGATTAAGACGATTTTAATGAACTCTAACTCGATTGTTAGAAGTTTATAAAATACATAATCCAGTTCCATCATCAGGTCACCTCGATAATTCCATAATTATTGTATCGTCATTGAATTACATACAATTACGAATTTTGTAGGTAAATAGGTATTAAAAGAAAATTGCATATCAGCTGAACAAAAACACAAGGCAATATTTTTGTGTTAGCCATTGATTTCGAATATCATCATCATCATCATCAGCCTATAATGTACCCACTGCTGGGACACAGGCCTCCTCTCTGTGAGAGGGAGTGGGCCGTAATCCATCACGCGGGCCCAGTGCGGATTGGTAGATGTCACATGTCTTTGAATTTTTGGTTCTAGGACATGCCGGTTTCCTCACGATGTTTTCCTTCACCGTTTTGAGAGCAGTGGTGATGAAATAATTTACACAAAGTAAAACGCCTGTCTGGGTTCGAACCTACGACCTACAACTCGTAAGTCGCGGCCGATACCACTGGGCCACCACTGCTCTGACTGATTTCGAATATAAAAATTATATATTTTAGCTTTACTTAAAATAACAAAAAAAACTGAGATATGTCTCTATCGTGTCGGGTTTGAGTCACAAATGACCGTTCTTCTTTAAATGATTAGTTAGATTTTACATAAAAAAAACCAAAACCACTAGACCGCGACCAGAAAAATATTGCATATTTAAGACATCTTGTATTCTATGGTAGTTGTTATCATTAAACAATATAACAAAAGAAAACGACTGCAGTAATTTTCTACGCTAGCTGTTGGCTCCGTGAAGTGTTTGGTCTGAGGCTTAGTCAAAACGAAACCGTCCGGTGATCGGTCAGTTAATAGAAGAATCCTAAATGAAATATACACTCAGAAAAATCCTAAATGAAAAATACACTCAGAAAATATGTATAGTTATGAATGTTTTGAACGGAAACCGAAATTTTTATAAGTATAGCTTATATATTCATCAGGCCATCGAGATTGATTTATTTCTACCTTTAATATGCATGTTTTCTAATAGCGAAGAAATTAAAAAATACTTAAATAATAATTATTCGTGTGGAAACATTTGGAAATAAAAATTAGAGAGAACGGATTTCTTTACAAAAGGACCTTATAACACAAATTGTTACTTATCTACCACACAAAGAAATTGTCGCAATAAACATTGCCTAAGGTAAGCATTTAACTGCTAAGCATGGCAGCAGCACTCACTTGTAAAATGCAATGCCTGAGCGTATAGTTACAACACACTTTAGTTTGCAATCATTTGTATTGTACCTATAGCAAAAACACCTATAAATCAAACTTTTTGTACATTTTTACGAAATAACCCAGAACTATATTATGCCAAACCTACAAAAAAGTTTTATGTTTTATTTCTGAACATGTGTAAGTACAATAAGTAGGCCTGTTATACTAATGAGTATACATTACAGCAATTACACTTAATTAATTTATCTCGGGCATGCAATAAAGGTATATTTAGCAAAACAGAACAATTAACGTTTTTATTTTTAACAACATTCAAATTAAAGTGCTTGTAAACAATGGGAGTAGCTTCCTCTTGCAAAAATGTGCAAAACATTATCTAATACCGCGTGTGATATAGAATCTTTATTATGTGGCAGGCTGTTTAGCGTAGAGGTACTTAGTGAGGCTTGGCGAACACCTCTTTAAAAAAAAGTGGCATTCCAGGAGTGCCGACAGAAGTGAAAACTTGAACAATTACCTACGTGTGTATTTTTTTAATCGTCATATAAACAAAACACAAACAGAATACTTTGCCATCACTCACTGATATATCGGAAATACATTAAAACCGAGTACATCCTGAGGACAGCCGAACATATCCGAACCGGTGTCGGTTACGGTAACAGTGGCGCGAATTCAATGGTTTTTTCCATCTCAAAAAATGCCCAACGCGCCAAAAGAAGTTTTCACTTAAAAAAAGGTAGTTAGTAAAATTATAAGTAGTAGGCAACTGTTCTATGCTTAGAGTATTACACATATGTAGGTACTTATTATATTTTTACGAACTAAAAGTAACTCAAACCATGTTTATTATTTAGCTAGCAGTTGAGTTATTTTTGGGTACTTAATGATATATGATAATTACTTGTAACTAAGACAAACTGAGTAATTTGGTGAAAAACCCCAAACGGAATATAAGCAAGTCCCTGGATTGTAATATTTTTTGCCCATTAACATTTTGGTTTTCCTTTCATACTTAATTATGATACATCTACCTCAGTATACACAATTCAGTTTCAGACACGTTTTTACAATGTGAGAATTCGTACCGAAGGAACAAAAGCATTAAAAAGGTACCTTTTTAGGGCCGCATGTGTTTATTTACCGGCCGTCAGTGTTGTAACGTTGCGAATGGTCGGTTATGGAGGTACCAGCATTGTCAGGTTGCGGCGATGCATACGAGGCGCTGATTGCACCCAGCGCTGTAATCAACGCACCCGCTCGTCCGAATAGATTGAAATACAACGTAGCCCTTCCCTATTTGTATGGACTTTAGTACACTCCCGGCACATAAAATACACCACGCCTTTTAGTGGCTACGAAAACTCGTAACAGTGCTGGAAATACTCATCCAACATTTTTATGTTCATTTGTTAGCATAATTATGACATAATTTTAGTATTTGTAAATTGCAGTGATTACTAGCTGATTTTGCTTGCGATAAAGTGTTTTCCTTTCACAGGAAAACTGTACAAAAAGGTACCTATATAAATAGATATTTTTGTTAAGGATGCCTACATTTTTTAAATTTCACAATGTTTCTAAGACTAGTGTTCGAACAAGTTGGACTGACTTTTATTTATAATTAAGAATTTTGTCTATACCTATATACCTACATAGTTGAATTTAGAAGTTGTTATGGATAAAAACTTGGTTTTAAAAAATAGTAGAAAATATTTAAAGGTCACCTGTTTTGATTTAATTTGTTTTCTTTGACAAAATTAGCCATTTATACAAATTAACTGCACTTGATATAGATATTTAAATTGTATTATATACAGAATGATTTTTTTACCGGTTCCAAATTTTTACAGGGTGTTCTACCCATGAATACGAACAAAATTCACTATGGGACTAACTTTGTAATCACGAAAAAAAAAAATCTGCTGTGTCATACATTTTGGTCAAGTAGGTATTGAACTTTTGTATTAAACAGCTGATTTTTTTCGTAATATCAGAGTTGGTCCCATAGTGAAAGTTGTTCATATTCATGGGTAGAACACCCTGTAAAAATTTGGAACAGGTAAAAAAAAAACATCCGGTATTACCAACCTAGTAGATTTTTTTTTGTGTCATCTGCATCAAATTGTTTGTTAGTAATTTAGGGCTGATTTTCCAACGCCAGATAACTTTATCGGAGAAATAATTTTGAACTTTTGACAGGTCTTCCATACAAAAACTGTCAGATAGAATGTTTGAAATATTTTCTATATAAAAGTTGTCAAACGTCAATCATTATTCCTCAGGTGAAAGTTATTTGCCCGTTGAAAAATCAGCCCTAATTCTATTTAAAAAGTGAATAAGTAATAGCCATATAATAAAATGTTTTTAAAAGTAAAATATAATTTTGACTGAAACACCCGCAGAAGTGGAATCGGAAATGGTGTTCTTTAATTAAGTGTATTTATTTCTACAGACTTCTGGACCAATGTATCGGTAGATATTGATTCAGTTTAAATAAGGCTGCAGGAAAATATTTTAAGACGACATAAACTTACTACCTACTATATAAAAACAAATAAAATAGTAAGTAAAACATAATTTTCCTGAATCGACTCATTTAAGCTGTTCTACCCAGTACAACAAATAGTGTATCTATAGACATTATCCCTTTAGGATTTAGATAAGACATCTATGACAGGTGAAATTATCCGCGTTCGAAATTGTAATTTTTCATTTACACTCGTAGCCATAGATTTATTATTATAAATCTATGCTCGTAGCACATCAATATCTAATCATAATTAATTCTAGCTGTACGTATGTCTTTTGCTTTTTACATAATAAGGATACACTTATCTTGCATGCCAATATTTATCGAAACCGCTTGACGGCACTTGTTTTTTTTATTTGAAAACTATGACGTACCATTTACCTACTTTCATATAATAATAATATTAAATACATCTTTATTATTCATTTATTTTTCTTATATCAAAACATAAGAATTGACTAAAATTTACGTAAGAATTATTTATAATTCATAAAAGTGTCCATAAAAAAAAACCTTAAAGAAATTGTCAACGAATTAAGTCTTGACTTTGAATTATAGATTTAAGAATTCAATAGGTACTAATACTCGTACTAATTAATTTGTATGTTGTCATTTCAGATTTGGTAGAAAATGAAATTGTTGATTTGCAATAAAATCAGTATCAATACATCGCTGAGAAAAATATGTGATATTTTCACTTTTTTATATCTTTTACCTATTTCAATGAACTTTTAATATAGTTTTTTTTTATAATTGGTATCTATCTGAAAAGACCCGCCTCCTAGTTGTCGGTACACTACTAATAGTTATTAGGTAGTTACCTTAACAATGTGTTAGCATAAAAGTGCTTGCATAAAATAACTTCCGTTATTTAGACATATAAATAAAAGTGAAGTACCTTTACGACTCAAAAAAATCATTTTTATTTTTTTTGTCTGTCTGTCTGTTTATTCCGGCTAATCTCCGAAACGGCTACACTGATTTTGACGGGACTTTAACTACTAACTGATGTTATAAGGAGTAACGTAGACTACTATTATTTTAGAAAAATAATTAGGGTTCTGCGCAAAAAAAATGAAAACCCATGAAACCCAGTATATTTTATGACATGCACGCCAACGAAGTCGCTTAGCACAGCTAGTAATAAATACTTATAAGTACCTAACCACTTATAAGTACCTAACCACTTATAAGTCAGGTACAAAAAAAAGGCATAAAATACAACGGTTGCATAAACCAGACGTAATGTTCTACCATAGAAAATGGGTCAGTGAGTGCTCCGGTCTAACCAGAACAACTATCATTGCTTATGTTATTGCAATCCATAAATAAATCGTTTTGCTACGTACGGTCAAGCGCAAGTCAAACACTTGGATCTATAAAATCCGCCCTTACTGCTTCGATATACAGGCGTTGTTATTGTCAAATTGTTACCATGAACCTGAATCCAATCCCCGTACTTAATTAAAAACGTTCTAAATCTAGTCACAATTTCATCTCAGCGACATTCAAAAACTTGTCAAAAATGTAGGGAAATTAAAGGTATTTTTGACAGATTGAGACTGAGATCAAACTGTGAACGTTCTTAAAGGGGTTTGAAGATTTTTGTATGGAGGGTGGCCCTAAGGTCGGCCGCCATTTTGATTTTTTGTCAGAATCGCAGTGCACAACAAAAGTTATATATTTAGATAGAGGACACTTATACAAACAAAAAATGTAATTAACATAATATCCTAAAGCGTCAGGTTTCGGAGTTATTCACCAAAATATAAGTCGAAAACAACAAGGATTTTTTGTTTTTTTTCCCTCTAGGTAAGATAGAAACGTTATTCGTTTTAACCTGACGCTTTAGGATATTATGTTATTTTACATTTTTTGTTTGTATAAGTGTCCTCTATCTAAATATATAACTTTTGTTGTGCACCGCGATTCTGAAAAAAAATCAAAATGGCGGTTGATTTTAGGGCCAAAACCTTCAAACCCCTTACGAGAATTGCCCCTCTGATTGTTTTGTTGCTAGTGACACTAAACAATCAGGCTAAAACGATATTATATGGACTAATTAGATCGGTTTAGCAAGGCATAAACACCAAATTAGACTTGCGGTTGACGGTACGACACTACACAATCTAGGTAAGTAAAATAAAATATAATACAGCAGGGGTACCTTTCCATGAAGCAGCAGATTTTTCTTTATTTATTTATTAATTTCAAATTTTTTTTTGGATCATCATCATTCTCCTGCCCTTATCCCAATTTACTTAGGGTCGGCGCAACATGTCTTTTACTTCCATACTTCTCTATTAGCCGCCATCTCGACAGTTACCCCCCTTTCTAACCATATCATCATTCACACAGTCCATCTATCGTTTCTTTGGTCTTCCATCGCCATCGAAATTCATAATCAACTTTTCTCACGACATTTTCCTCATTCCGAAAAGTTTCTACGCTAGAATCAATGGTTGTCACAGCTGAATTCATGGTTTTCTGGTTTCAGCCTGCGCGTCAATGATGCCACCCTGTATAGCTCATATGGATTAAATTTAGCAGAACTTAAAATTCGTATTAGCGGTAAGCAGGAAAAATTAGCGACGAAAATTGTCGGCAGGATTTGTGTTTCGGCAACATGGGGAGACGAGATAAACACCAAATTCTCTAGTTACGTTTTCAAGGTGTAAACCATATATATTTTATACGCTTGGTTTTATTTTATGTTCTTTTGATAAGAGATGTTGGTACTTGCACCAGAATTGGTGGAATATGAAGGTAAACAGTTACATTGCAAATACAAATAAACTTTTCTTTGTTTCTTTCTATACGTGTGTATATGTTATATAGTATAGAAAATAGTATAGATATGGCTATTTAAACAGGAGTAAACTTTTTTTGAGCAATAATAAGATTTTAAAATGTTCAGACACCCAAATGTTAGTATTTCAATTGAGATTTAATAAGATAAACAATGTTTTCACTCACACTTAAGTACGCAGTAACATAATTAAAGTAATTGTATTATTATTATTTTCCCTCCCTTTTTATATACTTGTACATATTATTATTTTAAGATTGTTAGTTTTTTAAATTATGTAAATATACAATTATTATAATTATACGGATTTGTCAGTGAATAAATTGAGTATTCTTTATTATTGTATTGGATTTTTATCGTTTCGCTTACACTCATTTCACGCTTAAATTTTATAGGTAGGTATGCGGTTTAATTAAACAAAATCTCTGTGGATCGAATGGTAAAAAAGCAAGTGATTTTGATATTAGTATACTTAGGTACCAGTTTATTCGTACCTAAAATGTTTTTAATACGCTGCACGTGTAGTTGGAGTACGTCCATTTATAGTAGTGCGATACCTACTAGTTCCTGATATTATAGTGATTCTCTTATACAGGGTGTGGCGTAAATTTTATTGTGGTCCACCGCTAAGGATTCGATGAACCAGATAATTTACTATAACATATTAAAATTTTAACCATTTCGGTAGCATAATTTTTTTTACAAAAATTACTCTTGAATTTGCATGATTATGTTAAGAAGTATGGAAGAAAAGGACATCTTGCGCCGGCCCCAAATAAATTGGGATAAGGGCAGGAGAATGATGATGATGTTAAAATTAGGGGTAAAATAGAGAAGAACTAACTTTTTCTTCAAAAGCTCTAAATTTACTTAAAAAACTATAATTTTACACGATAGCTCTAGTATTCAGCAGTAACTAACTGAAATAATGAAAAAATAATGGTTTTTGTTCAAACTACAATCTGTAACAAAAGGTAGAAATTTTGTAAATAAAAAAACAAAAAAAAAAAATATAAATTTTCTGAACCCTTGGAAAAAAATGGTTAAAAATGTAATATGTTATAGTAAATTATGTATAATCGAATTCTTAACGGTGGACCACTATTTACGCCACACCCTGTATTCCTAATGCTATCTTAAGGCGTTGAATGTTTTAAATTAACCAAGGATCCTTACAGAGCCCTTAGAGATAACGAATGGCGATAAAAATAAAAACTAAATAAAAACTCCTTAATTGAATAGGTACTCACTCTTGAACAGACCCATCTTGAAACACTTTCTCATAATGTCGGGAAATGTATTAACTTTATTTACGTCGCCCATATATGGTGAGCACTTCCTTCCACTAGTCTTTGTCTTTATTATATCATTAATTAATCAATTAAATTAGAACTGAAATCAAAAGTCTATGATAAAAATTAAAGTTACGAAAACTCGTGAAAATGGTTTGTTGAACGTTCATGTAGCCGGCTCGCTACGACCTGATACATTATCAGACTGAAGCGTCGTCGCAGCCGCAGCAACCGCGCAACCGGCGCGCGCGCCGATCTCATTGCCGCGCTCCGTAGATATAAATCACACGCGCGGATTATCTTATTAAAGCTACAAATAATAGTATCATAAGAGCCCAGTGTTTGTGTGAAAACAAACAGAAATATAGACGATTGTAATTATGTGTTTATTACGTAGCGTTTTAATTGATGTCTGAAACGAGATAGACTGTAATAGATCATTGAAGCGTATCGTGTGTGTGCTCTTATTAATTTTATAGCAGCGAACATCAATCTAGATTCTAGTACCTACCTACATATTTAATTACGCAGTGGCTTATAGGTTAAAGAATCCGCTTCTCAAGTAACAGGTTCATAAGGTTCAGCGTTCAAAATAAGTATAGAAACTATAGAAAGTACTTGTGCGACTTTTCAATCATTTACTTTTGTCCTTTTGAACTTGATCTTGAAAACTATGCAACTGACAGTGAAGGCAAACATCGCGAGGAAGTATATTGGGCCCTATAATCAAAAAACTTTTTTTACAAAAAAAAAACAACTGGCTTAAAAAAAAACACTACAAAGTGATAAATAACTTTAATTTCGGAAGTCGGTGTCGTTGGTTCGTTTTTTGACACCGACTTCCGAAATTAAAGTTATTTATCATTTTGTAGTGTTTTTTTTTGATGTCGGTTGTTTTTTAGTAAAAAAGTTTTTATTTTTCACTTTTGTACCTACCCCACACAAATTCAATTAACACTAGTGCATTGAAAAATTAAAGACACCGACTAGAAGAATCGTTAAAACTCGCATAGAAATGCCGGAGATGCAGTGCATTTATGCACATAACTTCGTACACAAGAATAACTACCTAATGTATTATGTACTGAAACCTTCCTGAAAGTATGTCGATCACATTAGTGAAAGAATGATCAAAATTGGTTCATTAGTTTTTGAGAAAATCGCGGACATACATACATACATACGGGTCGAATACAGAACCTCCTTTTTTGAAGTCGGTTAAAAATACGCATTGAGCATGGGTAGCAAACGATGCTCGTTCCTTCTATGTGGTTCTACCTACAAATACATTGAAGCCATCAGGAAGATAATACAGTTCAAATGAAGTACCTAAGTACAGTTCTTTCAACGGAGGTGCCAAACGACCACAACGATAGAAATAGCCGCTAAACTGGATCAGCATTGGCGGTCCAGCACCCTGATTGCGTAACACAGTTTCAATCACAATGCGAGGGTTTTGAAGGATATTTCTTATCCATTGATTCTTAGGTTTAGTAAATTCGTCTGCTCAACAACGTAAATAACACAATGGCAGACCTGTCAAAGTTAAAGAAAATGCGATCTATTGTCATTTTTAGTGTGTTGCGCAAATTATTCATAACTTTTTTAAACAAAAGAAATAGCAACTAAAATTTTTCAAAATCCAACAATGAAACTGAATTAATGATGGTGCTTTATATCCTGTGCACGTCAAACTTGTCGACTCGTAAGCGGAGTAAGGAAAAAGGTTTGCTTGCAGCCAATAACACTACAATGGGTTAGCAAACTGCACCCCAATTGCTTAATACACTTTCTATTACAGTGCGAAGGATTTTGAAGGAAATTCGTAATCCGCATATCGCTTAGGTATCTTGGCATATATCAACGCACATCTGACATATTTTTGACTGACAGCGATCCAAAATACAGGTTGGCAAAGACATTGACACGCAACCTGTAACAGCAATGAATTCTGAACGTTATTCTGAACCTCTGAACTTTTCTAGGAAAAATTACAACGTAGGGGTTCGTTGAAATATTTCCTAGAAAAGTACAATGCCTAATTTTTACTGACTGTATATCTTTGAACTTGTTTTGGTATTAGTTTCATAAATGGTATCCGTTCGGAATAGAAAATAAATGTGAGTTGAAACAAATACCAGGGGTATTAGTTCATGGTATAAGATCGGAATAAATCGTCTAAAGATTGTATGGAAGATCAGATTTTTCTTCCCCCTAGCGATGAAATTTTTCGTCAATTATTAAAAAAAAATCGCTGTTCCATACATTTAGACCGCGTAGGTATTGTACTTTTCTATGAAACCGCATTTTTTTCTATGTACACGCGAGGTCTAGATCCATGCGAATCATGGAGCACAACAACCAGTGGAGAGCGCGTACAACGCTACCGCGGGCGCTAAACATACGCTAAATCAAGCCTATGCCGCGCGATTTTGGTCAGTCGCAGCAATTGTAGGCTTAGTACGAACGTCACGCGCTCCCGCTTCTAAAACAAGTAAAACTAAAAGTAATGCCTAGTTGTGCAATTAAATGGTGTGGAAAGTGTACTATTACTTCAAGTTACACAAAAGATGGGATAACATTTCACATGTAAGTGGTTTTCTACTCCATTTATTCATTTTGATTAAAAATGAAAATGAAATTCAAATATTTTAATTTCTAGAATGTTCCCGCTGCTGTCTCTTTCTGGTGCACTCAATTTCATACTTGCAGTTGTCTCTTTTTTTCTCGATAGTGCTGTTCCCAGCATCGTGACGATTATATCGATATAATTTCAAATAATATATATATATTTTTGGAAAGAAGTAATTTTACGGAGCTCGCGGTGGGAGTAAAATGGGAGAAATGGTCACGTTCATGTGCTGAAGTCAATAATGAAGTCATAATGAGAAACCAAGATAGCGGCTGCAAAATTTTACAAATTTTTCGTCATTGTGTCGTTTTCATGGTTTTCGAGGGTGCTGAACTCAATCGTGAGGTGGTCAAAACGAAAATACAAAATGGCGGCTGCAATTTATTTTAAATGTTCGCCATGGGTTTCCTTTTCATAGTTTTCGAGAGTGCTGAAATCAATAGTGAGGTCAAAAAGAAAACCCGAAATGGCGGCTGCATTTTTTAAAAATTTTCGCCATTGATGTCGTTTTCGTAGTTTTTGATGGTGTGGATAATTATCATCTAAAATGTATTTTGTATACATTAAAATTCGCAGATTTCCCTGTGACGTTGCAAAACTAATAGTAGCGACATCTGTCGTGGAATAGCGTACGTCATGGTGGTTTACGAGACGCAAGGTGGCGTTGGTGTTTTGTGTTTAGTAAATTAATTACAGTTCATCAGTTAATTAAAACAAATGAACAAACATACATAATTCTCCATATTTTTAAATAAAAAACAATGTCGAATGTAATAAAGATAAAAATCGATACTTCATAATCTTATATAGTCTGTGGAAGATTATTCGAGAAACTGTCAGATTGGTTTGGAAAGAAACGGTGTTCCGTGTCCGGTCTTTTACGACTAAGAACACGAGCCTGGGGGCTGTTTGAGAGGGACTTTATATCCTGAGAGGAACGGGATGTGCCCAAATAACCCGATGGGGTTTTAATATAAATCCAGAAAGAGTGGAATCCTGTGAGTATTCAACCATTTGCTTTATTCTTGCTGGATAGCCTATAGCCCAGGTCTCTTGCATGTGTGTTCTGACACGAGGACGTTGTTACAGGTCTGGCTTGTTATGCTAGCCTTCTTTTGATTGGTGCTATGCGCAGCTAAATTGATGCCTGGATGTTGCGCCGTTGTGTGATGATTTGGAATTCATCAGAGCGCAGGCGGCTTTAAGGTTATCCCTTGCGGTGTGGTCATCCGACGTTCAGGAAGGCCTTACTTAGCCGGTTCCCGGTTATGAGAGAAGTTCGCCACTCCAGGTAACGAAAGCGTCACCATCTCGTCCGTAGGCCGCGTTCGCGTGTGCTCACAGGTTTGTCCTGTGAGCGAAGCCAAGGACCGACGATCCGTCAACTGATTGGTCAACTGATTGGTATCAACGGAATGAGATCAACTGATTTAGTTCAAAACTGAGAGGTTATCTGTGTAAGATTATAATTTAACCTATGAGAGAGTTAGGCCTTTTGTAAAAAACTAGGTGTTAAGACCAGTTGTTGTAAAGATATTGTGTCTCGGGTTTGCTTAGTATATTAGTTATTTTCCCCTTATGAGCACAGTCCAAATAGGTCGACACATGTACGATGAGCTAAAGGTTATTGATTTATTCCCTCACGGACTCGCCATAGCGACTCTGAGAAACTGCTATTGTCTCATGCAGGTGTTCACCCATACCACTAGGTACGGAGACTAGTTGTGTGGGTGAATGCCGTAGTAGCAGGGAAAGAGGCATTATTTTAGTGGCTCGCCACTTTGTTTGTATGTGTGCCTTTATTTTGTATAATTCCAATAAACTTGTATTGTGTAAGAAGGTACTTGTTTAATTGAATCTTTCCCTAGCAGAATATACACTATAAATTTACTTTAGCACGGTGGTGAGTAGTATAGTTCAAATAGAAACCATCATCAGCTTGTTTCCAATTAATTTCTGTAAACTACGCACGGGCCGGGTTACATCCCAACGATGACATCAAGAAGAAAGAAATTTGGATCAAAGCTACACATAGAGACAATTTATTTCCAACAAAGTGTAGTGTTGTAGTGTTGAATCTACCAATCACTTAATTGACTTAGCTTCAGGTGTAGCTAAAAAATATATTGATACTAGACTGACATTTATTACGAAAAATAATACGAATCCAAAAGATTATATAAGAAAAACATATTCAAAACTAATCCACTTTAAAAACCAGTAATTTTTCTTTGAAATAACGCAATTATATCTACATGTAATAAAATCTGGTTTTATTACAAAATCGAACCCGTAATCTCTGTATCGCAAACAAATCCATAAACTACTAATAAGTCAAATTATTATCGATATTTTTTTAATTACCTTTTTGGAATCCCTAAAAAATCAGTTGTCATTCGGTTGTCAATTCATCACCCAATCACAGCGGGCGAAGCGTACCTCTCCCCCCGCCGTTCTTTAGTGACTTTGATTTAGAAGAAAAACGTGCTGATGCTCTCTCCACTGGTTGTTGTGCTCCATGATGTGAATTCATGGTTACAGTTTCCGCGTCTATGCTTCGGTCACCCTGAATACTGACTGACTCCTGTCATACTTGAATATTAAGTTAATTTAAGATTTACATATTGACATTATTATTTTGACTGACGTCTACGTACCAAAGTAATTGTCAATTGTTTAATTAGATGATCATTTTTATGAGTAAGTATTAGTAATGGGTCGTTACTCTTGCATTACGCCGACAGAGAAACGATGAGAAGCAATGGTTTGTTTTCTTTTGTTGAATGAATACATTAAAATTAGTATCTAGTGTCTATTGTCTATTATTTTTATTTATTCGCGGTTATGTTTTATTATATGTATATAATAATAAAAAGTACCTGTGAAAATAATGTGTGTATTCTCATAAAAAAAAAAACGGGTTGCACTCCGGGAGTGCCGGCAGAAGTGAAAACTTGAATATTAACGTTGAAATAAATCAATTATTAATTGAAATAATATAACTAAGTTTTTTTCACTATTTCTGCGTCACTTTTTTCATTAATCGATGCACTTTGTTCAATTTCCATTTTTTGAAACACGAATTTTACGAATACACAGCAGTGTGGCTACTACACAGACGGTCGAGCCATCAGCTGTCCATCCACGTCCGCGTCCGCGTCCGCGTCCACCATCACCATCACCATCACATCACCATCACCATCGCCATCGTCATCACCATCGCCATCACCATCGCCATAGCCATCGCCATCACCATCGCCATCACCATCGCCATCGCCATCACCATCACCATCCATCCATCCATTATCGTGTCTCACTTGGTTCACTTCGGTAGGCGCCGCCGTAAAAAGAGATGGGGGGGGGGGGGAATCTCTCCTGACGGTCACGTGTCCTGACGCGATGTCCTGACGCGAGTTTAACATTTTTTACCCATTACAAAAAGTGTTCAACGCCGCTAAAGAAGTTTTCACTTCAAAAATCTAAATATTATCGGTGATATGATATGTATGAGCTGCCTCGTTGTATCGTTGTGTGTTGTCGTCGTAGTGGTAGTAGACGCAACTACTGAACATGGAAGTCCTGGGTTCCCTAATCAGGCAAAGTGTTATTGCGTTTTTCATCTGGATTTTTTCAGTAGCAGCCTGGAGTCTGGATTTCTGCCCCGTTGTTGACAATAGGCTTGCCACCTATTACACGGGTTTTTAACATAACTGGAGAAATGTGGGTGTACTATAGATTCACCTCTGACGAACCCTTCGGTGAATACAGTCCTGATTTTATGTTATGTGTACTCGTATGTTCGTTATCCATTGCTTTATATGTTTGAATAATTTGCCTTTTTAACAACGTAAATAACGCAATGAATATTATTGAATTGTCAAAATGTTATTGTGGATATTCCCAATGCTATTCATTGGGAATATCAACAATAACCCCGTTGGAAGAAGAAATGGTATCTTTATCTTGGTATTTTTCAACCTATTCTCAGTCCTTGTTTCAAGAAGTCCTAAATAAAACAGACCTGTCCTGAAGATCGATATTGAATTTGGTCTAGATATTTATAGCACAATTCAAAAAGATGTGCTGCAGTGTTTTCTTTCGAGTTAGTATCGACATGGTAATAATAGTATAATAACTTATCGGTAATTATATTTTCAAGCCGTTTGAGGTTGAAGCTCTCGGGCCGTGGGGTCCGAGTGCTCATGGTTTGTTCAGAGAAATCTCCAAACGACTGATTGACACTTCCCGTGACCCAGAGGCTAAGCTTTGCCATACAACGTGGCAGTGCCGCCAGTCTCTTGGGTACATTACCAGACAACAGCGATGCGGAGGGATTTTACGACGCCATATTTTAGTTAGTTAATAGTTTAAGTTAGTTTGTTATATTTTTATGTTAATAGTTAGTTAATTAGAATAAGAAGTTTATCCAGTGTATATATTTTATAGGATGACATGATATTCTACCATAAACGCGTAACTGCCATGCGGTCTATGAGTATGCACATAGATACATTAAGCGTATGCATTAAGCGTTCTGCAATATTTTTTTTTAATATGAAAAATAAAACTGCTAGAAAACAAAACCATTTCTTTCAACCTTCACATTTTATGGAGGAAAATAAAACGTATTACGTTTCAATTTTTAAACAAATAAGCTTTACCGTCTGCGAGGTGTAAATCTGCAGATTTACGGGCTGAGCATCTCGAGTTTCCAAGTTTATCTAGTTGATAACAGTTCGAGACATAATTATGTTGATGAAGGAAGAACGTCTGTGTCCTAGAGAAGGCTTTTTGTCCTTTTACGACAAGTGTAGAAAAGTTATAATAACTAAAAGGTGACTAAAGGGACAAGATAATACGTCATAATTACGTAATGTACTCAAATAATGGTCAATTAGCGTTATTTAATGAAGGAACATTAGGAATTAGGGTTTTATAATAAGTATATAAGTCGATGCTCAGACCTATTTGTATCATACGTTAGGAAAGGAATCAAGGAGTAACTAATCCAAATTCATCACACACCCAAAACGGTTAAAGTAAGTGTCTTTGTTTATCTTTTGTTTGTATTTTTATGGTCCGTGTTTTATACGCAAAGGAATGTTTTTTGCAAGTGTATAACTTTCCTTGTTTGTGGTTTAATTCAGACAATTCGTGTTTCCTTGACCATGGTAATTTACGGTTGAAGTTTAATCACAATAACGTAGGTATATCCGCTTGTTGGTACTGTTGGTAGACCTTCAAAGGCTGTATATGTAAAAAAAAACTTCTTACTTTCTTTTTTCTATTTACCACGAAGTTGTTGTGTCTGTTTTTTGACTTTTCGATAACCATTTACTAACCATGAAGAAAAATGTTTACCTATAGGTGAGATCCATATTTTTATGGAGATTACTCTCTAGAAAGCTATAAAAAAACCCACAGGAACTATTACTGGCACTCAGTACTATCGAAAAAACTATTTTTAACCCGACTACGAGTTTAATTTAAAAAAACATCTCATATATTCATTTCCCTACGTGCTCGACGTTTTGAACTCAGGAATTTATAAAAAATATTTTTTATTTTCAGATGCTCCGTAGAATCGTTTTTGTATTCGCGATCACACTGTCTGTTCAGATGGTTTGCTCAGATCCTACGTCATCAAAGAACCCAAAAACCCTTAAAGAAGCTGATGAAGACTTAATGCTTGACTGGGATGTACTGACTCACCCAAATTTACATAAAAGAGAAGTGGCCACAATTTTGTTCGCAATCAAAAACCAGTTCAGAGAAATCTTTGAAGAAATGATAATCGACGCTTCCAGTATAATAAAAACTATTTTGTACCAATTCAAAATGAATCTGCTCAAGAAGTTTGAAAGCTACACGATGGCTAATTTGCTGCGTGTAATCATCGATGGTATAACTGATCTTACTGATTCCGATCCTGAACTGTCCTTCGATGAAGTGGAAGTTGTGGAACGAGCGCAAGTGGCACCAGTGCAACTGGAAACTTATAGAAATCCATACTATCCATCGGCGTTTTCAACCATATTTCGGGATAAGAGACAAAAGCATAAATAACAAGTCGTTAACTGTAAGTTTTTGTTTTTTATGAACAATTTTGAATTTTTGTCAGATTTTCCATACAAAAACTCAGATTAGACGTCAATTTTATTCCACGAATAAAAATTATCTGTCGATTGAAAAATCAGCCCTAAGTGAAATAAATTATTGAGTGATATTAAATCAGAAATGTTTTATTCAAAATACCTTGTTGCACAAAATTACAAAGTTTGTTAACACCAAATGTGGTGAAAAGCTCCATAAACATTTAAACAAAGTTATACGTAGTTTTGAAAATGTCTACGCCAATGTTGCATTTTACGAATACCACTAAATTTAAGAAAGAGGCTAACTAGGTAACCTTTAGTCTTTCTAAATCAGCACAGTAGATAATTATGATGTATACCTGACCGTGACGGTAATTATTGTAAGAAAACGTGACCAGTCACAGTATAAACATACATTTGGTGTTATTTGTAACCACAAATGTCGCGGTGATCAATTAAGCGGATAGTCAGAAATCCCTATACAGGTTAGTTAACGTAGGTCTACTTACAAAGTTGTTATGCATGTATTTTACAATCTTATTAACATGTTTGACATACTCGTATTAGCTATTTAAATTAGACAACTTGTGACGAATTTTGTCGAAATTCCGAAATACACACATCAAAAGTGTCTAGGGATCAACATATATTTTTGCAATAACTTTTCTCCTGATTGATATTAATTAAAATTTTCTTTAAGGATTCATCAAATAAAGTGTTTTCGTTTGTCACAGTAACGATAAACCAAGTCACCTTTGCATTAATAAAGAAATTTGCCATTTTCCTAATAAAGGGATTTTTGACATTTGAACCACTAACACAAAAGTTCGAAAAAAAGACTGAAATAACAGTTTTCTTTAAAATTTTATTGGGTAACTTAAACAATTAATAATCCGTGTTTCTACCGCGAACACTAACAACACAAGAACATCGGTTTGGCATACTCAAAATGAGTTCATCCAAATCACGCTGTGGAATGGCCGCCCATGTTCGTTGCAACAACAAAAAAAGGTCTTCTTGCGACTGGATACCCTCCATATTCGGCAGAGCTCTTCTCTGTAGCATATCCCATGCATGCTCAATCGGGTTCAAGTCTGGCGACTGAGCAGGCCAGGGCAGGACATTGATGTTAGCTGCGGCGAGAGTCTGTCTTACAACTCTTGCGGTGTGCGGTCGTGCATTATCATGCATTAACTGAAATAAGGGACCGATTTGCACTTGTAGAGGAACGATGACGTCTGATACAATCGTCTCAGCATAAATTTGAGCGTTGAGGTTGCCTCTGATCCAAATCAACTCAGTTCTTCCGCCGATCCAAATACCCGCCCATACAATGATGGTTCCACCACTATAGGGATGGACTTCCTGGCAGGATTTTAATCGCTGTTGGCGTCCAGGGGTTCTCCAGTGTCGTATACGTCTTGTATCCGGTCTCATACCAAAACGAGACTCATCAGAAAAGCACACGAAACGCCATTGTTCTTCTGCCCAATTTCTGTGTTCAAGAGCCCATTGATATCGAATCCTACGATTGTGCATTGCTATAGGTGGTACCCGTAGCGGTCTTCGGGAATGAAGGTTCACTTCATGCAAGCGGTTTCTGACTGTTTGGTCGCTAATTAAGTTCCCTGAAGAGTGATGAAGCCTCACGGCTAACATCATGGCGGTTATTGTTGGAGCTCTTCGAGTTAAGATTTGAATGTATCGGTCTTGTCTCCGTGTGGTGCAGCGATACCGTCCTCCATGGCGCTCAGCCACGGTACCAGTGCTTCGGTAACGTGTCCAAAGTCGACTGATAACACTCTGACTTGTATTCAGAGCTAAAGCCACAGTACGTTGCCGGGAACCAGCTTCTATCATTCCCACGGCTCTGAGCATTTCTTCCCTGCTTAAATTGGTTTTAATCAGTAGTAGGGAAACAGTAGCACTAATAATGTCTTCAATGCGTTGTATGTTTTTATAGGGAAAATATTGACAGCTGATTTTCATCTTTTACTCGAATTTGATTCACAGTTCCTGATTCAAATTATGAAATGCACCAAAAAGGATCCATATAAATTTATAAAATCATAAATGTATTACAAAGCCACATCTCAATCTCAAGAAATCCGCATAAAAATGCTTGATCCCCACTTTTGATGTGTGTATTATTATGTCTCTAAATGTCCTTTAAGTAAATAATTGCTCATTTATTTAATGTAGGTGCAGAATAAACTTTCGCCAAAGTTAAAGTTTTAGCGAATATTTAAATTCGTTGATAAACAATTGTCCGATCTAAGATACGTATGGACGAACAACCTAAAGAAGGTGGCTGGGACAGACTGCATGCGGAAGGAAGGCGGAGGACATGGTGTTGTGGCGCAGCCTGGGAGAGGCCAATGTCCAGCAGTGGACTGCAATAGGCTGAGTTGTAGATTGACAATGCATTATTTATAAGTAGGTATGGCAAAGCTAGGTCAGTCAAGTTTCTCTCAGTATGCATTTAGTTATAATAAGTAAAGTGAACATTAAAATGAAATCGAATTGCATAATTGTGCCTTGACCAAAATAGATTACTTATTGAAGACGTGTTGAAAAACAAAAGATTACTCCATTACTTCAGATTATCAGCTTCGATTACTTATTGCAGCACTACAGTAAGGTATCGGTATTGCACATACTATTATTAAAACTTGATTACGATCAGTTTTAATATGATAATTATAAAATTATTCAATCATACGAGTAACGTTATGAAATAATTATGCGTTCCAATTGTACTAACATTAGTTGTGCCTTTGGCTTCGCTTATGTGTACTCATTGTACCTACTAAAAATTGGCCAGAGAACATAATAATATCACGAAAATCGGATATGTGGCTCTCGAGTTATAAGTGCAAATGACTTAAAAGGATTGGGTGTGTGCTACGCGGCCTACGGGCTACGGCTACGCGCTACGGATGGGGTGTTTTCGTAGCACATTGTCCTTGTGCAGTTACACCCCGTAACACGTAGCTGCTACGCATTTGTTTTTTTATTTACCATGACTATTTTGTATCTTTTTAGTGATTAAAATATTAATATTTATTGATGTTGATGAATTTCAATTGGAATCCAGGTTTTTTTAAATCCAGTAGACACTCTTTAATAGATTTTTTTATTTTGTAAAATTTCTGCTTTTTTATTATTAATTATGTATGCTCTCTTGCATGCATAATCACCCTATAAAATTCCCACTGTTGAGACACAGGCCTTCTCTCTTAAAGAGGGAGTGGGCTGTAATCTACCACGCAAGTGCGGATTGGTAGATGTTAAGGTGTTCGAATTTTTGGTTCTAGGACATGCCGGTTTCCTCACGATGTTTTTCTTCACCGTTTTGAGAGCCGTCCGTTTTGATTTTGTTTTTTTCGTGGTGATAAAACAATAAAATATTATATCTACGTAAGATTTTCCCCTACTAAAAATCCATCGATGCGCCTGAAGAAGTTTTTAATTCTTTAAAAAAGCTCATATTCGACCACTATTTCACCAGTTGATACCAATATTATATGGCAACAAAGTTAAATCACATTTATATAATGATGAATCTAATGGCAATGCAACAAGAAAAAGCATAAATATCGATCAACGTGGTAACGTTGATATCGATCTTTATGCTCGTTACCCGTTTACCCATGAGCCAATTAACATGTCACGAGATTAACCAGGAAACCAACTAATTATGAGTCTTTACCTCACCGCTAGTTCACCTTTCTAAGACTAAGATTAATCATTGAACACATGTCATGCACTTCCGTAATAGGTTCTCAAGACCAAACTTCTAAGCAGCATTTAAATATTATTATGCATCTCTTCCCGATGATGTTCTCGCATCGTGATAGGGAGTGAATCCCGACGAAAGCAAAGCATGTTATGCGCCACATTGATTTGTCGTCTGCCGGGCTCTAGAACTCCCCCGGGATCCCTTATACAAATAGTTGTAGATATTTCTTGATTAAATAATGTTATATTTAGTATACTAGTAAGCACATTCATACACACACACACACACACATAGCACATTATGTCTGTATTAATTAATTCAACAAGAAGTCGTTTAGAAAATGTAGCAAGTGCCTTACAAAAGTATTTAGCAATAATTGTTTTGTTACTTGCTACCAACTTTTAATTTTTTCTTCTCATACCATAATTCAATATTTTAGTACGAATAGATGCACTTTAAACAAGAAGCGGTGAATTAATACACCGAATAAAATTAAAGTTGCATTTTCAAAAAAAAAAATAATTACATAAAAAAACAACTTATCATATGAACTTATATAACGAACGCTTTATTGTATGAACTCGACCTGTATTGATCTAGCTAGGTCCTCATCCTTCCTGGACATTATAATGTACGTTCGTTAATTTTAGAGCTCAGTCGCGAGTCGCGACCACGATTACTGCCTACTAAAAAGCTACGAGCAATATGTCTGAACAAGTTAATGATGCCATTATCGACACGCTAAGAAGAAGAATGATGCTATTCATATCACACAGGCGCCAAACGTGTAGTAGCGTAACCAAGGACGTTATAGTTTGGTTATAACGTCCTTGAGCGTAACAGTCTTTAAGATGACAGCTAACTTAGATAATAATGATGTATTTTTAATAAATGGTCAGATAAACAGTAACTCAAAGGTGCATAGCATATTATTTAACTTTATAGGTTAGACACTTCCATTACGTTATTCAGTAATTCATTGCTAAAAGCTGTAGTCAAGTAACTCGGCATAGGTACATACAAAGTAAGTGAGTAATACTAAATAATCTAGCTTAGTTAATGAAGGTAGTAACATTATACACTGGGAATACTTTAATTGCATTGAGTTATGGTTACCTGCGAAAATGTTTGTGGTGACAAAAGTTGTGACTGTAATCTGCAAGATCGGCTTACAAGACTAGGATATCGTTCAACTCCACATAGAATCCAAATAGGTCGGTCATTGTGATGATTTTAGCTGGAAAGAATCCAGTTTAACTCTTTATTGTTACTTGGGAATACAGACCTCCCAATGAAAAAAGTTTATTTAAGATGGCTGAAAGTCGCTTACAGTTTTTAATTGCAATCTGTTACATCAAGGATGCAACAAAGCTAATTCAAATGTAAAAAAACGTAGCAAACATTTGACTTCTCTAAGGTATAAATTCCAGTACCTACATGCAGCACACCATTAACTAAAAATATCGAGTATAATGTCATTATTAAAATATATTGTTACAAAACAAAAAGTCCATTATGGATTTAAGCGCCTGACGTGATTGTTACTTACGAAATGACGACCGACACAGGACGTTAATAGTCAGCATAACCGGTCAGGCGCACTTACGCCTTTAAAAATTAAATAGCAATCAGTTTATCTTATGCAACAAATGCGTAGTCATTTCATGGCTCTAAATGTACCCGTTGAGGTTGGTTGGATTTCAAGAGTGTTCTACATTTTAAGCCACTCCATCCAGCTAATTTCGGGGAAGGTCATATAGTATCTGTATCTAACATATCCTAGAGACTAGTCCTCGACTTAGTAAAATGCAGAGTACTCAATGAACCGAAGTATTTTACTTTCCACTTGGAAACTCCAAGTGGAAAGTAAAATAGTCCGGTTCATACGAGTTTACGTGTCGAAGTTTCATGTAAGTAGAAGTTGCACTTTGCATTTGTTTCGACCCAAGGTAAAGAGAATTGCGAAGATGCAATTCCCAGACAACTCTTCAAAATAAACTCTTGAGCCTAAAACACAAAAACTTTGGAAGACTAGGATTGTCAGACGTTTATTATTATTACCTGACAGCAGCGTCAGCAGCACGGCACGTTACGACTGTCATTGATATTTGCATGACAGCCGGGGCCGACGACTTCACGTGCTTTCCACATAGCTCATAGCTGACCATGGCAGCGTTGCTTAACCTCGAGCAAAGATCTATGTGGTCGCTGTTTATCCAGATATAAATATAAAAAATATGATGCAAGTTTTATTTTTACCCGACTACGAAAAAGCCAAAGCAGGGTTATGATTTTTAACAGGCTATGTACTCGTATGCATGTATATATGTATGTTCATCTGTTCTCTCATACCTCCTAAACTGCTAGTCGTATTTTGTCAAACGAGGTATCATTGTAAGCGTCATGTTGTTTCGCGGGTTATAGGCTTATGACATAAAATCTAACATGGCGGCTTATAGCGGATGTAAAAAGTTACCGATTTTTTTTCTAAGATTAATATAATGTCGTATTTGGTATTTAATGAATACTGAAAATATATTTTATATTTATAATTATACATACTTAAGCATCCACGTCTTGTTTGTGCCTCTTTAGTTGGCGTTGTCGTAGTTGGGTTTTAGTATTTGACTTTCTTTTTTGGTTTATCTATACTAATACTAATATACTAATACTAATCTATACTAATATTATAAAGAGGTAAAGTTTGTAAGTTTGTATGTTTGTAAGTAGGGGGTAATCTCTGGAACTACCAGTCGGATTTGAAAAATTCTTCTTGCATTTGATAGCGCAATTCTTGAGGAAGGCTATAGGCTATTTAACATCACGCTATGACCCTTAGGAGCCGAGCAAAAAGAAAAAAAAGTCAAAAAGAACGTTAAGTGATAGCCCGGGTGGGTGATGCGATACGACGGGGTGGCTCGGGGGAAACAAGAAGTGTCACGCGAACGAAGTCGCGGGCTGAAGCTAGTAATAATAATAATAATATTATAAAGAGGTAAAATTTGTAAGTTTGTATGTTTGTAAGTTTGTATGTAGGGGGTAATCTCTGGAACTACCAGTCGGATTTGAAAAATTCTTCTTGCATTTGATAGCCCAATTCTTGAGGAAGGCTATAGGCTATTTAACATCACGCTATGACCCTTAGGAGCCGAGCAAAAAGAAAAAAAGTAAAAAAGAACATTAAGTGATAGCGCGGGCGGGTGATGCGATACGACGGGGTGGCTCGGGGGAAACAAGAAGTTTCACGCGAACGAAGTCGCGGGCTGAAGCTAGTTTCTTTATATGTACATACCGACACACTTAAGAAGTTTCGAATTAGTTTAGCTGCCCGACCTAGGAATGAAACACCAGACCGCTCTTGATAAAATCCTACGTCATTTAAATTTATAAATGTGAAAGTCTGTATGTTTGTAAATTTCGATGTTCTTTACAGCTTAACGGATTTGGATGACATATTCGTACGTGGATTAGAACATAGGATATTTTTTATTCCAGTAATTCGTTCCCGTGGGATAATTTCCTACATTCACGAAAACGAAGCCTCTGGCAAAAGCCGTTGGCTTTATATTTTATTGCTGTCATTATTATCAAAATCGGACTTCATGCGCGTTTCATTGGGAGCATATTTTGAACTAAATGTGTATACACACGAGCAGCACGCGTCAACGGCAGAGGTAACTGCAGTCGTCGACACTTCTGCAGCTGCCGGCGACAACCGGTGCCAGTCGTGTATTTGAGAACCGTACTCAAATAGGTACACAAGCTGTCGACTGCAGTTGCCTCTGCCGGTGACGCTTGCCGCTCGTGTGTATGCACAGGGTGTGTGTACTGCGTGTACCTGCAACTGCGTGTATACACTTGGGATCACTAACTCCATCGTTTAATATTAGTATGCATGTTGTGTTATCAATACACATGTCATCGTAGCCCTTGACCAAAACAAGCTCGAACGCGTTACGTTATCATTTCAAAGTATGCTGAACACTGACTGCAGCACCTATCAGGTCATGGTGATTAGTTTAATATTATTGTTGATATTATCTCCCTTATTTATAAACGCTCTATGAAAAGCTTAAATTTAAAATAAGGTTAAGTATATAATACGCTGACGTTTATCACGATTTTAATCCTTACCTACACAGCCATTATAAGCAGGTAAAGGGACAAATGGTTTATCTACCTATTAAGTAACATCTTATAACACTTGCAATTACAATGTACTTATATTTACCCGTGTCTTTCGTTATTCAAAATGTTCCGATTTTTCCCACTACATACCTACCTACTTATAATTAAACGCAATTGTTCTGTTTACTAGATACTTTGAGCAAGATCCTTTTTAAATACATGATCATTTTTAAGCCACGGCCGAAAACGCAATACATTAATTTGGTTTTTAAAAGACAAAGAAAATTAAAACTGAAGTAACAGGTAGGTAAAGTGTAAAACCATTTAAGCCTTTAATTTGGTTTTTAGTTTTAACGCTTATTAAGTAAAGGAAGTCGGTTTATTGGATTATTTATAAGTACACTAGAGGTGACTATATAAAAGTAGATAGGCAACTAGTGATTGTCCGAGACGTTACTTGCACAATATTGTAAAGTGTATCGTGATCAATGTCACTCGCCGACTCAGACCGTTCATAATTTTTGTCAGCCTTCACACTTTTAATTATCACCGCCCTTGTTATAATTAATCCCTAAGATTCATAGCATTGAAGTATAATTACCACAATGTTCTATTGTGAAATAGTTTTTCTTTGGAATGCCGATGTTTTTTCAATGAGGCGTTGTGCACGAATCTCTCTGCGGGTAAATCACAATCCGGAGCGATCACAGTTTATATTCCGGTCACAATACCACTTGTTTTGTCACGGAGACGCGTTCTTATGTTTCACATTCATTGCGGAGACACAACGAGAAGGCATTTGGATTTTGTTTAGAAACGAAAATCCCGAGGACTCTTTCAAAATGTTAATTGTGTAATTTTCACGAGTTAATTTACACGAACCTTAGTAAAACTGCTTTTGTTCCAAAACGGTAGTTGGATTTGAGCAGTGGTGAATTAATGATACGCACGCTCCTCACATACAAATTAGTCTCATTACAACATCACCTCCAGCTGTCAAGTGTATCGGCTATGGACTGCAATGTTATCTACGCGTAGACTAGTAATGGAAGTCCAGATGTAGGTCTAAGTCACACGTAGATAGCAGATGACAACACTAATAACTTCAAAGGATTTATTGAGTTATTCCTGTTGCCAATTATTTATACAGTAGCTACATAAGTCTACGTGCCCGAGAGAGTACTCATCTTGGGCCCAAAAACCCTCCTATTTCTCCCTCCCTCTTATTTCTCCAGACGTTTCGGATCACTAAGGATAAGGTTTGACTGAAAACTCAACGGATCGAAAGATTCGAAAGAGAGAACTGATGAAGTCATTCAATCAGCTTTTCATTAACTCCAACTGACTGACACAGCTTTTCTGTACCTAGATAAGGGCAGTTTCTGTATATACCATAATATCTTGTAATCAAACATAGCCTTTTCCTCTACGTAGCATGATTTTATCATTTGTGCGGAACAATGCTTTGTAACTGCTGTAGTACTTCAGACCGGGAATGATGTTCGTACCCGGAATTCATACATTGTACATTCTAAGTACCTAATTATTGTTATCTCTATATTACAGACATTACAAGAGTGATTATGACTCAAAGAAGTTTCTCGTAAAACTAGTTTGTAGGCGTTCCTCGTAATCTTCTGAGTATATAAATAAATCACAGGAAAACTTTAATCAAATAACTTTATAGCTTAGAATAGTATTTAACGGTGATAACTCACTACGCTGTAGTTTACCAACTAGACGTTACCGTGGAGCGCCTGAGTCGTTAAAAACAAACGATTCTCTGATATTAACATAACGAGTACAACACAATTTGTCTACGTTTTCTTAGTAGCACCTAATGCACTCAGACTTAATTGAATAATGTTGTACTTGGCTGCTATATAAATGAATGGTTCTATTAGTAGTGTAGATAGAATTAATAAATTTTACAAAATTTTTACGACGACGTCGGGGATAGAGCGGAGCGATGCGTCTCAAGTGGAGTTGGGCAGGACATCTAGCTAGATCACCGATGGAGTAAAGCTGTGACCGAATGGTCGCCAAGGTTAGGCCAAAGAAATCAGGGCCGTCGAAAAACGCGTTGGGTTGACGATGTCGTCAAAGCCACAGGAAATACCTGGATGAGAGACGCACAGAACAGGGAAGTATGGCAGACGAAAGGGGAGGCCAGCACTCCAAGCAGTGGGTGATTGCGGGCTGAAATGACGATGATGATGACAGAACTTTTAACAGCGCGTGATCCGACATGCAGTTGGCTGTATTTTCCTTTTACCTAAAACATAACATAACATCACGCCTGTATTTCGAGAAGGGTTAGGCAGAGGTGCACCTATACCTGGTACACCCACATTTCGTCAGTTATGTTTAAATAAAAGTCTCATTTAACAGGCTATTGAATATCTAGACATGTTTAGGTACGCGACGAAGTAAATGTACAATTAATTGTGTTGATTTGATTATGTGATTGCATTATAGGAATTACCTACCCGAAAAACGTGTTGTATTGTGTACATTAATAGTGTTTTAAATTTGTTTAGCGATATACAATTATTAGTGGTTAACAAATTTTAAACGTAATTTTCATTGTTGACGCAGAAATTATGTTTTAATTATGTTTAACGACAATCAACTGTGCAAACGGAACTGACAAAAACACACACCATAAAATATACATATATTTAGCCCTGACGTTACTTAAAATACTTTGCAAAATTACCAAACACCAAGTAAGTAGCATTCTTCTATTCTTTAGCTCCCGTGTGGTTCACATGGTGAGATCATGTGGTATTGACCAGAGGGTCGCCACGAAATGTGCGTAAATTCAATGTCACACGCGTCTAGCAATGCTAAGACGCAAATTGTGCAATCGACGTAAAAGATAGAGCGGACTTTGTGACTAGACCATCAGATGCGTCATAGAAGAACATTTTATGGAACTAGTTTAATTGCTGGATTCATAAAACTTAGGAGCAGCCCAGAGTCTGAGTTTGTATGCGGTTAATATCAATAGGTTCGACCCATGAACTTTAAACATATATATCTGACGTAATAAGGTACTCTCAGGCACAGGTAGGTATATAAATGATTGATTATTATCAGTAGATCTTTTTAATTTTGAACACTAGGTTTAAATAAATAAATAAATTATCAGCCTGTATTGTCCCACTGCAGGGCAAAGGCCTATCCCTTTGTTTATTTTACTTAACTTGATCCTTAGCCAATAAGTACGGATCAAACTCTCCATAAGCGTCAACTTTGTCACACGACGTTTTCAGAAGCCCATGTTGTGGTGGTCTTAGCCTAAAATACATCCGACTGGCGGGAAGCGTGGCTGCTTTTCGGGTGACGTCGGCGATTTGTAAGTCGGATTTAGCATGTCGCAAAATAAGTACCTATCAGAAAGTTCTTAAGCATTTTAACTGAGATGAAACGATGTTAGTCGTTTCGCACTTTGTAACTTCTAGAATTATATTTATTGACTTTTAGAAATTCTTCTAATGCAGCTACGAAGTTTGTGCAGAATAAACCTAATATTTCTCAGATAAATTATTTATTACTGCATTCTTTAGATTAGACAAGATTTCGCTTAATAACAAGACGAAGCAACTTGAAGTACCTACTGCTTAGGAGTGAACTCAAATGTGATGAGCACATCACATTCAATCAATCATGACAGAGCAAGAACTAAAAGTTGTGAACATTAGTAACTATGTGTAAGGGTCATGTTTTGTAGACATAGCATAGCTCACGGGGGTTCATGTATTTATGTCAGGAGTGATGTTAAATTCGAGGACTGTCCTAAACTTACCGAAATGTCAGTAGGTACAGCAGGTTTGTGAGATTTCGGGGATTAGATTAATAGACTTTAAGCTACTTATAATTTTTATATACAGATCAAACTTGACGAAAGTAATTGACTTCTTAAATTGTTTTGGAAAACTTCTTGACGAACTTAACAACTATGATGAACAAACCATAATTTTAGGTGACATAAATATTGACCTTATGCGTTCAGGGAATTCTGTCCAAACTGGGCTGAAAGACACGCTATCGGCCCATGCCTATTCTATTGAAATTAACTTTTCTACGAGGGTACAAGGGAATTCTTCTACTTGTCTAGACCACTTGTATAGTAATATGCCACCAGGGTCGATTGCGACCTCATCTTTGAATACACTTATTAGCGATCACTTTGCAATTCGCAGTGAAATCCTATGTACGATTGAGGCACAAATACCTGTTACACATATGGCGCGGATCTATAAGAAAATGAATAAAGACAACTTTGTCGCATCGCTGGCCAGCGCTGGCAGGGTGCAGAAGACTTAGCTCGCTCGACCATAATAACAATACAAAACAAGGTATATGTTTGCTTTCCTATGAGGCGCGTAGGGCAAAAAAAGACTCGAGTTCGTGGGTCGATGAAGATATATTAAGCAGTAAGTGTTTGCTTTTTAATGTTATAGGAATCATACATAAATACCCATACTTTCCTTATTTAAACGAGATTGCCTATCAACTCCAAGAAAAGTACTCAAGAATTCTTAACGGTAAGAAGTCTAAGTATTATATACATCATATAAAGGCGGAAAATAACCCTAATAGCGCGGCGGCCTAATAGTGTGGCGCGTAGTGAACGAAGAAACTGGTAAGAAAAATCAGTCAAGTTTGGACTACACTGAAAGTATGAAGCAAGCGGATGATAACGTTTTTCCCACAAAAAAGGAATTGGTAAATATGGTCAATGCCAAATTCATCCATGCGGCGACATCATGTGGCGCTCCTCAGGCAGACCCGCACATAACCATGGCTAAGCTTCTGGAGGTACGACCCCCCGCCAGTCAGTGCGTATGGCTTCGTCTCTTTTCACCGAATGAGGTATACCGAATCATTACTAAGCGAATCGCACGCAAACCGACAAAGGACTTATATGATACTTCAGTGGAGCTACTAAATACAGTGGCTGCATCGCTTGCGAATGTTCTAGCGGTGTTGTTCAATAGGTGTCTGCGTAGCGGATGCTATCCAAGTGCTTTTAAGAAAGTCAAGGTGTCTCCGCTGTATAAGGGAAAAGGCAAAAAGAGTGATGTAAACAATTATCGCCCAGTGTCTGTCATTCTAGCAGTTGCCAAGGTCTTTGAAAACGGACTATGTGACCGACTACTTGACTTTCTTAAAAAGACTGACTGCCTCACCGATCGGCAATATGCCTACAGGAAGGGGCGATCAACAACTTCCCTTGCACGTGTAGTCATCCGCCATGTAATACAGGCTCGAGAGGAAAAACAGCAGGTCGCAATGCTCTTCTGTGACCTCTCAAAAGCTTTCGACGCCGCGGACCATGATGTGCTGCTAGCACTGAAGATGAAGCATCTAGGGATAGCGGAAAAAGCGTTGCAGTTGCTGCTTCACTTTTTAAAAGACAGATCGCAGGTGGTGATAGGGGACGCCGGAAGGGTTAGGTTAGACTCTCTTGACATCACTAAGGGCGTTCCACAGGCTATCTAACATCATGTTCAGTCTGTTGCTCAACGACCTACCTGGAGCAATAAGCGAGGCCGATGTATTTATATACGCGGACGATGTGGCTGCGGTCGTGTGCGCTCAGTCAATGGGACAACTGCAAGAAAGGCTGAACTTAGTGGTGGGTAAAATCAGCAACTGGTTCAAAATAAACGGTTTGATGCTCAATACAACCAAGACCCATTACATGCACGTCAACCTGTCCGGTCGAACGTGTACGCCACTGTACTTTCGGGTAGGAGGCAGTGTGGTCGAACAGGTGCCAGTCACCACATTTCTCGGCTTCGAACTGGACAGCTCACTCACACGGGGGCCGCATATCGACAGAATGTACGTAAAACTCGGACGAGCATGCTTTGCCCTGGAGCGATTAGCGCAAACGCTCCCGCGTAAAATGATGAGAGGGTGTTATTTCGCGTTGGTACACTCGGTTCTTCAATATGGCGTTGAGTTCTGGGGCCGAGCTGCCGACTGGGAGCGAGCCTTCAGGATGCAGAAGTGTGCCGTGAGGGCCACACAATAAAGCTCGCATTTCCTGTTTGTCTGTGTGACCGCTTAGTCCTTCTAAACTAAGTACACAATTGATTTTGATGTAGTTTACATCATCACTTAGGTAAGAGAATTTATTCGGAAAGGTTTGTGTGTATAATACATTAATACAATGCAATGCGCGAGGATTTTCTCAAAAAAGATTGGCTACATAAGATACATGCGAACTCACGAACGACAACTACTGCGGAGTTAAAGCAATCGCCCTGGCCGAAATCTGTCGGGTCGCATCATACCTATAGGTACCTATGCTAAGATGTGCACCCGATCTGGGACGAGTCGCTAGTCGGAAAACAAATTATAACAATAATCTAGAAAGTTAGATGCCAATATAAATAAAACAAGTTCCAAGCGCTCGTAATAATACCTTAGTCAGACGTTATTAAAATATGAATAAATATATCATTTAATCTTAATCGACAATTTATGTGTTGCCTTCCAAGTTCCCTTCATTTCCATTGAGATGCCTAAGTATGTGTATCACAGAGCATTTAACCAAGGATCACCACAATAATACCATAGACAATTTATTACCTAGATCGGTTTATTAAATGTCACATTTACAACAGCACTAGCAACCCGCCCTTGCTTCACTCGGTTTTTGAGGACTACACAAAACATCGAAACTTTATTATACAAACGTAGTTTTAATATACAGGTTGTCCCTGGAAGTATGGATCAAATCGAATAGGGGCGTGGGCAAGGTCATTTCCAAACTTTTTAACCCTGAGAATGTCAGTGATTTTTTTTATGGTTCAAAAGTTATGACCGATTTTAATTTTTTTTTTCAATCACTTCGCTTAGTGTTCAAAGACAATAATCATAAAAAAATAGATAGTATTTTTTTAGGGCTATCTAAAAAAAAAAAATTGATAGCTCTGATAGTTTTCACGAATTCGATCTTTCTTCTCTTTTTTTTAGTACTTTTTTCTTATTTTTTTTAGTATTATTTTTTTTTGCTAAAACCTTTGGAAATGACCTTGCCCACGTCCCTATTCGATTTGATCCATACTTCCAGGGACACCCTGTATATTGATGGATTAAACAGAAACCTTCCGGAATAAATTCTCTAATTGATGGTGACAACTGCATCAAAATTCGTTGCGCAGTTTAGCTTTAGATGAATGCGGTCACACAGACAGACAAACAGGTCAACTTTAATTTATAACATGTATGCACTAGCCTGCGTCGTCTGCGTAAAATTTCGAGCCCCGACCCACCGAATGGCATTCTATCGCTTGCTCGCGCTATTACTTCGTTTTCAGTTTTTTTTTTTCTTTTTGCTCGGCTCCTAAGGACCGTAGCGTGATGTTAATCGCTGGATTCTGAATGCTAGTGCATTCAGAATCCAGCACTGGATTATACAGGGTGAAATTGAAAACATGCGACAAACCGAAATGGGAGATTGTACGGGTACCTACTCATCATTATGAACAACTTATACTATAGGACCAAACCTGAAATCGCAAAAAAAAATCAGTTCTTCCCTACATTTATGTTCGCATGACTCGTCAAAATGTAGGGAACAGCTGATTTTATTTCGCGATTTCAACATGTACGAGTATATAACTAGCTTCTGCCCGCGGCTTCGTCTGTGTGAAATTTTCTTGTTCCCCCGACCCATGCCGTCGCATCGCATCGCCTGCCCGCGCTATTACTTCAATTTTCTTTCTTAGCTTTATTGCTGACTTTTTCTTTTATCTCGGCTCTTAAGGGTCTTAGAGTGATATTAAATAGCCACCAACCTTCCTCAAGAAAAGGCCTATCATAAACCTACAAACATTTTTTTTAATCCGACTGGTTGTTCGAGAGATAGCGCGTTCAAACAAAATAAAACAAACAAATACTTCAACTTTATTATTAGTATAGATATAAATAGAATATAGATTACCTATGTGCATAACTTTGTTCAAATAACTAACAATAAGTACTGCATAATGACATCTCAATTCACTCAAGTTTCAACCCGTAACGAATATCTAATTAAAGGACAAATATATTTTGTTCCTTTCATTTGAGACGGAATCAAAACCTGTAATGCAGCAAAAACTAGGTAGACTAAACATAGCGGCATGGATGTTTTTACTGCCTAAAATAATCTACCATAAGCGTAACTAGACTTTACTAAGCCTCCTAAAGGCCACAGCGTGATGTTAAATAGCCTATAGCCTTCCTCGAGAATTGGGCTATCAGATGCAACAATTTTTCAAATCCGATCGGTAGTTCTAGAGATTAGGGCGTCCCAACAAACAAACAAACTCTTCAGATTTATATTATTAGTATTGATATTACACATTAAAGATTATATTTATATAGATTATAGTCGCTTTTCGTGTCTATCTGTGTGCCCGCGTTGTTCCTCTAAACTTCGCAAAGGATTTTGATGCGGTTTTCACCAACATTGAGAGAATTTATTCACGAAGGTTTATGTGTATAATACAACAATTTTACAACCCGGCCGTCGAGAGAATGCGTTCCTGACACCTGTCAGTGTGACAATTCTAGTAGCTGATAGAGATCAAATTCGCATAACACGTGTTCATTTGTATGAAACTGACAGGTGTCAAGCACGCATTTTCTCGTCGGCCGCACTGTAGACTTAGGTATAATAAAGAAAACTCGATGTTTCGTAAAGGCGTAAAAATCGTGTGAAGCTGGGGTGCGTCACTAGTTTAACATAAATATTATTTACCTTAGTTACATACTACAACTTAGTTCTTTATTACTCGCATTACGAGTAGAATCCGGTACTGACGCAGATTGTATCATCAAATACGACCAAGGATTATAAACTTATTGTAAATATTTACTCCTCACTTTTGGTTTGGTAGTCGCATTTACTTAATTTTAAATACCTCATAGACCACGTTCAAGTATATTTAAACAAACTCATCATTATTTGAATTGAACATGTTTTTCAGAAGAATTGATTTATTGGGAAACAGATATTTGATCGCAGTTAAGTTTTTCTTAAAAGAAAAAGCGGTGCTATCCATTTATTGAGTTACTTGATTCTGCCCGCGACTTCGTTCGCGTGGACGGCGTAAGAAATCAAATTCAAAACTCATTTATTCAAATTAGGCAGTCCCTCAAAACGTCTGCCCTTCACCACTTCCTAGTAGGTACTTTCGCTGGGAAGAACAAGTGCAACAAATTCCCCAGCAGCTCAGCTGTCTGTTCAGTTAGAAAACACTTGATTCCATAAAATAAGTAGTAGGTGTCCAAATTAATTAACGTTACGAGACACAGAACATCAAATTAAATTATTTGCCATATGTCAGCTAGCCACACCAATATATTATACTAAAGAACACAATATAAACTATACTTACTCAAGCAAAAAAGTAAGATACACAATATACTAAAATAACAGCCACATTTTTATAAACTACCTCGGCCCCCGTCCCGCCGCACCGCGTCGCGTCGTCCGATTATATTAAAATATATTTTTTCAAATCCGACTAGTAATTCCAGAGATAAAAAAAACAAACCCTTCAGCTTTATTAAAATATTAAGTATAGATTTTTGTAGAATGTCTGTCGATGAGAGGTGTTTAGGTGTTTCAAAGGAGGACTCTATCTGAATGTTGTGTGTAAACTTTGACATAATCTTTGCGTTATCCAAATTTAGGCTATAAATGTATAAACCGTTTAGGAGATTAGAATCGAAATAAAAATCGAAACCCAAGTTAATAAAAGAAAAAAAAGAAGAAAATCGAGTTTGAATCGTTTTTAAGAATTAATTTTATACCTACTTTTTGCTGTGCCCTACAGGGTCCATAATTGGGTTAAGCCATTGTAACACCTCTAAAATATTATGGAATGCAAATAAATACATGAATATGAGATATTTAGATACCGGTATATTATGCCCGCAGGTTAGCAATAGGTATAATAAATCATTTTTATCCTTATTAAAATTTGAGCTTTCTAACAACAGGGTCAATAGGAATGACCTTTCCTACTAGGTGCCATTAAACTACAGCTTTGTTTACTTCTTAGTTATTTTATTTAGACGATTTTCTCCATGTTATCTATTTATACTGTCCAAGTTTCTTCGACTCAACCTTTCAGTTCGTGTCAATCAATTCGTAATTTTATGCTATCAAAGTTAATTTAAATCAAAACGTCTACAATAATTTTAAACATTTTTTTTTCACCTGTTTTCAATTTTTGTTTTATACATTAATATTTTACGCAGAAGACTCGAGCAATTTCGATTACTTAAAAAATATTTAATCGGTGATCGGGACTTCGGTCACGGAAAAACATCTTTTAAAGTCACCAAGTAAATATTTTTGTGTGAAAAACAGGTATAATCAACAACAGAAGTAAGCATTTAAGTCATGACGGATCTGATTTTCGAAGTGTTTTAACAATTAAAGATTGCTGATTATTATTTTCAATAAAAACAATGAATTAAACTAGCACCTGACAATTTAATATTTAAATGGTATATAACTTTACTTATAGATTTTAAACATCTATTGGCGCCTTGGATAATAGCTGTAACCGTTAGTGTTATTATTGCAAATAAAACCATAATTTTAATAATTATATTAATATGGGCCATACTTTACATAAGGAGCAAAATACATTAATTTACACTTAACTAATACAATACATAAATAAACGAATGAAATAAAGTAATATGGTCCATTATACAGTGTGCGTAGTAGACTACCTAATGAATAAATAGTCAATAAGTTAACTTCGCTTATGTATGGAAAATACTGGACCCATTTTGTTTGTCAACTTCCTGTATTTATGCCAATAGGTAAAGTAGTGTAGGACGTGGGTTGAATAGTTACTTTGTACTATATTCATCGACTACCGTAAAACGGGGCTACTGTGAACAGATTTTGGAGGTTTTTGGATCGTAACTTTTTTTTTACGGCTCGAATTTCATTTTTTTTACGCCAACAGAACAATGTGTCCTTTGGTTATCAGGTCTATGGCAAATTTAAAACCTACCACCCCCCTAACTCCTTACTTTTTTAATTTAATCAATGTCAAAGTAACCCCTGAAGTGGGGTTTCTTTGACAGGGCATTGAAATGCAACTGACGTCAAAGATAGTAAAAAGCATGGGTTACTTTGACATCATTTTGACCAAAAAAACTATTATTTTATTGAAAACTACATGGATTTAAATGAAAACAAATATTTTTACAATTAAATTATTCTTTATTAACGCAAGTATATCACAATATTTGTACCGAAGGTACTGTTAATGCCACTTAATCAGTCTCTTAAGTAATAATTAATATAATTGAGATCAATTTAAACAAGATAGGTAACAATCAACTTTGGCAATATTATAGGTAGTTAATGGGTTAATAATATTATAAGTAATTAACAATCAACTTTGGCAATATTATAGGCAACAAACAATTAGTTAGAGTCGTCCTCACACACCACACATTCGTATGACGGCCCTTATTGCACATCCCACACACCCAGTTTTTACAGGTAATGCAGCATATCCAGTCAACAGAATGGCGGTAGAACCTATAGGTACCCCGGTATATAGGTACCCCGCGCTTCGCGCAACATTACTCGAGGTCACGCACACTTGCTGAGCACACGTGAATACCAATTTTGACGCTCTGTCAAAGTAGCCCCAAAATCTGTCAAAGTAACCCTGGAAGTCAAAGTAGCCCCGTTTTACTGTAACCCTTTGGTTCCGCGGTCGCAAGCACGACTGCTGAGCGTGGGTTCCATTCACAGGTCGGGCAAAGTGTCACTGGGTTTTTCCATTACAAATTTGTCAGAAACAGCCCGGAGTTTGGAAGTTGGCGGTATCATACCCCCGTGCCTCGGAAAGCACGTGCCTGCGCCTGAACTCTCTCCGGTCGTGTCGGATTGAATTGAATTGATTGATGAGTGAGTGCATCTGTGCCTGTGCACTATAATATCTCCCACACTGATGGCCATTCTCCGCTGAGGTTGGCCGCTATGCCCGAAATTCAGCCTGGAAGACTATAAGGTACTATATTATTCATTATCGATTTTAGGGTTCGTTATATTTTCATAGTCGTTCCAAAACTAATTGTCTTTACTCTTTCGACAAATACAGGATATTTCGTGAAAAATACAGAAAGATGATATCTAAATATTAAAAAAATATATCATAAATTCATAATGTACCCATATGTGTTGTTAATATTATGGTAAATTGTCATGAAAGTGTTTAAAAGGTTGTGATAAGTACCCATCACTTAAAAAGATCACTATCTCTGGATTAAAGTGCTGCTTCGCCCACCACATACGGAAAAATGTGTATTTTTATAATAAAAAGCTTACATGTGTACTCAGTCAAAAAAGAAAAGCAATACTTTTTCATAACTATTTGTTTAGTGGTTTTCTGCAAAAGAAAATCTTCAGCTTGGGAGAAAAATTTTTAAAGGTGAATTTTCTACCTTTTCAATTGACTTTAGATTGCGAATAAAAGGTAATTTATTTGCAGGCGTAGACTAGGCTAGTTATTATTTAGGTAAAGTTATATGGGTTTTCATCACAAATCAATTTAGTAGGTAATTTATTTGATTGTGTGATTGCTTCAAAAATATCAAAACCAGTTTTCGTTTAACAATCATTAGATTATGTATTAACAACGATCGCCTTAGGGTTATTCGAAACATTGAATTAAATTAGATATATTTGTCAGTGGGTTTATATTATCAGTTTGTACATACCTATGTCACCTCCAGAATACGACCAACGCTCTAAACTACTTTTAAATTTAATTTTTTGTATGATACAAAGTCTATTATTAATGTTTTCACATGTGTATAGTAGGCACATTATTAATTTATAAAAAAAATTAACTAGGTACTTCTTTGTAGGCGTGATTACTATTTATAACCATGCTAAATTACAGGTTTTTAGTACCAAGGGTCAGGGGAGGGGAGTTAAACCGTGGACAGACATACAGACAGACAAACCATATTATTTTACCATACATCTATAGGTCCATGTAGTGTGTGGATAACAAGAGCCTTCTCGAATTAATAATTGTATAAGTATATGAATTTTGAGTGGCTAATCTTTGAAAAGATTAGACAATCAATAAGGCTAGCATGGTAGACTATGGCAGGAATTTATTCTCAATATGAAAAAAAAACATAGCTTAGGTATTTACCGTTAGCAAAAAAAGACTAGACCAAAATCTGTATAAATAAAAATCTTTTCGTTGGTAAGCCCATCACTTGAGGACGATTTGGCGATTTTTTGTTTTAAACTGTTCGCACTTAATTGTTGGGCTGTTACGAACATTTTAAAACAAAAAATAGCAATATAATTTCTTGTTTTAAAATGTTTAAAAATTTAAAATCAATCACTCTGAACGTCCTTTTTTCTATTGAATTTTTGTATGAACTATAGTAATTTGAACAGGACAGGTCCCCTAGTGCTTAGTTAATTATTAGTTTCTAGAAATAGTTAGTTCTAAATCCTTATTTTAAATAAAATCATTTTTTTTTTCTGTTGACCTATATTGTCCCACTGCTGGGCAAAGTTCTCCCCCAAATTTGTCCTCTTTTCTTTATGCTGTGCCTTCTCCGTCTAATCGGTTAGGAACAAGTCCAAAAAAATAAAAACATTTTCTTCCTTAATAATACTAAGTGACACATCTAGTGAGTCATCGTCGGTCTGCTATTAAATTTGCGGTATTAATCTTGAGGTAGATGTAAATCAGAAACCGCAACAGTTTATAGCACTATATTCCATAAATGTATATTGAGAACTATACTTTGATAACTTATATTGGTGTAGAACGCTGTTTTTCTTTTTATGCTACACTACCTGTGCCCACGACTTCATTCGTGGATGTCGGAAAACAATAATGTGTCTCTTTTTATTACTAACTCTTGTTCTAAAATAAAAGTAGCCAAGTTACTACTTATAACATCAGCTAAGTATCTGCCAGTGGAAGTCCCGTCAAAATAGATCCAGCCATTTCGGAGATTAGCCGGAACAAACAGACAGACAAAAATTGTAAAAAAAGAATGTTATAAGCACCAGTATATACGTTCATATGTTTTTTTTTAGATATTATGCATCAACGAGAAGAGGTATGACATACATAATATTTCAACGTGATATATTAATAGTAAAGTCTTAGGTCATTTATTATAACAATAGAAATATAGGTACATACACCAGGTACTCTTTATTATTAGTTACAATAAAACATAACCGCGAATAAACAGAAATTAACAAACAATGGATACCAGATATTAATTTTAATGTATTCATCTACTAGAAGAAAACAAACCATCGCTTATCATCGTTTCGCTGTCGGTGTAATGCAAGAATAACGATCCATTGCTAATAGCATAAGTACCTACTCATAAATATCTAATTCTCACTTCTCAGAGCATCGAAATAAACAATTGATAATTACTTTGGTAGGTACTCAGAGACGTCAATAAAATAAAAAAATCTATAAAAAAACTTTCTGAGATTAACTTATTTTTCGAGTATATTTTGGAACGCTTTTAGTCAAAAATATGACAGATTTTTTTTTGACATGTCTATGGTTAATTATGTTATATTAAAGTAAAGTAACGAACCTGAGAATTCACTTACACGTCAGTTACACATGAGTTTATAGTTATATCAATTATATTTTCTGTTTTAATAATAAATCGAAACACGTGCTGAAATGTATCAACATCAGATGTATGCCAGCTTCCTCATTACATCACGGTTGGAACAAAGCTGTTGCTAAAATAAAACTTTTTTTTGTTTCACTTGTTGACATAAAGAATTACTTTTTATGCAAAGAAGATTGAAAGAATATACTTCCGCAGGAAAAGCAGTTGACTATTTAAATACCCACTTTTCTAGGAAATGAAAAACATTTTCACGCCTGAAAAGGCGCGAATACGATTGTTGTTGATTAAGATCAAGGAAAGGAATTTATAAAAAGTTATGGATATAATATTTTTCTGTGATCTTATAAGCTGTAACTAAAAATATTTTATGTTGTCATAGAATCATGAGTGGGCCGTGCCGTGAGCTTACTCTCTAAGCACAAAGTCCGTAGTTTTAGCCGAATTAATGGGCGTTTCCTACCTCGTAGCACTTGCGGACATCCAGATTACTTCGGGGCTCGAACTAAGAATGAATGGCAACACGATTTGTTAGTTGTATCTACTCCCGGTGTGTTTTTGCCTAGCTGAAAAATTTAATTTGGAACCTGTTTTGACAAATCGACTACTTTTGGACGGGCCCGTATCTTTGTTGACGGACTTAGACAGAAGACCCCCTAACCAGGACAGAAACGGAAAATAATGGAAACCTAAGTACCTATATATTTTCTAAAGCTTGCTCTCCGTCAAACTTTCTCATTTCCAGACTTTCACATGTCGTCGAATTAACATCTTTAAACCTCCAAAGTAATTCGATACCTTTAACAACAAAAACAAAACATAAAAGGAAAGTTACTATTTCAATTATAGCGTATAAAATACTGAACTGTATAATTTTGAACAGGTTTAACAGGTTTCTCGGCCTTACAATCCGTTTTACAAAAATAAAGACAAAGAAAAATATAAAGAATGTAATGAATCTGGTTGTCTTTGATAGACTATATAACCAGCGGAGTAATTGAGTAACATACTAACAGTAGCAATAGCTTTTATTAACCGACTTTAAAAAAGGAGGTTCTGTATTCGACCCGTATGTATTGTATGTATGTATGTTTGTATGTCCGCGATTATCTCAAAAACTACTGAACCGATTTTGATAATTCTTTCATTAGTGTGATCTACATACTTTCAGGAAGGTTTTAGTATATAATACATTAGGTAATTATTCTTATGTACGAAGTTATATGCATAAATCTACTGCATCTCCGGCATTTCTATGCGAATTTTGATGATTCTTCGAGTTGTGTCTTCAATTCTTCAATGCACTAGTGTTAATTGAATTTATGTAGGGTAGGTACAACTAAAAAGTGAAAAATAAAAACTTTTTTACAAAAAAAACAACCGACTTCAAAAAAAAAAAACACTACAAAGTGAAAAATAACTTCAATTTCGAAAGTCGGTTTCAAAAAACGAAAATGTGGAACCAAAGACACCGACTTCCGAAATTGAAGTTATTTTTCACTTTGTAGTGTTTTTTTTTTTGACAGTTCAACATCATTCATTGCGTTACTTACGTTGTTGAGCAGACGAAAGTTTTCGAAGATATAAATGATAAATTATTTTTTTATTTCTCATCACAAATGTTGTTGTAGACAGGAAGTGCTTAATCTATAAAAAATTGGCTTAACATTTGTGAGAGCCTGGTGCCCCAAAAAGGCATAAAATAAGTGTGTTACGGTGTATGCTGGTGAAAGAGATAGTTTAACGAATAGGAATCAAAAGACTCACATAACACACATACACACAGAGACTCAGTTGACTGTTAATCTAGGGTTTTAAGCCATTTACATACGGTTAGTTTAAACCTGATCTACGCATTGGATATATTGAGTGTTGTATTGATTTTATTATACGATATTAACAACATGAAGCAATGGATTAGCAATATCCTTCAAAATGATACAGATTGCGATTGAAAGTGTGTTACGCAATTACGGTGCTGACTATTTGTAACATCCTTGGAATTTTTGAGAATTCTATTTATACCACTTATTCATCAAAATGGCCGGGTATCCACCTATAATATCTACCTACCTTAGTCGGCAATCTGTTAATCAGCATACGGGTCTACAGAACTTCCCCGTGCACATTCGGTGGGAATTTTAAGTCTTTTCCTTTAGGTACCTACCTACGTAATTTGTATACCTTCCTACATATTTAAATAGTGACAGATATTTAAAATGTGTCATGTTTCTTCTCAGAATTTCATTAGAAGACAAGACTTTATTATCCTGCTACGAATTAACATTAAAAAAAAATGCCTGATGAAAACCATTAACACCATGTACCTACCTACATGTGGTCAGTTTACTTAATAATATTTTATGTAAATAAATAACTAACGTGGCTGTGGTACATTCACGAAACTCGCGCGAACTGATTAGCATAGTAAACATTGACAGAAGTTCATGTCTTGACAAACATGTCTACGAAAAAATACTTATTCATTAGATGGTCAATATAACACGTTTAAAGTTACGTTTGACGGTTCCGTAAACTTCCGTGTAATAAAAACTTTTTAAGAAAAAAAAAAACCGACTTCCAAAAAAACACTACAAAGTGAAAAATAACTTTAATTTCGGAAGTCGGTGTCTTTGGATATGTATTTTAGTTTTTTGCCACCGACTTCCGAAATTAAAGTTATTTTTCACTTTGTAGTGTTTTTTTGGAAGTCGGTTTTTTTTTCTTAAAAAGTTTTTATTTCACGCTTTTTAGTGGGTCTGCTTATAATTTATCTAAGTTACAATAGCCTAGTGATCATTGCCTTTTACAAACAAAATATTGCTTTTCCCGATGCAGTGAAGTTAATTGTTGAGGAGTTCTCCAGTCCACCATCAGCTCCATATCACCATTCACATTGTGATGAGCATAAATTGCTTAGCAACCATATTAAAGTAATCGAATCGCAACCCGTGAAATACTTACCTAGATATTATATTGAGTGGTTCCGGTGGCCATCTGTGGTCTTCATCATCAGTTCCACTTCACCAAATAGTGCTTTCCGAGAGCAAATGCACGAGTTACTATAAAAAATACCCAAATCGCTATAGGTGTGCCTATAATATTTGAAGAGTTCCTTCGATTTCTCCAGGATCCCATCATCAAATCCTGATCTGATGTTTTTAGACTAGATGCTGATAATCCTGGCTGCAGCATCAGGCCAGACTTATGTCAACATTGCATTGAACTTAAAATTTATTCCTGTTTAAAATGAGCCCAAATACGACTACGGTGCTGTTATTTCAAGGTTTGTACTTTTTCTGATGCTCCTGGCTTCAGCATCAGGTCTCTATGTACTTCGGTGTTCCTCATTAACAGTACATTTATCCACACATCGAGCCCTTTTCAATGAGCCTAAACACGATATATCTGCTGTTAGTTGTCGAGGAGTTAGGTACTCTGCAGACTATCCTGACTGCAGCATCAGGTCATGACTTGATGATCATGAGACCAAATGTGGCAAATGCCCTATCAAACATCAAAACAATTTACTAAAACAGTCCTTGCCTGTTCGAGTAACTTCTTACTGTTAAGGAGTTGTACCTTCCATCATCAGCCCAGCTACCTGAGATGGTGACAACCATACGCAAATACACAAGATACTTCATAAAATATGCGAAAAACAATAAGTGAGCCTATAAAATTTGAGGGTTGCCCTCGATTTCTCTAAGATCCCATCATCAGATCCTAACTTGGTGACCACCTCAGAACTATCTACTTTGGAACAAAAAAATAATTTTGAAAATCCGTCGACAATTGGTGGAGTATTAGATTAACAAACATACAAAAAAAACATACAAACAGCCGAACATAGTACGTCCTCCTTTTTGTGAAGTCGGTAAAAATAAGATTTCATCGTCATGTTCATTAATCGCCAAAAATGCTTTTTTTAGTGGCATATATAAGATCAACCCTAGGAGGTTGTTGGCTGGACTATCCCGTGGATACCTTAATAAGTTAAGGCCACAAGCCAGGGCACAAAATTTAAATTTATAAACTACGCCAAAAGTGCCTATACTCAAAAATTTAAAGCATTTCATAAGCAGAGTGGCCGCATTCCTTCCAAAATGTTGTTTCTTATTTTTTCTTTTTTATTTGTAGTCTCTGACCTCTGCAGTATATTATTATTATACCTCAATGTATAAGGAATCAACGATATTATAAACCTTTTTCCTACGCGTAACGCTTGAAAGATCTCATTCTTTCGAGATTTCAAAAAAAAAATGTCTCAGTGTTTTAATTCCTAATCGATTCATTTTCACAAAAGAGATTCGACAATGCACCATCAAAAGATGCTGTTATCCGGTTGACATACAAAAAATATTACAATAAGCGAAATTAGGCATTTTACAAAAGATCGAACCGGAAGATGTAGATAATGTCTACCGTTTACTGTAGATTATTTCATGTAACATCTTCATTACATCCTATTCCGTAGGAGTGTAATGAAAATGTCTGCTCGAACCGGTTTCTGGTTGGAACGGGTGCTTTCACGGTAAAATGCTATTCCCTATCTTACTAAACATCTTACCTTCATTCATTCAGGCAGACAACGCACTGCCTAAGGCGCTGGGTCTAGAAACATGAAATTTTGCGCAAGAGTTCATTATATAACGAGATTGAGCACTAAGGAAGGAGTTTTGAAAATTCATCCCATAACAAGCTTGTGCAGTATTTAGTCATTTTTGCTGAAAACTCATCGGGCGGGTAGCACGGATAGTCTAAAATAAAACTATAATGCTTCCTTAAATACATATTATTATAAAAAAAAAGTTAAGCCATAATAATAACGCGTGTATTGCTAGGCATATTTACCCATTCAACCAAATGGCGTTATGCTCAGAATATTAAACAAGAAATGCGGCATAAACGCCATAAATGTTTTTTCCACATTAAATTAAAGAACACTTTAGTTTATGGGTTTCTACGCTCGTCACTATTTCTGGGGAAAAGGACTTATATCGGCTTAATGCATAAATTATTTACATATGTCAATGATATTTAAGTCTTAGAAGCGGTTATGAAGGAACATAATATTACTAGCAATTCATAATTTGATTTATTGTCATTATTATTTACAATGGAACTGAACCTACTTTCACAACTTACCGATTAAAAAAAAAAATATATATTATAAAAACAGATTATACTTTTCAAAGTTCTTCAGTCCTAAATATATGATAAACATTACATTCAAATGTTCGTAAATGGGTATTTAAAGAAGCCGTGACACCCGCTTTGTCTAGATCGTGCAAATGGCCGAAGATTCAACGGATTCACCGACGATGTCTAAAAATTCTATAAAGAAAATGCATTTGATTTTATAATATTTACATAAAAAACATAACTTTATCCGATACAGTTGTTTTAGATAACGATATTGCATCTTTAATGGCAACTATGACGCAACTATCATTTATAAGTACATTAATAGATATCCATGGGTAGTAGGTAGTACAGAATACACACCCATTCAGTAAGTCTATGGAAAATCTCAATTTATAAGCAAATCAAGTAGAGGTTTAAATTGGGGTATGCTTGTATCAATTAATTTCGTTGCAAATATTAGGTCCTTACATATGAAATTGGCGTTTTGTATGGAAGGAACAAAAAGTCGAATATTTTTTAATATAATATATTTAATTAATCAAAGTATGAACCATTGTTTTCAATGCACTTTTGCCATCTTATAGGTAGTTCATTGATCCCTTTACTAAAAAAACCAGTCGGACGGGAATCAATAAAATCTTTGAAGGCGATTTGGACTGCCCCATCGGAGTTGAATTTTTTCCCTTGCAAAAAGTTATCCAAATTGCGAAAAAAATGGTAATCTGTTGGAGCAAGGTCCGGGGAGTACGGAGGATGTCTAAGACATTCCAATTCAAGCTCTTCTAATTTGGTAGCCGTCTGTTGCGCAGTGTGTGGTCTGGCGTTGTCGTGAAGCAGCAGTGGCGTGGAGCTTTTTAATCTTCCCAATTTGCTTCAAGTGAATTAAAACAGTTTTATCACTAACATCGAAGCCTGCAGCTAACTCGGACGTGGTTTGCGATGGGTCCGCTTCCACAATAGCCTTCAATTCTCCATTATCAACTTGGGTCTCAGGCCGTCCACGGGGCTTGTTCTGCAGGTCGAAATTTCCAGAACGAAAACGTTGGAACCAAAAACGAACTGTGTTTTCTTTTGCAACATGACCGCCATACACATCATTCACCCTTCGAGTCGTTTCCGCAGCACTAGTGCCACGGCGGAACTCGTACTCGTAAATAATGCGATATTTTAAATTTTCCATTTTGTAAAATGAGTGACGCAAACAGAAAAAACAGAAGAAAAAAAACAAATGAATGACGGTCATCGAAGCACAAATACATGAGTAAATAGCTGTACAAATTTGAATTTGGAATTCCTTACAAAAAGAGGAGAAATTCGTGATTAAAGTGGCCAGTACGAAAAACGCCAATTTCATATGTAATAATATAAATTCCACTATTATAGGTTAGTTGACTCTTCAATGTTAACAAGTGTTAGGTTAGGTTACGGCTGTAAGATCTTTGGCTTAGTATATAGGCAAGTCTTTAAAGTTTAAAGGCAAAATTGTCCAAAGTTTATAGTGTTTTGCTTCGTATCATTGATTATAGCCATATTATGCATAAAGAATACACTTGTTAGGTAAGTTTTATTATCAATTTAGTTTAATGCTTTGGACTCAAAATAGTACGAAATATTCAACTGAATGAACAAAAACATTAGGAGCTTTCCTCCCATCAGTTTCCCACGACTGCAAAATGCACGACTGTAATAAGACAATGGCACGTCGTTATACATAGGATTACAGTCTATTCAATATTTTTTTTTTTCGAAATAGGCCCTTATCATGACATCACGCCTGGTTTCTCTAAAGGGTTGGGCAGAGGTGTAAGGGTTGGGTAGAGTACCTATATCTATACTTATAATAAATCTGTAGAGAGGTGAATTCTGTACATGAAATATATTTTCAAAATAACTATCAGGGGGTGATTAGTGATCGATACTGATGACAAAAATGCAATCAGTAAATTTTTTGTCTGTCTGTCTGTATGTTCCTTATAGAAACAAAAACTACTCGACGGATTTTAACGAAACTTGGTACAATTATTCTTCATACTCCTGGGCAGGTTATAGTATACTTTTCATCACGCTACAATCAATAGGAGCAGAGTAGTGAAGGGAAATGTTGGGAAAACGGGAGAAGTTACTCCATTTTTTAAGCTTCCGTCGCGTGTGCAGCCTTAATAGTTAAAGTTACATAGAAATCATGTACGACGGAAATATTATTCTACATAAAATTGTCTAAAAAATATCCTGCAACAGCATTTGTCTATCTTTTATGGTTGACTCACAATAACACGTGTAACTCCTGATAGCTTAGCAGTTCGGAGCATTCTGATTATACATATTTGTTTACTCTTACGTTTATAATACTCTCACTAATCATTAATTTAAAAAAAGTTAACATTATTACCTATTCAATAAAAAAGAATCATAGAAATCGGTATAGAAACACCAAACTTATACATGAAATAAGCCATCGCGCCGCCGTCCCACGTGAATACTGAAGGAATAAGGATTATTTTTGTGTAACGGTTGCCGCGCTCGCAACGGGTCGCGGCGGCGGTAGGGTATAAAAAGGCGGGAGGTCCGAGAGCGAGCTTCTCAGCTTCATTCAATATTTGGCTGTTGATGCGTTCAGACCGTTCGACCTTATTGACAGACAATAATTGATATTGAGAAACCGTGCTTATCAGCGCGACTTTTAGTCATTAAATAGTTTATTTGAATTTATTTTGTTGTTATTTTGTAAAATAGGTATGAGTTGTTTTGGTAGTGTTTAAATATTCGTTCAAATTAAAAATTATTAAGCGTAGGTACTTTTATTAATTAAAGTAGTTACAAGTATTTATTTTTAAGTGAAGTAGGTATAGGTAGATAGGCACAGGTGTTTCAGCTTTATTTTCATTTCTTTTTTGTTGTGAGTTGTATATATTTCTGGTTATAATTCTATAAGAATATTTTAGTTTAAATAGTCACTTAGATTTTAAGTGTAAGGTAGCTAAAGTTATTATTCATAAATTCCAATCATAAAAACTGTCATTCTTTGACATGTGGCAATCGTATAAATTGGCAAATAACACGTCAAATACGACGTGTGACAAACTGCTCAAATGTTTATTTCCCTGACTTGAACTATTAATTTTAAAATTTTCGATTCTTTATCAATTCACTTTAGACATTGGCTTGGCTGAATGGTCGACATTAGCTTTGCTTGCCATAATAAAAACAGAATAGAATAAAAAATTACGATTTTTTCCTCCCAAAAACACGAATATTTAAAAAAAAAATAGCCACATCGCTTCAGGTTGAAGAAGGCTATAGGGTCTTTAATATCACGCTAGAACACTTAAGGAGCCGAGCAAAAAGAAAAAAGTCAGAAAGTGCGGTAAGAGAAAACGAATGCGATGCGACGGAGTAGGTCGGGGGGATAAGAAATTTCACGCAGACGAAGTCGCGGGCAGAAGCTAGTATGTATATAAAATAAAGTCATCCAGATCGCATTTCGGCCACGGCGGCCAATCTCGACGGGGACTAGCCTTAGGCGCGGGAGATATTATAATGCACAAGTGTGCGCGCAGACACAGGTGCACTATCTCATCCCTCACTCATAGTCCGATGGGATGGCAATCCGACACGACCGGAGAGAGATCAGGCGCAGGAGCAACGCGATGGTATCACACCGCCAACTGCCAAACTCCGGGCTGTTACTAAGAAATTCCTAATGGAAAACCTCAATAAGACTTTGCCCGACCCGAGAATCGAACGCAGGACCCCACGCTCAGCAGTCGAACGAAATCGGTCGGCGAAAAAAATCTGCTGTTCCCTACATTTCGACGAGTTATACGAACATCAAGAGGGAAGCTGATTTTTTTTCGCGATCGGTTTCGTATTTTTTTTTGTATATCGTCAGAAAGGCGATAACAAGTATGTAGTATATTTATTGCTATGTGGTTTCCATACTGTATATACCCACATTTCGCTAGTTATGTTTAAGTCCAATGTAATAGGGGGCGAGCCTATTGCCATTATACGGGCAGAAATTCAGACTCCGAGCTACGAAATATACCTACTAATAATATACTATGGAATTCCAGATGATGTTCGGTCACTTATATGAGATTCGAAGTGAACTTTAGAGGATACTAGCTGCGCCCCGCGGTTTCACCCGCATAAGTCTCGATCCCGTGGGAATATCGGGATTGTAGCGGTATCTACAACGCCACATGCGAACAACGCGTCATACAACGTCACGCAAATCCTGCATCGCGCAAGCAGAGTTTACCACGCAACTAGCATATATACAACAGCCCGACATGACTCATTGGGCAGTTGCCCGCCAGACACAACACCCGTCTGGTCGGAGGATCCTCCCTTTTCTATGGAGGTTGAGTGAACTTTACACCCTGTTCCTCATACCTCTATAGGATAAAAAGTATCTCTATACCAAATTTCATCTAAATCGGTTCTGCGGTTTAGGCGTGAAAAGGTAACATACACAGAGACAGAGAGAGTTACTTTCGAATTTCGCGTAAATGTCGATCCAGTGGGAATATCGGGATAAAAAGTAGCCTATGTCCTTTCCTGGGACTCAAACTATCTCTATACCAAATTTCATCTAAATCGGTTCAGTGGTTTAGGCGTGAAGAAGTAACAAACATATAAACACACACACACACTCACAAACTTTCGCCTTTATAATATTAGTGTGAAGTGTGATAGCGCTACCTAAGTACTTATGTATAAGAATGGGTACCAAAACGAGCGAGTAAATACTGTGTAGTACGAATATCTGTTACGAGCTACAAGAAAGGCCTTGTGACTCATTCATTGATGACTGAACGTAAGTTTGTCGAAGCATGATTTTTATGACGTAAATTTTGTTTTTGTTTTAAAATCAAATGTCAGTGAACGCAAATGCATTTTACAAAAGTACTAAATCGTGGTCAACTTAAGTGCCAAATTATGTACTTAGGTAGGTACTTATTTACCCTTTGAATAATATACTTCTTACCTTATTGTTACATAAGGTTATTTTTATATATGAGATATTTTTCTGTCAAAGTAGCTATAAACTCAACGGGTAAATAACTATATTTTATCACGTATGAAGCTTCCTAGTCGTGGAAGGTAGGTAAACTTAGCTTGAATTATGCTTTTAATATTTAGGGGACTAAGTATCTACTACAGCAATATGCAAAACCACCACTCACTGGATCCCCAATGGCAGCAAACGACTGCGCGGCAGGCCCAGAAAGAGATGGCGGGATGAGGTGGACTCCTTCTTAAAGGATTGGCCCACAATCGCAGTAGACTGAGAAAAGTGGAAGGAGGGAAGGGAGGCCTTTGCCCTGCAGTGGGACAACACAGGCTTATTATAATAATAAAGTATCTACTTAATGAAATATTAAATCTGACAGACAACGCAGAGCCTAGATCGCTGAGTGTAAAAGTACGGAATTTTGCAGAAGAGTTCCTTTACCAACAAAGGTCTTATAAGAGTAAGGAAGGATTTATCAAAATATTATCCATAAAAGGCTTAGATAAAAAGGGGATGAAAGTTTGTATGAAAATTCATAATTTTTGCCGATGGGAAATTCCATAGGGCGCTGGGCTTGGTATTTACTAAGATGTTGGAATAACGGGCAGAGTTTTTTCCTTATTTTAGAACCGGTTGCATAAAGCTAAAACTTGACTTATCAGGATGACCTGCGTAGCGCTACGCCGCGCCCGCGCCGCCGCAGCCGCCCGCGCCGCCGCAGCCGCCCGCGCCGCGTAGCAAATGAGTGAAAATAAAAATAAATAAATCAGTAGGTATCGCTGCATTTACTATACGTTGAATTACGAAAACAGTAAATTTACTAAACTAGATAGATAAGTACCTAGTTATTGTTTTAAAAAAGTTTTCTAGATGACCTAATATTAAAATATTTTACTGTACTTTTTTAATGTATTTTTTGTGTAGTAGTAGGTTAGTCAAAAATATTTATAAATAATGTAAATATAGGCTACGTCATATGACTTCAGCTGTGTCATTAATAATGAAATTTGGATTATTTTGGACGCTATTTGACTTCATAAAATCTATATTATCATAATTTCTTGTCCTTTTTACAGCTCTGTAAGTATTTATTTATTAATTATCAACAGTAATCAAACATCCTTTGGTATTGGAATTCGTTAATAATTCTTAATAACGAAAACAAGAGGTTGTTTTAAAATGTACTGAGTATTATTGTGAATACTAAATTAATGTGATATAAAATAGGTTTACATAGAACTATTAAATCTTCTTATTTGTTACATTACAAATCAATTTAACTCGACCAACCACTTATGTAACACACAATGTGTTTTTATGTAAGTAATGGTATCTCGCAAATCAACCTAGGAAGTTGTCGGTCGGCTATCCTATGGATACTTTATAAACAAGGTCTCCGGTCAGGGCAAAAATATTATACCTAAACTTTATGATCTTTTTACGACATCCGTTGGAAAATATGGGTTCTCCTAAGGTACAGTCAACTTCATAAGTACCTATAAAGATAGTAGCAAACTATTTGTAAATATTTTCCAAAACCGTTACAGTTATTTCAAAAGCTTATCATGAGTAAGCAAGTACCTATGTCATGCAAGTAAGAGGCTAGTATTCCTACTATTTATACACGATGGGCACATAATTAAATTACTTATAATTAGATAATGATACTTAATATAAAAAAAATATATATAAACAATTCAGTCTATAGCCCTATAATAAATAAGTAGCACCACAATAGTATTTGAATTAAAACATTTATCATAATTAAGTGTAAATGATCGCTATTCAATTGAACGAACATCTAAAGATTACGCCGCGTCAGATTTGTATCAACAGACTCATTACTCAACTTGATTGATGTCCGACGTTTTCAAACAAACACTTTTGTTTATGTTATAAATCTAAACCTATACCTACTGAGACAGATTACCTCCGCATACTAAGCCTGCTCCTTCTCTCCGCCAGCACGAACTAAGGAACTAGGTTCTGTTCTCATGAGAGCAGAAGGCCTAAACAACTGGCAATCGCTTTCAAAGTGTTTCGCATGGAATTATTATGTACTACGGTTGTACGTAGTACATAATAATTCCATAGTGTTTCGTATTTCTACAACGATTTTCAACAGAATTCACAACATTTCAGTTTTAAATAAATACTAAGGTACCGACAACCATTTAGAGCTTTATGTTTAAGTATTCCATTACATAATTTTTAGATTTTTTATTACTTATTTAACGAAATATTCAAAAAAATCCTCTAACGATCCAGAGTAAGGCATCGTCACAGTGATGCCTTTGCTCCTAATTATTATGAATAAAAAAAGTTGTCAATGTCAAATATAGTCATATGTCATTGTCAAATATCAGTGTTGTTGTGGTTGTGGTGTTGTTTGCCGAGGTTGCTTTGTTTGAAAACGCATTGTTATTTACTAATAAAAACGCATTATTATATAAATTGATTTGCCATGAAAGTTTCGGACGGCTATGCCATGGCAGACAGCCGCAACCTTCCCAAGGTGGATTATATGATGTTGTTGCAATACATGCGTGAAAACGACTCGTTTAACGTTGCCGAAATCCGGGGAGCTAAGGTTTTGTTGTCATCAAGGGATGCGTATGTTGAAACTTCTGTAGGCTACGTGGAAGTGAAACGAGAAAATGCTGTGTGTTTTATCAAGGGCAGAGTAACTCCTGAGCACAGAGTTCGTACTAAAATGTACTCAGTTGTCGCTAGCATTAACGAGGCAGAAGAAACAAAACAGCAGTAATAAAACTATGGAAAACTATGTTAAAAATAGTGTAATATCAGCTAATTGTAATGCCCAAATACAGCTGCAAATGTTAGCGATGAAAATATGAAAAAAGCTTTATTGTGTATAGCTGATCCAGACTTTGAATGAAATAAAGCCTATCATGAACAGTGGTTCTACTATGATAGATTGTTTGCAGAAAAGTTAGTGAAAGAAGGTGAAATGTTTTGGGAGAAATTTATTTTTAATAAAATGCTTGATATTGTACATTATGATAAATAAAAATCAAAATTTTAATCATAAAGTATCTCTTTTATTAAGTATCTATAGCAACACACAGTTAAAGTTATCAAAACTTATACAAACATAACATAGTTTTCTGAAATATAAATTAAAAATTGTACACTGAGGGAGGCCTTCCAATGCCTAATACTTCCTTATGACAGGTGACTGTAAATTTATAAGTCCACAAGCAACTACCACTGCATCATCTAGTACATTTATTATTTACAACAGCATGTGAAATGCGAAAAATTAAAACACAATAAAAACCAATATTACATCACAGCCACAAACCAAGGAAACAAATACCTAAATTAACAAACGTCAACGTCATCATAAGACGTCATCACGTCAATCTCCATCTCATTTTTTTTTTCATGACCCAAGCAAAGGTAATGTGTAGATTCAACCTTACAGGCGTTTTTGAATTTTTCGAGATTTCAAAATTATTTTTGACTAACTTAGAATACAAATTTTGTGAAAAGAAAAAATATGGGTCTCCTAGTTATCTATGTACTATTTATTGAGCATAAAAAAACATAAGGCAAAAAAATTGAAATGTTGTGAATTGTCACAAGCTTTTCTATAGCATACAGGGATGACAGGGACATTGACGCGCAGCCATGCATGGTTAGTTACCATGGATTCAGTAGGTACATGATTCTGAAATCCCATGCGTTGAAATTTTTCGTTGGTATAAAATAGTAGATTGTTTACCAAGGGAGCAATATAAAATATTAGATTGTTTACCAAGGGAGCAAAGAACTATTTTGAAGACGAGAGTGTTTCTCTGAATCCAGAGTGGAGCGAAGGATTCTAGAGTAAAATCCCGAGCGCAGCGAGTGGTTCTAAAGTAGAATCCTGAGCGCAGCGAGGGATTCAAAGTACCTACGTCACTCGAGCTTAAAATAGTGTTGCTCCCGAGGAAGACACTACTTTTTATCACCCTCTATGACAAAAATAAGTAAGTGCAACTTACCTATGAATAAGAATAGTACTTACGTTTATTTATTTGCATACAATTACTTGTGGAAGACATACAATTTTTTTATAAAACTAAGTAAAATCCTAATTTGAGTAAACAATTACGAACAAAGGCAGAATGCTTTTCGCGCGTTTTATATTTTTTCACTAAGTTTTTTTTTTAATTTAGTCACGCGTTTTACTTTATCATACAGCCTGTTACTTCTTCATAATTGTATGAACACATGAACATTGAACATTGGTTCGTGATTGATCTCTTTGGTGATTGGAACTATTACTTGCAATATTCAAATCACTTTTATAGTCCCGAGGGATTAAAGAGCTATTTTAATTCCTGTTTACGAGGAATACTAACTTTTTTTTAATAGATGTGACAAAAAAATATATTAATGGTTTCATACATTTAGACCGATTAGGCACTAACCACTAGGGCAACTTTCTACTGAACAGCAGTTTTTTTTTTGATAACTAAAAATGGATTATGAATTTCTACGATTTTTAGAATCATATTTGTGTTCAATTTATAGTTCTTTGCTGATTGCGCACTGGTAATTTATTTTCCCGTATATCAATCCAATACATTTTAGAATTTCCATCATCGCTATCACTGAAAGAATGTCATTTCGTTTAAAAGCCCTCTGGTCATGCCGTGGAAAAAATATGAGCCAATTGGCAAGGTGGTAGCGGAGCTGACGGCAGAAAGTGCGCTTGACGTAGTGCGACGAGAATAGCCAATCAATCTGCCTAGCCTTTTCCCGACATTGTTGGGGTCGGCTTCCAGTCTAACCGGGCGCAGCTGAATAACAGTATTTGACATGGAGTGACCGCCTATTTGACTTCCACAACCTAGTTACTGGGTAACACGATACCCCTTGGCTTCTGACTACCCTAACGTCTGTCAAAGATCTACGAATGACACTGGGAGCTTAATATTTAATGGGCCACCCCGTCACCCATCCACGAACCGACCGCGGCGACCTTAATCCGACCCGTGCTGTTGTAATTATTTTGCTACGAGCCCGTCTCAAGTGCAGTCTTAAATGTGAGCAGTCATGTACCCCCAAAAGCCAGTCAAGAAGGCCTGATGAAGGTCCGTCAGTAGATTAGTGATCAAATCTCATGTCAGTTGTTGTGATCGAACCAAAACAAGTGAATCTGTTTAGTTTCGCAATCAAAAGATGAAATAAAAATGATACCTATAATCTAGACATAAAAGATTTTATTTCATTTTTTTAATCCCGAGACTAAACTACCATTTATGTATATTTAAGATTACCGGTTTTCGTGTTTTTGAAGATTTACTGTTACCGGATTGTTTAATAATTTGACTAAAAAAAGCAGTAAGTATTCAAAATATGTAAATCTGTCTTCGAAATAATAATACAGACACGATGTTTTTACTCGTAGTAACTTCAAAACTGTTATTTCTCTAAAAGAGCAAAATGGTCTACAGGTTGCATCAATAGATCATAGAACTCTCGCCTTTCTCCTATTGTCTTCGTAAAACTGTCTTGTTCTCTATGACATCTATGGCTAAGTAGGTAACTAAACTAGAATACTGGGCTAAACATTGAATATACGTTTTAAATTGGACAGCTTTACTTTTGAGCCAGTTCTTCAATAATAAAAAAAAACGCCGATAATGTTGTATTGGAGTATATCCTAAATATCATATTTCTAATCATCCTATACAAAATTGGTGATCAGTGAGTGGTGACCCAGAGATATCGGCCTCGACTTACGAGTAGGTCGTGAGTTCTCTCGAAGAGTGACCTGTGACCCAGCAGTGGGAACATTAGGGGTTGATTATGCTATATAAAATTCTGCTACATACATAAATATAAAATGTATATACGATGTTATTTTGCTGCTTATAGTTCTCTGTATATTTATATTTTTATATAATATCTGTCTTATAAACTAAAGATTGAGCTAGCCCACAGATATATATATATAGGGAGTTTCACTCTACAGTTACAAAAGATTTTCAAACTGAAAAGCCAAGCCACAAATCGGCACTCTGCATCTTCACATTATTTAAAAGCAATATAATAAACAGTCGATAGCATTCGAACGCCATTCGATTTCAATTCTAACCTAAATATATTATACTCTGCAGTAAATCACCTGAATAAGGGCAGAGGAAAGACCTCATTAAAGAGGAATAAGTCGAATAACTGGTTATTTAGGTGAACAGCCTGAGATCGGCTCGAGAATCAGCTCTCAAGTTGGACCTATAAAGGTTATTGATCTATTGAGTGATGCCTGCAATACCATACCTACTTTATTTAATACAATAAAAATTTGGATGCTCATTTGATCGCATAAAAAACCATAGACATAATTATTATGTTAGTTAGTTTTTTATTAATTATGATTAAACTACTTTGAATAAAAGAGCCATTTTCGATAGTGTTCCAGCCATAGCTGAAACGAATATATAAAAAAAAATGTTTACTCAATCAATTGATTTTTTCGCAAGCTACAATGTTTTCAGGTTTCACACATGATTGACGGGAAATTATTTAGAAATCTTTTGATGTTTTTTTCGTTTCTACTGCATTAAAACAGTTTTTGAAAAGTACTGAATTAATCTCCATTAAATTATCTATACAATGGTTACAATAAGTAGGTTCTGTGTACTAGCAGGAGTATAACAATATAAACAGTTGCAGAAAGAAGGCAAAAACATTTTCGATCGTAAAGAACTTCGCATTATCAGTCGTGCAATATTTGAACGCATATTTCGAGTTAAGTCGACCAATTAAATGTCAAATAGTATCTACTAAATACTATATTATTTTATTCTAGGTGAATTTTGTTACTTTGCTCTTCTCTGGACGCTTTTAACGCGTACCTACGTCTTTTTTGACATCGTTCTCACATATAATTATAAATTCAACATTAATGATGTAACTAATATTTTTGTGAAAATATAATTTTAAAGAGTGTCCGTGGAGTTTCTTGCCCGTTCTTCTCCATACGAAAACTACCTTTTGGAAGGGTAACTAGAATCAATTCTATTTCATTGTAAATTTTGACGTTTTCGAAGTGCCTTTTGTGTGCCTATTTAAAATAAATTCTTTGACTTTGATACGAAGTTTTCAAAACAGGTTAAAATAATTAAAAATCATATGACAAAAGTACTTTCTAAACATCGAACAATAAAAGCCACTAAAACAACCCCCGATAAACACCCACTCACAGTGTAAGTTGGGAAGAAATGCTAATTTAAAACTTCGAGGAGCACTAAACGCCCATAGGCAGGGGTAACAACAATAAAACTTCTAGTGTGTCTCGATCAGAGTCCTTCAACCGATTAAGCAACTTTTCTAGGCAAATCTGTCATTTAGGGGTTCATTTCACTATTTCTTAGCCTTACTTACTGCCTACGCCCGCCGTCTGTCTGCCTGCGAGTCCGACTCGCACTTGGCCAGTATTATTACGAGTACGTTAAACTCATGCTAAATTGTTAACATATATAAACGGACACTTTAGGTCATAACACCATTTTCCAAGATAAGAAAATTAACAATTTTGTGATTTATATTTAAAGTCGTCACGAACCGAAATGTCAAGTATTTAGAGGTAGATTTTATCAGACTTGTAAAGACGAGGATGCTAATCAAGGCTGAAAGCCTTATTTTACTAACAGAATACTAGTGATCTGAAGCCCTACGTATATCAAAAAGAAGATCATCAACATGGCAATCAAATCGAAGAATCGTCATGACTATCAAAATATTCCATAGTAGATAACATTTCCACCTGAGACCTTAGTTCACCTGTGGATCAAAACAGGTAAAAAATAAACATTTCGATCTAAACGTTTACCCTCAAAAATACTACGATCGATTTATCTTTTTCCAATCAGTCAAAGGGAACATAGCATGTTCCTTATCACGCATTAGTTAAATTCGATTCTTTGTTGAAAAAGGTGTTTATTATGTACAACTTACTAAGTAGGTACTTAATATCTATGATAAATTCAAATTCTTGATATACGCTCACTTGTATTGCGTTGTCTGAATTTCATGACGATTCGCTACGTCCGCAACGGCGCGGCGCGGCCCCGCGTACAAACGTTCACGTTACAATTTTAGCGACATTTTCCGTTTTTTAAATAAACTGTAATTAAACTAATTAGATGGACAGTTAACATACAGATGTTTTAATTACATTTAACAATGATGTGAGTATTTATTAATGATGTTATCATTGCTCGCATACCACGCACTATGTGATATAATACGCATTAATAAATACTTAACAGGCATAGATTTTAATAAAATATAAAATGTTATGCAATAATTAAAGCTAGGTAGATGTATATTTGTGTATCTACCTTCTAATGTATTGTATCTGGCACGGAAATGCCGACAGTGACGTGCGATACTGTCAACTATGTATCTATTCCCTAATAATATTACTCATAATTTGTAAAATGTATAATTAACAGCTTTAATTCGCGATATCAATGTTGAACTAATACCGGAAATTATAATCGTATTCAAATTAAAGTTGAGACAAATCGCCGCCGCCGGCACGATAAAAATCACGCTTGACCATAGAACAAACACGATATTAATTAATTATTTATTTAATTAATCAATTAAGACCTAATCTCAATAACGCATACCTACACGATGACACCGGACAAACATTGAGCTCAATGACATCCAACCAAAGACACTGTTTGGTTCAACTTTTGCTTATAATTGCAAGGACAAGTTTATTTACTTCCTCTCTTAGATCAAGTCCTCTCATAACAGGCTTTGAAGGTGCAAATTAAATACATGTATGTAATGAAATCGTCGAAGTTCGCCTTTTGTTAGTGTTGAAGGATGTGTTCCTCATTTCAAATAACACTTTAAATATTAATTTAAATTTTTGTCAATGACTAGGTAGGTAATTGTTATGCGCGATTTACAACATACGTCCATTCAGCGGAACGGACGCTATTGAGACGTCACTCTTAAGTATTACTTTAAAACATTGACTGAAAGCTATGGAAATAAGAACGTACTTGTTGCGCGTTTGCCGTCAGCGATCAGCGTCAGGCTGTGAGGTTTCTGGAGCAGTTCCTGCAGCTCCGGCTGGGGGTCTGATGAGTTCTTTCTGGACTTCATGTTGATAATAGTTCACTAGCACAGGTGTCAGTTATTTCATTACTACTCCTTGGAGTTAGTCAAGCACTTTTAGAAAATAATGATAGTTGACGTTGTGCACGTCCGATGCTTCATCCGTGGGGCGGAGGCGCATGGCTCGAGGTGCGAAGTGTGGCGGGAGCGAGGGCGAGCGGCTTTATAGTGCGGCGGTGCAGACGCGAGGATACGAGCAGAGCCGCGCTGCGACTGAGCGCAACGCCGGCATCCGGTCAAGGGTATAACACCTCGCGGACGGTACTCTAGCTCGGCGGCAGCGGCTAGCGGCGCCATCGCAGCTTCCACTACACATTGTTTGTTGTTATTAATTACAGTGGCGAGAGAAAAATATTGTGATTCATTAAGATCGGGTATTTACCTATATTTATCTTAGCACTAACTCAAAACCAATACCTAGTTAATTAGTTCTGTCAAAAATAAATCAAACATTAATTATTGCGCTGTACAACGAGCTATAGCGTTAGACATACAAAGGATTGCATGCAGTTCTCAAATAATCTAAATAACTAATCAACTACCTACGAGAGGGAGTGGTTAATGTTTTACATCTTTCGCAATTTGTTAACGGCATAGTACTTAGTGCGTAAACCAGAATACAAACACAAAACAATATACCTGACTACACAGGTAACGGTAGGTATAGTAAAGGTGAATGACACTAAAAGTAAAGGGCTTAAGGAAGTAGTTTTCAAGTGTCTGAAAACAACACTTTAAATAACTTATTTAAATTACTATAGAAGTAAGTAGTTCAATATGTAGACAGTAATTATGATTGGCTTGATTATTGATTAATGTATAGTGCTTGTGTAAGAGCTGATGTAGAGGGACCATTTTTTAATGCAAATCAAGTCAAATGCGTGCACTGACTGGACAGGTCTGCTCAATCTGTGTGGTTCTTTCCTCAAAAGACCATTTCAGACACAAATCTACATGGTTTTCACATGATCTGACCAAGATTTTGTCTGGACTTTAAAAGAGACTGTGACCTCTGAGTTTGTTTCGGCCTTTCTTCTCAGAGTAGTCAGATAGGAAACGCCGACCTCATCTAGCTTAAAAAAATATGATTGACGTGTAAAAGTGTTTGCACAAACCAACTTACAGAAAATAAATAATTTATCAATTGAAACTTTTTTATTTTCAATACAATTACCACTGACCTCTCGATTTGACTACAATATCAATCAAAAATATTAATGGTTAGTATTTAATGTATCTTCAGCTTGGACAATAAACATGGAGCAATCATTATGCAATAAGAAGTAGTAAATCTGAAAGAATATAGGTAGGTACAGCTGCAAGTAATTCATGTGTTCAATCAATTAAATTAATTATGATGAAATCATTTACGGTTCGTTCTGACTAGTAATATAATAATCGACATGAAGATCATTCTTTATTATTACAAACAATCTGAAAAACAAGATTCATGTACAATTTAAGGAATTAGATCCGAAACGTGTTAAAATTATTACCCAATACACGTACACAGCTGGTAATTGCATACATTATAAGCTTCTTAAAACAGGTTTTGCTCAGAGCTAGATTTTATTTTTAAACCAAATCGTGAGATTCCTCACAAACCTAGGTCGCGTTAACAATTATCTTTAAATAGTTATATATTAAACAGTGGTCTTTCACATGATAGTGGGGTTTCGAAGGTGCATATCCCCAAAATAGCACACTTGTCAGGACGCATATAAAATATAAAAAAATAGGGGTACAAGCACCGTGTAACAGGAAGCGATTCTACTGCAATTAACCGGCCTCAAATGCAGACTTGGAATTGCTCCTGAAAATGTCCTAATGGACAACCCCCAATCCAGGAATCAAATCCCAGATCAGCATGTTCAGTAGTAGTACCTACTTCTTGCCAATTGCCGTCACTAAACCAACGATAAATTAGAAGGGCAGCCGTGTACAGTCTACATCTATCTATAATACTAATAATGAAGCTGGATAGTTTGTTTCTTTGAACGCGCTAATCTCTAGAGCTACCGGTTGGATTTAAAAAAATATTTTTGCATTTGATAGTATACTTGAGGAAGGCTATAGACTATTTAACATCAAGGTATAACCCTTAGGAGCCGAACAGAAACAAAAAAAGTCAGAAAGAACGCTAAGCGAAAACGAAGTAATTAATAGCTCAGGCAGGCGATGTGATGCGACGCACGGGGTGGGTCCGGGGAACAAGAAGTTCACGCGTACGAACTCACGAAAAAAAGCTAGTCAAGTAATATATATAAATCCACAACCCGACAAAGTGACATCCTATCAGCGATGACGATTATAGAAAAGTCAAAAATTTAGAGGACTGACATAAGTTACCATAAAGCTTATCTCAATACCATTAAAAGTCGTAAGAATACGAAACGCTTTAAATGTGATTACTATACTACTAAGCCCTCTTGTTAGAATAGCCTAATGGCCAATTTCAACTTATCGCCAAAGACTGGATTAAGGGTAGTAGAGACAAAGTGATCCATTTATATTTTAAGTGTATTCGATTGAGAATCGGTATGAGTCATATTGGATGAACAGAAGGACAAGTTCCATTTCGTTATTACATATCTTACGTTCCAGTTTTATAACCTTACGTCAAGTAACAGACGTAGAATGAGGAACTTCGTACTTATTATACTCGTATATTGTAAGCAATTTTATATTGTGACTTGCGACCGTCCCAGTTTAGCACGATTTTTACGGATTGAAAAAACATAAAGATTTCTTAATTATATGTATCTAAGTTAAATAGTAATTTATTATAGGTACATATAAACCTTCCGGAATAAATCCTCTAAATTATGGTGAAAATCGCTTCAAAGTCCGTTGCGTGTTTTAGAAGAACAACGCGATCACACAGACAAACACGAAAAGCAACTTTAATTTATAATATGCATAGATATTAGATTTGTGACTAGTTTATAATAAGTTTGCGTCAATCAGTCTGCAACATTCTAGATTATAAGTACGATAAATATGTAGTTAGGTAGTGCACATTGCACAATACAAACGCCAGATTAAAAATAGCTGGATCTAAATTGCCTGAAGCCCATACAGTGTAAATCAGCGCATGAGTGCGAGAAAACTTCTGATAACAAGTTCTATAGCAGCTACTTTGGTAAAATCATCGACCACAATAGTTTTTACTCATTTTCCTTTTCTATAAATAGGTGACATCTAATAATTTATTGTGGTTTAATGAATAAAAAGGAACAATAAAATAATAATTTGATACTTATCCTTAAAATGGTTGGCTCTGTTTAGTGGGGATTCACCAGGAATCATGAGGAAAAACACTTTTTCTATTGTTAGGTATAATTTCTTTGTAACTGAGCCTGCAAACGTCTATCGAATGCTGATACCGTCAGTAGGTACCGTCACAAAGTCATAATGAAGAATCGTATATATCCACATAATAGTTATTTAGTAGTAAGTAGTAAACTATAGGTACAGGTAGTAACTAATATGATAGGTACTATATAGAGATGTGAAGAAAATGCCCTCCATTTTTTTTCACTGTACGAATTTTTCAGGCTTGAAAATGGATGTAGGTAGGTAGCGAAGGATAGTGATAACCATTGATTAGGATTTTAAGGTACTGAAATATTTCCTAAATCAGGCAACAATTACCTAACTATTACAGTTATACTTCACATTAAAATCATAGGCTATTCATGGTAATGTAACTATTTTGGTACGTATTTACTTATAGCAGATTTTATTTAGCTATAGGTTCATTGTTCCATACGCCGTGTTATTGAAATAAATCCTATAAGTATATTATATATATATAAGTATATTCAAAATTTCAATAAACACATGGTTTCTATTCCTGTCACCTATAAATCACGCATAAAATTATCCTAAATATCTGAAGTTGATGCTAATAGGTATCCTTGAATGTCAAACGTTTGAGTTAGCATTCATATTGCGACCATTGGGTGCCTAAACGACATGGGCTTTTGCGTATATCTACCTATTTAACATACATAGGGACTTTTTTGTTAGTCTATTGTAGAATGAGTCGTTTGTTACATTCCTAAGTAGTTAACTGCGAGCATTTTATCACGACCGAAAGATTTAGTGCCAAATATGGCCGTTTAATTATTGCTTTGTGATAAAAATGTTTAGCCTAAGGCTCAGGAATATTGCCAAAATGCTCACCTTGTGTCATTGGATGGATTGGTGATCACGTTAACTTATGTCGAAACCTCCTTTTAACAGAAATCCCGCTTTTTAAGACACCCCATGCTGAAGGATAGGTAAGGATAACATTATTGGTAAGAAATCATGCGATGCCAAAGAATAAGTACCAAACGGTCACACAAATTAATAAAATTGAAGTGTCTGTTTGTAATGTCAAAATAACAGCTTTTTACTAAATTTATATAAAAGTAGGTATATACGGTATTAATAGCAAAAAACAAAATTCTGTCTGTTTGTTCCGACTAATCTCCGAAACGGCTGGACCGATTTTGTCGGTACTTTCACTGGCTGATAGCTGATATTATAAGGAGTAATTTTTATTTTATTTTAGAAAAAGAAATAGATAATAACAGCGCACAGGTCGATGCTTAGAATTGGTCGATGGTTGGAAGCTACGCTTGCCGCGGTTGGTCTGTGGATGGGTGACCATCTTTACATACGGTGATCCCTCCGTGCTTCGGAAAGCACGTTAAGACGTTAGTCCCGGCTGTCATTCGTGGATCTTTGACAGTTGTTACGGATAGTCAGAAGCCCGAAAGTCTGACAACCAGTCTTACCAAGTGGTAGGTAAGTATCGTATTACCCAGTAACTGGGTTGTGGAGGTCAGATAGGCAGTCGCTCCATGTACAATACTGGTATTCAGCTGCATCCAGCTAGACTGGAAGCCGACACTAACATAGTTGGGAAAAGGCTAGGCAGATGATGATGAGATGAACTAGTATCGAGAAACATTATTGTTTTCCAACATCAACGCGAACGAAGTCGCGGGCAAAGCTAGTACTTAAGGATTAAAATTGCAAAAAAATAACTCTAATTGAGTTAGCACCTCGTAAATCCTAACCCAGGTGTCAACAATTACGTAAATTATTTTAATCGCAATTAACATCTCCATTCATGCATAGACAAGTTATTGTTTTAGAATCAAAGAATGCTTTGTACTCTGAGAACTGCAGTGCCCCTGACCTGACCTGGGACTTGAACCTAAACAATGAAGGCATTACCATCGACGGGTCAATAACATTCAAAATTAACGATTCACAGATTAGCTTTTAATTTTATATTAATTAAGCGTGTACTAAAAGTAATAGATAAACTGTTTTATGTCATCTTGGCTGCATAAAGAGATCCAAAGCACGTGATTATTTTATGAAAATAGCACCACTTGTAGGTTTTCTTAACCGGTCAAGCGGCGCGCGTCGCCCATTGGCGACGAATCAATAGAAAATCAATTGTGTCTCATTAGCGGAGCTTGACAGATTAATAACAAATGGAAACAATTAAAAAGTACCAAATTGGAGATTAATCATAAAAATACCATAAAAATTATTTAATAACGCTTTATCATGATGGCGATAAAAACAATCGGTTGTAGGAACATAGTTTATGTAGTCAATACATTTTCTTCAAACAGGTCTTGTGACTAAAGTACCTACGTAGTCACATTAATTATATGTTACGTTACCATTAATTAATCGATCTCAATAAACGAGATCAGATTGCGTAGATCGCTTGTTGTTTTTATCTGGTTTTACTCTTAAATATGCAGAGAATCTTTGTGTATTTACATAACTAAGTATTACTTATAAATATATTTCCGGCTCTCAAAACGGTGAAGGAAAACGTCGTGAGGAAACCAGCATGTCCTAGAACAAAAAATTCGAAAATATGTGACATCTACCAACCCGCAATAGGCCCAAGTGGTAGATAGGTAGGTACATATTTTAAACGACTTCGCTGGAAAGGCTATAAAATAAATGTATCTAACAACTCGGAACTTTAGCAGTCTTTTAATTATTATGGCATTTAACTACACACTTAAATAAATATGAAACAATGGTCAATAACTATAATATCAATAAAGAAACAGGAAGGAAGAATTCGTCAAAATATAAACACAGATCTTTATTCAGAATATTAATTTAGACAGCTTTCTTTTTTGCATCTAAATGGTGTATTGAACGATCGACGGCGATGGATCAAAGTAAAAGGCATATGACTATACTGACGTTATAAGTTACAACCATTTGATTGACTTATTTATAATCTGGTTTCTATTTTTTATTTATGCCAAAATCGGCTCTCAAAACGGTGAAGGAAAACATCGTGAAACCGGCATGTCCTAGAACCAAAAATTCGAAAGCATTTGTTACATCTACCAACACGCACTGGAGCCCGCGTGGTGGAACACGGCCCAATCTCTCTCAACATTATAGGCTGATGGTGGTGGATTACGGCCCACTCCCTCTCAGAAAAAGGCGGCCTTTGTCTCAGTCCCAACAGTGGGAACATTATACGCTGTTTATCCTGTTTGCAGTAAGTATGCTTATTAGTTTCATAGAAAATCCTTTGAAATAAATAGGATGAACAAACCTACTCTCACCCTGTGTAATATTAGTAGAAAAAAATACCAAGATAAGCTGCATATACAGTCAACAAAAGAGATAAGTATGCAGGATCGTCGGATATAGTTGAAGTTTAGTAAGAAACCGATGGATGTTGTCGACTGAAATTTAATTTGATAAATGAGCTGTTTGTTTTCTATCAATAAAATTAAATTTTATTCAAGAACATCCATCGGTTTCGTACTATAGGTACTTCAACTATATTCGACGATCCTGCATACTTATCTCTTTTGTTGACTGTACACGTGTTCAGGAAGATTTATCAATACCTAAATGAATAATTTATTGTTGTCAGGAAAACAACACAAGTAGGTATTTATATAGGTAAATGTAATTTTATACGGCGACATCTTACTTACATAATGTCTACTAATCTAACCTACTTATTCAATTTATTCATAAGGATGAATAAAGACCAAACCCGTGCTTGGAAGATATCAGAGTCCTATCAGCTATGTGCAAGAGAGCGGAGGTGGCCAGCGGAGACAACTGATTTTTTTCTGATAATTCGATTCGTACGTTTCGGTTGCGGCTAAATGTGGATATACTAAAGCTGCACCTCTGCCTAACCCTTCGAGAATGCAGGCTTGCTGTTATGTTGTTTGTTATGTACATATTTTGTTTCGCGAACTGCCCCGTTAATCTTGTGGCTGCAAGCGCGACTGCTAAGCGTGGGGCCTTGGGTTTGATTCCCAGGTCGGGCAAAGTGTTTCTTATTGGGTTTAACCAATAGTAACTCCTTAGTTCCTTAATTTGGAAGTTGGTGGTGTGATACCCCCGTGCCTCGGAAAGCAGCCTGATCTCTCTGTATAAGTTGTGTGGAATTGCCGTCCCATTGGACTATAAGAGTGAGGGAAGAGAGTGCACCTGTGTCTGCGCATACACTAATTGTGCACTATAACATCTCCCGCGTCGAAAGTTTATTAGTCTCTGCTGAGATAGGTCGCCAAGTCCGGAATTCTGTTTGGAGGACTATTATTATTTCGTTTTGTAAAAAACTGGAAAGAGGAAACGGGTCACGAAAATAAGTGGTAGAAATGGAGATAAGCCCAGGATAGGATCAGAATAGGTTATTGTTAGGAAGATCTCACACTAAAACGCGCCACGCGACGGGGCGTGGGAAACGGAGCCAAATGACCCGTCGTCGTGGTGTGGGATCCGGCTTAGCTTATTCTGTCCCCCTTCTGGGTAAAGGCAAAAAAAAAACAGAGCTGGTACTTCCATTATCAAATCATCTTTAAATAAACGTGACATAGTTTTATTGCCTTTTTTGTTAAATGTTGAACCAAAGTTATATCTACCATTCATTATTTAATGGCCGTAATTTATCATAAAATTGATTATAGATTAAAATTCAAATAAAATGGCCATTTATATGTTACATACTTTAGAACGACCAACGCTTATCTCATTTAGTCGTTAGGCTTCATTTTGAACTATTTAATAATGCCATAAAGTGTGCCATTAAATAGATGAAATACCATTAGAAGGAAAACCTACTATTGTATAAGTAAAACCGCAATAAAGGTATTGGTATTGTCATTGTAGGTATTTTATAGGTTGCAGTAATTTGTCTATTAAGTAGGTACATCACATTGATTCACATTGTGGCGGTATTAAGGTTACCACGAACTCATAAAGTCGTAACTGTATTATTATCAATTAATTTATCTTGGTAGAGGAGCCCAGAGGGTTTTTGAGCAAGCATATTCAGGGCGAGAAGTAGAAAGCTGAGTAGGTCTGGCATGAAGAGAGAACACCGAAAATATATTTAAAAAGTTTCTGATAGGAGCCCCGTGGTTACTTTCAGATTTCAAAAAAGGGCCGAAAATAAAGTGACCTTCAGAGGCGTTGATTTTGGCATGATCGGGTCTGGCCTAACCCATAATGACTTAAATTGGCAAATTTGACGGAGAAATTGTGGGCTTTCCCCAAATCTGACGACTTTGAAAACTCAGATTTGGGCCATTTCTAAAAGGATATTCAGGGCGAATGAGTTATTCTGTGCAATAGTGTTACATGTCCTAATAGTGAATGTATAAATATCTGACGGGATGATGGAGCCTTTTGGCAAATATGAGGAAATTTCGTCAATTCAGAAAATTACCCAAAAGTGGCCATAATTTTGCATTTACCTATCCCTAAATCAAGGAACCTAATAGCTTCGATTGTTGTTTGCATTGGAAGGTGACACGTTGGTGAAGATTTCTCGATATTCAGAAGTTTGAAAATATGATACAAAATCTTTAATTAAATTAGGCAAAATCATTAGGCGTGGAATGTTTAATTCAAAACATCCTAAACAAGTTTTCAAACTTTTAGGGGCTAGCAAGACTAGTTGTGAGTTTGTGACTAGTGTTCATTCATAAAATGTTCACTAGTATCTACCTACTTTCAACCGTTACCTACGACCGCATCATATTGTGGTAAAGTTTAACAACAACTTACACAACAGCAAAATAAATGCCATTCGTCTGAGTAACAAATGGGATATTCCTAGTCCCGCGTTGTGGTTTTTTTCAGTTCTTTTACAACTGGAATAACAAACTTATGGTCCACATCGTTGTTGTTATTGTTATAAGTGGCGACTCTACTTCCATAAAACTACAATTGATCAAAAGGCTTTCTTTTGAAGTACCTAGTCTAGGTTATGCCCACATTTTTTTTTCGGCGTGTTCGCCTTCCTCGGGATAAATTGCTAGAATCGTCAAAAAATTTGGTAGGTAATTGTATCTATTTCAGTAACTTTCAGTGTCTCGCTCGAAAACCACTTGTATTCGTGGCTAAGGACTGAGATGGGTCTGCAATTCTGGAATCTAATAAGAAACTACATATTATTATAAATAAGTACGGTCTACCTGTTTTACCAAGAACCTAAAATGTTTATTTGAAAGCTATGTTTGCGAATAGAAGTAAATACCTACCTAGCTAGAATCTAGGGGAGGGGCTTGTGGCTAAGTAATATGTTGCCGAGGTTGGTCCGTGGATGGGTGACCATCTTTACATACCAAGACCCCTCCGTGCCTCATAAAGCAAGTTAAGCCGTTGGTCCCGGCTTTCATTCGTGGATCTTTGAAAGTCGCTACGGGTCGTCAAAAGCCCAAAAATCTGACAACCAGTCTTACAATATCACCCAGTACCTAACTGGGTTGTGGAGGTCAGATAGGCAGTCGCTTTATGTAAAATACTGGTATTCAGCTGCATACGATTAGACTAGAAGCCGACCCCAACAAGTTGGGAAAAGGCTAGGCGGATGATGATGACCTAAGTAGCTAGATTCTAATAGATGGGCCGTAGACCGAATCAAGGCAGCTGGAACAGACTGGATGCGGAAAGCGGCGCTATATCTAGTGAAATTTGGGCGAGTTTTAGCGGTGCACTGGGATGGACTATAATATAAATAGGAGAATTATGGAACGCTCGAGCTACCTACACTGCACTCAATCTATGTTAGGGTCAGTGGCGTAGCTAGTCCGAAAGGGGCCCCGCCCTCCCCGTATCAAAATATTTTAACCTTTTTACCCGACTGCTGTGAAGCTTAAAAAGAGGGTAGGTACTTACTGTTTTTTTTACAAAACGAATAAAATAATATCCTGACTCGAATAGGTTATATTTTCTCCCCCTAACTAATAAACGTTGCGTTGTATAGCGTCTGTAGGTCTGTGTGATGTTACTTAGTTAATGCAATAGCTTGAGAATTGGCCAGCGCCTAGTAATAGCTTGAAGCCTTTGTAAGTCATTAACAAATTACCTACGTTAATATTCATCTAATTTTCACCGATTTCTCTCTTTCAGTCGTCAGTAATTTGACTTTCGAAAGAAGAAGACAAATCGTTGTGTAACTATACAGACGCTATACAACTTTTATTAGTATGGGGGATAGTGTACATAATAAAGAATATTCTATTTTATTCCCTTAACAATAAAAATTTAAGGCGTAGAATAAATCCATACTCTGTCTGTCTGTATGTTCCCTTTTCACGCCTAAACCACTGAACCGATTTAGATGAAATTTGGTAGATATAGAAATAGTTTTTCTCCTGATATTCCCACGGGATCGACACTTATGCGGGTAAAACCGTGGGGCGCAGCTAGTATTTTTTTTTTTTTTTTTTGCAATACACGTCGGGAGCCTCCTTAAGCTTGGGGACCGCGTATCATGGATACGACTTTAGCTACGCCCCTGAGAGGTATACCTAATTGAGTAACACACTAACAGTAGCGATGGCTTTCATTTTGATAGTTCAACAACAATATCCTTCAAAATGATCCAGATTAAGATTGAAGGGGCTGATAAGTGAAGCTAAGTATAAAGAGATCAAACAGAAAATGGCGAATGTTGCAGTAAGACGGTTTCAGGAACGTTGCAACTTTCGAGCTCCACATAATCATTGTAGGTAATGAAAAGCGAAATAGGTAAGTAATCTTATGACTCATATTTAATCGTCGCCAACGTGATCAATCCAACGTACAAAATACACGACATTGATAAACAACGGAAATTAACAATCACTGTTTGACGTTCAAAAGGTTATTATCCACTTTCCAATTTGCACAGAAGTACAAGACTAAACTTATAACAATAAAACCGATTATTGTAGATAAAGGGCGTAAGGATCATTGCTTCGACAGTAACCTTTTTGTTCATTTCCTATTCACATTATTGAAACACTTCTGGTCTGAAACTGTCACTTCTGGGTGAAAGCGTGGGAAATGTTTTGCGAAAACTCAAGAGAAAGAGGCATGCATATCTATGAGAATTTGGAGACCAAACGATTTGTTAAGTGAACAGTCCCAGGTAGGTAGGTAACACACGTAAGTACTTACTAAATAACAGCGCTTTATCATAGTTAAAATGTGACTAACTTCGACATAATGCATGGCAAACATAATTACCGTCCTACCGTAATACAGTTTACAAACATTGCTTATGGAAATTAGCTTGAGTGCATACCTCCATACCTACTCGCCTTATCAATAGAGCACTTAGCGAGATCAACACCACGCCATATTTTTCCTACGAGCTAGGTAGGTACTTATGAGAAATAAACTCGAAGAAATCGAAATTCAAGGGAAGGAAAATGGGAAACGGTCGACTACCGTTGTAACAATTGTTATCTTTCAAGTTCATCACATTTTTAAACTGTCGTAAATCACCATTTCCCTCTTTTAATTGATGAAATAGTAAATTAAATCAGCTGCGGGTAGGTACTTTAACAACTTGTAGCTAGTAGGTAAAGCAATTCACAGTCGCGGAAGTAGTACCTACTTCCGCGATTGTGAATGAAAGACGTTTTCGACCAACTTACTTGAATTTGTTTTAATTAAAGTGAGCCTGATGTCTGCCCTAGTGTAGTGGTAGAATCGATTAAAATAGTACATTATGATACATGTGTGCTATGTTGATCATTGCACCCGAGGCGGTATTATTCAATAAGGAAGCCGAGTGTGTAATGATCAATGCACACGCGTTTCATACGACGTTTTTCAACACAGATGGGAGGAAAAAAAACTGACTTGTATTGTTATTAACTTTTATGGAAAATAGCGCGCCGGTATTGTTTTTCCGCGCGCCGCTCTAGCGATGCACGCGCAGGTGTAAATAAATCCACTGGCAAAACCGCTCAACAGCCTATAAAAAAAAAAAGTTTAATTAGGTATCTAGCGACCCGACTCTGCTTCACATTGTTTGTCCGAATTGACAAAACATCGAGATTTATTTATTTTAGGCAGATAGGTAAGTTTAATGTATATAATATAGGTAATCTGTCAAATTTCTTTAATAGATTTTCAACTTTATTACTTAATAATAAGATTCAAAGTTGATTGGGAAAATCTGACAGTTTCGGGTAGGTTGATGTGCTGGCGTCTGTACTTTACACATAAACCTTCCGGAATAAATTCTTTAAGGATCCGATCACACGTACCACACCACAACGACAACACGTGGACGGGAGCTAATTTGTATAAAAATTAATAATTTATGGACACGGACCACTGCATTTGACCGTCAAAATCAACCGTGTAGGCGAATCACATTAGAATCGGAACAGAAGTCAAATTAAATAAATATTACTTTAGCTAATAATATTAATAAGAGCTTATATACATTTTTTTCAATTTTGTGTCAATTTAGATGATGTGTAAAAGTAACAGTGTTAAAGGGTTTAGCCGTCCTTCCATAAGCAAACTGCCCCCGATAGGAACCTATATCGTAACCTATGTTATATTGTAGAGGGTACTAATAGTAGTTCATCGCGTAGGTATTAGCTCTATATCTTAGGTAATTGAGGAGCTATTTGAAAAAAAGTGTCCGGAGACGACTTTTTTTCAAAGTGATATATCTCTGTTGATTTTAAAGCTAGAAAAATAAAACCAATTCCAGTATTTATGGTACACTTTACAGTTTATTTTATATAAATTTTCATGAGCCAAGCTTAAATAAAAACGTAAAAAAAAATGCAAATAATTTTTTTTTAATTGATTTCTATAAGATCGAATTGAATTACCACTTTGAAAAAAATATATAATAATTGTCTATACCTAGCCTAACAGCATGCCAAGTTTCATTAAAATCCATAAGGTGCAACATGATGAAAAAAAATAAATAAAAGTAAGTGGACCACCTTATGACCAGTTTGTTGACGCTTTTAACTTTTAATCTTTCAATAATCTAGTATTTAATTAAATCGTATTGAGCATTTAAGCGTATTGGGCATGAAAGGTTTAAAAGAAAATAGAAGGATTTTTTCTCAGTAACAGTTAAATCCATATTAATAAAAAATAGCTTTTATCAGTCTTCGTCATTATTTTCATTAATTACAACGTGATCTTTATTTATAGAAAAAACACTGGATAATATTTCTGCTGGGCGAAGTATATGCGATTTATATCTTGCATTTGATAAATAATATATAATTGCTGCCGCGTGAGAGCAACACCCAACTGTTCGATTTCCATTTGCACAGTTATAGCAATAACGCTGAATATCTTCGCGGCTTTTTCCATTGGGGTTGTAGTCAATGTAACATCTGTAGGTTTTGCTATTAATGTGTCGCGATTGTACCTACTTGCACTTTTAAGAGCTCTTACACACGAGTGGCATGTCCCAACGGCAGAGGTAGCTGCAGCCGTCGACGCGCATGGCGGCAACCGTCGACCTATAGCGACACTTGATCTTCGAAGTTGAAATGTCGACGGCTGCCGTCGACACGTCGACGGTTGCCGCCGACGCGCGTCGACGGCTGCAGTTACCTCTGCCATTGGGAACATGCCGCTCGTGTGTACTTAAAGCCACAATTATTACATTTTCCAGACATAGCCAATATATTTTTAGGTCACTGGTTTATTTACTGCTTATTCATTGCATTCACTTGTTATTATATATATATTTTTAAACATGAACAAACAATACGTCCCTGAATTAGGAATTTGTAAAACTGCGCAAATAATAACAGCGAAAGCGTACCACGACTATGCACTGTGATCATGTAGGAACATGCACGCGCGAGTACTTTGATAATCTAGTCACTATAAAAGTAGATCGACAAAATATTGTGATAGGCTACTGACGCCACCAATCGTTAATGTACTTTTTATAAACTGTCAAAACGCTACTTTGTTAAAGATTATTAGAGGTACCTTTTCCCAACAACAACAACAAAGTGGTCATAAGGTGGTCCACTTACTTTTATTATTTTTTTTCATCATGTTGCACCTTATGGATTTTAATGAAACTTGGCATGCTGTTAGGCAAGGTATAGACAATTATTATATATTTTTTTCAATGTGGTAATTCAATTCGATCTGATAGAAATCAATAAAAAAAAATTATTTGCATTTTTTTTTTAACATTTTTATTTAAGCTTGGCTCATGAAAATTTATATAAAATAAACTGTAAAGTGTACCATAAACACTGGAATTGGTTTTATTTTTCTAGCTTTGAAATCAACAGAGATATATCACTTTGAAAAAAAGTCATCTCCGGACCCTTTTTTTCAAATAGCTCCTCAATTACCTAAGATATACTTAGAGCTAATATCTACGCGATGAACTACTATTAGTACCCTCTACAATATAACATAGGTTACGATATAGGTTCCTATCGGGGGCAGTTTGCTTATGGAAGGACGGCTAAACCCTTTTGCCTTTTCTCGCCACTCACCCAGCCTTCTGACATCTTCAGATGATACTACGTTCCCCTGAAGAGGTCGACGTGGCTCCTCTCATACGCCCCGACAAGAGCGTCGCATTCGACAGCCCCGATAAGGCCGAATGTCTCGCCGGCAGCCTAGAGTCTCAATGCTCAACCAGTAGACCAAGCGCACCTTATTATGGTGGACGCTGAAGTCGAACGTAGATCCTTTAGTTCCACCAGTCAAAGACCCTGATGATCCTCTGCTTCCCGTCACTCCTGACAAAGTGCACGACATCATTAAAGGGCTTGAAGCTCGGAAAGCCCCCAGTTCGGACGGTATCACCAATAAGGTGTAGGTACAAACTCCTCCCCGCCCCTATATATTGCTTATGACCACCATCTTCAATGGCGCTCTGAGCAACAATATGTTCCCGCAAGTGTGGAAAGAAGCCACCGTCATCGGTTTCCCCAAGCCAGGCAAGCAAAGTCAGAGCCCACCAGTTACCGCCGCCCGATCAGTTTGCTCTATGTTCTTGGCAAAATCTACGAGGCTTATTCCTAAGCGTCTCCAGGACTATGCTGAAGCAAAGAGCCTTATTATTCCTAACGAACAGTTTGGTTTCCGAACTAAACATTCGTGCATCCAACAGGTCCACCTAGGGCCGGATTAACTATTAGGCAGAGTAGACAACTGCCTAGGGGCCCCGCATTGGCTAAGGGCCCCACACGCGCATAAGTCATTCAAAATGTTTCATACAGTGAAAATCTTATCAATAACAATCGGTATTATTGCTTTTTTTCAACGCCTGCTGTCAGTTGATGAAATACTTCATACTTACAGAACAGTACCATCTAGTATCGAGTAGTATAAGTAATAATGATCATTGTCGATAATGGTGATTGAAAATGATGTATTGGAAAAGGTCAACTTTCAAGATGTTATGAACGATTTTGTATCCAAAATAGATAGAAAAGTTAATATTTAAATTTAATGTACTTGACAAAAATATTTTCTTTCGTTTATTGTTTTTATTGCATTTAACAAGAAAAAGTTATTTAAAATTAAAACACCCGCGTTTTATTTTTCTTTCCTGCTCCATCATGAGACCGTGAGACGGTATCATCTCATATGGTATTCCTAATAAGACCTGGATCATCACTATCTGTAACCTATTCATTAAGACCATTTCGATGAGCCCAAATAATCTTTTATCGTAAGTTCCTGAGGTGTTAAGCATCAGTCCAGTGATGCTGATGATGTTATTACTAACATCCCTTCATCAACTTTAAAATAGCTGATGATCTTCAAACGGCTGAAAAGGGGCCCCGAGAATTGCATTGTTAATCCGGCCCACCGCATCGGAGCACATCAGCGCTAGCTTCCAGCGCGGTGCAACGACGGGCGTGTTGTTCTTCGACATAGCGAAAGCATTCCACAAAGTCTGTCACAATGGCTTATTATATGAGCTCTACCTACTAGGAGTGCTACACCGTCTTGTGCTCATCTTACGAGACTTTCTATTTCATTAAGAAAAGTACAGAAGATAAATTTTAGTTTAGTCCTGACACTACTCCGTAAATAAGTTTAGACGTGATTAATAACTTGCCTATTACAATTTCGTAAATTTTTGTCAGGCGCTGATTAATTTAAAATACCACACCAGTGTAAAACCAAGTTTGCAACTTTGATCTGTGCTGAGTGGTGCTTGAAAAGCCAATTTTTGACTTATAACTTCTAAAAGGTGGATCCTACGTATAAGTTACTCTATTCATTCTCAAAGTATATGTAGAATGAAGTAAATGTTGTAATCAAAGAAAACAAGCATCTAAGGAATAGTAATCAAGTATCTTTATTCTGCAGCAACATTCTGTGCTTGTCTCGCCGCCTGTCTTTCCTTCTTTCTCTTCACAAGGAACTTCTTTTTCTCTTCTGGGGTCTTCTTCAATCCCTTCATCTTGCGAGTCTGTAGTCTGTTGATGTCCTGCTTGCCCATGTGTACACGGCCCATCTTGGAACCAAAGGCATCCCTGGAAATGTTCTTCTTTGTGATTGGTTTGAGTTCCCTGGGAACTCTGCAAGCCTCCTTGAACAGGTCTTCTGATCCCAGTCTAGTTCTTCTTAGCTTGAAATCTATTGAAGGACCTGGAAATGAAAAGATTTAATGTGATATATAACATTTTGACATCACTACACTCCATATATTTTTCTTTACAAAAGAGGTTTAGGCACAGCTGTGCACACTGACACTCGTTTCCCACATACTTCCTATGGTTGGCAAATATTGATTTCATACAGTAAATTCATGATTTGAACTGCACAACAATCACTTTCATTACACACCTCTATGTAACACTATGTAATGCCTGTATTTGTTAAAGAGTTATTGTGTACCCATAGTACACACACAACCTACTTGCCAAAACACCTGTGACCCGGGCAATTCATATTGTTAACAAACTGCATGGAATGTGTTCACATGTCATTTAAGTGAATTCGCTAGGACACTGTTGTTTATTTTATGTAATAATATAGAATAGTGTATAAGGTAGTATATTATTGTGTTGAACATTCTGTGTAAGTATAAGGTATTGCGTTAAAAGTTCCGATTACTTTTTATCAGACTAAGAAAATAGTTTTAGTTCTTTAGATTGTATTTAAATTGTAAATAATAAGTACGGATTTGTAAAATTACCGCACTGTTGCATTAATTAGGTACATACCTGTAATGATAGTTGTAAGGAAGATTTCAATAATTAAATAACTTTAGTAATGAATATGCAAAATCAGCCTATAATGTTCCCACTGCCGGGACTCAGGCCTCCTCTCTTTGTGAGGGCTCTAATCTACTATATGGGCCCAGTACGGGTTGGTATGTCTTCAAATTTCTGGTTCTAGGACATGCAGGTTTCCAGGAATTAATATAATGAGTACTTATTATATTCACTACTGGTATCATGTGAACCTTTTAACATAAAGCGTAATACAATAACACATACCTATTTCCTCCAACTCAATCCTAGGTGTTCTCTGGCCACTCTTCTTCAGCTGTATTCTGTATGATCTGAAGTATATGTTGCCATCTTCAGTAGCCGTGAAACTGATGACATGCTCCAGTCCCTGCAGTCTGATTGATTCTACCTGAAATTGACACATTTTAAAATTATTGAAGGATTACTATTATGGTTATTTGGGATTGGATCACCTCTAGTAAGAGGCAAGGTCTTTACCAAAAGATACACAATAATTTACTATGAATAGCTAAGAACTTGAAAAAATCTAAGGGTTATGCAAAATGACACCATAATTCCTGTGTGTAAGTGTAATTGTTGAATTACAAAAATATACAATCAAATTTTTTTTTTCTATTATTGCATGTTTTATCTTATGCTACATTTTGTTTCAATGGTGACTGTTAATCGCTGCTCATTATTGCTTACATACAATACACAAAATAATCATGTTAACAGTGCCAATTCATTCTGCATTCAAGATGGGGCAAATAAGTTTGTCACATACCTTTTCTCTATGAAAGAAATCAGTGAAAAGTGATTTTAATCTTTTCAAATCCTGGTTCAAGTCCCATGCTGGCCCATTGAAAACCAAGCATGGTTTTATGCCAGTCAGCACTTTCATGTTGTGGAACTCTGACATGGCTTTATAGTTATCTGCGCCAAGTTCTATCATATCCAGGATGCCATAGTCAAATGTACGGCCAAGTACTATATTGTGAGGCCTCTTCTTTGAGTTAGATCCAACTCCAAATAGTGCTGCTTCTTTCTTGTAGCATAGTCTATAATAATTAATAACGATTTATTTTTAGTATTTTGACTTGACTCTCGAGGTTGTCAACATGTGGGATGTGGAGTCAGCAATCATTGTGCCTGCATTGTTAGGAGGTTCTTCTCTCTGGAGCCCCAACCGTCGTTAGTTTGGATCCTGTTCCCGATACTGGTGGGCTATTATTTTTTACATCCTAATATTTAAAAATATAATTTATGTGTAAATACATACACATACATACATAATCAGCCTATAACGTTCCCACTGCTGGGACACAGGCCTCCTCTCTGTGAGAGGGAGTGGGCCGTAATCCACCACGCGGGCCCAGTGCGGGTTGGTGGATGTCACATGTCTTCGAATTTTTGGATTTTTGGTTTTTTTTGGATTTTTTTTTTAATTTTTTTTTATGTGTAAATAAAATAAAGGAAATATTAAAAATTATTAAATTACCACCAGTCAAGTGCAGATTGCAATTCAGAATACAGTCACCAGTATACTTGGCCAGAGTTCTTAGATGCGTTTATCCTTTCTTTACTTACTTTCTTCTAAACATACATGTTTACACATAAATTATGGCAACATGCATAGAATAGTGACCAGCAATAGAAGTGACCATTTTTTTGTTACACAAACTTACTACCTATACACCAAAGTCTTGCCGCCTTGCCAACTTACATGCCGGCTACTGCACTAATCATGAGTTAATCATTGATACATAAATATAAACTAACGCCTTTCTTAGGTTAAGAAATCAATTAAAAACAAAATCTTATCACCAATTTAACATAAATGGATAGCTTTTTGCTCAATGATAAATAAGTTAAGACTATACAATTAGGTTATAAATAAACCTAACAAATTGCTAACTGTGATTTTCTTTAGGTACTTACTTCTCAATGAGCGTCGCATCTTCAAAAGGAACAAAGTCATTTTTACGGCTGAAGTATGCTGCATCCGGCTTCTTCAAATCATAAATATCTTTTAGTAGTTTCCGTGTGCGATCTGAAGGATTACGACCCTGAAGGAAAAGCGCTTGTTTGGGCCCTTCAATAGGTTTTGGCTCTTTTGATTGCAAAACCTTTTTACCCTTCCTTGTTGTAGGTTTCCTGTAAATCAGATAAGTTGTGTTAATTGTTGGTCTCATAAACGAACAACACCATTCCTGAATAAGACTTTCTTACTTCACTCTTTGTATTATACCCATTTTGAAACTTATTTCTATAAATTATGAACCAAAACTATAAACCGCACGTGGTTCTGTGTTCTCCGTCTCAATTCAACAAAAGACAGAACTCACAGAACTTGACAGAAGCGCATGAAGTAATGTCACTGTCAATCTATCTAATTCCGCGTTCCGAATTAGGAATGTTATCGATATAATCGATTTGAGCGTGCTTTACACCTAATAAGCACGCTTATATCGATAATATCGATTACAGTCCTAACTCGGAATGCACCCTAAATGCCAAAAAACATCAACCTAACCAATACTAGGATAAACAAACTAATAGCATTTTACTATTGCTACACTCTTCTAACTTTTCGAAATAATATGAACAGGTTTCTTTCTTTCTCTCTTGCAACAAAAACATACAAAAGTACGCGCTGTACCCGGCGGCAGCGCTGGAACGTGAAGGTCTGTGACTGTCAATGTCAATAAACTGTCAATCAAGTCCTAACTTCAGCTGTCAATTTTATCAATCATTACACGCCGTAGACAGAGAAACAAGAAGTTTATAATAAGCTTCTTGCAGAGAAACTAATCTGTCTACGTTACACGCAGAATTTTGGTGGTTTTGTTCTTAAACCTTAATAAAATAGAAAGATGTAATCCTCACATTAGTCACAAATGAATAATACCTACCTAATAGTTACTTTAGCTTTCACTGCAATATCTGTACTAAGATATTGCATTTTTTTTTTGTTTTAGTGGTTACTATTCTACCTAATATAACTACAATATCCATACAGTTGTACAGACGCCAGCACATCAACCTACTACAATCTGTCAAATTTCTTTAATAGATTTTCAACTTTATCACTGAAACATAAGGTTCAAAGTTGATTGGGAAAATGTGACAGTTAGGTGTAGGTTGATGTGCTGGCGTCTGTACATCGTAATCTTTTACCTTGCTTGGAAAATTACTATTTTCAATAATTGTCCTGCCTCCTACCCAATACGGTAGACGTTGGGACATTTTATCCTAAATTCCTAACATAAATACAAAATCAATATTGTTGAAAATATACATCTATGTAGGTACACGGTGCGCATGATACTAATATTAGAGATAGAGATAAGTCGACAAAATATGGGTGGTCCCGTAGATTAAATTGTGAAATATTATGGAGATTTAACGCCACGATGTTAACAAAAAAGCAAAACGGTCATGTTTTGTCATAAACTCTCAAAAAGGCGACACGATTAGTACCTAATTTATTAAAAACATAAAACTTAGGTGGACAGGCTAGACAAACAAAAAAGGCGATGCAAACTAGGTCAGCTACTTAAATAGACTTTATAGACCGTTCAAGCCCAGACGTCATTATGACGTAACATCAAAAAAACTCCTGTCAAATTCCAGATGTCACCCGCTCAGCGCGTGATTTATTACCCTGCTCACAAAAAATGGTCTACTGATGCTTATATGGGCTCAAGCCACTTAATGTAAACTGTTTTGGGTTCTTGAATAAACAGACCATAATATAAAATGCAAACAATACTCGTATTACGAGTATTGTATTTATAAACAAATGACGTCATCAGAAAATAGGTTGAAAGTGTGTTCGTTCCCGTATTATGTCGATTTCTGATAAAACTACTATATGAATTTACACGAAACTTTGCAAGTTACATTATGAATAGACAAGTAATCTAACAACAGCGTTTTTTTGAAAGTCCTACCTTACATTTTAATAATATTGAAACTCAAATTTCAGTGCGCCGAGCCGTTCAATTCTTATTACAACGCAATGACTGTAATCGCCCAATCCTAGTCATATTGAGTTGTTTCTAATTAAAAAAGTGTTACTAGGATACTACACAAACCTTTATTAACTGATAACTACCTATATCTTGTAAAAATATACCACTATAATTATAAAATCATAAGATTTTCTTGAAGTACTTACGTAAAATTTTGTTTGACCAAAAAAAAAGATTATTGATTGATTGTGATGTTATTTCGTGCAAATATTATCTACAATATTATCTACAAGGACGTATAATATGTTATAAACGAATATTCATCCACTTAACGTCGATTTTACACAAAAACTATTAAAATAAACAACAAAGCATCATAACAAAACAACACGCACTGCAGCTGCCATTAAGAATCGTAAAGTCTATTTTTTACTTTTTTTTTCAAATATTGCCAACCCATATTTTTCGTTTTGAATCATTTAGTCGATTAGTTTATCTACCGGACCATAGACTCAAACTGTTGCACAGGATATTAGACCGTATTTAACAGTAATAATAGAGGTTGAAGCCGCGTGAATCGGGTGGTGACAAATGGAGACGGTGGTGCCTGACGGGTGCGCGCCGGTATGTGACAAATGGAGACGCTGGGGACTTAACGGTTTACTTTATGGTGTAACCAAATTATACCTAAATAAAAAGAGAATATTTATGAGGAGGTTGTGTAAATCCTACCTATTTATTTAATGACTGCAGCAACGTTGTGATCTCGATAACCCTGTTTTTTTTGTTTCCGGGGTGGAATATCCTCATGGATATCCGCCGCCGCCGCCGCCCTGGGGCGAGCGGCGGGGTCTGTCAGACTCTTACTGACTAAAAACCACCCCCGTGTTCCATCCTACACCTACGCCGGGGGTCGCGGGAACGTACGATCCTTCGCGCTCCTGCACACGATGCCGTCACCGCGCCGCCGCCGCGCTATTACACTGTAGATACGAGTCGCGCGAAGGCCGCCACCGCGCTGCCGCCGCCGCCGCGCCGCCACCGCGCACGTTCCCTCTGTTTGATTCATTCCATTACCGGCCGCGGTTCGTACGCGGCCGGTAATGGAATGAATCAAACAGACAGGGAGGGGAACGCGCGCGGTGGCGGGCGGCGCGGCGGCGGCGGCAGCGCGGTGGCGGCCTTCGCGCGACTCGTATCTACAGTGTAATAGCGCGGCGGCGCGCGGCGGCGCGGTGACGGCATCGTGTGCAGGAGCGCACAGTGTAATAGCGCGGCGGCGCGGCGGCGCGGCGGCGCACTGTGGGCTGGATTTTGAGTTTCATAGAAGTTCGTTTGCTTTTTTTGAAAGTCGGGTTTTTTTGACTGGAAATGGTTTCCTTTACCATTATTATACTTAATTATGAAGTATATAAGAGTCAGTGTATCTATTTTTAAAACGCAAAAGTTAAAAAAAATGTATGGAGCTAGGGTAAAAATATCAAATATCTCCGGAACGGCACGTTTGGCCGTAATATCCTGACACATGATAATACCTCTATTTATTTGGGATTTTTTGGCATACATCGGGCATAGGTGCGGTTTTTTTTTTTAAATTCGGAGAATATTTTAATTTTTTATGTTGTATTTTCTGATTGGATTCCAGGAGTAGGTGGGTAATGCTGGTCATAATAATTGAAAAACTTAATAAAATATATTTATCAAGACCGCTACCAACAAAAACAAGAATGTCCGCACAAAGAATTTACACTCGAAAATTGTCAAAATTAAAATGACGTCGAATTGGTAATGATCTGAGATCTGACATGATCGGACATAATGTAGATACCAGGTTTTATTCGTGTATTAGTTAATTTATGTACTATTTAGTTAATTCGTGTAAGTACCTATTAGTTAACTCATGTACTCAATAGTTAATATTCAAAGGATAATAATTATTGTCCAATAATGCTAATTTGTGTCATTAGAGGGGGAGTGAGGTGTTTGACTCCCCCCGCGACGTCTAAGGCCTCATTTACGGAGACGCGGGGCGTCTCGCGGCGCGTGTGGCGTGGCGTCTCGCGGCGCGTCGGACGTTTTTTCTGTTTACGGTGGGGCGGCGCGTGAAGCGGCACGCATCATCGCTTTTTTTTTTTTGTATGGCATCTCGCAGTTCAACCTATGAGGTTGTCGTCTGCTTAACCGGGCTTGCCTGTGGATGCCTCATAATTAAGGCCTCCAGCCAGGGCTTAAAACTTACTAAAACTAAGCGACTACACGCTAAGGGCACCCCCTGTGGGGTACGGACCTCGGCTTAGGGCGTCGCTGGGGGAGGGCAGCAAGGGACAGGCTGGATCGGAATTATTTAGGGGCGAATTTAAAGCTACAGGCTCAGCGGCGCGGGCTGGCTCGAGCAAGGGTCGGGGTGGACAAGTTACGGGACGTCGCGACGGGCGTCCTCGACGGCGAGGACGGAAGGACGGCTTACGGGTCTTGTGTGTGTGTTTTTTGAGCGTGCTGGTGGCTTTACTACTCTCCTGGAGGAGTGTGATAGCGTCGTCGGGGATGGTGAGAGCATGCCTAGGTCGGCGAATCCTACTTATGCGGGAAGGAGTGTATCGGGAGGCCGCCGCAATCAGGGGATTGGGATGCTTTATTGCATTATCAAAGAAGCGCTTGGAAAGGCGTTTCATGAATTGCTGAACTGTGGGGATTCTGAGATCTAGGTGCAGATTCAGATTTCGGACATAGAAGGGGGCTCCCGTGACCTTTCTAAGGAGACGGTTTTGGAGGGTCTGCATTCTATGCAGGTGACGGGGCTTGGCGTGTGCGAAGACTACGCAAGCATAGGTCATGATGGGGCGGATGACCGCGGTGTAGAGGCGCAACTTGCACTTTAGTGACAGTTTACTGCGGGTAGTGAGAAGGGAGTGGAGCCTACAGAGAGCGAAAGCGGCTCGCGAACGAACCGTCTTTATGTGCTCTTTGAAAGTGAGGTTTTGATCGAGGATGACACCTAGGTACTTTGCTTGCTTACCCCAAGGGATAGGCTTGTCGTACATGGAGATCGGGCTAGGGAGGGCGGGGGGGGGGCGAATCTACGCGGTTTCGAGAAGAGAACCGCCTGACTCTTACCGGGGTTGACCTCTATTCTCCATTTCCGGAACCAATCGCCTAAGGCGTTTGCGGACAACTGGAGATTTCGAGCAATAGAGTTGTGGGAGTTTCCAGAATAGTAGATGGCAGTGTCGTCGGCGAATAGAGCCAACTGTGCCTTATTACTTTTCGGAATGTCGCTAGTGAAAAGCGTGAAGATGAGTGGGGATAATACCGAGCCCTGGGGGACTCCGGCACGAATGGGATGCGCGGGGGAGAGAGAGCCCTCAATGCGGTAGCGAAAAGTGCGATCCGACAGAAAGTCTCGTAAGATGAGTACGAGACGGTCTGGCACACCCATATGGTAGAGCTTATATAATAAGCCATTGTGCCAGACCTTGTCAAATGCTTTCGCGATGTCGAAGAAGAGAATGCCTGTCGTAGCACCTCGCTGGAAACCAGCGCTAATGTGCTCGACTATGCGGTGCACCTGATGGATGCATGAGTGTCTGGTTCTAAATCCAAACTGCTCATTTGGGATAAGGCTCTTTGCCTCAGCATAGTCCTTGAGGCGCTTATAAATAAGTCTCTCGTAGATTTTGCCAAGAACATTGAGCAGACTAATGGGGCGGTAGCTAGAGGGATCAGACTTGGGTTTGCCTGGCTTTGGGATACCTATGACCGTGGCTTCTTTCCACGCTTGCGGGAAGATGTTATTGCTTAGAGCGCCATTGAAGATGGCGGTCATGAGCAAGATGAGGGGGGCGGGGAGGAGTTTGTACACCCTATTGGTGATGCCGTCCGAACCGGGGGCTTTGCGGGTTTTGAGCCCTTTAATGATGTCTTGCACTTCGTCAGGAGTGACAGGAGGCAGAGGATCATCGGGGTCTTCAACTGGAGGGAGGGAGGCTCTATGTTCGACCTCTGCGTTCACCTTGAGGAGGTGCGCTTGGTCAACTGGTTGAGAGCTGGGGGAACATTGAGCCTCAAGGCTGGCTGCAAGGCATTCGGCCTTATCGGTGTTGTCAAAGGCTATTGTCTTGTCGGGGCGAGTGAGAGGAGGCACCGCGACCTCATCAGGGGAACGTAATTTCCTCTGAAGGTGCCAGAAGGCTTGATGATTAGGCTCGAGCTCGCTGAGCATCTTTTCCCAACCTTGGGAACGCCACTCCGATACGCGTTTCTTTACAGCGCGCTGTAAATGGCGCATATGGGCTTTGTTCGCGTCGCAGGGAAAAGAGTCGTAGGCACGTATGGCTGCGTTCTTCTCGGTTATCAGTTCACGTACGTCAACGGGTAGTTTCCAGCGGTGGTCTTCCACCTCCGGAATTTCCCGTGAACAATCCGTCAGTACGGATTGAACGTGTTCTGTAAACGAGTCGATCGCCCTCGTCGTGTCTGCGACCGAGACAATGGGGTCAGGGATTGAATCTAAGTGAGGTGACGTGGTGGATTTCAGTTTTTCACTTACTTTCCTCCAGTCAGTGACTACTTTGGTCAGTGGTGGCTGGTTAGGGTCACGCGGGCCCGAATAGGGGACTAGGTGCATGATGACTGGGCGGTGGTCAGAGTTAAGCTCGTGTAACGTCTCAATGGATTGCAAACGGAGGTTTACATTTTTGAGCAGTGCTACATCGAGAACGTCGGGACTCTTTGTGGGATCAGAAGGGAAGTGTGTGGGATACATCGGAGCGATGGTATCGAAATTAAGGGAGGCACCTAGGTTAAAAAGAATTCTACCTCTGGTGGAGGTCGAGTTGCTATTCCAAGCAGGATGTTTGGCATTGAGATCCCCCGCCATGATGACGGAGTCACTCATACCGAAGAGGGCAGTGAAGTCTTTGGTGAGGGAGATGGGATCCTCTGCACCATTACTGGGCGGGATATAGGCGGACATGATGGTGATGGAAGGATGGCCAGTCATGCCGAGCCTACAGATAGAGACCTCCAGGTGAGAAAGGAGAGGAGGTGGGTCAATGGGGATGCAGTAGAGAGTCTTTCTGAAATATATAAGGGTACCGCCCTTGTGACATCTAGATCTGTCGTTGCGAACTAACTTGTAGTTGGCAATGTTCGGGTTACGATGATGCGGCTTCAGGAAGGTTTCCTGTACTAGGAGAATGTCTAGCTGGTGATCGCGTAGGAAAGAGGCGATTTCGTCTCGTTGTGAAGAAATGCCATTTGCATTGAAGAAACCTAATCTAAGGGAGCGGGGTTTGGTGACACTAATTCTTTGCTGATCCATTGGAGCAGTTAGAAATTGAGTGTCTTCATGACTTGCGTAACCTGGGGGTACGCTTTGAAGATCTCTGCGATGCGCAGAGCATTGCCATTGCAGGCTTGAATCTCCGCCGCCATAGCGTTGACGGGGGCGATGAGCGATGCGTAAGCATCGATTATTACCTGCATGGGCTCTGGGCCGGCGGCAGGGGGAGGGGGAGCCCTACTAGGAACTGCGGGAGCAGTCCTGGGTACGGTAGTGGGTTTGACTACCGGTGCTACTGGGGCTGCGGGGGCTAGTGTGGGCGCTGGGATGGGTATATCCATTAGCGCTGGGATGGTCGGGGGTTGGGATGGCACCGAAGCTGTAGGAGCTTTTTGGTGGAAAAGGTTGGCCCAGGGTGAGGGCCTTTGGGGACTGAGCCTATCTGGCATTTGCGAAGATGGGATCTTCATAGGGGGACTTTCTCTCTGCTGGCGGGCGCTAGCGCGCTTAGCCAGTTTGGTAGAGGAAGGTTTGGGAGCCTTGGGGCAGCCCCGGTAATTTGCCGGGTGCTCGGATTGACCGCAGAGGACGCAGCTCGGTGGCTCTGTGCACAGAGCGCGGTCCTTGGGACGGGGACAGTCTGCTGTTCCGTGGCTACCTAGACACTTGACGCATCTGGGAGTCGCGTAACAGTTAGATTGGGCGTGGCCGTATAGTTGGCACCTATGACATTGACCTATGACGTTGGTCGTGCGGGGCTTCTCTATGGAGATGCCCGAGAGGGAGCAGACGGCCTTCACCTTGAATATGGGGTGGTGGCCCTCTGTGGGGTCGCAAATGACAAGGACCATGTCGTAGACAAGGCCCATTCTCGCTTTATGTAAGCGGTGGACAGCCGAGACAGGGATGCCTTGTGAAATAAGGTCGGCTTTGATCTCCTCAGTGGAGATTTCCTTGGGGACGCGCCTAATGATGACGCGGGTGGGAGTTTCCTCCGGAAGGGTGTAGGTATGGAAAGAGTATTTCCTTACCTGCAGAAGGCGGGTTAGCTTCCTGTAGTCCGAGGCACGCATCATCGCACGCGTAAACACAAACTTATAGCAATATACGACCATGTTCATAGAGAAGCGAGACGGGAAGCGTGGCGGTGCCCGCCGCGGCTCCCGCGGCGGGCATCGCGGCGGCGCACGCTCGCCTCGATCAAATCGACTAGTTTTATGTTGGCGAGAGATGGGAGCGCACGTGTCGCAACTTGCAGCATGATCATATCATACTCCATTGCGACGGTGACTCGTCTGTGTTGCGCGATTTCTAAATAAGACTGACAGAAGATTCCGCCTCGGACATAGCTTCATCGAGAATTGCCGCTGCGTGCGCCGCTGCGTGCGCCGCCGCGTGGGACGCGTCGGTGCCATCCGCGGGCTCGGCCGCAAAAAACGCCCTAATTCAAACAAACGCGTCTAAAATCGCTTCTCCGTAAACGCACTCATACAACGCCATATATTTGAATTCAGTGCGGGCCGCGCCGCTCAACGCGACGCGCGACGCCCCGCGTCTCCGTAAATGAGGCCTAAGACGGGGGGCGCGTGAAGCACTACGCGCCGCCACCTCGAGATCTCGATAACCCTGGCCCAAGACCGTTTCTACCAAAAGTAGCATTGAAAATTAGTGTCATGGCCCGAATGAATAAATTTTCATCTTGCAGCACCTTTGTCTTGTCTCTATCTCTTTGAAAGAAAAAGCAAAGCTCATATTTTGAAAAAAATCTTCTATCTAACATAACATCACACCTGTATTCCCCAAAGGGTTGGTCAGAGTCGTACAGGAGGTACTTCGACACCCTGAGTACCTACTAGCCTGGAGTAACAATGTGTGTCCGTCCGGTACTTATTTGACAATAGGTTCGCACCACGGATATCTATGGACCGCACCCTATGGTACTTTATACTATCTGACGAAATGACTACCTATGAGGGTTTTTCTCTCTTTGTTTTACTTAAATTACAGACAGGTATAAGTAGGTACCTACCTACCTACACTGTCGTAACGCAATTTTAACTTAAAGCCACTTGACCATACCGAGATGCGATTGTATCATGCCTATCAAGCATAGAGTCATGGAGGGACTACTGAGGTATTCATAGAAATAAATAGGTACTTACAATAGGCACACATCTTTGTATACAGGGTGTCCCTGACGTGGGTACACTATTTCTTTTTTTATTGTTTATTACTATTGGGTTCTTTTTTAGCTTGTGGTTTTCCTCAAAACACAGGTAACCGACAAATATCCGGTATTCGGTTATTCCTAGTGCTACGGAAAACCAGAAATACGAGTCTGTCTCAGCGCATAATTTAAATACCTATTAATTTTCGAACGGACTCGGTTCACAGCAACTCCGGCGCCGACGCCACTCAGATTTTCTCAGATTTGCTTAGCTCAGCCACAGGGTAGGTGCCTACCACAATACCTACCTATATTCAAATCCGTTTCCAATTCCACAAATATCAAAATGTGCTTGTAAACTAAGTTGATTTCAGAATATACTATAGTCGAAAATTGTTGCGAAAACTGAACTATAAATAGGTACTACTTACAGCTTTTCGAAAACCGCATACTTAATTGTTTACATTTTTGGAAATTAAATTGCAAACGTAGGATAGCTTCCTATTATATTGCCTATGTTCTTGTTGTCCTGTTATGTATTTACCTTATTATTGTTTGACGAATTTGCAGTAGGGTCATGTAGGGAACGGTGACTCAGTCGTACACACTGACTCGGAGATACTTCGGTCAGAACAAGACGTCTTATATAGCTGTCTCCCTCGTACATTTGAAACGCTCGAAACTCTGACAGGTACAAACCAGTCAGTCAGGGAATGGCGCCCTAAACAGCGGAGTAATCGCGTTTTTTTGTTTTTGTGCCATCAAAATTTACTTTTTGAGGTAAGGTTCACTTGTTTTCATGTCTAAACTAGTAAAGGTTAATGATTAATAGTATTTTTGCTGAAAAGTGTGACCTTTGTGTTAAGCTTTCACGTAATTTGTTTAGGTTATTTATTTAATTTTCGTTTGTCGTGGTAAAAAATATTCAAAATGGCGTGTTCGTGTACAGTGACTCATTTTGTAATGGTACACAGCGACTCATGAGCCACTGTGTACTTTCCATTATTTTTGTGGCTAAGGATTGTTTTTAAAGAAATGGTTATTTAGTATAGGTATTTAAGAATTCATTGAATTTTGTTTTGTTATTAGATGCCACGTCAGACGAAAATTGCACGGAAAATAGGTAACACTCCGCAAGAAAAAATTAAAGAAGGGATATTATTAATAAGGAATGGCGAATCAATAAGGCAAGCTGCAAAAACTACTAATGTTGCATTCGCTACCCTCAAGAGATATTTTAATAAGACTAAGGATTGTGAATCACTGGAAGGTCTACGGTTGGAACCTAATTATTCCGTAAACAGAATTTTTACACCGGAACAAGAACAAGTTCTGAAAGAGTATTTTACTCATTGCTCTCTTTTGTTTTATGGGTTGACTGCCAAAGAAACCCGGCAGGTAGCATTTCAATGTGCTAAAATTAATAACATAAAAATGCCTGCATCATGGAGAGAAAACGGAATAGCCGGAAAGGACTGGTTACTGTCGTTCAGGCATAGACATGACGTTAGTCTAAAAAAACCAGAACCGTGCAGTCTTGCTAGAGCTACAGCATTCAATAGATACAATGTAGAAAAATTTTTCGACAATTTAGAGAGCCTCATAAAAAGACATCCTGCTTTTGCGGACGGAACTAGAATTTTCAATTTGGACGAGACTTCTACCACCACAGTCCAGAAACCCCAAAAGGTAATAGCACCTAAAGGCAGAAAAACTATTGGGAAAGTAACTAGCGGAGAAAGAGGAACATTGGTAACGACGTGCTGTGTAGTGAGTGCTAGTGGAAATTTTTTACCTCCAGTAATGGTCTTCCCTAGAAAAAATTTCAAGGAACATATGATAAAAAACACACCACCTGGTACTCTTGGACTGGCGACACCAACCGGTTGGATGAATTCAACAATATTTCCAAGTGTCATAAAACATTTTATAAAGCATACGAATTCATCTAAAGACAATCCAGCTATTTTGATCATGGACAACCATGAATCACATTTGTGTTTAGAAGCTCTAGACTTGGCAAAAAATGCAGGAGTACACATTTTAACCCTACACCCCCATACTTCGGCTAAGCTACAGCCTCTTGACGTAGGCATATACGGTCCCTTTAAGACTTATTACAACGCCGCCATTGACTCTTGGATGTTGACAAATCCAGGAAAACCAGTAACCATTTATGACTTAGGCGAAATAATAGGAACAGCATTTCAAAAGGCAATGACACCAAGAAATATAATAAACTCTTTTGCTAAGTGTGGTATTTATCCTTTCGATCGTCACATATTCACCGACGAAGATTTTCTGCCTAGTTCTGTAACCGATCGTCCTTATCCGGCAAATCGTGATGAGGATACTTGCAGCCCCATCTCTGTGAGTTTACTAGACGAAACAAATAGATTAGAATCACCCTTAGAAACATACTCGTACCTGGTACCCGATTCAAGTGTGACTACTTTGGTTGAGATACCTGGACAAGACAATTTACGGGCGTCTGATTCTACAATAGAACAAACAAACCAGACAGTTCCTGAAGCATCTACCTCGCAACAACAGCCGGTTTTCGCTGAAAATCAGTTTACAGCTGAAGATAATAACTTAAACCTAATAATTACCACTGAAAATACGACTACCTCCTGCTCCATGACACCATCTTCTTCCACTCAATTGGTTTTTAAAAGTCCCTTTGAATTCAGACACCCGATAAAAGCTGGACCAAGGCAAACAAGCAGAAAACGAAGAAAGCCTGGGCGCAGCCTAATTGCCACTGACACACCTGAAAAACTTTTACTGGAGCAAGAAAAGATGAACAAAAGAAAGAATGATGCATATAAAAGGAAAATTTCTCGAACAATATTAGATAGTGATGATGAAAATGAAAAAGTCCAACTTTCAGAGTCTGAAGACGATATTGACTGGCCAGACGAGAATCAAGATGAAGATGAAGAGGAAGACTTTGTTTTAACCGAAGAAGATCTAACGAAACCTTTACCCCATTCACCAAAGGAAGGTGAATATATAATAGTTCGATTGGCAACAAAAAAACAGAGATCTTTGTATATTGGGAAGGTGTTAGAAGAAAGGAATCGTGACATGGAATTCTACATATCATTCTTGAGACGAAAACCCGGCACTGACAAGTTTCATATGCCTAACAAGCCCGATCTCTCCCTTGTTAAAGAGGATGATTTAAAATACATTCTACCAAAACCTTCAATGGTGGGAACGGCTTCCAGGCCTTTTTATAATTTTCCAATTGACCTTAGTTTTCTTACTATTCACTAGAATGCTTAATAAGCCTTGTAAGAAAACTAAGGTAACATTTTGCTCTACCTATTTTCGTTTAATTTAATGATTATTTATTTAATATTTTTGGTTATCTAGGTATTTTTGATTAGGCCTGCCTAGGTAACTAACCAATTAGTAGGTACCTAAATAATAAGATTGAGATTTATAACGTTAATTCGAAGACTGAGATTTTGATTTTTTGGGTATTTAATTGCTCTATTGTTATTATCTTGATTATTATTTACTTATTAACCTTTAGTTTAAGGGAAATATTTGATCTCAAGAAAAGGTTAAGTACCAATTAGTAAATAGTAAAGAATAAACTTATAAAGTTAATTCAGAGGCTGAGATTTTGAGTTTTGTGTTAGGAGTTTGTTCTGTTATAAAAAAAATATGTCTTTTTAATTTCTGTATTAAGTATCTACGGAATGTTGGTTGTGATTTATAAAGTATACAATTAAAATATTTATATATTCAAGTCTTTTTATTCGTAAATGGTACCTGTTGAGTCACTGTGTACTCTTAGAGTCACTGTGTACTGTGTTAGAGAGCCACTGTGTACAACTATAGGTACACAGTGGCTCATGTCCCATTTTTTTAAAAATGTTGTGTAGTTTGATTTATGTAGCCTGTAATGAAAATATTATAATGCAAAACCAAGATTTATTAACCTGGCTCCAATATCCTCAAATATTATTTTGGTTCTATTTTTTTTTCTATTTTTTTAGCCTTCCCGAAAAAATCCGAGTCACTGTAGCCGCCTTGACCCTACATACCTACATGCAGCAATTAAATAGGTAGATATCTCAGTGTTGATAAAATGCCACTTGACCCCGCGGTATTCGTGTTCATTATTTCCGGTCTGTATCTTACCTACGTACGTTTTAGCACAGAATACTTAAAGTACTACGTACAGAAAGGCCACTCCCTTCCCCGCACTAACATCAGTTACCGCACCTCACTCACCCCGCACTTCGAGGTTACCGTCGCAGTTCTTTAACAAAGAGCGCTCGCAAATACAAGTACAGAGGGTTATAGCAATTAGCTGACCCCCCTAAAAATTACTCGATTTTGCACCCTCCTCTCATAACATTAAAGGTTATTCAATATGTATGAGTTAATCGGACTAACACTACTCGATGAACAGAAACAATTAATAATTTTGATACGCAAATTTGAGCTTTAAGATGTTGGTGTTAGGTCATTTACTATGTATGGGTATTTGTTACGCAATTTTCATTTTTAATCAGCAAGACTTAAAGGTTAGGTTAATGTTGTGATAATTTGTGTCATTGCTACTAATACCTTATTTCATCTATCTTACTCAAGTTAATCTGGTCTCGTGGTTCATGCGTAAGGCTGAGACGTGCAAGATGCGAGTTCAAATCTAGTCTCATACTCTCATGTTTAATTTTGTTTTCAATATATTAATTGTTCGTTAAGTATTTCTTGCATTATTGTAAAGAACAAGCATATCAATTAAGTTGATAAACGATAAACGTTTCACCTTTTTCAATAAGTGGGTAGTTCGACGTCAATATGCGTATTCAACAAAAACTGCTATTGAAATGATTTTAGGAATATGGGGTAGAACAAATTATTGAACAAGACATTCTATGCACAAATAGCAGTGAATACGCACGAACATTTTTATATTGCCTTACTAAGTTGCGAAAATCCACGCCTTTTTATTAATTATTATTATCGGTTTTGATAGTTTAATCATCATGTCTCAGTTGAGTGATTATTTAAAATACAAAATATTGTATTTGCATAAGGAGAATGTTGGTATTAAAGCGATTGCTAGGAAACATAATATAGCGGTAAGTGTATTCTTTTTTATACTTCCTTAAGTCGTTAGTTGGCTTAAAAACGTGAGTATAGAATAATAGAAAATTAACTGTTTCATTATGAGATTATTTATAGGTCTAATGTGGTTTATCTAAAGGTATTTTTGCAAACTTATTCGAAAAATTATGATTACCGGGTTATTAAAATTATGCTTATTGTGTTGTTTCAGAGAAATACAGTCAGACTGTGGCTAAGACGTTTTGAAGAGACAGGGAATATTCAAAAGGATCGTCCTGAACCAAAACCTGCAATGTTACTCCTGTGTCAGAACATCATCAAGCAATTGTTAGAAGGCATACTGAACACCCATTTTTGCCTACTCAATGCAGTATAATGTTTCTGTTCAGACGGTCAGAAAACATTTGCATGTTGCTGGACTGAAACAATACAAGCCAGCACGTAAAATTTAACTGACTGCTGCACATCGCCAAGCAAGGGTCCGCTTTGCCCAAGAATATCTCAATTTTAATTGGGAAGATTATGTTGTCATATTTACCGACGAGAAGTCTTTGTCAAAACCTTATTTATAACTAAACATAACTACATACTTACAAAACAAATTGATATATAGTATACCTAGTAGGTAAAACATCAACGTATAATGCTATTTTATTTAGTTCAACGATATTTAATGTGGTGATGTTATTGTTATGAAATAGAAATACATACCTATATATTTCTAAATATTATAACATGTTGATTCACTACATTAAACTCTGTGAAGTATGTAACAACGTTATTAGTAACTGTTATATCATTTACGTTATTCTTATAATATTTTTTTTATAAAATAAAATCGTTTTTACCATCATTATCGTTTTTTTTATTTTCGTTCAGCTTTTTTTTTTGTTGCTAAAGTTATAATTTATTATTTATAACTTAAAAAAAAAAATATTATAAAACAAAATGCGCAGCAGAAAATACGTTGGTTTCGAACTCGCAACCACGCTCTTGTCAGCTCACTGCAGCTACCACTAGACCACACGAACATGGTGATTGTCGTTGAAATTAGCAATAATATATTACAAGTTAGAACAATATTCAAGATCATACCTACCTTAACACTGCGTGTTAAATATCAAATTCGAATAACTGTTTTATTAATCGTAGACGTTGAACTGTTCTAGTTCGATAAGCTTACTGCTAACAAGCAGAAGGTTCAAATTCGTTTAATTTTTAAGGGGTCAGCTAATTGCTATAACCCTCTGTACCTCACGCACACATTCATACGTATACAAACGTCATTTTTTAATGTAGTAGTAGTAGGTAATTATTTTGCGAGCGTTGTATCACAGTACAGTAAATATACAGTAAGTTATCTAAGGCCGCCCGCCGAGTTATTAGCCTACTCTTGCGTTGATCCCCAGGGTTGTCACTTTTACTTTTAGTTAATATTTTCGAACAAGCAGCACTTGATCTAAATTTATGAAATAAAAAGCATATTATGATTGAATATTTTACCAATTTATAAATTTAGTAAAAATAAAAAGCCTTTATTCACATAACATTTATTATACTAAGTTACAAATTTGATACCGAGAAAATTTTTCTCCTGTTTCTGCACGTCCGGAACGCTTTATTATTATTTGTTAATGTAAAGTAAATTCTCATTCTTATGTAAAGTTTTTGTAAAAAGCTTTTGGGAAAGCATGGACAGGGCATCTTAAATTCTATATCATTCAGTTGATCGTAAATTGACCGGCCAATTTTAATGTTGATGTGGTCCTTTTCGAACGCTTTGCGAAACACCTGCTCCATCCTTTCTACATTATCGACAAAATCATCAGGTGGGATCATGAGTAAATTTCGATCTTTGCCGTAATTTCTGTAATGGGTGTATCTAGATTCTACACTTAACTTACACGCTCGTTGATTAACGTCGACGTAATTATTTAAAAAATCGTAGTTCTTATGGTAAGCAACACATTTTTTTAACAAAGCGCCACAAACATAAAAAAATGCATTTTTTTCCGGTAGCTCATGTTGTATTGGTGTACATAGTCAGAACGTAAGATTTCCCACAAAATATTTTCATTTCCTTGTGTTTGATTGCTACTGGTAACTAACTTTAGCTCTAAACATAGTATTCAGAAAGTAAATTTGGGAACACATTTATATGGAAAAATGCGACTCGGCTACGCTCTTAATAAAGCAAATAAACTGTGAAATAAACAATACAATACCACATTTTCTAATAATATTTGTTTGCCAAATCATTATTGAGGCACCCGAAAACACTACAATATTTTTTTCCCCTTTTTGAAGTCATGATACTCGTAATTTAAGTGGCCGCCGCCGACGAGAGTTGACGAACGCAAGCGGTCATGACTCATGTAGCGTACGCGCGTGCTCACAGTCGCGCTGCACAGCCCGCACTGCCGCCACCTTATTCCCTCATATTTTATGCTAGCGTGTGCGTGAAATCGCGTGCCGACATGGCGCGCGGCGCGCACGCACACATTCAAACCGAGAGCGGCACGTTTGTATGAAGATGTTTTACTGTATATTTACTGTGGTTGTATGGAGTGTCCGGGGTGTGGTTTTAGTTTCAGGATTTCCCAACTAGCGACTATTGTACTGAAACTGAAAGTGAAGGAAGCTATTATTTTTTTGCTTTGAGCTCATCACGCGGTCAATCGGCGCGGCGCGGCGTGACGTGACACGTGAGTAAAACTGTAAAAAAAACAACAACATTATGGAAACGCACTTACCCAAAAATCTTCTACACGAGGAGTAGGTAAAAAAGCAACAAGTTTAGTGAATCAACTTTAAAACCAAACCAGCTAGCTAAACAATAAATAAGTAAGCACGGCGACATAATCAAGTAAAACGAGTACATTACCAGTATAAGCTGACTTGTCATTGTAGGTACGAAAAGCCTATACAATGCGAGGTCAGCTAAAACTGGGAATATACAGGGTGAAATTGAAAACATGCTACAAATCGAAATGGGAATAGAATAGAATACTCTTTATTATGTAAACCATATAAATTACAGACATAAATATAGAAAACTGATTGAGATTGTACTCATCATTATGAACAACTTTTACTATGGGACCAAACCTGAAATCGCGAAAAAAAATCAACTGTTCCCTACAGTTTAAAGAGTTATGCGAACATAAATGTAAGGAACAGCTGCTTTTTTTTCCCGATGTCAGGTTTGGTCCTATAGTAAAAATTGTTCATAATGATGAGTACAATCTTCCATTTCGATTTGTCGCATGTTTTCAATTTCACTCTGTATAGCTTGACTAGCATGTACCCCGCGATTTCACCCGCATAAATCTAGATCCCGTGGGAATATCGGGATAAAAAGTATTCTATGTCCTTTCACGGGACTCAAACTATCTTTATACTAAATTTCATCTATATCGGTTCAGTGGTTTAGGCGTGAAAAGGTAACATACAGACAGACAGTCCAGACAGAGTTACTTTCGAATTTATAATATTAGAAGAATATGGATATTATGTCGCCGTGTCACGCCTAAATACCTATTGTTGGTCTTGTGGGATTATATTTGTCTGCTGCTGTGCTGTTAGGTATAGTTTGCGTCAAACTTTGTGGCGTCTCTGAACTGAAGTGCGCTAGTCGCTAACTCGATGCGCAGTTTCCCACCCCTCGCCCCCGCTGACATACAAATTTGTTACTGCGCAGCATGGCTGCGCAGCGACTCGCCTAATGTCACAGTAAACATACAGTAAAACATCTTCATACAAACGTGCCGCTCTCGGTTTGAATGTGTGCGTGCGCGCCGCGCGCCATGTCGGCACGCGATTTCACGCACACGCTAGCATAATATATGAGGGAATAAGGTGGCGGCAGTGCGGGCTGTGCAGCGCGACTGAGCACGCGCGTACGCTACATGACCGCTTGCGTTCGTCAACTCTCGCCGGCGGCGGCCACTTAAATTACGAGTATCATGACTTCAAAAAGGGGAAAAAAATATTATAGTATTTTCGGGTGCCTCAATAATGATTTCGCAAACCCGGACTTATCATTCTTCATAGTTCCTACTCAACCAGAAATGTAAGTACCTACTTATACTTAAATATTATTAGAAAATGTGGTATTGTATTGTTTATTTCACAGTTTATTTGCTTTATTAAGAGCGTAGCCGAGTCGCATTTTTCCATATAAATGTATTCCCAAATTTACTTTCTGAATACTATGTTTAGAGCTAAAGTTAGTTACCAGTAGCAATCAAACACAAGGAAATGAAAATATTTTGTCGGAAATCTTACGTTCTGACTATGTACCAATACAACATGAGCTACCGGAAAAAAATGCATTCTTTTATGTTTGTGGCGCTTTGTTAAAAAAATGTGTTGATTACCATAAGAACTGCGATTTTTTAAATAATTACGTCGACGTTAATCAACGAGCGTGTAATTTAAGTGTAGAATCTGGATACACCCATTACAGGAATTACGGCAAAGATCGAAATTTACTCATGATCCCACCTGATGATTTTGTCGATAATGTAGAAAGGATGGAGCAGGTGTTTCGCAAAGCGTTCGAAAAGGACCACATCAACATTAAAATTGGCCGGTCAATTTACGATCAACTGAATGATATAGAATTTAAGATGCCCTGTCCATGCTTTCCCAAAAGCTTTTTACAAAAACTTTACATAAGAATGAGAATTTACTTTACATTAACAAATAATAATAAAGCGTTCCGGACGTGCAGAAACAGGAGAAAAATTTTCTCGGTATCAAATTTGTAACTTAGTATAATAAATGTTATGTGAATAAAGGCTTTTTATTTTTACTAAATTTATAAATTGGTAAAATATTCAATCATAATATGCTTTTTATTTCATAAATTTAGATCAAGTGCTGCTTGTTCGAAATTATTAACTAAAAGTAAAAGTGACAACCCTGGGGATCAACGCAAGTGTAGGCTAATAACTCGGCGGGCGGCCTTAGATAACTTACTGTATATTATATTTACTGTGCTAATGTTCCGAGCCGCCATAAGTTTGAATCGAGTTGTACCTACCTAATTCCTTTTTTTTGTCCATTTCGTTTAGAAGGCAGACATAATGAGGATAGCATAATAGAAGAAGATGGCCGATTGCCGAATTTGATTTGCTTATGTATGTGTATGTGTTTTTTTAAACTTTTTTATATTAAGGGGGAAGCGCTAAGGTAGCCCGCGAAATTCAAATTTTCTTACGTTTTTTTGCAATTTGCTGGTCAGTATTGTTGTACGTTGATTAAAACAATGATTCGCGACCGTAACAAATATGTATTTACAGAATTATAACCAATCATTAAAATCATCAACACAACTCTATAAGACCAACCTACCTACCTACCCTAGGCCTATTAATTGACATAGATAATTATCTAAGGGCTACCCATGGGTCAACCTAGCTAGAAACGGAAAGAAAGGAAGGTAGGTGCCTATTCCTATAAACTCGAAGATTGCAAAAAGGAGCGAAATTCGTTGTAAGAATAAAGTCCTCCAGACCGAATTTCGGCCATGGTGACCAATCTCAGCGGAGCCATCAGCGCGGGAGATATTATAGTGTATAAAGTGTGTGTGCAGAGTCGCAAACACAAGAGCACTCTCGCTTTCCTTACTCTTTTTTGTCCGATGGGACGGCAATCCAACACGAAATTCCGACGCACGGGGGTATCACAGCGCCGACCATAGATATATGAAAGAAGTTTTTTACATTTCTATGGCGCCGAGCTTCAAACTCCGGGTTGTTACTAAGAAATTCCCAATGAAAAAACCCAATAACACTTTGCCCGACCCGGGAATCGAACCCAGGACCCCACGCTCAGCAGTCGCGCTTACCACGAGACCAACGCGCTTGAAATTCGTAGTAGGAGAGCTAAGTAGAGGTTTTTATTGAGTGGAATTCGTCCAGGGCTACCAGTACCACCTCACATATTACACACCCATTTGAATAGATGTTGTGTTCCCGTTGGATGAAGGGTGTGATTAGATGCCGGTGTACCAAACCCGAAACCCGCTTACCCGCTGAACCTGCTTATGATCTCTGGAAATCGTTTACTTGTACCATGTTTGTAAATATGTGAGCACCATGTATCTATCAGATAATTAATTTATATGTCATGGTTTCGTTTTTAATTCTTATACCTATTGTGGTATAGTAATTTTATTTTAGGTGCATCGTCCTCACATGTTGTTATATAATTAATGTAGGTACCCATTCAAAATATTGTAAAATATTTTAAAAGAGTAACGGTGGAGTTTCTTGCCCATTCTTCTCCATACGATAACTACCTTTTGGAATGGGCGACTAGAATCAATTCTATTTTAATTTAAGGCAATTTTTGACGTTCAAAAGTGCCTTTTATATGTGCCTATTTGAAATAAATGCTTTGACTTTGACTTTGGACCCAGGTAAAGCGTCTATTCTATGGTGTATTTTATATGAGGTACAGTCGCCAGCAAAATTGCATGGGTACCTTAGTGTCTATTTTCCCGTGAACGTTTGAATTCAAGTTTGCGAAAATAAACTAGATGGCGTTGGTTTCTTCACAACTATGACTAATTTACGAAACGTAATTAAGGAGTTAGGAAGAAACGAAGGATTTACAAGGCTAATACATTTATCTAATTGTTACATTACAATTACCAGCATACGTAGCTTAAATGATAAAAATAATAATAGAAACCGATAGGAATATATTTATTAAGCTAACGAGTGGGTATTTTAATAATTAATTTAATATTCGAATTGGTAGTTACTTAGCAACAGGAAAAAAGAGCAGATTCATTGCAGGTAAACAGGCTCGCCTTGTGGGCTCGCAAAAAAAGGCACTATAAAAAATTATTGAGGTTTATTTCTTACAGTTTATTATTCAAATTTAATAGTCAGTTTATTAAATATTATAGGTATAACATAATATTATAAAGTTATTGAGGCGATAGCTTAAGTATTCGTATCCAAAATCGGAAAGAGGATTGAAGCTTATGTAACCTCAATAAAAACAAACAGGAGACCAGGTTATTTTATTACAAAGGTCAAACGGATTAAATGGATACTAAATAAGTAGGCTAAAAACTATAAAATTGCACAAAAACATATCAAATTAGTAGGCAACATAAAAAAGTAAAAACTATGTTGTTTAAACTTAAAGTGTTCATAACTTGTTAAATTATTAAAAATACGTAAGTTATAGTTTATACACACATAACCAGGTCTCCAGTCAATATAAATAATATTATCTAAGTATAATTATTTAGCTCGTAGCTACGTAACCACTTGTGTATCGCGTATTATTTCGACGCCACAAACATAAGCGTCCGTGTTCACTAGACTTAAAAGTTTTTTCATCTGTAAAGATGACATTACTCCAATCGAAGTTTATGTGATCCAAAGCGAACTGTAATCTTGCCCTTTTATGGTTTTCCGTGAGCAAGGGTTTCACAGCATGCCTCCGCGGCACAGTTTTGACGCGGCTCCGTGTCAAAACTTGTGTCAAATAAACCAGCATAGTGGTTCAACGGCAGAAATCCATTTTCTTCATACTGCCTTATCATGGTTTGATGCTGCAATGTGTTTTATAAGTCGTGGTCTACCAGTGTTCTTTGATGGTGTTTCAAAGAACCCTCCTCTTCAAATCGTCGTACTCGAAGAACAACTGTTTTTCTCTGCAACAATAAAACAGAAATATATAATACCCAATAATGATTATTATGTAGTACTAGCTGCGCCCCGCGGTTTCACCCGCGTAAATGTCGATCCCGTGGGAATATCGGGATAAAAACTATCCTATGTCCTTTTCCGAGACTCAAACTATCTCTATACCAAATTTCATCTAAATCGGTTCAGTGATTTAGGCGTGAAGAAGTAACAAACATATAAACACACACACACACTCACAAACTTTCGCCTTTATAATATTAGTGTGATAGTAACAAAAAAATAATGCAGTTTTTAATATAAAAGTGTAAAAATAAAACTACTTACGTTTACATCGGTCTCTGGCTATTTCTGACAAGTTTTTGGCTTGATTATTCAAAGCAATTATTTGAGCTCTTGTAACGAAATCAATATTATAACTCGTGCTCGTTTTGGTAAAATAAGTAATCCGCCTGATCATAAATAAAAACTGAACAAAAGGCACTCGAACGAGGTAATTGAAATGAACTTAGCGAACGATCAATTGAGCTGTCATAAATCTTCGATCTAAGTATTATTCATACCACCTACCAATTATTTATAAATCCATATTCAACCTACCCTCTCAAGTTTGAAAACTAAAACTTAGAAAATCAGATACCTACCTACTTATAAATTGATATTCAATTTTAACATAGTAGGTTAATAATTAGGAACAATTTTCTTTAAAAGAAACTATTAATTATAAATTGTTTGAATGTTTGAAGAGACAAAAAGAAACTGCAAAAATATTTTATCATATAAAGCAAAGCAACGCCATCTAATAACAGCATAATTCAATTTTGTTAGTCGTTAACTGGTGTTACGCTAGATGGCGTCATTTCTCGCTTCATACAATTTTGTTTCTGCACTACCCATGCACTTTTGCAGCCTACCGTACCTACCGGATGTCCATAGGTGTTGGCTTCGGTGACCACTTTATCGTCATGTGGATGAAGGTGGAGCGTTTATACGTTATTGCAATTCGGAAAAAAACCGGTTCATGTAAATTGCAGCCGTAGGTTTCTGCAGATTTGCGCTGTTTTTAACCGACTTTATTAATCGACTTTAAAAAAGGAGGTTCTGTATTCGACCCGTATGTATGTATGTATGTATGTTTGTATGTCCGCGATTATCTCAAAAACTACTGAACCGATTTTGATAATTCTTTCATGAGTGTGATCTACATACTTTCAGGAAGGTTTTAGTATATAATACATTAGGTAATTATTCTTATGTACGAAGTTATATGCATAAATGTACTGCATCTCCGGCATTTTTAAGTGAATTTTGATGATTCTTCGAGTCGTGTCTTCAATGCACTAGTGTTAATTGAATTTGTGTGGGGTAGGTACAACTAAAAAGTGAAAAATAAAAACTTTTTTACAAAAAAAAACAACCGACTTCAAAAAAAAAACACTACAAAGTGAAAAATAAACTTTAATTTCGGAAGTCGGTGTCAAAAAATGAAAATGCTGAAGCAACGACACCGACTTCCGAAATTAAAGTTTATTTTTCACTTTGTAGTGTTTTTTTTTGAAGTCGGTTGTTTTTTTTGTAAAAAAGTTTTTAATCATTGAAAACTTAAGCTCGCGTAATTGTAGGTACCTACTCATGAAAATGTGAATGTGACGGAGCTCTTCGTGCCCAACTGCCCAACTAGGGAGGTTTTGCTGTAATTAAAAACAAAATGTACACACAGGTACGATGCCAATGATGTCGATGATGCTGTGTGCTTCACACACGATGACATATCAAGTTAGATATTTCAAATTTTAGCTGACCTCGCATTTTATAGGCTTTTCGTACAATGGGAAGTCAGTTTATACTTACTGGAAATGTATAGCTTGAAATGTCGTCGTTACGTACCCAAGTATGTACTGGGTGTTACAATAATTTAATCTGTACAATCCAAATGTGCTCTGTAAAAAACTAAGGCCCGTTTTATAGAACTTCACAAAAACTCAACCATCATTACTTAAAACTAGTTTCAAGTCATTTGATTGGTCGAAACTAGATTTATAATTACCTACCTAATGATTAAGGTCGAGTGAATAGCAACAATAGGTCATTATTCCATAGATTACTAAATTTAGAATTTTCTTGTAGTTAGGTAAGTATACATCCCTACCTACAATAGGTATCTGGTTAGTTGTTGTGGTTGTGTTTTCTGGGTTCTCGATGGAGTAGGTAAGTAGGTAGAAAGTCAGAGTTCAGACTGAAAATAAAACGCTGTTACGCACGTAACGCACGAAAAAGGAATTTACATGAAAAACCCTGTCCATGAAAAGAAAAACAAAAAAAAAACACATGTGATTTAACAAATCCGAGTGGGTACCTAAATAAATTACTTCTCTACATTTGTGAACCTACTAAGTACGTACGGTGGGTACCCCACCTAGTGGACTCCATCATCATCAGACAGAGCAGTCTGATGTTTTTGAGGTAAGGAAAATTATTCTTGCACTCATTATTGAATAAAAAAATTACAACAAAAAACTTAATAATAAAAATGTTATAACTTTCTGTAATATACGAGTATGTTTAGTAATAATTATGTGGATATCATTGAGAGTACTTGGTGTATTTGTTACCTCTAATTACGTAGTACTTTAAGTATTCTGTGCTCTAATATTAACTTCTTACCTATGTTTACTTATTATTACAATGCTGTTTGTTGTCCTTAAATAAATAAATAAATATGCCTAAGTACTTACCTACTTACCTAAAATATATAAATAGGGTCAGAACAGAGTCACAGAAGTTTTGCTGTTTACAAAATAAGGCTTTTATTTAATACCTACCTAGCTAAACACCTGAACAGTGCAGCGGTCAGGAAACTAAACTTGGAGTTGAGTCATCTCACATCAAAATATACGAACAAAATATTATTTTCAGCAAAATTCACTGAACTAAAAAACTGTACCGATTATGTAGGGGAGTGTTTCAGAACCCCTTGGGGCTTCTAAATATTATTATCGAACTATTGACGATGGGTTACACTGCTGTATTGGTATTAAGTATATCACTAGGTATCTAATACGTAAATCGTTTTTATACATATGTTATGTAGGTACCTATTATGACAAATATCAACGCAGAAGAGCATTATAAATAAACATTAATTTAATTACTAAAGCATCACAGTATTTCACACCGTCTAAAAGATTCCCGCAAACTGGTTCGCAGGTTTTCCTGTATCTTTATTGTTGACACACTAAGATCGAGATTAGCGCGTGTCGAGTCGTGTTGCGTCTGTTGTGATGTTGCATTCAAGCTTTTGACAGGGTTTAATACGTCAGAGAGTCGTCAGAGGCTGTGGGGAGTGTCGGTTGCTGGCTATCTATATACTTGCACACGTGCCTCTGTTTGTCAATTCGAGTTTGAGCGCGGCACTGATCGCTGCTGCTAACAGTGCGACCGCTCGCCATTCGTACATCTCGCCGTTTGTGTGATATCCTTCTGACACATCCCTACACTGAAGATCACATAAAAGTAAGTGGATTCATTAGATAAGAAGGCCAATTCTCGTAATTTATAACGTTCAAAATCTAGTCGCAGTCTCATCTCGGCGACAAACAAATGTCAAAAACTTGTCAAAATGCAGGGAAATTAGAGGTATTTTTGACAGATTGAGACTGACTGTGAACGTTCTTAAAATTACGAGAATTGCCCCTAAGGTGTTTTATCAGGCTTTTGCAGGAGTGGTAGCATTGACTATTATATTGTATATTACTAGAGTGGTAGCAATTGAAAATCGATTAATCGAGCTATTGAATCAAAAATGACTTACAAAGTCATTTTTGATTCAATAGCTCGATTAATCGTTAATTGTTACAACAATTTAAATAATGTTTGGCTTCTAATTCTAAAACACTAAATTAATTGTTACTTACTTCGTTCATATAAATAAATAATGCCTGTGTTTGCGACCTAATTGGAATAATTGCTTTATTTCTACTTATTTAAAGATTTTGGCAGTTGAGAGGTCCTGAGCATGTAGTTAGGTAGGTATACCTGCTATTGGTACCTAGGTAATGTTTTAAATGGGAATAAATATTTACTCAAAAAATTAAAAAAAAAAAATTAAAAGTACCTTACCATTTATAGATAATATCCTACTAATTTATAGGTACTTATCAAAGTTTCCTACCAACCATTATTCAAAATTTTCCCATGAACATTTCCTGAATATTGTTTGTGCTGAGTTATATGCCATGCTAATGTAATATCATTTAAGTGTAAATTAAAACTAATAAGGAGTAGTAATAAATTCAACTCAATTATTGAAGGTTGTTCTTGCTTTTATACATCCCCGGAAATGTTCCTGTACACATTACACCGAGGCAGTTTCCGCAAAATATCGCGAATGTCGACTTCTTTTTACTACCATTTAAATACCTACCTGCTCGCTTGGCTTGTAATGGTGGAATTCAGACCGCTATAATAATACTACTGACTTCCGATATATTTGGTATAAACTAAAGATCAAATTAGTGTCACCTGATAATGAGTTACTGATGAGAAACTGAGACACTACATTACATCATTTCATACGATGTCAACTAATTGTCGTTAAGATTAAATACATAAACATTGGACTCATTGTTTGATTACAAGGATCAAAGGCAAGGTGGCTTTTAATTTCGAGGAAGAACGATCGATAAACATTTTCATCTTACTGTAAAATGCGTTGTTATGATGTATGTATATTAACTACCTGTGCCCGCGACTTCGTTCGCGTAGATGTTTAATTTTTGTTGTGCGGAACCCTAAGTTTTTTTCTAAAATAAAAGATGCCTCAGTTACTCCTTACAACATCAGCTATCAGCCAGAGAAAGTCCCGTCAAAATGGGTCCAGCCGTTTCGGAGATTAGCCGGAGCAAACTGAAAGCCAGACAAAATTTTCAAAAAATGTATTTTTTTTAGGTATAAGTATACTTTCATATGCATGTCATTACAAACAGACACATCAATTTTATTTATTTGTATAGATATAGATATACCAACAATATAATTACTTTGAACCCATTATGTGTAATCTGTCTGTCGAAAAAGTTGTCAGACAGCGCGCCCTCAATTACTGGTCATAAAAGTTTGTGGGAATAATTTTGGAAAACATATTGGAAAAAAAAGTAATTTGTTTCGAGATTGCACATAATGACTCCCTCCTCGAAGGGGTGATTGCCCTCATTGTAGTTTTCCATCTCGACCCGCACTGCGCAGGCACGGCGAGCGGCGACTGTTCTCAAAGCTTAATTAATTGTATGCATAGGTGCTGCATATATGTACATACGTATGTTTCTAAGAAATTGTTGTCGTTGTACGTATTAATGTATTGACTGTAGGTACCTATTAGCAGAAGACGTTGAATTACACAGTTACACCAGCGGGGTAATTGCGTAACACAATATCAGTAGCAATTGCTTTCATTTTGACAGTTCAACAACATTCATTGCGTTATTTAAGTTGTTGAGCAGGGAATTTTTTCGAGCATATGAAGCAATGGATTAGCAATATCCTTCAAAATGGTTGTGACCGGTGTCTGATAGCAAGTCTTAGCTACGTATGCTGACAGTCTGTTAATTAGCTGTAAATAGCCTTTCACCCGGAATCGGGTGAGTTTCATAAAATGTTAACGTTCGTGAAGTTTCAACACTGTCCGTGTTTTAGTGATGTGATCATTATTATGGCATCTTTGTATTGTAGATATGTCACTTATGTCATAACTTATTTTTATCAAATTGCGTATCGTCTACTTTGTTGATCCACACTCTTACGATGAGCACCGATTAACTTATCTAGCATTATAATTGTTACACATTCTGGTAAATAAAAGGTAGGTATATGTCCGGAATTTCGGATACTATGGACCAAGGTCTTTATGTTTTTATTCTAGTGTTACCTAGACGTGCTCAGACTTTCTGAGACTTTCCATTAGATTCTTATGCGGCGTTAGTAAGTAATCATGTTCTATGCATGAAAACGACCATTGATTACCAAGCAGATATCTATTCGTAGTAACTATTTTAAATTGCAGCACAGAATACTTAATAGTACTAATTGCGGTTAGATTCCTAAAAGCTAGCTACGTGCTTTTGCAATTCACGAACACATAATTGACTAGATAAGTTTGTAAAAGTGCCCACCTATAAGTGCACTGTACTAACTATAATTTATTTAATGATACCAAAGTATAGACTTACAGAAATATAATTGTTATTATAAACAAATAATAAGTAAGATCTTTTCTTTTGAAACATTTGAAGAAAAGTCCATAAGTAGGTACTTAGTGAAAAAAACCATAAACATCTTGTTTAGCATAAATAACTTTTATTTTATAACTTGAGAAAATGAAGATACCTACTAAAATAAATGACTAACTAACTTTAGCATTCATAAAATAATTTGAATTTATATGTCGCTCATTTGGAGAAACATCGACGTAACTAGGACTTTTTTTACGTCTATGCTTTCCTAACGTAAATACGCTTTCTGTGTTTTGTCATATCTAACTCATTTGTGGGAAAAAATACATTTACGTCGATTTTTCTCCAAATGAGCGACATGTATTCAAATTAAGCACTCGTCATACCTAAAAAAGAGATTCGTTGAAAACAAATAAATTAACAAAAGGTCAATTTATGTATATTTTTAGCAAATCCATTTTTTTGCGTTACTTTGCTTGAATTGAGCATGGCTTGTGAATATTCTTTAAATTCAGTTTTGTACACGTGTTTAAGAAGTTATTCATTGGTTTTACTAATAAAAAACGTAGGTACAGATCTTGTGTTATTACCACTTAGATAATCATCGAGCGGATACCGATTAGGGGTCATTCGAACAAGTTCTGAGTTCTACTTACACGAAAATATTTAATTTTCTGTAAAGTTATTTATCCTATCATACAATTTTAATAAGTTCTATCTTTAATGAAGCTGCTTTTTTGCAATACCTGTCATCTGTATGTTTATCTATGGTTTTATGATAGGGTAAATAACTTTATTTAAATAGCAGGTTTATGTTATTGCAGCAGGTACCTAAATACCTGCCCACTTAATATTTTTAATGGCGAGTTATGGCAAATTGCTGGTTTATTCATATTAAGTGTTACATATGTAAATGACTACGTATGACTCAATGTTGTCATATCGACGATACTTAATAATTGTTTATTTTATCTGGTGTCGCGTGGAGGCTTGGCTCCTCGTTCCTCTGATAAGGAAGATTGACGCGCCGTGCGTCGCTCGGAGTCCTCTCTGATAGTGAGCATAGACAGCACAAAGGTCAAATAAATTATATTTGAAATAAACACTCGGTTCGGGTAAAACGATAAAAATATCAAAACAACCAAGTAGATACAACTTCGGGAATACCTACATAAAGTTTACTGCCTAATACAAACAAAACAAATTGGTCAAACGGGTTATCATATATCATATTTAGAAGTTTTCCTTAATTATGTAGGTACCTAAATAAAACGCGGACCATACGAACCAACATAATCGCGAAAAATAAATGTTGCGCTCTTTTCTGTAAACACCTGTAATTTGTTTTTTAAACATAGTCTGATGGATGGTTGTCGTTGAAAAAAACTATCTAAGTAATACAAAAAGTCCAGTTTTTATCTTGTTTTTGATTAATCGTTCATGGCACATGCATGAATCTCGTGTAAGCCACACGTGTTAGGGAATATGATGATACAAAGACGCTGCATGTTTCATCGTAGGTAGGTATGACATCGTTACATGCACTGGAGCGTACACATGGCCCTGAGATGAGCATGTCAACATATTAACCTTTTATGTATCTAATAGGCTAAAGGTTTAGTTATTATTGATTAAGGCGTACCAATAGACAATAAATCTGTCTTTATTTAGGTTATTGGTTTGTCACCCAGCCATCATATTGGGGCGCGTGATGCTGCGAGTTGTGCCCCTAACATGACCTCTTATCCATTTTTACGACGGCCAATGTCCATATTGGGGTGACTGATTTGACTTGACACCCGCACTATCTCTGGACTACGAGTCTGCTACTCTTAATTTTTTCGCAGTTCTTATGTGAACATGCGCAGTGTCGGAAGTCGCATTATTGAACTAATCTTACCTACGTTTTTAATTTCTGTATTTTTAAAAAAATATTAAGTATTATGGCTCCGAATAGCGAATATATATCTACCAACAACATCGACATTACTGTAATATGTAAGTTACTGGAAATAATAAGATATATCAGTGCCTCTATACATTGTGGTCAGATCATTTTGTATCTAGTTAATCTTTTCTTAATTATGACACATGTTACATGGGTAGATATCTACATACTGCTAGAAGTAAATTAACATTACACCTAATAATATTAATAATCATAATATATCTATAAACTATATTATCCAATTCTAAGTAGCAAATAAATAAGTTCATTTCATTAACAATTAAAACAAAAACTTTCCCATAGTCATAATAATTATTTAATCACCTACATAATAGATGTGGTAGGTACCTACTTGAATATAAAATACTAAGTACATTGGTACTTAACGTTGAAGTACAATGCTAACATATAATAATATATCTAAACATCGATTTTCATTTATTTTCAGTGTTGGAGAACGAAAAGAAAGACGTTGAAAATCAAATAGAAGAACAGGATCCTCTGACGAAAGCCATTGGAGCGCTCGGAAAATGGCAAATATGGATATGCTTCGTCGTGTTCCTTGTAAAATTCCCCGTGGCCTGGCATCAGATGAGCATCATATTCCTCGCACCGCCGATGAACTTCACCTGCGCCTCAACGCCGGATGATGGTTTCGATAATGTCTGCTACGCTAACTGCACAGATTACGAATATGATCATAGTGTCTTCCAAGAAACGATCATATCTCAATGGGATCTGGTCTGCGACAAAGAATGGCTCAAGAACCTCACGCAGACTATCTTCATGCTGGGCATCCTTGTCGGCAACATGATGTTCGGCCATCTCTCTGACAGGTTAGTTACAGTTTATTAGAATATTTGGATCACATGATGTTTGAACGCACTTGGTATCAATCTTCAACCAATTGGCACATCCGGCACTTATTGCTGCATGTCGTAGTGGGACCACAAGGGTCCGGATGAGTTTAGTATAGCGAATATCCTTCAAGGGTCATTGTGCTTTTGTGTATGAAACCCACATTAAGATGCATTTAAGTGCATCCTCTGCGTAGGTACAAAAGAAACAATTTATCATTGATATGAGAACTTTACGGGTGATATGTAATCGGCAGACAGAGGTCAATGCCACGTTTGTTGATAACCCTACCGTTAAATCCTTGGAGGAAACCGCTTCCTATGAAGCAGCGCGCCCTAGTTACGTTTCTAAACATGAGAAACATGCATGTGTGTGGCCATTAAACATCAATAAAATCTTTAAGTACCTAAGTTTTGGAAAATCTCTTTTGTTTTTAATTAAAAATAAGCTTGTGTTGGTTGGGGAGATTTAAAATATTTAGAAAAAAGACAGGAAAGGTTATATTTTAATACTTTAAATGGTGATTTAGAATTTATTGTATGAACCTACCCAGTTGCTAAGCTATCTTTGTTTTTATTAATTTTGTTGTTTTACTTCAACTAGCTTTTATGGAGTTTATTCATCCATAACCTAAAATCATACATTACAATCATATGTATACCTACATTACATGCAATAAAACTTTTGATAATATTATCATCATCAGTCAAAATTGGTCACTTACTATGGTATCCTTTATTTTTCCCCAGATTCGGACGGCGCAATCCATTCCTTGCAGCAGTATTCCTCCAACTCATATCAGGAGTAACCACCGCGTACTCTGTGAACTGGTACATGTTCACGACTCTTCGGTTCTTCCTTGCAGTCGCGACTGGAGGCACCATGGTGACAAGCTTCGTCTTAACAATGGAACTGATTGGGGCCAAATACAGAGATACTGTGGGGATTATATACCAGATACCATTCAACTTGGGACATTTGACACTACCCCTCTTCGGTTACTTCCTTCGGGATTGGAGCACTTTTCAACTAGCGATCTCTCTGCCATCTGTTCTGTTCTTGAGCTACTATTTCTTACTGCCTGAATCTCCGAGATGGCTCCTGACTGCCGGCAGATCAGAAGAAGCTATCAAGATCATGGAAGTTGCAGCGAAAAGGTGAGGCTATATTTCGCATCATTTTTTAACGTGAAATACCTAACAACGAAGAGGTATATTTAGTGTCTAGTTCAATGACAGCGTTTATCTTAGCAGATAAAGATGGGTAACCAATTAGAGAAGGAGGCGAGAAAGTAATATAAATTGCTTCCACTTTCACAGTAGTTTGTAATGTTGTCATGTAGCACTTAGTTTAATAGAAATGTCGATGCCTTACATATATAAAAAAAAATACTGTTACATGTAAACAATTGATTCTGTAGTTAGAAAGCCGGACTTTTCTCCATTATTTGTTGCATAAACCGAGCAAAGAATGTAGATTAAAATCTTTATATTATAAATTGTTCATTACCTAATTAAAAAAGTATGTTCCGCTGATTTGCTTTAGGTACCTATGTATAAGCCTGATTAAAACAAACAAACTTATATTATAATATTTTAAAGTCAAAGTCAAAGCATTTATTTCAAATAGGCACATAAAAGGCACTTTTGAACGTCAAAAATTACATTAAAATAGAATTGATTCTAGTCGCTCCTTCCAAAAGGTAGTTTTAACTACTCTAGTTTGTATACAGCTCTTTGGTTAACTGCAATTAAATGCCAGTCAAATAGTAACTTAGGTATTATGTTGACTCTACAACATAATTTGCACTAATCGAGGCAATATCTCCATATACCAGAACAGGATGGCAACAGAACGTCCTAAAAAGATGGCGATGCTTTCCAAAAATAATTAAAACCAATTCATTCCATCAATTTCAGAAACGGCCGACCAACAGAAGGAATAGCGTCATCGACTCAGAAGATGGTTGTGGACGTGAGCGGTAAACAAGACGAGCACGCGTCCTTCCTCGCGCTCTTCCGAACGCCGAAACTGCGCGCACGCACTATCGCCATCTGCTTCAACTGGTTCGTCTGCGGACTTTGCTTCTTCGGCGTGTCGCAGTACATGAGCCACATCTCGGGAGACATCTTCACTAACGTCGCTATTTCTGCTGGTATTCAGGTAATTTTTAAATTCTCTATCTTGTGTTTAGTGGTTAGTTCTTGCTATAGTAGTTTTATCATTCCTTCACCAGTGCACTGCTATAATGTTTTATCAGCAAACAACACGCAATCCTATTTATATCAACTACCTTTTACACTGAGTGTTTAGTATCAAATTAGTGGGTTGAATATCCACGTTAAAATCCACTGCACTATTGAGAGCTTTACCTTCGTGCACTAGTTTGTAGTACCCACGTAGAGATAAGTAGTACAAAAAACCAAATCACTCGTCATTATCATTTTGCTCAATGATAGCTATTTCAGAAGCACAGTTTCCCGTACCTTTTTACACACTGTGACTACGTTTCTCATCGAACTCTCCTGTCGAAGGTCTGCTGCAAGAAACTAAAGAAGTACGCAGTACTTTTGTGCTCTTTTTACACAAAACACATACCCAATATTTTTCTCCATACGTGTTTTGTGTGTACATACAGAAATAAATAAAGTGCTGTTTCGACAGCACAGATACCTACTTTTCATATGTATTAATTTGCTCTTTTAATATATCTTCAGAATAACATTATTCAGAAAATAATACTTCTCTACACTACTTTCTTCTTTTGAGTTATCAAAAGGCTACTATATTGTTATAATAATTAGCAGTCGTGTCAATTCACATAGTGATAACCTATCCCAGTCCAGCGAGTTGACTGCAAAATTATTTAGATAATTGTCAAAACAAACCGGTTTCACCCGAAATCATCTTGTAGACACTACTTATCTGAATATATATATTATATAGACAGGCATTCATTAAACTTTATTATCTAGAAATCACGCCGTGAACCGACACGAAACACGCATTTATTATTATTATAATCACTGATCAACCTTTAGACACAAAATAAATAATGGAAATTTCGGTAAACATTTACCAAAATAAATATAACAACAACATATAATTTAACACTTTAGTTATACATAGACTTGGTACTAGTTTCTTTACAATTACCTAGTTATTGTAACAATAGTTATAATGATTCTTATTTATATTAAGTACTTAATTTAAAATATCTTTTCTCCAGGTACCCGGAACGATCATATCAGTCTACTTGAACAGACTTCTCGGCCGGAAAGTCACACTGATCAGCGCGAACTGCGTAACTGGTCTCAGCTGCCTCCTCATCATCGTCGTCCCGCAGTCTGGAGTCAGCCACCTAACCCTCGGTTGCACCGGACTATGGGGGATGAGTATATCCTTCGCCACTGTCTACTTATACGCAGGGGAACTCTTCCCAACTGTCGTCAGGAACTCGGGAGTTGGACTCTCGTCAACTGTAGCTAGAATAGGTTCTATGTTAGCCCCGTTCGTCGCTACTCTTTCGCACACGAGTGCGTGGTTACCACCTCTAGCTTTTGGAATAGTACCATTAATAGGTGCTGGTCTCTGTTTCCTATTACCCGACACTCGCGGGAGGAAACTACCTGACACATTAGAAGAAGGCGAAGCGTAATTGATGCCATTGGCTTTAAGAAGTATTCATAATTTTAAATCAGTGTGATGTTGTATGCAAGTTGTATAAATGAAGAGTGTACCTAAGTGCATGTGAAAAATACCTACCTACCTAATTTAAAGACTATTTAATTTTAAATATTAGTGTTCTCGACATTATCTTGTAAATTACTGATATTTGCAAAAAATGTATTTATGAAAACAATAAGATAAGACTAGAGATGGTCTATTTTTATAGGCTGTGATAAATAATGTTAATTAAACAAAATAATTATATTATATTATTTGTTTCATTCAATGTGCTTCTCAGATTTATATATACAGGGTGAATTTTCCAAGTGGGCGTGGATGGCCAAATTCTGAACTATGAGGAATAGCGAAAAGTACTCAAAGGAGTCGCGGGCTCGATTTTGATAAAAACTAAAATTGCGTCATTGGATTTTTGAAAAATTTATATTTCTAGCCAGGAATCGAACCTGTTGATTTTGAAAAAAAAAAACTCACACTGTATTATTACACCATTCGATAGTGTCTCTAATAAGGATCAAATTCTGGGAAGTAATGACATACGGCAAACTTAAGGAAAATGTTGAATTTTAATAAACTGCTTTTTTTTTTCATACCTTGTTCGAAATGATGCTCAATATTTTTACACCCGAAACACTCGTAGCGCAGTCACCTTCACAAAATTATGTTCTAAATTCAAATTTTTAATTGCAGTACAATCCTTGAGACGTCGAATCCAGCTATGTATTCAAAAACAATTGTCATAATTTTGAACAATTAAACAGTTAAGGTTTAATAGGTAGGTAGCATAAGAAAATAAAAAAGTATTTTGATAAAAATGAGCTCTTTCCTTTAGTTTGCCGTATGTCTTTACTTCCCAGAATTTGATCCTTATTAGCGACACTATCGAATGGTGTAATAATACAGCGTGTGTTTTTTTTTTCAAAATCAACAGGTTCGATTCCTGGCCAGAAATATTGATTTTTCAAAAATCCAATGATGCAGTTTTAGTTTTCATCAAAATCGAGCCCGCGACTCCTTTGAGTACTTTTCGCTATTCCTCATAGTTTCGGATTTGGCCATCCACGCCCACTTGAAAAATTCACCCTGTATATATAACGATCGTGATCCCTATATACCACCCAGGTACATACATACCATAGATACTATCCGTGATACATACCCATTCAGCCTAAGTACAATAGTAAAGTTGTTAAAGACAGTGATATAATAATTATATTATTATTAAACAATTTCAAAACATTCTCTTTGTTCGCACGTGATCAAATGGAGGTACGTCAATATCGATTGTGTCTAGGTAGCTCTAGCTGACTAACCAATAAAATAAATAAACCAACATAATCTTAAAGCAAACTATCTTTGAACGTAGAGAAATATGCGGGTCCCATTATACACGCTTGAATTTCATAAAAGCAAGTAGAAATACAGTATCAAATTATTTTAACTAGCGACACTCTACAGGCGTTTTGGGTATCGATAAACTAAAGACTATAAAATGAAAACAAAAAAGATTTGATGTCTTTTTTGGGGTTCAACGACCGCTAGATGTTTTGTTACTTGAAGTACCTATGAGTTGAGAAAATCTGTTCTCCATGATTTCGTCGTGCTGATGTATAAGGAACAGGGTGAGAGAGCTTAGAGGTATGAGGAACAGGGTGTAAAGTTCACTCAACCTCCATAGAAAAGGGAGGATCCTCCGACCAGACGGGTGTTGTGTCTGGCGGGCAATTGCCCAATGATTCATGTCGGGCCGTTGTATATATGCTAGTTGCGTGGTAAACTCTGCTTGCGCGATGCAGGATTTGCGTGACGTCAGTATGACGCGTTGTTCGCATGTGGCGTTGTAGATACCGCTACAATATCGATACCTACTTATCATGTCCGTGAAGTTTACACAATAAAAAGCAGATTTCTAAACTGATATTTCAAGGGACTACCCTAACTGCAGTCGGTCACCGCACAAAAAATCGACAAATTCATTTCTTTTTTTTTGTTTTATGATAGATATAGATACCCATCACGTCTGTGGAGTTTCGCTAGCTAATTTAATTTGACCCTGTATATTACAATGTCGTCAGGTGGCAGAACAACTACAAGCGTAAAATAATCTAATATTATATTTCAAGCTTCATACATTCTGTTTTATGTACTCAACCAAAGAATGCATCATCTTTTATCATTTAAACACAATAAACTATAACAGACGTCGTTTAAATCACAAACAATCAAGTCGAACGTGATTTAATCACAATCTGAATCATTTTGAAGGATATTGCTAATCTATTGCTTCATATAATTATGTTCGAAAAAATTGTCTGCTCAACAACGTAAAAAACGCAATGAATATTGTTGAACTGTCAATAAAGAAAGCCATTCTTACGACGCAATTATCCCTTTGTTATAATAAAGATAGTAGTTATTCTATTTAAGATAACAATGTAATTAGTGAGGTAACTTATTTCACTGGTACTGATAACTTTATTCGTTTGGAGTCCTCTTGATCATTAGCTTGTTTGTAGGTCTTACAGCTAAAATTCAATTGAAAATAAATTACATAACGAATGAAGAACCTAATTCGCCAACACCCTGTAGATGTAGATGATTATACAATTAAATGACTAGCATGTGGGTGCTTAAAGATACGACAAATGGCAAGTAATGGAAGTGCCCATTACATACTGGGAGTACCAATTTAAGAATTTACAAGGTACCTAAGCATAAATGTATTCAACATACATAGCTATAGAACGACCGCTTAACTGAGACGTTGCCTGAGGTAGCTGCGCGGTGCGGTAGGGGTGATAATTGTCAAAAGTTGACGATTCACTGAGCTCTCGCATCACGTCACCCCTCCCGCACCATGCTGCTACCTCAGGCTGTCAGGCAACGTCACAGTTAGGGTCCGTTCACACAGACCGGCTCGGAGAGCATCGGCGCGCATTTTTCTTTTCACACAGACCGGATCGTATACGCTTGGAGTTGGTCGGAGCGGAGCCGCCAACTATTTCACATAGACCGGCTGGAAGCTATCTGAAAGCGGATGCGCTCGGAGCCGGTCGGATGCGCTCGCAGCCGGTCGGATGCACTCGCAGCCGGTCGGATGCACTCGCAGCCGGTCGGATGCGCTCGGAGCCGGGTGGATACACTGCAAATGGCGGTCGGCGTGGGGCGACGTGCACGCAATCGGAGCCGATTGGCTGCGCGAGCGAGAAAGAGCACGCAATCGGAGCCGATCGGCTGCGCGAGCGAGAAAGAGCACGCAATCGGAGCCGATCTGCTGCGGGGGCGAGAAAGAGCACGTAATCGGAGCCGATCCGCTGCGCGAGCGAGAAAGAGCATGCAATCGGAGCCGAACAGCTGCGCGAACGAGAAAAAGTACGCGATCGGAGCCGGTCAGCTCCTCTTATTATTTCACACCATGCGCGTTCAAGCATTCTTAATGACAAAAACAGTGCACATGCAAAAATAAACCTTACTACAAATACTAAAAACTCTGTTTTCAACGTGATAAGAATCTGCTCTCCTCTCCGAGCCGGTCTGTGTGAACAGACCCTTAAGCGGTAGCCTATGTCCGCTTTATTTTGTAACTTGTAACTATTTCAACTAGGGGCGGGTTGTTTCACGTCCACTTGACGCACGCGTATACGTCAAAAATGGCGCTAGCTATCGTCAAACCAAAAAAAAGCGTTGTTTCAAATTACAATTATAGAGTTAAAACGAGTACGTACTCCTTAATATTTGACGTACGTATGTTACATTAACAAACCGTTTGATACAACCGAACTTAACGGTATCTTACTCGTCCTTATTAACCCTCGACAAAAAATGCTAGTGGTGCGCACTTCTGTAAATGACAAATTCACAATTGATTTTTGTTTGTGTTATCTTTATGTAAGTCGATGAAGTGTATAAGTAAGTGAATAAACACTGTATCGCCAGAAACGCAGTAAGTCTGTAAACTTTCTTTTTTACCTTGTGGAAGTATCATCAGTTTTTGTACAACATTGTTTATTTTGTTTCACTGAATTTCGATGAAACAAAATGCGCTTTGGAAGATATCAAACGTGGATTTTATTTTTAATTACGATAGGGAGATTTGGTGTATTCCCGTTCGTCCCATCGACTTCGTCCCCCTCGTGGGACGAACGGGAATTCGTTATTTTTTTCCCGATCGTCCCACTAATTTTATTGATGGGACGAACGAGAATAATTTATTAATTATTTTCATGTATTCCCGTTCGTCCCACCGACTTTTTTTTTGTTTCTATTTAGTGATACTGTAATACAGAGGTGTTACTTAATTCTAAACTCGCCAAACATTTACGTTTGATGGCGAGAGGTCCCCGTCGTGAGACGAACGGGAATTTACAAAAATAATATTAAAGGAGAATGGGCATTTTGGTACTCGCTCCAATGGCAATCATTGTGATGTCATTGGATAGGTCTTTTCATCAGGAAAAATATTTACTATGGCGACTTGTCCCAAATCCTTGTCCGAAAACCACGGGAAGCCCCCAAAGTTCCAGTTTTAGTTGATATCATAATTGCAAATACGATAATATTACATACCTATCATGATTGAAGATACGAAAAATAAAAATGTTAAACAACATTATTTAAAACGAGAAATGTATTGTGTTACTACCGTTTTCATCACTGACCCCGGCGCCTCTTTTGGACATTGTTACCCGCTATAAACGTTTATCTTGGCTAGTGTTGAGGACTATTGTTGTGCTTATAGATTTGGATTATCGTTATGGAAGAACATTGCAACTGTGTGATGTGTCGGCGAGGCCTACATCATGCTAGATACCAACAGCATATTTTAACATATTAAATACCGAACACCAAGAATGGTACTCAGTGCTTAAAAGTTGACCTTATGTGTATACTATTAGGGTTAAAGGTTACCAAAAATGTTCATTGATTTTAAAATCGCCGCAGCTATGTTAAATAACTTCCACAAACCAATCGATGACAAAACTCACTCAGAGGCTTTCCTAAATATATTCATAGAAGAAATAGGTTCCCCGAATCTACTTTATGATTATGTAGAAAAAAAACGTTTGAATAGCCGAAGAGCGGATTTTCAAAGAATAGAAAGTTACGGAATACAGGACTTCCCACTACTGACCGAAGAACAGATTATTTTACTTTCTTTGAGCACCTATCAACTGAAGCTAGCCCGACCCTACTGCAACGAGCATTTATCAAATGGACTATACATTTTAGAAATGTATAGAGAAAGCGCACTCCAGGATTTAAATGAATATGACATAAAAGAAGATGCTTGGCTTTTACGCGGACGCATACAGTCGCGTTACGTACGGTCAAGAACTTATTTTTGTTATTTATTTATAAAAAACAATGTTAATGAAAACGAAACCAATATCCATAACATTTTATGCAATTATTATTGCACGTGTTTGACCGTACGACGAACAGTCGGCACTTGTGCTCATAAAGTTTCAATCGTGTGGTATCTAGGATATGCCAGATATGAAGGCTTCACTGCTCCTGCAGCGTTCCTCAGCAATGTCATTATTGATAATAATAAAAAAAAAATAACGTTTCTTACTTTTTATTCCTGAGTGTTTATTCATTTTAGTACTTATTAAGCAAAACACACATGATTCTATACAAGACAACTATATAATATCACCATTATCTTAACACAATCAAGCAAAAACAAAAAAAAAATTATTAAATACTAAACACCAAATAACTCCGTTCCGACAGCAAATGGAGACAAGCGACTCGGTTATCATTTATCCTTGTAAAAAGAACTTTCCAATGATACATAGTATATTACAGCTATTGGGCCGAGTACCAGGCTACATACATATTTATAAATATTTGCCCATTCTCCTTTGAAAGTAAACTACGAAACAATGATTAAACATTTTACGCACAAAATTATTTAGTGGGACGAATGGCACTAATCTAAGAACATATTCCGATTCGTCCCTCTAAAATCCTGAATGGGACGATCGGGAACAAATTTAATATTATTTTTGTAAATTCCCGTTCGTCCTACGACGGGGACGAAGTCGGTGGGACGAACGGGAATACACCGGAGATTTCCATCAGAATTTCAACTCAATATTGTAGTATTTATTATCATACCAAGTGTTGAGTATAAATGCTTAGACAACGATGTGACCAACCACTGTCCTTGTGAGAACTCGGAGTGTGACACGAGCACGATTGTAAGTTCAGCCACAATCACAAATGAATGGGACCTCATATGCGACAGGGCTTATTTGGCGAGGTTATCTCAATCGATAGTGCAATTTGGTATGTTATTTGAACAAGTTTCCGTCAGGTCAGTTTCATATTTATATAATAAGGTCCACTCCAAGACTCTTTTAATCTTTATCAGAATCATATTATATTACCAATGGCTATCGTGTTACCCAGTACCTAACTGGGCTGTGGAGGTCAGACAGGCAGTCGCTCCATGTAAAGTACTAATATTCAGCTGCATTCGATTAGACTGGAAGCCGAGCCCAACATAGTTGGGCAAAGGCAAGCCATATGATGATTGCTTTTGGGCATCATCGGTTTGGCTTTTCCAAAGACCTGATAATGCCCAAGGGCAGATCTTCATTTTTATTGTCACTTTCACATATTTTATTTCTCTGGCGCAATGAACGGACTGTGAATAGACATTTAGAAACGCTTCACGAAGAACACCATATATCCGTGCGACTACCATACAAAAACACATAACATAACGCCTGTCACATTTCGTGATCATTTAATAGAGGGCGAGCGTATTGCAATGAATCGGTCAAAAATCCAGTTTCCGGGCCGCTACTGAGACAGTCATAGTGGAAAATCCAATGACACTTTGCCAACGTGGGGAACGAGCTGCTTGCTACTATAGGAATTAAATCAAATTCCTTTTTATTTGTTTAGGATATATTTTAAGAAGACTTTTATCCATTTACATATTAATTATAATCTTCGACTTATTTTATATACGTCAAGCCTATCACTCTTATATGACATCTGCTTGAATATTCGAAAGGAACTTAATACAAATATAACCATCGAGTTTTGTAGAGGTGTGGCTTTCCAGCCAGGCTTGCTTTAGAGCCGACCTCTACATGAGCTACGCCCACCCTTGAATAACAGTCTGGGCATAGGTCATGACTTTTATTCACACCATTCGAATTTCCAAGCTCTATCTACCTATCCTATTATAAGTTTACCTAAATCCGAGGAAGAAATTTACAAGATGAGGTCCGTCTCTTGCAAGAGTAAGCTTAAGTCAGGACGCACGAATCGCGAATCCAACACCACGTTAAGTGTCAAGCAAGCTAACATCTATATGTGCCAATATGCACCCATACAAACTAACGTCGTCATGCTTAAACCTCGTCGTGCCAAAACCTCGGTAAAAGGCGCGACGCGGCCTCCTAATAATAACACTTGATGTGAGAGTTCACATCAACCTAGAAGAGGCTTAAGAAAATTAACTGATCTTAGCATCAGATTCTTTTAACTCCATCGGACGGGATTGAGCCAGAGGGAGGGAAAAGCTTAAGAGGCAAGGGTTCATTAAAAACTAATAAATATTCTCGTACTCCAGAAAAAAAACTTTAAAGTCCTACTACGTTCTCTAAAATTCTAATATCATTAAATATCTATCATTAAACTGTGTGTCCTCAAACACAAGTTGAACCAAAAGTGTCAACCAAACACACTTTGCAAGGGTTATACCCCTGTTAGCAAAGTCGGTGACAACTTATGCTGAGTGTCTGTCACCCCCCCTTCTATAGGAGTGACCACAGTTTTCACAATAACTATCCTCCTATCACTCGCGTCATTAAATACTGGAGTACGAGAGTCCTACGCCTACTTGTAATCACGTTGAAATCGACAATCTATTCAGGCCTCCCTTTGACCCGTTGCAGGTGTGAGGGCGCACCTCACAGCCCTCTGGGAGGTGCGGATACCTCACACGCTCCCGGCCGCGTCCGATATATTTTCTCACAGCATATGTAACACACAAATGGACACATATTAATAAATTGTAACATATTATCCAAACAAAAATAATGCATTAGAATATGATGTTTACATTCAAGTGACATATTTACATTACATGACAAGATACATGACAATTAAAAAAAAAACAACAACTATTAACATACTAGTATGAAAAGGTTTTAATTAAATAATCTGAATTAAAAAGGTTTCTATCTCTAAACTTTCTTTTTCTGAATTTATATTTTAAAATCGAAAACTTTTTTATAAAACGATGCTTGTTTACAAAAAATGTTTTTATAAAATTATCAATTATTAAAAAACTTTTTGGCAATAATATTTTAGTTTTCGCTATTTTAATAAATCGGATTCTTTTCTTCTTTCGTGCTTTTCTCTTATTGTTTGCAGCACATCGTGAATAAAACTTATTAAAATTAGGGACATCTACATGACATATTATACAATTACTACGATTACGAACTATAACTTCATCCGTAGGAAAACTAAATGAGTCTATTGATCGTACGGAGTCGTTCAACACCTCTGCATCTTCATCTCTGACTGCATCCAAGTTCATATCATCCTCAACTAACTCATCACTAATCATCTTATCATTATTATTCATGTCGATGATGAAGTGATCTTTCTTCTCTATTTTGGAAAAATCGGAATGGCCATCGTCCTTTATTTCGGAAAAATCGAAATGACCATTCTCCTTTATTTCGGACGAATCGATCGACACATTATCCACATCAAAATGATCAGCGGCGATGTTAATTTTATTTATTCCCACATCGCGATCATCGCGCTCATTCTGTGGCTCTGAAACATTGCTAATTACATTAATAATTGGACAGAACTGACCCGATTCGTTGTTTTCATCATTGTGTTCGCTCTCGAACACTTCTATCGGCTCCTTCTCCTCCTCTGCGAGGATGCACACCTCGCTGCTGCGCTCGACACCATCTTCTCCATCACCTTCAACTTCCACGCTGCTTTCTAGGCAGCACTGCTTGTTCTGTAGCGGGTCATCTTGTCTTCCACTAAATAATATAGAAGCATCATTATCTAAATTTACAATATTTACAACATTTTCTTGTCTGCTTTCCTCAGACCGATCTTGTGCTATCTCGACTACTTGCACCTTATTAAATCTTTTGTCTCTGTGACATCTGCAAGGAAGCTCTTCCCATAACACATCACATATAGCCTCAAATGACATGTCATCCTCATATTTCCATTTATGGACTGCTAGAGCAGCACCCTCAAGATATGCCATTAATATGAGCGCCCAGTCGCTCTCACGCCATTTATTATAGGCGGCAACAACTTCAAATCGCCTAAGAAAATCTTCCAGGCATACACCGTCCGTGCCCGTAAAAACTTGAGCCATCTTACTCTTTTTATATTAAAAAATACATATAGCCACTTAGCTTTTTCTCCTGGCGACGTTTCTTCACATCTAATAAATACTCACAGTATACTTTGAGGCCTCGCTTGGCATGCAAGAGGTATATATAATATTCACTTCTATGAGTGCTGAAAAAAAAACTATTTCGCAAGCTTAGCGAAAATCCGGCGACCTTAAATGGTCCTCCACCATTTATAGGAATTAAATGAAATTCCTTTTTATTTGTTTAGGATATATTTTAAGAAGACTTTTATCCATTTACATATTAATTATAATCTTCGACTTATTTTATATACGTCAAGCCTATCACTCTTATATGACATCTGCTTGAATATTCGAAAGGAACTTAATACAAATATAACCATCGAGTTTTGTAGAGGTGTGGCTTTCCAGCCAGGCTTGCTTTAGAGCCGACCTCTACACTACCACTACTCCTTCGACGAGGCAATCCAAAAGTCATCGGGTGGTCGGTAGAAAACACTAATACTACTGTTTTCTTTACAGGTTTGGCCGAAAACCTGCTGTGTTATTAATACTCATTTTGGATGTAGCAATCGTAGTGATCTCTGCAATTGTACCACAGTTTTGGATGTTCTTATCCTGTCTATTTTTAAATGGAGTATCTATGGGTGGATCTATGTTGGCTTGCTGTATTATATATTAATAGTATCTAGAATTGTGTGGAAAGTCCATTAGACCTCATGTTTCAGGACTTCAGCAGATAACATTGTTAACGGCATATGTGACAATTCCTAACATAGCACACTTTGTTAGAGAATGGAGAGACTTACAATTAGTGACGTCAGTGCCACGGGTCATAGTCGTCGTGTATTATACTACTACCTGAATCTCATCGATTGCTGATTACAGTAGGGAGGAAGAAGGAAGCTATTGACATCCTTACCCATATAGCAATAAGGTAACTGCATCGATTATAATGATATGATGATAATGATATGACGAATTTATATAACTTAGAGAAACAGTCGACCAATAGAGAAAATCGAAGCAATTGTTGAAAAAATTGGATTGTTAAACCAAAATCAGCATCAAACTGAAACTTATATGGACCTATTCAGAATTCCAAAAATAAGATCGTATACAATGATACCTAACTCCATTAATATAGATGTCTTTTCCCAATACGTTTTACGGTCTTAACCAATACATAGGCCGCCTTCAGGGAAATATATACCTGAACGTGTTGCTGTCTCTGGCATGTCTCACGCCAGGATTAATCATAGTCGTTATCGCCACTTTGTATTTTAGGAGAAAAGTTACCATAATAACAAGTTTCGTCACGGCAGCAGTATCATTGTTAGTATTCAATGTCATTCCGAGTGAGCTGAAAGCTGCATCTTTAGTATTAGCTATAATAAGTTTGACAAGAGCCTACACGGCTTTCGTCCAGGCGTACTTATTTACATCTGAAATGTTTCCAACTGTAATACGAAATATAGCAATAGGTTTCGCTTCAATGTTTGCAAGGATTAGAGGATTTATTGCACCTTTTGTCGTAAATATAGGAATAGAATGGGTATCTATACTTATATTTAGTAGTGTAGCATAATGTGCAGCGATACTTTGCTATTTTTCCCGAAACTAAGGCAACTACACTTCCAAATACGATATAGAGCAATATGCAAAAGCGTAAATATTGAACGTTTGCTATAACTTCTAGTAGATACTTCAAGTGGCGACTGTAATTTACTATTTCTTCTTGTATAAAAGGTTCTTTGGTACATACAACAGATGGCGCTTTTGTTACCATAATGGTAATATTCATATCATACAATATTCATGGATGAGTCAGAATAAACACCACATTTATAATGTACGTCTAATTGATTCAATTTATGACCGCCATACCTACTTTCATAGTTATATGAAATTTAGATGATTCGTGGGACTTTATGCAAAAAGTTATATAGGTAGGTTTGCACCTAAATATTTCTCTAGTCTTGCTATATGTAGACTGTAAGAAACACAGTCACATATACGAAATCCCTAAAACAACAGACTTTAGGTTGACCTTGATCTTCAGGTTAACATAATGCTACTCCAATTGTGATAGCGTGTGTCATCCAACTACTTAGTAATTTTCGTCACGCTATAAATAATGTGACCAATTGGCCATTGGTATTTGCGACGTGACATCAGATGATACAAAAGAATAAAATTGCCATAGTTGATTGATCATCTCGACATAACCGTGAAGAATGGCGAATAAATTTTAAGGCCCTTGAACGCAATAGCCATTGAATACTATCGCGTAAACAATGAAATCAGTTGCACGTGTCTTAAGTGCCGAAGTGGTTCCATTAAATTTTTGTCAAATTATTTCTTCATTTACTGGGAAATTAATTTGCACATCAAATCATTACATGTAGGTAATATAGTACAACGCAACTAACTATTTACACAAGGTACTAAATTAAATGACTAACTAACTAAATATACAATTGGATACTTAGGCGTCGAAGTACTCGTCCACATCGCTGTCATCCGGAAACGTCCCCAGAAGATGAGCAGAATTGCCACGTTGAATGGCAATGCTAATTCTTTGGTCAAAGAACGAGCCAGCTCTATAGTCGTTTCATTTGCAGTTTACATTTCGTGGAAGAAAAACCTACGATATTATAGAACAACTATGATATTGGTTTCATAAGCCGTGTAAATCAAACAAATAAATAAAAATAAAAAAATGATTTTTTTAAACTTTCAATCACGTTCATCGTCACCTTTTGGAATACAAAAAGTTTCACCCACTTTTTAACGTAACACGCACCACTCACCTTAGGTAGCAATTTATTTATGTACAATCTGCATCCTAATAAATCGATAGGGGTTAGTAAAGTGTATTAATATTAATTTTGAAAATTTTCTTTTGCGTTTGCGGCGTTCTACAAGGAATAATCCTAGGGCCGGTATATTTATTGCTCTTTGCTCCCTAATTTTGTTCTATTCTTTTAACTTTAATGGTAATGGCTAACCATTTTGTTTAAAAAATGATTAGAGCAAAACAAACCACATTTGAGACAAAAACGGCCTAAGAGAGGTATGATTCCATTTTTGATTTTTTGTAACGGATCCCTAAAATATGTGTTGATAATGCCACAGAAATTGTGACGTACCTACTACTTAACTTATTTGCTGCGGGCAAATTGACCGATTGTCGGCACGTGGCGTAAATACACCAAGATTGCCAATGAGACACTCATTCACTTAAATTAATCAAGCAGCACACGATGACACGATAAATTTATCTCTTTCTTAATTTTAAACACGAAAGTGAATTCCTATATTTATAGAGTATACTTTTACTTACTTTGAGATAACAATTTAAGCTGTTAATCTGCCGACGCAACTGAATCCGATAAATATGTTATGAGATAGCTATGCCACCACATTTTGTGTGATCACGGCGTGAGTGTGCATCATTCCGTAAGAAACGACAGACGGTGTTAATGTTATTTACGAAGTAAGAAACGAAACATTTATGGTTATGTCGATTAAGACATATATAAGTGCAAGACTTGACAATAAGTACAACTAAATGTGTGTAGTGATTACATTTTGAGGTAAGTGTGCCCAATATTCCAAACCTGTTATTATCTATAGTTAATTCGCCGAGGAAATAATGGTTTTCCTTTTATTTCAGTCAAACAAAATGGACGAAGATCATATAGAAACAGCAATTGGTCGTTTTGGAAAATATCAAACATGGATTTTATTCTTAATCACAGTGGGAAGGTTTCCAGCCGAATATCAATTAAATAATGTAGTATTTATCATACCAAGTGTTGAGTATAAGTGCTTAGACAACAATGTGACCAACTACTGTCCTTGTGAGAACCCGGAATATGACAAGAGCACGATTTTAAGTTCAGTCACAAGTGAATGGGACCTCATATGCAACAGAACATATTTAGCAAGTTTGGCTCAATCTATGATGCAAATTGGAATATTGGCAGGCAGTTTACTTTTTGGATACCTCTCCGACAGGTATCTATAATGAGTTTTTACACCATAGATCTTAAAAATACGTATTCATAATTCACCACTCGCCAGCCTGCTTAGTAGAAGATGGGCATCGAAAAGCAACGTTACGTTTGCAACGCAACTGCAAGCCACGTGTATAATTATTTATATCTTTAGCATCATGATATATTTTTGGTTTTTATCAATATCAAGACTTAAGTATAACAAGCATTTACATACAGGTTGAAATTGAAAACATGCGACAAACCGAAATTGGAGATTGTTTCCATCATTATGAACAACTTTTACCAAGGAAACAAATTTACAATCGCGAAAAAAAAACAGCTGTTCCCTACACTTTGACGAGTTATGCGAACATAAAATGTAGGGAACAGCAGATTTTTTTTTCGCGATTTCAGGGTTGGTCCCATAGTAAAAGTTGTTCATAATGATGAGTACAATTTTTCATTTCGATTTATCGCATGTTTTCAATTTCACTCTGTAAAATATTCATATTTTACTCTCTTTCATTTCAGGTACGGTCGAAAATCTGTAGTGCTGATATCACTATTCTTTGAAGTAGTTTTCGTAGTAATCTCAGCGTTTGTCCCACAATTTTGGATGTTCTTAATCTGCCGATTCTTGATTGGAGTTACTCTTGGCGGAGTAATGCTGTGTTGCTACATACTACTTATTGAATTGTGTGGGAAGTCGTTTAGACCATACGCAGCTGGACTTCAGGAAATGCCATTCTTAATCTCATACTTTACGCTACCAATCATAGCGTACTTTGTAAGAGAATGGAGAGACTTACAATTAGTGACGTCAGTTCCATGGGGCATAGTCGTCGTGTATTACTGGCTACTACCTGAATCTCCTCGATGGCTGATTACAGTAGGGAGGAAGAAGGAAGCTATTGAGATCCTTACGTATATTGCTAAAAAGTAAGTGCAAACATAAAAATTACATTTATTCTCACGTACCTACTACCTACAAAAAATCATAAAGCTAAATTAATTATTTTCAGGAATAATCGGCCGACTGATAATATAGAAGCTCTTGTTGATAAATTAGAACTGTTAAACAAAAATCAACAAAAAACTGGAAATTTTATAGACCTCTTCAAAACTCCAAAAATCAGAGTGTACACAATGATAACAGCATTAATATGGATGTTTTGTTCACATACGTTCTTTGGCATCAATCAATACATAGGCCGCCTCCAAGGGAACCTATACTTGAACGTGCTGCTGTCTGCAGCGTGCCTCACACCGGGATTAATTATAGTCATCTTCGCTACATTGCATTTAAGAAGAAAAGTGAGCGTTATATCTAGTTTCACTACAGCAGCGGTGTCTTTATTAGTTTTTATTGTCATTCCAAGTGATTTAAGAGCAGCAACGTTAGCATTTGCGATAATAGGTTTGATAGGAGCATACACATCTTTTGTCCAAGTGTATCTTTACTCATCAGAAATATTTCCGACTGTCATCAGAAATACGGCGATAGGTTTCGCTTCAATGTTTGCAAGGTTTGGAGGTTTTATTGCCCCCTTTGTAGTAAATATAGGAATAGAGTGGGTGTCTATATTGATATTTAGTGGTGTAGCATTCAGTGCAGCAATACTTTGTTATTTCCTTCCTGAAACTAAAGCGACTACTCTTCCGAACACTATTGAGCAAAGAGAGCAAACGAAGACGTAGCAAAATGGTGCTAATGTATATGTATTTGTATTTAATTAAGTTATTTTGAGGTTTTCTGTACTCTACGAACTCGTACGTTATTAATAGATAACCTTAATATATTTACAAATAAAGATAGCTAGAACATTATAATTTTGTATCATGTAATTTATTGCATTAAAATAATTTCCTAAGGATTACGAAGTCTAGTATCTTTATTACAATAATCATGACTTTGGCATTAATGAGAACTCACAGTTGTATTGAATATTACTAAACTCTATAAATTAAATTATTGTTAAATATTCCTAGTTTTTTACATTACCAATTTCTCGAGAAGTTTGTACTGAATATTATGGAAACCTCCAAAATACCAAGTTATGAATATGAAAAGGAAGCAATGATATAAGACCCAGAATTGGAACATGACGCTGTTGATGAGAGAATATATGAAAATTATATCAATGACGGTCCAGAACAGTAATCCTAATTTTGCTGCTGAAAGCGATCTTGGAGATCGATGTGGTGGTGCTCTGTTGTATTGTGGATCGATGAAATTACCTGGAAATTAAAAATAAATGTTATTGTTTAACGAGAAACTAGCCACTCTTTACCAGATGTTTGGAAATTATGGATAATAACAGACTGTACAGAAATATCATGTAGTTTTAAAGAATATAATTGATTTGATTGGTACCTATATTCCAAGTTTCCTGCCACTACCACATGAACAAAGCATAAAGATTCAATAAAAACCTGTCTTGGGCTCACCTTTTTGACAAATTCTGTGTTAATGGCCCTTTCTCTTGTTTTTTTTTAATACTCTTTCCTTAAACCCGTTTGACCTAACCAATATTTCCATTGCTTCATCGCCTATAGGAGGACTAACAAAGTTTTAAGCAGAACCGCCTGTTGCGTACAGCACGCAAGTACGCGATTAGTCGGTTAAATGAAACACAGTTAATTAAATTTGTCCAAAGTGTGACACCTCGCAGTGGCGAAAACTCATTGTAGATCGCGTTCGCGGGAGTGTGCGACGGCATGCGCGCTATACTATCTACTGTGTGAGTAACTGCCGTCGGAGCGCGCGCGGGTGAAACGTTTTCCAAGCAAATGTGAGCTCTACGGCTTTCGTTGTTGTAGCGAGACTACGTTATCTAACATTTTTTTTTATTGATGTACTTATTTATTTTGAAAAAAAAAATGTAAACATGCGTAAGGTCGCAGTGGCGAGGTCTCAATTACAAATTGGTTTTATTAAAAATGTTTTCCGTACCTAGCACCGCCAATGGATCGACTTCTTATAAAAGAGGATGATATCATCGAAGCGAGTACTCATAATGTTGCATAACTGCAATCATAATATTTTCTCTCAACTACGTAGGAATGTTATCATTAATCACTACAAAACCGATTACAAAGGATGTATTTTTTGCTTAAAACCAAAACAGTGTAGGAATGTTATTTATGAAATCTCATGGTTGCACAGTTTTTCATTAATGCACTGCTTTTTATTTTTTATTTAGATATTTCGCAGGGAAATGAGGATATCAGAGATTTCACGAAATCCCTAGGGATATCACGAAATCCCGGTAGATGTCGAATATTCTAGTTCATTACGTCTTTTTACTAAAAGTATCTAGTGATATGACAAAGTACTAATAGGTATAAAGTCAGAGATATGTCATTTCACTAAACTAAATGTAGTGAAATAAAGAATAAAGTAATAAAACATAATTACAAATTAAGTGGTGCATTTTTTTAGAAAATAAAGTTTTAATCAACTAAACATAAAAACAAAATTACAAATTAACTGGTGCATTTTTATTAGAAAATAAATTTTTTAATCAACTAAACATAATAATCTGACAATGATATCAGGTATTATACCTTTTTCTGTTATGTGGATTCGTTCATTAGGTACAAAAAAATAAATGTAAGTATTAAAAAAAATTAAGTAGACTTCTAAAACTATACGAGGCTCAAACAATTAAGACAACGACTAACTCCTGATGGAAAATGGAAAATCTTGTTATTTATATATGTATATTATATAATCTTCTGGCAAATACATTTTTTGGTTTTGCACTGGACCTTTGATTTTTCACAATTACATTGTAGGCAGATGCAAATCTGCTTGGAGCAGGAAGCAAAGGAGCAAAACTGGTCCTTGCAGATATTTTTGTAAGCAAAACTTGGATTTTTTAGCCAAATGTTTGCTTCCAAATATAGAAATTCTTCCAGCTAATGCATAGCTCGATTTTTATTCGGCAGTATCCGCTTTTCTGACATTTTACTAGATTTAGTTTAGTGAAACGACATATCACTGACGATAAATTGGTATTTTGTCATATCACTAGATAATTTTAGTAAGAAGACGTAATAAACAAGAATATTCGACATCTACCGGGATTTCGTGATATCCCTAGGGATTTCGTGAAATCCCTGATATCCTCATTTCCCTGCGACATATACACCAAATTCTTACCAAATTACTGGCATTTTTAAAAAGGAAATCAGAAGAACATCTTCCTAAGAAATCAAAAGTTTTCACCGCTCAAAATGTGGAAACATTTCTAAATGAAGCCCCTGACCAACACTTTCTTGCCACAAAAGTACCTAAGTACCTACCTATTGATTACATTTTTAGTAACTAAAACAGCTACATACTTACTATAGGTAAGCGCTCATGAATCGATCGCTTGTGTGCGATCTACTGATGTGATATTTTGACTCAAATTAAATAATTATTGTTGTAAATCTTCGTAAGGTTTATGTGTATGGGCACGCCACAATTGCGGCGATAAGTCCCCTCTTTCAGGAGTGGCTGGAGAGGCGCCACGGCGTCCTCAACTTCCGCCTAACGCAGGTCCTCATCGGACACGGCTGCTTCGGGAGGTTTCTGTTCCGAATAAGGCAGGAGCAAACGCCCGGGTGTCATCATTGTGTGGGTCATCCGGAGGACACGGTGGAGCATACGGTGGAGGTCAGCCCAGCTTGGGCAGAGCACCGCTGCATCCTCACGGCGGTGATCTCTCGAGTCCGGCCCTAGTCCAGGCTATGGGTACAGAGCGAGACTGCATGGGAAGCCGTCGCCTCCTTCTGCGAAGCAGTAATACTCGCGAAGGAGGAGACGGAGCGCGTGAGGGAGAGGCAATCATTGCGACCTCACGTCACTAGTCGCCGCAGGAGACGCCCTGCGCGTCGGGAATCGATAGCCGATTCGCGGCCACCGTAGGCGCGGGCTTGCGGACGGCGAGGTCGGCGAGCAACGGACAGCTTACCGTCCGGTAAGGACCAGGCCCGGGTCGACGGCGCGTTGTGTTCCACACGCGCCTCAAAGAGATGTCAGCATTAACTGACGGGGTCCGCTAGGCCCGATGCCTGCCAGGGTCGCGGGCTTTTCGAAAGAGATACCGTGGCCCCTGGCACAGGCAAAACTTTGTATCTCATTATAAGCGGACTGTATGTTCTTACGAGAAATAAATTTCTTTAAGCCGAACAAGGGTGGGTTTTAGTCAGTAAAAGTCTGACACGCCCTTCCGCTCCGCCCAGAGCGGGAGAAGTTATAAAAAAAGGTTTATGTGTATATTATTAAAAATAATAAACTTCTTTCTTAGATTTGACTGACACACACATATGAGTGTTGCAGTCTAATCTAAGAAAGCTTATAACTTGTAATACATAAAAATTAATATAGGTATTACGTAACTTACTTTCCTGCTTAAATACTAACCTACCTGCCTATTTTTGTTACATGGTGATTTTTTGACTGAATGGCGCTTGTCGTGGAAATGAACTCGTAAACATTTAAATCGATGATATCGAAAAACATTCAGATTTGTTGCTGATAAATTTGCCAGATACAGATTCAAAGAAAGAACGGTCATTCGTAGTCCGTGGAGAATACGTAATAATTATCGAAAAGTATCAAGCTTTACGCCCCTCTAATACAAACACTAACATATTTAAATAGGTCTATTATCTGTAATTGTAATTTTAATAAATACTTTGATTCCAGTACTATTGCTTTTTATTGTGTCGTAGATGGTGTGAAAAGTAGAGTATTCTCCTCGGCGATGAAGGTATCTTCGTCTTGGGCGAGTTTGAATCCCTCACTGCACTCATGATTTTAGAACTCAGAGCTCCGCCGCTACGCTCGGGAGCCCTAGAATCTTTCGTTGCGTTCGGTAATCAAAATAGCGTCCGCAACATGAAGACACTACTTTATCCCCTTAGTGGATAATCTACTATTATTGGGTTTCTCGATAAAGGCAGGTAACTCACCATCATTGTGAAATCTTCGAAGGCTATACTCTTTTTCCCGCCATCGGTCACCGAGCCAAGCTTTAAGTTCTTCATCTTCTTGCGGAAGTTTTTCTATAGAATATCTGGAACAGAAAATAATTATTGTTCAGAAAGTTAAAATAAATATTTTGGCTAATCATATTGAATCGATCGTTTGCAGGTGGCACTTCTAAAAGGCAAAAGCCTAGACATTGGAGCTGACTTGAATTATTCACATGTAAAATTATAGGAAGCCAGTTTGCTGAATTCAGTAACTAAGAACAATGTTCTACAAAGGGTGCAGTTTCTTAGGATTATAATGTATGCCACCAACAAAAAGTAACCTAAAAGCATTATTGGCAAAAAATAAACGGTGATGACAACCTTACATTTAACACAATTAAGTTTGAGACTCCGTCTCACGAAAAAAGTCCCGCGGCAATAAATGGAACTAATTATTATTATCTCATTTGGAGAAACATCGACGACGTAACTGCTCCTTTTTTAATCTTTGCTTTCCTAGCGTATATACGCTTTCTAAGTGCTTTGGCATATTTAACTCATTTTTGGGAAAAATACATTTACGTCGATGGTTCTCCAAATGAGCGATATGTTAGCCACACAACCCTAATACCTTACACACCTTTATCTGTTTAAGATTGTGCATTTTCCTAACCTAATATTATAGATTAATGTCTCCGTCGCATATCGCATGCCTGTAGCGTCTGCGGGCCTTCTTTCGTGATACGGACTCTACTCACAATGTTTTGGTTTAACCGTTGATTCCTAAACTAAAGGCCTGGCTTGTAATTAAGCTGCCTGCTTTTTAGATGACTAACTTGCTAAATACGATTACACTGGTGTAAATTCAGTAACTGGACGATTAAATTCAGTCTAGTTGAAAATATTGTGTGGGCTATAGGTAGTAATTCATACTCAAATAAAGAAAATAAGAAACTCTGCGAGAAATCGACTCCACAGCTGTTGTTGATGATCGTTAAGCACATCTATATTCATTGAATTAACATCATCAATAAATTCGATATCTACGCCTGACAGACATTTCAATGACCAACCTTTTAAAGTAGAAGGAGACATGCATCGGAATTCTTCCTCGAAACAAATCCATTTCAGTTTGCGCCGGACTGTCATAAGCCACGGTGACGTCATAGATAGAGGCAAGGCCAGACTCCCGCAGCCGAGAGCACAATGCTACCCAACCAGTGGTCCGCGGGTGTAACACATACTCATAATGCTGTGAAGGTAGAATATTGTTCAATTAAAACGCAAACGTGAATTGTGATCCGGAAATGATTGTTAGAAATAACGACGAAGTAATTTATAGAATGATCAGATTGAACATACTGCAATTCTGATCTAGTACAGCAATATAGTGACGCAAGGATCGAATTAGTGGCTGTTCTATCTTTATATGTATACAGGCTGAATTTTCCAAATGGGCGTGGATGGCCAAATTCTAAACTATGAGGAATAGCGAAAAGTACTCAAAGGAGTCGCGGGCTCGATTTTGATGAAAACTAAAACCGCATCATTGGATTTTTGAAAAATCAATATTTCTAGCCAGGGATCGAACCTGTTGATTTTGAAAAAAAAAACACACACTGTATTATTACACCATTCGATAGTGTCCCTAATAAGGATCAAATTCTGGGAAGTAATGACATACGGCAAACTTAAGGAAAATAACTTCTTCTTATTTTATAAAGTATTCATACCTACATTACGTACCTTGTTCGAAATGATGCTCAATATTTTATTAACACACCCGCAGCGCAGTCACCTTCACAACATTATGTTTTAAATTCAAATTTCTATTACGATCTTTGTAAAATATTCTAATGGAATCCATAACATTGTAATGCTGAATGCAGTACATCCTTGAGACGTCGAATCCAGCTATGTATTGAAAACAATGGTCATCATTTTGAACAATGAATCAGTTAAGGTTTAGTAGGTAGGTAACATAACCCGGGCCCGGTTAAATAATATCAGCCGCACAGGTCAATCCATCAGGTTAAGCTACGCTTGCCGCCGTTGGTCTGTGGATGGGTGACCATCTTTACATACCAAGACCCCTCCATGCTTTGGAAAGCACGTTAAGCCGTTGGTCCCGGCTGTCATTCCTGGATCATAGACAGTCGTTACGGGTAGTCAGAAGCTCGAAGGTCTGACAACCAGTCTTACTAAAGGGAAGGGGTAGGTATCGTATTACCCAGTAACTGGGTTGTGGAGGTCAGATAGGCAGTCGCTCCATGTAAAATACTGGTATTCAGCTGCATCCGGTTAGACTGGTAGCCGACCCCAATATACTTGGGAAAAGACTAAGCATCTGCTTAGTCTTTTCCCAAGTATGGATGATGAGGTAGGTAACATAAGAAAAATTAAAAAAGTATTTTGTTAAAAATGGGCTATTTCCTTTAGTTTGCCGTATATCATTACTTCCCAGAATTCGATCCTTATTAGCGACACTATCGAATGGTGTAATAATACTGTGTTTTTTTTTTTCAAAATCAACAGGTTCGATTCCTGGCTAGAAATATTGATTTTTCAAAAATCCAATGATGCAGTTTTAGTTTTCATTAAAATCGAGCCCGCGACTCCTTTGAGTACTTTTCGCTAGTCCTCATAGTTTTGGATTTGGCCATCCACGCCCACTTGAAAAATTCACCCTGTATATAATCATAAGAATACTTAGAATACGTGTGTATGTCACTGAACTACTTCTAAACGGCTGGACCGATTTTGATAATTTTTTTGTGTCCTAGGCAACTCAGGGCTGGATGGTTTAGATTCACAATTAGACCCGGTAGCGATCGAGTTCTAGGTCACAGGAAAACGTCTGTCCGGTTCGCTAGTTATATATGTATATAATCCAGTGCTGAATACTGGATGCTAATCTGGATTGAAGAGATAACATGGTCATATATCGATTCAGCGTCACTTCTAGCGCTAAAATAAGATATTGGATTAATGTAACTCAGCCTAATTAAAAACATAAGGCAACATTTGATACAAGGTTATCAAATGTTGCCTTATGTTTTTAATTAGGCGAACGGAATACCAAAATCAATAGGAAAAGCATAGATCAATAATGGACAGATAAAGATAGAACGAAACCATAAGAGCACCCTAAGAGATAATCCTTACGGTGGCTGGAAATTTACTGCCAAACAATTTAATTTATTTTTATTGCCATAATTGGTAGCGGTCGTCCCAGAACTAGCAGAGATCAATGCAATTCTATCCACCGATTATGAAGAACTGTGTCACGCGGGTAGCACAAGGTGCAACGTTACACCTTTTCCTGCAGCTGTGCTGGTGTTAAAACTACTTGTCGAATATGGTGATTAAAGGGAAATCAAGCTGATGAAACACGTAAAATTATTACTTAATATCAAAGTGCATGAGTAGTGCACTGAGAATGTTAATAGATCGGTAATATAGATACTTGGGTTACCTGTCACTTTGCTGTAACCGCTGAGGTAACAGCCTATGTGACGCGGATTGACGTGATTAAACAAGTTATTGAAATATAACAAGTACAAAGCGTAATATACGAGTATGACATGCAGAGCTAGCTTTAGTAAATAATATAGTCATTTTAAAAGTTAAATGGTCGTTACAAATAGGGTTTGAAAAAGGGGAGGTTAACAAAACAAGATTTCGAGAATTAGATGCAATTGACTACAACGTCACAAACAACTTGGTTGTGGCAATTTATCGCTGCTACCCTGGATCGGTTGCTGGTAAGTACAAATACAGCAATAAGGTAATATAGGGTTGCCCTTAATTATAATATAAGACTTATGGAGAGTGTATGATAGACTTTTACCTAGCTCTTCGTGGAACGTGCGATGTGCGCGCTCACAGTTGTAAATTAAAACAAAACTTTAAAATTAATCCAAATACTTAACTCACTCCGAATTTAAATCGCAAATTGCTTGACATTCGCAGTATCTGATAACGCTGAGATGAAATATTGCAAATGAATTCAAGTAAAAAAAAGGTACTGAACCTTGAAAGACAGTGGATATCTATCGAACCGGAAAAAACGGTGGCCCTCATTAAAAACGAGATTCAGTGATGATAATCAGTATTAATAGTCATGGTCAAAACTTTATGCACGGAAGATAGAGTAAGAATACATACCTGCATGTTATTAGCATGTGCAAATTTCTCGCTGCGACGAAGGTTCTCTTCACTTAAGTCCGTTCCTTCAGGGAATAAAACAAGCCTGTAGTCGTAATTAAGTTTCTGATAGTAATCTACGAACTGAGACAGGTTTACTTGGTCTTCACGCCAATTCCTCTTAACGTACAGGAAAAAGTTTAGTTGCATTATCCAGCCTGCAAGGTTTTACAAATACGGTAAGGTCATGTCTAACTGCGTTTTACCTACTTACATATATTTTTGTATACAATCAGAATTAATTAATAGCTGTAATACCACAAACGTGATATGGCAGAGTTTATGTGTAAGGTTTTATGCATAATTTAACTAAACTTACCCATGCCAGGAATGTTTTTAATTTCATCCTTTAAAACAAATTTTATTTTCGATTTGCCTCCAAGATCAAAAGCACTATTTGAATCACTGGGGTTTTGAACTGTCTGTTTACAAGAGCACAATTCGCCGGAAGGATTTTGCGTCGCGTGGTATAGAGCTATCCATACATAGTTCCAATCAATTCTTGTGCGATGGTTCATCACAATAATTGTCTTTTCGTCAGGATTCACATAATCACCAAAATGATGTAACTGAGTATTACAGCAACATTGAAACAGTGCCTAAAATAATAAATTCAGCGGATAATAGCATTCAGTTGCTTACGATATTAATTGTTTATTAAATATTTCGTAGTATAACGTCTTACCACAGGATATAGTTCCCACAACGAAAATAATGTATCAACTAATTTTCTATATAAACAATGACTAAAAAACATCAGGTACATAACAGGACAGTAAAGAATGAAGAAGCCTGAAATCAGAATGTAAGAAGAAACAAGATGCTTTTAATAGAGGTAGATAGTATTACTTACAAAAAGAAACCAATGTAAGACTTACCAGCAAGAATAGTGTAATACCAAGCAGTGCAGAGCAGGAAGCCCATCGCCATGGTGCCGCGGCCAGCGGGCTTACACTGACGCGCCTAAGAAGCCCTGCCGATGCCCAAGTCAGCATCGTTAGATTAGAACCCCTACGCGATCCACTAAGCCCTATTATATGACACCTTGCCGTGGAACAGTATTCTATATTATTAAAGTATCTTATTCTATTATTTTACTGTGTTACACAGAAGTTAAACCGTCTCATGTTATCCATATATTATTTTTTTTTCTTTACACTTCTCTTTCCGTAATATTGACGTCATTGGTTGTCCCTGGATTTCGCGAGCTTTTTTTTCCTAAGGCTTCAGCTTCTTCTATTGTACTCATTAGTTCACAATCTTTAGTTTCTGGCAATAACAAACATAGCAGTCCCGCTATCATTGGAAAAATGCCAAATGCGACAGGCGAACACCATTTGCCATAGGGTCTTAAGCCAGCCGCAAAAGGTGCAATCATAGCTCCTAATCGAGCCATCATTGAGCAAATTCCTATTGCTGCGTTTCGAACTACCGTTGGAAACATTTCGCTACAATATAAATATACCACAACGAAAATAACGTAACAGAGTAATTCACCGATGCATCCGATCACCACAGATGCTTTGCCTTCAGGCACAAAGCCAACTATAAATAAGCATAAACTGCATAAGGTGTTTCCAGCAACAACGACGGTTTTGCGCTTGGAGAACTTGATTAAAGGTATACAAATAATACACGCGCACATACACACGCTGCCAGTGGCCACAACGTTGATAAAAACGTCGCCAGTTAAATGGCTAATATAATAAGTGATGCCGTAGAAACAGTAGCTGCAGACGAGCCAAGCGAATGACATAACAATGATATTTGTTCTCAGGTTCGGAGTGCGAAACAAATCTAACACTGTGCTCCTCGGTCTTGTGCGTATATGTTTTAATTGATATAATTCAACTCTTTGTCTTATCATGTCTGTTGGTAGTTTATTTCTGAAAATAAATATTTGAATGTTAGATCAAATAATTTCTGTAGGCAATGCAATAAAAAGGATAGAATACACTTACATTTTTGCTACTCGTTCCATTAAACCAATTGCTTGCTCTGTTTTGTTCATAACTAGTAACCATCTTGGAGTTTCTGGCAATAAACATATATAGAATAGCAAAAAAACGTTTGAAATTGATATAAAAAGTTGAAAATAATAATAATCTCTTATAAGATAGCCAACTGCTGCAAGTACGATGTGACCGGCAGTGAAGGGTATGTGAAACAAAGCAGATATCAAGTCTCTATTCACACTTCCTACATATTCCATGATTATCACAAAAGATATGATCATGATACCACCATTTGCATAGCCAACGAACATTCTGACGATTGTAAAACTCCAATAATCTGGCATAAACGATGTCATTATTCCTGCGAATATCTCTATTATCACTGATATTATCAAAGTCGGTTTTCTACCATATCTGAAATGTAATAAGCCTTATTAATCTCCTAACTAGAAGAAAAATACCGTTTAAGTAACGATACCCACTTGTCTGATGCAATTCCAAACGATAAACTTCCACTAAGTACGCCAAATTGAAAAATTGTTTGACTTAAATCTTTGAGCCAAGCATCTTCGCATATCAGGTTCCATTCGGTGACTATAGTTCTGGTGAATATAGACTTATCGTACACTGGGTCATCGCAACATGTGGCGTTTGATCTGGGGCAGTAGTAGTGCGCTGGTGGAGCCAGGAAAATTATTGCCATTTGGTGAAACGCCACTCCGAATTTGCTCGGAAACACAATAAAACATAGCCAATAATGATACCGCCCAAAGTTTCCTATTAATTCATTGATGAGTCCCATTATATTAGAGTGATCATGATTGGATTAAAATTGGTTGCTAGAAATCTCATTATTACATGTTATAAATAAAATGTTCAAATAAAGATCACTTTTTATATGCAATGTCGTTTATTGCTATACAAGTAAAAACGGGTTGGTCTTGCTCAAGGTTGTTTTTCACTGCGAAGCGTACTATTACTTATTTTAAATGAGTGCATTTGATGATAACTATAGGAACGTGCAGTTATTTATGTGGCGAGGTCATGTACTTACATAAGAGTAGGTACCTATTGTATGCGCACATTGTAAATCACTACAAAACAGACTCTAATAAAACTTTATTCTGTTTGGAATTCTTAGAGCACGCTAAGTAGTCTGCATCTATCAGAAAACTTTCTCGATACGCACAGCCGGCACAGCCTAGATAGGTACGCTTCGAGTCATCAATCGTATTAAAATTAACAAACATATTAATGTTGATCATTACTTATTAGGATTCAGGACCAAACATGTTCATTATCAGGTTGTTCATTATCAGATTGTTGAAACATGTTCATCATCAGAACCAGAGGAACAAGAATCCATGATCCATGATCGCCGTACCCTCTCCTGTGTGGGCTGACTAAATAGTTATTTTCAACCGAAATGAGTACCTATTACGATTATTATGATTCTACATAGTGCCACGATGTCTACTGGTGCCTAAATGACGTGTCGATTTCATGGCGTTATTGTTAAGTATTTTATTTTATTATTTAGTGCGAAATATGACGTGAGCAAACGTGACTACTGGAGCGAATAAATTCAACGACATGTCCTACAATAGAAAATATGTTATTTAGTTTCAAACACACATATAAACAGTGTACATTTTGAAACTTGTGGGAGAAAATAAATAAATTTTATTATCTCTACCCTAATTTCGTAGTTATGGTTGGTTGAGTTTTAAGTTGTAGATATAATACCGAGATTTTTATTACTTGATATTTCGTAAAATATGAAAAAATTCTAATCATGAATCTTATTTCACCTCACCTGTTATATTGAACACAGTTTATACGGATGTAAAACTGGCGGGTTTTACAGAATGCGGTCCACAGAGATAAGATGACAAGGTAAGGCAGATCCACAAAATAATGATTTACGAAGTAGGTACCTACAATTATACCGGAACGTGCTTCAAACTTTGATTCTGGCCAAACTATAAATCTCCTCCTCATAAGACAGTCGTAATGGTAAAAGTAGTTTTAAAAGACGTTAGTGGTCTACGGTACGACCAAAAGTATAATAGGTAAGCTTTCTAATTTTCTATAAAGCCAAGCACGTTTTTATCCTTATATGTTAGGTTTGCATCGTCGTCTTTGAAATAGAGTTTTCCTTGCTCGTCTCTATTTAAGAGCCCTGCAATTTATCCTGCCTGTACGTTCAGAAATGACTACTTAGTAGTAGTTTAGTTTAGCTCGACAGTTAGTGTAATCATAAATAGTTTACGTATTATTATTTATACTAACGACAACTACATATAATGTGTTTATGCGACAGTTGAGATAATGTTATGTTATTTTCTTGAATTATGATAATACTCAACTTGTTACATATTTCATTACCTGCGTCACTAACCGGAAATAAGAAAATGTAATGACATGTGTTTTGTTTAGCTTTTGTATATGTTATTTACCTATGCTTATTATTTGTCTTTACTATTATTTAATTTTTTTTTAAACGTAACGTACCCTTCGTCAAGACGTCTAAAATATTAGGTAGGTACTTATGTTTAAATAAACATACCTAATATTAATGTTAAACGTCTTATCTATTTTTTTCTAAGTTGTAAATATTACTTAGAAAGATATAGATAAGACGTTTTGATTAGTAACAGGAAAAAATACAAATTGTTTTATGACATCTTTACGGAGATAAGTATGAGAAGAGGAAAGCAGATAATGTGATACTTATCAGAACCTTGGACGAGACACTAGGTTAGCGTACCACGTGACGTATACATTAGGTATATTATTTATTTACATGCCACTTATATTATATCTAAGAAGTAAACACACATGCGTACAGGTTCAGTTGAGTAAGAAGAAAGAATAGATTTTCATAAAAAAATAATGCAACATTGCATAATAAGTGAATTTTACATGGAACACTAGTAACATTTCACCTGCGGTGTAATTTCGTAACACACTATCAGTAGCAATGGATTTCATTTTGACAGTTCAACAACATTCATTGCGTTATTAACGTTGTTGAGCAAACACATGAAGCAATGGTTTACTAATATCCTTCAAAGTTATTCAGATTAGCATTGATAGTGTGTAACGCAATGAGGGTGCTGAATATTTAAATCTAGCTTCTGCCTGCTACTTTGTCCGCGTGAAATTTCTTGTTCCCACGACCCACCCCGTCGCGCGTCGTATCGCATCACATTGCCGCGCTGTCACTTCGTTTTCCCTTAGCGATCTTTCTAACTTTTTCTTTTTGCTCGGCTCCTAAGGCTCATAGCATGATGTTAAATAAACAGCCTTCCTCAAGAATTGGGCTATCAAATTCAAAAATAATTCTTCAATTCCGACCGGTAGTTCCAGAGATTAACGCGTGCAAACAAACATACATCAGCTTTATTATAGTAACTATACTTAGATATGATTAGTTTAGTCATATCTAAGTATAGGTAGGTGATCGGTTCTGTGTTACCTAGATAGGTTACTAAACCTTCACCTATCTTTAATTTATCTTCAATTCTGCAATAGATTTATCTCTGGCTACAATCACCAATAGACATCGTCAGACACGCACCTCTGACGATCTACGTCAACGTTTATCCTCTTGTGAAAATCTCTTGTCCCCACACGGGATCATTTGAAGAGCACAGACGTTGATACCTACTGATATCGTGCAATGATAAGGGATTTAGGTAATTCCGAGATCCTCGACTTAAGCCCCAATATTCGATAAAAGATCAAGAGTTGCCTGATATGGCTATGTATTATGTATCATTTTTGTGATAAGATTTTATGTGGTCCTTGTCATCATCTATCTAGCCTTATTTCCAACTATGTTAGGGTGGGCTTTACAATAAAATACTAGGGAATTTGGTGGTGAATTTTACATCCTCTGCGCGGCACCGGACTCTTTTAATGCTCACGGTCATACCGCACTTACATGGCCTATGACAACGATAATGCCCATTTTTGTAACAACGCGAATTGCCTCGACTTCTCATCTTAGGGTCTAAACAGACGGTCTGCATTTCTGCTGCAACATCGCAGTTTTGATGCAGTTGACAGTTGAAGCAGTTACTTCGAAACCTAGCTAAGTCAACTGCATCCAAACTGCGATGTTGCAGCTGGCATGCAATTCAAATGCAGTCCGTCTGTTTAGACCCTTAGATCTGATTATTATGCTTATTAGCAAGGCTCTACAAATGTAAATATTAGTAAGTGTTGTATGACGTTTATCTTTGCTTAGTTACCACTAAATATTTTGATGGAATAGTCAAGTTTAATTAACGTTCCTTCGGAAATCTCAAATTCAAATTTATTTATTTATTGATTTACTCAGCTCTTATGTTGCTCTTACGGGCTCGAAAGATAATAATATATCTAGTTTTATCTCTTCCACGCAAACACTAATCAAATAAAGCCAAACATGAGAGTTAGATATGTGCAAACATAAGTAAATAAATTAAATACGTGTTACCTACTCTATTAACCGTAATTAAACTAAGTAATTGTAGCAACAACGTTGTAAGATGAGAGCCAAAAAGCCTTATCGTTGATTAAAAAGAAAAAGTCATTACCTACAACGTGCTGTTTAATGATTTGAAATCCCTTCACTAAATAATTGGATTCTGAAATGAGAAACGTCGTAGTATTTGAGTCAATTTTAAAATCAAACCAAATGGGTAATACACAAAATAACTTGTAATATTTTTCCTTCAAGATTATCGTGCAATGTAAAAAACTAATTTACCTACTATTGTTTACAATATAGACATCGCATGGCATTGTATTATTATACTACGTAGATACATAGGTTCTGTGCACATATCGAAATGAGGGAAAATAAGCTTAATTTTATCGACGAGAATATATTTAAAAAAAAAATTAAAAGGGTCTCTCATACCTGCTAAAGTATTGTACGTAGCCGAGTGCAAGGCCTTTCTTTAACAGTTGATAGGAAATGTTGTGATTGAGTTATAAACATGGTTTTTTTACTTTTAGAAAGCTGATGCGATGGATAATAAATTAAAGTAATAAAAAGGGTAGGTAATCGGGGCTTTTATTGAGAAATTTTACAATTATTGTAAAAAATTATGAAAAAATATCTGATTTTTGTTAAAAAAAAACACCTTAATTTTCAATTAAGGCGTTTTTTTTTAGTTTTTATTTTATGAGAATGCCCTGTTATTTCCAATCATTACTGGGTTTGTTTCATTGTGACAGATCGTTTAGTTTAAAAGTTATACCGATTTGTTTACACAGGGGTCACAGCAGGGAACAAGAATTTTGAAACTGCTATATTTTTTAACATTATTTCCTTTATTTCATTATTTAGATACAAATTATATATTTTTAAATATTAGGATATAAAAAATATAGTCCACCGGTGTCGGGAACAGGGTCCAAGCTACCGGTGGTTAGGGCTCCAGAGACAGGAACTTCCTCACAATGCGAGCCGTATCGAAGAGTACTGCCTTCTGAATCAGGCCCTTGATCCAACCGCCTAACGAGAGCCTCGATAGATGTTGATTGAGGCTTTCGGCCATAAGGCCATTGACCGATACGACAATCAGCACAATGATAGCCAAGCTCACATTCCACATGTCAACAACCTCGTGTGCTAAGTTAATATTATTATTATCAGCCATTTCTGTCTCACTGCAGGGCAAAGGCCTCCCTTCCCTCCTTCCACTTATCCCTATCCAGTGCTGTTACACGCCAATACTTGTGGAAAGAGTCGAGTTCGTCCCGCCATCTCATTCTGGGCCTGTAATGGCCTTTTTTTTAGATTATGTTAAATATTTTTTCCGTCTATAAATTTAAGATTAATTTCTCTCATTTCGATATGTACACATTATGAAGACACACTGTATATACATATATTTTTTATGAAAAATATGCCTCTTTCATTACCTATAACAATGGGGTATTTAATACGCTTTTACATAATCTTAATATATATACAAGGAATAACATTATTTATTGTTAGGTACCTATTCATAGAAACAACATCACATAATTATTATTTCATGCCCACTCTTTTACTAATTTAATTCTAATTTCTCTCAGTTCCGTACATTTTGTTCAAATAAACTTTTGATGTCGTGTAATTATATTAACTACGCAATATTCACATACCTACCACATAACTTGTACATAGTATTAATAATTTAGCAGTTAATTTCCTTAAGCTAAGCCACAGTCTATCAAAATAACTCGCAAAATTCTACTAAGTATCCTCTGCCTATACCGAATTACCGATACATTCAAGTCCACAATTGACCCCGTTGATGAAGTGTAAAGCAATTCGGTTTTGACAATATTACCAGATAATCTTACAGTATTTCATTGATTTTTCTTTGCGTTTCTTTACTTGCTCACACTTTTTGTCTTTTTCCCAAACGCTTCTCCCTCTTCTATTGTGGTTGTAAGTTCGCAACCTTTGGTTTCGGGCAGAAGTATGGTTATACCAGCTGCTATCAGCGGCATCACCGCAAACGCGACCGGAGGCATCCACAATGCCTTAGCTCTCGTCTCTATCACAAAGGGTGCTATCATAGAGCCGATTCGAGCTGCCATCGATGAGAAACCGAGAGCAGCGTTTCGAACCACAGTAGGAAATAGTTCTGTACAATATAAATATACAACTACAAACACAATAAAACTAGCTACAACGCCAATGCTGGCGCAAATTACAGAACCTACACCTTCAGGTATTACTGCTAAAACTAACAAACAAACTGTACATATGAGGTGAAATATTATTACAATGGACTTTCTTCCTATGAATTTCAGAAGAGGTATAGACACAAACGTGCCGAATAAGGTGACGCTAGCGCTGCACGCTACATTGACGAAAGCATTACCGCTAAGCTGACCTACATACTGCGAAACACCATAAAAACAGTAACTACACGTCAGCCAGTTAAACGACATAGCTATAATATTTTTCCTAAGGTTTGGAGTTCGAAACAAATCCAAAATATTCCCTTTCTTTAATTGGTGCTTCTCTAGAGATGCCTGGTAAGCTTCAATATCCGCTCTTATATTTTCTGTAGGGCGATTGTTTCTGTAAAAATAGTAATTATTTAATAGATTTTCTTTTCCGCAATAAAAACATTTGATTAATTAGCAGGATGAGGATACTTACACTTTAGCAACACGTTCCAGTACAGTAATAGCTTCTTCTGTCCGTTTTACTGCTATCAACCATCTTGGCGTTTCAGGCACCAGGAAGAAATATGATAGTAGGATAATGACCGGTGCAGATATCGATAATTGGAAATCTGAATAGTCTCTGAAGAAGTAGGCGAATACTGGCAGCAACATATGGCCCAAATTAAATGGTACTTGATATAGAGCTGAGATGAGATCTCTGTACTGTGTTCCGACGAACTCCATAACAATTACAAATCCAGTAACCATGGTGCCGCCCACGGACATGCCCACGAGGAATCGTAAGAATGTGAACGTCCAATAATCTGGAACGTACGCAGCGGCTACTCCACACGTAACTTGGATAACTACAGCAACTAGAAGAGGATATTTCCTCCCGAACCTAAAAAGCAAGCACCTTGTTGCTTAATGTACACACGGTATTGATTAAGTACAAACATCAGTAAAAATGTATATAAAATTGACGTTACCTGTCAGAAGCCATTCCAAAAAATACACTGCCCAGTAATGTTCCCAATTGGAATAAAGTCTGTGTGAAACTTGTTAGCCATCTCCTATCGCATATTAAATCCCATTCCATAATTATGGTTCTCGAGAAAATTGAAGTATCGTACGTTGGGTCTGGGCATGGGCATGTATTATTCACTTCTGATGTGCCACAGCTATATGAAACTTTTGGAGACAAAAATAGAATGGCCATCTGATGAAAAGCTACAGGAAATTTTGTTAAAAATATTAATAGACATAGCCATAGATGATATTTTCCAAATGACCCAATCACCTTTTGAATCAAATCTTGTGGAACCGCGCTGGGTGGTTTTACCCCTGAAAACAATGAGAAAACCTGTCTTACATTAACCACAAAAATAAACTTCATCATCTATTTAGAATTTTCATAATTATGTTGGGGTCGGCTTCCAGTCTAACCGAATGCAACTGAATATCAGTATTTTACATGGAGCGACTGCCTATCTGACCTCCACAACCCAGTTACAGGGTAAGACGATAGACCATGGTAAGAAGCCAGAAAGTCTGACTACCAGGGAGTTTCGGGCTTCTGACGACCCGTAACGACAAATGACAGATAATGAACGAAAAAGAACCACAAAAATGATCATGTAGGTATGTTTTTCGCCAATATCGATTGTGGATAGAGATCTTAGTGTTATCTAGCTTTCATAGGGGTATAGGATCAGAGGGGTGATTCTAGATAATTTTAAGAACGTTTACAGTCTGGTCTTAGTCTATATCTAAAATACCCCTAATTTCTCTACATTTTTGACAAGTTTATGACATTTTTGATCGTCGCTGAGATGAGATTGTGTCTAGATTTTGAACGTTTTTAGGGTTCCGTAGTCAACTAGGAACCCTTATAGTTTCGCCATGTCTGTCTGTCCGTCCGTCCGTCCGTCCGTCTGTCCGTCCTCGCTTAATCTCTGTGACCGTTAGCACTAGAAAGCTGAAATTTGGTACCAATATGTATATCAATCACGCCGACAAAGTGGTAAAATAAAAATTGGAAAAAAATGTTTTAGTAGGGCAGCCCCCCTATATGTAAAGTGGGAAGTGATTTTTTTTTTAATTTCAACCCTAACGTGTGATATGTTGTTGGAAAGGTATTTAAAAATGAATAGGGGTTTACTAAAATCATATTTTGATAATGTCAATAATTTCGGAAATAATCGCTCCAAAAGTAAAAAACAATGTGTCCCCCCCCCTCTAACTTTTGAACCATAAGTTTAGAAAATATGAAAAAAATCTGAAAAGTAGAACTTTATAAGGACTTTCTAGGAAAATTATTTTGAACTTGATAGAAACAACAGTTTTTGTTCAAAAAAGACAAAAAGTTGTACAAAATCATTTCTGGACTAAGTTCGTAGTATAAGCAAGCAATTTTTTTTAACTTCGTTTACATATTTTATTATCCTGAACGTATCTTTTTTCAAACAAAAAAAGAATTATTAAAATCGGTTCTCGCAATCCAAAATTACCACCGAAAACTTCTGGCACGTCTATGTATTAATTAGTAGCCCAATTCCCCGAGAGATGGCGCTGTAGGTACTTATTACATTGGGTCGGCGGGGCAATTGCGTAACAGTTTATTAATCGGAATCGGTTTCATTTTGACAGTTCAACAACATTCATTGCGTTATTTACGTGTTCAGCAGACAAATTTTTCGAACTTATGAAGCAATGGATTAGCAATTGGCTTCGAAATGATTCTGATTCCGATTGATAGTGTGTTACGCAATTAGGGTGCGGGTATTATCGAATTGTACGTGGGAACACTTATTGTGACGGACGGGAAACTACGGAACCCTACACTGAGCGTGGCCCGACACGCTCTTGGCCGGTTTTTTAATTATGGGAATTGGCCCTCTGGTAGTTACTCATCCTGAAATTAGAGATCTCTCTACATAATGTACTTATATTGAATATAAACTTCTACATCAACCTAGGACTAACTAACTAACGAACGGTTATAGTATTGTCCTTTAAACATAGATATTGTTTATTATTTTGGTAAATGGAAGACCCTACTCGTATTACTTGCACTTGATTAACTGCATAGGTTGCCCGTTTCCAAGGCTTATTGATTTGATTAATAAGCTTTGGAAATTAATTAGATTTTTAATTTGCTAGACTAAAATTACATTTGGTATTAATTGCGTTACTGGAAATATTCCGTCTAGTAGGTATTTTATTATTTTAGTATATTGGCGAGTTAAGCAAATGTACAACTGAATTGTTAAATAGCTTTGCGTTCATAGCCACTTTTAGGCCAAATTGTACCTACATAATATTTGCCTACTACACAAACAATTCAGCCAATGAACAGGCAGTAATTTAATAGAAATATTATAGAACAACTAGCTGCGCCCCGCGGTTTCACCCGCGTAAGTTTCGATCCCGTGGGAATATCGGGATAAAAACTATCCTATGTCCTTTCCCGGGACTCAAACTATCTCTATACCAAAGTTCATCGAAATCGGTTCATTAGTTTAGGCGTGAAGAAAAGACAGACAGACAGAGTTACTTTCGCATTTATAATATTAATAATAATAAATAATAATAATAGTTTGAAAGTTTGGATCTGTCAAGCTCCGCTAATGAGACACAATTGATTTGCTATTGTTCCGTCGCCAATGGGTGACGCGCGCTGCTTGACCGATTAAACTAAATACCTACAGGGTGGCACCAACGACGTGAAACCTGTTACCATGTGTTCAGAACACGATTGTGGATCCCCCAGCATTGAAATTTTTCTTCGATTATAAAAAAAATTTGCTGTTCCGTACATTTGACCACGTACTTAGTTATTGTACTTTTCTATGAAACAGCAGATTTTTTTTTTTTTTTTTGATAACCAACTAAACATTTTTCTTCTAGACTTTTGAATTATGTGTTGAATTCATGGTTAGTTTGTGTTTGTATCTATCTGTGTATCTGTTACCTTATTACGATTAAACCGGTCGTTAAGAAGTTTGACAAATAGGTATTTCGCCTGGGATCTGGACGCTCTCTATGCTCTTTTCGTCCTATATTTGAATAAAGAATGATGAAACACAAAATATACGCAGACGAAGTCGCGGGCCACAGCACAGCTTGTATCCTATATTTACAAACAATATATTTATTCAGTTGATCCAGTTGTTTTGAGTTTCAAATGTTTAATATATGCATCTACCTACTGTTTTTATTTTATTTTATTATAGCAATTTTTTTGCTGTCCATACGCTGCTAAATTTTTCACTTAGTGTGTCACATCAATACAACGTTCCACAAATACACATTGAATATCACTACCCACAAACGCAGCATCAAGAGCGTGTACTAATTTCAATTATTAAGTACTTAATATGGTATTTTATAAAATAATAAGAATATGATTTGAATGTGATACTCGTAAATATCAGAGCAGTGTTGGCCCAGTGGTAACGGCTGTGACTTAAGAGTTGTAGGTCGTGGGTTCGAACCCAAGCAGTCTATAATGTTCTCACTGCTGGGACACAGACACAGACCTCCTCTCTGTGAGAGGGAGTGGCCATAAGGCTGCGTTTCCACTAGAGATGTGTGAGGATGCGTAGCGAGGGATGTGTGTGAAACAATCCAATAAGGCCCGGACTCCACTGAAGCAGAGCTGGGCGGAGCGGAGCGGAGACGTGCAGGAATCGACCAATCGCAATGGTTAAAATTCTCATCGCATCACTTGTCTCGTCTGTGATTGGACGATTCCTGCACCTCTCCGCTCCGCTCCGCCCAGCTCTGTTTCAGTGGAGTCCGGGCCTAACATTCATTCCGCTTCATTCTCATAGCTTGAACTAAGTTAGCGTTGTTGTTGGTTAATTTTACACACATTCCTCGCTACGCATCCTCGCTCATCTCTGGTGGAAACGCAGCCTTACCCACCACGCGGGCCCAGTGCGGGTTAGTAGATGTCACATGTCTTCGAAGTTTTGGTTCTAGGATATGCCGGTTTCCTCACGATGTTTTCTTTCACCGTTTTGAGAATCGTGGTGCTGAAATAATTTACACCAATTCCTGCTTGAATTCGAACCTACAACCTACAACTCCGTTACCACCCGGCCACCACTGCTCTCCCTAAAATAATATTCTTATATCCTTTATCGCTTTACTGGTCAGTGACTTACCCTTTGACCTTTTGTTATCAAGGGCGCTATACTATGCATGTTTGATACTAATATAAATATAATTACTAGGAGCGCCCCACGGTTTTACGCGCATAAGTGTCGATCTCGTGGGTATATCGGAATAAAAAGTGTCTTATGTGTTAATCCTGGTTATAAACTATCTGTGTGCCAAATTTCATCCAAATCCGTTCAGCCACTTGTGCGTGAAGAAGTAACAAACATACAAACATCCTCACAAACATTCGCCTTTATAATATAGCAGCAGTACAAGTTTCACTATTAAATAGTGAGTATTAGGGATCATTAAACTCGGTATAGTTATGATGACACGTCTCATTAATTGATCACTTTAGTATCATTAGTGACAGTTACAGAACTCACATTTATCGTGTCTCAGAATGTTCTTTCATTCCCCTCCTTGTTGTTCGAATAAAATTATGGAGCGCATGGGAATAAGCCTAATAATATAAGGTGTGTTGGGGTGGGCCATTCCGCTCAATTAGGCCGACTTTTGTTTGCAAGTGGTAAGGACATTTGGTGCGTGTTGATTGCAATAATAAATTAAATAAAGATGTTATACTTTTTTAGATAGCGGAGCCATACGTAAAAACATGTAAGAAATGTCATATAAAGTAAAAAAAGAATGCAGCTATGATATTTAATTTATTATTAACATATATTCGCCGTTAGTGGATTTTCGCGGAATGACCCGGGTAATACCGGACGGATTTACGATCAGTTTTTTCTCGTTATCAATACCAACTTATACCTTCTTCAAATTACTGAAATATGGTTGCACGATCTACGCGGCCAAAATTATTTTTATGCTTAATAATCTAAACAACGCAAATAAGCAAAAATACTTATTTTTACAAAAAAATAATATGCAAGTATATTCAAAAAAAAATTGGTAGGTGCTGCTGCTGCTGCTGCTGCAGCAAAAATCGTATTTAATACTTTTTGTTACTAAATATAATCTCCCAAACCAGAATTTATTCGGACGTTTCCTGACATGTTTTTGATAGTAGTTATGAGGAAAATGTTAAAATCAAAAAAAAAAACCGACTTCCAAAAAAACACTACAAAGTGAAAAATAACTTTAATTTCGGAAGTCGGTGTCTTTGGATCTGTATTTTAGTTTTTTGCCACCGTCTTCCGAAATTAAAGTTATTTTTCACTTTGTAGTGTTTTTTTGGAAGTCGGTTTTTTTTTTGTTAAAAAGTTTTTATTTCACGCTTTTTAGAGTGGGTCTGCTTATAATTCATCTCAGTTACAATAGCCTAGTGTCAACTTTCTCATCGCCTTTTACAAAATATTGCTTTTACCGATGCAGGGAAGTTAATTGTTGAAGAGTTCTCCTGGTCCACCATCAGCTCCATATCACTATCCACATTGTGACGAGCATAAATTGCTTAGCAACCATGTTAAAGTATGGAATCGCAACCCGTGAAATAGTACGGAGATATTATTGAGTAGTTCCGGTGGCCATCTGTGGTCTTCATCATCAGTTCCACTTCACCAAATGGTGCTTTCCGAGAGCAAATGCACGAGTGTTACTATAAATAATTTTGAAAGAATTTTCTTTTAACTCCAAGCCGTTGAGGAGTTGTACCTTCCATCATCAGCTCATCCACCTGAGATGATGATTATCAGATGCAAATACTTAAACAGCTTTAGAAAATATATGAAAATGGTACTATGTGCCTATAAAATTTGAAGGTTGCCCTCGATTTCCCTGGGATCCTATCATCAGATCCTGACCTGATGATCATGCAACCACTTGGGAAGTATACCCTTTCAAACAAAAGAAAAATTTTCCAAATCGGTCCAGGCGTCTTCGAGAAATCGGGGAACATACATAAAAAAAAAAAAAAAAAAAAAGATTCCGACGAATTGAGAACCTCCTCCTTTTTTTGAAGTCGGTTAATAACCTTACCCCGATCTATCCTGATACTCAATCAAACACACTAGGAAAGAAAAAAATATTAAAGGAAATCACGGTACGGAAATGAGTTCATGTATTATTAAAAAAAAAGTTGTTTATTAGTTGATGTTGACCTGCAGCCTAATTGCGGAACGCCAAATCGTCAAATGATTCTGATCAGTTGGCTTCATTTCTATCACAATTGGCTTCATTTTACGATTTTCGAATTGCGAAACTCTAGTTTATTATGAAACCAATTATGAACGTTAAGGCCCTGCGCAGAAACTAGAGTTTCGCATTTCGAAAATCGTAAAATGAAGCCAATTGTGATAGAAATGAAGCCAACTGATCAGAATCATTTGACGATTTGGCGTTCCGCAATTAGGCTGCAGCTCTATCCATCACTTTCGTGCGATCAACTTGAAAATATAAAAATTCATTTTCGAAGTTTATAAGGTTTAGAAAGCGCCGAGAACGGATACGTACAATACAGGTACACTAGGCGAAACGGTCGAATTCCGATAGACGGTACGCGTGCGTGGTGCGCGGTGGGGGTTATAGTAAATTTGCCACAAAGTAAATTCGTTACATTTATGTGCACTGCATACATTGAAAGCGTATTCGCCACTTGCATTAAAAATATGTGTAAATTCGTCACAATTCATCATTATAGGTACAGTCACGAGCACCAATATGTCAACACTTGGCAACTTTTAATTGCGATTTTTTCGTGAAATAACGAATGCAACGTTGAAATACGACACTACATAAACCTATGGGTTCGAAAATACTATGTTCGTAATAACATAAAACTTCATTCAAAAATAAAGGAGAAAATTGCCTTTGAATAAAGCCAAGTGTATACATACTTATAGACGTGACTGTACATCATTTTTGCATATTATAATCGGTAAGTACCAATATCAGCGTATATTTTATTTAGTTGTAAGTAGAACTGTGATTGTTGTGTAGATGTAAGGTTAACTTCTTAAAATTTGTGATTATGAAAAATAAATAAATGACGTTTTTATTATACTTATTGTTTGATTTTTCTGCTGTCTGTACTACATGAAAATAGAGCTGTGGCAAATTTACACATACTTTTTTCCGTGACGAACTTACTATGTGGCGAATGTACATTAACCCCGCGGTGGCAGGTAGATCGAGGGTGGGTATTGTTATCTGGTTCGTCTGTTCGTGGAACCCGTTTTTATTATTAATGTTATTTGGGGACTTTTGACCGCGTAAATACCGGTATGTGCGTAGTTTAGCTTTCAACATGGTTTGTTTTTGTACACTGAACGGTTTCGGCTTTGAACGTGTGTAACATAACAAGACAGTATTTTTTAACATGCCTAAGGTTTGTCCAACAACGGGTAAGTTGTACTTTGATTTAATCCGTCAAGCTCCGCTAATGAGACACAATTGGTTTTCTATTGTTTCGTCGCCAATGGGCGACGCGCGCTGCTTGACCGGTTAAAGTCACTTCTAGTGCTTGGAGAGGGATTGACAATATTGACAGCTCACTTCACCTGTGTTTTCACGGTGAGACTTTTTACAGAATAGTACTAAAGGTCTAAAAAACATTATACATCCGATCTTTTCTTTTAAAAAAATGCCATGTTTTTTACGAATCGCGCGTAGCGCTTGCGAGTGTGACTGGCGGGACCTGGAGGTCAGGACAGGATAAAATGGCGCAGAACAAAATGTTGTTAGCATAAAAAAATATTGCCAAATGAGCCGGGGGAATTTGACACAACCCGCAAGAGTTAACTTGAGACTTCGCTCGTTTTAAAATATATCCGGGCCATAGATTTAGTTTTATTTATTTAGTTTTCTCACAGAAAATTAGGGCCCCATCTCGTGAAACTATTCTCACATTTTGAATCTAGTGGTTTTGGAAATATAGGTATGCAATGTACCTATCTGCTGAACAGATATTTATTGGGTCTACTTAAAGTAACCTAAAAAATAAACTAGCTGATGGCAGATTTATGATATTATTATATCTGCCATGTCAGCTAGTTTTTTTTTAACCTATTCTTAGAGGTGGTTAACAATACTAAGAACTTTCTATTGTAGTTAAAGTCGGCCTTATTAGGATTCCGTACCCAAGGGTAAAAACAGGACCCTATTACTAAGACTCCACTGTCCGTCTGTCTGTCTGTCACCGGGCTGTATCTCATGAACCGTGATAGCTAGACAGTTGAAATTTTCACAGATGATGTATTTCTGTTACCGCTATAACAACAAATACTAAAAACAGAATAAATAAATAAGGGGCTCCCATACAACAAACGTGATTTTTTTGCCGTTATTTGCTCGATATTAATAACGGCAACAGGTAGACGCTTGAAATATTTACAGAATAGGTACTTAGTTATATATTCACTTTAAAAATAAATAATTAAATTAAAATAAATTAAGGGGTTGCCATACAACAAACGTGGTTTTTTTTTATATACGTAGAGTTAAATATTGTACGGTGGTACGGACCCTTCGTGTGTGAGTCCGACTCGCACTTGGCCGGTTTTTTTTTTATTTGTGGCTCGGTTTACATAAAATGTATGGTTATGTACATGGGTAAGGTCTTTTCTGCGGATGTAGTAACTACGTAACGATCACCCGTATATGACACATCGTATGCGAACTTAATTGACTAAAAAGGGCAAATTGTTTAGTGCCCTATTTCAAAAACATTTCTATTGTAGTTGGTATCTAAACATATATTACGGTGCGTGTCTAGCTACTTGGAAAAATTGTTGGGCATGTTGCTAGATGTAACATGTTTTAAAAGAGTTTTCCTATACCATAATATTAGCATTATTTACATTTATTTCCCCTCCTTCTTATACTTGTAAATATTAACATCATTTTAAGACTGTTAGCTTTTAAATTATGTAATAATGTAAATATAAATACTTTTGCGTAAAATTCACATCCATGTGTGAAATAGCCTTCGGTGCCTAAATAGGGTGGCATGCTATAATAATAATTCAATTTGACATCTGTAAAATTTTATTTGAATTTGGACCAATATTTTAATTTAATTTTTTTTTATTGTTGTCTATGACATGTATTATAAATTTGTTTATTCATCTGACATTTTAATTTTTAATTTAAACTTTTGATAATATTCCAAATTTATTTTATTAATAAATGTAGTCACAAATGTCATTAATTAATATACAATAAATTCAGAAACACGTCTATATTAGTCAAATAACCCGCCCCTAACTGTTCCCGGCGCAAAGGTGCCCAAAACACTTGCTGCATTGCCACGTTGAATGGCAATGGCTAACCTTTGACATTATATAATCAAAGCTTTGCAACAAGAACGAGCCGGAGCGGGAGTCACCCGTTTTTCCCGAAGCTTGTGCCCTATCTCACTCATGAACTTCCTGGCCTCAGTGCCCCAAGCACCCATGGTCTCGACAGCAGTATTTGAAACATTTTTGAAGCGTAAAATGAAAATATTGGAAAGATATTCTTATTCTTAAATCGCTCATCATTTTAATATGTTTTTGAATTAAGTACTTTTAATTATGATCATGTTAATTTTTTTTTATTATTTGGAATTATATCGAAAAACCCTTAAAATTCAAATATCTCGAAAACTATTTAATTTCGGCCATACATTATGTAAGGTTCAATTTGTTGCATTTTGGCCCCCCTATCAGCTCCTGACTGGTATACGTCGAATTACAAGTAACCCAGTATATATAAGTTACTTACAGTTTTTATATTACATAATTTAAAAGGCTAGAAAACAAAACACTAAATAATCAATAATTTGCAAACATTAAAACATTTTCTCAGTGTCAATGCTAATTCGCCAAGGCCTACAATATCGGGGTCAACACACTATGTAAAAGTCAATACGCTCACTTTCACCACAATTAATTTGCTTACCATTTCGCTCCTGCATTTCCATTTTATTTAAGTATATTATTTTGTATTTAAACTAGTATCACTTTGTGGTTGGATGGTTTTATCACACGTAAGTTTGTATAGGCACTTAGTTTTGTCAAAGCCGTGTTCTGCACTACGCGGCCCGCTGTTGCAGACTAACGACATTGCTTTGTTACTGAGCACAAAGTTGCGCGCGCGCCGCAGAACGCAGCCGCACCGCACCGCGCACGCCATGCGCCATTCTCTTCGCTATCAATGTTATTGTCCTAGCCGCGAGGAGATGTCAGTTTCGGAGTTTATCAATATTATTGTGACAGAAACTAGAAAGATAACAGCAAATAAATTATCATATTTTCCATTCCCGGTAGTATATTTAAACTTATTTATATTATACTAAGGTAGGTACCTAGCAAACCTGAAGATGTTATTCGCTTTTATATATTTTCATAATTATCTAAATTGACACAAATTCATTAATATTATAAGTAAGTCAACTTTTCAAAACAATGTATGTACTCAACAAAAGAGATCAGTATGCAGGATCGTCAGATATAGTTGAAGTTTAGTAAGAAACCGATGGATGTTGTCGACTGAAATTTAATTTGATAAATGAGCTGTTTGTTTTCTATTAATAAAATTAAATTGTATTTAAGAACATCCATCGATTTCTCGACCAGGAGAGAGGGAAGGATTGAATCCCATTCCACACGACGTAGAAGAAAGAGATGTGATAGATAAGAGCAAGGAAACTAGACAAAGGATGAGATTAAATGAAAAGTCCGGTCCGATATGTTCATAAATGCAGATGATCAGGCTTCTTATGTTTCGGTTTAGTTTAATTTAATTATTGCTTTAATTTAATTGGCAGTTGATTGCCAAAATGTATACTTAGTTGGAATTAACATCATTATGATTTTGATATCACACGATTATTTGATAACATGTTTTGAATTGAACAAACGAAAATATAATAAGAAAGGGATGTAGTGTATCTATCTATCTTCTATCTATCTATATATAAATAAAAACAAAAGGCCTGACTGACTGACTGACTGACTCATCAACGCCCAGCCCAAACCCATGGACCTAGAAAGCTGAAATTTTACACAATGGTTCCTTTTATAATGTAGACAAGGAATAAGGAAGGATTTTTTGAAATTCAACCCCTAAGAGAGTTAAATAGGGGATGAAAGTTTGTATGAAAGTCCGTCAGTTTTAAAGTTAGGATCTTCAAATTTTGTGTTTAGGCTGACGATTGAAAATTAATTTATACGTGTCTCAGCGTTTTTGATGATTCCACCCCCAAAGGGTTAAAAATGGGGATGAAGTTTTGTATGAAAGTCCGCCAGTTTAAAAGTAAGGATCTTCAAATTTTGTATTTAGGCTAACAATTGAAAATTAATTTATACGTGTCTCAGCGTTTTTGATAATTTTACCCCTAAAGGGGGATGAACGACCTAACTGAGATATCGACGCACAGCCTAAACCGCTGGTCCTAGGGACATGAAGTTTGGAGGGTGTGTTCTTTGTGAAGAGTAAGTATCCAGTAAGAAGGGGTTTTTGGAAATTCAGCCTTTAAGAGGGTGAAAAGGGGGGATTTTGTTTGTATGAAAAATCTTATTCCTTGAGTTAATAACCTTGAAACTTGGCACGAATACTTACCTAAGTAAATTATGAAGTTTGGCATTTTTCGTTTTTCTAATCTACCCCCTAAAGAGGTATTGGGGGGTGTCAAAATTTGTATGGAAGAATTTTAACGCGATGTCCTATTAACTCAAAACTCAGTATTTATACTAAGGACTAACAATAAAGAATAACGTGTATCAGGGTTTTTCGAAAATCTACCCCTAACTGTGTGAAAAGGGGTAATTAATTTTACAGGGGAGGATTTTACTGCGTGGCTTGAATAGTTCGAAAATTGGCATATATAATCTTTGAGTCAAGTTATGAACACATCTTAAACGATTTTTCATAATTCTACCCATGTAGGGGTGAAAAGCGGGATAACAGTTTATATGAAAAATCTTAATCATTTGGTTAATAAACTTGAAACTTGGCACGAATATTTATCTAAGTAAATTATGAAGGTTGGCATTTTTTGTTTTCACAAACTACCCTAAAGGAGGATTGAGGCGGGGTGTGTCAAAATTTGTATGGAAGATTTTTAACGCATGGTCCGATTACCTCGAAACTCGGTATTTATACTTAAGACCAAAAATAAAGAATAACGTCTATCAGGGTTTTCCGAAAATCTACCCCTAACGGTGTGAAAAGGGGTAGTTAATTATACAGGTGAGGATTTTAATGCATGGCTTGATTAATTCAACAATTCGTATAAATAAAATCTTTGAGTCAAGTAATGAACACATCTCAAACAATTTTTTGAAATTCCACCCCTATGGGGGTGAAAAACGGGAATACAGTGTACATGAAAAATCTAACTCATTTGGTTAATAAACATGAAACTTGCCACGAATACTTAAGTAAATTATGAAGTTTGGCATTTTTTGGTTTTCTAAACTACCTCCTAGAGGGGGATTGGGGGCGTCAAAATTTGTATGGAAGAATTTTAACGCGAAGTCCGATTAACTCGAAACTCGGTATTTATACTTAAGACCATAAATAAAGAATAACGTGTATCAGGGGGTTTCGAAAATCTACCCTTAACGGGGTGAAAAGGGGTAGTTAATTTTACAGGGTAGGATTTTACTGTGTGGTTTGATTAACTCGAAAATTGCCGATGTAGGTCACACGGCTGCCAAGCTAAAATGGAACTGGGCTGGTCACATCTGTCGCATGCCGGAGGAGCTATGGGCTAAAATAACCACACAATGGGTCCCAAACAGCAGCAAACGGCAACGCGGCAGGCTCAGAATGAGATGGGGCGGGACGAACTCGACTCTTTCGACAAAGATTGGCGTGTAACAGCACTGGATAGGGATAAGTGGAAGAAGGGAAGGGAGGCCTTTGCCCTGCAGTGGGACAGAAATGGCTGATAATAATAATAAAATCTTTGAGTCAAGTAATGAATTCCACCCCTGTGGGGGTGCAAAGCGGGGATACATTTTATATGAAAAATCTTATTTATTTGGTTAATAAACATGAAACTTGGCAATATTTGGGTCAGTAAATAATAACGATTGTCAGTTTTAGTTTAAAAAAAACCCCTTACAGAGGATTTTGGGGGTGACAAAGTTGATAGGTTAGAAAAATATTAACTCGCTATCGGATTAACTCGAAACTAGGTACTACCAAAACAAAAAATAAAACAAGTACTTATCTGTTTTAGGGTTTTTCAAAAATCGACTCCTACCAAGGTTGAAAAGGGCAAGTAAAGTTTAAGGGGTGGATATTACTGCTTGCTTCAATTAACTCGAAAATGGGTATGGGCCTTTGAGTCAAGTTATGATCACGAACGATTTTTCAAAATTCCACCCCTGTGGGGGTGGAAAGTGGGGCTACAGTTTATTTGAAAAATCTGATTCCTTTGATCTATAAAAATTGGCCCGAATACTTATTTATCTAAATAAATGATAAAGATCATACCTACATACATTTTCGAAATTTTTAGAGGTAAGTAAGAATTTCACGCGGACGAAGTCGCGGGCAGAAGCTAGTTAAATATATATGTAAACACTGTCTCATTCACACAAGCGGGGTAGCTGCTAGCTGTCACTTATGTCATCTTTCAGTTACGAGGAATGGCGGGAAACAAAGTGAAGCAGGCGAACTTGGTGAATCGTCACTAAAAACTGGAGTAGCAGCCAGCTCCCTATCTCGACTGGTCGAACGTTCTGATATACATGATCTTGCCTGGTGTGGTAGTCAGCCAGTAAGAACTACCTGCTACTAGAGGATATGTTCAACATAAATATGGAATCAACGCAATGTGTAAGGTTTCCTAATTCCTAATAAAGTGTATAAAGAATGAAACTGGAATAGTTCTTTCGGATGATGAGAAAATTAAGGATAGGTGGAAGACCTACTTCGAAAGACTGATGAATGAGGAGAATAACTGGAGTGGTGTGCTTGGGAATAAACCAGTAAATGAGGGGTTAGTGAGAATGATTAGTATGGATGAAGTGAGAATAGCAGTAACTGGGATGAAGAATGGTAAAGCAATAGGTCCAGATGGAATACCAGTTGAAGTATGGAAGTTATTACGGGTAAATGGATGGACGTGGTTAGCTTTATTCTTCAATAAGTTGTTGTTGGAAGAAGCCATACCTGACGAATGGTGCAACAGTTTGCTGGTGCCCATCTTTAAAAACAAAGGTGATGTGCTGGAGTGCAACAACTATAGAGGAATAAAGCTAATGTCACATAGTATGAAGGCTTGGGAGAAAGTTATTGAAAGGCGACTGAGAGAAGAGAGTGAAATTTCGCAAAACCAATTCGGTTTTATGCCTGGTCGAGGAACAACAGATGCCATCTTTGCCATCCGCCAGCTGTGCGAGAAATACAGAGGTGCGCATAAAAACTTGCATATCGATACCTTTGGGTAGAAAGGTCGTATAAACCATTTTGGCCAAATTGAGTTATATATACCATTTTTCTCAGAATTTTTTTCTCTATCGATCTGTATATTATATACGAAATGCAGAAATTCTCACAAAAATGGTTAATACGACCCAGAAATTTTCGGTCATAGCCTCTTAAAAAAGGTAAAGGAGAAGGGAAAGAACTTGTACCATGTTTGTAAATATGTGAGCACCATGTATCTATCAGATAATTAATTTATATGTCATGGTTTCGTTTTTAATTCTTTTACCTATTGTGGTATAGTAATTTTATTGTAGGTGCATCGTCCTCACATGTTATTATATAATTAATGTACCCATGCAAAATATTGTACCTAAACATTTTAAAAGAGTAACGGTGGAGTTTCTTGCCCGTTCTTCTCCATACGAAAACTACCTTTTGGAATGGGCGACTAGAATCAATTCTATTTTAAGATAATTTTTGACGTTCAAAAGTGCCTTTTATGTGCCTATTTGAAATAAATGCTTTGACTTTGACTTTGACTTTGAAAGACTCCATAGTTTCCTGGGCCCAGGTGTTAACTCAATCAAACTAGCTTTATTTGAAAGTGGATATAATAACAAGGCCTCACTGAAAATTTGGTGAAATTTGGCTATCTAGGAATCAAGTTAAGTATATGAAATATAGTAAAAGTGAGGTTTCATTATAACATTGTAGTTTTTTGATGTTATTTGCGAAATATTTTTGAATGGTTTTGGTTGTACAATGGTTTTACGCATGGAGTGCAAGTAGAGAGCCTCCATGTGCGACGTGTTGACGATCCTGACACGTTTAGATTGAGAACGGAAAATACGTGCGCACTCACAACGAAAGAAAACGAACGAGTGCCGGTCACAGAGTACTTTTTGACATGGCTTTTTGATAGGTGCCGGTTTTTTTTCTGCCTGTCATCTGTCAGTCGGTGACCAGCACAGATTACTTTAGACTATGCTGAGTGACCAGTGTTGCTAACAGAAGAAAAATTAAAGGAACTCGATTCGCTTTGAATCGATTCCACGAAAAGATTGATATGCATTTGTCACTCGATTTTCATACAAATTCTGAGATTTTACCGATTTATTCACTATCCATTACTTAGAATTCAGCCATGTACTTTATCGATTATTTAGTTTCAAAACTTAATTTAATTTTTCTCGCTTCCTAGATAGAAACATGGTACTGTATTTTGTGATTTCCTTTAGAAAAATATAACGGTTTTTTTAATACCCATTTCAACTAGTTAACTGCTGGGCCCAGGATTTTCCATCTCCTTTTCAATGTAAAAGCCGAATGTTTTTTTTTTGTAGTTTTGTTATGATGTAATGACCATAATTTATATTAACTCAGGGCGTAAAAATAGTCGTTAATTGTAAATGGTTTATACGCCCTAACGTGTTAAATGCATTACCTAAACATTTAAATTCGACGTCGTAAATCCAAAGGCAGTTCGCGACGTTGGTGTATAAACCATGTTCATTGCAAGAAGCACTTTACGACCGACACACAAGGCTCGCATTTGGCGCGCAGCGACAAGCAGAAGAGCGAGCGGGATAGACAGATACCGGCGCATTTGTTTACTTCGATACCTTTGGGTAGAAAGGTCGTATAAACCAAAACCCAACTTTTCAGGAGAGCAGATAAACTATTTTTTTTTTACATAAAAATAATTCATAACTTTTTTGAAGTTATAAAAAAATGATCTATGAGAAAGGTTCTTACAATTTGCAAATGAAAAAAGTTAAATCATCAAAACCTATCTATCTTCTTTAGTTTTAAAGTTAGCTTGGATTTACGCCTAAGAAAAAATCAATTCTTGGTTAATACGCCCCATGAAAATCTACTTTAAAAAAACTGTATTATAAGTCGTATATCCATTTTTGGTAAGCTTATGGTCACATTTTACTGTCGTAAAAACCCAGATATGTAGTTTTTTTTTGTATTAAAAACGATTTATAATCATAGATCAATTGAATTCTGACTAATAAACAATCCTGTTACCCTAAGAATTAGTAGGAACTCAATTATTATTATTCTAATACCCAATAACGGTCGATTCAAATAAAATAAAACTACCTGAAATACGAAATCAACATTTATTAAGAAGTATTACAATACATTCTAATCAACATTTACTATTATTTCAATAATGGTACAACATACCTAACAGGTTTAACATTTTTAAATTGAAAAAAATATTTATAACAACTTAAACTGAAAAGTGAAATAAAAAAATCTACTTAATCATAAAAAACAAAAATTATTCTATTAAAAATTAACTTCTTCTAAATTAAAGTAATCAGGCATTTTAGTCATTTATAAAATTATGACTTGATCGTTTTTTTAATTTTTGTACATATTTAGATGTACTTAATTCAATAAATTATTGAATTAAGCCTTTGTACTAAGGCTTAATTACTAAGTAATTTATTGAATTGCAACTAAATAATAAAAATAAAAAAAAAACAATCAAGCACTAAACGTAACTAACTTATGTACTAAAAAGTAACTTATTTATGATATTAATTTGTACCGATTCATAATTAGTTTAAAATTATTTATGAATTGTAACTATAAATTATTTTAATTATTATTATAAATTATTTTAAAACGAATTATGACTTGAGAAACACATTTTCAAAAAATAAATTTAGGTGACAAAGAATACAATCATTTAACATAGTCTTGTTTTTTTACTAACCATGGTACCACCATGATTATTTAAACTTACCCCATGGAAATGTGGCTGACTCTCTTACGCTAACCGACGAAGAAGACGAGGAAGAGCTAATTGAATAATACAATTATTATTATAACAGAATAATAACTTTTCCTATTTACGTAATTTCACATTTCGTTCGTTAGCAAAATATTATTTAGTAAAAAAATAAGACTATGTTAAATGATTGTATTCTTTGTCACCTAAATTAATTTTTTGAAAATGTGTTTCTCAATTCATAATTAGTTTAAAAAAAAATTATAATAATAATTAACATAATTTATAGTAACAATTCATAAATAACTTTAAACTAATTATGAATCGGTACTAATTAATATCATAAATAAGTTACTTTTTAGTACATAAGTTAGTTACGTTTAGTGCTTGATTGTTTTTTTTTTTTTTTTTATTATTTAGTTGCAATTCAATAAATTACTTAGTAATTAAGCCTTAGTACAAAGGCTTCAATAATTTATTGAATTAAGTACATCTAAATATGTACAAAAATTAAAAAAAAACGATCAAGTCATAATTTTATAAATGACTAAAATGCCTGATTACTTTAATTTAGAAGAAGTTAATCTTTAATAGAATAATTTTTGTTTTTTTATGATTAAGTAGATTTTTTTATTTCACTTTTCAGTTTAAGTTGTTATAAATATTTTTTTCAATTTAAAAATGTTAAACCTGTTAGGTATGTTGTACCATTATTGAAATAATAGTAAATGTTGATTAGAAGGTATTGTAATACTTAATAAATGTTGATTTCGTATTTTTGGTGGTTTATTTTATTTGAATCGACCGTTATTGGGTATTAGAATAATAATAATTGAGTTCCTACTAATTCTTAGGGTAACAGGATTGTTTATTAGTCAGAATTCAATTGATCTATGATTATAAATGGTTTTTAATACAAAAAAAAACTACATATATGGGTTTTTACGACAGTAAATGTGACCATAAGCTTACCAAAAATGGATATACGACTTATACAGTTTTTTTAAAGTAGATTTTCATGGGGTGTATTAACCAAGAATTGATTTTTTCCTAGGCGTAAATCCAAGCTAACTTTAAAACTAAAGAAGATAGATAGGTTTTGATGATTTAACTTTTTTCATTTGCAAATTGTAAGAACCTTTCTCATAGATCATTTTTTTATAACTTCAAAAACAAAAAAGTTATGAATTTTTTTGTGAAAAAAAAAATAGTTTTTCTGCTCTCCTGAACAGTCGGGTTTTGGTTTATACGACCTTTCTACCCAAAGGTATCGATATGGTATTTGTTGACCTCGAAAAGGGATACGACAGTGCCTCGTGAAGTTTTGTGGTGGGCGCTGAAAGAGAAAGGTGTGCCAGGGAAGTATGTGCAGTTGATTAGAGCGATGTACAGTCGATGCAGTACCCAAGTCCGGTCTACAGTGGGCACTACTGGCAGCTTCGATGTGGCTGTCGGCTTGCACCAGTGTTCAGCACTCAGCCCGTACCTCTTCGTGCTAATAATGGACGCCCTTACATCAGATATCCAAGAAGAGGCTCCCTGGTGTATGCTGTTCGCCGATGACATTGTGCTGGTTGCCGACAACGGCTTAGAGGTCCAGAGCAGATTAGAGGTGTGGTGGGAAAGACTCGAGACCGTAGGCCTGAGAGTAAGTCGGACCAAAACAGAGTATCTGTTTTGCGATTTTGGCGGTCTCTCCAGTCCTGTGCCCATATCTCTCGCCGGAACGCCCTTATCGATCTGCTCCGACTTTCGGTACCTCGGGTCGCTTGTTTAAAGAGATGGCGAAGTAGACCGAGACGTAACGCACCAGATCAACTCAAGATGGATGAAATGGCGACCAACGGATGCCCCTTAAGTTAAAGGGGAAAATTTATAAGTCCGTGATACGGCCTGTCGTACTGTATGGGTATGCTGGGCTGTGAATAAGACGGATGAAAAAAGATTGCATGCAGCGGAGATGAGAATGTTGAGATGGATGTGTGGAGTGACGAGAATGGATAAAGTAAGAAAGCCAGCAAGTGACAGAAAAGTTGAAAGGAAATCGTTTGGCTTGGCATGGGCATGTGATGAGAAGGGACGAAACGCATGTGACTAAAAGAGTGATGAATATATATGTTGATGGATGGAGAGGGAGAGGAAGGCCGAAGAAAACATGGATGGATTGTGCGAGGAATGATATGAAAGAGAAGGGAGTGAATGATAGCGTGACGGTTGACAGGGGAGAATGGAAGAAGAAAACGAGTTGCGCCGACCACAAGTAACATGGGATAAGGGCAGGAAAATGTGTAAGGTTTCTTTTAGTAGCAGTAGTTCGGTTGTTAGTCCGGTATGTTTAATAAAAAAAAGAGCCTATCAACTTTGGGTACGTTTCTTGAGCGAGAAAATCGTTAATAAGTAAGTGTCGCATCCTTCTCCGACGGTGCAACATAAGCTCTAAAGCAATTAGGAGATCGACTGTATCATGTTTTAAAAGCCTACGTTTCTGAACATTGTTTCTAGCCTAGAACCTTCCTGTTATTTATTATCAGGCATAACCCATAATATGGGTTATTCCATTTATCCGACCAAAAAATCCACCCTGTAGGTAAAGGTTGGCATAGCCGCTGCCATAGTTATCTCTGTTCAAACGCTCAAGATACGAACTAGGAAAAGAAAATAAAACAAAACAAATAAAAATATAAATTTTTTATAATAAGTATTCGTTTTTATAAAACAATAAAAAATACAATTATGAAAAAAAGGCAATTTCAACGTACAAAATAAAAATTATGACGTTATGCAATAAAGTAACGAATCCATAAAAATACAATTAAGAAAAAAAGGTAATTTCAATGTACAAAATAAAAATTATGACGTTATGCAATAACGTAACGAATCCAAACTTAAATTTTGAAAGTTTGAAAATGTGATAAGCAAAAAAATTGATAATTTGAACATCTACAATAAATTATAGTAAGTAATACCAACACATAGTACTGAGAGTATTATGTGAGAAGTAGTGATTATTCTTGCTTTAAAATTACTCACTTAAATGTTATGTAGGTACTTCTATCTAAGCGTTCATCAATCAACTATAAGGAATCTAATAGCTCAGGAAAATAAAGCCCAGGTGCCGTATTATGATGGTTAAATGCCGTCACGATTCCAGTGTAAGAGAGAGACGGAGCTATACATGAGTTACATGACCGATAGCACCATCCATTTTTCGCACTGGAATCAGTACTGGCCCTGGCCACTTACCATAAGCCAGCGCGGGAGCAGGGCGAGATCCCGCAACTGTTTTAGTTATTCGCAAAGAAAGTCATTTACGCCAGTTTGAACTCCTCCATACAAGCACAGAATACTTTTGACAATAAAATCGGCGCGAACGAATTTCGTCGTCCCGCTTCCCGCTCGGGTTTTGCTCCAGTTTGGCCAGAGCTTAAAGTGATAAAAATATGTTTTTTCTATTTCGTGTAACTTATTAAGTATGTGGAATAAGGATCATTTTCGTATATGTATTTTTGACTCTTTGTTCTAGTATCGTGTAAAAGGAATACACGATTCAATGAATTATCCCGATACAAAAAAATTGCAAAGTTATATCTATTTTTTTACTTTTTTCGACATCACGGCGTAACGCTTAAGAGTTATTCAATGGAATTTACTTTAAAACATAGAGAATTATCATATCAAAGTTTAGTCCAAGTATTTTTAAATTTAATTCATTTATTTCGTTAAAAAAGGAATAAAGTCGTTCTGGCACATAGTCACATACGTTGTTTTATTCCGAGCGCACGTACCTAAACTATAGCCATCACTCTTCTTTTTCGTTTCAAAAGTAATTGAATCACTTTCGCTCGCTTATGCTGGGGCCAGACTATCGCGATAACGCGAAGATTTGTGTTGTCGCGACACGTCTGGCCAAAGAATTCGTCCTATCGCGAATCATCTTCGCGAATACGAATGTCCTTCCGCGCCGCTGTCGGTAAATTGACGCACATCAAAGGGTTTTGTCGCGACAAAGTTCGTGCGATTGGCTACACTTCGCGCGCTTTAGTTGACTGCGAGACGCCACAGTATAAATATGAAGTCTACTGTGGAGACGCCGAGCGGTTTCAACGTGTTTGATTGAACTTGTTAATCATGAATTGGAGTAGGTAATGAGAGGATATTAGAATTCACAACCATCACCTTTTATTCCTCTTTTTGACCTTTTTATTTTTGTTCAAGTAATAAAGATGCAGTAAATAATTATTAGCCGCCATGTGATACAGCGCAACCGCCTCTTCCATGTTTCCCGCGAAATGAATTATCGCGACGTAGCGAAGTTTTTTTTGATGTGGCCAAGCACTTCGTCATGGATCGAACACGAACTTTTATCGCGACAACGCGAACACGAATCTTCGCGTTCAAGTCTGGCCGTAGCATTAGTAGGTTTTCGATGATTTTAGATTTTCGATGTAGCCCCCTTAAGGAGAATGCGCTGTGGTACACCGCGAAATTCAAATTTTCTAACGTTTTTTTGTAATTTGCAGGTCAGTATCTTGATCAAAATATGATTCGCAACTATAATAGATATGTATATTTACAGAATTATAGTCATTAAAATCATTAAAATATATTATGTATAGGCATTTTTCCCTATGAGATTTGTTCTTATGGACAAATCTAACTTAAAAAGATGTATGATTCTAATGATTATAATTCTGTAAATTCGTACTTACCTGTTATAGTCGCGAATCATATTTTGATCAAGATACAACCTGACACTGACCTGAGAATTGCAAAAAACGTAAGAAAAATTGAATTCCGCGGGCATTCACCTTAAGACTTAGTCTGCGAAGGAAATCCTAGTGATAATCGTAGTAAGATTTTTCTGACCGGGATTATCTTTATTTTAGGCATAATGGAAATACTGTGCAAGAAACCCATTAGGTAACGTTTTCGTGTGCCAAACAAAAGTTTTAACTATCAATGGTCGCGGAATCAGTTTTAGAAAATATTTCCTAAATTGGTTTTACGTCAATTTATAGTATGGCAAGTTTATTCCTTATACAGTGTCAAATTAAATCAGGTATCGAAACTCTGCAATCAATATAAGTTGGTTATTAATAAATAAATAGATATAATACATATAGATAGATAGTTTTGTCACTAGAAGTTTGAGTTGAGAAAATCTGTTTTATTTTGTTTTATCGTGTTTAGGTATCAAAACCCATCACGTCGAAGTTTACATTAAAAAAAGATTTTTTTAAACTGATATTTCAAGTGACTAAGTAGGTAGGTACTTACACTAACTGCGGTCGGCGAACCCACAAAAAAAAAACATCAAACTAATGTATTTTTTGTTATAGCATGTTCAGATATTGATACCCATCCACAGTGTCCCATTTGATCAAAAAAATATCCCTCTGCTGTTTATGGTATTTATATCGATCAAAGGATGCATTAAAACGGGATCCCTTCTTTTCGCATAATGTTCTATGTCCTAATATACTTCGGCATAACGATTTTGGCACAATTTGTTTTGGCATAATAATACTTCGGCATAATTTTTTTAGGCATACATTATATGTTGGCATAATCATCTTAAAGACTAATTTGTTTTGGCATAAATTTAATTCGCATAATACTAAACGACGTTAGGGGCACCCCGGGGTTCGGTTTGGTTAGGTTCCTTCTAACCCTGCAGACAGAAATAGGAGCCCCGCGCAGCGGGACTCGTCGACCTGACGTCGTTAGAAATAAAACGAGCATGCTAAATTTATGCTTTAGAATGTTATTCTTAATCATTATTATGATTAGAAAAAGTATGCTTAAAAAAATATGCGTAAGCTGTTATGCGTAATTATATTATGCGAAAATATAATTATGCCCAACAAAATTATGCTAAGTTATATTAGGTCTTAAAATTTAATGCAAATGGATAGGGAACCCATTAAAACACCCACGTGTCCATTTCAAATACTTTTTTTTTAATCATGAAGTTTAGATGACCTTTTCATTTCCCTTTCATTGGTGGATGCCAAGCTTCACAGCTTGGCTCATCGCCGCAAGGTTGCCTGCCTGTCGGTCTTCTACAGACTGTACTTCGGTGAGTGTGCCCAAGAACTCCACGACCTCATTCCACCGGCCCCCTTCTACCTTCGGACATCCAGGCGCACTGCAAGTTACCATCCCTACCTGGTTGCTGTTCCACCAATTCGCACTAAGCGTTTGCAAATGTCGTTTATAATGCGCACAGCAAAAGAGTGGAACTCTCTACCTGCGTCTGTTTTTCCGAGCGCATACAACCCGAATCTCTTTAAAGTTACAGTGAACAGGCTTCTTCTGGCTAAGCCCGCTCCAGCGTCGACTTTGTCTCTGTCACCTTTGACCTAGGCTAGAGTCAAGAGCAATCCCATTTCAAATTAAAAAAAAAAAAAGTTAAAATAAATTCTGAAAACTTAAATGTCCAAGATATTTATTTTATTTTTGTTGCTTATAGCACAGGAGTCCTAGTTTAAGCCCAGTTGCAACATGTCTTGTATCTTGCCACTGAGTTACAAAGCTTAATTTAATAAGGTACAAAAATTGTAATGGGTGTAAGTCTTGAACAAATAAAATATTGTTTATTGTTTTCAGAATTCATTTTAATTTTTTTCATGAGAAGGTCACCTAAACTTCATCATTAAAAATAAAAAAAGTATTTGAAATGGACACGTGGGTGTTTTACTCGGGCATTATATATGCATGCCTAGATCGATAAATACCATAAACAGCATAGGGAAATATTTTGATCAAATGGAACACTGTGCCATCATGTCCGGGGGGAAACTCCGCTTCCGCGGCAAATCGCGGCGAAGCGGACGGACCTCTGGCGCGATCTCATGGTGACATGGAAAGAGCGACTGTCGCAACCCAGCGCAGGGCACGCCACGACAGTGGCGATAAGACCCCTCTTTGAGGAGTGGCTAGAGAGGCGTCACGGCGTTCTCACCTACCGCCTGACGCAGGTCCTCATCGGACACGGATGTTTCGGAAGGTTCCTGCACATCATCAGGCGGGAGGAAACGCCCGGGTGTCACCATTGCCAGGATCGCCCAGAGGACACGGTGGAGTTCTGCCCCGTTTGGGCGCAGCACCGCCGTGTGTCCTCGTAGAGGCGATCGGCAGCGGCGGCGACCTCTGGCATCCAGCCCTGGTTCAAGCCGTGGTCCGGAGCGAGTGGGAGTGGGAGGCAATCACCTCCTTCTGCGAAGCAGTCATGCTAGCGAAGGAGGTGGCGGGATGGTTGAGGGACAGAGCCTTACGTCCCAGCCGCCGCGGGAGACGTTCCGGGCGTCGGGAGCCGCGTGACGACTCCCGGCCACCGTAGGCGCGGGCCTGCGGACGGAGAGCAATGAGTAGCTCACCGTCCGATCAGGACCAGGCCCGTGCCGGACGGCGCGTATGTTATGTGTTCCATGCGCGCCTCAAAGAGATGTCAGCACAAGTGAAGGGGCCTGTTAGGTCCGAAGCCTGCCGGGTCAGCGGGATTGTCTGAAAGGGTTACTGCTACCCCGGAACATAAAGGGCTAAGGAAGGAACACGGGTAGGCTTTATTCATTAAGAGTCTGACACTCCCTTCCGCCCCACCCAGAGCGGGAGGAGTCATTTGATGATTTCCCACAATGAAAAAAAAAACCCATCATGTCCGCGGAGTTTCGCTAGCTAATTAATTTTACTCTGTACATTCTTCACAACAAACAACATTCAGATACGGTAGGACTTATAGCCGTCGAGATATAAGGCTGAGGAAAGTTAAGGGTAACGATGCATTCTTTTCAAAGCACGTTTCTGATATCCATCCATATCGATGAGGACTTTTGACAATTTATTTTTAATGGTATTCCTAACATTTAAAATAATTTTCAGCTTTGTGCGAATTAATGTAACCTTATCCCTATTTTTGAAGCTTACTTGACCGGACTATAGGTAGTAGGAGCGGTAGTCGCGTTTATTAATATGATTGTTGCGATGGCACATCAGGGCTGAATCCATCCAATGTTGGCTACAATTTGAGGTCTTAGGTTCGTTTCCCAGGTTGGGCAGTGTAATTGAATGTTGGTTTCTTATTTTCAGCTTTGCAATGTTGGTAATTCATATTGTTGATGTACCTAGACCCGGCTGTCAGTAACAATTAATCAACATATTTGATTTTTTCGGTTTAACTTTTTACTTAATAGGATCCTACTTTATCAGTCCAAGCACTTTTAATGAGTGACACTCTATTCGCGGACACTCTCGCCTGACCACCACTAAATTCATTTTTGCTTGCACTCAAAAAATAGAAGCGCTCTCTAGCCCCGCAACAAGGTCAAATAGTTCGTCCGTAAAATTCACAAAAGGAGTACACGTGATGCGTCACTAAGCTGCGCAGTGCAGGTTGCAACGAATTGTATTATCGCTTTCCTAATAGGCGAAAACTTTAAGGGGGCGTGGCTTGGCGCCGCCGCAGAATTTAGGCGAAAACACTTTTAAGTGATCAGTGATAAGGCCGCGACGGTACATAACCAAAACATAAAACGAAGTAAATGGTCGTGTTATTACACAAGAATGTCATGCCGAGGCCAATCCGCATCAACGTTTCGATACGAGTTATTCCATCCATCCCAAAAAATCCACCCATTTGGATTCACGGAAACATGTACCTAAGAGAATCCACTGTAAGCCTATAAATTCCGTTTATTCAACTAGGCTAAGAATGGATTCTCGGACTCCCGTTTCCGCGAATCCATCTTAGGGTGACATTTTTGGGATGGATAAACGGAATATCCCGTCGATGCTTTAAGTAAGTATACTTACTCCTTCACGTGCCGCAAATGGATATAATGCATCTAAGGCAAGTCGGTCATTCATTCGAGAAATAAGCCGAATACAGGTACTACTTGCGGCAGCATTTGGTGAGAGAAAACCTAGGCTTTCCTGGGTTTAACTGGAATTATCAAACAATTTGAATAAAAGATGTTGATGTCGCATATTCACATGACAGCGCAGATGAAGGCGCTATCTTTTCGCCAATTCGTCGTCATACAGAAATCGGCCCAGCCGTTTAGGAGCTACGATGCCACAGACAGAAAAAAGATCAACACTATTTTTTTGGGTCGGGTGTTAAAACCAGTCTGAACCGAAGCTAATAAAGTAGAACCTTATTTAATTTCATAATGCAAAAAAAAAAAACATATTTACGCAGTTGGTCTTGGCACTTCAGGTTTTTTCTTCTTTCCAAACGCTTCACCCTCCTCTATTGTAGTTAATAGTGCCATACCTTTAGTTTCGGGCAAAACCATCGTTACAAAGAAGGCAATAAATGGCACCACAGCGAATGTGATCGCAGGTAACCACGGCGCAACGTCTTTTAAATCAACAACGAAAGGAGCTATCATGGAACCGATCCGAGCGCACATCGAACAAAAGCCGACAGCAGCATTTCGGACTACAGTAGGGAACATCTCTCCACAATACAAATAAACAACAACAAAAACCACAAAAGAAGTTATGACACCAACAGTCGCACAAGCTAAAGATAGCATACCTTCCGTAAATGCTAAACCAACTAAGCATGTAGTACAAATCAAATGACAATATAATAAAATTGTCTTTCTGCCAAACATTTTCAGGACGGGTATGGACAAAAATGTACTAAGTGTGACTAAGCTGGAACTTAACGCTACGTTGAGAAAAATATCACCACTAAGCGTCCCTAAATATTGCGATACACCATAATAACAGTACGAACACATCACCCAATTAACTGCCATGCCCAGGATATTTTTCCTTATATTAGGAGTACGAAAAAGATCGGCTGTAGTTCCTGTTGCTAACTTTTTAGCTTTCGCTTGTATTGCTTGATAAGCTTCTACATTTGCTCGTATATCTGAGGTTGGGCGGTTGTTCCTGCAAATAATTAATTATTCAATTATTTTAGGATAATCAGCTCGATTGATTTACTATAAAAAAGTAATTTAAAAAAAATTAAATCGACTTCAAAAAGAAATTAAATCAAAATTATGAAATAACTTTAATTTCAGAAGTCGGTGTCTTGGGATCTGTATTTTAGTTTTAGTTTTTTGCATAGATATCCGAGAGATATAGATATTCACTGCATATTCGTTCAAGTTCAAGTTTCCCCGCTACGGAAGCTCACACAAAAACAAAAGAAATAGGCACACATGATCAAATTGGACGGTTTTTTTGGCACACACACAAGAAAATAAGCCTAACACTTTTGTGCTCTCTTATTGCACACATGCTCAAAAGGGACGGGCACTAGAAAGTATAGACACAGTCACTGATTGCACACATGCAACTCTAGCATCAACTAGGGAAGGTGGCTTAATATAAATATTTAATCGATAAAAATATCGACAGATATCATCAACTACAAAAACTTTTTAACAAAAAAATTAAACCTCCGAAAAAACTGAAAAGCAAAAAATAATAAACTTTTTTTATTTAACCTGAATAAATAAGTTCTTAAACTAATGCAAGTATACCTAAGTAATTTAGAGTCGGCGCCAAACAATCAATGAACAAAGATCAATTCTTTCTAATAAAAAAAGAATTATCAAAATCGGATTGCTCTGTAAAAAGATATGCGTGATCATACTTAAAAAAAAAGATATACGCGTCGAATTGAGAACCTCCTCCGTTTTTTCGTCGGTTAAAAAAGAGACGTGTTTTGTGGGTGTATTTTGCATTGTTTATTTTTTCTGCTTTCAATGTCGTATATTAAAAACCAAATCACGTAAAAATATAATATATTGTATCGATTTACATAGGATATATAGACAGGCCTGATAGGACGATATACAAATAGGCTCCATATTAAATCTTAAGTCCCCTTTACAAAAAATGAAAAAAAGTACGAAAATACTTGTTCTACCATCTTTTGTTTTTATTATGAAGTAAACATGCATAATACTTTTGCACGTAGCTGTACTAATAATAGTTAACATACGGTTTCATATATGTATCTTAATTTGAGTGTAGGTACAACCCGCTTAAAAAGCATGTGTCTTTTCGCAGGCGACTTAAAACAATTATCTTTAAAGTATACAGAACCAATTATTTTTATTTATTGAAACTTTATGCACAAATAAACACTGTACAAAGGCGGACTTAATGCCTTGGGCATTTTCTACCAGTCTACCTTAAGGTGATGCGGAGACAATACACACTATCTGCAATAACAGAAAGAAAAAAATATTTATAACTAATATATGTATAAGAATAAATATGTACAACAATATTATGTATATTTAAAAAAAAATAGTTATGAGACATACATAAGAAAACCTACAACAACTTAGTTCTGAGACGAATCTGCCAACTTCTTGTGTATGTGTTCTCGAGCTTTGTCTTTAAACGTGAACCGATTGGTTACCGTCCTGATATTCTGAGGGAGCGCATTCCAAAGGAATACCGCCTGGACAAAGAAAGAAGACTTTATAAAACCAGAACGATGAGAAGGACAACGAAGAAGACGATTATTCTCGGACCGAAGATTCTTGCTGTGTGCAGAGCATAAATATTGACCAAAGAGAAGTCAGATAAGAAGGAGAAGTGGGTTTGTGAAGAAGATAAAACAGGGTTGTCAAAGCTCTGCGCTGCCGGATAGGTAACCACTTTAAAAGCGCTCGATGTGCGGATACATGATCATACAATAAAATAAAATAAATAAATACTTGCGAAGATTGAAAACGAATCGAATGCAACTATTAAGAAGTCGGTCAAGTTTATTGAGGAGATCTGCATTCAGGTCATAGTAGCACACATCACCATAGTCAATTATGGGGAAGATAAGGGACTGTACAAGCATTGCCTTAATGTGGGATGGGAGAATATTTTTCAACCGATAGAGCGACCGCAACGTTCCAATGACTTTCTTGCTCACAATCGCGACCTGCTTACGCCAATCAAGGCAAGTGTCAACATGCAAACCCAGATCCTTGACGTCAGAGCTAAACGGAATCACTGTGCCATCAAAGATAACCGTCAGTTTGGTTTGACGGAAACCAATTATTTTCCCTGCCTGTTGCATCTATCCATTTATTTTTCATTTCTGGATCGTTCGGGAAACTGAAATAATAATAATTCTAATAATATTAACTCTTGTAAAATAGGTTCTCAATATAATTTTGTATTTAGACAGACTAACAATAATTATTATCGATAGCCATATCTCAGCGCTGTACATCACTAGTGCATTATTTGACATGGGTCCGTTGCTAGACAATTTTCTTATGTTATCTCAAAAATATTTCACGAGATATTTGTAAAATCCTTAAATAATATAATTAGTGCAGTAATTTTTTAATTACCGGTGGTAGGACACACCACTTGTCTTAAGGTTTGTTGTGATTGTTCTATTTTTGCAAATAAGGACGGAACAATTCGGCATTTTATAAAATACGAAATGACACTACACGTTTCGATACAAACATGACTACGGCGCTTACCGCCGTTACGCGTACCAACATAGGGTATTTTATAGAGGTGACATGCGCCACAATTCGGCATTTTATAAAAATACGAAATGATACTACACGTTTCGATACAAACATATGACTACGGCGGCGCTTACCGCCGCCGCGCGTACCAACAAAGGGCAGATACGTTAAATTAATTGTATAAATTGCGTATTCCGCAATCACTTTACATTTCCATATGTATTGTTAGTTTTATAAGCTTGGTAGTTTTTGTTCCTATTAGTTTACTTGAGTAATAGTAATTGTTTATTTTTGTGGTAGTTTCCCGAACAAATAAAAAAAATGCCATGTTTATGTCGAACCACGCACAGTGAAAGGTTCCGTAGTTGGGTTGAATATTCACGCATGCACAATGCACATAATTAATTTGATCGACTGCAAAAATAAGTTTGTATTTCATAAACTCATCGTTCATAAGTTCATAAGGTATTCAAAAATTAAAGTGTCGGCCAGAAAAGAAAAGTCCTACTGTTTTCTTATGAATAACATCTTGAGCATTTCTTACAGCGAAAGTCAAGCTTCTTCAAGAGATTAGGTGGTCTATGTGCATATTTTCAGCGATTTTAAGGTGCCTATACCTTCTGGATAGGTGTAGTAATATCTATTTTATACAACTTTAAAAAAAAAAACAACATTGAGTTTCTGACTAAGTTTATGTTTTGCTATTTTATTTTAAAATCCCACAAAATATTAATGTTTTGACCACTAAAAGCTTTGAAATTATATAAAATTTTCAATAAGATTAGCTTAAAAAATATTATTAAAATCTCGATTATGATTGTAAATGTTTGCTTGGTCAATCCCTAGCATCAGTGGGATGACACTGACAGCTCACTCCACGCAAGTTTTCACGGTGAGATTTTTAAAGAATCGACCGGCAGGCTCGCCTTGTGGGCTCGCAAAAAAAGGCAATATAAAAAATTATAGAGGTTTATTTCTTACAGTTTATTATTCAAATTTAATTGTCAGTTTATTAATTATTATAGGTATAACATTATAATATTATGAAGTTATTGAGGCGATAGCTTAAGTATTCGTTTCCAAAATCGGAAAGAGGATTGAAGCTTATGTAACCTCAATAAAAACAAACAGGAAACCAGCATGTCGATTCTGTAAAAATCTCACCGTGAAAACTTGCGTGGAGTGAGTTGTCAGTGTCATCCCACTGATGCTAGGGATTGACCAAGCAAACATTTACAATCATAATCGAGATTTTAATAATATTTTTTAAGCTAATCTTATTGAAAATTTTATATAATTTCAAAGCTTTTAGTGGTCAAAACATTAATATTTGCAACATTAATATTTTAATATTTGCGTGTGCAGAACGCTTATTAAAGTTATCTTTTTTTTAAAGACTAGCTGCCCGGCGCGACTTCGTTCGCGTGGTGTCCTACCTTACTCCTACCCTAATCCTACCCCTGCCCTTCTCCTACCTTACTTGTACACTGCCCCTTCCCGACTCCTACCCTACTCCTACCGTACCCCTACCCTACTCTTACCCTACCCCTACTCCTACCCTACCCCAACCCTACCCTTCCCTACTCTTACCGTACCCCTTCCCTACTCCTACCCTACCCCGACCTTACTCCTACTCTACCCCTACCCTACACGAACATTAGTAGTAGTTAAAATAAAAAATAGTTTACGTCCTATTCTTGGACTTACTGAATATACACACAAAATTTCATAAGAATCGGTCAAGCCGTTTCAGAGGAGTTTTGTTACAAACACGGGACACGAGAATTTTATCGCTGCGCTACGTCGTATTCTGTGGCAACACGCACCGGCGCGGCGCGTCGCTCGTCGTCGGCGTGTATTTTTTTTTTCTACTGTCATTTTTTAATTTCGTAATATCTATTGAATGGAATGTCCGATTTCAATAATTCAAAAAGTAATCAACAGGTAGATATTGAAACAGTCTTGAATACAAAATAATTTATTTGGATAAGAATTAATACAAAGGTATAGATAACATGGTCTGATTTTGATCGACATTTCTATCAACTTTTAAAATGTAAAAAAGTAGTTATAGTGACATAACTACAATAGTTGGACATAGGGTATCGCGAAGTTTTTTGTAGATATTGATATGTTCTATAATATTGTAGAACATTTTTTTGTTCTATCATCAATACTTTCCGCAGCACATGCGATGAAATACATTTTATGGCTATTTTTTTACACCTTGGCTTGGTTTTAGTAGTATCACTTGAGGTGATGACGATATGGGTGGCATAAGTGTCATTAGCTAGTGTCGCAAGGAGCTCAAGTCTTCGAGTCCTATATAAACGGACTCGGGTGAAGAATTACAAGACTCGACTCATTACAACAGGACTCCAAGACTAGAGAACTAAATTCTCTACGAGGTCTTGAATGTTACATGAGAGCTCGAGTCTCTTTGTGGGCTCGAGTCCTTTTTATGCGGCGAGTCTCACTCAAGTCCTCTTCGTGTAAGTATGAGTCTAGCAATGAAATTGTTACATTTATAGGACTGGGAGAAAGGCTCGGATAAAAAAAATAACAATATTGATTAAGCATATTTTTAATCATGTATAAAGATCATATTTTTAAAAATTGTTATGAGTTACATCATAACCATTTATTTAAACTTATCACCGATTCAAGTCACCAAAATTACGACTCGAGTGCTCGAGTCCTTTGTAACACTATCATTAGCTGCTGAGGCAGCAAGCCCATGATTGTTGTATGTGATCTAAGTTGATATAGATCCTGACCAATTATGGCAATTATTACTAAGGCTTAGAGGAATCTTTTGTTGTCGATGATTGCTATTGTTTTTATTATGCGTTTCGATAACAATGTGGTCAGAATTGGCCGAGTGGAATATGCACTGCTGTTGATTTTTTGGTTCAGGTTAACACACAAGGACGTGTGCAAGCAGGATGGCAGTGTCGGACAGCGCTGCACTCTTTGGATCTCCTGTATGAAAAATCGCTGATCAAAGATGGTGCTATTCGAGCAAGGAGTTCCACGAGTTCTGCCAAACGGTGGCAGCGAATGGATATCTGTGCCATTGGGCCAGCTGCAGATCTATTGTCTACCGAATCTGGTGAGCCGTTTTCATTTTGTTTTGACTCTGGTACTGAGTGCTTCCCTGGTAAACAACAGCAAAAATGATTACATTGTTAGTTATAGCCTAATCTGGTTTAACGATAAGTTAAGAATGATGCCAGTAGGTCATGTACCAGTCAAAGTAGATGGTGATTACAGTGGTGATGAGCAAGCCTAATTAGTGGTAACCACGTGAGTAGGGGTTCTCTATCGGCTGTAGTAAAGTTGTGTGTAGTCACAGGGTGATGCATACGGTTCCATGTGCTGGATGTGTGACAGCAATGTGATTGCTGGTCGGCTAGAGAGCCGTGGCATTAGAGTGGTTTACTCGTGTGTGGGTTCCCAGGTGTCTAAGGGTCTTAGTGAAAAAGATGGTTGTTAATGTGGACAACGATGGTACATGGCTCTGGTGGATGATTTTCGCTTTGGCTAGATAGTCAAAGTTTGTTGATGATTATGTATTATAGATGATTTTTGCTATGATTATCAAAATTTTGTTTATATGGCTCTGGTTAAATCAAGTACGCACATGACCATGTACAAAAATGCCTGAATGTCCAGTTACTGTTAATGATGATGTCAATGATGATGATTCAACTGCTGCTGACATACTATAGCTGAATTGACAAGTTGTCTATGTTGACTCTTGTTTGGTTGTCTATGTTGACGCCTGTGTTGGTTGACACCTATGTTGGTTGTCTGTTGGTTGTCTATGTTGACGCCTGGATTTGGATGTTGGACTTGACACCTAGGCGGGTTGTCTATGTTGACGCCTATGCGGGTTGTCTATTCAACTCCAAATTACTTATCAAATCCCATGGGGTGATTTTGGCTGGGAGACGTATGTCTCTACTTTTGGTTGTCTATGTTGACGCCTGGATTTGGTTGACTCCAAATTACTTGCCGAATCCCATGGTGTGATTTCGGCTGGGAGACTATGTCTCTACTTTAATTGAGCTATGTATTGTCTGCAACAGTATGGTCATTTTTGAATGGTTGCGATGCAACTGCTTTTGATGATAATTTTATTTGACTAATTCAGGATTTTTATTTTGTGATTTGTGCTTTTGTTAGTCAGAAAGGCCGATCGATATTCACCTAAAGATTTTTTATCCCAAGATTACACGAGGACGTGTAGAACGTCAGTTCTGGCCGTGTCGGAGACAGTTGTCAATTAAATTTGAGGGATAGTCAACAGAATTTGTTATGATTGGTTTTCTTATTAAGATTTTACTATCAATTATTATCTAATAAAGCGGAACATAATTTATTGAGTACTCAGTGTACGCGCTAATTGATTTTAGCAACTTATTTTGATAATAGATGATCAAACGAACTTCCTGAAGTGAAGTTCGATCATTATTATATGAGTCGCTTCATTCGAAGATATATACTAAGTAGTAGTCCTTTTATCCTACAGGCAACATCGCACGGTTTTAGAGAGTAATTCGATTTTTTTTTTCAACTACCTACAGTGCGTTTCTTCCGTCTAGTCTGTTTGACGTTGTTCATTCTTTTTAGAGATTCGTCATGAACAAAACTTTCAGGGTTAAAATTACTGAAGTTTATGGAATGTGATTTAATAATGGGAGAGGAGGGTTCTTATATCTTCGAATGAAGCGACTCATATAATAATGATCGAACTTCACTTCAGGAAGTTCGATTGATCATCTATTATATTTTCGTCGCTTCATTCTTCAGATATATACTAAGTAGATTTTCAGAGAAACAAGTTTTGTTCGGGTAATGCATCTTTTATTAATGGAACTGAAACGTATTGTGAATCACAGCTGAACTTAACTCTTAATTATTGTAAACATAACCAATAATTGCTTAATGTAATTAGTTAATTACTTATAGGAAATACGACCGCGTTTGCGAAATCATCATCACTTTGGACTGGTCGGTCATAAAATCGGGCAAAAGCTAAAGACGTGCTGGTCCATCCAGCCGTCTTTCTAATCTTGTCGACACTAAGTCCGGCGACGCGAGCGGCCGACGTGGCGGCATGTCGCGTGCTGTGTGCACTGAATGTACTCACGTCCACACCGCTTTCTGACATCACGTGCTTAATCCATCGACTGATGGACTGAGCTGTGGCAGCTTTGTGTGGTTTCTTATAAGTTAATAAGAAATTTCCTACATTCGTTGTCCTCATATTTTTTGTTACAAAAATATAATCTTTGAGGACTGAAGCAGGGCATATATTAATATTGTCTCGAAAGAATGGTAGAAACAATACAGGCTGATCTTGTCCGGGAGCAGAGGTCTTAATAATGTCTGTTATGGCTATCTTAACTCCGGTTGGTGTTATTGTTATATTATCTAATTTAACAAGAGAAAACGTTTGTACCTTATGGGCTGTGCAGAGTGCTAGTAAGATAACTAACTTTTTAGTGATTTTTTCAATACTTAATTCTAAATTAGGGTACCAATTTGACACGTAATTGAGCACCAGTTGTGGGTCCCAAGTAAACGTATACTTGGGCTTATTGGGCTTAAGTTTATAAGCTCCTTTCAATAATCGTTTTATACAATTATCGGAGCCTATGTTAAAGTTAAGAATCAACGACAACGCGGACCGATGGCTATTAAGGGAGCCATATGAACAACCCTTATTAAATTGCTCCGTTAAAAAGGAAAGCACAGATGTTTTTGTACCATTAAAGAAGTCAATGTTATGCAAGTAACAATACTGCCACCAAAGTTTTAACGTGACATTATACTGTTTGATAGTATTGTCGGCTAGCGAAGCCATCATTAGATTTAATGAGTCGCGCGGGGTCCCGCGGCGGGCGAATGCTGTCCGCAAAGCCTCGCGACACCCAGGGTAAGCTTGCTGTGCAGCGGATGGTACTCCCTGAAATGAGATTGAAGAAGGAATTTGCTAGGGTTCAGATAAAGTATACTGGAGTCAAGTAAAATTTGGAGAAGTGGGTACCATGGCTGCGAAGGCCAATGGGGAAAAACTAAAATTCCCTTGGCATCATCTTCAATAACCTTGCGTAAACATTTTAAAATTAAGGAAAAAGGCGGAAAAGCGTAAAAGTATTTGGATTGCCAGTTCAGAGTGAAAGCGTCTACGGCGTATGCATCTGGTTCTTGTTTCCAAGAAACAAACAAGTCACATTTGGCATTGTTGCGAGAAGCAAAGAGGTCAATATCAGGACAACCAAAGTGTCTTTCAATAATTTTATAAGCGTGATCTGATAACTCCCACTCTGTATCAGGATTAATCTTTCTAGATTCTTCGTCAGCATAATTATCTTTCGTGTTCACGTAAGATGCAAATAACCAAATATTTCGCTCCTCGCACCATTGCCAAATGTGTCTTGTCAGATCGTTTAGATGCGGGAACTGAATTCCACCTAGACGATTAATGTAACTTATTGCTGTAGTATTGTCTACCCTCAACAATATTGCACAATTACAGTCATTACTGGCAAAACTTTTTAATCCTAGGAATACGGCCAGAAGTTCTAGGTAATTTATATGATTGGTCGCTTCTGTGGTTTTCCATTTACGTGGGCTTTAGCACCACTACAGACGGCACCCCAACCCGTTCTAGAAGCGTCTGAATATATTTCTTTTTTGTAACTTTGATTTCTGATAGGACACATGGCTGTGAAAATATGATTACGCCACCATTGAAGGTCTTCTAGAACCATGTTGGGAATATTAATCTTCTGTTCGTAATTATTATTATGTTGTTGTAATGCCAGAAATTTTTGACGTTCCAACAATTTTGTATAGAGAAAACCATATCGAACTGCTGGACAGGCTGCGACTAGAACACCTATTAATTGCGCAAACTCTCGAATTGTACATTTTGGCAACCTCGAGAACTTTTTAACTAACTGATTAATGCTATTGCGTTTATCATTAGGTAGCGATAAGGACATATCGTGTGTATTATACACGAATCCTAGGAATTTACATATTTTAGATGGTTTTAATGAACTTTTATCATAATTAACTATGAAACCTAAACATTCTAGAAGTTTTAGGGTTTCGCGTACATTAATGATACATTCCTCGTAATTATTACCTATACATAATATATCATCTAAATATATTATTGATTTGTGTCCTTGTTTTCTAAGGTAGGCTACGACCTCCTTCATGATTTTTGTGAACACTCTTGGTGCCACTGATAGGCCATACGGCAAAGCAGTGAACTCATAAGTACATACATTTTTGGAAATAGGGGCCTGAAAATTAAATCGTAAGTATGTTCGATCGGATTCGGATATAGGAACTAATAAGTAGGCCTCTTTGAGGTCAATTGTTGATAAATATCCGTCTTGAGGGATTAATTTAGCTGCCGTCCTATAATCCTCCATTTTAAAATGTGTATTTGTAATAAATTTATTTAATGATTTTAAATTTAGAATAAATCGCTTATCTCCATTAGGTTTAGGTGCCAAGAATATTTTTGAAATGTACTGGTCATGAGTTGGGATACAACGTGTTATAGCCCCTAGTTCTAATAATTTTTTAATTGCTAACTGCATATCTCGAGCCTCATCCGAAGTAAAGTTACAAACAGGTACGATAGGCTGAGTTACAGGAGTACAAAAGGGAATTGTGAAACCATGTTCTAACCATGATAACACAACTGCGTTACTAGTTATGTGAGACCAACAACTGAGGAAGAATCGTATTCTGCCTGCGTGTACCTTGGTTATTTCTGTTGTGCCGCACGGGTCTTCGATGCGTAGCTCTTCGCTTGCGCTTGAGACTGCGATTGGTATGACCGACGTGGCGTCACTGGTGGTCTCCTCTGACCTCCCCGCCCCCCCCTGTTTGGCGGGTACCGAGGAGGTCCTGACCAGTTTCCCTGGGTAATAGGATGAGTGGCCGGCGGTTGAGGAATAATATTTTTCTGGTTTGCCATTGTTTTTCTTGTTTGAGTGCCTTGTTTTTCAATGGCCTTTCTGGCTTTTATTTTTTCGGACAGCGAGTTACCATATAGGGTATCATCACGTTCTGAGTCTTGAATGACGTGAAGAAAGTTCTTTGCCAGACTCGGGGTAATTAATTTTATCCTGTCTTTAGTCAAACAATGGTGCAAATCAGTTAACAAACGACAGCCATCGCTTAAATGTTTCAAGGCCAGGACTTTGTTATTTGTTTTGAGCAAAGTATCCATTGCTTTGTTTATTGCTGCGGTACCATTTCCTAGCTGTTGTTGAAAACCGACCAATTTTTTGTCTCGGCCTCTGACTATGTCTGATACGGCGGCTGAAATCTCCGCGTTCAACTTCGGAGATTGCAATAATTTGCAATTGGCGGGTATAAGATGCTTCTTCATGAGCCTATCTTTTTCCTCTTTGGCTAACCCTTTCTTCAAGAGGGGAGTCCATAAACTGGCTAAGCTATCATGGACATCTTCCCCAAAGTCTGGTGTACAAGACGTAGAAGACCCCAGCGCAGACAATAGCTCCGGATCCAAAACTTCTGGGGTTGCCTCAGCTGACGGGGCAGCCGGATCCTCCACGAGGTCTGGTATATCCTGCGGGGCAGGGTTTTGCCCCGGTTGGCCTTCATCGCATGAATGGGTTGGCGAACCATCTTGTTCTTCGCAGGGCTCGACGTCGTTCGTATCTATAAAACATTACTATAATATAGCGAACGAATAAGGAGGTAGGTATGTAACGCGTTATGCGTTAGTATTGTCTCGCGGACAATAATTCATAGTTAATGTGCATATCTATTCAAGATTACACATATTTTCTACAACTTTGTCATGCGGACATGACTCATAATTAGCTCGCAGCTAATTATGTTATCGCAATTGACTCGCAGTCAATCCAGATTTTCACATAAGTTAAATTGATGTAAACACATGTCACTTAGTAATACAATTATCCAACTAACCTGCAATGTTTTCGTCTTCCGATGAATCAAACGGTCGTCGTATTCGACGCCGAGATTCCTTCACTTTTTTCTCTAATTTTCTAATCTTGTGCTTGTATCTTTCCAATTTCTCCTGTGCACTACGTTTCGGCATTTTTATTAGGCGTGTGCGCTCGTTGCCTCGCACGAAAAAGGAATGAACAACGTCAAACAGACTAGACGGAAGAAACGCACTGTAGGTAGTTGAAAAAAAAAAATATATATATCGAATTACTCTCTAAAACCGTGCGATGTTGCCTGTAGGATAAAAGGACTACTACTTAGTATATATCTGAAGAATGAAGCGACGAAAATATAATTGAAGACGTGAGTGGATGAAGGGGATATGTCACAAAATTCTAACTTCGAGAAAATTGAGTTCAAAGTTTCACATAAAGTTTATGTGAAACTTTGAACTCAATTTTCTAGAAATTAGAATTTTGTGACATATCCCCCTCATCCACTCACGTCTTCAATTGTAACCGATGGTTTTGTTCAAAACATTTGATGACATGTTACTTTGATTTTAAAACGATTTACTTTCAAATACAAAAACTAAAGATAAAAAATCTAAGGATTAGAAGCAAAAGCAAGCATAAGTATAAGAAATTAAGAATGTTTACAAAACATAACTTACTTTGAACACATTTTAGGCTGTAACAGTAGGTACACACCTTATCCTCCTCCAACCAATATTCAATTCTTTGCCCTTTATTGCAACTAGTCTCCGGTCTTAATTCCATTTATTTTAAATACAAAAAAAAAGGTTTTTAGTTTGACACATACAATATTAAATTCATTCATTGACATATTCATATTGTTTCCATGACGACCATGACGTTGTCGCGTCAAAACTGTTGAAACTGTACATTCTAGTTTATGAAGCGTTTATGAATACAAAATTTTATCAATTGTTTTAAAGCAGTGAAGAAATTTCTTCAATGCTTTAAAACAACTGATATTTTTTTTTTACCTAGAATGTCCTACAACTTCTAAATGTTGCCATTATAACGAAGTCATCCAACAAATTGGCCAACACATTGAATCGTCATACGAGAATGTCTACGAACCGAATATTTGTGTCCATAGACATTATTACGTATGAAAAACTAATTTATTGTCTACAGTTTCAACAGTTTTGACGCGACAACGTCATGATCGTCATGGAAACAATATGAATATGTCAATGAATGAATTTAATATTGTATGTGTCAAACTAAAAACCTTTTTTTTGTATTTAAAATAAATGGAATTAAGACCGGAGACTAGTTGCAATAAAGGGCAAAGAATTGAATATTGGTTGGAGGAGGATAAGGTGTGTACCTACTGTTACAGCTAAAATGTGTTCAAAGTAAGTTATGTTTTGTAAACATTCTTAATTTCTTATACTTATGCTTGCTTTTGCTTCTAATCCTTAGATTTTTTGGAAGAATTGTTCAGGGAGAGGTCTCCATAATAGAAAATAAAAACACTGACACAAGCACCAACGCTAAACAGAGGCAGCCTGGCATGATTTACGAATTAGGTGCCTATCCAATTTACAATTTTACGAAGAACTTCGTTTGCCTGTACAAAAAAAAACCCGCCATAAGAATAATAATGACTGTTATTTTGATGCCGCTACTGATTTAATCATTGTAGTATAAATAAGATAATGAAGAGAAAGAATTTATAACATTAGTTTTGTATTTCAGGACAATAGGACTAGTAAGGATGGTGCTTCACTACGAATAGCAGAAAATGAAACGGCCTACAGAAAAGATGGCACAGATGGCAAATGAAAAGCAAACATTTTAATAATGTTGTTCTGCTTGCACAAGTTTTAGAAGCCAAATTAGAGTTTAGAGTATTGTTCAACCGTGAACAGGCAAGAGTTACACACGCCAGCGTCAGCATCAAGAGCGACATACATTCGTTCCACATAAATTAGTAATTAGTAAATGAATAAATTATTCATCAAGCTGCCGGTCGATTTTGTAAAAATCTCACCGTGAAAGCTTGCGTGGAGTGAGCTGTCAGTGTCATCCCACTGATGCTAGGGATTGACCAAGCAAACATTTACAATCATAATCGAGATTTTAATAATATTTTTTAAGCTAATCTTATTGAAAATTTTATATAATTTCAAAGCCTTTAGTGGTCCAAACATTAATATTTTGTAGGATTTTAAAATAAAATAGCAAAACATAAACTTAGTCAGAAACTCAATGTTGTTTTTTTTTTAAAGTTGTATAAAATAGATATTACTACACCTATCCAGAAGATATAGGCACCTTAAAATCGCTGAAAATATGTACATAAACCACCTAATCTCTTGAAGAAGCTTGACATTCGCTGTAATAGTAAGAAATGCTCAAGATGTTATTCATAAGAAAACAGTAGGACTTTAATTTTTGAATATACCTTATGAACTTATGAACGATGAGTTTATGAAATACAAACTTATTTTTGCAGTCGATCAAATTAATTATGTGCATTGTGCATGCGTGAATATTCAACCCAACTACGGAACCTTTTAACTGTGCGTGGTTCGACATAAACATGGCATTTTTTTTTATTTGTTTGGGAAACTACCACAAAAATAAACAATTACTATTACTCAAGTAAACTAATAGAAACAAAAACTACCAAGCTTATAAAACTAAAAACACATATTGAAATGTAAAGTGATTGCGGAATACGCAAATTATACAATTAATTTAACGTCATTCTCAAACTTTTGCTCAGCCTACCTAAAAATGTATACTGGGCATTCTGTAGCAAACGATTAGAAAAGTATCAAAAATAAATAATCTTATCTATACAACATTATTTTTAGTATATGCGAAACCTGAATATAGTTTGTTCAGAATAAGTAACTGAATCGATTCCAATAATTTTTACCCCATGTTATATTTTGGCCCAAAAATATTTAAAAAAGGTTAATAGTTGGACACCCCGAGTATATTATACTGTGCCCCGAGGAGCGACTAAGTAGGTAGTTATCTACCATACGCGCACAATGGCGCGGCGCGGACGCACAGCGAGCGGGGCGACCGGGGCGGGGGTGCAGCAACCTCAGTCACCCGGGTACCACTGGTTGGCGCGCACGTGTCGCGTGGGTCCAACTGCATAATCGCGAGCGCGCGGCCGCCGAGTTGTGTTTCGGTTGATCGTGTACTTACCTATCGTATGTAAAAAGTGTCGTGTAACCATGACTTTCTCATACACAAACGTCCAGTACACAGAAACAACGATAACAGTGATAACGTATCCCTGGCAGTGCGGCGGTACGAGGAGCAATCAGAGTATCGTGGAACACAATGCTTTGCCGTGATGATTAACATTTTTAAACACGCCAAGATGGTTAATTGTAGAAAGTTATTATTTGTACCTACAGCCTGCTGTGGTTAAGTAGGTAATGCGATGTTTAACACTTTTCATCCACTTTGAACAAATCGCATTGACTACATTGTATCACTTACGGCTTACGAATAAGTAATTACTTATTCGTAGCTTACGGCTGCATTTATTTACGAATAAAGTACATTATAATAACTACCTACACTTGACCATTACGACAGTCCAAAGCCTGCAAGTGTGATGGAAAATGTTATCACCAGTTAATTACAATACAATCGCCGCGCGGTACGTTTAGGCACGCGGTGGGGGAGACCATGTTTTTGGACGGACAAACAAGTAACATAACAAGCTTATAACTTGGTGATTATTCATGATACAGTTTTGAAATTTTGTACATAGATTCTTTACATAAAAATACTAGACACGTGTTTCGGGTTTCGCATATACTAAAAATAATGTTGTATATATAAAAATGAAACCCGTTTTCCGTTGTCACGACATAACATGAAAACGGCTGGACCGATTTCGATGAAATTTGGTATAGAGATAGTTTGAGTCCCGGGAAAGGACATAGGATAGTTTTTATCCCGATATTCCCACGGGATCGACATTTACGCGGGTGAAACCGCGGGGCGCAGCTAGTTGTACAATAAATAAAAATAATTTTAAACGGCGAGCGCATTCCGAAGATAAATTCAAATATAGAAACAATTCGGCTCGAAATTTAATAAATGACTATGGTCATAGGTCCTCAGTTACTGACTCATTTTCAATTGAATGTCCAAAAAACTATTATATTACATTAGAAAAGCATAAATCATTATTACAAACAATGCTTATTGTATTTAACGCTTAAAATAATTTTATTTCAATTTCTGAGTATCGATTTCCGACATTCGACATATTAATTACCCGAGTCAATCGAAATTAAAAAAAAAATGTTTAGCATAATCGCTTTCGCACATCATTACGATAAAAAAAAACAACAAAAATGGACGGCGATTTTGAACACAAACTGAGTAGTGGTAATGAATAATACGTGTTATTCGACCTGTGTTTCAATATTACGTTAGGATTTGGGCATTTTCATGTTGTTAATAATATTTCCAATAATATTTGTCACATTTTAAATCTTATGTACATGTGTGTGTGATATTTGTGAAAAGTAAAAATGTAAACACCAGTAAACACGCACGATTGGCGCGAAACTTCGACATTAGATATCAAAAAACTTCATAACCACTACTTATTTTAACTTGAACAATGGATGAATTCGTCAAATAATTAAATGATGTATTATTCACTGCCCCTGTGGTGGAGTTTGGATGTTCAAAATCCCCAATTTTTATGTTTTTTAGCCTCGACCACTACTGTCAACAAAATGGCGATTATCGCATTTACAGACTTGAATTTAATAAAGGTAAAGTTAATAAGCTTGCGCGCTAAATATGAAATATTTAATGGCGTTAACATATGAGTTTTTTATCCAACTCTCTTAATTAACGCACATTCATAAGATTTGATGGGTAGCCTAATTAATATTTACATAATCAATATAATTATGTAGAAAAAATGTAATGCAATTTGTGTGTCAGCAATCGTAACTAGATTAATAATATGCCTACATATTTATGTTATAAGGTTTGTATCTTTTACGTGTGGTTTACTTAGAGATGATATAATATAACAAAACCCTATAAGTATGTGCTTTTACGTATTATGTACTTATGTATACGAACATTACACCAATCACTGAATAGGTACTTGCTTAGCACAATTTCTTATGTTATAATATCTTAAATGTAGGCTGACTAAATTGACTTTTTCAATGTACAAACACAGTTGAATTTAGACATTAAAATCTCTAAAAGCATTAAATAGGTAATTAGGAACTAATTATTGTCACTGTATTTGAATACGTACAGGCTTGTGTACATTCTACACATAGATTTATAATGACGTTATTATAAATCTATGATTCTACATGAAGGAATATACTCTACTCTCTATAAACGAGTTGTACATGGTCGTCAATAGCATGAAAGCAAAAAAAAAAGTTCAATTGATACTAACGACAGCCCCTAATATATTATACTGTGCTAATACGCAAGCGCAGTGCGCTGCGTGATATATGGATCATTCCGAATTAGGCCATCATCGCCCACAGCGCTCACATAAATAATTTGCGTTCCGATTTAGATGAATCACCATTATGGCAGCTGACAGTCAAAACTATTTCCACTTGATTATGTACTCACGGTTGGATTATAGTATTTATTTGTGTATACACCACGAATTTCTTATTCTTTGGTAAGGTGGCGACTGTAGCCGGAAGCACAATTTCGAAAATGCCACGTTAGTTTAACGAAACCGGTTTGAACTGTCAAAGTACCACGCTTGACAACCGTACGGCGTGGTAAGATTATGCGGGGAATAATAGGTAATTTATACCATACAGAATAATTGGGGTCAATGTGTAAGCACGCTATAATCGATTACAGTGCAATTCGGAATGTTCCAAAATTCACTCCACGGTAACCATGGCAACATCACTTCGCGCGCGTCGCTCATTGGCTACGGTTTCGTCGCCACTCGCCAATCATGGGCAACGCGCGCCGCTTGACCGGTTAAGGTGAATGCGCAGTGGTAGACCGCGAAATTTAAATTTTCTTACGTTTTTTGCAATTTGTAGGTCAGTATCAGGTTGTATCTTGATCAAAATATGATTTGCGACTATAGACATGTATTTACAGAATTATAGTCATTAGAATCATTAATATATCTCTTTAAGTTGGATTTCTACCATAAACACTTTTCTATACGAGATTTGTTCTTAACGGTAGAAATCTAACTTAGAAAGATGTATTAATGATTCTAATTATTATAATTCTGTAAATACGTACCTATTATAGTCGTGAATCATATTTTGATCAAGATACAACCTGACACTGATCTGCAAATTGCAAAAAACGTAAGAAAATTTAAATTTCGCGGTCTACCATGGCACATTCACCTTAAGGGTTACGTGCATCAAAAATACGGATCTTAGTTATTTAGTATCTATCTACAATAATGTTATATTTGCACGCGTTACAGGTTAAATGAGTAGTCTGTAACTAGTTAATACAAAATCTGGTTAATTGTTGAAAACAAAATGCACACAACAGATTTTTTAAATGTACAAACACGGTTGGATTTAGACATAATATCTAAAAGCGTTGAAATAAATAGGAACTAATTTCTGAACTCGATTACGAACAGGCTTACGACCATGGTCGTCAATTATAGAAATAAATAAAAACTTAATTTAATATTAATGACAGCGCCCAACGCGCAAGCACTTCACGCGATCCACATCAAAATAATCTCCAATGTGATAATGACAATGAGTAACGCGCAAGCGCGGCGTGAAGTGTTCACTTCACTCGATTCACGACATTAAATGTCGTGAATCGGGTGAAGTGAACAATTCACGCGATCCACATCAAAATAATCTCCAATGTGATAATGACAGTGACTAACGCGCAAGCGCGGCGTGAAGTGAACACTTCACGCGATTCACATCAAAGCTCGCGCCTCAGGCTGTATTGACTAGTCAGTCTATGAAAAAAAAGAAAAAAAAAACTACATTGAGTTTCTGGCTAAGTTTCTGTTTTGCTATTTTATTGTAAAACCCCACAAAATATTAATGTTCTGACCACTAAAATACCGTTACCTACTAGCTTTGAAATTATATAAAATGATCAATAGAATTAGCATAAATATTATTATTAAAATCTCGATTATGGTTGTAAATGTATGCTTGGTCAATCCCTAGTATCAGGTGAGATGACACTGATAGCTCACTCCACGCTCACTTCGCCTAAGTTTTCACGGTGAGACGGTTACAGAATCGCACGGCTTTTTTTTTTTTTTTTTTTTATGGATGGGAAATCATCAAATAACCCCTCCCGCTCTGGGTGGAGCGAAGGGAGTGTCAGACTCTTACTGACTAAAACCCATTCGTGTTCCTTCCTTAGCCCTTTATGTTCCGGGGTAGCGGTAACCCTTTCGGACAATCCCGCACCCCGAGAATCGCACGGCTGGAGTAGAGTTTGATTCATCTTCCATAATTCCTCTCACTATGGCCAAGACACCTTTAGCCATCACCAGTTCTATGAGTCTGTGGTACCGGCAATGACAAAACTATTTCCTGTGTACATTGCACGACATACACAAACCCTTATTCCTACCCAAATTCTGTCTGTTCCCGTAGGTCTCTCGTAGGTTTATTTGATAGGTTAGGGTGTTAAGTAGTTGCTGTAGGTTTATAATCAGTAGGGTGAGGTAATCATAGGTACCAGGCTCAATTGTTACAAACTTAGCCACACTGTATGCATTTGGAATAACAGCCGTACTAAGCTGTAAGTCCCGGTGCGTACAAGTACCTATTATAAAAATAAACTGATATTTTGTATACAAGCTTTTTATTAATGAACTACTCGCTAAAGGGGTTTGAAGATTTTTGTATGGAGGGTGGCCCTAAGGTCGGCCGCCATTTTGATTTTTTTTTTCAGAATCGCGGTGCACAACAAAAGTTAAATATTTAGATAGAGGACACTTATACAAACAAAAAATGTTACATAACATAATATCCTAAAGCGTCAGGTTTCGGAGTTATTCACCGAAATATAAGTCGAAAACAACAAGGATTTTTTTATTTTTTTCCCCTACAGGTAACCATATTGAACTATTGTGGTAATAGAAACGTTATAAAAACCTTTATGGAGAAGAAACAAATGAAGAATAGATATTTTTTTAATAAATAATTAAACACGGCATATTATTGATCCTTTTTTTAATCCCAGAGACTAATCTGACATTTTAGTATTTTATTTTTTCGTTTTTTTAGTATAGAAGTTTGACATTACACTGGTCACATTAGTCTCTGGCACCTCCTATCCTGCCCTATTTGTCCTACCCAAAACATGCAGTCAAAGTGACCTCTGCGCTGCCACCGACGACAACGTGGAAGTGGCAATATTTCGAACCAACAAGATCTAAAGTAGTCGTGCTCGCGACACGAAGAAGAAAAAGAGAAGAAAGGGGTTTGAAGGTTTTGGCCCTAAAATCAGCCGCCATTTTGTTTTTTTTTTCAGAATCGCGGTGCACAACAACAGTTATATACCTACTTATTTAGATAGAGGACACTTATACAAACAAAAAATGTAATTAACATAATATCCTAAAGCGTCAGGTTTCGGAGTTATTCACCGAAATATAAGTACTACTAAGATTTTTTTGTTTTTTGGTAAGCATATTGAACTATTAAGGTAATATAAACGTTATGAAACCTTTATGGAGAAGAAACAAATGAAGAATAGACATTTTTTAAATAAATAATTAAACACGGCAATTTATAGTTCGTTTAAATAATTAAACACGGCAATTTATAGTTCGTTTTTTTTTTATCGCCTACATCGTGCTAGATACCAACAGCATGTTTTAACATATTAAATACCGAACACCAAGAATGATAAACTTCAAACCCCTTTACCTACATATTACATATAAACAATAAAAATAAATGATGACTACAGGTTATTGCAGCTACGAAAACAAGATCACAACAAGTCATGTTCCAGTTTGAAGTTCTAACAAGTAATTGCTCTAGTGTATACTCACCTCAATAAAAGTGTTTTGAAAAGGGGGAGAGTTTTGCGCGCTCGACACAGGCCTTACCTACAACTACGTAGTATTATATTATCTGTGCTACAACTAAGCAGACCGTACTACAACTTCAGCCAGCCGCAATGACAACATCGTGCTGGAGAGCTTTTTTACCAATTTTGCTACGGAATTGCTTAAGTACTTAAAAATACTTACATTTTAGCGGCATGTGTCAGAATTTTAATTGCCCTTTCCGTTTCATTCCTTGCTAGTAACCATCTTGGTGTTTCAGGCAAAGAATAGATATAAATAACGAATACTGCCGTGGGTAGAGAAATAGCTAACTGAAAATCTCTAAAAGATCTGAAGCAATAGGAAATTAATGGCAGCAATACGCTTCCCAAATTGAAAGGTATTTGATATAAAGCTGAGATGACTTCTCTGTGCTCTGCACCAATAAATTCCATTACAATAACAAATCCAATAACCATCGTTCCGCCCACAGACACTCCGACTATGAATCGAAAGAATACAAACAACGCGTAGCTTGGTAGCCAGGTACCACCAACTCCAAATATAAATTGTATCAAGCAAGCCATCATAAAGGGGTTCCTCCTGCCATACCTGAATAAAAATATTAATAAATTGTTGTCATTGCATGCAAATAGTTTTAAAAACAGGGATGGTCTCCTAAAGACGGATGGATGCACGTGCACATTGTTTATGTGGTGTAAAAGCGGCTCACTCGTCCAATACTTGCTCTTCCGCGCTTGTGCACTTTGACATGGTATAGGTGCATCATCAACCTCGCACAATTAAGACCAACCCGTCTTTTTAAGAGAAAACAGCATGGTGTTTACTGAAATGTTAGGCACTGTTCCTGGAGTTTAGAAGAAATACTAGAGAGCCATGTTTACTTGTAAGTTTGTGGGCTAGAAATATATAATACAAATTTCGCTTTTCACAGTAGGTATCTACTAGGGTGGTCCTTATTCCTAAGTTTTTTTTTTTAATTATTTCACCGGGCACCACATACTTCGAATAACTTCTTAAGAAACTATCACTATTTTATCTTTATTTTAAATGACATTTAATCTTTGAGTCAAGTTATGAACGATTTTTCATAATTCCACCCATGTAGGGGTGTGTAATACAGTTTATATGAAAAATCTTATTAATTTGGTTAATAAACTTGAAACTTGGCACGAGTATGTATCTAAGTACTTAAATTATAAAATTTTGCATTTTTTGTTTTTATAAACTACCCCCTGAAGGAGGATTGGGGTGGAGGGGTGTCAAAATTTGTATGGAAGAATTTTAACGCGTAGTCCGATTACCTCGAAACTCGGTATTTATACTTAAGACCATAAATAAAGAATAACGTGTATCAGGGTTTTTCCAAAATCTACCCTTAACGGGGTGAAAAGGGGTAGAGTTAATTTTAGAGGGGAGGATTTTACTGCGTGGTTTGATTAACTCGAAAATTGGAATATATAATCTTTAAATCAAGTAATGAATACATCCCAAACGATTTTACGAAATTCCAGAATAAATATCTTCTAAAATATGAATGCTGCAGTTATATTCGCCATATTTATCCAAACTAGGTTACGCTACCCGTCGATTAGTACTCTAACTAAGATTAAACCTACTTTTAATAACGAGATAAACGCCATTGTATTTTAGGCATATTGCCGTCCGAGCGGCCAACTAAAATCGACTCTAACAAATTATTGAACCTACTTTCTAGTATGTTTTTCAGTTTATTCGCTGTAACAAATTAATAACTAATTGTCCATACACATTAGCCTCTATTAATTTGATATTTACGGTGACATACCTACCTACTCATAACCTGAAAACTAAATATCGCATAACTTTTTGTTTATTTACGTTTTGATGTTTTTTATTTTTGTAACAAATTAAGACCTTTCTTTTGATGCATCATTCGTCTATCTGCATTATATGGTTTCTGAGTAATCACGGGCAGTGACTACGGCAAGTGGCGGTTCTAGCGGCCAACTATTCTTTGTCATAGCGTCTTAGTTTTTCTTGTAACAAATTCACGAAAAGAGGTGTGTAAAGTAACAAATTAGCACTAATTCCTGGCAAAGTTTCATCAAATATTATGAGGTGGCCGCGCGGTTGAAACGGAGATCACCCCTGTGGGGGTGAAAAGCGGAGATACAGTTTATATGAAAAATATAATTTATTTGGTTAATAAACATGAAACTTGGCAATATTTGGGTCAGTAAATAATAAAGATTGTCACTTTTAGTTAAAAAAAAAACCCGTTACAGAGGATTAATTTAGGGGTTACAAAGTTGATAACTTAGAAAAATATGTAACCCGCTGTCGGATTAACTCAAAACTTGGTACCTACTACTAAAACAAAAAATAAAACAAGTATGTGTTTTAGGGTTTATCAAAAATCGACTCCTACCAAGGTGGAAAAGGGTAAGTAATAAAGTTGCAGGGGTTGATGTTACTGCTTGCTTCCATTAACTCGAATATGGGTATGGGTCTTTAGTCAAGTTATAAACACATCACGAACGATTTTACAAAATTCCACCGCTGTGGGGGTGAAAAGCGGGGATACCGTTTATTTGAAAAATCTGATTCCTTTGATCTATAAACTTAAAAATTGAATACTTATTTATCTAAATAAATGATAAAGATCATACCTACATACATTTTCGAAATTTTTAGAGGAAAGTACGAATTTCACTTTTCGGACGAAGTCGTGGGCAGAAGTAGTACCTATAATATAAAAGCTTGTCGCGAGGTTTAAGTAGGTACTCGTATTTATACTTAGTTTCAAAATTTTTAAAATAAAAATCAATCAGATCAATAAATCCCGCGACAAGCTTTTGTATCATACTAGCTGCGCCCCGCGGTTTTACCCGCGTAAATGTCGATCCCGTGGGTATATCGGGATAAAAAGTAGCCTATATGTTAATCCAGGGGGCCAGCTACCTCCATACAAAATTTTATCAAAATTGGTCCAGGCGTTTGAGCGTGAAGAAGTGACAAACATATAAACACACATCCCCACACACACACACACACCCTTGTTTGTACAGACACCCTTACGAGGACCTTGTTAGTTCTTGACGGAACCGAGGACCCTCCAAAAAACTGGTTTAAATACCTCGTTGACCTTTTAGAATAAGATAGAAAGAGACAGGTGAGTAAATCTATAGTGATGAGCTTATTGCGATAATGCTATTTCAACATTTTTCTGTATGAATTTCGGCTATCATACCGAGGACCTAAAATACACCGCTAAATGTGACCAGCGATGCACATACGAGGACTTTGTGTGAGCCAACCGAGGACCCCTTGCGTAAGCCCTGCGACGTCCTTCCGAGGACGTATTTTTACACATTATTTCTGATAGCTTGTACAAAGCGCGGACGTTGTGTTAGACTTTATATCACTAAACCGAGGACAGTTTTTCGCGTAGAACTTGTACAAACCGAGGACTTTGAAAATCTACCTGCCTAAACCATTATACGTGTAAGATAATAAATATCAATAATGTTCCGATTTATCACATACACACTTTTTCTTTAAGTAATTACCAAGCGAGGACGAGTCGATGTCTTTACGTTCCGGCTTCTCTAAGGATTATTTATCAAAGAGAGCCGAAAGTAACGGCTTTATTTTGTTAAACACTCGTGATTGTATCTCTCTGTTGCTATTAACGTAAACAGGGTGCTTACTCTTGACTTTAATTCCGATAGACCGACATTAGAATTATGACGTTTCGTACTTTTGAGTTCAGTTTAATTAAACTAAAAGGTAAAATTGGATGATTGATTTTGGAGCCCGGCCCTAATTTCCACTTAGTTCACCAAAATGGACACCCAATTTTACCTTTTAGTTTAATTAAACCGAACTCAAAAGTAGGAAACGTCACAATTCTAATGTCAATCTATCGGAATTAAATTCAAGAGTAAGCACCCTGAAGCGATATAAAAAATATTTTCCAACATCGGTATTTAGCCGTATTACTCATAAAAGTCATAAAACAATAACAGTGAAGCATTGTGGTGTGGTTCTAAAAAGACCTTCAGTCAGAGCACACGTTATTATTTTCGTGATATAGTGAATACCTAGCTACGTGCGAAACTGCGGACCGCGAATAAGAAAGGTGTAATCACTGGAGGAAAGGTAAGTTTTGAATTTTATACAATTTTAAAATGAGTATATTATTATACTCGTAGTAACAGATGCTACAGCCAGTCGTGATGGTACTCCACAGCACTTGAAAGCATCTTCTTCAAAATTAGCATACGTGTTAAGTTTATCCATCAAAACTAAAATAGTTACTAGTTTGTGCTGATGCTACAGCTAGGGTTGTTTCTTCATGAAGGAACTCCTCAACAGTTGATAGCATCGTATTCAAATTTGGCATACAAGGCTGCACTAAAAGTATCGGGAATCGAATATTTCCACTGTTCCTGTCATATTAAAATCTTTTTAATTGAAAACTCCTTGGTTTTAAAAATCGAATACCATTTTTTATTTAAAAAAAGATTCTCGGTCTTGTCACAAGGTTTTGTCAAACATGTTTAGTCGTTGAGAAAATGGAATTGACTCAATAAAATTCAAGCGCGATGATTTATTATGACTTTCGAAGTGGTTTAACACAAAAACAGTGTGTTGACCGGATGATTTCTGCATTTAGAAAGAAAGAAAGAAAAATGTTTATTTGGACACAGTTCGTGAAACACAAGATACAAAATTAATAAAAAATAATGTTTCAGACAACAATAGTGTGTGCCTCACGGCTGCGCCAAAAAGGTTCATTTCAGCATTAATGCCAGACAGATGCTGTCTGACGCTGGTTTTCTAATGAACCCTTAGGGAAAAGTGACGGGGAGTACACACAGTTTCAACATACCTAATACATACTTATAAATAAATAAACTAGTAATCACGTACATATCATTACAATTATTAATACAAATAAGAAAAAGAAACAAAAACAAAAAGATTTAGGGCGACCATATCTAATTTCTGTTGCGAATCTATCAGATACTGCCGTAAACGTGTTCTGAACGTGTGGATAGTGCCCAGTACCCTTAATGGTGGTGGGATATTATTCCACACCTTAGATGCAGCGTATCGGAAAGTGCCTCTGAAAGCTGCTGTTCTATGAGACTGCGTTGAAAGTTGTTGTGCACATTGCCTGGGCGCGCAATCTCGTCTACTAGCCATCCAACTAAGCTTGTCGTATAAATACTTTGATTTCTTAGACTTAACGACACCAAAAAGCAGGCACGCTAGATGTAACTTTCATCTCGACTTCATCTTGAGAATAAAGTGTTTGTTAAGAACGGGGGTGACATGACTTGGAGGAACCGAGTAACAGAAGCGCGCACATGCATTCTGGACACTTTGTATTAGTCGTTCGGTACGAGCCAGCAAGCGAGGGCCATAAACTGTATCAGCGTAGTTTAATTTAGACAGGAACAACATTTGGTGATGAAGCCCCATTCAAAACCACAATTTATCGCTGGTTTGCTGAATTTCATCGTGGACGTGTCAAGCTCAGTGATGATTCCCGTCAAGGTCGTCCAAAAACTGCAGTCACCCAAGAAAACGTTGATGCTGTGCGTAAGCTGATTGAGGAAGATCGACATGTGACATACCGCGAAATTCGGGCAACTTTAGACATTGGCATGAGTCAAATACAAATAACTAATCTTGCATGAACAATTAGGTGTAAAAAAGTTGTTTTCCCGATGGATACCGCATTCGCTCTGTGAAGAGCAAAAAGCGGCTCGCGTTACATGGTGCGTCAGAACTCTCGAAAGATTCCACGCAGGATCCTCAAATGCTGTATACAACATCGTATCAGGTGACGAATCCTGGATATACGCGTACGAACCCGAAACAAAAAACCAGTCACGAGTTTGGGTGTTCGAAAATGAGTTAAAGCCAACAAAAATTGTTCGTTCACGGAGTGTTGCAAAAAAAATGGTGGCCACGTTTGTCTCCAAAACCGACCATGTTACGACTATTCCTCTTGAGGGACAAAGAACGGTTAATGCAGAATGGTATGCTAGCATTTGTTTGCCACAGGTCGTTTCTGAACTCCGTAAAGAGAACTGCAACCGCCGCATCATCCTCCATCACGACAATGCGAGTTCTCACACCACGCACAGAACAAAAGAGTTGTTAGAGCAAGAAAACATAGAATTATTAGACCATCCGCCGTACAACCCCGACCTAAGCCCTAATGATTTCTATACTTTCCCTAAAATAAAGAATAAATTGCGTTGTCAGAGATTTTCATCACCTGAAGAAGCTGTGGACGCCTACAAAACGGCCATTTTGGAGACCCAACTTCCGAATGGAATGGTTGCTTCAATGATTGGTTCCATCGTATGGAAAAATGTGTCAAATTTCGCGGAGAATACTTCGAAAAGCAATAAATACATTTTTAAATAGAAAATAGAAAATTTCGGGAATCAAGGAAGTGACACAACATTAGTTGTGTAACTTCCTTGATTCCCGAAATTTTCAGTGCCGCCCTCGTACGCGTTAGGTTTATGTAGTAAAACTTAAATAATTACCAGTTTCTGCTGATGCTGCAGCCAGGGTAATTTTTTCATGAGAGAACTCCTCAATAGTTGATAGCATCGTCTTCAAATTTGGCAGACGCATTAGGTTTATGTAGTAAAACTTAAATATTTACCAGTTTGTGCTGATGCTGCAGCCAGGGTCGTATCTTTATTAGGGAACTCCTCAACAGTTGATAGCATCGTCTTCAAATTTAGCATACGCGTTAGGTTTACGTAGTAAAACTTAAACAATTACCAGTTTCTGCTGATGCTGCAGCCAGGGTCATTTTTTCATGAGGGAACTCCTCAATAGTTGATAGCATCGTCTACAAATTGGGCAATACGCGTTAGGTTTATGTAGTAAAACTAAAATAATTACCAGTTTGTGCTGATACTGCAGCCAGGGTCGTATCTTTACGAGGGAACTCCTCAACAGTTGTTAACGTCGTCTTCAAAATTGGCATACGCGTTAGGTTTATGTAGTAAAACTAAAATAATTACCAGTTTGTGCTGATGGCGCAGCCAGAGTCATATCTTTATGAGGAACTCCTCAACAGTTGATAGCATCGTCTTCAAAATTGGTATACGCGTTAGGTTTATGTAGTAAAGCTAAAATAATTACCAGTTTGTGCTGATCTCCTGCAGAAGAAGGTGCACGAGCACCTAGTAGCTACTAACGATTTGTTTAAGGATTCAGTCTACCTTCGATTTTCTCCTTCATAATATTATTTAAATGATAGCACATAACTCGCCTTCTACACACGCGGAAAATTGTCGAAACGAGGACTAGAATACACACTGTTCGGAAAATCTAGCCAACCGAGGTCTTAAATACACATTGTGTGGAAAAGCTACCTAACCGAGGTCTTTTGTGTTAAAGTTAACACATAGGTCCTCGGATAATACAACAAACGTGAAATGAGTGTTAAGAGTGTGTGTATGAGGCGACAGTGGCACCACCTGGTGGATACACAATGTTTGTGTAAGATTATGAATTTTCTTGATCAAACCGAGGTTTAGACAACTTTTTCGTATTAAGTGTACAGAAAGACTCAAAATCGCTTGCAGAATACGAATCTTTGGTCAAGTCAAACCGAGGACCCTCGAAAAGGTCCTCGGTCGTGCCTTGTGTATTCATACGCACGTCCTCGGATGGTACATAAAACAAACACACATTCACAAACTTTTTCCAATATAATATTAATGTGATAAATTGTGTACTTAAGGCGAATGGTTACGCCAAACTTCAAAGTAGACCTCTCTTTGAAGGCCTACTTCTCCCAAATGGATAGCCCAAATATACAAAAAAATATATATATGATATGTGACATAATGTTTACAAATATATTTTAAGTTTTATTTTTTTAATATTACTGTTAGTTTTAACAATAAAAAATCATATCCATCCTCTTATTTTACGCAAGAATTTTCTTTCTACTTCCAAACGCCTGAAGCGATTTTGATGATTCTTTCACCAAACAAATTATAGCAAATTTAATGGTTTATAAAAATTAAGTTTGTTTTTTTTTTAATAATTATTATTTAAGTGGGAAAAAATCAATAACACCATGGTTTTACCTATACGGGCGCGGGCAGCAGCCGCCCGGTCAGTCTCGCTGTATCGTTCGCACGGGGAGGTTGTGTCGCATGTCGGCTCGCTCCGATCTGCATTTTTGTGGCAAACACTAAATAGCGCAGATAGTACAGTCAGCATCAAAAGTCGATTAACACTATCATTTTTACATGTTATTAAATTGACAATAACTTTTTTCAATAAACTTATTTTTAGCTTTTCACATAATAGACAAGAGTATATACTCTAAAAAAAATTTTTCTGCTGCAATTTTGACCAAATATTTTGTTCAATAACTAAGATTAAAAAAACTGAAGTGTTAATCAACTTTTGATGCTGACCGTACACTCGGACTGTTCGTTTACGCTTGGACGTTGATAGTATTAGTAGTAGTGATTGTTTGCGAGTGGACGCTATATTATTGTCTATTGAATACTAATATAATAATAATATCAATAAAACACGTTTATTCAAATCGAGAGGTTCTATGGACAGTTATACACGTCAACAAGCAACCCCGTTACGAATCTGGCAAACGACCCAAGAGCTAGATTGACCCGACACTATACCGAAGACATCCCGGACGTCAGCCTGTACGAGATTAGGATGGCTCTGAAGCAACTTTAAAACATCAAGGCCACCGGGTGATGACGGAATTAAGGCCGAACTCCTGAAGGCCGGCGGAAAACCCGTTCTTAAGGCCCTTCAGAGGCTGTTTGATTCCGTCATACTCGAGGGTAAAACACCACAGGCATGGAACAGAGGTGTGGTGATACTTTTCTTTAAGAAGGGTGACAATGCCCTTCCTTAAGAATTATAGGCCCATCTTACTTCTGAGCCATGTCTACAAGCTGTTTTCGAGAGTCATCACGAACCGTCTTGCGCGCAGGTTTGACGACTTCCAGCCTCCCGAACAAGCCGGGTTCCGTAAAGGCTTTAGCACCGTAGACCACATACATACGCTGCGACAGGTTATACAGAAGACCGAAGAGTATAACCTGCCTCTCTGCTTAGCGTTTGTGGACTACGAGAAAGCCTTTGATTCGATCGAGACATGAGCTGTACTGCAGTCTCTTCAACGGTGCCAGATCGACTATCGGTACATCGAGGTGCTGAAGTGTCTGTACGAAAACGCCACTATGTCAGTTCGACTCCAGGACCAGACCTCGAAACCTATCCTTCTGCAGCGAGGTGTGAGACAGGGAGACGTTATCTCTCCGAAACTGTTCACCGCTGCTCTGGAGGATGTCTTCAAGGTTCTGGACTGGAAAGGAGCTGGCATTAACATCAATGGCGAGTACATAACTCACCTTCGGTTTGCCGACGATATAGTAGTCATGGCTGAGACTATGGAGGACCTCAGTACAATGCTCGATGACCTCAGTAGAGCCTCTGAAAGAGTGGGTCTGAAAATGAACATGGACAAAACGAAGGTCATGTCAAATGCCCATGTAACACCCACTCTCATGAAGATCGGAGACGCTACACTCGAAGTCGTGGACGGGTATATTTACCTAGGACAAACTGTCCAGTTAGGTAGGTCCAACTTCGAGAAAGAGGTCAATCGTCGAATCCGACTCGGCTGGGCAGCGTTCGGGAAGCTACGCAATATCTTCTCGTCCCACATACCGCAGTGTCTCAAGACGAAAGTCTTTGACCAGTGCGTGTTGCCAGTGATGACATATGGCACTGAAACGTGGTCGCTCACAATGGGCCTTATTGGAAGGCTGAAAGTCACCCAAAGGGCAATGGAGAGGGCTATGCTTGGAGTTTCCCTGCGGGATCGAATCAGAAATGAAGAGATCCGCAGGAGGACCAAGGTAACCGACATAGCCCGAAAAATTGCCAAACTTAAGTGGCAGTGGGCAGGGCACATTGCTCGCAGAACAGATGGCCGATGGGGCCGAAAGGTTCTGAAGTGGCAACCGCGTACCGGAAGGCGTAGCGTTGGAAGGCCTCCCACAAGGTGGACCGACGACCTTGTGAAAGCCGCAGGAATTCGTTGGATGCGAGAAGCACAAAACCGGTCGAAGTGGAGGTGCTTGGGGGAGGCCTATGTCCAGCAGTGGACGTCTTTCGGCTGAAATGATGATGAATGATGACGTTTATTCAGTATACAGTTCGTTTATTCACGTATACAGATTATAAAAAAATACAATTACAAAAAAAAAAAAAAACTAACTTATGACTAATACCGCTCTTAACAGTGGTAGTTTTTAGGGTTCCGTACCCAAAGGGTAAAAACGGGACCTTATTACTAAGGCTCCTCTGTCCGTCTGTCTGTCTGTCACCGGGCTGTATCTCACGAACCGTGATAGCCAGAAGAAGAGTTATGTTTTTCGAGAGTATATAATATACAGGGTGAATTTTCCAAGTGGGCGTGGATGGCCAAATTCTAAACTATGAGGAATAGCGAAAAGTACTCAAAGGAGTCGCGGGCTCGATTTTGATAAAAACTAAAATTGCGTCATTGGATTTTTGAAAAATCAATATTTCTAGCCAGGAATCGAACCTGTTGATTTTGAAAAAAAAAAACCAAATGATCAAATTCTGGGAAGTAATGACATACGGCAAACTTAAGGAAAATGTTGAATTTTAATAAACTGCTTCTTTTTTCATACCTTGTTCGAAATGATGTTCAATATTTTTACACCCGAAACACTCGTAGCGCAGTCACCTTCACAAAATTATGTTCTAAATTCAAATTTTTATTTGCAGTACAATCCTTGAGACGTCGAATCCAGCTATGTATTCAAAAACAATTGTCATAATTTTGAACAATTAATCAGTTAAGGTGTAATAGGTAGGTAGCATAAGAAAGTAAAAAAGTATTTTGATAAAAATGAGCTCTTTCCTTTAGTTTGCCGTATGTCATTACTTTCCAGAATTTGATCCTTATTAGCGACACTATCGAATGGTGTAATAATACAGCGTGTGTTTTTTTTTTCAAAATCAACAGGTTCGATTCCTGGCCAGAAATATTGATTTTTCAAAAATCCAATGATGCAGTTTTAGTTTTCATCAAAATCGAGCCCGTGACTCCTTTGAGTACTTTTCGCTATTCCTCATAGTTTCGGATTTGGCCATCCACGCCCACTTGAAAAATTCACCCTGTATACTCTCGAAAAACAATTATACATACATAAACACATATTATGTATGTATGTATAATTGTTTGGCACACTCTGCGGCCTGAACGGCTCAATGGATTTTAACTTGAGAGGTGTCGTTAGATTCGTATTTACTATGAGAGTGACACTGGGTATATCAAAATAAAAAATACAAAATTGCAGATTTTTGGCGCAATATTATGTCTTCAAATTTTTTTTTCTCATAACCTATCGAGTGGGGTATCAAAATACAGGGTTTTAAAAGGTGATTACAAAAAAATATATAACTTACTTATATGGTAAAAACTAATTCAAAGTGACAAATCGTAAAAAACACCTACCAAGAACTAAATCGTCTGCGAAATCTTTCACATTTGTAAACTAAAAAGCTGGAAATAAAAAAATTAAAAAAACCCGACTGCAACCTTATACTAAAACACTAACTGAAAAGCTAAAAACAGGCCCATTTTAAATTAAATAAAAGTTGGAAGCAGGCGGGACCCATTTGAGTTTGAAACTATAATAATGGTATGGGCCCCGCCTGCTTCAAACTTTTATTTAATTTAAAATGGGCTTGTTTTTAGCTTCTCAGTTAGTTTTAGTATAAGGTTGCAGTCGGGTTTTTTAATTACTTTTTTTTTATTTCCAGCTTTTTAGTTTACAAATGTGAAAGATTTCGCAGGCGATTTAGTTCTTGGTAGGTATGTGTTTTTTACGATTTGTCACTTTGAATTACTTTTGACCATATAAGTTGTATAAATTATTTTAATCACCTTTTATTTTGATACCCCACTCGATAGGTTATGAGAAAAAAAAAATTTGAAGACATATAATATTGCGCCAAAAATCCGCCATTTTGTATTTTTTATTTTGATATAGGTACCCAGTGTCACTCACAGTACATACGAATCTAACGACACCTCTCAAGCTAAAATCCATTGAGCCGTTCAGGCCGCAGAGCGTGCCAAACAATTATACATACATACATAATATGTGTTTATGTATGTATAATTGTTTTTCGAGAGTATACTTACAGGATGAATTTTCCAAGTGGGCGTGGATGGCCAAATTCTAAACTATGAGGAATATCGAAAAGTACTCAAAGGAGTCGCGGGCTCGATTTTGATGAAAACTAAAACTACATCATTTGATTTTTGAAAAATCAATGTTTCTAGCCAGGAATCGAACCTGTTGATTTTGAAAAAAAAACACATACTGTATTATTACACCATTCGATAGTGTCCCTAGTAAGGATCAACTTCTGGGAAGTAATGAGATACGGCAAACTTAAGGAAAATGTTGAATTTTAATAAACTTCTTCTTATTTTAAAGTAATCATATACATTACGTACCTTGTACGAAATGATGCTCAATATTGTTTTATTTATTAACACACCCGAAGCGCAGTCACCTTCAAAACATTATGTTCTAAATTCAAATTTCTATTACGATTTTTGGAAAATATTCTAATGGAATCAATAATATTGTAATGCTGAATGCAGTACAATCCTTGAGACGTCGAATCCAGCTATGTATTGAAAACAATGGTCATCATTTTGAACAATTAATCAGTTAAGGTTTAGTAGGTAGGTAACATAACCTGGGCCCGGCTAAATAATAACAGCCGCACAGGTCAATCCATCAGGTTAAGCTACGCTTGCCGCGGTTGGTCTGTGTATGGGTGACCATCTTTACATACCGAGACCCTCCATGCGTCGGAAAGTACGTAAATACTGGTATTCAGCTGCAACCGGTTGACTGGCAGCCGACATAGTTGGGAAAAGGCAAGACAGATGATGATGAGGTAGGTAACAAGAAAAATAAAAAATGTATTTTGTTAAAAATGAGCTCTTTCCTTTAGTATGCCGTATATCATTACTTCCCAGAATTTGATCCTTATTAGCGACACTATCGAATAGTGTAATAATACAGTGTGTTTTTTTTTTTTCAAAATCAACAGGTTCGATTCCTGGCTGGAAATATTAATTTTTCAAAAATCCAATGATGCAGTTTTAGTTTTTATCAAAATCGAGCCCGCGACTCCTTTGAGTACTTTTCGCTAGTCCTCATAGTTTCTTGAAAAATTCATCCTGTATATTATATACTCTCGAAAAACATAACTCTTCTTCTGGCTATCACGGTTCGTGAGATACAGCCCGGTGACAGACAGACAGACGGACAGAGGAGCCTTAGTAATAAGGTCCCGTTTTTACCTGAATCTGTATCTGAATATGTCGTCTGTACAGGGTGTTACAGAAAGGGTATATCAATACAAACGGGTTGAAGAGTGTATCTGGTCTAGAATCTCTGTACAAAATTTCAGCTCAAAAGCATTAACTTTGAAAATGCTTAATATTTTTTTATTTCGATAGTTTATTAAATTGAAATCATAACAAACATGTCAACGCACTACGAGGGTCATTATCCACTGTCTGTAGTGTGTCTGTGCGCCTAGTACACGCACATCACGCCGCCGCGCGCCAGTGCAGCGCCGTGATGTCGAAATAAAAAAATATTAAGCATTTTCAAAGTTAATGCTTTTGAGCTGAAATTTTGTACAGAGATTCTAGACCAGATACACTCTTCAACCCGTTTGTATTGATATACCCTTTCTGTAACACCCTGTATAGATGTCATGTATGGGTTTAATATAAAATGTTTAAGAATAATGTTCAATCATTCTGTTCAACTCTGTTCAATACCCTTTGGGTACGGAACCCTAAAAACTACCACTGTTAAGAGCGGTATTAGTCATAAGTCAGTTTTTTTTTTGTAATTGTATTTTTTTATAATCTGTATACGTGAAAAAACGAACTGTATACTGAATAAACGTGTTTTATTGATATTATTATTATTTTTTATTTGTCTCTAAGACAGCAGTATTTTTACTGTACAATAGCATTCATACTCACAACATAAATATTGTACGTATTCTCGATCCATCTACACTCAGTAGGTAGCGTCATAAAACTGCCTAAGACAAAATGCGTCCCACGCCGCATCTGCATGCGCTACGTACGAGTACGACACTCTTTGACATTGGGGAGGTAAGCGGGCGCGCGGGGTGAGGCACTGGGTTCACCTATGCTCCGCCCAAACGCTCAACGACATTCGAGGCTATAATCGCCTTAATGACGTTATAAGTTAATACTTAGTAAAAGTATTAAAGAAAAAAGTAATTAAAAAAATTAAAAAACCCGACTGCAACCTTATACTAAAACTAACTGAAAAGCTAAAAACAAGCCCATTTTAAATTAAATAAAAGTTGGAAGCAGGCGGGGCCCATACCATTATTATAGTTTCAAACTCAAATGGTGGGTTGCAAGTTACCTAAATAAAAGCTTTTAATAATAAGGACCACCCTAGTACCTAACTAATAAATAAAAAATTGCATCTCACTTGTCAGAAGCCGCCCCAAAAGCCAGGCTGCCAACAAGCGTGCCTGCCTGAAATACCATCTGTGTAAAACTTCCTTTCCATTTATCGTCACAAATCAAATCCCATTCCATGGTTATTGTCTTGGTGAACACTGAAGTATCAAAATCTGGTTTTTTACAAGGGCAGACATCATTTTTTGGCGGTGTTGTGTCCAAACATTTATACTTTACTGGAGGCGCGTAGAAAATAATGGCCAGTTGATTGAATGCGATGGGGAACTTGGATAAAAACACTATAAAGCAAAGCCATAATTGATATTTGCCAAATGAGCCGGTTATATGTAGGATCACATCTCCTTTGGGCTTTTCTCGCGAACCACTAGAATAATAACAATTATATTATTTCAAACATTAATTCTTAAAAAAAAAAAAAATTTTTAAAAATCAAAAAACCCGACTGCGGTAAAAAAGTTTAGTTTAAAAAATACTGAAAAGCTAAAAACAAGCCCATTTTAAATTAAATAAAAGTTGGAAGCAGGCGGGACCCATTTGAGTTTGAAAATATAAAAATGGTATGGGTCCCGCCTGCTTCCAACTTTTATTTAATTTAAAATGGGCTTGTTTTTAGCTTTTCAGTTTTTTTTTAACTTAAGTTTTTTACCGCAGTCGGGTTTTTTGATTTTTAAAATTTAATTTTTTTATCTTATTCTTTTTAGTTATGAGTTGTAAATCCCACTTAAGTGTGATAGTTTTCCTTTAAACTTCGTAATATACAGGGTGAATTTTCCAAGTGGGCGTGGATGGGCAAATTCTAAACTATGAGGAATAGCGAAAAGTACTCAAAGGAGTCGCGGGCTCGATTTTGATAAAAACTAAAACTGCATCATTGGATTTTTGAAAAATCAATATTCCTAGTCAGGAATCGAACCTGCTGATTTTGAAAAAAAAAACACTGTATTATTACACCAATCGATAGTGTCCCTAATAAGGATCAAATTCTGGGAAGTAATAATATACGGCAAACTTAAGGAAAACGTTGAATTTTAATAAATATCTTCTTATTTTAACACGTTGCCTGTCCGTGCATTATATATAATGCATTTGTGGCTGCTGCTGTGACGTCCGTGCTTTATTTTATTTATAATGCACGAGCCTATTCTTTTTGAATGAAGTTTTGTAGACTGGACGTAAGAGCTACGTCTTTAATATTTCGCAGACGTATGAGTAGTGATAAAATGAAACAGTTTGGCCGAAAAAAAAATTGGACGTCACGACAACCTTATCCAAAATACTCTGGACAGGCAACGTGTTAAAGTATTCATAGACAGTTCCGACCTTCTCCATTACGTACCTTGTTCGAAATCATGCTCAATATTTTTATTAACACACCCGCAGTGCAATCACTTTCATAACATTACGTTCTAAATTCAAATGTCTATTATGATCTTTGGAAAATATTCTAATGGGATCAATAATATTGTAATGCTGAATGCAGTACAATCCTTGAGACGTCGAATCCAGCTATGTATTGAAAACAATGGTAATCATTTTGAACAATTAATCAGTTAAGGTTTAGTAGGTAGGTAACATAACCCGGGCCCGGCTAAATAATAACAGCCGTACAGGTCAATCCATCAGGTTAAGCTACGCTTGCCACGGTTGGTCTGTGGATGGGTGACCATACCGAGACCCCATGCCTCGGAAAGCACGTTAAGCCGTTGGTCCCGGCTGTCATTCCTGGATCTTTGACAGTCGTTACGGGTAGTCAGAAGCTCGAAGGTCTGACAACCAGTCTTACCCAAGGGGAAGGGGTATCGTATTACCCAGTAACTGGGTTGTGGATGTCAGATAGGCAGTCGAGCCGTGTAAAATACTAGTATTCAGCTGCATCCGGTTAGATTGGAAGCCGACCCCAACATACTTGAGAAAAGGCTAGGCAGATGATGATGAGGTACGTAACATAAGAAAAATAAAATAAGTATTTTGTTAAAAATGAGCCCTTTCCTTTTGTTTGCAGTATGTCATTACTTCCCAGAATTCGATCCTTATTAGCAACACTATCAAATGGTGTAATAATACAGTGTTTTTTTTTTTTCAAAATCAACAGGTTCAATTCCTGGCAAGAAATATTGATTTTTCAAAAATCCAATGACACAGTTTCAGTTCTCATCAAAATCGAGCCCGCGACTCCTTTGAGTACTTTTCGTTAGTCCTCATAGTTTCAGATTTGTCCATCCACGCCCACTTGAAAAATTCACCCTGTATAGGTACTACTGCCGTAACATTTAAATTTCTAACTACAACCGTTTAGTTGGTAGGGGGGGGACGGGTAAGTAATATATGATATAATTACAAAACCTCTAATATTTACAAGATATAACAACTGAACCTATAATTTTATTTGATACTAGCTGCGCCCGCGGTTTCACCCGCATAAGTTTCGATCCCGTGGGAATATCGGGATAAAAACTATCCTATGTCCTTTTCCGGGACTCAAACTATCTCTATACCAAATTTCATCTAAATCGGTTTAGTGGTTTAGGCGTGAAGAAGTAACAAACATATAAACACACACACACACACACACTCACAAACTTTCGCCTTTATAATATTAGTGTGATAGTGTGATAATGATCAGTTAATATAATAAACGATTGATATAATTTTTATGTAACTAATTTCTATAAGAATAACAATTTGACAGGCCTGATGGTCTAGTGGTTAGTGACCCTTTTTTTTTTTTTTTTTTTATGGATGGGAAATCATCAAATGACCCCTCCCGCTCTGGGTGGAGCGAAGGGAGTGTCAGACTCTTACTGACTAAAACCCATCCGTGTTCCTTCCTTAGCCCTTTATGTTCCGGGGTAGCGGTAACCCTTTCGGACAATCCCGCACCCCCGGCAGGCTTCGGCCCTGGCAGGCCCCTTCCTTTATGCTGACATCTCTTTGAGGCGCGCGTGGAACACGTACGCGCCGTCCGGCACGGGCCTGGTCCTGATCGGACGGTGAGCTACCCATTACTCTCCGTCCGCAGGCCCGCGCCTACGGTGGCCGGGAGTCGTCACGCGGCTCCCGACGCCCGGAGCGTCTCCCGCGGCGGCTGGGGTGTGAGGCTCTCTCCCTTAGCCGTTCCGCCACCTCCTTCGCTAGCATGACTGCTTCGCAGAAGGAGGTGACGGCCTCCCACTCCCTCTCGCCCCGGACCATGGCTTGAACCAGGGCCGGACGCGAGAGGTCGCCGCCGCTATCGATCGCCTCTACGAGGGCACGGCGGTGCTCCGCCCATGCGGGGCATACCTCCACCGTATGCTCCACCGTGTCCTCTGGGCGATCCTCGCAGTGGTGACACCCGGGCGTCTCCTCCCGCCTGATGATGTGCAGGAACCTCCCAAAACATCCGTGTCCGGTGAGGACCTGCGTCAGGCGATAGGTGAGGACGCCGTGACGCCTCTCTAGCCACTCCTCAAAGAGGGGTCTTACCGCCACTATCGTGGCGTGCCCTGCGCTGGGTTGCGAAAGTCGCTCCTTCCATACCACCATGAGATCGCGCCGGAGGTCTGTCCGCTCCGCCGCGATTTGCCGCGGAAGCGGAGTTTCCCCCCGGCTCAGTGCCTCCGCGCGCCACTCATACAGGCGCGCGAGGACTATCGCCTCCAGATCCCATGGCGGCAGTCCGGCAAGGAGGCTTGCCGCCTCGCCCGAGATCGTGCGGTACCCCCGGATCAGCCTTACGGCTACCACCTTTTGGGGCGCGTTCAGATAATGGGCGGCTCGCCGCCGCAGAGAACGCGCAGTGGTTAGTGACCCTGACTGCTATGCCGGAGGTCGTGGGTTCGATTCCCACCCAGGACAAATGTTTGTGTGATGAGCACGATCATTTGTTCTGTGTCTGGGTGTAATTTATCTATAATATGTATGTATTTAGAAATATATAAGTATGTTTATCAGTTGTCTAGTACCCATAACACAAGCTCTGCTTAGCTTGGGACTAGATGGCGTTGTGTGATAGTTGTGGAATATTATTATATTATTATTAATTCATATAAAATCGTTTGATATACCACTCAATAGACATAAAACCTATTTAGTCTAATATGATAAAAACTTTTTTTTTCATCCTATGTCATCCTATGTTGACGGAGCCCCGCTTCGCGGGGCCCCTATTTCTGTGTAAAGGGTTTAAAGTAACCTAACCAAACCGAACGTCGGTGTGCCCTTCGCTCGCCCTTGCACCCTATGTCGACGGAGCCCCGCTTCGCGAGGCCCCTATTTCTGTGTAAAGGGTTTAAAGCAACCTAACCAAACCGAACCTCGGGGTGCCCTTCACTCGCTCTTGCAACCTACGTCGTCTATTGCGTTCGTTGAGTTCGGGTGCGATAACGGTAACGGAAATAATTCGGAAGCCACGAAGCCACGAAGGCTTTCTAACCTAAGCTGTCCGAGTTGGATTGCTCTGAATCGGGGTGTTAACCATAATGACGGTATCAATATATATTTTAAACGATAGACCTAATGATTTTCGATTAAATAAACGTTGTATCCAATAACGTTAAACGAAGTAAGTTTTAGAGTATATAAATGTTATATGTAAAGAAAATATATCAACAGTTGGTATATGTCACGTTTATTATATCTTGTGAACGTTATTGAAATGAAAATATACTAAATAACTTTATACGATATGAGAGGCACCCAGGGGGGACACTTGATTCTAACGAAAATTAGTACTTTAAAGCTTGATAAGTCACGAACGGTTTACTTAATCAAAAAACGGTCTTTGCAAACCACTAATATTTTTTAATTACCTATCCAACGATATCCCACTTGACATAGTTTGTCGACTTTCATTTTCACAATATGGCGTCCAGTAGTCGCCATATTGAATTTTCACTAACGTCATGTCTTTAGTGACACTCGCCGGACTAAGAGGAATCGATTGACGTGTGAATCATAAAAATCGGCCCAGGCGTTTGGTCTGTATAGTGCTTCAAAGGAACATACATACATACATAGGCTGATAAACACATTACCACTCCTTTGCGTCGCGCAGTCGGGTAATAAAACAGCAGCCTAATTGCGGAACGCCAAATCGTCAAATGATTCTGATCAGTTGGCTTCATTTCTATCACAAATGGCTTCATTTTACGATTTTCGAATTGCGAAACTCTAGTTTCTGCGCAGGGCTTTAACGTTCATAATTGGTTTCATAATAAAATACAGTTTTGCAATTCGAAAATCGTAAAATGAAGCCAATTGTGAATAGAAATGAAGCCAACTGATCAGAATCATTTGACGATTTGGCGTTCCGCAATTAGGCTGCAGTTTTATAAATAAACATCAACCGTCTTAAATTACAAAACGTGTTCTAACTTTAGACCTAGCCTTTACCTTGAAGGTAGGCCTACCTTCAACCGAGATACTGAATTTTGAACTTTATTTAGACAAAGTTCTGCAAAATTGACAACTTCGACTCTATACTCCATTTATTATAACGTTAGAAAAAAGAGGGTCGCAGAAGCAGGAGTACGAAACCTTTTATTTTCAAGTTAAGTTTAAACTTATTTTAATAAATAATGTAGATACCTATGTGCTTTTTTTGTAAGTAACAACGTATGGCATACAATAAAGCATATTCTATCTATCTACTCGTCACGATGCTAGGATAGGTACATGAAATGAAACAATTTTTAGTAACAATCAGTTTATTAAAAACAACTTTATATAAACCGACAAAATAAAAAAACACGTGCTGCCTCAACTTATGAAGGGAATAGGTAACATTTTGGATTTGGTAGATATACTTAGTGACATGAAAAACGTTCCCGGTACTGTCCGCCCCTGCTTCTTTTAGATTTTAAACATTGACACGACAATATTTTATGTAAAAACTAAATAATATTAAACGAAAGCCTTGTAATTTCAGAAGGTAGATAGGTTAAATAAGTAAAATTAAGTGTGACTATTGTTATTTAAATTGATTATAAACTCCACATCAATCATGACTGAAACCAGATAACACGAAGCGCCAGTAATACCTGTATTGACAACGTAGCTCATAACATTAAGGGATGCAAAGGTGTAATCAGAGATTTTGCACTCTCCGACCACACTGCACAAATAATGAAGTGTCCGGTTAAAAAAGTGTAGTCCAATTGAATATTGGTATGTATATAAACGTAGTTTCACTAAAGAAAATAGATGTTTATTTGCCAAATATTTAAGTCAAATCTTGTATCAAAGTGTATATGAGTCTACAGATCCTAATAGTGCCTACAATTCATTCCAAGATATATTCAGCTTGATTTATGACTTATGCTTTCCATTAAAAAAGATTCGCATTAATAATATCTCAAGACCTAAATGGTTATCAAAAGGAATAAGAATGTGTAGTAAGCGTAAACGCGAACTTCTTTGGAAGTATAGGAAAAACTCAAACAACGACAATAAAATGAAGTTTAAAGCTTATGCAAAAAAATACAAAACAATCATTTCGCTGACAAAAAAGTCCCAGAACAATTATTTTATAAATACGGCTGATAATAAATCCAAAGCAATGTGGAAAGTAATTAATGACGCTAAATTTAACTATCCTATATGAGGGTATTGAGAAGCTAATAATCAATGACGAGGTACTTACTGATCCTAAGACTATGGCAAATAACTTTAATGACTATTTTGCGGACATTGTTAAAAACACTAATAATTTTTTTTTTCTGACTCAACGCGATCGTATTCTTCTAACTTGACATTTAACACTAAATCAATATTCATGCTCCCCACAATTCCACCAGACATTCTTAAAATTATAACTTCTTTGCGGAATACGAATAGCACAGGTTATGATGGTATTACTACAAAGATCGTGAAGGATGTAGCAACTTTAATTGCTGCTCCTTTAAGTTATATTACCAACTTGTGCATAGAACATGGTATTTTTCCAGAGAAATTAAAATTGTCAGTAATAAAACCAGTACATAAAAAAGATGACAAATCTATCATCAGTAACTATAGGCCAATTGCTTTAATAACCATTTTCTCTAAAATATTTGAAAAAAACATATATAATTGCCTTTACCCATTTTTCGAAAGTAATAATATATTTACCCCATGTCAATATGGTTTTAGAAAAAATAAATCTGTTAATATAGCAATGTATAACTTTTTACACAAAGTCCTTCTGAATATGGACACTAGGTCGCCAGCTATAGCGCTGTACATGGACATGTCAAAAGCATTTGACCGAGTCAGCCATAAAATACTTTTGAATAAATTATATGCATTTGGTGTAAGAGGTAACGTATACAAATTAATCGAATCATATCTCAGTGGCAGAAAACAGATGGTAGAATTAAAAAGAGTCTCCTTAACTACCAGAACTGAAGAAACGGTTGTTTCTGATGTTAGAAATATTCTTTCTGGTGTCCCTCAGGGCAGCATTCTAGGCCCACCATTTTTTCTAATTTACATAAACGACATGTCGACAGTTACAATGCACCACATGACGTTATTTGCTGACGATAGTACTATATTGTTTACCGGTAATGACAGAACTAAGTTAAAACTTGACTTAAATAGCACTCTAACAACAATTATAAAATGGCTTGATGAAAATGACCTAAAAATAAACCTAGAAAAAACAAAAATCATGGATTTTAAACAGCGAATACAACCTGATACCAATTTAAATATATGTTACTCTCAAACCAGCATAGAAGAAATTGATGTAACCAAATTTCTGGGTCTCTATATTGATAGCAAGGTAAATTGGAAGGCACATATAGAGCAAGTTTGCAAAAGACTTAGTCAGAGCTCTTATGCTCTTTACAGATTAAGACCCACTGTTAGTCAGTCTGCACTACTAACTGCCTATCATGGATATGTTGCTTCAATCATACGCTATGGCATCATATTCTGGGGCAACTCTGTGGAAAAAGAGCGTGCTTTTAGAGCTCAAAAGCGTTGTGTGAGATCGATGTGCAATATACACCAAGTGGATTCATGCAGACCACATTTTACTAATTTAAAAATATTAACTCTTCCTAGTATATATATACAACATTATTTTTAGTATATGCGAAACCTGAATATAGTTTGTTCAGAATAAGTAACTGAATCGATTCCAATAATTTTTACCCCATGTTATATTTTGGCCCAAAAATATTTAAAAAAGGTTAGTTGGACACCCCGAGTATATTATACTGTGCCCCGAGGAGCGACTAAGTAGGTAGTTATCTACCATACGCGCACAATGGCGCGGCGCGGACGCACAGCGAGCGGGGCGACCGGGGCGGCGGTGCAGCAACCTCAGTCACCCGGGTACCACTGGTTGGCGCGCACGTGTCGCGTGGGTCCAACTGCATAATCGCGAGCGCGCGGCCGCCGAGTTGTGTTTCGGTTGATCGTGTACTTACCTATCGTATGTAAAAAGTGTCGTGTAACCATGACTTTCTCATACACAAACGTCCAGTACACAGAAACAACGATAACAGTGATAACGTATCCCTGGCAGTGCGGCGGTACGAGGAGCAATCAGAGTATCGTGGAACACAATGCTTTGCCGTGATGATTAACATTTTTAAACACGCCAAGATGGTTAATTGTAGAAAGTTATTATTTGTACCTACAGCCTGCTGTGGTTAAGTAGGTAATGCGATGTTTAACACTTTTCATCCACTTTGAACAAATCGCATTGACTACATTGTATCACTTACGGCTTACGAATAAGTAATTACTTATTCGTAGCTTACGGCTGCATTTATTTACGAATAAAGTACATTATAATAACTACCTACACTTGACCATTACGACAGTCCAAAGCCTGCAAGTGTGATGGAAAATGTTATCACCCGTTAATTACAATACAATCGCCGCGCGGTACGTTTAGGCACGCGGTGCCCATGATTTCATACGGACAAACAGGTAACATAACAAGCTTATAACTTGGTGATTATTCATGATACAGTTTTGAAATTTTGTACATAGATTCTTTACATAAAAATACTAGACACGTGTTTCGGGTTTCGCATATACTAAAAATAATGTTGTATATGAAACTGTAATATTCATAAAATCAAATCCAAGTTTATTTGAATTTTGCACTAGGGCTAGACACATAGACAAGCTGCGCGGCGTACCCAGTAAAACAAAGCTTTTGCACCAAAGCATTTTCTGTATGGGCCCACGTATCTTTAATAATCTTCCACCTTTTCTCAGAACTATGACCGATATAAATATCATTAAAAAAAACTACACGAATTATTGATAAGTAAATGTTATTACTCCATAAGAGAATTTCTAAATGATAATACATTGAAACATACCATTTTGTGACATGACTAATTTGTAATTTGACATAAATAATATACTAATTTAATCTTCATGTATTGCATGACAATTTGATGTATTGTATTTTAATCAACTTGTATTGTGAATTTTGTGTGCCTCAATGGCGGGACATAGCAGACTTACCTGTAACTAACACACCATCTTATGAACCTATGATCCACAATAAATTATTTGAATTTAAATTTGAATTTGAATTTGTAATAATGTTTGTTGTACTTTTATTACAAAGTGTGCCCCTAAAAGAACCTTTTTTAACTTCTGTCTAATGCTATAGTAAATGGAGTATAGGTTAACGCCAGTTTTTGTAATAAAAACTTTAGCTTTGTCCGATTATACAGTTTGAAATTTTGAAATGGCTCGATGGTTTAAACATGGGTCTAAAGATATAACTTGTTTTATAATAAGGCTTGATAAAGTAAGTAGGTAGATATCCAATGCCACTTGGGAAGAACTAGCTTTCCATCAGTGAAATAATTTTTGTAACGGATCAGTCCTTCTACGAGTACCTACCTTAACCTTGTTAGACGTCTTTCATTCATACTCTCAACATGACCAAACCACCTAAGCATACAGTTTTCAAGTTTTCTCACTACATCTTTTCGTAAACCGTAACTTTGCCCTATCAAACCATTCCTCAATCTATCATTAAAAGTCACAGCACACATATTTCGCAACGCTTTTCCAAAGCATTGATTCTACATCTCTTTTGCCACCTCTACATTCATTTTCATACATACGAGTAAGTATAGGCACCACCACCAGCACACCATTGTGGACAGCAAGTCGTGCCTTTTTGGGGTAGTTCTTCAGGGACAAAATTTTCGATGTCTATGGGTATATTTCTGTAACCAACTAACAAAACGGCATGTAATTTTTTTTTTTGTACAGTTTAGCTTTATGCCTTACTAGGACAAATTATATTTTTTAAATAATTGCTGTCTATGTACAAAATAAAAATATTTGAAGTTTGTTCTTCTGATTCATATAACGCGTCCGTTTGCCATTTTCCGGAACAAAATGGTCGATGTCGCATTTTCCCTTTGATACATCAATATAAATTATAATTATATCGAAAGAAAATGAGTTGTCCTCTTACAAAAAAAATGTGTATTGGTTATAACTAAGTTAGTTTGTTTATAAATAAGTAAATAAGGAGTGTCCGGCGTATAATACTGATTAATGTGGCGTAAGCTTCACTTGACTGTACTTGGTCGGGTAATAATAATGAGAGTCTGGCTTCCTGCGCGGGGGGAAGCCAATCGTGCAACGGACGAGCTAGAAGGTGGACCTGCGGCTGGTTGGCTTAGATCCCGGTGTTACGAAGGAAAATATCTGATTCACCTGTGTTTGGTTCAGTTGGCATTATGATTAAAATGCCTACTTTATAAAATTTATTTTATTGTTTTAAAACTTCAATCTGTATTTCGTGTGATGCTTTTGGGTTGTGAAATCGTTTAGAAAAATGACAATAATGAAGTCTGTATGTATGATTAGTTGTGCATGATTGTAGGCAAAATTCTGATTCAACTGTGCCTGATTCGTACGGTCAAAACCCCCATATGACTAATGAAATAAATTAGATTTCCCCTCTCCAGCACGAAAGGAGTGCTTTTGTTGCATTATAATGTCCAATGTTTGACCGTGTACAAGTCAGTAGTTTTAGTCTTATTTATTATTATTTACTTAGCTATAACCTTTTGAATAATTAAAAAGTGACAGGAGTATAAAACTGTTCTAAATATGACACTTTTGATATGTCTTAGTCTTAATTAGGAATGAATAATTATTGTTTAGAATTATCAATCAAAACTAACGGTATATTTATTACTCTTTATTTCTGTTTCTGATTCATCTGGCCACAAAATATTCGAACGTCAATATCTTGACAACTACTTTATAAAAACGAGTCCCTCATACAAACATATGTTATTTGGTACGTCTATTTTCATATGAACATGTGTAACAGAGCTGAAAGTGAATTTAAATTTTGGCCATATGGATCAGTCGAAGAATCAAATTTCGAAGAACTACCCTTTGGACATCGAGTATTAGCATAGCATCACTCTCTTGTCCACATCTGCATCTACTTTCCAAACATACAAACTCATTCCCTTGCTCCACATTCTTTTATCATTTACTAGCGGCCCACCCCAGCTTCACATAGGTGTATTTTTTTTTTTCGAATTTCCGACATTTTCTTTCATACAAACCTTGTCCTGGTAAATACCGAACACAACAAAAAAAGAATTATCTATCCAATTTGGTGCAGTCATTCGGATGTTATGCTGGGCCCGCATGGTGAATTAGGTACTGCCCACTCCCGCTCAGAGAGAGGAGGCCTGTGTGCCAGCTGCAGCAGTGGGAACATATAGACCGATAATGATTTGAAAGTTAGGCGCGTACAGACATTTCGGCGACTTTGCTTTATAGTTCTCTAAGTAATGTAAACTATGTAAGGATTTTCATTTGCATCACCCATCGATTCATCCTCTTTTGGTTCACACACTTTCACCTTCGTCTTGTTCACATACCTATTCATCACTTTCATCTTAAATGATTCGTCCATCACTTTCAACGAGTTTTGCAACAGTTCTGCTGAAGATGCAATGCGATGCGTTTTGCGTGGATGTGACGCATATTTTCCCCCAACTTGTTCTTTTTTGTGTTCGAGTTCTTTCTCTGCGTCAAGTTACCGCAAATATAGTACATTACTGCACCGGCCAGCAAAAGAGGCATTGGCGGACGAACGTGTAAATGTGGGCCGAGGCGAAGCCGAGGCACACATACGTAAGTCCATCAATGCCTAGTTTTGGCCAAGGCTTGTATAGTACTTTTCTCAAATAATGCGCGGAAATTAAAACTAAGTAGTAAGTACCTAGGCAGAACTCTTTTGTCAAATACAATTACTTTTCAAAATCAATGACGAACAACGAACAACAATCATTTTTCCCGCGTTAAAGTGTTCAATTGTTTTTTTTTTTTCAATAAACAGCTTTTTTGCAAGCCAGTTCGAAAGGACGATACCTTATAACGTCCCCCCCAACTAGTGATGTGCCTGGTGGCAATATTGCCACTGCCGGCAATATTCTAAATTTTTTTTCGATAGTTTATTAAATTGAAATCATACCAAACGTGTCACCGCACTACGAGGGTCATTATCTGTAGTGTGTCTGTGCGCCTAGTACACGCACATCACGCCGCCGCGCGCCAGTGCAGCGCCGTGATGTCGAAATAAAAAAATATTAAGCATTTTCAAAGTTACTGCTTTTGAGCTGAAATTTTGTACAGAGATTCTAGACCAGATACACTCTTCAACCCGTTTGTATTGACATACCGCTTCCGTAACACCCTGTATAATTTATATGTATATAGGGAAATAAAGGAAATAATAATAATAAAATAAATGCAATTTGGTAATTTGGTTTGGTTTGGTAAAGGAGAATGACAACCAATGGGCCCCTAGTTTTGGTGCCGTGTCAAGACTATTTACTTCTCAAAAATTAAGTCGTATTTTAACATGTTTAAGTTTATTTTATCGACATTTCTTTTACCCTAGCATTGGAAAACAAAATTAATATTTATTTTATTGAATTTATATCAGTTCCGCATTAAAACTTAACCTGAATGTTGCCAGACGGCAGACTATACTATGACAATTAAATAATTGTAATCGATTAAAAATATCGATATTTTACTAATCCTCCGACTAAAATGACCGGAGATAGGCTACAATAGCTTTTCTCCCGTCGTAATCTAGCTAACACTCTCATGTAACTGATTAGGCGCGAAGTAGACGACAGGCGGGCTCAAATAAAGAAAATAAAAGTAGTAAATAAACTTAAAAAAATATTATCGTATGTTTCATGGTATTTCCTACTGTTAGAAATATTCCGCTACATTCATACCTGATTAGTTTCTTAAAAAACAAAAAAATTGTACCACAGACATTATTGTGGTTAGTACTCAGGTTAGTACCTCCCATACATACCTAAATAGAGTTTATAATTATCTTTTTAATTATGTGAATAATATTATTTGTAACAAATCGATTGGGTAAATCGATTACCAAAATATTTAACATAGACAGATCTAACATAGGGTGCGTTCCGAATTAGGACTGTAATCGATATTATCGATTTGAGCATGCTTAAACCCGTACCGAATTAGGTTTAACCTACATAATATCTAGCAAGAGAAGAAGTAAAGTGTTGTCTAAATTCTGGAATCCATGTCAATACATAAATATTATTATTATCTATTATTTTAATTTCAAATACTTATGTTTAAAACAAAAAACAAACTTGTTTTATAACCTCAATTTAATCACCCGAAAAAATTAGATTTCTCTTAAACTAGGGTGAATAATTGAAAATCGATTTCAGGATATGAAAAGGTAATTCCAGGTCTAAAAAACCAAGTTAAAACCACCGTGACATGCGAAGTTTTTTAGGGGCCCAAAACTCCTAACAAAATGGGTTTGGTTTGGTGGGTTTGGTTTAGTTTGAGTCCCGGGGAAGGACATAGGATAGTTTTTATCCCGATATTCCGACGGGATCGACACTTATGCGGGTGAAACCGCGGGGCGCAGCTAGTACCAATATATTTTATTATAAAAAGCAGGTGTAATCATGGATGTTGGATGGAAGGATGTTCTGGGAGGTTCCTGCACATCATCAGGCGGGAGGAGACGCCCGAGTGTCACCACTGCGAGGATCGCCCAGAGGACACGGTCACAGTATAATATACAGTAGAACATCTTCATACAAACGTGCCGCTCTCGGTTTGAATGTGTGCGTGCGCGCCGCGCGCCGTGTCGGCACGCGATTTCACGCACACGCTAGCATAATATATGAGGGCATAAGGTGGCGGCAGTGCGGGCTGTGCAGCGCGACTGTGAGCACGCGCGTACGCTACATGACCGCTTGCGTTCGTCAACTCTCGCCGGCGGCGGCCACTTAAATTACGAGTATCATGACTTCAAAAAGGGGAAAAAAATATTGTAGTGTTTTCGGGTGCCTCAATAATGATTTCGCAAACCCGGACTTATCATTCTTCATAGTTCCTACTCAACCAGAAATGTAAGTACCTACTTATACTTAAATATTATTAGAAAATGTAGTATTGTATTGTTTATTTCACAGTTTATTTGCTTTATTAAGAGCGTAGCCGAGTCGCATTTTTCCATATAAATGTATTCCCAAATTTACTTTCTGAATACTATGTTTAGAGCTAAAGTTTATTTTAAGAAGTCTAGTTTTTAACCGACTTCTAAAAAAGGAGGAGGTTCTCAATTCGAATGTTTGTATTTTTTTTTTTTTATGTTTGTTCCCGCATAACTCCGTTGCTTGCCAACCGATTTGAAAAATTCTTTTTTTGTTGGAAAGGGTATAGGTACCTACTTCCCAAATGGTCCCATGAAAATTTTATCGAAATCGGACAAGCGGTTTTTGAAAAATCAACAACAATCTAAAAATTTATCTACATTGTCTACATTAACGATCTTTTTGTTTAGGTACTTTTTTGTGGGGTAGGTACAACTAAAAATTGAAAAATAAAAACTTTTTTACAAAAAAAAAACAACCGACTTCAAAAAAAAACACAACAAAGTGATAAATAACTTTAATTTCGGAAGTCGGTGTCAAAAAACGAAAATGCGGAACCAACGACACCGACTTCCGAAATTAAAGTTATTTATCACTTTGTAGTGTTTTTTTTTTGAAGTCGGTTGTTTTTTTTTTTGTAAAAAAGTTTTTATATTATAAAACAGAGGATTGAGTACGAAACATCGTTTAGGTAAACGTATTTGTCGCGTATAGTTGTAATAAGGGATATTTCACAATAATTAATATTGCAAATTAATTACTATTGAAATTATTATTTTTTCTATTGTCTGATGTGTTGTTCAATCCAAATATGGTGTCTTAATCATAATATTAACTTAACAAAATTACAGTAACATGTGACCGACTAACGCTTAGGGTTGCTTTACGTCGACGTTAATCAACGAGCGTGTAATTTAAGTGTAGAATCTAGATACACCCATTACAGGAATTACGGCAAAGATCGAAATTTACTCATGATCCCACCTGATGATTTTGTCGATAATGTAGAAAGGATGGAGCAGGTGTTTCGCAAAGCGTTCGAAAAGGACCACATCAACATTAAAATTGGCCGGTCAATTTACGATCAACTGAATGATATAGAATTTAAGATGCCCTGTCCATGCTTTCCCAAAAGCTTTACAAAAACTTTACAAAAACTTTACAAAAACTTTACATAAGAATGAGAATTTACTTTACATTAACAAATAATAATAAAGCGTTCCGGACGTGCAGAAACAGGAGAAAAATTTTCTCGGTATCAAATTTGTAACTTAGTATAATAAATGTTATGTGAATAAAGGCTTTTTATTTTTACTAAATTTATAAATTGGTAAAATATTCAATCATAATATGCTTTTTATTTCATAAATTTAGATCAAGTGCTGCTTGTTCGAAAATATTAACTAAAAGTAAAAGTGACAACCCTGGGGATCAACGCAAGAGTAGGCTAATAACTCGGCGGGCGGCCTTAGATAACTTACTGTATATTATACTGTGACACGGTGGAGCATACGGTGGAGGTCTGCCCCGCATGGGCGGAGCGCCGCCGTGCCCTCGTAGAGGCGATCGACAGCGGCGGCGACCTCTCGCGTCCGGCCCTGGTTCAAGCCATAGTCCGGGGCGAGAGGGAGTGGGAGGCGGTCACCTCCTTCTGCGAAGCAGTCATGCTAGCGAAGGAGGTGGCGGAACGGCTGAGGGAGAGAGCCTCACACCCCAGCCGCCGCGGGAGACGCTCCGGGCGTCGGGAGCCGCGTGACGACTCCCGGCCACCGTAGGCGCCGGCCTGCGGACGGAGAGTAATGGGTAGCTCACCGTCCGATCAGGACCAGGCCCGTGCCGGACGGCGCGTACGTGTTCCACGCGCGCCTCAAAGAGATGTCAGCATAAAGGAAGGGGCCTGCCAGGGCCGAAGCCTGCCGGGGGTGCGGGATCGTCCGAAAGGGTTACCGCTACCCCGGAACATAAAGGGCTAAGGAAGGAACACGGATGGGTTTTAGTCAGTAAGAGTATGACACTCCCTTCGCTCCACCCAGAGCGGGAGGGGTCATTTGAAGATTTCCCATCCATAAAAAAAAAAAAAGTGTAGAATATCGATCATAAAATATTTGAAATACGCACACGCGTGTCCTGCAAAAAGATAGGACACAATTATATGAATAAACATCAATGTATATTTTGCATCTCTTTCGCGCTGCACATCACGGCACGGGGTTGGGAGAACTGGAGAAAAGTATCTGGGCATCTCTTCGAGAATGCGCACGTCACTTTAACGTCCGTTCCTAACCGACCTAACACGAGTTTAGGGAAAACTGCGGTGAAAATTTTATCTATTCCTTTGACTTCTGCTTCTGTGGAAAGGAGTTTTGCTACATTTTCGAATATTCACACTCCTAAAAGAAATAAACTCATAACGGAAAGGGCCGGCAAAATATACTTCATAGCCTTCATAGCACATAATTGGAAACTCTTAAACCAAAACACGCATCTAAGTCAACAGCCAACGCCTGAAGATTTGCCCGATGAAGAATGTGCCGACGATGTGGAATTTGACTTTGTCGACGAAATGTGATGAACCACTAAACGATTTCAGACAGATCCATTGTCTATGGATTAATTAAGAATTTAATTAGTTAATTTTACTTTATGTATTTTAAATTATAAACAAAACGCTGTGATTATCAATGACTGATTATTTATTATTAAGATTTAGAAATCAAGAGCTGTGATTTTAAAATGATTATAAAAACTACTAAGTTGTTACTCTAAGCGGTGATTTACTGATAATATGTAAGGATTACTGAAACAAGTGCATTGAAATATTAAAATAATGTTATTTTTGAGGATTATTTGTAGTTTTGATAGAGATTTGTAAAGATTTACACTTTGTTATGTCCATATTATATGTATACTTATACTCGTTGTTTTTGTTTTGTGATTTTACATGAAAAACAAGTACAACATTAAAATAAATGATGCCCTTTATTCAATACACAACGATCATCAATTCTTATCTTAATATTTATGTGTCATTTCTTATATTCACTATCGTGTGCGGCAACATGGGCAATATTGCCGGTAAAATAACGGGAATATTGGCAAAAATGCTGGCATTATTGGCAATTTTACCCAAAACAATATTTTATTATATGTAATGTAGAGTATGGCCTTTAAATGCTAATTTTAAGTGTTGTACATAGTTTCCGTACTTAATTTGACTTATAATTAAGCAATATTCCCAAATATTTCCACTCCCGGCAATATTGCTGGCAATATTGCCACCAATATTCCCACTTCGGGCAATATTGCCGGCAACGGCACATCTCTACCCCCAACACATAGGTACCAACAAACCAACCAACAAACTTAAAATGTATCTCATTCAAACCTTCTCAGTAAGGTGATCAATTTTTACTATGGCGAGTATGGTGAAATCTCTCAAAAGTGCGGGATATTCCGAGAAAAATCATGTTTTAATGTTAGGTACTATTTTTGGCACAAAATAACAGTTTGTAAACCATATTCTTTGATTTTCAAACCTCTCAAGATTAACTACGAGATGCCATTTAAAAAACAAAAACCGTCATTCGTTACTCGTCCAATTTTTCCTATTCCTATAGGCAGTTGTCCCACCGGCGGCGATGAACGAACGAGTGGCGAGTAGAACTAGCAACTGAAAACGAGTTGGCGAGCAGCGTGTGTGTAGTTCCCATAGTTTTGTCGCTAGGCTATCAGCGAGTGTTCGAGTGCGACGGGCGATTACTTTCACCACTCGTTCGGGGCGGTTAGTCCCACGGGGGTTTCTCTCGGCGTGAACTCTGACCGCCAAGCGAGCATCGCTGAGCGAGTATTGCTGGGCGAGTATTATCTTTGATAGCTCTTGTATCTCAGCGACAAACCAGTGGAGCGTGTCCTCGCCGGCAGTGTGAACAGTCAGCGATCAACTGTTAATATATGCATCTCTTTTGTTTACACGGAATGTAGGTATATCTATTGTACGTTTCTTGAGCGAGAAAATAGCCGACAGTTAGTCGCTTCTTCGCCGGGCGGCGGTGGGACAACTGCCATATATGCTCGTCCACGATGGAGACGCGACTTTGTTATTTTATTTTCACTATCGGATTGTTTTACTTAGACCTCTTACTTACCCCTGCATGTTTATTGGACCTGATTAATACCTTCTCGGGTCAAACCCTTTGTATTGTTACGAGCTTGGGGTTCGTGACAATAAAAACTGCCGATTTAAAAACCAAAAATAGACACTTTAATTAAAAACACCAATTACAACTTTTAAACACACTAATTACAAAACACAATCGCACTACAGATCACTTGAAAGTCGCACTTGAAGATCGCTTCGATGTTTTCGCTTGTATCGCTTATCCAACACTGATTGCCGGCTCGCAGGCACACCGGCCTTATATAGGCCTCGGATAGTTCCAGAACCTTCTACCGTAGAAACATCTAGAATGTTCGAGTACATACCGAACCCGACGGACCAGACGTCGATAGTTCTGGAAAGTTCTATCATCGAAGTTTCTAGAACGGTCGCGACTATTAGTTCTGCTACTCGATACTAGATGGCGCTAGTGGTAGCTAATATCACCATCAATTATGGCGCGCAACACTGCCCCCTCCTAAAACATGCTCGTCCCGAGCATCATTGGCCCCATGATAACGCGCCAGTCGATCCACATGGACGATCTTAGGAGTACCTCTCGCACCTTTCTGTATCCGGTAGGTTACGTCATTGATCTTTGTCACAATCCGGTACGGTCCGTCCCATTTAGCTTGAAGCTTAGGAGATTTCCCTTTGCTGCGGACTGGATTGTGCAACCACACTAGTGAACCTTGGTCGAACCCTTTATTGTTCATTTTGCGGTCATAACGGGTTTTCATCTTCTCAGACATTTGCTGGCCCGATTGTCTGACGTGCTCATAGATGTCATTCATTTTGTTCCGCAAGTCATTCGCATAATCGGTTATACTGCGTGGGGCATCAGGTGGTATTCCAGTGATCAGGTCTACAGGCAACCGTAATTCTCTTCCAAAGTTTGCGAAAGCTGGTGTCACTGATGTACTTTCGTGAACAGCACTTCGATATGACAACAAAAACGGTTGTATGTGCTTGTCCCAATCTCGTTGCCGATTTTCCACAACTTTTGCCAGGTATCTCTCCAATGTCTGATTAAATCGTTCCACCATTCCATCCGATTGTGGGTGGTAAGAAGTTGTTCTCGTTTTATGAGTACCCATAACTCGACAAGTTTCCTGGAATATTTGGGACTCAAAATTCCTTCCTTGATCACTGTGAATCTCTAAAGGTACTCCAAAACGGCAGAAGACTTCATGAACCAGTTTATCTGCAACTGTTGAAGCTTCTTGGTTTGGAATGGCGAAGACTTCCGGCCACTTAGTGAAATAATCCATCACAACCATGAAATACTTGTTACCAGTTTCACTCTCCGGGAAAGGTCCCGCAACATCAAGGGCTATCCTCTCCCATGGTGCACCAACATTGTACAATTTCAATGCACCTCTACTACGAGTCTGAGGTCCCTTTACAGCTGCACAACTCGTACATTTGCGGCACCAGTCCTCGACATCGTCCCGACAGTGGACCCAGTAAAACCGTTCTCGTATCTTCAGTAGGGTCCGTTTAACTCCCAGATGGCCTCCTGAACAACCATTATGGTACAGCTGTAGAACATCCGGTACTTGAGCTTTAGGGACAACCATTTGCAAATGACAGCTGTCTCCCCGAGCATTTTCCCATTTACGGCACAGGACTCCTTCCTGAATCACCAAGCTGTCCCATTGGGCCCAATAGCTTTTTGTGATCGAACTCATCGCTGAGACGTCGCTCCACGTGGGCTTAGGTGCACCGGCCTTTATCCACTCGAGAATCGGCTTGAGGTCTGAATCTTCCTGCTGGGCACGTTGTAGGGTTTCCTTCCACTCGTTGCTGAGGTCTGTCTTGAGCATCCTCACAGGTACGACTTCTTTACTTTCTTGCCTAGTACAATGCTTGCAGTCTTCAGGACAAGGTCTTCTTGACAATGCATCCGCGTTGCCATGAGATTTTCCGCTGCGATGTTCGACCACAAAGTCGTATTCCTGCAGTAGTTCAATCCATCTCGCAACTTGACCTTCTGGATTTTTGAACTGCAATAGCCATTTCAGTGCAGCATGGTCAGTTCGTAAGTGGAATTTCCGCCCCAGAAGATATTTGCTAAAATGCTGCAATGACTTTACCACAGCAAGCAATTCCCGTCTCGTGACACAATAGTTCCTTTCCGGCTTTGACAACGACTTGCTGAAGTACGCTATTACAACCTCTTGATCACCATTCCGTTGAGACAATACACCACCAAGTCCTATGTCACTTGCGTCTGTGTCAACTATAAATTCCTTGCCTGCATCAGGGTACCCCAAAATAGGTGTTTTGCACAGTCGGTCCTTTAACTCCTGGAATGCGATATTGCAACTTTCATCCCAGCAGAAATGTCGCTTTTCCTCGGTTAGCTTGTGCAGGGGTTTGGCTATATCCGCAAAGTTCTTAAAAAATCGCCGATAATAAGAGCACAAACCCAAAAATGCTCTGACCTGCGTCTTATCTTTTGGAACTGGCCAATTCTTGACAGCGGCGATTTTCTCTGGATCCGTGCGGATACCTTCTTCCGACACTACATACCCCAAAAAGCTAACTTGTCGTTTGAATAGTGAACACTTCTTTGGACTTAACTTGAGGTTGGCACTCTGGATCTTCATGAGCACGCGTTCCAGATTTTGAAGATCTTCTTCAAACGTACGGCCTACGATGATGATGTCATCCAAGTAGACCAGACAGGCATCGCCAATTAGCCCGGTAAGTACAAGTTCCATCAACCTTTCAAACGTTGCCGGAGCATTGCACAATCCAAACGGCATAACTTTAAATTGCCAAAGACCCTTTCCTGTCGAGAATGCAGTTTTCTCCTTGTCCTTGGGATCAATTTCAACTTGCCAGTAGCCACTTTTCAGGTCTAGAGTGCTAAACCACTTTACTCCAGTAAGCATGTCCAGCGTGTCATCAATTCTTGGCAAAGGATAGCTGTCCTTCTTCGTAACGTCGTTCAGACGACGATAGTCAACACAAAACCGCATGCTGCCGTTTTTCTTCCTTACCAGCACTACAGGTGAACACCATGGACTAGATGAAGGTTCAATAACACCATCCTTCACCATTCCTTCGATCATGGTTTCCACTTCCTTTTCACGTGCTACCGGCAATCTCCTTGGCCGCTGACGGATAGGCAATTCTTCTCCTGTGTTTATTTTGTGTTGAACTAAGCCAGTCTTCCCAATGTCAGCATCGTTTGACGAGAAAACACCGGCGTACTTGAGTAACATCTTCTTCGCCTTGACCATTTCATTTTGGGACAGAGCGCTGCGGCAGTCTTCTAAAAGTGTGGACACTTTCGTTTGTGCATCCTTGCTGAGTGTCCCAGTCGATAGATATTGGCATCGACGTAACCAATCCACTTCCTCGCAAGTACCAACTAGTGTGCCTTTTTCTATAATCTGTTCCTGATCACAAAGGTTCAGCACACGTACCCCTGAGATGTCGGTGGCTCTGACCAAAGTTCGTGCCACTTTCCATGGAAGGTCATTGTCTACCCTTTCCACGAGTACACAACGATTAGTTTGCCCAGGATTCCGAGGAAGACTAACCGGCACAATCGTTTCTGATCTCGGCGGAAGAACAATCTTTTTAAGGCTGTACACATTCCCTGGTAATGCCCCTTCCATAAAAAGTTCCTCTTGTCCACATTTCAAAACACCTTGCTTGACGTCAATCTCGCAATAATTCTTCCTCATAAAGTCAAGGCCCAAGATGCAATCGTCCATTATATCAGCCACGATGACATTATGCAGGTAGATTCTGTTGCCTAGCTTCAACTCCATCTTCTTCTCTCCATGGACGGGTATACGCTGACCGGTGGCTGTTACCAAATTAATGCGTTCTCGGTTGTATGCGGAGTCCCCAAGGAACCGACTTATAAGTTGGGAACTGACGACCGTACGAGAGGCTCCAGTATCTATGGTTAGCTTACACGGCGTTCCGTTGACCTCGCCCTTGATGATTAAGCTGTTCCCGTCATGGGTTTGAGTGATCGAAATCCTTGGGGCTCTTTGAGCATCAGCCAGCACCCGCCCCGCAGTCCTGGCTATTACTCGTTTCCCTGCTGCTGGTTCTGGGCGGTGCTGTTAGCCGCACTACCCTCTGGAGCTCGGTCTTCTCTTTCTTCAGTTCGCTTAGGGCAACTAGATCGAAGGTGGCCCCTTTCCCCACAGCCATAGCACCTAGGGCTGTATCCTTTGTTGCGGTCGCGAACTGTAGCCGCTGCAACCTCCCTGACGCGATGGGAACGATGATCCTGCCGCACAGCTTCCACCTCCAGTGCATGGGCCAAGGCGTCCTTAAGGGTCCCGTGGTGACCGAGCCTTACAGCAGCTCTAACTTCAAGGTCACGGATGCCGTCGATAAATACCTGCACCAGGTTCCCATCAATAAGCGCAGGTACAGACTGGTATGCTTTCCGAACCAGCTTCTCAACTTCAAGGGCCCACTGCTGCAGGTTTTCATTATTGCGTTGCACGCGATCCTTGAGCTGCGCACGAAACACGTGTTCCAGGTGAGCGTCGCCATACCGAGCCTCCAATGCCTCAAGGAGCTGCTCGTAAGTCACTTCTTTTCCAAGAGCTTCCAGCACAGTTAAGGCCTGATCGCGCAGGCCTAGGGTGAGGGCAGTCATGGCCTGACTCTTACTCCACCCGTTCGCCTTCATGACAGCCTCAAACTGAATTTTGTAGGCCGACCAGGAAGAAGTTCCGTCGAACGGTGGCACTTTGAATCCCCGTAGCGAAGGTGTTGTAGCTACGGGGGCTGCGATTCCATCCTCAAGTTTAAGGTAATCCAGCGTTTTCTTCACGTCAGCCATCACGGTTTCCTTCACTTGGTCGATTCGGGTTTCAACTTCCAACAGGCGGTTTTCATGTTGGGCAACCTTATCCTTCACCTCCTTCATGTCTTTCCCAAAGGCAGCGTGAAGGTCCTTCATAAGGAGCATCTGCTCTTCCTGGCGGCGCACCTGCTCCTCCTTATCCCGCTGGAGCTGTTCTTCCAACCGAAGAGCCTGTTCCTCCTGTCGGCGGGCCTGTTCCTCTTTGTCCCGCTGGAGCTGCTCTTCCAACCGACGAGCCTGTTCCTCCTGTCGGCGGGCCTGTTCCTCCTGACGGCGAGACTGCTCCTGCAGCATCATCATCAGAGCAGCAAAATCTGGTGCTGATGATGCTGGAGCAGCTGTGGACGGGCCGGCCTCCGTGATTGGTAGTTGTCCCTCCGACGTCTGTGGCGTTGCTCCACCGAATCGCCTCTGGTCCGTCTCTTGCTGGCGTTGACTCCGGGTACGGATACCCTCCGTGTCGTCCTTCGGTAGAATCGGCATGATTTTAAATCCTTTCTTCTGACACCAATTGTTACGAGCTTGGGGTTCGTGACAATAAAAACTGCCGATTTAAAAACCAAAAATAGACACTTTAATTAAAAACACCAATTACAACTTTTAAACACACTAATTACAAAACACAATCGCACTACAGATCACTTGAAAGTCGCACTTGAAGATCGCTTCGATGTTTTCGCTTGTATCGCTTATGCAACACTGATTGCCGGCTCGCAGGCACACCGGCCTTATATAGGCCTCGGATAGTTCCAGAACCTTCTACCGTAGAAACATCTAGAATGTTCGAGTACATACCGAACCCGACGGACCAGACGTCGAGAGTTCTGGAAAGTTCTATCATCGAAGTTTCTAGAACGGTCGCGACTATTAGTTCTGCTACTCGATACTAGATGGCGCTAGTGGTAGCTAATATCACCATCAATTATGGCGCGCAACAGTATTGTTAAATTATCAAATAACTTCTGCCGCTCTGGGCGGAGTGAGAGGGCGTGTCAGACTTTTACTGACTAAATCCCACCCGTGTTCCTTCAGTTGCCTGTGCCAGAAGCCACGGTATCTCTTTCGAACAACCCGCGAGCCCGGCAGGCTTCGGTCCTGGTAGACCCCGTCAGTTAGTGCTGACATCTCTTTGAGGCGCGCGTGATACACAACGCGCCATCGTCTGTCTGTCTGTCACCAGGCTGTATCTCATGAACCGTGATAGCTAGACAGTTAAAATTTTTACAGATGATGATGATTTCTGTTGCCACTATAACAACAAATACTAAAAATAGAATAAAATAAATATTTAAAAATCACGTTTGTTGTATGGGAGCCCCATACAACAAACGTGATTTTTAGGGTTCCGTAGTCAAAAAGGAACCATTATTTATGTTTCGCTGTGTCCGTCTGTCCGTCCATCCGTCCGCAGCTTAGCTCAGACTCCTTGTATGTACTAGAAAGCTATAATTTGGCATGGATATACATATTAATCACGCCGACAAAGTGGTAAAATAAAATCATGGAAAATATTTTTTTTCGTTCATTCTCAGAAGATCCATTGGCCAGATCCATGATGGATCTAGTGACGATTGTTTTCTCATTAGATCCTGATTTCAAGATGTGGATATACTGAGATTTTTTTTCGCAGATCCATTGGCCAGATCCATGATGGATCAAGTGACGATTGTTTTCTCATTGGATCCTTCTGTCAGCTTCCTTCTCAAAGTTGTGTCTACCGAGCTGGATGACTTTCCCTAGGTAGACATAATCCTTCACAACTTCGAGAAGCGACCCTTCGATGTGGATTGGACTCGGCAAGACGTGCGAATTGTACATGACTTTTATCTTGTCCAAATCGGTGTCAGGATACTAATTTTTTAATATTAGTGATACTTATTCACTTATTTTAGTGATATTTAATTGTTTTTGTAGCATTACTTTTTTCACATCAAAGATTCTCATTAGATCCATTTTACTTATTTTTTTATATAAATAGATCTAATGAGAAAACAATCGTCACTAGATCCATCATGGATCTGGCCAATGGATCATCTGAGATTGAACGTTTTTTTAAGGGTAAGTACCTAATTTACACGTAAAGTGGGGATGTTTTTTTCGTCTACCCCATAGTGTGGGATATCGTTGGATAGGTCTTTCAAAAATATTGCGGATTTGTGCAATACATTTTTCGATTCAGGGATCTGTTTGTGAAATATTAAGCTTTAAAGTGCTAAATTTTGTTAGAGTCAAGTGTGTGTGTCCCCCTTGCCAGCTAAATGGATATGTGAAAAAATTCACGGCAGTAGAGTGGGCGTGGATGGCCAAATTGTAAACTATGAGGAATAGCGAAAAGTATTGAAAGGAGTCGCGGGCTCGATTTTGATGAAAACTAAAACTGCATCATTGGATTTTTGAAAAATCAATATTTCTAGCCAGGAATCGAACCTGTGGGCGTGGATGGCTAAATTGTAAACTATGAGGAATAGCGAAAAGTATTGAAAGGAGTCGCGGGCTCGATTTTGATGAAAACTAAAACTGCATCATTGGATTTTTGAAAAATCAATATTTCTAGCCAGGAATCGAACCTGTTGATTTTGAAAAAAAAAAAACACATACTGTATTATTACACCATTTGATAGTGTCCCTAGTAAGGATCAAATTCTGGGAAGTAATGACATACGGCAAACTTAAGGAAAATGTTGAATTTTAATAAACTGCTTTTTATTTTAGAGTATCATATACTACTCAAAACAAAATAAGGGCCACCGTGTATTTTGTGTATTCTAATAAATGTATTGGGTTTGAGGATAGATAAATAATTAAATTGAATTAGCTAGCTAATTTTTAATGCAAAAACCTTAAAATTAAATTTATTGATTGATAAAAGAACATCTGATTAGGTTTTTTGTAAAAAATGCAATTTCAGCAAAAAAAGACATTTAACGAAAAAAGAGATTAAAACAAAAATGTCGAAAGCTTTTATTCTTTTTTGCACTTCTTTAGTATCGTGTGTGTCCTCCTCTTTTTCGAACAGATTCTTGAAGCCTGGAATCCACACTTCACCAGATGTCGCACTGTCTCTTCTGAAATTTGTTCCCAGCTTGACTTTAGCACGTTAATGAGCTGTAGTTCATTATGCAAGGGTTGATTTGTGTCCCGGACACTTCTTTAAAACAAATCCCACATGTGTTCGATGGGGTTAAGATCCGGACTGTTGGCAGACCACGGCAAGACACGTATACCAGCATCGTCTAGGGCTTCCCTAGTGGCTCTAGCTGTATGAGCGCGGGCATTGTCGTGCATTAATGTGAATCTTGCACCAATTCTTTGTGCAAATGGCATCACATGAGGTCTTATTATCACCTCAATTTATCGCATAGCCGTTATCGTGCCTCCGCTGAGTATTGCGAGTTCGGTTCGACCTGATAGAGAGATTCCTCCCCATACCATGACATTGGGACCGCCAAATCTGTCACTTTCATGGATATAAACATCCGAAAATCGCTCACTTTCTCGTCTCCATACTCTAATACGACGATCATCACTAAAAAAAATTCACTTTACACTCATCAGTGAACAATACTGAGCTCCATTCACTTATGTCCCAGTCCAGGTGCAGCCTTGCGAATGATAATCGGTTTGCACGGTGTACACTAGTCAATGGAATCCACACTACGCGTCTCCTAGAAAACTGCTGGTCTTCATGTAACCGATTTCTAATCATTTGGTCACTCACGCGGGTACCGGTCGCCTGGCGTAAGCGATTTTGTAAGGCGCGGGCGGTGACGACGCGCTCTCTTCGCGCAGTCAAGTGTATGTAGCGGTCTTTCTGCGGGGTGATTGCTCGATTCCTGCCAGACACCCGTCTTCTGGTTACACTCCCAGTCTCTTGAAATCGATTCCAAGCATTCTGGATCGCTCGCGTTGAAAAGTCAAGCTATAAAGCTACAGAACGCTGCGAATGTCCCTCTTGGATCAATGTGATGGCTCTAGTTGCGGTTTGCAGGTCCATATGTCTTCGGATCCTCGTCATAGCGCTTTCAAAATGTTTATCCACGTTGTAACTTAGCAAATGTAAGACTGTTCCTAAAAGAATCCACAATTTAAATGACTTAAGTATTCGTCTTAGAATAGGGTAAATTCAAGTGGTTACAAAAAAAAGTATCAAAGCACCCACTTTAAAAAGTATGCAAATGGTATCGTCACATTATGTTTGTTAATACTTCAGGATATACCAGACAAAAGATTATATCGTTTAAGAACGCTTTAAAATAATTTAATCAGACCGGATGTTAAAATTAACAAGTGGCTCTTATTTTGTTTTGAGTAGTATACATACATTACGTACCTTGTTCGAAATGATGCTCAATATTTTTATTAACACACCCGCAGCGCAGTCACCTTCACAACATTAGGTTCTAAGTTCAAATTTCTATTACGATCTTTGGAAAATATTCTAATGAAATCAATAATATTGTAATGTTGAATGCAATGTACAATCCTTGAGACGTCGAATCCAGCTATGTAACAACGGTCATCATTTTGAACAATTAATCAGTTAAGGTTTAGTAGGTAGGTAACATAACCTGGGCCCGGCTAAATAATAACAGCCGCACAGGTCAATCTATCAGGTTAAGCTACGCTTGCCGCGGTTGGTCTGTGGATGGGTGACGATCTTTACATACCGAGGTATTCAGCTGCATCCGGTTAGAATGGAAGCCGAGCATTGGGAAAAGGCTAGGCAGATGATGATGACTTGATGAGGTAGGTAACATAAGAAAAAAAAAGTATTTTGTTAAAAATGAGCACTTTCCTTTAGTTTGCCGTATATCATTACTTCCCAGAATTCGATCCTTATTAGCGACACTATCGAATGGTGTAATAATACAGTGTTTTTTTTTCAAAATCAAAAGGTTCGATGCCTGGCTAGAAATATTGATTTTTCAAAAATCCAATGATGCAGTTTTAGTTTTCATCAAAATCGAGCCCGCGACTCCTTTGAGTACTTTTCGCTAGTCATCATAGTTTCGGATTTGGCCATCCACGCCCAATTGAAAAATTCACCCTGTATATAACGAAATTAAAAGGAAAACTATCACAGCTAAGTAGGATTTACAAGTTTACGAGTAATAGTCGACGAACTTAAATTTACAGTTGCATTGTATGGGAGAACATGATTTTCAACTACAATGTTAAGTTTGTTCAAGGGATAAATTCATTCAGTGGCGTGCATTGCATATAGGCATATAAGCAGTGCCTACCTCGATATATCATACATCAATATAAGCCTGTCAAATACATTTTAGTGTGTGTGCGCCCCACAATTAAGAAACTCACTAAATTATCATCTATCTATATAAATAAAAACAAAAGGCCTGACTGACTGACTGACTCATCAACGCCCAGCCCAAACCCTTGGACCTAGAAAGCTGAAATTTTACAAGATGGTTCCTTTTATGATGTAGACCAGGAATAAGGAAGGATTTTTTGAAATTCAACCCCTAAGGGAGTTAAATAGGGGATGAAAGTTTGTATGAAAGTCCGTCAGTTTTAAAGTTAGGATCTTCAAATTTTGTGTTTCGGCTGACGATTAAAAATTAATTTGTACGTGTCTCAGCGTTTTTGATAATTCTACCCCCAAAGGGTTAAAAAGGGGGATTAAGTTGTGTATGAAAGTCTGTCAGTTTAAAAGTTAGGATCTTCTAATTTTGTATTTAGGCTAACGATTGAAAATTAATTTATACGTGTTTCAGCGTTTTTGATAATTTCACCCCTAACGGGGGATGAACGACCTGACTGACTCATCAACGCCCAGCCCAAACCCTTGGACCTAGAAAGCTGAAGTTTTACACAATGGTTCCTTTTATGATGTAGACCAGGAATAAGGAAGGATTTTTTGAAATTCAACCCCTAAGGGAGTTAAATAGGGGATGAAAGTTTGTATGAAAGTCCGTCAGTTTTAAAGTTAGGATCTTCAAATTTTGTGTTTCGGCTGACGATTGAAAATTAATTGATATGTGTCTCAGCGTTTTTGATAATTCTACCCCCAAAGGGTTAAAAAGGGGGATTAAGTTGTGTATGAAAGTATGTCAGTTTAAAAGTTAGGATCTTCAAATTTTGTATTTAGGCTAACGATTGAAAACTAATTTATACGTGTTTCAGCGTTTTTGATAATTTCACCCCTAACGGGGATGAACGACCTGACTGAGATATCAACGCACAGCCTAAACCGCTGGTGATGGGGACTTGAATTTTGGAGGGTGTATTCTTTGTAAAGTATAAGTATCCAATAAGAAGGGGTTTTTGGAAATTCAACCTTAAAGGGGGTGAAAAGGGGGGATTTTGTTTGTATGAAAAATCTTATTCCTTGAGTTAAAAACCTTGAACCTTGGCACGAATACTTATCTAAGTAAATTATGAAGTTTGGCATTTTTCGTTTTTCTAAACTCATTTCAACCCTAAAGAGGTATTGGGGGGTGTCAAAATTTCTTTGGAAGAATTTCAACGCGCTGTCCGATTAACTCGACACTCAGTCAGTATTAATACTAAGGACTAAAAATAAAGAATAACCTGTATCAGGGTTTTTCGAAAATCTACCCCTAACTGTGTGAAAAGGGGTTGTTAATTTTGCAAGGGCATATTTTACTGTGTGGCTTGATTAGCTGGAAAATTTTTCATAATTCGACCCATGTAGGGGTGAAAAGCGGGAATACGGTTTATATGAAAAATCTTATTCATTTGGTTAATAAACTTGAAACTTGGTACGAACATTTATCTAAATAAATTATAAAGTTTGGCATTTTTTGTTTTTATAAACTAGCCCTTAAAAGAGGATTGGGGTGGGGGGTGTCAAAATTTTAACGCGTGGTCCGATTACCTCGAAACTCGGTATTTATACTTAAGACCATAAATAAAGAATAACGTGTATCAGGGTTTTCCGAAAATCTACGCCTAATGGGGTGAAAAGGGGCAGTTAATTATACAGGGAAAGATTTTAATGCGTGGCTTGATTAACTTAAGAATTCGTATAAATAATCTTTAAGTCAAGTAATGAACACACCCCAAACAATTTTTCGAAATTCTACCCCTATAGGGTGAAAAGCGGGAATACAGTGTATATGAAAAATCTTACGGTACAAATACTTATACAAGTAAATTATGAAGTTTGGCATTTTTTGTTTTTCTAAACTACCCCTAACAGGGGATTGGGGGCGTCGGAATTTCTATGGAAGAATTTTAACGCGCGGTACGATAACTCGAATCTCTGTATTTATACTTAAGACAAAAAATAAAGAATAACGTGCATCAGGGTTTTTCGAAAATCTACCCTTAACGGGGTGAAAAGGGGTATTTAGTTAATTATACAGGGGAGGATTTTACTGCGTGGTTTGATTAACTCAAAAATTGGTGTAAATAATCTTTGAGTCAAGTATTGAAAAATCTGATTCCTTTGATCTATACACTTAAAAATTCGCCGGAATACTTAGTTGTCTAAATAAATGATAAAGATCATACCTACATACATTTTCGAAATTTTTAGAGGAAAGTACGAATTTCACGCGGACGAAGTCGCGGGCAGAAGCTAGTACCTAATAAAAAACAATATCTTCATACAAACACACGTGGCAGTAGGCAGTCGCCGGACGGCCTACTCGGCTCCCGTACTATTCGCAGATTGTCATTGGTCTTTACTCGTTCAAGTTAATACGACAAAATCAAAAATAATACGTACGTCTCACGCGTAATACCATTACATTCGACCTTCGCAATTTATCACCCATGCCTACTCAAATAACCACACTTTTTTTTCTGATTAGTAACCGCGTTTGCCTAGACTAGACCCGGCCTAGAGCCTACCTATTTTGAAAACCATTGCACGCCACTGAATTCATTCCTACTACGGAACCTTTCATTGTGCGTGATCCGACACGCACTTGGCCGGTTTTTTATACAACATTATTTTTAGTATATGCGAAACCTGAATATAGTTTGTTCAGAATAAGTAACTGAATCGATTCCAATAATTTTTACCCCATGTTATATTTTGTCCCAAAAATATTTAAAAAAGGTTAAAAGTTGGACAACGAGCGACTAAGTAGGTAGTTATCTACCATACGCGCACAAACAAGCCGCACAATAGGCGCGGCGTAGGCGCACAGCGAGCGGGGCGACCGGGGCGGGGGTGCAGCAACCCCTTCAGTCGCCCGGGTACTACAGGTTGGCGCGCACGTGTCGCGTCGTCCAACTGCATAATCGCGAGCGCGCGGCCGCCGCGGGCCTTACAGTTGTGTTTCGGTTGATCGTGTACTTACCTATCGTATGTAAAAAGTGTCGTGTAACCATGACTTTCTCATACACAAACGTCCAGTACACAGAAACAACGATAACAGTGATAACGTATCCCTGGCAGTGCGGCGGTACGAGGAGCAATCAGAGTATCGTGGAACACGATGCTTTGCCGTGATGATTAACATTTTTAAACACGCCAAGATGGTTAATTGTAGAAAGTTATTATTTGTACCTACAGCCTGCTGTGGTTAAGTAATGCGATGTTTAACACTTTTCATCCACTTTGAACTTTAAGTGGTTGACATAAGGTGCAACAAATCGCATTGACTACATTGTATCACTTACGGCTTACGAATAAGTAATTACTTATTCGTAGCTTACGGCTGCATTTATTTACGAATAAAGTACATTATAATAACTACCTACACTTGACCATTACGACAGTCCAAAGCCTGCAAGTGTGATGGAAAATGTTATCACCAGTTAATTACAATACAATCGCCGCGCGGTACGTTTAGGCACGCGGTGCGCATGTTTTTGTACGGACAAACAGGTAACATAACAAGCTTATAACTTTGTGATTATTCATGATACAGTTTTGAAATTTTGTACATAGATTCTTTACATAAAAATACTAGACACGTGTTTCGGGTTTCGCATATACTAAAAATAATGTTGTATATTATGTAGTGTTAAATATTGTACGGTGGTACGGAACCCTTCGTGTGCGAGTCCGACTCGCACTTGGCCGGTTTTTGGTTCGATGTAACGTTAGGTCGGATAAGTACTTCGATAAACTCCTATGCGAATATCATTACACCTATGAATTGTTACTTCTGTGCTTAGGTTAGGTTAGCCTTATCACACTGGCAATGTGCAAATGAGTCCAAAGCGAGGCGAGTGCTCAGCGAGCTCACCGCGAGATCGCGGCGAGCTCGCTTCGCGCCCGCGGCGTGTTCGCCGCGCTCTCGCTGCGAACTCGCGGTGAGGTCACTGCGTACTCGCCTCGCTTGCAAATCGTCAGTGATACTAAGGCCCTTATTGCATCGATTGTCATCGACGTAACATGGCATCGTAGAAAAGCTACGGTTTTCTAAAGAGCGGTTCCGTCATAATATAACGGCCGTGACATAAAGGTGTCAAAAAAAGGCTCTGTAGTTGGACAGCCGAATGTGTGACTGTTCACCGCTTTCATAAGAGACCAAATCTTAAGAAACTGTCAAGTCAAAGAAACGTGTCGAAGTAAAGAAAATCGACAAAGAAGATTCGATCTAGAATACGACAACTGGTAAACATAGCACCAAGACATTGAATATCTATATTAAATCATAGCACGCAATGCACATTGCATACTTACAATATTCGACTCGATTCCGGAAGAAATTTTTCGAAAATCCACATTCCTGGTGATTTTGGTCCGTTTCTACAGTCGACTTCCAAATAATCTTAAAATTTTTCTCTATAAAGCTATAACATCATAAAAAAATATATTATTAGTAGTCATGACATTTCGTTGATTTGAAAAAAATCAGTGTCAATCAACATTAAAAGTAAATAACTTATTAATAAAAAAGTTTTTTTTAATAAGTTTTTGTTAAAAAACCGGAGAAGTATGAGTAGGACCATAGAGTAGGACCCTCGCCCTGAGGGTTTCCTTCGGATTGAAGGACAAACTTATGAGTATATACCTACTATAAAGCTTATTACTATTAATAGTTTTTAGGCATAATATTGAGAGATTTACCATGTATTTTAAGACCATAGACTTATAAGTTTTTCTATAAGTTGCAAGATAAAATATATAAACTAACAGACTTATGTTTAGGTCTGTGGTTTAGGAGAGAGCGGATCACCCTGTTTTACCCCTTTGTCTATTTTGAATGTTGTGCCTATGGAATCCAGTTTAACGTTGGCCGTGCTATTATTATAAATAAAATTTAGAAGATCTATGTAGGTTTCCTTCCACAACACACAGGACAAAGAGATCGATCGTCGAGTCGAAAATGCGTGGAGGAGCTACTGGTCCATGAAGGCGTTAATAAAGGGCGACCTTCCTATTTCATTAAAGCGTAAGCTCGTCGACATGATTGTGTATCCTGCCTATCCTAACCTATGGCGCCCAGAATTGGTCTTCGACAGAGGCTCAGAAGTCCAAACTCAAGGTTTTCCAAAGAGCGGTGGAACGTAGGTAGTATCTTAAAGATTAAACTCACCGACCAAATTTGCAACACCACAATACGCTCCAAGACAGGTATCGCCGATGTTGGCGGCAAGTCTGCGTCACACTTATAGGATGCATCCAGACAGATGGGCTAACTTTTATTTAATTTAAAATGGGCTTGTTTTTAGCTTTTCAGTTAGTTTTAGCATAAGGTTGCAGTCGGGTTTTTTAATAACTTTTTTTTTACAATAAAAACAATACTAATATACATACATTCGTTATGATTTTTTGGCAGATTATTCTGCAAGCAACATACTAAAGCACTAGTGTTTTATTTTTTTAGTCAAAACAATATATTTTTTGTAAATAGATAATTGCTTCATATTTTGCAATAAATTAACAGCGTTGAGTCATCGCGCTTCTCTTTCTTTTCTATGCAGTCCAACAAAGACCGCGCTTTAGATCATTTAATAAAATATGGTATCGCTCATTTGGACAAACATCGACGTAACTGCTTTTTTTTACCCGACTGCGCGACGCAAAGGAGTGGTAATGTGTTTATCAGCCTATGTATGTATGTATGTTCCTTTGAAGCACTATACAGACCAAACGCCTGGGCCGATTTTTATGATTCACACGTCAATCGATTCCTCTTAGTCCGGCGAGTGTCACTAAAGACATGACGTTAATGAAAATTCAATATGGCGACTACTGGACGCCATATTGTGAAAATAAAAAAAAATTAAGTCAACAAACTATGTCAAGTGGGGTATCGTTGAATAGGTCTTTCAAATATTAGTGGTTTGGGAAGACCGTTTTTTGATTAAGTAAACCGTTAGCGACTTATCAAGCTTTAAAGTACCAAATTTCGTTAGAATCAAGTGTCCTTCCCGGGTGCGTCTCATATCGTATAAAGTTATTTGGTATATTTTCATTTCAATAACGTTCACAAGATATAATAAACGTGAGATATACCAACTGCTGATATAATTTCTTTACATATAATACCTATTTATATACTCCTTACTTCGTATAACGTTATTGGATATAACGTTTATTTAATCAAAAATCATTAGGTCTATCGTTTAAAATATATATTGATACCGTCATTATGGTTAACACCCCGATTCAGAGCAATCCGACTCGGACAGCTTAGGTTAGAAAGCCTTCGTGGCTTCGTGGCTTCCGAATTATTTCCGTTACCGTTACCGCACCCGAACTCAACGAACGCAATAGACGACGTAGGATGCAAGAGCGAGCGAAGGGCATCCCGAGGTTCGGTTTGGTTAGGTTACTTTAAACCCTTTACACAGAAATAGAGGCCCCGCGAAGCGGGCCTTCGTCGACATAGGATGCAAGAGCAAGCGAAGGGCACCCCGAGGTTCGGTTTGGTAAGGTTACTTTAAACCCTTTACACAGAAATAGGGGCCCCGCGAAGCGGGGCTCCGTCGACATAGGATGCAAGAGCGAGCGAAGGGCACCCCGAGGTTCGGTTTGGTTAGGTTACTTTAAACCCTTTACACAGAAATAGGGGCCCCGCGAAGCGGGGCTCCGTCGACATAGGATGCAAGGGTGAGCGAAGGGCACCCCGAGGTTCGGTTTTGTTAGGTTACTTTAAACCCTTTACACAGAAATAGGGGCCCCGCGAAGCGGGGCTCCGTCGACATAGGATGACATAGGATGAAAAAAAAAGTTTTTATCATATTAGACTAAATAGGTTTTATGTCTATTGAGTGGTATATCAAACGATTCTTATAGAAATTAGTTACATTAAAATTATATCAATCGTTTATTATATTAACTGATCATTATCTATACTAATATTATAAAGAGGTAAAATTTGTTTGTAAGTTTGTATGTAGGGGGTAATTTCTGGAACTACCAGTCGGATTTGAAAAATTCTTCTTGCATTTGATAGCCCAATTCTTGAGGAAGGCTATAGGCTATTTAACGTCACACTATGGCCCTTAGCAGTCGAGCAAAAGCATTATGGGGAAACGAAGTGATAGAGCAGGAGACGCGGGCAAGTGATGCAATACGACGAGATGGGTCGAGGGAATAAGAAATTTCACGCGAACGAAGTCGCGGGCAGAAGCTAGTATCAAATAAAATTATAGGTTCAGTTGTTATATCTTGTAAATATTAGGTCCTTACATATGAAATTGGCGTTTTTCGTACTGGCCACTTTAATCACGAATTTCTCCTCTTTGGTAAGGAATTCCAAATTCAAATTTGTACAGCTATTTACTCATGTATTTGTGCTTCGATGACCGTCATTCATTTGTTTTTTTTCTTCTGTTTTTTCTGTTTGCGTCACTCATTTTACAAAATGGAAAATTTAAAATATCGCATTATTTACGAGTACGAGTTCCGCCGTGGCACTAGTGCTGCGGAAACGACTCGAAGGGTGAATGATGTGTATGGCGGTCATGTTGCAAAAGAAAACACAGTTCGTTTTTGGTTCCAACGTTTTCGTTCTGGAAATTTCGACCTGCAGAACAAGCCCCGTGGACGGCCTGAGACCCAAGTTGATAATGGAGAATTGAAGGCTATTGTGGAAGCGGACCCATCGCAAACCACGTCCGAGTTAGCTGCAGGCTTCGATGTGATGGAAAAGCTAGCGGCTAAACAACCAAGGCTGGTCAATCGCTCCACGCCACTGCTGCTTCACGACAACGCCAGACCACACACTGCGCAACAGACGGCTACCAAATTAGAAGAGCTTGAATTGGAATGTCTTAGACATCCTCCGTACTCCCCGGACCTTGCTCCAACAGATTACCATTTTTTTCGCAATTTGGATAACTTTTTGCAAGGGAAAAAATTCAACTCCGATGGGGCAGTCCAAATCGCCTTCAAAGATTTTATTGATTCCCGTCCGACTGGTTTTTTTAGTAAAGGGATCAATGAACTACCTATAAGATGGCAAAAGTGCATTGAAAACAATGGTTCATACTTTGATTAATTAAATATATTATATTAAAAAATATTCGACTTTTTGTTCCTTCCATACAAAACGCCAATTTCATATGTAAGGACCTAATATTAGAGGTTTTGTAATTATATCATATATTACTTACCCGTCCCCCCCTCTACCAACTAAACGGTTGTAGTTAGAAATTTAAATGTTACGGCAGTAGTACATACCTATATATGTATTACGAAGTTTAAAGGAAAACTATCACACTTAAGTGGGATTTACAACTCATAACTAAAAAGAATAAAATTAAAAAATCAAAAAGCCCGACTGCGGTAAAAAACTTAAGTTAAAAAAAAAATGAAAAGCTAAAAACAAGCCCATTTTAAATTAAATAAAAGTTGGAAGCAGGCGGGACCCATACCATTTTTATATTTTTAAACTCAAATGGGTCCTATTTGCATCAAAGGTCTATTATTATTAGGCTCCCCCTTGATTGGACCTCCCTTAGTTCGACCCGGTGCAGACGCGAGATGTTGATTACCATTTTGTAGTCTGTTATTTTTATTAACAATTACTGAGCTTAAGAGCCTATACTACCTCAGCTAAAATTCACTCTTTATCTCGCTCATACGATACTGCTCGCGGACTGAGTGAGAGCGAGACAGAGTGCGGTGCTGGGCGGCAGGCAGCGCCAATAGTTTAGGTATTTGCTTTTTACAGTGAAAATAATGGTAATTATAAAAAAGTAAATAACATAAGACCTGCTTTAAAGTAAGTTCAGTTAGTACGAGTATGCAAAGTTTCATGATCTAATTTGAAGTATTTTTTTAATACCAGCGGTTTATTGTTCGGGTTAGAGGTAACTTTGGATTTTTTTTCTATCGAGAATTTTATAGAATCGTGTTTTCGTCTAACATAAGACTTAGTATTAATCCTCAACTTTACCATATATTTATTTCAAAATTAATGGTGCAGTATTTTCGACATAACGGAGGATCACGCTAAGCCATTTGAGGTAGTATAGGCTCTTAATCGTAAACATTTATCGTCAGGAAAACATGAACATAAACAATCACCCTGAACATTTATATTATTTTCAACACACTTGCTCGTAAAATGGCTCTTAATGCACCGCTTTTAGGACCATAATGCAGTGTATTACAAACGCGTGCTTTTTCTTTACGTTACGGTACTTGTGCTTTATTTCCACAGATAACTATTTAATTTACTAGTCGGAGGTCGGAGAAGTGCGTTTTTTTTTTTAATATCTTCAAAGAGACTTCACGCCAAAAGGAATCCGCGAGCCATATTTCACCTTTTTTTTAATAGTCTGAATTGTCTTTGGTCCCAAAATGAACTAAAATGTATTTACCTTAAGATGAATGCGCAGTTGTAGCCTGCGAAATTCAATTTTTCTAACGTTTTTTGCAATTTTCAGGTCAGTGTCAGGTTGTATCTTGATCAAAATATGATTCGCGACTATAACAAGTATGTATGTACAGAATTATAATCATTAGAATCATTATACATCTTTCTTAGTTAGATTTGTTCCATAAGAACAAATCTCTTATGAATAAGTTCTTAGGGAACAAATCTGACTTAAATAGGTATATTATATTAATGATTCTAATGACTATAATTCTGTAAATACATATCTATTATATATATATACATTTTGATCAAGATACAACCTGATACTGACCTGCGAATTGCAAAAAACTTAAGAAAATTTAAATTTCGCGGTCTACCACTGCGCATTCACCTTAGGGTACATCCAGACAGAGCGAGGCATGCGCCGCAAATGATTTTTTTTATATGTACGGTTGCCTCAGGCTGAGGCATCTAACATACAAAAAAAGTACTTGCGGCGCATGCCTCGCTCTGTCTGGATGCACCTTATAATAATATTGTCCGTGGTCCCTCGCGGAACCAAGCGGAAAAGACCACTGGCGTTCTATTATTGCGGATTCTCACTGAATTAATGTATATTTCTGTATGTCAATAGTACTTTCTAATTCCATACTAACTAAACTACAATTTGACATACGTTTTGTCTGTGCCTTTAAATAAATAAACGCGCGCCATTACTTACTCTATGGGTAAACCTGCGCGCGCACTACGCTAGCGCGGCGCGTGGAAAAACAAACCCAGCCCGCCATTATCCATACAAGTTAATATTTAACAATACAAGCCTGTTTTTTTCCTCACAAATGTGTTGAAAAACGTCGTATGATACGCGTGTGCATTGATTATTAAACTCGAGGCGGTATTATTCGCGCGAGCCGTAGGCGAGCGCGATAAGGAAGCCTCGAGTTTTTTGTACAAAAAAGATTTGTACAAAAACTGTTGTTTCCATCAAGTTCAAAATGATTTTCCTAGAAAGTCCTTATAAAGTTCTACTTTTCAGATTTTTTTTTTTCAAAAGTTAGAGGGACACATTGTTTTTTACTTTTGGAGCGATTATTTCCGAAATTATTGACATTATCAAAAAATGATTTTAGTACACCCCTATTCATTTTTAAATACCTTTCCAACAATATATCACACGTTAGGGTTGAAATTTGAAAAAAAATCACTTCCCATTTTACATACAACGTGTAACGTTAAATGCGCAAAACCTCAGACACCCCAACTGATTTTGAATTCAATTGACCTATTTCAGAGAGAAAAAAAATCATTAAAAAAATTGTAAAGGTTTTATGTGCTGTTTTAGTTTTACTGGCAATTCTAATCGTTTATTGCGTCTGCGACGAGTGACGACGCTCTATTGAGGGAGGAGTCGTCACCGGGCCGGGCCGCCGCACACGGGTTCACTTTGGCAAAACTATAGACTTAAGAATCGATGTGAGTCAGTGTGTATATTTTGAGTTGGTTTTTTTTTTTAAGTATTCCTCTTTTGATTACAAACAACTTTTTCTTGTCGCGTTTTTTTAAAAAAACGTACTATTTCCGAAAAAAAAAATATTTTGTGTTTTTTTTGTATGGGAGGGTATGTAATGCGTGCGTGGGTCAAAATCAAACTTAGTAGGTATTCAAGAACACGTCATTCTCAAACAGAAATGACAAAGAAATGTTATTGTATCCCTGCCGCTTTTCGAGCTACGGGCGCTCAAAGATTAGAAAAAAATAAAATATTTTGTTTCCATTTTAAAAGACCTACTGACAATGAAATCTGAAAATGCCGTTCAAGATTTAATTTTAAACATCGCAGCACCCAACAACACTCATAAAAACAGCTGTATGTTGTCAGTAGGTCTTTTAAAATGGAAACAAAATATTTTATTTTTTTCTAATCTTTGAGCGCCCGTAGCTCGAAAAGCGGCAGGGATACAATAACATTTCTTTGTTATTTCTGTTTGAGAATTACGTGTTCCTGAATACCTACTAAGTTTGATTTTGACCCACGCACGCATTACATACCCTCCCATACAAAAAAAACACAAAATATTTTTTTTCTCGGAAATAGTACGTTTTTTTAAAAAAACGCGACTAGAAAAAGTTCTTTGTAATCAAAAGAGGAATACGTAAAAAAAAAACCAACTCAAAATATACACACTGACTCACATCAATTCCTAAGTCTATAGTTTTGCCAAAGTGAACCAGTGTGCGGCGCCGCGCCGCACAGTGGGCCCATACTGAAAATTTGTGGACTTAGGCAACAAAGTTCCAATATCGATGCGATTTTTTTTTATATGACGTGTTATGATATTCCTAACAACTTTTATTCTTATAAAATTTCGTCTAAAGTTGATAGTTTGTCTTGAAAAAAATTTATTAGTTTTTTTTGTATGGAGCGAATCACGTTTCATTTTTTTTCTTCAATTGTACTAATATGTTGAGTGTGTGGCGGTGAGTATATGATAGCTAGGGTCATTCTCTATCCATGAAAAAAAAATCAGCGCCGGCTATCTGCGGCATCGCGAGTAATCATTCGGTAAAAAAAAAAATATTTTGTATGAAATTTTTTGCCATTTAAAATAAATTCAAAGTATATTTTTTGTCTCATTTGGCTGTTTTGACCTTCTTTTTAGTTAATATATATATTTTTTATAGCGCATAGTTACATATAACTAGTAATTCTGGTAGAGATTAGTTATTATTGCATGTTATCGGTAGCACCTGCATTGTGATTGATGACTCATTTGTTTGTGCGCTCGGCTAAGCGCATAACTAATGAGTTTTCAAAAATGCTCGTCTCTGATTGGCTGAATAATTTTCACTCACTGTTATGTCCACTACTTGAGTAATTAACACTGACTATAAATATAAAGACATTCATTAAGTCCATCTAGTTTCGCTCTTGTCGCTTATTTGTGAACACAGTGAAATACTTTTATTTTTATATTTACATTAGAACTATGGCTGGATTTTGTACCAACCTAGATCTTTTTGTGAAATTAAGAAGTGGCGGTGATCTGAAAAATCATATGTTTCTATATGAAAGTATCATTTCTGTCTTGACTACCGAAGTTTCTGAAGAAGACAAGAACCGAATCAAGGAGTTCTCTCGACTTTTTTGTGTAAATCTAAATAAAAAGTGGATAGAGTCATGTAGACATCAAAAAACTTTTATGAACCGTGAAAGTAATCGCAAGTGGTTGGAAAAAAACATCAAATGGCCTGTTTGTGACACTGTTGACCTGAGAAGTGAGATGGGCTTTTCAGACGCAGCCTTATCTGAGCCTGTGGATATAGATTCCCATGTTCCTACTCTTGCAGTATGTACTGAGGAAGCGGGAACATCTACAGAAAAGGAGCACAGAAAACGGTTCGAAGACTTAAGTAATAAGCAAAAAAAAAGACGTTCTACTTCCATAGTAGAGGAAAATTCCGAGGAAGAGTTGCAGCACTGGTACATAACAAAATTGAAAGACAACGGCAAAACGAATCTGGCAAAAGTGGTCGAATACCTTTCCAGTAATCCAGATGCGCTATCCGAAGTAGATGAGCGAATATTCAAGAAGCAGAGCTTAAGTACTGTCTCTGAAGATAAGTGTTTAGCTCTTTATACATCACTTGCGCTCTCGAAATGGAAATACTTAGCTCTTCGACAATTTCTGAAAGAAGAAAACTGTGCTGCCTTTCCATCTTATCCAAATCTTGTAAATGCCAAGAAAAGATGTTACCCACCACAAGAGAGTATGGAGATTACTGAAAAAGGAGCTCACATTAAATTGCAAGCGCTATTGGACCACACTGTGAAGAGGATTTTACTAGATATGAATTCTGTTGATAGGTCTCAAAATGAAGAACTCAAGTTAACCTGGAAATGGGGACTTGATGGTTCTTCGTCGCAGAGTAATTATAAACAGAAAACGTCAAACACAGCTACAGAGTTCGATGATTCATCAGTAGTCATGATAAGTATCGTCCCTCTTCGGCTAGTGTCTACTAGCCCATCATCTGGGAATGAAAATATAGTTTGGGAGAACCCCACACCTTGCTCAACTCTTTACTGTCGACCAGTGAAGTTTACTTTCACTTCAGAGACAGCTGATTTTATAAAGTCTGAAGAGTCTGAGATGAAAAAACAAATTGATGAACGAATATCTACACAGTTTGGAAATATTATTGTATCACATGAATTGCATATGACCATGATTGATGGAAAAGTGGCCAATATTATTGCTGAAGTACCATCATTTGCAACGTGTCCCATTTGCTTGGCAAAACCGAGCGAAATGAATAATTTAGACGCTTTGGCTTCCAAACCACTTCGTGAAGAAATTTACAAACAAGGAATTTCTTCACTGCATATGAAGATTCGGTGTATGGAATGTCTTCTCCATATATCTTATAATCTGGATTTTCAGCGATGGACTGCTCGAGGCGAACATAAGGCTTTGAAACAAGCTAAAAAAAAATGTACGTTTGCCTGGCTAGGCCCCCCGGAATTTGCGATTTAGGTATACACCAATGCAATGTACTCGCCTCTAGGAGTATATGTACCGCTTTCTTTTTCAATGTACCTCTGTACTTTTGAAGAAATATGCAAAAAAAGGGGGCCGTGCCAGCCAAACGTTTTCAGCACGGCCCTCGTGTAACTTGAAAAATATATAGCGTATTAAAAAGTTTCATAAACTCAAGGAATGTACTTTACTAACACGTTCTATGTACCGTAACAGATATTGTGAATTCGTAATAACAAATAATATATAGACGTGGATAGGGGGCCGTGCTGAAAAAAAAGAAATGAGAAAATATCTGAAAAAGACAAAACAACCTTAGCCAAAAACTATATAAAAGTAATTCATGTTTGGCAAGTAACATATGTACCGCATTGGTTTCTCATACAACTTGCTAAATTCAAAAAATAAACCAATTTTAGTTTATTCAGCACGGCCCTCTATAGTTGCCTATATCTTTTTAAATATGACATGTGTGTTTACAAAATTCGACTTCCTGAATTATGTATAGGAGTACCTACATTCGTTCCAAATAAATTGCGATTATGGTGTATTAGTATTTTAAAAGATAAATTGGATCAAAAATATCCTAACATGCAACTGATGGGGTGACCATGGTTCCATAAATTAGGTTGATTTATTCTATACCTTTAATGAAATTATGTGACTACATTGAAATAAACATTCTTTTTTTACAATTTGTTTTTTTTTTTCTTTAAAATTAATATTAGCGATGACATCTTTTAAGGGAATTAAATCAGTTAAAACTTGTTGTGTGCGGTCGCTATTAATTCACTAGGTAAGGTTCAATCAATGTGATTTGTTGGAAACGTATCTGTAATTTTTTAAGCCTTTTAAGCTCTGTAGTCAAAGTGAAAGCATTTATTTCAAATAGGCATATAAAAGGCACTTTTGAACGTCAAAAATTACCTTAAAATAGAATTGATTCTAGTCGCCCCTTCCAAAAGGTAGTTTTCGTGTGGAGAAGAATGGGCAAGAAACTCCACCGTTACTCTTTTAAAATGTTTTAGGTACCTACAATATTTTGCATGGGTACATTAATTATATAAGGTGTAAAAAAATTAACCTTAAAAACTTTAAGAGGTGCTTTAGACCATCGAACTGAACAACTTTCACTATGGGACCAACTCCGAAATCACGAAAAAAAAATCAGCTGTTTCATACAAAAGTTCAATACCTACTCGGCCAAAATGTATGAAACAGCTCATTTTTTTTTCGTGATTTCAGAGTTGGTCCCATAGTGAAAGTTGTTCAGTTCGATGGTCTAAAGCACCTCTTAAAGTTTTTAAGGTTAATTTTTTTACATCTATATAATAATATGTGAGGACGATGCACCTAAAATAAAATTACTATACCACAATAGGTAAAAGAATTGTAGTGTTTGTGACACATAGTTTTTCTGCGATTATTCCATAGGTAAACGTAACTAATCTGTGAAATGTACCGAAACTGTAATTTTATTGTAATGTACCGTACATCAATCCGTGTGATTTATTGGAAATATATATGTGATTTTTTTTAAGCCTTTTGAGCTATTTAGTCTTAACGACACTTGTTGTTTTGTTCGATTTGCGACCTACTACTTACTACTATTATAGTTATCGTTAATAGTTAATACAGATTACGATATTTTTGATTTTTTTATTTTATTAAAGATTTACTCAGAAGTTTTTTTATCCATTCTCACGTGGAATCATGGTCACCCCATCAGTTGCATGTTAGGATATTTTTGATCCAATTTATCTTTTAAAATACTAATACACCATAATCGCAATTTATTTGGAACGAATGTACTCCTATACATAATTCAGGAAGTCGAATTTTGTAAACACACATGTCATATTTAAAAAGATATAGGCAACTATAGAGGGCCGTGCTGAATAAACTAAAATTGGTTTATTTTTTTAATTCAGCAAGTTGTATGAGAAACCAATGCGGTACATATGTTACTTGCCAAACATGAATTACTTTTATATAGTTTTTGGCTAAGGTTGTTTTGTCTTTTTTAGATATTTTCTCATTTCTTTTTTTTTCAGCACGGCCCCCTATCCACGTCTATATATTATTTGTTATTACGAATTCACAATATCTGTTACGGTACATAGAACGTGTTAATAAAGTACATTCCTTGAGTTTATGAAACTTTTTAATACGCTATATATTTTTCAAGTTACACGAGGGCCGTGCTGAAAACGTTTGGCTGGCACGGCCCCCTTTTTTTGCATATTTCTTCAAAAGTACAGAGGTACATTGAAAAAGAAAGCGGTACATATACTCCTAGAGGCGAGTACATTGCATTGGTGTATACCTAAATCGCAAATTCCGGGGGGCCTAGCCAGGCAAACGTACATAAAAAAAATACCACGCAACAAGAATTTCGTGAGCAAACTGGAATGCTGATTGATATAGTCAAACAGGTATGTATTTAATTTTCGCTCTTTTTATGTTGTTTGTGTATTATATCTCTATATATTGTATATTACAGTATTGTTTTCCCATTTTAGGGTTTTGGAACTACAAATGACGGGAATACTGCGAGGCGCTTTTTCCAAGATTACAAAAGATCTTCCAGAATAACGGGAATTGACGAAAATCTGATTTTCAGATTTTCCGTTATTCTACAAGCCATATCATCAGGCAAAAACATTGACTGTGAAAAATTTAGAAGGTACTGTAGAGAAACAGCTGATGTGTACGTGCAACACTATTCGTGGTACTACATGCCAGTTAGTGTACATAAACTTCTAATGCACGGTGCAGACATCTGTAACCACTTTGGTGTTTTGCCAATCGGTAAGTAAAAAATAAATATAGTATGATGTATTATATTTGACTCGATTGCGTTTTGAAATTAAAATGTACATAACTTATTCGTTTTAGGTACCTTATCTGAAGAAGCTTCGGAAGCCCGTAATAAGGACTTCAGAAACGTCAGGGAGAGGCACACTCGGAAAACAGGGAGAATAGCAACAAACGAAGACATCCTTCATGGACTTCTAATAAGCTCTGATCCCCACATATCCTACATAAGGCCTAAAATAACGAAGAAGGTTCATAATGAGTTGTTGCCTGAAGCAATTCAGTTGTTACAGACTACTGAGCCTCCCTGTGGCAGTGAGATTATGGAGGAAGAAGAATGCCTCATAGCAGAGTCCGAAAATTTGCCAGACCCACTAGCACTTCTGGAACAAGAAATAATGTGATCCGGCTCTAGATTATTCCCACAAAAGCCCATCAGGGCTAGGAATATGACAAACAGCCCTTTTCAGGGCTACAATTACTTCACAGTTTCATATTGGTCATGGTCATACGTACGATAACTTATACTATAATATACATACGCTTGATTGTGTAGGTAATTATCAATGACTTGCCCGTACAGATTTAAATTATTTCACCTATCATTAACAAAGGGGTTTGAAGGTTTTGGCCCTAAAATCAGCCGCCATTTTGATTTTTTTTTAGAATCGCGGTGCACAACAAAAGTTATATATTTAGATAGAGGACACTTATACAAACAACAATGTAATATAACATAATATCTTAAAGCGTCAGGTTTCGGAGTTATTCACCAAAACATAAGTCGAAAACAACAAGGATTTTTTTGTTTTTTTTCCGTCTAGGTGAGCATATTGAACTATTAAGGTAATAGAAACGTTATGAAACCTTATGGAGAAGAAACAAAAGAAGAATAGACGTATTTTAAATAAATAATTAAACACCGCAATTTACAGTTCGTTTTTTAATCCCAGAGACTAATCTGACAAGTGTTATGTCAAACTTCTATACTAAAAAAAACGAAAACACAAAAGACTTAATGTCAGATTAGTCTCTGGGATTAAAAAACGAACTATAAATTGCCGTGTTTAATTGTTTATTTAAAAAATGACTATTCTTCATTTGTTTCTTCTCCATAAAGGTTTCATAACGTTTCTATTACCTAAATAGTTCAATATGCTTACCTAGAGGGAAAAAAAACAAAAAAATCCTTGTTGTTTTCGACTTATATTTTGGTGAATAACTCCGAAACCTGACGCTTTAGGATATTATGTTATATTACATTTTTGTTTGTATAAGTGTCCTCTATCTAAATATATAACTTTTGTTGTGCGCCGCGGTTCTGAAAAAAAATCAAAATGGCGGCCGACCTTAGGGCCACCCTCCATACAAAAATCTTCTAACCCCTTAGTATAACCTGAAACTTATTACGATATTTATTCAACAATAGATAACGTGCAGTTAAAAAAATAACACAGCCAATCAGAGACGAGCATTTTTGAAAACTCATTAGTTATGCGCTTAGCCGAGCGCACAAACAAATGAGTCATCAATCACAATGCAGGTGCTACCGATAACATGCAATAATAACTAAATCTCTACCAGAATTACTAGTTATATGTAATTATGCGCTATTAAAACTATATATTTAACTAAAAAGAAGGTCAAAACAGCCAAATGAGACAAAAAATATACTTTGAATTTATTTTAAATGGCAAAAAATTTCATACAAAATATTTTTTTTTTACCGAATGATTACTCGCGATGCACGATGCCGCAGATAGCCGGCGCTGATTTTTTTTTCATGGATAGAGAATGACCCTAGCTATCATATACTCACCGCCACACACTCAACATATTAGTACAATTGAAGAAAAAAAATGAAACGTGATTCGCTCCATACAAAAAAAACTAATAAATTTTTTTCAAGACAAACTATCAACTTTAGACGAAATTTTATAAGAATAAAAGTTGTTAGGAATATCATAACACGTCATATAAAAAAAAATCGCATCGATATTGGAACTTTGTTGCCTAAGTCCACAAATTTTCAGTATGGGCCCACTGTGCGCCGCTCAGACTGAAGTAAACACGGCCACTGTCACGTATTTCGCACGCCCCGCCCCCGTGCAGATCGTCATTTCTCTTTCTAACCCTTAGGTTAAGTTTATGTTAAAATAAGATAGATAGCATTATTGTTTATTTCAAATTGTCTTATTCATGGTACTTACTGTACTATGTACGGAAGATTCGTATTTGCAATTTGCATTGAAATAAGAGCTAGGTATTATTATCCCGCGAATGAGAAAATTTAAATTGGTCGACAACAACTTGTGTTTGTATACCTATTTTGGCGGGTTTGCGCATGTGATGGCTTGTCTTATTAATAAATAGACACGGCAACGTTTTTAATGAAGATTTTTTGAAAAATGTGACCTATATTAAAAAGTGGTTCAATTGATTCTGCTCGTTATTCTGATCAAACTATTTTCAGGATTTGCGCATTTAACGTTATACGTTGTATATGTAGAGCTACCCTAATAATAGTACATTATGATACATGTGTGCTATGTTGATCATTAAACTCGAGGCGGTATTATTCGCGCGAGCCGTAGGCGAGCGCGATAAGGTAGCCGAGAGTTTAATTATCAATGCACACGCGTATCATACGACGTTTTTCAACACACTTGTGAGGAAAAAAACAGACTTGTATTGTTAAATATTAACTTGTATGGAAAATGGCGGGCTTGGTTTGTCATTCCGCGCGCCGCGCTGACGTGCGCGCGCAGGTTTATCCAGGTCATTCCAGGTCATTCCTACACCTGAGCGCGCATTGCTAGCGCGGCGCGCGTTTTTTTTTCTTTAAAGGCAAACACAAAACCGATATACAGCCTATAGAAAAAATATAATAAACACAAAATAATGTTCAGACTGATCGTAGTGTTGTCGTATGTCAAATTGTAGTTTAGTTAGTATGGAATTAGAAAGTACTATTTGCATAGAGAAATATACATTACTTCAGTGAGAATCCGCAATAATAGAACGCCAGTGGTCTTTTCCGTTTGGTTACGGGAGGGACGACGGAAAATTATAAGGTGCATCCAGACAGAGCGAGCCATGCGCCGCAAGTGCTTTTTTTTGTATGTTAGTTAGATGCCTCAGCTACCGCAACCATACATAAAAAAAAATCATTTGCGGCACATGCCTCGCTATGTGTGGATGCACCCTTAGGTGAATGCGCAGTGGTAGATCGCGAAATTTAATTTTTTTTAAGTTTTTTACAATTCGCAGGTCAGTATCAGGTTGTATCTTGATCAAAATGTATATTTATATAATAGATATGTATTTCAAGAATTATAGTCATCAGAATCATTAATATATGTATAAATTTAAGTTAGATTTGTTCCCTAAGATTTTTTCCATAAGAGATTTGTTCTTATGGAACAAATGTAACTTAGAAAGATGTATTTAATGATTCTAATGATTATAATTCTGTAAATACGTATCTGTTATAGACGCGAATCATATTTTGATCAAGATACAACCTGACACTGACCTGAAAATTGCAAAAAACGTTAGAAAAATTTAATTTCGTGGGCTACAACTGCGCATTCATCTTAAGGTAAATAAATTTTAGTTCATCTTGGGACCAAGGACAATTCAGACTATTTAAAAAAAAAAGTAAAATATGGCTCGCGGATTCTTTTTGGCATGAAGTCTCTTTGAAGAGATTAAAAAAAAAAACGCACTTCTCCGACCTCCGACTAGTAAATTAAATAGTTATCTGTGGAAATAAAGCACAAGTACCGTAACGTAAAGAAAAAGCACGCGTTTGTAATACACTGCATTATGGATCTAAAAGCTGTGCATTAAGAGCCATTTTACGAGCAAGTGTGTTGAAAAACATTTTATTCCATTTTTATTTTACCACGTCGGCGTGATTGATATACATATTGGTACCAAATTTCAGCTTACTAGTGCTAACGGTCACAGAGATTAAGCGAGGACGGACAGACAGACATGGCGAAACTATAAGGGTTCCTAGTTGACTACGGAACCCTAAAAAATTGAATAGACTTAAAAATTACCCCATTGGCTTGACGTCGACTTCTGGGACAGCCTGTAGGTATATCTGCGCATAATGTAGTGCATGCTGTGCTTTTAGTTATGGGGCACTTGTGACTTAAGTTTACCATGTACAAATACTATTAAAACCAATGTTTAACTTTTGCGTTTTATTTAATTAATAATACACATCTTTATCCAATTATTCGCCTATTTACATAATATTATTAAAAAGTACTAGAGTAATAAAATAATAACTTGCTGTGCAGAAAGCATGTTCCATATCTATTAGAATGTTATCATTTTTAAACACGAGTTTTAACAGGAATTATTTGACAGCTATTCTAACTAACGGCTACCATAAACGGAGAAATCGATTAGATCAGACAAATCTGAGCCAGATAGCTCTGAGCGGATGCGATGCGAACAAAAACATTAAACAATCACATACGTTCGAACGATTCGCTTCAGGGAGTGGTTGCAAGATACAGGACCCGGCCAGCGTATCCGATCATACCGATCACTCTGGCCGTCATTGGTCATGATCGATCTCGATACTGTTCTCGAGGTGAAACACTCCAAGACCGGAAAAACCTATGCTACTCGGTACCGTAACGCTGCGCTACGCTCCGCCTTGATGGAGTGACAGCCTTACCAGCACGTCCAGCATAGCCACCAGAATAATCCCTGTTAACTGACTGGGAATAGAATCAGTCAGTAATAATAGAATATCGTACAATAATCGCATAGTTTAAATGTTTGTGTATGTACTTGTTGGATGCATCTGTAATGCGTCGGATCGAAAACTAGATAAACAAAACTTGAAAAAAATCTGTTACAACAATCTACACAAAATTAAACGACGTCTCATGTCCTATAAAGTAAAAATGATATAGTTCAGTATTTTTTTACAATAATTATGCAATAGACTTATGCCAGTGGATAACTCCCTCCTAAAATAAAATTATCTATTACCAAAATATTTACATCAACAAAATAGGAAAATTAAATAACTACTTCACTTATTTGCTTTATGTCATGTGAAAACTTAAATATACATCACGTAATTATCGTAGCAACATACCAATATTTTATTAATAATATTATTTATTACTATAACAGATAACATTGAAATATCACATGATGAAATGTTTAAACACAAACGCATGATAATGCCAAAATTAAATAGCATAGCTTTATAAATAAAATACCGTCTTCATTGTTACTGTTACAAATTATATTAATATTCTTATAAGGAACAATCAATAAAACGCACATTAAAAAAATCAAACTGAAGCTGAAAGAGATACGAGGCAATCATTTACATTATTGTGTATGACAATATAATGAACACTAAATTTTCATAAAAATCACAGCTTCTATTGGTGTCATTGAGCGCTAATTTGCCTAAATGAGGACATATTACTGAGATAATTTTAAGTACACCTATTTATTTATTGAAAGGCACTAAGACCCTAATCTACAATAAAATTTCTGTACATGGTATTGAATTTGAGTTTGTTATTAATTTTTCTGTACTTATAGCGTTCAGGCAACATTTGACGCACGACTAGCCGATATTTATGTACAATTAATTTAAAACCTAAATAATACAGCCAGATAATAACTTTTTTAGGAATTTAATGGAATATTATGAAAGATGAGCTCTTACTACATTAAATGCAATTTTACTCAATGAAATACTTATTTACATGACTAAATTAATAATCTAAGGAAAACCTATTTGGAAAGAAGTCTCAAGTGTAAACTGCACCTTATTATTGATAACATAATTATTAAAATATAACAAAAGTAATTACTTTTCTGAATTTCATGCTAAGATTTTCATTATTAGGAATTTATATTATTTATCAAAATAGCCTTCTATCGGTTTCTATAAAGATGCGTTTCCACTACAGCGGAGACCTGCATGAATCGACCAAGCACATTTGATGAAATTCACATCACGTCACTCGTCTTGTCTGTGATTGGTCGATTCTTGCACGTCTCTGCTTTAACCTTTTGACCGCTTGTGTTGCATATGCAACACACATTTCCGTGCCCCTACCGCTCGTGTCGTATTTCTGTGACAGAGAACATGCATGATTTTTTCGTTTTATTTTCGTCCTAACTGCGTGGTACAACTAAAACCATTATTAAATAGAGATAAAAAAAATTTTGACTATGTTTTAATCGATACAACGATTTCTCCTCCTTATTTATTGTAGGTATTATATTTTTCTCTTGATTTTATCCATTTGTAGCCGCGCGCTAGGGGCACGGTAATTGATATTTAGCCAAGCACTTAAAAGGTTAATGGAAGCGCGCACTAATGGTCATATAATTCTTAGTATAACATAATTATGTAAAAAGATTATATTTTATTCCTACAGCTTTGAACCAAGTTTGTCACAATGTTTAGTTTTTAAGAGATACAACAATTATTTCAGAAAACATTGTAAAGCCAGGGAAATGAATTGTAAAACAAATTGACTATCAACTTATTAAATGGTCCGTATATTCAAATCACAAGTGTCACTCTATGAAAGTTTTATGAAATGGTTATGGCAATTGGACGAAGGGACACCCTTTTTGCTTGAAAATTCATTTCCTTGACTTTACAAAAAGAGGACTGCCTGAGTATATTTATAACAGCTGTATAATACTTATATTTTACTTTTATAATTTGCATAAGATACAGTCAATCGTATGTCGGTAGCAATAGGGGAGGTTTTCGTAGTTGAGTGTTGCTACTAACGTGCAGTTGACGGCTGCGTCTGTATTACGTATGGGTATCATGGTCGTATTGTCCCACTAATTGAACGAGGATTGGATTAGGAGGATTAGGTCCCCGCCGAAGTTCATGCGAATGCTAAAATATTACATCGAAATTTTGTTACAGACCTTTTAGATTACAATATTCAGATCTTTAATATATCCACACGAAATACAGATACATGATAATGATAACATGATTAGTTATTGAGATAGCACTTCCGGGCCAAAACCGATTTCTTTTTAAATTCCCAGCTATATTAGGAGCTTCTTTGAATAAAAATAGCAAAAGCAATAAAAAAGAATTTTTAGCATGTTTGCACAACAAATTACTTAATGCGTTTAGCGCTAAACACATTTAAAACAAAATTCTGTCTCTGTCATCTTCAAACGATTGACAGAAACAGAAAAATGTGTTAAATTCGTTTAGCGTTAAACGTATTTAGTCATTTTTGGTGCAAGCAGCCTTAATTTTCTAAAAAGCCTCAACATTCTGTGTGCCCTGGTGTCTCAACTCAATCTCACGTGTATATCGCTGATAAAATACATTAAGTGGGAAGCGCCAGGCTAGCCCACGGAATTCATTTTTTTTACGTTTTTTGCAATTTGCAGGTCAGTGTCAAGTGGATAACCCAATTGATTGATATTTCACGATATAGTCATTCATTCTTACAGGGTTGTATTAATGACTTTAATGATTATAATTCTGTAAATACATAAGTACTTATTACACTCTCGAATAATATTTTCATCAACATTCACCCTGATACTGACCTGCAAATTGCAAAAAAACGTAAGAAAACTAGCGCTTCCCCCTTAATGTTACAATAGTTCTTTATTGTAACATTCGCAATTTATGTATGAATTTATTTTAGCTTTAAGTCAATTTCAATCATATAATTTAACTGCAACAAGTTCGTAATAAGAACTCGTAATCTACAATTGAATGTCGGCTTAATCTTGTTTCTGTATCGGTTGGCATAGCTGCCGCATTGATCCTTGTTCAAAAACTCATTCTGTTTATTAAAAAAAAGTAAAAAAAAAGATGGAACAAAATGTAAAATCACACAATTCCTTCGAAGCTAACAAGACTCGCTTGCGCATTTCCAGAATGTTTAATTGCCATTGAATACTTTAAATTATATTTTGAATCATAGGAGAGTAACACAATGAAACCACATATTTTTTGTGAGATTCAAAACAAAGCAGATTCTAATATTGAAACAAAAAAACAGTGTTTTTGATTTAGAGAAATAACATAACATCACGCCCGTATTCCCTGAAGGGTTAGGCAGAAGTGAACCTATAGTAGAGAAGTGAAATGATGGTTTCAGAGAAATGCTAAATTAAAAAAAAAAGAAACTTGTAGTTTCAAACTCTAAGAGTGAATTATTTTAATATTATAGAATATTTAGTAGAGTCACGAGCATAAATATATTACTATAGAGTAGACAGTTCGGCATGTGTGTGTGTGTTTGATGGTGCATTAAATATCTGTTCTCAAGAAGACAAAGTATCGGTGTAATTGTCATGCTTCAAGATGTGTCACCTCTCAGAATGCATAAATATCGGACATATTATTAATGCCCGATATTCATAGAAGAATGTAGTACCATGTTGTGGTCAAAAATATCTGACATTTTCTTGTATATCGCATTCGGTCTATTGCAAAAATATGCGACATTCCATTGGATGCATAACCTTTTTGAACCCAATGTGGTATCCTATATTTTGATGTTGTGTGTCTCGTCAGACAGTTTTTGTGTTTCTTCGATGACATATTTGTGCCGCTACTTGTACATATGCCTTCTACAGATGATCCTATATATTTCCTTGCAGCCTTCTTGAGAACTGATTTAATGAATGCACCATGTAATCAGATATTATTGCTGAACTGTCCATAGTAATATATGTATGCTCGTGACGGTACACAGTAGAGCTGTACACGCTTAGGTACTATAATGTCGGCGGTTTTTTATTTTTGATACAAGATTGCAAATTTTTAAAGCAGGGCCTAGCTTTAAGCCCATGTATTTCATCATCATGTCAGAGTTTAACAATAATAATGCTTTGCCATCTATTTCCTGTAACAAAACAAAAAGTTAAATTAGTATGGGCTTTGCAGTCAATATTTTTACGCATATGTGTCTTAAAAGTGTTTTACATAAGTATCCAAACAAACTACGTAATCGCCACGCCAAAGAACGATACCATATTTGTATGAGACCGGTCCCCCTGTTCAACAGAATTTTTGTATATGTTAGTAGGTTCACAAAGATCTATAGAAAGACTAGCAACCGGTTTTAACTTCAAATCCATGGGGTTTAGAAATAAAATAAAAATAAAAAAATCGTTTTATTAATTTTTCCTAATTCGCTAGGCCCGTCCCCCACCCTGCAACAGATCTTTTGTTTGTGTTATCAGGTTCGTAAAGATCTATAAAAAGACTAGCAACCAGTTTTAACTCTAAAATCCATGGGGTTTAGAAATAAAATAATAAAATGTTTTATTTATTTTTTCAAATTCAACAAACATGTTATAGGCATGTACACAATCAATCTCGATCGCGATCCGCGATCAAAATCAATGATCGCGATCCAGATTGGTAATGTACGAATTAGATTGACGGATTGATGCATCTGATCACAAAATATCTAGATATTTTGAAATCCAGATTGCGATCCGCTGATCATGATCAAGACTGAACGTGTAAGCGCAAGATCGCGTCAGTACACGCTGTGCGCTCTTTGAAAATGAACGATGATAACACGCGCCCCTCGTCTAACAGTAATAATAAAATCTTCAAAAAATCTTTTTATATATTTAAATGTTTTTATATATTTTTTATATCCTAATATTTAAAAATATAATTTATATGTTAATAATGAAATAAAGGAAATCTTCAATATTTCTTCCAGTAGCAAGATAACGTAATATTACTGCTAGTTTTTCTTCAGGTGTTATACTTTTCCTCATACAAGTATCTTGTATGGTTATACAGAATGTCCCTGGAAGTATGGATCAAATCGAATAGGGGCGTGGGCAAGGTCATTTCCAAACTTTTTAACCCTGGGAATGTCGGTGAATTTTTTTACGGTTCAAAAGTTACTTATGACCATTTTTTATTTTTATTTTCAATCACTTCGCATAGTGCTCAAAGAAAATAATATTAAAAAAAATACTATCAGGGCTATCTAAAAAATTATCCATACTTCCAGGGACATCCTGTATATGGAGTTATCATATTTTGTAGTAACTCATCGAAACATTTTTCCCCCATCCTGAAGTAGTTTTTATAATCGTCAACTTCAGCAGTTAGTTGGATTTCATTTAATAGATTTAAATGAGTGTACAGACGCCAGCACATCAAGCTACCCCAATCTGTCAAATTTCTTTGATAGATTTTCAACTTTACTACAAAGCAATAAGGTTCATATTCAATTGGGAAAATTTGACAGATTGGGGTAGCTTGATGTGCTGGCCTCTGTACAATTCTCTTTAAAGTAACCACTGTTTAACCCAGCGCCTTTTTCGAATCCCTTTCTTGACCGTTAAGGCCAAAACAAGGGACACTACTGCTTTAACTTTATTTAAATCCATGACGACAGATGTTAACGCGGCAGTTACGATACACGGACTGAAGAAATCAAGATTGACTGTGTAATGTTGTGACGAGATCCTGTGATCCGAGATCACGATCACGATCGAGATTGACTGTGTACGGGCCGCCATATAGTAGATTAACCAGAAATGGGATAAAGTAGTGTCTTGCTGCCGCGGGCGCTATTTTGAATCCTAAACGCAACGAAGGATTCTAGGTTTGAGTTAACTCCTGAGCGAAACGAGGGAGTTAAGACTTGAATCCTTGAGTGCAGAGGGATTCAAGCTCGCCCAAGACGAAGACACCTTTATCCAAGAGGAGAATACCTACTCTACTTTTCGCACGTACTGCGAAGTAATAAAAACCAATTCGATTATTTATTTATTTAATGCACAATGTACACAACCATAGTTACACGCTAGTCTTAAACTAGTGAGTATAATATGACCCTGTTAGGGCGCAGCAAGATAACTTAAAACTAATAATATTGTAGTGAGTATCTATTATCTAATATCACATAGATTAGGAACTTTTACAATTAAAATATTATATATTAATTAAACTTATAACGAAGTTTATGAAACTGTTAAATAGTCGGGGAATACCTAGTTATGGCAGTATCATACACTATTTACCCGACTCCGTGGCAGGACAGGGTTATGTTTTTATGCGTACTTAACTATATATCTTTGTATGAACATCTACCTGACAAAACTAAGGACTGGCGAAACTAACGAAAGGCTGTCAACATTATTTACAATGTCACGCAGTCATCTTGAAAGAAAAATAAAAATAGCGAGAGAATGTTTGTCACAGGATTTCGTTTCAAGACATCTTGGAATGGATCACATTATTAGAGACAGCGTTCTGGAGAGAAACCTATTTATTCCAAAACGGATTTTCGGAAATGACGAGAATACAAAGGCCATTTTGATTTGTGATGAACGTATATATAGTATACGTAGAAAAAAGTGCGAATTTTTCGTTCCAACGTGCAAGTTATAGCCATCATAAGTTTAGGAACCTGTTAAAACCATTTTTGTTAGTATGCAGTGATGGATACATCGTAGATGTAATTGGCCCATATCCCGCAACTACTTCCGATGCGTCAATAATGCAAGTAATCATGAACAATGAAGAACATCCATTGCATTGCTTTTTAAATCCTGGTGACGTTTTCATTTTGGATAGGGGATTTCGGGACAGCATCGATGACATAGAGTCATACCAATATGAAGCCTATATGCCTCCCTCAAAGGACCGGAACAATACCCAATTAACTACTGAACAGGCAAATAAGTCCCACTTAGTCACAATTTGCCTTCTGAGAGATGTCGTCATAGTAAAAATTGATTACCTTGCTAAGGCGGTTGGAATGAGATACATTTTTAGTCTGTTGGTCAATGTAAGGGTTGGGGGGACGTTGTGACGAAATTAACACTAAAACATGATTTTCTCGGAATATCCCGCACTTTTGAGAGATGTCGTCATAGTAAAAATTGATCAGCTTGCTAAGGCGGTTCGAATGAGATACATTTTAAGTCTGTTGGTCAATGTAAGGGTTGGGGGGACGTTGTGACGAAATTAACACTAAAACATGATTTTCTCGGAATATCCCGCACTTTTGAGAGATGTCGTCATAGTAAAAATTGATCAGCTTGCTAAGGCGGTTCGAATGAGATACATTTTAAGTCTGTTGGTCAATGTAAGGGTTGGGGGGACGTTGTGACGAAATTAAAACTAAAACATGATTTTCTCGGAATATCCCGCACTTTTGAGAGATGTCGTCATAGTAAAAATTGATCAGCTTGCTAAGGCGGTTCGAATGAGATACATTTTAAGTCTGTTGGTCAATGTTAGGTTGGGGGGACGTTCTGACTCATCGTCCTTTAAAGTTTAAATGGCAACACATTATTCGCCCTAAGCAAAGGCCAATCTCTTAAGAACGAGTCTAGTTTGTTCCGCCACCTCTTTTTGGACTTGCCGCGCTGTCGTTTCGTGACGTTTGGAACATACCGTGCCGCTGGTTGTTTTCGTCCACAGCGCCTAAAGGACGATGAGTCAGAACGTCCCCCCAACCTTACATTGACCAACAGACTTAAAATGTATCTCATTCGAACCGCCTTAGCAAGCTGATCAATTTTTACTATGACGACATCTCTCAAAAGTGCGGGATATTCCGAGAAAATCATGTTTTAGTGTTAATTTAGTCACAACGTCCCCCCAACCCTTACATTGACCAACAGACTTAAAATGTATCTTATTCGAACCGCCTTAACAAGCTGATCAATTTTTAATATGACGACATCTCTCAAGAGTGCGGGATATTCCGAGAAAATCATGTTTTAGTGTTAATTTCGTCACAACGTCCCCCCAACCCTTACATTGACCAACAGACTTAAAATGTATCTCATTCGAACCGCCTTAGCAAGCTGATCAATTTTTACTATGACGACATCTCTCAAAAGTGCGGGATATTCCGAGAAAATCATGTTTTAGTGTTAATTTCGTCACAACGTCCCCCCAACCATTACATTGACCAACAGACTTAAAATATATCTCATTCGAACCGCCTTAGCAAGCTGATCAATTTTTACTATGACGACATCTCCAAAAGTGCGGGATATTCCGAGAAAATCATGTTTTAGTGTTAATTTCGTCACAACGTCCCCCCAACCCTTACATTGACCAACAGACTTAAAATGTATCTCATTCGAACCGCCTTAGCAAGCTGATCAATTTTGACTATGACGACATCTTTCAAAAGTGCAGGATACATATTCCGAGAAAAATCATGTTTTAATGTTAATATTTTTGGCACAAAATAAGAGTTTGTAAGTAAACCATATTCTTTGATTTTCAAACCTCTCAAGATCAATTAGGAGATACCATTTAAAAAACAGAAAACGTCATTCGTTACTCGTCCAATTTTTTCTATTCCTATATCAAATCAAATCAAATCAAATTATTTATTTGCTAGAATGCAGGTAAGGACAAATAAGGTCGTGAAGAATTAAAGATGAGCCATACATTCTGCCCAAGATTCGGCATGCAAAATTTAAATGAATGAATGAAAGATGCTTTAACTAATAATAAAAATAAAAACATCTTAAACAAACTTTTCAGAATACAAATAATAATAATAACAATCCAATACAATTAATAATACATAATACCTACTCAAAAAAAAAAAAAATTAAAATGTCAAAATTAACTTGGATGTCAAAATGCAATTAAAATGTCAAAGTACAATTCAAAATACAATTCACCGGATCTTAATAATATTAATTATATTTATTATACATATTGCTAATTAAAAAGTTTTGTCCATTAAAAAATCATTAATCGAATAATAACATTTTTCTATTAGGAGGGCCACTAATTTCTTTTTAAAGTTTTTAATTGTGTCATTCTTCATTACATCTGGCAATTTATTGTATATTGTAGGACCCATACAAATAACACTTTTTCTCAATAACGCTGTCTTACAGGACTCGATTTGTAATAAATTTTTGTATTGATTTCTGACAGGTCGTTTTCTAGTTTCTGACATCGTGGGAAAAAGGTTTTTATTGGTCTTTACAAATATGGCCATTTCCAGAATATACAAGCACGGAAATGTAAGCACTTTTAGGGACTTAAACTTTGGTTCGCAACTGTCTGTGGTCTTCAAACCACACATCGCTCTAATACATCGTTTTTGTGCCTTGAATATGTATTCTCTTGAGCTGCAATTGCCCCACAAAATAATGCCAAATCTTAGAATTGATGCAACCAGACCATGGTAAGCTACTAATGTAGTTTGAATGTCAACTTTTTTAGACAACTTTGAAAGGACGTATGCCGCTGTATTCATCCTTTTGCAAATTTCCTCTGCTTGTGGTTGCCAATTTAGTTGTCTGTCAATGTAAATCCCTAAAAATTTTGTCACTGTAACTTGGTTAATTTTTTGTTTATTGTACTCTACAGATATTTCTTTTAAAATTGTGCGTTGATGGAAGTGCATTATGTTAGTTTTGTTTAAGTTTATCACCAAGTTGTTTTTACCAAGCCAATGTACGATATCTTCCAGTGTCTTATTTATGTCCTGTTCATATCTATCCGGATGTTTACATTTTACTAACGCGGTGCTGTCATCGGCAAATAATACCATTGGATTATCAACATGACGTGGCAAATCGTTGATATAAATTAAGAAAAGGGGTGGCCCAAGGACGCTGCCCTGTGGTACACCATATTTTATTGTTCGTCCTTCAGATCGGTATTTTCTTTCACTCTTCGTCTTAGGGCAAATTCTAGTTATTTCCGTGTACTGTTTACGATTGCTAAGGTATGATTTAATAAGTCTGAGTACATTTCCCCTTATGCCATAAACGCTTAACTTGTTTATTAGAATGTCGTGATCGACGCAGTCAAAAGCTTTTGACATATCTGTGAAGATTGCGCAAATAGGCACTTTACTATCTACGTTTTTTATGATAATATTGAATAAATCGAAAATAGCTGTATTAATGCTTTTGTTTTTCCTAAAACCTTTTTGTTCATTACACAAAATGTCGTACTTAGATAAGAAACTGTTAAGTAATTCGTAAATTAACTTCTCTACTACTTTAGAAAATACCGGAATTAAGGCTACTGGTCTGTAGTTAGCTATTTCTTCTTTTTTATTCTTCTTGTAAATTGGTTTAACTATAACAGTTTTTAAGCTATTAGGGAACACGCCAGAATTGATGCTGAGATTAATAATATGGCTAAGATGTACAGCTATATTGTTTGCCACAAATTTAACAACTTTCGTTGCTATGCCATCATACCCAACGCTGTTTTTGTTTTTTAAGGATTTTATTGCCCTAATTACATCTTGGGGTAAAACTGGTGCCATAAACATTGAGTTTAGGTTTTTCGGAATATTTCTAGCTTCAAATGACGCTTGAGGTGACTGTTGAACCTGATCAATAAAGTAGTTATTGAAGATATTAACAATTTTTTGAGGATCTGTAATTGTTGTATCGTGTAGTCTTATTTGGGAAATTGGGTCGTAAGTGTGTTTTGTTATTTATGACTTGCCAAGATGCTTTCGACTTATTAGCTGACGTTTGTATGAAGTAGTTATTCTGTGATTTTTGAGTTAATTTGATAATTTTTCGAAATTTTTTTGAGTAGTCTTTAAATTTATTTTTATTTTCCTTAGTTGACCTAAGTCTGTATCGCCATAAAAGGTGGCGTTGCTTTTTACTGCAAACACGTATTCCTCGTGAGACCCATTTAACTCTTTTATACGGTTGTACAGTAACAAATCTATCGGGAAAACAAAGGTCATACAATAAATGGAAATCTTCCATGAAGGTATCATATGCTACATTTACATTTTCTGTATTGTATATTTCGGAGAACGAAATGCAGCTAATGTGATTTTTAAATTTAACTAGATTTTCTAACGACAAATCTCGTTTCTTGATTCGCCAAGATTTTAATCTATATGTTTTATTTACTTTAATTTGCAGTATTTGTGCCGTGTGATCTGAAAGAGCCAATTCGATTACTTCACATTTACATTTTTGACGAGAATTGTGAGCAAAGTTATCAATGCAGCTATTACTGCACAATCTAGTTGGTTGCCTCAGTTCAAGCTTTAGATTGTAGCCCAAAAGAAAATATTCAAAGTCTAGGGACATCCTATTCCTTTTCAAGACATCAATGTTGAAGTCCCCGCATAGAACAACTGTTTTACTTGAGTTAATACAAGAAGTTTTCATAACAATTTCGAGTTTTTCATAGAACATATTTAGGTTGTTAATTTTCGGTGGCCTGTATATACAAATAACGATTAACTTTTGCTGAACTAGTTCAATTCCGCAGCATTCAAAAGTGTTTGTTATTGAATGGCGTGTGATCTCTGTTAGCTCTTTATACTCTAGGCCTATTTTAACTAGAACGCAAGATCCTCCGCGCTTCTTTGCTTGTCTTGCATAACACGCAGCTAGTTTATAATTTGGAATATTTAATACCTTTTCATAGCCCTGCATAATGAAGTGTTCCGTAATACAGACCACATCTATGTCTTTTTGTTTCTTAGATAGTTCCTGAATATGGACTGTGAGCAAGTCAACCTTATTTAAAAGACCAGCAATGTTTTGATGCAAGATATTTATGCTGTTATAGGCGAAAAAGACAATTTGAGTGGGATGACTCATTTGTCTCATTAATGCTACTAGATGGGCTTTTTGATCGATTGACATTTGAATCAGTGTAGTCATCAGAAAGTTCATTTTTTAAAAGTCTTAAGTTAGAAGTATTTACCGCCTCTAGGTCCAGGATGAGGTCTTGCAAATCCGAAATAATCTGCATAAAGCCTTTGTTATTCAGGTGCCCATGTCGCTGGTTATATGTATCCCATGTGTATGGAAGATTTAAATTTGAGTCTAAGACAAACGCGTAATTACATGTCTCAACATCCATATAAATTAAATGATTAAAAGTATCTACTCGGCTGTTAAACATAATATTAGTCTTGTCCATGTACTTAAACGTAGGCAGACATATTACAAAGTTAGTATGATTTAGTGTTATTAACATATCACGAATATAAGTTACAATTTCTATATAATTATTAGTTTTCCTGAAATCCTCTTCGCCAATAAAAATGATGCAATAATCTGCTAGAGTGAAGTTTTGAACTTTCTTATCGATATTATTTAACAAGTATTTTATTCCACATTTAGGAGTGCGGTAATGACACATATTATAGTTCTTTATTTGAGTTCTCTCACTCATTGTATAAATTCTGTTTGATGTTTCACTGCTCAGAACACATATGTTACGTTTTGCGAGTGGGGGCGAAGAATGTGGTGAATTTGCATTAGTATTATTGTGTGAGGCGACGACGTTCTGAGAACTTCCAGAATCAATATCTACTTGCTGTGCGCCGAGTGTAATTTTCATACTTTCTGATGTCTGAGATGGTTTTTTCTTATATTATTGTTTTTAAATACGCAAAACATGTATGTGGGGTTGCCAATTTTTTTTTTTTTTTTTTTTTTATAGGCAGGCAGTTGTCCCAACGGCGGCGATGAACGATTAGCGAGTAGAACTAGCAACTGAAAACGAGTTGGCGAGCAGCGAGCAGCGTGTGTGTAGTTCCGATAGTTTTGTCGCTGGGCTATCAGAGAGTTTTCGAGTGCGACGGGCGATTACTCGCTCGGGGCGGTTAGTCTCACAGGGGTTTCTCTCGGCGTGAGCTCTGACCACCAAGCGACCATCGCTGAGTATCGCTAGGCGAGTATTATCTTTGATAGCTCTTGTCGCTCAGCGACAAACCAGTGAAGCGAGTCCTCGCCGGCAGTGTGAACAGTCAGCGATCAAGTGTTAATATATGCATCTCTTTTGTTTACACGGAATGTATATCTATTGTACGTTTCTTGAGCGAGAAAACAGCCGACAGTTAGTCACTTCCTCGCCGGCGGTGGGACAACTGCCATATGCTCGTCCACGACGGAGACGCGGGTGTCTTCGTCTTGGGCGAGCTTGAATCCCTCACTGCACTCAGGATTCAAGTCTTAACTCCCTCGCCTAGAATCCTTCGTTGCGTCCAGGATTCAAAATAGCGCCCGCGACAACAAGACACTACTTTATCCCAAAATAAATAAAACGATTTTTTATTTTCTTTCTAAACCTAAATTATTTTCTTAAATTATTTATTTTCTTTCTAAATTTTGGAGTTAAAACTGGTTGCTAGTCTTTTTATAGATCTTTATGACCCTGATAACACATACAAAAGATCTGTTGCAGGGCGGGGGACGAGCCTAGCGAATTAGAAAAATGAATAAAACGATTTTTTAATTTTCATTTTATTTCTAAGCCCCATGGATTATGAAGTTAAAAGTGGTTGCTAGTCTTTTTATAGATCTTTATGAACCTGATAGCACACACAAAAGATCTGTTGCAGGGCGGGAGACGGGCCTAGCGAATTAGAAAAATTAATAAAACGTTTTTTTTTATTTTCATTTTATTTCTAAGCCCCATGGATTTTGAAGTTAAAACTGGTTGCTAGTCTTTTTATAGATCTTTATTAACCTGATAGCATATACAAAAGATCTGTTGCAGGGCGGGGGACGGGCCTAGCGAATTAGGAAAAATTAATAAAACGATTTTTTAATTTTTATTTTATTTTTAAATCCCATGGATTTTGAAATTAAAACTGGTTGCTAGTCTTTTTATAGACCTTTGTGAACCTACTAATACATACAAAAGTTCTGTTGAAGGGGGGGGGGACGGGTCTCATACAGATATGGTCATCGTTCTTTCGGGTTACAAGAGAGAGATTGGTCGTTTTGTCCTTCATGTGCATTATTGCATAGATTTCATACCGTTTTATCATCGCGGACAAATATTCCATCGTCTGCTCAGCGCCCAAGGGTACCCTCCCTTTTTGACTATGGATTAGAAATCTTGTCTCGTAGTGAGGATCGTAATAAATGTAATAATAATACTAGGTTCTGTACTCACGTGCTTCCTAAACAAATCGGCATGAGTGGCAAGGGCTTGATCGGCGGCTGCAATGAACCCGATGACGTCTTCGACGGACCAGTCGGCGGGCGGCGCGGCGGGCGAGGGTGGCGGCGGCGCGCCCGTCGTGGACGAGGCGGGCTCGGGTCGCTCGGGCGACACGCGCTCCTTCTTGACGCCCGAGCACTCACCCGACCCGTTAACGCTGCCGCTCGTAGTGCTCTCTTCCTATAATGAAGCAACTCACACTGTCAGTACATGCTCAGGTGAGCACCTGAGCATGCACTGACTTTGGGTAGTTTTTGGAGGGATAGTTTAGGGCTGAAGAAACAATATTATTATATCATGAATTGTTATTGTTACTTTGGTTTATAAAAGTTGATCTTGCAATGTTTTTTTTCTTTCGCGCAGAGTTTTGTCATCCCAGTAACTTGAACCATTGCTGTGTGGTTCACATAGTAAGCAATCGAAGTCTGTAATATGTTAATGTGGTCTTTTTAGTTGTTGATTTTTTTGTGATTTTGTGCCTGTTATAATCAGTGATCGGATGATCGGGCGCTAATATACCTAAATTTCACTTTTATTCCCACGAATTTTCTTTTCTCAAGATTTGCCATTGCCGTTGTTCAAAAGGTCATTGTTCAGACTATTATTAGAAAAAAAATATTACAGTGTTCAAAAATATTTAGAGGATAAGTCGTTAATAATATAATAAAATAAAGATAGCCTTTATTCCACCACATGCAACAATTACATAATTCATTATTACTACAATTTCAATCTTTATTAATTAACTATTATAGATTCATATTTTATTTTCATAATTATTAATAGGTTAGTAATATAATCCTTGTTTTTTTTTTTATATATAGAATTATTTGTACGCCATATTATGGCAGGATATGCTGGAACCAATATTGTAACGTCTATTGTACCTTATTCTAACAAATAAACATTTTGATTCGATTTGACGAAAGAAGAATATGGACATGCCTTTCAGAATCCCGGATCCTGGAATTGTTTGATCCGATTCGATCACTAATCTGTTAGATAGATAAATCAATTTCCACTACTTGACCACATAGTGCACATTATAATTTTTTATTATTATTCAGAAAGGAATGTCCATATTATTCTTTCGTGGGAAGAAGTTTAGGTATATAAGAGCCCGATTGTCCGATCACTGGTTATAATCCTTTGTTTGTTTGTAATGGATAACCTTGAAATGGCTTATAGCAGACCTTATGGGCGTTCAGAAAAAAATACAAAACTATATACAGGATCTTACGGAAAGGGTATATCAATACAAACGGGTTGAAGAGTGTATCTGGTCTAGAATCTCTGTACAAAATTTCAGCTCAAAAGCAGTAACTTTGAAAATGCTTAATATTTTTTTATTTCGATAGTTTATTAAATTAAAATCATAACAAACGTGTCACCGCACTACGAGGGTCATTATCCATTATCTGTAGTGTGTCTGTGCGCCTAGTACACGCACATCACGCCGCCGAACGCCAGTGCAGCGCCGAGATGTCGAAATAAAAAAATATTAAGCATTTTCAAAGTTAATGCTTTTGAGCTGAAATTTTGTACAGAGATTCTAGACCAGATACACTCTTTAACCCGTTTGTATTGATATACCCTTTCCGTAACACCCTGTATATCCTAAGTAGTACCTATGACATGTCTTTTTTTTTAAAAGACTGCAAATTTTTACCTTATTTTACATTATTGTACGCTACGACCACAAATGAATGAATTCCATCGGTTTTTTGTTGTTATTATACGCTAACTATGCCGACAAATAGGCAGTAAATAGTATGTCTAGCTACTGCAAAAAAAACATCTTTAATTAATTTTTCAGTGATAAATTTTCAAAAAAGAATTTTTTGATAAAGTTTCAATGTCTTGGTTATAAAAAAAATGTATGAAAACATGAGTGACCAATAATTTTAAAATAATGTCGGTTTCAAGTACATTTTATAATGGTATAATTTATTATTGTATCTAATGTAAATAGTGAATTATTGCTATGAATGTAGTAAAGGAGTAAATTTGACTAAATAACAAAATTTGCAATATTGGAACATATTTAATATTTTACATTCAATCGCAACTGACCATTGGGGATTAATAAAAAACAACATTTGATATTAATAATACTTTATTTGAGATTGATCTATTCATAATAAATGTTTAAATTATTTGCCATCCACTCTTATGCAGGCTCAACATCTGCGGATAAATGCTCTTCTGAGCAGTCTCGTATAGCGTCGTTCAGTTATTTTTGATGCGGCTGCCCTGACACGGCTACGTAAAATTTCTAAAGACCCGATTGACTTACGGTATACCTCTTCTTTGAGGCAGCCCCAATAAAAAAAATCAGTCGATTTAGGTCCAATGGAGGCCACAAATTGGCCCCAGACGCCCGATCTGTTTGGGTATGCACTATTTAAATATGCAAGAACAGGTACAGCATAATGTGCAGGCCAGCCGTCATTTTGTAACCAATAAGCTTCCCTCAGCTGTTCGAGCATCAATAAAAAAATATTAAGCATTTTCAAAGTTACTGCTTTTGAGCTGAAATTTTGTACAGAGACCTCTAGACCAGATACACTCTTCAACCCGTTTGTATTGATATACCCTTTCTGTAACACCCTGTATACAGGGTGTTACAGAAACCCGGCCTTATTTCGACATCACGGCGCTGCACTGGCGCACGGCGGCGTGATGTGCGTGTACTAGGCGCACAGACACACTACAGATAATGGATAATGACCCTCGTAGTGCGGTGACACGTTTGTTATGATTTCAATTTAATAAACTATCGAAATCAAAAAATATTAAGCATTTTCAAAGTTACTGCTTTTGAGCTGAAATTTTGTACAGAGATTCTAGACCAGATACACTCTTCAACCCGTTTGTATTGATATACCCTTTCCGTAACACCCTGTATAAGGTGCAATAAAAATATCTGCCACAGCTTCAATGGGAGACAGTATTCTGTATATAGATTACAATAGTAAATTATATGATCTGAATTTATCTAGTAGCACTTGCATGAAACCGTCCCATAGTGATTAGCTGTTGCCGCACCGTCATTTCATTTCGCAAAATGTGACGAGCCGACACATCGCGCCTAGTTTGTGAACCACGTTATGCAGAATAGAGTAAATGTTTATTTAATTACTTTATTTTCTCAAATTGATTTAACTATTCCGGGGTGCAAATTTTTTTCACTATTGTCATCTATACAGGGTTATTTGAAAAACACCAACAACCTCTTAAGAGGTCATTGTACTCATCATTATAAACAACTTTTACTATGGGACCAACCTGAAATCGCGAAAAAAAAAATCAGCTGTTCCATACATTTTGACGAGTTCTACGAACATAAATGTAGGGAACAGCTGATTTTTTTTCGCGATTTCAGGTTTGGTCCCATAGTAAAAGTTGTTTATAATGATGAGTACAATGACATCTTAAGAGGTTGTTGGTGTTTTTCAAATAACCCTGTATACAAAATACTGTCTCCCATTGAAGCTGTAGCAGATATTTTTGAGTGTGGAACGTAAGATAGAAACACGCTTGTACGATACAACTACACACAGAAAGCATGGCTAATAGAAATCTCTATTCCTAGACAGCACGTTTCGCCGAAAACTTTGTTTATAGAAAACATTGTTTGTAGATATCTCGGTTCATAGGAAGCACTGTTGGCAGAGATCTCTGTTCATAGATAGCACTTCTTGCCGTAAACTTTGTTCATAGAAGCCGATTTAGCCGAAGCTGCGGAGGTGAGGTGTTACGTAAGAACGGAGCGCCGGAGATGATGCAGAAGCAACTTTAAAGTGTTTTAAGGTTAGTTTACAATAATTTTGTCCCCCAGTGGTGGACAACGAGAATATTTTTAAAAGTTGTTTCGGTGTCGCCAAGTGGTGGCCAAACAAGTGGTGGACATCGGGAATAATCGTTGCATCCTACGTTGCGCTTTCTATGAACCAAGGTATCTGGAAACAGTGGTTTCTATGAACAAAGTTTACGGCAAGAAGTGCTATCTATGAACAGAGACCTCTGTCAACAGTGCTTCCTATGAACCGAGATATCTACAAACAATGTTTTCTATAAACAAAGTTTTCGGCGAAACGTGCTGTCTAGGAATAGAGATTTCTATTAGCCATGTTTTCTGTATGTAGTCGTATCGTACAAGCGTGTTTCTATCTTACGTTCCACACTGGATATTTTTATAGCACCTTATACAGAGTGTTACGGAAAGGGTGTATCAATACAAACGGGTTGAAGAGTGTATCTGGTCTAGAATCTCTGTACAAAATTTCAGCTCAAAAGCAATAACTTTGAAATTGCTAAATAATTTTTATTTCGACATCACGGCGCTGCACTGGCGCGCGGCGGCGTGATGTGCGTGTACTAGGCGCACAGACACACTACAAATAATGGATAATGCCCCTCGTAGTGCGGTGACACGTTTGTAATGATTTCAATTTAATAAACTATCGAAATAAAAATATATTAAGCATTTTCAATGTTACTGCTTTTGAGCTGAAATTTTGTACAGAGATTCTAGACCAGATACACTCTTCAACCAGTTTGTATTGATATACACTTTCCGTAACACCCTGTATACAGGGTAAATTTTCCAAGTGGGCGTGGATGGCCAAATTCTAAACTATAAGGAATAGCGAAAAGTACTCAAAGGAGTCGCGGGCTCGATTTTGATGAAAACGAAAACTGCATCATTGGATTTTTGAAAAATCAATATTTCTAGCCAGGAATCGAACCTGTTGATTTTGAAAAAAAAACACACGCTGTATTATTACACCATTCGATAATGTCTCTAATAAGGGTCAAATTCTGGGAAGTAATGACATACGGCAAACTTAAGGAAAATGTTGAATCTTAATAAACTGCTTCTTATTTTTTTAAAGTAGGTATTCATACCTACATTACGTACCTTGTTCGAAATGATGTTCAATATTTTTATTAACACACCCGCATCACAGTCACCTTCACAACATTATGTTCTAAATTCAAATTTCTATTACGATCTTTGGAAAATATTCTAATGGATGGAATCAATAATATTGTAATGCCTGAATGCAGTACATCCTTGAGACGTCGAATCCAGCTATGTATTGAAAACAATGGTCATCATTATGAACAATTAATCAGTTAAGGTTCAATAGGTAGGTATAGGTAACACAACCCAGGCCCGGCTAAATAATAACAGCCGCACAGGTCAATTTATCAGGTTAAGCTACGCTTGCCGCGGTTGGTCTGTGGATGGGTGACCATCTTTACATACCGAGAGCCGTCCGTGCCTCGGAAAGCACGTTAAGCCGTTAGTCCCGGCTGTCATTCCAGGATCTTTGACGGTCTTTACGGGTAGTCAGAAGCCCGAAAGTCTGACAACCAGTCTTACCAAGGGGTATCGTATTACCCAGTAACTGGGTTGTGGAGGTCAGATAGGCAGTCATTCATGTAAAATACTGCTATTCAGCTGCATCCGGTTAGACTGGAAGCCGACCCCAACATAGTTGGGAAAAGGCTAGGCAGATGATGATGAGGTAGGTAACATAAGAAATATAAAAAAGTATTTTGTTAAAAATGAGCTCTTTCCTTTAGTTTGCCATGTGTCGTTACTTCCCAGAATTTGATCTTTATTAGGGACACTATCGAATGGTGTAATAATACAGCGTGTTTTTTTTTTCAAAATCAACAGGTTCGATTCCTAGCTAGAAATAATGATTTTTCAAAAATCCAATGATGCAGTTTTAGTTTTCATCAAAATCGAGCCCGCGACTCCTTTGAGTACTTTTCGCTATTCCTCATAGTTTAGAATTTGGCCATCCACGCCCACTTGAAAAATTCACCCTGTATATTAGGTCCTTACATATGAAATTGGCGTTTTTCGTACTGGCCACTTTAATCACGAATTTCTCCTCTTTGGTAAGGAATTCCAAATTCAAATTTGTACAGCTATTTACTCATGTATTTGTGCTTCGATGACCGTCATTCATTTGTTTTTTTTCTTCTGTTTTTTCTGTTTGCGTCACTCATTTTACAAAATGGAAAATTTAAAATATCGCATTATTTACGAGTACGAGTTCCGCCGTGGCACTAGTGCTGCGGAAACGACTCGAAGGGTGAATGATGTGTATGGCGGTCATGTTGCAAAAGAAAACACAGTTCGTTTTTGGTTCCAACATTTTCGTTCTGGAAATTTCGACCTGCAGAACAAGCCCCGTGGACGGCCTGAGACCCAAGTTGATAATGGAGAATTGAAGGCTATTGTGGAAGCGGACCCATCGCAAACCACGTCCGAGTTAGCTGCAGGCTTCGATGTTAGTGATAAAACTGTTTTAATTCACTTGAAGCAAATTGGGAAGATTAAAAAGCTTGAAAGGTGGGTACCTCACGAATTGACTGAAGCAAACCGGCAAACGCGCGTCGACTGCTGCGTTACATTACTGAACCGGCACAACAATGAAGGTATTTTAAACCGAATCATTCCCTGTGATGAAAAATGGATTCTTTACGATAATCGGAAGCGCTCAGCGCAATGGTTGGATCCTGGCCAGCCAGCCAAATCCTGCCCCAAGCGAAAATTAACCCCAAAAAAGTTACACACGGAACTAGTGAGTTGCAGTAGTTCCAAGTGGAACTAGCTACATGGAACTACTGGGAATAAATGCATGGAACTACTGAATACTCCCACTAGTTCCATACACGGAACTAGTGAGTTGCAGTAGTTCCATCTGGTACTAGCTACGTGGAACTACTGGGAATAAACGGCTAAAATGAGTATAATATTATCATACACTAGCAGCGACCCGCGGTTTCACCCGCAATAGTCTCGATCACGTGGGAATATTGGGATGAAAAGTATCCTATGTCCTTTCCCAGGACTCAAACTATTTCTATACCAAATGTCATCTAAATCGGTTCAGCAGTTTAGGCGTGAAAAGGTAACATACAGACAGACAGAGTTACTTTCGAATTTATAATATTAGTATGGATGTATGTACTCACACTTTTAGGTCTTTTGAAACCTGATGTAACATTATTAGATGTAGACTCGCCACAGAGAGTGCAAGGTCGACCAGCAGCCTCGCCCGTGTCTACCTCTATCATACCAATACAGCTGCCAACACCACTAGATACTCCTTTAAGCCAGTTCTTAAGTTCTTCTATAGTTAGCTCTGATGGAACTTTCACTGGGTAGTTTTTATTTCCTGATGAAACCTGCAACAGTATAAATAAACATTGGCACAATTCTACACATACAGACTCATTAGCACTTGGCCTTATCAGTAGAAAAAATCTACAAAAGACCCAGTGCAGTGTTCAATCTATGTGAAGCCAATGAGAATCAGGAGGCCAATTCTCGTAATTTAAAATATTCAAAATCTAGTTGCAGTCTCATCTGAGCAACAAACAAATGTCAAAAACTTGGGAAATTATAGGTACTTTTTACAGATTGAGACAGAGATCAGAATGTGACCGTTTTTAAAATTACGAGAATTGCCCCTCAGGAAACCTACTTAAACCTGCTTAACACATTGTAAGTTGTAAATATGAATGTCATGTACCTGAACATTTGTTATATTAGAATAGCTACTAGATGCTGTAAGTATTGCTCTTGTCAGCCTTTGTGGGTCTGGGTGGACACTAAGCAACTCCTTCACCAGTGCTTCAGCTGCCCCAGAAGGACCGGAGCCTGAGACGGAATTTGGTAAAGAGCTACTTCCGCCTGTGCAACTGCTACGAATGCGGAGGGAGACTGTGGCTACCGGTGTAGGTGTTACAGAGCTATTTGAATTTCCAGCACCAGTAGATCCACCTTCTGGTAAAGCCGGGTTGGGCATACCACTTGGCCTCATTTTGAATCTGTAAGATTTATAAACATTAATAAGTCCCTCATCTTCAATAAAGATAATAATATGATTATACTTAAGAGTTCACATACATCCACTGCTATACATAAGACTACTGTAATAAATGGTTGCAAGGAATATCCTAAATAATATTATAAATGCGAAAGTGAGTTTGTTTTTGTTACGCTTTAACTACTTTTCATTCTGAATCACAGAACAAGTCACAGGCAATAGCCAGTAGAATATAATTATTTTCCTCTTTTCTAAGCAAAATGCCTTGTCTATATTAGAAGTAAAATGCAGGCTCAGTCTTTGGAAAGGTTCTAGGCAGTTATTTAGATATCCACATTAAAAAAAACTTATTTATATAGTCTATCTATCAAAAGAAACAATCAAATTATAAAGGTTGTTATTTACCTTGATGGGGTTGTAGCACTTTTCTGACCAGGAGGTGCTAGAAGGTGCCCAGCTCTAGCACACCAACCAACTGGGAATATATCCCTTGAGTCATATCTGCACCAATAATCAAAAGCGCCCCTCCAACCATCAAATGTTACATGTATCTGATCATTTTTCACCGCACTAACAGTCGCACAACAAATTAACTGTGGGTTTTTCTTATCAACTGCCTCCAATTTCTGACCAACAATAAATAAATTTGACTTAGGAGTTGGGGGTTCAGGTTGAAAAACTTTAGAAGGAGCCATATCTGCACCATTAAGAGTTTTGAGTAAAAACATGGGCCAGCTACTGGCATTCATACGAAATCCCAGAGGTGGCTGCAACATACCATCATTTCTTTCACAATGGCCAATAGGATGAATGTCCCCTGCATCTACAAGACGCCAGAAGTCATTTTTGTTGTCACTGCCATCAAGCCTCAGCCTTAATCGAGGACCCAGAACACCAACAACAGTTGCAATACAGGTAGATGTTAAATTACGGGGATCAAGAGCCTCTAATTTCATTCCCACTTTGAAGTCATTTACTGGAGGCATAGGTGCCTGTTTAAAACATTCTTGAGGAGCTGCCACACTATTTGTATCCTTCATATACTCAGTCCAATCAAAATCTTGGTAAATATCATAAAAGGAACCTGTAGAATTATTATTTGCATGATTTTCTGATCCATTAGCTCCATTTCCAGATTGTGGGGACGTAGTTCGCTTCTCGTTTTTCTTCTGATACTTATTCAAACAATATGTGGAGCAAAAGTTCTTGCTACTGGAAGGTGCGTTACCTCGAATAACATTATCACAGTGAAGACAGGCGCCTTTACTATACGCCTGTCTAAATTCAGACAAACACGTTTCCGAACAGAACTCTTTTTTGCCGTTCTCTGTAGGCAGAACATACTTCAGTGGTGTTTTACTTTGAGCACACCAAGTGCATGTACGTTTTGGAGGTCTTCCAGGTCCACGTATTTTGCCGGGAGCAGGCCCCGACGAGCCGACAGTGTTGTTTGACATCGTTCCGTATGCAGATTTAATACATTATAGGATTACGACTTAAATGTACAGGATTATCCACTTACATTATACACAACACAGACACAAAATCAAGTTATGACAATAATTAAATAATTTAATTTTGCGCAAATATAAACAACGTCAGTTGCGTATTTATGACGCGCTTCGAACGGCCATCTTTGTTCTTCTTTTTTTTTTTTGTACTAAAAATAATTACAACTGGCAATACAATTATAGAGGCCATACAGTTTGTCTATAATAAAGTCGTGACATGAATGTTTGAGGAACTAACATTAATCACGTGTCTGGCAACCCCAAACATAAGTACAACAGCTGTCAATGCTGTCATCGTGGAACAGTTTACCTTTTGTATTTTTTATTGTTTTCATTAAATTGCAATAAAAGACGTGAAAAGGGGTTTGTGCCAAACTGCCTCCTTATATTCACTGGTAGAAATAAACTAGAAGACTACCACTCAGAAATGAATGCGCATAACTTTACCAAGTGGGTTAAAGAAAAGCTTATACCAAATCTTCACGAGCCTTCAATCATAGTTATGGATAATGCGCCCTACCACTCCGTCGTGACAAATAAGGCGCCCACCTCTTGTTCCCGCGTAGACGAGATAAAACTCTGGCTGTTAGAGAATAATATTGATTTTGATCCTACTCTCAGGAAGCCAAATTTACTGAGTTTAGTGAAAAAAAACAAACCCCGCCCCATCTATGCCATTGATGAACTTTTAGGAGAATACGGGCACACAGTGGTACGGCTTCCGCCGTATCACTGTGATTTGAATCCTATTGAGCTAATTTGGGCTAACCTAAAACAAAAAGTAGCAGCACAAAATGTTGGGTCACGCGATGTGAAGCAACTTGCTGAAGAGGCCTTTAACAACATCACACCTGAAACATGGAAAAACTGCTGCCATCACGTCGAGACGCTCGAAAAAGAGTACTACGAGCGAGGACGCCACCTGTATCGAGACATAGACGAGTTGATTATTCGCTTAGGCGATGATAGCAGCAGTGGTGACAGCAGCTTTAGCGATGACAGCGCTGCTGATGAAGGTGGCAACAAAACGTTTCTTGATGTTGAATATTTGGAATCCGATGATGACTGATGAGTGAGAGTTATTAATCTTAGTTTTTTTAACTATAATAATTTTATTCTGGTTCAATTAAAAATCCTTAGTAAAACTTTTTATAAGTTGTTGTGTTGTTGTTTTTTTTTACCTACTGTAAATAAAACTGAAACGGCTGTATAATGTGTCTCATTTATTTACTCACTTTACTTGAATGAACTGCAAGTATCAAAATCATTTTGGTCACACTATATAGGGTTGCTACATGCATGTCAGCAACGCCATCATTTAATGTCACGACTTTATAGACAAACTGTACGTGGGGGCCATACTCGGCATTTTACTGCTAGATCGCATAATGTAACCTAGTCTTTACCACATTGGACGATTATTCTCAAGGAGCCTTACTGACAATTTCTCCCGAAAAGGGGACCGTTGTACTTTTTGGATGAGTTATGACTATGAGCGAAGTATTTCAGCCAGCACAAAGTATTTTTAACCGACTTTAAAAAAGGAGGTTCTGTATTCGACCCGTATGTATGTATGTATGTCCGCGATTATCTCAAAAACTACTGAACCGATTTTGATAATTCTTTCATTAGTGTGATCTTCATACTTTCAGGAAGGTTTTAGTATATAATACATTAGGTAATTATTCTTATGTACGAAGTTATATGCATAAATGTACTGCATCTCCGGCATTTCTATGCGAATTTTGATGATTCTTCGAGTTGTGTCTTCAATTCTTCAATGCACTAGTGTTAATTGAATTTATTGCATCCATTATTATTGCGGTATGAACACTACTGTGTCTTAAGGGGGAAGCGCTAAGGTAGCCCGCGAAATTCAAATTTTCTTACGTTTTTTGCAATTTGCTGGTCAGTATTTAGTTTCACGTTGATTAAAATATGATTCACGATCGTAACAAATATGTATTTACAGAATTATTATCATTAGAATCAGTAATACTACTTGTTTAGCCTCCACACTGATTAATTCTGATGTGCCGTGTTTCACCGAGGCTATGGATGCCTGGAGACTCGCTTGCCCGAATACAGATCCACCCGACAATCCATCTTCCCAGAGACGGTGGGATGAGCCGCTCTGCAGAGTAGTACAGAACAATTTACTTGACTCGTCTGCTACTCCTGCGGAACGTGCGCGCCTGCTGGCTGTGGGTAGATGGGAGTCGGGACTTTGGCTTCATGCACTACCTTCGTCGAACATAGGCACTTTGTTCGACGACACTACTTTTCGCCTCGCTGCTTCCCTGCGACTAGGCACTCCTTGCTGTTCCCCTCATCGCTGTCACTGTGGCGAAGATGTCAACAGCCTCGGACACCACGGCCTGTCTTGCAGCCGAAGTGCGGGTCGCTTAGCGCGCCACGCGAACATTAATTAATGACATCATCCGACGAGCTCTTGTTACCGTGGGCGTTCCAGCTGCATTAGAACCCAATGGCTTGGTACGCGACGATGGCAAGAGACCGGACGGTATGTCTCTATTTCCTTGGAAGGTGGGTAGGCCTTTAGTGTGGGACGCAACTTGTGTCGATACTCTTGCGCCATCCCACCTTCCTGGATCGGCATGCTGTGCTGGCGCTGCTGCTGCGGCTGCGGAAAACCTCAAGCGGCGAAAATATAATAACCTTATCGGAAATTATATTTTCGAGCCGTTTGGGGTTGAAACCCTCGGGCCGTGGGGTCCGAGTGCTCATGGTCTTTTTACAGAAATTTCAAAACGGCTGGTTGACACTTCCCGTGACCCAAGGGTTGGCTTTTACCTTGGCCAAAGGCTAAGCATTGCCATACAACGTGGCAATGCCGCCAGTCTCTTGGGTACATTACCAGTCGACAGCGATGCGGATGAATTTTTCGACGCTATATTTTAGTTTTTGTATAGTTTTAGTTAAGTTAGGTTTTAATTTTGTTATTTTTGTTAATTAAGTTTTTAAATTCAAATAAACAAAACTAAATATTACTTGTTTAGTTAGTATAATCCTAAAGTGTCAAGATTTCATGAAATAGTTATTCAGTAGGATTACTCGGTCTTAGAGATTATAATAGTTGAGATTAAATGATTATAATTCTGTAAATACATATTTCTTACGGTCGCGAATCACATTTTAATCAACTTACATATGCTTAAAATACTGACCAGCACATTGCAAATAACGAAAAAAAAAATAATTTCGCGGGCTACCCTGGCGCTTTCGCCAAAGGTGCCAATAGTTGATATTTTTTCGGTAGAGTAAGAGTATTACTCCACTGAGACATTGTGCATCCAAAGTTAAACATGATATCGGTTTGACTTATTATTAATTTTGTCTGTAACAGAATAGTAAAAGAAAAAAAGCAAGTAAAAGTTATGAGTCAACAAAGATTAATCAGACTAATCTGACAAGTGTAATGTCAAACTTCTATACTAAAAAAAACGAAAACACAAAAGACTTAAATGTCAGATTAGTCTCTGGAATTAAAAAACGAATTGCCGTGTTTAATTATTTATTTCAAAAATGTCTATTCTTCATTTGTTTCTTCTCCATAAAGGTTTCATAACGTTTCTATTACCTCATTAGTTCAATATGCTTACCTGGAGGGAAAAAAAACAAAAAAATCCTTGTTGTTTTCAACTTATATTTTGGTGAATAACTCCGAAACCTGACGCTTTAGGATATAATGTTATATTACATTTTTGTTTGTATAAGTGTCCTCTATCTAAATATATAACTTTTGTTGTGCACCGCGATTCTGAAAAAAAATCAAAATGGCGGCCGACCTTAGGGCCACCCTCCATACAAAAATCTTCAAACCCCTTTGATCAAAGTTACAACCTGACACTGACCTGAATTTGCAAAAAACGTAAGAAAATTTGAACTTCGCGGTCTACCACTGCGCATTCACCTTAACTAAACGGCGCCATTCAACTAGCTGCCCGAATTATATTCAGCCATTTAATCAAACAGCTAGGCAAATTACTTGGATCAAAGACATAGACATACCTGCCTAGCCCAGACTTTAAATTTATTTCCATTTTCTGCCGCCTAGCGCTGAAACCTAATCTGTCAAAACGACGTCGACAACCTAACCACAAAACACTTGTTGTCAAAACAAAGTTGCTTCTGCAAGTTCTGCAACGTCTCCGGCGGCGCTGCGGGTAGTGCAGCCCCTTCGCCCTTACGTAACAAAGGATAGGTGCCTATGCTTTGTTATAGCGGGCGGGGGTTGCTCTCCCTACGCGCCTCCGGATTTTTATCACTCTAGGGGTAGCAGCTAAAAGACTACGTGGAGTCGGGGGGCCACGAATCACGATTCGGTTTTAAGGCACATTCGACAAATTGTAACATTAGTTGTTCTATTCTATTTTTAATAAATGGCAAGCAAAGCCGATGTCGACTATTCTGCCAATGTCTAAAGTGAGCTGAAAGAACAAGAATGCATGAGAGAGAAAAAAAAATGGTTATAAACGAATAAAATTATTTGACTTACAGTACCCGGCGATAAATAATATATTGCACATCGATCTTTGGAAAGAGACAATCGGCTAATTTCGGCTTCGCAGAGCGTTATCTCTGTCGCACGAAATACAAACAGTCCGGTATCTATTAGGAGCTGTTAAAACAATTATGATTTGCTTCTTTTGATAATTCTTTTTATTCTTTGTATAAAATACACCAATTTTTCTATAAATGATTGCTTTAGGTTGGGGTAAAATAAAAAGGTTCCCCTATTTTTCCCAAAGATGCCATAGTACAACTTTAAATTATTTAAATTTGGGGGTGTTAACAACTCTAGATATATATTTTGAACTGGACGCGACCGCACTCTATCGCACTTGAACAACGACTGACAAAAAGTCAGTTAACGTCACATAGGTAGTGTGCGACAGAGATAACGCACTACGAAGCCGAAATTAGCCGATTGTTTCTTTCCAAAGGTCGATGTGCAATATTTATCGCCGGGTACTGTATCTAGTTGATACAACCTTACCCCCTTATTCATAATCCTATTTTATCTCTATTTTAGCTAAAATAGGTTTATAGAACGTTTGTCTTTATCTGTCACGTTGTCATTTCTGTGTGTAAGAAAGAGACAAACCCCATTTTAACTAAAATAGGTTTGATAAGTTTTATGAATAAGGGGGTTAGTTGTTATATAAACAAAAAAAAAAACAAAACATTCATAATGACACTGACACAAGACGCAAATGGCGTAGTTTTTTTTTTTACGTTCCGATTCATCAATTTTGCACGACATTTTACACCACAGACAATATACTGGACATACTGGTACAGATTTGGAATTTGGTTGTCAATCGCCCATATTAACGTTTCGTGTTCCCTTTTTATCTGATTTGAGGTTAGAAACAATTTTGTATAATCGGCCTAAGCATCAGCCAGCCAATTCATTAAAAATGTTGTATTAGACGAATTGGCGGAATATAATTTAGACCGCTAGTTGAACAGCGCCGTTTAGTTAAAAGGCTAGACAGTTAATTGAACGGCTAATTTAACCAGTTGGCTGCGACAGTAGAATTATTTGTCAGTGACACCATATACAGGGTGAATTTTCCAAGTGGGCGTGGATGGCCAAATTCTAAACTATGAGGAATAGCGAAAAGTACTCAAAGGAGTCGCGGGCTCGATTTTGATGAAAACTAAAACTGCATCATTGGATTTTTGAAAATTCAATATTTCTAGCCAGGAATCGAACCTGTTGATTTTGAAAAAAAAAAAACACACTGTATTATTACACCATTCGATAGTGTCCCTAATAAGGATCAAATTCTGGGAAGTAATGACATACGGCAAACTTAAGGAAAATGTTGAATTTTAATAAACTGCTTCTTTTTTCATACCTTGTTCGAAATGATGCTCAATATTTTTACACCCGAAACACTCGTAGCGCAGTCCCCTTCACAAAATTATGTTCTAAATTCAAATTTTTAATTGCAGTACAATCCTTGAGACGTCGAATCCAGCTATGTATTCAAAAACAATTGTCATAATTTTGAACAATTAATCAGTTAAGGTTTGATAGGTAGGTAGCATAAGAAAATAAAAAAGTATTTTGATAAAAATGAGCTCTTTCCTTTAGTTTGCCATATGTCATTACTTCCCAGAATTTGATTCTTATTAGCGACACTATCGAATGGTGTAATAATACAGCGTGTGTTTTTTTTTTCAAAATCAACAGGTTCGATTCCTGGCCAGAAATATTGATTTTTCAAAAATCCAATGATGCAGTTTTAGTTTTCATCAAAATCGAGCCCGCGACTCCTTTGAGTACTTTTCGCTATTCCTCATAGTTTCGGATTTGGCCAACCACGCCCACTTGAAAAATTCACCCTGTATACATATCAATGCAGATACCATATATGGAGCAGAATATAGTCATTAAAATTCTTTTCTTTGAATATGTGACAAAAAATTAGTCATTTAATTTAGTATCTAGTGTAAATAATTACTTCCAAAAATAAAACAACACAATAAAGTAAAAAAAAAATAGGAGCAATTAAGGCATCACAATCACCAGCAGGGCTATTGTCTCTGTTGACAGTTCAAAATGATATGATGATGATGTGTTTTTCCTATCTCAATGTGATGATGGCAAAGTGTACAGACGCCAGCACATCAACCTACCCGAAACTGTCAGATTTTCCCAATCAACTTTGAACCTTATGATTTGGTGATAAAGTTGAAAATCTATTAAAGATAGATTGTAGTAGGTTGATGTGCTGGCGTCTGTACATCGATTAGCTGTCAAACAGTCACAGGTCTGTCAGTGTCATTATCTCATTGTCATAGTCATAACTCAAATGTCATTAATAGTTCTCTGGTCTGGTTGTCAATTCTGTGATACTTTGTAATCCATTGAAGTGACCAGAAGTGACTTCGCGAGGCAGGTAGTTCGAGGTTATAAATGGTTATAAAAAACAACCTTTTCATTACTTTCGATGATATCGCGCATAATTAAAAGAACCATGTCTCAAGATACTGTTCGTAGAATTATAAACAATGCTGAAACAGCTGAAAAGAGACTGGCGGAATTCAGAAGCAAGGTACCTACTTATTTCAATCTTTCCCGTACCTGCCTAACATCCAATGATCCAACTCATAGATCTGCTGGGCAAGGACTTCTTTCATTTTGTTAAGTTTTTCAAATATTACTAGATTATACGCGATTAAGATGTTAAAGCTACAATTAAGTGTTTTACCTTTCAGTTAGATGAAATTAAGAAAGTGAAAATTGAAGAAAAAGTAAGAGAACTTACAGAAGAAAATAAAGTTCTAGCTACTAAAGTGGAAACTGCTAAGGCTGAATTAATAAGGTTGGAAACAACGAATGGTAAAAAACAATACCCTATACCAGGCAAGGTGTCAGTGCCATCTGTTGCTGCATGTAAAACAGAGGATACAACTGCCAAACCAGAAAAACAACCAGTTGTGAAAAAAGTGAAAGACACTGCTAAGAAAATCAAGGAGAAACCTTTGTCCTCCACTGAGACTGTAGTAGATATTAGGAAGTTGGATTTCAGAATTGGAAAGATTGTTGATATTAACAAACATCCTGATGCTGATTCATTATATGTGGAAAAGATTGATTGTGGTGAAGACAAACCTCGAACTGTTGTGTCTGGTCTTGTAAATCATGTACCAATTGAGGAGATGCAAAACAGAATTGTCATGATACTTGCTAATTTGAAACCAGTCAAGGTAAAATAAAATTGGTGTCAATTGTAATGTAACAGTATTATTTACAAGCAAATACATTGCAATGCAAGATCATTTTTTTTTATAATTTTCAGATGAGGGGAGTGACTTCAGAAGCTATGGTAATGTGTGCTTCATCTGCTGAAAAAGTAGAAGTGCTTGTACCACCTAGTGGAGCAGTTCCTGGTGATTTGGTTGAATGTGAGGGCTATCCTCGAGAGCCAGAAGCCATACTGAACCCCAAAAAAAAAATATTTGAGGCTTGTGCTCCTGATCTTTTAACAGATAACAACAAAGTTGCATGCTATAAAGGAAGTCCATTAATGATTCCAGGGAAGGGAGTAATAGTGGCACCAACTCTAAAAGGCGTTAATGTAAAATGATTATAAATATATATTTAATTAAATCCAATGTTTTTTTGTCAATTCAGAAGATCGGTATATTCCCAGTCGCCCCCACATGGATTGCCACCCTTTGTGCTCACTAGTTCCTTTGCAGGAACTACAGAGAAATGTTTGGATCAGTAGTTTTTTGCAAAAGCTAAAGGAACTACTGAGAACTTTTGAAACAGTAGTGAGTGTAGTGTTGTGAATCAGTAATTTACTTACTTTGTACATCGAGCGAACCTACGGTCCAGCATGCAGCAGCAGCGGGCAGCATTATATATTATTATGTTTGTTTCCTCCAAAGGAACTGCTAAAGGAACTATCTAGTCTCAGTAATTCCTTTAGCTTTTGCAAAGGAACTACTGATCCAAAAGTTCTCAGTAGTTCCTTCAAAGGAACTAGTGAGTACAAAGTATTGCCGGGTCAATCCGCGGAAATCCACTAACGGCGAATATATGCTAATAATAATTAAATATCATAGCTGCATTCTTTTTTTACTTTATATGACATTTCTTACATGTTTTTAACCGACTTTAAAAAAGGAGGTTCTGTATTCGACCCGTATGTATGTATGTTTGTATGTCCGCGATTATCTCAAAAACTACTGAACCGATTTTGATAATTCTTTCATTAGTGTGATCTACATACTTTCAGGCAGGCATACTTTTAGTATATAAAACATTAGGTATATATTCTTATGTACGAAGTTATATGCATAAATGTACTGCATCTCCGGCATTTCTATGGGAATTTTGATGATTCTTCGAGTCGTGTCTTCAATTCTTCAATGCACTAGTGTTAATTGAATTCGTGTGGGGTAGGTACAACTAAAAAGTGAAAAATAAAAACTTTTTTACAAAAAAACACTACAAAGTGAAAAATAACTTTAATTTCGGAAGTCGGTATCTTTGGATCTGTATTTTAGTTTTTTGCCACCGACTTCCGAAATTAAAGTTATTTTTCACTTTGTACCTAGTGTTTTTTTGGAAGTCGGTTTTTTTTTCTTAAAAAGTTTTTATTTCACGCTTTTTAGTGGGTCTGATTATAATTTATCTAAGTTACAATAGCTTAGTGCTCATCGCCTTTTACAAACAAATTATTGCTTTTCTCGATGCAGGGAAGTTAATTGTTGAGGAGTTCTCCAGGTCCACCATCAGCTCCATATCACCATTCACATTGTGACGAGCATAAATTGCTTAGCAACCATATTAAAGTAATCGAATCGCAACCCGTTAAATACTTAGATATTATTGAGTAGTTCCGGTGGCCATCTGTGGTCTTCATCATCAGTTCCACTTCGCCAAATGGTGCTTTCCGAGAGCAAGTGCACGAGTTACTATAAAAAATACCCAAATCGCTATAGGTGTGCCTATAATATTTGAAGAGTTCCTTCGATTTCTCCAGGATCCCATCATCAAATCCTGACCTGATGTTTTTAGACTAGAAGTTGATAATCCTGGCTGCAGCATCAGGCTAGACTTATGTCAACATTGCATTGAACTTAAAATTTAGTCCTGTTTAAAATGAGCCCAAACACGACTACGGTGCTGTTATTTCAAGGTTTGTACTTTTTCTGATGCTCCTGGCTTCAGCATCAGGTCTCTATGTACTTCGCTGTTCCTCATTAACAGTACGTTTATCCACACATCGAGCCCTTTTCAATGAGCCTAAACACGATATATCTGTTGTTAGTTGTCGAGGAGTTAGGTACTCTGCAGACTATCCTGACTGCAGCATCAGGTCATGACTTGATGATCATGAGACCAAATGTGACAAATGCCCTATCAAACATCAAAACAATTTACTAAAACAGTCCTTGCCTGTTTGAGTAACTTCTTACTGTTAAGGAGTTGTACCTTCCATCATCAGCCCAGCTACCTGAGATGGTGACAACCATACGCAAATAAACAAGATACTTCATAAAATATGCGTAAAACAATAAGTGAGCCTATAAAATTTGAGGGTTGCCCTCGATTTCTCTAAGATCCCATCATCAGATCCTAACTTGGTGACAATGGGACCACCTCAGAACTATCTACTTTCGAACAAAAAAAAATAATTTGAAAATCCATCGACAATTGGCGGAGTATTCGATGAACAAACATACAAAATAATAATAAAAATAAAAATAATAAAAAACATACAAACAGCCGAACATAGTACCTCCTCCTTTTTGTGAAGTCGGTAAAAAAAAAGTTTGTTTCAGTTGTTTTTTTTTGTAAAAAAGTTTTTACGTATGGCGCCGCTATCTAAAAAAGTATAATACCTTTATTTAATTTATTATTGCAATCAACACGCACCAAATGTCATTACCATTTGCAAATAAAAGTCGGCCTAATTGAGCGGAATGACCCTGCCACCAGAGCCCTGATTCACAAACATACGACAGGCTATCGTATCGAAAACCTGACATTTCGATAACCTGATTTGACTTCCCCTCAACAGCAAATAGCTGTTTTGGAAGAATAGCAGGCGTCTATTTACTTAAACTGACAAAATTTTCGGGTTTTGGACTTCTGAACAGCATTGAAAAGACTCCTACGATAACAATGATTAATGTTCTATACGATACGGAAGCATATCGAGTGTTTGTGAATAAGGGGGCTGGTGGCAATCGGGAATAAAATGCCCAGTTGCCACCGGGTGGCGATTGGGAAGTTATTGCCCCTACTTCAAATCAATGTATACTGCGGTGTGGATCGCCAACCCCCCTCATCGCTGTCTGTCTTACGGCCGTGATGAGGTCTGACTTTTCCAATGTGGTTTTATTAGTAGACTAGCTTTTGCCCGCGACTTCGTCTGCGTGAAATTTGTACTTTCCTCTAAAAACTTCGAAAATGTGTATTCGGGCCAATTTTTAAAACTGGATCCCCGCTTTTCACCCCCACAGAGGTGGAATTTTGCAAAATCGTTTGGGATGTGTTTATAACTTGACTCAAAGACCCATACCCATTTTCGAGTTAATGGAAGCAAGCAGCGAAATCCACCCCTTACAACTTTATTATTACTGAGCCAAATATTACCAAGTTTCAAGTTTATTAACCAAATGAATAAGATTTTACATATAAACTGTATCCCTTCTTTTTATCCCCATAGGGGGGATTTTTTTTAACTAAAAATCGTCTGGGATGTTTCTATAACTTTACTTAAAGATTATTTATACTTACCAATTTTCCAGTTAATCAAGCTACGTAATCAAATACTCCCCTGTGATATTGACTACCCCTCTTCACCCCGTTAGGGATAGATTTTCGAAAAACCCTGAAACACGTTATTTTTGGTCTTAAGTATAAATACTGAGTTTGGAGTTAATCAGACCGCGCGTTAAAATTCTTTACGAACTTTGACACGTCCCAATCCCCCTTCAGGGGGTAGTTTAGAAAAACGAAAAAAGCTAAACTTCATTATTTACTTAGATAAGTATTCGTGCCAAGTTACAAGGTTATTAACTCAAGGAATAAGATTTTCCATACAAATTTTCATCCTCTATTTAACTCCCTTAGGGGTAGAATTTCGAAAAATCTTTCCTTATTCCTTGTCTACATTATAAAGGTAACCTCTGTGCAAGATTTCAGCTTTCTAGGACCAAGGGTTTCAGCTGGGCGTTGAAGAGTCAGTTAGTCAGGACTTTCCTTTTTATTTATATAGATACCTAAGTGATATTATTAGGGACATAAAAACAAAATTTTCTTCATCGTAGTTGCTTTTAATCATTTACTAATCATAAAAAACCTAGAGTTTTGTATCACAGATAATCAAAGTATTTACAATAATTAAATTACCTAACAAAAGCTAATCAGTCACAGTCACTGATAATCAAATTGCATATTTTCAATAATCATGTTTTAACAATTAAATTTACCTACATGTTACATGTTCTTATTTTGTATCAAAAATGCAAAAAAATGTAAATAGAAAAAACTATCTGAAAAATAAGTCTTATTAAAATATGCAAGTAGGTAAATCACAGATCATCAAAATAAAATTATCTACAATAATAAAGTTATAACCGTAAATTACGTATATTTTTTAAATCTTGCAGCAAAACGCTAATATACATGTAAATCTATTGTGATTTGTTTACTCCTTATCGCTGAGCCGATTTTGGAGTGATCTCGTTAGTGACAGCGTGGTCTATTCCTTCTTACTAATAATCATCATCATCATCATCATCATTTCAGCCGAAAGACGTTCACTGCTGGACATAGGCCTCCCCCAAGCACCTCCACTTCGACCGGTTTTGTGCTTCTCGCATCCAACGAGTTCCTGCGGCCTTCACAAGGTCGTCGGTCCACCTTGTGGGAAGCCTTCCAACGCTACGCCTTCCGGTACGCGGTCGCCACTCCAGAACCTTTCGGCCCCATCGGCCATCTGTTCTAGTGAATAGTCCCGGGAAATCCGGGAACGGGGATCGCGAAATGTTTTTATCTTGCCCTGTCATTTCGTCTTTCTCTTACTTTGTCCGTTTCAACACTTTCAACTCTACTACTACGTAGCAAGTGTATTCCACGCCAAATTAGAAATATTCTAAACGCGAAGTATCATTTCCCGAAAGTATCGAAAGTACCGGGAATCCCGCTTCATTAGCCAGAAGGTCCCAAAAATCCCGGTTCTGCATTCCCTAATCTGTTCTGCGAGCAATGTGCCCTGCCCACTGCCACTTAAGTTTGGCAATTCTTCGGGCTATGTCGGTTACCTTGGTTCTCCTGCGGATCTCTTCATTTCTGATTCGATCCCGCAGGGAAACTCCAAGCATAGCCCTCTCCATTGCCCTTTGAGTGACTTTCAGCCTTCTAATAAGGCCCATTGTGAGCGACCACGTTTCAGTGCCATATGTCATCACTGGCAACACGCACTGGTCAAAGACTTTCGTCTTGGGACACTGCGGTATGTGGGACGAGAAGATATTGCGTAGCTTCCCGAACGCTGCCCAGCCGAGTCGGATTCGACGATTGACCTCTTTCTCGAAGTTGGACCTACCTAACTGGACAGTTTGTCCTAGGTAAATATACTCGTCCACGACTTCGAGTGTAGCGTCTCCGATCTTCATGAGAGTGGGTGTTACATGGGCATTTGACATGACCTTCGTTTTGTCCATGTTCATTTTCAGACACTCTTTCAGAGGCTCTACTGAGGTCATCGAGCATTGTACTGAGGTCCTCTATAGTTTCAGCCATGACTACTATGTCGTCGGCAAACCGAAGGTGAGTTATGTACTCGCCATTGATGTTAATGCCAGCTCGTTTCCAGTCCAGAACCTTGAAGACATCCTCCAGAGCAGCTGTGAACAGTTTCGGAGAGATAACGTCTCCCTGAAACACTTGAAAAATTCACCCGCTATAGTAATACAAGCTGCGCCCCGTAGTTTCACCCGCATAAGTCTCGATCCCGTGGGAATATCAGGATAAAAAGTATCCTCCAGTATCCTCCTGTATAGTAATACTAGCTGCGCCCCGTGGTTTCACCCGCATAAGTCTCGATCCCGTGGGAATATCGGGATAAAAAGTATCCTATGTCATTTCCCGTTACTCAAGCTATCTCTGTACCTTTCATCTAAATCGGTTCAGCGGTTTAGGCGTGAAAAGGTAACATACAGACAGACAGAGTTACTTTCGAATTTATAATATTAGTATGGAAGTATGGATTATAGAAGGATCAAATTCTGGGAAGTAATGACATACGGCCGTATATCATTACTTTCTAGAATTTGATCCTTATTAGGGACACTATCGAATGTTTTCAAATCAAAATCAAATCAAATCAAAACATTTATTTGCTGACCAAGGGTATACAGTGGTGTTAAACATAACATGTGATAACGTTCTCCTTGATCTACCTTACTGGCATGCAAATTTTGCTTATTATATTTTATTTAATATTCACAAACAAATTCGTGCTTAGTAGATTTAAATAGGTACATGCATCAACATAAAATTAGTATTTAGTAACATTCATAACAATATAATATAGTAAAAATTCAATAGCTCCAATGTCAAGTTAAAATAATAAAAAATATCACAATTTTATAATACAAACAAAACAGTCAAAGAATCAGAATATTTTAGATCAGTCAAAAAATTAAATATATTTCTTCTGGGCCATGTCAATAAAGAATAAAAAAAATTACAATATGTCCATCATGTGTGTATATTACAGTCTCATTGAAATTTGTATTTTCTAGTCACATTATTTACCTTCGAGAAAATCACTAATTTTATAATAGGTTTTACTGACTAGTAAGTGATGCAAATGTTTTTTGAATAGATTACTATTTAAGCTTTTTAATTCATCTGGTAACTTATTATAAATTTTTGGCGCCATGCCGTATATACTCTTACGTAGTAGTGCCGTATTTGCCTTCTGTAATCGCCATCTAATTTGTGCGTGTTTCCTCCTGCTACGAGTACTTGTATCTGCCATAGTCTCGAAAAGTTCAGGATTTGATTTTACAAAAATCGCGGTTTCAAGAATGTACAGGCAAGGTAACGTCAGGATTTTATATTGTCTAAAGTATGGTTCACAGCTTTCTGGGATTTTAATATTAAACATCGCTCGTATACACCTTTTCTGTGCTTTGAAAACTAGTTCCCTGTTTGTCGAATTGCCCCAAAATATTATCCCATATCTGAGGTATGACGCAGTCGCTCCATGGTATGCCGTGAGTAAGGCATCAATATTAAGCACGGGTGCAAGTTTATATAGCGCATACGCTGTACTACTGATTTTTTTACATAGCTCGTTTGTATGTGTTTTCCAATTTATATTGTTGTCAATAGTTAGTCCTAAAAACTTTGTTGTGTTAACCTCGCTAATTTCCATATTATTATAGTTAACTCCCAAATCTTTAAATGTTGGTATTCTTTGAGTAAATTGTATTAGTTTTGTTTTATTTATATTTATCTTCAAATTATTATTTTCTAGCCATTTTATAATATTCAATAATGTAGTGTTTATGTCAGATTCGTATTCATTTTTATTTTTACATTTTATAGCAACTGTACTGTCATCCGCAAATAATGTTATAGGGTCAGTGGTTACTTTAGGCAAGTCATTTATATATAAAATAAATAACAGGGGGGCCACGACAGTACCCTGCCCCACACCATATTTTACTGTTCGCATATGAGAAGTGTATGTTTCTTCTGTTTTATTCGTTTCATTTATGCGTTTAATCTCTACGAATTGTTTGCGATTTGTCAAATACGATTCTATAAGACTCAGAACATTTCCCCGTAAACCATAATGTTCAAGTTTTTCAAGTAAGATTTTATGATCCACATAGTCGAACGCTTGAGTCATATCACAAAAGATAGCGCAGATTGGTGTCTTAATATCTACTTGTGTCATAATAACATACAGAAAATCATAGATCGCTCTATTTATGCTCTTTTTCTGCCTGAACCCGTTTTGCTCTTTAGCTAAAATATTGTGTGTCTCTAAATAGTTATAGAGTTGTTTATGGATGAATTTTTCGAAAACTTTTGAAAATACTGGTATGAGCGTGATGGGTCTGTAAGACTCCATAAGTTCTCTTTTTTCTTTTTTGAAGAGTGGTTTCACCACAGATATTTTTAGTCCTTCCGGATAGATACCTGTGGAGATACTTAGATTTATGATGTGGCTTAAAGGTGTTGATATAACTTTGCTTGTGTATTTAACTACTTTGGTTAATATTTCATCATACCCTACACTATTTGTATTTTTTAGTGATGATATAATCGCTTCAACATCTGAGGGGCTACAGGGTGCAAGAAACATAGAGTAATTTCTTCTGTCTATGTGTTTGGTAACTTTAGTGCCACGATTTGCAATTGGAACAATTTTATCAACAAAATAATCACTGAAAGCATTAGCTATCTCTTGTGGACTTGTTACCATTTTGCTGTCACTTATCCTCAGTTTGGAGATCGTGTTGTGGGAGAGATTTTGGTTTGACTGATTAATAATTTTCCACGTGGTTTTGATTACATTTTTTGAGGATTTTATGTTATGTATATTTTGAGATCGCTGTGTTAGCCTAATTATATTTTTATATTTTCGTGCATAGTTTTTATATTTGCGTTTGTTTGCATTATTTGGCTTCAGTCTATAGTTCCATAACAATTTTCTTTTATTCTTACTACACAATTTTACACCCCGCGATGCCCATTTCATTTTATTTGTTGATTTTATTGTGATAGTTTTATATGGAAAACATAAATTGTAGAAGAGTTTAAACGTGTCCATGAATGCATCGTATGCTACATTTGGGTCCTCAGTTGAAAATATCTCCGCGAATGATAAACTCTCAATACATGTCTTAAATTTATTGAGGTTCTCCATATTATAATTTCGTTGCTTTATGCGCCACAACTTAATTTCGCCTTGTTTTTTAATAGGGCACTCTATTAGTTGTGCCGTGTGATCGGACAACGAAAATTCAATAATTTGAGATTTACATTTCTTTTGAAAATTGTGTAAAAAATTATCTATACAGGTTTTACAGGTTTTACTTTTTATCCTAGTAGGTTCTCTAATTCCTAAACCTAAGCCATATTGTGATAACAAACATTCAAATTCCATAGATGTCCTATTGCTCTTTAACATATCAATATTAAAATCTCCTGCAATAATTACCTTTTTATTACGCTTACCACAGATTAGCTTTAGAAGTATTTCCATCTTTTCAAAGAATACATTTAAGTTACTAGGTTTAGGTACTCTGTACAAACAAATTACAATAATTTTACACTTAACTAATTCCATACCACAACATTCAAAAGTACCAGATAATGATAATCTAGCTATTTCTTGCATTTCTCTCCATTGATGACCTTTTTTTACCAGTATGCATGCACCTCCTCTATTGATCTCTCTTCTACTATATATTGCGGCTAGTTGGTAATTTGGTACATATAGATTTTTCTCTATTCCTGACATGATAAAGTGCTCTGTGATACAGACCACATCAACGTTGACATCTCTTTCACTTAGTTCTTCCAGGCAGACAGCGAGATAATCAGATTTGTTCAGTAAGCCCGCAATGTTCTGATGCAGTATTTGTACGTTGTCATCACAGAAAAAACTCAGTATTATTTATTTCACCACTATTATTTTGGTCATGTATTATCGATGTATTATTGGCCTCAGTCTTGAGGTCCTTTATTGTCTGTAATATGTCATTGAAAATAGTCTTCATTCCAGTGTTGTTCAGCCTTCCATCATATTTAGAGAACATTATACCATCTATGGATAGATTTAAATTTGAGTCGACTAACGTAGCGTAATGGTATGCATTTACGTCAAGGTAGAGTAGGGCACCAAACATCTCTACTCGCCAGTTAAATACTGTAGCATAATAGCTGCATTTATACGTGGGGAGGCACAGTATAATATTCGTATGGCGTATTTTCAGTAGGGTATCTCTTAATTCTAGCACCAGATTAAAATAATTATTTGTTGATCCAAAATCCTCTTCTCCTATCATGATTACACAATAATCATTTTTTGTGAAGGAGTATAGTTTCTCATGTAGATTTTTAATCATATGTGAAACTCCACATTTCGGTGAAAGATAATGACATAGTTGCTTGTCTACAAATGTCTCCAATGCGATTGATAGAACACTATTTGTATTGTTTGAGCTTATTAGGCATATCTTTTTTAGTGAAAGATCTGACTGTTTTGTAGTTGTAGTATTGTTACTTATGGCCGATTTACCCCTATCCGTATGTAGTAGTCCTCGTTCGAGTGGTAAAGGTGTATTGTTTTCTAGTATCAGGCTCTCTATTTGGCTTGTAAGGGACATGTTTTCTCGTTGTAATTTTTCCAATTGTTGTTGTAGCTGTTCAATTTGTTGTTGTTGTGGTGACGTTTCTATGTCGTTGTGGGGTTCAAGCTTCGATGTTGAAGCCAGTGGGGAAACAGTGGGAGACTTTTTCCGTCGCGACAGAGAATGCCTCTTATTCTTGTCGCTTTTATATGGACTATTACCTATTATTGTAGACGAGTTGCAGAGCGACTTCAATACTTTTATTTCTTCATTTAACATTTGTACCTGTCTATTGAGCTTGTTATTTTCCAGTATAATATTTTCCAGTTCACTCTCCGTGCTCTCCAGTTTACTAGTCAGTGTAGATATTTGTTCTTTCATTTCAGAAATACACAGTTGGTCGGTAACAGTACAGTCCATACTCTTAGACATTTTATTGGGTGTATCATATAACTCATATGAAGTTTCATAGTCGGTAAATAATTGTGACTCTGATATAATAGACGTATCTTGGGTTGCGAGTTGAATCGTATCAGTACACTGATCTTTATTTGTAGACTGTGTAGTTTCTGGGGTTGAGAGGATCGGTTCCAGTAGGGTGTTATTTTTCTTTCGCTGAGTAACGTTAGACATGTCGCTGGAACTTGATATTTTTTTATCTTTGTGGTTTTTCTGGCTACACGCTCTGCATTTCCAGGTTTTTCTTGATTCTTGGCTCATTAAACGGTAAGTTTGTTTAGGATAACCATCGCAATCCGGTTCACATCTGTTTTTGCAGATGGAGCACATTGCTGTATTTTTTATGTCAACAATTTTTTTACATTTAAAACATGGTACTAGTGTCGCCATCTTGCGGCCACTATTTGCGCTCATATTGATGTTAGACAAAATGTTTCAAACGTGGTTCCGCTACTTGCCCCTAGATGGCGCTGTTCACAATATTGTTTAGATGCAATGTCCAATTATCATGAATGACTGTTCAAAATTTCAAATTAACGGAAATAAAATTTAGCACTTTTTGTAATTATATCACTGAAGTAGTATTATGTTCGTTAAATAGGGAGTTTTGTATTATGGTCTAATGAAAGTTGATTTCTATCACTGCGAAACATTTGTTAAATGTGGTAATAACACGTTAATTACAGTTTGATTCACATTTCACTTTCACTGTTTTTTGTCACAATCCGCATAGTTATTTTGAAGATAACATTATATGGTCATTATTAGGACTTATTACACAAATTTATTATATGTATTGAGTCTATCACACACTTTAACTATTTTTTGTCGGGTTTTATATACGCGCTCGATGTTTATGTGCCGCTAGCGACATCTCAACTCATGTCAACTCGTTTTAATATAATAGTGTTTTTTTTTTTCAAAATCAACATGATTCCTGGCTAGAAATATTGATTTTTTTTAAATCCAATGGTGTAGTTTTATTTTTCATCAAAATCGAGCCCGTGACTCCTTTGGGTACTTTTCGCTATTCCTCATAGTTTCTGATTTGGCCATCCACGCCCACTTGGAAAATTCACCCTGTATATAGTTAGGATTATGTAATTTGATTATCTGTGACTTATGACTAGCTTTTGTTAGGTAATTTAATTATTGTAAATACTTTGAATTTGATTATCTGTGATACAAATTTACAATAGGTTTTTTTATGATTAATAAGTGATTAAAAGCAAATAAGATGAGGAAAATTTTGTTTTTTATATCCCTAATAATATCACTTATCTACTAATAAAACCACCTTGGAAAAGTCAGACCCCCAACCCCCTCATCGCGGCCGTAAGACAGACAGCGATGAGGGGGAGGGGGGGGGGGGGGTTGGCGATCCACGCCGCAGTGTACATCGATTTGAAGTGGGGACAATAACTTCCCAACCGCCACCCAGTTGCAACTGGGAATTTTATTCCCGATTGACACCTGGTGGCAATCTATGTGGGGGCGACTGGGAATATACTGAGCAACGGTATCCCCTTTCTCCTTTTACAACTCTCTATTTATTATCTATCACATAAGTAGTAAAAGTGGCCCACCGAGGCCCAAATATCTTTTGAAACATTTCATGTACCTAGTTAAAACCAATTTTATATTTTGTTGAACTTATGCTGGTGTCATGCCTTTTCTAAAATAGTTTTTCAAAGTATTATTTTTCTTGGGAATTCTAAATAAAGTTGAATGAAGTCACTGTAAGTTCAGAAAGGCATGTAACTAAAAGTAAGACATGAAATAAAAATATTAAATCAGTGGTCTGTTTTGTTACTTACATATTAAGACAGTAAACATAAATGAAACAACATTATAAGCAATATCAACAATATTTATATTACATATCTATGTGATTTCTATGCAACAATTTGATGTCATTATTCACTATGTAGAAATTTCATTTCAGATAGAAAAATAGATGTGACATAACATTAACATCCAAGACCACAAAAACTCCACTCATTTAAGTCTTTACGCGAATGGGGCGAATGAAAAGTTATAATTCTCTCATTTATATATTCAATTCCTTGATTTGTGGTCTTGTTAGGATATTTGTATTGTAAATTGGTGTCAGTTACAAAAGATTAACATTTGTGTAACTTTAATCTTTGTAATTGTATGCTACATTTTGAAGTGTCCTTGAAAAAATACCTACTTCAACATCAACATTACTATGAGCCATTAAGAAAATATTTCTTTATAATTAATTAACAAATGTGCAGGCAATCTCGGTCCAAAGTGAATGAACATACATCAATTTATTTAATCTATTACATTTATATTAATATTATGGTCTAATATTAGCAGTATTATGTACTTATTATATGCACTATTACTGGTGGAGTTTAGCTTACTTTATATTAAAAGATTTATTAAAAAGAAGCTAACATAAATCATTTTATTTAACTTCTTTAAAATAAATTGAGTGTTTGAGGGTGTTCTTAAAATTCCGTAAGTAAGTACCAGTAAGAAATTTATAAATATTTTTTAAATAATTTTTTTGACAAATTTTTATTTTCTTTTTGAAGGAGTTAGAGGATAGATTTTATATTACAAGATAGACCCAGAATTGCAACAATCACGGCTGATTTTCTGTCAAGTTCCAGTCTCCGTCTTCGAAGGTTACTAGATTTTGTAGGAATATCAATTCCAATAAGTAACGAACGGTTTAAGATAACGACATTAGGTACATCCTTTCGTTCGATCAAAAACGACAAACTTTCCAAGCCACCTATCCTGCCACCATGGATGTGGTCGTAGCCTTCTGGTTTGGCCACAGAACACGGGCCAGACGACTGCGACTGTTGCCTTGTGTCGCGTTAAGCAAGTGCTTCCACGTGGCTTCGGCCGATACCTTAGCTTTTGTTCGCATCGGATTGTGCGTCTAGTGTGCGCTGATTTCTAAAATGTATAGGTGAATATTTCGGACGCAGCTTGTGCATGACGGCCAATCACTAGACACCGAGCTTCAACTTAAAATAGGCCTTACTTAAGCATTGGAACGCGAAAAACAAATGGGTACTTTAAAAAAGCATTACATCAGTAGGTATTACCATAATTATAACCCGAGTTATTGATGGTAACCCGAAACTCCTTACTTACTAGCCACGAATTCATGGTCAAATAAAGATGCCACCACACGACACCTTACTGATCAAGGTAAAAAAATATAATATGCTCTGATGCAACTATGTACTTATTTGTTACGTTACGAAAGCGTCCACTACTTTCTATGAAGGAACAGGTGCTTCACAATATAGGAGAATTATTTGTTGAGTGCCAAAAGCATTATCTGAAATATCAGTGTTCAATGTTGAACGATGAAAAACTACTTTTATTTATAAAAACGAGCCAATCCTTTGTGCGATATGATCAGAATATACGTGTATATGTTACCGGCCAAACCCGATTTCAGGACAAACTAGTTTAGCCTAGGCTAAACTAGTTCCGTCGACATAGGATGCAAGGGCGAGCGAAGGGCACCCCGAGGTTCGGTTTGGTTAGGTTACTTTAAACCCTTTACACAGAAATAGGGGCTCCGCGAAGCGGGGCTCCGTCGACATAAGATCCAAGGGCGAGCGAAGGGCACCCCCTATCGCGTATAGGAAGAACTAGTTTAGCCTAGGCTAAACTAGTTTGTCCTGAAATCGGGTTTGGCCGGTAACATATACATAAATACATACCTACTATTGTAAAGTAAAATGGTTAGTGACCTCACGATAAGTTTAAAATGTCTCTGTTAAAATAATTTACATGGTCAAGTTAGTTATGTACAGATTTCTTTACTCCGCTCTTAAGGGGCTTACAGGACCTAAACGCAAAAAACGCATGTTTTAGAAACAATAAAAGTAACTGATCGACTACAGTAAACAAAATCAGAAAATATATGATATTCTTCAGGATATATGCTAGGTAGATAGTGTGTTGAAAACATAATACAAGTAATTTAATTCGATAGAAAAAAAATCATGAAGATACCTCTAAAAACTTTCTTTTTACAATAAAAACCATACTTATATACATACAATCATTATGATTTTTTGTCAGATTATTCTACAAGCAACATACTAAAGTATGTTTTTTAATTTTTTAATCCAAACAATAGATTTTTCGTAAATAGATAATTGCTTCATATTTTGCAATAAATTACCAGCGTTGTGTCATCGCGCTTCTATTTCTTTTCTATGCAGTCCGACAAAGACCGCGCTTTAGGTCATGTAGTCGCCTTAAATTGTATCTCATCATTTACATTGATGCATGAATGGGATTCTAGATTTTAAGTTTGTACTTTAATGGTATTTAAAGTCAGAGAACTTGATTGTTGAGAAGATTGACCAACTACGGAAAATTACCGTGTTGGGGATGATTTATGCTAGTCCTTTCCGGCGAAGCATGGATGCAAACATTCGCGCACATTTTGTGTGAAGCAGCAAATTCTCAACAATTAAATTTCCTGACTTTATGTAGGCATCTTACCGCATATATACCTATAATATTAATCCGCAAATTTTGGGCGTGAATTACCTACAACTTACAGACATCCATAATATACGTATTACATAACTAGTGATCCCAAGAGGTATTAATTATTTTAATAAAACTAGATAGTTTGAATGTACCCAGTACAAGACAACACCGGTGATTAAACGAATCAACAATGATGGCTCTTGTTGAGGCGCCCGCAGACATCCAATTCCTAATAATATTGCATAACGTCACACTTGTAGTCCCCGAAGAATTAGGCAGAGGTGTACGTACGTGGCCCCCACATTGGGCGTGTGCCGGGCGCGAGCGTTCCTACGGCGTGTGGCCGACGTGCGCGCCGCGCCATTTGACTGGGCGGCGCGACGCACGTCAGTTACACGGTGTGGGGGGGGGGGGGGGGGGGGCTAATGTGCACCCACATTTCGCCATTTCACAATATTGTATTACTATGTAAACTATTTAGTTGGAGTAGTCTTTACCGCCAATTAATCTCCATTTCCTCGGACCTCTCCTATATAATAGACTAAACTCGAAAGCAAATATTTATTCTGTGAACTATACAATTTGTAAGAAATTACTCAAGGATGCTCTCCAAAGTATGTCTTATGACGAAACAGAAAATTTACTAACTGTGTTAAAGTAAATATAGGTATACAAACTTCACTTAAGTTATATAATTATCAAATTTAGAAACTAAGAGTTATTATATAATTATTTGTCTATTGTTAACTTTTGATTATTTATTCATTTTAAAAGACTATTTTAGCACTTCTCGCCTGAAACACAGGATTACCTAGTTCAGGCACGTAAGTCTTAGCAATGTAATTTTTATTTAAGCAAAACTGTACAAATCATGCCTAATAATTTTTGAATAAATATATTATTATTATTATTTGAGAATAGTTGGCGCTGAAGACCACCCCGACTATTCTCCAGCTCAATCGTTTCATACAACAGAACTTTAGAAGTAACACTTGAAATACGAAAGTTGCTACGAAAAACAGCTGCTATCTTTTCAATTTGGCGATACAGGATTTGGATTCCAGGTATGATTATAAATTTATTTTAGTCACTTGTGCTACAGGAAATGGTTAGTAGGTAAGGTACGTGCAAGTTTAGACGATGCGTACCTGTATCATTTTTTTTTGGCGTTTAGTTAGTGACAGTGAGCATTCTCTAAGGCTACGTACACCAAGTCAGCGGTCGCGGGGCATCGGCGGCAACGCGGCGCGGCGCGGCGCGGAGGCGTGGGGTGCGGCGCGTTTCAATGCATATTTTTATATGGAACTGGCTGGCCTTAACCGGTTGTATGCCGTAATTACAGACACAATTAAAAAGCCATTGTGTCTCGTGTAGATCTACGTTCCGGCATACGAAAGGTTAAAGGAAGCGGCGTACGAGCGATGCGCACCAGTCTAGCGGTGTCCGCGCACATTGACGTAGTGTTGTGCATTTTATTTTTTGCTTTAAATCTAACAAAAAAGATGTTGTCGTCGCTGTTTAGACATTTCGTTCGCGAAGAAAGACACAAATTTCTCAGAAAACAATACATACGCCGCTCTAGCGCCGCGCGATCTGCCCGCTGGCTTCGAGACCGGGTCTGCGTTGCCGCGCCGCCGCCGCCGCCCCGCAATCGCTGACTTCGAGACCGAGTCCTAAAGCTTTAGTTTCCTAAGAAAAGCGGTGAATGGTCACATAATAACAGTTGCGATTTTTTTTACACGTTAATGTCAAGAAAATTACAGATTTTCATGGCGGCCGATATAATAACCCACATAACACACATAATCAGCCTATAACGTTCCCACTGCTGGGACACAGGCCTCCTCTCTGTGAGAGGGAGTGGGCCGTAATCCACCACGCGGGCCCAGTGCGGGTTGGTGGATGTCACATGTCTTCGAATTTTTGGTTCTAGGACATGCCGGTTTCCTCACGATGTTTTCCTTCACCGTTTTGAGAGCAGTGGTGATGAAATAATTTACACAAAGTAAAGCGCCTGTCGGGGTTCGAACCTACAACTTGTAAGTCGCAGCTGATACCACTAGGCCACCAGTGCTCTCACAACCATACCATAACGGTGCTATAATAACCCGAAGGCCGATAATAGGCCGATTATAACGGAACCGCTTTCCTCGGAAACCAAAGTTGTAAACATTCCAACGTTTTAAATTAGAACCAAATTGATTGACAGGCATTAAGTTGTATGCGAACGCCCTTAGTTATAGCGAGCACTTAAAAAAAATGTAAATAAAAATATTATGCAATATTCAATATTACTGGTAAATGCATAGGTATATACAACTCCTTACATATAAACAAGATCAACTTGGACAATGAAGTTATACAAATTGAATTTTTGCGATAGGACTCCAGTGAGAGAACCGAATCTATGATAAATGCGATCAAAGGAACCATGAGCTCGATTATGAATAACATTGAAACCTTTTTTTTTAACCCCTTATTTATCAGGAAACGAAAACATCTTAATTTTACTTCTAAAGAAATACTATCTTGTAATATACCACTGAGGGATAGTGCAATATTACAGATACGGATTTTATAAACGGATTACGGAATAAACACAGCAAGAGGACTATGCTATGTGAAAACTCAAAGGAAATAGATTTAGAAATCAGGTTCGATTCTTGACAGTATTTTTTTTTAAAGCTCATGGTTATATTTATCTACTCTCATAAAGACACCCGTTTTCCTAAAAGGGGATGGCAGACATTTAATAGAATAGTCATATTTCGTCAGGATGGTCAGATAATATAAGTCATACTCTCAAGTAAAATAGTGCGAACCATTTATACAGGACAAAAATCCGGACTCCGGGCTGTTAGTAAGGTAGAGATAAATAGACGTTCCTTAGCTATGCTACACTACATGCTAAGGCTAAGCAGTATCCCTGTCACTGTCGCGCAACTTTCAAAGCACATACCTACTAAGTAATGTTTATATATCTCGGCCAAAAAAATTCAATTACCAGCGTAAAGGGGACCGACATATAGAAATTATTATGTATTTGCCTGTATCTGTTATTTTTTGTGTATGTTACTATGATGCATCCTACAAAATATTTACATTATAGGTACTATATGAAAGCAGGTGTCCGGTTCAAATTTACATTCTATATTCTTTATAATAGATCGTAATAATATATATAATTATATGCCGCACACATTTACATGCACATTTTGCCTTTTCAGATATGTTTGATGTTGAAATTGTTAGAATGTTATAAATTCTTATAATCTTAATTTAAGTATACCTATAAGATTTTTATTTTATTTAATATCAATTCCTTCAGTTGATAAAACTGTAGTCAAAAGAATTACATTTAATTTTGGTAAAACATGACAAGGTACAGACTGCAAGCACTTAGCGATCGTAATATTTACCATAACCACAGATAAAATATAAGGTCAATGTTTGAAAATCTCTCAGTAAAGCGAATGGTTTTGGTAAATAAAATAACCATAGGTGTTGCTATACACTTTTAAAATATTATGCTAAATACACCTTAAAGTTCTAAGATGAAGATAAATCTAAACAATCCTAAGTTTTCCACGATTAATCCCGAATATAACGTTACGTTAAGAATAAAACCTTCTAATCTTTGGTAGAAAACCATTCACCATATTATATTTTCTAAATTATTTATTTATCGTAGTAAATAAAATACAAGAAGTATAAAAATATATGAATATAGATGACAGCCACCATAGAATGAAAATAATACAGATTTGTATAACTAGTTACGTAGATAGTTGTATGCAAAAAATATTATAATAATAGATGGTATTATTATCTTATATTAGTAAGTGTTATTAAATAGTTTGGCATAGGGACTTGCTCGATCTACAGCATAATACTGAATAGATGTTGTTATGGAACAGAGTTAGCCAATGTTGATAGCAGTCCAGTTGATGTCTTATTTTCGAAAATAATCAATATTATAAAAAAAAAAATGGAAGAACAATAATTATGGACTTTTAGTTTTGGAATTCATTTTAGTATATCATGAATTTAAAAAGAAATAATGTCGTATACAGGTAACATTTTAAATATTTTTTTACTAATTAAAGCAATAAAATTGATTAATTAAGGTAAAATCCATAAAAAGGAAGTAAAGCACAGGGAATGGCACAGTTAAGTTTGGGTGATAACTACAACATAATAGTTTTATAAAGTATCTAACCTAACTCATTACATAGTTAAGTAAAGTCATCAAACACAAATAACAAAAATAAATGAATAATTTTTTACTTTAATCTACATCATAATAATACTAAATGACATTTCTACATGACAATAACTTTAAGAACTATATTGAGGGTAATTGAAAAATGAATTATGCTTTTATGAGCAAGTTAGGCCTTATTGATATGAAATGATTACGAGTAAAACACCACCTTTATAAAAATAAATTACTAGTTTTTTCTAGTGTCAATCTTCAATTTGGGGAAAGTTAATAAATGTAAAACACTCCAAATTGTCGGGTGGTGAAATACAGATATGGTACAATGAATAAGTTGACGCGACGAAGTGAATACATGATCCTCTATAAAAATATATTAAAATTGATTTTTGTATTTCATAATGTTTTTATATAATTCAAAAACTAGCTTAACCTTTTCGACGCCCATCTACATAATACGCGATGTGTCCTCCAGCGCCACGCTACAAATGTATAACGTATCTATAGTAAAACGTAGGGATGGGATTAATGTCCTATCGATAAATAATATTATAAGTTGAAATTACCGTTTATTCACCAATTTACGAAGCTAAATAAAAACTGATACCGTATTTTCATATTTTGTTTTATTTCATAAAAAAAACAATATGAAAACCTGGATATATTTCCCATAATAAAAGAAAAGAATTGTAAATTTATTAGACGTGTGTTCTAGAAGGCACATCCCTATTTGTCTCCAAATGTAATCCTTCTACTTCATATCAAGTCGTTGGCGCTCGGGGCACGTCAAAATCCTTTCTGATATAAGGATGTCTAGATGTCGATGTCTATGGTATTTTTCTTTTTTCTATTCACTGTGGTCGAGTTACACGTGCATAACCTCAACCGATTCATGCATAATTTATTTCGTTTACTTACAAAAAATAGAACCAAATACAATCAATAGAAGCTAGATACGAAGTTTTCTACGTGTTTTTTTTTTAAATTAAAATGGAGTGTTAGTGACTGTTTTACGCAGATGTTACAATCTTTTTTTTAATGGTAGGTATAGGTGTCGCAAAATACTAGCAATGATTTTTCTTGTTTTTAGAAACTAATAGAAATCGGAAGTACATTCCTGAAACGGAAGTTGACGACTTAACGAAATGTCAGGACGACGAACTATTTCAAAATTCTGATTATTCACAAACTTTTTCTTATGATGAATCTACTCAAAAAGAAACAAAATGTAAACATTGCACTACACTAAAATGCACAAAGTCACTATGACCTTGAAAACCGTCCGCTTATGACGTCACAGATTTACTTCTATACAAGTTCGTGGCGTTGTGCGCACTGACAACTAGCCACTTTGTAAGAATGGGTTTTTCAAACGGTGTTTCACTATCGACAATGATTAGAAAACCTATTTATTCTTGATTAAGGTGAATAAAACGAAGTTTATAGTTTACAATATTTATAAAATATTATTTATTCACGTCATTATCTTGCAATAATAGTATTTATGATCGTTTTGACGAGATGAAATATAGCGAGGTCTTCGTCGTGTCCCATCACTGGCTTACTTTATATCAAGTACTTGGCGTTGGGGGCACTAAAATATTTTGTGGCGTTTTTGTTTCTATTGAATATAAAACAAACAAGAACTTATTATGTGTGAAAAAGTTAAAAATATGGCTTATAACAGGGCAATTTTCCATAAAAACAAAATAAAAGGTCTTATAAAAGTCGTAAATTTATTTTATACTATTATTACTTCTAATCAA